>CM070877.1:120679820-123612320 GCA_036365515.1 Torymus aiolomorphi | reverse complement strand
GCGGGCCCGAAAATCCCGAGAACGGAGAGAGAGAGAGACCCTCCCTGCGTGTGCGCCGCTGCTCTTCCTCTTCCTTTTCGTTCGGCGCGCAAACGTGTAGGAAGAAGAAGAGGAGGAGGAGGAAGAGAGAAAGAGCAAACGCCCGCGCGTGAGAATCCGATCGCACCCTCGAGATCAGCCCCAATTATCTCGCCATCTCGCTCGCCCTCGCGCTGCTCTCTTTTCTTTCGCGCGCGCGCGAACGTTCGCTCTTTTCTCATCTCTCTCCTTTTGCTCTCTTTCGCCGAACGCTTTTCGTTATTACGCAGTAACACACTAGCAGCAGAGAGGGATCCCTCCCTGTATACTTTTTCGCGAGGCGCGCGCGCGTGCGGCTTTAATCATTTACCGAACCTAATTACAGAGCTTTCGCCCCCGAGCGAGAGGAAGGAAGAAACGGCCGCGTTTTCGCGACCGTGGAATAATTCGATCGACGTGTGCTAATTAGCGGCATTGCATACATTAGCCCGCGGGACTCTTTTGCATTCTTTTGTCAGCGCCACATGAGCTACTGTGCGTTTTCAGCTGGAAAAATTCTTTGGCATGATTTCTTTGTTATTAGTATACAAAACTTTAATTAGCATAGAAAATATGCTTGCTTTTGATAGTCTAATGTTTAGCTGTAAATATATTTAAATTGTCACTAATTTATGAACTACATTTGAGCAAGCTGACATAGCATTCTCACGCTAATTAGTACGTTTAAAACCGTAAGTAGAATAAGTCAGATATAGCAGGACGAGCTTCATTAATTCTCAATTAGGTTCTTTGAATTTCTTCCGAGCGCGCATCGTCCAGAAATTATATCATCATACATTCAAATTAAGCTCATACAAATATATTTTTTAATCAGTCACAAAGCAATTCGAAAATCGAAAGTGCAATCAGAAAAAGTGTGTACATCATTAACTCGAATCATCCAGACGTCAACGCAGTTCAGCGCGCAAGCGCGCGCGGCTATTCGAACTCTCAGCTCGAGCTCGATAATTAATAAAATTACAGTCCTCGCGAGCGAAATCATCGACCAATAATAAAAGAGCCGCGCGTGTGACGCAAAAAAAAGAAATGATAACAATAACCCGAGCGCGCGCGCGCGCGATGCATCGTTAGCGCGCGCGTTTTCTCCTCTCCCGAGTTACCGCGACGACGAATAATCTAGCGCTCCGCTCGCTCGCTGGCGCGAGGTTACGCCGAACGCAAATCGCCAAGATGACAAGAAATAAGGAGAGGAAGAATTTAAACGCGCGCTGCCCTCGCTGGCACATACACACACAGCGCGTACATACACTGCAGCCTCTCTGTGCCTATATGCGTGGCACAGGCTGCAGCCTCCAAGAGAGGCGAACTCTCGCTCGCTCGCTCGCACATTCAATGTGTGGTATGAATTGTGTGCTTACAATACTATAGGCGATGCTGCCTATACTTAACTCCGCGAGGAGGAGAGAGAGAGGGAGAGAGAGAGAAGGAAGGAATACTGCAACGGCGGCTGTGCACCGGCCGAGAGAGCGAGAGAGAAAGGTAGGGGAGAACGAGCGGGAGAGAAAGAGAGAGGGAGATAAGATGTTCGCCAGCAGGTGATGGTGGGTTCAGAGGTCGACCCCTTCCAGCGCGCCGTATATATTCCTGTCCTTTTGCCTCGCGCCCGAGCGCACATACACGCCGTCGTATATGCAGTATATATACCTGTGTGCGTGCGCGCGGTAACGAGTAATGGCTGCTTTTTAATCCCGCCGCGCGCGATTTTCCTGCCCGCGCGCGCTGGGAAATCCACTGTCTTTTTTCTCTCCTCTCCTCTCGTTTCTTTCTCTTTTCTCCGGCGCATTCGTTCTCTTTCGGACTTTCTTTTTTCGTGGTGCAGAGGTCGAAGGCAGAGCCGAACACGTTGGGATGAGCGTAAATAAACGAGAGCAGATACTATGTGTGTGTGAGTGTGTGCTTTGCATGTCAGAATTTTAATGATACCGCGTGCGCAAGCGATTTCTTTCTCCTTTTTTCGCGCGTTGCGTGGAAAGAGTTCATTGTAATAAATTCGCAGCAAACTAGTTTATACTTTTTTACGCTGCTCGTAAATTTAGCGCCTGTAATCGACACTTTAAGGCCGTGTATAAAAGGATAAAAATAATGGTCGAGATGCTTAAAGTTAATTATTTTTAACCGTACATTGTAAATCAATCGAGCATTTTGATGTTTTTATAGAACAATACTGGGACTATTATACTTATGATTACGCATAGAGAAGGTTGATCTTATAAGTTAAGTTTAGTTATGTTATAGTTGTCTGGTAACTATAGTACGATATACGTATTACAAGTATAAAAATTGATGAGAGAAAATTGAAATTTAGATGATGCGATACCCACGCTATTGCTCAAAATTGGGTTCCTGTCTTTCTCATTCAATTTTTAATTTTAAGGAAAAAACTCTTTGATACGTTACAGTTCTTTATTAAACTTAAAACGTATCAAAGAGTTTTTCTCAAAAAGTTTAAAATTGAAGGAGAAAAACGGGAACCCAGAATTGAGTAATAGTGTAGCTATCACATCACCTTAAATAGAGTA
The DNA here is from genome assembly GCA_036365515.1 of Torymus aiolomorphi. NCBI lineage: Eukaryota > Metazoa > Arthropoda > Insecta > Hymenoptera > Torymidae > Torymus > Torymus aiolomorphi. The sequence continues at coordinate 123,609,723 of CM070877.1, read as the reverse complement.
CCCTTTAAATTTGAATAAGTAAAAATCAGTCAAACGAATGAAAGAATAAAATAGCCTTTAAATTTTAATAAGTAAAAATCAGTCAAACGAATGAAAGAATAAAATAGCCTTTAAATTTTAATAAGTAAAAATCAGTCAAACGAATGAAAGAATAAAATAAAGGCTATGCATACTATAATTTAAATTATACAAAAGTGACTATATAGTAAATGATGATTTTAAATAATTTTTAATGCTTTCCTTTTTATATTCGTATTGTCTTAAGTATTAATCTTAGACTTTAAAGTTTACACTCACTAATTATCATCGTTAATTTATTGTGTTAAATATATAATAATCAGTTTTCATCTAATATGAACTCAGATCAAGTGAGAGCATTCAAATCGAAAGGTTGCCAGCCATATTTGTGTGAATTATTCTAGACCGTATCATAAAATGGTTAAAATATTTTCTTTAGATATTTATGTGATTTTAAAAGGTTATTATTTTAAAACTAATTATAGAAGTATTTGAATAACAGACATTTTAAACTAAATACAATTGATGATGAAACCTAAAATTTGGGAAAGGAATTTTGTATTCAAGTCAAAACGGCCAAGGTGAAGATGGAAATTTATATACGAACAGTTAACTACTACGACTATCGAACGGAAATTACGAAAAAATCAACAACACACTATCAGCAGTTTGTTCTTTCTGACTGATTTTAATATTATTTATTACTCATTAACGTATAGTATCAGCATTTAAGATACTATAATGAGTTTCAAAAATAAACTCTTTCAAATTAAGGAAAGTAGAATGCATAATTTAGTTACTATCTGAGTTAGTTGCTAACTGATAACATGTGGTATAAAACTGAAGGTGATTTGGTTCACTCTCGTGCCGTCGCACAATCCTTTTATCTGTAACGATCATCTTGCACGGAGCCGTTAGACTCGGTTGCGTGTCTCACGAGGAATTGTCGCATAAACATTGAACTAATGAATGCCCCATCCCCCAGAGCTATTGGATAATAGCACAAGTAGTGCGATATGAGAAAATTCAATTGAAAGATCATCCGCGAAAATAAACATTTACGAGGTCGCGAAAGTTTATCTCCTGTTGGATCCATAAAGTTTCACGCGTAATTAAGGTATCACACATATTAAATTACTAAAAAAATATCTTACGACTGCATATTGCGTTTATTACTTTGTCCAGTCGAGATAAACTTTATATAAATAAATGGATAAAAGGTTAGGACAAAGGTTTGAAAACACGTTCGTAAGTACAATTTTATCGATTTTACACTTTTATAACACTTACAAGAATTTAGCCAAACTTAAGAATGTCATTTTTGGAATAAAACAAATGAACCTATGTTTTAGGATTATGTCCATTGAGCTCTGGGGAAAATGATAAAGTAGTTTTTTTTAATATCTAGAGAAAATAGGTGTTCACAGAGACCTGAATAAATCGATAGCTAAAAGAGTTAGAATTTTCATGTAAAAATAAACAGAAAGTATAAAAGAGCTTTAATTTAAGCTTTGATTTGTTTAAAATCGACAAAATCCTAAAACAGGTGTTCATTTTCGGCTCAAAGAATCACATCTAAAGTTTTAGCCAACTCCGTGATCCCGAGGTGAGAAGTTCTACTTCTTCGTATTCATTTATTTGTGTAAGAGGTGAAAGAATCACAATTAAAAAGCTGCATATATGTAAAAAATATCATGCCATGTAAAAAATTAACCGCTTATATATACCCAAGATAGTGTTGCATTCATTTACGGTAACGCTTCCACTTATAAGAGTAGTATTATTCAACAATATTTTTTTGAATTTCGGAATCCATGAGATTTTTTAGTTCAAACATCCTTTTATTATATAAATTTTCTTTACTTTGATGACCACCTTGAATAAAAAACAAACACCAAAATATAGTACAGCTTCTATATCAATTAATTAAGAGCAAACCAAAAATGATGCTACGCAGTAAAAAATTAAAGTGGAAAAAATGATCATCTTTGAGATAAATAAGACCCACATAAATAAGTGAATTATAATTTCAAAGAACTTAGAAATAATTTATAAATCCTATTTTTCACAGTTTAGCTACGAACGTGTTATTTTAGTTTTTTAATGAGCTAGGATCGAAAAAATGTAAGGTGAATAAATTATAGGTATATGTAGCCGACAACTAGGAAATTATTTTAATCCTCATAAAAGTTAAGAATCGATCTAAATAATTTGCACATATTTCAATAAAAATGAATTGGCTAGCGCTCATATTTTTGAGATTATAGTAAAAGTTTACAGATGTATTTTTAAATTGGTTTTAATTTTGTTTTCAATCTCACTCTAAATTACATTATTTGTCGGCAAATTTTTCACACATGCTGTTTACATTGAAATGGATATTTGAATAACACAGTAGTTCGTGTTTTACTGCGTCATTGAAATGTATTAAGCATACTTGCCCCAGGGCCTACATTATATTTGACTCGCAAAAATATACACAGCTTAGGCCAATGTTCTTTCACAATTGACAAACAAAGTTACATCAGCCATTAGAATGAATTTCGTTTATTTGATTATACGATTATAGGTAAATAAAAAGTCGAATTTCATATCAAACGGCATTCCCAGGTAGGTAGAGGTAAATAAAATACCATTTAGCGTCTTAAATACAAACACGTCAGTAGGCTTTATAAGAAACATTCTATATCGGAGCACCATCAATAACGTGGAGCAGAGCCGAGCGATATAAACATCGGCAGGCGCAGGTAGGTAGCTAAATCATTGGCCGCTCGCCTGTTTCTCTCTATTTGTCGCGCGAAACTCGAGGGAACAAGGACAAAAAGCTCGCGAGAGGGTGAGATAGAGACGATGCGATACACAGAGGAAGAGAGGGAGGGAGAGAGAGAGAGAGAGAGAGAGAGGAGAATGAAGAAGAGGCAGAAGCTGCAGCAGCTTCGGGGAGATCGGAGTTTATGGGTATACGCACGTAAGTTTGAGGAGAGAACGAGAGGGAGGAAGAAACCCGTTCGTAGCTCTTCTCTCTCTCTCTCTCTCTCTCTCTCTCTCTCTCTCTCTCTCTCTCTCTCTCTCTCTCCTTCTCTCTCTCTCGATCGCTCGCCCTTTCGTGTTCGAGGCCCGTTTCCCCCCGCCTTCAGCCCTATACGAACACTTAGTCAAACGCGTTCTTTTTTTCCTGCATCTCCTCGCTTATCGACGACTGGCTATGGGTCTCTCCCTCTCTCTCTCTCTCTCTCTCTCCTTCTTTTTGTTCGCGCGACGGTGTCGATGTTCGAAAACGGAGTCGATTGTAGTCCCGTGCGCGCGTACACGCGCGCGAGCTCGCGCGATATCCGCGAGATACGGATCAGCCCTAAAGGTCCCGTGACCGTCGCGTCGACTACGACGACGACGACGACGCGAATTACCGAAGCGGCTCCCGTGCATGCGGCACGCCGCGCTCGCGCGCGTATGGATGCCCTCGAGGGGGGAGCGAGAGAGATAGGAAGAAGCGGAGGATGAGGATTTTACGAGCCCGTCGCCTAGGAGCTGCGCGTGTTCCCGCGTCCGTCGCTCGCCGGAGAAGGAAGAGAGAAGGCACGCTACTGCTGCTTCTGCAATTCTCTCCTTCTTCTCTCTTCTCTCCTTCGTCGTCGTGTCCCCCGTGCATGTGTGTGTGCCACTGCGAGAATATCCTCTCTCTTTCTCTCTATACTCGGCCTCTTCTCCTTGTCGCGCGGCCACCCGTCCCTTTGGCCTTTTTGTCCCCGCTCATTTGTCTTCCCTTCCGCTTCTTTTTTTGCTTTCAATTTGGTTTTATCTGTGCGCGCGAACGCACGCGCGCAACTGGAGAAATGAATAGTAAAACACGGGCTTGCGCGTGCGCTGAAGCTTATGTATATACATAGGAAGGAGGGAAAAAATACGCGCACCAGCACTGCGGACGTTGTCACTGCGCGAAATAAGCCGCCGAGGTATTTATTGAGGCGCGATCGCCGTATTTCCGCGGTGCTTTATAGAAACATTGCTGCGAACTTTGTACGTTTGATAGTTACATGCGGGAATATATTGTTCGGTGCGTTTTGTAGGTACAAGCTGACGTGTTGATATCGAGATCTCTAAAATGTTTTAGCTAAGATTCCTTCGGCATTTTTAATGTTAGGTAACTTATATCGGCTTACGTTTTTTTTTATAATAAATAATTTTCAAAATTTATTGATTTACATTAGATTCAGAATATAAAGGATTTATATTAATTTAAAATGAATTAGACACTCTCTGTATTTAAACATTGAATTTCTCAGTATCAAATGTTTATAAAATTCGATAACACTAAAGTTATTAAATAATGTGTCATTTACATGGACATGTGCGATAATTAAATATTACTTGTTTTCAAAAAACTTTTGGCACTGTCGAAAAAACTTTAAGAAAAAAATTCATAAAAACTTATTTTAAGATTTTTTGCGAAAAGTCAACTACTTTTGTCTCCGAAATGCTTTCATCCTAGCAGCACAAAACTTATTTTCACAAAACTATTTTATTATAATGGTCGATTTTTTCTTTTTTATGAACAAGGGTAGATTCCCAAATTTTAATTTTCACGTTATTTCTACTATATAGTAAGTACTTTCTAATTTTTAGAAATACTTTTAAAAAAGCTTTCAATTATTTATAACTTTCGAAAACTGAAAGTGTCGTCTACTGTTATTTGTTTTTAAGCCTCAAGTGCTTACTGTAGTGTATTTTCTACATTTATAGTCATATATACAGAGTACTTATGTACTCTTATGTAAAGTACTTATGCATACTTTGTCGTTTTTCTATAGATTATTCATATGATAAAGTTAAAATTATGTCACATAAATATGTTTATCACGCCAAAGCGGATCATTTCTGATCTCAACAATCGCCTAAATAACTGTTGTCTGTACAGAGATTGAGATAAATCAAGAAATTAAAAAAGAAAACATTTAATTGCATAAGTGGGTCAGAAAGTTACCATAAATCATCTCTGAATTTTTTCAAAATTTTTATTTACCAGGAAATCGGTCTAGGCTTTATAGAGTTAAAGAAAAGGTAATTCCGTTTTTTCTACAATTAATATCACTAGTAGAAGATAGATTGTATTTTAATGTATGTTTATACATTTTTGTCGACTTCGTCTTGAAAAGAAAAAATGAAAAAAATTTTGAATTAAATCAGTCAAATTAACTACACAATCATAGTGAAAATGTTCCTTTTAGATACGACCGCCTACTTGACCAGCTACTTGAGATATCCTTATATTTTCATCACTGTGAAAACTGTATCCCCTCAATAACCAACATTTTATAAGAAAAAAAATTGTTTGAGTTGTTAAAAATCCCTTTTAAGTATTTTTCACAATGTATGTATGGATGGGCGTATGTGTGTAATAAACTTCCTCGGATATCTCAAAAAGATTTTAAAGAATCAAGTTCAGATTTACAGAGATCACTTATCATATTATATTAAACTTATGGCTCTATATGGAAACGAATCCATTTTATAATGCAAAAATGAGAGCACATTTAAAAATGATAAAGGATCGTTTTTCGAGTCTAATTCACAGAGATTTCCCATGAAAATGTTGTTAGTAAAAAGGGTAGGCACAATTAAAACAATGTTAAAACATATGTTCTTTCTACTGTAACCTTTTCCGTTTTGTAGATTTGTCACTGAATTTTATAAACAATTGCATATAACTTTGCAGGTTTTGAAAATTTTTCAATTTTGATATCGTTGACTCCCTCTGAAATTTAACAAGAAAGAAAATGAGACCTTGCAAATTAAAATTGAATGAAAAACAAAAAAGATTTGTATTTCTTATTGAATTTTTTTTAATGGATAAAATATACTTTTGCAAAATTGGAAATTTTATAACAAAAATATTTTCCGTTATGTTAAGAACTCTGCTTCCTGTCATATCAGTTTTCAGATTTGAATGTGTAAATGAATTTTTCTAAAAAATGTTCATAGCATATAGGTTTACTAGACCGCCTGAGCCACCTTAAGGTGGCTGGATTACCTGGAGCTACCTTAGCATAAATACTATTAAAAATTTGTACTCAAATTCAAATATCTATGTTTCTTTTTAATGATGAAATATGTTTTCTTTCCAGATCTGCCCGGAAATAACGATATCCATTTGGGCTCTTGATTTACTAAACTAAAAAATAATTTTTTCTATTTTTAATGTTCAATTTTTTTACTCAAAAACCAATTTAGTATGCCATCCTCTTTATTTTAAAATCTAATAAATTCTTGTCCTAATTATAATAATAATACGAATAAAATAATAATAAAATCCTATCTATGGATGTAGTTCGCTTATATAGATATTATGATGATTATGATACGAATATGATCTTATCGAACACGTTTCCTGTTCGATATTTTAAATTCAGGATTTACCGAGTTTCCTCATGGAAACAATAATCACAGTATTAATAGTACGTTACGTTGCTAGTGAAGTAGGTGATATTCTCACACGAGTAGGATTTGTTATTCGAGCACAGCGAGAAATCCGACTTTGTGCGCTTATTTAGCACGTACAAAATGTGTATTTCCTTACACTAGTATATAAAGTACTTTTTTGATACAATGGTGCAAAAAACAAACACTGCCCACAGTCAAATTTCGCCCACAGATTTTCAAAATAATTATTTTTAAGACCTATACTTATTTTCTACAGTTATAGTTTCTGAATTCATATCTTTTTAATAAAATTCAAACATTCTTTAAACCTTAAAGAAAAATCCACGTATCATCGGTTAGTATATCTCTTTAATATCGGCTACTCGATTATTTCATAGTATAGCATATTATATGTTACACAGAAAAAAATGTTGGTTCGATTAACCAAAAAATTCGTTACCGGACCAACTCGAATTGGTCAAAAATCACAGAACCATCAAAGGTGATAGCGTAACCAATGTAATTGGTGAAAGATAGTATACATAATAGTTGCCGCAACCATTTTATTGGTTGGGATTTTGGTATAACCAATTGGTAGTAATATCTATTGAGAATTATTAACCACATGTAAACCGATGCTAACATTGATTACTTTTTTATTCTTGAAAAAAAAAACAATTTTTTGGTTGAAACAACTATCGAGAATTGACTCAGAAAAATGTTATTTAAAATCGTTGACACACAACAACCAACAATGGTTATCATAACTATCTTTATTGGTAGTTTTAAACAATGATCGGTTAGTAAGTGTAACGATATGAAAATTGGCCAAATTACTACTTGTTTGATAATTTAATTGTTCTTTTTTTTCTGTGCTTCTTAACCAACCAGTTGGTTGGGAAAATAAACCATTTTTTTCCGTGTAACATAAGACAACATGGAGAGAGTTCAAGCTGCATTAAATAACTATTTATTAGATGTATGTTATTGAGTTTAATCAGTCGAAATTGTGCTAACTTCTTGAAAGGGATGTCCACGCGATTCTTTAATATACTCTCTCAAGGATTATGTACATATTTAAAAGTAGCGACACGGCAGTCGATATTGTAAAGAACATCGTCCGATATATAGTAGCGGTATAAATTTTGCTGTTTGAATTTATCTACTTAATCGAAAGAGGAGTCTTTGGAACAGTTTTTATGACAAACATTAGAGGTACAATAGTCAGTAAATTTCATTAATGTGTACCGCATATTTGACATCATCGTGTATTAACAGAATCGGAAATTGCTCAGTAATTAGGATTCGACAAGAATTACTATTCATCAATTCTATTTTCGTATTATATGTATATAACCAAACTAAATTTAAGAAACGTTTTTCTATGATCATTTCAATGCGACTAACCGAGATTGAAATAATAAAGATCTAAGCTGACGATAACCAGATAAGACTAAAAGGTAGGCGCTCGTGCAGACGTATACATTGAATGAAAATCAATATAATATCGCGAATGCAAGGTATGCCCATAAAAAAAATGAGAAACTTGCTATACAAGAGCGCTGTATCTGCACATCAGTGGCAACAAACTCCAAATCACGCACGAGCTGATACTGCGCGCGAGCATTCAACGATTTTCCCATATTATTATTAGTCATAATTACGAGCATTGCTGCTAATCCAAAAGCATTTTGTATAACCTCGCGAGGCTATCAGCGTATTTACGCATTAAGCGCAGTGTTTTAGCACAAAACCTTATCAATTCCCGGTCAACAATATAGGACTAATCAGGAATCAAATAAAATCATAATTTTATTATGAAGCACTTACTAACTCCATTATAAATAGCGGTCCCGTGTGCTTGCGCGCGGCGGCTCGCTTGCGTACTATAGCCTAGGATATAATTTTTCTTCCCCCCCGCGCTCGCGCGGGGCACAGATAAAACTCCGCTTTGCGCGCGCGGCTGCTTCGATCTCGCGCGCTCGCTCGGGCTTTTTCTCCGTTTCCCCGCGCGCTTATCTTCCCCTCTCCGCTTCCTCTTTCTTCTGCGGCCGCCGCGCTGTAGCGCTCCTTTGCGCGGGGCACGGCAAAATTATAAGGCGACATCTGTTGTTGAAATTATCGCTTTCGCGCGGATGATATTCAATCTCCCGCTACGTCTCTCCTACGAGGCGCGCATTTGTCAGGGGATTAGCGCGCGGGCTTTCCCTGAGAAAACTCCTCGCGCGGTCTCTCTCTCTCTCGCTCGCGCGCGGGTCCTTTAGGAATCGAGGCGGTTATCTGCCCGCGCGGATTCTCTCGGAGTTACGGCTGACCTTTGGAAGAGAGAAAGAGGGAGAAACACGCCGCAGGGTATATACGAGAGTTCGTTCTCTACAGCACTCGTATATATATGTATGTACGCGCGCACATATTATATGTGTGTACGCATGAACGCTTCTCGCGCGCGCTTTTCGGCTTTATGAACTGGAATATAAGCTGCTACGCATTCTCTCTCGCTCGCTCGCTTGTTATTCGCGCGATTCGCCTCGTACCCCGAGAGCGATTTTCGTTTTTTTTAAAACCAGTTCTTTTTATCCGAGCCGCGAGACTGGCGCGCACCACACACGCACTCACACACATGCAAAATTCTTTGTTTACTGGATTCGCGTTTCGATATATCAAAATCATAAGGCGATAAAGTGTCGGGACGCTTTTACGAGGACGATTGTGTTGTACAGTTACGGGGAATGCGCGCGAAACGAATATTCCCGAGTAGGAAGAAGTTTTACCGTGCAATTAGCGATTGCCCTCGCCTGAAGAATTTATTTAATGCTCCGCACGCCTGCGTTTTAGGAATGCTCGAAATTATTTGCTATTATAATGGTAATATAATTCATTCCAATAATTGATAATGAATACGCGCTTCGAAATACTCTAATACTCGCACTATTCGAATCCAACTCATAATAAAATTTTTTTTTTATTTAGTATTAATCATACCGTATATACCTTGTCGATCGCTATAAGTTTTTGTAAGAAAGCGCCGCAACAAAAAGCATTCAGCTATATAGGAACGATTATATAGATACCGATTACAGGAGAGATCAACACTAATTATAGAAATGAAATAACAGAAAAGGCACGTTTTCGAAGCACCTCGCCGCGCGCCGCATCGGAAAAAAACGAATGCGCGCATCACTCGCGCGGCTACATCGCAATCAAAAAGAATCGAGATACGCAATAAACCTACCGTACGGCACGGGCGCGCACGCATGCTAATTAGCATCGCCGCCGCGGTTCGTATTAATAATCCCATACTACAGCACTCTGAGGCGTCAAAAGCGTCTCGCGCAGCCTCCGATAAACAAAAGAGACAGAGAGAGAGGGGGGCATCTCCGAATGCGAGAATCTTCGAACAATCGACTATTCATTACCGGAAAGGAGCGAGAAAAAGAGGAGAGATGAGAGAGAGAGAGACTCTCGTTCCGTTAATTAAAAGGCCAGCGCATTATCTTGGCGACTTTACGAGGGCCGGCCTCTTTATTTAAATTCGAAATTGTGATCCATTTAAATACGAAGTCGTAATTTCGTGGAAATAAAGAGACGCGCTCGAGAGAGAGAGAGAGAGAGAGAGAGAGAGAGAGAGAGAGAGAGAGAGAGAGAGAGAGAGAGAGAGAGAGAGCGGGAGACTGAGATGAAAAGCGAGTAGAGTATACATATATATAGTGGCCGCGTCGCGCACGCGCGCAAGAAAGAGAGAAACAAGGAGATAACGGACGGGGGATCGTCCTTCAGATCATACGCTCGCCTTTTAGTAAAATCAACATTTTAGACGACCGAGAGTCGTTCCCACCGCGAGCGAGCGAGCGCGAGAGAAACGTAACCCGTATTGGACCGAGGCCTTTTCACACGCATCTCTCTCTCTCCCTCTCTTGGCCTCTCTTCCTCTCCTCTGCCCATATTTATCTCTCGCTCTTCCTCTATCCTCCTTCCAGCTCTCTCTCTCTCTCTCGCTCGCACTCGCGCTCTCTTCGACTTGAAATTCTTATTGACTGACTTACGTATTACCTCAAATAGCTCTCTTATGCGTAGGCTCGCGTTATTTCATCTCCGCATTACTCGCGCCTCTCGCGAGAGCTCACGAGTGAGCCAGAGAGAGGAAGAGATAAGAATGCTGAGAGGGAGAGAGACGACCCTTGCCGCGCGCTTCGAGGGAAAATTCGTTTACGCGCGTTAATAAATGCCGCGCGCGGACGCTCGGACAAAAATCTTGCGAGATCTCGCGATTTATTTCGTGTGTGTATGTGTGTATCTCAGACGCGCGGATGGTTCGCATTGCGCGCTCATGTACATGTGCGTTCGGAAATTGAGGTAAAAATCCGAGCGGTAAAGCTTTAATTTCCGCAGGCGGTAACGTTTCTTGCGTGACATAGCACATTCGTGGAGTAGTCTTTCAATTCGAATGCGTGCTAAATTAAATAATCAGCTGCCCCAAGTTCCCCAGTGCGCAATATAGCCGATATAACTTAATTAATTAAGCTGAAAACACGCGTATATATAAAATGTAGTGTATATCTGTTGACGAAATGGATGGGATCATTAAATAAGAGTAAAATTTTCGTATTAATGCAAATGATATGTTTTGAAAGTGTCAAAACTTCCTTAAAGTGATGAATTGTTAACACAGTTAAGATTAAATATTTGTAGTGTAGTTACGTCATGTTACAGGTACCAAAACACATTAAAAACTATCTCAGCATAACATTACCCTAGTAGAAATTGTCTCTATCGAAAATAGCCAGGAAGTTAATAAATAGATAGTAAAAATAGGTAATTTTTCCGGTCATATTCTCTATTTAATGGAGATAAAGTAATCTTAAAAGATTTTTACTAAATTTTCTCTGTAATCTGATTATGAATTTAAAACCAAATATTAAAAAAGATAGCTAACCAAAACGTAAACACGAATTATTGGTATTTAATTCGTTTATAGTACTGTTTCGAGGGATACAAACGAAAACAATGATCTTTCCGTTTGATTCTGTCTCTCTCATTACTTGCCATAATAGCAAGCCTCTTACTAGTCATTTTCTAACTAAAAAACTAGTCAACTTTGATATCTTTTAAATATTCATAAATAAGCTAATGTAAATTTGTGAAAAAACTTCTTTCATTATTCTGTCTATTAAATGGCGAATATGATCGGAAAAATCGTTTCATCGATGGACAGAAATGGCCAAGAAAAGTGTCTAGTTTTTGACGATTATTAGTGAAACTAGCTATTTATTAGACAAATACTGGAATTGATTTCCACCAGGGTAATTTCTGAAATATATTACAAACATAAACAAATCCAAAATTGCCAAAACTAATTATAATGGTACTTTACAACACCTGAGCCGAGAGGACATAAGCTATTTTACCCCAGAAATGCCGTTGCCCGAGCGCTTACTACGAGATTTGACCGGTCGCCCGGCACTATATCCAATCCCCGATAAAAGTCTATAAAAGTCGTATAAATATACATTATTCCGTAGCGGCGCGTCGTCGTAGCACGGTGCCGTTGCACTCTGCTGTCTCCTTTTTCGAAAGAAATTTTGAAATCCCTTCCCCTCGAGATATATTATAAGCAGATCGGACGGCATAAACCAGTGGGATAATTGCCTCGAAAATTTAAAGGCTTATACGCGTATAGTTCGAGCGTGTTTCTTTAAATTACGGCGCAGATAGGAGGCATTTTTCCTCGGCCCTCTCTCCTACGGTGGCCGCGGTCTTTTCGGAGATTTGTGGGGCACTTGGGCCCGTCCGATGGACTTTTACTATTGTTTATGGACACTTTAACCTCAGCGCGGCCGCTCGAATTATGTGGGAGTTTTATAAGAGTTCACCGCGCGGAGGAGAGCGCGCGCGCCTAGAGATTTCGTCACATTTACGACGTTTTTATTGGGGTATCGGGCATTTCTAATTGGAAGATCACTCGACTGGTTTGGTGTCCTATGTGCGCACTCACTTCACGGATGTGGCCGATGTATATCGGAATTCGGTATCCATCTTATAACACAGATTTTCTTTCAATCCCTTATCGCGTCATTTTCATAATTTATGCGCGGAAAATGGGCATACCGCGGTGATACTAATCGGGCGACATTAATACTGGAAAAAGGCTAATAAATACTTATATTTATGAGAACTATCGGAGATGTATGAAACACCATTGACGTCGGTAAGAGCTATTTTTATTCCACAATTTTTTAGATTATTCGAAATTATACAGAATGAGCGGTGGATAAAAAATGAGTTTTCCATATTTATCTTGTTACTGTTTTATTAAGGACTTTGAAATTAACATAAGTAATTATACGATACGTGTACCTATGTATGTTGGGTCATTAATGACGTATCAAGTAAAATTCATTTTATTATTTGTTCTTCAATAAATTTTTAGTAAACATTTTCAATTGCATTTATCTCACTTTTATCCTGGAGGATATCTGTAACTAATTTTAATAAGTCCTTTTTTTCGAGGTACGAACTATTGAATCTCGAATATGATTAAATTGTTATGAAAATATTGTCATCATTTATTTATTACGACTTTATACATGATACAGACAAAAGAAAAAAGCTTTTATTTATGCTTTGGTTCATTAAAAAATATTATATTCCTGTAAAAATCATGGCTAAAAGAAGGAATGAATATTTTTAACCAAACTAAAGCCTAAACCATATCTTAAAATTCATGTTTGTAGTATTGTGATCAATAGTAGAATAATAATTTTGGAGTAAATTGGAAAAAAGTATCTATCGAGGTACCAAAAAGTGAACCCTCAACGAGATGCGTTACCCAAAGGTGAAACGTTCTTAACTCAAATAGTATTCAAACCTTAAAGTTAACAATAAAAAAATAATTTGATTTAAAAAAAAAGATACGCCCATATAGCAACCACCATATTCTACACGTTAAAGCTCATAAAAGCCAAAAGTTTAAACTTTAGCATGCTCTCACACCGATCCGCGATAAAAAGATACGGGAGAATATCTAAAATATGCTTTTAAATTCGAGATAAAATGCATCGCGGCTTATCTGATTGAAAGTGTAACACATCAATTTAATCCAATTAAGATTTTATCCGACGGTTATATATTTCCGATTATAGCCGCGGATAATCGTCGACTCTCGCGGTAAAATTAAACAACGCTAACGTGCGCAAAAACGCTGTTAAACTTTTCGACAATATCCCATACGTGCGCCTCGCGAAGAAAGCAAAGTTCTCCCAATAAACAAGTAGCGACGCGCTGACTTGGCTGCGGCTATATAACAATAGCTTTATCCCGCTCGATTAGAGGAGTAAAACGTTAAAGTGCGAAGTATACGGGACCGGAGATCGCGCACGCCTGCGCGCAAATCTTAATCAGATCAGGCATTGATCTCCGCGGGGCTCGCGCTCCTCTCTCTCTCTCTCTCTCTCTCAAGGTGTCCCGCAAAGGGAGAAAAAAGAATCCGGGGAGAGCGTGGCCACGAGAGAGAAAGCAAAAAGACACCACGACGCTGCTTCCCCGACACAATCTCAAACACGCGTGAGATTCCCGCAAGGACCGAAAAAAGGAGCCCGAGGAAAGGCGCACACACGCCGAGATCGCAATCGGCCCCACAAGAGAGAGAGAGAGAGAGGGAGGCGTACAGGGGCCAACACGCGCGCGACAACCAAGAGAGGGATTCCGATGAGCTGCCGATTTCTCTGCTGCAGCAGCAGCGGCTAGAAAAACGAAAAAAGTTGCGTGCTCGCTCGCATAATAGAGGCGAGAGAGAGGAAACCAGGTGCGAAGGATGCGTTTATGTTTGCGCCGATCCAGACCCCGGGGAGCTTTTCCCGGGAGCGCCGCCACCGCAGACGACGACTGAGATACGTGATCGATCGGCCGGCCGATCGATCTTCACTTGACACCCCCGCTCGCGCTCAGCTCGGCTTTCGCAAGAGAGTAAACGCTCGCGTTGAGTAAACATTGCGCGTGTGTGTGTCCGTCCCTCCGGGGCCTTAACTCGCCGATCGCGCGCTTTCCTTCCTTCCTTTCTCTCCGCGCTCGGGCATCATCCTTTATATTCCTCGCGTCTCTCGCGCCGGCGTGTTTCCGATATACACACGCGACCCATAAGAGCGCGAGCTCTCACACACACGCGCGCGGGCGATGATCGGGCCCCGATAATGTTTTATGAGCAACAATTTATTGTGAGAGCATGTACTTTGCTAGTTTTCGTAAGTAAAAGGTGGCGAGTGTGTATATGCTGCCCCGCGAGACACACACACACACGTATACGCGCGGTCTCTTTCCTTCGTCTTGCTCTCTCTCTCTCTCTCTCTCTCTTGCGCGCGTACTCTCTCTCTCTCCCTCTCGGTTATAGATTGTTATCTTAATTTTGTATTGTGGCCGGACAAACGCGCCTGCGCGCCGGCTGAGAAACGATCGCGGCCCTCGATAATGGCGCGCGATGTGGCACGTTAGCCCCGGCTCCGAAACAGTTATATTCCTTCAAAACGCCGGTACGCGCTCTCAGCTCGAAATAATTGTCGTGAAAAAATATGTTTATGCAACGCGAAGCGCGAGAGTTCTCACGTGCCGCGCGGCGCGCGATTTTTCTATTACCGGCCGCCCTTCGCACGCACTCCTCTCAATGGGACAATAAAGATTCACAGCCGCCGCGAGTCGATAGCAATTTCCGCGCGCGAACTGCTCATTGTAAGGGTGTGCAGAGGTTGAATGGGGGAGTGCGGGGAGAGACCTCCTTTTCCGATGCCCCTTTTCTTTCCTCCATTCTTGGATGGTCTTGTTGTGGTTCTCCCGTGACGAGACCCCGAAAACTGATACCCACTACGTGAGGTGATATATTTCCGATTTTTCGGAGGCGTTTTCTTTGCGCCCAGATCTTGATATAGCGGCCACTGCCGACGCCGCCGCCGAGCTGCTCTTTTACGGTCCTCGTAAACTTTTCAGGGGGTTTCTCGGCCAAAGTGGAAGCGTATTATACACACACGCGTGTATATGTATACACAATGAGGGTCCGATTCGTCATGTCGTATTTTATTCCAGAGTTCGTTAGGCGCTGAGATTCGGCCGGGAGATACCGAATCAGTTGTATCGGTAAATTATTATTTCTTTTTTTCTCGAATAACACAAACATTTGTACATCCAGTTCTCTCTCTCCCTCACAATGACGTATCGGAGATACGTTTATATACGCGGGCCGACGCCCCGCATACTGGATTTATTCTTTATTGTGCCTCACATTTGGGGAGTGATTTATTTCTCAACGCCGCAGCGTCGCAGCTCGCCCCCCTTTGTAATTGCTGCACAATCGATTATTTTGAAAATATTTCTATATGAGAGAATTATTTGTACTTTCGTGACGTGCCCGACGGAAAAACGTAATCACGCGAAAATATCAGAGCGTTTTTATATTGAGAACGCAAACAATTCTTTTCTGTCGATGGTAGCAGTAGATTTATAGATAACTTGATGTAACTGATTGGAATGGTGATGTTGAATAATTTTTACATTTCGTACAGCACCTTGAAATGGTTTTCTGTGAGGGGAAATCTTGCAATATTGAAAAATCATGTGAACTTACAAGAAGAGTGCACACCCTCCGGATAAACAATCTAATCTCAAATATGCTCTATTTCGTTAAAAAATTATGATGTCTCTTTTATTGGCTATCATTTGGCAAGTGTTTATGATACGAAAGCGAGCATGAAAAATTATAAAAATAAACAGGAAATACTATAATTTAAGCTTTATCCGTTAAAAAGTATTATTTTTTCGGAAAATTATATGCAACCAAAGATAGCGTAGGAAAATGGTTAGGAATAAAGTTTAAAAAGAAGGCAAAATTTTGATTGCTTCTTGTTGGGGATTTCGTTTAGTTGGTTGAAAATAATAGACGCTTGTACGCGGGCTCACACTCATACATAACTCGTGAATGTGTACCTTTCGTGCCTATGAGAAGCGTTTGCTTATGTTTTCAAAGGCAAGCTCAGTTTGGGAGCAACCACGAGCGCGAGCGGTTCTCTCAAAATTCATTACGCTACACTACACACGCATACACATAACAAACACTATAACTAATTAAGTTTAAGAAAATCATTGTAAATAATTGTTGCACAATATAGTGAAATTTTGTATAATGGAAAACTAGGGGAGTGTTCTCATTTCTCGACCTCATCTACTCCAATGCTCAACTCTTCCTTGGAACTGCTCAAAACATTTGTAATTTCGAGAAAAAGAAATATTTTTTAACGAAACAAGCTTAAATTTGAGCTATTCCTGTATAATTTTATAATCGTTTTTGCTCTCTTTTGCATCATTAATACTTGCAAAGTGACAGTCAATATAGGAGACATTATCTTTTTAGCAAAAAAAAAAAAGTATATTTGAGATTGCATTACCCATATCTCAAGAAAAAGTACCTATTTGATCAAATTGCGAGCACTGTGCTACATTTTTAGATACTTGAAATCAACTCTCGAAGCCCCGTCAAGGTCCGTCTCCCGAAGTGTTACACTCTCCTGATTAGTAAAAGTACCTAAACATAATATATTTAAATTTTTCCAATACCATTTTCATCACAAATTAAAATATTAAAAATTATGTAACAATTTACTATCTTTATACTTCGAGATTTTCGAATTGATAAGTAGAACCATTGTTTTACATCTCCGTTTAATTCATGCACTCTACTCTTACTAAATAATTTATATTCAAATTATAACATATACTTTGAAAGTATCGATTATTGTGCTTGACATTGAATTGTGAGTCGTAATTATTTTCACGAATAAAATGTAAAACAATTAAATCTGTTATTTTATTTTCCAAATAACAGTTATAAGATTTGTATGTGATTTTCCCATTTACAGAAACAAAGTTTTATTCCACTTTTACCAAAACGACATTCTATCTTCAAATAATTTATTAATTATTATGCGTAATGAGCTATAAGTATGCACTTGTAAAATTTGAGAGATAAGTGAATGCGTGTAATACTAATAAGCAATTTTCTTTAAATATATTATCATTTCATCGTAAATTTATTGTTTTTGAGGCAACATGTCATCGCACCAGCTTTTCAACGGCACTGTTTTCACTTTAAGAAATTTAGAGAGTATGAACAATTATCAAATAACAGAAATCTTACGTTGAATTTCTAGTAGACGTATAATACGCGTACTTAGAATGAGCACAATGCAAAAGCAATTTACTTTACATTAATAAATAATTTGCATTCAAAACATTATTTAAATTTATATAAACCATTCAACAAACAGGACATCAGATAAATCAACGCATTTTATCAGAGAATTGATAACTAGAATAAGTAATTATTATGAATTAGTGATAAATTAATTCAAAACTAATTTAGTTCAAGGTTCGATATTTTAACTAATTTTCTTTATACCTAAAAAATTCATTCATAATAGATTTCTAAATAAATTTTTGTATAGGAACTCTTACTTAAAGTTGAAAATATTTTTATTTTCACATCGGTAAAATATGTAGACAAGATGACACACTCTATTATTTAATAACCTTTCAATTTTTACAACGAAAAAATCCTATTAAAAGCAAACTCATTCGTTAAGTAGAAATTTGATTCACAGGCTTGCATTACATCACAATCAATAATAAACATACACTCTCATAGCAGACGCGGAAGTAGTAGGTATAACACGGTCGATTTCGCGCACACATGCGCGCAGGCTCTCTTTGAGAAGCGCAAAAATCTTAAGGTCAAGCCGTAAAACTCCTAAATCATCACGACTGCGCGTGCGCGCGGCAAACAAGGCGTCTATGAAAAATGATCTCTTTTTCAAAAGCAGCAGCGGTGCAGAAAAAAAGTGAATTGTTGCGCACGCGGACTCGTGAGAACAAGGTTCACTTGTCGGCGCGCCAGCAAGTGCGGCGTAAGTCAGCGACTAAATTGGCGAGTAAAGACGCGACCACTACTACTATATATACCGCAAGGTGCGCGCGCGCGCGCGAGCGAGCGGCTACCGCGATTACTAACTCTTTTCGCTACTGTGTAACCAGCCAAGTGTAGAAAGCGGATGTCTAATATCGCGCAGCAGTTCGAGATTAATGGTGAAACGTGTTATTATGCTTTTTTCGCGTTTTCATTCAGTCCATCCTTTTTCAATTATACGCGCGCTCGCTCGCTCGCGCGGCTTTTCCGTTTCTTGTAAATTAAACGATTTGTATATTATTTATTTTTCACTGTGATTATATCGTGCCATGCGAATTCTACACTGTATATGATTGTTTCTTTCATTATGAGCAATAATTGTATAGTTAATGAATTCAAGATCGATTGATATCAGCCAGGTAAATGTAATTCTTTTGAAATTTATTTAAATTAGTGCATAGATTATAAAATATTTAACGACAGAGATATATCTTAACGATTTTATCCGGCACTTTTATTCATTTCTATTAAGGGGGTGCCATAGTCGTATCATTACCGACCGAGCAATTGACACAGTTTCAAGCTTATTAAAAATGAAATACATAAAATCACAAAAAATCAAGAGAACACTTCGCTGCAGTTTTGAACGATCTATCACCCAGTACAAGTTTGAAGTCAAAATATCAAGTGGTTTTTGCAAAAACTTTGAAAGAAACCGAATTTTGTTTTGTTCAAAGTTTTTGCAAAAACCACTTTATATTTCGACTTCAAACTTGTACTGGGTGATAGATCGTTCAAAACTGCAGCGAAGTATTCTCTTCATTTTTTGTGATTTTATGTATTTCATTTTTAATAAGCTTGAAACTGTGCCAATTGCTCGGTCGGTAATGGTAGGACTATGGCACCCCGTTAACGGCCGCTGTTTCCATAAACTAAAGGATTATAATTGCTCTGAAAAGCTCGCAGGAGTTACGACTCCCTTATACAGAGTAGCCTGAAAAAAATCGGACCGAGCTTTACAGTTAGATGAAAAATATACGAGCACTCTCGGATAGAGACAGCGCGGCGGATGGCGAGGAACGAAAAAATTGTCGGAGAAAAAAACGTAAAACACATTTTCTCCGGCAGCAGCAACAACAAAAGCAAGCTGATCGCGCGTTTGCCCGCGCGACGTGACATATGCGCAGCGGCTTATTGAAAAATTCGAGATTAGGCCTTAAAAATGAGACCTAAGCTCTCGCTCGCTCGCTCGCGCGGCGCGAGATGTCGTAAACCCAGTATTTTACGAACTGGAATAAATTCACTAAAAGGACGGCGAGCGCGCGGTGCGCGATGCAGGTAGGTCAAGCCCGAGGAGGCGACCCGAGAGAGCGAAAGAGAGTGGGAGACGGAGATAAAAAGACGATGACGCCGAGTCCAGGGTGGGGGGGGGGGAGAGACTGCGAGAGCGCTCGCGAAGAGTTTAGATGTGTTACGATTAAAACGGTGGGGGAGCACCGGCAATGAGATTAATGACGTCATAAAACCAATAAAATATTGCCGGGAGATGTCCAACAATGCGACGAATCTCTCTCCGCGTCTCTCTGTCTCCTCCTCCTCCTCCTCATTCCCATTCTCTCGGTTATTTTTTTCCTACGTGCCTCCCGCATTCTTCGCTTATTTCTCCATCCGTCGGGCAGCTGACCATTCCTTTTCGCCGGACTGATGGATGATGCAAATATAACTGTGCCAGGGGACATATCCGCGAGCCGAGGAACCGAGGGATGACCTTTTTCCCCGTTCCCTCCGCGCGTGCGCCCGCACGATCGTATTTTTCAGCCCGGCGCGAATCTATATATATATATTGGCCAGCACACACGCGCTCCGGTCACTTAGGGGATTTATAGATTGGCTCCATTAGAGGGAGATTACTCCATTTTTAGCAGCGGCCGATACGCCACGTATATAGAAAAGGAAAATAAGACTTTCCTGATTCTGACAATAGCCTCTTTTTTTGCCCCCGCGTGTGATTTATGGTGATTACGAGAACTGGTTTCGTGTTAAAAATAGATTTAGGCGCGAAAAAAGTCCGCGATTGTTCGCGCGCGCGTCGGGCATTCTTTCGAGCTACGTATATACACGTTATAAAGTGCCATCCCCGTACATTTATTTTTCGGCGATAAATTAACTCGCGAGCACACTATATATATGTGCTGAATCAAAGTTTCAAAATTTTAATTGTGCCAGTGTTAAAACGTCATGGCCCCATTGTAAATTAAAGCGAAGACAAACTTTTTTCTTACGTAACAATTACGTTTATAACTCGTAAACTATGGTTAATGGAGCCATTAAATTATGTGCGACGCGCAGCTCGCTCGACAAGAAGAAGTCCCGACGTCAAATTTTTACATATCAAATCAGTTAAATCTAATATATATTTAGCAGCTCGAAGTAGACGAAAAAAAACACTTTTAATCCTATCAAATGTATTACCATAAAAAATAAAAAAAATAAAAAAACAAAAACGATTTTCGACAGGAATCCAGAAAATCGTAATAATTTTTACTCGACGCCATTAAACGCTTATAAGAAGTGTACTTTATATTACGACCTTTATCCGTGCCCGCAGCGCGTCTTCTATTTCTAATCGAGTTTATTTATTTTCCGTCTCACCTTTCGTGCGCGCGTTTTCCCAGCAGGTGGCTAAGAAGCCGGTGCACCGTCTGGATTGTGCAGGTTCACCCCACGGGTCCCGAGAGAGAGAGAGAGAGAGAGACGCTCGCGCGCTCTCACAGGCTCGTAACTTTTCCGCTTTATGATCTTTGTAGGTCTGCCCTCCGCTTTTCTTCTCCCTCGTTTTTTTCGGGCTCCAGAGAGGATGACACCCGTCGATTTCCCCTCTTTGAGAAATTCTGTTGTTTACGAGAGTGTGACTTTTCTCTCAGCTGCCATTCACGCCGAACTTTCTTCCTTTCTGTGTTTTTTACGTGGAACCTATAGAGTAGGCGTCGAAGCGCGAATAATGCGACACACGCGCGCTTGTGTCCTCACTCGGTTTGATTTGAAAGTCATATTCATATATTTTACTGCATTAAATTCCAATAACTGCGCTCTCATTCGACGGCTCCCGTCATGAGAAACGTGCGCAAGTACACACTCTTCAATTATATATTATCGAGCATCGTGAGAACCGCGGAGAGCTGTTGATTCCCCGACGTCCCGAAACCTAATCTGCCTGTTTGACATTTTGCGTCGTTCTCGTGTTTACACAGCGAGCCCCACGTTAAACTGTCATTTAGCGTGACTAATTCCCGATATAAAAATCTCAGCTACCAGGAAGAAAGCACATTGTTTATTTGAGCCTTTCTGGCGTCATTAACTTTTAAAGGCACTATTTAAATCGGCTCGCGTCGTATATATTATTAGCACGTCCTTTTTTGTGCCGCCCAGATATTTAGCATATTTAGCGGCGACGAGAGAGTAGCTAATATTTTATCTCTCCCACATGAGCCGCAATAAATACGCTATAAAAGTATTTTAACAGCGCGGAAATTATAATAAAGTCGGGTGATGTGAGCTCGATAGTATATGGATGAATTCGAAATTTCGTGAATGAATGAATGAATGAATGAAAAAGCGCGAATCGCGGTTCCTCCCCGCGTTCATTCATTCGCAACTTTCAAAAAAAGATTTTAATCAATTTTTTGTCAGCTCTCGTAATCTCGATAACCGTATAAACTTTCGTCAGCGCGTAAAATTTCGCTTAAATTATCCCTCTTACACACGGCAGAGACACGCGCGTGAGAGAGAGAAATTGCCACAATATTATTTTACCATAAAGATAAGCACGTTAAAGTTACAATGATACAGACCTCCGAGCAGAAGAAACCGTTCGCGCGTAACATTGTTTTTCACTTACACGATGAACGCGATTTTTTTGAATTCTTGAAGCGAGATAAATGCCACGCTCTCAGTGCGGGAACAAAATTCCCGGACGCGAGTGTAAAATTTCAACAAAACAAAAAAAAGAAAAATAATAATACTCTGCCCTGGCAGATCAAGATGCCTGGTGTGCACGCGCTCTCGCGCGCATTAATATCAGTGCACGTATAGAAACACACGCGGGTCCGCTGCGCGCTGCCCGATAAGCGATCCGCGCTGGAGGAAACAAGAGCTCCAGAAATTCGTTCAACTTACACCCTCAAATGAGTATCTGATCGTCCCGTTTTTACGATTCCGCCGCCGCTGCCACGTGACCTTCGCCGGGCTTTGCGGGAGAAGTTGCAGCGACTTTTTGGATCTCGTAAAAAAAAATGCTCGCTGATGTACGAAATTATCGAAATAACGTTTGGAGTATAGATAAAACGCTCGTTGCACTAAAAAAACTATCTTAATGCGAAGATTATATTTTTATTTAATGGCCGATAAAAGTGCTACACTGCGAATTCGAGGTTTAAAAGCGCAATATATTTTTATTTGTATACAGAAATAGCAAAATGGCTGTTTATATTGTAATAAAATTTATATAAAAAAGCATTTTGTTAAAAATGCTGTGTAAAAGAAAAACATTCTTTTGACATAAAAGAATGAAGTTGAGGGAAAGCGTATGTATCTCAATTTTTTTTTCTGTAAAAACAAATAAATATCAGAGAAAATAAATAATTCAATACCCTTTGCAAAGTACCAGTATAAAAATCATATTTCAAAAGGTTGATTCTTGTAAAAAACAAAACAACCAAAAATTAATAATTATTATTTTTAAAGATAGAAATAATTATTACTGAGATTCAAGTATTAAAGTGATGCGATACCCACGCTATTACTCAAAATTGGGTTTCTGTTTTTCTCATTCAATTTTTAATTTTAAGGAAAAAACTCTTTGATACGTCATAGTTCTTTATTAAACTTAAAACGTGTCAAAGAGTTTTTTTCAAAAAGTTTAAAATTGAAGAAGAAAAACGGGAACCCAGAATTGAGTAATAGTGTGGGTATCACATCACCTTAAAAAACAAAACACTTATACATTTACATATAATAATAAACAATCATTTTCGAATAACAAACAACAAAAAAACCTCAATATTCGCATATTTTAAATTTTTTCGTAAAATGCTATTCTGTATTCAAACCCATATATCAAAAGTGTCGGACCTTCTACGCTGAACGTTGAAATTTTACAAGTACAAGAGCATCGCCTTGTTCGGGTCTCCGAAAAATTGATTCCTTTGAGAAAGCAAAGAAAAAAAAAGCTTGCGACTGACATCGTGCTCAAAATACTGAACGACGTGCTCTATAAATTTTGAGCGTCGTCATCCCCCTTCCCTCTCTGTCTCCCTCTCGTATAACACACTATCCCTCTCTATTTTTCAACGTTCTCGCCCTCGTTCTCGCTCGTGTTTCTCTTCCGTCTTTTTTGCCGACCGCATCCCTCGGCCTCTCTCGACTTCTCGCTCCAGAATGCATTTGTATATAGGCGCGCGCGTGGATAGCTTAGGCGCTCCGCATTCTTTTTCTCTTTCCGTTGCGTCGCTGTGTGAATGCGTGCGCGGGCGCCGTAAAATATATATACGTCCTAACCCGTTGCCCTTGATGCGCCAGTGCCAAAACGGAACAGCTCGCGGGGATTTACCCGCAGGACGTATATATATATGTAAGTCGAAGGACATCGTTGCACTTTTTTGGTGATGTCGATCGCTCCAGTTTTATTTTTTTCTTTAAATGTTTTCCTTGTATTTTTTTTTTTCTGTACGGCATATTAATTTATGTCCGGTTAATTAAACCAATGAAAAGAGAAGTCTCAATGATTTATTTTTAATTTGACTGCAATCTTTTTTATTATATACATATATTTTCTAAAAAGATGAATCCGATGAATTTCTTATCCATTGTTTGACTTACGTAAAGGAGCAATAAAATTTCTGTTCTTGAGATACAAAAAGATTTTGGTAAAAAATGTTAAAGATAAAAATCTTAAGTGTAGTGATTTTATTAGTAATTTGGAATCCATAAAGAACAGCTCAAGGCTATTACTATAGACTATGCCATCGATTTTCGCTATAAATGTCAAATTATTAAAATTAAAAAATGATCGCAATTAATTTGTTTGCGTGTTCCGAGACTAAAGGATGAATCAGCTTAGCTTATAAATTAATTAATTTATTTTCAAATGTAACTCGATATATGCGAACTGGAACAAGATATTTTTTTTTATTATTTATATCTCACGATAAAATAATAATACCTAAGATAAATGAGTAAAGTTTTTTTTTTCAAATAAAGTAGTATATATATGCAGATCGATACATAATTAAAAACCAATTCGAATTTTCTGTATAAGAGTTACTTTCCAATACCATTATTCATTCGGAGATTTCAAACTATGTGTCTATATATTATAGAGCATACATTACCTGTACAATGGCATACGGTCCCGATGGGACTCTGGCTAAGAGTGAATAAAACCATAAATACTGGGAGATAGCGCTTTCAATATTCAGGATAATGCGATACGGAAGAAAAAGAGATTATTTACAAGAGATTAAGATTTCATTCGGTAAAAGTCACCTCGCCGCCGCGCGCATCCGCTCCTAATATAAAATAGAGATCGAGTCAAAGGATTTTTTACGACTCTATAATACTCGCGTTACTCCATCAAATTAATGACGGCGGCCGCTTGCCAGACGCGAATATATATCTATAACGGCCTCACCTACGGCCGAGCAAAGAAACGTTATTTCATATACGAAAATATATAGTATATCGCCTTCGCTCTGTATTTAGCATAAGAATAATCCGGCGCGCGCGTGTGTCGCCCATTCGAGATTCCAGACGCGCGACGATATTCCTCCTCTCTTTCCATCTCCGGAAGCGCGGCCGGCGGGACGATAAAATATACGGTAAAACCAATATCATAAATCTCGCGGAAAAAATCCAAATGGCCGTTCTGCTTTGAAAAAAAAAGAAGAAGAAAAGCGCGGGCGAGTAAGAGTACAGCGGACGGACGCCCGTAAAAAAAGCGCGTCGCGCCTGCACGGCAGCTCACGAACAACACAGCAAAGAGAGAGAGAGAGAGACAGACGAGGACATGCGCTGCTGACGGTGTACAGCACGAGGGGGAGGAGGAGTATAGGTCCCCGCGCGTATGCCTCATCGATATGCAACCTGTGCTCATAACGAAATCATCGCAGGTTCGCGGTGGGGCCTATAAGATAGGCCGAGGAGAGAGAAAGGAAGCGCCGGACGGGGGGAGGGAGAGGCGAGGGGAGGAAGGAAAGGAACACGGGGGTATATAGAGAGAAAAAAGACAAGAGCAGAGGAGGAGGAGGAGGCTATAAGACAATCACGAGGTCTTCCTCCGAGTCTACTTGCTGCTGCTGCTGTGTTAACCCGCAGCACGTTGTTATTGGTTTTTGAAGTTTTGCGCGCGAGCGCTCGTTTGAATTTATTCCCGCGCGGACAGGATGTGCACTGCATGCATTTCAATGTACGTGTACCTGTAGGTATACGGTAGCGCTTGCTCGCTCGCTCGCTCGCTCGCGCGACGAGCCTGCACTACGGGAACAGGGAGAATAGAAACAATATGAATGCGTGCATCAAAAGCAGGAGCGCCGCATCCAGAGCACGTTCGCGCGGCGGCGCGGACGCCGGGGCTGAGAGAGAGAGAGAGACATATTGTCCCCCTGACGAGAGCCGGGGCATTTTAATATTTCCGTTGTGTTGCGAACGGGACGCCTCCTCCTTCTTCTCCTTCGTCTTCTTCTCTTTCTTTCTCTCGGCTCCTTCTCGCTCTCACTCTCTTGGCGGCTGATAAATCGACGAGCCAAGGAAAACACTTTGGCGCGCTACCTTCACTTTCATTAATTGTGAGCCGCACGCGTGCGCGCTGTATGTATCCTCTCCCTTTTTTTTCCTCTCTCTCACTCTCTTGACTATACCCACCGCGACGCTCTATTTCTCTTTATCTACCTATCTGTCCATTCTCTCTCTCTCTCTTTCTCTCTCTCTCTCTCTCTCTCTCTCTCTCTCTCTCTTTCGTACGTGTGTGTGTGTGTCTCTCTCTATTCTGTATGTATATATATATCGAGTGTGAGAGTTCATCCCTCGACGATGTCGGGGCCCGAAAAATCGCTCTTGTTTGGCCGCGTGATTGATGGTGCGCGAATGATTCTCGTGCTCTCTTCTTGATCCTTGACTAAACTCGTTTATTCAAATCGTGAACGCTGCCCTTATAGACGCACGCACGCACACAGGCGCGTGTTTCGCGCCGATCGCGGCCCGCCGACAATGACGCGACGCCCCGGACCCGCGGAGTTCTCTCGACCTGCGAGCGAGTCGAGGAGGCGAGGAGAAAGAGTGATCGAGAAAAAAAGCAAACGGAGAGGGATGGAGAGAGAGAGTCGCGCCGAAACGAGAGAGTAACTGATGCTCGAATAACCGAGCCTTGACTAGATTAATGATGAATTAAGGCAGGTCGAGGAAGAGGTATAGAGAGGGAGAAAAAAATGGCATGTTCATTACATGGCTCGTGATTCGAGGTGTCAATCTACCTTTTGCTCGCCTGCCTACTCCCCAGTACACTATACAAGCGTTATATGTACGCACGCGCAGAATAAACGTTTGTTTTATACACTATGTAGCCGCGTGCATTGTGCCCGCGGACGAGCATAAAGGAACGTTAACCGAGTCTGCGTCTGTGCCTTATGCCAATTCGACGCTCTACCTTTTTTTTTGACATTGTACACGTCGAGGTGCACTTCAGGCCTCATAAGTGCGCGATGATTTATTTTTCGGCTGCTGTTTTTTGTAGAATTTTAAAATGTACTTTTGGCGGAAAAATCGTTTATCACATGTTTTATTAAATGTCAGGAAAATATACCGTTCAGATGCTTTGTATTCTCAAACTTTATACATATATTATATACCCGTTGCAATGTAT
Source organism: Torymus aiolomorphi (assembly GCA_036365515.1). NCBI lineage: Eukaryota > Metazoa > Arthropoda > Insecta > Hymenoptera > Torymidae > Torymus > Torymus aiolomorphi. The sequence goes on along the minus strand of CM070877.1, from coordinate 123,582,436 downwards.
TCACTTATGGCATTAGAATTCTTCAAAAAACGTACAAAACTTAAATAAAATTTTCGTAAGAAATATTTAAGGATTTTGAACATTTATTATTTCTTGAACTACTTTAAATTGAAGTTGTTCAATTAAGTTGAATTTAACTATAAATTTTTTTAATTAAAAAAAGATTGCGTAATATAAAGCACAAATTTATACTGTATACTTTCTAAAAACAGTAAATAATAGCGTCTTCTTTAACTTCTAAATTAAGACCTACTATATAATCAAAGTTTTTTTATTAATGCAATAATAAATAAGAACATTAATGCAAGAATAAATAAGAATATTTTGCTTATTATAGATGACTAAAATCAAAATTTAAACGAAAGTTAATGTCTTAAAGGTGTTAACATATTTACTTCATGTCTATGACACTAAATTAAGGAAAATTTATAGTTCCTTTTATTCCATATCAAAGTATGTTGTAGAATCACGAATTCTTCTTGATTACTGTCTGGCTAAGTCCGACTTGAGCTGTTCTTATAAGTGCGCAATTTAGCGTTATCAAATAATTAATTACTTTACACGCAGTAAAGTTTACAACTAACAAGAATTTTCCGAAAAAAAGAGGCGGCGTAAGAGGATGAATTATGCGCTGAATCTCTCTCAGGCCGGGATTCACTTTGGATCGGGGGTTCCACGCTAACAGATTTAGCGCTCTCATAACTTTGCCCTTACAGGAAGTATTATGACAGATGCTTTTTTCATGTACAAATATAAAAAAACGTATACGTATTATGTAAATTTAGCTTTAAAAACTCGGAACTCTCACTCAGAACCGAAACAGGATCAACAGTTATACTATACATAAGGAGTATTTATTCTAATACTAAGAAGGGACAAATTACTATCGATGCATCATTTTCTATAGAATCTGTATAAAATTCGTCCAGATTATAAGATTAATTTATACATTGAAAAACAAAATTACGAGTAAATGCATAAAAATTTACGTATATGTATGTATAGAAAAGGCCTTCGGGGGGCATGTTCTCCTCCGTCGAAACACTCGAGGCTGCGGCGGCAACAAGACGCGCCCGCGCGCGTCCCGAAAAAAAATCCGCGCGCGCTCGCGGCGGATGCCTGACATTCAAGCCCTGGCAAAGTTCACGTGCATTAATTCCCCGTTTTCGCAGCCGCGCCACGACGACAGCGAGGACATCGAGGCGCGTAAAGTTAGCGACATTTGTTAAACACCGGAGAGCCGCGCTCCGTTCTCCCGTCTCGACCACCGCGCAAGAGAGCGAGAGAGAGAAAGAGAAAAGACGATGGGATGAAAAAAGGAAGAGAGGGCAAAGAATGAGAATGAGCGAGCGGGAGAGAGAGAGAGAGAGAGAGAGAGAAGCTGTGCGCACGGGGAGAGAAGAAAAAGGACGACGCAGCTCGCGAAGGAAATAGTAAATGTGAGACTCGGTGTCCACAATCAAAGCGATTTATTGCCGTCAGTAACGAATCTGTAATCTTAATCCATTTCCTTTTTGTATAGCCAGTGCGCACAGAGAGAGAGAGAGAGAGAGAGAGAGAGAGGGCACACGCTCGCTCCTTCAATCTCCCCCCATAAACCTATCTGTCTATCTATCTCCCTCTCTCTCTGCTTACGAGCGTATGGTGCCAGTGTGCCGGCGCACAGCGCAGCAGCAGCGGCAGCAACAGCAGCTCGCGTCCGTGTGTTCCATGCATTATGCGCCGACTGATAGCGCAGGAAGTCCTCGCGGGAGAGACAGAGCTCGCGGACTGTCAATGCCGCACTGCGCGCGCGCGCCGGAACAGGAGCGAAAGAGACACGAGAGAAAGAGAGGGAGGGAGAGAGAAAGAGGAGCCGTGCGCACTTACCTGCGCCTCGATTCCCCTTATTTCTCGGCAATTTAAAAATTTACTCACGTCCAGGCGTAATACCTGGAACGCTGCGTTTCGGTGATGCGTCTCTCGGGGCCAAATGCAGAATACGCACAAACACACATGCAGACGAGAGTCTTTTATAAAAGGCATTATCTCCTCCCTTGTTCCGATTTCTCGGCGGCGGCGTCGCGAGCGCGTGCGCTCCTTGAAAGACAAGCGCTTTATTTATAAAGATGCAGAGCCGCGCCGGACGTGCTTTCGCTACGTGACTAAGGGAGAGTTTCCGTTTTTTTCTCTCCCTCGCGCTGCCTTCGCACGCGCGCGAGAGCCTCTCTCTTCCTTCTTTTTTAACGTCTCAATGTCCTCTGCCCCCTTGTTCTCGTATTGTCTCGGCGCGCGCGCGCGCGTGGACATTAGATTCGACTGTCTACCCTGCACCCCAGCATTTTATTAGATGCCGGGTAGAGCGCCGCGCACGATAGCCGATCATGAATAATTCCGTTTAACGAAATTACGAGTCGACGATCATGCGCTTCGAGGTGAATGCGCGCGACGCGAGGACGCAAGAGCAGGTCTCAATGGTGGAGAGAGGATGTGTGCATTGTGGGTGGCCGTCTTTTCGGTTTTCACTATATATGTATCTACGTATATATGCTGCCGGCGAGGCAGAAGTGTGACTTGTGTTCTAGATTTTTCAGTCCCGATTGAAAATTCAAATAGGAGCTTATATGTGTGTGTGTGTGTGTGTGTGTGTGTGTGTGTGTGTGTGCTGAGGGGAGCAAGATTGATCGATCGATTCTGAGACGCGTGGAAATACTAAACACTTTCCGATTTCTCGGGAATGAGTTGCGTGAATAATGGAATTATTACGAGCCTTTCGGCAACGAGGTCTGTAGTCGCAAGTAAAATATCAAGACTCATGACAGTTGATAATTCTGAAACACAAATTTTTATAATTATAATAGTGTTTCTCACATTTATACATGGGCATAAAAGATAACGCAAATAGTACATTACCTGCTTTTTTCTATGTTTTTTAGAAACAAATGTATCCAAAAATAAAAATCTGTGCCAGTACATTGATGACTGGCTCCTCAAACTGAATTTATTATTCTATTATGTCAATGACACCATTAAAATTTGAATCATTGAAGATCTATAATATTATATTCCTTTAAACTTCATAATTTAGAGATGCGATTTTGCGATGTAATTTTTCAATAGAAAATATATAGCAAAAATATAGTATTGTAGGAAATACGTTAACTTTTAACATCGATCAACTAGAAATTTTATGATTGTATTTCAACCAATTTGAGTATAGGTATGTATTGTAAAACTTAAGGAAATGAACAGATTATTCACTCACATATTCAAAGTAAAGATTTAAAAAGAAAAAGTATGTATTTCGATTCCGATTTTCTAATACATATTTTAAACTATATGTTTCGTGAAAACCTTTTTATCACGTCAAAGCTTCCTGTAGAAAGAAGCAGAAGGTGTAACCTTATAGACATTATTTGACAAGTTAAAAGGGACTTTACAGTTTTATTTATGGTTTATTTGGTTTAAGTCCAATGAAATTTAACTTATAAGTATTTACCATGAATTTTATAAAAAGAAATTTTAAATATGCATTGCTTGAGTTTACCTTACATGCAAATTATCACAGGTGATTCTGTTTCACTTTGAATATACGTTTCACATTTACTGGAAATATGATCGTAAATTTTAATACGTTAATTAATATTCAGGTGTCCATTATTTTTCGTCGAATAAATCAATGGATGAAAATCGATAATTGACAGTGTATTTGAAAAACGCTTTAGAATAATTTCTAATAAATTCAGAGTTAATTAAATTTTCGCTAGGAAAACAGTATCGCCGAGCATTATTTGTTGTATGAAAGCTGTATTCAAACACTCGAGTCACTCTATTAATCGAGAATACTGACATATGTGCCAAGAATGTGAGAACGTATTATGCATAATCAACCTGGATCAAAGGTTATTCACGAAATGGAAAATAAATAAAAGGTTTCCTTCATATTTCAATATTCTATACGATCGCTATTCACACATTATAAATTAATTCTCTTTCTTCTTATAATAGAAATAAACTATTCTCTTAAATAAAATACGATTTGTTATTAGATTTTGTTACTATATTGAATTAATTAATCAATACTTATTTAAAAATATATTGGGAAATTAATTGATTTGTGATCTGTAACAAATGTAACAATGACTTTTGTAGTGACATTGATATACCTGAATAATTAAAATAGACTCTTTCAAATTTACTTAATGTCACTATAAATATAAGCTAAAGAATAAATATTCAGGGTCACGGAAAGTAATCATAATAATATTTTGTATAACTATAGATAAAATAAATGTCGGTACACTTTTTGGACATAAACTGATGTGTATAAACATTTACGTAAGTTAAAACTATCCTAATTCGATATTACTAATGTATATAGAAATTCAAAATTGATGAATAAAATTTGATAAATAAAATAAGCCTGCTGTTAAAAATCACTGCTTTCGCGTTATTCACGATTAAACATGGTAAAAAACCACTTTTTGCCATAATTAATCATCAAGCCAATTGTAATATTCATTAGGCAAAACGAGATTTCGCACTGGCAGCGCGGAAAAGCCTCTTCTTTCGCGCCATAAAATGACGAGCGAAAGACGCGAAAATAATGAATTTCCCTGAATGAGCGAAAAGACGACGGTCTAGGCGAGTCAGCGACGGCAACGAGTCCACGTATCTCATCATAATTAAGGGACCGGCAGTCAAAGTAAGACCTCAATTAAGCCCCCGTCCCGGTCGATTCGCGACGTGATGCAAGTCAAGAGAGCCGTGCACACACACACACACAGACACACAGACACACAGACACACAGAAAACGAGACGAGAGGAGAAGAGAGGGAGAGAGACGGATTACAATAGCCGCACGACCTCCAAAACTAAGCTACAAAACGACACTCTCATCGCGTAATGACAAGGGGCTTAGCAAAAAGGCAGAAGAAAACGCAGCGCAAGAATAATAAGGCGAAGAAAGAAGAGGAGATATAATACAGATGCGCTAACTAAGGCAGACAGAGAGGTATACGTGTATATATATACAGGCAGACAGACAGACAGAAAAGATTCCACTCTCGGCTCACTGAAATGAGAGAATGAGAGACGGAAAAACTTTGGTCGGGCCTCGATCCGGGCCGGGCTATCATCGGCGAATCCAATAATTTCGCGGCCGACAGGTAGAACTAATTTTCAATGCCATTATTTAGCGCAGCGCGCCGCGCGATGATGCGCCCGCGCGCGCGCGCGCGCGGATTGTTATTTCGTTGTCGTTCTCTCTCTCTCTTCCTTCTCTCTCTCTCCTCCGCATGAAACTAGAAGGGGGCGCCCGTTTTCTACCTGGCTCTTGCGCTCGCGCGCGCGGCGTGATTGCCTTTTGCACATCAAAAGCGAGAGGCGGCGACGCTGGCTACCGTTTCGCTGTTATTGAATTATAAGAGACCAGTCGCCTTAATGGATCGCTCCGCTTTTGCCTTCCACCCGAGCGAGCGAGCGAGAGAGAGAGAGAGAGAGAGAGAGAGAGAGCTGGATATACACACCTTGTGTTTGCACAAAGTGAGCCCCGTGAGTATAGAGAGAAGGTATATAACGCTGTGGAGAACGAGGATGCGAGATCGGGATGAGAGAGAGGGAGAGAGAGGAGAGTTATTTCGCTCGATCGATTTGCCAGAGCTCCCGCTCCTCTCGTGTACATTGCTACCGGCGCTGCTGCTGCTGTGTTACTGCTGCTTCTTTTTAAGTTGTTTGACTATTCCCCTCTCGGCGGACCATAATTGACTTTTTGATGTGGGAATCTGAATAATAGTTGCACCGCCGCTGCTGCTGCTGCTGCTGCTACTGCTACTTTGCCTTTCCTTTTTATATACGCGCCGGGGCCGCCGCCGCTGCCACCGCTATATTTGTTTTTACATTTACAGAATTAGCCGGGGCCTGATTGATTTTCATTATGATTCCATTACGCCCTTTCGCCGCCTCGCGTACGCGCGCGCTTGTAAATTGCGTGATTACGCACGCGCGGGAATTCCATGTGGTGCTGAGAGTGAGGGGCAGCGGTCATCTCTCGCCGCTCGAAATTTACTGGAGCGGAATTATATTTCTGAGCGCCGTCGGTGGGTGAGTGACAGGTTCGAAGGTTGCGAGCGCGCGCGCGAGCTGCTCGTGACCGTTCCACACAATGACTCGTCCTTTATTTTAGTACAGCGGAGTAGACGCTTTTTTCTGGAGTGACTTGCTGTTGATTAAATGTGTTCTAGACAAACTTTTTTCTACCAATAAATTACTAGGTGTTTCTTGGGGCTATTAATTATCTCTCTATATATGTACGAGTTCATTTGTTAAGAATGTTAATTTTCACCAATTATGGTCCTGCTGGCAAATTGGTTTTGGTTCGTTATGACTTCAGAATCCGGTATTGGTGTGGATGAAGAATGTGAAATTATATTTATGAATATAAAAAAGGTTTTTTAGTTTAAAGATTTTCTCCAAGTTAAGCTACAAAATCTTACTAATTCCTTCAGGTTCGAAGATCTTAGAAAGTTATTACTCAATTTATAGTACATAGTTCAAGAGTTTTTTTATTAAAGAAAAAGAAAATATCAGATGACCTACAGTCATTCACTGCTATAAAGTACAGTGGTCCCAGTTCTTTAATTAATCCTTCAACAACTCAAAACTGTTTTATTAATAAATTTAAGTACTTGCTTCACTTGCTAGGAAAGTTTATTACATATGAGGGTCCGGGATTTTGCTCAAACTTCAGGATATGTTTAAAAAAGCCTTAATAGTATGACTCCAAGGCTCTATAAACTTTAGGGATATTTTCAGTCTTGTCTTTAAAAAATATTGAAAAAAAATACTTCGAACAATAATCAATCAATCTGAAAAAATGCATGTACAATTTTAAAAATAGAAAACAAAACTAGGAAAATAGAGCTTTCATCGTCTTTTTTTTCAAAATTAAACACTGTTAATGTTTGCCAAGTAAAGCTATACCTACTAGTTTAAGGTTGAGCAAAGAAAATGCACTAACAATTCCAATATTGCTTTGAATCTATAGTTTCTTGAATCAATTTTATTGTTCTCATGGTTTAAGTCATAACAGCGTAGTCCAGTAAGACATAGCCAATAAAAAAATAGAAGAAGAAGCACTAAAAATTCGCAGGGACCTGCATCTTAATTTCACTCATATCTTGGTGCATTTTCTTTAATCAACTCTAGACTACCATTGGTTTGATCAAAATTAAAATTTTTTATGAAAGCTCTTTTTTCTAGTTTCATTTTCTATTTTTCCAGTTCTATATTTTTTTTCAGATTGATTGATTGTTGTTTGAAGAAGAGTCTTCAATCATTTCTTTCTTTCAATATTTTTTAAAAACAAGACTAAAATATCCATAACACAAGTTTTTTAGAGCATTGGGATCTACTATTGTCGCTTTCTTTATATGAAAAACATATCCTCAAGTTCAAGCGAAATCCCGGTCCCGCAGGTAATACACTCTCCTATAGTCAAACTGAATCAACAATAACAATTATTAAAGATAATACAAACATGACTTCTACTTTCCTATTAGTATCCCGCGACAAGATCCACTCGCTCTCATCTCGCAAAAAAAAGCACACCACTCACACGCGTCAACGTGAGGTTTTGCGATGAGGCGCGCCATCATACACGCGTGTCAGGCTATCAGTGATTTGACATTCGAGTAGCGGTCAAGCGTAACGTGAAATCGAAGAACATTGCATCTGTAAAGGTCGGGTTAAAAGAGGTGTGCATGGCCTGGCATTCCATCAATCACGCGCGCGGGGGGATCTGCGCGAACCTCCGCCGCAGCGGCCACCCCCACACACATATGCGCGCGCCCTGCAACGATGAAACGCTAAACTTGAATGATTATACTCGCGGCCTCGTGTGAATGCCTTAACGCGTCGCGGTGATAAATGCCGTTTACTCGCTGGCAAACACTTTTGAAGAATTAGAATACGCTGTATAAGTGTACTGTGGAATGATTAATTCTGCGGCGGCCGCTGTGGGTAAATATTGCGACTTTGTGTTATAATGTCGGATTTTTTATAATGATTATACGATGCGAACTCTATAATAGAGTAAATTTTTAATCTCTCGTATTAACCAGAAATGCGTTATTCTAACTATTGACTGATATAGATAACTAACGTATTTGTAGATTATTTATATAATATCGTACATGGATGATTCTCTGGAAAAGTGCACATTTTTACATGTGATTCCCGTGGTAGTATAGATAATTCATTGAATAACAATGGACACTCGCAATTTTTAATTTCACTGATATTCTAAAATAATTTACGTCTCACTCTTATAAAATAGTGTATTTTTCGAAAAAATTGAAGATTTTACATTATAAAGTACCTACGGAGGTTACGCGACAGAATGTGCACTTTTATAGAGAATATATTATAATTAAAAATTACAATACAGTCTGGTAAAGTTACCACAGACTGTAAGGACCCAAAAAATTACCATACTTTACAGTAAATTTTACAATAATACAGTATAGTAAATTTTCCTATATTTCTAGCAAAATTTCTTATAAAGTATGGTAATTTTTTGGATTTTCACAGTCTGCGGTACAAAAAGCGAAAAACTAACAATAATTTATCGAAAATTTCGTTATACGCAAATGTAGGAAAATTTACTGCACATACTATATATTGTAAATTTTTCTGTAGAGTATGATATTTTTTTAATTTTTATTGTTTGTGATAAGTTTATATGAGACACTATAATGATAACTGCTAATATAAAACCTTTATTTTGTCAATGTACGTATATATTTATTGATATTTATAACTAATAAATGTTATATATTATAAGTATTATAGTAAAGGTTGTAATAGACATATTGTTTATCGTAGATTCGGAATTATAAAAAATCAGTTTTATCTTTCCTAAAATAGTTAATGGGTTAGATTAATAAAAACTTTTTAAAATAATGCAATAATAAACCTCAGTTATTTATAAACTTGATTCCTCAACCTGGTATATGTTTTATTCCATTACTGTTGCAATAACGAGACATTTTTATTAAAGTAATTTAAATAGATAAGAGAATAAAACAATAAACATTGAACTCGAATTGGCTTTACATAACACATTAAAATGATAATGTCGAAATGAATCTTCGCTCGTCGAAGGCCACAACGGCTGTTTTTAATTTTTAATAACCAATGACAATCGTGAAAATGCGCTTGTTATTGCACTCGCGCGCGCGCTCGCGTCGCTTGACCTAGTGACGCGATTAATTAATAATCGTTTTTAGTTATGCCGCGCGCCGACACTTTTTATAATACGATTGCGGCGCCCGCGCGCGCGTGCGCCTGCGCTTGCGCACAACCTCTTTTCGTCTTTTTCTCTGACCTGCATTGTGGGCTGCAATCAGTGCAGCAGTGAGCATTGTATTTAAATGACATCATAATTAAAGCAGGTGGCTTTTCTAAATTTAGTCCGAGAGCGAGCGCTTGCGCGTGTATGCTAAAAAGTTGCAAAAAGCAAACGCCACACGGAGCAATTAATAAGCGTCGCAGAGAGGAAGAAAGAAAGAAAAAAAAATGTGCACCGCTGTGCGACGGTGGTAATGTAAAAAGTGTGTTATACAGACTCGAAGCCAACTAAAATGCTAATCAGCTCGGGCGCGCATTGTTTAGGCAGCTGCTGTTCCGCGCGAAGGGGGTGAGATTCACTTAGATGAATTAATAAAGAAAAATGCCTGCCCGGAGGGCATACACACGGCGGCGGCGGCGGCGTCCGCGCCCGTAAAAGTCTGAAATTGCATTTTCCGCAAAAAGGCCCGTAACGTCCCGCGCTGGCGCACATACATAGAGAGAAAATTTATAGCAAAAAGAAAGTGCGCGCCGTAAAACGCTCGCTCGTTCGCGCGCTCGCTCGCTCGCACACACGGGAGAGGAGAGAGAGAGAAAAAGGCAAACTATTAGGCGAGCCGCGAAAAAGCCCGAGCTCTCTCGCGCGCGCGCCTGGAATGTCTCATGTATATGAAAATGCGAACGATATCGAAGATGCGCTCTCTCGGCTCGCCTCCTCCTCCTCCTCTCGGGTACTTACCTCTCTCGGTGTCTCTGGAATGATTATCATGCGCGAGAGGGAGAGAGAGAGAGAAACGGAGGTCTTAGGTCGGCGCGGCGTATGGGAGGTGAGAGCGCGCGCTCGGAGAGGGTCATCGCTTGGGAGCGCGGAGTGAGAGGGCACGCGGGAGGGACGAGGACGGCCAGAGGTCGAGAAGAAGATGCGCAAGAGAGAGAAGGAGGCTGCGGCGCGCATAGGCGCTAGCACCGAGGGGCCCGGCCCGTTCTCTATTCCTTGTACCTATATACCGTACCTGCAGCAGCAGCAGCAGCACACCTATACCTCTCCCGAGAGCGCGTATATATACACACATGCATATACATACGTGTATTATACACTTTGCTCTTCAACCTCGTTTGGAAATGCGCACGCGCGCGCGAGCGAGACGCAGTCGCCGGAGAGCGGACTGTACATAAGTAAGTATACTTACACGTGCGTAGCTTTTCGTTTCGAGCGCCGCGGTGCAAGGTTAATTACGCAAAAAAAGGAGCGCCGCGAGAGAGAGAGAAAGATAGAGTGCAGCGGCTTCTGTGTAAGGGATAGATATGCGCGACGATTTGTACGTGCGATCGAGGTGGCCATAAAAAATCTTATGGGTTTTCTTGATTTCACTGCGGATTGCGGCTGATTCTGTACGGATCAATTAGATTCTTTTTTGACTGAGCGACATTCCCGGGTGAAATGTAGGAGATGGGATTGACTTGTATCGTTAAAGAGCTCAATAATATACTACGGATTTTTCAAAAATAGTATATAATCAAATATCGTTTCGCTAAGTTAAAGAGAAACGCCGATACCCGGATAATAACACAAATCCATTAAAGAACAATAATGTTCGGCGGCGGGCGCGTGCGCACACGTGTTAATTAAATAGCCGCGGCGAAGCACACGAAATTCCTGTAGGACAGCGAGTAATCACGGCGCACGCGCGCAGCTGGCGCAAGTCCCTCGTCGCGCGCGGCTTCTCCTCCTCCTCTCCTTTTTTCCGTTTAAATTGCATTCTCGCGCTGTCGATACATGTGTGTACACCTGCATTTCTATGCGAGCGCGCGCACTATCAGGTGTATATATACGTACACATACACGTTATACGTGCATGTTATACACGCTTATAAGCGCGGCGCGCGGGCAGGCAGAAGATATAATAATATCGATATCGGAGCGCGCAGATGCAGCGGCGCCGCGCGGCCGATCGGCGAACCGCCGTCGCCTCGACTCTTACCGATCGGCTCTCATCCAGCTGCTGCTGGTGCTCGGAAACGAAGCCTCTTCGCGGCCATATAACGTATATATACGCCGCCGACATTCTTCCAAACGGCACGGCTATATATGCGCGCGTTAATATAACCTCGGCAAACAAATGTCCGCTCTCGGCGTGACACATATCTTCTCGCGTCGCGGCCACTATGAGAACGAGGCGACGGGAGAACAGTATGGGAGCGCGCGCGATCGTATAGGGTGGACGACGCGAGGTATTCGCGCGCCTCTCCCAAGTGACCGAATTAGCGTCGCCGACGCCGTCGCTATATTTTATAGATATTCGCGCGCACTCGCGAGAGAGTCGGCTCTCTGTGTGGGTATACATATAGATACTTACGGGTGTGCGAGCGCGAGGGAATAGCCGCGCACTCGCGAGAGAGAGAGGAGAGGAGGCTGTGCACGCCGCACCGCATGGCACTTTTGCGCGACCGGTGACCTCTCGGTGGCCTTTCGGCTTGCTGTGTTCTGCCGTGCGCCGATGCGCGCACACACGTATATATAAGTACCATACGCGAGTGCGCGCGGACGACGGGGAGAGGAGGACTGACACGGAAAAGCGCGGCAGGTTGCTGTAATAGCCTGGCAGATGCCTCGCCTCTGATCTCGGCGGCTATCAGTGACGAGTTCGATGTGTTACAGATTCTTTTTACTCGAAAGCTAACTTTCTACTTGCACTGGAATATTCTACTTTGATTTTATCAATCTGCTGTACTGATTTATCCAAGTATGATATAGATAATTAAATGGGGTCTTGTAGTATTGATACATATCATCTTACAAAGTAACTTCTACATCAGGTTTCAAATGGACGCACCTCCATGACATATATATATAGTTCATGAATTGACACTTTCTATTTGCTGTTACAAAATATAAGTACACTTTTTTAGTAGTTTACCGTGAAATCTTAAAAATCATTTTTCATTTGCTTTTCCATAGTATGGTTTATGTAAAAATGCAAGAGCCATTTTTCTCTAATGGTACTTTGCCGTATTAGATCCACGCGGATTGTCTACGACTGCTATTATTTACCTCCACCTTTATAAGGCCACGGGTGCGGCTATTGTTAACACCAGATTCAATGAAAATAATACCCACTTGGAAAAATTCCGCCCGACCCTTTCCAAAGTTTTCAAAAGCTCAAAGAGCTAATTTTGTTCATGTCTTGAAACATTCACGTTATAGACTCATAATGCAACCGCACATACAGCATTGCAACAATATATTATGTACTATATTATTAATTAAATACTTCAAAATCGTTATAAACATTTAATGAAGAGACTATTAAACTAAATGGTACACTATTTATAATTTTCTCTTGAAAAAACTCATTATTTCATTCTTTTTATAAAACTAAACTTTATAGATAAAAAAGGTTAATTGTTGATAAACTACAGCGTTTATAATATTTATCGTTAAATTAATTTAAATAAACCTAGCGCCCATCGATTATATAATTTGTTATTTCCAAAGTAATCCAAAGAGCGCATACAAAACGACGGTATTATATTACCGATACTATAAATATAATTAATTATCCGTTGTAACAGCGAGAAACCATCTCTCTCGCGCGCGCGCTCGTGCGAACCTATGAAATGATGATCATTTGTTCGATCCGATTCTGGGTTACTTCGCCTTCGCCAATCACTTTCTACGCGTGATATGACTCTCTACGATCGCGCGCCGCCTCGCGCCTCGCGAGAGCATCTTCTCTCTCTCCCTCGCCCACTCGCGCCAGGATATATCTCTTGAATCACCTTTTATTATAAAACCTAATGAATTCCGTAACTTTTTCCAGGAGAGTCGGCTTTCGCAGTTTCGTCGAACCTTTCACGTGGGATATAGCGAAGATTGTAACCGGCTTTCAAAAGGCGTATGATTTAATGCGTGAATTTATGTTGCTGTAAATTAATGCAAGAGTAACACTTGTTTGACTAATAATTATTAAAATACTTTTTCTCTTTTAGAAACAAAGTTTATCTCAATTGACGTTAATATATCTCTCTATTTTAAGACCCCATGATGAGATGAATAAAAAATTTAATTTTTTTTCTCCTATTGACGTCAATGTTAAAGTTTTAATTACTATAAACAAGCTGTATTCATTGTAATAAATCAAGTTGTCGACAAATATATAAATCATTTCCAAAGAATTAAAATCTTCGGTTATCCAGTTTTTGAGTCAAACAGAATTTTTATATTAAATTTGATACTCTTATACAGCTCACTACTATGCTAAAGTCATTAAGAATTATAATACATTTTAAAAATTTAGGAGCTATGCAGTAGCAATAAATAAATAACTCAAGCACATATATTATGATTATGCCGAATTTATTCACTTTACATAATTTACGGTTTCACTGTATCCCGTTTAAAGTTCACGTGGCAGTATCACGATAAAATCGCATATACGAACACAAAGTCATCTCGTTTCATCTTATATCTTAATATAATCTCAATAACCACACGCGCATCTTACACTGACAAAATTACATCGATGCTTGTATAAAAATGCAAAGAAATACTCTAATGTGCACTTCTGAAATTGCAACGAAGGATACACAAGATTAGAGCACATTTTTTATCAACCAATTATAATAACTGGCTTACCTATAATAATCATTCTTAATAAACAATTGTATAAGAACTATTCACACATGACAAAACATACAGTATAATAGATGTACCGAACACAATATTTCGATTAGAATTTAGTTAAACAAAAAATTTAACGCTCAACTAGAACAAACGACGAAAACTACTATTGCAAACACAAACATTATGTATACCCATTTTCACTGATGGAATCAGAATAAAGGCAGAGAAACTATAAGCATAACGTGCGCGAAAGATAATTTTCAAACTGATTCGAACTCACGCACAAATTATCCCGCATGATGCTATGCAAACATTTGGGCCCACATTTTCTCAAGATGATACAACGTAAATTTTCTTTAGTTTTGTCAGGAATAAGATTTTTTTTACGTAAAGCTGGTTTTGATTGTTATACGCTATCGATATTGAAACTGTATGCGTAATTTCAAAAATTATTTTTAAAAGAACATCAAAATTTTGAACAATAATATTCGTACATTAATGTAAAAATTATTATTTATTTTATTTAGATTTATATTTTTAGAGCAAGATAAATTTCGTTGAAGACAGAAAAATGTGTTGAACGCTGTAGAAACTTTACAAGTAGGTATAGCATCAACTTTCAATTGTTTTCGACGGAGTCAATAGGAGTATTGTAGAGCAAGTGTTAATATTAACGTATAATATTAATTTAATCGTTGTTTAAAAATTTTCTTTTTTGAATTCAAACGACAGCTATTGACGTTTAATGCCAAATTCACGTTATGAAAAATTAGTGTTTTTATATAGATTAATAAGTATATAAGAAGTAAAAAAGTTTAATAATTAATACTAGTGTGCTATGAAACTAAATAGAACTAATGTTTAACAGTAATAATCCAAGTGATTGTACAAAATTTGTTTATAATATAGCTTAGCGGAAAACATTTAAATTTTGATAAAATTACAGGGCCTCTTTTCTGACACGAATACTTGAAACGTGCAATTAGTGGAACATTAAGTGTTAAATATACTATAGTGATATTTTTTTATAGAAAAATTTTTTAGGAAATAGATTTTTATTCAAATATATTATATTTATAACTTTATTCGCGAATGAGTTTTCTAGACTATCATTAATCTACCGATTTTGATTTTAAATTGATATTATCTGATTTACAAATTAGCGATATGCAAAACATTGCTTTCTTTGGTTTTCTTGCAAAAATTAACTTTAATTTGCTGTGATTGTTTTTGGATGAAAAAAGATGAAGAAGGTCGCAATAGTATAGTCACACCCTAGAATCATTTGTGTCAATTTGGATTATTTGAAGATTTTTTTCCAGTTTTACACAGAGGCTTTCTCAGAGAAAGAACAGGTTTTATTGCAATTTTTTTCATCTCTGTATACTCAAAAACGAATCCTAAAGTTTAAAGCAAATCCATGTTTTATAGAAGGTTGGCTTTCTCCTCGCTAGTATTTATCACTAATGTGCAAAAAATATCACATGTAATCCAGACTGCAGGATTAACCCAAATCCTACGCCTCTAATCTTCCGTTACAAATTGCTGTATCATTTCATTCCTTAAATATCAAAAGAAGATCATTAATGTCAGAAAACATAGCCCCCGATATTTCATCAAACTTCCCGTGAACAGATACATATCAGCCTCGCCAACTCTTTCATATACGTGTATAATATAATAATATCCATTGAAATTGATCAATACATTTAATGGCAGTTAATAATGTCAGAGTGTCGTGGGCACCCAAACGAAAGATCGGTTGGTCCTTAATTTCAAAAAATTTCGCATCACAAAGTCTTCAACAAGCGAGCGCCGTCACAACCATCAAAAGTAGCTTTACGCATGAAACAATCTCATCGCGCCCGTGTCGCGTCTATAATAATAGTCGATTCGCCCAGCGATTCCCCAGCTTGGAGCGTGCGCTCAACTCGGGAGTTCGACTCCCTCGAGCCGCGCGCCATACATGTATGCTCGTGCGAGGCGACGAGGGCATCCGCGGCCTTTCTCAAAGGCGATATGATGCGGGCCGCGCCTTTTGACTCGAGCGAGCATAGAGCGACGCGCGCGCGCACTGTCAGCCCGGAGGAGGACAATCGGGGCGCCTATGTATATATATATATATATATATATATATATATATATAATATATTATATATGTTCATATGTATATTACCCAGCGTGTCGCCGCGTCAATGATATCGTCCACAGTCCCAGAATATGCTCCGCGCGCAAGACAGACAGAGACAGACATATAGTGGAGAGAGAGACATAAGCGCAATTTACGGTGTGAGGTGTGAGTGGTGTGTGAGCGTGTATACGTGTGTTCGTGTGGAGTCGGGGCTCTCAGGCAAAGTTGAGGGGCTCGAGCGTCTTGCTGGAGCAGGGCTTGGCGTCGTCTGGCTGTGGCTGGGAGGGCTGGCCCGGCTGCGACTGCGAGGTCGTGATCGTCGGGTGGCCGTCCTTCTGCTGCCGCCAGGACTCGGCCCAGCGCGCGTCGTTCGCCTTCTTCTCCTCGAGGCTCTTCATCGCCGCCGACTGCCACTGCTCGATGTTGGCGGTGGTCTTGTCGGTGCGCTGCACGTGCTCGTAGCCCTGCATCCAGTACTCCTGGATCTCGCTGCGCGTCACCGAGGTGCGCTGCGGCTTCTTGGGCCCGTCCTTGCCCCCCTGGCCGCGCGGCCTCGCCTTGTCGGCGCCCTGGAGGGGCAGCTTCTTCGGGGGCGCCTTCTTCTTGCTCTCGTCGGTGCTGAAGCTCGTCTTGGTCTGGCTGGCGGTCATGTTGCCGGCGGAGCTGTTGCCGTCGGTGTCGCGTCGGCGCCGCTGCCGACGACGCTCGGCCGCCTCCTGCTGTCCACCGCCGGTAGCCCCGCCAGCTCCGGCGGCGCCGTCCTTGTCCTTGTCCTCCATCTCCTCGTCGAACTGGTTCGGCAGGAAGTGGTCTCGCGCCGAGGCCCAGTGGTCCTTGCGCGGCTTGTTGTTGTTGCCATTGTTCGAGTCGACGCTCGTGCTGCGCAGCTTCTTCGAGTTCTTCGCCACCCACGGCGGCGGCTGCTTCGTCGAGCGCAGTCCGTCCTTTAGCGTGGCCTGCAAATTATTTCGAGCAATTATTATATCGCACTTGACAGCTTGGGGAGCAATGTCGAGAGAACACATGCGCGCCGATAAATTGATTTTAAAAAGTTATAATATTAGTTAAAAAAAGTCGTTTTTTCAACCTACTTGGCAGGCTTCATAGAAAACCTTTTTATCGATTAATTGAAAAAGTATAGCGTTGAGCATAGCGCTCTACCGACTATATAAAAAATATTTTCTCACTATACAGCGTAAAAAAAATCCATTAAAAAAAATCTGCACTTAATAAACTCTTCGATAAAAATAATCTCTTTATGTACGGACACTTGTCTGACAAACAGCCGTGGGACAAAGACACAAAAGACAAAACCCATCATGCTGTGCATGTATATATCGTCACGCAGTACGAAGAAAAGCCACTTTCGCGTGAAAAAAGCCAAAAATGTGCCCATTCGTTGGCTTTTTTCGCGTGCGGAACTGGCTTTTCTTCGTCTGGCTCTTCTAAGTCGGCTTTTCTTCGTATCGCTTGACGATATATGTAAGGTACTCACGCCAGAGGAGGAGTTGTCGACGGGCTTGTAGAGCTGCTGTGTCGGGTCGTCCTCGCCCGGGGGCGGATGGCAGCTCGAGCCCTCCCGGCCGTGCAGCCAGCTGAGCACGAAGGAGAAAAGGGCACAGGAGAGCCCAAGGGCCGCCGTCGCCGTCAGCTGGGAGCGCGTGCGCCGGGGCACCCAGCCGGCCCCGTGGTACTCGAAGACGGCGAGGGCCAGCAGAGCGCTACTCGTCGTGTACGAGACGCCGACCGACGTGTAGATCCAGGCATTCTGCGCCCATGCGGGATAAATCGAGAACGCGCAAAGAATGCCAAGTGGCCCGTTAATTGTGAAGTATAACGAAAAGGTGTAAAGAAAGAGAAAGATGAGTAGGCGATTGCGAGGTTTTGCATATATGATGTATAGAGAGAGATGTGCGCACACTATAGGCCGAGTTCTATTTTTTTTTTAACGATATCGATAAACGTTCGAGACAATACTGTGTGTCCGAGAGCGATACAGATATTTTGCTTTGAGATATTTTTATAAAGCTCGGATAAAAGATTGATATCCAAGAGCGCGAGAAAGCTCCGAAGGCAATAAGAGTCCAAAGGATTCCCCTTGCAGTGTCTTTTCGAAGGAAAGATATTAATATCGATATCGTTAAACGATTGCTTGCTGTCTCGTAAGTCAGTAAGGGTATCTTGTTCTCTATTATATTCCGATATTAATGTACGTAGTGCAATAAAGAGTTAAATTAATTACTGAGATGGTGCAATTTAAAATATTCTTCACAATGTATATATATTCTTGTTTGAACTCATTAGAATTGCCGCTAAGTGCTTTTGAATTACTTTCTTATCTACCTTCATGTGGTGTTTAATAATGACTATCAAAATCATTCTTTCCCGCGTAAAAAAAATTGAGATGATTAAAAGATCGCTTAAAGATACGTCTCGATTATGGCCGTTTTTGTTACTTTTTAAGATGACAAATCTCAACGAATAATCTAGATGATTTTAATATCTTATTAATCATCGCCTTTGAAATATTTTTAAGACGATTTTCAGACATACGAAATTCATGATTTAATATCATTTTAAGATAAATTTGAGATGCTTTTGAAATTAATTTGAGACGAATTCGAGTATTCGAGACGAGCTTTCGCACTGAATTTAAGATGATTTTTAGATTTTTTAAGATAATGATAAGATTAACTTGAGACAAACTTTTATGACAACTTTAAGATGTCTGATGAATGAATTGATTCGATAATTATAAATTTATTAAAAAATTTTTTTAATCGGTTCTGTAAACCCGATTCAGGGGTTTATACCAAAAGCAAGGCAAGCCTTGAAGTTTAGACTCTTGTTAAAGAGTGATTTAAAGGCTGAATCTCTCGGACTTATATACTCTCGGCGTTTCAATGCGTTTAGGGGTGCCCCAATCGATGCGCCGCGTAGCGGCGGCAAACGACAATCAGGAGTTCGGTTACTTCCGATCGGTTCTTACCGTCGTTAGACGCTATGCGGCGCATCGATCGGGGCACCCCTAAACACATTGAAACGCCGAGAGTATATAAGTCCGAGAGATTCAGTCTTTAAATCACTCTTTAACAAGAGTCTAAACTTCAAGGCTTGCCTTGCTTTTGGTATAAACCCCTTAATTGGGTTTAAAGAAGTGATTACAAAAATTTTTTTTTTTAAATTTGGAATCAATTTATTTTTCAGACATCTTAAAGTTGTCATAAAAGTTTGTCTCAAGTTAATCTTATCATCATCTTAAAAAATCTAAAAATCATCTTAAATTCAGTACGAAAGCTCGTCTCGAATTGGTCTCAAATTCATTTCAAAAGCATCTCAAATTTATCTTAAAATGATATTAAATAATGAATTTCGTATGTCTGAAAACCATCTTAAAATTGCTTTAAAAGGCCGAATGTAGCGATGATTAAAAAAATATTAAAATCATCTTGATTATTCGTTGAGATTTGTCATCTTAAAAAGTAACAAAAACGGCCATAATCGAGACATATCTTAAAGCGATCTTTTTGTGATCTCAACTTTTTTTACGCGGGTTTACTATACATTAAAATGAAATATATATCACTCTTATATTTAAAAGAAATTGTACCTAATAATTAATAATATTTATTAAATCCTTTCTATATTTATTTTTATAAAACGGTTAACATTGTGACTTAACTTATTATATTTTAAGATTATACTTATATAAACGAAAAGTACTTATTTTCTCAATATGGATTGCAAATAACATTTGTATAATAATACACTTACGTTAAAAATTGTCATGGTAACCTGAATTGCAAGTGAGTGCTCAGCTATGATTTTGGTCTTAAAAAAAGCTTTTTCACGATAAAGAACAGTAGTGAAAGCGCCATATAACGCACTGCACATTAGAATCCAAAGATTTTTTAAGCTTTCGGAAAGATAAGAGTATATGATATAAAAATACATGTACCAGAAAGTTATAAGATAAAGTTTAGAATAAATACACCTTGGCGTTAGTATAGATTAATAGTACACGAAGAGAATATAAGCATATACAATTAAAGCATTAGAAATTTTAATATACACTTTTGATATGATGTTCCCGTTAATTTCCTACCGTTTATGCGCAACAACATTTTCAAGCAAAGAGTGTCAAGTTGCACACATATAGAGATGTTTTTAAAATTATATTCTATACCTGAAAACCTTTCTAAACGTTTTGCACCTCTCCGAACTATAACTATATCTTTAAATATTATTATGATTTGAATTTAGTGATGAAATACAAATTTTGCTTAGAACCTTGTGTTGATGGCATGATCAATGAAGTCTATTCAACTGTTTTAAGGGTCAGAAATAAATGTTGTCCTTACCAATCGTGCCCAGTTAAAGGGAAAGAAGTAAACGACGTGCGAGATGTCCAAAAATAGAAGCAACGCAGTTATTAACAGGCAGAAGACCGCAACAAAGATCATGAAGCGAAGCCTTCCAACTAGCGGCAGCATAAAGAGACTGACCTTAGCAGTTCCCGAGCTACATAGGGTCGCCAAGCATGCTGCTGATGATAGCTGTCGAAAGAGAGAATTTCGTTACTGTACGATAAATATGAGACCGCATATATATCAATAATAATCATTAACGTGAGTTCAACACATTGGTTGAGCAGATTTGCATTCATTAAAAAATACTTGATTTTTCTTTGTTTTTATCATAATTAAAGTAGAATCATCTTAAAATATTTCGTCTTACGCAACGCAGAAAATTACACAGCCAAGCCTAAATCACCATGCAACCGAAATCCCTAATTGCATGTAAATAAACACGCGCAATTAACTACCGACGGTAATGGCAAAGATCGGAAAAATAGCGTTAACGAAGCAATCGAAGATCGTCTCCCAACGAATTGTGAAACGCATATATTTTCCACACATTTGTATACATATATTATATTTTTCCAGGTTCGCTCGCCGCCTCAACTCGTCATTAAGAGCTCGTCCCTGCATTTAGGCAATTAGGCAGTTTCAACTGAGGTCAGAGCTGCCAGCCCGCGAGAAGTAGTCTGCGGCGCTCGTATATATGCACATAGTATGTATGGGAGAAATATGCCATCATCGGATAGCCCTCGTGCAATACGCGCGAGCACGCGATAGAGTTCTCCGAGCAACGTGCTCTCGTGTATATACTTTCCTGGAATAACATATGGAGAACGCTTTGCCCTTTCATCTTCCTTTAACCCCGCGAGCGAGAGCGCGAGCGCGCTGCACCGCACGAGCGGCCTTTTATGTAGAGCGCTGGGAAAAGCTGAAGTTAAACGAGTAGCTCTCAGCCTCGCGGAATTTCGCGCGCGCGAGCGCGAGCGTTTTATTGTAAAATGCCGCCGCACGGATATGTATGAAGTGCCTTGTTAGTTTTTGTATAATACTTTGGAATTTGCCCTGCGCTTAATAAACGTGGAAAAACACCCGGCGGTCTCGTGAAATAATAATAAAAATTTTGGAGTTTAAGTGCGAGAGTATATTTTTTTTTTAATCGCCGTGCGTTATAAATCTATAAATATAAAATTCAAAGAAAGTAGTGTAGGAAGTACACGCTTATTAAATTAAGAAAGAAGAATTATTTTTAATAAACCTTAAGTAAATCGGTTTCATAGTATAAATAGATGTTCGATTCGCATGAATAGTAAATTTTAAATTTGGTAAAAGCTGTAAATCCAAAACTAAATAAAGAAAATAAATTTAATATTCAATTATTGCAGTAATTATACTGTAAACAATATACTGCGTGCTTTAATTTGAAGAGTCTAAACTTAATATGTAACGGAAAAATAACAAAGTAGTGTTTTAGGTTGATACAAAGAATATTCCTATGTTGTAGTTTAGATCAATATATATCTTCATCAAAACGTGTCAACAAAAAGAAAAAAAATATTATAAATTAAATCTTTTAAATCGGTAAAAATGTTTTCAACCTTTTAGCGTTGTTTAAATGCAAAACCTGTTCATCCTATTGCGTGTTTGTATATTTTTATTCTTTGTTGGGTTGTTATATCATCGAATATACTAAATCGTACCCGATTTTTTTAACAATATTGACGTCAATACGTTTATTTCATACTCATCTATTTTCTTTTTGAATAAATTCGTATCAACTATATCTTAAAAAAAAAAAGAAACGGTTCAAAGATTATGATTTCCGATTAGTGTGAATTATTTAAATGATTCTTTAAATCTTTTATAGTTTTATTATAGACACTATAGATAATTTGATACGCATTATATATACATTTTATTTTAATAAATTCCATGCAAAAACTAAATTGCAAATCTTCTACATTCTACTATAACCAATGTATCCACTCGCGCTTAACTCGTATACAATAATTCAAACACGGTAAATGAGGCAATCAAGAGATGCGAATAGAGGGTGTAAAAACTTACGAGTAACAATAGTCTTATGAGTCCAGTGGCGGTCTTGAGATGGCCCTGGATATCGCAGTAGAAAATGAGATGACTGGTACGTGGCCAGGGCATGGCGTTCGCAGAAGAGCCGTGGCGTGGATCGCCAGGCCCGTACTTGCCATGATAATTCGCGTGCGAATCCCAGGAGTGAACCGTCGAGTGTATCCCGGGAGAATCCAGCTCCGAAGATTGAGAGCTGATGCGCCCTCCCGTTCGGCTGCCTGCTGCGTTTAAATCGATAGCGTTGCTAACTTCGGCCGATCGCATTTTTTCTTCCCAAATACCCTCTTCCCAGCTCTTATATCTAAACTTCTCTCTTTTTCCCTTTCTCTCTCTCTTGCCCTCTCTTTCCACCTCCCGCGTTCGCTCCTTTTTTCGTTATTAGCGCGCAAAAGGAAACAGCCGATCGACACTTTATTGCCCGGCATATGCGGGCCGATATCGCCCGCAGTCTCGTCCTCGCGCTGGACCCTTTGACCCCCTGCTCTTTATATCGAGCCTCGGGGCCTTTTTAATGTCGCCACGTGCGTGGTCCGAGAATTCCATAATTGATTTTTATATTCCCACCGACCAATATCTCATCGATATCGCGCTGTGTATTTTCACTCGGGGGGTTCTTTATGCATTTGGCCGCGCGAGTTCTTTAAAAGGACATTTCTTCTGTAGTCCCGAGAGGAATTCTATTAATGTTATAATTTATCATTTTTGGGCCCGAAAGGGATATTTATTTTGGACCGTTCACAACAATGATTCGTTTCGTAAGAATACTCCAGTTGTTCCCAATTCTCATAAGTTATATTAAATTGGTGCAAATTCAGATTCGAAACTGAAGTGTTTTTGTGAAAATGTCTTATTTGTTATGACTAAGAAATGAAAATATTTACAAGTGGATGATAGTACGTATCTTATAGGAAAAATCACTGCAACGTCAGCCTGAGAGAGTAAATCGAATTACAAGCTAACGAGTATTTTAAAATCATTCTCCCATCGTCTGATACAAAACGATGTTCTGGCACAAAAATATGCAGAGCACATTTCCTTTTCATTCGGGACTGTAACATAGGCAAGTACAGAGACAAGCGGCAATCCAAGCGTCTTGAACCAATTCGAAATGTTAACCCCAGGTACCGTTGTAGATTTATTGTCAGATCCTTATTTACACAGGTTGTAGACTTATGATCCGAGATAAGCGCGAAAAATCAAGAGTCATGCTCTCGCCCGCGCGAGTATATATAAGCCCCGATGGCTTATTAATTTACATACCGAAAAACGATCTGGTGCCCGTAAATCGTCCCGAGGGTGACTCTCGGATTTTTTTCATCGCGATTACCTTTTCGGAGCGGGCGAGCGCACGCGCGCACCGTATGATGGGCCACGAGCCCGTTCAATCGATGTGTTCTAAATATATAAATCATGATTCGATGATTTTTTTTTCTCTCTCTCTCTCTCGACATTGTGTATGCAAACATATTTATCAACTTAAAAGGATTAACATTATATGAGCTCTGAATATCGCGTCGACTGAATTTCTTATCTGTTTATCCTTACTCTCAATATAACAAAAGTTCATACAAAAGGGGAGAGATTACTTTGCTTTGTGTTCATTGGAAGTATAAAATGTGAAAAACATAGCCAAAACTGTTTCTATATAACTGCCTTTATAAAACAGTTTAGCTGTTATTCTTTTTAATGAGTGTTGACATGGTAATTTTTTATATTAATGCAAATATAGTAGTAATTTTAACAAAAAAAAAAAAAAATTGGATGATAAGTATCAATGGAAACGATAAAAACAAACCAAAATAAGTCTGAACAGTTGCCTTTGCAGCGACGCAAATACATAATGTATCTAATAATTTCGAGTCGCGTTGTATTATACGGAACAAATTAAAAGTTTAAATTCGATGCACATATATAATGGATAATTCAAACGCATGTGCCACAGTGGCGACGAGCAAATGTCGATGGGGCCAGGATATAGCGTCTAAGTAGTTTGTACCGTCGTTAGAGTCTTGACAATATGCGTCGACCGATTCGGAGGCGAGAACAATGCTCAAGAAATAAATAAGAGAAACGGTGAGCGCGAAGGTGCGCGCGCAAAAGAGAGAGAGAGAGAGAGGGGGGGGGGGAGAGGAAAGGAAAGGACGGGAGGAGGAAGAAAAAGAGAAAGACAAATGGAGAACCCGCCCAGCAGAAGCGAGGAGACGCAGAAACAGAATAAGAGTTGCGGTGTATAAAGAGAGCCCCGGTGCGTATATGGACGGCCAAATAGAGACGAGACAGAAGTAAATTAGCAAAAGGAGACGGCAAATCGCGGCCGCGGAGGCTGAAACAAAGAATGAATAAGCGGCGCGAGTGAGCGTGTAATCTATGCGAGACAGGCGCACGCGCGCGATCGCAGCGAGGTGAGCTGAATTATTTCGATATTGAAATCGAACGACTCGATCGGTTACATCGGTAACGCTCTGACGTCCTCGCACCTCTAGAGCGCAAAGGATAACGATTTCATTTCTTCGAGAGTAAAGTCAAAGATTTTTCGCTTTGACTAACACATGATTCATGCATTAAATTGTTTTCCAGAATTACGTATATAAAAGTACTTATTTCTTATTTAAAATAATATAAAATGATGTATTCATTTAAATTTAAAGAGCATTATCTGCAATAACAGTTACTTCAACCAACATCAAAGAGCACATTTCACGATCACATATAGAAAAACAAAGCGCACGCGCGCGCGCGCGCGATATTGCGTCACGACAGCGGTCCCATTCTTCGCCAGTGCACACATCCGCACAATAACGGAAGCGAAAAGTGCGTACACGGTGCACGCATATACAGTCGGAGTGGAAAAAAAGTCATTAGACCGGCTTTAGACCGGGCTGGACGGGCGGAAAAAGCGGTTTTCTCCGAAGGAAGAGCGCGCGCAGAGGAGTCACGCATCGGGTCACAAACGTCCCGAAACACAAGCGAGAACATCGCGCAATCTCCGTGCCACGGGCGCACTCGCGCATTGACAGAGTGCCGAGCGCTGTTCGTTAGTAATCTATGTAAATTGAAAAAACGACTCGCAGCAGGACGCGCCCGTGAAGTAGTATGTATGAGAGGGAGAGAAAGAGCAGACGCGCGAGACGAGACGAGGAAGAGCCATCAGCGCGCGTTCCCTTTGCCACGCTCGACGACACTATCTGGGATGTGTTTATGGGCCCTTTCGCGAGATCCGCTATTTTTTCCGCCAAAGCCAAGCCGCCTGCGTGCACTTTGTGCGTTTATGCAAATGCGCGCGTCGCAAAGTACGAGTTACACCTCTGCCTCACCAGAGACGGGCGAATAACGATTTTTCGTCGATGAAATTTATCGTTGATGCGCGCTCGCGCGGTGCTCCGTGCGTTTTATTGTTATTTATTTTTCCCTCGTTGTTCACGCGCGCGCCTCGTGCATAGCTGTATAATATCGAGAGTATTTCTCTCTGCGGGCTGTTTGTTGAAAATTATTTATTCAATTTGTTTCATTGCCGCGGTGAAAATTCTCGCATCGACAACAAATTCATTTAATTTGAATTTGCATCGCGATAAATTGGAGGAAATTTTCGTTTTTAATATGGTGCTAAAGCTTTTCACGTTTATAACACTGCGCAGGCACTTGGCGTGATTGGGCTTATTTAAGAAAGTATGTACATTTTCAGGTTTATTATTTTAGCATTTAATATAAAATCTAATTTATTCGTATAAATTATATATTCAACGTTGAAATTATAAAGCTTGTTTGATTTAAAATTAAATTAAACTTTAATTTTAAAATATATATAACAGTTCTTTGAGTTTGTGTTCAAGATTAAATTCGAATGTTATTCTATCGTAAGAGTAACAAAGTTTGACCGGATTTTCGAAACTAATTAAATGAATTAAGTTTTGAAACTGTTTACAATTGGCTTGATAATCGGTAACACATTCAGTCCGCGTTTTAAGAATGCCACCTGCATCGAGTTCCACGAAAGCCCGTAAAAATCGAAAGGCAAAGGGAAAAAAGAGAGAAAGAGAGAGAGACCACTATGGAATGAATAATGAGCCTTAGGCATACTAATTACACTGGATGCACGGAATATGAGACAGAGGCGCGCACACACATACATAGTATAGAAATATACATTAAAAAGAGGGGGTGACTCGCCGACGATCGACGTACCAATTTCGAAGTCCTGAATGTCTTCAGGCCGCGAATAGGCGGCGGGTGGAGGCTCCAGGTCGCGAATCTCCTCAAGGAGGAGCACCTCTATCTCGTCGGCTGCGTACAAATCGGAGACCGAGCGAAGATGCCGGGACTCGCTCATTACTCAAGCGCCCAGCCGGATCAGCTGCTATCTTTCTGCCGCCCCAAGCAACGTCTGCCTTGATCCCGCAATGTCATTGGCTTCGTCATTTGGCAGCGGCTTTCGCATCGAAACACTCTATACGCCTCTCCTCGCCGCTCTGCCTCGCTCCACTTTTCCTGCAAATGGTAAAGGTCACGCGCGTCCGCGACGTACGCGCGTGTTAAAAACCTCAAATTATATAGCTTCCGCTCGCGAATTAGAGATAATTCGACTGAAATACGTGCCTTCTGTCACTCTCGGATTAACACTTTTTCTTTGAAAGGAGAATATCTTTTATGCTAATCACTATTTATTGCCGTATTATTCGTCATATGGAAATCTCTTATTTTAGATAGAAAGTATAAGACACTCTAATAACACGTGAATTTTTAATTAACTAAAAATTCCAATTAAATCATTAAAATTTAACCTGATACCCATATTAATTGTCCGAATAACTATAAATACAAATGATATTATACAAAAAAGTTCTAAACAATACGTACTATAAATGTTCTGAATTACATACAAAACTCAGATTGCGTTATACAAATAAGCTAAAAATCAGAAAGAAATAAATGTTTCAATATCAATCGATCAGGATTTCTTTTTTTAAGTAAATGATATCTCTATATTACGAATTTGGCAATGCTCTGGGATATTAGTATTGCTGTTCTGATTTTAAATACCAATTCAATGAAAACATGTATTCAAATAAAAATGATAAATTATTAATAACAAAATAAAAATTAAAGAAAACTACATTTTTTTTATAAAATTGATCAATTTTGATCACGAACTAAAAATGATTAAGAAATACGTACTTATTGTCTACATAGATACATGTTAAATGCATCAGAATACATCGGGGAACTTCGGCTAAATTCGTCAACCTTTTCGGAGTTTGTTATATTTTGCTGCATATATTCACAGTAAAGTAATGTAGAACGTTATTGGAAAGCCTTTTTCAATTTTTCAGTTTCTATATAAAAAATCGAAGATATAGGTATTTTTAACTAGGACAGTATAGAGTATACTTTCTGTATTCCAAATACCATCCCTTTGAAATTCACGATATTGCGTTTGAAATATATTTTGTAAGGTTTCTTGTTTCGTGAAAAAATATCTATCTGAAAAAACATTTTTATAAAATGTCCGCTTTCTATTTCTCAAACATGATACTATAAATTCCAAAAAAGTACTGTTACGAATACAGAAAGTACTAATAGTGCAAAATATTTTAAACGATGTATGGATATGTAACAATTTAAATAAACTATGTAATAGTAACAAATACTTGACATTTGAAAATATTCATTTCTTTCCAATTTTTCGCTTATTTGTTTAAGGTACAATTTTGAACAAGCAACAGAATTTTTGTCGTCTTATCTTTGTATATACCACAGTAAATAAAAATAATTTGATAAAAAATTATAGTTCTATACGTAATTAATTGAGAATTTTTATATTTTATTTATTTAGTAATTCGGGTAATTCATCTTTCGACCATATAGTAGATTCTGATTCGTTACTTTAACTCTGTGTAGAAATAGTCATCTTAAAATAAGAAACTAGATTAAAATACCTAAACTCATTCAGAAGCATGATATACACATCTTAAGCATTTTATCTGAAAAATAAATTATAAAATCGATATTCTCCTTTATATTAATCGTGAATTAGCTTGAAAAATTTATGCATTATAGGTGACAGCGTTTATACATAAATTAAACGTGAATTAATTGCTTATACCAACCTTATAAACCTGATTTCTAATACAGTTTCATATCATTATTTTATTAACAGCATTAAAAAAGCACTTATATAAACTTAAAAACTTAAGAATTAACATTATACAAGTTTATTAAAAAATCTATTTAAACATACATACACGACAATGTAAATCGATTTTTATTTATTCACATGTATGCGGTCTCATAAATATTCTCCGCATGCAGCGTTTATTTTATTTATCTACAAAACATAGACTGACATTCTTAAATATGAAAACATTTCTGAAATCGTAAATACTTATTTCACTATTACATATAGATGCAGTAGAAATAGAACACTTGAGAGGTTATGAAAGTAGAAAAAAATATTTTTACGAAAATATGTGACGTGAAAGTATGAAATAAATGAAATAATCAATAACTAAATAATGATGATAAAAAAAATATTTTATTTAAACAAAGTCTTCATACAGAACATGCAGCTATAAAATTATACATAAACATCGAATCCATCGCTTGAATTCGGTACAAAAAACATCCTCAATGAATAACAATAAATAACAAAAGACAGTAAAATAAAGTGAAGGAGAAAATGTGAATCGTTGCACATACTATATGCACAATACCACTGGTTGATACAAACAATGCGTGCAAAGCGACGAGCGAGAGGATTCCTCCACGGGGGTAGCACTCATTTCACGATACTACTTCTTAAATAAAAATCAGACGTAGATCAATCTAACCAGCAGAAAATTATAAACAAAGCAACGAAACATCGATACGCATCGAGAAAAACACATCGACACGGGCGCACTGCGTAGGAGGAAAGCCCAACGCGCTGGAGGCGAGAAATAAAACTTGTCGGGGGTGCATTGGCTATGGGTCACGTACACACACGACACAGAAGCTTTCGCTCGCGGGCGAGAAACGATCGATTACTTTGGTAGAGTCCGTCGTCGATCTGGCTGGCCCGCTCGTCCTCTTCCTTCCGAAGACGGCGCTCTCACATTTTTCTCGACTTTTCACTCAGTTTTTCCGCGACAACGCGAACGACTCGTTGTGTGAGCGCTGGTCGGGGGATCGCCATTTTTTTTCAACCCCCTTCGATCCCCTAAAACGTAAACATAACCTAGACGAGAGAGCGCGCAGACGCTGCGCATAGAGGGGGTGGGGGTTGATGATGCGTCCCAGATCTCAGTGCAATAGTACTGGGAAATGGGATATCATTTTCGAGTATGCATGCAGCATGGCACACTGACGGGCTGACAACTGTGTGATGTAACGAAAGTTTGAAATTAATTTGTTAGTACTTTAACTTTAAATAATTTTATTTTATTTATTTTATAAAGAAAACCCTTGTAATTTTTCAAGACTTTTGATTTAATATTAATGTAAATATATTAATATTTTACTTTTATAAAATAAAATAAATATCGTTTTATGGGATATTCTTCAATTTAAGGCTAAAGAATTTCTTAAATTTAATATACTTTTCAGAATCTTCATGGCTATTATTTAAAATTTATGATAAAAATATTATTAATTGCGAAAAATAATCTTTTTTTTTTATAATATTATAATGCCTATTTCTACTCTACTTTTTATTGTAATTAATAGTATTGATAATTTATTTAGTCAAAAAAATGTTGCTATTTCTTCCTAAGTATTAGACTAATATTTAATCGTTTAAATGAAAAATAATGACTAATTGTAATACAAAATAGGCATCAACAAGGAAGTCGAACAGACCTGCATGGGTGTGTTTAGCGTCAGAATGACGTTACATGATCGACAAATGAACTGAATATCTCCGATTATTTTTGCAGTTGTCAGCTCTGCTTGCTGTGAATGAGCGTAAAAACTAAAAAGTATAGGTATATAAGTGTGTATATATATATATATATATATATATGTTCGCCACGCCGATGTGGTGATATCCTGATGTCTCACCTTTTGCCTTATCGATGATTTTTCCAAAAAGTAAACAAAATCTCGAAATTGTGGTAACGATAGCGATAATGCGGTGATAAGTGCTTTTTTACAATCCTGAATGTTTTGTAATTTCAAGAAGTTCGCTGCCTATAATACAATGCGTTGACATTGTCACAATAAATAAAGACAACAGAATACAATGTCAACGTAGTTTTCTTATATTAATGGCTAAGGTAATTTTTATTTTAATTTACAGTTACTTCGTCCTCTCGTTTATACAGTATTAGTCAAGTGACATACATAACCACACAATTATTCTTTTACTAAAACCATTAAATTTTTTTGTGAATAATATTTTTTTCTGTTATTTTTTTATATTTTATAAATTACATTTTGAATCGTTATCGTATTTTTACATTAAAATACAACACATCTCGTTTAAATAATTCTACTCTGATTCTAACCTATACTTTTACAATCAAGTGATTAAATCAAATAATAAATTAATATAGAAAACCATGTATTAAAATAAGTGCTGTTAATTTTACAGGTGTTGTGAAAGGTTTTCATAGAAATTGCAAGTAAACAGGAAAGTTGTTAAACACCTTTAGCCATGGCAAAGCTCTTTAGTTATTTAGCTGTTATATTTTGGGCTTCTCTGTCTATGATTTGTAGCCTATTGCTTTTTACAAATGGGTTTTTTCTTCGCAGAAGTGTGATAATGGAGCAAACTAATTGCTCTATCTCTGAAAATAATTTGTTTAATTATGATGAGCCTCTGTCTATCAGTGCAGAGTGTTTAAAACCACGTGCACGTGTGATATTAGTAATTGTTGATGCACTAAAATTTGAATTTGTTACTAAATTTCATGATGCAGCCTCAGCAACAACTTTTCATAGGAATAAACTTCCTATCATTAGCAAAACTTTACAAAATCATCAGAAAAATTCCAAATTATTGAAATTTATAGCTGACCCTCCAACAACAACAATGCAAAGATTGAAAAGTCTAACTACTGGAACGCTACCTACATTTATTGATGTCAATAATAATTTTGCTGCAGAATATATTGCAGAAGATAATTTTATTAATCAAAATATTCCAAATGGAAATGTTTTTATGGGAGATGATACTTGGATCAAATTATATCCCAATAAGTTTCTAAGAGAATATGCTGCTCCTTCTTTTGATGTTTCAGATCTTGATACTGTTGACTTAGAAGTTAGAAAATGGATTTTCAATGAAATTAGCAATACAGACTGGTCACTTCTAGTAGCACACACATTAGGGATTGATCATTGTGGTCATAAACATGGAATGCATCATCCAGAAATGTTAAGAAAATTAAATGAAACAAATTATTTTATACAAGAGCTTATTGAGCAAATCGATAAAGATAAAAAAGACACAATACTTTTTGTTGTTGGAGATCATGGAATGACAGAAAGTGGTGATCATGGGGGAGATACTGCAGATGAAATTGAAGCAGCAATGTTTATTTATTCAACTCTATCGCTGATAGACATAACTGCAAATTATGATGTAGAGAAGAAAGTTATTGTAAATCAAATTGACATTGTTCCCACAATATCAGCTATATTAGGAATTCCAATACCGTTTTCAAACATAGGAAATTTAATTATAGAAGCGCTACCAAGCAGTAAAGCAATGGCAAATTTGAAGAAGCTTGACTTCAATTTTATATTACATTCTTTATGGAGAAATATTCTCCAAGTACAACATTATATAGATACTTATTCTTCTGAACACTCCCTACCCGATAAAGATAAATTAGAAGAATTACGAGATATCTATAATGAGCTCCTAAAAAAAATAGAATTTGTAAAAAGTGATAGTGATTTAAAAGACTTTGTAAATATAGCAGATAAGTATTTTAAAACGGTACGAGGAATTTGTTATGAAGTGTGGATACAGTTTAATCACACTTTAATGTCAAGAGGATTAATTTTGTTTTTCTGCTCTATGTTTTCTTTTTCCATAGTCATAAGTGGATTAATAGGCAAACGAATGTATACAGTATTAGAATCTTCATTTTTGACCTGTATATTTTTCACGGTCATAATAAGTTCATTAATATCTTTATTAGTCTACTGGTTACAAATGACTAATGATTTTAAAAATACTTATTTATTTTTCGGTGGATTAACTCCAGTTCTTTGTTTTGTAATTTTAATTATTCAAAATTGGGATTACATTTCAATGACTTGGTTTGAACAATCACGTCGTAAGAAAACTATGATTAACATCTTATCAAGATTAATTTTGGTAATAATAGTTTTGGGTGTTTTTTCAAATAGTTACATTATAGAAGAAAATAAAATTTTATCTTACTTCCTCATTACATTATTTTGTTTTCTTATTTACTCACTGAAAACTAAAACTACTGAAACCATAGATAATAAAAAAGGTAAAATTTTTGGAAAACCAAATAAAAAGATACTTTATGTTTCTATGTCACCAATGCTAGTCTTTATTATTTGCTTATTAATAAGAAGTTCAAACTATTTTTGGAGATATAGAGAAGAACAGAAAAAAGAAGATGAACAAAACTATATGAGTTTTATTGTTGGAAAATCTGGATCATTTGTTTCAAAAGATGTAGAAATGATTTTTGTGATTATAGCTATTGCATCACTAGCTCTTTATGTTACAGTAACAAAGATTTGGCTTCGGGATTGTGGAAATTTATCTGGATATTCACCAAGTGAGATTCTAGCTAGATTTTCTCCTGCAATCATGGTTGTAGCTACATCTTGTTATTGGTGTTTAAAATTGCAACGATATTCAAAATTAATTTCTGCCATCTCACAGACAATTAATTCAATACCATGGATAATTTATGCATTATTTTGTAATGCTATATTATTAATATTTTATCGACCACTGACTGTTTACTTACTTCCTAAAGAAAAAGAGAGTATAAATATTTATAAAGAAGAAACTTCAGTTCCAAAACTTTATGAAAAAATAAAAAATATTCTTTACAAAAAAAAGAGTGAAGATGAAAATGAAACCCCAATAGTTTTTGGACTAGGAACTGTTTATAGTGCATGTTTCATATTACTTAGTGTATTTTTGTGCCTCTTATATGCATTATTACTTGGCTTTGCGATTGCTCCAAGTGTTATTTTAATGAACTTAGTTTGTATAGGATTACTTTATGTAAGCGCCATGGATCGAATTCATACTGCTACAAATATAGGTGAGATAAAGAATTGTTAATGGTATACTTAGATTCTTGTAATTTTAAATCTAAAACAAATATTTTTTACTTATTCTACTACAGAAGAACTGATGCATGTTTCAAATCCATCAATTTTGTGTTGGTTCCTCATCGCAGAATATTTTTTCTATGCTACGGGTCATCAACCAAGCTTTTCAACAATTCATTGGGATGCAGGTTTCATAGGAATTGATGGTTCCTTACAAGTTAATGTACTTCGAGCAATACTTATTGGTAAATAATTCATTATTTTTATCCTTAATTTGAATTATTTTGTTATTGCCTCTTATTAGTGCTGACTTTTATTCAAAAACTATCTTTTTTTCTAGGAATTAATACATTTGGTACACATATAATCTTAGGAATGACACTTCCTTTACTTATAGTTGCTCCTTTTACATTACGATTAGTCTTTCCTAATCTAACCAAATCATCCAAGACTCAATGGGATGATGTTAAACGAGGTGAACTTGTTCTTTTTCAAAACGATACTCAATTTCATTCAGAAGTTTTTTCTGTAATTGGAAAATATATTCTATGTCATGCAGCTAGAGTAAGTTTCAAGTACTGTATTCTATTCATTATAAGAATTTCTTTTATGTTGATACATAATATAAACAATTTTCAACAGGTATTTGTTTGCATGTTTGCTGCAACTGTACATTGTCGACATCTGATGGTATGGGCAATTTTTGCTCCAAAACTTATCTTTGAAGGAATTAGTTTTATTGTTACTGTTGGAAGTGTATTAATATCGTTATTGTTACTGTTAAGGATTGAAAATCGTATTGAAAAGCTTATCGCTCAGATTACTTGAATCAAGTGATTGCGATATCAAAAAACAGTCAATCTATAATGTGCATTTTTAATATAAATTATGATTAAAATTTTATAAATGAAATCATAAAAAATGAGTGGAGTTCTTTCTGATTTACAAAAATTATCTTGTTTATTAAGGATTGCTGATTTTATAATTTTAAAGCAGTTTGCAAGCTGCTAGGCTGCGCTAATAATACGCACTTGACTTATAAGATTCAAAATAATGAATCTGTCATTCATTCAAAGTACTAGTTTTCATTTTAATAAGAAACTAGGAATATTGTGTTCAAAGTAAACTCAACTACTTATAAAATAATCGACACCAGTCTTTCTTAGTAAATAACAATGTCTGAGATTTTTTCTTGGTAATAAAATTTGTATTCTTTTTAAGAAATCTACAACTTTTATATAAATATTGAAACTACTCTTATTTAGTAAAGTTTGAAATACAATTAAATAATATCAATAGAGTATTAAAAAACGTTGACTAATTTTTAAGTTTCTAATTTATTTTAAAAAACTAAACACTAAAATTAAGGAATGAATTTTAAAACAAGTATGTTCAAGTTTTTTTCACAAACTAATTTTGCATTTTTCTGACGAAGAAAAATTAAAGCTTGAGACCAAAAAATTGTTTCAGTTTAAAAAAAAAATTGAGCTTACAAAAATTATAATAATTTATAATGTATTATAACAATAAATTTAGTTTAAAAAAAAAAGCTTTTAAGATACTAATAAAATGTATAGCTCTTGATGAAAAATAGTGTAATTTTGTCAAATATTGTTATAATGGACACAGGTTGAGTAATAAATTATTATCTTTTCATAAACTATAAAAATTTCAATCTGGGCAAATTTATAAATTTCATCTTTTGTTATAAAAATATGGCTCATCAAATCTGCAGTAAAATATTTTGAATTATAATATTGTACTCAAAGCTAAAAATCTCGATTTTTTAAATATTCATTAATCTATTAACAAGCAACGAAATTCGCTCAGTAGTTAAATAAACTTTCTCATTCTTAAAGTAGAAATTGTTTTATATTCTTGTGATGCAAAAGTATTATATGAAAAGTATAATAAAAATGAAAATGCATTTTTGCAATAAGCAATTATTTCATGTGCGTTTGTATATCAAGACACCTTGAAATCACTGATATGCGTTACTCTTTCACACAAAAATAAATTTTAAATTTTAATATCGAATAAAAAATTAATAAATAAGTAGATTTTTCGTATGAAAACATCAATAAATCAGCATCTTTCACCAGTTAAATACAGTTGA
Organism: Torymus aiolomorphi; assembly: GCA_036365515.1. Lineage (NCBI taxonomy): Eukaryota > Metazoa > Arthropoda > Insecta > Hymenoptera > Torymidae > Torymus > Torymus aiolomorphi. The sequence continues at coordinate 123,546,541 of CM070877.1, read as the reverse complement.
GGATTAGATATTAATACTGAAAGATATAGATAATTCCGCTATTACTTTAAGCGATATTGATTGAAAACAATAACGAAACAATAATTATAAGTATACCTGTATAAAATAAAATGGTGCATAGTACGTTGCCCCATTTATCGTCCATTTGATATAAATATATTTGCAGAGAATATTTTTATTGTATTAAGTTTTAATATTTCCTATTATAATGTCTCCTGGTAAACTACTGAATTGAAATCCAACTAAATAATGATCATAATATTTTCTAGTTTACTATGCACCACTTGATAATTAACATTTTTACGCTTGTAACTGACGCGAATGTATTTTGTACAATAAAAGTTAAAAATAATAAGTAATAAAATATTGGAATGTTTAAAAAAAACCTGTCTTTTCATTGTACTACGTTTTTTCCAATTATCTTTCTGTTTATTCCATTACAAAAAAAAATTGAGAAATAGCTGCATTTGTTTTTCATTTTAAAATTCGTAGCGTGTTTTATTGCATCAAGCAATGAATAATATTTGTAAATAAATAAACTTGCTAAAAGTGCTCATTCAATCCCGTTCAAAGCCTAATTTCTCCGGCGAAAAAAAAAGAGCGTGACGCACAGCTTAGACTCTAAACTAAAAGAACCGCAGAAACTCATAAGCTGGTCGTCTCGTCTTTCGCATTTACATCGCGTAGCGTGCAGTGGCGACGGGAGGAGGAGACTAGGGCTACAAAGGAAGACGCTTTTCCACGTTTCTGCGCGTTTCCAAGCCAGTGGGTCCTTGCTCCTAAAACCGCATTGTCTATATCCCAACGTCGCGCGCGCATTACCCCACGATATTTCATAAGGCTAATTTTCGTAAGCACGCGAGCGCGAGCCACTCGGCGTTCGGCAAAACTCTACTGCTCCTGTATATATATACATATATACACAAGCTAGCTACTACTACAGCGTGTTGCATCCGCCGCGCTCCAATTACTTAATCGGTTACCAAAAGGTCCATTGCGCCAATCTGGAACGGGATTGCGCCATCCGCGCGCTCTTGTAAACAATAAGAAGTCGTCTTTCACGAGCTAGCGCGCGAAGCGCCGGGGGAAGTGGACGTAACTCTCGCGCGCGGAGCGTCTAAAAAGTAAGTCATTCAAACGAGCGTGTCCGCGAGGCCGAGTTGCGCTCGCTCGACAAAGTATTAATTATCCGCGGTTACATCGCTCCGTGGCGGAACAGTCCTAATTCGTGTGATCTTACCTTTGTTTCCCGTCGCGCGCGCGCGCGATAGTGAAAGTTTCGCGTATAGGTGTACGCGCGTCTCTATACATATACCTATATGCGAGAGCGGCAAGAGCCAAGTGCACCGGGGCCTTATTTCCGTTTTGACGACGGAATCGATCTAATCGGGACTTGCTGCCGCTTGCAAGGCGCAATATGCGCGCGTATACACCGGCGATTAGGCACGGGTGCTTCGCGCGCTTCCCAACTTTTACGACACTTCTTCGCGCAGGATTTCCGTTTTTTATCGCAACCAGCAGCCTCGAGGGGACAATGATCTCTTCTTCTTGTACTGCAAGCCGCAAGCGTTGCTTTCGATGGCCACTTTTCCGTAAAATTCTGTATTTTGTCAGTTCAATTATTACCAACATTATGATAAAAGTAGGTGATCATTCAAGAAAGATTTTTTATTTTAAAAGAGTTTGTACCTTTACACATTTATACATTCCTCTTGCTATAGCATTACATCTGCTAATTTATAATAGTGCATAGGCATATAGTACTTTATTCTCATCGCCACTGTGGCCACTTCATAGATTTGATAAGTTATTTTGTATTTATATGTGTTATAATTTTGTTAGTTTTAACTCAATTCACCATAAACGTAAAAAATTAGACTATGTTACTTTATTCCCGCTAATTTACTTTATGCCCGCATAATGCGGGAATAAAGTAAAAGAGGGAATCAGACGCCACTTCTGCCCCGCTTTTCAGGCTATAAAATGGCCATTGTAGTAATGATGGGAATAATAGTATATTATGCACCAAGGGAATTAAGCGAGCTGTGTGCTCCCTGCGCGAGAGTTGTCGCCTGAGCGAAGCGAGGGCGACAAACGCGCAGGTTCGCACAACCCACTGTATTCACGAGTGCAATATACGACTTTCTAACACAACTATCATAAAGTTCGTACTCGTTTCCCGCTGAAAAGGGAAAAATGCTGCATATTGATTCCCTAACCTCACTCTCGTTTCCAGCGCAACCCACTGTTTGTGCCCGAGTCGAAGGCGAGGGCACATGTGCGTGGCGCTGGGGACTGGAGTGGGGGTAAGGAATAAACGTAGCTCTTTTTTCCCACTTCGGCGGGAATAAAGTACGAACTTTATGATGGGGTGTGTTAAAAAAGGTTTTATGAATTCCTTCGACTGTGAATTATTTATACTTCAGAAGTTTTGTATAACAAGTTTTAGAAAGAAAACGAATAAGTTTCATTTCTTTAACGCCATATATTTTATTTTTTTGCAACACAAACCGAGGTATCGCAGTAAAGAATAACTCTATACGGATACGTGAACTACAAACATTCTACGTGGCTTAAGAAACTTTTTTTTTATTATTAGACTAACCAATTACTATTTCGATTTTAAGAATGAAAATTATGCTGTTTTGTCAGACTTTAATAATATCAATTTTTTTTTTAAAACCAGATTTAATTTTGCCTAATGAATGTTTCATAAAAGTTAAGATATTTTTTTCGTTAGACAGAAAATTGTATTCATAGAGCTACTCTAAAGCCTCTGAATTTCTACTTGTTTATTTCACTTTAGCTCTGCTGGTGCGTAACCAGCGTAACCCACTTACAATTGTAGGCCCCCATTGCAGCACGAGTTGCTAAGGGTGGACCCATTGCATCCAAAGTGCTCACTAGCACAGCAATGCAGTGCTATATATAAGATTCATAAAGAGGAGTTCAGATATATAGCTGTAAAATATACAACAAAATTGAATTCATTCGAGAAAACATTCTATCTGTTGTCTACAATAGAATTAACGATTTTATTAAAATAGTACCATTTTCGTTCATTCAAAAAAAAAAATTTTCAGTGCAGTAAATTTTAATATTTCACTAAGAATCCGTTCTTGAAAGCTCTTCTTTAGGTGATGCGATACTGACACTATTACCCAAAATTTGGTTCCCGTTTTTCTCATTCAATTTTTAATTTTAAGAAAAAAACTCTTTGATACGTTGTAGTTCTTTATTAAACTTAAAACGTGTCAAAGAGTTTTTTTCAAAAAGTTTAAAATTGAAGGAGAAAAACGGGAACCGAGAATTTAGTAATAGCGTGGGTATAACATCACCTTAAAAATATATATTACGCTAAATACTATTGATGTAACTATATTGAAATAGTTTAATATTTTATATCTATGATAATCAAATCTGCTTGCTCTCCTAATGTTCTCCTATTCATCGCAATATAAATATCCTAATGTACTTGCAATTCTCTTATTTCGTGTAAGATTAATTAAAATTAATTAAAGGTGATGTTATACCCACGCTATTACTAAATTCTCGGTTCCCGTTTTTCTCCTTCAATTTTAAACTTTTTGAAAAAAACTCTTTGACACGTTTTAAGTTTAATAAAGAACTACAACGTATCAAAGAGTTTTTTTCTTAAAATTAAAAATTGAATGAGAAAAACGGGAACCAAATTTTGGGTAATAGTGTCAGTATCGCATCACCTTAATTTTAATATATTCATAGATTTAAAAAACTGCTGTCAACTCCTCAAACTAGTGTATTTAATTTTCTCACACCAAAATTTATTTAGATGCATGCCCTAAAGTTTTATAAAGATTCTATACAAACTTTATAGAGTTGCCTATGTACAGTATTTATTAACAAATATAGCCTGTGTATAGTCTGTATAAAATTTATATAAAATATGATAAACTATTTAGTATTTCACCACAATTTAAAACCACATAGATGAAAAAAGCACCCGTAGCAAAATATCCACTAGCTGCTTTATCATCATAATGTAGAATATTATATGGACAGGTAATATAGTTTATTTTAAAAAAACTATTGTGAATTGTTGGTCTGCGCTCGTAAGACAACCATGACGGTGTCCCTACTGAAAAATCTCAGGTGAGATCTCATGCCAAAATCTCACCTGAGATCCTGCTACAAATGCTGCAAAAAATCTTAAATAAATTAAAAATCAGCTTTTCGAGTATTGGAAATTGCCTAATAGGATGTTTAACCCCCCAAATGAACTCAAAAATACCCATTCTGAAATATTTTACACAATTTTTCAATTTTTACAAATTTTAAACATGAGATCTCAAGTGAGATCTCGTGTGTCTAAACATCAAATATAACAGATGAGAACTCACCTGAGATTTTTTGGTAGGGTGGTGAGCTTTCTCTATTAGGAAAGAGAAGAGGAAAGAGTCTAATTTCTATACCTGGAAAAATTAAAACAGAAATTCACAAAGCATTTGTTCAAAAAGTGTGACGTTGTATGTAATTTTATACGCCCGTATAAAAGTAACAAATGTAAGAAAATGGTTTAAATGGCTTTATACGTTTTCATACGTTTTCATAAAATTATTTGCCAAAGGCCAAGCTTAGATGGTATAGCGATATCTGATCTTGATAGTAATAAATTGTTCAAAAATCCCAACGATGCAAAAGTGCTCAAAGAAATGCAAAGAATGGGAAGTCTAATTCCACGCAGAGATGGCATAAATCCTTCTAGTTCCTCTGCATGAATGAAATATAATAGAAAAAAAATTCGCATTCATTGTCATATCGTCATGCCTGTTCCTACATTTGGCTGGGTAGTTGGATAGGAGTTGGGTGAAACTCGAATTGCAGTCACCTCCACGAGAGGTTATCAATATAATTATCAATATAATTAATAATAATAAAAAAATGAGGTAAGCGATCGAAGAGCTGCAAGATTGAAATGGGACCATCGAAGAATAATTCATAACCTTTCATTTAAAAAAAATTTCATCCGATTCAGTCGAGTAGTTTCAAAATAATCGTTGGACAAAAATTTTTTAATTTTTAATTTTTTTAATTTTTTATTTTTTATTACAGACTTTTGAGTGAAATAAAAAAAAGAAACAAGGTTGAAATGAAACTACCGGAGGATAATTACCTTTCATGTAAAAAAAATTTCATCACAATCGGTTGTGTAGTTTCCGAATAGTATAACTGGACAAACATAAAAAAAGTCATTTGGATCTGCTTTTGCCTCGCGGGGAAAGTCGCCTAAGATTTTTCCGACCAACCTTTTCTGACATGGTAGCCTTATCTGATATTCTAAAAATCCCAGGTAAAAAGATCAATAAGGATTTGCGATTTGGATTGGATATGGGCCTCAATATTGAATCAATATGGGGATCTATATATAGAAATATTTATAAAAATAGATTTCCATGCAGATTTTTAATATATATTTTGGAGATATATTCTACATTGATCTCCATATGGATCTCCACCTAGATTTTTCTATGAATATTTTTTAAATAGGATCCAAATGGATTTGCATGTTAATTGCTAGGATTTTTTTCTAAACGTTTCAATGCTAAATTACCGAGACATCATTTTTTCAAAACATACTCGTTCAGTTCTATAACAAAAGAACAAAGATAGCTAATCCAAATTTCAAAAAAGAAAAAATGTTCATTGAAAAAAAATGCAAAAACTAGATTACCAACTGTAAGAAATCAACGTACTTAAAACAAAAACGCATTAACAAAATAGAAAATGGATTTTTGACCCACTATGAGAAAAAAGAGCCTTATATTTCATTAAAATCAATTAAGTACTCTCTAAATTTGAATCAGTGAAATTCATTGAAAATCAGTTATAAGTATACCAAATCAACTGAAATGTTCAGTGAAAGCTAAAAATCAATTGAAATTTCAGTTAATTTCACTGATTCAAATTTAGAGAGTAGAAACTGAGATCTTGAGACATGCACACGCACACAGCATCCATAGACATTTTTCAAAAAATATGTAGTTTGACTCCAAATTACTCTAAACACATTTCTAACATGTTTTTAACAAAACTTAAATTTTTACTATTATAAGGAAGCAAAAATAAAAATATTACGAATTCATATTTTGTTTAGAAATTATACTTCATCCGCATAAAAAATTAAAAATTTTTGTTGCATTTAATGCCTATTTTTAATAATAATTTATTAAAACATAAATATCTTTAAAGTCTTTGAAGAGAGCAATAAAGATATAATAGTATTATCAGATGAAATTAACTTTCTTTACTTTTGATTTTACTTTACACTGAGGAATGTAAGACAGTAAAATGAAATAAAATTCAAAACATTTACGAAGTAAAATAACTAAAATAAAATTTATCGCTCAAAATATTTGTCAACTGCATTTTCAAAAACTAGATACAAGGATGGAATGTAAATACAATTAACAACATACAATGTATTAAAAAACATTTATTAAAAAATTGTTATAATCTGAAACAAATAAATAGTGTTTTAATCGCAGAAATGAAGCTTCAAAACCAATTCATTTAAATGTCCGTACTTCTTCGTAGAAGAACGTGGAGAGTGTAAACTATGTATTATCTAGTCATACTGTCTTTTGCCACTATTTATACTGTTGGCGCATTACACCAAGTCTAGACTTGAACAATGGAGTTAAAAAAAATTCGTAAGCATAGACATCACGCTGTATTAAACGCTTACACTAAATATGTTACAATCTTACATTTGGAGCATCGGATCGATTGCATACGAACATCAATCGACGTGTAAATAGTGACAAACATAAAGTAATAGTTGAAAATAAATTATAGAGTCTTTTACTTTTAATAATAATTATTGTACTCTACTTTGAATAAGTATGAATGTCTACTAATATTGGTATGCGTTTTATAATCGCAGGGACAATTATATTCATATAAATACTCAATACATGAAACACTGTTTAATTCGACCATATCAATTTTATCGAATTAAATGTAGTTTTAATTTGCTCCCCCTTCCCAAAGTATACGAGATACATTGCACAACTTGTTTTACTAAGACCTTCTTAGCAATGGACTCGCTGATTTTGAATATTCAATTTCCTCATGCCCAAAAGATGCATCGTTGACTTATGTCGTTAGAAAAATTGCACTCGTCTCGCGGTCTTAGAAACAAGTACAGTCATCTATATGCTTAACAGCTAAATTTAGCTTACAGTTAAAGCCTTGCGAAATTGGCAGAGCTTGCAATTCTAATTACTTGGAATGTTTTTGACAATTATCTTCATTGCAAGCATGTTATGCTTAATGACATATAGAATCGGATAAATATTATTCATGAACACGGACATTGGCACTATCAAAAAGACGACATTTAAGGTCTTTTTTACTTACTTACGTATAGTGTACATCATTACAAAATTTTGCATTCTTTTTATGTTCTTGAAATTTCACAGTGAACTGTTATAAACAGTTTGCTATTGATATGATAAAGACACTACAAAATAAAGTATCAAAGCTTATTCTTTATTATTGACTTATAGTGCTCTAAAATTTTGTATATTTATTTTTTTAAATAAATAATTAGGAAATGCAAAACTCTGCAATTAGATTTATAGGCTATTAATTATAATTACAAAAATTGTCTAACTCTTAGTACTAGATATACAATATATATATATATTAATACTATATGTTTGCAAAATCTATAAATTTTTCAGTCAGACTTCTTTCTTTAAAAATTAAGCGCTTACATGTATTAAATGTAGGATTCTTCAGTTTTTTAACTTTATTGTTTTACTATTAATATATGTAAAAATAATCCTAGAAACACTTATTTAAGTACTTTGAGAGAGACACCTGTTGAATTTATTTTACATTTACTGCCTTGGTATACAAATTTACTGGTATTAAACGGTACTTGTATCATAACTACAAGATAATGTTTTATTCTACTATTAATTGTGTTTTTAATTTGAATTGTTAATTGCTATTAACTGTACCTTTATATGTATCAGAAAGTAATGATCACGTATCAAATATCTGAGATTTCATTACTTTTTAATCGAAATTAATTATTTGACTACTTTTTGCAACATAGTTATTTATTATAACAACGTGAGGAGTCACTATTAAAACTGGTGATATACTATGCTGCAAAAAATTTCACTAATAATCAAAAAATATTTAAAAGTTTCAAGCACATAAAACCCTTACGTTTTATATTTTATATGCAAATTAAAACGTTTTAAATTAATATTTAATAACGTAAACGAATATTGGATATTGGAAAATTATTTACTAAACTAACTATAAAATTTTGTTATTTCTACAAAGAATTTAAGTTATCAGAAATCTATATTTTGGGATTTAATGAAGGGTGTTTCTTGTGAGGAAATGTTGTTTTTCAGCAAAAATATTCCCCTTTTGTAAAAAATTGTCATTAGCCTAATGTATGTCCATTGCAAAGAAAGTCTTACGTTAACTATGATATGACTATGTCCGCCCATTGCCTTACATCAAAGGTCTAAGAGCGCTCAAGTCTTCGAGTTTGGGACGCTTAAAAAAAGGAAATAATAAAATAATAAAACAATAATAAAATAATAATTTCAGTGATGTTCATTTACATAAAAGATATATAAACAAACTTCCATTAACATATTACATATGTTTCGATCTGTACATTTCGACCCGCTCTGCGACTTAAATTATACAAAAAAAAAAAAAAAATGAAATACAAAATTGCATTGTAATTCTCTTAAATAAAACTTAAAATCTCTCAGTAGATTTAAAAGTACAATACTTTACATTATCGAGCTAAAAACCAGTCATAATTGATAAACGCTTTACAAAATATAAATTCGAGTTCCATTGAGTCTATAAACCAAAACAATAAATACATGACGCATTTATGGATATTTTATGCGATAAAAAATTCTCGAATATAAATATATTAGAAACATGTTACAATTGTAAAAGTATTAGAATCGTTGCCTAATTTAAAACATTTATAATCTTTTCTTGATAAACAATATAACATTTACAAACCCACAACCAATGATTTGAGAGCTTAGTCTCGAAAACTCGAGGGCCTTTCTAAAGACTAAAATCAATTGGTTATCGAGAAATTGTACCCCGACGCGAGCCGATCACAGTGGATAGTTAAAATTTTAACCAATAAACGATTAAATCTTTTAATATATCAATGTATACATAACGCAACAACTATCGTATTTTTTTTTCGATCGCGCCAAGGTTTGGCAGTAAGTCGAATTCTTCACATTTTAATTATTAAATTTACAACAGATTGTGTTGAAAAGTTGAAGTGTGAATGTTGTAGATTTTTTCATGTTTCAGCTTATGAATAGCACTTCGATTTGCCTGTTATCGTTTTAATACTGCAAATAGGAATGTACTTGAAATGAGTTTTTTTATGAAACTTGAACTTCGAAAAATGGCGAATTGGGCTGGACGGAATCTACACATTCAATTACGCTTATTAATAAAATTATATACAAAAATTGGCCAAGCTACATGTCGATCGCCGTGAGCAATTTATGTTCCGCCGTTGCTTATCTTACTTTTTTCGTTACATTTCATATTAAATTTCACTTTTATAATACTAGTCTCGAAAATTGAGTTTGATTTTTTCGTTGAGATGGCTTTCATTATTTGGAAAACTGACGTTAGTACATCAAAAATAATTTCAGTTTCCACATTAAAAATATAAGCTATTTAAAATACTCCTACGTAAAATACTTAATGTGATTCCGAAACTCTATAAAGTATTAAGCGTTTGATATTTATAACAATTATAATTTACAAATATTACCATCTTCAATATGCTACTTTCGATAATACAAATTATCTTTAACAATTTGAAATAAATTTTTATTAATATGTAATTCAAATATAAAACTCAACATTTATTTTATAAAAACTATATAAATAATTACTAGTACTAAGGATATTACAATAAGTATTAACGGTGATTTATATAAACTTTTATCTGTACAGACTTCAAATAAGCAAAATCTCAAACAGTATCAATTATATTGATAATAGAGGCCTTGATCAATCTATGTTGTAAAGTCACAACTGATATTTTAACAATCCAAAATGTAAATATTTATATGTTAAAATTTTAAAAACAATATCTAATAATACTTTATAGAGCTTCGACAGTCGATAAGATTACAAAAGTTAGAAAGTCTTAAAAAGCGAAAAAATCTATCTAAAAAAGGATCTTCCTCCTATATGCTTCAACTTTCCAACCAATGAATTCCTAGAGCTCGACGCTGTGGCACCACACACATGAGAACACATGATCACACATACGGGATACATGGAATAATCATGAATCACTCGATTAGAGTCCATTTTAAACCGCACAGGTTTCCTTATAACAACAAAGTGAAAGTCGTCAATGAAGCTGGACTCTCGAGAGCCACGATCTCCTCAACTAGCCCCACCCACGTCATTTTTGCGCCACACGTGCAATTTTATTTATATAACATTTATTTTTTTAATCATTTTCAAATAATTATCAAATTGCGTAAGTAACTTATCGTTCAACTTTCTTATTGAAAATTTACAAAAAATCTGCGCAAATTGTTTTTGCACCATTCGATAGATGATCGTGACACTCGAGAATCCCGCTTGTCTGGCGTGAGTGTCTCGAAAGGAGAGATCATCGATCACCAATGCTCATCGTCTCTCTTTCTGAGCCTTCCGAAGGGAGAAATACAACAATGTATACATAGCAACGAATTGCAAATTAATTTAGAAAGACGACTCGGAAGACTGACCACATTTTATCCGATTATTGTCAAAGTCTTGAGAAGTTACACGAGCGACAGGAGAAATTCTGGACGAAGAGTTTTGGTGCGCGACATTTTATGTGTATATGGCAATTATACGTTATAATACAAAGAGCCTTTCTCTTCAGACCTTTTGCATTAATTCAATCTCCTTGTCTTTCCCTTCGTTTCTCTTTTTGTTTTGCATCGTTCGTTGATAAAGTTCTATCTGTTTTTCTATCTCTTGATTTGGCTTAATGTCTTGTTTAAAAAAGGAACGATCTAAACGAGCCCTGAGACAAACTGAGGCTGTCCATCGTGATCTACGGTCAGCTGGGACATAGTTACGGGTTGGAATGTGGATCCTTGAAAGCCCATTGCAGACTCGTACATCTGAAATTAAACGCGATTCTAATAAATTGCTTTTCTTTAATTTATATTAAAAACTAAATCATTTTTTCTATTTTAGCCTTTACAATTTTTAATGGAATGATTTTTTCTAAAAAATTATAATGAATCATATCTTTCAGAATACTAAATATAAAATTTTCACTTTAACTATTTTACTATGCAAATAAATAACTGATAAACTAAGTTTATATGACAACAAATTTAGCTTCTACTGCTATTTTAGAGACTGAAACAAACGGTGAACATGAAGAAAATAGGTGTTTTGGCTCTTACATTACGATTTCCTGGAAGAGTCGTGTAGTCTGGCGTTGATGAACGGTGCCTGTTGGATGGCAATGGATGTTGTATCGTGGCGTAAGTGTTGTCTTGCGAAGTATCGCCCATTCCGAGACTCATATTACTTCCCCGTCTCTCTGTGCTCAAACCGACTTCCGGCTCACTAAAGACTTGCATCGTCAATTCTTGCTCCTCGTACAGTTTTAGTTTTCTAAATTGGTGGAGAAAGATAACAAAAATGCATAACTTTTTGTTTAATTTTGTTATAATAAATTTAGAAAAGTTTGGTTTAAAAAAACTATAACAAAAAACTATATCAGTTATAATTAATGCCAAGAAAAATAAATTCTGAAGTCGAGTTACAGTTAAGAAAGAGAAAATCCTGTTCTATTACATTACAAGGACAGTAACATAAAAATTCCATTAGTAAGGTAAGAATAAAAATAAATTCAGGAAATAGAATATCAACTATCTAAACTTTTCACAATAGGATGCATTTACACAGATACAAATTGTATTAATTGATTTTTTATAAAATTATGAACCCCTTTTATATAATAATTAATTACTTATAGTTTGAAAAAAAAAATAACTTTTGAAAATTTATAAACACTGATTATCTAAAGAGTTAAAATAGAGCTTTTCAAAAAATATTTAGAAATAAAAATGTATCTATACTTAATCATTATAAATTTAACAGTAATATTAACGGTAACTTACTGTTCGATCCAAAGTGGATTTTCCGTGGTATTGAGTTCATCGATAATTTGTTTTTTGATCAGACCATCCTTTTTGCGAATGTCATTTGGCACACTAATAACCCAGTGCTTGAGACAACAGCAAACAACCGTGACGGTAACGGCCCCGACGAGGAGTACTACAAGAAGAGCAATAAGAGCGGCTAGCGCAATGTCAAACGACTCTTCTTGAACTCCGACATATGCAGGAACGACGTTCTCAATGGCGAAACCCGTGTAGTATTCCTTCAGGAAATCGTACTTTGAGTCTATCACTTTGAGCACTTGAGGTATTGGCGAGATTGTCTTTGTTTTTGGATCGACGACGTGTAAGTACATGTCACACCTGAAAAAATGAAATAGATATAGATGTATTGCAAGAATGTTAAAAGTTCTAAATCCCAAAATTCCAAATCCAAATCCGTAATCCATATTACTTGAATTCAAAAGCAAATACAGATTTATTTTTAGCTTTCATATTATTTACAAACTAAATTCATAACTTTCAGATTTACCGCATTTATCTTTCAATTAAACTTTCAAGTAAATTCAAAACTACCTAAATTTCGTGTTATCGTATAATCAACTAATCACAAACAGTTTTAATATCATGCTTTACCTTTTAAACTATCGTTTTTTTTATGGAAAAAGATGGACAGTTAAATTAAAATATGATACTAATTCTTTCACAATAAATTATATTATACAAATAATACATAAATTTAAATAAAAGTTGAATAAAAATGTTTCATACCATTCTCGACGAATGTGACCAGATGAATCGACGTGATAACGAATATCGTCTACTACAACCCGACTTTGAGTGGCGTTTGATAATTCTAATATGATCTCGTCTTTCTCGCGATTGACTTCTTCTGGTGGCCTCGACAATATTACTCTAATGAGCTGGCATGGCTCAAACACCCAAACCTGAAACAAAAAAGCGCATATTTTTGTAAACAGTGGTTTACTATACTACATTTAAAAAAAAAAAAAAAAAAAAAAAACGAATTCCAACTGAATTTTCAAATTTTCCAACGATCAATCTTTTAAAACGCATCAAATCAATGGCTTTATGGAAGGTGTAATAATGAACTTACATGAACTTTAGTTACAGCAAACCTCTCTGGCGAGGCAACCTCTTTAGCGACAATTTCAACAATGAACCGATCTTGATTGTACTCGGCCATGTAGCCGCTAGTCACGAGTTTACCGTCTTGCGTGACGTTGAACGGACTGGGCACAATGGAGCCGCTCGGTTTGTCCGATCCATATTTATAAAGATTCGCGCTGGCAACGTAATACTGAAGCGTGCCGTTATCACCAAGATCCGCGTCGGAGGCCGCAACTTTGGTAACGAACTCGTTTATGTTGGCCATGGAGTTGACGCCGGCGTAATAGGCGCTCCTCTCGAATGCCGGCGGATTGTCGTTCTCATCCAGGATCTTGATCGTGACGTTCACATAGCCGTGCTCCGGATTCTTCCGCGTGTGATCGCTATCTTTCGGATCGACGTAGAGATCGGGATCGTTGGCTGCGAGGATGGTCAGGAGGTAGCTGTCGCGCTTTTCGCGATCGAACGACCGGTTAGTGTAGACGCTGCCGTCCGATTTGTCAATATAGAATGCTCCGTCTGTGTTACCTGTAATATTAAATGTTTTTATAGTTTTTTTCTTACGTTTAGATACATTGTTTAATCACAGAAATAATTCAATATATCTAACCTGATTTGATGTAATAGTAAACTTTGGCATGCCTTCCTTCATCCTTATCTTCGGCGGTGACTTTTCCTACATAATAATCTTTAGGACGGTTTTCCGGGACGTTGAAGTTGTATTCCTCTAAAAATTCTGGGACATTGTCGTTAGTATCGATGAGGAGGACGGTCAACAGACGGAGTGTCTCGTAAGCTGTAGGACTTCCATGATCAGCAGCAACAAGGACGAGCTACGTACAAAAATTGAATTCATTTGAGATTTGTTAATTTTCTGATTATATTCTCAAATTTAAGTCTAATTTTACCTCAAACTTATTCTTAGTCTCACGGTCAAGAATTATTTTAGCTCGAAGTTCTCCAGACTCCTGATCGATTGAAAATTCTTCCGTCTCTTGAACGTTTCTATTTCCGACCTTCATGTGATAACTAACTTTTCCATTATCCCCGGAATCTCTGTCAATGGCTTTCACAGTCATTACGAGATAATTCGGTTCTCCGCCGTTCTGAAAGATAATTGAGCCAATTATAATAACTGAATCTTCATAAAACTTAAAAATAGCAATTTTTTTCTCCAAAATTGTTACAATAATGTAAAACAGTTAAATTATTCAATTATCGTATAATCTTTTTACCTCGGGAACTTCAACGGTCGCGTTCGGCAACTCAGGCATAATGAATTCCGGCTTGTGCTGATTCACAGGGATGACACGTACGTAAATGTTGCACGTATCAAAATGTGGCCCTTTGCCGCCCATGTCTCTCGCTTCAACTTTGATCTTGTAAGATTGCGCTCGGCCCAAGAGAGATACCCCCGGGTACAAAATTCCGGTTTCTGGGTTGAGTGCGAAGGAGCCATTTTCATTACCTTTAATTATCTTGTACCACACTTCTCCATTTACGCCTTCGTCGTTATCAACGGCACGAACCTAGTTTCAGAAATATTAAAAGTAAGCATTATTTCTCATAATAAAAAAGTGTTCAAATTTATTAATAAATATAATAAATAAAATTTAATAACATATATAACGTACACACGACTTGTTTTACGTAGTAAAATAATAAAAATTTAATTTAATACCGGGTAAAAGATTTGCAACTTATTCTTTCTTTGAAAAAAGATTAACGTCAATATGTATTGAATATTTGACAGGGATATCTAAATAGAACCTAAATTTACCTGTAAAATCGGAGCTGGCGGATTAACGGACAGGTTTTCCGCGACTGAAGCTCGATAACTGTGCTGGGTAAAGATGGGACGATTGTCGTTGACGTCCTCGAGCTTTATAACGACAGGCACTGACGTCGTTCTTCGCGAATTTATGGGAGCATTGTCGCTCGCCATGACCGATATCGTGATCTCAGGTATAACTTCGCGGTCCAATACTGTCGCACCACCGACTGTGATTTCACCGGTTTCGTGACCTAAAACATTAATATAATTGTGATAATCATTCTCTGAATTTCATTTTCAATATTAATCATTAAAAAAAAATGTATAATACTGAAAAAAAATCATATGCTATTAATCCAGTAGAGCGAGGATAAGTACCTATATTGAAATCCGAAGCGTGCTCTCCAATTAAGCTGTAAGTGACTTCGCCGAAGGGACCTTCGTCCGCATCGATGGCTTTGACGACGGTGACGCGAGTGCCGGGCTGAGAGTTTTCCTTTACGCTTGCGTTGTACGACTCTTTTTCGAACTTTGGATCCTCGTCGTTGACGTTGATAATAGTCACCGTGACTTTGGCGCTGGATGATAGCTGCGGTACCCCCGTATCGTAAGCGACGACGGTGAACTCTAATTGCTTGGTTTCCTCATAATCGATAACTTGGCTCGTTCGAACAATACCTACAATCAGAGAAAATCAATTTCTGGATATATCAAATGTTTATAAACATTTTAGTGACGATGCGATCGTCAAGGCTACCATTTATAACTGAATTATTATTAGAAAAAAAACTATCAGTTTCACTTGTCACATTAATACGTGTTATGCAAAGGTAAGAAAGCAGAAAAATACCAACCTGTCACGTTGTTTATGTGGAAGTACGGACTCGGTGGTTCAATTGCGTATCCCGCAATGTTATTATCCGCGTCCGTCGCCGTGAATGCACCTACGATTGCTCCAGTTGGTTGCTCTTCCTGCATTTCTATTGAGTATTTCGGATCTTCCTTCGTCCACGGCCGAGCGAATTCAGGAGCGAAATGATTTACGTCTATGATGGTTACGATCAAATTACCTGCAAACCAACATTGGAAAATTCAATCGAAATGTGACAACAAGCCTTCAAGGATATATTACTATTTTGTGTGAAATAAATAAAAGTATTTATGAAAAAGATGCAAAACATTAAAATTTCGATATAAATATTTAATTGGTCTAGATATTTTACTAAATTTCCTTTTCTCATGCATTGCCTAAAAATTGTAATAAAGTTAGACATTTGCGATAGTTGTTGACGATCTTAATAAATTTAGATAATTAATAAATTTTAATTTTAATTGTAATAAAATTTATGACAAGATGTTCTTAATATCTACTAATAGTAAAAGGTAGGCAGAACCAATGCCAAATTTAGCCATCGTTTCATCACACATATGGATCTTATTAATAGTGATACGAGGTCCAAAAATTAGTTTAGAAAGGCGTTGAAAAAATAAAAGTTTAAAAGCGAAACCAGTATTTAACCCATAAGTTTCTTCAAATCGTCCAGACTTGTCGTTCTCCAAAAACGGTAAACTTCAGGAACCCGGGAACGCGCGACGAGCGTGAAAATTCGATCTTATATAGAATGCCGGTATCGGGTCGGCCGCTACGTGCAGTCAATGAATAATGCGCGCGCGCGTATACGTTATGACGTAATCGAAAGTCTGCACGTACCTTTTCCCTGCTGCAAGGTGGGCGCGGAGGTGTCAGTGACGATGAGAGTTATGCTGACTGTGGCGGCGACATCGCGATCGAGGCTCTTGACGACCGAGACCTGTCCGGTCTTCCGGTCGACGGCGAAGTATTCCTTATAGGCGGTCGTGCTGGAATTAACGCGCTGACCGTTACGGTCGATCGCCGTGATGGGCTCGGAAATGGCAAAGTTAAGCGCCTCCGGATCCGTGCTGTCGGGGTCCGCCGCTTTGAGCACGGCGAAGACGGTGCCGATGGCTGTATCCTCCGTCACCTCCGCCCGCTGCGTCTCTGGGTTAAAGTACGGCGGCTTGTCGTTGCTATTCTCGATGTTGATCATTAGCGTTGTGGTGCCGGTGAGACTGGGCGAGCCTACGCATACGAGTTTTTTTCCATGTTTTAAAGTTTTCTTTTTTTTTTGTTTTTTCTTTCGAAAGATTTTATTGGAACCGTGCTCGAGAGTTTTACCTTTATCGAACGCTATGACTTCGACGTGGTACGTATTCCGTTGATCGTAATCTAGTTTTCGAGATACGAAGACTGCCCCGCTCGTTTCGTTGATTGCAAAATCGTTAAATGCTCCCTTCTGAATTCTGTACACGAGCTCGGCATTGATGCCGCTGTCGGCATCTGTAGCTGCTAATTCCTCGACGGTCGTTCCTACAATCGAGTTAAGACTCTGTTTAATAATTTTTTAAGGTACATTTAACGAAGAACAACTGTGGGTATGTTTTTTAAATAATATTTTATGCTAAAACTGGTTTTAAGAAAGGTTCAATTAAAGAGAAATAAAAAAAAAAGATTAGAAAGTAACCATTAGCAAGAGCTTTAATGCGTTTAGATCAAGTGAAAGTATTTCCTTACGTACTTGCATATTTAAAAAAAAAATTACATGATTTAACATTCTAATATACAGTTTCAAAATTAGAAGTCCTCTTGTCAATAATTTATTCCAATATTTTTTACAACCTTGGCGTATTAAACGGCGTTTCCTCAAAAAACTTTTGAACTGCTATTATAAATGCAGTACTATAATTATATTATTCTAAATTGATTAGTTCCATAAACATTGATGGGAATCCATAAAAAGCTACAGCTAAATAACCCAGCAGAATCCATATTTTTAATTGTCAATTTACGATACTCAAAGTAAAGAATCGAACGAACCAATGGGCGAGAGTTCGGGTATGCTCGAGGCGTAGAGATCGTGAGCGAAGGCGGGCGCGTTGTTGTTGACGTCCCGCACGGTGATGTTGACGAGCGCCTTGTCGCTGAACGTCCCGTCGCTGGCCTGTACGGTCAGCGCGATAAAGTCGCCGGTGAAGTTGCTCATGTCGAGGGGTCCGCGCTTCGCAATCGTGATCTCGCCCGTGTCGGGGTCGATCTTGAAGATGCCGGGCTTGTTGCCCTCAACGAGGGAGTAGCTGATCTTGGAGGTCTTGTCGCGGTCGCGCGCCTGTACGCGCAGCGCCGGCTCGAACTTCTCCGCGCCCTCGTCTATTACCGCCCTGTACTTCTTGTGCTGGAACTTGGGCGGACTGTCGTTCGCGTCCGCCAAACTCAGACGCAGCGAGACGCTCGTTGTCTGGCCGTTGCCGAAATCGTCTGTCGCCTATAGGGTAAAATGGTACTAGAGAGGTTGCCCCCGCGTGAGGTCATTAAGAGCGCGAGCAACAGCCCGCGGGGCGAGGTTTTGCGTATAATAAGTGCTATAGCGAATCGAACTTTCTTATATTATTACGCAAAAAGTGCCTACGTTAATCTGTTTAAGAATGTCGTATTGAAGCCAACAAATAATTTTCATTGATATTTTAACGTAAAAATATATTTTTTTTATATATATTTAAAGAAGAAACAAGAAAGGGAAACTGCGTAAAGTTCTTTTATCGATTCAACGTACCTTGTAGTTGAGAAAATATTCGCTTTGCTCTTCGAAATCAAGGCAGGGCGAAGTTCCGGGAGTCGGGCAGGCAGCTACGGAAATACTTCCTGTTTTTCTATCCACCACAAAGTGCTCGGAGCCTTTGCCAATTAGTTGGTACACAATGCGAATGGCGCCGAAGCTAAAGCGTGAGAGAAGTTCGTAATTCTTTATTCTTAAAATGTCTAAATAATTCGTTTATAGTAAATAATAATCTACATAATACATATAGCTGATGTAGAATTTACCATTTTATTGCGGAACAGTAAACATGATATAATAAAAGACGAAATTTCTTTATACATATGAGGTATAAGAGTAAAATAAAAATTGAATATAAAATATAACAATTAACCCATTTACACACTGAGAGAAATGTTGTAGGAAAATTTACAATAAATGTAAGGGAAATTACTATATTCTATAGGAACTTTGGGACAGACTCGAATTATCATAAAATTTACTACAATTTATAGTAAAAATGGCTATATACATGGTAAAAATTACTCAAAACATAGGAGTTTTTACTATAAATTGTAGTAAATTTTATGATAATTTGAGTCTGTCCCACGGTTACTATAAATATAGTAATTTTTCCTAAACCATTTTTCTCCGTGCATAAGAACTTTAATTTGTTACTGTCACCGAAACTTCCACATTATCCAGATTACAAACCAAATGGTAAATCACCAGGGCAAAGTCAAATTGTCATGCTAAGTAAGTATCGGGCCGATGGATAGGCGACTAATGAAATCAGCGCGCGCGTAATCGCCGTGAGAAGCTGGGGTAAGGTATAATATAGGTCCACAGCAGCTATATACTGTATCTGTATAATACCGGAGGGAGGTTTGCCTTGTCGACGACAGCAGGCGCGGCTTATATAGTGGACCAGGCGAAGCGAAATGTTTAATTTACGAAACTCACCGTCCACTGTCGCGATCCCGGGCGGTGATCGTGGTTATCGGGGTGCCCGGGCCGGCGGTCTCCGAGACGAGGGCCGTGTACGAGGGGTTCGAGAACGAGGGCGCATTGTCATTTACATCCGTAATGCCGACGGTGACTGTGGCGGTCGATGAAAGTTTTGGCTTCGTGTGCACTTCCTCCGCGACCACCTGCGAACCAAGATAACATTGCTGCTGCTGCTTTGCTCTCCGTCCCTTCGCACTCTTCTTTCTGCTTCTGTTTACTCGCGAGCTCCCCAAAACAATTGTTTTTACAGCGACAATGAGCATGACGAGGTACTTGCTTGCTCGGTTGAATGTTGTTACACGAATGCAATTAACGAAAATTTCAACGAGTTCACCGTGACTCGCATCTACTAGTTTAATTGTTCGAACAAAGACAGGAATTGGTTTGAATTGCGAGCTTTTAATTTTAATTTTAATGAGTAGATGTTTTGAGTCTTTTGGTAAATAAAAGCAGCAAGTGATTTTTTCGAAATATAATTTACGTGTCACTAGTTTTCGACTCTAATGGCATTCAATAAATAATATACTGTTAGTTAAAAAAAGTGCATTCTCGCATTCACAAAGAGTGCAGGACACACTTACCAGAATAATAAATTTCCTTTGATTAGGATTCTCGTAATCCAGTGAACCATTAGTCACTCGAATATTCACAGATGTGCTGCCTGTTGCTTGGCTCGGCTCTACAGTAAAAGCTCCAGTAATATCTTCCAGTCGCAAAGAGAATACTGAATTTAAACCCTGCAGAACACAATTATATTTTCTCTCTGATTCGTTCACCTTTGCGAATCACGCTTTCATTCACTTGAAATACAGACGGCGATAAAAGAAACTTTTTTAATATTTCAAAGTCCTCTGTGATCTCATCATTTGCGTATCGCGGCTTATTGAAATTGTTTGGCCATTTTCATTTTCCTCTTTAATTATAAAGTATACTAAATTAGGACATTAAACAATGTATTTACTCGTTAACATTTACAATAACTATTATTTATGTCTCGCGAATATTTTTGTAATATCAATGTCTGATATATTACATTTTCATTTTTTGACAATATTTTTCAATATTAGTTGATGATACATCGTAATCTTATATCATACGTATATTTTAACAATATTACATTGCGTTTGATGATTTTGTAATACGGTAGAAATATTACTCATATAATACTGTGTGATATATATCATTTCAACATATTTTTGCTCTATTTCTGTGATATTATAATTTAGTTCATAGTTTTGGAATATCCGTGATCTGATATCGCTAAAATATTGCAATATTATACGTCTTTTTAATATATCGCAGAAGTATTCCTGCAATATTGCAACTCTCTTCTGAAATATTGCTGTGACATTGACATGCTCATGCAATATTGCTGGAATATTACGTGCTGTGCGGGCTGCACCGTTGTTTAAAAAGAAGTAAAAGAGAAATTTACATTCATTAAGGCCATGTGGAGTTCAAAATCAACCCAATTTCATTATTTAATAAATTAACTTTTCAAACATTGATTTGGAAAAACACAATTTTCACGCTCTCCGTATAAGTAAATGCTATACTCAGAATTTTTCTGAAGCGATTCTATTAGTACTGTCATGAGATATACTCGTTGAAAAATGATGTCGGTATTACACATCCCGTTAAAACAACTGCACAGGGTACAATCCGAGATAGCAAAAAATGAGCCACAAGCAACCCCATTACTATATACTAAAAGCCTGCAGGAATACTCACGACGTCGGGATCGCGGACCATCATGTCGAGATGCGGCAGCGGCGTGCCGTCGGCAATGTTCTCGGGTATGGAGATGCTGTACTCCTTGCGGTTGAAGCTGGGCGGCTCGTCGTTGACATCCTTTATGGTGACGGTCGCCTCGGCCTTGGACACGGTCGACTTGTCGTTGCCCGGCTGGCCGTCGACCACCTCGCGCGCCTGCACGACGAACGTCAGCACGCCCGTCGAGTTCTCGAGGGCCTCGCGGTCCAGCGGCTTCGCCGTGCGCAGCTCGCCCGACTCGGCGTCCAGCAGGAAGTAGTCAAACGGATCTGCAAAAGTTTGTCCCCATCTCTTTCTCTACCTCTGTACGCTTCATCGCCACGACCGCCTTCGTCACGTCGCGGAAAAATCAATTTCCCTTTCACTAGCTCTCGAGCCGAAGATTTTAAGTATCTCGGGAGAGGACGCCTCGTCGCGCCTGATAGGGAAAGTTTTCAGCGAGAGACGGCTTAATGCCGAAAATCACGCGCGTCGATTCATTTGGCTGGAAATTTAATTAGGGGATTTCGAGAGAGAGAGAGAGAGAGAGAGAGAGAGAGAGAGAGAGAGAGAGAGAGAGAGAGAGAGAGAGAGAGAGAGAGAGAGAGAGAGAGAGCTGCGGCATTTTTCTTGGCGGGGGATTAACTTGAAGTTTTGTATTTCGACGCCGCGGCGGATTATTTCGTGTATTATATATATACGTTTTTCGCTAATGGACTTCTATGCGCGGAAAGTCCAATTCGTTATATAAAAAGTGTATATGTATATATTCATTAAGGAGATTAGCGAAAAAGCGTATATCCGATATTCAATAAAGCTTTCTCGTGCAGACGCTTTTATCACCGAGTCCGATAACAAAAAAGGCCACAAGGTATTACGCTTTAAACGAATTGTTTTTTACGATTTGCACATTAATGGCCGCGCGCGTACGCGCCCGCGTATATTTACTTGCGGCAAGAGCACCTATAAAGCCTTAACCTCGAAGGGGTCGCGCACGCGCGCAGTCGAGGATGCAAATCATCCCTTAAGCTTGCCTCGGACTTTTATTGTTACGATCCATACGTAATCTATCTCTGCGGTTTCTTTTAGACAATTCGAGCTGAATTTATATTCCCGGGAATGCTATATTTTTGTTTTTTAAAAAGCTTCTTTCGTCTTTTACTCAAATGTTCCATCATGTACCTCGAAAAATATAGAAAGTATAGAGCTGCGCTGATAAAAATATCTCTGATGCATCAACAGAAAAGGAAAAATTATTATTTTTCCATATAACTCAAATACCAGTTTATTTATTTTCAAAAAACATCTCAATAATTCGTGTATTATTCGTTTCGAATCATCGGATAGATTTATTTTCATGACTTATACTATGATATTAACGAAAAGACAGAACGCGTTAATTAAAGTCGAACCGAAACTCCGTAATTCGAAGGGTATACACAAGATGCTTAATCGAGCGGCCGCGTTGATAGAAAGGAGCTGCGAGTGAAATCATGCTAATGAGAGAGATGCGCGCTATATTCTTACTTGTGACTAGTTCGTAGACGATTTTCCTGGGCATGCCACGGTCTCCGTCGCGCGCCTTAACGGTCATGACCAGCGTCCCAATTGGATCGTCCTCCTTAACGACCCCGGTCAACGAGTCCAAAAACTCAGGCGGGCTGTTCTGAATGTCGGCGACTTTAATCTCGACTCCGGTCGTGTTGCTGTTCGTGCCGTCCTGCAATCACGAGAAAGTCGAAAATTCACTTCCACCTTTCCCATCTATAGATACAGCTTGTTTCCTCTGCCGGCGGCAAGAGGAGCGGAATAATTTTTTTTAAGACGGATAGAGAAGATAGCAGTGACTCACGCTTGCCCGCAGCACCAGTTGGTAAAAGGGTCGCTCTTTGTAGTCCAGCGGCTGTTGAAGTACAAGGGCGCCGATGTAAGTGTCTTGGCTCCTTTCAACGTTGACAATGCCGAATTTGGTGCAAGCATCGGGAAACTGCAACGAAACGGATGCGTTCAGTGCCCCGGAGTCTGTCTTTCAGTTTTGTTCTTTTTTTTCGGTGCGGTCTACATCCTATACCGAAGGAGGGCTTTTTGCGCGCCGATGGACAAAGGGCACTCGAGCTCGCCACTTGTGCTCGATGAGAGTATTACAATATTTCAGCTACTCGTGCCTTCAATACTTTTTCTATTTTATGTCCAACATAGAAGGTGGAACGTACCAGCAATTTTTTTCAAGCCGTTTCAATAAAAGTTATATAACTTATTGCTATATACGCAAAATTAAATATAAATGAAACTTATATGTAAATTAGAATTTGCAATGAGACACAGTATTTTTACATTTATAGTTAAAAAATATCCTTAAAAATGATATTCAACTGAATAATAGGCAGGTTTCAACAATTTCGACTGACGATTTCGAACAAATGTTAAAAATAAAAATGTACGAATACTATACTGAATCTATTTGTATATATATAGGTATAATATAAAACTTGTACACTATTGGGAAGACTATTTTATTTTCATCATTTACCTTTTAGCACACAAAAGGTCCAGCATTCATTACCATTAGTACGCTGTAATAATTCGTTCATTTTCATTCAGCTTTGAGACCTGCCTTCGAATTGGAAGTCAAAAGTTAATTGCGCAAAATAAATAGAGGGTACCTTTTGGCAGGCATTAAAACAGGCTAACAGCAGAGCTATTTGATTAAAGCGCTTGTAATAAATGAAAATTACCAGGCGATTCCTGATTTAATGGAATGAAACAATTTCACAAAGATGTTGGCATTGTTATATGTTTAAAGAGCTCGCTCATACGAATATAATTTTTATCGATCTAAAAAAGCTATTATTATACCTGCTTTAAGTAAATAAATACTCTTTTTTTAAATCATTTCGGTAGAAATCGAATATAAGGGAAAATTAAAAACCATCATTTTCCAGAACAAGAGAATCAATTTTTAAAATCACAATCCCATCTAGTTTCAAAACAAGCATGCAAAATTTTAATTTTACATCAGATAAATCATTTTAGACAGTTAACAACTACTCGCGAAAAGTGTATAAAAAACAAGACACGTGTATCCCCATCGACGAAAGTTATGAGAAAAAACGGGAAATTCCCTAAAGTCCCGCCGCGTATTCAATATTCGGCATTAATAAAGCAACGCGCGGGCGCATGTACCCAAGAGACCTACCCAAGTATGCCAACTATTCGCGTATATGCAACACTACGGTCGGCGGTAAAAAGGAAAGAACGCGAAGGCGCGGCACGGGCCACTATACACATACAGAGACCCGCACACACTTACCTGGGGCTGCGGTATGCACGTGACTTCGATGTTCTCGCCGAGGAGGTCGGGATCGGTGACGCGAATCGCCGGCAGGATAGTCGTGCCCGGGGGCGCGTCCTCGGCGGCCACCGCCTCGTACGGTACGCCGACGAACTGCGGCGGATTGTCGTTCTCGTCCAATACGATCACATAAGCCTCGACGCCGACGATGTTCGGCTGCTGGCCCTGCGGCACCGAGTCCTCCAGCGTCACCCGGAAGCGTATCGTGTCGACCTCCTGCAAACATTGACAGAGACGAACCGGACGGCTCGTGAAAATTGACTGTCATCCCTATATACGGTGCTATCTACTACTGGCTTGCAACTTTGCGACTGGCGGGTGCCAGACATTTTTGCGGATAAAATTCTGAGATACATGTATCGCTTTTATTTTCGCACATTTTTTTATCAAGACCTCGATATCTTGATCGTTCTGTCAGTATCTTGAATGAACGGCTATTTCAGAAGGAAGATCGATTACAAATATGTTGTCCAGTTGATAAATGAATTTCTAAAAGAGTTTTTAATACTTTTGAAGGTGTGTATTTTATAAACAGACCAAGATGTATCTGCACGCCGGAAATTCAAATATTGAAGAACTCGTACAAGTATGTCGGTATAATAAAAATGGTGTGTTCATAGGAATAACATAATACCTATACTTTTCATTCCAGTAACACTTGTTACATATAATATTTAATATCCTTTATAAACGCTTTTAATTAAAGCAAAGTTAGACGTTCAACTAAGGTATAAAACAATTAATTTTTTAATGATAATTTGTGATTTAATAACAATTCATTAACATAAAATTTGAATACATCAAGAAACTGGATAATTATTAATAACCGACATCATCGTCCATTATTCATGATGCATACAAAATATGCATTGTGAGGTAACTTGTATAGAGGAAACAGCTGTGTACAGATATTATTTCTATAAGAAAAAACATCCTTCTATTCTCCACATTTTATATAATTGTTTTTCTTCTACTCGGGGAGGCCGTCATTATTGTACAAAAGCTAACACAGCGCCCTAACCATTTTTCCATGCAATGTCTGACTCGGCTGATAAGGAGCTAAAAAGAAACCAAATAAAAAAAAAAGGGAATGCAAGAAAATGCAGCTACCCCAGTGCGCATACGTTGCTACGATAAAAATAGCAGCAACGAAAGTACGCGCAGAATTTCGCGAGATCGCATCTAGAAATACAACTGATCACAAAGGAACGTGAAAAACGTTTAAAAAAGGGAAGGGTAAGTGTTCTGAACGAACAAGGGCAAAACTCAGTTTTCGACGAAAAAAGTCTTTCTGTCTCTCTTCTTCTTTGCCTCGTTTTCTCTCGCTCGGATGAGGAGTACAATGCAGAGAGCGTCCTCCCGCAGAAGCAATACAAAGAACACTATACACGAAAAGAAGAAAATCGAGTTACACATCGCGCGCTGTGCAGGTGCGCTATACACATACAGTCACTAGAGGCGGCGCGGCACAATGAAGGAAAGTCAGCGAGGCGGCGGGCGCGCAGCTGAAATCGGAAGCACGTCAACCGCAGAGTCCTTCCTTCTACGGCGGCAAGGGGGAGGGAGAAGAAAAGCGAGGAACACACAAGTGTATGTGCCGAATTATACGAGACGGTAAGTATGAAAGCGCGCAACGGACGAGGAAACCCAGTTAAGACTTCTTTGTCGAAATAGATCTTCCCTGGTCTGGCCGAGGTCGGAAGAGATGTATATTCACAGGTTATGCTCAAGTCCAAGACGAATTTTTCATGCGCACCACTCTCAATGTACCTGGATGCGGAATTTAATAATACTCGGCGAAAGCTGCGTCGAGCATCGATCTGCGCAGGGCGAAGAGGAGCAAGATAGCCGCGCGCTACTTTATAATTTTTGAGGTCGAGTATATTCCTGTTGGCGCTTCCGCCAGAATGACTGAAATACCTTCTGTATCTTTGTAGATTGTTATACGATATTTCAGTATACTCGGACGAATATCATAAAAGCTTGTCTGTTGCAAAAATATATAACTGACACGGTCTGGAATTCATGAATATTTCGAAATGAATCGGGTTACAAAATTGGATCGTTATATAAATATTCGTGGAATCAATAGGCGGCAAGCATTAATTAATTCCTGTGGCCTATTTTTTTTTAAAGCATTATTATGACAGACTGTATAGAGTACGTGGAATAAGAAAGGCAATAATATGTATTCGAAGTCAATTTACAAGATAACCAAGAATAAAGAAGAAAATATTAAGTAAATGCTAAACTGCATAAAAAGATAAAAACGAAATAACGTTTTCAGGCTTTTTTTTTAGATAGTTCTAGTTAAATAACGACCATTTAATGAAGAATGAAAATTTAAAGCGTCTAATGCAGAATAAATCTAAACCCCTATAGTACTCAATAAGCCAAAATAGCCAATGTTTCTTCTACCTTTATCTAAAAGAACCGCAACAACCGCTTCCGTTCATTACATCTACTATTCTTTTAGAACCCATAAATCTGGCGGAAGAAATTCGCTCAGAAGGTATACCTAGGGGTCGGCGAGCAAGCCAGGAAGCAAACGAGCGACGCGCTGGGCAATATAATTCACTTACCTCCCGATCGAGCGGTTTGGCCAGCATCATGACGCCGGTGCGCTGATCGACCACGAATTTATCGGTCAGCTGTATGCCGTATTTAACCGGCGAGCCTTCTGGGTCGTGGCCCTTGAGCGTAAAAACCTTGGAGCCGACCGGCGTCGCCTCGTACAGCGTCAGTCCCATGGGGTAGCCGCCGGCCTCGAAGATGGGCGGCTCGTTCACGTTGCTGCCAGCTGAAAACCGAGCCGGACAATCGCTCTTGAGAATGATAATTATCGTGGCGTATGGGTGTACGGGCTGGAAGAAGGTCGGAAGAAAGGAAGGAGAAAGAGGACGGACGGAAGGGATTTATCTGCAATGAGGCGTACTGCTGCTGTATATGTAGTACGATCCAGTATTTCGGTCGCAGTGTATGAGGCTAATCAGTGGATTAAAGTTTCAAGTGAGGTATACGGCGCCGTCTTTTCATAAGAATTTTTATATACGTGTCCTTTCAAGCGACCCTTTTTATGAATAAAACTTTTGAATAGTATTTTTGAAGCTCGTAACATATATAAGTTAAGCGTTCGTAAATTGCAGTTATATATCCACAATATAAAAGCTAGCTACATAAAAAGTTGTCGTTTGCATATTGAAATATTTTGATCACAGTGCTTTAGTTTTTTATTTTTTAAATCTTTACACTTAACATTGAATTTAATTCCGTGCATATCTTACACATATAAACTGAATTATATTATGTGAAAAGCTTTTTATGTACTTTTATAACAGTTGGTCGCCCGTAAAGGACATATTATTGAAAGGATTCACGATTTTATCCTTTTAATACAGTTATAGAATAAATGTTTGTTACATGAAAGACCTAATTATTAAGTGTTTTTATGTATTATAATATTAATATTACTGTTGTGTAACTTGTTTTTAACCAATATCGTAATAAATTTCAATTGCCTATAAATAATACTTTGAATTTTACAAATAGATATAAAATAGTAAATTATAAATTATTTCCACTTCTATATACTTATGCAGCGTTTTCATAGAGGCTGATTCAACGATTGAAAGGTGTTTCGTAAACTTAACCGCAGCTACTGCATCAATATATATCAGTCTATGTAAAGAAAACAGAATATTATATCAACTATTTATAAATCTCTGACATTCATTTCAAGCGCATATTAAATAATAAAATAAAATTTTTTTCAATTGATAACTTTCACAGAAAGACGCGCATATCGTATCGAAACAAATTGACAGCGACATAAAGCGGTCGACAGAGGGAAAAAAATTCACCGCGGTATCGCGCAAAAATCCAATCAATTTTATTAGATTTGATAGTCTAGCGGTTGATCCATAGTCATTCGCTACGGGGGAGGCGAGAGAGGGCAAGAGATGGAGGATCAGCGGGTTTCCGATAATGCCGAATGCAGTCGAGCGCGCAGATGGATAATACATTCCGCGCACTTTCCTCGGGATCCACTTCCCGTGGATCGAGGGGAGTCAGTTTAGAGCTCCTGCACTCTGATCGCTCGCCCGCACGCCCGCCTTCGGCTAGTTCTTGCGGTTTTTGCCCGCAGCCCGAGACCTCTATGCGCACGATTTTACATCACTCACAATCAGCAAAAGACGCTCGCTCTCTTTGCGAGCGTCTCGCAACTTTTTTAATCTCGCTGCGGAAATTGAGTATTAACTTTTTTTCTCGACATTTCCTCTTTGCGCTGCACTTATAGTTTATTTTTAATAATGTTAAAACGTGATATCTTGCGCTCTTTTTATTGCGTTGTTTTTATCCGTCTCGTGGCAAAGCTAACTTCTGTAGATTATATACGCAATAAACATAGTTTAGAGACCGTGAAAAAATTGGTGTAAATTGCAAAAATGTTTTCTTGTGTAATGCGCATATGAAGCAACTGTCTTGTATATACCAAAATATTGTTATATAAGCAGCACAAAGTTTAAGAAATATTTTACTTTCCTATGTTGCCTAAAAATCTGTTCAAAGAAAATTGAAATTTTATAGGTTTATTGATACTAAATCTTCATATATACTTCAATGTTACTTGGATTTATAATTCTCATAGTTTATGTAACAAAAATGTGAGTAAGAATTTAAATAAAATTGTATTCTTTTATTTATAATTTATATTCAATATGTTCCAAAGTTATGAGAAATCGTAAATTATTTTATGAAACTCATGTTTACAGTTATTTTTAATACACAATCACAATTATGTACAATTTTGCCTTTTTGGTATCAATTATGCAATTCCTATTGTCGATTATCATAAACTGTGATAGTTATTATGTATGAAATTCATCTCATAGACCCTTTTTTGAGATAGTAGATAGTACAGTAGCCCTTTTTCTAGTCAAATATGACTTATTTTGTGAAAAACTTATGTTCGGTGTAGTGGTTGTAATATTGCAAGTATTTATGTTATAAAAACGAGCAAAATAGATAATAACAGTAGACGGAAAACCCTAATATTTAAGCTTTGGTTTATTAAAAAATATTAATTCCTCAGGAAATTATAAGCAATCAAAAAAATACCACCCATAAAATCGGTATAAAAAAAGAAAACAACTTTTTAACCATATTCTTATACGGAGAGAAATTTGGCAAGTGGATCCGAAATCGAAGCAGAAGGATAGCTCACGCTTTCGGTAATCCGAGTTACAACTTTTGGTCATCGGATGACCTTATGAGAGACATCCGTTGACTTAACGGTTGGTAAACAGCGCCATAGGTCAACGGATATCTGTCAGAAGGACATCCGATGACCAACGTTGGAACTCGGACTACCAAAAGCGTGAGCTATATCCGTCTCCTTCGATTTCGGCGATCCACTTGCCAAAATTTCTCTCCGTGCACTCTACCTTTAATTCAGAGATAATCCTATTTGAGATAAAATGATCTACATCTCAATAAAATGGCCCATGAGATTGAATTTCGAACAGTGTGGGCTTTATTTTTAGATACCAGAAATTGACTCTCAAAGCCTCGTTCAAATCCGTTTCCCAGAGGATATGTGCTTTCCTTGTTAGTAATTTATTAATGGAATATTTATTATAGTGATGAAGAAAAAAGACATAATCCGATAAGGAAATAACAATTTCCGTTTAAATGATCTGATAATAATAGAAAGATTTATAATGTGGTAAATTCTTTGTTGTGATAATATATTTTAGAGTTACTGCTCGGAACAAATAAATACCTAATTTTACTGCTCACTCAGTTGATTAAAGATTAAAATGCAAGGTTCATTAAACTTACAACAATATCAGTAAAAATGGCATTAAAGAAATAAATATATAATCTCTCTTTTGTTAAAGTAGGGTTAATTGGTATTTTATTTTAATACATTAAAACAGCTTTAAAACCAATGGAGTTTCTACTTTTTCTGAAAAGGAGTTTCTCCATTTTGAAAGGACTCTTTGGACGGGATACTCCTTTTTGAAAACGAGATTCTTATCACAGAAATTATAACTTTGTAAACGCAGTGGAAATTACATTTCAAATGTAATGCTATTTCCACTACAAACAAGAGTTACTTTTACTTATTCTGATGCAAAACGGTTAATAAATTTTTTTCCTTGTATGAAAAAAAAAAATAAATAAATAAATACAAAGCTCCGAAGCTCTTTGAGGATTTCTACCAGGATTATTATACGAACTTCTGTACTTTCTATGAAAGTTCAATTGTTGCAACTCCTGTAATGCTTTCACATATTTAATCCTACTCCCCCATCTACGGCTCCCGTTGGTAATACGAAACAACATCAGACAAAGTTGGGAATTATAATATCGCTACATGCGTGCGCGCATGCAGCGCCCCCTTGTACACTCAAAAACTAATTTAATTTCGTTTAGCACCGTCGCATCCGGGCCAAAAAGTCATAGTGGCAAGCCAGAGAGCGGCTATTGGCTATTCATATTATGAAGAAACTTTTCGAATAGTCCACTACCCGAGGCTAATGATAAAACACACTTGCGCGATTCCTTGGCTGCGAGCAGAATAATAGCCCGGGTCCACTGCGGCCGCCTGACCGCCGGCACATAATCGAAATACGGAAAGTTGAGCAGAGCGCTATAGAAGGGGTTTATTTGAGAACACTTACCGACGCGCGTGACCAGCAGCAGTAGCAGCAGCGGGCAGGCCAGCATGGTCCTCCGAACTTTCGCCATGTACCTGCAATTAAGAAAAAGAGTAGAGAGCTTTAAATCATACACTTGGGAGTGAGAGAGATGCGCTGTGGCGATATGCAGAGCAGTTACTTCTTTTTATCTCGCTTTCTCGAGCCCGCGCGCGCGAGTTTCGCCGTAAATCACGTGGGCAGGGCAGGGGCTAGTTCGTTATTCTACGTATTAGCGCGTGGGAGTACGTGGTGTGTATATATATGTATATGGAGCTAGCTTGGTTAATGCGACAATTGGACAGCCAACGCGCGCGTGCTGTATTCGGAGTTCAGGTAAATCTGTTATGTGTTTTTAATAAGCTCGCCCGTAAGCTCTATGCGCTCGGGGTGCGTGAATGAACGCTATAGTTACATGAAAATTTTGTTTGTTCGTAATAGTACTAATTTTTTAATAAAAGGACGTATGAAAACATATCAAAATGACAAAAAGTTATACAAAAGGTCTTCTGTTACAATAAATGAATAGAAATTTTTAAACAAAGGGATTGTACCAGTCACAATACAATGTGAAACGAAAGATGGGGAAAAATTGTAAACAATTAAAACATAAACTTTTGCTATTGTTTATTTTCTGCCGTAATTGTTTGATTCAGCTACATTTATCAGAATGCACAATTTATAACTATTTAAATAAAAAAATGCTAATAAGAAAGTAAGTTGATATACATCCAAATAAATAAATATGAGTACGAAATGTGGAAATGTATCTAATTACAATACCTATATTTACTTTAAATTTTTGCTTCATTTTGGTATATTTTTAAACATATTTTTACATTATTTATACATTTTGAGGTATTTACAATAAATATAAAAATATTATTATATTGTATTATATTGTACTTTTTTACCTCTGTATTAAAGTATAAATTTTGAATATATATATAGGTACAAAGATATAGGATACCGAGCTTGTATGAAATTCCAAAGTTACATAGCGTGAAACTAACCTGTTCCAGAGAGTTACAGAGGCATGCCTCAGTTTAGCAGCAGCTAAGCTCCACTACAGAATTGTGACTGTATATAAAACATACTCAATTTTAAAAGGTATCAAAAAGCTTATTTTATTTTGACTTTATTATGCATTTTTAAATATTGTATATATTTCATATAGTACACGTAATTTCAAACCAAGCAAGCTCATTATAGATAAGGCACATGCAGTATGCAAAATTGTGAAAGCTTCATTAAAGTTCTTTTAAATGAAAAATAGAACAAAACTTATTCATATAATCTTATATGACCCACATTTTTATTTTAAACACTAATTCATATTCTTTTGATACGTATTTGTGCATTTCGTGCACGCGCACTGGTATAGCTTCATAGCGATACAATGCTTTTATTATGCGCAATATTATAGATATTGCATTTCTACAGTTTGATTCGACATAGATAGTACATAAAAATAAAAAAATATAATACTGGTATGTTCATCGTTGCTCCTATTCTAACAGCAAAAAAAAAAGATGAAACATTTTCTTTTCCAATTCGTTATCGTAACACACTTATTATTAATTATTTATTTTAATTAATTCATGAATATTTAGAATCAATATAGAGTAAACTAAAATATCAAAGGTCAAAATCTTCACGAGGTCGGAAGGTCAAAGAGGATTTCGCCAAATTATTCATGACCATTCAACACAATCTTCCCTTCTCAAAATATACATCCTTTGAATTTGCGAAATCCGCAGATTAAAGTGCCATACGGCGGCGTCGCAGCCGGCGCGTAAGATCCTTTTACTCACAAATAAGGAGGGAAGACACGGGAACGGGCTGGGAATATACGTTTTCATTCTCAAACATGACAACTGCACATTTTCAGCGAAAAACCAATATCGCGTTCAACGCGGGGCAAAATCTCTCTCCTCTCTCACTGCGCCGCGCGTCGTTGTTCTTTCCGCTACCTCCGCCTCCTTATCGTAACGTATTCCCTTCAGAAGCTAAGTAAAAGGGTATATCGATTCGCAAAGAGCCCGCCGCCGCCGCGTCCCACCAGATATATATATACACACACGCACACATAAAAGAGCATCTCGATTATCGAATTGATCTCCCGTAAAAGCGCTCGCGCGCGAAAGTAGCAGCGGGAGAGCGCAATTTAATTAGATTATAACATAAAGGCGCAAGGTTGCAGCAGCAGCAGCAACACCGGCCCATTTAGCTCGCCGCTCGTTTCTCCTTATACACATTTCAATCTCATTTTCCTCCGGCTCGCACCCCCGTATATATCCCGCATCTGGCGCTCGGCCGCGCGCTCCACGGGGCCGCTCGCGTAAAATCGATGCCACTATAGTATCCGACAGAGAGCGAGAGAGAGAGAGAGAGAAAGGAGCGCGCCGCCATGCTGGGCCGCGTGCAGCAGCAGCCTCCCGAGAGAAGAGAGAGGTTCCGCTCGGCGTGCTGCTGCTCTCTCTCCTCGCCCCGCGCGCGGCTTATACTTCCTCGAGAAATCCCCCGAAATTCCCAAAGTGCTAACTTCGTCAAGGGAGAGGCGCGCGCTCCTCGCTCATATTCCGCGTTAGCAGGCCTCCGTCGTCGTCGCCGACACTATATAGCTCTCACTCTCTCTCTCTCTCACTCGTGGCTGTGCGCGCGCGCGCGTACCGCGGCGAGTGCCGGTGTCGAAGAGAGGCCGAGCGCGAGATAGCGTTATACACAGTACACAGGAGCGCCGCCGGCAGCTACTCCGTCGGCGCCCCGGCCATTATGCCTTTTAATTGCATCCATTAGAGGCGCTTGCGCTGGGGAGGAGGCATTGTCGCTCTGACGTGACACGTCGACGCGTCAGCGCGTCTCGACATAGTCGTCATTGTCGCGCAAGCTCGCGCGTCCCCGGCAAACGCCTCGATGCGCGCACGTATGTAGTTTCGCGCAACTGCGATTTCATCGGGTGATATAGGTACGCGTGTACTCTGCTGCTGCACGCGATAGACGTATACACGTACGCATACATGGTGTGCGCGGCTTTCTTCCATCGCGCGTCGTCACTTCGTTCGCGAGCGCGCGGGCTTCATTCACCTGGGATTTTCAATCGCTTTGTCGCGTGTCCCGCACGTGCGGCTCACTGGCTCGTGGGAATTATGCTGATTTTAAAGCTGTCGCCTCGGTAATTGACAAATGTTGAGCCGCTGTGTTCGCAGCCCGCGAAGAAGTAGAGCGTGAATTATCGTAATGAAGTGAATGAATAAGTTGGGAGTAATTAAACGTGGAAATTGCCTGTTAGCACGACAATGTCTCGATGTTACCGCTAAGGAAGGTAAATGAATGGTGCGAAGGTGTGCCTCAGTTACGTATATAGCACTAATAAAAAATTATTAGTGGTATGAGAATGAATTATAGTAATCTGTACTGTCCATATTGATAATAATCTATATTATGTACTATACGTTAATTAATAGTGTGTATTTATTTTATTATAAATTGTAGTAATTTTCATGGGAAAACAAGTCTGTCCGATGGGTACTATAAAAAAAATAGTAATTTTTACTATACGATTTTTCTTCGTGTACGTTATTCAAAGTGATGAGAAACGTTTTTAATCTTCTCATAAAAATTTTTATGGTGTCACTGTATAAAATAGTACCGCGTTCAATTAATGAAATCGGTTTATGAGATTTTGAAAAGATGCTTTTATGCGGCAACATAAATGTCAAAATATTTATTGATATCCCTTAATAGGAAGGTCTACTTCATCAGTACTCAAAATGAACATTTCAAATTTAGTACCAATTTGTTGGGGGCGTTTGAATCAAGTTGATATATAGATCGTTAATTGATAAGCAATACTTATATTATGTGCAAGTGAATTTCGAAAAATGTAGAATATGGTAAACAATGTTTTAAAAGATTAAAATAAAAAATAATACATCGAATATATGATCATTTATCTAATTGAAAATAATAAATATTTCTAAAACATATGTTTTTTCTAAACTTAAATAAAATATTTCTATTTAATAACTATAAACAAGATCTTATTAAATATTAAAAAATAAAATTATTTTAAGAAGAGTTTTGTATTAGTTTTTATTATAACAATAAGATGTTTATGAGACGTGTACAGAATAATTAAAATGATAATATTTGTATTCTGTATTATAATGTTATATTGTATAAAGAATAATGTTTTTTTTTATTAAGTTTTTAAACTTTGCACAAACTTTATGCACTTATAAAATAATAATTAATTAATTATACTTTATATGTAGAAAATCAAATAATGGGATTATGGTTGTAATTTAAATTATATTAAACATTTTCAAACAGAAATTTATATTGTAATTGGGAATGGTAATGATTCATTTATCGAATAATGGAATATGCATTTGTATTGTTAACACGCATTAAAGCTACATAATGGACGCAGCTACTTAGCGTAAAATTTTAGAGCTAACACCGTCATGAGAATTGTATGTACATAAAAATGGTGCGTGCGTGCGTGCGTGCATGTGCGTATGTGTGTGTGTTGTGTAATGCTAAACAAAACATGAAAGTATTTTATAAAACTCTAATAAATGTTTAGGAAAATATTATTTTAAAAACATCATAAAAAATTTCTTAGCCTATTGAAAGAAATGCAATCAATACAGGGATTACTAATTATTGAAAAAATTTGTTGTTTCCTCGAAGAGGAAGCTTTGTATTTATTTTATAATGATTAGTGTATTTCTTGAGCTGTTTCAAAGTTGCAGCTATATCGTAGTATTTTAAGATATATTTTTAATTTTAACTTGGCATTTCAAGAAATATAAAAATAACTTTATATATTTATCTCCTTTAAGGTTTTAAAAGTATGAATAAAAGTATGAATAAAACATGTACGTATTTTTAATTATGAAATATGTAAAATGATTAAATTATTTCTATGAAAATAAGGTATAAAACATATGCATATTGTGCACGAATGAACGTGTACGAGTTATTTATATTGTTAGAGTTTGTCGCCGAGAGAAAATAATAAATTGTAATGACTCTTAAAGTATTTGCTCCAACCCACTCGAAAGTAAAGTTGTAGCAAAAGGCATATGAACGCTACGCGCGTTCGAGTAAATATAGGCAATAATATGTCTTATTCGCAAATAAGACGCCGCAATAATAGGCAAAGTATAAAATGTCTTATTCGCAAATAAGACAACAAAATATAGGCAATGTAACTGTAGGCAATAAATGTAGGCAAAGTATCGGCAATAAGGCAAAGTATAGGTAAAATCGATAAGGGCAAAGTAATAAATAAAGTAAAGGCAATTATATGTCTTAGTCGCAACTAAGACAAGTGTAGGCAAATGTACGCAACAAGTATAGGCAAAAGTATAGGGGAAAAGTAACAAGGCATGTGCATAAAGCACCTGAGTAGTGGCTGCCGCAGACCTCTATATGTATACTCATTGAAGTATTTTTCATTGAAGGTTGCTCGTCGGTGCTTGCCATCTGGCGGACACTTCGGGTACTTCAATCCCGAACACATATATATAATACCATTTTACTACTGCTTTAAAATTCCTTAAAACTTTCTACGTTTGTAAGGGCGAATTCATGTTGTTTTAACAAAATTTGGATATTAGCTAGGATAATACTTATAGCTAGTAGATATAAGCTTACTAAAGCTAAAGCAAACAATTTATTTGCAAAACGTTGCAATACAAAATGATATACCTTTATGTACCCTTCATATATGATTCTTTGTGACTAAGAATGAAGTGCTATTCAAAAGGTTTGGATGTGAACATTTTTGTAATAGAAGCTTTCACCGGTGTTAATAAAAGCTTTTCATTATATAAAGTGCATATTTTCTTTGTCAGTAAAATCACTCTGTAAAAGCAAAATTTATGACATAAAAATTATATTTGTTTTGAATTTCATTAAATAAGATTATGATTCGTAAAACACATAAAATTTTAAGAAAATATTTAATCGTGTAGATATATTAAAACTATATAGTATTGCAATTATTAACAAAATTTATAAAACAGTAAAGTGAAATAACAGCTTATAAACTCGGAACCACTGAATTTTGGTAATTTAATAAACATGAAGCCTATATCACGAAAGTTTCGAATGCATAAATAAAGACGTCAGAGCTTTTCTCGAGCTTGCACGCGCAGTGAAAACATTGGTGGGCGCGTGAAAAATTGCCACGAAAGGTTGTCTCTCTCTTTCCCTCTGCCTCGCTGCTGGGGAGTTTGCAGCAAGTGCAGAACGCCATTAAAAGCCTGCGAGCATGATATCATGTTTATCGTCACTAGAACTTCCACAATGGCATAATAAAGTGTAGAAACTTTCAAAGCTTTCTCAAACACTTTGTAGAGATGTTAGTCACAAAAGAAACGCCAGAAATTATTACGAGAATATAAAGGGACTTTTAATGTCGCTTGATAAAACTATGAACGCGAGTTACTTTTTGAGATTGCGAATCGCTAATGTGTCTATTCTATATCTTAAACGCGTTTAAATTTGATCTTCCATATAGTATTATCTAAGATAATGAAGACATTTTCTTCGTCTCGTAAATAAAGTAACTAGCAAAAGCCAGAAGTTTTCGTCGCGCGTACATTTTTGCTACACGCCGTTCTGCAATTATCGATCCCTGCGAAATTCCTCGAATTTCCTTAAACTTCTACAACTAATAACCGTAAAAAAACGAGTGTCGAAAGTCCCGGTGCCTCGTAAAAAAGGAAAATGTCAAGGGCGGGAGGAGGGGGAAAAATCCGTATAGAGCAGAGCCGTATATAAATCAGCGCTTTCTTCGACGTTGTCGTCGTCGCGCGCCGACCTCCCACCCGCCCGTCAGCTTTTACGAGAATGCAATGTGGCAAGTTTCTGACAGGTTTTACGTTTAATGTTGGTATATCCTTTAATACGCGCGCTCGCGGAAAAGGGCGAGAACCGCATTTACGAGGCGCAGTCGCTCGCTCGCTTTTCCTCACCCTTTGCGCGCGCGACAGCCATCTCTCCATCGCCTTTTCCTCCTCGCGGATTTGTGCGGGCGCGCGGTCTGGAAAATTCGTTCCCAAAACACGCTCTCGATGCGCGTAGACGCCAAAAGCACTACCCCCTCATCATTACGACGTTATATAATTTCCAGGGTGAGGGACATATTTCACTTTTCTCACCGACTATGTGGCGCGACGGTTTCATGCGAGGCAGCGAGAGCTCGGAATTTGAATGTTCAAAGGTTTTAAGGCGATCGAAGGATTTTAGCCGGGGGAGGATGGGTGCAAACTCGACGAGAGCGCCGTATTTGGGGTATTTAACGTGCTTGAATATTTTTAATGAACAGAGCATTTTACATAGCGGCCGTTAAAATTAAAATTTCTCCTGAATTTTTGCTGAAAAAGGTTTTCATTATTCTAGCGTAAAACTGTATGGACTTATTCTATAGAACAACTCTAGTATTTAAAACATTTTCTATATAATTTTAGAATAACTCAACGTGAAATTTCGAGAAAAGGCTCAAGCTACCGTTGGGAAGCTGATTTCGAAATACGCAGGGAATTTCGCTATTTTCTTTCTCCCGAAATACTTCAAATTCATAAACTTTCATTAAAGTTTTCTGGCTCGCTGGTTAAATACAGAAGCATCCATGTTATTTTCAATACACTGTACGTAGTACTGTTGCGATTTTTCAGAACACTAACTTGTTTGTTCATATATAATTTAAACTCGTGAAATTGTGATGTTATTCTTTTATGCATAGTCTAACAAAAGTACATTTTAAAATAACAAATACAGGTACAAAATTCAAGCGAAAAACAATTACATTAACTATTTACTCTGAAAAAAGTAGTAATATTTTCAGTTGTAAGATAACTTGTTTATAGATATATACTTTTTTAGTATCCACAAAACAATTTCTGCCTTACTAGCAGAGGGTCAGGTCTCCGGATGACGGTTTCGGCTCAAACTTTTGGATATGTTTTTGGATGTAGAAACATAAAAGCAGCAATGTTAGATCCTAAAGTTCCAAATAAACTGAAGTTCTGGATAGTTTTAGCTTTATTTTGAAAATATTTTGAAAAAAAAAATGCTCTTTTTAAAATGGTAACCATTTAAAATGGTCTGAAAAGTTCTAAATAGAATTTCAAACAGAGAAAATAAAACTAGAGAGAGCATGCTAAATGTTTAAATTTGAGTAACGAAAATTCACTAAAATATGCATGAAGCCGAATAACGAATTTTAGGGGCTTAAAAGTGCATTTTCATTGCTTAAATTTAAATTTTTTAAACTTTGAAAGAAATATTTTTTAATTCTGAAATAAGCAGGTGAAAGCTTGCTTTTCTCTAGTTTTATTGTCTCTGTTCGAAATGATATTCCAACCTTTCCAAGATTAAATTGTTACCGATTCAAGAAGAGAATTTTTCAAAATCTTTTCAAAATAAAGCCAAAAAATGTTTACAGCTTAACTTTTTTGGAGCGTTAGGCTCTAATATTGCGGCTTTTTCATGTTTTTACATAAAAAAACCTATCCCAAATTTTGAAAATATATGATTATGTTTCAAATTTTATTAGAATAAACGTATAATACTAGAAAAATCGTTACATATATGAATAGGAGATTTTCTGATTTCCTGGCTATTTTTACTAGATGAATTTTTACCGGGGGGTAATAAAGTGCACAAAAGAACTGAAAATATTGTATGGTAAATGAAAATGATTATAAGTTATAGGATATAAGAATCTTTCATTTTATCTCTATAGAAAATAAAAAATCCGACCCAAACTTATACATGAAATTTTGAAACATTATTTCATATGGATTACCGTATAACATAAAATGCAAAGACCAATCTTTGTCAAGTTTGTTGAAACTGCACATCCCGTCGCTCTGATTTGTTTCTACCTCTATAAGTATCTTTAACGATTTAAATAGACTTTTTGCGATTAAAAACACGAATGTCCATTAAAAATATTTCCTTTCCATCGAAATCCGCCGTTTGTTTTAGTAATTGTATTAGGCAACTCCACTAAACTTGTCTGTTCTCAGCAGTAATTGATCTTGAACATTGCCACTCTCGCAAACCACTTAGCGAAATCAAAGTTTCTCCCCAAATTAAGTTATTGCAAGACGCGCGCTAGCGGTACGCGCCGGGTAATCAAAGCTCGAAATCCACATTTGCGCGAGCGCGCGTCGCTCGATTTCGAGGACAAGCGGCTGCGCGCTCGCGGCAAGAACCCGATTCTAATCAAGCAAGGAATGCAATATAGAGACCGAGTCAATGATGCTCGAGTCAAAGACACAATCCCCCGACGATCGAGCGAGATGAAACGACGGAGGGAGAGAGCGAGAGAGAGAGAGGGCAGGATGGGCCGCACACAGTACGTGCATAATTCGACCAAGTGCATTAATGCGGCTCTGCGTGTACGCGGGGGCGATATATATGCGCTGCTTGTTGCAATATTCCGCGTTTGTGGTCGCGCCCCATGTGCACATATACATATATATATATATATATACACCCACATGCAGACACACGCATACAGACTGGCCGAGAATCCTGCGAGGTACATACATATGCGTACATGTGTTCAGGGCGCGCACACAACTTCGAAATTAATTTCGCCCTTCAGCGCTCATTTCCTCTCCTAAACTTTAATGCGGTATTCGTCGCTTGTGCGGATTCTATTCAACCTCGGCACGCGCGCACATATATATATATATATATAGTCGTTAAAGCGTGTGTATCTTTTGGGTGTACGCTGGTAAAGCTGAGCGCATTGCAAGCGCGCCTGCCTGGGGAGTTACGGCCGTGCATACAGCTTGGAATCCATTTTGATAAATGACGTTAAATAGTTTAATGTCGCTGGCTCTCTTAATCGAAGGGTGGAGGTGCAGAGAAAGTGTGCGGCAAAGTTAGCGAAACTTGTTTTGATTGTATGATTTAATAAAAAAAGGGGGACGTAGCCATTGCCGTCTGCGTCATGCGACTCGGCATGTGTAAATTGAAGTTCATCTTTGACAAATGCAAATGAACTGCGAAGCATTATTATTATATTGTATACTTGGTGATTGCGCATAGAAGATAAAATAACGGTTTTTTATGATAGATTTTTATTGTATCGAACTGAAAATGTTTTAAAAGTTCAAATGAATACGGTAAGCATTTGGAACAGCTATTCGATCAAGCTGGGACTATTATAAAATCCAGATAATACAATAAAGTATACTTCAAAAATAACGAAAAAACGAGAAACTGCATACGACTTTTAGCTATAAAATTTTAGCTATTACAAATGCGTGAGTGTATGTTGTGTGCGTGTCTGCGCGCGCGCGCGTGTAAATTTTATATAAGGGGGGGGGAAAAGCTATTTGAGATTTTCGCAAACAAAGCGGAGTTTTCTCCTTGCGAGAAAGGGTTACGAGCACACACATATTTGTTTGCCGGAGGGTGGAAACTCTGCGCATACTTGTTTAAAAAGCCGTACAGAATGTGTAGACACAAAAACTGCTAAACTCAATACATGGACTGACTTTGCTGAATAAATCGAGCGAGAATATTACTTGCTCATCACTTATTGAATGTAGATATTCACAAACAAAGTGGTTTTTTCGAAAACGATGCTGATGGTCATTATTCGTTATACAGTTTTAAAAGTATAAATGTAAAAGTTATGCTCGAAGCAGTGTAACTGCAAGCTGCAACTTTGTTGTGGATACAAAATTAAATATAAGTATTTTAAGTTTCGTTTGTTATGTCATGTTTCTTTTATCATGTTGTAAAAACTTCAAGTAATTATTATAAAGAAATTATTCATCTTAAGTTTAAAGAGTAAAAATATTTTTCTTGCTTTAATTTTTTATACTATTTCAAATAAATTTTCATCCCTATCCGTCGTCCTGTTAAGCGAATCCCAGGTATACGCAATAAATTTTCGGGATCTTAAAGGGCGCGAAAGTCGCTTCCCGTTGTTATATATTTTGTGCTATAACTTATCTCTTTAAATATAACGAATACATTCTTTTCAACAATGAGTACACGACATAAAATTTAAAAAATGTCTGCTCTATTAATCGAATTACTGTTCGATTGTAGGTATATATAATGAAACTATATTCAAAGTTCTATTTTCACAAATTTTCAAGTATTAAAACTTTCATAAAATATCAAATACACACATTTATAATAGATCATTTCTGCAACAGCATTAAGAGTCGATAGTTTCCATAATAAAATTATCATAGAGATGCACGCTTCCTGTATATAGTATATTAAAGTCAGACCTAATGCTGAATTATATCGGGAAGAATATCGAAAGGTACCTGTCGCATCAATGATACGAAAATATATATCGGTTAAGATTAAAGCTGGTCACGAATCCCGTTGTGAAGGGCTACTCTGCTTATTATTATGATTATGTGTGCGCGGTTGATGTTTGACATTCGTATTCATGAGCGCGCGGAACTATCCACACAGCAACGAATACCAATCGCATGTAGCGGTAATTGATAGATGACAGAAAAATGATAAGAAGCGGTAACACAAAGGGTTGCGGACATTACTAAAATAAAGGTAACTAAAAATGTGCGTATTGAATAATTGATGAATATTTTTATTTGAAGAGAAAATAAATAGCTCATAAATATTTAAATCACATTTATTCGTCATTTGCGCGTTATGAAATAGTCATAATTTATATGAATAATTTTTATAGAGAATTTTTCTATTGAACCAATTTTATTTTCTTGTAATATAATTGTTAAAAATAAATATATAAATTATAAGAATAGTAGCGATATATGTATTGATGAATATGGCACGTAAAATTATATAGTTATTATTCTTTATTAAACGTCTATTTTGATGTGCAGAATTTTCTTCTGTTAAAAAAAGTTTCTTACATCTTAAATTTGTAATTCTTGACAAGACTATTTACTCAATAATTGCTTCGACAGTACTACGTACAGGTTCATTAAAAACTTCCTTCAAATATAAACTTTGCCATCTCAGTATATTTTCAAAAACCACAAACTTTGAACTCCGAACTAATTTAGCCCCCGGGTAAATTAAAAGTTAGATCTATTAATTTGAGTAGTGACGTACTCAGGCCCAAGAATCTGTCTGCAAAAATAAGATTCTCAACACCTTCTAAGTAACGAAACTTGGTAATTTTAGCCCTGCGCATTTATACTGAGATATAACTATGTTTTATCTTACAGTTAAACGCAGACTACGTTTGTTATGTCATTGGTTTATTAATTAGTTACATGTTTGATATCCTCATCAACTCGAGCAAGTATACTTAACATTGAAACCTTTAAATTACATACTTATACATGCATACGTATTGGTGGGCAGAGGCGTACCGGTTCAGCGAATAACGGCTTCGTCAATATCGATTAACGGTAGCATTGTTTCGCACTCGACTCTATGCACGTGCATTGAACCGATAGATTGTTTTTCTTGTACATAGGTTTTCCGCTATTTCCATTATTTTCCACATATTACGCAACGTACTAGCACTAAAGTAAAAAAAACACACCGAATTCA
This sequence comes from Torymus aiolomorphi, assembly GCA_036365515.1. NCBI lineage: Eukaryota > Metazoa > Arthropoda > Insecta > Hymenoptera > Torymidae > Torymus > Torymus aiolomorphi. Next base: position 123,502,451 of record CM070877.1, on the reverse strand, counting down.
CTTGCATTCTAAATACGAAATCGACGAATTATTGTTCACTATATATTTACAGTGTTACAGTTAATCCTCTCCAATTTATCGCAATACTATATAGAGATATTAGAATTACTGACTGAATAGATGACATACCTTGCTAATTAATATTGACCGATAGATTCAATAAACCTTTGAGCTGCTTTCAGTGGTAGTGTACGATTCCATAGCCACTGGCATTATTAAACCAGAAAAGTGAAATTCAGCTAAACCACTGCACACGGAGAAAAATGTTATAATAAATTTTATTATAAGTATAATAAAAATTACTATATAATATAGGAAAAGTGTGACATTTCCACTGTATACTGCATTTTGGTTATAACTATATGAATAATTACAACATTTTTAGTAATTTTTATTACAGTGTTGGTTAAAAAGTATTACGACATAAAAGAAAAATTGCTATACAACATAGCAAAAACTGTGATATAGTAAAATTTGAAATATATTCTTTTAATTTTAGCCACCCGTCATAAGAAATTTTGTTATCCAATATAGTAAGAATTGCCACAACTATAGTACTTTCTGCGTACGCCAAGGCGTGCACATAGTCTATAATTGAGGTTATGCACTCCATCGCAATTTCACTTGGCCTTGCTTTTAAGTAAGCAAAACTTTGAAAATCTCGATTCAATCATTTTATTTTTTATTATGTACATTGATGATGAGTATTTTTTGTGTAATTGTAGTTATTCAATATTATCATTCAAGAGATTTCGTAACCAGGGGTTTGACATATGTCAGTTCCAAAATTTTGTACTCAAGAATCCTACTTGGGTAAGTGGTTAGCGCGTCCGATTACCATGCTTAGGGTCCCAGGATCGATCCCAACCGTCGTCAAAAAAAAAATTTTATTTCTAATTTTAAATTTATTTTCACATTAAGTATTCCATTAAAATGCAAAAATAGTTCAAAAAATGAAAAAAAAATTAATTTTTTGAAATTTAGGCAGCCATAAAAATTACTATGTTGTGTAGCAAAAATTATTATAATTTCGATATGTCACACCGTTCCGATAAAATATAGTAATTTTTCTCACATTTTATAATAAAATTTATTATAACATTTTTCTCCGTGCACATGCATTCCGCGTAATAAACATAAAATTCAGACTTCCGCTAACAACATGAGGCCGAGTCTTAAAGGCAAAAAGTCTGTACGCCTCCTTCAAAAGTGCTCGCACGTACGGCCACGCAGTGCACCATTCAGTAATTTGCGGTTTTAGCCGGCGAGAAGCGAAAACGTAGAAAACACGGGGAAACGCAGAGAAGGAGCTATATAGCTAAAAGAGGAAGAAGAGGCCATGCACGTACAGGTATATAACCAAAGAGCCGGGGAGAGAATCGTCCGAGGCGAGCGAGCATGCGTGTTCCCGCCCTTCCGGTTCGGGAGAGACGGCCAGACCGCGAGAGAGAGAGAGAGAGAGAGAGAGAGAGAGAGAGAGAGAGAGAGAGAGAGAGAGAGAGAGAGAAGCGCGCACAGTCTGGTTTTACTAATTACAAGGATAGCTTACTTTGAGCGTCGCTCGGTCGCGCCCGCTCTCTACATGGGCTGAAACTAAATAATCCTGGGGGACAGAATTAACGGGAGGAGAGGGACACGATGTCACTCGGATAAAACGCTCTTCATAGTCCGATAGAACGTGCCGCGTAGCATTATGTACTACGTGCGCATAATGTAGGAGAGTCGACGCTGACAGAAGTGATACCTCTGGAGCAATCAATAATCCATAAATTTCGGTCGTTAAATTCTGCGCGTCGCGTATCAAGGAGCGCGGGAGCGCTCCGAAGGCAAGTATCTGTCCAACAATGTAGAAAAAGCCTGAGGGTCGACCGCGCTAGCATACACTTTGAAATGGGCGCTCGAGAAATTGAAATATTTACTGCAATGTTTATATCTATACGTCCGTATAGATGTTTATATCTATACGTCCGTAAGAGAGAAAGTTCGATTATGGAGCGGCGCGGGTGCTAACTTTGCTTCGGCAACTATATTTATACATGGAGCATATATATATACGCGCGAGGGGGAATTTTTACACTTTAATCGCGTTCTACTGTTGCTCTAAAGTTTATTAGCCTCATTATCGCATTTCTTCCGCTGGTGCTTCGACCTCTAGTGCCTCTTTATAAATTATGGGGATGTGTGTACACATGTGCGCGAATAACGGATTAAAAGAGCAGGCGGTATAAGAAAAAATGGAAGGAAAATGTATAGTAGTATACTTTTTTTTTTAAAAATAGAATGTCATCAAGATGATAATAATTGATATGTACTAGATTTTCCAAAATTAATTTAGAGATTAAAACCGAACATTTCCCAAAATGGCTTATTTATAAGCATATATTTATGAAATTTAACACGAGAAATTTAACCGATACAGAAATTTATTTTGAAAACATTTTTCTGCATCGATGGTAAAAGCGGCTTAAATTTACGATAACAATGAAGACCTGCGTACATCGCCAGTTATTAAAACACCAATTAATTTCTCCAGGAATTCTTTCCACATTCACAACATAATTCGAGCGAACGCACAAAGAAAGGATATTAATATCAGGTATTACACAGCGGCGCCAGAAGGTACAGAGTGGTGCGCGTTGCTAATGCACGCACATTTTCACCTTTAATAACGTTCGCACATAGAGCGTGCCCGTAAATCAGCTCGCTTTCGATGAAATTAAAAGAAAGTGTTCACGATCGGCGAGTTATATACACACGCGCGCGCACCGGCAAATTCAATAATAACATATGGATTCCGGGCCGGCGGGCTGCTGCGCTGCTCACTTATCACACGCCGCCGGTGGCGGCTACTTTCACCATTGTCGAACCTGCTCTGTAGGTCCTCGTTCGCCTTTTCTAGAAGATTCATCACGATGAGCTTCCTGTTACATATATATATTTATACGTCGTTTCTGGCTCTCGTGAATAATGGATCGACGGCGATGTTCCAATGTCTATGTTAAGCGCCTTTGTTACATAAAAGTAACCAAAAAAATAGCGAGTAATATATATATCACATATATACACATAATGTATACGTAACGGCAGGTGCAATTATAGATAAAAATTATGAAATTCGCAATAGTAACAACAACACGCGCAATGCTTCGTACATTATATCCGTTTAATCTACTCGTCAATCGTAAGACTGTACACATTGCCAGATATGAATGAAATTCCCTCGTTAGCATTGTTAAACTCCGCGTAAAACCATCAGAGCTACTCTTTTCTCTTCTAAACTGCGCGCAATATACGTATATACATAAGATACACGCACGCACGCGCACGCGAGCCTGCAAAACAATTGGAAGTAGACCGGCTCACGCGGCGATGGCAGAAAAAAGATAACTCCGTTCCGCAAGGCGAAACGACGGGAGGGGTGATTGCGCAATCACTGCGGGCGCGCGCGCGTCACGGCTGCTGCTATACTGCAGTCTATGGGAAAACACTTATTACTACCAGGCGCGGGCGGGGGCGGCCGGCTCTCTTCGTTCCGCCGGCGCGGAGCAATCTTCCGCGAATTTCCGCATCCGCGGTATAGCATCCGATTGAAACTCGCTGATCGTCTTCCGAAATTCCGGGGTATACGCCCACCCGCAAGGGCAAAACTACGCCACCGTCGTCTCTCGCTCTTCTAGGTATAGCTATATGTACGATTGCGCGTAGAATCTTAGAGCTGAGGGAAGGGAGAAAGAGCCGTTTTGAAGGAGATGGAGTTTTTGCGATTTTCAGCGGATGCCAGCCGCGTGTTTGCGCGACTCGCTAATCCGATATGCAGGTGCTATTTTGTAACTTTGGAGAAATGCTAGGTCCGCGAAGAAAGCCGCTCGATCAACGTCGGGAGGGGGAGTAAGGGGAGCGGAACAACTTCCAAACACGCCTCGATATATGTGTCCGAACAAAAGTTTTTTGTAAAAAATGATATGTAATAAAAGTGTTGTGGTCATTTCTTGATAAACTAATAAAGATTTGTAGGGATTTTGCAACGTTTATTGTGTTAGAAAGAATAATGAATAAATGGTCAGGTATTGCTATATTTCTTTATAGATCTATTTTGTAAGACTAAGGGATTGTTCGGTTTTATTACTGTGAAAGAAGATAATTGAAAAATTACTATTTATTTTTAAAATTTTTTTCTCTTACGATTACACTTTAAACAAAATTGAAAGGTTTTAAAACATCAGATTTTATACATCCGATACACAATATTATGATATTATTACATTTAACATTTATTTGATGGTAGGCATTATGCGAATAATATGGACAGGTGTCATAAATCATAACATTTTTATAATATTTCAAATATATTGCAGGGATACGTATAACGCATCAATAACACCATAAATATCACATAAATTCCATTTCATATTCAGTATAACCTGTATAACGTTTCCTCTCCGCCTGTTCAAATTTTATTTATTTTTCCACGCGTTGTGAAATTAAACCGAAAACTGGAAAATTCGGATAAATATTTTCCAAAATTCCTATATGGATTACACGTTGATTAATACATAGATCACCGATGTTTTATTCAATAAATTACCCAGGACCACATGTTACATAAAATCTGAATCACGTATATATAACGAGTACATAGCGATACACGAGCTCGCGCGGCGCGCATACAGACACAAAAGCGCGCATCCGCAATATTCGCGCAGGGCTATCAATTCTCACTGCGGCTCGTCGCTTGATTATTGGAATTCCTATTAGTACCAACCAAACGGCACGGCGGGACTGTACGAGTTAATGTGATACGGCGCGCTGATCGTCCAAGCATATATACTCTGAAAAAGGTACACACACATATGTAGTGGGGCGAAGCTGCTTTGGGTTTTGGAGCACTTTGAAGTTACTCGGTGAAGTTAATTAATCTGCGGTTTCTGTCCTTCGGGTATAAGCAGCGCGTGCATAACGATCGGCTCGATATCCGTTAGGTTACTAAGCTTGTCTTCTTTACAGCCTCGTAAAGAACGGTTATATATGCGTGTACTGCGTGGACTTTCGCCTGGTTTGGAGTGCGATTAGTCAAGATGCATCGAGAATACAGTTAAAAATTTTATAACGCAAATATTATTCTGGACTGGCATTTAAATGTGAGAGGATTCAATGTAACTGACGCATACGTTCCGATTTTTCGATATCAAAATTTATCATAAACAATATAAATATTTTTTCAACATGTTGTTTTCTGATAATATACATTAACTTTCTAAGTGTTCCTTGAGATTTCAAGTATAGCAATGAAATAGTGAAAAGTATTATTCCTTCATAATGCAAGGCCGTATAAGGCACCTTTTAAAAAGAAAATGAAAGTAGGACGTGTGAGGTGACGGTAAAAGGATGGCGCCATAAAAAGAAAATTTAATTAAGCTTTATTTTTCGTCATTCTCCGGCGACTTTTCTCTTATTTTCGTAAAAGAATAAAACTTCAAACTCAATTAAGCTTCGCAGCTGGCCCCGCTATTCTCAAACAAAAGCTCACGTACGCTTTTTCATCTACAGCTTTTTGAAACGGCACTCGCGCCATCTTAATTATTATAATATACAAAGAAAGCGATAAAAACGACTTTACCCGCCAAAAATCGCAATGATCAAGTTATAGGCATTTGCACACAAAATTTACATAAAAACGCTTCTAACGAGAGAGCACCATATATATATATATATATATACGCATTCCAGCGCAGCGCCTAACTGTCTTTTTTCTCCCAAGAACGGAAAATCCACGCGCTGAGAGATTCATTAAATCGCCGTATACATATATACGTACACCCTCAACGACTTTTTTCCCTCACGCAAAAAAAAACTAATCATTACACGCACAACGGTCTGCCGCTCGGAATTTAATGCCATCTTGACTACTGCGCTTACGTCGTAATTGCGTCGGCGTAGGTATAAGGTATACGCCTAGCTATATAGGCACGAGCGCAGTAAAAATCGCGAGCTGTCCGCTTGGAAAAAGCCGGCAATAATCTTAAACCCCTCAAGTCTACACGCTGCAGCGGAGAGCAGCAGCAGCAGCAGCAACGCGCGCTCGTGTTATAGTGCACGCTAGAGCGCTAGGCTGATTCTTTTTAAGAGGCTTGTCGCGCGCGCGAGCACCGAGAGAGAGAGAGAGAGACTAGAGCCAACTACTACTACTACTACGGGCGGAAGGCTTCTCCTTTCTCTTTTCCACTCACTTCTTGTCATTCAAGCGAGCGCAACGACGCGCGCACAAGAGAAACAGAGAGAGAAAGATCCCTATCGCATGTACGCGCGCGGGTATACATCTACACTCTCCGCTGTCTTCTCGTGTATAGCCCGCAGACTTGCCGCCCCCGCCCGAACTTAATTAACGAGCATTGTGTTTCCCTCGCCAGCTACCACCGCCGAGGAGGAAAGATCTCGCGGCGCATAGCGCCAAACACAATCGTAAGCGTAATTTCTTCAAAATTAACGCTCCGCATAGTTATGTATATGCACGCGCCGCCGGCTGCATTGTACCTCTACCTCTCATTTTTTTTTTCTTCCCGCGCTTCCGCGGCGACTGCGATTGTAGGTGTGCGCGTGTATAGTAAGTACGCGCTGAGAAAAAAGAAATAACCCGCAGCCGGGGAATTCGTTACGGACTTAATCCTCATTTACATGGGCCGTGTTTTTCCGAGGGATTTTCTCTCCCGAGGCGAGCCGCGCGCGGGAATTCCTTAAGATAAAATACGTCTTGTATGGTGGGACAATGAATTTCGTGGCGACCGCGCGCAAATCCGTCGCTATGCGTTTCTTTTATTCCTCTGTTACGCGCTTGTCCTTTCGCTGCGAACGTGGCTCGCCCGGTGAATATTTTAACGATACGGAGTGTTTCCATTAATTGAGCCCCATTCTTTTTTAATTGGGAATGTTAATTTGATTCGCGGCGAGCTCTGGTTTGCTTGACAGATTCTATTTGCAAATGGAGAGATAACTGTTGTATGGAGCTCGGGAAAACATCTCTGTTTATTCGTGGGATTGAGGAGAAACTTGATATAGAATTTACATTTTTTATTAATTTTGTCGAAAGGATGAGAAATTTTAGCAGGATTTTTCGTGAAAGTCGTCGTCGAAAAAGGTAGATTTTTAAGCCTTTCGAAGAAGGATAATCCTAAAGTAGCCAAAAACATGCTTGTAAAAGTTTATGGGTGTTGATATTACGATACATAATAATGTTTAATTTTAATATTAAATTAATGAAATACAAATATTACTTTTAAAAATGTTTCAAAATCATTTGAAATAACTGAAAAGTGCAAATCTCGAAGAAGATATAATGTTGAATTGCTGTTAGCATAGTAAACAATACATGAAACTGTTGAATGTAATTAACCTTTCAATTAATGTTCAAAATAAATATGATTGTCATACTCGAGGCATTTTCGTAAATAAGTGAGCCGGTCTAATGAAGTAATTATTGCCGTATCTGGTTCCACCAAACGTAAACAATAACGTAAAAACTTTAATTAAATTTTTTCGCATAATGAAAAATCTTTTATTTTGAAAAATAAATCGTCGCGCGGTACGAAGAAAAGCCAACTTTGAATTGCCAGACGAAGAAAAGCCAGTTTCACGCGAAAAAAGCCAAATATGTGCCCATTCTTTGGCTTTTTCGTGCGAAACTGTCTTTTCTTCGCCTGGCTCTTAAAAATTAGCTTTTCTTCGTACCGCGCGACGAAATAAGCTTAAGTATTACTCTTATAACAAAAATATCATTAAGTGATTGTGCAAGTAGGGTGACTACACCCGTAGTGGAACAATCACCTATATATGAAAATATCAAACTTCCTATGTATTGTTTATCTAACATGACGATAATTTTCGAATCCTTAAAAATTTTTATTTCATTTTATATAAAGATTCTGCATAAAAGAAATTATCTTGTTAAGAATAAAATCATAAAATCGCCACTATTAAGTGTTGCTTCACTGGCGATACATTCTTTCACTGGTGAAACGTATGTAGATACTAAGATTGCGTGTTCCTTTACTGGTTTTTAGGAGATATTTATAAATTTTCATTAAATAAAATTGTTACTTCGATTCTTTATTCAAAATTTGCTCACCGACGTAAAATTTGAACATTTTAGAATATAAATTTCAAAAGGGTTTTACTTTCAATCCATTTTTAAACCACTTAATTAAATAACAAAAGTTACAATTTCCTTATTCGTTCCTTCACTCGTGAAGTCACCCTACATCAAAAAGTAAAATCACCTGTAAATCTCTTAGTTAATTGAGAATCAATTATTAAGCATAAGTGGTTTTCTTCAATACTACAATAACATTGACAATGAAAACAGCTTAAGGGGACTAGACACCTTTTTTTCTGAAATAAGAAGTCATATTTTAATACATAAATGTAAAATAATTATTTCATACTTTTTATATATAAAAGTGGGTATATTTACCTTACCTTAGAACTTTCTCCGATGGGCCTTTTATGTGGTCCAGAACCAAAGTCATCGATGAAACAAGTTTTTTCACTATCAGTAAGCTTTTAAATTTTCCTGTGGATGGATTAATTACAGATTTGAACTAAATTACTCCTGAATAGTATAATTCTCACATGAGTGTAGGGATTTAAGATTAAATGTCAGAAAAAATTTTTACATCACAAAATTTTGAAAAAATTGAAAACATTTAAAAAAATTAAAAAAAATTCTTGAAAAACAGCACAAAATTTTTTTTTTTTCTCATCGGATCAAAAATCCCTACACTCATATGAGAAGTATACTATTCAGGAGTAATTTAGTTCAAATCTGGAGTCAATCCATCCACAGGAAAATTTCAAAGCTTATGGATAGAAAAAACTTGTTTCATCGATGACTATGGTTCTGGACAATATAAAGGGCTTAGACCAAGGTCTAAGGTGAGGTAAATATACCCCATTTTTATGTGTAAAAAGTGGGAAATAATTAGTTTACATTCATGTATTAAAATATGACTTTTTTATTTCAGAAAAAAAGGTGTCTAGCCCCCCCTAATTAAATATGTGATGTTTTGAGATATTATGTTACATTTAAGTTAACATAAATTTAACTTTTTAAGTTTCATAAATTTTTTAATTTATTTATAAAAATTTTTTTAATTTATTATATTAATTGTAACTGATTAATAACAATTTATTAAATCAAGTTATCTCAACTCTTCTTTCACTTAAAATCCAGTACACTTCGTGACACGATTTCCCACGAATCAATAACTTCTTGAATACTGATTACAATCTATCGGAAAAAGAACAGCTTTTTGAAATATCAAAATGCTGTTTACTTATTGTAAAAAAAGAGGAAACGAAAACCTTTTATCTTATATAAATAAATTCACAAATCTAATTAAATTGTTATTTTATAAAACGCATTATCATTTATTTGATCAATTACGTTTGATTAAGCAAAATTATATTACGTTGGTAAACTGATGTGAATCACAAACAAGCTTTTGCTAATTGATGGCTGCGAACTATTAATTAATGTAAATATTGATAAAATAAACCGAAATATCTTTATGAAGAAACCAGCAGGTACTTTTTATTTCGATTATTTATACGGAATAATTTAATTAATTATGAGACTATAATGAATTGTTAAGAAAAGTGACGGACCTTAATTAAATAGTACACAATGAAAAGGTATTGGTAAAACAACTTTGTAAATACTTTTTTATACTTTCATGAAACTTTCCTACATCGAGTGGTGTACTTCTCTTAAGTAATCGTGTGAATATAAATCCACCATAACAAAATTATCGGAGTTACGTAAGCAAAACTATTGCGGACCTCTAGTATTCGTTTTAGATTGTTTTTGCTACCACATTTAACATAATTAGCGATTCAGCTTACTTTTTTAGTCGTATAATAACAGAATAACACTACGAATGCCTGTGATTAGTTCATTTGAAGCTTGGACGATTAAAAGGGCAATCTCATCAACGTTCTTTTACCGCCATAAAAACAGAATTTCCTTAGAAACGAGGTAAGAATGTCATTCTAAAAATTAATATGGCGAAAGTCACAAGTATATATATACACGAGAATGCCAAGCTCTTAGCACAGAAGTACGTTAAAAATTCCCTCGGCATCACCATCACGGCAGCTGAGCTCTTATGAGTCATTACCGTGAATCAGGTTAAATTTCGCCGCAATTTTTGCGAGAAAATTTTCCCCGTCTTAGCCGGCGCGGCGTTACGCAAGATTTATGCGCATTATGGTAATGCGCTCCTCGAAGACGACGCTGTCTAGCCAATAACCATTTCCCACCACGCCGCGGCTCCTGGCTAATTTTAGACGCTTTGTCAGGTAGCTCGCTCGTCGCATCATTGAACCCATTTGCGAAAGCCTCTCTCCCGGCATTTTCTCTCTCCCCGCGATATCACGGCCCTATACATATATATACCTACAGCCCTGATAACGGCAGCTCGAGCACGTACACGCGCCCTGCGGTCTCGCCAATCCCGGGGACAAGGCGCGTTTAATAATCGAGCACAAGCACAGGCGCGCGCACGGACGTAGCGGCCTTTCGAGGACTTTCGGTACATAACGTGTGCGTGTCCGCATATCTCTCTCGCGTGGTCGTCGTTCGCGCAGGCGAGGCACGCCGTGACAGAGACGTGCTCTCGAGACCTACAACATACTGCGGGGCCACGAGAGCTATGCAACAGCAGCAGCGACGGCCGGCTATGTACGCTCACTTTGGCCGCGTGCGTGAGTGCGGGTATATACCTCGGGCTCTCTCGCTCACTCTCCTGTGTTCAAAGCGGCATTCATGTAGAGACAGAGAGAGAGAGAGGCCCGAGAAGACGCCGAGGTGTATATAACGGTCCCGAGCGAGCGAGCGACCGAGCGAGCCACGTTTTGACGTTATAGCTCGGAGCGCGCGCGTTACTCGCAGACTTTTTACAGTTAAAAGTCCTACTAATAACGAGCTTTTCCACCTCTCGACCCGCAGTTGTAACTGCGCGCTCGCCAGCTGGTTTTTTCGTCTTTTGCGGCGCGACAGACCGCCTGAATGTCAATACTGACGTCGTTAAAAATTGTGGTGAGCGGTCCCTTTTCACGCGCGCAATTTGGCCTGGGCTAAAGTCATTTGATGAATAAATCGCGCGAAAGAGCTATGAAAAATAAGCAGCCTCGAAAATAGACGGAATCTAGGTTTCGGTGCACGTGTAATTAATTCAATTATCGGCTGGAAAAATTCAGCCCGCGACGAGCAGATCGGAGTATCGATCGATCCCCCCGCACGTTAACAATGCTATAAAGAACGCTGAATATCGGACTACACGCGGCAATCGCCTTCTCGCGTTCCGCCTATTAGACGCGTGCGCGCTCGCCGAAATAATTAAGACGTTCGCGCGTTTGTTTTAGTATTAATATTAAAAGAGCAGTGCTCTCTCTCTTTCTCTCTCTCTCTCTCTCTGTTACTCACTCAAGCGAGAGCGCATTGAATAAGGATTACGCGTTGCGGTGCGGGCAAAAAAAGAGCACAACATAACGTCGAGGAGCGACGGAGGGAAATGATGCGAAGCCATGGGAACCGCGCCGTCGGGTTCTCAGGAGCAAGTGAATATGGGAACCCGCAGGATGCAGACGGCATTGTCTGCAGTGTTACGATAATTACGCAAGTGTTCTCAGAGTTCGTTTACGATTTTTTTCTTTAGGCGGGTGGAAGGATGTTACGTGGGATGTCGCAGTTTTTTCGCAGGTTAAAGTTATCGATTGACTGCTCAAACTGTAAGATAGATGTTTGTGTACATTTTACAATTAGGATGATATATTATCAAAAGTTTCGAAGACATTTGGAAGAAATATCGGTTGATAAGTTAACTGCTTTGCATATTACGATTCTTTGGTTTTTTGTACGTTACTCCAAAATTTATATTCCTCAGGAGTCTTATCATGTAACTACAAAGCAGCGGTATTTTGAGCGTGAAACATGAAATTTCGCCTATGGTCATGCGCGATAGCACTAAAACAAGTTTAACACTATTGTTATATATTTACGGAATGTGGTCCCAAGTATAAATTCGTGGCTAGATTGTTGTACATACATGTACCGAGCATTTATAAACAACTGGAGCAACGTACCAAAAAGCCGGGTAGCCAAATAAAAGAAAAAATATTCACACGTACCAATCAAACTTTTCCGACTTCCTGTTCATCATGAGCACCGAAAATTCCTTTCTTTCTCTCTTCCTCTCTCTCTTTTTCTCTCTCTTTTTCTCTGCCCCTCCTCAGCACCTCACTGGATTTTCCTCATCCCGTTACTCTCTCGCCTCCTCCACCTTCTCTCCTCCTTCCGCGCGTTGCCACCGTCGTCGTCGTCGTCCGCTCTCCTGCCTCCTCCTCCACCTCCTATCCGCAGCCGCAAATTCTCCGCGAAAATCTCAAAAGCACACAGCGCGCACGGAGCTTAAGTGTAGTAGCGCGGAAAGCGCAGCAGCAGCGTGTATACGCGCACAGCTATATATCCCTCGTCGTTCTGCTGGCCGAAAACAATGCGCGAACGGGGGAGAAACAATCGCCCCACTCTCTCTCCCTCTCTCTCTCGTCAGCAGTCAAATCCCGGATTATGGGACACTTGTTTTTTCGCCCACGCACACGCAGACACAGACGGAATTCACATGTACAAACGTGCGGGCGAATCGATACGTTTTTGATTGACGTACTCGGTGTGTGTGTATGCGTGTGTCACTGTCAAATCGACGAAAAACTGTAGCGGCGGGCTATAGAAAATCAGCGACAATGGAGACAGTGTTCCTGTCGATTGGAGCCTTTCGCACGCACACGCACGCGAGAGACAGCGATAAATCGGTGAAATATCCTGCGAGTATGTGTGCGAAGGACAACCGCAGCGCGCGTGTGTGTATAGCTGCGTGAAAGGGATATATAGAGCGGTCGAGAGCACTTTTCGCGCTGGAAAAACTGCTGCTTCCCTTGCGCGGGCGCGCGCGCAGACACACTCACTCGCGAATACGCATACACACCCGGAGAGCTGCACAGCTTATTCTTTTCCCTGTCTCTCCTCTCTCGGTCAGCGAACCTTTCCCCCGGAACGTCCGGAATACCAGAGTCCAGTCCCTCTCTCTGTCTCTCTTTCTCTCTCTCTCTCCACTACTCAGCCGGAGCACATTGCAAAACTCTTATTTGTTTTTTTCTCTCTCCCCAGCGCGCGCGCGACGTGTCCGTGGCGCAGGCCCAACGAGAACTGGCTGCTCAGTCCCGGAGGCTGCTGCTGCTGAAATTTCTCGCGCGGGACGCTAGCTGTCCGCCTGCGCCTGCCTTGCGCTTCGCCTTTCCCGGCGACCTCGGCCGAGCTCGGCGCGCCTCGAGTCCGTTCGTATCTCTGCTGCTGCTGCTGGTGCCGCCACCCGTGGCGCCCGTGCACCTTCATTTTTTATCTACCCATTGTTTGTTCGGCGGGGGTGGTGCGCGCGCGAGGTTTATCCGCGAGGGTCATGATGATCCGCACGCGGGGGATTTAGCCAGAGCGGGTTTCGCACGGCAGCGGCGCGAGTGCCCCGAGTTAGGTACTGGCGAAGGATGTGCCAATTGGATTTCGTTTAGCGCGAGCTCGACGTTGATCCTTCGAGGAATGCAAGATATATATGTATATAAACGCGAGATTTGGATACTTTGCTCTGCACCTGTCGAGATCAAAGCTTTTATAGCATGATACCTTCTCCTCTGGCCGTACAAAATTTCAATTATTCATTTCGTTAAGTAGTTTGAGAGACTTGGTGAAGGAGCCTTTTCGTGATGAATTCTAGTGATACCCATCTGATCCACAATCTAATCTAATACCCATTAAATGTTTTCTCTGTAATATGAAATTATTGTAAATACGCGACTATACGATCGTAGTACGAACGAGACGACGAAATCATATGTATGTTGAGATACAAAAACTCCAAATACTAAAGCTTTCTCTATTTGTCAGTCAGGAGAAGATAATTTAAGGAAGATTGTAAACTACATAAGCAGCCGCAGTAAAAAAAATAAAATTTGAGTTATTTCCGACATAATTTTTTATATATAATATTAATTTATTGTAAAAATAAACATTTTCAATGTTAAAAAATATGTTTTTAAATTAGATATGAAATAAAAAATCTATATTTTTATAGATCGGCATTGCAGTGAATAAAACTTAGTCGTATATGTAAAGACGCGGATCCCTCTGGAAAAAATTCCGGTCAGAAATCAGGTGAGATCTCATGCTATAAAAGCTCACCTGAGATTTTGCTCCAAAAGCTGATAAAAATCCTACATTGATAAGGTGTTGTAGTATTCATTTACTCTGTTTTACCGACAGAACACGGTAAAATCTATATTATCAAAATAAATATATCGAATTTCGTCTTATAAGGAGATAGTTGCCCTGCGCAATGTAATAATCTACCATCCTACGCAGTTTTGAGCCCAAATACCGACGGCACCCTAAACAATTTTTCGAACAAAAATAACCGAAACTTCGTTCGAAAAATTTTTTAGGGTGCCGTTGATTTTTGGGGTCAAAACTGCGTAGGATGGTAGATTATTACATTGCGCAGGGCAGCTATCTTCTTATAAGACGTAATTCGATATATTTATTTTTATAATACAGAATTTACCGTGTTCTATCGGTAAAACAGAGTACAGGAGCACTACACCCCCTTAAAAATCAGTTTTTCAGTACTGAACTGCCTAATAGATAGTTTTAGCTCCAAATGAATTAAAATAAAATACAAATTTTGAAACATTACAGACAATACTTCAATTTTTAGAAATGTTATACGTCAAATCTAAGATCTCATCTGACAAATCGCCTAACAAATTTTTTAAATTTTATACATGATTTAGTTGAGATCTCGTGTATAAAATTCCTAAAAATCAAAATATTATCTGTAATGCTTCAAATTGTATATTTTTTAATTCACTTGGAGGGTAAAACAACCTATTGGGTAGTTCTTAGTATTAAAAAGCTGATTTATAATTAATGTAGGATTTTGAGCAGAATTTGGAGCAGAATCTCCGGTGAGAAGATCTCACCTGACTTCTACCCTGAATTTTATCAGTTGGAAGTCACATTCGTGACTTATGTGAAATTTGAATTCATATTTATGAGAAATAAAATAATGTAGTATAAGTATTGTAAAGATGAATAATAATTGGATATTTCATTATTTGTCACATTTTCCTTAGATTTATCAGTTATTTGAATGAAAGATACTATCTAAATAGTAATGCCAATTAAAGTAAAAATCAAACAAGTGTATACTAAATCATGCTCAAATGGTAAAAAGAAAATTGAATAAATTATTGGTGCAAATATTAGTGTATCTTAAAAGTTTTCGCAATTATTAAATTTATTGAATTTTTTTAAATATTCTAAATAGATCGACCTAACATATTTGATGAAAAAAAAAAAACCATTTGCGAGCATTTTTTAAAAATATGATTGCAATTGAACGTAAATAATTTTAGGGCTGTCGCGTGTTTTTTTTTCTTTGTTTTGATGAAGATTAATGGTATTTACGGATGATTGACAACTTTAGATGTAAGAAACTTGTATGATCATAAGAAGCTTAAGGGTAATAAATCGTTTTACACTGTGTACTTAACCCTCTTCAATCGATGTATGAAGGATCCGAAAAAAGATGTTCTACGTTAGGTGATAATTATAAATAATATTATAGTTGATATTTATTTTTTTATTAAATATATATTCATCAATATTTTTTCAAAATTTAGGTAAGAAGTCATCGATCCATGGTAGATTTCTATGTTTCTAGTGGTTTTTTAATTTCTAAAAATTTATAACTAAAAAGATACGAGAAAAAAACGTAAACGTCGGTAAGTGGTGACTGGGAAAATGAAGTATCTTTAGGTCATGGATAGGCTCAAACATTGCGATACGTTTTTATATGTGAAAATATGAAGAAAACGCAATAGCAGACCCTAAAAAAGTCACTGTTTTAAGTAGCAATCACTTAATTTAAACAAGCTTTACATAAAATTTATATAAAAAAATATTTTTCTTTTAGAATAAGATGATATTAAATTTGTTTAAAGTTATAATAGTTTAAACTAACAAGGAGAGTCCGTAATTAACTTCCTGGTCACTATAATTTGTCTAAAACTTTACAAGATTTTAATGTCCAAAATTCCAAATAGTACTTTTTATAACTGAGTGCGCAAAACTCGACTTTAGGTACCTGTTTAGCGTAAGTAAAGTAGTGCGTGAAGTGTTTTTACTTTACGCATTAGTTCTGTGACGAGGAAAACGTAAACATAGGAAAAGGAAACATTTTACGCACTCGTGAAAAAAACAGGCATGTAACGTCGAGTTTTACGCGCTCAGTTATAAAAAATGTCATACATATAGGCGTTTCGTACAAGGGTAATTTGTAAACTATATCCGTGCAAAAACGCCTACTTACTTTACACATCTTGTTACGCAATGTAATATTTTGTTAAAAATGATGTCTTGTTCTTTGAGAACAGCTTTACGAATGTTAAGGCAATGAAAATAAACAAGAAAGATTATAGAAGTGGAGGACAGAGAAAGCTTTAATTTAAGTTTCGTTTCGTTGAAAAATATTGATTCCTCAGGAAATTATAAGCAATTATAAAGTAAAAAATAAATGTTTCTTTACTTCAACTATTTTACGGCTTGTATTTTAGTAAAAATATAACAGTAAAAATATTACTAACACATTTCCGTTATTCAATTTTGAAGTTCTACAACTTTGGAAATAATTAATTTTTTCTAATTCGGAATAAAAGAAAATAAGTCGTTTCTCATTTATTTTTAAAAAAATTTAATGTACGTATGACTTCTCCAGATTGAATTATTGCCATCCGAAAGTCTGTTATTTAAAACTTTTCAAATTTAAAAACAAAAATTACCATAATTCTAGTTTGTAGGGATATTAGGTTTGCTCCGTTTTTTTAGTATTATAACATTATAACACCTAAACATATATCCTAATCGTTTGATCCGAATCCGTAACTCGAACATAAAACATTCGCGTAATAATTACTTGAATAAATTGATTTAATGATCATTAAACACAGTGGTAAATAAGAAATTTTTCTGTAATTGCATAATGAAAATATTTTAATGTACTGTTAAAATGTTTTAAGTGTGAAGTTTTGTGGTATCAAGTATAGAAATAACACAAAATTGTAATAAAATCGACCTTTATTATGAAAATGAACGTTTTACATGTAGCCGGTGCTTAAATCCAGCATAGTTGTGCTTACGCAGTTAATATACGTGTGGATGTGTCGGACAATTAAATTCCTTAGCCTAAATTAAATTTAGTTTTAACAAATAAATCCTATTCACAATAAAATGAATGACAAATCTAGAGGTTTCCCAAAATTTCTACATGCTCATCAAGACGAAGGAAAAAATATTGCTAACTCACAAAATCTACGAGTAAACAACTTTAATTACACTATTTCTTGTGATTTAAGAGTCTTATACTTTAATGACAAAAATGTCATTGTTAAGTTTCATAACTGTCAAAACAGTATTCCATTTGATTTAAAAAAAAAAAATTTGAACAGTATATAGGAATAGATGAAATTAAACCTAACCTGAGTATGTAAAATATCAATCTTATTTAAAAACAAAGTTAATGAAATAAAATATTTTTTTTATGGAGAGTTTACTCTTTTCATGAAGCATTAGCAAGAATATTTGAAATTGATATAAAATACGAAAGAAAATTCATGCTGTATTCATATGTCTAACAAAATTAACATAAATGTTTAAAACTCTAAAACGAGTCTTCATAATTTACTACGTCAGGTTAAATTTAATTTGAAAAATCTTTAATATATTTAAGGGAAAACGAGCTAAAAAAGCGTTAAAATATTTTTATGGTAAGTCTTCGAACTTTTAAGAATAGTTATTTAATTCAAAATCGACTTTTCAAAATTTTAGTTTTATTAAAATTTTGATATTACCCGAGTTGAGTTTTCATTATTTTTATTAAATTACAATTATCAACTTTGAAAAGAAAATTTTTCTAACTAAATACTAATTTACAGAAGGCTACAGGAAACAATTTTCGTCAAAATTGGTCAAAAAGTCGAAATTGAACTGGAGGATGCAGAGGCCAAGTTTTTAAAACGAACCAAGGTTTTCATCAAAATCGAGGCATTCTTATGACGATGCTAGAACGTATCGACTTGAGGATTGTCTGATATAAGAGTAAACCTTAAAATTCGTCAAATAGCTTATCTAGCTAGTTAAATTAGTCAAACGTCATCACATCATGATAATCGCTTGCTTATTTTATATCTCTATACATGTACCTATGTATATATATATTTATATCACGCCTGTCTCTTTTCTGCTTTGCAACTTAGGTACATTTTTCAACAACCATTGCTTCATCTATGCACTTTTTCTTTGCATTTCTGATTTGCCTCGTTTCCCTCATGATATTTCCTTCGTTTTTCAACGCTTTTATTTAGGCTTACTCATTTCCCGACAATAATCATAGTTGTTTCAAATTTTGTTATTTGCTATAAACTTAGTTTTATGCTGGTTTCTGAGAACCTTTCTTGCCAATAAGCGACTTGTGAATATGAGGGATGACACCTGAAAGAAAAAGAAGAAAAATTGGAAACACAAGCAAGAAATATATTTTGTAAATATTTATCTTCTATACGATGTACATATGTAAACAATACTATTTGTATCAGTAACTTACCACCACCAGCAATAGTTGCCTTGATAAGGCTGTCCAATTCTTCATCACCACGAATAGCCAGCTGTAGATGTCTAGGTGTGATACGCTTTACTTTCAAATCCTTTGATGCATTACCCGCTAACTCAAGAACCTATAAATAAAATATTTTTCATTTATTTTATAAACATATTGACTTTTGTTTACATTTTGTGGACTGCTGAATCTTAACAATTCATTTGAAATTTGTTAATTGAAACTATTAACTATTACATTTTAAGAATTAGATATTGAAAATATAGAATCTCATAACTTAAAATAAATTATCATTTAATTTTTTGATATTTTTAAAGTAGATTTTTGAAGTAGATACAAATGTTTAAATATTTAAACAACAGGTAAATTTTATATATTTAAAATCATGTTTAAAAAACTATATTTGAATAATGTACAAAATTGATGTACTGATGCAATTATTTAGCAAGGTAGCATTTGCTTTAAATTATAATTTTCATTAAAATGTCTAAGTTAACTTTGTAATACTTACTTCTGCAGTTAAATACTCTAAGATAGCAGCACTGTAAACAGCAGCTGTAGCACCAACACGACCATGACTTGTTGTTCTGTTTTTCAGGTGCCTATGGATTCTTCCAACAGGAAACTAAAATTGAGAAGAAATTTATCAATATTCATTCTACTAAATAATTTACATATCAATTTTACCCTCAGTTTAGCAATTTTATTATGTTTACTTTTATTCTGATGAAAAATAATTCTGCAATATATGAGAACCGTGAAATCAGAATAATTTTTTTTAATGTATTTTTTTTTAATATCATTTCGTATTATTGAATTTAATATTGAACAAGTATTGTCGAAAGTAAAAATACAATCAGTCATTAACAAAAAATATAATTATATGATTTTTGTAACATAATTTTTATATACATTATTATAAATTAGCGTATTTAGTTAGAGAAAAAAAAGAAAAATTTGTTGAGAAAAAGGCGATGAGCTAAAGAACAAACAGAGAATTCAAAACGAACTAAATAAATATAACGGAAATTCAAAGAGCATAAACGAATCGATGTTTTCAGGACTGAGCGCGCCACTATACGCCCCGACTTGAAAACGTTCGACATCCAATTCAGTAAACGCGTCAGCAGCTTTCCTTAGCAAGAAAATATCGAACGAGTAGTACGATAACGCGACTATTGAAGT
Source organism: Torymus aiolomorphi (assembly GCA_036365515.1). Classification (NCBI taxonomy): domain Eukaryota; kingdom Metazoa; phylum Arthropoda; class Insecta; order Hymenoptera; family Torymidae; genus Torymus; species Torymus aiolomorphi. The sequence continues at coordinate 123,482,496 of CM070877.1, read as the reverse complement.
GCATTCAATATTTCAAGTTTTTTTAAATAATTGCGTCATTTTCGACCTCTTTTTAATGCAAAAAAATCATAAAAATTAAACTCAATGGTATGACGACCCAAAAATTCGAGATTTCTAGCAGCAATACGTATCAGAAGCAAAACTCGTAAGCGCCATTACCAAGCGTCTGGGCGAAGCCCCTGCAATAAAAGCGCAAAGATAAATGAAAAGTCGCTCGAAAAGCTGAAATAAGTCAAGTTCGACTGTCGGAGAATCCGCCAATTGTCCAAAGTCCCCGCAGCAGACCGTAAATTCGGCGAAATCACTTTTCGCAGCCGAGACATCGGGAATCCACAGTCGGCCAACACTTATTGCACAACAAACAAAAACAAACGGCTGCCCCGGCAATTGTCCGCGGAAAACAAACATCGCTCGTCCTATACCGCGTACCCGCTAATCAGGCGCTCCGATCGGGCGCAATAACGTCGTTGCGGGCGAGGAAAAACCCGCCAAAAAGTCTCAGCTAGCACGCTTTCGCGCCATTTCTCGGTTCTCGCTCCGTCTCGCTTGCGCTCCCGCCAAGCGCAAGCCGCGCGCGAGGCAGTGATACGGCGCGGCGGCCGTGTTTAGCGGCAGCGGGCAGCCTTCCAGCCACAGACACACACAGCCGCTCCTCTCGGGGAAGCCGTGCGCGTCGCTGCTCCCGTCCGCTCCTGTCCGACCAGGCCTATAGAGCCTGCTCGCGGTGTATTAATAGCCAAATAACCATGAAAGTACGATAATCGGGACTCACCTGGAGGCCGGCTCGCGCAGAGCGCGACACTGCCTTCGCCTTCGCCTTGCCGGAGTCTTTGCCTGCTTTGCCGCCAGCCTAGAAAATCCAAGTGTCACGGGGATTTTTAGGTTAATCGTGACGTAGAAAAGCCATGGCTGCACGCCGGTAGCACCCTTTCGGGTGCTCCCGGAGGATCGCGCAGAGGCGGCGGCGACTCGCGCGCCGGCCACGGGGATTACTCACCATTGTCCTGAGTCGTCGGGTGTATGTGTGTGCGCGATCGTAAAAAAACGTAGCCTTACTCGCTCGCACTCGCTCGTCGTACAGTTCGTGTCGTCGTTCGACCGTAGCTCTTATGTACTGCTGCTGTGCTGTGCTGCCGAGGTAGCCGCTTGCGTGTATGCCGCGCGCCCTCTCTCTCTTTCTCTCTCTCTCCTTCCGCTCTCTCGTGCAGCAGCGATGCTTGCGCCGCCGCGCACTCGCCTTCTCTCTCTCGTCAATTGTAGACACGGGAGCAATAAGGACAAAAGACCTGCGGTACGGTTACCGTCAGGGACGGTCAGCGCTCGCTCCTTGTTTCTTTCCCTTTCTCTCTCACTCTCGTGTGCACACGGGAATCGCGCCGCGCGACCGTCTCCCTCTCGCTTTTTTCACGTGCATATTTAACCCTTATTATCCGGTCGAAGGGACTATCGCTGCCGCCGCCGCCGTCATTGTTGTTCAGACTTTTTCGTTGTCGAAATGGGATCTGTTGCGCAAAATTAAAGGCGATGGGAAACGATCAAATATGGGTGGCAACGGCGACTGTGCAGCTTTGCCAGAAGATCGATGCGAAACTCTACGACTATAACCACGGCTCTATGCATTTTGCCATTTTATTGATAAATGAAAATTATGCTATATTTACTCTGCGGAACGCTGATTATAAAAAGCGGAGAAATTTCAGCAAAGATATATTCTATTAGAATACTAAAAATGTTTACTTAATAGATTTTAGCGTGATATTCACTTGCACGATACTTTATGTTTCAATAAAATACAATTTAAAAAATCAGAAATTTAACTTAATTTACAGTAACGCATATGTTTCTTTTCAATTGTTACTTTGATTTCATTTTTAATAGAATATCCGATACCGCGTGCTTCAATGAATACCTATAATAAAGAGAAATTTATTCTTTTATTGATTAAATTAGATTTCATTGAAAATTCGTTTTCAAAATAATTGATAAAAAATCTTAATGAAAATGTTGAGATTTTGAATATGTTTTCGTTTGTTGCGACATTTATTATGTCAATGCACTGTAAACAGTTTTTGAATTTACTTTGCCGCAACTGACGAACTGTACATTGCTCGATTCATTTCTGGCGGTTTAATGAGCACGGTTGACATATGTTTACATACACTGTGCCGCACTAAAGTATAAAGCGTTTTATGCATACCAACCTTGATATGCTCGATGTTTTAAAACAATTACTAATTGATAGTAATGTTAACGTTAACTCTTAATATCAATGTAATATCAAGTTTTTAATATTCTACGGTTTATATATATGTACATCATTTCATAAAAATTATTTAAGTAAAATATTATAGTGAATCGAAATATTAAAATTCGCGTAAAACATAAACGATTTCTTTTAATGCGCGTAATAGTACAGGATTTTAATATAAAAAATACGTAACATTCAATAATATAAGAAAAATGTGTCTCTCAAAAGTTGTTAAAATAGGGAGCGCTTAAAGGAATATTTATAATTATTTTATTTTTCTGTTTGACTTATAATCAAAATTAACATTTTAAACGAATAATCATTAATCATGAGAGGAAAGCCTTACGAGACGTTAATCAAACAGTATCAAATTTCATACAAAAATAAATTTATTATTTCCCTTTAAAATTAAAATAATATCTATGGACGTAAACGCTATATTAAACAGAAATAGTAAAAAAACCGTTCCAAATATATTAGAGTTAATAAGATGTGTATTCAAAAATAAGTAAAACTGATGGAATTCTAATAATATTTGACACATATATTATCTATACCGTACAGTAAATTTTTTAAATTACGTTAACACGTAGTCATTCACGAGAAATATCGATTTAAAAGCATGTTAACAAAATTAAACCAGCATAAAGAATTTGCGTATGTAACAGTATTTAATTACTTTACTACTGTTCAGTTCAATTAATTTGTGTTACAAATTATATCATAATTTAAACATGGAATTTAGTCCCATTACTTGTTTAACTTGGAACTGTCATTGTTAGTAATATGTACTGTTAATAAGTTATGCGCTTATGAATTGGTAATTATTTCAGGAATTATGACTTATGTTATTGTCGCCGCTAGAGGGCGCGCTGAATACTAATCTAATCGCCCATAAAATAAATCCCCGTTTCTATCTTTAAAAATGAATTCAAGAAAAATGAGATACAAATTATGACTTTTTTCATACATAAAATCATCGGATAATTATTTATATTTTTTTTTTAAAACGTCATATTGACATGTTATACTTTTCCAATACCTCATGACAACTTTTAAAACTATTATACTAACGATGTCTTGTTAGCAAAAACATTTTTATTGTTGAAAAATTAACGTCCACTTTTTTAAATATACGTTTTAAAGGTTTTTAATGCACAAATAAACTGCTTCGTATATAGTGGATACTGCTCTGGATTGATAATTATGCTGAAAAGTTTGACTTGTTGTCAGATGCTACTTTCAACACGAAATCAAAAACTCGCACTTTCACTTACGTTAAAAAAATGATAATTAATTTTTCTTTTTACCTGTAATAGTTTTAATGGAACGTTGTAAGACCCTTTCGAGTTTTGTTTAAATACTTTTATTATTTTTTAAAAACTTTTGCATTTTTATTTCAAGCCATTCACTAGAAATATTACTTCTTTAAAATTTTCAAATCTTGATCTAAAATTAAAAAGTGTTTATTAATGATATTTTTAATTATATATGAAACTATTTCAATGCAGCATTAAAAATGGAAAAAATAAGTCAAAAGTCTAAGTTTTTTGGCGCCAAATTTGGCGAGTATTTCTTAGGTTGTGTATGATACTACGTGAAACGTGATTCGTTTTGATGCGTTTATAAGATTTATCACATTTTATTTATTGGTTTATTGATATAAGAAAGCATACAGTATATTATTTATGATTAATTTTGACGCATAATAAATTAAACATATACTAACAATGATTAAAAAGTCGTTACTAGTTAGTGACAAATATAGCAGTATGCGCTGTAAAATGATTCAATATGGTTATCAGAGATCTACAGAATATTGCACCAGAATTTAAAAGAATCTTTCGTGTGCGACATAATAAAATATTTTTTTTTAATTTTTCAATAGTCACCTCGACATACTACTTATTTTATATTTTAGCAGAATTCGAAAAGTCGTTTTGAAGTAATAAATTTAAATGAAATAGCACTATAAAAGCGCTTTCAAATGTAACAATTCTAATTTAGTTGGGAACTGTTTATGGATGAGCATTTTACGATTGCTGTAAACTATCGACAGAAGAATAAAATCCTATGTTGAAAATGTGTGTCCTCACATAATATTTGGAAATGGAAGAGATTGAAAAAACTTGTCTCTCGCGTAAAAAAGATGTGATAGTTTGACTTCAAATAATTATTTTTAACTCTATATACTCCCGCTGTTTTGGGGTAATTATGACGGAATCGACTCATATGAATATTCATTTTAAAAGCAAGGTGCCGAAATTATTTATGTCGGGCAGGGAACTCAGACTTATTAATTAAAATATCTGCAAAAGGAAACGCTATTTATGCACAATAAATTAAGCAAGGTAGGTAAAAGAAGTGTTTCATAAAGATACATAATTGCATTTATGTCTGTGAATTGTGAAGTCAATGTGACTAGTAAATGATGTATAGAGTCGAAAAAGATTCCGAGATCTTTAACTTCGCTTACATGCTTTAAATTGACACCAATTATATTGTATGTGAACCAGGGAACGTTTTTACAGCTAAAAGAAATAATGTTGCATTTCTTGATATTGAGCGATAAACTACTTTGCTTATATGAACTAATTTAATAGCGACTGGAATTTCAAAGCATATCATCAAAAGACTGTAGGTATTTTATAAATTTTGACGTCATTGGCATATAAATAATGGCACGTTAAAGTATTTAATTAGAAGGATTAAATCGTTGATATAAATAAAAAAAAGCTTCAGGGCAATCAGTTATCTATAAAGCCAGTAGCGAGACAATAATGCCAAAAATATAAAAATTTCAAAGTTTCGAGATTGAGCTTAGTATGTAATTGATTACACGATCGAACGCATTTTAACATTGAGTATAGATGACGTCTACATGTTAGTAATACTCCAAAGATGTTGATGAAAAATCATTGAATTTTAGAAGGTTCGTATAAGTATCGACCGCCCCGTAATCGAACCGCATTGATACTTAGATGGATAGTTTTTCCAATAATACTTTAGGAAGCAACTAATGGTTGAAATTGGACGGTCATTTGAAACATCATTATTTCTATTGCCATCTTTAAAAATGGAAGTGTTGGAAAAATAACCTGTAAGTAGTATATTTCTAAAAATAATAGAGCACCTATAAACACTTTTACAGGAGAAAATAAAGGTGTGCCATCAAAACCAGGTTTAACATTTGAGCCTAATAAAGAGATAAGTGATTGCAGAGATTTCCGAGATGGTTGAAAGTCGGACAAGATCTCATTACTACATAGCCAGAGTCAGATTTTTCACCTTCATGATGTCTAATCGTGCACATGTTGCAAGCCGAAAGAGATAGCGAAAAGGTTCATGGTTTCTGAGTCGTTATTTGCTCTGGTAAAATTCAAAAAGTATTAAAAAAAAATACGAGATTCCTTGTTACATCCATTACGACTAAAAATAAAGGATGTCCTTATTTACAGAGTTTTGAACAGTATTAATATCATTTTTATATTTTAAATTCTTTTTAATTCAACGTAGCATCGTGGAGTACCTAATCGTTTCCAATTACAAAGAGCGCGTTTTTTTATCATACGTATCAATAACACCGTGCACAGTAGCATAACAAATATTACTTTTTTAAGTTTCTGAGGTATCTGTCAAGAATTCTCTTATTGGCTTCTTGACTAAAAAAGAATATCCTCTAGATAATATCCTGAATTTATTAAATCTAGTTATAATTTCAGAATAAAAAGGAAAAGTGGTTACACATGTACTTGTAACGGTACATGTTGAGTGTAAACAAATGCGGGTTTTCTTGTGCACTCAATAAAACGTATATTACTATTATCTATCAATTGAGAATAAACTAATGTACCAAGTAGAATTCTAAGTACCCGAATAAACGAAAAAAAAACAGAATTACCAAAATTAAATTAATTTATCACTTTTCATAGGTAAGAAAATAATATTATTACGCCATTTTTTGCTATTAAGTGCAATGTTAATCTACGTTGCCACGGACAAAGCAGCAAAGTGCAAACATTTTGGTCAGCACAGCCAAAATTCGGCCTGTTAACAATCGAACGCCCACTGTTCATCGGAATGACGCCCAGTGAATTTTTTCCATGGCTTCGTCGCAACAGATCTAAAAAGGACAGAGCGTAGCTACGAGAACGCCGTCGAGTGTCGACGATTGTACCTGACGGTCACTCTGACCGCTGGGCCATCCGTTGACTCGAGTTCCACGCGATATCTCTCTCTCCTTCTTTCACTGGCGCCGCGCGCGGTTACTACGAGAAACCGAGGGAAAGAGAGAAAGAACGCGGGCGCGTCGACTGGGGGAGAGAAGGACGCCGAGGAAAGTGAGAGAAAGCGACGCCACGAGCCCGCCAAACGCGCGCCGCGCGGTCAACGGACGACGACGAGCTTGTGCCACGACTGCAGCGCTATGTGCGGACGGTGCTCCAATCTTCGAAAGAGACAGAGAGAGAAAGAGAGGCAAGCGTTATATAGCTGGCTTTTCGGGGGGTGGGGTGGGGGGGATATATATATAATGGAGGTGAACGAGGGGTGGGGGAGAGAGCCTAAGACTTTCGAGGAGCGCGCGAGCCTTTGTTTCGTTACAGCAACGCAGCTAAGCGAGTTCCAGCGGATAACGAAGAAGAGGCGATGCGTTTTTTTTCCTCGGCTCGAGAATTTTCGTTTAGTCCCCTTTTCCGATGATCGCCTATATGCACGCGCTTCGTAGATTTTTCTTTCGTTGATGGGCTTATGCGAGTTTTCCGATGGTTTTCGGGTTACACTGATTTTCGGGAACGCTAGATTTATAGTAAAAGCGGGTTTCTCTTTACCGCGAATTTGATTTTTTCCTTTTTTATTAAGGTATTGCTTTTAATTGATATACATTCAGCACAATAAATTCATTGGTGCTGGATGGAAACGTCGTAAACTTTTATGTATACTTTGGACGTCGATTGATTATAACTTTTGCACATTTCAGCGGCAAAACTTATGAACGTATTTGCTGCAATTGATTGAATATAAAATATGTCGAAAACGTGCTTCTTTTTTATATTACATTGTGGATTAATTAATGAATTACGGCTCTACCATTTTATTCAACAATATAAAATTTCGTTGTATCAACGTTATTATGGCTTTAAATGCAACAGCTTTCAAATGCATCGCCTGCTCCGAAATGGATATTGTGCTCCAAAATGAATTCAGTGCTATTGGCATATGATGGGACGTAAAAATCATCAAAACGACAAGAAAAGAGCACCATTTGACTCAAATAAATTTCAAAAGCAACCTGCAGTTGATTAATTAAGTTGCACAGAACGATAAAATGCCTAGCAGAACGTTTGAAATATTTGTCCGAGCCGAGGAATTTGGAATGGAAGGAACAAAAAGCAACGTCTGGATACGGGCGATCGGCACTTGGCGGGGACAGGCAGCAGCCGTGCGTGCATGCGTTGCCCATAAGCTTTGAATATGTCAACGGCTACGAAATGCGTATCGACGCCGGGCGCGCTCGCAGAGCGACTATAATAACGTACGCGTCTTGCGGAAAGTACAAAAAGCGGGAAAGCCGGGTGTTCGAGCTTGGTTGGGGGGCGCGGTGCGCAAGAAACTTTTGAATCGGATAAAGAAGTCCAATTAAATATCGGAGACATTGAATTATCGAGATTGGATAGTTTGTCGTGACTTATATACTCCAATGTAAGGATGTTTATAAATACGCAAAAGTTTTAATAGCAGTTCTTTTGTTGTTTTGTTGTCAATCTTTCACAAATGATTTTATAACCATGAGAGAATTCGAAGCAAAAAATAACTATTATTATGATGTAAAGATATAAGTAAATTAGTACTTTTCATAGTTTTTAAGCTACATTCTTCATTCAATTCAAATCAAACGCTTTCCAATTTTCTATGTAAACAGTTTTTTCATTTTACAGTAATTTATTTTTATTTGAAAATGATTATATCTTTCGTAATTTAATCCAAATCGAACTTCCAATAACGAAATTTGAGTCTAAAAAAACACAAAATTTATTCAAAAAATTGAAAAAGGGTAAAATTGTAAAATTTTATAAAGAAATTGTGAGTTTCGCTCCAGATCGTCTGCTACGCTCGTCAGTGAGAAAGAAACGGTTCTATCTCAGACGCACTGTGGTATGTACATACATACATCCGGCGTTTCTTTACTTACAGTTGAAGTGATAAGTTTTACTACTAGATATTGTTCCCACTAGATGGTGTTACTTCTTCTTTCTAGTAAAACTTATCACTTAAGTAAAGAAACGACTGCTGTTCATGCCATAGTGCGTCTGAGAATAAAATGGTTCTTTTCTCATTGATGAGCCTAGCAGACGATTTGAAGTTTAACGCACACTTTCCTTGTACAAATTTGCCCTTTTTCAGCATTTTTAAGTAATCTTTGTATATTTTTTTAAAGCTCATATTTGGTTTCTGAAAGTTTGATTGATTCCAAAAATAATTCATTTATTTAGAATTTTCATATTTATAAAATTTTAACATATGTAAAATTTTCTCTTGTCTAATAAACCGAATTAAAATGTGAATTTATCTCATTTATTTAAAATATATATTTTATAAATATGAAAAATCTTTTACTTACTATGTACTCTATATTCAAATTTTCATAAATTTTCATTCATTTCTATTAAACAAAAAATAATTTAAAAAAAATCTACACAAGATCGAAAAGAATATCGGAAAAAGACAAGGAAATCTAAAATGAATGAACGTGACAGTTGTAAGTAACTAATTCCTAGAAAACGTGCAGAATTTACAAAACGTGCGATTGAAGAAATATCCTTCAGAGTTGAGATCCCTTACTTTTCTCTTTATTGTCATTTTAATTTGCTTAATTCTCCATTGTGTATTATAATGGCTCTTTTTACTTGGCAACAAAACATAGTGTACAATATAGAAATAATAAAGGAACATTCTAAAACTTAATCTTTACTATTGTTTTAAGAAAAGGTTGAAATCTATTACGTTTGTAGAAATTACAAGTATATTTATTCAAGATAATAATTATACATATATCTGCAAAAATATATTTCAAATTAGACTCTTACAGTACATATAAAAGATTGTTACAAAAAATTATATGAACTACTCTAGAGTTCACTGACTATAAGATGAATTTTTCATGGCGTTCAATTAACTATTTTACAATACTTGGTTAAATGAATATTGAAATTCATCCATACTTATCTGTATACATAGAAATCTTAAAATTAGATAAAAGCATGAATAAGCAAGAGGAGATCATTTGTTCCCCAGGTGAATGACTTTTGACTGAATATACCAAGTGTTCTTTTAGTCATCGAGTTCGGTATGTTTTTCTGCAAAACTGTCGCACTGTTCCTCCAAGTCATCCTATAAAAACAAGAGCCATTAATTATTGGTCAGCTTCAGATATTTTGAATATTTTAAAAATTTCTAACAAAAATATAACAATTAACTACAGCTAATCATAAATTTTGCAAAAATTGAAAATAATGAATGTTAAAAGAGGCGAAGGGGAATTACCTCCTCGAGCTCGAGGCACTTGCCCCACTCCTTAAGCGTGATCTTGTGGTCGTTGTCGGCATCGCAGGAGTCGAGGAAGGGTGCGATGCAGTGCTCGAGGGCCATGAGAGGCGCGCGAATAGGGAAGAGCTCGTGACGCGAGACGGAGCGATCCGGTGGGTGGCCGTCCAGGTCGCACCACTTCCAGATGGCGGCATTCGTCCAGCGGAGGGTGTGATTGGACTCGGCCTCCCGCTGCATCTTCACGTAGTAGTCGGGCAGCTCCTGACGGTCGGCGAGGTCACGCATGATGTTGAAGAGCCAGTCGCGCATGCGGCGCGGGAAGTCGATCCTGTCCTCCTCCTTGCATGCCTGTGGCCAATCGAGATTCGTATAACATTTTATTCGATCACCTTTCCGTAAAACTGACTGTAGTATAACGTTACTTCAATCGTACGTTTAAAACAAATTTTGACGCATTTGATGTTATTTAGAAATATAATAATACATAAAATCAAATTAGTAATTTCTCTGTTCATTCTGTCATCGAGATCTAACAATTAATAATAATCCAAAGCAACATTGAAGAAATGAACTCACGGGCATCTGCTTGCACTCGCCGTAGTACTCGATGTGGACGTGCTGGTAGTCGTCGCCGCGGCAGCGCGGGTCGTTGCTGTCGCAGAAGCAGCGCGCCTGGTAGACTTCGCAGTCGCTGCCGAACGTCTCGTTGTAGTTGGTGCAGACGCGTCGGCGTGGGTCCACCTCCTCCTCGCACTTCTCGATGCACACGCACGACGCCTCTTGCTCCGCGTTCACCTGACCATTATTAATTCAATTGTATAAAATCACTGTATTCCAATGTAATTATTCTTATTTTGAAATATAGGTAAAGCGCATAGCTGATACTGCATAACTTTAAAATTATTGGAAATACTTATACGCAGATGAAACATTATATATAGGGTAAGAGACCGTATTAGTGTGCCTGACCCTTTTTGTGTGCTTTTTTAATTAAACCATTCGCACAAAAAAGCATATGAAAATAATTAAATGAAATAATTTTTTTAGTAAAATTTAAGTATTTTATTATATTGATAATAAGAAAAAGTTGCATTTAAAGACTTTAAAAGTATAGTTTATACGTTTTTAAAAAATGATCTTTCGATTTGACGAAATTTATCGTGTTCTCTATGAAAAACTCTTAGATATCACGACTTTTTATAAGTAAATAAATAGCTTATATTAACTATTTTCTTCAAATAAAGTGTATTTTATGCAATAAAAATAGTGTTTTAGCTAAACATTAGTAAAAAAGTATATATAAAACTTTTTCTTTATTTTATAAATGAAATCCACTAATAGGGTCAACTTTTAAGACTTGTTCGCATTTGTGTGTTGTCATGCGCCCCTCGCGATCGCGAACCTAACCTTCACTTATCCTGGACGTGATGACTACATCTAACGCAGTGCTGAATGTGTAACAATTATTCATAGAATTATTGTTTAAAAGTTTCATATTAATCATAAAATAAATTTTTATTACACCTCTTTCAAATTTTAAATCAACCGTAACCTATAATTCAGTCATTAATTTTAAAAGGCACATTAATGCGGGGCTCACACATAGGGACAGGCACACAAATCGGGAACACACAAATACATCCAGTGAGAGCTGCCAGGGCACACAAATAGGGTCACAATAATTATTTTTTATTTCATCTATATTTACATTAAATATTTTTTATTCATATAAATAAAAATACTGGAAGCAAAAGAAAGAGTCCAATTATTTGACTAAACTTTGAGTTAAGAAAATAAAAATTATAGCGCTGTCTATTTCATGTATAAGTGGATGTTTTCTCTTACTGGCACACTAATCGGGTCTCTTACCCTAATTATAGAAATAATAATTGAATCTGTACTGAAAATTACGATGCCAGTTTTATAGATTTATTTTGTATATGTCTTGATGTTGGTGGTTTATTTATGTTTATTATAAAAAAAGTAATGTTAAACTGTCATTTTGGACCTTCACAGGTTTCAAATAAAATGTAACGTTTTTGTATTTGCCAATTTCTCGTGAAACCCAAGAAATATTCGAAAATTGAGGTAGGACGGCATTTACCAGGGGTCAATAAAACAGGTTTAAGATATCAGCGGATGTAAGCTTGAAACAGGATTGCCCGTAAATATGCCAGTTATTTTGGACATGTATAGTCTAGCGGCTTTTGTATTTTTAGAGACTACACGGGAAAACGTATATCCGCGCCCAAAGGAACGGCAAAAATCCGATAACGTGATTTTCTTTATTTATTTATAAATATGTAACGTGTTGATTATTTTTTTTATTTAATTTTCATTATATACATATTAAGAAAAAAAGCTTCGATTGGCGCGTCAAAGTTTATTAGTTTACTCTCTTAATCGTCTAGTGATTTACGCATTGAACGAGGCTTATGGTAATATAAGTACGCGCAGTGAGAATTTGCGAACCCATGCATAGACAGCATGCAGACGATAATTTGAGGAGTGTTTGATTACTTGGCAAACTCGACCGGCGCCGCAGTGCTTGTGCAGGCAGGGATCCTCCTGAACCAGGGGAAGAGCTTTTGCAGCTTTTCCGGCTTCCGAAGCCCCCCCGGCAACCTCGTCGGCTTCCAGCATGTTCATAACGTCATCCTCAACAGTTGCCTCCGTTGTCGTCGTCGTCGTCCTTCGACGGTGCTTCTTCTTTTTCTGTTAAGAACCGTTAATTAATTTATAAGTGCTGCTTCTTTTACTATACCAAATTATTCTGGAAATGCCGAATGATAGCTATAATTAAAATGAATCAAGTTTTATGGTAATTTAGAATGAAATGTACTTAATTCTTAATAAGCGTAATTTAAGATAGGCTTATTTTAAGATAGGGTTTACAAGAGATAAAGTTTTCTAAACATATGTTGTAGGTAGTTCAATTTACAGCAGGAATGATATACCTCAGCAGAAGCATCGTTGACTAGTAAAATTGCGATGACTAAGAGTCCGACGAACAGTTGCTTCGTCTTCATGGTGTTTTCTAAAAACAAAAATTTTAATGTTAATAAATTTTATATATTTAATTAATATAAGAATGATGGAAATAAAATTACAACAATAACTTTTTGTTGTTGAAATTTATAAAATGGTAGAAGTAGTTGCTATATTTTCATTAATCTCCACCTATCATAGAGAGCGAAGCTAGTATCATTTTTATACATTATTCATATTTTTGTATTCGGAAAAATATTTATAAAATTAATTCTAATAATAAAAATGTTATTACAAATTCTCTATTTTTATTGAAAGAATAAACCAAGCACGTGTCAATACTTTATTAACATGTATAACTTAATTTTTTTTCTGTTTTAAAATATTTGAAAAACATTCTATTATTTCAATAGTTTTGTGAAATTTAGTCTACATACTTATAAAGGTGATTTGTGCAATTTAAACCACAATGTACACATGTAGTAAACGACAAGAGCTAAGTAAACTGATTCAAGCAATTAGGGGAGTTGACCTATGTTTAAGAGGTTTCCAGATACAAGATACCCTCATTTTTCTTAAACGCTCTAAATCATGGTCTATTTTTATATGGGTTTCTTGTGATTTTTACTCCGGGACTATTCTAAATATTTCAAAATCCAGAGGTTAAGAAAATAATTAAAGTTCAAAACATCCTAAGAAATATCTTTGAAATTTTCTACAGTAAAACGTGCATTAAAATTTTTCATTTAAATTTTAAATGTTGTTAGAATAAAAAAATGTTAACTCTTAATACAAATATCGGAATATGATAATGAAAAATGTAACGGAACAACAGTATGAAAAGATAGAAAAAATGAATGCATCAAACAGGAAAATATCACTATCGTTATAAACTTCCGGCATAAGCCAACGTGCCTTTCGGTGCGTATATTTTCGAGTGCTAGCCCTATTTCCATCGTCATCGACAGAAACGCTTTGCCATTCCTTACTATACCGCGGTTCCGAACCATTAAACATTTCTCGGAAATCTCGGTAGTACCGTTTGCATTTTTAAAATAATATTTTTCAACTAAAATTAAGCATTACAGAACTACTTTCTTCAAATTTCCAGTTGTTTAGTTTATTCTGGGATTTGATGATACGATCTATAAACCATCGCGCGTAAAATAAATTATTTAGTTCATTTGGAACGGCTTCAAATACAAGTTCAACAACCCAATTTAACTTTCTTGTAGCATAATATTCATCCCACAATTAGAGATAAGTTTTTATTTAGTAATGTCTTTACTGATATTAGATAATTTAAAATCATGCTAAGAAAAAATTTCAGAATATTATTTTATTCTTATAATGTTTATTTATAATAATAAATTTAAAGTTGAAATTCATTTTATTGTTAAGTTTTTTTCACCTAACCCTTGCCCAGAATATAGGAAAATTCAGCATTGGAAATATGATGCTTAGTTATTTTTGTGCGTAAAAATTTTAGAATCTTTTAAAATAGCGTAATTTATTTCCAGACTCCGAAAATTAATATTGGATATATTTATCTTCCAATAACATTGATAGAATTCTTATAGTATATCCTGCATTAAAAATAAAATTTAATTGAACTAAAGGTTTCGATGACATTTTTAGAATAAACCTTATTTTTAAAAAACTTTATGCTATAAGTAAAATGATATGAAAGGGTTCGTTGTAATATAATTGCGTTGGAATGAAAATCAATTACATTAATATTAAGATCCTACTCCAAAATTCATTCCATCATATTTAAGTGGCAAATATCTCTATTCGATTAAATTATGTTACACGAGCGACAAATTAATATTGATTAATGAGCTCGTGCCATATAATAGTATGTATTATTTTAATTAGGAAAAAAAATTACAAAACTATTTGTAAAGCAGTTCCAAAAATATATTACATTTTATATGTTAGACAATTTTTAGTAAAATAGAGGCAAAAGACTATAAAAATATCTTTCTGCAATTCTCTTTCAATATTAAAATCAATCAAACGCCGTGCGAGCGATTCAGCGAAACGCTTCATATCGTTTCCTCAAATGAGAAACGGCTCCGATTCAACTAAACGCCGCCGCTAAGTAACTTATCAGCCTAATACCCTTCAACTCAATCAGTCCACGCGCCTTTGCTATGCAAACACGACTCACTCCAACACCGCTCGCAGTTCCGCTTGCAACTCGAGCAATCCCCCATCCTCAATTCCAAAAGCGTAAACTCCGCGCCCCCATAAGTGTATAACTGAATAAAGCCCCGGCGACGCGAGGCGTACATTAAAAGCGCCAAGATAAGCCTATCCGGAAGAGAAGCTCACATATATACATATACAGCTTGCGCAACGAGAAGAAATCGCCACGAGAGCGGGACAATTTCTCCGCGGCGACGGCGGCACAGCTTTCGCGAAACAAAATTCCGCACGCGAGTCTATATTAGCTTTATGGTACCATAATACGAGAGCCTCGCGGAAAGGGGACGGCGCGTGGCGTGGGCGGCCGCGGAACAGCGCCCGGCTGGACCGCGCCGCGCTCGCGCGCAGGGATACCGTAGCGCTGACTTGTCGTGATGATGTGTTCCTCCGCCAAAGATGATGACCTCGATATATCAAGCGCGGCCGAGAGAGAGAGATGAGAGCTTTACGGCCTGCTGCGCGTCCCGCTTTTTCATGATGCACGGCATCTTTGTTATTTTTTCTCTCTCTCCCTTTTCCCTTGACTGACTTTGCCGCGCGCGGGAGTTCGCGGGATGTCAGCGAAGAGTTATACGAGCTTATAAGCACGCGCGTAGCTTTCGGAGGTTCCAGTGCTATATAAGAGGCTCGTGTTTTAATTGAACGATCGCTGAATCGCCAGTATCAACATTGGCGACTCTTCTTTTTATCTGCGCCGAACCGATAAGTGACAGCTAAGTTCAAGAGTACATATATACAGTTATGAGATGGATTCGAAGAACGTCGTTGTCATCGTCGTTTTTTACTTGCTGATGGGTTTGATAATAACTCGGCGTAGTTGCGAAATTTCTAATGAAGCGTATAGCAATTTCGAGTTACGACTATGTAAGTTAACGGATTGACTAAGAGGATGATTAGGCGCGAGCAAAGTTATGGTCACTAGGACATTTGCCATTTTCCGTTTAATTAACTTGACAAATGGAGAGATAATAGGTCTGGTGGCCACTGACAATGGTATATCGGTGAGAGCATAAGTATATAGTTCCTGGAAATATCTTATAGGGCTGACAGAGATATAAGTTTATATATTATTTTCCATAAGTAACTGATAGAGCAGAAAGATTATTGAGTGAAATTACGCAAATTATAGAAAAACTTAATTAGGAATGAGGTGACCCACATGAAAGCTTGAACAACAGATTAGGTTTTAAGAAATTACAAAACGTTAATATATGAAGTGTTATTCTTCATAGGGCATCTATACTTGTGAAAAGTTATTTTAAAAATAAGCGATCGATCTTATTGAATTACCATAGTTATTATATCCGCGTGTTTATATTAATAGGTATAAATAAAAAATCTTAAATATTAAATCTTTGTCGTAAAAAGAGTTTATACAATTTACAAAAAGAAATTTTGGTAAAAACAAAATTCAACTTAATAAAAAATACTTTCTTTTTATTTAATTTAATAAATTACGATTTGTGTTTTACTTGTTAGAAATATTGTTCGAGTAGAAATAATAGATGCATTTGTTCCTTATGAACAACATGTTTATCATCTATGACAAAAAATATTTCTTTGTTTGAACTTTTTTATCAAATTGATTACTAGCAAACTAGTTCACAGCATTGAGCGACATAATTTATCTTTAATTTATTATAGAGCATCCTTCATCAATGTAGGAAGCCAAAGCGTGCAACGGTTATCTTTACTTCCTTCAAATATCGGAAGGATGCAACTCTCTTATCTTAATATAGCGCATTTATAATCAAATTAGTCTTTCATCAAGAATTCTCTGTATAAATGCATAATTATATATTTCTGTACGAAAATTCTTAATACATCCATATCTTTGCTGGAAAGCTTTGTTTTTATGAAATGCAAAAAATTTTGATACGCGAAATCAATTGCAGGATATTTGCAGTCTTGGAAATTGCTTCTTCAAACCACGATCGCAAGTTTTATATTTAAGTTTTAAGTTCAATACGATTTGAAATTCGATTCTGTAAAATATAATGATGCTGTAAATATAAAGTTAATAAAAGACATAAAAATAAATAGGTTCATAATCATATAGATATTTATCACCCCCAATAGAATTCCCAAAATATTAAACATGAAATGTAATTTTTTTTAATTTTAATAAAGGCCAAGCTAAAAATAAAAGCAAACTTTGATCTTATTAAATGGCTAAATAAAAAATCCACCCTCTGCTGATGTTTAAGATTATTGTTCGCTAATTTCCTTTCCACTATGTAAAAAACACAGGCCAAAAGCCTGAGAAAAAAAAAGCACAAACCTTGGCCACCTCTCCGTGGGCTTTAACGATGTCACGCCGATGCTGAAAACTAATCTCGAGGAAGCTCTTCTGGGGTATCGAATGACGGACCGATTGGGTCGCTAGGCCGGCGGAGACTGGCCGCGGAGAGGCTCGCAAAGAGTTAGAGCAGCTCGGAGCCGCCCGCCACCGCCGCTGCTGCTGCTGCATGCACTCCGGGATGTGATCTCATCGCTACACGCGCGCTCCAGGGCTCGCTCGCTCGCTTACTTGCTCGTCTTTTTTCTCGGCGGCTTCCTTGCACTCTTCTTCTTCTTCCTCCTCCGTTCGCAATGCCGCTCTGCCGACGCCGTGCGCGGCTGCTTATTATTTTTCCGGCCAACACATAACGCGAATGCGAGCAGCGCGATGCAATTCGGCTTTAACGAGACGTAATATCGTGAGCGACGGAGATAGGTTTATTGAGAACGAGCGACATATGTCGATAATGGAGGAAAATTATAGAGCGGAGGTGGTGCGCCCGGAGAAGACTTACCCGGTTCAACGGCTCGTCATCGGAAGCTCATAAAAAATGTACGAGGATAATTTTGGAATTGAAAATGCTATTTGCAACAACAGAATTCAGAATTATAAATTCAGAGTTATAATTTGAATGGAATTATTGTACACTTTAGTATTGATATACACTTACTTATATTTACGATTCCTTTTTTTAAATTTATTTTATAAAATAATTGGTGTATAGTAAACATTTATTTCACATGATATAAATAATCTCAATTATATTATATGAATTTTCTGAAAATTTGAACAAAATTAAAATGGACTTTTTTCGGGTACAACTTTAGATACTGCATGGGGATAAAAATTAAAGATAAGGAAAACAGCAACTTAATTTTAAAATTAAATGAATGACATCTAATTATTATAATCATTATAATCATTATAATCCCTCTCAGAGTGGAAACAATAACTTTTCTGTTTTGATAATATTATCAAAATAGAAAAGTTTTTTTTCCACTTTAAGAGGGTTAAAGAAAAAAAATTTGGAGGTACACCTCTGCAATCAATTTTTTTTTTTCATTAAAAGGCGCTATCAGTGATCATTGTTTGTCTATTTTTCCCTGTTAAATTTCCATAAGAAATATGGATGTGCGGTTAAAACAGTGTCACAAGATTGTTTTTGTTGGATGGAAAATTTTGTCGTCTATTATTGTGTATAGAACGAGAAAAAAATGTTGTAGCGATTCACTTCCAAATATTTTCTTTTTTTTTAACTTTTTTAATCTTTTTAATAGTGAATTTTCTGTAGAATTTTACTACAACCATCGGCGTATTCTCATTTTTTATATTAATTCATAAGGCTTATATTCCGTACGCAGCGCTCGTGTGTTGTTTATTTGCTTTTGTTTCTTGTTAAGGTTAATTTACAGCACGCTTCGCCAAATCATGAAATATAGCCAGATACCAGAGGCCGCGAAAAACGTTTAACAATACTTTTGCTGCACTTTGATATGGTGATCATAAGACTCTGAGGCTCCGAAACCCTGCAGCTACAGCTCCACCTCTGCCACCACTGGAAGAAAAACTAAAGTTTTTGCTGCGCTACCCCCCCAGTACGATTACTCAACGATCGAATATGTTTTAAATATTTAGATCACACTTTGTAGGCTAAACACCGAAAACATATATTTACTGAAAGCATCATCTATCGGACGATGTTAACAACGAAAGTTTTTATTAAAATGTTTCGAAAATGCTAAAATTGCTGAACCTTATTCGATTGAGTTTATTTTCAAATTTCCTAAAAAGAAAACTTGTAAATTTATTAATATTTTAAGTTTTCATTTTTTATGTTTCAGTTGAAATTTTCTTATAACTATTCTACCTTATCATATTCCTTCATCTTCTATTTCCCTTATTTCCATTCCCTTCCACCCTTTCTAGCTTATTGTGCAGGGGAAATAAAGTTTAAAAAAAAGAAGAAAAAAAACATAGCAAGTAAACAAGTATATATATCTACTTATATTCATGCACAACGTCATCTACCCTGTATACGTATACGGCTTAAGATGCAGAAGCATCAAGACAAAGCCAATTAAAATAAGAAAAAAAAGAACAACGAAAGTTGAAAGAAAAATAAAAGGTTTAGTGTTTTTGCGATATTGATTACGAGGTGAGTGCAATTTCAACTTAAACATTGGTATTGTTAAACCCTCGAAATTAGTTACTTCATTATAAAATAGTGATAGATACCGTTTGATTCGATAAATAATTTGCATTTGAAAAATATTTAAAAAAAAACCTCTAACAGTAGATATAGTCAACATAGATGTTGTTAAGTTAGAAAAATAATATGTAAATATTCAGCAGAGCGCGTGAAAAAATAAT
The DNA here is from genome assembly GCA_036365515.1 of Torymus aiolomorphi. Taxonomy (NCBI): domain Eukaryota; kingdom Metazoa; phylum Arthropoda; class Insecta; order Hymenoptera; family Torymidae; genus Torymus; species Torymus aiolomorphi. Next base: position 123,462,853 of record CM070877.1, on the reverse strand, counting down.
AACTTAACCGAGGTCTGAAACAATTGTAAGTCGCGCGCTCCGTTTTTTCATCGACGTTTGAGAAAAGAATTAACCATTTACACAAAATATCTGTCTAATTTATTTATCTTGCCCTAGAATAGCTCTTTGTATCACCAAAAAATCATAAACAGATTTTTTAAATCTCTGCAGCGGGTTCTAACTAAAAAGCAGAGCGCGCGAGTTACAACCTTTTCCAGCGCTCGGTTCAGTTATATTACCTTTTCACGCACTTCGCGAATTAATACTTACTAGCAAGTTCAGGCGCGCTGCGCGCGCTCTTTACCTTAATTGCTTATACCTATACAATTAATATTGAAATATTATGAATTTAAAATTTATTTTACTTTTTAACATCTGCACATTTATCCAATATTTTTTATTGAAACTTGGATTATATTTATTATGGTTTATTTCTACAATACAAACATTTGGAGGTTAGAAATTTAATTATAATCAGAACAATACGTAGTCCTCCATTGTTAACTATAAATAAAATTTTAATACTTTTTTGTTATACAAAAACAAATTTGAAGCCATTAATACTATTTATGACTTATATTTTTACTTTAAATATTTCATAATTTCAAACTTTGTGGGTTTTATTTGGACTAATCAGCTAAGACCTTAAGCGAAGAGCTAAGGTCACTGTTTACCAATCACGGGCCCCTTTTAAACGGACTTAACCAATCGCAAAGGTTTTATTTCGGCTTCACATTTCCGTCATCATTCATGTGAGAGGATAAATACCTTTTCACAAGCTCTGCTGGCAAGGAGTGATTCTATAGTCTCCGAAAAACAGATTTAGTTGAGATTTTGGAAGGCATTTTCTGGTAACCAAAAATGAATCCTTGAACCCTCAATTTAATCTCAAAGGTTCTTTTTCCGGATCGCAAATATTTGTACTAGGGTAAATTTTAAAAAAGAAAACGAAAATAGACGATATAACACCTTTAATTTGCTTTTTTGCGTAACAAAATGTTGATTTACCTCAAAGTTACAAATAAAATAATCGATAAATATTATAGCCTTTTTATAGGTAAGTCATAAAATAAGTCAATTTTTATGTATGCTTTGATCTACAACTTATTTAATGATCTATAAATTTGAGTCAAATCAACATTTTGACAAGTGAGAGAAAGCAAATTTAAGATCGTTTCACTGGTAACGTAGGAACGTTACACTATTTTGCCGGAAACATTTCTACGACGTTTCAGAAACGTTGAAATGTCAGACTTTGATTCAAGGTTACGTAGTAGGAACGTCTTAGAATTGTTTGTTAACCATATAGAAAAACATTAAGATTGTAAAGTATTCGATATCGGGCCCGCCGATATAGATCGCGTAGTTCAGTTCATAAAAGAAAAGAAATTTCCAGGGTATATAAGGGACGTCTACTCTAGCAAAGCGCGCCCATTAGAAAATCGCTTATTTGATATATATAATATAGCTCATATCTTTGGTAAAACGGTATATTTGAGATTAAACTGAGGGTACTGGAATTCATTTTGTAGGTACCAGAAAATGACTCCCAAAGCCTCAGCAAAATCCGTTTCCTGGAGACTGGAATCACTCTTTGTAACATTAGGTATAGTACCTTTTCACACGCTTTATAGGTAAACAAAATAAAGATTGTTTTGTTTGGATAATCTTCACGGAGAAACACAATTTTACCCAATTTTTAAGAAAGTAACAAGAGTGTATGATGTATACTTTGATGGACGAATAGCGCGAACATCGGCACCAGTAGGAATTTTTTTACTAATTCTTACTTTGATGTAAAACATTCAAATATGATTTGAAGTTATTGAACTTTTTTGTTACGAAAATAATAGATTTCGTTTTATTTCGCTGTTTTTTGTTTCGTTATAAAAACTCGACAAAAATTCATATTACAATGATTTTTCTCAATAAAATGCGCAAAAATCGCGGTTTCGAAAAATTCCGCGTAACTTGGATATCAAAATCTAACTAAGTACTTTTACAAGGAGAGGGTTTCAGCTGCGGGAAACGGATTTTAGCAGACATTGGAGAGTCGATTTCTAGTACCTAAAAATGAAGCCTAGTGCTCACATTTCCGTCAAATGGGCCCTTTTCCTTGAGATATGGGCAATTTAATCTCAAATATCGTCTATTTCGTCAAAAAATGATGTCTCTTTTATTGACTGTCACATTGCAAATATTTAAAATACGAAAATGGGGAAGGAAACTTAGAAAAGTAGACAGTAAAAGCTAAAATTTAAGCCCTGATTTATTAAAAAATATTGATTTTCAGGAAGTTACAAGCAATCAAAGATAGGGTACGAAAATGGTTAAAAATTTATCTTCATTTCAACCGATTAAATGGATCGTATTTTTGTATTGCTACCACTCGTAACAAACTATAACGTATCAAAGAGTTTTTTCCTTAAAATTAAAAATTGAATAAGAAAAACGGAAACCCAATTTTGAGTAATAACTTAGGTATCCCATCACCTTAATAGCAATAATAAATCGTATAATAATTTTTCGTGAATTTTGAGATTTTGTGATAGCAACTTTCTTGCAATATATTTTACGTACTCATATTTGTGTGACTTGTCGTAAGTAAATTGAACGAAAATCACAATAAAATGTGTAAATATATAAATATATACATGTATATTTTTTTTATATACCCAAGGAAACGTAATTCAATCAACTTCGAAAAAAGGCAAATTATTGGTTATTGTAATAAGTATATAGTTGTTTGTATTTGTTTGAAAGATTTAGAGCAAAGATACGAATGTGAAAGTGAATGGAAGAAGTGGTGTCTAAAAATCATAAAAACAAATGTCATAGCTGACACTACGTTTATTAGACAGTGTTATGGAAGGGGTAGTGGTGCACTGCTTCGTAATACATTGCTAAAAAATCAATCAATCGGAGCAATTAGTTGCTTAAATGTATCAAAATGTATTTTGGGAAAAAAATTTGTTATATTTGAATTTACAAAATAATTATGAAGTAACTAAGTGATATAATTATGGCTATAATGTAAAAAGATCGGCATCATAGTACAAATTGTAATTCATTAAATATTTAAATTCGAAAAATATTTAGAAAATATTTTATAATTTTAATTGTTCCATAAAACAAGTTGTCCAGTTACTAATTTTCAGTTACACGAATTTTTAAACTCATTATGTAAGTAATAATAATATTGGTATACTGTAGTGATTGACAATGACAGTATCCAAATTAGATATGTAAAAATAATTTAATTATACTTCCCTTTTATATGTGTTATGATGTAATTCAGAAAAAAAAACAACATTATATGTTTCAGTAGTAAGATAGGTATATTATACTAAATGCAAAAACGTTACAATACACTCGACACGTTCGTTCATTGATTCTTTCACTTCTTGTGTTGGCTTCTTATTTTGGTTTCATCTTCATCGCACTCATTTCATGTTTTTAATGTCTTGTATTCTCTCGTTCCTCTGTATTGCAATTTCGCTCAAAACTAATATTTGTACACATTACAAAAGTATATAATTACGCATGTGTAAAATATATTAAATACTTTTGATATTTAAAACACATGATTAATTTTGAAAATTCATATTGAACTCGACAATATGAGTTAACATATAATAAAAAAAAGTAAAATTGATTAGAAAAAATTAAGATTGTCTTTCAGCGAAATTTTCAAGACAGCTGAACTTTGGTTTATTCTGATTAAGTTTTTATACAAAACTCTAATTTAATCACTTTCTTTATAAACGTTAAACGGTAGTGACTTGCAAAAAGTGTTGCATTTATTTAGCTAGTTACTTTTAGTAGTGAAATGACGAAAAACCGATTATTTCTTACAATGATTTTTGGCCGTTCTGAGAAAATTTTGGATGACTAACATTGATACGATTTTCTAATCGATCTTTACCAGGAATAGAAGGAGAAGGAGGAAAACCAGTTTCCTTGACTTGAAAATTAGAAGGGTTGTATTTTACGACGATACTTAATTAAGTTCTGTATTTTATTGACAAAGATTATGCAAAACTTAATTAAGCTATTAAGGTATGAAAACGCTATGCAAAAAGTATTAAACTTATGCATAACTCCAATTTTCTATGCAAATGTTAAGTAGTTTATACAAAACTTTAGAATGTTATGGAAAGTTAATTAAGTTATGCAAAACTTACGGGAGATATGCAAAAATTTATTAGGTTATGCAGTATCGAAAAAAGTTATGCAGAAATTAGTCAAGTTATGCGGAACATAACAGCATGCGCAGTCCTTAAGAGTAAACTTAACTAAAACGTAATAAAGTTATATAAAACATGAAAACGCTATGCAAAGGCTAATTAGGTCATGTAAAACTTTATACATGTTAAACTTATGGGAGGGATAAATAATTGCAGTGAACGCTGCACGAAAAATCTTACTTTCTTCGTGCATAACTTTTTTGTGCACAACCTAATAAAGTTGAGCATAACCTAATTAACTTAAGCATATTGCCATTAATGTAAGGCACAACTTAATGAACTTAAGCACAACCTAATTTCTTAATGCATGACTTAAATGAACTAAGGCCCGTTTTTCACACGCATAATCTTCCCAAGTATAACTTAAGCACAACTTAATTAAGTGTAGCCAGAAAACTTCAAAAAATAGAGCGGTGGATATTTAAAATTATGTCCTCATCAGTCACACACAACTGATTTTCCATGGCAATCATTGAAAACCCTCAGAGCAATTCTTAATTAAGTTATGCAAAGCTATTTTTAGGTCGATGTCAACTTAAACAATTGACAAAAGTCTCTGTGCTCGCACTTAGCGTACCGCGCTCCATTCTCCAAGTATGTCTTGTTTCTCTGATGATTTCCGTGCTTAAAAAGTTTATGTTGCACTGATCTTCTTTCTTAAGGAAGAGTCTCGCGAAAAAAGTATTCCTTTTCGGTCGGAATGTCATTTTTTCGAGTTTGCATGTTTTTACTTCTTTTTGTTTTACGTACGGATTTTTCTGAGCAAAGCTCAATTTTCGCGCTCATTCTTGTCTCTTTTTTGTTAATTTTTTTACTCTTGACGTTTTATCGAAAGGGCGGAGAAGCCTTGTTGTGACACAAAGCTCGTTGTTGTTTTCCAAGAATTAGCGACGATTTTGATAATTCTGATTGTTAGGATTGCCACTTGGTTGTCTCAGACCACCACGACCTCCTTCACCTCCTCCGCGATTGAAACCACCACGTCCACGTGTTCCATGTTGGCCGCCTCGCATCATTCCACCCGGACCACCTAAATCATAAAATAAACGATATTTAATTTAAATATATTTATTTAAAATTCCACAACACTTTTACTTGCATGTTTGTCAATCAAATTTCATCAATTATAAATCATAAAAAGTGTAAGATTAACAAGACTGAAAAATTATTAATTTTAAATACTTTGCCACATATTTAAGAGTTGTAAATATTAAGATTCAATTTTGCAATTAAGTACAAAATATAGTTATTTTAAAAATAATAAGGGTAATATAAATGATGAAAATAAAATGCTAAATAATTGAGAAAAACAAATAATTTATAATTTACTCTATTACATATACAGAATATTATTGAATAGTTGTTAGAGAATTTTAAGCTTTTTATTCTACTGTGTTGGGTTTGAAATAGTTACATTACTAAGAAACATATTTACTTAAAACTTGATAACCAACTCTATAATAAAATAAAATAATTTTAACTTTTACTATATCACAGTGTTTTATATTCAAAATATTTATTTCTGTATTTTGAAAAATAATATTTAAAAAGCTAAGTTTATATTTTGTATAAAAAATACTTCATGCTTTAATTTTTTATAGAATAAAATAATTGAAACAAAATATTACCTGGACGTTGTTGTTGCTGTTGTTGACCAGTTCCCATTGGTCGCATATTACCATCTCCTGGGTTTGGTCGGCCACTGTTGCTGCCTCCTTCCCTGGGTCGGATTTTCTTTTCTTCAACATTCAACTTCTGTCCATTTTCATCTGGGAAGTAAATCGGCTAAAAATATAAAATGACATTAATAAATTATACGTTCTTCAGTTTTATAATATAGAGTTCATATTTTTTATGAAACTCACCAAATCAGCAAGTACTGCTTTCACAACTGTCGAGTCTTCGAACGTAATAAAACCATAGTTTGGAACTCTGGTATTAGTTGCTCCTTGAGGTCCTTTTGTGCGATCAGTCTGTTTGCTATGCACGCGAAGATCAGCAACACGACCGTACTTTTCGAAGACCTGCCTCAGATCATGTTCAGAAGCATTGTGAGGAAGATTTCCTAAAAACAACTGATGAGCATCGGTGTATCCTCCAGGTCTTCCACCGGTACGTCGTTCACCATCTACAAATTTTACAAGATTACCTTTGATAATTTCGTCAAAAATTATAATGATATTAATGAATATTTTTATTCAATGGAAATAATTATGTATTTTTATTGTTATTCGTCTTACCTCGTTGCATCGGACCGCCAGTTCTTGGCATTCTTGGTTGGTACTGCTGTTGTTGATTTTGTTGTTGTGGAACACCACCCATCCTATGCATATGCTGATTAATTGGCACACCACTTGAAAGGGGAAGTGATTGATTCGTGGATTGTTGATGCGTCGGTATTCTGTCTTCCTGAATCCGCAGGTTTTGAATTGGAGGCTAATTATTGAATAAAATAATTTATTTTACGTTAATATTAAATGTTATATAATTTACATTGTAATAATTTATTATGGTGAGTACTTACTGTTGGTGACATTGACGGTTTAGGGACTTGTGGACTGGTGGTTCCAACGCTAGATTTTACCAAGTTGGCATACGTTTTTGGTCCACTGCTAATTGTGTTTGGAGATGAAACTTGATGTTCAGTTTCAGTTTCTGGAGCAGAAGGAGTGTAGCCTTCTTCAGTTTCTGGCTGTTCATTTGTCTCCTCTGATGTTGGATGAGACTCGGTTTTAATCGGCTGCTGCTGTTGTTGCTGAGAAAGAGCATCTTGTTCACTTTCTGGTTGGAATTGTTCTTGAGTAGTTTGTTCAGTAATGTATGGTTGCTGCTGTTGCTGTTGTTGAAGAGGTGGGAGTTGTTGTTGTGGCTGCTGAAGTGGTTGCTGAGAAATTATTGATGAATCTTCGTGAACAGATCCATTGATTGTCACCTGCTGCATAACAGGATGAATCTAAAATTTTATTAAGATTATTATAATTTTGTATTAAGAACATTGATTAAATATCAATACGAAAATATGAAATTTTACCTGTTGTTGAGGCATGGCATAGTAAATTTGCTGCTGTTGAGTCATTGGCGGAGGCTGCTGTTGCTGCTGCTGTTGTTGGGTTGGACTATGTTGATCAATACTGGTGATTTTTGTTGATAGTTGCTGAGCTTGATTTTGTAGTTCTTCCTTTTCAACTTCAACTCTTACATTTTCATTTTCGACTTCTCTTTCAGTACCTTCGTTGTTGCCTTCGCCTTCTTCTTCCTCTTCCTCATCAGTATAACCAAAATCTTGATAACGGAAAATGTCGTTGTGTACATAGTATTTAGTTGGTGCTTGCGCGGCTAACACAAACGTTTGCGTAAAACGGCGCATCGGGTGGCCGGCATTCGACAATTCTCCAGATACCTACAAAATATTATTATTTAAAAATTAAATGATTTAAATATAAAATTAATTTACTCCATTCCAATCACAACATAGCAAAAAAAAAAGAAGCAGTTTTTTTAACTCTATGTTTTGCAATATAATCAATGAGCCATTGAAAAACATAACCCATTCCTATAAAACAATATTTCTATTACTGAGATTAGATAAGCAAAATTTATACTATGTACGTATGTAAATGACATTCATTGTTAATAATGCATAACAAAAATCCATTACAAATTTTAAGAGAGCTACAAATTTAAAAAAAAACTTTATATGATTTTCATTTTGTTTAATTGAGTTAAATAAAGTTTGAATTTTATAATGAATTATCTATAATTGAAGCATGTTTTCCATAGAAATAAAAGTATTTGAAAAAGGTTTAGTATTTAATACAAATTTTCATGTTTGTACCTGAACAACAACTCCATTGCCAAGTGTTGATTGAGAATCGACTTGATTGATCTTAGCATGGCAATCTTGGAAATTCAGAGCTTGAATTTTTTGATGGATTTGCTTTTGACCAATGGCTGGATTGGATTCCCTGTTTGATTCCAAGCCTCCATGAACAAAAGAGGAGTAGTTGTTGTAGAACCTAAAGATGTACAAATGCAATATGAAACATTTTACATAAAGTTTCAATTATTAAGGTAGTAATTTCCAAAAATATAGGTATTATAAGTCCAAGAGATTTTAAATTACTGTATTATACCAAATACAAAAAAAAGGTTCCTAAATCACATATTATTATTTAAAGTTAATTTTTGTGGATTTCACACTACTGTTTCGTTTTGTAATTAGTATTATTAATAAAAAAAAGATTGATAATTAAAATTTGTTGAGACAAACCTGTGCAGATGTGCTGGGGCCCTGTTTAATAAGGTATAGTATTGTCGGACAAACTCACGACCAACACATTGTGGTGAGGGGGATGCCTCCATGACCATTTCCTGTCTACCTTCTTTTTAGCTGCTTACTTTCTCAAATGACGAAATATTTAATTTCGTTATCTTTATTATTTGTGCAGCTTAATTTCAATAAGGCAGTGAGTCTGTAATTAAATATAGAAAATTTGTAGATCGTAATAAAACATTGAATATGAAATGTTTTAATGTAGCCATAAGATTGTTATACAGAATAACTTTGATTAGCTTTAATGCACAGAATTTTCTAAACAAGATTCTATGTAATAAAAATTAAAATTTATTAAAATTCATATTAATAAAGGTAAATTAAATACAATCAGTGAAGAAAAAGTTGAATCAACAGAATTAAATATAAAAAGAAATCTTTTATATTGTATAGCGATTTGAATAATGATCTGAAATTTAAAATTCTGTCATAAGAAAGGACCAGAAGAATACAAAGACTTGAACTTTCAATTTAACAATAAAATTCAATCAATATTTTAAGGTAAGCTTTAGAAATAATGCAGGGCTTATCTTTGTTATCAAGATAAGCAGAGTTTAAAAAATTAAAAATTGTGAGAAAACATGAATGCTCCTAATCAAAAGATTATTTATTTCACAATCGCATGGAAATTCGACCGACAAAATAATTAATTCAGCGTTTATACATTGTATGCGAGCGCGATTAAAAATATCTAATCGAATTAGGCTGGCGAGCTCTCATATGTTAAAAAACAACATAAATTAATCCCAATGAATGCCAATCGAATTTGCACAGAGTTTAACTTGTCAGGGGTCTTCGGAGCGCGAATTCAAACGAAATCGTACGTTACATACGTGCACGTGTATACGAGAAAAAGCCAGGCTTACTCCGTCGCTGCTCTGGTTCTAGCTCGCAACACATCACGGTGTGTTAAGATTTCGCAATTCGCAGAGTAGCGAAAAAAAATAGCTAACCACGAGAGAGCGAAAGAAAAAGCATAAGAGAGGGACCGAAAGAAGAGAGCGAGAGAGGCAGAGCAACGTACTTCGGGCCTCGCCGCCTCAGTGAAGTTATAGTGCGAAAACACGTGAAGCGACCCTGCGTCACGACCGTGCTCACTGTCGCGCGTGCGAGTCCTTGAGACGCCACGCTCCGCTTTCAAGGTGCAACCCACAGGTCACCCGGTGCACTCGCGCGTGCGAGAGGAGCGAGCCCCCGACCAAATAAAGCGAATACCTCTCTCGTTCTCTATTCCCTCTCAGCGTGCGTACACCGGGCCACCGGCGAAACAAACATTGCTATGCCTTCTCGTTCGCATCCGAAGCGACGCTACCTCTCTCCCTCCCTCTCCTCTGTGGGGCGAGCGTCGTCGAATTCGCTACAGGGACCCCGAAAAAAAGGAGCCGACTTCCCGGACGTTGCACGGACCGCGCAAGCAAGCGCGCGCGCGCGATCGACCGGCCGTCCACGCAACCAGACAAGGACGGAGCGAGAGCTAGAGGTGCTGCCTCCTTGGAGCGCGCGCGCGCTCGCGTGGGTCCGCGTATATACACGGATTGTCGGAGCGATAGATGGAGGCGCCCGGGAGGAAGCCAGCCGGTGGCCCCTCCAAGTTCTCGAGATTTTGCCGCTTCCTCCGAGCAGAGCACGCGCGCGCGCCAGCAGCGCGGTTCGCCGGCGTAAGCAGCATGGCGCGATGGCTCCCGCACGCCTCGACGGCGTGTTTGCGAGGGCACGCGAGATACGCCCGTTCCGCGACGAGGCTTGGAAGCCCGGAGCATCCGATCCCTGACTCACCTTTGATGACGCTGTCCCTGCCTCCCGATACTCGTGTCCTCTGCAACTTCGATCTTGGACTGCGCTCCTGCCTGTCCTAGTGTGTGTTTGTGTGTACGTGGGGGTCGACGTCGTGCACACGCTTCCTGCGAAATGTGTACGCGACTCTCAGTTGTCCAGCAGCAAAAACAGCGCAGGGTGAGCTGGCCGACTACTACACGTCCCTCTTGACTGTCTCTTTCTCTGCTCCTCACGACCGTGTGTACAGTGTACACACGCGTGTTCAGCGGTCTAGATGGAACTGGTCTAGTGCTCTCGCTCTGTGATTCCTTCGGCAGCGCGCGACGGCAGACACTCACACGGCCATAGACGGCCACACGCACGCGCGATGGACGACGAGCGAGAAGAGTGGCGCGCGGTGCGGCAGCGTTGCAAGGTGCTAGGTATAATATGCGCAAAGTGCAAGGAAAAGTGATGCGCGGTGGCTGCTGTGTATAGGTATGTGCAAATGAAGAGTATATGTGTAATAACGGCTCTAAATTTCAGCTCGTGCACTGGAAAGAGAGAAGAGTTGGAAAGGGCCAAAAACGTAAGGCATAAGTAATGCTATAGTCGACCCTTGTGTCGTTGAGGTGCAACCTGCAAGTGTCGTGTAGGTCGTAGTCGTAGGTGGGCGAGACGATGTGGGCATTTAGCAGAAGTGTAAGCCAACAGCCTGCAGCCATGCCACAATTGCCAACGATGGCAACGATACATACCTATAATATTACTATATTGCAAGGGTCACACGAGCGCCCCCACACTCTACCGTGGCGCTTCGTTGTAGCTTGTAGTCGTAGATCCCAGCTATACGTGTTGGCAAATACATCCTTGCCATTTTTGGGCAACATTTTTAAGGAATTCGTGCGAATGGAAACAATTTGATTTTCTCAATTGTTAGTAATTTTTCCCTTAAAACGTTTTAATTATTAGGGCTGTGCAGGCATTTTAAGGATTGTTGCTCAATTGATCGTGCGGACGGTTCGATAAACTGATTGGTCCGCCATTTTGAGGCTTAGAAGATACAAATACGAACTGTACTAATATATACGTGTTGGATAAATTTAGGCATTGTGAAAATGCCTATAAAGCACTGTTTGAAATTTTATTTCCAATTTCTGTATTTGTTATTGCCCTTTTTATATTGTATTTTTATCAAATGTAATTTGTTCTTTATTATGTAAGACGATTTTTAGAAATCGATTGTGTAGGACCTTCGAAAAATAGGACACAAGTCCTAAAAACAGTATTACAATTATTAGAAATCAACCAAAAGTCAATAAGATTACAGTTTTTTTATGAATAAATAAATCAAAATTTTAAAAGAAATGAATGAAAAAAAAAGATTAGAATAAAGTTATAAAATTCGTATCCATATTTTAGGGGATTCCTTATACCGACAGAGTTCTCTGTCGTACCGACCCCAACGTTTTTAATTAAATATTAAGGGGATGCCTTACTCGTACTATTACCGACCGAGCAATTCACACAGTTTCAAGCTGATTAAAAATAAAATACGTCGAATCACAAAAAATCAAGAGAACACTCTTCTGTGTTTTTTAACGTTCTATCATCCAGTCAAAGTTTGGGGTCGAAATATCAAGCCGTTTTTTCAAAAACTTTGAACGAAATTAAATTTAATTTCGTTCAAAGTTTTTGAAAAAACGGCTTGATATTTCGACTCCAAACTTTGACTGGATGATAGAACGTTAAAAAACACAGAAGAGTGTTCTCTTGATTTTTTGTGATTCGACGTATTTTATTTTTAATCAGCTTGAAACTGTGTGAATTGCTCGGTCGGTAATAGTACGAGTAAGGCATCCTCTTAACGGGATTCCATAGTCCTACCATTACCGACCGAGCAATTCACACAGTTTCAAGCTGATTAAAAATAAAATACGTCGAATCACAAAAAATCAAGAGAACACTCTTCTGTATTTTTTAACGTTCTATCATCCAGTCAAAGTTTGGAGTTGAAATATCAAGCCGTTTTTTCAAAAACTTTGAACGAAATTAAATTTCGCTTTGTTCAAAGTTTTTGCAAAAATGACTTGATATTTCGACTCCAAACTTTGACTGGATGATAGAACGTTAAAAAATACAGAAGAGTGTTCTCTTGATTTTTTGTGATTCGACGTATTTTATTTTTAATCAGCTTGAAACTGTGTGAATTGCTCGGTCGGTAATGGTACGAGTATGGCACCCCCTTAATTGTTAAAAGATTTTTCTTGAATTCCAAAAGTTGACGCACAAAGGCAAACTTACCCTAGCAAAAAAAATAGTGAAGACAATTGAATAAAACTGAAGAAAACAGTTATTCACTGCAGATAACTGCAGAAAAAGGTCGGAATTGAGACAAAGACAACAGCTATCTGTAGTTTTCATCAGTTATTTTCAGTTATTAACTGTTATGTTCAAATTCCAATCGCAAAAAAATTAAAAAAAAATTGTTTTGTTCATTTTTCTTCACTTTTCTTCAAAATTTTCTTCACTTTGAAACAGTTTAAAACTGTTTTCTTCGTTTATTAATAGTTATTATCAGTTTTCTTCAATTATTAACTGTTATGTTCAAGTATCGAATTAAGTTGTATATAGCAAAATTTTCCAATATTTTTATTACATTTATAAACAGTTTTCATCCGTGTATAACTGTTGTCTTCAGTTTTATTCAGAATAAAACTGTTATTTTCAGTTTTTTACTGATTTCTTCACTTCTTAATGTCGCTTGCTTTTCCGAAAACAGAACATAACTGTTGATAACTGAAGAAAACTGTTTATAATTGCAAATAACTGTAGATAACTGTTGAAAACTGATACAAACTGAAGAAAACTGATAAAAACTGAAGATTACTGTTGTCTTTGTCTCAATTCCGACATTTTTCTGCAGTTAATTTCCGTTTTCTTCCATTTTCTTCAGTTTTTTTCTGATAGCTGCAGATATCAACTGTTATGAGCATTAAATTTTTTTCACTAGGGTATTACCTAATTACCGGTCAAATTTCAGATAAATCTATTGAAAAATAAAGACGAAATTTGAAAAATCGCAAAATGTCATATTTTGAGGTTAATATAGTAATATGCAACGTTGCGATTTTTCAAATTTCGTCTTTATTTTCCAATAGATTTATCTAAAATTTGACCAGGAATTAGATAATAAGTTTGCCTTTGTGCGTCAACTCTCAGAATTCAAGGAAAAACTTATAACAATTAATATTTAATTAAAAACATTGTGGTCGGTACGGCAGACAACTCTGCTGGTATAAGCCATATCCTTAAGGGTATGCCTTATATCGACAGAGTTCTATGCCGTATCGACCACAATGTTTTTAAGGGGGTGCCATAGTCGTACCGTTACCGACCGAGAAATTCACGCAGTTTCAAGCTGATTAAAAATAAAATACGTAAAATCACAAAAAAACAAGAGAACACTTCGCTGCGGTTTTGAACGTTCTATCACCTAGTAAAAGTTTGAAGTCGAAATATTAAGTGGTTTTTGCAAAAACTTTGAACAAAACAAAATTCGGTTTCGTTCAAAGTTTTTGCAAAAACAAATTGATATTTCGACTCCAAACTTTTACTGGATGATAGAACGTTCAAAACCGCAGCGAAGTGTTCTCTTGATTTTTTGTGATTCGACGTATTTTATTTTTAATCAGCTTGAAACTGTGTGAATTGCTCGGTCGGTAATGGTAGGACTATGGAACCCCGTTAAGGGAGCCAGCCTGAGTTAAAAGCTGTAAAAAACAATAAATTAATTATTGTTAGTAAAAATAGATAAATGCATTTTTATTAAATTTCACTTTTTATACATAAAGTAGCGTGTATTATAGTGCATTTTGGCACATCGATCTGGTCCATTTTACTGAAAAACTCCTTGTTACAGTTAATTCTTGAAAAACTTAAATTATAATCTGTTTATGCCTTTGCCGCAAGTTTTATCAGAAACAGATTATTATTGAGGGTCTTCTAGAGTTCAAACTATGTTATTTTTGTGAATACTACAGACAATACGGACTACTTTTCTGAAAAAAAAAAAAAGTTTAATTATTAATAACAATAAAGTTGATAATATTAGTATTTTTTATATATTATAGTGAATGTTACCTGCGTAACCATTCACTTTAAGTTATCTCTAGAGGAAGGTTGAAGAAAGCTCTATGCGCAACTGGGAATTTATCCTACGGTCCAAAAAAAAGTAAACTGGCGGAAGTGCTCTAGAAATCACAAAAATTAAATATATGAGAAAAATGAGTTTAAAGTTTTAACATGCATTTCATCTAAAATCTATTTACATCCATTATAGTTAAAATTAATTTTATTAAAAAAAATATTATTTCAAATACTGTCTGATATTTAGTAATAATTTTTCTAATAATATTTTAAAAAATTTAGTTAGCTATGCTTTCTTACACAAATAAAAATATTTATCAATTTTCTAGTTTTATTCTTTTTTTTTTTTAATTTTATTTTCACTGATTTTATAAACTATTCTATAAACTAATTCTCAGTCAAATTTGAGATAAATCTATTGGAAAATAAAAACGAAATTGGAAAAACCGCATGATGTATATTTTGGGGTTATTATGCGACGTTGCGATTTTTCAAATTTTGTCTTTATTTTCTAATAGATTTATCTGAAATTTTACCGAGAATTAGATAATAAGTTTGCCTTTGTGCGTCCACACTTAGAATTAAAGAAAGAACATATAACAATTTATATTTAATTAAAAACACTGAAGCCGGTACGGCAGATAACTCCGTCGGTTTAAGGCATCCCCTTAAGCTATATAATTCACTTTCATCAGCAATTCGATTTTTTAAAATTTATGTACAATTCAGTGATATATACTATTCAATTTTATTTTAATTCACTAGTCTTTTTTGTGTCTCGTGTTCAATCTAACGTTATTTAAAACGATTTGACAATTAAAATAAATAAATAAAACTTTCTGAACAAATAAAGATGTGCACATAGCCTCGTGAAAATATTATGAGATCTCATATGGGGTAGTAATTAAAATCTCACAAACATCTCATATGAGATCTCATATAAATCTTATATAGGATCTCATCCGAATTACAATAATAATCAATTTATTGTTAATTTAGAAGAATGAATAAATATACCTAGCGAATATGGAAAAAAAACACAAAATTTTATGAGTATATTTTATTAATGTTATTATTTTATTTGCTCATTTTTCCATATTCATTAAAACACCAATTTTTTTCATTTTTCTAAATTAACAATAAATTGAGACGTTTGTGACATTCCAATTACTGGGCGCGTTCGATTTATAGGGTTTGCTACGTATATAGTATATCGATAACATTATAGCAGAGAATATAGAATATACTGAATAATAATATATTCTATATTCTCTGATTATAGTACATTATACCACTCTAACCTCAAAATCACAACTTTGATATGATTTTTCGGCGCTCGTGGTATAAAATACCGTTCGAAACTAGTGCGTAAGTCGATTATTTAGGTGGTGTGACTTTTTCGCACTCGCTTCGCTCGTGCAAAAAATCACACCAGCTAAATAATCGACTTCCCCACCCGTGTCGAAATGTACTAAATACGATACTCGTGACTTAGTGGCTCTTTATTGCACGACGTTTAGCGCCCTCGCTGCGCTCGGGCACTAACCTCACGCCGTGCCAAAAAGAGCCACTTTACTACTTTAGTCACACGTATCGTAATATGCTATTACATATGAGGCACGACCGCTACTACTCAGGAGAACCTCATATCTTCGTCGTTGCAGAAACTGTTACATCTCAAATACTAATATATTATTTTATAATAATCTGCTTCCAAAAAAGTAAATTCATTTTAAGTATTCCTCACTATGTCCGAATGTTTAAAAATCATCTTTATAGGTCTAGCTCGTTAACAATTGATTGCACACATGAAAATGTTATAAATAGTAAAAAGGTTTGTTTTGATGTTATCTATAACTTTCATATTCAACGTTTCTATGTAAAATCAAATTCTGTTAAATAATAAGTTTAAATCAACTATTGCAGGTATATAGACGTTAAAAATCGTTTTTATAGGTTTAGTTCGTTAGGAATGAAAATGTTGAATGGAAAAAACTTTTGTTTATTAATATTATCTACAACTTTTGTGTTTAACATTTTTGTGTAAGATTAAATCCTGTAAAGTAATAGCCAAAAATTGACTATTTCTGATGTTTTTAGCTATTACTTATATTGAAATAGTACATTATGTAACAAGGGACTAAAGTCGCCGATTATTCCCGCGAGTGAGTTCATCCAAGGGAATGATCGACTGTAGTCCCGTGTTACATATAGTACTTTTGTTATTTTGTATTTATAACCTATGTATTATAATTTTGTTAGTTTTAACCTAATTCACCATAAAGCTAAAAAATTAGACTATGTTACTTTATTCCCGCTAATTTACTTTGTTCCCGCATTATGCGGGAATAAAGTAAAAGAGGGAATCAGACGCCACTTTTGCCCCGCTTTTCAGGCTATAAAATGGCCATTATAGTAGAGATGGGAATAAAATATTTTTCGTATCAAAGAATTTTCAGTGTGAAAAAGATCTCTTTTAATTCATTCTAACAGATGCATTTCTTAGATTTTTTACTAAAAATTAATTTTGTAGATATTGTACTTGAAAATCGATTTTTTCAAATTTTTATTTGCTCTAGTGTTTTTGTATTTGGCAAGATTTGGTTCAATATAGGACCATCACAACCCTATAATTAGACGAGCGTAAGTATCTGGTATATTATATTACGCGTCTAGGGAGGAATAGTATATTACGCAACTAGGGAGGTAAAGAGTTGGCCAGTACAGAACATATTTGCCACCCTCGCCTTCGATTCGGGTGATTTGCGCCTCGTCGGCTGAGAGGAAAAAGGTCACAACTCGGCCGAGCGCGTAAGAAGTTCCAACTCGGCTTCGTGCGTAAGAATAAGGTTACAACTCGGGCGCTTCGTTTTTTCATAGACGTTTGAGTTAAAAGTCGCTGTAAAGACCTGAAGAATTTCTCTTCTGTATCCGAGTCTCGATCCAAGCATTCATGAGTAATATAATTATTTCTCCATCTTCTTCTCTAGAAAAGTAAATTTTATAAATTATTTCAACTGAAACGTCTATGAAAAAACGAAGCGCCCGGCGAGTTGCATAACCTTCTTACACGCGAAGCCGAGTTGTAACCTTTTTACGGGCGAAGCCGAATTGGAACCTTCTTACGCGCTCGGCCGAGTTGTGACCTTTTTCCTTCCAGCCGACGACCTGCTCTGGACTGGTCAACTCTTTACCTCGCTTAGTTGCGTAATATACTATTTCAGGACTAAATGATTTACACATGAAATAAAAATTTCTTCTCTTGTAGACCCTATCAAATTTAAAGAAATATTTGGAAGTTTAAATGACGCTGTTTAACATGTATTAAATTGGCATATAAAAAAAATTACTAAAGATACATAGTAACGAGCAAATGCTGATATATTAAAAAATCACTATGTATAACAGTAATACAATTGATAAGTGATTGAACTTACCACGAGTCTTTCTTTAATTCAAAATAAAGAAAGTTACTTCCAGTACCTTCTGTCACAAGCCAGAAGACTTTGAGTTACGTGCCCGACTATAAATGGTGTTGACATATATTTTTAAAGACTGAATTTTTTTACTTTAATAGTCTATTTGTCATTTGAAAATGAAATTGCTGTGTGTGTGTATCTCGATGCATAAGTATAAGAGATTAAAGAGGCACAGACACGGACGCTTCGTCATTCGTAAAATCATACTTACCATCCGAGCGTGGAGACATATTACATAGAAGTATACTTACCTACAAATAAGAGATTTTCTGTACGAAATAATTTAAAATGTACACTACTCCAAGTTCTAGGAGAATACAAAAAGACTTCAAATTGAACCTGTACCTGTCTTAAACCATTTTATTTTTTCATATTTTTAAATTGGTTTTGATAAATAAAAAGGAACGAAATCTGTGCTCTACGAGGATATGGTTCAACTACCTACTTGAAACTTTATATCTTTTTCGAGAACATTCATTTTATTACTGAAACTGCAAACGTGTTCAGTATAATTTTCTTCATAGTTAGGCAAAAAGCAAAACAGATATAAAAGAGAAAAAGCAATGAATTTTACAATGATTTCTAAAAAATCCAATTTTTCTCTAGCTTAAAAATAAATTGAAAACAATTATTTAATGTTATCAATTCATCATTTATTAAGGTGATGTGATACCCTGATTTCAATATTTTTTAAATCAACATTCAAACGTTTATTTCGAAAAAGCCGACTGTCAGGCGCTCCGGACAGATAAACACTATATTTAGAAATTTTTTTGAGGGATTCTATTAGTATTTTCGTTAGCTGTGCTCGTTTTAAAAGTAGGTTAATTGCAGATACCTACTTACCGACAGTACGGTTTTTATTTAATTAAATAAATTCTCATCATTTTTTTGGAAAAACACGTCTGTCAGGCGCTCCGTATATGTAAATACTATACTCAGAATTTTTTGTGGATGATTCTAATGGTATTTTCATGAGATGTACTCTTTTTCAAATTATGTCGGTAATATAACATCACCTTAATGGAAATATTTTTTTTAATAATTCAAGAGAAAAATATTTTATGTATCAATTTGATGATATAACAAATAATTGGGAAATAACATATTTCATATTTTACAAGATGTTAAAATAATTTATTTTAAATGATTGCATGGTAAATAATAAAAGTGCAGAAACTTGTTAATAATTTCTTGCAAACAAATGACACTACTTCAATTTAGAAATTGAATTCACGAAGTTATATTGATTATATAAACATTAAAAATTAATTTTTGTTACTTCGTTAATTTAAGACTAAAATATAGTAATTCCGTAAATTAAACAATAGTTGTACACCCGATGGACATTGATTCGTGTCGTTAGTGACCGTCATGCATAACTTTTTCAATTGTTTTATCATTTCTTATGTATGTTAACGTTCAAAAGCTTATGCGTGACGGTCATTAACGGGGTACATTCAACACGAATCAATGTCCATTGGGTGTACATTATACTAGATTATAAAAAAAAAAAAAAGTAACAAAGGTGAATTAAGGATTTTTTTTTAGGAAGAAGTCAAATATAGGTTGTTTTATGTACACAAAATGAATTTATTTAGATCTATTTCTTACCAATAATATTCAAGGAAGCAATCGTCTTTTATACGATAATATTCGTTTCCGCTCTTATACACTGCTCTTTAATTAAAACAGAAAAACTGATGTACATCTTTGCTAATTTCGAAATTAATAATTTTCGAACTTCAAAAAATTTCTATTTCAGTTTTTCTGATTCTATTTGTTCTTTATATCGCGTAAAAAGTACATTGCCTGCTTAATTCTCTATAATTAGATAATCTGTCGCTCATACTTTTTTCAAACTAAGTTACAAACAAAATTAAAATAAACTTACACAGGTTAAACGTTGTAATACAAGAGATGTTACTTCTTACGATTAACCCTGAATAACTACTTTTACTACTAAACTTTTCTAAAGACTAATGAGTTGAGTTTTATGCAAAACTCGCTTCTGTCGCCATAGAAATAAAAGTTTTGTATCTACAATTGCGCTTCCCCCCAATTTGTATTTTCGATTACTTATAGCGTAATCGCAGTGAAAAAATTATATTACTAAGTTTCGAGTAAACTTCATTCAAAAACATAAAAATACTGAAATTAAATTATTATTGAAAAATCATTTGACAATATACATTATTTGTGACTGCTGCATTTAAACTTAAGATGTACATATAATATTTTTCAGTTAAAAAGATGATAGCTGGTGTCACAGTTTTAGATGTGTATAAATCGAAGACAGAATACAGTTATTACAAGCAAAAAAGTAGACGAAATTGATTAAACGTCTCTTTTAAGTCTTTACAAATGCTCGATTAACCTCTAATGAGGCAACAAAGCGAGCTACTTCGGCTTTTTGGCAAAGCTTAGTGTTTTTGTCAAAATGCTTTTGAATGATCATGATTCGACAGCTATGATGCACGATGATTGACTTTTTTCGATGATTGGTACTGCCTACGCGGTTGCGCTTGGGAGTCTTGTTGATAATGACGAGGCTTTGTTATGGAATGATGATTTGAGAAATTATTGGATGGGTGACCTGAAATATAACATATATCATTTTAAGAAACAAAATTTTTTTTCAAATAATTTATAACGAAAAAGGAAAAATAGGTACTTTAAGAAATAAATAAAATGAAAATAAAAAAATAATGAAAATTACAAATATATTATAAATTCAAACAAAATCAGAGACTTTAATAAAATTTATTACAAAAAATAAAAAAAATTCATAAATAAATTAATAAAAACTTAAGGTCAGAAAAAAGAGAGAAACTCACCAATAGTTACGATGCGAGGGGCATCGCGGTCGAAAGGAAATTTATGGCTTTTAATAGGGCTGGTGCCTCTGGTTTTGACGACCGCCACCTCTCTGCTTTCCGCCAAAGCCTGAGCCTCCTGCAACACAACCAGTTAAATGTTTTAGACTAAACTTAACTACTTGTATAAAGAACCATCAACTTTCTACTTCACTATCAAGCCAATACAACAAGTAATTAAACAAATCACTCGATCAATTATTAATCAAATGATATGGAAATTAAAATTATTAAAAATGTTACATTCGCATTAATTATTTAAGAATGTTTATGCACTAATTAATCAACTAAATTGTATCTTAAGTAAATAAAATATAGAAACTCATAGGAATAAGAGATGCAAAAATTCTATCGAGAGGCTACAGGCTAAGGTGTAGTAGAGCTGCAGATTTTTTTTTGCCTTGTCTTTTAATTTAAGACTTAAAACATGATTTTATCATGTCCAGGCAAAATTTCTCTCTTCTTTTTATCCCTTCTATTGCCAATAAAATTTTTTACCATTTAGATCGAATCTCCAGATTTTATATGAACTTACAATTTTGAAAATATTCTGCATACTCTTGCTTGTCTCTTGTCCATAGAATTTCTCATTATTATTTTTATTTTCCTTTATTTAATTGTATGATTGTTTGGAAAAGTTAGGAAAAGCAAGGACAGGGACAATATTACATGCAGAAAAAATAGAATGTCATGGATGCGCGTTTTTAGGTTTCTTTTTAGAACGTGTTAATTTTATGAACTTATTAAAATATGTGATATGAAACAAAACAATAAGATTTAATTTTCACCTGATAGAATATGCTATTAGTACAAAAATTTACAATACTTCTGGACGAGGAGAACATAAAATTAAAAAATATGACTGATCCGGTAAATCGGAGTCGAGCCATGTGCGCGAGGGGTAAGAAAATGGTAGGTGGTAAATGTCTTATAAAAAAAACTAAGTTTAATTGTCTTTGAATGTCAAAACGTACACAAAAGAAATGGAATATTTATGGAAAACAAAGAAATGGAAGACATGGTAGTAATTAAAAAAGTTAGAAGTCAACTAAAGGAACGCTAATGCGTACCTTTGCCGCGTGCACCACCGCGCCCACCACTGTAGCCACCATCGTAACTACCACCGCCATAGCCATAGCCGTCTTCATTTTCATGGAACACACGGTGTAAAAACAAAAGACAATTCCGTAAGTTTTGAAAGTTAACTTGGCATTTTCTCATTTGCTTACATTAATAATTAGATTCAATAATATTTATATCTGTTAACGACTCTTCGCGCACATGATCGTACTTTATCATCCTAAATAATATTTATTTTATTTGTGCATATAAAAATTTATATTATTTTAGTCATTCAATTATTAAAAATTACGGATATATAAATATTATTTTAATTTATATTAATTGTGAAAATGTCAAAAAAGCAAAATTCATTGTAATCCGTAATTTTGTAATTGCTTACTTTGGGGCAAAATATCGAAACTAGTACCACATAGAATAAAAAATTTCAAGGAAAAATTTTTAAGGTTTAGGTTTTTTAAAAATTTTGTAATGTGTAAAATGATAGGAAAATAATGAAATTTTGTTAAGGAAATATCAGACCTGAATTTGATTTTATGAATTTTATCCAGCATTTTTTTCTTACAATATCATTGCCATGCAGTTCAAAATATCAAACATAAAATTTAATGTATTAAAAATCGATGTTAAAGTTAAATTAAAAGTTCATAAAATTTTATTTTAAATTTAGAAATTAATAAGAAAAAATTCATCTTCGACTTAATGATGTTTAAAATGATATATGACGGATATTAAAAATAGTTATGGAGTATTGAAACAGTTAAATAAAATTACCATATCCGCTATAGTCATAACCACCATAACCACCATAGCCACCGCCATAGTAGTCATAATTGCCTCCATAGCCGTCATAGCCACCGCCGTAGCCGCCGCCGTAGCCTCCTTGGCCGCCATAACCGCCGTAGCCTCCTTGCCATCCACCTTGGCCTCCGAAGCCTCGGCCTCGTCCACCACGCGCTCCGCGTCCTCCTCTACCAATACCACGCATGCCTCCCATTTCGGGTCTAGGAGTAGCTTTCTTTACTTCAACTTCTTTTCCATTGATAGTTTGTTTTGAGGTTTTCAGAAGTTCATTAGCAACTTGCTCAGATTCAAAAGTGATAAAGCAGAATCCTTTCCTTTGGTTTTTCGTCTTGTCGAAAGGCATTTCAACGTCAACAATCTAAACAGAAAAAAAAATTTTTAATATAAAACACATACAATAAATTTCGAGTTTATTATGATAACATTTTATATATTAATTAAATACGTACTGTTCCAAATTGGCCGAAGAAAGACTTAATATCGTCATCAGAAAGCTCTGTTGAAAGACCTCCAACAAAGATTTTGCCATGACGAGCTTTGGCTTTTTTGGGATCAACTTTCTTGTTGTTAATGATGTGATCTCCATGTGCCATAGCCTATATTAAAAAACAAAATATATATTACTTTAAAGTGAAATAAGCAATTGAAAATTTGATAAAAAAGAGAAAAACCTCAGAGAAGGATTTTCTTCTTTTTCATTCAGTAGCAGAACTGACTTCATAATATCATCATAAAGCCAAAGAAATACATTTTACAAGTTTAATAATCTATTGGGTTCTTTACCTTGTCTAAAGATTCTGCTTTAGCAAAAACAATGAAGGCAAAACCCCTAGAACGGCCAGTGGTTGGGTCTGTCTTGACATTTATACTCTCAATGTCACCAAATGTACTGAAGTGGTCCCTTAATTCTTCTGAAAAAACAAATACATGCAAACATTATACCAAATATGCAAATAAATTTTTATTTTCAAACAAAAAAAAAATTCAGAAAAAAAAGAAAAAGAAAAACAGAAAGGAAAAAAAATGATTAAAAATTCAATAAGCTCAGATTCTTATATTAATCTCATACAACAGTGCCATTCTGTTGTCCGAAGGTGTCCTAAGATGATACACATCATGGCTTATAGTTCAACAACAAAAAAAAAAAAAAAAAAAGAAAAAAGGAAAAAAAAAAAAAAAAAAATATGAAAAATAATACTCACTGTCTGTTGTTTCCCAGCTAAGTCCACCAACGAACAGCTTTCTACACGATGCAAAACAGAAAAAAAATACAAATTAGCATACTTGAATCAAACATATTTTTTATGGTTTTCCAATAAGTTTAAAATTGTTATATAATTCAATATTCTGCTACTTTTATCCTGGTTACTTAAATATTTTGATTGACATTCAAATATTTTCATTAAAATATCACTGAAAAAGCTGTGAATTAATATTTAAATTTATTTAATAGACAATGTTTATTTTGAAAATAAAACTTAAATTTTCGCATTTATTTATTATCAATAAAAATCCAATATTAGTTTTATTGAATTACAATAAAATCAAAATTATACAATAAATTGGGTTATCGATGACAGGTAAACGAAGTTTCAAATCTGTTGGGTTAAAAAGAACTTCTCTCAATGCTTAAAGATTACTTTAAATCTAATTTCATGAAGGAAAGCCAAGAAAGAATGGAAGGAAGTACCTATCATTCAGCGAATCCTGGTTGCCCTTAGCAGACCTGCAAAGGTAATTTTAATTATTGTATTTTGACGAATACCAGGCCTTCTTTTTAACGTTTGATTTATTTGAAATCCATCAGGTGTTCATCCAATTCGTTAATTAGAAAAAAAAAAAAAAACTTAATAAGTTAAAGCTATTGTTAAGAATTTTTAATTTACTAGAACTTGGACTCCTGGAATTCAAAGAAGAATCTAAAAGAAACCCTGTCAAAGAAATCTTAAATTTATTTGATTCCGAAAAAATTTACTTTGTAACTATTCAGCACACCGCTTCAATAGGATTAATTGATTTTATCAATTTCGACGTTACCACAAGTATATTACATCAAATAGCAATCAATTACAATAATAAAAACCACAAGATACTGTAAAAATTAGAAAATTGGAGAAATAATTACAGTTACATCAAAATTACAAGAATTACATATCATTACAAGAAAAAATTAAAATTACAAATTTTACAAAGAATAATTCAAGTCGCAATTTTTATTTTATTTTAAAAACGGCCTTAAAAGTTTAAAAAAAAAAAATGCATTTCGTTTAAAATGTTCTGATGAATGTCAACCTCAATTGCTGCAATATATTCTTTGTCTTCTAAACTGATCCCAATGGCTTGTATACTCTTTATTACGCAAAATATCTTCAAGACTAAATCCCTTTTTTTTTATTTTTTATTTATTTTTTTAACTTTAAAATATCATACTTTCTTGGCATAGTGAAGTTTCGAATATACGCGTATCAAATATTGAAATTCACTTGGTATTTTTAGCAAAGAATTTGAGATCTGAACTCCGCTGCTGATAAATACCGTGGAGGCAAGTGCTTCCGAGAGGTGTCATCTGCACATTGTTGTTGCACTCAGGTGTTGAAGCCGCGTATGCAGCCATCGGCTAGCAGCATTTTCATGGTGCAGGTCCACTGTTCAACCGCTGGCTTGCCACCTGCAGACCAAGCCACACAAATTGGGTTAGTGGCATTCCAAGCTCCTATACCATTTATCATTTGATGATTCTTACAGGAATTTTAGAAGCTTATTTTGATACCTCACTTTAGTTTTGCTAACAATGAGACTGTGCTCCGGCTCACGATGCAAATGGCACTTTTATTGAGGCTTTTAAAAAAACTCAAAATTCGAAATGCATTTTTGACAGTTTCTAAATCTACAAACGCCTGAAACATTTATATTATTCTTTTAAAATATTTAGAGCGCCTTTGATGCTTTACATTTACAAAAACTGTTTCAAATGGCTTAAAAATCCATCTACATTTTATAATCACTTTGCACTTAAGAAATCTGTACAATACATGAGTATACAAAATATGTCCAAGATTTATTTTTAATGCGTCGAAAACCATTGGAGCACACAAATTTAGAAATATACACTATTTTCACTTGGAAGAGTTTGAATAAACACATTATTTTACAGTTTAGAAGTAATAAATAATAACTAAAATGCAGCATTAAAATTAATTTTTCTATAGAAAAATCTTGCAGTGATTAATCACTAACAAATATCACTTAATACTATTAGATTAAAGTCTATTGATAAGTCTTTGAATCATAGTTTCAGAATAGACTGAAAACAATTATATGACTACTTGATTTATCTGGGTTTACTTCTTGAGTGTCTAATTTACTTCAATATTGTGAATCATTTTTATTCACAGTGATTTTCAAACAAAATATCACGTTTGAAAAATTAATTAACTCTAAGAACAGGAATTATATAATACTTGGTTCTTAGCATCCCATAACATACTACTGAACTTCTTGAACAGTAATACATGTAATTAAAATTGATTTGATGTGTAAGTATAGAACTAATTTTCCAATAACACGTCATTTTGACTTATATTTTGGTACAAAAAGTTAGAAAATGTTTAGAAGTTTCTTAATTATTGACTTTATCTGTTTAAATTTTAATGATTAATCAATATCTCCAGCATGATTTTTAAAAACATTCATTGAAAAAAAAGAAATGAGTGTAGAAATTCACACAAAACTAAAATTGCATATAGTCAATAAATGTTTGGAGTCGACACAGTTTAAAAGTAATAATATCACCAAAAATTTATGCCTTTAAAACTTGTTTATATCAAATGGCAATCAATATTTTGTACTTTAATAATTTATTTTATCGTGCATTTGTATTTTTGCAAGGCTTCGCGGTGAAAAAATTGGAGATCTGAAGTTTTGGTGATTTGAAGTATTGAAGAATTGGATGCGGAAGAAGCGAACGTTGATCACAAGTAGTCCAAAAGGCAAGATGTATCTCAGTGTCTCGACCTCGAAGTAACATTCAGCTGCAAAAATGCTCCAAAAACGAAGATTTTCTGTGTCTCAAATGCATTACTTTACATTAAATTTTTACCGAACTATTACAATTTCTCGATCTTGAATACTTAAATTCTACAGATTGATGATAACAAAGATCATGTACAGTTAAATTAAGTGATGTAATTGAACAATTTATCAAACAAATTAATAAATAAAACCTTTTTTACAAATGATTGTATTAACAATTACGAGCGTTTTTGTTTACGTTTAACTGCTGAACTCAATTTTATAGAATATATTATTCGCCGAGCAAAATGACAAACTCACGTCATTGCAACAACATTCATGCACAAAACGTCCAAATTTTATCTGCAAAGCTAGACAAAAATGTGATGTGTGGCGTGTGGTATTTGTATTAATTTCAATTCCCAAGAACACCTGACTTCCTTAAATAATTAAATTGAAGCTTAAGAATCTAAAAAAAATTTTCAAATAAACTACATTTTGTGAAATACATAAAAGAAGTTCAAAAACATGACAATTAACAACTTAATATATTAAAAGTACAAATGGCAAACTTACTGTTTATATTATGAAAATACACATTAAATTATTCATTAACAGAATTTTTGTCTTGAAAAGGCTTTTAAAATCCAATTGTTGTCAGAATAAACTTACCGTTTACTTATACAAATTTTAACCATTATAAAAAAAAAGAATAGTTTACACCCTCAAAAATTAAACTTTCCAAATTTTGAGAATATTCAGCAATTGTAAAATCAGCAATAATAATTCATAAGGTATAACAGTGTTTAACACTTAAAATTAGTACAATAATAATAATAAAAATATTTCAAATCAAGAGTGGAAATTGACTTTTGTCAGCATGGTCAAACGGTACAATTGAAATGCGGTTGAAAAAGTTCCCATCACGTGTAATTAACGGGAAGGAGGTGACCAGCCAATTCTGTACATAAAAGTGGAGCAGCTAACGGTGCCATTATCTCGCAGAGTACTCCGGGATACACACGCATCCCACGTAAGCATACGAGGCGAAAAATCAATTTCCAATCAGACTACGGAACGCGCTATTACAGGGCAGCGGGTGGGGGTGGTGGTGTATAAGTGGAGAGACGCGCGTAGGAAGAGATCTCGGCGTCGCTGTCGCCGCCATTGAACGCGCGAGAGAAGAGACTCAACGAGGAGTTTCCACGCAAGAGCGCGTGACCAAGCCAGAAGGAGTCGTACGCGTGTCCGCCATTTTCCCTCTCAAGTAGTTACACACGCGCACAGTGCATGTGTACATATATATGTATGTGTGTGTATCTATGTACATACTAGAACACCACAATTTATATCGACTTTGTCGCCATTAACGAAATTACTAGAACCCTATGTATAATATACACTCGCAAAAGTCGCTACGACGCGAAGTACGACACCGCTCTCGTAGCACATTACATGAATTCCAAGAGAGCAAAATTTCCACTGAAATCTACAGCTCCTCCAAGTGCAATCCCACAGTAACGACAGATTCCAATATGCCAATCGAGCTTCGCTGCTCGCAAAACGGCTGCAAATAGCCTCAAGATAATTGAGCGAAGGTGCGATGCCGTCCGATTACAAAAATCTCTCGACCATCCCACTCGGACGAGCGATCGAGGCCGCCGCCGTCGTCGCCGCCATTTTTACTACGCGTCAGCTTAGAGCGCAGTTAGCGTGACGCCGCTTCTTTTGGCTTGATCAACGCGCGTCCCTCGCGCCTATCTCAACGACTCGACTCTTCTCATGCAGGAAATAACGCCCGACGCGACCGCGGCGGAAAAAATCACCATTCTTGTGAGCAAGCAAAAATAACGCGAAAAAACGTGTTGTCGTGCATTGAGGGAGGGCCGACTGAGCGCGTTCACACTTTTTCAACACCACGGATCGACCAGGGAATAAATGAGGGAACAGAAAAAGAACAAGAGCGAAAGTTATTTACCTGTCTTCCTGGGTTTCCTGGGAACCATTCTCCTGTCCTGTGGCGTCGCCGCCGGCGCCGGTCGTACCACCGGTGCCGTTGTTCTCGGCCTCGCCGTTTTGCTCGAAGTTCTGCTCGGCGACGTCCTCACTGAAGTCCTTATTCTCCTGTTCGGTAGTCATGGCTATTTTTGTGCTTCTAGTCGCTGATGAAGACAACGAAGTAGTACACGGATCAACCGGTATCTAAGCGACTGAATGGAAAAGAGCGGGAATCCTTCTCTTTTCTTCGGGGGCGGTGTGCAGAGACAAAAGAGTTCTCGGAGATTCTCACGCGCGTCCGAACTGCTCGGCTGCCGAATGGAGAAGATCGACTCTGTGAGACTGCGCGCTCTCCCCGCCGTTTATGACGCGCGTCCGCGCGGCCGTAAGGGTGGGGATTGGCACGATGAGGGGTGAGGGGGGCCGCGTCGCTTGCAAGGCATTCTGGGTAACACGCTCTCGACCAATGGCAAGCTTGGCTACTGCCGGACAGGACCGTAGGTACCTATGCCTATAGCTTGGTCCCCGCGGCGCCCCTTTCAAAATACACGACACCTCCGCGAATGTCTACCTACAGCTATACAACACGTGTCAGGACAGTGCGCGCGTTTTTTCCATAGAACACACGATGAGCTTTACATAGATGTGTTAGATATCATATGCCTGAAATGTTTAGTTATCGATAACATTTATGATATTGCCCTTACCCTCTGTTTTTTCTAAGTTATCAAATTTTCCTAGCCCATGTCGTGCTCTATTTTGTAATATTACGTCCAATTCTCCGAAATGAGGCGTACCTATTTCATATATATTTTTTCTTTGTATCTTTTTGCTAATAACTTAAATTTTTCATAAAACACTTTATTACTGTTTCGATTGCCCATTTAATTAAATAATAATAACTCTCTTCATACTTTTACTTCGCCTTAATCGTTATTTATAAAATAAGAAACATAAGTAGCGTCATTCTTGTTGGTTTTCTCATTGTTTCCTTTAATAAGTATAATACCGTAATTTAATACATTACTGATAATTTCTTTGTCCTAGCAAATTCTGTATTCACATGAACAGCGCTGATTCCAATAGTTATTGCAAATCTAAATATTTTGACGTAACATTTATGCATTTAGATGATTAACAATTACGATACACCATCCAAGTAGATTGATTTGCTTTCATGTGAGCATAATTAAACTTCAAATTAATGGAAATGTTAGTCTCAAGCTTGATATCGATTAAATGTAAAAATTGTTAATGTTTTAACAAATTTTCCAAAGATTAGTTTATGCGCAGGGTGTAGAAAACGAAAGCTTCGACACTGTCAGCCAAGAACGCCAATATCGACGGCTCCGACCGGCGCGTCCGGAACTTAAAATATTCAAACTTCATTTTGCGCGTTATCGCACGGCATTTCCATCTTTTTAAAGCGAAAAAATTATCGAAAAATTTTCACCCTAAATTCATCGACACATCTAGGAATTTCATTGTATTTTTCCTGAAAACATCATTTTTAGCCGGCACTTCGTCTGCGTCTTGTGGCCCCGCGCATCTTGCAAGGGCGCTGCGATCGCCCCCGATCGGTGGCGTCGTCCCGACGCCGTACATGTACGTGTCTCCCACACACCCAGCAATGAGCCAACTTCCGTATGCGCGTCAGCAGCGGCGCGCACAAACCGGAAATCAATAAAGTGGGGCCGCCGCGTGTGCACGCGAAGCGCCCCGCGCGATTTCCCGTCTTCCCCGGCGTCTTTTGCCACTCTCTCCCTCTCTCTCTCTCTCTCTCTCTCTCTCTCTCTCTCTCTCTCTCTTCTCTCTCTCTCTCTCTCTCTCTCTCTCTCTCTCTCTCTCTCTCTCTCTCTCTCTCTCTCTCTCTCTAAATCCCCTTCTCCCGTCTGTATGTGCGTACATTTATGGGAATAGCACATGAGGGTACTCATCCTCGAATTTTCGAGAAAAAGAGACGCCGTTGCTTTTCGGTATCCCGAGGCCGCAGGACGCTTGACCTTGTCGCTGCGGTTCTCTCGCAACGGAAATATATGTAGGTAGTCATTTAGTCAAGTCCATTCTCTTTTTTTCTTTTGTGAGATTCGGAGTGGGTAAGTCCACGTGTTCGGGTCAATGTCTGATACTGGTCCATTCGTAGTATAGGTGTTTTTTGCTGGCTCGGCGATTCGTATTTTCTTACTATACCTACCAGAACGCCACTGAAGAGCCTCTCAGCCTTTCAAATGATGCGTGCTCAATAAAAATTTATCTATAAAGGGTACCATTAATATAAAAATGACAATGATTCTGTAAATACCCATATTATACAATAAATTGATAACAAATAAAAAAACATTGCAAAATATATCATAATGCCATCACTCTTATTGCGTTAACATTTAACACTCGAAATAGAGCATAATTTAGGTGATATAAATGTTATGAAATATCTGCAAAATGTTCGTTTTCTATAAATAATGTAACAAAATATTATCTATTTAACGAATATTAGATTAGTGTTCTATCTAGTAGATAAAAAATGCTATACAAATAATAAGATAATAAGTGTATTTATTGTTACTATTAACTTTTATGAGAAGATAGAGGAAATCGAAAGATACATGTAATAACTGAAAAAAGAAAAAAGTTCGGATATATATATATATATATATATATATATATATATATATATATATATATATATATATATATATTGTTACTTAGAAATAAAACTGAAATATTTGAAAATTATAAACTTGATTAATATACAATCGTAACAAATAGTACAGCTATTTTTAGTTTTAAAATCTGCTATGTTAAAAAAACAACTTTCAACCTACGCGATTATAATGGTTACGGCGTTTCTTAACAGGCTCGGAATGTTATTTGGGTTATAACGGTTTATCACGTGAAATCTCAACTTTCTATGGATAATAATATTCGTTTTAAAAATAATGGAACGATTTTGAGCATTTTTCTCACATAAATTTCAGGAGATAATAAAATAAGGAATTTCATTTAAAAAAATACTTTTCAGTATTGACATTTGCATATAAATTATCAACTAAAATTTTCTTTGTATATTTAATGTAAAATTTCTTACATGCAGAAGTCAAATTTTTGGTAAGCCTTTCAAGTTTGTTTTCAGTTGCCTATGGAATTTTCTCGTAAATCCACTTTTAGTGAAATGTATACCTCTTCGTACTGCATACTTTTGATTATCTTAGATAATAATCATCATGACGAGTCTTTCAGATGTATTAAACTGTACTTACTTTTCCATTTCTCAAAGTTTTATTCAATGAATTACATTTTCTATGAATTTCGTCGTTAAATGCATAGCCTTATTTTTCATAAATTTGTTTGAAAAGCGACGAAAAGTGAGAAAAACTAACAGTTTTTATAAATTGCACAATACTGTAAAGTTTGAAAATCTCTCTTTCAAAGATATAACCACTATTACGTATAAGGAAAACATAATCTCTGAAAAAAAAATACTATCTTATTTTTTTCAGTATTAAGATGTATGTACCATTTTGTCACATATCGCACGTAAATTATTATAAATTGTAAAAAAGATTAATTCTTATGAAAGTTTTGTAAATCATTAATGACTTTTGTTATTACTTTTTTTTGCAATTTTAGCGTTTAAATAAGTACTGTACAAAATATTAAATTTAGAAACAGTAAAGGTTAGTAAAGCACGCTTTGTGTGCGCTATTTTTTTCTGCATGTAGACGAAACATAAAATTAACCATAATGCATTGACCAGTAGTAACCGAGAAATAAATAAAGCAATGCATAATAACATACACATCATAATAACCATTGTTATATTTGTGTCTTTCGATACTACTTATATCACAATGGTTTTTATATCATGTATAAGTACTCGAATGTATTTGCACTCTCTTGTAGATTAATTCATCACTTGTTTTTCGATTTTAATTGAAGCCTAAATTTACGTAACTTATAACAAAACAATATATTATTATTAAATTTAAAAGTTATATAGTGCCATTGTTGTACATAACAGTAAAAACGAAAAAATATATTAAAAATGATTGAAAACATTAAGGTACATTGATTTAAACTATCTTAAACATAGTAATGTCATTGTAATGTTATTACATAACCTTTGTTTTGCAATAAACTATTACATTAAATTTTCATTTCATAATTCTTTTATATATTTAATTAATTATAATTAATATTAAGTATTATATTTTTAGGAATTGCATTCACATAATATTTGGCGGACATGTAATAAAATTCGTGCAGCACTGACTCGCATCAATTTAAACATTTGGAAGTGTTTTACTCCTTGTGATACTCAATTGAATAATTTAATTTCTGGTAAAAATAAGTGCATCGAAAATATAAATTATAAACCGATATGGCTATTACGATTTCCACACAAATAAGGCTGATATCGCGATATTTGATCATTAGGTTATTTTGTTTTTTCCTTTATAAAATTTAAATATTGAAGCATGTATAGTAAACTTGTTATTCTCAAAAATATTAATCAAGTATAGTTCAAATTTTTAATATTATTTTTACTTTTTATACATTAACAAGTATGTTTTAAAATTTCAGAATCGGACTTTATTACAGTTTTGTCTGGACGTTTAGGTAAATTAGTAGGCCTTTCAAGTCAAGAAGTTTGCGAACTTGCTGATTATTTTCGGTGTCAAGATGGACGAATTTTTTACAGCCAGTTTTGTGACATCATTCATAAAAATAGTATGAGTTTTCATTCAATTAATTAAATAGTAATAAAATATACGAAATTCGTATTATTGTATCAAACGAAATCTAAAATTAGGTCTCTAATGCGTGCAATATGCAAACAACTTCTTATGAATAATATTATACATATCTTACGTATTGAGATAATTGCAAGATTTATAAAATGATTCTGAATCTGTTGAATATTTTTAAGGTCCGAAATTTGAGAATAATTTTCCTTGGGTTAGTGGAGAAGAATGGGAGGACCCATTCCAGAGCAATTGTTTGGGTACATCTGAACACAGGAAATTAGAAATTATTTTAACCAAAATAGCTTCTGTTATTAACAAACGAAAGCTTGTTTTGAGACCATACTTTCAGGATTACGAATTGGTAAGCAAATTTAACTTTCGATCTGCTTATTGATTATAATAAATTACCTTTTTATTTTTATAGATATCGAATAACTGCGGGTCAGTAACATTTGCGCACTTTGGTAGAGTATTGCATTTCTTAAACATAACATTAGCGCCAGAAGAAACCCACCTTTTGATAAAAAAATTTGCTAAAGATGCTTACACTATAAACTATGTTGCATTTATTCAAGCTGTTGAAGAGGCTCAACATTTTTTGAAAAAACATCATGCTCTTGACAATGGAGGGGTAAGCTTTACAAATTATGTTAATATTAAATTATCGTTTAAATCAGTCATTTATAAACTAACATAAATATTTTACAATCAGTTCATTATTTAGTAAATTATTAAAATTCCAAATACTAATTATATTTAATTAAGTTAGAAGAAACAGAGTTTCTTTTTGCTGAGTTTTATCCCTCGGTAGTTTTTAATAGTGGGAGATGATTCCTATCGATCTTCCTGCGGCAGAGTAAAAGAAAAAATGTTGTAATTTTTTCTTTTACCCTGCCTCGGGAAGATTAATAGGAATTATCTCCCACTATAATTATATTTATTTACAATTTATAGTTATTACAAGTATATTTATATGCATATCTAGAAGCAACTTTTTTCTAATTCCCGTATGAAAAAGAAAACCGTAGGCATTCATGAGAAACCATAGGAATCCGTACACAACCATACAAAAGCGTTGTTTTCGGACACATTGTACGGTTTCTTATGGGTTTTGTACAGTTACCTTCGGTTTCATACAGTTTTGTACGGCTTGGTATATGTGATTTGGTATGGTTTCCTATGTGTCTTATTTCCACTCGAGAATTTTGTTACAATAAATCTTTATTACGGCCGTTTGGTTCAAAGATGGACTTGGTTGTCATAGAAAAATGTCTTGCCTCATTCACAACCCATGTACAAACTAGCTCGATAATTATATTATATATATATATATAAAAAATGTATGAATCTTAAGAAAGCGTATGAAAACATAAAAACATATAAAACCGTATTAACCGGTATATAAACGTAAGAAAATGTAGACAACTGTAAGAGTCATCAAAACTTACGGAAGTAGTTTTTAAGTAGGTTTTTATATGGTTTCTTGTGGCTTCTTACGTTTTCTTATATTTAAGTTGTTACAGAACAATTGGAAAGAATTTATAAATCGTAAGAAACGTATAAAAACGAATAAAACCGTACAACAACGTACAAAACCGTAAAAATGTTAGTCCGAAATCCAATAGATTTCGTACAGTTTTCTACGTTTATCATTTCCATACGGGTTTCTCGAATAAATTTAAATTTGTATATTAGAATTTGATGTCTAGATTTCTATAGATTAAGAATATTTTTTAAAGTTTTCAAAAATGAATCTAATTATTTTTTGTTCGCACTAAGCTAAAGGACCCTAAAAATTAAAAAATTAGTGAAAATAGAAAAAATGAGATAATACCAGAGTACTAATAAATCGTCGCACGGTACGAAGAAAAGCCAACTTGGAAGTTACAGGCGAAGAAAAGCTAAAAACGCGTCTAAGATGAAGAAAAGCCAGTTTGGGTCCTCCTAGACAAAGAAAAGCCAGTTTGCGCCCTCCCAGACGAAAAAAAGCCAGTTTGCGCCGTTTCTGCGGAGGAAAAATCCCAATTGACTGCATCTAATCAATTACTAGTTATCTCATTATCTTCACTGATCATCTTTTCATATTATCTTTTTATCTTAGCTTTTTATCTTTTTTAACAGATTTGTAATCTTTTTGGTTATCTTTTTATCTTTATCGTATCTTATTATCTGAAAGTTATCTATAAGATACCAACTAAATGTTACTTTCGTTTGAGAAGTCAAACTGGCTTTTCTTCGTCTGGGAGGGCGCAAACTGGCTTTTCTTCGTCTGGGAGGACCCAAACTGGCTTTTCTTCGTCTTAGACGCGTTTTTGACTTTTCTTCGCTTGTAACTTCCAAGTTGTCTTTTCTTCGTACCGCGCGACGAAATATGTATAATTTATCATGTATATTTTTCATATACTTAAACTGTGAATATACGACTATCCTAACAGCAAGAGGATTAAAAGAAAATCTTTTTTGTTAGGATAAAGTAATTTTAATCTTATGACGATAAAAACCGAAATAATATCCAATAAATTAGAAAATATTTTATGACTATATTTTACATTTAGTCCGGGCGCTAGGGTGATCGAAGTATGCTTTTCACCGTCTTCTCGATAACTTGACGGTTTCTTATGTTTTTGAATGCGGAGAATCGAAATATTTTGGTAACCAAATCCAAAAGTGGTCCCGTTAATTGTTACTTAACAATTTTCATAAACAAACGTAAAAAATTCAATATTTTGGTTTTAAAAAATTCTAGGCTATTCTTCGTCATTTTCTGAGAGGAAAATTCCTTTGGCGATTTTCTGTCAGACGCATACTTTCCGAGGAAAAACTCTGAAAAGTGAAAATACAATTTTTCAAATATATGGGAATTTACAGTGACAGAGAAACCTGGCATTAAAAAAAAAAATATCGAATTTTTATGTTTGTTTATAACAATTGTTATATAACAATTAACAGGGCTACTTTTCGACTTGGTAACCAAGATATTTCGATTCTCCGCTCCAATTATATAAGAAATTGTTAAGTTACCGTAAGGGGACTGTGAAAAGGACCCCCCCCCCCCCCAGCACCCGGACTAATTCTCCGCCTCTCCGCCTGTATTTGTACAACCTTTCATACATACATGCTGGTAAGGTATACATTGTAGAGGTGCACGATTCATTTTTTACAATAAAATTATATTTTTTAAGATGCACTATATCCATTTTTATGCGGAATATTTTGTTTTAAATGTTTTAATTTTTTAGGATCTTTTAGATAATTTTCCAGGAAGAGTGATTTCCGTAAAATTGCCCAAGTTACCAAGACCAGAAATAGGAAAAATCAGAACATCTTGTGTATTTCCTAAACAATTACATTTTTTGCCTATTGATACCAGTACGAAAAGAATAAGGGATATTTACGAAATCATGTTAAGACTTCAAGATCATGTTTATAAAAATCAAATACAAGTTGCAAAGTATTTCCAGGTTCAGTTTTTTAAAAATCATTTTAAAATTAAGTAATAACTATAAATAGTATTTCATATTGTTATTTTTTATTTTAAGGATTTTGATGTTTTTAATGTTGGCAAAATAACACATAATCAATTTCAAAGAGGGCTGTGTGCTCTTCAGCAATCAGCTCTCGGTAAACTCCATTTAGCCGATGAAGAAATAGAAGAATTAATAGCTTTTTATAAGGATCCAAATGACTCTGAAAAATTTTGTTGGAGAACTTTCGAGGATGATGTAGAACAAGGTAAGATTAACGTATATATTTTTGTAATTACTAACGCGTTAGTACGCACGCACCTGGTCTTATTTTCTTGAGATTTTAGCCTCATTTAAATTTAAAAAAAAAGAAACAGAAGTTAGATTTTCTCTCTGACAGTATCAAAACAATTAGGTCGTGAATAATAATTTTAGAATGCCGTTAGCTTCTGTTTCGAGAGTTAAAAATAGCGATATTGCTTTATGTGTTATATATAGAGAGGAAGACTCGCAGGTTAACTTATTAACTCTAATATTTGCCTATTGCCTTGATAGAGGTATAACACTAGCGCCAAAAATAATATTAAATTTTCATAAGGTGGCAAAAGTTGGAAACGTAGCTGGGCTGGTGAAATACATTGTAAGCATATGAAAAAATAACATTGATATTATTTATAATGGTATTTAAAACATTTATACGACATATTTATTGTTTAAATTTCCTTACAGTCAGTAAAATAATATTAAACAAGTCATTTTTCTTCTCGAAATAGTATTGGTAGTATTATTGATAATGAAAATAATATTCTTTCGTATGCTTAAAAAATATTATACCAACCGACTTAAGTCGGGTTAAATTTTCGCCACCATTTAAAAATTTGGTATTGCTTGTTGCACTAGTGTGTACATCTACTAAAGCGAATTAAAAGTAGTTAAAACATTTTTAATCATATTTTTGTGAATAATAATTCGCGTAACATCTTTATAGACATAATTATTTAGAATTTATTTTCTTCTTATTTTATACAAAATATTGCGATATAATATCGAATTAGTTAAATATTTTTTTGCCCTGATATTGATCAAAGTATGTGAGTAATTTTATGTTTCGTCTTTATAAAGTAAAACAAACCTCTTACCAGAGGTTACCACTGTAAGAAAACGCATATTCGAAAAATACATTCGGAATTTATTTCTGAAATGAATAAGATGTTCTTATGTTATTAATTTTGTATCATCCCTAATCTTTCCTTCAGTACTTGTTACAGAAAAAATTACTTCAGTTAAATATTTTTATAAATTTGTCATTGCATATCGCCATGATAATAAATTGCATAAAAAAAATAAATAAATTTATGTACATACTAAACATGTAGACATTGGGTTTTTGGAAATGTTAGACATTACCTGTTGCTGTTAACTACCAGTGCTGCCGGTCACCACTGTCTCATTTTTCTTTCTATGTTAGGCTTATCGCCTGGTAGATGGCACTAGTGATTCTGAAATTCAAATATAACAAAGTAAAACAAATTCTAGACTAAGATATATTATAGACAAAATAGTTGGTTACGAGTTTTTTTTAAATATTATCAACAATTAATTATCGATATACAATCAACATTGTTTGATGAATAAACAATGCTTTGAGAAAATATTTAACAGTAAGCGTACCACACCTATTAGAATTTTAATATTAATTTTGTGTAAATATAATGTTAGTTAATAAAATTGTTATTTTTAAATACTATTAATACTTCGATGCATTTTTTAAATAGATATATATTGCTTACTTTTTAATCATTTACTCACCTTATAAATTTTTAAAATTCGTATTCGTTTTAATGAATTATAGTGTATACAGTGAAACATCTTCACAAACATCCAAATTGTAAAGTGTCATCCCCTCCAGCCGAAGTTAAAATTTTGCCCCGAAAAGGTTACCAAGAATGGGATTGTACCGATAGACCTGCGTCAAAAGAAGTTATGGAAAAAGTTTACAAAAAGACATTGCAAAAAATAATACATCGACTAAAAGAAAGGCGATTTTCTTTGAGATTGAATTTTAAAGACTTTGACAAGTGCGTAAATGAATATGATTTGATTATACTAAAAATTTTTTTATTGTACACCTACATTTGAATCGCACTGTATCTTGAATATGAATACAAAGAAATATTATACTTTGTTTTAGACATAAACGAGGTCATATCTCTCGAGCTCAGTTGCGTCAAGCTCTGGCGATTGCGGCAATTCCACTGACTCGAGAAGAAATTTCATCCCTTGAATTTATGCACAATAACGATATCGGATTTCACTATTTAGACTTTATAAGCAAATTGGAACAACTTTTACACGAATCGCCATTTTATGACAAAGAACAATCAGAAAATAAAACAAATACTCTGGAACTATCTGCAAAGCAATGCCCTACCGAAGAAAATAATATTGATTTGATTTTGGCAAAAATAAAAGCCAAGGTCGTCTGTACCGGAATCAAGGTTAATAATTTTTAATAACAATGAATAACGTGCATCTATAAAATTGATTTGAAAATTAGGTCATTATTTTGAAAAATATAAATTCTTAAGAAAATATTTCAGTTTAGTTTTATTAGTTATTTTTTAGAAGATGGGATAGTTCATTTCAGAGAAAAATCATTAATTAATATACATACTTATATAAATAATATTTTCTTATATTTTTTCAATCATAGTTATTCCTATCACAAAAAGTAGAACATGACTTCTCTCTAGGATTCTGCGATATAAGTTTAAAATTTAAAATTAATTTACAGGTGAGCGAATTTATTCGACGGTTTGATACCAGAAATGTAAGAGTTGTAACAAGATTACAATTTCATCGAGGTCTTGATCAGCTTAAATGTGATCTCACATGCACTGAAGTGAAAACTGTCATGGATCACTACGCTTTACCCGATAGGTACTTACTATAATAACTAAAATTGAAAAATTTAACTGGTTATAATATGGTTATCGTAATAATACTAAATTTTTTTATTTACTGCCAAAACTTTAACAATTATTAAATAATTTTAATTAAAACATATCCTTATTTTGTATGCTGTTGAAAATTGAAATATCACCTCTCCTGCCGTGCATCACTTGAATTTTATACCGAATGTACTTTTAGGCCGGAATATATCGATTACTGGAAGTTTTGTGAGACGGTCG
Organism: Torymus aiolomorphi; assembly: GCA_036365515.1. Lineage (NCBI taxonomy): Eukaryota > Metazoa > Arthropoda > Insecta > Hymenoptera > Torymidae > Torymus > Torymus aiolomorphi. Next base: position 123,422,718 of record CM070877.1, on the reverse strand, counting down.
AGGGAGCGATGGCCCAAGGACAGCTGGAAAAGTCGCCGCTAGCTCGCCCTGTCCGTCACGTACCATCCGGAGCCACTCCTCGCTCCTTCCTGAATTTTGACGAGCGGCAGATTCTCGTGCGCACGCTGAACGTGCTTGTGGCGTATGTCAACAGTAACCTGGAAGAACTTTTTAAGGTATTTTATCGCTCTTGTGATTCGCCACCTCGTTTTTTTTCTTGGCTTATGCCACTTCGCGTACTGACACTTGATCTACATTGGATTATATTTAGTTGTTGATGAACATATACGTTTATTTGAAAGTATGAAGTTGTATATCAAATCGTTGCAAATTCCTATGTGAATTGTAATATCTAAAAATAATACAGCTGATAGAATTATTTGAATATACGAGTTTTGAGGAATATACTTAATTTTAACGCGTATAATAAATATCTGCCATTACGAATCGCATATATTAAAAATTGTGACATAAGACAACGTATTATAATAGAAAGTAAAGTATCAATCTAATTCATTAAATATCATTGTAACATCAATTTTAATATAATTAATTTTAAGGAATTCAAAGTAAAAGTAAGATTGCTAAGTATCTATAATATAAAATGTTTAGTTTAACAATCTTAGTATATCATAATAACATTTATTTTATATTTATACTAATAATTTTTTCAAAATTATTTAATTATTTTGTATTTTCAGGATTTCGATAAGGATTTAAACATTGGAACTGTAACAAAGAATCAGCTAATTAGAGTTCTTAGTGTTAGGAATATAATGTCTTCAATCAATGCAAAAGAATTGGATGTAGTTTTTAAGTGTTTCTCGGTGGGAAACGTGAAAGCCGAACCACAGTTCGATTACCGATCCTTTTTAAATGCTTTATATATCATACGTGAGAATAAAAATGTTGTTCCATATTAAAAGGTAATGTTTGTACAGTAATTTCACAGTTTAATAACATAAAATTTTTATATTAATATAATTTTATTCTATGAAAAATAAAATTTTCAGACTGGTCTTATTTTAACACTACCTATATTACTGCAGTGTTATAGGGCATTGTTAATGAAAAGATTTTAGTAATAATCTTAAAAGTAAAAAATGAAAATAAAATTCTAAAAATATTTTGAAAGTTGTACATTCTTACAATGGATTCCATAGTACAATAAAGCTTCTGCTTTGAAAATGTAGAATTACCTAGATCTTCCTTGAATAGATAAGTTTGGCGTAATTTCAAATCTACTGCAATTGGAGTTTCTAAAAAATTTAGCAAGTTTATAATAATAAAATTACCACATATTGCAAAACTATGTCATAAAATAATTTAAATTAGAAATAGTGTTTTGATAAAGTTTGTTAATTAATTTATCATAGTAAACGTTCTTTGTGTATTGTAAATTAGGATTTTCAAACCTTTAAATATTGAAACCCAGCTAGTTTGGAAAAGTTATATAAGTACACTGAGAGAAGAATATGTTTAATTTAACATGGTTAATTAAACATATATAAATAAACATATATATTTTAATAGTTACAATGCCATGTTAAATATAAACATTTTGAGAAAACATTTCTCTCAGTGTATCTATAAGAAACAAAACTAACATATCTTAATGCAATGTTGGCTCTTTAGAGATGAACCCGCAGGCAGAATCAGCTTATCACGTCAAGATTTTAAGTAAAAGATTTTTGAGGGTTTCGTTGGAAATTTTCAATTATCGACAGACAAGGGGAGCACCAGGGATGCGGCATTACCGGCCTTAGATTTTTATAAAACTCCGGAAAATGCTTTTATTTGCAAAATGAATTAATTTTTGAATAACTTTATACCTTACAGAGCTGAAAAAATATGCCATATATGAGACAAAATCTAAAAATAAGAGTTTTAATTTAAGACTTGTTTGGTTGAAAAGCCTTAATTTTTTCCAAATTTATATGTGATTGAAAATAAGTAAATAATATTATGTGTATTTTTTATGCTTTTCTAACAAGCGGTCTTTGATAATTGCATAAGGATTCTTTAATCATGTGTAAAATTTAAATTTAAATTCTAAAAATGAAAAAACACAGATAATTTTCAACTTCTATGAGAGAGATTTACTCTCTTATCACATATTATTTTTCCTATTATTTTTAAGGATATGAATATAATATCACTTTTTTAATTTTTGTCTTGATTATTGAATAATTTTACCATCTCAAAATACTTTTCTTCGAGAACCTGTCTGTATGCTATCGGAGAAAACCCGAGGCGTGCTTTACTCAGACTGCATTATTTCCACTTTGGGAAAGGGATATAAGTTTTCGACTATTTGCTTAGAGTCAGAGACGTACGGGGGGGGGGGGGTTGAAAAGCAATGTATCGCGTGTCGGACCGTGTATTCGGTTACCTTTTAGCCGCGCCACGTGGCAATTGTCCCCTCAATGGTGCTTCACCTGGCACGAGGCGGTTTTCAATCTAAAAACGAACAAGGGGGCAATGCCTCTTGACTTCTACGCATTTCAGATCGCCCTGTTAATTGCAATCTAAAGAACTCGTCTGTTGGAACTCACAGTCAGTTCTCTTTGTATGCAACTATTGTTGTCGATCGCTCTGCGTCAGCATTAGTACTTGTATAACGTATATATTTTTTATGCGTTAAGTAAAACATCGTTAGCTCTATACTAAACTTAAAGATGTTCTTTCATAATTTTTCAAGAAAAATTATTGTAATATGCTTTAAATTGATTAACAATATAAGCTGATAAAAGCAAAATTACACTCAGAAAACGATCTTCTTTTACCAACGAGAATCTGCCTGATGGAGGAGGATTTTCAGTTAAAAATACGACCAAGAGAATATCTTCCTATGGAAGGAGGAATATCCGCTTTGTACAATGTCGCATCGCGATAAGAGGAATTCCTCCCGTATATATATATATAATAATTATTAACAAAAAAATAAATAATTAATTAATGTAAAAATAAAATTGTTATACATGAATGGAATAAAAAGACTAGTTATTTTAAATATTTATATAGTAGTCCTAGTGTCATCTGTTATCAATAAAACTTGTCTTACACTGCAATTTAATGATATTTATAAAATAGAGTTTTGGGGACTTAAGATCCAAAATATAATTCCTCCATTACTGATACATAATATTCTTGTAATAAAACGTAAAATTCTCTTCCTACAGGAGGATTGGTCTCCTATAATAGGAGACTAAGGTTCCTGTATAATCGAATTACCATTCTGCCGCACGAGAGGAAGTCCTTTTTATTGCAGGAAGATTTTTTCGGGAGGAATTTTATTTTGGTACCGGAGGATCGTTTTTCCGAGTGTAGACTTACCGCATTTTTACAATACAAACTTTAATTCTCTTATAGAAATTTGCGATTACGAAGAAAGACGGTGGAGAGTATCATTGTTCATGACGTTTAATAATTAATTTATCTCTTTCTCATTCTTTTTCATTTTAGACGAAGTTTTGAATGCGTGTAATTTTAATAATCTGAATCTGTTCCTTTTTATTAATTTGTTAATTGTGCCTACCATGGAATAATTATTAATCTCTCCCTGAATCCGAATTTTACAGTATTTCAATATTGCATCAATATATAGGAAAATAAAATTATGTAAAGCTCAAAAATTTTAGCATAATATAATATCGTATGCCTTGTACGTAATACATGACTGACGTGCTATGCACACACTTGGGTCTCGTTTCTCCAAATTTTAATTATACATTTAAAAACAAATAGCAGCATCAATTTCATTCTTTAACAATACTAAAGCAATGAGAATGTGAATATCTAATATCTAATAATATTTTAGCCATCCTTTCTAGATTTATCGCCCTGGTTTTCTTATACACAGACGTTTTTTCATTATAAGTACTTTAAATGTTAAAATTATCTTCAGTAGTTGGGGTACACTTCTGGCAGACAGGGGGCGTGGCCTAATGGCGCCAGTGAAGAGATAAGAGGTGTCGGGTAGATATAATCTTGGGGTACGGTTCTGGCAGATGATAATCTTGGGGTACGGTTCTGGCAGTTGGGGAGGTGGGAGGAGTGGGTGGAGTGGGTGACGATGGGTGGTGGGAGGAGGTTGGTGGTTGTGGGTGGTGAATTTTTAAAAAATTTGAATATTTGCATATTTTCGCATACTGATTTAGAGATGGGGAGAAATTTGCATAAATTTACATATTTTGTCACATTGGTGTTAGGGAAGGATATTTGCATAAATTTAAATAAATAATTTATGATTGTTTATAACAATTAAAAAAAATGTTTGAAATTTGAATATTTTTGTTTTGCACAGTGTCAATAAATTTGCATACATAATTATACATTTAAATAAATAATTTATGATTGTTTATAACATTTAAAAAAATTTTTTAATTTGAATATTTTGTTTTGCACAGAGTCAATAAATTGGCATAAATAATTTCCAATTGATTATAATATTTTAATAACTTCTTTTATTAATATTTAAAAGTGGAGAATGTTGTTTTGTAAATTTATAAATAAAAAGAATGAAAATCAGTAAGATGATAAGGATGGATAGATGTTTGGATCGGAGTGTGTGAGAAAAATAAACACGTATACTTTTTGAAAATTCAGTTTTATTTTTTCAGAGATAAGATACAATATACATTTTTGAAAAATAGATATATGTACATGCGATAAGATATATCGAAGATAGAATATATGTAGATGAGCGAGTTTGAAAAGATAATACTGTTTACAAATACGTAGAGAATAAAAATAAAGTTTTGTACAAATATATATTTAAATGAGTTGAGAGTCGAAACCTTTTAAAATTTCGTTACAATATATACTCGTTAGTTCATGATAAAATAAATTAGAACAGAGTGTAATTAATTCAAGGTACAAAATATCAAAGTAGAATTTAACAAATGCTGGGTCTTTCACAGAGTCCAATTCATCTTTAATCCGTATTTTTATTTCATCACCATGTTCTTTGAATTTTGTTTTGATGATCTTTTCGCTATCTGTACTTGTTAAATCGGATGACGAAATAATTCTCGACAATTCATCACAAATTAGATCCTTACAGTTATTCACTAGCGAAGTAATACGTTCAAGCCGACGAAATCTTTCGTCGACACACACAGCCGATCTTTTTAGACCTTCAAAAGTGCGTTTTTGCATGATGACCGCAGGTGTGTATGGTTTTCTTTTTTCGTACTCTCTTGGTTTGTAAATCCCTTATCGAATATAACAGATTTAGTACCGTACGATGTTGTGAAAATAATATCAACATTATTGAGTTGTATTTTATCGTTTCGTTCGATGTTTCCTAGATTGTCAAAGTATAGTGTAATGTCTTGAAAACGATTTTGAATGCCGGCCCATGTATTTGAATCTAGCTTTAATCCGTGCGTATAGTGACTATTCAAAAGCTGAATAAATGGTTTGAAACATTTGGAGTTTTTGTCGTAATATAAACCGACAATTACCTTTTTGGATGCTGAATTATTGAGAGGGTATGTGGTTGTAAGAATATTGAAATTTAAAGCTTTTTCTAAACTTTTATCTTCTGTCTCGGTCATGGTTATTCTCTTCCTTCTTGTACACGTATTTTTGAACGCATTTGAACATTGGCTATCTTCTGATATTAACATAGCCTGTGCCATTATGTCGTGAAATTTGAAAAGACGTAAGAATATTTGCGAAGAAATAACACTTTATTTTATCTAAAGCACTTTTTACGATTCTGTAATTGTTACACTGGCGGCGAGTGTTATTAGCGAAATCGATGTACGGGATCGGTAATGAAGATACTTTTCGTGAAGGGTCGATGTATACTCGTCTACGAGCGCTTCGTAACTACGATTTGTGTTAGATGTAAATCCGTTCGAAAAATATAACAGTCTCCTTAAGAAAATATCTCTGTAGTATAGGTGTCGAGGTGGTGATGTTATCTGGCGGAGTATGGCGGAGTATTGAGAGCGGACTAATCCGTGGTAGACAACGGTGTGAGCATGATGACCCCCATGCCTGGTGGGGCTGGTTTAAGAAAGGCCTCTTTCAGTACTATAGGTGTTATCGGATGGCGCCGTGTGGTAGGATAATCGGTGTGTGTATGTGTGTGTGTGTGTGTGTGTGTGAGAGAGAGAGAGAGAGAGAGAGAGAGAGAGAGAGAGAGAGAGAGAGAGCGTAAATGTGTCTCTGGGGGATTCGCCCGACTGTCCTATTTAGAGTATAAAAATATACCGGTCGTTTTGAGAGCTGTATGTACCACCGATCCCAGGGATAGATACATCTATAATCGTTTTTAACGCCTAAGGTATGATGGTCATGCCAGCTGGGAAGGGTGATCCGCGCGGTGATTTAAAAACAATAGATACTAAAAGCATTCTCAATATAACAAATACGGATAATTTATGTTTACCACGGGCATTAGTTTGCGGTGAAGTTTTTATTAGGAAAAATAGTGGTCCTACATGGACAAAAGAATGGAGTCAGATTAGGAAAACGTCTGAACAAGAAAAGCAGGCTATAAAATTAATGAAAACGTGTAATGTTAGCTTAAATCCGGACGAAGGTTGTGGTATTCCGGAAATCTCACAATTTCAAGCTTATTATAAAACAAAAAATATAAAAATTAAAGTATTTGAATACGAAACTTTTGGGACGGGTACCGCGCCGTTATATGACGGGGAAGCCGATATCGCGGGGAATATACAAAAACATTAAATATTATGTATTATTCGGAAGCTAGGCACTACAATTTAATTTTAAATTTATTAGGTGTTAAAAGTAGAATGTTTTATTGTTCACCGTGCAATCGTTCATATCGTCAGTTTCTACAACATAAGTGTACAGCGGTATGTAGTGCGTGTAGCTCGAGCCCTAGTTGTACAAATTCGTCGAATATAAAGTGCGATGATTGCGGTCGGATATTTTTTAATCAAAACTGTTTTAAAAATCATAAACGGCTAGGATCAATGGCGCGAAATAAAAATTATAAAAATTTAAAACGATCAATCTGTTCGAATATAAAAGTTTGTCCGGGATGTTATAAAATAATAAATTTATCGAAGCGTAAACATGAGTGTGGTAAAACATATTGCCAGCAGTGCCATAGCGTACACGCTATAAACGATTTGTGTATGATGAGACCTATCGTGTTAAACAACAAAAAACAAAATAGCAGTGTTCACCCAGAAAACTGTTTCGTGTTTTACGATTTCGAGACACGACAAGACACACATTTAGCGGGGTCGATGTTTATTCACACACCAAACTTATGTGTCGTGCAGCTCTGTTGCGATGCATGTAGTGATTCAAATAATTTAAATAATTTATGTTCGTTTTGTGGAGTACGTCAACACGTATACGAGGGAGATGATTGTTTGTCAAAATTTTTAGAGTTTGTAATCAGATTTAAAAGGAAAAGTTTTAAAAATTTTATTTGCATAGCCCATAACGCCAAGGCGTTTGACGCTCAATTTATTCTTAAATATATTGTTGAAAATAAAAAAGAAGTTCCCCAAGTAATTTTAAATGGTAGGAACATCATAAAATTGCAAATAGGAATTACGATATTTATAGATAGTTTAAATTATCTTCCGATGAAGTTATCTTGTTTACCAAAAACCTTTGGTTTACCCGACGGTATGGAAAAAGGATTTTTTCCACACTTATTTAACAAAAAAGAAAATGAAAATTATATAGGTAGATATCCCGATATTTCTTTTTACACACCCGATGCGATGAGTAAAGAGGAACGCGAGGTGTTTTTACAATGGTACGCAGAAGCTTGTACAACAGAATTTAATTTAAAAACAGAATTGAAAAAATATTGTATACAAGATGTCTGTATTTTAAGACAAGCTTGTATGAAATTTAGGAAAATATTTTTACAAGCCGGAAAAGTTGATCCGTTCACAGAAAGTATTACGATAGCTAGCGCATGTTCTCGCGTATATCGTAAAAACTTTTTACGTGAAAACACGATAGGTCTCATACCATATAACGGCTACACTCGAGTCAATAACCACTCTCAAAAATGTGTTGAATGGCTTTTATGGGAGGAAAAAGCTCGAGCCTGTAAAATAATACATGCAGGACGATCATGCGAATATGTATTAAAACAAGGGCCACGAGTAGATGGGTATTTAAAAATAACAGAAGATACAGGGATAGTCTTCCAATTTCACGGTTGTTTTTTTCATGGGTGTCCTCGTTGTTTTCCGAACGATCGCGATAAAATATTGACAAATAATTCAAGTTTTTTAGAGCGTTTTGAAAATACGATAATAATATCTGATAAAATTAAATCTTTCGGTTATGAACTCATTGAGATGTGGGAATGTGATTTTGATAGGAAAATAAAAACCAATCTTGAATTTTGCAATTTTATAAAAGAACACCCGCTTGCGCAAAAGATATCCTTAAACCCGCGTGACGCGTTTTATGGAGGGCGCACAGGTAATGTAGTAACATATTTTGACACGCAGGATGATGAAATCATTAAATATTATGACGTTTGTTCGTTATATCCCTTTATTTGTAAGACGGGGGTTTTTCCTATAGGACATCCGGATATTTATGTAGGACCACAATGTTTAAATTTAACGGGTGTAAATTTTGAATACTTTCACAAAAACGTAGAAGGAATAGTGAAATGTGAAATTTCACCTCCTACCGAATTATTTCACCCTGTTTTACCGTATAGAATCCATGATAAATTACTTTTTCCTTTATGTAGGTCTTGTTGTGAAAATTTATCTCAACAGGAATGTTCGCATAAGACCGTTGACGATCGTAAATTGTTAGGTACATGGGTTTCTATAGAAATAAAAAAAGCTTTGGACTTAGGTTACAAATTATTAAAAGTAGATGTAATTTGGCAGTATAAAACTACAAAACACGATCCTGTGTCGCAAAACGGAGGGCTTTTTTCGGAATATATAAATACATTTTTGAAATTCAAACAAGAAGCGAGCGGGTGGCCCAAATATGTTAAAACAGAACAAGACAAGTCAGAATACATAGAAAATTACAAAATTCAAGAAGGTATAAAACTCGACTATGAAAATATTAAAAAAAATTCAGGCATGCGGTTGGTTTCTAAACTTTGTTTAAATTCGTTTTGGGGTAAGTTCGGACAACGTGGTAATCTACCACAAACAGCGATCGTAAAATCATATGAAGATTTAAGTAAACTGATAAATGACCCCGAAAAAATGGTCCAAAACTGTATCCCTGCAAAAGAAGATATTATGTACGTATCCTGGATTTACAAAGAGGACTCGGCATCAAATTCCCCTTGTACAAATGTAGCTATTGCTGCATATACCACAGCGCAGGCCCGTTTAAAATTATTTGAATATTTACACGCGTTAGATAGGCGCGTATTATATTACGACACTGATTCAGTTATATTCGTAAGCAAGCGTGGAGAGAAAAAGGAATACGAACCACCCTTAGGATCGTTACTAGGAGACATGACAGACGAATTAGAAATATATGGTGAAGGTTCTTATATAAAAACCTTTATATCAGGAGGGTCAAAGTTTTACGCGTACCGGGTGTATAATGGTTCAGGAGAAATGTTTGAAACCTGTAAAGTTAAGGGTATACGTATTAATTATAAAAATTCGTTACAAATTAATTTTGACTCGGTATTAAAATTAATAAAACAACGTGACAATGAAAATACGGTAAACAATATTCAATTGCGTAATAACACGATTAAAAGAACCGCTACGCATGAGGTCGTAACTTGTGAAGAGACAAAAACATGTTCAATAATTCTAAAAAAACGATGTTTTATTTCCGATGGCGAATCCTATCCGTATGGGTTTAAAAAAAAAAAAAAGAAAATAATTTTGCATTTTTTTTTATTAATTTTTAATTTTTTACAGAAGCGTGGAATTATATTCAGAAAGAAATGGGAAACGGTGGTTGTAAGTGTAATGCGAATGTCTGTAACACGTATGAATGTCTACTTTATCCAGCTTATAAAAAACGTTACAAGGGCGATCGTGGCATACGTTAATTCATGCGTTAGTAATTCTAAAAAACGGCGGTCTAATTAAAGAATACAAAAATCTGTTTGATGCGATGACCCCGTTTAAATACCACATCGAGCTTAACGTGACGGTGACGTTAAAAGGACTGTTTAGAAAGATGTATTGCCCCGTTTATAAAAAGATAGACTGTAAGGACCCCGAATGTCTTCAAAACCAAATCCATGAGATAAGGTTTATACGTGCTGTCTGTAACATCATAGATCGACCAGTTGGCGATCTTTTATATTTGATAGATAAGAATAAGCTTAGCACGATTATTTTTCGTCCACACAACATAGATCTTTATTTGGGGTATGGAATAGACAGCGAGGCTTACAATATATGTGCCAGAGATCATCGACCATTATAATTTTTCAATAATAGTAAATTATTTTTTCTCCGCAGAGACATCGATTCTCCTTCGCAGGGAAGTAAACCGTAGCTGCTATTGTCATGTTAATAACTGTAACGTGTCTAACTGCATACATTACCCCGCTTACAGGAAGACGTTACAGGGGTTAGCATGGCATACAGTCATTCATTCATTAATAATTTTGAAAGAAAAAGGAAAAATATTGGAGTATAATAATATGTTGAAAAGTTTAGAATATATGAAATTTAATAATAATATAACGATAAACGCTAAGGTGTACGGCAAATTTAGAAGCGTATATTGTCCTGTTAATGACTCAACAACTTGTAGAGAAAGTGTATGTGTGAAAAACCAAACTCATGAAGTTAGATTTGTCGAAGACTCTCAGCTATTTACAGATACTAAACTTATGGGGATTTTACGTTGTATCGATAAACATGAAATTAGCATGATTTATTTCCAAAGGGAAAATGTCTATTATGAATATAAAAACCCTGATAACGCATGTATTACCATATGTATTCGTAATCATCGAGGTTTAATAAATAGCGATGGATAAATGTATTTGTAACGATCGAAGATCTTAATTTTGATAATAATAATAATAATTTTATTTTTACAGAGACTCAGGTTTTCTTACGTGAGGAACTAGATTACCCTTGTTTGTGTGAAATACTCACTTGTAACGTACCTACTTGTTTATACTATCCTACTTATAGAAAGACGTTACAGGGATTAGCATGGCATAAAATCATTCATTCATTAATACTTTTGAAAGAAAAAGGAAAAATGTTGGAGTATAATAAGCTGTTTAAAAGCTTAGAATCTATACAATATGATAATAATAATATAACGATAACTGTAAAACTTGTTGATAGATTTAGAATTATGTATTGCCCTGTTAAAAAAAGAACAGTTTGTAGAGAAAGTAAATGTGTAAAAGATCAAATTCATGAGGTTAGGTTTATCACAAGATTTATCACACTTACAGACACTACAATTTCAACTCTTTTACAATGTATCGAAAAAAATAAAATTAAGGCGATTCATTTCCGAATGAACAACACAGTTTATAGATCTGAAAACGAAAACGATCCACGCGATATGATTTGTACACTTAATCATAACAATTTGTAAAGACAAATGTCTAAAGTATTGTATGCGTTTTATTTTATAATTAAGAAAATGTAATCGGTTAATAATTTTTAATAAATTTATATTTTCATTTTTATTGTGAAAAAATTCGTACTATTTGTTTTATAACCTTAAGCGATATGATTTGTACACTTAATCATAAAAATTTGTAAAGACAAATGTCTAAAGTATTGTATGCGTTTATTTTAGAATTAAGAAAATTGTAGTCGGTTAATAATTTTTAATAAAATTATATTTTCATTTTTATTGTAAAAAAAACAAAAAAACAAAAAAATCGTACTATTTGTTTTATAATCTTATTTATTGTAATACCTAATTAATTTCCTATGTTATAAATGCAAATTTCTACACTCTTTTTTTATTTACAAATTTAATTTTATTTTCATAAAAACCTTGCTTACATTTTTTTCATTTATACTTTTGTTTTTTACATTCGCATTGTTTATATCTTTATAGTTTTAAACATTTTATTTGTCATTTGCGAAAGAAAAAAAAATCTCACAACGACTTGAACTTATTATTATTATTTATATTTTCAAACACTAGAAGTTGCGTACTTTATTTTAAATTATTTCACTAGCATGGAGTATCAAATGAACAGATAGGGTGATGTAACCCTACAACATTAGCTATGGCTGTATCGAAAGCGCATAATGCTGTGTTGATGTGAACAATGCCTCCATCTACTCCTACACTTGACAAAAATATATAAAAACTATTTGAAAAGAGTTCTTGTTGTAAAAAATATGCACGTAGTTGGCGTCCTTTTGTTAAAGTTTTAAACAACTGACACGCTTGTTCTGTCCAACGATTCCCCTTTGAAGAAATTGGTAAAATTTTCCCTAAACCACACAAAATCGCTCTTGCTGGTAAAACTAGGAAACGATGATCTAGCTCGAAAATTCCAATGTGCTCGTTTGTTCGAGATAAATTAAAAGTTTTTCCGGTGTCTATAATTTTACACTGCAGAGGATTTTCACCTACAGCACCCCGCAACCATCGATCTTTCACTCTAATCGCTATATACATTCCTGGCTGTAAATAAATAAATAGTTAATTAAATTCTAAATAATATTTTTTAAACCGTGTTAGCTTTTAAATACTTACTTCCAACTCGTGTATTTTCAGTTTTTTTACGGATGTATTCCGCTCTATTTTGAATAATATTGACTCTTGAATAAAAAAACTAGTTGCATCGTAAAACTCACTCATTTCATTTTCAAGTGATTGGTATACTTCATCCTCAGCTATTATTTGTACGTAAAAAGAAGATGGTGTAGAAAAACAAGAAATTCTGACGTTTCGAACTTTCTCGATCAATTTTTCCGACTCGTGAATTTTAATGCCGTTCATTGTAAAATTGAAATAACGCAAGAGTAGAGCAGCACGAAATAAACGGTCCTTGTTGCTGGAAGATCAAGATTATTCTGCTGGTAGACGAGCGAGGGGGTTGGAAAAGCTGTTTACTCGCTCACCCCTCCTTAAGGGGGTTGTCGCGATATTTAAATGGGTTTACTATTTAATTGTAATGTCATAAATTATTGAAATATAATAATGTAAGTACACACTCATATGAAAGGCAAATACTTTCTGAACAGAAAAAAAATTGTGTTATAAAAAATTGTTAATCGAAGACGTAGATATTGTTTAATAAGTAAAAATTTACTTTCGCTTCTTACCAATTTTTTATTTTTCATTCGATTTTAATATTTCACATCTTATTTTACTCATTAAACATTCGTCTAAGACCCATCCACGCTTATATTATGAAATAATTAATATATACGAAGCAGCATGTAATTGTTTACAGTTTGACCACAATAAATTCAAGTTATACTGTATTGTACTGTAAACAATTACATGCTGCTTCGTATATATTAATTATTTCATAATATAAGCGTGGATGGGTCTTAGAAGAATGTTTAATGAGTAAAATAAGATGTGAAACATTAAAATCGAATGAAAAATAAAAAATTGGTAAGAAGCGAAAGTAAATTTTTACTTATTAAACAATATCTACGTCTTCGATTAACAATTTTTTATAACACAATTTTTTTTCGGTTCAGAAAGTATTTGCCTGTCATATAAGTGTGTACTTACATTATTATATTTCAATAATTTATGATATTACAATTAAATAGTAAACCCATTTAAATATCGCGACAACCCCCTTAAGCGCTTTATGCAAGCTAGATAAGCTGGGAGGCCGCCGGGCCCACCGAGCTCATCGGGGTGGGGGTACACCTACACCTCCCAGCATGCATGCCAGGTATGCTAATCACCCGCCGCCGCCGCCGCCGCCCCCCCACCCTAGTGCGCGCGCGCGCGTGTGTGTGTGTGTGTGTGTGTGTGTATGCGTGTGGGTGTGCGTGTGTATGCGTGTGGGTGTGCGTGTGTGCGTGTGTGTGTGTGTGTGTGTGTGTGTGTGTGTGTGTGTGTGTGGGTAGCTGTGTGTGGTTGGCTTATACTTAAATTAGTTATTGTTTATCAACCATGGATATAAGATGGAAACATCCATGGACAAGTATTATTTGTGGCCCTACAGGATGTGGAAAAACGGTTTTTGTGAAAAAGTTTTTAAATTTTCGGCAACATATGGCGGACGTCGCGTTTGACAGAATTTTGTTTTATTACGCCGAGTGGCAAGACGGTTATAAAAGCGAAAATTATGTAGGCGACGGTGTGCAAATTGAATTTCGTGAAGGTTTACCGAAAACCGACGATTATTCAAACGATCCACTTTCGAAAAAGCTTGTGATAATAGACGATTTGATGCGTGAATCATCAAATAACGTTGTAGTTGACTTATTTACTAAAGGAAGTCATCATAAAAATATTAGTGTAATGTTTATTACACAAAATATTTTCCACAAGTCAACACACTCGCGCGACATTAGCCTCAACGCATCCTATATCGTTTTATTTAAAAATCCACGTGATAGAGCACAAATACAACATCTTGCAAGACAGATATATCCCGAAGATTCGAAATTTGTACAAGAGGCTTATCAAGATGCAACAGCTAAAGGACACGGGTATCTAATGATTGATTGTAAACAGAGTACGTTGGACGAATTTAGGTTTCGGTCTTGTATTTTTCCAGATGACGAGTATCAGTACGTATATATACCGAAATACACACACACCACCTATGCGAATGTATTTTAAGTATATGTATCTGTGAAGATATAAATTTATCTCAGTATCTTTTGATAAGTCGTCGAGATGGATCGCTCAAACAGCTCTGAAAAAACCAAACTACTCGGCGATTCAGATAAAAAAAAAGATGAAAAAAAATCTGAATCACAATGGAAAAGTTTCACCAGTAAATTTTCGACAAACACAAACTCATTTCCGGAAAAACAAAATTACAAGCGGTTTTAAATAATTTTTCAGTGTGTGATGAGCAATGGATCAGTCTACTACGCGAAGGCGCCGTGTTCAACGCATAAAACGCTACCCTCCGATTAGTAAAAAATATATTGCTCTTTTAGAAGCATTGAGACATTCTGATAAGAATCAACGACTTGCTCTACTACGTACGGCAGACGAAAAATTAATAAAGTATATTTGTGAATGTGCTCTGAATGTGATCAAAGATGTAGTGTAGATAAAATCTGCGCAGAAACAAAAATTGAAAAAATATAAAACTGTTTTGAGAAAGTTGGCCAAAAAAACTTTACGTAAAAATTCTTGGAAGGGGAAGAAACGTTTTCTCGTTCAAAAAGGTGGCGGTTTCTTACCGCTTTTGCTTACTCCAATATTAGAAATATTTTCAAACATATTTTTAAAATAATAATGGAAAGAGCAAAAAAAATGGTATTAATATCTAAGTAACAACTTGACAGAATTCGACACGAAAGTGGACACCCTACCAATGTAAATACGGCAAACAGTTCGATATCCACATCAGTACCGTCAGCACCGGCTCCACAGCAAACCACACAAACGATTGGAGATAATTGGACCCGCTTGGATAATGAAATGCGAACAATTCTAGACTCTAAAACGTACACAAACGACCATGACAGATTAAAAGATTATTTAAGAGTATTGCAAAGATACTTATTTTTCGTTGAAGAAAGACGTAATACTCGTACATCCAAAGATAATTACGAAGATTTTACTTCCAATAGTATGCAAGATGATCCGATTTTACAAAGCGTACCAAAGTTGTATCAAAAGAAAGCTCAGTTACTACTCAACCATTTAAAAAATAACAGCGATCGCATCAGATGGGGAGAAAGTGGCGTAGTGTACATAGATGGTGATAAAATAAAAAATTCCAACATAGTGGATTTGGTGAACGACGCTTGTAGAAATAGAAAGAACGTCAAAGCCATCGGTAGAAAAGAATTTGCAGCATTACTTAAAGATATTACAACTCCACGAGAATTTATCGGAAACCCTGAAATTTGGGAACTCGGTAATCACTCGTTTTCTCGTAAGATAAACTCTAGCAAAAGAGAGGCATCTATTGAAGAAAGCTTTCAAGACGACAATGACCAGAGTCTTCTTATTGAAAGTAAAAACAATCATTCTTTAAGCGAATTATCCAATACAGTAATAAAAGCTGGAAACTCTAGTATTGAAAAAAACAAGAGGAAAAATAACAAATTTGTCTCTTCAACACCTCGAGAAAAACAAAAATCTTTCTGGATAAAGTATTAACATGAAAACTAAAAAATCAATACTTTGACCCACAAAACGAAGCAGGATTTTCCGGAGCTAGAAATTTAATCAGAATAAACAAAAAGAAAATACCGGATAAAAAATTAAAAAATGGTTAACAAAACAAGATGCGTACACATTACACAAAACTATAAGACGAAGATTTCCACGCTTATTTTACGATGTTAATGCCCGTGATCAAGTTTGGGAAGGCGATCTAATGCAAATGACTTCGTTTAAAAATTACAACGATGGTTTTTCTTATATTTTAATTCTCATTGATGTTTTGAGCAAATATGCATGGGCAGAGCCGTTGCGCGACAAAACCACTCAAGAAGTTACAAAAGCTTTCAAAAAATACTAGAAAATAATAAAGGACGTTTTCCCGCAATGTTACAAACCGATCGAGGTAAGGAATTTGTTGGAAGTATTTTACAAAAATTTTTGAAAGAAAATAATATCATCTTTCGCGTCGTGACCAATCCTGATGTTAAAGCGGCTGTTGTTGAACGTTTTATACGTACTATCAAAGAACGGATGTACAGATATTTTACCTATAAAAATACTTATCGATACATTGACATTTTACAAAAACTAATAACAGCCTACAACAAGACACGTCATAGTACTATAAAAATGGCTCCGGCAGCAGTAACTATTTATAATGCTCACATCGCTAGAAAAAATTTAGTTGAACGCGCGTCACGGAAACAAGTTTATCGAAAAATACCGAAATATAAAATTGATGATAACGTACGTATAAGCCGTGACAAAAACAGATTTGAAAAGGGTGCTGCAAAATCTTGGAGTGAAGAAATCTTTAATATTGTGCGTGTTTTAAAAAGACAACACTTATTTATCTACAAGCTGAATGATTTTGATGGAGAAAATATAGAAGGTTTTTTTATCCAGAAGAACTCAGTCTTGTTCACAAAAAACGTGTCGCGAAACAAGTATACAAAATTGACAAAATTTTACAAACTCGTGGCAAGGGAGCAAAAAAAAATATTTTGTTAGTTGGGTTGGCTATCCGGAAAAATTTAATTCTTGGATTTCTGCTAAAGAGGTGCAAAAATTGTAACAAAATGAATCGCAACGAATTTAGTATTGTACTACCGAGCAATAGTAGTATGCGTTATTTTCCGTTAAACACAACAACTAATTACTCCACACGCTTACCTAGAGAAATAATGGTGTACGATAAATGGGTAGTCGGTCTTTCAGAAATTTACATTCCATGTACAACTTTACATCTTCGTCGTCGCGATACTAAATTAATAGAAGCGCGGGCTGGTCAACGAGAAAAACATTTTCAACATGGTACATATAACTCGATAAATAGTCTTGTGAGCGCTATAAACGAAACACTTTTACATTTAAATAATAAAAATGAATGTTCAAAATTAATTTATGACGACAAAGGTGCTTACATTACTATAAAAGAAATTGTTAATAAACTACCAGAAAATAAGTCTTGTCAGCCTGTCTCATTTACAGACCGTGTAAAACGAATTTTAGGTTTTGAAGATGGTTTTTCAAAGATAAAAGCGTCTACAACTGAGATAACATCTGTGGCAAAACACCCCGCTAGTCTTGCAAGAGCCATCCCGGATCAGCTATTTATATACTCTAACCTCTGCGAGCCTTGCATAGTTGGTGATACACATGCACCTCTACTTCGAATAGTAAATCTCGAAGCAAAAAATTTTAATTTTGGCACTACAATAGTAAAAAGATTTGATTCAATAAATTATGTACCTCTCTTAAATAATAGATTTCAAACTATAGATATCGATATAAGAGATCAGTTTGGCCAATCAATACCATTCGAGTTTGGAACGTTGACTGTGACGCTACATTTTAAAAGAGAATTCTCATTCTGAGTTTTTACGACGAATATCATCATCAGTATGGCGGAGGCGGCAGAGGTATCAACAATGTTTATGTTGGCTCTCAACGACAACGAGGACATGGCTTGGGTTCGTTCTTCACAGGTCTGTTTCGACGCGCTCTGCCATTTCTTGCAAAAGGTGCTCGGGTTGTTGGAAAAGAAGCTCTACGCGCTGGTGTTAATGTTCTTAACGACGTTGCGGAAAATAACAGATCATTCAAAGAAGCTTTTAAAAATAGAGTGAATGAATCAGGACGAAATCTTAAACGTAAAGCGGTGGAAAAACTCGATAAAATTATGGAAGGATCCGGTTATAAAGGTTTGTCCCACAAAACTCTACGACAGTCGCGTAGTGTGCGTGGATCACGTCGGATCTCTTCAATAAAACGAAAAAAACGCTCAAAAACTGTCAAACGTAAACCAATAGGAAAGAGAAAAATTAAAAAGAAGACAAAAAGAAAACAAAACAAAAAGTTAAAAAGTGTACGAAGAAAATCGAAAAAAAAAAAAAACATTGATATTTTCGGATAATATTTGAAAATAATAATAATAATAAAAACATTGATATTTTCGTATAATATTTAAAAAAAAATAATAAGAAACATGTCATTTTTACACAGTCACACGGAGCCGTGTTTAAAAACCGAGCTTGATTTGTTTTCTCTTCCACCTACACAAACTGCTCTAGAATCTTCAAGATGGGTATTTTACAAACCCGTGTCGTCGTTGAACGACGAGAGTCCGATAGAATTTTGTATAAATGGCCAAAACGAGGATTATCTAGATCTCGCACATACGTTAATCAAAGTGAAAGTGCGACTCACACCATACACCAAGGAAAAAGATGCTCTCGTGGCTCCTGTGAACAATTTTTTGCACTCAATGTTCAATCAAGTTGATGTATATTTTAATCAGAAATTGGTCTCTCCAGCAAATAATGCTTATCCTTACAGAGCATATTTAGAAAGCCTACTCAATTATGGGCCTGCTGCAAAATCTTCACATTTAACGACAAACCTTTGGGTTAACGATGTCGCTGGGGAAATGGATGAAGCGCCTGGCACTGGCAAAAATCAAGGACTGATAAAAAGACAGAAGTACTTGCAAGATGGTAAAACTGTTGATCTAATCGGTCATTTACACTGTGATGTTTTTAATCAAGACAAACTACTATTGAACGGTGTAGAAGTTCGCTTGAGACTCGTACGCTCCAAAGACACGTTTTGTTTAATGGATGCTTCAGATGTCAATTACTCTGTGCACATAAGCGAAGCAACTTTACTCGTACGTCGTGTAAAAGTGAGTCCTACAGTTTTAATAGCTCACGCAAATACTCTCGCGTCAAGCACCGCTAAATATCCAATAACACGAGTGGAAATTAAATCTTTTACCATACGTAGTGGAATAACTGGTGAAAATTTAGAAAACGTTATTTTAGACCAACTACCGAAAAGAATTATACTGGGTTTTGTAAATAATAAAGCTTTCAATGGGGATCGGACTCTCAACCCATTCAATTTCCAAAATTTTTCAATCAATTTTCTTTCGTTATACGTTGATGGTGCCCAGATTCCTAGCAAACCTTTGCAACCAAAGTTTGCCGGAAACTCACCTCAATACGTCGAAACTTATCATACCTTATTCTTTGGAACTGGTATACATTATATGAACGAGGGAAATGATATAAATCGCTTGGATTACGCTAACGGTTACTGTCTATTCGCATTCGATTTAACACCGGATTTGTCTGCACACTTTGCCAATCATTGGAATTTGGTAAAAAGCGGTACTATCAGAATAGAAGTCGGCTTCGAAAAAGCTTTGACACAAACAATAAACTGTGTACTTTACGCCGAATACGACAACGTGCTAGAAATTGATTCGTCCAGACAGGTTATCGCCGACTATAACTCATAAGCCCCTATCCCTGACGCTCAAGAATAAGAGAGGGGAGACCACAGTCGTAAACAGCCACGAAGCATAAATTTTTATAATTTTTATTTCGCGCCATTGATCCTAGCCGTTTATGATTTTTAAAACAGTTTTGATTAAAAAATATCCGACCGCAATCATCGCACTTTATATTCGACGAATTTGTACAACTAGGGCTCGAGCTACACGCACTACATACCGCTGTACACTTATGTTGTAGAAACTGACGATATGAACGATTGCACGGTGAACAATAAAACATTCTACTTTTAACACCTAATAAATTTAAAATTAAATTGTAGTGCCTAGCTTCCGAATAATACATAATATTTAATGTTTTTGTATATTCCCCCGCGATATCGGCTTCCCCGTCATATAACGGCGCGGTACCCGTCCCAAAAGTTTCGTATTCAAATACTTTAATTTTTATATTTTTTGTTTTATAATAAGCTTGAAATTGTGAGATTTCCGGAATACCACAACCTTCGTCCGGATTTAAGCTAACATTACACGTTTTCATTAATTTTATAGCCTGCTTTTCTTGTTCAGACGTTTTCCTAATCTGACTCCATTCTTTTGTCCATGTAGGACCACTATTTTTCCTAATAAAAACTTCACCGCAAACTAATGCCCGTGGTAAACATAAATTATCCGTATTTGTTATATTGAGAATGCTTTTAGTATCTATTGTTTTTAAATCACCGCGCGGATCACCCTTCCCGTTAGGAGTTTTAATATATGTCGCCACTATTGTGAAACTGTTATCCAATCTGAATTCGCGTCTACTTTGGCATATGCGCTCAAATAAATCCCATAAATCCTTAAAATTAAAATTATTTATTGGTCGATAGTATAACCACGCTGCTCCCTGTATGAATTCGTTAGAATTCATCGTAACACCTATCACACAATCTTCCCGGCCGTGTTTTAAAAAATTAACTATATCCCGCATCGCGTCTTCTAACCATACGATTTGGTTTGCATCATTATCGGGCTCTTTAATTTTAAAAACGATTTCCCGCGACACCATCCTAAATACCTTATTAAATTTTTCGCATTCGTTAACTATAATGATTTTACTCCTACCATTATTGATTCCAAACTCGTTCGTCGTGGTCGTCGGCTGCGCGGGTCCACCACTACTGGTTCCTGGGACCGCTTCATCACGGTTATTGATGTTGCTGGTGGTGGTGGTGGTACTGGTAGTTGTGTCACTGTTGGTCTCTGAAACTGCTCCGTCGCCGTTGTTGCTGCTGCTGTTGAGGCTGGCGTCCTTGTCGTTAGCGGTACTGGCACTGGTGCTGGTGGTACTGGTGTTGCTGGTGCTGCTGCTGGTGTTCAGGACGGTGTCACTAGTGGAACTGGTACAAGCGTTTGTAGTAGTGTTGGTCTTGTTGGTGATGGTCCCATTAGCTGGTGGAAATATTATTTTAAGAAAATAGATTTTAAAATAGAGAATATAATGATATAATACAATCCACTCACCATTACGACTTTTTTTACTTGTTGACCTCGCATCGTCCTCGGCTTTTCGCTTACGTGACGGCGTCTCGTTTTCCTGTCGTGTTTCGTCGTCGTCGTCGTCGTCCCCGTATAAACTAGTTATTACTGATGAAATAAATGATTTTTAAATAATTAAATTTTTCTATTTTTTTTAAATAAACAAACTTTATACTTACCAAGTTTGTGATAGTGGCCCATGAGAGGTTTTACATAGCCATCTTCGCTTTTTTTCTGGTTGACAATATCTCCCCCACTGTGATCACAGCAATGTCGCTTTTATGTAAAAATTTTTTATACAAAAAAGCTACATCGACATCGTCCGCATGTTGGAACATTTCCCGGATAATTTTTATTAAATCCTTTTCTGCTAATCGTAACAACGTTACGCCAAAATCTTGGCGCAACCCGATACAACATTATGTAACACAGTTAGAGACATGTTGTTGTTATTGTCGTTGTTGTTGTTGTTTTTAAAACACTTATTTTTAAAAACTGAAAAACTGTCACGATACACTCTTCACCGTAGAAATAACACAGACTTCAGCAAAATCCAAAAATAGACACTCGCTTCACCGAAAATCCAGAAACGAAATAAAGAGGTAGAAATTGAAAGACAACCAAGACACACGTTTCTGAGAGAATTCGAAACTGAAATGAATACCGCTCCAGTTTTCATTTACCTCATAACCTCGGTATAGCTCGCGACAGCCCCCTCCACCTTCTGAATTTTCTCGTATACACCACCCTGTGTCGGCGCCCTTGCACAGATCTGCTAATAAGAAATCTTGAAAGATTCTCAGATTGTTTTCACGTAATATGTTTACTATATTCCAGAATAGATTATATATCCAACCTAGCTGGCACGACCATCATACCTTAGGCGTCAAAAACGATTATAGATTTATCTATCCCTGGGATCGATGGTACATACAGCTCTCAAAACGATCGGTATATTTTTATACTCTAAATAGGACAGTCGGGTGAATCCCCCAGAGACACATTTACGCCGGCTCTCCTCATAACCTCGGTATAGCTCGCGACAGCCCCCCTCCACCTTCTGAATTTTCTCGTATACACCACCCTGTGTCGGCGCCCTTGTACATATCTACTAATACCCCACCAGGCATGGGGGTCATCATGCTCACACCGTTGTCTACCACGGATTAGTCCGCTCTCGATACTCCGCCCGATAACATCACCACCTCGACACCTATACTACAGAGATATTTTCTTAAGGAGACTGTTATATTTTTCGAACGGATTTACATCTAACACAAATCGTAGTTACGAAGCGCTCGTAGACGAGTATACATCGACCCTTCACGAAAAGTATCTTCATTACCGATCCCGTACATCGATTTCGCTAATAACACTCGCCGCCAGTGTAACAATTACAGAATCGTAAAAAGTGCTTTAGATAAAATAAAGTGTTATTTCTTCGCAAATATTCTTACGTCTTTTCAAATTTCACGACATAATGGCACAGGCTATGTTAATATCAGAAGATAGCCAATGTTCAAATGCGTTCAAAAATACGTGTACAAGAAGGAAGAGAATAACCATGACCGAGACAGAAGATAAAAGTTTAGAAAAAGCTTTAAATTTCAATATTCTTACAACCACATACCCTCTCAATAATTCAGCATCCAAAAAGGTAATTGTCGGTTTATATTACGACAAAAACTCCAAATGTTTCAAACCATTTATTCAGCTTTTGAATAGTCACTATACGCACGGATTAAAGCTAGATTCAAATACATGGGCCGGCATTCAAAATCGTTTTCAAGACATTACACTATACTTTGACAATCTAGGAAACATCGAACGAAACGATAAAATACAACTCAATAATGTTGATATTATTTTCACAACATCGTACGGTACTAAATCTGTTATATTCGATAAGGGATTTACAAACCAAGAGAGTACGAAAAAAAGAAAAACATACACACCTGCGGTCATCATGCAAAAACGCACTTTTGAAGGTCTAAAAAGATCGGCTGTGTGTGTCGACGAAAGATTTCGTCGGCTTGAACGTATTACTTCGCTAGTGAATAACTGTAAGGATCTAATTTGTGATGAATTGTCGAGAATTATTTCGTCATCCGATTTAACAAGTACAGATAGAGAAAAGATCATCAAAACAAAATTCAAAGAACATGGTGATGAAATAAAAATACGGATTAAAGATGAATTGGACTCTGTGAAAGACCCAGCATTTGTTAAATTCTACTTTGATATTTTGTACCTTGAATTAACTACACTCTGTTCTAATTTATTTTATCATGAACTAACGAGTATATATTGTAACGAAATTTTAAAAGGTTTCGACTCTCAACTCATTTAAATATATATTTGTACAAAACTTTATTTTTATTCTCTACGTATTTGTAAACAGTATTATCTTTTCAAACTCGCTCATCTACATATATTCTATCTTCGATATATCTTATCGCATGTACATATATCTATTTTTCAAAAATGTATATTGTATCTTATCTCTGAAAAAATAAAACTGAATTTTCAAAAAGTATACGTGTTTATTTTTCTCACACACTCCGATCCAAACATCCATCCATCCTTATCATCTTACTGATTTTCATTCTTTTTATTTATAAATTTACAAAACAACATTCTCCACTTTTAAATATTAATAAAAAAAGTTATTAAAATATTATAATCAATTGGAAATTATTTATGCCAATTTATTGACTCTGTGCAAAACAAAATATTCAAATTAAAAAATTTTTTTAAATGTTATAAACAATCATAAATTATTTATTTAAATGTATAATTATGTATGCAAATTTATTGACACTGTGCAAAACAAAAATATTCAAATTTCAAAAATTTTTTTTAATTGTTATAAACAATCATAAATTATTTATTTAAATTTATGCAAATATCCTTCCCTAACACCAATGTGACAAAATATGTAAATTTATGCAAATTTCTCCCCATCTCTAAATCAGTATGCAAAAATATGCAAATATTCAAATTTTTTAAAAATTCACCACCCACAACCACCCACCTCCTCCCACAACCCATCGTCACCCACTCCACCCACTCCTCCCACCTCCCCAACTGCCAGAACCGTACCCCAAGATTATCATCTGCCAGAACCGTACCCCAAGATTATATCTACCCGACACCTCTTATCTCTTCACTGGCGCCATTAGGCCACGCCCCCTGTCTGCCAGAAGTATACCCCAACTACTATCTTCTCTTTTATTTTGCATAATAATCTTAAATTGAGCCCGAATTTGAAGTTAATATAATAGCCAATTGAATGAATTTAAGGTTTTTCGAATGATGATATTAGATTGACAACCACACATTTTGGAAATCTGTTTTTGAATTCGACATAAAAAATCCCAAAAATATAAAGCTCACGTTGATTGTAAGCTCTGTAATTAGTACTAACATTGAACTCTTGCGATGTGGAAATAGCAATAAAAAACGTTCGCGTCTTTTCCATTTTCAGTTTTTATCGGTTCCTATAGGCAGGCGGGTTCATTTGAACTGCTTGCTGCGAGCCACTCTCTGCAGCCTTTTCCTCCGAGATCGGCTGCGCTTGGGCTGCAAGCGTCCCTATAAAAAATGATTCGTGTATGTGGAAGTTGCCGGACTGCTGGAGGATGCACTATGGCTTTGCGGCGACGTTTGTCTGGCCAATCTGAAAGGCTCATTATTCGGCAAATCATACTGACTGGCGACTATCCAGCTCGTGCCCTAAGTCTGGAAATTCCGCTACTGAGACGTCGGACACTTTCCGGGCAGCAAGGTTGATGGTCGAGTCTCTTCCCCCAGTCCCAACGGTGACCGTTGAATGTACGATCATTCAAAATCAAAACCAAGGTCTGACAATGGGTCATATCTGAAATCCTTGAGAAACTTAATATTTTATTTTCGCGGTTATAATTATTTAATTTTACGTCTATTTTATCATATAATTTTTATAGTTTATATAACTGGGGTTCTTTATGCTATTAAAATAAAAGTTGAATTGTTTCATTTTTATTTAAGTCAAGTGTATCTATTTTAAAGTGCACCTTATTATCCAATTTGTGATAATTCACAAAAGATTACATTTAGTTTGAAAATCAATTTTATATAGTTATTCAAGTATATAATAGTGTACTGAATATTATATCATTTATTTAGTATGACTTTACAAATAAAAAAGCGAAAATTAAGTGAAATCAATATAAGAGAATTTTTTTAGATTAAATCAAATTTGATTTATTTTTAAGAAATTATTGTATGCATATACTTATTTTTCTTTTATAGATTTTCTCAACATTGATTGCGAACGTAAAGATATACTCTGAAAGTCTGAGATGGGAATTTGCAAAGTTTACTCAATGAAAATTCAACTCAAATAGGATTGAAATGTGTAGATCCGGCACGGTATAATCCCGCAAGCAGCTTCATTACACCTACGTGAGCTGGGTTATACACGAAGAAAGTGGAAGCGAATTTTCCGCAAACTCACTTAAATAAGACCGACAATCTCAGTTCACTATCGTTTTTATAAAAAAAACATGATTGATATTTCTAATAACCCTGAATACCACGTGTATAATTGCATCAGCGTAATAAAAAGAGTTAAATTATATTCCGCAAATAACGTAAGTTATAAACTTACCTACGGAATGAACATTTCTTTTGACCGAGGAAATGAATATAAAATGGCTATGTATATCCACGTGGCGAAAGGATACTGGTCAGCGAAATTTCTGCCTGACAAAACTGTACCCTGCCTGTGGTCTGCTTGAAGATGGTGAGCTTTTGATACTCGGATGTACCTTCTACCACCTTCGATATTTTTGTTAGATATTCCCAAATATGTGGTACCGCAATAGCTTGCTGAAGGAAAATCAGTTTATTTGGAATATTTTTCAGAATACGGGAAAAAATTTAATATTCTATAAATTATTAAGATCAAGCGTGACGTCACACGTACACATTATAAATTTTTCGTTTTTTTTTTCTCTTTCTTAATTTAACGCTAATTTCCATAAGCCCAAATTCGCGACTATTTACCTAGGTCATAAACCTCAAATAATTCTTTTGTCTATTGCCACTTTATGACTATCACGCGCTTTTATCGAGGGGTAAATAAAGCTTTACCTTTCGCCGAAACTGTTTTTGCAAATGCTTTATAATCCAAAGATCGCGCGCTTCTCGTTTAATCTAATTATTCGTATAAAAGCTGTCCACTTTTGGTAAGCCAGTGGTAATACTACGTTCGCGACCCGCGACTCATGTCTATGCCCGCACGAGTAATCCGCGCTTCGCGATCAAAGTGCGTAATTATATCGCTCACCGATACGTCTGATTGTGACCGGACATTGTGCTTGTGCTAGTAAATCCGCGATTCGCGATCGACGCGCTTAGTCAATTAAGGACACACTACATGTAAACCTTTGTAGTAGTTTTTAAGTTCGTTGAATAAAAGCCCATTCTGTTTAAATCTAAAATCAGTTTAGTAACCTTTATTTGCTGCTAAACACCTGTCCCTTTCCAGGCAATGCAGAGAACTTCGACATAAGGTATAAGTGGTCTTTTCTCTTCCATATTACGGCGGCACTGCTTCTCGAGGCCACTGACGCGATCCCCCACTCCTCCATAAAGCCACGCAACCCTTATAGAAAGCGCACAGCTCGGCGCAATCTATTAATTATTTATTAACTTAAATATTCTTAACCAAAACCACATTTTAGCTGTTACAATCCGTGGTGCTTAGAAATACTAATTACATTCAAAATCATAGAACGTGCCAGCTAAAGTAAAATTGGTGACCTGCAGTGAGATCTCCAGCCGCCGCCTAAAGTAATATCACGGGAAAACCATACCTACCGTCATTTAAAGCTGTTAGAAAAATTTTAAAAACTTTGAATCTTCAATTCTTTCTACATAAGTAACCCACACAGCATGTATTAATTCTGAAAGGATTCTGAAAGAATGCATGAAATAATTTTATTCTTTCAGAAATCATTCAGTGAAAGGATTCTGTAATAATGCTATGTCCGGGGTATTTTCCTTTCAGAATTAATTCAATGAAATAATTCAAAAATAATTTATAATATCATTGCAAAATTTATTCAATAGAAGATTTCTGAAAGGATTCATGGATTATTACGAAAAGGTTACTAAAAGATATTTCAAAATTATTTTCTGAAATAATTCTGAAAGGAAAATACCCCGGACATAGCATCATTACAGAATCCTTTCACTGAATGATTTCTGAAAGAATCTTTCAGAATCCTTTCAGAATTAATATCACATATTATTGCAGAATCCTTTCAATGAAAGATGTCTGAAAGGATTCAGGAATTAATTTTGTGAATTAATTCGAAAATATTATGAAAATATTACTAACAAGAAATTTGGAAGACGGATAAATCCCGTATTATTACAGAATCCTTCCAATGAAAGATGTCTCAAAGGATTCAGGAATTAATTTGTGAATTAATTCCTGAATCCTTTCAGACATCTTTCATTGAAAGGATTGCTGTAATACGTGATTTATACTGTTCGAAATTTCTTTTAGTAATATTTCCATAATATTTTCGAATTAATTTACAAAATTAATTCCTGAATCCTTCAGACATCTTTTCATTGAAGGATTCTGCACAATACGTTACTTATACTCTTTGAAATTTCTTTTTAGTAATATTTCCATAATATTTTCGAATTAATTCACAAAATTAATTCCTGAATCCTTTCAATGAAAGATGTATGAAAGGATTCAGGAATTAATATTGTGAATTAATTAGAAAATATTATGGAAATATTACTAACAAGAAATTTGAAGAGGATAAATCCCGTATTATTACAGAATCCTTCCAATGAAGGATGTCTGAAAGGATTCAGGAATTAATTTTGTGAATTAATTCGAAAATATAATGGAAATATTACTAACAAAAAATTTCGAAGGTTATAAAATCATGTATTATTGCAGAATCCTTTCAATGAAAGATTTTTGGAAGGATTCAGGAATAAATATTGTGAATTAATTAGAAAATATTTAGTAAATATTACTAACAATAAATTTCGAAGGGTATAATAATCCCGTATTTGAAGGTACATTTTTATAATTTAGAATATTATTTAAATAATATTCTAACTATTTTTACATATATTTTTACATTGTTAATAATTTTACACTATTTTATCGCAGAAAAAACGCAGAAAAATTTTTTACATGATGGAGATTCGAACCCGGGTCGCTTGGGTACTACGCAAATACGCTATCCATTACGCTATCGCTCGATTGTTAAATCATTTCATTTTTTTCATTATATACTGCAATATGAGTGATACGATACATTAGAAAATTTATTCTTAATATTACTTTATTTTTTAATATTAACTTTGATCAATTAATTCATAGTTATTTAATACTTTTAGTTTATTAAATATTGTATTAAGTCGATGTGAAATGTGTGTGTATAAAGGAGCTCTTCCTTACCGACGTTATGAGTTTTTACATTTTTTTGATCTTAGATTCAACTTTTGATGAATGAAGCTCTTCACTGCACTCCGTAATTGCATAAATAATACACCTATAAATTTTTCAGAAATTCTGTTCATTATTTTTCATAAAAAACTGGTAGAAAATTTTTCAACCCGTTTCCTGTAAAATCTATAACGAGAAATAACTTGAAAATTTACACATAGTGTATTTTTGTCATTACGAAGGGCAATAAAGAGCTCTTTTCCCGAAATTCGATAAAAATAAAAAATGATAATTGCATATAATGCAGAGATGAATAGAATGAGCTCTACCTTACCGACGTTATTATTATTTGTAGTGTTTTCAATTTAGAATCAACTTTTAGAGTCAAAGGCTCTTTACTCTTGGCAGACGTATAAATAATATTTCTGTCGATTTTGAGGGGACTTCTAAACATTGTCATACTGAAAGAATACTATTATGAATAATAATAAAAAATATTGCTTATTTTAAGTACCTATATTATTCATCTTTAAATGTTTTTTTTCCTTTTATTTTAAGTTTTTATATTCTTACATTAACTTTTCAAATTAATATTTTTCGCAATTAGTAAATGTTTCAATCTATCTTAGTTCACAAAAACGAAAAATTATATACCCCCCACACATTTTAATACGTTCTTTAATAGGATCATACAAATGTAGAAAACAATGGACGACTAAATCCGATCATTATCCAATCATTTCATTTTTTTCATTATATAGTGCAAAATGACTGACAAAATAAATTAGAATATTTATTTCTAATATTTCTTTATTTTTTAATATTAACTTTGTTTAATTAGTATATACTTATTTAGTAAGTTTTGTTTATTAAATATTGTATTAATTAGGACTTATTTGATTGAAACAAATTCGAATTAAAAACAAAATAAATACATTATACGATGCCTCTTATATACGGACGCTGCCCTTTTCGTGTTGAATACTTGCAATAATTTCTGAACTATTTTATGTTTTCTTTCAAAAAATCTTTTCAAGGTTCTTTCAGGAAGAATTCGTGTAAATATCTTTTTTGCTATTGTGTTTTAAAAAATTTTATTGTAACAATCTTTTTCAAACGAATTCTAAATTATTTCTTGTATTAATTCACGTGAGTTTCCGCAACATTTCATGAAATAATTCATGAAATTATTTTCAATAGATATTGAATTATCTTTGTGAATGATTAATTTTTATCATTCTGAAATTATTTCTGAATTATTTCGTGATATAATTCTTGACATGATTGCTGAATTGTTATGTTTTCTTTAAAAAAATCTATTAATTCACACAAGTTTCCCGGAAGATTTCATGAAATAATTCATGTAAGATTTTTGAATAGATATTGAATTATTTTTGTGAATGATTAATTTGTATCTTTCTGAAATTATTTCTGAATTATTGCATGAAAGAATACTTGCAATAATTTCGAAATTATTTTATGTATTCTTTCAAAAAATCTTTTCAAAGTCCTTTCAGAATTAATTCGTGTAATTATTTTTTTTGCTATTTTGTTTTAAAAAATTTTATTCTAAAAATCTTTTTCAAAAGAATTCAAAATTATTTCTTGTATTAATTCACACGAGTTTCCCAGAAGATTTCATGAAATAATTCATGTAAGATTTTTGAATAGATATTGAATTATTTTTGTGAATGATTAATTTGCATCTTTCTGAAATTATTTCTGAATTATTGCATGAAAGAATACTTGCAATAATTTCGAAATTATTTTATGTATTCTTTCAAAACATCTTTTCAAAGTCCTTTCAGTATTAATTCGTGTAATTATTTTTTTTGCTATTTTGTTTTAAAAAATTTTATTCTAAAAATCTTTTTCAAAACAATTCAAAATTATTTCTTGTATTAATTCACACGAGTTTCCCAGAAGATTTCATGAAATAATTCATGTAAGATTTTTGAATAGATATTGAATTATTTATGTGAATGATTAATTTGTATCTTTCTGAAATTATTTCTGAATTATTGCATGAAAGAATACTTGCAATAATTTCGAAATTATTTTATGTATTCTTTCAAAAAATCTTTTCAAAGTCCTTTCAGAATTAATTCGTGTAATTATTTTTTTTGCTATTTTGTTTTAAAAAATTTTATTTTAAAAATCTTTTTCAAAAGAATTCAAAATTATTTCTTGTATTAATTCAGACGAGTTTCCCAGAAGATTTCATGAAATAATTCATGTAAGATTTTTGAATAGATACTGAATTATTTTTGTGAATGATTAATTTGTATCTTTCTGAAATTATTTCTGAATTATTGCATGAAAGAATACTTGCAATAATTTCGAAATTATTTTATGTATTCTTTCAAAAAATCTTTTCAAAGTCCTTTCAGAATTAATTCATGTAATTATTTTTTTTGCTATTTTGTTTTAAAAATTTTATTCTAAAAATCTTTTCAAAGTCCTTTCAGAATTAATTCGTGTAATTATTTTTTTTGCTATTTTGTTTTAAAAATTTTATTCTAAAAATCTTTTTCAAAACAATTCAAAATTATTTCTTGTATTAATTCACACGAGTTTCCCAGAAGATTTCATGAAATAATTCATGTAAGATTTTTGAATAGATATTGAATTATTTATGTGAATGATTAATTTGTATCTTTCTGAAATTATTTCTGAATTATTGCATGAAAGAATACTTGCAATAATTTCGAAATTATTTTATGTATTCTTTCAAAAATCTTTTCAAAGTCCTTTCAGAATTAATTCGTGTAATTATTTTTTTTGCTATTTTGTTTTAAAAAATTTTATTTTAAAAATCTTTTTCAAAAGAATTCAAAATTATTTCTTTGTATTAATTCAGACGAGTTTCCCAGAAGATTTCATGAAATAATTCATGTAAGATTTTTGAATAGATACTGAATTATTTTTGTGAATGATTAATTTGTATCTTTCTGAAATTATTTCTGAATTATTGCATGAAAGAATACTTGCAATAATTTCGAAATTATTTTATGTATTCTTTCAAAAAATCTTTTCAAAGTCCTTTCAGAATTAATTCATGTAATTATTTTTTTTGCTATTTTGTTTTAAAAATTTTATTCTAAAAATCTTTTCAAAGTCCTTTCAGAATTAATTCGTGTAATTATTTTTTTTTTGCTATTTTGTTTTAAAAAATTTTATTCTAAAAATCTTTTTCAAAACAATTCAAAATTATTTCTTGTATTAATTCACACGAGTTTCCCAGAAGATTTCATCAAATAATTCATGTAAGATTTTTGAATAGATACTGAATTATTTTTGTGAATGATTAATTTGTATCTTTCTAAAATTATTTCTGAATTATTGCATGAAAGAATACTTGCAATAATTTCGAAATTATTTTATGTATTCTTTCAAAAAATCTTTTCAAAGTCCTTTCAGAATTAATTCGTGTAATTATTTTTTTGCTATTTTGTTTTAAAAATTTTATTTTAAAAATCTTTTTCAAAAGAATTCAAAATTATTTCTTGTATTAATTCAGACGAGTTTCCCAGAAGATTTCATGAAATAATTCATGTAAGATTTTTGAATAGATATTGAATTATTTATGTGAATGATTAATTTGTATCTTTCTGAAATTATTTCTGAATTATTGCATGAAAGAATACTTGCAATAATTTCGAAATTATTTTATGTATTCTTTCAAAAAATCTTTTCAAAGTCCTTTCAGAATTAATTCGTGTAATTATTTTTTTTGCTATTTTGTTTTAAAAAATTTTATTTTAAAAATCTTTTTCAAAAGAATTCAAAATTATTTCTTGTATTAATTCAGACGAGTTTCCCAGAAGATTTCATGAAATAATTCATGTAAGATTTTTGAATAGATACTGAATTATTTTTGTGAATGATTAATTTGTATCTTTCTGAAATTATTTCTGAATTATTGCATGAAAGAATACTTGCAATAATTTCGAAATTATTTTATGTATTCTTTCAAAAAATCTTTTCAAAGTCCTTTCAGAATTAATTCATGTAATTATTTTTTTTGCTATTTTGTTTTAAAAAATTTTATTCTAAAAATCTTTTTCAAAACAATTCAAAATTATTTCTTGTATTAATTCACACGAGTTTCCCAGAAGATTTCATGAAATAATTCATGTAAGATTTTTGAATAGATATTGAATTATTTATGTGAATGATTAATTTGTATCTTTCTGAAATTATTTCTGAATTATTGCATGAAAGAATACTTGCAATAATTTCGAAATTATTTTATGTATTCTTTCAAAAAATCTTTTCAAAGTCCTTTCAGAATTAATTCGTGTAATTATTTTTTTTGCTATTTTGTTTTAAAAAATTTTATTTTAAAAATCTTTTTCAAAAGAATTCAAAATTATTTCTTGTATTAATTCAGACGAGTTTCCCAGAAGATTTCATGAAATAATTCATGTAAGATTTTTGAATAGATACTGAATTATTTTTGTGAATGATTAATTTGTATCTTTCTGAAATTATTTCTGAATTATTGCATGAAAGAATACTTGCAATAATTTCGAAATTATTTTATGTATTCTTTCAAAAAATCTTTTCAAAGTCCTTTCAGAATTAATTCATGTAATTATTTTTTTTGCTATTTTGTTTTAAAAAATTTTATTCTAAAAATCTTTTCAAAGTCCTTTCAGAATTAATTCGTGTAATTATTTTTTTTGCTATTTTGTTTTAAAAAATTTTATTCTAAAAATCTTTTTCAAAACAATTCAAAATTATTTCTTGTATTAATTCACACGAGTTTCCCAGAAGATTTCATGAAATAATTCATGTAAGATTTTTGAATAGATATTGAATTATTTATGTGAATGATTAATTTGTATCTTTCTGAAATTATTTCTGAATTATTGCATGAAAGAATACTTGCAATAATTTCGAAATTATTTTATGTATTCTTTCAAAAAATCTTTTCAAAGTCCTTTCAGAATTAATTCGTGTAATTATTTTTTTTGCTATTTTGTTTTAAAAAATTTTATTTTAAAAATCTTTTTCAAAAGAATTCAAAATTATTTCTTGTATTAATTCAGACGAGTTTCCCAGAAGATTTC
This sequence comes from Torymus aiolomorphi, assembly GCA_036365515.1. Lineage (NCBI taxonomy): Eukaryota > Metazoa > Arthropoda > Insecta > Hymenoptera > Torymidae > Torymus > Torymus aiolomorphi. The sequence continues at coordinate 123,388,622 of CM070877.1, read as the reverse complement.
ATGAAATAATTCATGTAAGATTTTTGAATAGATACTGAATTATTTTTGTGAATGATTAATTTGTATCTTTCTGAAATTATTTCTGAATTATTGCATGAAAGAATACTTGCAATAATTTCGAAATTATTTTATGTATTCTTTCAAAAAATCTTTTCAAAGTCCTTTCAGAATTAATTCATGTAATTATTTTTTTTGCTATTTTGTTTTAAAAATTTTATTCTAAAAATCTTTTCAAAGTCCTTTCAGAATTAATTCGTGTAATTATTTTTTTGCTATTTTGTTTTAAAAAATTTTATTCTAAAAATCTTTTTCAAAACAATTCAAAATTATTTCTTGTATTAATTCACACGAGTTTCCCAGAAGATTTCATCAAATAATTCATGTAAGATTTTTGAATAGATACTGAATTATTTTTGTGAATGATTAATTTGTATCTTTCTAAAATTATTTCTGAATTATTGCATGAAAGAATACTTGCAATAATTTCGAAATTATTTTATGTATTCTTTCAAAAAATCTTTTCAAAGTCCTTTCAGAATTAATTCGTGTAATTATTTTTTTTGCTATTTTGTTTTAAAAAATTTTATTTTAAAAATCTTTTTCAAAAGAATTCAAAATTATTTCTTGTATTAATTCAGACGAGTTTCCCAGAAGATTTCATGAAATAATTCATGTAAGATTTTTGAATAGATATTGAATTATTTATGTGAATGATTAATTTGTATCTTTCTGAAATTATTTCTGAATTATTGCATGAAAGAATACTTGCAATAATTTCGAAATTATTTTATGTATTCTTTCAAAAAATCTTTTCAAAGTCCTTTCAGAATTAATTCGTGTAATTATTTTTTTTGCTATTTTGTTTTAAAAAATTTTATTTTAAAAATCTTTTTCAAAAGAATTCAAAATTATTTCTTGTATTAATTCAGACGAGTTTCCCAGAAGATTTCATGAAATAATTCATGTAAGATTTTTGAATAGATACTGAATTATTTTTGTGAATGATTAATTTGTATCTTTCTGAAATTATTTCTGAATTATTGCATGAAAGAATACTTGCAATAATTTCGAAATTATTTTATGTATTCTTTCAAAAAATCTTTTCAAAGTCCTTTCAGAATTAATTCATGTAATTATTTTTTTTGCTATTTTGTTTTAAAAAATTTTATTCTAAAAATCTTTTCAAAGTCCTTTCAGAATTAATTCGTGTAATTATTTTTTTGCTATTTTGTTTTAAAAAATTTTATTCTAAAAATCTTTTTCAAAACAATTCAAAATTATTTCTTGTATTAATTCACACGAGTTTCCCAGAAGATTTCATCAAATAATTCATGTAAGATTTTTGAATAGATACTGAATTATTTTTGTGAATGATTAATTTGTATCTTTCTAAAATTATTTCTGAATTATTGCATGAAAGAATACTTGCAATAATTTCGAAATTATTTTATGTATTCTTTCAAAAAATCTTTTCAAAGTCCTTTCAGAATTAATTCGTGTAATTATTTTTTTTGCTATTTTGTTTTAAAAAATTTTATTCTAAAAATCTTTTTCAAAAGAATTCAAAATTATTTCTTGTATTAATTCACACGAGTTTCCCAGAAGATTTCATGAAATAATTCATGTAAGATTTTTGAATAGATATTGAATTATTTTTGTGAATGATTAATTTGTATCTTTCTGAAATTATTTCTGAGTTATTGCATGAAAGAATACTTGCAATAATTTCGAAATTATTTTATGTATTCTTTCAAAAAATCTTTTCGAAGTCCTTTCAGAATTAATTCGTGTAATTATTTGTTGGTAACACTTTTTTTATTTTTTTGGAAGATTTTTGAAAGTATTTTGTAAGGATTCCATATATTATTTTAAAAATTAATTTAAAATTAATTTTTTTTCCTTTTAAAATTCTTTCTAAATCATTTCAATGTATTAATTCATGAATTATTTCATGTAATTATTTCAGTTTTCTTTCATGCTGTATGGGAATAAAGATATAATAAAAACGATTATGCATTTTTCTTTTTCTAAAAATTGAAACTAAATTATAACTCATTGTACCGCGTATAATTAATCTTCTAAAATATAAATAAAAAATCATTAGTTTTTTTTCTTTAAGCAGTTATTTAAATATTTTGTGTACTAATAATATCGTAATTTAAACAAACGTAAATTCCAATGAAATATTTTTTTTAATACATTCATAACACTAGACGACCCACGTTGGCCGTCTGAATTTGTGAATATATCCCTGTCAGGCCAACTTAGAAGGCCATTCCTTTGAAACCTTAATTTATTATTGAGTATCAAATTTACCTTTAATTTATTTTGAAGCTTCTTTCATTTTCATGAAATTGTTCTTTTATATTCATTTATATTTTTCATAAAATTTTGTAAAACATACAATACTGTTAGTACATTATATACATATATGTGTGTGTGCGTGCGTGCGTGCGTGCGTGCGTGCATGCGTGCGTGCGTGCGTGCGTGTGTGTGTGTATGTGTATTATATACATATTTAGGCCAATTTATACATATATTTACACCATATTATACCACATTTTAAAATGAACGATCTTTGCCGTCGGATCATAAAAAGCAACCGCGCCGCGAGTGAAAAGTGCTAAAAATTAAAATAAAATTATTAAAAATTACCTTAAACAACCAAGAGTAAAACAACCATTTTCAATTGAAACAACTTTTATATGATGAAAAATTATAACAATAAATTTTATAACTAAATTTAAATGTATAATCAACTACACTAAATTTTAAACTTTCTTAAAATTTTAATTTTCAAAAGTAAAACTATAAAATATTGATTTAAACCATCAAGTAACAAATTTTCAAAATCTTAAAAAAACTATTTCAGACATAAAACTTTCTCTTTTTGAAGTAAAACTTAAACTCCAAAGTCAAGGGTATAAATATTTTGACTTTTCGATCTGGATTGTGCACGTAATAGGAAACGGCCAGGTGCGAAAGTCACCTACAACTTTCACCTCTCTTTCTATTATAAGTTGCGCAGGTCAAAACCCCTCGGACAAATTCAAGGAATTTTCAAAGAATTAACATAACTTAAGCTCTTTAAATCATATTGAAATTTTAAGAAAATATAAACACTTCAACAAGATTATTTTGTGCAAACGAGGTACAACAAGTTATGGATAAATAACTAAATATAAATAAATAAATACAAAGTGTTAAGTGAACAAGATAAAAGTCGATTGAATAATTTCGATAAAAATAATACGTGTGAAAAATAAAATTATTTAATTGGGATGTGTATGGACTGGAAGTCAATCGCATCACCCAAATAGATGAAATGTTGTGCGTCGATTGGTAGTTAAACACAACATTTTGGAGTAAGAGTGACTTTTTTGAATCGCTAAGCTTTGCGTGGACTGGAAGTCATCCTCTGCTTGGCAAATTCAAAAGAAGATATATTTAATTGTTAGAAACAAATACAACGAAACAGAATAAATATTGATTAAATAAACAAATAGAATAAAATTAATGAACAATTAATGGGAAAAACATAACCCAACCATAATAAATTGAACTAAAATAAAAACGCAAAAAGCGGAAATAAAATACAGACAACGAATAAAGATAAATAAAACATAATTAAATCATTGTGAAGAAGAAGTAAAGAAAATAAATATAATATTAACCAGGAATGTGTGTGAACTGGAAGTTCAATATATTACCTAAGTAGGAATAAAATATTATGCATAACCTGGTAGTTCATCGCAATATTTAGATTAAGAAAAAATATTTTTCGCGTAAGCAGTGCATGGACTGATAGTCCATCACTGTTTAAATAATTAATAAATAATAAAAGATAAATAAAGATATAAAGAATTATTAAAGACAAATATAAAGAATTATTAAAGACAAATATAAAGAAAAAGGATAAAAGAAGATTGAATAAAATAAATAAACTAATAAATAAGATTAACAAATAATTTAACTGGGAAAAAATAACCCAAGAATACGAGATAAATCGAATATGAGAATAAAATAAAACGAAATAAAATAAAAACGCAAAAGCGAAATAAGTACGTAAAACGAATGAAGGCAAATCTTAAATAAAAGATAATATTGTGAAATGATAAAAATATAAAATAAATCGGGAATGTGCATAAACTGGAAGTTAATCGCATCACCCAGATACAAGTAAATTGTTGTGCGTCGATTAAAAGCCTACCGCATTTAGTAATAAATTTTTTTTTTTCTCTACTAAGCTTTGTGTGGACTGGAAGTCATCCTCTGCTTGGTTAATTCAATCCTTTTTGTGAACCAATTCGTTTAGTTATATCATTGTTTTATTTTTCGGTCTATGAGATAAAAAAATTTTAACTTTGATACAAAAAGAAAACGGGCAACGAAAAGATTCATTATTAATAAATAATAAACAATCATGGAAAAGAATAAATCAAAAAAGAAATTTAATGAAATAAATACACTGTTATTATAAACGAATCATCGTGCATAAACTGTTAGTTCATCATGATATTTAACCAAGGAAAAAATATTATAATCAAACAATAAAGCTTACAAATAAATTAATTCATAAAAGAATAAAAATATTAAAAGAAAAAAAAGGAATAAAAGAATATTAAATAAATTAATTGGGACTGTGTGTGAACTGGAAGTTCAATACATCGCCAAAGAAGAAATGAATTGTTGTGCATAAATTGGTAGTTCATCACGACATTCAGATTAAGAATTACGTTTAAGCCGTGCATATAAGACTGGCAGTTCATCACTGCTTAAATAATAAAAAAAAATAAAGATAAACCATCTATCTTGCGAAATTTCTTTTTACTAGATACGATTTTATTTTACAAATTCAATAAAAATATAAACTAATAAAGAAAGATTTAACAAAAGTGAAAAATTCTCCGTAAGAGAGAAAACTGTATAAGAATAAAATTAATCAACAATATATAACAAAATAACTAAAAAAAGAATACATTTAATATTACTAATTATCAAAAACTAATAAATTGTTACAAAACAAATTAAGCTCGTCATTACCTTTAAATAAGTAAACGTGTTTTTTTTAAACCAAATTTATATTCACATAAACTATAATGGTTTTTTTCAAGTAAACTAAAAAAATTTTTTTTTTTTAATATACTCTCTTCTTGCTTACTTGTCAACGCAGACTAAAGGATCAATTATTTCAAAACAAAAGTTATTGAAGGAATCATCATCTTGCAAAGTCATAATCATTTTCATTTATAGAACTCGCTCTATTGGCGAGGATACGAGTTCGCTCAATTGGCGGATTCGAGGGAAATCATTATCTCACTAGAACTCGCTCTATTGGCGAGGATAAGAGTTCGCTCAATTGGCGGATTCGAGAGAAAATCATCTGCTTATTGGTGACTTAGAGACGCTCTATTGGCGGCCCTCGATGTAAAGGTGATCCTTTCTTTCTGAAAAAAAAAGAAATAAATTCTTGTGCAAAACCATTTCAAGTAAATGACGAAGGATAGCAAAAAGAGAGGAGGTAAATGGAAACATGCTAAAAGGGAAGCGCTTTTAATATAGGTATCCCGCGAGAAAATATAAATTTATATGTAGAACTTCAAGAATTAATCGACTTATTAAAAAATAACAAACGAACCAAAAACAAAGAAGAAATATATAATTTTAAGGAACTAATAGATTATCTAATTTCGCCTAATTTCGCGTTAAAAGAATAAGGTTACCAAACCTTCAATTAAATTCTTTTTCAAAAATAAAAATTTAAACAAATCACGCAACAAATTCTTTTTCTGTGACAATTTAATAAGAAGCTTGTATCCCAAGTTATGCAACTCATAAATTTGCTCAGAAACTGAGTCGCTTGATTTACGACTTGACCTTCGACTAACCTACTAACTAAAACCTATCCCCATCTACTATAAGGGTTCGTAAGGTGAGGCACTTACGCACTCAAATCTTCCTCAATACAGAATTGACAGGTGCAGCACAGTTGCACTCGCCTCTGTTTCTTTCCGTTTCTCCGATCAAGATACATGCTGCGACAGAGACAAGCAGGAAGAAAGTACCAATTACGGAAAATCCAAGCCCAATTTTTAGAACCTTTAGTGAATCACAGCCATTACTACGAAAAACCAAAACAAATATTAATTCATTTAAATAACAGAGAAGGACTGTACGCTACACATGCAGAACATTAGAAGACAAAACCAATAAAATATAACAGTTTAAATAAATAAATTATTATTTAATTAGTTACTTAATTATTCAAAATAATAATCAATAAAATATTAGTAATCATTCTAATTTACAAATAACGACTAATTAATAAAAAATAAATAAACTATAAATAAATAAATAAATAAATAAATAAATAAATAATAATAATAATAATAATAATAATAATAATAATAATAATAATAAAACCTAGTAATAATATTCATTTTTTTAAATCCAATTTTTCATAAGAATTAGCGGTCTCTTGTATTAAACAACTATTCACGAGAGAAACATCGACTTACCATAATACCTAACTATTTAACTTAGTGTGATTAAAGTTTTCGTCTTTTGAAAAAAAATGCTAAGGGACATATTTAATTAATAGAATAAACAACATAAAATTATTCACAATAAATTATTTAATTAAAAACATTAAACCACGATCTATTAATAAAAATTAAGAAATTTCTTTTTACTAACGTAAAACCGATGAAATTGAATCATTATAGCAAATATACATACAAATGAATACAAATAGCAAATAATTAGATTATAAATAAGTATTAAGGCGATGTAGGAGCGAACTTTACCGATAATGACCCCCACCTCGAGCCGCATTTCCCATTGTTCGCGCGAAATTTACGTCGTGATATTGAAAATTAAGTTGCTAGCGATTTGTTATCGTGTAAAGAATGCGGGATCACAGCATTTTCAATAATCAAAATGTTTAATAATTTATATAATGCAATATTCTTAAAATTGACGCGTGGAATTACGTAAAAGTGACAGTCATCTTACAATTTTCTATGTGAAACGGCATCCTCACCTCGTGTCGTATTTCCCATTGTTTGTCTCAACTAAAAATTATTAAATGCTGAATAACGTTTATAAACATTCCTTATTATAAAAAGAACACGCGATCACCGCATTTTTGTGCTTTATGATTGTATACTTTTTTTTATTTATGATATTTTGTTTTTAAGGTTAAGAAAATTTCAACTAATCAGCGCGGCTCCGACATCACCTTAATTTCAATTACTATAGTTTTTCTAACAAATCAAAATTTTGGAATTCAGATCCTAAATGGTGATCGCAAAATCACAATAACTTGTCTACCTCCAACTACCAATAAGTAAATAAATAAACAATTGAATAAATAAATAATAACAAAGATAACATCTTAAATATAATATAGATTCTTATATAATATGCATTTAGACAACATGAATTACTCTAGGCCATTTTCGAATTCCAGAAAATAATTTTGAGTGCATTTCATAAAGATTTTACAGCGGAAATAAGAAATGCTTTACCAAATGACTCTTATGATTATCATGATTTAAAAACTAGAACTCTAAGTGCTGAATATTTAAACAAAATACAACTCTATTTCGCAATTTTATCAGCTATACATTATCATAATAAGCTTACTTTGTCCAAACTACAAGAACTAAAAACTAATAATGAGCAAAAGGAAAATATTTTTGCACAAAAAGAAGTTAATAGATTACCTGATTACCTCTGCCATTGGAATAAAGTGAAACTTGTTCGATTAAAGCTTCAAATCGTCAAACACTTATAAATGATTTGTCAAACCTTTTAAGTAATAACAATAAATCAAATATATATAAGTACTTAAATAAAATAAAAAATAGTTTCATAAATACAATTAAGGTAGTTCATCACACATATATAGCAATATATATAGCTATTCGTAATGAATTTTTTTTTTTGTCTTTTATATTTGATACAACCAGATCAAGTTTATTCGAATGATAAATGTTTTAAAAAGTAGAATAGTATATTACGCACCATGTGAGGAAAAAACTTGGACAGTCCACAGCTCGTGTAATTGTCGAGCCGAAGGCGAGGGTGGCAAACACGAGCTGGGGGCTGGCCAATTTTACTCCCTTGGTGCGTATACTATTTTTCCTCATATCGAGGCCGAAAATGCCATATTTCCGTTTCGGAACCGGGCGGAAATGAGGCACTTTCGGCCCGGTGTGAGGAAAAACATTTTTTTCATGCAAAATTACGTAGTATTGGCGCTAATATCAACAATTAATTATTTTTAAATTTTACTAACACGTCGCTTCTATGCAAATTTTAGTATACATGCAATCGTATCGATCAAAGTCTCATTTTGTTCCTTATAAATTTGAGGGTAGCTTCGCCGTAACGATATTGTTGCATAACCGATCTGAACGGCGCTAGATCTCATTGTTTATCGAAATTCCAGTGAATTTCGTGAATTTTCGATAAACAATGGGATCTAGCGCCGTTCAGATCGGTTATGCAACAATATCGTTACCGCGAACCTACCCTCAAATTTCATAAGGAACAAAATGAGACTTTGATCGATACGATTGCATGTAAAATAAAAATTTGCAAAGAAGCGACATGTTAGTAAAATTTAAAAATAATTAATTGTTGATATTAGCGCCAATACTACGTAATTTTGCATGAAAAAAATGTTTTCTACTTCTTAAGACACCGATCATTCGAATAAACTTGATCTGGTTGTATTAAATATAAAAGACAAAACAAAAAAAGTTCATTACGAATAGCTTATATATATATTGCTATATATGTGTGATGAACTACCTTAAACTCTTAAGGCGATCTTACACCTATAGACCTTTCTGGCCAAAATTACCTAAAAACTGATAAAATAGTATATTATGCACCAAGGGAATAAAGTGGGCTGTGTGCTCCCTGCGCGAGAGTTGTCGCCTGAGCGAAGCGAGGGCGACAAACGCGCAGGTTCGCACAACCCACTGTATTCACGAGTGCAATATACGACTTTTTAACATAACTATCATAAAGTTCGTACTCGTTTCCCGCTGAAAAGGGAAAAAATGCTGCATATTGATTCCCTAACCTTACTCTCGTTTCCAGCGCAACGCACTGTTTGTGCCCGAGCCGAAGGCGAGGGCACATGTGCATGGCGCTGGGGACTAGAGTGAATGTAGGGAATGAACGTAGCTCTTTTTTCCCACTTCGGCGGGAATAAAGTACGAATTTTATATGGGGTGTGTTAAAAAATATTATTATAATAAAATAATGAAAATATATTTTAAATATAACTTATTTTGAATAAAATGAGCCAAGGCAGAGGTCCTTAAACTCATTTTATCCTCAGATATAGCATTTTCAAGAAAAACAGTTTGTCGTAACCTTTCTCTGAGACTGCATGATGGATTTTCATGGGACAAAGTGCAAATTGTTCCTAATTTAGATAGTTATGAGCCTAAGAGTTGCAATTTTAAGGTTTTTATGTATAAATACCTTTTTCATGTCAAAAACAGATTTTTAGGCACGACCGCTTCTCGGGAGAGCCTTATATTTTCGTCAGGGCGAAAATTGTAACACTTCAAATTCTGAAAATTTACAACATAAAAACTATTTTCCACCCAAAAGAAGTACATTTTAAGCGTTTTCAGAGATGTATGTATGTCTGTACGTATGTATGTGATCAAGTAACCCGATTATCTCAGCGAAATTTCGACGGATCCAAACGGGCTTTGGGGAATATACTCGTCTAATAATAAGTAACTGACAGTTCTCTACCGAGCCAAATCGATCGACAAATAAAAAAACGCCAGAGCAAATAAAAATTTGAAAAAATCGATTTTTGAGCATACGGTGAACAAAATTAAATTTAAGTCAAAAAAAACAAATGCATCTGCTAAAACTAATTAAAAGGCGTCTTTTTTACATTGAACATTTTTTTCTATGAACAATATTTAACAATGTAATAGCAAAAATCGCTAAAATCATCAAAAATAGTCGTTTTTTTGCTATTACTTTACAGGATTTGAATTTACACAAAAATGTTAAATACAAAAGTTATAGATAATATTGAAACAAAACTTTTTTCTATTCGACATTTTTTTGTACGATCAATTCCTGATGAGTTAAATCCAATAAAACGGTTTTTAACGCCTAAATGTACATAAAATGTCTGATTTTCGTTTATAACTGAGCAGAATTTGACTTTACACAAAAATTTTAAATGTAAAAGTTATAGATAATATTAAAACAAAACTTTTTTATATTGAACATTTTTTGCTACGACCAATTCCTGACGAGTTGAACTCATAAAAACGATTTTTAACGCCTAAATATACATAAAATGGACGATTTTCGGCTATAACTTGACAGGATTTGATTTTACACAAAAATGTTGAACGTAAAAGTTATAGATAATATTAAAACAAAACTTTTTCCTATTAAACATTTTTTGTACAATCAATTCCCGACGAGTTAAATCCAAACAAATAATTTTTAAAGCCAAAACATACATAAAATGGACGATTTTCGCTTATTTCAACGATTTGACTTTACACAAAAATATTGAATGCAAAAGATATACTCATGGATAACATCTAAACAAAACTTTTCCCCAATTAATATTTTAATGTACAATCAATCCTGATTATCTAAACCTATAAATACGACACTTTACATATTCAATTTTCGCTTATTTAACATGATTCGATTTGACAAAGAATTATTCAATGCAATAGCTTTAAATAATATCGGAAAAATCAATATAACATTCGAAAGATCATATAATTATAAAAATATAATCATAAGATATAAAATTACATTTAATTACAATGTTAAAATAGTACATTACGATACTGCCACTGAAGTCACATGTATTGTACACGGAGATAAATTTTAGAGTAAAAATTACCAAGGTGCCTTGGTAGCGCATGGACAGACTGTCAAAAGCCGTGTTATTCCCAGGTTTCTAATACAATTTATAAGTTTCCCAAGAAAAACTACCATAACCACTTAAAAAAAATACCAAATTATCTGAATAAAAATTACCAGAAACACTGGTAAAAATTGAGATCTAGTCATTTTTACAAGGTAACCTAAGAATTTTTACTAAGAAAACTGATAAATTTTACCAAATAACCTGGTATTTGTGTACTCGCGCATGCGCACTGCGCATTATTGTGTTTCAGAAGATTGATACTAGAGGCGTGCGCGACGTTAAAATGAAAACAATACACATATTTTCAGTAAGTAATAACGGCGATTCAAATGACTGTTGGTAACAGCTTCTGTGGCGCAGTCGGTAGAACGTCGGACTCTCAACCCAAAGATCGTCGGATCGAATCCCGCTTCCGTAAAAGTTTTTTTTCAATTTAATGTTTTTTCATCATTGTTTCTGTTTCTATTTCTATATTAAAATACTATATATCCATCAATATGGATAAAAAAAGTTAATTTTTTTAATTTAAATTAACTAAAAAAAAATTTTACCAAGGCACTTTGGTAAAAACTTTGAAATTGTCAGTCTGTCCATCCATTACCATAGAAACTGGTAATTTTGTCTCGAATATTTGTAATTTTCACTACAAAATTTCTCTCCGTGTACGATATTTTATAGCACGTTTACCTAAGTCCGCTGTCACGCCTATCCGTACCTTAAGGTAGTTCTCTAATATATCAAAAAGTGGGTTTCGAAAGTAACAAAATTCTAGCGTGTTCTTTAAAATCTAAATAATTTTTCTTTATTTTTCAAAATATAGGTTGCCGATCTATTTTTCAAGAAAAAAATTATTGAAAATGGTTATTTTTACATTGAGAGTAAATCACGCCATATAACGCATAACAGGAAGTAATAGTATTACTTGATAAAAAAGTGGATTTTCAAAAAGAAAAACATAGCTTAAGAAAGATGAAATTCAGCTCTTTCTTTTAAGTTTATCAAATATGCTTCAAGCCGACCTTTTTAAAAAGATATGAATGATTATAAACACAAATAGCAGACGCCATGCATGAGAGCGAGAGAGACAGAACGACGCGTATGGCATGCGTATGGTATAGTTTGTGCTCTCGCTGAGCGCACAAACTATAACGCGTTAGAGAACTACCTTAATCAGTCCACTCGCTACGCTCGCGCGCTAACCTCACGGTGCAATAATCGACTACTTAAGTCACGGGTAGGCGTGACTTAAGTGCGGACTTAGGTCACACTGTGCTATAAAATGAGATAAACACATTGAAAACATAATTTAAAAAAAAGAAATATCTATTGTTTACAAAATGCCAAATATTATGTAAACTAAAACACTAATAAAAATATATAATAAGAAATATAAATTGATGTTGAAGTAACAAAAATTAAAAGATTAAATCCCTAAATGTTTTTTTACTTAAAATTATTCTAAGTTGGTCCAAGAAACAAATTATTTTTTTCTAAAATTTGGTCGTAGACAGGCAGCTAATATTGTATATAATCTAATCTTCTATTAACAATGTGATTAATAGAAGTTCTTCAAGTTTAAACCTTAAAAATAAAATTAAAAAACAAAGATTAAATTTTTGATTAAATATAAAATTGAGCCAAAGAATAAGCAAATATAATATTCCATCCTCACGACTCGTAACCATATTCCTGATATCACACATTAAATGACATTCGATGACGAATGAATCTACGAAATCATTTTATGACCATGAATGAAAATCCTTGAGGATATACTTATGTTGAAATGTCCCATCTAAATAAAACAAGATAAAAGAAACAATAAAGTTTGTTGTTGATAGGTAATGAGGTATGGCGGGTTTCATGTGGGGCACAGGGCGGGGTCCAGGGGCGGAGCCCCTGGTGGAGGTGTAGGGGCGAAGCCCCCACTCAGGGGGTGTGGGGGGCGAAGCCCCCCCACCTGAAATAAAATTACTGATATATTAAAAAAAATATATATATATATCAACAGCGATATATATAAACTTCTTTCTGAAATACGACCTTACTAAACAAGTTAATTATTTTATTTTAATTTATTTACACTTTATTTAATCCAACTAAAAAAAAGAAATTTTACTTTAATAAAATTGTAGCTATAAAATAGATAGAAAAAAAACCGCTGCCAATTCATTGGCCCGTAGCTTCCTCAACCGTAATTTGTTGATTCCTTTAATTAATTTTTAATAACAAAATTTATAATTTTTTAAAAAATTTATTGCATAATTATAATTAAATTCATTTATGAATATTAAAAATTGTTAATTTTTAAATTTATTTATTTATTTATTATTTATTTATATCAAATTTATATAAATTTTGAGCTGATAAATAAAGTTATCATTTGAAATAGAAGTAAAATATCTATATTTTATAATAAAACAAATAGCTATCACGGTTGTTTTGTTATTAACAAAAACGTGCTTTTTTTTATATTTCATCCCTGGTGGAAATTGAAATCATTTTTTGAGCAGTAAATGGCTAGTTTGATCCAAAATGGCAAAAAAATGGACTCCAGTTTTCTTCCATAAGTGTAACGATTTTTTTAACCTATTTTTCACATTTATTGGCCGCAAAGATGGTCACAATTTTGTACTATCTATTAATTTGGCATTTTAATGCTAGTTAAAATAGGTAGTCGATGAAGCCATTATAAATCTAGTAACAAGCGATTTGTTATGGCGATGAGCAAGAGAGATAGAGTCACGTGTCAAAATAACGATTTTGGTTTATATCTTATAGAATAAAGCTGTAAATAGTAGAAAGACTACTAAATTTTGTTTATATCCCGGTAAACTATCTCTTAAGGGTATAAGTTTTAAAATATATGATTGAATTGTTATGAAATTTTAATGTAAAGATTTTCAGGTTAGGGCCATTCCATAAAATGGGATAAGTTGATGAAAAAAAGCGTTACATGTCTGTCTAATAACTAGCCATTTCTAATGGCCAGTTTCTGTTTTCCTTCCCATTTTTAATGGACTAATTTCTACCAGGGATAATTCATATTTTTTAACAAAAAAAAAAATTTATAGCTATCATTGTTTTTTTGTTATTAACAAAAACGTATTTTTTTAAAAAAGTTCATAACTCACAAATAAATTATAATAATGCAGAATATAATGCATTCATAATGCATAATTCATAATTATAATAGATTATAATAGATATAATTTTTAAACATTTTAATTCATTTTGTTACACATCATTGGAGTTATGAGTTAAAAAAAAAAAACTCGTTTCTGTTTTTGATGATAACTAAAGAACCATGATAGATAGAAAATTAATTTTTTTTAGAAAATATAGGTATTTTAATTTTCTTTCGAATGCCACCCACCCCATTCAGATACATAGAGCCGTTCTCGAGAAATTACGATTTTAAAAAATGTCAAAAAATTTTTAACCTCAAATATCTCTGAAATTTATGGACCAATCATTTTTTCCAAAGAACTCGACCGAGAACTATAAACAATCTACCTCTAAAAGGAATTTTGAAGCCATTAAGTCAATTTTACTCTTGTAATCGTTGGACATACAAAACTGATTTTTTTCATTTTTCAATTTTTTACTCAAAATCTAGCCTACAGAATGTATTAAATTTTAACAGATTATAGCTATTTATATTCTGTATTATCATGATTTTTCTCAAAAAAATTGACCGTTAAGTTTAGGAGTTATAAGCTTCTAAAAAAAACACGTTTTTGTTAATAACAAAAGAACCGTGATAGCTAGAAACTTTTTTTTTTTTTAGAAAATATAGGTATTTTAATTCTCTTTCGAACGCTACCCATCAGATTCGAATAACTCGATCCTATCATTAAAAAAAATCAAAAAACAGTTTTGGAAAATCGAAAATTTGAAAAAAACAAAAACGCATCGTCCCAATCAAAAAACGGATTTTTAACCCGCCATCACGCAAAAAAAAAAACAAAAAAAATGAGACCTGTCCGGTTAAAATCGTAGAAGCTGAGATCCAGGCGTATACACACACACACACACACACACACACACACACACACACACACACACATCCATACAGACATTTTTCAAAAACCATGTATTTTGATTCCTAACACCTCGGAACACAATTATAGCATGTTTTTACAACAACTCAAAAATTTACTATCACAAAGCGTCCTCTAGGAGGAAGCAAAATTTTTAAAAGTATGTAAATGTAAACATTTTTATTAAATGACGTTAATCATATAAGAGAAGGCAAACTTTTTAACATTCTTTTGAAAAATCTCTTATATTTACATTTTCGTACTTCTCAAATTGTTGCAAACAATTTACAACGTCCCGATAATCTCTTAAATAAGACAGTGCGAAAAATTTAGTACTTTTTGAAGCTACGTTTGTCATTTTCAAAGCGATATTTTAGTAGAGAGGTAATAAGTCCAGCTTCATTGAAAGCTGGACTCGATCGGCTATTGCGATAAAAACCAACTCGGTATTATTATCCCGACTATATTATATTAGTCCGATAATATTTTTCTTTTCCACCTCTTCTTTACAGTTCTTTACAGTTTTTCTCTGGGTTTTTTTCATTGACGGCGAGTCGACAAGATTTTGAATTTTAAATTGTATAAAAAAGTTTAGGTTTAATACTTTTTAATGTATTCAATCACAAGTTTTCCCTGAGAATAAGTGTTTTTTCAAATTGAAAATTTTAAAAGACTTTTTAACAAATTATCATTTTCATTTATTAGCTTAATTTTTGCAGAGATGTGTTGAATACCATATGACAGTATTATTACCGTCATAAGAGTTTATTAAATGTTATTTCCTAGTGTTTATCTGTTATTACTATTTTTACATATCATTTTTTGCACAGTCTGAAAAAATAACTTGCTAAATCTTTTTCTGGACTTTAAATGGTCTCTGCATTCATTGTTTGCCTTCTCGTTGATGTCCCCCGAAAACAAATGCACTTATTGTAATTGATAGATGCAGTGCAATAAGTTCCTTCGGCCAAACAACCAATTAATTATTTTTTAAAACATCCTGCTCAATATAAAATGTTAATAAAATGTATTATTTATTTTACGTAAAAAATCTTTTTATATTTAAAATCTGTTTCGTGAAAATTTAGATAAAAAAAAGCAACTAAAAATAGCCAAATACTGTAAACAAGGGGTGGAAAAGAAAAACGTTATCGGGCTAATATAATATAGTCGGGATAATGGGATAATAATGCCGAGTTGGTTTTTATCGCAATAGCCGATCGAGTCCAGCTTTCAATAAAGCTGAACTTATTACCTCTCTACTAAAATATCGCTTTGAAAATGACAAACGTAGCTTCAAAAAATACTAAATTTTTCGCACTGTCTTATTTAAGAGATTATCGGGACGTTCTAAATTGTTTGCAACAATTTGAGAAGTACGAAAATGTAAATATAAGAGATTTTTCAAAAGAATGTTAAAAAGTTTGCCTTCTCTTATAGGATTAACGCCATTTAATAAAAATGTTTTACATTTACGTACTTCTAAAAATTTTTTCAAAAGTGCGAAGTCTTGGCGATTTGTTATATTTAAATAGATTAAAAATTAGAGCATGGGAAAGCGAGTAAAATGATAAATCGCTGTCACTAAAAAACATGTATATATTTTAAAAAAATATGAACGAAAAACTGAATTGAAAAACATGTATATAATTATATATTTTACAGAAGAGTTGTTATATTTACTAAAATATGATTTTTCGAATTATTAAAATTTCAACTCTACTAGATCAGTAAAAAATATGTATAATATAATAACATTTTTTTATGTTATGACTATAAATGATTATATTTCCGAGGATATGGTGGTTTGATTACATCACAAATATAAATGCAAACTGTAAAATCGTTTAGGCTCATAATCCTACCCCATTTGGATTTTGACTTGGAATTTTCGTTTTAGTTTCTGTGAGGCTTATTAATAAAAATGACGACTTGAATGAAGTGGACGTGCTGCGATTCAGAGTTGGAACAGGGATAGAGAACACTCTTAAAATTAAACTAAAAATACTCATGACTAAAGTTTTCTGGAACATTGAGATCTATATGTACTATTACACACTTGCTTATATTTATACAACCTATAATATATCGCAATGTTTGAGGTCAATTTGTGATCCTATAAATATACAGTATATTTCCTATAATTACAGTAGTTCCTTCTTGTTATAAACTTTAATTACAATCGTAATACAATTCACTGACTGTAATTTTGTACAGTAAAACACCAAAAAACATTTTTACTTAGAAATAAGGTTCAAATGTCAATACCTTATTATCATCATAATGAAATAACATAACTAATCGTTTAGCGAATGAAGTCGAATAATAATACAAATAAGCGAAAATACCGACGCGACATTTATAATATTTCCATGGAAAGCTGGAAACCCCTAAAAGACCGCCCCGCGCATTACATTAATAAGCTATAACGCGCGCATGAGGCACGCCATTTTTCGCAACATCATCATCCATTATACCCAGCGATATTACGACGGGCCGAAGACGCGATGTCGCGATCAATTAGTCTCCTCCCCTCATAGTCGCTCGTGTGCCTCATCTAACAGAGCTAGCAAACGCGCTCTCCCCTTACCTGACGGAATATAGCCATTTAGAATCCGTTCTCATTATCCCGCGCCGCACGACGTGTGCACATATATAACACGCGCGCGCGCGCAGATTCCCTCCTCGGAGAGTTATGAATATTCATGGTCGCAGCGCGGGCGACACCCTTATACCTTATAAGCGTGCTGCAAAAAAGTCTGCTCGATCAATTCTCCGCGACATTTTATTCCGACGCGTCGCTCACGCCCGATCGCAAGGTTTTTCTTCTACCGTGTTATACTTACAGCGCGGGCCGAAAATCGCGAGCGGAGAGAAAAAATGAGCCGCCACGGAGTAGGTATATAGCGAGTATGGGTCAAGTGATATCGAGCGCTGCTACTGCCTTTTCCTCCTCTCATCAATGCCTCTCTTCAGCAAGGATAGATATATATCGACGCCGCGGGGACCAGCACTCACCCACGCAGAGGTCCTCGTGACGCGCGCCTGGGTATACATATATACGGGTGTGGTGACAATGCGGAGCGGGGCCGCTCTTTCCGTCTTCTCTCGCGCTCTCTATCTCTCTGTCTCTTCTCTCCCTCTTTCTCTCATCACTCCCTGCTCGTGTGCGGGTGCACGTATGCGCGCGGGTACACCTGCCTCAATCGCCCTCCAATCGATAGAGTGGCGCGAGCGTGTCTCTGACGTTTTGATGCTCCCGTGAGCTGTTCGCTCTTTCTGCCTGGCGAAGCCAATCAACCGGGCTTTTCGCTCACGGATTTTTTAGGTTTAAAAGTCCGAAAGGATGAGAAGGGTGGATGAGATTGAGAGGCTACGACATATATAAGCGTTTTTGCAAAAGACTGGTGGTGGATCTTGGCACGATGATCAAGCTTGTCGAAAAGTTAATCAGTAGTTTGAAGATGATTTTGCATGTGTAATACTAGTTTGATGATTTACGTATACGTATAATAATATATGTTGTTATTCATTAACGTTTTTTACTTCGAAGACTCAATTAAAAATCTCTATATGAAAATGAATTTAGGGAAAAATAACAAGTATCAGTTTCTAACCATGTATAATTGCGTTCAAAAAGTTCTTATTGCCAAATTAAGCACATCCGAGCAACCGTAGCATTTTAAACTTTTCATTTCCGCAATCTGCTTATTTTTAATTTGAAATATTATACTTTTATAAAGTTACTTTCTAAGTTTCATGGTGACTTATAGAATATTTATACTTATAGCCGTCGGCAAATCTCTATATTATTATTCATTACTTTTATCTAGGATTCTCATCAGATTATAAAAGTATAGAAAACGCAAGCAGTAATTCTTAAAAAATGCCTGAAATTTTATAGTCAATTACCATCAATTAGAAGATAATATCGTACATAGAAAATATGTTTTTCTAAAGTTCTCGGAAAACTAGAAAATGGAGACTATAAGATTTCTTTTAACTTTTATTTTTTTTATTATCAGGTAAAAGTGCAAGAAATATTTTTGGAATTTCACAAGATTATTATTTAATTTCCTAAACATATTTATTTTTAAAATTTAAACAATATATTTTAATTTTACTAAGATTAGCATGAAATATTATGAACACGTATATGGTATTTATTATTAATAAAATTATGAAATTATTTGAAATATTCTTGAAATGTAATATCTTGTTTAGGAAATTTAATAAAAACATCCGTTAATTATCTTTCAGTTCATCCTTGAATAGTATATTAAATTTAATATAATATCATAATAAAATATAAGAAATACAATGGAAATTTCATAAGATTATTAATTTTTTATTATTTAATTTCCTAAACATATTTATTATTAAAATGAAAACAACATATTTTTTATTTATTAAAATTTTAATGAAATATTATTTGAAATATTTTGCATTGTAATGTCTTGTTTATGATATTTAATCAAAATTTATATTAATTAATTTTCAGTATAGGTATGTTTTGAAATAATACATTAAGATTAATGTACGAATTTATTAAATTTCATAAATTTTAGTATTAAATTTCATAAAAGTATTATATGTTGATTCACTTTCAGTAACAAGATTATTAACTTTAAGATACAACTGTTATTTAAATTTTCTTAAATTTATGAATATTTTTAACAGCGTGTCTCATTTATGGAGATCAAATAGTTTGTTAAAGTGGTTTATATTGTTTGTAATTAGAAAAAAAAAGTATACGTATTTGATGGATTTTTGAGGTAAATAGAAAGAAAGACATTTTTTATCTTAAATCTTTAATCTTAAAAGCTCTATAACTCTGTTATTTTTCTATATATGTCCACGGCAAAAATAAAAAAAAAAATTTATTGTGAAAATCATAAGTAGCTATATATTTAAAATTTTTCCTGTTTTTAAATTTTGGCTTATAAGTTATAGTGTGGTATAAATTTACATTTTCGTAAACTAAATATATGTTTTCTACCTTTATTCTTGGCTAAAACGTAGCACTAGTTCATAGCTTAAGCGGATTTAGACGTTTACTAATACTTATACTTATGTTATAATAAAAATATAAAAGAGTAAAATTAAAGGTTATAATATTAAATATGAGAATCGAATTGCACAAACCTAAAGTTGTCAATAGGATTACTCAAAAATTTCCTAATTGAGATTATAAATGGGTATATTATAAAATATTCATTATTTCGTTCTTTTGTTTAGTATTCCGGCTCGACAATAATTTTCAAATAATACCTACGTTAACTTTTGGCAGTCGAAATAAATAGTTTCAGCAAATAATAATTTATTCACATCCACATAAATTGTCATAGTTATATATCAATAAATATTCAAGCCCACATTGACGTATTAAGTAATGAGCGTAATTATTCATGCGTCTTATTTAATTGGTTGCTATATTCGTACATGTACACTAAAGCAGCGAGGCTTTACCACCACCTAGATCGTTCTCAATGTATTCCAGTATCTATAGCTTCCGTACCCGGATATACAGCAGCTAAACTGGAATTAAGCATCGCAAAAATAGTAGCCCGAGTCTATTTCCGATGACTATAGCATTTCGAGAAAAAAAGCTCCTCGCAATAAACCGCCAAGCATTGATCAATGATTTAGTATAAGCCAGCCGTATATGCGGTTTCATACAGAGCACCGAAAACCAAATATCCTCAGAACCGAATCGGTATTACGTCTTTCGCAAACGCACACCTGTGCACCTCTGCATCCAACAACACCCACGCGGGCGCGCGACCCAGCGCGAAAAAAGGGTTACGCTCTCGAGGGCCATCGGAGTACAGCAGTCCTCGAAAAACACAGCGGCCCCGCCGCGACTACGTCAAACGTCGCCGTCGCCGGAAAAAGGCACGGCGCTCGCGAGAGTAGGAAAAGCGTCGGCGATTCGAGGTGGCAAAAAACAGTCAAAGGCACAGAGAGGGAGAAGACGGATAACACGAGCGGGGGCGAGCGGCGCTCTCGCTCAGGTGAGAGCCGTCGGAGCTATATCTCTCTCTCCATCTCGCCTCTCCCCCCGGGCGCGCAGCTTTTATCAGAGCGCGAGGGGGAGCGGCGCGCTCATACGCGCAGAATCATCCCTCCGGCCAATGGGCGTCCGACGTTCCCTTATCAGCTCTCTCCCCGCGCGCGTCGGGGGCGCCCCACCATCGAGGGTGGCGGACCAGGCAGGAGAGGTGTAGAACGCGCGCACGCGGCTGACGTCGGCGGCGGTGGCGGCAGCGGGCGAGAATCAATATCGCGATCGCGAGCGCGCGCGCGCCCCTCAGTCGGCCCGCAAGCCTCGTCTTGGCGCGATCGCGAGAGGCTCAGCACAGTGCGCCTCGGCCGCCCCGCGACACGCACTCTCTCCACCTCAACAGCAGCAGCAACAGCAGCATTCAAAGTTCTCGTCGACCAGTGGTACTATACTCTGTGCGCCAGCCCTACGCGCCCACCGGATCAGAGAGAGAGAGAGTGTATCCGTGCGTGGAAGGGTGCGAGAAAGAGAGATAATATACCTATAACAAGTCGCGCGGGAGTGCGTAATGAGTTAGCCCCGCTATATAGAGCGCCCGACTCTAGGGCCCCGCGCGTTTCGTAATAAGCGAAGAGGAAGACGCGGCGGGCCCGCGTCCCTCTCTCTCTCTCCTCTTTCGCCCTCTCTTTCTCGCAAGCGCGCGCGCCACCCTGTCGGCGGGCAGACAGCCGTGGCGGCGGTGGTGCTGGCCTCGCTCGAGACCCGACGACCACGGGAGACAGGTGTGAGTTGACTCTTCTGTCGCTGCTCTTGTTATCTATGTGCCTCCTTTTCATACTTGTGTATACCTGCCTGTATGTTATATACCCTCATGTGTGATTTCTCGCGCATGCTGATCGATATCTACTGTCTATATATATGTCGCATATGCAGCCCCGCGTGGATCATACCCTCGCTTCTATCCCCCCTCCTTTGCGTATCATAGCTGCTTGTCTTTTTCATCGCTATTGTTTGCGATATATTTTTTTTTTTTATTTTGGCTTGCAGTAGCGCTTAATTAGACTTCGTTTCGAGAAATGAAAGAAGAATTAGCCGACCTAGCGTGTTTCCTTGAAAAGCTCCCCTTCAATGACATTTCGTTTGTGTTACGTTGCGCGTTGTAGTTGGCACGCTTATTCTAATAGACTGGTGCGACCTGCAAATTGCTCTGTGTTGCTTTATGCAAATCTGCCATTTCGACGGTTCCTTCTTTAGTCCAGAATGTACATGTTACCTGTCTAAATACATGATAGATTGCACATTCGTTCTAAGTATACAATACATATAATTCGCATGCGTGTATTTTAAAACTAGTTATATGAATGTGTAAGGTAAAAAAAGTTTTACTCACGTTACAAATTAGAAGATTTAAAAATTACTATACGACTTGAGAAAAATACTAGAGTTGAAGATTTGCACTGCTAATAAGTTACTAAAGATTGAAATGTCTTTGCATATTTATTCAAAAAGATCGATTTACTTAAGACTTCCTTACTTTATATATACACCATTTCCGTAAATTTCAAGTTTCCGCGTCGTTGACAAAACTTGCCACTCTCGCAAATAAAAGACCTTCAAGTTTCAGCAAGACTGAAACTTCGCAGCGCGCGGGACGGGAAAAGTTGCAAACAAGCATACCGAACTCACCTGAGCCCGCGCTTTGACGGGCGTATTAGCTATATAAGCCCCATCTCGCATATAGAGGAGAATTCGAGGTTCCAAAAAAAGCTCACCGCGCGATTTGAATAACCGCGCCTCTGAGACAACAGGGATAAAAAACAATCATTGAAACGGAAAAAAAAGAAAAATCGCGTGTCTCGATGCTAATTAAGTCCCGGCAACGGCAGTAGTGTGCAGAGCTTTACCTCGCGCGCTAGGGTCGTTCGACTCGCCGCCCCCCGCGCGATTACGTACTTGCCGCCGCGCTGCGCTCGAGCCACTCGTTTCAGGGTCGCACGCGATCTATTTCTATAAATACGGTGGGCGCGCTTATCGGGAATATCTCTCTCATCTCTCTCTCTCTCTCTTTCTTTCGCCTTGTTCATTTTTTCGTCCTGCGCGGCTGGTATCCTAAGCGCGACAGAAACATGGCGCACGACGGTGCTGATGGCTGTCTGTGTGTGTAAAGGCGCGCGCGATTCGATTTTTCCCCCTTTTTCTTTCTTGCGGTAGCGCGTGAATGGCTGCGGGAGCCGCGTTTATAAATATACTCAGCTAAGTACGTACGTACGATACTGTCACACACACACGCGCGTGCGCTTGCGCACATAATACACGGTCAGCACATGCGCGCGAGCGAGCGAGTGTTACGAGTCAAGGGACATCGACGCGTTCGCCCGCGAGTAGAGAACCTCGCGCAAGCTCGCGCGAGCTCGCGTCGATATCTCTCTAGGCCTGAGTCGAGGTCACGCAGGCTCGTTCTCTCTATGCTATCTCTCTCTCTCTCTCTCTCTCTCTCCCACTCTCGTGGGATCGTTAAAATCGATGATTTGAAAATTCTTGATTCTCTCTCTTCTTCGTGGGCCGCGAAAGCTCGTGCATCGATTGTCGATTAGGCTTGAGCCAGAGTGTCTCTTTCTTGTTTTAGAGGAAAAGTTACGCGCTCGCTTGCTTTTATTTAGATAGCCCACGACGTTCGCGGCGGCCGCTCGCGATCGATGCTGCTTTATTCAAGACAATATCGGGGCCGCCGCTGCTAACACCGACGGGCCTTTATTTAGGACAGGGCACGCGCGGGAGTTCAAAACGCCGAATCAATTATACACGAAATGGAAGGCGTGAATTTTTTAGTCGGCGGGATCATTATTTCCCCGGGCGAATTTGGGCGCTGTGTCCTTCGTTTTGTATTATACAAAAGCTCGAGTGCGGGATTCGTTCGCGAGAGGGTGGATGAGCTTCGGTTGGGAATGGCCGACTATTCGGTTGAAATATAAATGAGCGGGAAAACGTTCGTACATACTTTATTAAAATTTATTTTTTATCAACGTACACGCAGACGCAGATTTTTATACATATATATTTTATCACAATGAGACCTCTTCTACATTTTTGACTCACACTCTTCGATCGTCTCATTTTACATTAGGGTACCGTGGGCTTGCGATTTTTAATACACTGAGAGAAGGATTTGTTTACTGTTAACATGGCATTGTAACTGTTAACATGCGTATGTTTAAATATGATCAAATATAGGCATTGTAACAGTTAATATACCATATGTTACTGGTAAACATTGATATTGTAACAGTTACTATATTGGGTTTGACCGTCAAAATTTGCCGGCTTCCCTATTCAAATATACGATATTGTAACAGTTACAATATTGCAATTCTAATCAAATAGGTAAATGTGTTAACTATAACAATATTCTTCTCTCAGTGTAGTAGAATGGCTAAAAAATTGACTAATTTGCCATATATCTAATTTTTATTTAATTTAATATTGATAAATTATAAGTATTATACTTTACTTTTAAAAAACCGTTATTCATTGGCTTAAAAGAGTGAGAAAACAAACTAGGTGCTTATCCATCCCCTAATAGCGAAAAAACGACCCTCGAGCTTGTAAGTATATAAAGGACACTGCATCAATTCGACAGCGTCCCTATTGTGCGGAGTCACGGCGTTAATAGTGCGCCCGCGTGCGGCCCCTCTTTTCCAAATGCCGGCGCATTTTCCACGGGTTATTGAATGTCGCCATAAGTGAATGATGCGTTGGATATTGTGTTATAGCGGAACCGGGAAGGATGCAGGACGAGGACCGTGACTATATCTAATAAATACGGCTCGACCTCTTGCGATAATCGGTCTACGTCAACCCCCGGCGAGAGCTAATGAATTACTAATCGTGTAGTTTCAGCTTTCATTGATGGTTATTTTTAGAGATTATATCAAAAATATGTTGTGAGAAGCAATATTCGCAGATGTTAAATTATTTGCTAACAAAGATTTATAATACTGAAAATATCGTGATTAAAAAGTAAGATTTTACAAAGAAAATTCTTTTTATATCGTGGTCGCATTCACTAGCAATAGCAATGCGGGGTTCTTCGTGCAGTCTCACGCGCATGCGCGCGAGAGTCTACATTCATGGACTGTGTGTGAATTGGCTCGTAAATAGATGGGTATATATATATATTTATATTTGTGAAAGCTTGTATAAAAATTTGAATTTTCATAATTATGCGCATATATTCGGAAATGTAATGATTTCAATCATTTTTCATAGTGATTTTCAACGTTTTTAGAATCTCCTGCTTTATTATTATACTTATGTATGATCTCTAATTATTTTAACTCAATTATTATTTCTATTATTATTATAATTATTATTGGCATTCAAATTATTTTTAAGTTATTCTAACCACTGTGTAATATGATCGTTATAACTAAGAAAATATGATTTACAAAATTTATATATAATTTATAAGAAAAAAACAGAGAATGAGGCAATAATGTGCCACGTACAAATTCACATCATTTTTAATAGTAAACAGTTAATTTGATAAAAAACGACGAAAAATAGATACCAGATTTTTCCGTAAATGAAATGGTTTTTCTTTAATTTATTTGTCATATTTATGGTCATGAAAAATGAGCCTTTAAATTAATCAAATGTGCAGTCGAGGAAGCCATTAAATACTTGGTAAAAGGCGACTTGTTGTGGCAAGTAAAAGAGACAGAATTACGTAATGAAATAAAGATTTCGTTTTCATCTTCCAAAATAATACTATAAACAATTAAAAAAGCACTACATGTTGCTTGTATTCTAGTAAGCTATCTATTACAATAATTATGATGTACGATTTATTATTATGAAAATGTAATGGAAAGGTTTTGCGAACAGCGCAGTTCGATAAAATGGGAAATTGAGGTAGATAAATTGAAAAAAATTGTTTACTTATTTAAAAGTAGTATTTAAAATACAATACTTTATTTTAGTTTTTAAAATAGTGTTCATTTTACATGCAATTTTTCATTTTAATCATTTGCATCACACATATAAAAGTTCATTTAATTTATAAACTAATATAAATGTACTAATATAAACTATCTAATTCGATCAGCTTAGATTTTTATTTGTAGATATTTAAAATTGCTGTAGGAATTTGCGACATTACATAATGTTCTGTTACCCCTGAGTCATTTCTTAAAAGTAATATAATTTTTATTTATTATAATTTACTTTAAATTAATTTAATATACTGAAACGATTTTCAAGAAGATACTTGAAACAATGAATTTTCAAATTTGAGTTTTTCTGAATAATCTTTATTTAGTGAAATTAAATCAATATTACTTAGATTGTTTATAAAATCATTAATTTTAATAAATATTACTGAATAATAAGATTTATAATATAGAGCTTATTATAAATAACTCGTAATATCAATATTACTTAGATTGCATATAAAGTAATTAATTTTAATAAATATTACTGAATAATAAGATTTATAACATAGAGCTTATTATAAATAACTCGTAATAAAAAATGTGCATACAATAATTTCAATGTTTTGGTATATAGAAAACTATTTAATACTAGTTATTTCAGTAGCATTTCGGTATTCGTTCCATAGTACTTAGCAAAACAAAAAATGTTGCTCATAATAGATTACGAAAACCTTGCGACTTATATCAAGACAATATTTCTTTATCAAAAACAATTCAAATATTTTTAATAAAAAATCTAATCTAATAAGTAAAAATATAAATTTTCTAAAATGTTTCCTTCATTGAATATGATAAACATTTTTTCCTACATTTTAAGTTTTAGTATGTTGTTGTTATAACTTGTACCTAAATCTGTTAGCAAAAAACAATGACTATACATCTTTAAATGAAGGCTAAAAGCATCGTGCTATTTTTATTTGCATATTGATTGGTCTAGTATTTTCAAAGAATTAATCTAGTTTGAACGAATAAATCGAGTTTCTTTTTAAGAAAATAAAAAATACGATACTCATTTCTAGTTCTCGTTTATATTGCATTTATTGTAGATTCTAAATTAATTTTCTGAATTCTGGATTTAAATTGTGTTCCTGATTTGCAACTATCAAGGAGAGTATTCCACCTCTTCATTGTGGATTTAGTTAATACTAACGAATGTTATTTTTTGGGTGAGAAATGAATCCGCGTTTTATTATTTTATATATATTATTGACGTTAGAAATAAAGATCTTATTAAATTAAGTATCTTGAATTTTTTTCTAGAAGATAGATTGTATTTTAATATACGTTTATGCACTTATACCGATTTTGCTTTAAAAAGAAATGAATAAACGTTTTTGAATTAAATTGACTGAATTAACTACACATGATGAAGCATAGTCAAAAGGTTCTTTTTACAATTTTGCTTCGTTGTGAAGTTAATGTCACTCCTAGGGCGTCCTCAATTTTTTCCTTCGTAGAAGATATTATATTTTGATGTCTTTTTAACAGTATTTTCTAAAGCTGCTTGCAGAGGCATACGACAAATTTTCCGCATAAGGTAGCCGAATTACCTCGATTTAGGGTGACTACACCAGTATTGGAACAGTCACCAGTTAACAAACATTTTCTTCATATATATGTATGAAAATATGAAGTTTTCTATGTATTGTTTATCTAACATGACGATAATTTTCGAATCCTTGAAAATTTTTATTTCATTTCATATAAAGATTCTGCATAAAAGAAATTATCGTGTTAAGAATAAAATCATAAAATCGCCGCTATTAAGTGTTTCTTCACTGGCGATGTATTCCTTTACTGGTGAAACGTATTTAGATACTAAGATTCCGTGTTCCTTTACTGGTTTTTAGGGGATATTTACAGATTTTCATTAAATAAAATTTTTACTTTGATTTATTATTCAAATTTTGCTCACCGACGTAAAATTTGAACGTTTTAGAATATAAATTTCAAAAGGGTTTTACTTTTAATTCATTTTTAAACCACTTAATTAAATAACAAAAGTTACAATTTCCTTATTCGTTCCTTCACTAGTGAAGTCACCCTACCTTAGTTCCGACCTTCGTATTACAATTTTCTTTTTTTGCATGCTCCAGTTGATTATGATTAAATTTTTGTTGCTTTCTCATAGAGGAAGCTTTGTAACGGTGAAAAAAATTTTCGAAAAAAAATGTTCAAAAAGATGTTTTAAGGCGATATATGTGTATATTAGTTGATTTTGATCATTTTTGTTTTCGTGGATGTGTGTGTGTGTGTGTGTGTGTGTGTGTGTGTGTGTGTGTGTGTGTGTGTGTGTGTGTCCATTTGAACTCTTCATATCTCCGAAACGAATCGACCGATTTTCGTCAGGTAAAGCTTATTCTCTTCGTCTCGCGGGAAAAGAAAGGTACCCTGATGGATTTGAGTTTTTATTGATTTTCTTTTATTTTATAACCAAAAAATGATTTTGAATTTTTATTTTTTTTTATTTTTTCATATCTTACAGTCATTATTACATATGTTACGATTTAATAATCGTATACAATAAATAAATGGAGGCGGACTCGATAAAAAAACGGCATGGCGTGACTCGGCGGGGAATCGAACCCCGGACCTTTCGTTTTCGCGACGAGTGCTCTGACCACTGAGCTACCGATGCCGATGTACGTCTTCCCTCGAGTCGTCCTCATGTTGCTGCTATACGCAACCCGATCCGCCTCGTCACGTTGTGCATACTATGCACACGTAACACATAATATAATAAACTTTTCTTGAAAAGTATTTAAATTACCTATATTTTCCTTTTTTAAAATTTAAAATATCTTCACTCTGTCAATTTTTATTAAGGAAAACTTTTTTATATTCCATAAATTAATTTCTAAAAAAGTAATTTATTTATCGACTTGAAATAAATAACCAGTTATTACACTAATTGAAAACTATATGTGGTTAAAATTTCAAGAGATTATCTTCATTTGTTTTTTAGAAAAAAATTATTTTAGAAAAAATTTGCTTTTTCGTTGTCACACGATAACTAGAGCAAAAATTATCCGATCGTCCTGAAATTTGGCACAGATGTAGCTTTTATATATTTTCAGATCGAGTTCGTTACCCAAAAAAATCGGTCCATTACGAAAAAAGATATTTGAGGTTAAAAATTTTTTTAAAAAATTTTCGAATCGCGTTTTCTCAAAAAATACTTGATTTATCGACTTAAAATTTTAACCACTTATTAAATTTATAGAAGACTATATTTGGTTAAAATTTCAGGAGATTATCTTCATTTGTTTTTTAGAAAAAAGTTATTTTAGAAAAAAATTTGCGTTTTCGTTGTCGCACGATAACAAGAGCAAAAATTACCCAATCGTCCTGAAATTTGGCACAGATGTAGCTTTTATATATCTTCAGAACAGGTTCGTTGCCCAAAAAAATCGGTCCATTACGAAAAAAGATATAACGCACAGTTTAAGCTGAATCCGGACCCATGACCCTCTCCTAGTTAGTCTAACTGTACAAGATAAAGTATTAAATTTTAAATATTAGAAGTAAAAATTAATTAAAGGGATCAATAAATTAAGTTTGAGGAAGCTACGTGCCAATGAATTGGCAGCGGTTTTTTTTATTGTACACTTCGAAAAGACTAGTTTGGTTTTTTATTATTTACGGGCACTTCCCAAACGATGATGATTAAATTGCATAGTAATAAATACAGTGAATTTTATTGGAAAAACTATAATTATACACTTCTAAAAGTGCATGAAATAGTATAACGATGCATTATAAAGTTTGGGATTTTGCAACCATTTATTATTTGTCTCATAGTAGAAAGTAATAGCTTTTAATAGTGACAGTAAAAACTTTTATCTTTGTGCTCAAAGTATTATATCTTTACTAGAATAGTTCAAAGTAATGCACGTAAACTCCAGTGTATCATATAATCCTGATGTAGCACTGGCCATATTGTTGTGACGTTTTTTCAACTACTATATTATAGCCCCTCGCTTTATATGTTTTTGCCTTTAATTCTCATTTCCGACACTCTATAAAATAATAAATATGAAATATGACTTAAAAATTTTGTCCCGTTCTCGTTACAGAAGGCGGCAAGGTGAAATCGTCAAATTGTCAAGAGCACTCTAAATGCTCGTCACCCCGAGCAGATCACTGTCCTGACGACGGTGCAGTGCCACGACGAAGGTAGCGAGCAAGCGCATCCACCTGCAGCAAGAGCCGCGTTACACGAGGGCGCATCGTAGCATCAGGAGCAGCAGCAATAACAGCAACAACAGCAGCAGCACCACCAGCAGAGGCGCAGACATTAGAGCCGCGGCGCAGGGGAAATCGATGGCCATCAGCGCCCATGGGCGGCCTGGCGTTTAGGACGCGGAACAGCCCCTCCCAGAAGACCTCGCTCCGGTGGGGCGACTGCTGCCCCCCGAACCATCCCCGGCCACCGGCAGCGGCAGCGGCAACCATCAGCGCGCGAGGCCAATTCTATCCGCCGCGCGGCACCAAGCCCTCCGTAGCCGTTGTAACAGCGGCCACCCCGTCGTCGTCGTCAGCGTCGCCCTCGACGTCGATAGCGGCTCTCTTGTTGTTGAGGCAGGCCAGAAGGCACCAGGACATGCCGCCCTTTCCCGTCTGAGGCTGCCCCCCGCTCTTGCGTGACTGCACCCCCAGGGGCCTCCAGAGGTATAACGCGCTACGTACCTTTTTACTCGCCTCCGCCCCCTTCCTTCACCCATCGACCAAACGTATACACACGCTTACCTCGCGAGCGCGCACACTTATATCCGGCAGAAGCCGTTCAGTCGATCGTTACGCTCGAGACGAGACGTGGGAAGAGGGTTGGAACAGAATTCTATGTTTGCAAATGAAATTTTAACCCTTTGCCCTATCAATTACTTCATAAAAGCATTTTCATTATCGGCAAAAGATAAATTAAAAGAGTATATTTAAAG
The DNA here is from genome assembly GCA_036365515.1 of Torymus aiolomorphi. Classification (NCBI taxonomy): domain Eukaryota; kingdom Metazoa; phylum Arthropoda; class Insecta; order Hymenoptera; family Torymidae; genus Torymus; species Torymus aiolomorphi. Next base: position 123,357,699 of record CM070877.1, on the reverse strand, counting down.
ATATTTTTAACCAACTATAATTGTGTTTGTATAAAGCTTTCTTTTTGGCTTGTTATGTATTCATACAGAGAGAGATTTTCTCATTAGCATGATTTTTAAGGGAAGCCATTTTAGGATTACTTTATTTCCATTCAGGGTAATTTAGAGTTGCGTATAAAATTGTCTAGGAAAGTGTAATATATTGCCTTGAGTTATGGAGTTTGAAAATATGTAGAATGTCTTAACATATAGTTATTACTCATCCTAAAAACTCGTGTTATGAACATTTTCTATTTTATTTCAATAAATTATTGAAAGAACCCCTTTTTTTCAAACATAAATCATTCAATCTAGAAAAGTCTTAATTGCAATTAAAATAAAGACATTGCCCTTTCGCAGATAGTTATGATAGTTTGAAATTGAGTATACTACAAGTGCACCGAAATATACAAAAAGTCCAACTTTGAATTTCCACAATATTTGTGCAGGGTTAAACTTTAAACTATCATAACTTTAGAACAAGTTAATATTTTTTAATTCTGAAACAAGCAAACAAATTTATTTTTTGGCTTAATTCCCTGCTGAAATCGTCCATTTTTCGCCCATTTGTGAAACGATTTTTCTCCCATTTTCTAGACATTTAATGGCGAGTTGACCGAAATTGCTAGAAAATGGCTAGAAAATGGAAGAAAAATCGTTTAACAAATGGGAGAAAAATGGACGATTTCTACCAGGGCTGTTTTTTCTGTATGCAAGACTTTTCTTCAATGAATCATCTAGGTTTAAAAAATTGGCTTTCTTTTGTCCACCACTCGAGTTTTTTGGATGGACTACTATTGCGGCATTTTTCATATTTTCATATTCAAAAAATTCTGAAGATCCAATCAAATCCATCGCATTCATAAAAGGAGTAGAATTTTATAGTGAGCTGAAAATTTTCTGACCAAGAGTGAAAAAATAGGTTTGTTATAGAACATAAGTGGTATTTAGAGTTTGATTTACTCTTTATATAGAATGCTTTTGATTCCAAACTAATTTATTTATGTGAGTTTTTAAATTGGAGCAGTTAAACTCAATACTCCAATCATAATACAAGCCACGAGACTTATTAGTACAAAAAGCTTTACATTGAATTTTTTTATACTACAATTTTCGATATAAAAAACGGTATTCTGGTAGAGATTCGCTCTTGAACTTTTCTTTTCAAAACTATTGGAAACATTTATATATCGCTTTTTTCTCTGCATAAATAAAACGTACTTTTTCATCTAATTCATAATAGATGTATGATTTTCATAACAATTTAATTTTGTAGTCGATCTTTGCTAAACTAATATTTTTCATTTTTATCCCAAATATTATCAGTAATTGAATAGGTTATTGTACTCTCCAGACAAAAATTCGGTTGAGTTTATAAAAACAAACAATTTTCGTAAATGCTTTATTGATATTCCTCAGATTTTTATATGCACTTTATATTATCGAATTTACATTGTTTAAAAGTTTCTTTCTGGCAAATATTACAAATATACATCCAATTATTTCGGTATTAGATTTTTGAAAAAATCGCTTGTCCAGAAATGTCTCCATTTTCGATACTAATGAATGTGAGAAAGCGATTTAGAAAGTATTTCACTTGCGATATGGGCCGTATTTATTGCTATGAAAATGATGAATTTCTAAATTATGAACATTTTCGTATTCTATAGAGAGAAACTGAAGAACAAGAGTTTTTACTTAAAATAATTTACTCTTAAAGTTGATCTTTTTACTACTTAGACTATCTTCAGCTCACTCATCACTTTTAGTACCGTGCTATACAGTATCTCAATATTCAAAGCTTTTCCTACTCGTTAATAAAAAGAATAAAAACTAAATTTTTTTAAATGGTAATTAGTAACTAAAAAAGAGTTATACCATTTTGAAATGTTGAAATCCTTTATACAGCATAACATTGTAAAATATATTTTATTTTACGGTCTCAACTTTCGTCATTTTTCTGCATAAAAAAATAATTTTATTTCAACGGTTTTTCTTTATAGTAATCCCTTGACACAATATGAAATAGTAAATTCCAGAAGATTTATCAAGATAATGAAAGACGCATGCCTCAATAAGTACATAAAATAGTTTCATCTTACTTTCGCAAATTGCGCGCATTGACAGCTACTTAACTTTACTTGAGTAATTCTTCCGATTGCATCACGTCAGTCGCATTGAAATTCGTTTTACCATCTGCAGAATTCTCACGCATAAACATGTCGTCTTAAAAGATACGTTTTTCGCAAATAATAAACACCATTGCAAACAACGCTGATAAGGCTCGCTTGATGCACCAACATTTGCGCAACTGCCAAATCGTAAATCTTCCAATGCAAATTGTGCGTAACACCGAAATTTCATTCAATAATGTCTGCGCAATCGATTTTAGCATTTTTATGCGCGCGCGCATGCTACAAATTTTTCTAAACTTTCAGCGTGTACACTGTCGTGTCGTCGCTAACGACCGGCTATTCTAAAACTTTTACGTCTCTCTCTCTTTTTCTCGTGGCTCGGGTAACTCCAGTTTCAGCTCAACGTAGCGCATTGAAAATCTAATTTTCCATTGTCTACATCGCTTATTACCTCGGCTCGCTTTATTGCCTCTCGGCGGGATACTCGCGTGCGAGCGAGCGAGAGCGCGTTTCAGGTCATCCCGACAGTATTTCAAAAAATAAATCTTGCAAACGCTGAGAGACATTTGAATATAATGTTTTGCTCGTCGCCCGTGCCTTCTTTGGCGACGTGCTGTGTCGTACGCCCCGTGTATATATATACATGCGAGGAAAAAAATGCCCGGGACGATCATCTTACCAGCTTTTGCGCACCGACATAGAACCAGGCTAAGTGAAAGGGCCGCGTCAAGGATTATGAGAACTGTTTGACGCTTCTAAATAATTGCGGGCAATTTATCATGCCCGTGCGGCGAGAGTGTAATGAGTCATTAAAAATTATTTTCAAGGATCTAGCGTTTGATTGACCTTTGAGTCGTTTAATTGTGCCTCTGTGTGTTTCGACATGTAACTCATTTGCAAGATACATTTTGCCAGCCTTATGTTCACGTGCGATCGCTCAAAGCAGCTGTCTTTCCCTCGGATGGTTAATGCGAGAAAATGAGAAAGTACGTTGAGGTTTGTTCGGAAACAATGGAAAACAAAACATTCTTTAAATCTTACAAATGGTTCGCGCAGCTGAAGAATTTGAAATTTGTATTAATAAATTCTGGTTTAGTAAAGATTTTATGATCATGCCATATTTTAAGGGTTTTATAGGAACATTATTTATACCTATACACACGGTTCACATTACGGTTCTGGATTGATAACTCTCGTCAATAATTATGGGTATACATATACAGTTTTATGTTATTTATTGTTCGATATCGTCTATATTTCAGAGATTCCTATTTTAAAGTCATTTTGAAATGAAATTATAATATGTTATATATTATAATATTGACGACTCTTCTGGCTCGTAACTTGCGCACAAAAACTGTTGTAATCCTAGTTCTAGAATATGTAATGAAGTCATGCATCTGGGAAAATAGTTTAAAGAGACTAATTTAATATGTTTTCGTGTTGAAAAGCTGACGTTTTAATTAGAATAGTATAAGTTTCACAAACATTGCGTTGTGTACTACTTACAGAGACGAAACGGTTAAGTCATTCATACAGAGATAAACAACAAATATAACAGTTTCGTCGATAGAAAAACGTCAAGCGATCGACCAGCGTCTTCCCCCGCAAACAAAATAATTTTCCAATCTTGCTTGCTTTTGAATACGAATGTAAAAAAGAAACGCGTCGTTCGTGTGCAGGTTTCCGAACGTTGGAAAATCGGAGCGGCTACCGAGCCTCACGGACTTGGGTCTGCGTCAATTGGAGTACACGCCGGTCGAGCTCACAGCGCCAAAGATGATCAACGTCGCGGGGGTCGTGTCTATCGTCCTGTTCTACCTGCTGATCCTGGGCGTGGGAATATGGGCCGCCCGGAAGAAGGAGGCCGGCAACGACAGCGAGGAGGAGGTGATGCTGGCGGGCCGCTCCATCGGCCTCTTCGTCGGCATCTTCACGATGACGGCCACCTGGGTGGGCGGCGGCTACATCAACGGCACCGCCGAGGCCATCTACACCAGGGGCCTCGTCTGGTGTCAGGCGCCCTTCGGCTACTCCCTCAGTCTCGTTTTCGGTAACTACCTTTAATATTTCTCCCTCTCCTTCTATATCCCTAAGCTAATAGACGTCCCAGCCCCTTGTTCGTCCTGCTCTGTATCCTCCTTCTCCTCCCCCCAGTGTCGCCCGCCGAGGATTAATGCACTTTGCCTTTTGGCTTTGCCTCTGCGTCTTCCTGCGGCCGGCGGCGATTATCCTGTTAAGGCTGAAAAATTCATCGCGCGGCTTGTTTGTCTTTCGAGTTTAGGCGCGTGTATTTTAAAGCGAAAAAAAGCAAATTTTGTTTGTATACATTGTTCAAAGAAATGATGTATTCGTGTGTTGGGAATGTGTAGGCGGCATATTCTTCGCGAATAAGATGCGACAGCAGGGGTACATAACGATGCTGGACCCGCTGCAGGACGTGTTCGGTGAGCGGATGGGCGGCCTCCTCTTCCTTCCAGCACTCTGTGGCGAGGTGTTCTGGGCGGCGGGCATCCTCGCGGCCCTCGGCGCGACCCTAGCCGTCATCATCGACATGGACCAGAAAACATCGGTCATACTGAGTGCCTGTATCGCCGTCTTCTATACACTATTTGGTGGCCTCTATTCCGTCGCCTACACCGACGTCATTCAGCTCTTCTGCATATTCATCGGTCTTGTAAGTATACCGCATATAGATCCTTCCTAATATTTAAATAGGATATACGAGGAAATCTGCAATAGCTTTCTTTTTGAGTTCGCGGAACTATAGTAAAGCGATTCAGTAGTAATACTAAAAATAAAAAGAGCGCATTTTCCGAGAAAAGGATACGAGGAATGTGAAAGTTTTTTTATGAAAGAAAATTGCTTTTGTGTATATAGGAATTCTTACAATATTAGCAAAATTTGAATCGTCCGTAAAAAGAATTTCTATTTTTTCTGAATTTTACACAGTATATTTTTAACTTAATCTGTTCCCGAGATAAGTTAATAGCTTTCATCTTATAAGCGGTCTATAAAAATCCTTAATAGCTGTTATTAGGAAGATATGTGTCTTAAAAATTTATGTAGCTATACCGCGCATTGGCCATTTTTACAGTCTATTGACGTAGTACTTAATAGCTCATGCTTATAGCGTTCGATGAAATTCAAGACTATTCATAGAGCGGTAATAAATAAAGTGTGAAATTACGTAGATGAATAATGTTTATAATTCATAATACATCTTCACTATTTTGAAATGGCAATTTTTACTCTATTCAATAAATGTAATATATTAATAAATTACAATGTAATATATATACCCATAATGTGGTTTATATCGAGAGCAGTAGTCAACGTTCCGTCATAATGTCTATTTTAGTATTAATTGATAATAAGCAACACATTTTCGTGAGACACGCAACGAATGCGAACCTCACATAGCACTTAATATCTCAGCTCTATCGGAGCATCTGTTTTTCCTGGAAATCGGAGCACATTATCATTTCTTTTTTTTACGTAACATCAGATGAAGTAACGCAGCGGAGCAGAAACGTGTTGAATGCTTCCTCCATAATACCGACATAATCTGGCACGAGCTATGAAAAATTATCAGTACGGCATTTCTAATTTCGCTCATGGCGTGACTCGTGACGCAAATCTAGAAGCGCCGCCGCCGCCGCGCGTGGGTCGCGAGATTCGTGTTTATTGCGGAGGACATTTCGAGAAGCAAATTGTAGTAGTAGCCCATTCATACTTCGCGTGTAACTATGTATATATGGTACTGCACGATATGTACCTGCAGTTTATAGTACGTCATTATACGAATGTGTGCGCCCGGTGAACGTTCAATACTACGATCTTTTGTAGCATTGCAATTAATATTGTTTAAACATTGTTTTTTGTATCTTGAATCTAATTATTCAGTAAATTTTTCTTTCTTTTATAATTTGGAAGATTTTAAGTAGCTTTGTAAATCCTTATTTGAATATTAATAAAATGATAAATTTTGTATTAGAGTACCAAAATTGAAAAAAAAATGTATTAAATTATTTATGATTATTGTAAAAGGAATATACAATTATATTATAGTCATTAATATTCGCTTTCCAATATGTCATGTTTATCGTTCTTACCGCAAATATGAGATTACTTTTACTTTTTACAGATTTATTATCTTACAAGGCTCTCAATGTAAAAAAAAAAAACATAAAATTGGAACAGAGAAACGTACCTATTGTCTGAAAGACAAGCGAGTTTTGTGACTCTTTTTTTTATATTTTATATCTCAAATGACTAAAAATGCAAAGAATTTATTCATTAAAAGGTAAGAATTTGAGGTTTTTTATAAAAATATATAAATATAGTGTAAAATGATAACAAAATTGAAGCATAAAACGGCTTAACAAAATATGTATTTAAAAGATGAACATTTTTATCTAATTACGCTCTAGTGCTGCAATATTACTTTCACATATATATTTATTGTCATATATATAAACTTTCTCATCGTACTCGGCGGAGTTCAACTACATTTTTACGGGCGCAATCATCGTAGGAGAAAGAGGTCAATTACTGTTGGCGTTTAAAATCATATTCTCACGTTCTTCCATTGCATTATTAATGACGCTTGGTTCATTATAAAGACGAGCATTTTATTTTAAACAAGCGCGTTTGTACTGTCTTACGCCTGATTTCTTCTCAACTCATGACTAATGTTATGGCAAATACGTTGGAAATAAATTAAAATCGCATAAAATAACTCGAGCCTATAGTTTTCATATCAAATATACGCAAGCAAGGTTCAAAATACGAATTTCTATCGTTAATTTTTCAGTTTCGTGGTAATGGTAATTGAATATCCCGTTAAATTAGCATAATTGATAATCACTCATTGTTACTCCGAGCTGTATCTACTCTTAATAGAGGCGCAAGAAAAAAAGACTGAAGATCAATCATTTTATTCACATTCCGACAGTAGATCCCAACGAATTAAATGCAGTGGAAATGCACGCGCGGGTCTCTGACTTTTATCTCGCGCACCTACTATTATATATATATATATATATACCTATACGTATATAGCGAGAGAGCTCGAGAGGAAAGAGAGAGTGAAACATCACAGTGTGTATATATACGCGGGAGAAGGTGAAATGGGAGTGAGCGCGCGGGAAAGCCGGCCGTTATCGGCGCGTTGCATCAGTCTCGTTTTCATGGACGTCCATTACTTATATACAGGCTAATTTATTGGGAAGTAGCCGAGAGATGCGTGGCCTTTCACCTCTGCGTGCGCGAATTTGCGAGATCGCACAGCTCTAGGCTCGATTCGATCTTCTCTTTCTTTTTTCTTTTCTCTCTTTCTCCTTCGTCCGGCCGCTGCATTCGCGCCTCTGTGCTTTATGTAATTTCACTTTATCAGCGGGATGTAAATAACTGAAGATGGCCTCTGAGATCGAAAGTTTTTCGGCGCACGTGTGGCTCGGGACTTCTTTATGCGTGCGGCGGGGTCGTTTGATCAAAAATACATAAATAACGCAGTCAGCGAGAACATTTTATGGGGAGGTTCCCGCGGAGGCGTGCGTTTAATTAACGACTTTCGTTGATACGCATTTTGCATATATATATATATATATATATATATATATATATAAAAATATATATATATATATATATATATATATATATATAAATATATATATATATATATATATATATATATATATATTTATATATATTCATACATGTGTATAGGAATGTTTGTATCTTGTTTTTAAGAATATTGTTCAAGTTTAGAAAGAAGCAGATTGAGATACTTAATAATGTGTAAGCTTTAATAATCCTATAAAATAACTTGTCATTTATATATAATTTTGATTTAATGAGACTGTCACACTTAGTGGTCATAAGTGGTGTTATTAGAGAAATCATTCAGGCATGAAGCCAGTTCATTCATGTCCATTCACAGGCATTTTCATTCAATCCTTTTCTTCGGACTTACGAAACCCTTGAATATTAATAGGCTCACCGTGAATTATAATGTAAGCCGTGATGCATCCATAAAACTTAGTTTACGAGAAATTTTTCATAAAATGACGCTGTAAAACATATTAAATATTTAATAAATTTATTTATAAGTAACTATAAAAATATGCTTGTGTACCAATTTTAGTTGAGATTACGAAAAACAAACTTTTAGTAATAATTATCTTACCCCATTATTATACAAAATCATATAAATCTAATTTCCTACATTAAAATAATGAAACGTTACATATATGCGGTGCAACTATAAAACAAGCTGATTAAAATAATTGTCTACGTAAAATAAATTACACACTACCATAATTTATGAATATTAGGATTAGAATAGCCAAAAAAGCGACGATTGTTGATTATCTTATACTTTCTAAATAATTTCCCAAAGCATTGATTACAAATTTAATTAAGATATTTGACGAAGCATTTTCATGTTGTTTCCTCAAACTCAAGTAGTATGTTGCTGATTAAATTAAGTTCGACTCAAGCTTAAAAAAAAGCCACGAAATATTTACACACATGCCCGTAGAAAAGCATGGACAGATCGAATGTCCTCCCGGAATTCCGAATGACTTTTGTCGTCGGCGTCACGTCCCATCGACCCCCGCGAGCGCGTTTCACGTATTTCCTAGTTCCAGCCTCTATATATACCTGCCCTGGCCACGCGGACGATGCGCAAAGATTGAAAAGTTTTTAAAAGTCGTGCCGCGTCTACGCGACGGTATGTATGTATGTATGTAAACGCCTACATAGATAGGTCTACGCGAGAGATAGCCTGCGGGCGGTAAAAGTCGCTTATAGCGTCTCCGATTCAGCGTAGAAGAGAGAGAAATGACGCGCGTCTCATTACGAATTTATACGGGGCTGGGTATAGTACGCGCGCGCGCGCGCGGGTTAATTAAGGCGAATATATACGTGATAGCGAGACCGCGTGTATAAATTTAGTGTGTACGGCCGCTCTAACGGCGCATTTTGACGGAATATCCGTTGTTTGGTGGCGCGCGAGTTACTCTGTACTTGATAAATAGACGCTGGTACGTCAGAATGCGAATGGTGAAACCGAGTTTGCCCAAGCGTTTTGCTTTATTGAATGAAAAACTCGCTGCCTCTCTTGTCCGAAATATTGTTAGTAGAATATAATAATTATATTTTACGTTTTTTTTCGCACCCGAGCTACTCGTGTGTATGTTTCCTCTAAAAAGAGAACACCCCTCAATTAAATTTAGCGAATAACTTACATGTGCGCATGTTGTAATTTGAAATGGATATTTAACAGAAATTCTTTCGAAGTAGGTATATGAGGCTTTTTATAACTTAAATAATACCTTATTATTGTTAATCTAATTTTGTTTAAAGTGTTGGTGAAAAAGGAAATTATTAAAAATTAGAATATTTATATAGCATCCCTTGCATACTTATAAATTTCATGAAATATTTTGCTATCTCTAAACTTGTTTGATTTTGTAAACCAATACAAATTTTGAAGTGATTTCTCTAAAACTTTAGATAAAAGAGAAAGGTATCAAAGCACTTTCTTTTTTTCATTATATAACGATACAACGGTTTATTATTGGTCAAAACATTTGAATATGGGTCAACGTGTAACCTATGACATACCAATGAAGGCTCGAAACCACTGGCACGTCGCTCGTTAAAACGGCTAGTGAAAAGGAAAGTATTTTCATCTTTCGCTTTTAAGGTCATTGCCTCGGAGAAATGCGTAGGATGCTTACACCGTGGTATTCTATGAAGATAAATTTATTATTACTTTAAAAACTATTAATGTTATTGCACAAAGAGCAAGAAACCCAACTTTGTACCAAAATTTTGGGATATCTATAAACAATCAGTGAAATACTAATTATATCGTAATGAAAATTAGAATAAAACGTAAATATAAACATTTTGTAAAACTATAGAGAAAAATATGGTGTTAATAAAACGGCACCTGTTTTGATCTGTTACAGTGGATGTGCATTCCGTTTGCGTGGTCGCATCCGCAAGTACAATCTCTGAGCTCGATGGACGTTGACTGGATCGGCAGGGTGGAGCCGTCGGAATATTGGTCTTACCTGGACTACGGACTGCTTTTGATTTTCGGTGGCATCCCGTGGCAAGTTTACTTTCAAAGAGTTTTGTCCTCGAAATCTGCCTCGAGAGCCCAAGTACTTAGCTACGTAGCTGCTTTTGGATGCATTATTATGGCTATTCCACCTGTTCTTATTGGTGCTATTGCTAAAGCTACTCGTAAGTTTCAATTTCCTATTCTAATGTACCATTGTAGTTTCGCATTTTAGGACTCTGATAATTCTGTTGTTTCTGCATTATAAATATTACATTTATATTTTCAATTATGCTTACTGAAAAAAGTATTGATGCAAATTTTCTTTTGCAATAATTTGTAGAATAAAAATCGAGCGTTTGTATTTAAATAAATTTTAATTATAGAAAGTGAATTATAATAATATAGTAAAAATTTAGACTGTATAAATTTATTCGTATCTAATTTCAGATGTTATTTTTATGGGATAATTTATTCACTGTCTTATATAGTAACTCGGTCGATTCAGAAAGATTAGGTTTTAACAATACGCATATCAGTTTCATTGTTATGAATAATACTATGTTTAAAAATTGTTAAAGAATTCATTAATTTTACCAACATTAAATTAATTATCTTATTATTTTAAAGTACGTTGACAAATGTGGGTAAAAATTTAATTTACGGCTTTGCTAAATCTGGTGCAAACTAAGCGGTATTGATTTTGACAATTTAACTATTGTCATTTTTTACACGATAATGATTGATATACGTTGGCGTTATTCATCGCAAAATATTTTTAGTTTCAATTTTCCCTTCGATTTTATCTACCTAGTTGATTCGTGATAGCTCACATCAAACATGATGCAATAATTCACTACAGCACATTTGATGCTCACGATTACTCGTAGATCAATGATCGGCATTTATCGAGAAAGTGAGAGGTACGATTATCCGCCTGCAGCTGTTATCCTTTTTCGTTAGATCGATTCTTTGGCGTTTAATCTTGTTTTCTTTTTTATTGCGTTCTATATTTTTAGAAAAGAAAAAAGGGTATAAAATATGAATCGTATATTATTAATATGAACTGCAAGTTTTCATGTTTTATGAAAATATTTGTGATTTTATACACATATAATATTTAGTATTGGAAGATAATTATACTTATGAACTTGTTGAGATTATATTTTGTACATGTGATTCATATAAATTATTTAAGTACGCTCGTTAATAATATACTTACAATAAAATCAACTACAAGTATAGGTTGGGAAAAAATTGTAAGGCAAACCGATTATTATTGAAATAATTGCATTCTTGATAATTAGTATAAATAGAATACGTAGTTGAAAAAAGGTGTATCACATTCTTAGACAGTTAAAAATATTGGCTGTCGACATTAATTAAAATTGCTAGATAATCATAGATCTAGCAGTTATACCGCGATGTACAAGATTTATTGAATAGATCGTTAACTGATATATCTATTCCTTATTTTAATTATAATCTTTTCATTTTCATAAAAATGTGAGAATGTGTTTATAATGAGTACGTTATTGAAAAATAATATCCGTCACAGTATAATAAATTGTCAATTGCATGGTCAATTTTTCTTTTTTATAAATCTTATGCAAAATTACATTATTTTTGTTTCAATGATTTTTAAATAACTATTTTTTCTGTGTTATAATCTTTTATTTTCTATATGATGTGATGAAATAAAACTTTTATAAATTTTGTAAAATATTCAAGGAAAAATACATAATTTCTTCAGCTTCCTCAAAGATTTCCTTAATAGTAGAAAGTAAAAGTATATGATGACAGCTAAATAATAGCTTTTTATAGTTTAATATTAAATGGAAAATATATAAAAAAGCAATGCATAATGTATTGCAAGACATTTTTATCTGGTATATGAAAACCGATAGATTGTTGCATTATAGTTCTTATGATCTTATGAATATTTACATACATGCAAAGACTTATTAATAAAATTTTCATCATAATCTTATAATTTTAAATATGTTCACCTAAGATCCATAGTATTTTTCCAAATGTTTAAAGCTGTAACATAAAGATTCCTGAAGTGTGATTATATACCTATGTTTTACGCTCGTAAATAAAAAATCAAATTAAGACACCTTCTGAAAAATGAGTTTGCCTCCAAGCTACTTAGAGATTGTCTAATTTCCATAAAATAAACCAGCCCCCGCGCGACTATTATTTCTTACATCGACTATTCTCGAACTCTCAAGCAGACACCAACAACAACAAACCTCTTTGCTGTATATCAATCGCAGCGGCGTTGGTATTCCGAAATAAGACGTTATGAAACTTATTGGGCCATCGCTCTCTCGGGATCAGGCGCGTGCGACGAATTGCCCGTGGATTCTCGAATTACGTGCCATTTGTCGACACGCGAAAAGGAGCGACATACGTTCGCGCGTATTACACTTTTGCGCTATGTGCGCCGGCTTTCGGTTTCGATTAGAAAGCGCGATGTTATGAGAGAGAAAGAGAGAGAAATGCTGCGCTGTGGCAGTAGGGTATATATATATACGTCGTCCTCTCGCGCGGAATGAATTAAAAGCTGGCAGATGGTCACCATGATACGACCTGTCGCGAGCGCACGCGCCTTCTTTCTCTCTTATTAAGAGACAGAGGGAGAGAGCGCGAGAACCTATTTTGCGAAATGGTTTACGTTTCTGTTTGCGACTTGGCGCAATTGCCTATTTGCGTCAAGATGCACGTTACACACGCACGTATATGTACGTGCGGACTTTTTTAGTTTCACGCGCGTGTCTTCTTTTATCGTCGTGAAATTTTATCGTTTTTAATTTAAGCCTCCGTAGATGGCTCGTATATTAGAGTTATAGAGGAATTAATTATTCGCCGTTTGCATAAAAAGTACAGGTGTGTGGTTTACTTCGTAGTTTTTGTGACTTGGTATATTACATTAGTCAAAGTGAAATATGTTCTTTTCGCAATTAAGTTACATTAGGGTTGAAATATTGCGAGACTTTAGTCACGAGAGTTGTCAAATTCTTTCTTTTCCCCTCTATCTCATAAAAGTATGGATTTTAAAGTAAAATAAATATTTGAAAAAGAATATATCGAAGAAACGTATATAAAAAATGCGGCAAGTTAATCTCGCTACAGTGAGAACCGGAGCGCGCGATAAACCCGCGAGCAAAATGAAACGCGGCTTCCCCGGAACAAATGTATCTCATCGACGCAATCGCGTAATTAGACTTATCCAACCCCCTTTATTGTCGATTGCGTAACTCGCTATCCGCGCAAAATTCTCGCGACGACTCGCCGCGTATATATCGCGCGCGTGCGTGCGTGTGTGTTATACCCAACTAAGACTTCGGCGTTATATCACACGGCGCGCTACTCACTTCGACGTAAATCAAAAAGTTCCATTAAAATTCCATCTCCAGGGTGGTGGGACACACACGGGGGCATCACGTATCAAAACATCGGATTAGTCGTGTGCGCCCTCGATAACAAAAGCAACTACGGCTCATCCCCTACGCGCTACACACTTATACCTATATATATATACACGAGAGAGAGAGAGAGAGAGAGAGCTCATCGCGTGAGTTTTGATAGCTGGCCGCGGGGATGCGCCGAGAATATCAGTCACGCTCGACCGGCTTGCGTCGCTTTCCCGCCTCGGGGCTGAATTATAAATGTATTTAGTCGACTCGCGTTACGTTCTCTCTCGGTCTCACCCCCTCCGGGTAGTTACAAAACACGCCACATGCTCCGGCTCACTCGGCGGTAGGTATATACGACTACAGAGAGCCGCGCAGATCCATCTCCTGGCTTTTCCACCCCCTGTACGCGCACCCTCGCCGCTCTTGTAAATACCAGCGCTGCAGAGTTATACGCGCGGCAAAAAAGGCGAGAGAGCGGGAGTCAACCCCTTGCGCGCTCGGTCCGGTGAAATGTCAAGTAGCCGTCGATTCGCGCCGCTATAGTAGCAGCAGTAGTGTACCCGATATCTAGCCTCCTCATTACGTATACACGCGTAAGTATACGTTCGGCTGGCGCGCATGTAGAGCGTCGAGGGGCTCGGGTTCAGCTCTCTCTCTCTCTCTCGCTCACAAACCCCCCACGGAGCGAGTAAATGAGAGAGCGAGATAGCTATAGCCTGAATATATACACATATATACACACGTATACGTACTCAGGAGAGAGCTAGGGGATATAACACGCGCGAACAAACGATGCTGCTAGATAGTCGCTGGAATAATAGGACGCAACGCGCGCGAGAAGGCGATCCGGGCGTGCGCGAGGGGGGGACGGAAGGTCGTTACGGGTGTGCGCGAGGTCGAAAATAAAACGTCGCGAGATGGGAGTTCAGAGCTGTTTCGCCGTGCCCTCGACGTGAGAGAGAAAAAGCTCTAAGTATCTCTCCTGTGGGGCCAACAGCGAGCGACGCGGAGAGAAAAATGGGCCGAGGCGAAGACGCGATTTAGGGGCTGCAGAGTAATATCGCGAAGGTGTGTGTGTGTATTTTTACTTTGAGAGTGCAAAGGCGATGCTAGAGCGGGAGGAGAAATAAGGTGCGGGGAGGGAGAGGAGTATATCCTTTGATTAATTAAGCGACCGGAGATGCGAGATTAATATAAATGAGAGGAGGGGGGAGGGTAATGAAGCTACGGGTAATTAAGCGGGTACTCTAATAGAGACACACGTTATTTCGTTGATTAAAAGAAATCTGCGGTCTAATATATGCTTGGAGAGTAAAGAAGAATCTTTTGTTTTATATGAATGTATACGTGTGAAGGTGTGTACGCGACGAAATTAAAAAAGATTCTTTAATTTTATAGAACATATAGTTGAGCAACTTACTTGTTTAGATGAAAAAGGTATAAAAACATACAAATTCTGTTCTGTTTACCTTTATAGTTGCATTTGAGCGTGAATTCATTTTTAGAAGAAAAAAAAACGCCGTTCTTGTACGAAACGTAATAGATCCTTCTTTACGGGCAATATGAGTTCCACTACGGGTGCATTACCTTTTAATAATTTCATTACTCTTACTGCATTCTCATCAGTTCTCGTAATGAACGTAATATACAGCCGAGTGAGTCATAAAACTTTGTTTGCAGTGCAGCGGAAAAAAAAACTTTTAAAAGCTTTCTCCAAACACGCACCGAACTCTGATTACGCTTATACGATACATAAACAGAGGGCCGCCGTCAGGAATGAAGTTGCCGAAACGCGCGGCTGAACAATGCGAATGAAGAAGTTTGGGAGCGAATTGGAGAGAAAAAAGGGAACTAATAGTATAAAGGTATAAAAGGTCGACGCGCTATGAATGCGGATGAGGAAGAGCAAGACACGAAGAGAGAGAGAGAAAAGGGGAGATTTATAGGGGCGGAAGGAGGGAGGGAGAAAGAGAAGGGAGGGCAGCCGTGCCTAATTTAATCCCCTTCGGTATGGTCGCACCCCTGGAACACGGCGCGTGTGTATTCTTGCGGCTTGTGCGCGCGGTATTGCGAGGGCCGGAGCGGAAGGAAAACAATGGGGAACGGACAATTATCGCGTTCACGTGAAAAAATATCCCAACCGAGGGATGATCGAAGCAACATTGATGAGCTCAGCGGTCTTGAGTATACAGGTATATATTTTGTGAAGTATTAATTTTTATCGATTGAACCTGATTAAATAAAGTAAGTAATAAGTGGGCGAGGATAGAGGTAGGCAGTATAATATCCGAATAATGACATTTTGGTGGGAATGTTGTATTGGATAATTTTCAGGAATTGTAGTTCAGTGGTATGTCTGTTATATGCACCAGTTTACGAACGATGAAATCTAGAAATTATATAGCTTTTGTTATAGTTCTCGTGAAAATTCAATAACGAGTTTTTACACTGATGCAGCCATTATGTTTATAATAGCTTCTGTTACGTCAGAAGCATCAACGCGTATTTTGGTTCAGGTTTCGAACTGAAACACTTCATTTTTATTCTTCTACGATTTAATTCTAACGACCTGAAGATATTCTTAGAGATTAAATGAATTATACATTATATTGTTAGTTGATTTTAAGCGATATTCTTATTATCGAAGGTAGTTTATCAATTTTTTGATAAATAGGCAGTGAATAATTTATAATCGCATAAAATTTATTTTACAAACATAAGTTGACGGGATTTAAGTAAAGATACACTGTGCGATAAAAGAGTGAAAAGAAAACGAAGAGAAAATAAGAAAATTTGCATATACTTAAAAACGCTAAATATTACGATCCTCCGCTCAATGTCGCTTATATAAGAATTGTTTGTCTTCCTGCAAAATTGGAAAGTCACGCGTGATGTTAGAAAGATTTCCGACTCCGCTAAATGATTAAACAAACCCGAGCCTCCTAGGACGCTAAAAGTGACGTATTGTAAAACAAACTGTCGACGAGACGAAAAAAAAACCATTCTTTTTGTATGTGAAAAATTTCAAAGGCACATTCTTGCGTAAGCGCATGCGCGAGTCTGCAGACAATACGCTTAGCAGGTGGCGTTAAATGGATGTGGGCGCGTCCCGTTGTTTTGCGTTTCAGCCTGGAACGAGACGGGATACAAGGGACCCTATCCACTGACGGAAAAGCAGACTAGCATGATTCTTCCGATGGTGCTGCAATACCTCACGCCGGACTTTGTCTCGTTCTTCGGCCTTGGCGCCGTCTCGGCAGCCGTCATGTCATCGGCTGACAGCAGCATCCTCTCGGCTAGCTCGATGTTCGCGCGCAACGTTTACAAACTCATTTTCCGTCAAAGGGTAAGTTTTTATCGCAAAACTGCGATAAACTATCGCAAAGTTGTAGCGTTAAATGAATATTTCAAGATTTAATATAAAGTTTGGAATTCGTAAAGATTCTTCGTTTTTGCGTAAGAAGAAATTTCGCTAGAAGCGTGCATTAAAAATCTCGGTTTGGCTACTCCTTTAATTGTTCAAGTTTCAAAGAGTCTTGGCGAAGTGTACACTTAAGTTTTTAACTGCTCTAGTTTGGGGTATATTTAAGCTTGAGTCACTGCGGTTTTTATTTCAGGTCGACGTGCTTTAGTGGTCCATTGTTTCATAACAATGGCAGAGCTCTTTATTCATGTCAGTAACAGCATTCGTTAATAACAGTAAAACACGCGCAGAATGGAAAGATAATAGCTATTTGGTATTAGAAAAAGTTTTATTATGTTTGATAAAAGAAACGATTCGGTAACTTATTACATCACGGATATGCCTATAAAAAAAAAATCGTAACAATATCGGTAGAAATAACATTAAAAAAAAGTATAGAATCTCCCTTTTCAGATTATGGAATCGGCATTCTAATTTTAAAAATAAAGCCGTTCTAACTATAAATAAAGTTAATTTTACTTTTGTTTGTACTAATTTAACTTTTTTTCAAAAACCAGTTGATTTCACTAGCATAAAAAAGTTAGATAACGTTTATTTTGTCCCCGTGTGCGCTAATAAACTATGCGAAAAGAAAGGAAGCTACTAAAGAGGAGGTTCTCCTCCTTATCCGTTTGTTTGTTCGCATTTTCGTAGGCATCGGAAATGGAGATCATCTGGGTGATGCGGATAGGAATCGGCGTGGTCGGCATCCTGAGCACAGCAATGGCCCTGACGATCCCCTCGATCTACGGTCTCTGGTCCATGTGCTCGGACCTCGTCTACGTAATTCTGTTCCCGCAGCTGCTGATGGTCGTGCACTTCAAGCCGTACTGCAACACCTACGGCAGCCTCACCGCGTACATAATCGCCTTCCTGGTGCGCGTGAGCGGCGGCGAGCCGATAATGGGCCTGCCCGCCCTCATCCACTACCCGGGCTACGACGTGGAGACCCAGACGCAGACCTTCCCCTTTCGCACCATGGCCATGCTGATGTCCCTCATCACCCTCATCGGGGTATCGTACGGCACGCAGCTCGTCTTCCTCAGCGGCAGGCTCGCCCCGGGCTACGATGTCTTCCGGTGCGTCGTCAACATTCCGGAGGACGTCGAGAGGGTCGGACCCGATCCAGCTGAGGTCCGTGTATTTTCATTTATGTATACATAAAATCCATCCATTCTACTTTATTATTAGACCGTCTTAATTGCTCAGCGTTTTCGCGAGTAGCTCCCTCCCCCACGAAGTAGTATATTGATCAATCTATACGGTCGATGCTTGACCCAAATGCAGCTCTCGTAAAAGTCGAAAGTATCAGCGGCCGTATAACTCTCGGGCTGAGCTGGCAGCAGCAGCAGCACGTACCTATATACGTGT
Source organism: Torymus aiolomorphi (assembly GCA_036365515.1). Classification (NCBI taxonomy): domain Eukaryota; kingdom Metazoa; phylum Arthropoda; class Insecta; order Hymenoptera; family Torymidae; genus Torymus; species Torymus aiolomorphi. The sequence continues at coordinate 123,339,213 of CM070877.1, read as the reverse complement.
GAAAAAAGGAGGCGAACGATCGGTTTGTTTGGTTCTGCTTGGGCTGTTGCAGGGCGAGCAGATGGCAGTTCTCGCGGCCGGAGTCGGCAGACTTTACGGCAGCAAGGACGAATCAAACGGACGGGTGAATCCAGCACTCGAGCCGGACTACGACATGGAGCCGGGCTACCCAACGGCGGAGCAGTCGGCAGCGACGAACCTCGTGAACATTGGCGGCGGCGGTGGTGGTGGGGGCGGCTCGACCGGGCCGCTTCTTGGCCACCACGGCGCCGGCACGGCCGCGGCCCACAGCGCCCGCCAGGCCCAGAACAGTACCGCCTTCTAAAGCCCCAGGACTCCGTGATCGGATGCTGTGACCAACAATAAGCGCGGCGACGCGGCCATTCCCAAATTCCCCTTTCTTCTTTTCGATTCCGACTCTCTGCTGTACGAAGGAGTGCCTTCGTGCTCAGGTTTATACCAGTTTTATTCGTTTTATTGTATAAGTGGAGCGCTCGATCTTTTCGCGGACTCGATGCTGATACTTTATTTTAGGAGCTTTATTTATCTGATGAAATTCGTGTGGTTTACGTTTTTGCTCAAACTTCCAACCATAAATTTATGAATTTAATACTTGGTCGTTTGTTAGTTTGGAATAATATAATTTTTTCTAAGTTAGAAACTTTCAACGAATTTATTGTTTCATCGAGTCTGTTTAAGGTCGCGAGTTGTCACTTTTATTATATACTTATTATAGACGTGAACGAAACTTCATTATTTTGTCGAAAGTAGCAATAATAATTTTTATAGGGTTAAGTTTCGTTCTGATTTCTATAATTAACAGTATTTTTTATTTTTTATGGATTCATTTTATCTTTAGTAGTAATAATTTATCTATCAATTTCAATACCTTATTTTTATTTACTGTTTTCGGCGGTTTGCTAAATTCTAAAATAGTGCAATCTTTTTCTCTCAATCCTGCACACCTAGTAGATACGTTAATAATTTTGTTATGGTTGTTTTTAAGTGGCACTTTTTTAAAGTTAAATTTTTAGAAAGAGTACTTTATTAAAGTTGGTAATTTAGAATGTCTATATGCTAAGTACTACACATATAATACATGCAAAGGATCTTGAGAGCCAAAGATACATTTGTATTGGAATTTCGCAAAAGCCATATTTGTCAGACGCCGCGTCGCCTCTTAGGCCTAGTTAATTATATCGTTTTTGTTTTTGAGATGTATATTATAAATATGAATGCATTTATAGTCTACCAACTGCTTAAAGAAGTTTTACTTTGAAGAATAAAGGTATACTATATCGGCCGATCCGCCAATCGCGTTATTCAAAAATCGTTGCATTATATGTATGAATATAAGTTATTTTACGAGATGCTACTTCTATATCTATATAATCCGAAGCAGTATATGAAAATGTTGACGAATCGATGAGACGATATTTTATTTACGAAATGTTGAAGGAAAATGACGTCGCGGTCGGGCGAGCGCAATACTCGACCGTGACTTAAAAGAAAGAAATACTCACGCGGTTTTTGTGCAAATTAGGGGCAATAGAGATAATTAATATAGTTGGAGTTTAGATGAATGCTTTTATCGTGTTACTCTCGCGTATACGCTGGTCGTTTCCCTCGCTTGAAAAGTTCCTTTGACTATATAACATGAGAGTATAAATGTAAACGTGTACTAAATAGAGCCGCAAGTATAAATGCATGACGTGGGGAATTCGCAAAAAACGCGTGACTATAGACGATGTTCTGTGTATTATAATGAATTAATTGTTGATCTCGGGTTTTTCAGTTTAATTACCTGTGTTGTAACTAATCAAGTGCTTTGTCGTTTTTATGTCAAATCAAAGTACTTCGGTTCTTCTCGGGACCCAGGTAAAAAAGGGTTATATAGATTATATATATAGAATATATAAAATTTGTATAAAGAAATGGTTCTATATGAATAATATATAGATTTTATAAAATTTATATATAAACTTTATAGAAACCAAATAGAGTTGGTAAGAGGACGGTAATTTTTGTTCTAATTAAGGTAATTTTTACCTGAAAAAAAACCTTAATTAGAACAAAAATTACCGTCCTCTTACCAGCTCTATTTGGTTTCTATAAAGTTTATATATAAATTTTATAAAAATCTATATATTATTCATATAGAACCATTTCTTTATACAAATTTTATATATTCTATATATAATCTATATAATCTTTTTTACGTGGGGAGTAAAAAAAAACCTCTAGTTAACTATATTTTGTGATAAATAAACATGACTTTTTTTAAACTTAAGCGAGTTGTTTTTTATTAAATAAGAAATAGTTTAAATCAATGGTGAGAATAGAGTACTCATATAGTTGTATATTCAGCAATGATTGCAGTTGATTTTTTTCAATTAACGAATCAGACTAATTTCAGTCAACACTAAAACCAATGCGATAGATAGTCAATTTCTATAGTAAAAGAAATAAAATAAGAATAAGTTAAAAAAAAAATTGTTACGTACATTTTGCACTTTTATTTACCTAAATATCGATTTTACCCTGGAAATATATATTTTTCTTGCCAAGTACCTGTACACACACACATACACATGCAAAACACGGGGCTAGAAAGGTGTCAAAAGGTGTACTTACAACAATCGGCTGTGACTGCGTTTTTGCTTATTGTAAGTTCACTCTTTGTGCGAGATAGTGAGAATGTCGGGAAAAATCGATTCTCCTTAATAGTTTATTTTAATAACGCGGCTCGATGAGAGAAAGTTCTATTATAAAATAGAAAAATAGGCGCCGTTATTGATCTAAATTTAAAGTCTAGGATAAAGGCATCAGTCGATCGAGCGCGCGAGAGCGCATATAACGCGTAATGTGCATGTGTGTGCGGGTAAGCGGGCGGCATTTCATAAAAGATAAAATATTTTTCTAAAGGAATACAAAATGGCGGATCAGCCTTCGAACAGAGCTTGTTGAGTTTTATCATATAGTGTATAGCAAAGAGATTTTGTGTGCGCTGCATCGGAGAAAACAGATAATCTATGTAGTGTGCGCTGACGGTACGTACAAAAACTCACCCTATACATGTAGATATTTTAAAGGTCGATGCGAAGTGGGAGAAGAATTAATAAGAGAGTTACGCGCATATACTGTTATAGATACCAGCGCAAGATTTTTCCAACTCATCTGCAATATAGGTATTTCGGTTGGGCATGATTTTTTCATTGTTCTATGGCGGTTTGTACACATTTTATTGCGTATGGATTTTTCTTCTTTTACGGAGTAGTTATTTGCGGCTTTTTTCTGTAAATAAAGAACGACTGAATGAATTGGAAAAATCTTGCGCTCGTATTCACCAACTACAATGAAAGTACGAGACAAAAAGTTACAAACGTAAATACATATCACTGAACATAATTCAGAAATAACTAAAGCAGAGATTTATTAAGCGACAGATGAAAGTATTTGCGAAAGTATATATAATAGAGAAGCTTATAACAAAATAAAGACGATAACTATTAGCGAAGCAGAAAAGTATAGTATTTATTACAGAGGAAAGAAACGTGAATAATAATAAACAAGCACATATAAAAATGTAAAGTTACGATGTGCAATATACTAAATATAAGGAAGAGTGTTTAATCAATGCGTTCGGTTGCTGCTGTTAATTTTGTAGTTGCGTAGAATGATTATACTGAATTTAAAGAACGTAAAACCCACTTATCATTGTGTTTCGTTGATCATTTCACAGTCATTCTTTATGGTTAAATAGTGTCGAGCGTTACAAACGACTAACTGTTGAATATTGAAAATAGTAAAGAATTAATAATGAAGAGTAAAACAAGAATAATGGATCATTGAATCATCGAATGTATTTATTTATTGACATTAACGATGATAAAGTTGCCACTGTACAGATATCTATACCAACCAAGTAAAATAATGTGTGTGTATATAAAGTTCGTATCATTCGTCGTCCAATCTGAAAGGCCGGAAGTTTGCAATTTCATTTTGTCTCCACTAAGTGTTTTCAAATAATAATAAAAAATGAAAGAAAAAAAACATTTCTTAAATCAAAATCTATCATTTTTTTCGTTGTTATCTCTATTGGAATGGCTTCTACGATTCTAAACTATGAAAAATTTCAACCAAGTGCTATCGAAATTGAACGAAATTTCCTAAACTTTTCCTAACAAATTTTAATCGAGTATTTTGAAAAATTCATGTGGAAATTTGTCCTTACGAATTCTTGTAATTGTGGAATCGATATCAATTTATATAAATATACAAATTAAAAAAGATGTGTAAATCGGTCGATTATTACTACATGAGCGGGCACGAAAATGACAAATTCATCTTATCGAATATTTACATCAAAACATCTCTTCAACGAGATGAATATATATATAAATGAAAAAATTGACTAATCGTGCTCTCGTTTTTTTAAACCTACATAATAACATATCGAGTATTACGAGTCATTTTAGCGTGTAATTCCTAAACGATCGACGCAGAAAACTAAACATATCATAAAGGGTGTGAATTGTTGTTACTAGAATATAAGCTTTGATGAAATACAAAAAAAAAATACATATCATACGAAATGCAATTTAATGGCGGTCATACGTACCGGAAAATGAAAGTAAAGGAGAGTATTTAGGCGAACAGATGTTGTTTAATTAATTTCTTATCATATCGATTGACTGCCATACTGAAATTTCAATTCGATTTATATGGTGATTCACAAAAAATAAATGTTGTCAGGAGGAAATATAATCGCTGCCTTAATTTATTTGAATGAAACCGGCAATATAACAACGGTAATGTAGCCAAACTATTCAGGTCAATCGGTAAAATAATTAATTAAAGAATTATTAGAAATGTCTTTATCAAAGCGAATAACATGAATTTAATGAAATATAAAGAAATGTTATTGTATTAATGAAATGTACCATATTATAATATAAATACATTATATAAATATATATACAAATATAAATATATACATACGACATTATAACTGTATAATTGCGCAAATGAAGTCGAAATATGTTGATTGTCAATGTTAAAAATAAACAGTGTACAAAAACAACTTAAATTTTTCTTACTGTCCCAAAACCTTCCCTCGCAAATGTCAGTGCCCTTGCGCCAATTTATTTTCTCATTTTTAAAATTTTTCCATATTTATATTTATAAGAGAAAATTAAATATAGATTTACATGCTATTTTCGTGGTTATGCAACTGTAGGTTAAACTGCAGGCGGTTTACCAAGCGCGGTGGAGGTAAGAATAGAAAGACTCGTCTTACTTATTCATGAATTCTTGGTACTTCGGTAGTTGAGTCGAGCGAATCAATAAATCGAGAAACTGGTTTATGACTCCTCTGCCGAGTGTCCAAAATCATGATGTTCGTAATTAGGTGTTAATGGATTTTTGAATAAATAAAAAATATTTAAAAATTTTAAGTTAATGAATAGCAAATTTGCTTTGTAATCTTTCCTCTGCTTACTTTTAATAATTGCATTATTTAATGAAAAAATTTTATTAGAAGCCTATAGAAAATATATTTTTGCAAAAAATAAATAAAATTTTTAGAAATGTTTTATTTAAATATATATTTTTCAAAATATTATAATAACTGTAAACATTTGTAGCTACTTTTTTCCCATGCTTTCCCAGTCGTTTATTAGAATATGTAGAAATTAGAGCATTTATTTTGGGATCCGTCAGAAGAAAATTGCTGAAATTCATCCTCTGTGAAAAGGAAGGCATGCAACGGTGTACTCGTAAGTGCTTATACACACGAAACATCTTTAAAATTATTCTGTAAGAACATGGGAAGTGGGTTATTCTGATTTCTTATTATTACTCTCGTATCACTGAATTTCGTAATATTATTACGTCTTCTTGTAATTTATATTGCATTAAAAAGTTATAAAATAAAACGTAATATATAAATAAGTTTTTTTAATTATTGCTATTAACTTCATTCATACATATTTAAAAATTTTGTATGTGTAAGAAAACGGTCGATGAAACCAATAGTTTATAATTAGATAAAAAAGGCTTTAATGGCAACCACTTTTAATGTATCTCAGTAAATGAATCTAATGGACATGTTGTCGAGTGGTTAGTGTCAGAAGGACACTACAAGAATATGAGAGGATCTTCTTCTCAATTTTTTTCACTATAGTTAGTTAACTAAAAATTGAGAATCTTCGAAGGAGATTCGTTTATTGAGATACATTAAAGGTGGCTATCATTAGAGCCTTTTTTTATCTAACGATCGCAGCGGTGGCCTAACAAAACGTTACTGTGCTATATTTACATCTCAAACGGCACATCCACATCTAAAGTGTAGCAACTATGCTGCACTCTGGTTGATGTTTACATCACTTTCTCATTATGGGAAGTTACTCTACACATTATATCTGATCCGCAGAACAGCTTGCTGCAAGTGTCTGATGGAGGCGAATCGAGCATCACTGATGAGTCCACTCCATTAATCCAGATGAAACGCCTTAGTTTTCTACGAGGATTGTCAATTTTTAGTCTACTAACTGTAGTAGAAAAAAATTAGAAAAAGATCCTTTCATATTCTTGTAGTGTCCTTCTGACACTATCCACTTGACAGCATGATCATTACATACATTTATTGAGATATAATAGTTTATAAGACTATGAGACATTAGTTGTCTTGGTTGGATCTATTGATGGAAAGACTGGGCACATAAATAAGTAAAAAGTAATTTATAAAAAAGAACGTATTTTTTATTTTTTTCGTTTCTTATAGCTTTATAATATTTATAATTGGTACAAAAATCGCTCTTACATAATAAATAAATTACACTGAGACAAATGTTGATTTCAAAGTTATCAAAAATTCAAAATCCTTTGAAACTTGAAAATTTGTACAAGCACAGCACTCTTAGCAAAGAGGGCTAAAATTTAAATTACGGGAGTATAACAAATCATTTCTATTAGAAACGCTTATCACTACGGTAATAAAGCTAAGTTAAATTTTCTGTAACTATATATAAAACTGTATAAGAATATGTATAAAAATAGATAGAAAATGCGCTATACCGTTTGAATGTCTGTTTGTAACAGAAATGATTGATTATGACCTTTATAGATGCAAGTTGTCTTTGATCTTCACATTAGACACCTCGCGTTTTTGGACTTTGAACTTCGGTTATTTCTTAATCTAGTACTGGTAACCTCCGTTGCTGGCGTAGCTTTGTCCGCCTCCGCTGCTGGGAGCACCGTAGGAAGACGATGGTTGGCTCACTGCAGTTGAGCTATAAAGGCAAAAAGAAAGAAGTTATATTTCTGAACTATGTTGAATTATTTGTTATTAAAGAAAATAAAGATGATGAACACGCATTCTTACCTGCCACCGAAGCTAGGAGCACCATAGCTGGAAGAAGGTGCGCCACCTCCGAAACCACCTCCGCTTCCTCCGAAACCTCCTCCGAATCCGCTGCCACCGCTAGGCGCACCATAGCTGCCCGAGGGACGGCTGGGAGCTGGGGCACCATAACTGCCCGAAGGAGCACCACCGCCGAAGCCACCTCCGCCTCCTCCGCTTCCTCCAAAACCTCCTCCGAATCCGCTGCCACCGCTAGGGGCACCATAGTTGCCTGAGGGACGGCTAGGAGCTGGCGCACCATAGCTGCCCGAGGGAGGACCGTAGTTAGAGGATGGGCGGCTGGGGGCACCGTAGTTGCCAGAGGGACGGCTGGGAGCACCATATGAGGAAGAGGGGGCACCACCGCCGAAAGATCCGCCGAAGGATCCACCGGAAGAGGGAGCACCGTAGCTGGAGGAGGGACGGCCACCACCGAAAGATCCTGATCCTCCGAAGGAACCACCGCTGCTACCTCCGAATCCTGGAATGATGATAATTATGAATATTAATATTGAGTGACAAACGTTTAATATTATAATCTTTAAAAGGGCAGTGTGTGTATAACTTACCGCCAGAAGGAGCGCCATAGGATGAGGATGGGCGACTGGGGGCACCGTAGTTCGACGAGGGGCGGCTAGGAGCACCGTATGAGCCCGAGGGAGCACCACCGCCGAAGCTTCCTCCGAAGCTACCACCTGAATACAAGACAAACGTTCAGTATTCATCTAAAACCTTTTGAATAATTCAAGATGAAAAAATAAGCGATCGGGAACATACCGCTGCTGCCACCAAAGGATCCGCCGCCACCAGAGGGAGCTCCGTACGAGTTTGAGGGAGGTCCATAGGATGAGGATGGAGCACCACCGCCGAAGGATCCGCCGCCAGCAGAGGGAGCGCCATACGAGCTGGAGGGGGCACCTCCACCAAAGGATCCACCGAAGGATCCACCAGCGGAGGGAGCACCGTAGGAGCTGGATGGAGCACCACCGCCGAAGGATCCGCCGCCAGCAGAGGGAGCACCATACGAGCTGGAGGGGGCACCACCACCGAAGGATCCACCGAAGGATCCACCGAAGGATCCACCGGAAGAGGGAGCACCGTACGAGCTAGAGGGCCTAGACGGAGCGCCGTAGTTGCCTGATGGTTGAGCTGGGGCTCCGTAGCTGCCAGAGGGGGCGCCACCACCGAAACCGCCGCCGCCGCCGCCGCCGCCGAAACCACCACCACCACCACCACCACCACCACCACCGCCAAGATTTGGTGTTCCGTAGCTTGTGGAAGGTGGGAGGTAGCTTCCAAGGGGTGCTGAAATATAAAGATTTTACAATGTCAGATTTATTTTAATAAATCACCGTTGCCTATAATTACGAGCTCAGAAGCGAGAAAGATTAGACATTAGCAAACTGAAGATCAGTAATTTTAGCAAAACATAATTTTTGTGTTGTAATATTGTTGCATTTTATTTTTATGATTAAAAACTTTATAATTTACGTATGTAAAACGACAATATTAGTATAAATTTGGCTGAATATTGATCATTATTTTAGAAAGTAAATAATTTTTTAATGGTTATTTTTAGATTTTTATTCACTGTTTTTGAGATCAATGTAAGAAGTTGGTTTCTGTGAAGTTATCTATATTTTTTAAATAATAATATGAAAAGAATCTGAAGTACTGAGAACGTTTCCCTTGTATATAAATTAATTTATGCTCAACTTTCACAAAAATAAAGTGTGTACCCGTAGTTCGTATCAATAATACAAACGAGTGTGTACCCGTAGTTCGTATCAATAATACAAACGCGTGTACACGTTTTCCAGCTCGAACTTTTTCTTTACTAGTACACAGCTATACTATACATCATTTTCAAGATATTTCTTGCTGAGTATATATTTACAATTCGAAAGATAAACACTATTTGGTAATGTTGATAGAAAATTATTAAAAATTACATAGTTAAATCGATTAAGCTTATTACATGAAATTACTCTAATTTCGAAAAATTAGCGTGAATGATTAAATAAAGTACTTGAACTTTCTACACTTGACGCTCTTCCGGTCGTTAATGACCAGGTATTATTATCATCGCGCGCGCACGTTGCAACAGCTCATGTTGGGCTATACCGCGCGCACGCGAAAAAAGAGGAAGTCCGGGTGTTTTGTTCTTTGCAATCCCATAATTTCATCTTATGTTAGGAGATAATCGATTAACGATGTATTATCGTGCTTCGCGTAATCGAAGGAAACGGCTTGCGATTAAGTACTAATTGAACACATTCCCGTTTAATCGACTTAGAAGAATTGCAGAATTTATATTATGACGCAATAAAAACATTTAAGGGATTCTATAGAATTCAAAGATAAATTATTCTAAAGTGCAGTTTAATCTTAAAAATATCCAATGAAAATAAATAAAATAAAAATTATCATTAATAATGAAAATAAATAAAATAAAAATAATTAATAAAAATAATATTAATAATATTTAATCTATGATAAAAAAGTAATCGCAAATGTTAATTTCACTATTATATGGAGAACATATATCTAGATAACTACGAGCAATAAATAATGAAAAATAGACACTTTAAACAAATACTATGTCAGCTAACGCTTGTAAATGCTAAAGTCCCATAGAGATTGTGCAAAATTTCAGAGATCCTTTTCTTCCCCTTCGCTGCTTGGCATTGGGAAACCGGCTTGACGAACAAGCCGGGCTTTTGTTCAGCCGCGCGGGGAAAATTCAAATCCTATATTTCCTATAATTGAGCCTGCAGCACCGACGCTAATTACGCACTTGTTGAGAGTGAATCTCCCACACTTTCACCTCCACGCTCTTGACGCTTGCGCTGCTTGTGACGCGACAAAACTCGTATGTATACGCTATACGCAACTGAAAGGAAAAGCCGCAATTTGCAGCCACGCGTCGCGCAAATGGCCGATATTAATTATGTATTATACTTAAGAGCGAAGAATCGCACGCGCGCCTGCGCTTTTTCCCTCGCCGATTCACGCTTCGAGGCGCGCGTACCTATACACCGCGCAATTTTCCGCTAATGCCGAGGTGTCGGCTGTTTGGAGCGTGCGTGCGTTTCATCGCGATCGGTTTCAACAGCTAGTCGCTAACCCTCAATTATTAAATGTGAGAATCGAATTGATTTTAATTGATAATTGAAGCCGAAAAGAAGAGCGAAATTAACGCCGTGCGCTTAATTCATTTGATCGTTTAATATTTTGTGTTAAATAAATTTTAAATGATAAGGTAATAATGAATAAAATGTTCAAAAATTTTGATTTTCCTATAAAAAAAAAGAAAATAGCAAACTACAGAAAATTTATTTTTAAAATAACTTTACTGTACAAAATAAAATTGTATTCCTAAGAATAATTAGTCTAGGTAAATAAAATTTTGTTCAAATCATTTAAATAGTTTAAATTTAACTTTTCTTTTATGCTATTTTCAGAGGGAAAATTTTATGATAAAATTCAATGTTTTAATTAGTTTTTTGATAAAAAAAACATAATCTAAATAAAAAAGGCGTATTGAAAATATTTTGAATTAAACGATCTGTTATCTATATCTATCGATAACCCATACCGCGGCAATTAAAAATGTATATACTCATTACACGTCTCGGCACTTTTCTAAGCACTATAAAATTACAAGAAGGAGAGCACAAAGGGCACAAAGTTAACGGAAGAGTTCCTCTCTCTAACACAGCTCCTTATCTCCCTGCCCGTAATAATAATATGCAAAAGCTTGCGGTAATAATCACCCTCAGCACGAAGGGCCGGCAGCGCAGTGACGAGCATCACCGCCATCGGCAGCCAGGTCTTCAGGTTCCTCATCTTTGCAGGATATATCACACTCTCGCGTTCCAAAAAGAAACTAACAACAACCAAACTGCTTCTTCTTCTTCAGCTTCGTGCACACACCCGCGATTAAACCAAAAGAGCGACGGAGCCGATCGTGCGAGCTCGTCGCCTGACCGATGCGATTCCGTTTCTGACACGCTTTGAACCAGGCGAATCTCGCTTTTATACAGCCGACCGCGCTCTCGCGCCTCTTTCGGAGAAAGTACACGCGCTGCCCGTGTATGTGTGTGTGCATGCGGTATATACGGTATATACGAGAGAGCCTTGCCGCCGCCGCCGCGCCGAGGGACCACAGGAGGCGGACGTGAGTGGGGAAACGTCGTGGATGCCTCCGCTCTATAGGTAACTGAGTGTATGTGTGTGCGTAGGTAGATAGATGTGAGATGCTTCGCAAGAAACCCAAGAGCGGGCGGCGAGGTGAGGAGCGAAAAAGATGCGTTTCTTTACCGCGAGCCCTACCTAGCCGCCACAGCAGTGGAATAAGATCGCGCTGGACCCCGTCGATTCGATAGAGATGATACAGTGGAGCGAGGTGTCTCTGATGCTGCGGTGATGGGTATCGGATCCTATGCGCATCACTTGCCTTCTGCGTTCCCGTTCGCGTACAAGTCTTGTTCTTGCTTCTGTTTTTAGCTGTAACACTATCAGGTGCTTCTGATTTCATTAAACTTTTTTTCTTCATATCTCTGTTATAACAATACTTTTTTATATTTCATGTCAAATCGATGGGTCCTAATAAAAAAGATCGACCGATTCAAAACCGCGTAACTAGATAGAAACCGTTAAGAAGTTATATACGCGGTTTCTAATCGGCCCGCGCGAGTTACATCTTTTTTATTAGGACTCATTGATATATCCAATTCAATTTAACTAAACTAAATTTTTGGTCCAACCGCTTCAGAACCTCTCCAATAAACGATAAGTTTTGTGCTAAGGATACGGTAAGATTATAAATCATCCAATCATAAAAGGTTTTATTCATTTGTGTAAGACATCGTGAGTGAAAAGGATAATTGATTCTTAGGAGTTGTATAGGTATTTTTCTTACCATATCCTTTTTATTCTAGGCTGATGCTATTTATACGACGGAAATATAGTACGTTAATTCAGAGTATAAGTGCCGAAACACCTCGCTGTGATGTTTGTTTCGTTTTGATATCTGACTAGAGAAATTATATTCCATTATATACCTATACTTTGTGTACATAAATCTGTCGTACAAATAGCAGATGCGTTTATTCTATTTGTACATGTGCAAATCCACGGACTACAGACAACAACTGGGGTACAAAAACGGAAAAATTTTTTTTTGAGGGCACACCTACCACATAAGGTTTTTTCGGTTCTTTGGCGGTCCCCCAAGATGAAAATACTTGTAAACACTGATTATCCGTTGCCAAACTTTTTTTCCGACAAAATCAATTTTTCTTATGGAAATTTAACATGGGAAAAATGGACGAAAAGTAGTCATTGATGATTAACCAATAGCAAACTATTGAAGAGGCCAAACCAAATTTCATAAAAAAGCGATTAAAGTTGAAGAATAGAGCTTTAATTTGAGATAAGAATCGTTAAAATTGGTCGATTCTGTGCAAAGCTACGTGAAGTTGAAAATGGCAAAAAATGACAAAAATTTGAAGAATTACGTGGGTTTGAAAAAAATCGCTCATTTTCATCATTATTCGCCATTTTCAATTTCACGTAGCTTTGCACAGAATCGACCGATTTTAACGATTCTCATCTCAAATTAAAACTCTATTCTTCAACTTTGATCGCTTTTTATGGAATTTGGTTTGGCCTGTTCAATAATTTGCTATTGGTTAATCATCAATGACTACTTTTCGTCCATTTTTTCCATGTTAAATTTCCATAAGAAAAATTGATTTTGTCGGCAAAAAAGCTTGGCAACGGATAATGAGTGTTCACGAGTATTTTCATGTTGGGGGACCCCCAAAGAATCGAAAAAACCTTATGTGGTAGGTGTGCCCTCAAAAAAATTTTTTTCCGTTTTTGTACCCCAGTTGTTGGCTGTATGTGCACATATATGTGCAATATAAAACTCTTGGGCAAAAAACGCTGCTTTTATTTTTAATATTTTTATGGTAATATAATTTTTTTTATTCTTCTCTTAGACGATAGAAATTCAACTATTTACCCTACTTCGGTAGAATAATCTTTCAAAGGTTTAAAAATATAAAAAAATGTCAAAGGAAGTCTTATGAGAAAAACAAAACTGTAATTTAATAAAGGTTATTCGGTGTAAGCTGCGAGCGCTATTCATAGTAACTTTATTGATTATTAATTGTACACAATAAAAATTCTATGAATTAAAATAATACATAAATTAGACGTATCGATTTTTTCGTAACAGAAGTGTATAAATATTATATGTAATCATCACACATAAAAACATAATATTTTTATAATAATTATTTAAAAATTTAAAGATTGTTTGATTTTACGATTGTTTTGATTAATAACTTGATATCTTGTTTACTAAAATATTAAGATTAATTACGAAAATTTGTCAAAATGTAAAATAAGACGGTTTGTGCGTGCTTGTAAAAACGCAATCGTATATAATTCAGAATAAAATACTTCTAAACGAATGATTAACAAAATTTTACAAGTCATCTGCTCAATATATTAAAATTTCCGTTTTATAGTATATGCATTTTGAAAGCTTTAGTTAAAAAAAAGATAGTCGAGAGAACGCGAGAAAGAAAATTTCGAACTTTCTCAAGAGAAATAATTTATGCACGATTATTTCCGATTATGTTACTGAATTGACTCTAGAATTCCGCTGTTATATTATAATCTTGAATTTATATGCATTTTTTACCATTTAGGATGTCACATAATAAATACAGAACTTTCAAATATCTAGAATTTGGAAAATTGACGTATAATAGTTGTTAATTTATTTATTCTAAATTGTTTTTATCATTTAATTATTTTGAATATAATTTGTGAATTATTTGTACAGTCACTAATAAAGGTAACACACTTCTATATAAATTTTCTTATAATATATGTGTAACTTCTAACGAATTAACGAGATACTAAGTAAATAATTAAAGATGCCATATATACATAAAATGTAGAAAAAACATTATAACTGTTTCTATGTTATGTAATTCTAGTTATTTTTTTAATAAGGTATGACCACAAAAATGGAAAAAATGTGCTATTTAGTCTTTAATTAGAAAATATTAATCCTCATGCTATGCCTCAGTAGCTGGAACCGGAGATTAAATTACAAATGACGTGTAAAATAATGATCTGATCGCTATCTTCAAGAACCACATAATTAAAAATGTAAAACGTTTGTGATAGCTGACCATGTCGTTCTCTCTAAAATTTCATTCTTAATCAGAATAAAAATGTAATAAATAAAGTTAAAATTCACGTTATCTATAGAGAACGGATTTAAAGAACGACCTACTTTATTGATTTTATCGACAATAAAGTTTATATTGGATAGGAATGGAAATTTCAAAATAAAATCAGAGAGATTCAAAAAAGGAATTTTCATAATTTATTTTACATATTTTTAATATCGAAAAATATTTTAAAACTATAAGAACACACATAAAAGCTTTAGATAGATAGGTCAACAGTATTTATTATTTTTATTTCGATCGCTATATGATGTTAATTGTTTGTAAAGTAAGATTTTAATAATAGATCGGGCACTGCTCGCTGATGAATATGAATAGCCTAGGGGTGCGCTAGTTAATTGCGAGGGAAAGAAAAGAGGTGCGACAAAATAGATTTAGCGACGGAAAAGTCTGATGATAGATGTATGACGTGCTCTTTCATATAAGGTCAAAGCTCTAACGTGAGCGCGTAGGCGTTTAGTGCACTGAGCGGTGGTTTTGCAAATCTTCAGCTAATTACCGCTAATTTTTCTTCACATGTAATACGTATAATTATACGCGAGTTTTGCTCTTTTAAAAATATTTAATGCCAAGTACATTATGATAGAATTTATTTTTACATTTTAAAATATTGCGTTCGGCAATGTAGTGATTGAGTATAATCTTATTGTTCACGCTAGCAAATTTGTTATTCAACAGTCCTATGAGACTATTATTAAAAGGACATTTTTAATTTAGATTGGGATCGATTCGATTTTTATTTCGAGGGAACGAAAATAACTTTGCATCTACGTGATAATCTAAACGTTCGCAGTATTCTCTTTCTGAGCAACACGTAGAAGTTATAAAAATAGACTGTTATGAAAATAATAAAAAGGAACATTTTTTGGAAAGCGAAAATTTATGCTTAAACTAAAGTCAAACTTGAAATTGAGAATCTAACGTAGAATGAAACGAATTAAAATAAGTTACCCAGTATCTATTAATTTCTTAGCTATATTAAAATAACGGCATAACAGTACAAATACAAAATTTGAATTTGTATTTTGTTTTGAGATGCCACAATAGTTTGTGCTAGTAAATAAAATTTGGTTCTTTTATTTACTAGTGTTAAATTAATAGCTCATTTTAATTTTTATGATTCTTTGCAATATTTTTTCATATTTTTGAATATCTACGCTAAAAAAATTTCGTGTCAAAAATGTGTGTACATATTGTAAAAAAATGGAATTACTAATGTGCAATATTCATAAATAATAAAATAGAAATTAATTGCTGAATTTTTTATCATATGTATATGGATTTCGACGAAGCACCATACGCGCGAAAGAAAATAAATTATCAGCTTGCTTAAATAAACTGAAAAAGCCTACATAAATAAAATAATAAATGCGTGTATATTTTCATTCATGATTTATGTTTCTACCGACAGAATCAAACACGAAGGACCCATAAAATCCATAAAACGGACAATTGTCTGCCAGTATCGCTTAAAAATGCGTAACGCTGCAAAAAAATGACGCGATAATAAAATTAACGCGGTTACATCACGGCGATTTTTCACAAAATTACTCACACAGGCTCTCGGCCGCTCGTAAAATCCGCGCCGCGCATTGGCCGACTCTCGTGTGCGACAAGTGCACTGCAAGACTTTACGTCTTCCCATAACTTGCGAGCAACGTCAAATAAAAACATCTCTTTGCCTCGTACATGGTACCTTTTGCCCTCAACCTCGTCATTAAAAAAAAGAAAAAAAAAGGAAGAAGAACGAAAAAAGGTAGCCGCGCCGTATCTTCTTCGTATCTCCTCTACGAATCTCAGTTATTACAGTCCCCCGCTCACAGTAACAGCGCGGCGCTTATGAAATCCCTATTAGCATGAAAATTCGATTAAATCATCGCTGCCGCACCACACCGTCGCGCTGCTTATACAATTAGAGCGAATTCGCTCGTGCGTGCGTGTGTAACGAGGGCCTACTGGTCCGGCGTCCGCGCGTCATCCCCTCGTCACTTGCGGAGGACCAGAAGAGAGAGAGATGAGCGGTGAATACGCGCGAGAGAGTGAACGTGTGTGGCCTTTTCTAGGACGAGGACACGCGCGAGCGCGCCGACGAAAGAGATGATGATGATGCCGCCGTGGCGAGCGTTACACATGCGTAATATAACTCACGCACGCGGGTAGAGTGTGCGTCTTGTATATATACGTGTATTATTATTGTGAGAGGTGCGCGAAAATGAGATGCGAAGCGCGCGATGTAGGCGCGAGAGCGCCCCGAGCCAAAATGTGCAAACAGGCGGCTGCTGCTGAGAGTATATAGTAAGGAGGCTCCTTAATCATTTGTTGATTTTTTATTTTTAGGCTGACTTGTATATCTTGTTGGTTCTTAATTGTTGCCCTCGTCACTCACCGTGCGGATGACTTTGCGTGCGTGTGCTCGGCGTAATTGGCGCGCAGACGCGGTTATTTTATATTATGTATTTTCGAGCGAGGAGGATGAAATGTGGTAGCACCGTGGCCGCTCATTGACATTTTTACATACGGGTGCGCATGTCGATGACTGGAAGTTTTGGTTTTGCGTAACGCGTTTACCATGAGGAGTAAAATAAATTCAAGGGAAGAAACGTTCGAGGCGAGATTTATAAGAATGTTATTGATTCGGAGTGAAATGCGAAGAGTTCAATGCGAGAAGTGCAAAGTGTTCTTTATGTTTCATCGCTCTCTGCCCCATTCATCACCAGCATTTCGATAAATTTTTCGTAAGTACGTATTATTTTATCATTTTGTATTTGTGCTAAATTTCACAAAGCTGAAACTTTTGAAGGATAATTTTGAGGGGTAACAAACTTAAAATAATTTTTTTATTATTTCGTTCAATTTTTTAAAAATGAAAATGAATTTTTCATCCAGTTCTTCTATTTATATCTTATATTAAAATTTTATTTAAGGATATTCGTCACTCTTTAGTTTATTAATGAAAGGTTACTATATTATTCGGTATAACGTAAAAAAATAATGCTTATTATAAAAATAACAGAAGTTTCAATATATTATCTTACTGAAAATTTATATATACAATAATATATTTAGTAGTTATGGGACAATAATCTACTCTATTTCAAAGTAAGACTTAAGATTATTAATAAATCATGTCTGCCAGAAAAACGTATTGTATCGCAAATCGTATTGTAAAAGAATCATCAAATATAACGAATCATTTTAAACATGAGTGTACAGTATTATTCAAACAATTACTACTTACACCTTTGTTAACTATATTAGTACAATATGTCATTTCAACTTGTATATTTGCATAATAATATGTATAATGACTAACTGATTTGGTTTTGCTACAATGGTTACACGCTTTGAACGATGTTATTCCTTAATGAACAAACGAAAGCCTTGAATATAAATAAAATCTTTTAGAATAATTGTGATATATATTTATAGATTTGGCGCCAAAAAATGATAGCTCAGGCTTTACAAAAACAAAAATAACGAGGCGGAAATCAATTCTTACTTTCCAATAACGGTTATTAATTGCGGTTAACCATGCAGGTAACATGAACTAATGCGGTAAGAAGGTCAAATAGGATGCTTCAAGTAGATCTCCAGATTTAACATAGTTCACAATTAACCGCAAATTTCATACATTTGACACATTAAATGCCAATAACAATCCCATCAGTAAAAAAGAAATTATAATTATCCATTACAGCTATCTAATAGATAACTATAATTTCTTTAATATACCATCAATCCTTAGAAACAACGTAAATGGAAAACGTCATTTTAAATTAAAAATAATTTCCATAAAAAAGGATGTTTCAATCTATCTATTCTAGCAAGCTGAAATCTTCGAAAAATACGAAACAACGCGCAGGTATACATAATAAGCCTTTTCAAAAGCTAATCTGCATCCAACTACGGGATTCGCCTTACGCACTCGGTCGCACGCACTCATCTTTTCATGATCCAGCAGTGGCGTGCTCCAGCGCACGAATGAGATCCTCACAATCCTTTGGACGATATTGCCGCAGCTGCAGTAGCAACGGCGGCTTGCCTCACACAGACCAATAATAAATCGTCGATTTAGCAAGAAAGGAGCAGCATCAGCAGCCTCTTCTGCACCGTTTGAGCAATCCCGGCCGGACTCGATGAATTCAATGTCCATTGCGCGTGCGCGCGCGCGAGCGTATATGCATTACCCGAGCGCGAACGAAAAAACAACATATATCGGCTCTTTTCGCCTTTATACCCCGCGAGCGCGTGCTCATCTCTCTCCCTCGCGCCGGTTTCAAAACTTCGCGGATTGGATTACCCGAGCGCAGGATGATAAATTTCATGTGTATTTTGCGCGTTATTATCGCAAGCCCAGGATTAATGGGCGCGCACGCGCGGCGTTTCTTTCGGTGCGCGGGAAAACGTCAAAATTACGCGTACGTGCAGCTGTTATTCGCGTTGTAAGGCTTGTTCGGTGCTGCCACGTGCGCGCTCGCGTGCTAATTAATATTAAGGTATATACGTCTTTGAAGAGGGACTGATGGTATTGCGAAAGAATGGACGTACGTCCTTCGAGATGCGTTAATGCAAGCGCGACTTTGAAATATTGGCTTGCGCGAATTAGAATGGTAGTTGGGACGTTTGCGCACGCGGGATTTTGAAAATTTATAGGGACGTATTGAAGTGTGTGCTTCGCGTCGCGTGTACGTGCGTTAAGTAAGTGTAGATACATCGAAAAAATGTATTATCGGTGAGGTATCGAGGTGTAATTTTGAAACGATTGTAGGGGAATTGAAACGAATACGCTGTAAACATATATGTTAACATTGAATCGCTGTCAGTGTCTTGTTCCGATCAGGATATTCTGTATAATCTTTTGATTAACTTATAGGGTTTCTTAAGTATAATCGAAATTTATTATTATATAATTGATTCGGCATTAGAACACTGTCATTTGATGAAATTCACCTGGATCTATCCTCATGGATAATTTATCTACTTTGACATTAATCACCTGTCACCAGCATAGTAATAAGCGAGAGATTAAATATAATCCGATATACCTTTGAAGCACGTGAAGATTAACATTCATCTGCTTGTGATTCAAAAGTTTTATATAAGCGGCTGAAGTATCTTAGAAGATACTTAAGTAATTATTATTGCGAAAGACAAATGTCTTCGTTAAAAATTTACGTTATTACTCTTCCATAAACTAAAATTACGCGCTTGACAATAAGATATCCAAAATTCATAATCTTTATTAACGTTTTTTTATTTATTTAAATCGCTTCACACGTTCTTGAGATAGCCCGCTGTACATACGTACATGTAGACGAAAAAAAATATTCTAAAAAATAGTGAGGTTTTATGTCGCTTGTCCTAGAAATTAGTTTTTAACATTTTGACTGTAACTCTTTGAAGAAATAAATTCTTTATGTAATAAAATATGATTTAGATGAAGTATATTACAATTAGCTGAGAATCTAGAAACAATAGGTGTAATAGCTGTCCACGTAATAAGGATTGTGACAAAAAATCCGAAGAATTTCGGAATTTCCGTGTTTTTATCTTGAAACGGTTAAAAATACATTAACCGTAAAAAAGTATCGCGATAGCAATCTAGCATAGGAATTAATCACGGCAATCGTTTCATGCTACTTATATTATAATATAATTGCATGGAAAACGGTGTTTGAATATATGAATATAAAATTAACGATTCGCAAACAAACAAGAATAATGTAATAATAAATATATATATGAATAAACAAAGCAATTAAAATTTCTCTGTCGTTTCTCAAAGGACTTTCATAATTGTAATAATAGCAGCGTGTCTAATGTGTAAGCAAACATAATTCAATTCACGTTTCGTCTCGCTCTACATTTCGCCGTTCCAACAACCCATCCTCATTACGATGAAATCTATTTGCAAATCCATTTATGTACGTTTCGTGATGCAACGGGACGATGCATAAGAAATGAAAATTACGCGTTCGCTTGGAAAAAAAAACACGTCTATATGCGCTCTTAAACCCCCTTTTGCTCACATGCGCGCGATTGTGCACCGCACAATGATTGCAATTAATAAGCATGAAACCTCAAAGCTCCCCTCGCGAGATAAATCACGTTTGCGTTCATTACATCTCTCTCTCTCTCGCTCTCTCTCTCTCTCTTTCTCTATGTTTCTCGAGTGTTAAAAAGTGCGCGTACGACTTCATTCGTTGAATATTTCATTTCGATTCCCTCTCTCTCCCTCTCGCGAGCGCCTATGTTTTTAACGGCTAATAACCCCATAGTTTCTCCGCAATAAAAGAGACGCGCTCGCGCTTTATTGCTTTTTTATTCAAATTTCGCGTGAGCTCGCTGTAAATCGCGATACACTCGCGTCTTCGTTTCGCCGGACTATATGCCGCGCAGGGTCCGAAGAAGCGCCGACGTTATAATCATGTTCTTTTCGTGTAAAGTAGTGTGACAAAGGAAGCCCGGAAGACGAGGCGACTCTTGTATATATACAGCGACAATTGAAAGAAGTAAGCAACAAAAAACGACATGGCGTGGTTTAGGAAGTCATCGCCGCGCGCTGCTGATGACATTTCGCAAGACGCTAATTAGCCCGCGGGGGGCGAGAGAGAGGAGAGTGCAAACAACTGCCAAACCTCGTTAATTAATTCGCATGTGGTCCCCCCTGCGGGGTGCCTTTGACTTTCATTGAACCTTGCGTACGAGTCATGGATTGCGCAAGATTTTTTTTGCCAGCGTTATGACCGAACCGTTCATTCATATATTATCTTTTTGCGGCGTGTTGGCTCTGTAAACGAAACGGGCGCTACACAATGCGAATGGTTTCATTTGGACTGTTAGGTAAATATCACTGCGAGTGAAATCATGCGCGAATTTTTGTGCGCAGTGATGTGTGCGTACTTTTAGAATCTGATAGTGTTTTAATATTAAAAATTGCACTTGTTCATGGTGACGAGGTCATTTTCACCTAAAAGTACAAATATTACTTGACACAAAAGCAAATATGACTGCAGACATTCCTAGAACGTACATAATCAATTTCATGGTTGATTTGAAAATATTTAAATAGCCGTATTAGTATTTAATTTGCAAAGTACGTCCGCACGTAACATCTCCTCTTTAGTTATTCGCAAGGCAATGAAAATCTACCGGAACCGACTTCCGGGTTGCGCTGACTGCGGTCACGAGAGTTCAGCGCTACGCCAGCCCAAAAGAGTAAAAAATTGCGCACCTTATAGTTAAGCCAAGACTCATAATTAAATGAAACTTGAAAAACAATTTAAATCCGTCGCATCTACATAACGTCTCGTACATGAATTCTCATGAGTAAAAGTAGTTTTTTACCATCGCTCAGTTGTCAATGAACTGCTCATCTCGGAAAGAGAAAGCGTACGTTTTCTGCACTTCGCACCGAATTGCTACTAAGTAGTCGTCTCGTCGTCGTCACCAAGGTATGCACGTGTCACCGCATGCCTTCAGGTAGCTCGTGGCTCGCCAGTAGATTTACAAATTTCCAAGCTCTCGGCGACGCGTTGTATAATCCTGGATGATGTACCGCCTTTATCATTGTCAAAACTCATTAAAATTGGAATTTCACTCCAGCTTTGAATTATAAATGGTTCGATATTGGGTAACACGCGTTTCACGCGGTCTGGAAAGGTACACGCATTACCCAAAACCCACCGATTTTTTGTACAACTAATATTAGAAAACCTATTACTTAGTCCCCTAAATCTTCTTTGACGTTTATAAATACAGACTCTTCGGGCGGAGAGCACGTGGACGAAGAAAAAAAAAATTACAATTTACACTCGATGGCTTATATAATTGAATTAGAATATCCAAACAGCGTGTACCGTCGCCTAGCGAAACCCGATGGCTCTGGGCGAGTAACAGTTAAACGAGAGAAAATGATGCAAATCAGCCTATCTCCCATCGGTGAACCATCGACTACTTTCGGTTTCCACAGTCCGACGTCGGGAGAAGAGCGACTAGTGTCGCACGCGCGAGGAAAAAAAAAGTCGGAGAGCGGCCGGCCACGCCTTCGCTCGGCACTTGCACTGCGCGTGTCATTGATTTATCAGCTATAATTGACCAGGAAACCAAGGAATAATTAGCATTTACGACTGCGCGCGCTCGCGAGAGAGCGCAAGAGGAACAAAGAATCGAAAGTGACGGTGGCGAGCTCGGCCAAGGATTGCCTCATTCGGCGCGAGGCGCTCTTATGCGGGTCGCGATTGTTATTCTCTCCGTGCACTTCTGGGAATCGCGAGTGAGCGCGCTGGGAACGCGCTTTTCGAGCCGAAGGTAAAACAGATCACTTTGCAATTGCTACTGAAATTGAAATCTTGATTGCACGAGTCGCGCGCTCGCTCGCGGGTATCACTGGTGCAAGCGCGACGATGTTGTTTTTGAGAGAGGATTGGGGAGGCTTCCATTTGTTTGTGCAAAATGAGGATTTGAAAATGAGATTATTTTTCAAGCGCAGCGTTGCTGCGGATTTTGACGAGCTTGTAAGCATATACGCCATTCTCTTTGTTCGTTGCAGATTCAATTTTCGGGAATGGTGTGCTGGGAATTATTGTTTCTTTGAAATATTAACATTTTGGAAAATGTGTACAAATTGCGTAAGATTGTTTAATGTGAGAAGGTAAAATATAGTGAAAATAACGTTGCTCTCAAATTTGACCACAATCCCGGTATAGCGTCGGTCAAGAACCTCCAGGTAGCTAGAAATGCCGTGTAAACTAGCTTTCAGGCTGGATATCTGGATACGAAATCATGCGATCGGATGCTACGAGTTAACGTTCAAAGAAGAGCCATCCAGATCTTCTAATTAATGATCAGTAATAACAGTTTCTCATTTTTATGTGATACATGCAGGAACAAGTTTTTTCTTCTCAAGTCTACTCTTAGATCAAAAAAAGGAATTTTAAATGTTTTCGTGAAAATAAAGTATGAATTAAGTTATGATATTTCAGCAGAATATATATATATTTTAGAGGATGTTCAGAGATCAAAGATTCTAGTGTTGCTTATTTAGTTTTTAATTTTTTCAAGTGAAAGATATAACTTTAAAGAAATACTTTACCATTCTTCAACACACTCTGGTGCTTTAATTATTGATCGTAAAAAGTTGATAAGTGCATTAGAAATAGGCTAAGCAGTAAAAAATTTACGGCCAATCAAACCGTATACCAGTATTTATTTGATTCATCAAATCATGATTTTATTGTGTGATAATTCATATAATACGCCACAGATAGAATCAATAAAAACAACAGTACTATTTTTCTAATAATTTTTCCCACATTTACTACATATCATTAATGCCAAACAAATAAATATTCAACATCCAATAATAAAGTGACCTAAACTTCGTTCACGAACTCTTTCATAAGGCAGCATTTATTTTATTTCCAGAAAAACCTCATGCCCGCCAAGCCCCAATTCGAGATTTTACATTCGCTCGGCCGGTCTCCCCCAAAGAACCGCCGGCGGCTGCGCCAGGGAGAATCGATGGCCGATCGATAATTAATTATTACAGCGGCTCCATAGCGAACCCCTCGTTCGCCGTATGAGCAGCCAGTCGGCGCGCGCTCGCGAGTAAACGACGTGTCGTAACTGTAATTGCATGTGCTGCAGACATCTGCCACGTTCACGCGTATATATACATGCGCGCCTTCAATCGACATCGGCGATGGCGGAACAATATTTAGGTGACTTCGGGTTGCGACGCTTCGTTACTTTTGCCCACTGTCGGTCTCTCCCCCTTTTGCTATACTTTTTAAACATTTTGTGTCGTGTATGAATAGAGCAATTTGACAAGTACAAAAACAAAATTTAAAATCATTAACTTTGTAGGAAATGTGTGGAAAATGTTGAATATACTGAACTGAATGCATTTTAGAACGGTTTAAATGATTTAAAACGTTTGAAGTAAAAATAATTTGTACCTTTGCGTGAATTGTATCCAACAAATTTTTTGTGAGCAGAATTGTGAGTTAAAGTGTACGGAAAGTTTGTTTTTCATAATTAAAAATTTTTTTTCGCACAACAAAAAATCATTTAAATTGTAATTTTCTCAGTGTGTGTGTGTGTACGAGAGTATATAATTATGTGTCTAAAGTATATTTTCGAAATTCTCGCCTGTTTCACGCTAATAATCTGTTTTACTACACACACGTTTATAATAGTTATTTATGATTGTAATAATAATATTCATACATAATACATGCGTAGAGTCTGCAATTACTCGATTGAGAAAATATATAAAAAAATTAACTTATTCACCAGACATTCCATCGAGTTTTGAACTAGACCTACCAAGCTATACGTCTTTGTTTTGATAGCCTCTTAATGCAACAATCACATATAAAAAAAATTATTTTGCACGGATGGAAGGAAAATCGTAATCATTTCGATTTTAAATATACAACAGCTCGAAGAAAGTAAAATATATCATTCTCTAAATAAGGATAATAATTTAAAAGAGCAAAGAACATAGCTCATAATAGTATCACACATCTAATGCGAGATGCGAATTGATGCCAGTTACGATATTTCATCAAAGCAACTTATAAACTCACGACGGAAGATAGAATGTATGGTGAATCTGCTACTCATGCACGTGTAGTCGAATTTTCAACTGAAAATATACGCTACATAAACTTTCTCTTTCATAAAAAAAACAAACGACGGGTTAGATGCTTCGAAAAACGCGACGTTCATTACGTGCCGGAAGTAATCGATAAAATTACGAACACTTGCGGAGATAAAATTATTTTTACTCTTTGTTGAAAAAATTGTTAAATTTTCAAAGAGAAAAGGCGAACGAAGACATCCTATACTTAGATTACCGTTGCACGAATAATAAAATGAAGTTATTAAAGCGACTGCACTGTATACGTGACGCGGCGACAATAGAGCGCGGCAACGACCTTTTGCTCGAATTAGTTTCTCTACACTGCACATCTTGCGTATTATACGCGGGTAATATTTTTTCCACGCACCTCTTGTCTCTACACTTCCTTCCGTCTTCCCCCGCAATTGCGAGCGCGGCTTAAAGAATTCAAGAGCAGCGAATCAGAAAAAATACACGACGCGACCGTTTTTCCGCGCCGGTAGACCGCGAGACGAGAAAGAGCGAGAGAGAAAAAGCGCCGTTTCGCGATTCATTGTCCCCGCATATATGCCTCTTCGGCACATATACTAAAACACACACATACACATTGCGACGACGCGGCGGCGTTTCTCCCTCGGCAGTTATAATCGAGAGAAGCGCCTCGTGCGAGCGCAATTACCATAGAGGCTTTCTCTGATCGATCGTGTGCCGATCTTTCCTCGGTCGCTGCCGCTCTGAGTGAAAGTGCCGCACGCGCTAGGTAAACACATATGCGCGAGCGTTCACACACATACACACAGAGGAAATAAAAGTAACGACGAGAGAGACGCTGCATCTTTCTCCGTGCCCTTCGCCTTCACCGCGAGATCGAGAGCTAGAAACTTATACGTACGCGCTGTAGTGGCAGAGGAGAAAGACTATTTCGCCGTTGCCGCCGCCACTGTATACGCGGGGTTACGTGTGATGTGGTTCGTGAGCCGGTCGTTAAAAACGAGACTCGTTATACACACGGTTTCGTATATTGTGTGCGGCCTTTTGAAAGCGAGCCAACTCTGCGCGCGAAACGATGAGAAGACGATTTTCCGCAACGAGCATTGTTTGATTTTCCGCCTCTTTCGGGATGATGCTCGCAGTATATGCGAGAGTATACATACGCACTTATATATGCGAGTGCGCCTTAAAATGCGGCGGGGGACTGGCTGTAAATCAAAGGTTCCATAAATCTAGCTACGGAGGACGCGCGAGTAGCGCCTAAGTGAAAATGATCAATGATTTGAATAAAGGCGCGGAATACAGGTCCCCAACGCGCTGGAAAGCGGAGAAAATCACGTAAGGTATTCGCGGCCGGAGACGCCCGAATCTCTGCTTTTGAATGGTTAATCGGGGAATTTGGTAATATATAAGATTTTGGAATGTTGTTTACGTGGGACGCTTGGAAAAGTCGGCTTTTATAGTTATAAATAAGTCTTCGTTTATTTCGTGTGTAGGTGTGTGGGAGACTGTTAATGAAATGTAGATGGACTTGCCGTCGCGTTTTAACGGGCCGTGGCTTTTAACTCTGATGGATTATTTTGAATAAAATATCAAGAACTGTGGAAAGTGGTCTTCGGTATACACCGAGCTCTTAATTCTTATAAAGTATTAAAGTGTACGCTGCACAGTGTTGAACAGATTAAATAAATATCTTTCGATAAAATTATTATTTTAATATATCCTTTTTTTCACATAGTATGCAGTCGTATGATTGTAAATACAGTCAAACTTGTCTAACCCTACTCCTATGTTTCTACTTAAAATGTACAATTTAGTCTTATGTATCGAGTTTTATATATATGACTAAGGAACTCGTAAAAAAACAATATTTATATGCTAAATCCGTTCATACACTAAATTTTTAAAACAATTGACTACTTTACTTTTAATAATTTGACAAAAATAGCGAAGATATTTGTTTTATTTTTTCGGGTGCTCATATATATGTTTATTGTAATGTACTATTTCATTGAAATTCTATAGGTTTAATTAACCACAACAGTGTTTTATAATTCATTACACAGAATTTTATGAGAAGACAAAATTACTGTAATTTAGCTGTTCCATAATAAGCTTTATACACGATAAATTAATTTATAGATGTAAGTACTTGTAAATTCATAGTTTCAAATCCAGAAATTGAATACATAAATTTTAAAATATCTGTTAAAAAAAATTATAAGGGATTTGTTAATATTATGTGTTGATTACATTTTAATAGAATTTAAAAATAGTTTATTACCAATCAACTCTCCTGCAGAAAATGTAATAGTTTTAAATTGACACCTCCTGTAATGTAATCATTAATCATGTAGATAAGTTATAAGTTTTTCCAATACACTGCTAATCTTATAGGATTTCAGTCCACTCAATACGTTTTGAAATGATTTTTTTTCTTATCATATCAGAAAGTCGATAATCAAATATCTTTATGAAAGGGATTTTCAAATTACCTATAAGAACAGAAATTAACAAATTTTGCACTGAAATATCATTCGAAAATATTTAACTGTACTTATTACATTATTAAAAACAGTTTAATAATGGAAATATGTTATTGTATACTGATTCTAAGCTAGAATTATGAAAATCCGATATTAAATTATTAAAACGATAATCTGGTTTTAAATAAAACTGAATAAATTAATCTCGAATAAATAGTTGCAGACATATTATAGCTAATATGCAAATGCGATAAATGATGTCGATTTCAATAACGTAGTATAGATAGATTAACACCAGATATCAACCATGTATATAAATCTTATTGTTGAAAAATAAATATGCTATTTTTCTGTACTCTCACGTCAACCCCCTAATCCTCGTTAGCGAGCGTGTACACACACAAGAGGAGCACCTATATGAACCTATGCGTGGGGGGCGCAACCGCGCTATTACTTTGGCGCACCGTCACGGATTCGCGGGCATCGACAGACGCACTACATGCACGGCAGCAGCTAACAGCACCGGGTTCGCGAACCGCCCCCGCTGCATGCAAATCGCCGCTACTGCCGCCGCCCGATCAATGATACAGTCGACATACACACACATACACCCACCCACTCATATATACACACGCTTTTAAGGTTAAGGAAACTCGACTCTGTATGGCTGAGCTATAGACGCGCATAAGTCGCGCTCTTTCTCTTCATTATTCCGCTGCACTTCGCGGAAGCTCGCGGCTCTTTTTGCGAATTATACGCGCAGACGCTGAAAGAGAAGCGAATCGCTGCCCGCGGGAGGATCGCGCGGGGATAACATGGAGCAGCCGGAAGGAAAATGGTGGAAGTGGGGAAACCGGAAAAAGGAAAATAGAAGCTCACGCGACTCGAGAAAATGAAAAAAAAAAAATTAGAAAGTGTGTGGGATCCCGTGAGCACGTTGCGCATTGACCATGTTGGGGATTAGGAGTGGAAAGGTTATCGGAGTGCAGTGAGAGGATCCAATAGACTTTTTTTATCGGCTGGCTGCTGGCACGGCGATTGCAGGTGTTTTTCAAAAGTTGCAAGTCCATACTTCGATGATGACATTTTTTTAAGAATCTGCAGATGTAAATGAAATTGAGCGACAAAACAATCCTGTTTATACTAGCGTTATTATGAGCAAATAAACAAAAAACTTTTTATTGTGTGTAGAATTTCTTTTAGATTTTTAATTGACTAATTTTAGAAAACTTATTTGCAAAAAATTCTCAAGTTTGTGGAAAAATTTTAGATTTGTTATTCAATTTTGCACATATAATGTATTTATTGTATGTAAGATTGTTCGAAAAATTTTTTATTTTACAAATTTCTCTCGGAAGATGTCTGTTATGTATTAGCAAACTCTTAAACATTGAGATAAAAGTTTAAAATTCAGTGGCACGTTGCAGGAAACGCATAAAATCAAATATTGAAAATGAAAGTTTTTTCTCATATTTTCTCTGTACGAAGTGTTAGTACTTCCTCTTAGAGGAAGCTTTGTGATAGTAAAATAAATTCTCAATTTTGAAAGAATATGTTTTTTTTTATACTTTTAATTTCTTTCGTTTTATATAGCGATTTTTTAAATTGTCCCTTTTCTTTTTTTTACCTTAAAACAAATAACAAGTTATTGATTTTTTTGCTTTTTCGAATAGTTATTTCTCTGAAACGATTTCACACCACGAATCAGCTTGAAATTTATAGTGGACCCCAAGGAATATACATATGAAATTTCATCAAAATTCAATAATTAGTTTTCGAAATATTAATAATTTAGTTTTAAATATTGTCTATACAGGCATTGAAAATAATGTAAGTATTATATTATTATCATAATATGCTAATTATAATTGTTAATATATACTATCTTTAGAAAATGGTCCTTTTCAACGTTTTAACACCGTTGATCATATTTCTTCAATAATTTCTGGACAAGTGCGTTTAGAAATAATTTATTTAAATATTAACAACGCAAAAACTAGATTACATTAATTCAAATAAATTCGCCCAATTAGTTGCATGAACAAAATTAGATTAAAATCAACTTGAATTCGCGTGGTTAGATATTATTATAAACTATTATATCAGGAGATTAAATAATGCCATGACAAATGGAATAAAATAATGCTCAAATCAATGGATTATATTCGATCGAAGCTAAAATGAAGCAAAAGGATTAAGTTTTAGCAAGCTAAGTACCAATGAATTAGCAATGGTTTTCTGTTATGTAACGGATATAGTAAACTGAAGTAGTAATACCTCCAAGCGATTATTTACATCTCTCTATGTTGAGCTTTTTTAATTGGAATTTTTCACTCTACTTTGTTTGTCTGTAAATAATGAAAACATCCAGCTATCGAATATTCATATTTTCTTTTGTTAAAATTTTTATTCCGCTTCTGCACCACATTTACAAAATTATAAAACTTTTTTCTCTTTGCTTATATCACGACAAGGAAAATTCATTAATAAAATGCGAGTTATTCTTCGATCCTCCATTGAATTACAAACATTTCTATAACATTAAAATTATCAAAGCTCTTAAATGAAAATATTAAGCTCTTCGAAAAGCTCCAAATCATTTGTTCACTCCTACACTTGCAAGTATAACACGATTTATCAGTGTAAGAGGATTACTTTCACCTGTGCCAAAGCTGACTATAGCATTCGTGAAAATGATCCTTTTCACCATCAACCCCTGGCCATCAAAAAAGGCAAAAAACCCCGAGATTGCAATTTTAAAATGTCCCTTCGCAATTGTCGCAGCCGCAGATGACGGGCCCAGTCGCGCGGAGCTTGCAGCAGACCCGAGACGAGAGCCATCATAGAAGATGCATATATACCCACGCTCTGTTATTCGGGCGGCTGGAGAGACAGAGACGAAGCTAGTCGGGCGTAAATCGGCCAGGCCGCGGCGGCGCACTGCTATCTATCTCTGTCCCTCTTGCTCGCGCGCGCCTGCCTCGCGAGTAGCGCGCGGGGGCGTAGCTTTCGGAGGGCGTGGCGTCGGCCGATCAATAAAACC
Organism: Torymus aiolomorphi; assembly: GCA_036365515.1. Lineage (NCBI taxonomy): Eukaryota > Metazoa > Arthropoda > Insecta > Hymenoptera > Torymidae > Torymus > Torymus aiolomorphi. The sequence continues at coordinate 123,308,387 of CM070877.1, read as the reverse complement.
ACCTCCGCACTGGTGGGGGAGGAAAAGAGAGCACGCGAGCTTCCAGCGGCAGCGGCCCACCCGAAAAGCACACACCGGGGGAATTTTCATCTCTCGGCGCAGACTCGACGAAGCTCTCTCTCTCTCTCTCTCTCTCTCTCTCTCTCTCTCTATCTATCTATCTACCTTTATCTCTCGTGCAGTCTGTCTCTGTCGCAAGCGCATCGATTTGACCTTTTGTCTCTATTCGACTCACGTAGCAAACTCTAAGCGCAGACTATATATATCTCCCTCTCAGTCTGCGAGTCTCGGCGTTTTTTTTCTCTCTCTCTCTCCGTTTCCTCCATCTCTCTTTCTTTCTGCCTTTTGTCGTTTTATGTAGACTGACTGTCTGTATTTAGCCTAACTCTCTTGCGCTCTAGCGACTGCTCTCGGTCATTTCTTAATGAGCGCATGGCTTGAACTTGAGTCTTGCTTAAGCTTTTTCGCCCCCTTTTTTCCCTCTCCATCTCTTTCTCTCTCTCGTTCTCGCTCCTCTTACGCTTTTTTCGCGAAAAAAAGAATTTCAAATAAGACTCCGACAGTGCGAGAGTGCTCTTGTCAATGCTTCACTCGCCTCTCGCGAGTTAACTTTTCAACGGCTAATTTGATTATTCATTCATCAAGCGAAGTGGCGTTTCTGCTTCAAAAATCGAAAAGAGTGAAAAATCGTCCGGGTTGGGCTGAAGAGCGAGGTGATCTTTAATTAAACTTAAAATTTCATACTGGCCAGGACTTTTAATGAAAAAGAATGAAAGTTACGATTTATTGTCACGTTGCTTTTTGCTCCGAATTGCTAAATACTTACTCGGTTCGTGACGACATTCGATAATTCTGTGTGGAACAATTCGAATGATTTTAATTCAGAATAAAATGCATATTTTATACTTTTTGCGAAATATGGAAATAAATAAATCAAATTAGAAACTTTCAATTAAAATATTGGTTCATTATTTTATAAAAAAAATCACTTTTAAATCTTACGAGTAATCATTAAATTGTATTAAAAATATTCATTTATTTATGAGCATAGATTTTATTTTTAAACGCAATTTTTAACAACACTTATTTATGCAAGAAAGCATTTTCTTGTAATTTCGCTTGATTACTTGATATTTTCGTTCAAAATTCTTTCCAATCATTAATTACGAGATAGAATAAAAGTTGATTAAGTATACAATTAAAAAACTAACTTCAATTTATATTTTATACAATTGATTTTACCTACAAAAATTTTGATATAGATATAGTTAATTTAATAATTTTAGATACAATGACAAATTGTTAAAATAGACATAATTTTACTTAAGTATAAAAAAGCATTATCAAACATACTATAGTGTTATTTCGTGCTTGAAGAGACCGAGGACAGAACATTGAAAGAAAGTCTAACGAAATTCATGTATATTCATCATCACCCGAGTGAAGAATCGACTAATTCATTAAAAGACTTTGATCTACTGCACAGATATCCAAATTAAAAGTTATATTCAGAGATTCCTACGTCATGCGATTTCTATGACAAATTAGTGTACGACACTGTCATCATATTCTACTTTCATTCCGATGAAATTGTGATATTGGATTTGAAAAGACTCCTTATTGTAAATTCAAGAAAAATTTTATTTTTAAAATTGTATGTAGGCAATATTACCGAAGCGGAAAATTTTTTATTTACCGATAATAAAACACAATAAACAGAGAATTTGCCAATATTCTTAAAAATAAAAATATTGAATTTCAATAAATATTTCTTATTTTATAGTAAAACGTTTTCGAGTATTTTTTATGAAAGTTTCATTGTTCTTACTTTAATTTAAACATAAAATTAAAACTCAAATAATATCAATTAAATCTTTTTCTTTATCATATACTAATATTTTCCGTTCCTAGCTTTAGTTGGCATATTTGTTGTATTGTTTAGAATAGTAACAAAAAATCAGAATACTTCTTTTAAAATCTTATTTTACGAAAAAGATTTCATGTGGCATTTTATTCAAACAGAAACTGTCATTTACTAATGAATTCTTACAAGTACAATGTGTTTACAGTAATGGAAATGACTAATCTATTGCAAAAGTAAAGTCTTACACGGTAGAAAAACTTGTTTTAAACTCTCGCGGTATAGTACTAAACATGCATTTACTATTTAATTGTAAGAGCTTCCTGCTGCATTCTTTAGAATACTATTAGCACTTGCAAAATGAAAATGTTTCGTTAAGTAAAATACACTTGACACAATTCTGCTTTTAGTAAATAGTTTAAATTATTTAATTATTTATACAAACTATAAATCAAAGGAATATTTAGATCAACATAAAATAAAAATTTTATCAAATTTCACCAATATTTTTTGAGCATAGTTCGTGCTATTTGCTCTTTAATAAAAGAAGCTCTTTGGGAAGCTAAAAAATAAAGTTTTGGAAAAAAGATAGTTTGAGTCATTTGGAGTCATAATATGTTATTTATTAAAAAAGTCTATGCGTTTTTTTAATAGCGTTTTTTTTTTTTTCATTTTTTACAGACTTTACAGTTAATATAGTTCTTATATTAATGATGCACCCGACGCAGTATGAAATTCTCTACAATTAAAAAAAAATTTCTATACTTATAATATTCATTCATTCGTTATTAAGAAAAATTATAATTTTTTATCAATGTGTTATATCTTAAAAATAAAAAAGACATTGTGATAAAGATTCTTATGCTTACATCGCATATATTTTTTATTTTCACGTCGTTTAAAAGTTGAACGAAAATTCTGTCTGATACGATTCCAAGAACAATAACTTGTATTGTATACTCTTACCTATATATAAAGTAAAAAAATAAATGGAAAAAAATAATGCGTCAAGAAAGCGTTAAGTAAAGTTTCTTCTCACAGTAGGTATCATCACCTTTCTATCTATATTAGCAACATAATTGTGCCGATGGCAGCTTCTGATAGCGATTACGCAATTACGGATCGTTAAAACCAAACTGTATAAGTCAATGGACTTGGACATCTCCGCCGCTCCCAAAAAGTAGCGAAAGCGCGTCATCTGAAACAAATATGATTTCTAAGCCTATTAATAAAATTGTTACACACGGTATCAAGAAATATCATGATATTATTTCGCAAGAGTGATCCGTAGCGACATCTGTCCGAACGAGTTCGATTGACACACACACGTGCGACGTTCCAGAATCCGATGCCTATAGGAGACACCTCTAGACTCAACCGCGGGCGTCGATTTTCTAATTCGAAAGGGAAATTAATCAGTCTTTCACACTTTTCCCGCGCGACTTGGGCGTAGTTAGAAACGTACTCGTTTTCTCAGCAGACACGCAGGAAGTCCCGTTCACAAATCACTTCGACATTTATTGATTTTCAATTTGAGAGGCTTTTCCGGGTGCTGCGAATTTCGTATAAACAAACTTTTGAATGGATAGCTAACGCGCAGTTTGATGTTCAGGATAATGATGGTAGCGTGTCAAACATATACTTGAATAGTTTAGCAAAGAAAACTGATAAGTATTAAAATTAGTTGAATTAAAATTCAGTTTTGACTACTAATTTTCTTTTATGTAAAAGAAAAAACTTTCTCTTTCAAAAATCTAAATCCACTATTTCCAATTGCCTTCGGCGAATAAGTTTTATGACCATGTATGTTACTGTATATTTAAATGTTATCTTTATATTTAAGCACGCTATATTCGTTTCCGTACGAAAAATTTTTTCATATTCCTATTATAAATAATTATTATTATTCACATACGCAAACGATTCTGTTTAACACCTCAACATCTTAAGAGCAAAAACAAATGAATCTAAATTTCTATTGCTTGCACGGGAACCCACTAACAATCCATATTCATAACTTCGCTAATGATATACGGCGATTTAATGAGTGTAGCTAACACATGAAACAGTGTACTAGTTGCGAACTAGTAATTCAGCGCCTGATTTGAATAGGATAGCTCGTGAAACTATATTATTTTCTCAATGAAAGTGCACAATACACACCCTCAAAATCTTTATACTTTTAATTATACGCGTATATTCAAAGAAATATACCTTAATTGATGAAACACTCATATTTTAATAATATCTTTATGGAAAAATCGAGCGGATTACAGGAATCTGTTTCACCGCAAATATGCTTTAGCGCTTCATCCGGTTAAAAATCGACTTTACACGCCAATCGTTATTTAATAAACCATCGCTTACTCTCAATTCAATCGGAATCAAGAGCTCGCGCGAAATTATTCACAGCGCCGTCTGATATTTCTTGCAAACGCGTGCGCGCGAGACTCTTACAATTCCACAGTCTGGAGAGCGCGAAACGCTGAGCACTATACTAACGATCTTGATCCAGTTACGCAAAAGGAAGGAATTCGATATCGGGGTCATTTATTTTCGTTTTTCTCTCTCTCCTTCCGCGCCCGCGTACAAATTTAAGGAAAACTTCGTGCAGGCGGGGCTAAAACGCAAAGTCGCCCACTTGAACTTTATTTATCGAAGCCAATCAATCGCGATAATCGTCGGCAAACTCGAACCGCCCCGTTGCAATATAGCGAGTGATATATACGCATATATATATTTCTTTTAACGCTTCGCGATAACAACTTTGTGACGGTGCAGAAGATTTTTTATCAGAGAAAGTTCAAGCGCTCGCGCGATCAATTGGATTTCGAACGTGACTTGACAGCTGGTATAATACATCATCGCTTCCTTTTTATACTTTTCTTGCGAAGCGTGAGATCAAAGGAATTCTTTTCAATCATTACCATGCATTGGTTCTTTACGATCGTGATAATTTTTCGAAAGTCCTTTTTATGTATCCCATATTTTAGTAAATATAGTCGTGAAATGGAATTCGCGAGGAAGATGAAATTTCGAAACAACGAGGTCCTTTTAGAACAGCTCATGCCAGGTAATGAATACACGAACTTTCGCATGGACGTAATTCGCAAAGTGCATAAAAAAGGATGCATGAATGAAGAGAACACACACATATACATGTACATAAAATGATTAAAATATAAGATAACTTTTTTTAGCTCGTTGCTCCTTTCTTCAAACCAAGTCTTGACTCACCTATCCCACAACCTCGATCTCCCCTCGAGCAGCGCAGTCTCTCTCGTCTATATAAAAACCGCCAGGCGCGCGAATCACCGGGCCGCATACCCAACGAAAAAGCAAGCTAGGCGCGCAAGAAATAAAAAGGGGTGATAAGAGAGACTGACCAGTAAGTCTCTCTGCGCCCTCGTAGCCCAAGACGATCGATTAACCGCGCTAATGCACGAGCGGGCGAGCGAGCGAGAGAGAAAACGAGAGAGCCGGCAGAAAATCGCGGCGGGCCAAGTAAGCCGCACACGTAGCCGCGGCGCTACTTTACGTAGGTGACCATGGCCTGTATCAAATCGATCTGCCGGCTGTGTGTGTGTGCGCTCTAAGGCGTAGCTCTCCGCTGCTGCTACAACCCTCCGCTTGTGCTGCGACCTTAACGCGCGCGGTTAAAAGGCGAGCGAGGGCTGACCTGCTTCCCTTTCCCGCGAGCTAGGTACGTCTTGATGCGAGCGAAGGAAAGAAAAAGCGGCTCGGAGGCAGGAGAAACAAAGGAAAGGCGGATGAAAGAGAGTAGCTCGTTTTTGCGTGGGTGATGTCGCCGGCTTTGCGCGGGCGAAGGTTGGCAGCGGGAAATTTTTGTGTGGGATATACTTAGCTTGGCTCGTTAGAGTGCGCACTCTCTGTGTCTTATATGTATATATCTGGGAAGGATCTCTTGATTTAGGACGATTTTTCGGATGCCAGGAGGTTTTCCGCCGAGTGCTAGTAGCCTTGTCTGGGTTTCGGTCTCGAATGTTTAGCGGGATGTTTAGTTTGATTGCGGTGTGGTGTGACGGGTTGTGGGAATTGCACCTGTTTCTATACCTTTTGTATAATAATAAGACGGGGAACCTTCAATGCGTGTATTTTGCTGAGGTAGTAGGTATTACGTTTCTATGTGTGTCTGGTATAATCAAGCATACTTTACGCATATAGTACACGTTTCATCCTGTCATTATATATGGGATCCTTCTATTCAAGAAAAGTGAACGTGTTAACCTTTTTTTTGGTGTCATTATAAAAAATTGTAACCTTGAAAATTTCAGCCGAGAATATTCCTTTCGAACATTTTGAAGATGACACAGATTATCTCATACGTTGTTATAAAAAAAAAAAACAAGCCCGTTGACATTCAGCTTTTCGAAATGTCAGGAAGTAGGTACGATGAATGGAATAAAAAAAATAGTATTGAAACTGTGATAGAGACGTTACGCTTTTGAGGCTTGTTTATTTATTATTCGAAAGTTTATATAAGATCAAATTTTAACACTTAACTTTATAATTAGAGATAACGTTTGTAAGTTGCTGTTACAATAGATCACTTTCAACCCTATCGCGTAATATTTATATACAGCATCTTTGAAGAGAAAAGAAAATATAACTTTCTAATACCCATTGAGTATATACATAAGTAAATCAAACACAAATTTTTCGCTAGTAAAAAGCAAACATTTTTTTAAATTTCCCGTATAGAGTATATGTGCCACACTTACGTAATTTTCAATTATGATTTCATAAAACGCTCACACGCATAAAAAGTTATTACAGCATTTTACACATTTCACAGAAAGATGCTCTCGGCAGCTGCAACACTTTTTTGTTCTGCGTTATTGAAATCTAGAAAGCTAATTTCTAACTTCGCTCCAAGTTTATTCAACCATCTATTATCCAGTTTTTTTCTCATTCACCGGTCGCTTACGAAACTTCGTTGATGAATCCGATGATTTTGGAAAGTGAAGAGTGCCACCGGAAGTATCAATTTCGACGTCTGTCTTTTGAGCACTTGATTGATTGAGGCTATAGAAGTAACAAACATTCTTGATACTTATCTACGGTCACATTTAATTAAGTAATTATATCAATAACTGCGGTTAATTAAGGAATGCAATCGCGGCATTGCTTTATTATTTTATACGATAGTATTAATTTCTTTTATCACATAAAATATATATTTTAATGTATTAGGTGCTTTAGAAATTAATGTTGCTAAACACACAAGTTCTACACGGTACTGTATGGAAATTCTGTAGATACATATATTCATTGAAATGCTCGTAGCACGAGACACCGTAAAAGATTCTTTTCATTATTTTCAAAAAGTACCAACGATGGGGAAAAACAAAAACAAATCTTATTACAATGAAACAACAATAAACCGAGTCCTTGAGACACTGGCGGCAGAAGATTATCGTATCTGCGCCTCATCACTCTCTCTCTTCCGCCGACAAACCATTTGGTCGCCGTTATGCCGCCGCGGAATATGCGCATATATACACCGATGAATAACAAACGCCGTAGCAGGAGGAAGGAATCTCCAGGTACGGAGATTTAAGGGAAGCGCACTGGCACATTGAATTTTTTCGGTCCTCTCTCTCTTTCTCTCCTTCTCACTGACGCTTAAAAATCAGCGCATGCACGTACTATGATGAGAGCCTCTCCCGAAGACGCCGAGCGCCGTAACTGCTCGCGCACAACCCGAGCGGCATGTTTAACGAGTTACGAAAGTCCGCGAGCCTGTGCGTGTGGGAGTTTTACATTTTAACGAATTCCACGCGCGCGCGCTCGATCGATTTACGATGGCGAATTGTTTTTTTTCTTTTTTTTTCGGGAAAACCGCAGCGTGACTCCGCTTGGCTTGCTCATCTTTCGCGGGAAGCAGGCCGTTTTCCGCACGCACGCGCGCTCGCCAAGGAACGCTGCCAAGAGTTGTGTATAGAGAGATTGAAGATAATTGAAAGGACGAGCGGCCTGTGCAAAGTATGATGAGAAAAAGTATTCTATTAAAGCATGTAAACGATTTGAATTTTATGTATTGACTGGCGGTCGGTTGCGATAGAAGATTATCATGAAAATATATTCACTATACTGCAGGTAACTATTATATGACTTTAAAAAGGTCATTAATTTGCAAACCAAAAAATCTGTTTTTTTTTTAATTGTAACATGAGAACTAGAGCTTAATGCGTTATTTATGCAAAAAGTGAAAATGTATTGTTGTAAAAATTGATTTAGAATAGATGTACGTAATGGTTTAGGTTGATTAAATGATAATTGTGAGAAAAAGTTTTTTTCACTTTTAGAATATGAATGTCGGAAATAGTTCGCACGAATTTGATTGATACGACAGAAAGCGAGGTGTTTCAAAATAAGATTCTCATCAACTAGCTTAGGTTGGAGAAAGTAAATTAAATTATAACTAATCCATGTTTTTATTAAATCGGTATCGATCTCAGATAAATTAGTAAAGATTCTTTAAAACAGGTATCGTAAAAAACTTCAATGAAGTATAATAGTGGGTTATTTTGATACACTTGTATTACTTTCATCAATATAACTATTATTCATTCATCACATGGGCAGGTTTACCTCGCCAAACTATGATAATTACGTGCAAACATAAACTCCCTTCAGGCAGCAGGACTTCGTAATTAACGATTGTCACCTGGTAAATGTCGTACGCCAATTTTCCTAATAAATTTTAATTAATTGTGAACGACATTAATAATTTCTAGATATTTCAGAAAAAAATCACCTGTTTAGTACAATTGTGAGAGTAATAGAGAGAAAGTAAAACGAAAAAAAGATTAATGAAGCATCACCATCTTGTGATAAAATTATGATTTAAAAAATTTCAACATAATTTAAAATTTCACTTTTCATTCTGATATAGGAAGGGTTATAAATCTATATTAAAAACATTAAGATAAAGTCAATTCATTTTACATATATTTCATAGAAAAATCCAATCTCTTACAAAATCTTACATTCAAGTCCAGTAAGCGATACTTTATAACACTTTCAACAGTTATACTAGAATGATACAGTTCACACTCTCGAGTATTATATGAATTCGATGATATAAATGAGTACATATGTACATATTTTACAGTTTACAAGCAATCTAAATGCAGATATTTAAATTATATGTATGTATATAGTGAATATTTAGGAATCCTTTCACTTTCAAAAACTCTGACTCCTTCCTCTTGTGAGTTATTGTAGGACAACGCCATTTCCAAGGCGAGCCATTAAAATAAAATAATAATCGCACGTGCAGCTCAATTTACATATGGTACATCAAAGATTGCAAGACTTCCTGTATTACCATCCTGGAAGAGCACAAGTATTTTTGTGGTCATATTTTTAAATAATTATGCCCTTTTATAGATATACTAATATAGTGTTCTAAATTTGCTTTATTGCAATCTTTCCAATTATAACTCGAGTCTTTATCAAATCATCTATAACCATAAAGGATTTAATTTAAATTATTCTCATACTTCTCTTAAAATGTTTCAACTTAACATTGAATTCAACCACGTTGCTACATCCAATTGTATCTTAAGATTTTCTTTGAAATTATTTCCATCTTGCGTTATTCAATAGTCGCGTGACTCAATAATGATCCTTTTAAAGCACATTATTTTTTTTTCTCACGAGTATTCAATTTAAAGTTTTCTTTTCCGTGTACTAATCTACGTACATTATAGAGAACTATTTTACGGTAGAAAAGTTTCTTCGTTAAAATCACAGACTTGTATATTTCATTTCAATTTGCAATATTTTTCTAGCTTGTTGAACATGTTCATTTTTCATAGACGAATAAACTTCTAGCTACTATTATTTTTAACAAATATACCGTTTTTGGAGTAGTATTTTTCTAGATGAATTTAAAAATATTTACCTTTTACACATTATTTTCAATAACAGAAAAGTTACTATTAGTTTAAAAAACGCTTACTGTTTTACTATTTCTACGAAGCTATAATATTTTACATATAATATATTGTATTTCAGTCACATAATAAAAATAATACAATGAAATATTAACCTTGCAGATTAGTCTCTCTGCTGCGGTTACTACTGTGATTCCATACAGAGCATTGATTAATTTCACAGAAACGAGCCTACATACCGAAACAATATTCTGCACAACGCTATAGTATTCTGAATCATGAAGATATATTATCCGTGCTTTACAACAAAAAATCTATTTTCTAATGAACAATATGCACTGACGAAATACGTTAAACCAAATCGAAAGGCTAATTAGCGCAACCGAACCCTAATGAAACTGCTCTCGTCACATAAAGCTGCACGCGATATGAAATAACCAACTGAGATAAATCTCCGCTACGCTGCTCGAGTTCTATTCTCCCACTTTGTGTCTTTTTCCACAATCTTTCTTCCCCTCCTTTGCCTTCTCTGCACTGTCCATACGACTTGTATAAATTTCGCAACTTACCCCGCTCGGAGCAGAACGTTTCATCCCGGTTCTAAAAATACTGCGTAAAAGAGTCCCGCCGCTTTTCTCGTTACACAGCGACGCTGCGAATTTCATTTCGGAATCGGTATTAACCTGTCATATTCAGCGTGTCGGTGGCTGCTGCTGCTGCACACAACGCCCACCGCCGGGGCTTTTCTTCCTGCACGAGCCGCACCCTCGACTGAGTAGTCCCTGAGCTATTTCTTCGGGCGCCGGGCTAATACAATATTCCGGGTAATTACAGTATTTGCGGATCAAACACAGGGCGCACGGAAGAGAGGAGCGCGCTTTTCGTTGCATTTCGAGTCACCCCTCGAGATGTATATATAACGCGGCGCCCCGCGGGCTTCGTTGCCATTTCCAATTCCAGGAGGGTGCCAACGGAGGGAGAGAGAGCGATCGACGAGCGCGTGCGTATAGAGCCGAGCTTTTGCAAGATTCGTCGGCAAAATCGGTAGAGGTTTTTTTAACGGGTTAGTAGAGTATTGCGGCCTTTATTATTTACGAAAGACCGTATTTAAATAAGTACTGAAGATTGAAATCTTATTTTCGTTTGTTATAATGCTTTGATTGCAGCATAGATTACTGAAGTGATGATTTAAGTAATATTTTGAAATCTTTAAGGACTACCATTCATAACTTTTGAACCATCGTTAACGAAATACAAAGGCCCTTTTATCGGGCTCTTAACTTATTTATTGTGCTTTGTGTTTCTATTCGGTTTACATTTCGGATTTCCCTTGGCTAGACCCGTGGAGCTATATAATAGAAATGAGGTAGTGCAGTCGTATGCGGGATAGTTCTAGCTTTGTATGAGGGGAACGCTGCTATTGCGATTTTCCAAGTTAATCTGGAAATCCTAAAGAGCTGAATAAAATAGTGATGAACCCCAATAAATTCTACCGTATATTATCAAAGTCCAAGTACAAAGACATTTTAGTGTATAAGTATGCAAGGGTAACTTAATACCGTAAGCAAACAAAGCATAAAAAGGATATGAAAAATCGAAGAAAGACTGTGGTTAAACATAAAATTATACTGTCGCAGAGGATTTATAACAAACGAAATATAAATAAATAAATAAATAATAGGACATTTTGCCATTTTGTATTTAATTTGTAATTTCAATTAGTGCAATTGTAATTTAAAAGCGAACTTGGAGAGTAATTTAATATAATCAGTAAAAATTAATTTATTGTATTTATTGCAGTCAATTAATTAAAATAACGAAGCAATTAAAGAAATACGAATTCAAAAAGTAAATTTGACCGTTTGAAAAACATCCTTCCTATTCAAAGAACAAGATTGTGTAAGCACGTCTTCTTCGAATCACGGATTAGAATTGAAAATATAGGGCAGTGATGCAAAACGAACAGGTAGCTAAAAATAATTCTCTCAAACCCACACTCGACACATTGATTGACAGAGTTTCGCACACCCCATCATTAAAAGTATTATTCTTGAAGCTGGTTCCTCTTCTTTTTTTTCAATTAATAACATAATATTAAGTACAATGAATTCTAACGTAATGCAGCATAATTTTGAGCGATCAAAGATTGAGGCTTTGAAGCGTTCGCGAATGGCTGCGGTTGAACATCAAGGCAGCTGTCACTTGCACATACGCATGCGTAATTACTCGCTCCGCAGCCATTGATTGGAGAGATAATGACGGCGTTTGTGTACATACAGAACAGCATCAATACTACTGTCTAAACAAAATCAAGATCCAATCGTTTAATTTATACAAAGCGCGCGTGTGTGCTGCATGCATGTGTTAATCGACGTTTGTCGAGACAAGTGTTCTTTCAATATACAGAACAAAATATACAGTTCATGCCTCGTTAATATACACCGCTGGTGCAGCAAATCGGTCTAATGCGTGGAACAATAACTACCGCAAACGATTATTTCGCTAAAGCAGTGGAAAGCGACGCCCGCACGTATCCGCGTGAAAAAATCAAGCTGTAGCCCGAACCGTAGAGCTACAAGTGCGGCGGCGCATTATATAAGTGAAGAATCCGAGCCTCGTTGTTGCGCACTCGCAACGCACCACGCGGCCGGCGTTACAATGGATCCCTCTGCGCTTCCCATAACACCCGCACACCAGAGGAGAATGAGACAGTCAGAGAGAGAAAAAGAAAGCAAGAAAGAAGAGGAAGAAAAATAAAAGAACAGCTACACCGAGCGCCGCAGATTATCGCAGACAAGTGTTACAAAGCTGAAACAAGATAATTCGACTGCGATAGAGCCGGCGCGCAAGAGGGAAAAAAGAAAGTCTCGCGTCTATTACACGTATATGTATATATATATATATATATATATACGCCGCGCGGCGGTGTGTGCCGACTTTAAAACCACATCGCGCGCGTCAATGTCATACACGCGCGCATCGTTAATAATGTCGACACTCAAAGCTCTCCCGCGAGAGCTTAGTCAAACGCGTTTGTACACGCGTACATACATATATGTGTAGGTGATGGGCTTCAGCGCGCCGCGCAATCTAATAAGATCATATAGCGCGCACCTGCGCGCGCCGAGTTTCGCGATTAGCATATGTGCGCGCGAGGATGCGCGCGTCTTGCGTGCGGATATCGCAAGAGCATGGGAAAACAGTTGCAGCGGTGATGCACGCAGGTGTACGGCGTGTAAAAGGGGATATAATAGCTCTCGATGGCTCTCCGAATTTCTGAGGTGAGAGAGAGAGAATTTGCTGTGTGCATGATGATTGCTCGAGGCGAGAGGTTTTTTTGTCGCTCTTGATGAAGGCGCTCCAGATGAGCTAAATATTTGTTCTAAGAAGCGATTATCGTTACGTAAGGCACATCACACATACGGCAGGCCGCGATGTCTCGAGGTTGGAAAGTATATTTGATGATGGACGCAGAGATTGACCAATTAATATACTAAACTTTCGGAACGATTATATACATATAGACATCGCGAATGTTTTTTTTTTTTTAATATCTTCGATACTTGACAGTGTAGTCTCGTGATTTATTTGCGGATTAGGATTATGTATGGGTTTAATCCTTTTTATTATAATTTCATATTTTGATATTGCCTGAATTTAACGGAAGTTTGAAATGGCATGAAACTTAATTTTCTAATACAATTTAAAGTTAATTTTACGTGAGGGCTTTGAAAACTTCTTTTAAACTAGTACTTTGTCTTGTATAAAACTTACTTTAAATGTTTGAGCATACCACTAAGATGTTTCATAAGAAATTTTACCGTTCGGAATTTTTTCCATTATTTGATATTTCATATATTCACTAACTAACTTTCCCAATTAAAATGTTTCACTCACTAAAAGCAAATTTAAGTTTAAAATTTTTCCAAATTACTTTTCAAATTAAAGCGACATTTTAAAATCTATTTAATAACAAACATGAAAACGCACAGATTATGGTTCTGATAATCTAATAGGAAAAAGTGTATAAAAAATGCTAAAGGTAACATATACAAAACAAAAGCAAAAGCAAGCATAGCGTAAAAAGTCAACAACGATCAGGTCTGCGTGTCGCTCAGGCGGAAAGAGAAATAAGTATAGAAAAAAGGCGAGCGAAAAAAAAAGCGGTCGGGTAAAAAGTGAGAGGGATATGCGTATACGCGTCGAGGAGAGAATTGAAGATGTAACTGGCGCGGGAGCCATACGCGCGTGCGCGTAAAAAGAAAAGGGATAAATTGCTTCCTTGAAACGCGGAGGCGCGGTTAAGAACTAGAACACATCGCTGCTGCCACCGCGGCGCTTCTTATTTCGCAAACCTGGTGAAAAGGAGAGCCGCGCGCGCTGCGTTGATTCATCGCGCGGGCGTCGCGCCTTACGAAATCCGCTGACTTTCGGCGCGAGTACAGTAAATATATATATATATATATATATATATATACAGGAGCGAAGAAGTTCGCCCACGAGACTGGCCAATTGCCTCTCAACGTACGGCCGGTTGACTCGCGACTGTATAATATCCTAATTAGGATAAAGCTTGTGAGGGAGCGAATTGTTGCGTGAACGCGCCTATTTGATCCAGCTGCGTTCTGGTCGATTTTCGAGTTTCGAAATTCGGAAAGTTTTTTTTCCCACGCGTGAGATAGGAATTACCTGCGATGGTTTTACGAGCGCACGTCTTATGCAGCGAGTTTTCTAAAGACTTTCGTTTCAGAACATCTTTTCGAAATATTATCATTTCGATAGAGGTTATCGATGGTCGAGGATGTATTCGTTCAGTTACAGCTCTGTTTAATTAAAATGTTCGATCGGATTATTCCTGAACTTGTCAGAAGAATCCACAGTTCGCAATGACATTTTATTGATTTTCTGAAAAGTGTCTGTTCCCGTGGCTAGATGAAGTTTAATATGCACGTCCGATGTAGGTAGTTAGACCTTCTATAGATATAGTTAAAATGACTCTTAAAAAAAGAATTTGATTTCACTATTTGTTTTTATTTCAGACAATAAATACATGGTAAAATAAAAATGACAAATTGAGAAAATGATTAGTTTTTCGTACTGAAACTTTTTCCGTTTACTGACTACTATATTGGAGTTTCTGCAATTGTCAATCACTTATATTTAAAGAAACACATTTGTACGAAAACAAGTTACAAAATGATAATTAGAATAAATATTTGAATGGAAAATATAAAAAGATAATGGAATTTATAAGCTGTGCAAATTAGTTTATTTTCATAACAATTAACTCTTTGTTGCAGTTTATGAAAACAAAGCAATAACTGTCCAAAAAAATTGTTGCAGCAATTGATTTTTATCAGAACATGATCTTGACAGGAGGCGAAAACAAGAGAAGAATTCACCATCATACGTGACAAGCATATATCATTTTCAACCAAACAGCAATTTAATCTACGAAAACTGCTTCATAATAGTTCTCATTAAAAACCCTTACGTAAATATAATGTTTGTAAAAAACTGAAGTTATAGATGACCGGTATTATTTTATTTAAATGTTCAGACAAATCTTTCTATTTCAAAGATAAATTATTGAATCTGGAAAAGACATACTTATAAAGCTTTCATTTGCTTTTCACGGATAAAAAATATTTTTTTCTTTTAAAAAGATTGGAAAACGAAAATACACTATATATATAACAAATTGTCGAAATCTATACAGCTTTGAATTCACGAATATTCTGCTGCATTATTGATGTTCAAATTTAAATTAACCCAACTTTGAAAGGAAGTATTCTTCTATTTCATTAGAAGTGTGCAAATAAAAGATTGTTTTTTTCTAGTATTATTGTTTTTAAACTTATTTTATTTATCTAAAGTAATACTAAGAATGCCTATAAGTTTTTTGGAATAACGGGCACACCTTTGTGCCTATTTCATTATTTTCATATCTAAAAACACTTTCCTAATAAGTAATATAAAAATAATATTAAATTAGAATATGCGTAAGGTAAATTTAATTTTGCAAATTCATCAACTCTAATTTACACACACTATGAACTGATTTATAGATTCGAAATTATATTATCAAGCTATTAAGTGGTGGAAATGCATCTCATCAATAAATTATCAGAGTTGCTGTATCTGAACCTTCATATTAATCTATAAAATGAATGATCTAACGCTTTCTATAAAAATCTTCACAGAATAAGTTATTTCACAACGCACCAATAAGGCAATGTTTTTTTAATTTCTATCATTATGTAATTTAATGTTTCATATTTATGAGGTTTTCTATTTTGAAAAATGTATCTTTCAAAAATTATTGTCATTATAATCTTCCGTTATTTGGTAAGCATAAGAAGTGTTTTAACTGTAGGCAATACAACGATCTCCAGTTTTTTTATATTGGAAATCCTACTTTATTGCTAAGCTTTTCACAAATTTTATTTTTAAGGAAATTTAAATGTATTTTGAAAATTTTATTTAATATTTTACAGAATAATTAATTTAAAAATCTTCGTAAATAATAAAGTTTATCATAACCCTTTTATCTAAAGCATAAAGAGACATTCAATAACAACTTTAATTTGTTATAGTTAAAATTTTAAACTAAATAAATAAACTCTATACATTCCTGTTTTTCAGATTTGTAAATTCAATCAAAACTTGTAAAATGTATATTACCTATTATGTATTTTACGAATTTACTTTTGCAAACTAAAAAGAAGAACAATACGTAACATTTGTTTTAAACCGATGAAAAAAGCCTTCTAACATCATTGAAATTTCAGGACCAAGCAACATTCGACTCCTCTTCCGCTGCTTCGCCATGAACCCGTGGGAGGACCTTCCAGGAGCCACTCAAAATCACTCCATCGCGAACTTTAAAAGCCGAGGAAGCTCAATGCCTCCGCGAACCTCGTTCGATCCTCTCGCTCAGTCCGCGGAACTGTATATGTATACGTACGACCCGCTCGGGATTTCGACTCGGCAAGGAGGATCCTTCCCAACGCGGATGGTAACATCAACGGCGGCCTGTACGGCCCTGCCGCTGCGTGGGCGTCGTCCGCGGGTCCAATCGACCCGAAAAAATGAGAACTCCGCGTTCGCGAGCTCTCGATTGTTAAATTACTGGGAACTCGAAAATTTGAGATTCAGAAGGCGGTTGCTAAAAGTTGTTTACGAAGTCCACGACTGAGCCAAAGCTCAAAATGTTTTTGCTTTTCAATAGAAAAATGAAAAAAAAGAAGTTGTAAGTAAAAGTTGTACAGAAAATAAAGAAAGGGGGAAAAATTGCTAATTTTTTTTTTATGATTCTTGTGTGTTTTTTTAATCGATATATTTATTGATGTACAATGAGATTAGAGCCCACATGCCGAGGTGACGCAATAGTTGAGGAAAAGTTAGAGAGATTGTACAGGTGCGTTGATCAATTTTGTTATTCCATCATAAGTCGACTAGATTGGATGCTTCGATAATGGTTCTTTGTTTGCATTAAATAATGAGCGGATTAATTGAAACGATACGATCGTCTGATTCTATATTGGCGTTGTTCAAGGTCTTCCCGTTTCAAAGAGAAAGTTTACAATGACTTATTTGTTAAATATGTTACTATAACTTATCGCTCTTTTTCAGATAAAGTATTCTGCGAGCCAATACTGTAGTATAGTCTCAGTAGAATCATATAAATGTTTATTTTTATTCATTGGTTTAATTTTACAATGGTCGATCGATTCAAACGCTATATTTAATGTAATTTATTTTACCCTAAATTAATTACTCGGATTTATTTTAAGAAAGTAAATTTTATTATCCTTAATTATTTTTATATGAACTCTTCTCTTTTAATTAATAAATATAATTTAGAATTTATGAATTTATTAATTATTGTAATAAAACGTCATCTAATAAAAATATATGAATCATGGTCTTTAAAATTAAAAATAAATGAGCGTACATATAAGATTAATGATTCTATATTATGTGATGATACGTATTACTATAAAAAAAAAAAATAAATAAAAAAAAATATTGTGTATACGTTTGGCAAAATAAAAAACTAATAATTCTACATATACATAGATACAATACAAAATAGTTATCTCTTTTAACAGAAACAATAAATACAATTTCCTTGAAATTTAGTAGTCGTTGGAAAGAATAATTAGACAACGAGCGATCTAATTATAATTATTTGCATCATACGTAAAGACAATTATTCATCCCCGAGGCATTTGTCATCGTTATTATAGATCACTCGTGTTCCTACATGCATAAAGTCTGAAAAGATCCTGCATAATTTTCGTATATACTATAGTGTAGCAAGTTGGCGCGCGCGAACGCGTGGGTTTCGTCGCTTCAGAGATGGAAAACAAAAGGATCTCAGAAGTTCTCGTCGCTTGATATTCAAAACCTTTCATGCTTATGTTTTAAATGTAGATTTTCGTGGATGACGTAAATATGTCATGGGAGCCAGATATATATACATGTACATACTCAAAGCGAGGAAGCGATGCTTTGAAAAGATTACGAGTATCCCGAGGCGAGCCGAGGAACACGCTATTATTTGCGCGCAGTGGAAAACGCTCGACGAGAGGATTCGTGAAAAAAAAACCTTGAATCTCTTTTTCTCAAAAAAAAAAAACACAAAGCTTCCTCTAGGAGGAAGCAAAAAAAAAAAAAAAACAAACAAGAACTTTGGTCTCTTCAGATAGAATGATAAAATATTTTATTCTGATATAAGAGCCCGTTTAATCTTCTTTATTCTCGTTACAGATTGATTTGCACTAGCATATATACGAAAGCGTGTAGGAAAGGTGTATTTTTAAACATTTATTTTTAAAAATAGAACGATATATTAGGGATAGTCTTTACATGCGTTACTATAGGGAATACCGGCGAGTTAAGTAGTAATAGTCAGTTAGAGACGTACATATGAACTTTAATTTTAGTTGGAAAGAAAATCATATCAAACGCATAGTATATCTTTAGAGTTTACTTGGAAACCGCTAATTGTATCAGTACTTACTGCACATACGAACTGCGTACGTGACCCGTGGAGATTATTGGAATTGCTGATACACGTTTGTTCTTAAATTGCTTCTTCATTTCAACAAATATCAATGTATTTTAAAATTAAGATATTTAAATTTATTAAAACATTCGTTTATTCAAAAATAATGATTTTAATTTTTTATATACCTTTACGCGTACATTTATTGAATAATATCTTTAACAATTCAAAAGCATTCCCCTAATTCACACTCTTCCAATATATAAAGCCGTCGCTCATTTCCAAGCCTATTATTTGCAAGTATATACAAACGAACCAGACATGTGAAAAGAAATATATATATATCCACTTGTTTAAAAGTAACAATTGCATTCAACAATCGATAAACAGGTAGCTTTCTCGGTAACGACGCATTTCCAGCTACTCTAATATTCTCCAGTACATGGCGCCAGGGTGAACTAAAATTCAGCGCGGCCGGCTCTATATAGTTCGCGCGCGCGAAACATGCTCCAGTCAGTATAACAAAAACGCAAAAGCTTCAACCCCAATTATAAATCGAAGAAAAGAAAAGAAGTGTGACGCCAAAATGCTATATAACATAATTCGTATATCGTCGCAACTATACACACACAAACACACACAGGCCGTCGCTCCGCCGCGTCTCTACACACCTCGAGTCTGCGAGCGCGAATTTTCGTTCCGCGCGGCGGGCCTAACAAGCGGATTCCGGCGAATGGCACCCGTGCGTGGGAGTGTATAAGAACACCAGAGAATGCATGTGCACGCGGCGCATATACAGCGGTGGTGTGCACATATATGCAGCTCGCCGCCGCCGCAGTGCCGTAGTCGTAGGACCGCGATACCCTGTGCGCGCGTTTGCGTCACGTCCTGTACACGCTTACATATATCCCCACACACATATACATCCGAAACTCGAAAAGCGCAGCTTTGGCCGAGGTCGAAGGGGTGGCGCACGTCCATGTGTACGTGCTTCTACCCTCTCTCTCTGTCCCGCTCCGGCACGCTACACGGCGCGGCGTTGGCGCGCGCAGGTGAGGGCGCTCGAGGTGAGCTATCGACCTGGTGCCAGAAATACCGTGCAGCATCGACCGTGCGCGCGGCGCGCGCTCGCGTACCTGGTCCCTCACCACCACCACCACCCTCCTCTCTCTCTCTCTCTCTCACTCCCTCTCGCTCCCTCTCCAGCGAAAAGTCGAGCGGGTGCTGAAGAGGACCGCGCCCCCCCGCGCGCCCCCTCAGATTCTGGGGATCGTGCGGCTGCGCCCCTCTGCTCGGGGGTGACTCTGTCTCTCTCTCCCCCTCGTCGACGCTCGCTCTCTCTCTCTCCCCCTAGCAGTTGGGGTGGGGGCGCTGCTCGTCGACGAAAGGGGACGAGAGAGAGAGAGAGCAGCGGGGTGGGGAGGCTTCCTGGGGGGCAGTGGCGGGGAGGACTGCGAGGGCAGACGCTCGAAAGCAACCCCGAAGGTGAGACACACACGTCCAGCCTAAGCGAGACGCCCCTGCTCATCGAGAGCCCTTCGGTCTGCGTGAGTATTAACCACCATCTATACCCGTGTTTAATCCTTTTCCTTATTGCTACGCACTTTTTTTTTCATCCACTGATTTTTATACTTTTCGACGGATTTTTCGCCACATAGAACGTCCCGCGCGCGCGCCGCCTTTGGTACCGCGAGCTCGCGGCTGCTGTTCTTCGCGACGTTTGTACGCTAATTTTTCGGAAGAGAAGTGATTTTTTCGTGCCTGATTTCGGAAGTGAGAATATAATATATTAGTGCGGGGCTGGTTTATGCTCGCGTGTGGGATTTCAACGCTCGGGGATGGCTTCGCGGGTGCGCGCGCTCCTGCCTGGTACACATTTCGTGCGAGCTGAACGAGGACGAGAGGTGCGTGTGTGTGAATGTGTGTAGGTGTAGGTGAAAACGAGAGAGCAATCGATTTAATTCCCAACGATTTGGGGATTTTTTTCCTCCGTTGCCGAGGCGTAACTTCGCCCGAGATTAGCGACGTCGTTTCGTTCGGTTAAAAGTGCGCGCCTATATAGCGATTCGATGCCGCCGCCGTCGTGGCTGTTGCTAAGTGGAAAATTTTCTCTTTTTCACAGAACTATCGATTCGCGGAGATTTTGCCTGCGTTTCTCAGGATGAAATAAAGTTGGTTTTACGCCGCGAGGAGAGAGAGAGAAAAAAAAGCTCGGCTTACGCGCAGGCAGATAATTGTTCCATAAAACTCCGTCTACCTGTTTCGCGTTAAAAATAAACGTCGCTCGTATCTTTATAGTTATACAACGGCAAAAACAGACTCGAGCGACTCCACAGCGGCTAATTTCGCGCGGTGATCATTAAAATAAAGTCGCGAAATCTGCGGAACTCGGGCACGCGCGCGCCGCTACGACCTTCTATCACGAAACTCTCTGTACCGCCGCCTGAATTGTACGTGTGTGGTATATAACTCGACGGCAGATCGAGCGAAAAGAAAAGAAAAAAGAGCGCAATTTTCCTACGTCCCCCGAGTCACTCTGTTCGCGAAAGAAAAATAATCCTCTGCCGCATCGTCAACGCATTATTTACCGAACTAACCGCCGAACTCGAATTAGCGATCGATCGGCTGAAATTTTTACCCACTCGCGATTCCATCCCCCCTGAACGGCTTGTGTTTCTTTTTTCGTCGTGCTCTCCTTATCATTTCTATTTTCATTCGTCGGCAGCGGCGACGACGGCGACGACTTTTCTTTTTCGACGCTATCGCGATCATTATCTTACAGCCTTATACACTCGAATAAAGCTACAAAAGTTGTGTGGCACTCGGCCCACTGCGGCGGCGGCCACTCTCACCAGTGTGTGCGTATGCGCGCACAGGTACATATACGTGTGTCTAGTGTCCGTATTTATAGAACTCGAAGTTATATATACATGTGTGAGTGCGCACACGAGCGCGGCAGTTTCGGCTATGGTCAATATATACATACGTAACGCCGGTGGATAAGGGGATTTCTTCGGCGACGCGCTCGCACCCCCTTACTACACGCCGCGCCCGCAAGGTCGTTCTACTTCGCGCTAATGAAGCAGTTGTACGCGCGGGTGTGCGTGTGGCGTCGTTTTCTATTTTCTTTCTTTCGTTCCCCGTCTTCGCAGGTGACGGGCGCGCGCGAGTGTCCTTATCGCTGAGTAGATCCTGCGTGTCGCCTACTACGCCTTTCCGATCGACTATATATATCTACTTCGTCTCCTGCTCGTCGATTTATTGGATCGTAAAACGGGAACGGACGAGAAGTGGCGCGAGCGCTGGTTTTTGAATGTTTAATGGAGGGCAGTTAAAATTACCCTCCGCCGCTCGATCTCGTCCGGAGAAAATGAGCCGACACGCGTGCGAGCGCGCGTTTCGGTGGGTGAGAAAAGAAGAAAAAAGAGAGAGAGAGAGAGAAAATACAGGATCGATGAAATTGTTTAGCGGGAGATGGATAGCGCGCTCTGATTTCGTGCCCTCGATTTTTCTCGCAACGTTGGATTTCTCGCCTCTTTTCCAGTCCTCGCGGCGATCGATACGAAAATGTTGAGCGGTAAATTAGACTCGCACTTGACAATGGTTATATATTATAATAAAGTATTTACCAAGATTCACCGTGGCCTCGTTCTTTTCTACATGCGAGCATGCGCGTGGCGGTATATGAAAACCGTTATTACAGCTTAAAAGAGTTCGCGAGATGAAAGATAGAATCGCCACGTTCTTAAATATATACACGACTGTTACGAAATCGTCCTAAATATATGACCGAAAATGGCGTCATCCTTACCGCGCATGTATGGCCGCCATTTTCTTCGCGGACATTGACAATTCCTTCTTGTGACGTATGTATATGACGTCGGTGTTACCTAATATTTCCTTTTAATTATTCGAATTAATTTTAAACGAAAATTTTTTAATTTCGCATTACAATAAATTATTACTATAGTCTTTTAATATAGAATGCAAGCAAAACGCGCATTTTCTTTCTTTCTATTCAATTCCGAGGCGATTATTGATTAATAACTGAAAAGACGGTCTCATTCACCCCAAACGATATACATCAGCACGCAGAATATTTTCCCTGCAGAGCCCAAAGCCTCGGAACTGGAGACTAAACCCTCGGTTCGCTTTGCGTATTGTGATTGCAGGCTCGGTAGAGGACTCGGCTGAAAAGGTGGAGGGCCCGGGCACGAGAGACGCTACGGAGTCGGGGAACGACTCGCGGCCCGAAGAGTCGTCGCAGCCGCCAGACGTGGCTGCCACGCTGAGCGGCCTCCTTTCGGGACTTCCAACCTTCGCGGGTCCCCAGCGCCTCGCCAGCTCCCTCAGACAGAAGTTCGTCAACAACTCTGGTGAGTCAGACCCCTTCTCCGCACTCGAGATTCTAGTCTAATAGTACATGTGGACTCGCAAGCGAATCATAACTATAATATGCGTACACTCGAAATTCTCAGCGGAAAATAATCACGTTTTCGCTCAAATTTTCTGATTTCTACCAATGTAGTGGTATATCTCTACTACGCCCACTATTCGACAAATCATTTACTTAGCTCACTAGATCATACGCAGATTATTAACATCGTTCTCGCCTACTTCGCACTTTGTCATTTGATAGACACGATGCGCTTGTTTTTTCATACTCTTATAATTCGAATGTCGAGTTACTGTGGCATATATAACTATAAAAATAGTTTTGTGGTTAGGGTGTCTCTTTTAAAATTTTTTTTAAAATTAAAAATTTCATCGCTATTCCTAGATTGCAAATACTAAATAGGTAGAATACATTTTGGCAAGTCAAATTTTTTAATTCTATAATTTTTTATTCGAAAATAATTACATCATTCATGACTATACTTACAAATAAATTAATTATCGTTGATGCCCCTTCATTTAACAATGAACTTAAATGCTAAATATTATAAAAACAATTAATTACAAAAATAAACTAGAACGTCGACAAGTCTCGTAATTGTCAGTCTTAAATATATATGACTCTTATTTTACATAAAGCAAGACTATAGACACGATCTTTTTATACACGCTATTCTACGTACTGCCAAGTATATTTATAAATATAAAAACGAAACAATGAGCTATAAAATCTATATCACAATATACAATCTGGTACACTTACTTCGTTATCACACTTAATTATCTGTTAAATATTTGATATATACTTGTTTTTTTAAATTTAATGTTAAAAATAAAGCTACTTTTAATAACTAATCGCAACGGCGGTAAGAGATCCTAAAACAAATCCTCTTCAGCAATTCATATAGTTAATCATCTATGTTTTATAAGCCCATACTATTCATTTTGATTCTAAAACGATGAAATGAGAATTATTTGCTATTTTGGCATAAATCATCGTCAAACAAATTTCAATTTTATCATACAATTGAATCGATCGAGAAATATCCTAATACGTCATTTAAACCAGTGGTAAGTGAAAGTTACAAGGGGAGCCCTCATCCGGCACTGCAAAATTAAACGTATGACCTACTACTCGTCGCTCATCGACTTTGTGAACATCTACGTCAAACCGGACGCGCAAGTAAAGTGGTTTTTCATACATTTTATAATTGAGAAAATTGGTGCCATTCATGTATATGTTGACAACTTATTATCTTCGTTAAAAAAAACTTGAGATAATTAGTTAGTTGAAGATATCAAAATTTAAGTAAATCAGTATTAAAAATCAAGAGTTGAAAAGCAACCACGTTATTGAGGCAGTTGCGCTATTCAGGCCGGGCTAGGGCTCCCCCTCAACATGAGTTTCATTCACTACATGGCCGTTAGGCCGTTTTCGAAATTCTTGGCTATTTTTCGTATGTTTTTTTTAATGAGAGCAATCTGCTGTTGTAGGTTTCCCCTGGCTCGGCCTGATGCGCGTCTTCTCAATTGCTGTAGTCTCACCATCGTCTGACTTCAAATCATCATCAAGCAGCAACAAAATCTTGGCCACCGTCTCTAAGCGTCAACAAGAAACTGCAATGTTTTCTTCGCTTACGAAATTCATTTTCATATAAAAACGCAGTCAAGCCTTAAATTCATACTACACATTAAGAAACACTGAAGGGTTTACGACAAAGTAATACTTCACCAAAAAACGACTGCTGAAAGATATATCATACTTTTCTGATTATCAAGAAATTTTAAAGATAATGATTTAGCGAGGAAATAGCCGGAACGAAACTTTTATTCGTGTATATCGACACATTTAAGTGACAAGTGGAACAGTAAGCAACTTCAAAACAATAAACATGTCTTCGATAAAAATTCCTGTGTTGAACCTCGAACTTGGGGAGGTGAAAGATATCGTCTGGACAAAATTACAAGAACCAAAAGCTCAACGAAAGTTGATTCTAGTTATAGTATGTATAGCCCTCTTACTCGACAATATGCTGTACATGGTGATCGTCCCCATTATTCCGGACTATCTCAAATACATAGGGGCATTTGACGATGTGCCTACGGACAATTCGACTGGATTACCTGCACATCATCATGGTCAAGATTCAGCAACGGGTATTCTCTTTGCTTCGAAAGCAATCGTTCAGCTCATGGTCAACCCATTCTCAGGAGCTTTGATCGATAAAATAGGTTATGATGTGCCCATGATGATAGGTCTCACTATCATGTTTTTATCGACAGCAGTTTTTGCTTGTGGCCGCAGCTACAGTGTTCTCTTTTTTGCAAGAAGTTTACAAGGTGTCGGATCTGCGTTTGCAGATACATCGGGATTGGCTATGATAGCGGATCGTTTTACGGAGGAAAGCGAACGATCCAAGGCTCTCGGAATCGCGTTAGCCTTCATTAGTTTTGGTTGTCTCGTTGCACCGCCCTTTGGTGGAGCGCTCTATCAATTTGCTGGCAAGGAAATGCCATTTCTCATCCTTGCGTTCGTCAGTTTATTAGATGGCCTTATGCTACTGCTTGTAATGAAGCCTGTGAAAGAATCGATAAAGGAACACAGTAGTGAACAGCCACCCACTGTTCCTATTTGGCGACTCTTCATGGATCCGTATATCGCAGTATGTGCGGGTGCCCTTATGATGTCAAACGTTGCACTTGCCTTTTTAGAGCCGACGATTTCTCTTTGGATGGAAGATCATATTACTCGTGATAACTGGAAGATGGGCATGATTTGGCTTCCTGCTTTCTTCCCCCACGTTTTCGGAGTGGCTATAACGGTAAAAATGGCAAAACAATATCCTCAGCATCAGTGGCTTATGGCTGCTGGTGGACTTGCTTTAGAAGGATTATGTTGTTTTATCATTCCGTTTTCGACTTCGTACAAGTTCCTTATGATCCCCATTTGTGGAATTTGCTTTGGTATCGCCCTCATCGATACGGCCTTACTTCCTACCCTAGGTTACTTGGTAGATGTCCGATACGTATCAGTTTATGGGAGTATCTACGCCATCGCTGACATTAGTTACAGTTTAGCTTACGCAGTCGGTCCTATTATTGCTGGTGGGCTTGTTGAGGCCATCGGCTTTACAGCACTCAACGTCCTCATAGCGATTTCTAATCTCGCTTATGCACCAGTTTTGATGTATCTTAGGCACATTTATGACTTCAAACCATTCCAAGATGAAGCAAATATTCTCATGCAAGATCCTCCAGATAAAGAATATCAAACTTATGTGCTGCAAGAACAACGGCCAGTTTCTGGTGAAGTTGGAAATCATTTAACATCACAGACAAGAATGGAAACTAATGTTGATCAAGATGCTGGCCAGAACTATCAGAATTACGGCGACAGCTACGCCTACCAAAGCCAAGCTCAACCCAATCAATCTTATGGTTATAATTACGAACAACAAGGGCAACAATATCAACAGAATGTTGGAGGCTATGATCAAATGGGACAGCAGGGCGCACAGCAGGGCGTACAACAGGGCGTTCAACAGGGAATGCACTCGGGTGCACAGCAAGGCATGCAACAAGATTATGGACAAACGGGCTATCAACAACAAAATGTTAGAGGAGGTAATCCTAATCCGTTCAGGAGCGAACAGGCAGGAGATAGTAATCCTTTCAGGCAAGGGATGTTTTAAAACGAAACCAAAGAAAAAATCGTAAAATATTATAAAAGCTTTGCGCAAATGGAAGAATGAAATACTAGTTAACGTAATTTAGTTGATGACTGTGATTGGTTGAAGTTGCAGACTGTTGTCTTCACGGCAGGCTTCCAGTGATGATGAATAAGAGAAATAAATAAAGGATTGTTAACACAATAAAATAGCATGGGACTGTGACAGAAGTAATAGATTATGGCAGACAAGTAACAAAGATTAAAGAGAAAAAAGTAAACAGCGAATAAAATGGCGGAGAAAAAAAATGCGGACATGTAAGAAATTCATCAAGGATATAATAACGAAGTCAAGCAATTGTGAACTATTTCTTCGCTTCCAGAACAAACGATCATCGTTAAGGTTGAACATTGATTCATTCTTCATAATATTGTGTGCTTCTTACATCTGATCTTTCTCTCGAGTTGCTTCCTTTTTTAAAAGGAACAAGAGAGATAGATGAAATGTGTGCCCAATGCAAGTGTGTTTGTGGGTGTAATCATGAGATTTAAATGTATTAGAAAAAAAGAAAACGGTCATACGAAAAAGGTCATACGAAAGATCGAGTGGATGCGATGTGTAATTGCGTGTAAGTCTGTACTGTTCTTTTTGTGGACCATCGATGCTCTCCTAATGGAAAGTTTGAATTATTGTAAGTACGAAACAAATCATTTTATATCTTTTTTTACTTCAAATAAATATTTAAAATTTATATTCTCGAAAAGGTGAATCGGCAAATTTTGTTTCATATCGTTTCTTAATGAAAAAACGGGTCTTATATGAGGGAAAAATTAAATACCAAGAAAACTGAAAGAATTCTTAAATTTTTTGCGTCAGCAATCAAAATTTTATATAATTTAAATTTTTAATAAAAATTGCATTTCCTAGAGTACATGAAACTGTTTGTTTCCAATTTTTTATTTATGACCAAGCTTAACATTAATTCAGTAGAAAAGTATAAAGTTTTAATCGATTTTAATGACCTGGATTCAAATTAATAATTGATAGTTATGACATTAGGGGTGCTTCATGGTCGCGCGATAAAGAATAAAAAAATACTAACGAAAAGTGTAAGTCGATTAGTAAAGAAGCATAATTCTAAGTATAGATTATAAAATGCGCGTTGTTATCCGCTAAACAGCTCCCAATCAGCAAGGGAGCCTAGCGAAACACTGCGTTTAGCGACTTTTTTTGCATTACATCCTTTAAGTTTGACATCATTAATTGCTGAACCAAGATAACATATCAGGAGTCGCGTTTCGCGATTCCCAAAAGTAGAATTAAGAAAAGTATGTTTAGGAAAGTTAGGGAATACATAAGTTCGTCTTAGAGGTGGATCGATCAACATCGAGTTGGTGCATTAGTCCCATTCTATCGCACTAAAAATACAAAATGTTACAGTATATCGCGTTAAGTCATCTGGTTTTCATCACATTTAACGTTGTAACTATTAGGCGTTCAATACATCAAGTGTTCAACGTGTGCAATTTAAGCATTGTGCCTCTGACTTTATAATGTTAGAGACATATATAATATTTATGTATTAAAATCGTTTGTTAGAATGGTTGACGATAAATTTCGAAGTTGATTTTTCTGCCCTAGAACGACTCATTGTAAGCATATCGTAGATAATACATGTATAAATATAATGCATATACATATAAAAGAAGTATAGCTGTATTTTTATGAAAGTCCGAAAACTTTTTTCACCTTGGGAAAGGTTTGAGACGCAGATCAGGGCATATTTTGCATGACACGGTGCTCTGTGTTTATTTAGAATGCAATTTATTGAGAGCTGGCCTCTAATAATTTAATAATTTCATTAAATTTAACTTGTGTCATACAGTCTCAATACGTTAAACGTTTTAAAACGAATATTTTGCAAAAAATAAAATTTTATATTAAAAAGAGTATGCAAAAATAATAGTCGATACTATTATTTTGTTTTTAAGTTATACTGTTATATTCACAATGTTTAATGAAATTCTAAATTTGTTAGTAATAGTTATTGCAGTAAATAAACAAGTGCGAGTGTAAAATTATATGAGACTGTAAGTTTAATAAAATTTACCAATATATCTATATATTCAAAGCAATGAGTATCATGCAATTCGTGATACAAAAGTTGTCGGATTAAAAGAAATATTATCGATAAAACTATGTTAAGGGTTTGTCAAAGTAATTTAAAAAATGTAGGTTGGATTTAATTTATTATCTGTAAATAACGCTGAAAAAGACAAACGTTGCGACCCTAACATAATAATTATAATTATTTAAATTTAAAAATTATTTATTTTCATTGGTAAATTCGAAGCTGTAACCCCACTTTTTATACCAAATTTAAATAATTTCTTGAGAGGCAAATAAAATTAAAGTATGATATCGAAATTCTCCTTTTTTCATGAGTTTCTTAAAAATACCAAGCTATAAATCGCTTGAAAGCCCTGAATACTCATATCATCATAGTCGCAGAAAATCACAAAGAACTCATCACTATCGACAAAGCGGGCGTTTGGAATGTACATTGCAAAGCTAAATGAGCAATGATTATTCCAGTTTCTTCTATTCTCTTGTAAATAAATAACACTATAAAGTATGAAAAAAACTGTAAGAATATAAATATATAGAAAATTCTCGTCTAAGTCGCAATTTTTGAATTGGAATCGAAAAACTACGATTCGCCTAAAATGTATTATAGTATTATAATGTTTTAATTGTATTAAACATTAGAAAGTACACTGTCGATTAACCAATAAATAATTGTAAATAACAATAATTTACTAACATAGGATAGAATTTTTTTATTTGATTTGTTGGATTCCAATAACTAAGTCATTTTTATTATGTTTGTGTATGTATATTTTTTAAGTGAAATGTATATTTGTATCAATAATGAAGATTTAATTTTAATGCATTTTTATGTAATAAGTATTTGTGATTACGTAATAATTGAACAATAGACCTTTGACGTACCTGTTCCTAATTATTATCTCTTCTATAACCGTCTCTCCATATAAAAGTTAATAAAAATGTCACTAAAAAGTAAATGATTGTGACTTCTAAAGTATTAGAAAAAGTTCTATAATTTAATTAAAATTTGTACGAATTTGAGTAAACAATTGAAGTTTTATTTCTTGAAAATGTATTACAAATAATATTTATGCTGTGAGATGATTTATTAAAATTTTTAGACGTATATAAAAAAACAAATTTTTGAGTTCCTTTTATGGAATATATATAAATAGTATAGCAAAATTATTTACCTTTAGTATTTATTATTTACTAAAGTTAGTTATCTAAACAATTCTTTATGGTTATTTTGTTAGATACAGGAAGTTGTTCAACCCGAGAAAAAATTATTAAAGCAAGTATAACAATGATAAAAACAAATACAAACACGCTTAACGAGTGTTACGTATCGAACTGTATGTCCGGTAATAAAGATTAAATAAACAGGTTATATAAGGGTAGATGATTTATGTAGTTTCGGTTAGCGTTATCTTGATAGTAATTATTTCGATCAAAGTAAAAGTCTCAAATAAACAAATAATTATACTACAGAAAGTTCATCAGTAAAATAAAATTTCGTTCAATTAATTTTATTCTAATTAATTAAAATTTAACGAATTGAAATTTTTATCTGATTTAATGGTTTATATTATTTAACAGTACTTAGCATTAAACGAAACATTATACAAATAAATGTGATTGGTTAACCGAAATAATTTGAATCTTGTATACCCAAACACTACAGACCATGCCGATTGCTGAGCAGGTAATCGGTTGAAAATTAACCAGTTATCAGGAGCTCTAAAACACGCATAATGTATGTATGTATGATAAATAATAATGCTGCTTAAAGTGAAAAAAAAACAAGTGTTGAAGTGTAATTTCGCATGTAACTGACCATATACTAAATATGAAAAATTATGACTTATCAGTTTACAACATGTATGGCGCTGTAATATTGTTGAAACGGTTATTAAATACGTCATTGTTACCAAACTATAATGATTTTTTTTTTTATTTCGAAATCCCCTCATATAATTTAATAGCAATTATACTTTACGTTATTTTTCAAATTTATGTATTAAGTTAATAAAAACAAAGTTTTTCGTAAAATCATTGTGATTTTTTCGATTTTATTTTCATTCCTTTTTCGATTTAATTTTCTTAAAAATGTTATTATATCGAACTTAAAATAATGTACAATGAAACTAATACAATTCAACATCGGAGTCAGGTTAGTATGAGCCGAAAATACCAATGGCGACCACAATCCTTAGTAAATTTCCTCAAAACTATATACGGATTCGTGCTAACTAAAGAAGGATCGAGAAAACTTGTTTTGATCCCATCACCGCACGACACGCACCTCGGCGAGAAATTCGAAAATGAAATTCACCCCCGCCGGGTCTTCGACACTGATGAAATTTCGAGGCAAAAAAAACAGTATCGGTTAGCCCGCACGAAGGTTCGCTTCACGACACAGCTTCATCCATCGTCGTACCTATGCGCCTGTACACCCTTATTGGAGCCACCACACACCAACCATCCCCCGCTCTCACTCTCTTCCCCTCGCGCGCGTCGTCCGTCGATCGTTTGGCTCGTTCCCCCCGCGCGCAGACACACGCCGACCCTCTGCGGGGCTGCGCCCTAATATAAATATTATTACACTTTGATAGGGTTAGGTTGACACTTGTTCGAGTCCTAGCGCTAGACGCGCGAGCGCGCGAGGGGAGAGCCGGTGTATATACACACACTTTGGCACACATTGTCGTGCTCGTCTTTCCGTACGCGTATTATAGGGCCGGGGCTACTTACTCGTTTTTTTCATTAGGCACGAGCCTGTATGTACAAGCGACGACGAACAATAAGCACGCGCCTCTCGCTGTTTGCTGCTTTTGTTTCTACCCTTTCACGGTATTATTCGCGTAATTGCATACCTAGCAGCGCGCGCTTCTGTTTCGTGCTCGCGCTATGATGGGTTTACCGGCCAATATACGACGGATTACACACGTAGAGCCGGTCGCGCGCGTGCGCGCTGTTGACAGTATTAAATCGATTTCGAGTTTGCCTGTGAAGAGCCGCCTGTGTCAAGTGTTTTCTGTCGAAATTAAATTTTTTATGATGTTTACTTTGATAAAGCATATATCGGATCCATTCGAGGGCTTACGATGTTTGAGAAAGTAACTCAACACTTTCATTTTTTTTAATTTATATATTTTTTAAAGTGATTATATAATTCAAAGATAGAGTTATGGTTAGAACGAGATAACGTGATTTTCGAAATTTTAACAACTTCAGTCAGTTGTGTTTCTCTAAACATTTATCACATCTTTCACATGTGAGTTTCGAAAATTTAAAAAAAAAATTTCATTTTCGGTAACGAATATATACTGTGGTAAGTGATTAATATTCTAATTCATTTACAAAGTGGAATCTAAAATTTATTTTTCGTAACCCATATGGTAATCAATGAGTCGTTATTTTAAAAAATGGTTTTGATTAATTTTCATTGGAGAAAGTTTTTTTCCGTGCTCATCATTTTTTTTAAAGAGAGCCGAATTTATTATTGTATTAATTATTCTATAATTATTTAAAAAATTTCATAGCTACCATGTTTTATTTTTTAACTTTAAAGAGAAACATAAATGTATATGTTAATTTTTCAACCAAGGCTTGTTTCAAAATTTCAGTTATAAAACTTTATTACAAACGTATTTTTACTACTGTACTGAGGTGTATGATTATAAAACTGCAGTCTAAGTACAGGACTGACACCCTTATTTCACATTTTTGGCTGTTACTTTAGAAAAGTCACAGCAGTGTACGAGCAAATTATTGTTTTTTAAATGACATCTGTAATTTTTTATGAAATGAAAACGAAATACTTACAAAACCGTCATGTAGCAAGCGTTGAACAACATGTCTTACGTCTCATTTCGCGTAATGTTAGATTTTTTAAAACATTTTTTTATGCGAGAAAAGCAAAAATGTTATCTATATATAAATGTACTCTACCATCTATATTCGTGTAAAAACAGAATTTAATAAAATAGGTACACCAATCCATTCTTTACGGCAATCTCTGCATATTTTTTCTTACAAGTAGAAAGCATCGACTATACGATGATGAGCTCATATTTTCCCAACATCACCACCTTTCCAGCGCTAAGCGCGACAATACCTCTGCCCGGCGTAATAAAGAGCGAAATAAAAACAGGGAAACCCGTTTGAAGTGGACAGGACAATCATATACACTCACGTGTCAGAACCATAAAAAAAGCAAGTATAGAAGCGCGCGATGGCAGGCAAGTATCGCTCGTTGAGCCTCTTGAAGGGTGGCCGCGCGCGCTCTCTCTCTCTCTCTCTCTCTCTCTCTCTCTCTCTCTCTCTCGTTGTTGTCTGCCGATGAGGCGAATAATCGGATTTCGAGATTACGAGGCTCTTTGCCCACTGCGGCAGCGCACGCGCGCGCGAGCAAAGCGGATCATCGCGCCCAACCTTAGCATTATATACACGCTGCGCGTTATATATCTGCAATTATTTTAATGACCGATCGTAAGTGGCTGCGTGTTTGCCGCTTTTCACACCTGCATGCGATGTGTACCAGAGTTGTGTAATTTTCATCGCGTTGATGTTCTGGGGCATAGAGAAGTGATTTTTATGAAAGGAAATTTTTAAATTCTTTTGATGCAGTTGTTTGTATATCGTGTCCGTCGTTTTTGGTCGATTATTTTCAAAACACATCTTATTAATTAATATTGGTTCGATACTTATACGATTTTTTGATTATAATATTACAGTATATAATTTAAAAACAGGTTCTTGGCACCAGAAATTAAATAAATATGAAATATTCCTGGAGAAATTTATTGAAAACCGAGCCTTTCCATTTGAAACCCACGATAATCGTAGAAATTTTATGTTCTATTTATGAAAATTAAACAGTTGGAACATTCCTAATATATCAGTATCATCATTTCGAGATTTACTTACACACTTATTCTATCAAAAAACTATATGGTTCAATATCCATTTTTAATAATATACATAATGCAATTTTCAGCGTGCAGTATGATAAATACTGATGCTTTTTCTATTTTCATAGTTAAAGTTCACGAAAAACAACATATTATGTCATATATTTGTACTAAGAAATTTTTTTGTAAATTAAAAAGATATACTACCTATAAAATGTCTCAATTCTTTGTATAAGATGTAACAGTAGACATTGTTTTATGTGTTTTTTATGAATGGTATTAAAGCAAGTGTAAGTAACCATTCTAAAAGTTGAATTCAACATTCACCAAACTAAGTAAAAATATATATTCAAAAAATTTGTCACCCATTAATTTTATTGGTCATTATAGAAACTCATTTTCACGATTGCCTTAAAAATGAAAAATTTGCTCACTGTAGATACAATATTACGAAAAAGTTTGCATAACAACTGTTTGGAAGCTTGTTATTTAGAAATACAGGTATAAAATCAATTTCTTCAATCTAGAGTTCATTAAGCGCAATCTAAATTCAAAAGATAAGCTTATTCATATGCATTTCATTAATCCAATATCTAGGGTAGATGTCCGTATTAGTGTGGGTTTAAGAAACTCTTCAGTTTTGTCGCATAATAATAGACTATTTAAGCGGTATCAGAGATTCCGGGTGGTTTATATAGATAATAAAAGTAATAATCTACACGAAACAATTTTTTTTATAAAAAAATATTAATATTTACGAAAGTTACAAGCAATATAAAAAAAAAAATTTTTGTACGCATTTGTGTGCCCTAGCAGACAACAAAGTACATTTTTGTGTGCCCCGTATTAATGTGGATATACACGTTTGTGTGCCCCACATTAGTGTGTCTTGATAATATTATCATTGCCAACAAAATTATTTTAACTGTAGTGCATTTATAATCAATTTCTAACCCTTGTTTACATTGAATGTTAATTAATTCCAATATGGTAAAAACTGCTGAAGGTCGTCAGTGCGATATGAAATAACGTTTGTGCGCAGACAACCTAACCTAACTTTCCTGTTCAAGCGCCGATACGAGCATGCTCGTATTGTATTTGTGCACACACAAATCTGGACAAGTCGTTTTTCACTGCCCTATTAGTAGACACCATTAATTAAATATTAAAATCAATTGAAAACCTTTATATTAAGGTTTATTATATAACATAATATTATTTTATGATATAATCAATTGTATCCCACATTAAAATCCTTCCGAAACATTATTTAATGTTACTTTTAAAAATGTCATTTCTTAGGAAGTTTGGACAAGGAACCACCGTGACACACCGCAAACCGTGAAACATATTTTTTAAAGTTCTTTTTTAATGTTATAGTAAATGAAAACAAATTAAGTAATTAATTCTATTTAAACTTAATTAACTATACTTTATGAAAAAAAATATTTTAGTGTTACGTTTTTACTTGTTTACTTCTAGGATATGTTTTAATAATAGGGCACACAAATATGGACAGGCACACTAATACGGACCACCACCCTATAGAAATCTGAGAAAAGTATCATCTTCAGCTCCGAAACTCGGCGCATAGCTCTGTCCCTTTACACAACTTCTATCCCGTTTATCGCTAGCATCGAAGATAATTAACAAACCACGACTAATAAATCCACGGATTACAGTACGTATATGCGTTTTAATTAAAAGCGACCGATTTATAGCTGACTTGCTGCGTGTCGTCAGCGCGCGAGAAAAAAGCCAATGAAAACGACAGTGACAAATAAGATTACGTCCAGTCTCCTCGCCCCCTCTAATTCCTCGGTCTCTCCTTCTCTCTCCTATGCGCACGTGAGATCTTCGCTTCTCATTTCTCCTCGGCGAACTTCCCAAATTGACCGGGCGCGATTAATTGACGTTATGCCCTTCGAGAGTTGGCCCGCGGAGATTCGAACCGACAGCTTCGGATTTCGCGCGTCCGGGGGTTACCCCGCTGTCTCTGTATAGACGCGAGCGCATCGATGCTCACTGCCCGCATTTCCGACAAGTTTGCGGCTAAGGTACACGGATCGTGCGTATATATATAATCTCGACGACTTAACGCGTGGGGTCCGATTATCTTTCGAGCTGTACGAGATAACGCCCTGATTTCCGGAGCAATCATTTATAATCAACTATTTATTTATAATATTTTTAGATGGATACACGAATGACCAAAATATTAAAAAGATAATTTAAACGATTAACTTTATCAGGTTTAGTTTAAAATTTGTTTCCTTGTTTTAATTGACATAAAATTATATTTACCACGTAAAGAAGATATAGATCCATTATAATATACGCAATTAAAACTAATCTAAATCACTGCTAAACAAATATTAAAGGTCTTTATCGGTCGCATGAAATTTAATCGACTTTCGTGTAAGTATAGAGATAACGCGTAGCGATTTCCATAATGCAGGCATCAACGCGCTTGCCGGAAAAATATTCGCCTCACATAAATAACGCAAAGTAGCGAGCGACAGGAAAAACTTTTCTGCACATTACGCGCGCAATTTATCCGGGAAGCCTCCGCACCCTCGCGCACATCTTCGCTCCGCGAGAGAACTCGCACGTTATACCTATACACGCCCACGCGCGCTCCGATCGATCTAATACCCGATAATGACTCTTATGAAATACACATATAATATATATATCGGGAAAACATTTTTCCGTTCTCGCTCCCATCGTCGTAGCAGCTTCCTTTTCGCATCGCAGAGGCATCATCCCCGTGTGCACGACGACTATATACGTGCGCCTACACACCTCGATGAGCCGCGACCCTCGAAAGCCCAGAGGCGAATCGCCGTGAATAAATAACTATTTCGTGCCGCGTCGCCATGGCGACGAAAAGATGGATTTGGTGCGCGAGGTATACGCAGGACGACGACGAACGCAGGAAGGACACGCGATCGCGTCACACGAGGGAATCTAGGCATAGGTACTCGGGCGTGGAACCCGTTCGCGCGTATGATGTTTTCGTGTATGGCGCAATTCGGGTGCCCCATTAAGACCTTTTCGTCGGTTGAAACCGACGCGTGCGCACGGATGCTTTGCTCGAGACGTGTAACGGACCGTAAAAATTATTATAGGGAGCAGTTGTGCATTATTTAACGTGGAAGATGGTCGAAAAATAATGGTTACGCTTGAAATCTTGCGGAAAATTGAATTTGTTAAGAATTGCATTTTCAACGTTGTACGTGAACTGCAAACACTATAGTTCGTTGCTGAAGGATGTTAATTATATAACATACAGTGCTGGATGGCATTAAAATTGAAGTATTACCTTTTAATCGTTACATGGACTTTTGATGGATTTTTAATATTTTAATAATTACTTATCCTTAATACTAAAATAATTGGATTTCAATAATACTTCCGTTATTACTTTGACGTAATGTTTATAGAATATATAACTTACGCGGTTGCCGTGTAATTTGAGTTCTTAAGTTGAAATTCTACAAATACAAAATTTATAGGTGATTTAGTGGCTCTACAGTGCTACAACCGTAATTATATCATTTTTTGTTTAACTGGATTAAGTAAGATCCTGTTTGACATTATTAAGTATTCTTTTTCGTTTCCTTTGCAGCTACAATGTTTCTATTCTCCTGATGGCTGCGTGCATCTATTTTAATTAGTATGTTATCATTCTAAATACGTATGCCCAGATTGATGGTATCAAAAATTTTCTGTGATTGATTACTTACGTTTAAAGTTAAACATAATAAATTAATTACTAAAAATCTTTTTAAACAATTAAATGATATGATCACATTGCATTATTTTAGAAAAATTATGCATGATGGGAAGTTGTACTAAATAGTTCTGTAAACTTTAAAAGATTCATAAACTTCAATATATATTACACAACTATGTAGGCCTAGAGGAAGTAAAAAATAAAAAAAAAATCATGTCTAGTAAACTTTTATATTTTTATTTTAAGTACAATGAAAAATTATATATGAAACCTATACATACTTACATATTTTGACAATAAATTGTAACGGGAGGCCTGGGGAAATCTTTTGTAATTCCACGAACCGAACCCTAGAACACGGTGCCGTCGAGTGCTACTTCTACGCCGAGCACTCGGGGTTGATGTTCTCTGGATCTCTGTTTACAAATGTCGAGTTCACGATTGAACTCGACTTTTCCGTGTGCCGGAAAGGGTTAATACTCGCGCTAGCTAGACGCGAGGCGCGGCCACTCAGAATGATCGTCGTCTTGGTTCGACGATCCCGCGGAGGCGGCGGTATCCGGGAGAAGGTTAGGTAAAGGTTAATAAATAACGAGTGGTCTTGGTTACATTCAAAACTATAACAAGATCTATTCTAAATTATCCTATACAAAATACGCGTCGCGTTGCGCGTTGACAAGAAGGCGGGGGATCCGCCGCTCGGCGCGGGCGGATCGATGTGATTGTTTTTCGTTGGGCCGGCGATCAAGACACCGGCCGCTCGCCGCTGCGCGCCGAAAATACAAATCAATCGCTGCGCGGAAAATAGGCGAAGAGTCTTACCGGGAGGGAAGTGCACTCCCCTCGTCGCTCGCTCACGAATCCGCTCCTGCGTCAGGCCTTATCCTCCGGTCGACTTCGGAGTTTTCAGGCCGAGTCCTAACGTGCAGCGTTCACCTACAGACGCTTCGGACCCCAGGAGTGGCTCGGATTGCTCACGTGCGCTGCTCTTCGTGATCGGTACGTGTACGGGCGCTGCTCTGCACCGGTGAGGACGCACGATACCGTTTTCTTCGCGGACGATCAAATTAACTCGCGTACGCGCGGTTCGACAGCCCGAGAGAATCTGATTCAAAAAGAATCGGGCGCGACTTAGCAACGGTCAAAGTCGCGCCTGCCCCGCGCGTAGCTAACGCGAATACATCGTCCGAGCGATGTCAATACTCGCTCGAGATATACGAATTCGCGGGAACGAGAGCCTAACGGGTTCGATAGAATACGGAGGACCGAGATGCTTATCTTCACCGTATTTTATCTTGGAACCTCGTTATAAAATAAATAAATAAATAATTATGTAAATTATGATAATGAAATAACAATCTTTGACTGTGTGTTTAAAGTTGAATAAGGACTGATGTGAAAAGCTTTAATTAATTTCCAATGATATTATTATTCATGACTTATAGTTCTCTAAGCAGTATTCAATGGCCATATAAAAATATGGATCAATCTCTTCAACATAATGAAGTGCAAACAAAGATAAATATTCCCATGTAAGAATTTTAAATAATGGTTTTGAATTCTTATTTTTACATTCACTTATAGAAATAATTGCTCTACTATTCTAAATAAAAAGATAATATACTTCACAGATATTTTTCTGGAAACAATGTTTAAAGTAATTATTCAAAACTTCTTTTTGTAAATTAGGTTTTCATGTTTGGGTTTGAAATTTCTTTCATTATATTCGTTCTCTTACACGTTATCTTAAAGACATGCCAAAACTTTTTGTTTGACCCGATAATTGATAATTTTATAATTATTAAGATTTTACACATTATATCAAATAGAATTGACTTTTTCAGTATATTCTCTACTTAAAAGTAGAAAAAAGTAGAATAACGTATATAACTGTAATGATAGGTAACATAAAGAACGCGTATAGTCAATTTGAATCTAGTTAGCAAAATTAAAAATTAATTAAATTTACTACTATTAAAATTAAATATAATTCTATAATATACATACTCTACTGTTGGACTAACCACCCATCTCCTATCTACGCATTTGGTCATTATATAAAGTGTTTATCACGTACTGCGAGAATTTATACTTAGATTATATTATATGTTATTCTTGTTTTGGTCACATAATCAAATCTTATCAATAATTGTCACAAAACATTACCACTACTTGATTATTGTATCTTTGATCATACTCGATGTAAAATATTCTTTTACTTTCCATTTTCCATTTAACTTATATTTATCAAAGTATTTTAAGTAACCACAATTTTTCAAATCTACAAGATCTTATATGTATGCGAAAAAAATAAATGTTCCTATACCGAGCTATTTTTCACATCGAAAGAGCACACTTAGAAACAGCCCTCCTGTAAAACCTTTCAACACAGGTTATTTTTTTTCTTTACTTCTCGCAACCGTTCCCCTTATGACGCAAAGCATCGCACAGGAGAGAAAAAAAAAGAAAAACTCATCGTCTCTCTCTCATTAAAGCGCTTTTAACGGCACGGCATCAGCCTCGGAGCACACTTTCGTCAACTCATCACTGCATCGCCGGCAGATCCAACACTTTCAGCCCAACACAACGCGGATCAATCACGTGTCAAGCATTGTACACTACTTATATAACGACGCAGCTCAGAGCGCGCGATTTGTCAAAACCTCACATCGCGCGCATCTCGCGCGTGAGGCTGCTTATCGTCTTCGCGCCTCGCCTGGGGGATGGGAGGGATAGGTGCGCGACTTGACAAATTGTCGTGCCGCAAGAAGGGTGCGGGCGTAGTATGAGGGTGGCCCCCCGGAAAATAGAAAGAGAGATAGTACAGCTGTTCTGGTCCATAATAGCCGTTAGGGTGAGAGAGAGAGAGAGAGAGAGAGAGAGCGAATTGCCAGAGCAAGACAGAGAGAGATATATAACCGCTCGTGCGGGAGGTTCGCTGCCGGCGCGATATATGTATAGTGTGTGCGCGCTACTTCCATTACAGTGCTGCGGGGCTACGACGGGTGTATCTTCGAATTACCGGCTGAGGAGGGGACGGCAAGTAAGACAAGACACGACATCACGAGCGTGCGCAGCTCTCGACACAGACCTGCTATGTACAGACGCGAAAGTGCGGGAATGCTTTTTCCATTCTTTTTTTTCTGTTTTTTCGTATATAGTTACAGGGCCTGTGCCAGGGATATTTTTTGTATAGGGGAAGTGGGCGATTTATCGATATTTTCCGTGCGAGAGTTGATTGATGGGAGGCGATGATCGTGCCGCACGCGTTAGGGGAGATAGCGTCGATTTCTCGGGGGTTCGCTACTCGTGAGCGCCGTATCTGCATGTTCATCTAATCGAGATGGCCTCGGGATTAGCGCTGCGCGGTAATTTTTCTAATACCGGCTAATCATGCGCTTCGCACCTTCGGGCGAGAGTTCTGTGGCTAATTGTACTGTTAAACAAGAGTTCTATGTTAAATGATGTATGGCGATTTAGTGGATAATAGACATATGATGATTGATGATCATCTACCAATGAAAGTTTCTTAAGGAAAATAAGGTGTTTCAATTCAAATAAAACCGGCATTTTAGTTCTGATCAATGATGGTTGCTATCCGTTAATTTTTTACGGGTCAACGTGGATGTTTTAATTATCAACTCAAGGTCATAATTTATAAATACTCAAGTGGGACACATTTTTGTAAGAAATCTTAATTATTTTAATCCATGATTATACAACTTGTTCTGAAAATGTATGCGTCTGTAAACATAATCCTGTAGAGCGCAAAATTCTAAGAAAAAAGTTCCTTTACCATTTTTCCATATGACTAGTACTTTTTTAGTAACTGATGTTTTTAAATTGTTTGTTTTTAATAGAAAATGTATACCTATGTTTATAAGATGATATCTATAGATATACAATTCCTATTAAAAACGAACAATTTAAATACATCAGTTACTAAAAAAGTACTAGTTATATGAAAAAATGGTAAAGGAACTTTTTTCTTAGAATTTTGCGCTCTACACGATTATGTTTACAGACGCATACATTTTCAGAACAGGTTGTATATACTGTTACGTCCGTGACGTATTCTTAAAAATTAAATATTCGTATTTCCATTCGTAATTTCCTGACTCACAAAATTATGTGATTGCGAATTTAAACGACCCAGCATTTCGACAACGCAACCGCGTGACGCAGCGAGCCACAAACTTCGCGAAAGCATACGCGCGTCGTAATTTTGTTTATACTCAGTACTTTTTAATTTGAAATCGAACGGCTTACATCACAATGATTATTTAATTTGTTTAAAAAGATGATCTCGACTCCTCGTCAAAATCATCTTGACCTAAATTAATAGTGTTATAAAATAAACGTAATCACCCGCACAATTTAGTATCTCACGCCAGACCGCAAACTCCGTAACACTCCGGGCGACAATAGGAGTAGCTATTTTGTAAGGGTCAATACGAGCGTAAGTTAATCTACGGATCAAATCTTTTATCAATAAACAATTTGGAAGTGTTTCAAATCTTGATTATTTCATTTCGAGAACCCACATCGAAGAAAAGGTAACTAATCATCATAATTTATCCAAATAAAAATATAAGAGTATATTCTTCTCAACTGCCAAAACTTCGCAATACACTGAGAAAGAAGTTTTAGAATTTTTACAATACTTATAGGAAAAAATACTATACTGTACGGAGAATCCTACCACAAGATCGCACAAGTGAGATATTTACTAAAATTCTAATAACTTTTACAAAACTTTCCTATTGTAAAAGGAGATAGCGATTATTATCAAATTGAAGCTTATAGAGCCAACTTCAGAGCGTTATCAAAAAATTTCATTGGCTAATAGAGTAGGTATAAGAAAGGTTAGTGTCTACAGGTGCGCGTAGCGCGCTCTGCTTAGAATCTAGTAATGTAAATTTTACCTAGAAAACTAGTAAATTTTATTATACTGGATAACGCTTTTCCTGTACAGTATAGTAATTTTAGGAGTACGCACTGCACTGCGCATGCGCGCTACCATGAAAACAACATAACATCGCGCCGAATCATTCTAACCTACAATTTTGTTGAAGAAAACTTGCTTTAGATATAGTATAGATAAGTTTTTTTATTAATTACTTTGATCAACACTTAGATAATTATCCATAGATTAATATCCAATTTGTTTTTAAAGTTTGATAAGAATAATTCACTTTTATAAGTATTGTTATACTGTAACATGTGTAGACGATTCGAAATGGTAAGATCGCTTGTCAATTCGAAGGACTAGGTTCGATTCCCTATTCCGGAAAGATTTTTTGATCGTTTAAATTTAATATAATTTAATCAGATCTGTTTATTCTTAATAAATTCTTAGTAAAACGAATAAAATCAGTGAAAAAAGTATAAAAATTACTATACTGTTTTATAAAAACTATTAAACTGACATCTTGTGGTGAGATTTCCCTACAGTATAGTAAAATTTCCTATAAGTATTATAAAAATTACACAATTTTTTTCTCAGTGACGTATAAGTGCATGATACATAGGAGCAGATAATATTATACGTCCTCAGAGGATAATAATCTGAATGAATTTAGAATGAGTTTGCATCATCGTGAACTTTAAATTTGATAATAATCTATATTATTTGATGATTCGATCTCTATGATAATGTTTGATATATCTGTTATTATAATACAATAAATTAAAGTACAACGTATATCAAAGACGCATAACAAGTAACGGGAGGCCATTTTCTATACCATGACCCATTTTATTCATTTACTAGAGTAATGAATAAACTATACAATATATATATATTTTTATTAAACAGCCTTGGCAGACTAACTCGAAGTATTCCCAAGGTTTCATCATAGAAGAATATAGAAAATATCACTGGAGCGCCTAGACACAGTTCGAAATTGACAAAAAGCCATTGAAAGATAACAAAAAATATTTCCTTAACGAAAGCGACATTAATCGTGCGGGTAAAAGCAGTCGCCGGGAGCTCTATATACTATAGCCGAGAGCAAAATTATAAAATAACAAAAGGCGAGGTTGCGCGCGTCGGGTGGTAGTTAGCCGCGTGCTTTATCTGCGCGGTCGGTTTCTCCACGAGCGCCTCGTAAGCCCCGCGGCGGCTCCTTCTTCCATCCCCTTTAGCCTGAGTCTGCAGTCGCTCTCTCTACCTCGCTCGCCGTTGTATAAGGGGTCGAGAGGAGATAAAATGAGATCGTGTTCTCTCTCTCTCTCGCTGAGAGAGCGCCCACGTAAAGAGAGAAAGAAATTGCTACATCGTCCACGAGAATTATCTCTCGCGCGCTAAAAAAAAAAGCTCCGTGTGGCGTGTTCTCGAATAATGCCCGTCGATTCTCCTTTGCTCTGTGTGTGTGTGTGTGTGTGTGTCTTCTTGCCGATATATGGACGGCGACTGATTGACCGCTCGTATAACGCTTTGCCGGACAGCGCTTCCTGTTTTATTCATGATTACGCCAACTTATCTTCTCACCCTCGGGAGAGAGAGCGAGTGTGTGTGTGTGTGTGTGTCTTGCTAGCTGGACGAGCTTTATTAGAGCTACATTTTACGACGATTTCGAGTGCGATTCACGCGTTTCTATATCGTTAATCGAATCATTTTTCTTTTCTTGTGGGCCCTTTTTGATTTTGGCTTGGCGTAAATGTAAATAAAGATGTGGTCGTCATGGTGTATTGAGGATAATAGGGCCTATGAAGTAGTTGAAGACGAAAGTAGTCAGACGTGAAGTTGTGCGAAATGAGAAATAAATATACGTACACAATTAGATTTATATTGTCTGTAGTTAATTGTCAAAAGGTAATGTTTACTTTTACCGAAGTTAATAAAATAATGTATTATCTTGCCACGTAAAAGACACAATAACCCATAACTAGACAGAAGTATATCCCACTTTGGGATTTGTGACACATTACATATAGACGTATAAGCAAATATCTAATAGCATATCATATTTCTAGCTGACATTATTTACTTTGGGGTTCACACCAAATCTACAAATCAATGTTATTTCCTAATGTTGATATGTGGGTGTAACCTTACCATAAGTGCTTATGAGATCTATATTGAAATTTACAAACCCACATATATTCTTTCATCAA
Organism: Torymus aiolomorphi; assembly: GCA_036365515.1. Taxonomy (NCBI): domain Eukaryota; kingdom Metazoa; phylum Arthropoda; class Insecta; order Hymenoptera; family Torymidae; genus Torymus; species Torymus aiolomorphi. The sequence continues at coordinate 123,263,642 of CM070877.1, read as the reverse complement.
TTCTAATATCTACCTTTGTCCAATGTAATCGAACGCGCTATGTTCTCGAAGCTACATCATCGCGCTTCGAACGGTTTAATTGCCGAGCAATTCGCGCGTCTTAACTCTGTCCTTTGTCAATACCCGCACAAATCGAGGCTGGGCGCACGCGCCAACAAAGGCAAACACAAACGTCCCGACAACGGCAGACTAAGCCGAAACCGAAAAACTAAGAGAAAAGAGGGAACAGCCGCGCAGGAAGGAAGGAGAAAGAAAGACAACGCCGCGGGGCAGGAAGTTGCAGCGTGAAATTGAGAAAAAGCTCAAAGAGAGAGAGAGGGGGAGAGAGAGAATTGCCGCCCTGCTCCAGCCCCGGGAGGAGAGACGAACAAAAGCCGGGACTGAAGTGGTTGCCAGTGCCATTGTCGCCCCCTCCGGGGAGAGAACAGCACAAGGGAGGGAGAGAAACAACGAAAGGAAGAGGGAGGGAGAATACCGAGGTCACCGCAGACGCACAGAGAAAGGCAACTCTAGCCCGCGCGCGGAAAACACTTGAGCGGACGACGGAAGTTCATAAATTTGACACATCCGCGATAGGTTTGCGCGCCCATTCAATGCCACCGGGAGCACCAGGGCATGTATATATTCACGAGTGTTCTGCAGGCGCGATCATTTGCATGAGCGTTAATTTTTTCCGGCTAGGTTACTCTTTGCCGCGGTCGCGTTAATCATTCACGGGAGAGGGGACGACGCAGCGGGACTGCTGCTTTTCTGCGCGGGGGCATTTAGAAATGGTAATTTGCGGTGCAGTCGGCTGACCTCCGATTCAGTTGAAAAAGGGCTTGTTAGGGAGTTCAGGGACTCGGTGAGCTTGTAGATTTAGTGGATGGCGAGTCATTTATTTGGAAAAAAGAGTGGGCTAAATAGAATAATTTTATAATTCGTTTATTAATACCATTCTTTAAGGTAATGTGATACCTACACTGTTAAAATTCTGCATGAAAATTAATGTATGTACTGGAAGCAAAATTTCATTGCAGTACATTAAATTTAATGCAAATTTTATTAAATTTAATGTACGGTACATGAAATTTAGTGTAAATTGCATTAAACTTAATGTAAATTTTATTAAATTTAATCTACATTGCATTAAATTTAATGTACTACGATGTAATTTTGCTTCCAGTACATACATTAATTTTCATGCAGAATTTTAACAGTGTACGCTATTACTCAAAATTGGGTTCTCGTTTTTCTCATTCAACTTTTAATTTTAAGAAAAAAACTCTTTGATATGTTATAGTTCTTTATTAAACTTAAAACGTGTCAAAGAGTTTTTTTCAAAAAGTTTAAAATTGAAGGAGAAAAACAGAAACCCAGAATTGAGTAATAGTGTGGGTATCACATCACCTTAATCATGTTATTTCTTCAGCCACATTTCAGGCACTATAAATATTTTTATGACAAAAAAAAGGAACGAAACTGCAATGTTTATAAATGATGTTATAAAAAGTGTCCGCTTTATCGGTATACTATATATTTGATCTATCTTCTCAAAAAATATAAAAAACTGGAAGTTGCTGAGAAAATTACTTCTTTGAACGTGAGAAATAAACTTTGAAATATGTCACTGGCACCGAGTTACTTTTATCTCACTGAGTTACTTTTATTTTACTCTTCTTTATCAAACAAAATACATACCTATTTCCATAACTTTTACCGTTATTCTTTCTTGATTTACAACACGAAAATTTATTTCAACGGTAATACAATAAAACAATGTCGTTCTCAAATACATTAATTAACACGCGAAATATCATTCTCATTAATATAAATACAAAAGCTACAATTAATCTTTCGTAAACACTTAACTATTACTTTATTTTTGCCAGGTCTCATAATTTCCCCGTCGTTTCCCAAATTCCACGCATATCTCGTTACCAAATCACACGGGAGCATCCACCTCCAGCCCAATCTGATGTTCCTCGAATTAAGAAAACGACTAATTACGATTCATCGCCCGACGTGCGCATATTTCACAAAAACGAGAGAGAGAGTGCAAGGAGATAGGAGGTAGCATTAATAGCGTATTCATATCGGCCCGCGAAACGAATTTATCTTCTGAAAATCGCGATTCCCATCACGCGCACACCAGCTCGACTGCGTCACACGCTCTCCCACACGCGCGCGCATATACCGAGAATATATATAGCTATATACAGCGGCGCGCGCAAAGACGACCGACTGCAGGCGCGGTTTCATTAACCGGAAGACGTCAGAGAGTTAAGCAATAGAAGGAGAAAGAGAGCGCGAGGGAGAATCAATCCTTCCTTGGGACATTAGAGGTGCGTGGTGGTGGTGGTAACGACGCGTCGTCAGTTAATCAAGTCATTTCGTTCCTACGGGACTGGAATGGCTATTTGCTGCTCTCTCTCTCCCTCTCTTGCCCCGACATCATCGATTTCTTGCTCCCTCGACTTTCCCGCCGGAATTGCCTTCCTTTTCGTGTGTGCGTGCACGGCTGTCCGAGAGAAGGTGTAACAGTGTATATACAGCCACGCTGCGACGCTTCGAAGAAAATAAAGTTGTAGCAAAGTTTCTAATTCTTCCCGGTGGTAGGTACGTTTTTACGACTTACGTTCGTATATACTAGTTTCCTCCCGTATTTATAGTGTTTATTCGACTGCTGCGATAAATTCTTTGCATTTGCAATTGCTATCGAACACTTTGAGCCTGCTCTTGCGTTAGATTTTATCTGCGAAAATATGGTTATATAAGTTGTAGCTGTATACGCTTTTCGACACGAAAAATGCATACAGTCGATTGCAATGCTGTGTTCAATATCGATTTTGCATATTTCGCAAATATCTTCGAATAGTATAGGGGAATGTAAACACGATAAAGTTCGCATATATCCATTTGGGAATTTGCTGTAACTTTATTTATAACTTCGATAGCCATAAATGTGATAGCGATATATTATTCGTTTCTCTATATGATGCAGTAACACAAATAAGCTTCGAAAGATAACAAAAATATGATAAGCGTACAATTGTTAGTTTTCGTTTTGTTTGCCTTTTTTTTGTATATAAATTCATTCATTTTCAACATAATTATACTTATAAACGTTGATTACTAAATTAAGATCATTCGTAAATACTCTGAAGAGCAGAAAAATGAAATACTTTGTACAAAATCTTTCCATAAAAATAAATAATTCGCTTCTATATATTTTTCAATTCCCAACGAACAAAAGACGCTTATCACCCAGCCATAACCATTTAAACCTTCGCGAATAATATTTCGGCATCAGAGCGCCACGAACTTCGATTCCGTGCAGGACCCCCTGGTTTTGTTTTTTAATAAAATCAGCGCGGCGAATCGTTAAGCGAAATCCTCGTGCGAAAATTTCGCGCGCCCCCCACCCGAAAGTCTCATTTGCACGTCAGAATAAGCCGAAATAAATCATAAATATTAAATGAGGAGGATTCCGCGCCGGGGATTACGAGGGTCGTCGCGTCGTACGTCGTGCGCGCGCGCGCGGGGCGACAATTGCAAAGTCCCCCCCAAAGCACAGTCTGTTCGGCCGAGAATTTCAATGACAATGCGTACGCCCGACTTGCCGCGCCGTGCCGATTCCAAATCCAATTGACGCCCACTCGAGTCGCTCGTGAAAACTTTTTAAATGCCCGCGATGAAAGGAAACATTTATTTATGCTTCTCTCCTCCCACAGCGCCACCGCTGTGGCGTTCTTCTGCCGTGTAAATAAGAAGATCGGGGGTCGCAGGAGAGTGTGTATGTGTATGTGTGTGGAAAGAGAGGGAGCATTTCGTGAGATATGAAAGGAGGAATTTACCTTACAAGGGGCGTATATTTGCACGTTTAAAGTATTGGTGTGCTCGTGTACTTTATCAAAAAATACTGGGGATTTTTATCGTGCCTAACACTTTCAGTGAGCATTTTACTTTATAATGATTTATTTAAAGAAATATATCACGTTATTGTTTTCGAATCTTTGTAAGCAATATTATATTTCACGTTGTTTTAATGGTTATACTTGGGTTTCTTTGATTCTTGCACATGTTTTATATTTTATGAATTTGTTTATGCAAAAATATACCACGGAATATTTGAGAATTTAAATAAGAATTGCTTTACAAAGTGAAAAGTTCTAAAGCTAATTTTGATGCATCGGCTTTGTGTCAGCGAAGAGTAGTTTGTTTCTCATCAATACCGAAAAGGAGCAATATATTAGAAGAGGGAATTGAAACATCGATCTGGGATAGCCAATACAAACCACCGATTTCCCTCTGGGCGAAAAAAAATGCAACTGAAATGACAATAAAGATAGATTGCTCTTTCTCAGAAGTTCGAGTCCTAAAACTAAAGTTTTATGAGAATTTTTTTATTAGATTTTGCTACTTATCATGAAAATATATAAAAACAGCATCTAACAAATTAAGTATACAACATAATTCAAATACTAATTGCAATGAAATATAATATTCATATTCATTTGATTGTGATAAATGTTAAAAGATGGATTTCACTTAAGCGTTACGAATTTTCATTGAAAATATCCAGCACCCAAAACCATCGGTACATCGTCGACTGGAAAGGTAAATAACGATACAAACGTTGCTTTCCAACAAAGCATCTCATATTTCCAAAGCCAAAGCTGTAACAACGCGAAATATTGCATTTCAAATGCAAAAGAAAAACAGTTACACCATCTATACATATACGTCTGTATTATGTGTCGCCCCCGAACAAAACGCGCGCAATCGTCCTTGCACCGCAGTAAAACAGCCATGCAGGCTCCGCCGGGAGAACTTAACGAGGAAAGCCCGCGCGCGTAAAGCCGCGCTGCGAGATCGCAAAAAGCTGCAACAAAGCCGCCGAGGCGCGAACGGAGCCGCGCATAAAGCCCCCCGCGTGCAATCGTTTCCCGCTCTCCCACCACCACCGCCGCCGCCCTCCTTTTTATATTCCTGCGCGTCGACGCGCGGGGGGTGTGCGCGCGCATTGTTCGCGGGGACGTATATATACATAGACTCGCGCGCCTATATTAAGTCGCGTAATTGAGATTTATTAATACAGAGGCGGCTCGCTGCGCGCTCGTTCTCTAGGTTTACGCGCGGTATACTCGGGCGACTTCGACGCCTCTCTGAGGAGCGAACGCGGGGGCGGAGGAGGAAATGCGAACTATGACGAGGCGCGCTCGCGGGAATTTGAATAAGGCGCCCGCGTCGCGCTTTGTATAGATGCGCGGGTTGACGGGCTGGAATATGGAGGTTTACGCAATAATTGAGTGTCAAGTTTTCGCGGTTTATGGTGAAAGTTGGGAAGGTTACATTTATGATGATCATCTTTTACAATGTATCCCGGTAAAATAAAAAATGTGGTTAAAGCTCAAAGCTAAAACTGCATTAAAATATTTTTACGAAATTTATGTTCCAAGTTTTTATGAAGCGGGTATCATCCTGGGAAACTCGGTAACTTTCTTTCTATAACTGCTTTCTAACGATCCGCAGTAACATTTTATATTAAACTCTTTACTTTTTTTAATCAAACCAAACCTCTTTGCTGGGATAAAAAGACGATGATGAAACCGCGTGGTTCCAGCAAGAGAACGCGCATCTAATAAGATGAGACGATTTAGCGGCGTGTGTCCCGAGCCGAAAATCGCACGGCGGATTCATTAGAGGCGCAGCCGGTCGTAGACCCTCCGCACGACCAAACTGCCGTTAATAAAACCGAGAACGATCAGTCATACAGCTTAGCACTTAATGAAAGCGCAACACCGCTTCACGAAGTCGTAAGCCTGGCTTTTCCGGGCTTACATACACTGAGAAAACTGTCGTAGGAAAATTTACTGAAAAGCTAATAAAAATTACTATTTTTTATAGCAACGATGGGATATCATGGAAATTTAGGTATTTTTGCTAACTAATATAGTAATTTTTGTAGCCAAGCTTAAACTTAAAAAAATTGATTTTCATGATTTTATATCTATAGGATACCTAATATTTATACAATATTTAATATATTATTAATTAAATTTAGCTATACAAGAAATAAATAAGGAAATAAAAATTTTTTTTTACGGTGATTGTGTATTCGAACCCTGGACCCTCCGCACGCTAGGCAGACGCGCTAACCTCTTACCCACGTGAGCTTCTTGAGTACAAAATTTTGGAACTGATACATTGGCTACCTTCGCTTACGAGAGAACTTTGATGATTATTTGATAGCAATAAATAACTATGATAATATAAAGAAATAACTCATAGCTCACCTGCACAACGTAAAAATAAAACAACTGAATTGATATTGTCGATGTTTTTGATAACTTAAAAGGAAGATAATCTCAAATTGCGGGAGAAACATAACCTCAATCAGACACGTGCTCCCGGCGTGCACGCAATAAGTACTACATGTAGAGGGTACTTTTTGCTATGTGTAGTAGTAAAAATTATTAAGATACCTTGTAAATATTCCTGAACTATAGCAAAATTTTTTATAATTTGCTTATATCCCCGCGTTGCTATCAAATATAGTAATTTTTGTTAGTTTTTCAGTAAATTTTCCTACGACAGTTTTCTCAGTGTATAGGGCCTATACCGCGTCGACAACTCCTCAACGGCAGCGGTCGAATGTCAAACGAATCGGCGTTTATCTGCCCGCAAATACTTTCTGCGCTACATTTTTTTGACATTTGATTTTTTTTCACCTGTTTAAGACATTTTAAAGAAGCAGTAAATAAGCGCTTACATTTTCATGTATAAAGAGATTTTTATATAAAGGTTAAATGATTACAGGTTGTCCGATGTACTTTTTTAAATTAACTGCACGGAAAAATTAAAGTGAAATTGGTTTGAGGAAATGAAAAAGGTGTAATTAGATAATTATGATCAGGGACCTTCTTCTAAACAAAGTTTTTTTTTTATTTTATTGTACCTCTGCTTACATAGTTCAAGCTATGTATTATACATACAAAAATATTTTTTAGTCATGGTCAAATATTTGACAGATAAATTGAGACAACGGGATAGTACCGTGTGTGTGCTTACACGTGTGCCTATCTTTTTAGTATAGTCACTGTTGGAAATGACAACGACACACTCACACATACACAGCTACACACAGGGATATGCTGCTGCAGTAAGGAAGGGTGCAGCAAAACTCATCTGCAGTTTTTATGGCACTTTTCCTAGACGTCAAAAACTAAAAGAAAGCAGAAAGAAAGAAAGAAAGAAGAGTCAGTCGTCGGAGAACTACCAACCAGTACACACAGTTCTACAGCTCAACAGTGCTTTATTCACATTACAATGTATTAATTTAACCTTGATTATACATTCCATACCTTACTTACAAATTACTTATATATACTACTCTTTTATTCATACTGTACGGATATTATCACTGTAATAAAGAATTAAATATTCTAACAGTCACTATAAAGATTTTTAACTAAAACCAAGATAAAATAATAAAATTCGAGAGACTCTTCAGTAATAATTTACTTTGTAACATAAAATTCAGATAACAAGATTTATTATATACGATGCATATATAATTAAATCGCTTTACTATCTTATCTAGAGCAAATAATCGCCGAGAAGTATCTTAATGGTCGGAATTAACAAATAAGGCTACGATGTTAAGCAACTCTCTATCGTATATCAAAATGTTGTTTTATGTATCTTTGTCACTTCCGTGATTTTTTATTCTCACGGAAATTGAAAACTTAATTCCTTCAAAATCCCGCTGACGTATTCAACCTTGTCTTTATTTGTTTTCCAATATTTACTAATTCCAACGAATTGAACGAATATATAAATACGACATCTATCAGATACAAACCCTTAGTTGTCTGAGACTCGCCGAATGTTCGACGTGCCAACATGTCTTAGCAAAAAAAGGTGGTTTTATACTTGCTGTGTTTAATATATTTTTATATCTATAAAAAGACGTCAACATGGAGCTTTTATTACTTTTACAAGGTAATATCTACTGAATTCACTATTTCCATTGCTACGCTTGCTTCTTCCCAAGCGTATTTGAGTAAAAAAGTCGATAAACTATACAATCCACATCCAACAGCACCAATCATCCGCGATATTCCCACGGAAAATTATTCACCGTCGAAGCCGCAATCGAAACTTTTAATTTGGCGGTTATAAGTAAACAATGAAGTCGCGTAATAACATCGATGGATGCCTACATCGCTGCGTCTGGGTAATCACAGCTAGAAGGGAAAAAAAAACTCGGTCTCTAGAAGCGCAATTGAAGTCTTTACCTGCGCACAGTATATCGGGGAGAATATCGCGCAGAGCCGAGGGGAGAAGTTGCCACACGCGCGCGCTATCGTTACCGCATGAAACTTTGCTTTGCCTCCCTTCGTGCGCGCGCGCGCGCGCGATCGTAACGGTCTTAAGGCCTACCCTTACCGCCGGCGCGAATCTAACGAACCCCTTTCGTTTCGCATCGTAAATTCGAGCGTCGTTAAAGCGATTAAAAATCGTAAAAGTCGCCCGTATAAAAAAGGAGTGTGCGGACACGCAAATGTAATCACATTATTTATTAAAGTTTCGTCGTGAAGAGTCGAAGTAAAACGCCGAAATATCGGAGTATTTCAAGCTCGTTGTATTAAATTTGTATATTCACCTGAAATGGTTGAATTCTGTAGATACAAAATTAGAATGGATGTCTACAAAAATATGCCTTGGCTAATTTGTCTATAATATACACCATGCAAAGTTAATGTTTACTTATTTTTTAATAAAAATCCTTCTGTACTATGTTCATTTCCCAGAGGAAAAATATTTCTCATACTTAGTATTAATATCGTTACAGCATGTACATACCCCTCCGAAAAAAACATATCGCACAATTACCATGCCATAAAGAAAGAAAAAACGTCTCATAACATTTCCACATCAGATCCCATTCATATTTACATTATAGTGTACAGTATACACGTACGTACCAGCATACGGTATTCATGAATTCATAAATCCGAGACGGTGGTGGTAGAGCCATTAGCCGAGAAGACATATCTCTTCTTTATCGCATCCGATTCCACATGTATTTACGTTAAGGCGGGAGAAGAAAATATTGGAATTGGAGTAGGCAGCTCGAGCGAGCAGCAGAGAAAGTATATATATATATATATATATTTATTTGCTTTTGCAGAGGGATGGCGGGACTCGGTGCTCGGGACTTCGCGTCGGTTGCTGTCCAGCATCGGCAGTCTCTCGAGGGACAGCTCGCCGTGCCCCACCGCAGTAAGTACACGAGAGAAGAGAAGGAGAGAGAGAGAGAGAGAGGAAAACAGAAGAAGAGAGAAAGAGGTAGAGAGCCAATGACGACATCTGCACGCGCGCACCCGTGTGTGTGTATGTGTGTGTGTACTTTCCCCGAGAACCTGGTCCAATTATGAGATTACTTGTCCGCTTTATTTGCCTTAGCTTGCGGCCATTCGTTGCCCTTTTTCCCTAATTGATTTACGTGCGCAGTGAGCACGAAGCGCCCTTGCCTCCTTCTTTTTTCTCTCTTCTTTATTTTTTTAATTATGTATTATAGGTATATAGTCTTGTTAGGTCGTAAACATAACTTCGCGTAGTATGATGAACTTTCGCAAGGTTCTTTTTTCTCTGTTCAATCGTAACAATGCATAAGTTACGAGAAGGAAAAAGAATTAAATCCATACGCAACAGGATTATCCTTTATGATTTTTTGAATAATTATATGAATAAAATCGAATAACGAAGTATTTTTAAACGATCTTCGTGACTTACTTGCAACATTTCAATTTTTCTTTAAGATTTTGTTTCTACGTGAAATACTTACTTTGTGTACAATGTTATAGCTGGGTTATTATTAACATATGTAAATAGAAAGTACGCAGAGTTCAATACGAAAAACAGGGTTTTCATTTCACAATTATTTCTTTCAGGTTTGTATGAGTAGTGACGTAGAAAAAAATTTTCACTTATGATTCGGAAAACAATGTTTTGCTGCTTTCGGCAAACCGTTGTGAAAGATATTCCTGTAAGTCAAATCGATGAACGATAATGATCAATTGCTAATAAATACCGTACCGTGCTGTCTTAGTGATGTCAAAAACTAAATGTTAAAAACACAAAACAAACACGAATTTGCTTAATAAACACTTAAAATAAAAGTTATTCGAAAGAAACTTAAACTGAAGTACACGACACTTTCTCACGAATTCTATTAATTAAAAGCAACTGCACAACACTTTCGATACATCTTGAAAACTGCAAAATAAATGTTTTTTTCATCCACTTTCACACTGAGCCAAAAATATATAGTGTCTCTTACAAAAACGTATTAATATTATATAATATTAATAGCTTTACTGCAGTTGTATTTATCATAAATTATAATTCAAATTACAATGATATAAAATTGATTACTAAAATACGTACAAATTTTTACAAATTATTCTCACGACGAAACCTTATAGTAACAAGTCCTATGCATATTTTTCTAAATGAAAAATTTAAGGAGCTTTTCATATTAAAACCATTGGTGAAGGAAATATATATATATAATGCAAGAATAATAATGTGTTTTCTAAAAGTAGATTTTATTTACTAGGTTTAAGTACTTATGATAACACTCAAAGTGGGACTGATTCAACAATATTTTTATTTTAAACAATAATTTTTTAAATATATAAAATGGAAGTGTTATCATTCACATGGTAAATCCATACTGGGGGTTTTAGTTATACTTGCTTTGATTTTTCAAAGTATAAAAAAACATAATTAATTTTTGTTGTACGAACTGTGCAGTATTTTCCGTAGAAATTTCTGTAGTCGAAATATTTGTAAAAGTTTTATCAGGTACTTTTACAGAATTTCTTGTATAAATATTTGCAGGAAATTCCGTAGATTTTCTTCCTTTGGATATACACGTATAAATAAGTTCATTTGAAGATACATTTGGAGTGCTTTTTTAAAACTCTGTTAGTACTTTCTTACTATGATAAAGTACTTGTCCTCAAAATATTGTTATTTGTATGAATTCTTGAACAAGAATTTAAAAAAGTCAGGGCAAAACCTACTTAAGAATTGAAATAAAAAATTTCCCAATTAATTTAGTTACTGAAGAACTCCTCAAGTGACGTATTTCCTTAAAAAGATTGATCAACTCACTGATTTAGCATTCCAAAGTCACATACAATTAAAAATTCAACTCTTGCAATTAAACACTCTGTCACTCTCGAGCATCTTGATCGGGATATACATCACGGGAGCCACAGCCCCCCCCCCCCTAACCATCACTCAACGGCGACGCACCGTAGCAGGCCTTGTACTACTTAAAACTTGGAAATGCCCCTCATCGAACTTTGCCGAGCGCTGCGCATGGCGTCGGATCTGTAATTAAAGTAGCGTCTCTCGCGGCGGTAAAAACGCAAAGTTCGCTCGGAGCACTCGGGCTAATAAGCGCGATTCCGAAAGCGCCGAGGGTAGGTATGTATACGCACAGAGTTGAAGAGCGCGCCGCTCACGCAGAGACTTCAAAGCGAGTGTCGTTGCTAACTAAACTCGCCGGCTGGCGGCGCTATGGGGGAGGCTTTCCGGCAATCCCAGTCCATTTCTTGATTAAGGCGAAACTCGATCGAAGCGCGCCTATGCCGGCCCCGGCGCTTTATCAATCTCACTGTTTATACGGTGGACACACGACAGAGCTGTCTCGCGCGCGCGTGAACCTTTAACGCGCCGCGCGCATCAAGACGCCTTGCATTAGTGTCAATTAGAGATTGTTTATGGATAGGATGGTGTAGACGGGGAACGTGTGTCCGTTGGGATATCGATATTGAGATAAGTTGGAAGTGTGTTAAGATGTTGTGAGATGGCTCGGATAATCGTTAATATATAGAGACACATAGTTTTGTAAAGAAAGTTACGGATGACGATATGTCGATATGTATTTGCGTCACTTTGTTATGAACTTGAAAGGTAAATAATGTTGGGATATTATAAATGATTTTTTATATTCACAGCTAGACTTAATAAATACTCCGTGCTATAAAAATGCTAGTAAACTTTATACATTATTCAAGCATTTTAAAGTTTCATGTTTCATGTACTGCACCGAGAGCTATATATTTATTCCTTGAATATCGCAAGCACGTACTATTTCAAAACTTGCAACATCAATTTTTAAAGTGAAAAATAAAATAATTTATAAAAACGCTTAGCTATAAATTCAAGGGTGTATACATAGCTATATTCAAGTTCAGTTCTCATTATTAACTTTTATAAAAGGTGATATTTTATCTATATTAAAAGTATTACCATAAAAAGAAATTAAACTTTTGGGCTATTAATCTTAATTTTAAAAAATATAATAGTTTGATGAAGCTTTAATTTAGCATTTCCAGTGTATATACTCTGGAAAAATCGTATATATATCGCAGTTTAGCCCTGGAAGGGGTTCAAAATTACTCATTTAACGTCATTCGAATCGTCAAACTTCTCAATCAAGCTGCCAACAATGGCTTTACAACCGGCAGTGCCATAAAATCCTGCCACCGAAAAGGACAATCATTGGCACCATTGTACAAAACCCCCGCAAAACAATAAAAAAAAAGCTCCCAACTCTCACCCACTCCCTCACCACCCTGGCAACAATCAAGAGCGCTCCGCTCGTTCAATTACCCTGGCAATTATCAATGAGCATCCGGAGGGTAGCGACGGCAGCGGCACCATAGGCGCGCCAAACAAAAGAGCACACGCGGGAAATCCGCACGCGGAGGGGGCAAAGGCCTTCCGGCGTACGCGGCTATTCGTCTTCGCGCACGGGCCCGAAAACCCATATATACACACACACACACACACACACACACACACACACCTACACCATATACGATCACACACATACATGTATACACTTGCGCAGCGATGATGAAGTGCGGGTGGTATATCCGTGTGTGAGTGTGTGTGTGTGTGTGTGTGCATATATATAGTATATATAGACTGGGGGCGCGTTAGGTTGGAGGGGAAAATTGCTCGTGTCATAATAGAGCGGCAGATGGCCGCACGTGACTCACGCGGGGCGGCTCTACTTGGCCCCGCAGGCACCTCTTTCTCTCTCCCCGATTCGTAAATAAATTAGTCGCGTTATCAGTCGCCGCCGCCGCTGGTGCGCGATATCGCGTATTTATGGCCGGCTTGTGACGTTGCAGCGAAAAAGAGAGATCGGAAGGATGCGCATGTTATAGGGGTAATCTCCGACGTGGTATAGAAGCGAGCGTGCGTACATCATTAGGGGCTTCGGAAAAGCGTGAATCGGAGGATTCGACGCGATCGTTGTTTGCGTATAGAGGCTGTGCTGTCGGGTTCGGTGAATTAGGAGGAGCTGATTAATGGTGCGACAAGTATCGCGACGGATGAGCTATGAAACGTGCGACGGAATTTTCAGCAAATCATTCACTTGGGTTGGCGTGAATCAAATTTACTTATGTGGATTATAAATTCCATTGTGGATGATGGTTATTATTTAATTTTTATGCATTTCTCTTGTTGTCGTTCTATATTTTTTTATACAGATTTATTTGCAGGAGGTATAGTGTTGCTTAGTTCGTGAGCCGTGAAAATCAACAAAGTAACGCGAGTGACGGAAATTCTTCGGAGGAGTCGGTATTATGCATTAATAAGACATACTTTAGTGACGTCCGAACTATAACTAACTCGTGGCAAGTAACAATTTGTCGACAGAAAAAAAATGCAACCTCATAAAAAATGCACGCGCCGTGTATATAAATGATGGCAAATGTAGATGTACACTTATTTTATTTTGATCAAATATTCAAACGCGCTGACCATATACCTGAGCTTGGAGAGCATTGACGGCGCGCGCAATCAATAATCCTCCTAAAAATAGATGTATAATTACCATTTTTTCACGGAATTATTTTCCTCCTTCTTGACGCATAAAAGTTGATTTCTATAATTGAGCTAAATGAAAACACCGCGTTAAATCCATCCAACAACATTCAGGCCGGGCACTGTCAGAGTACAATGATAAACAATCAGTTTGCTTCAACGCTTCGGAAATGAAATTCTCCATTCTGAAATGAAAACAATCAGTCAGCGCGCTTGCGAGCATATTTTCAGTCCTCGCCATCAAGCTTTCGCACGAAAATTCATCTGCACGAGCGTACGGCCGACAAATTTCATTTCCATTCCCGCGCGCGCGTTCGCGCAAAAGCAGTTATCCAAAAAAAAGAAAGAAAAGAAAAAACACGGCAACTTCGCGCTGAAAAGAAGCGAAACGCGCGCCCAGAAGGAAAAACGTGCGGAATAAGCGAGCAGAAAAAAAAAGCAAGACCCGAGACCGGGAAAAAGAAAAAGCGAAGGGGTCGCAAGCGGGAGAGAGAGAGAGAAAGTAAACGCGGCGCGGGCTAGTATTTGCCCAGTGGGCGCGCTCGCGTTCTGGCAGTGACAGGGTTCGCCGCGAGCGGCCCCGACGACTACAAAGATAGCTCGGGGTGTTACTAATTGGAGGGGCGCCCCGGCGCGGAATGGAGAGAGAGAGAGAGAGAGAAGGGGAGGGGAGGCAAAACCTTGTTATCTCTTAATTGCTGCGCCCCTACGCGCTGTTTTGCATTGATGAGAGAGGAAGAGAGCGAAGGGGTGGGAGAGAGGGAGCAAAGGGACTAGAAGCGTCGCCGCGAGAAAGGGAAAATGAGCGTATCTTCTCGGCTGGATCGCGGCCGCTATATACTTTTATCTTAGGGTACCATCGCCTTTCGACTTTACGATTATCGCGAGTCTCTGGCCGCCAAGGCTCTCTGATTTCGATGGGGCGCGCGGACGACTTCGCGCGGCAAGGAAGAATTTCGAAACAGTGTTCGCGCCGTTATCTGCTTGTATAGCTGAATAAAGTTGAACTTTTGTTTCGTTATCGATAATATTTATAGGCGAAGGGAAATTTACATTTATTATCTACTTGGGTACTAATAAGACTTACTTTGTAAGCTGAAAATTTTTCAAACTCATACATAATTCTCTCTCTGGTAATTTTTCTATTCTATAAAAAAAGACACTTATATGATAGTACCAGGAATGTGTGTCAAACATGCCAGTTACGGAGAAAACTGGTGTAGGAAAAATTACTATTTCCATAGTAACCGTAGGACAGATTCAAATTTTCATAAAATTTCCTACAATTTATACTAAAAATATAAAAATATAAAATACAATACTAAAAATTCCTATGTGTTGAGTAATTTTTACTATGTATATAGCAATTTTTACTATGTATATCGCAATTTTTACTATAAATTGTAGTAAATTTCATGAAAATTCGAGTCTGTTTCACAGTTACTATCGAATATAGTAATTTTTCTTACGTTTAGAGTAAATTTCCTTACAACATTTCTCTCAGTGGCGTCAATTATCTTTGACAAATTGTTCTGCGCATTTTTGAAAAATATGAATTTCAGGAAATGAATTCGCAAAGCAATGTCTATAACACCTATATAGGAATTTGAAAAATACATCAGGCTTTATAATAACTTCTTCAATTATTTATAAAATATAAAAAAGATTGTATCATTATAACATCAGAAATTAAAAGCATCATAGTTTCAAGTAACGGATAAATCAATATTTGAAAAAAATACTTAGAACAATGTAGTTCGTATCACTTACAATGTATAAACGTAACTTTCCAGACCTAAACATGTAAATAATAAAAAAGACCACATAAATAACCGGTCCCCAGATGTGTGTCAGCCCAAGTCAGATCGATATATGCGAGAAGGTATGAACTGAATATTGACCGGCTTTAAAAAGTGGGTCGCTGTATAATCGCCCAAAAAATAAAACTCGCGATATTAATTAAGGTAACTAAACCGCGCGGGGATCCACTAACGAACCGCCACCCGTTCCAAAAAGAACGCAAGCTGATCTTCCAAATTCAAGCAAAAACTTACACACACACACACACACACACACACAGATATATATATATATATATATTACAACCTCGCTGCTTCTCACCACGCGCACGCAAAAAGAAAAAAAACTGCTCGTCTACACTCTATATATACCTCTAATTGGCCCATTCGCACGTTATAACTCCCGGTTACGTGTCCTCCCATTATCCACTCGCGAGCGTTATAATTCACAAGCGCGCACAGACAAGAAAAAAAGAGAGAAACGCATGGGTGCGAACGCACTCGAGGCTCTAAGCCAATGAGACAAAAAAAAACGACGCGAGTAGACAGGTCTCGTGACAAATTGAATAATTAGACGAACGTCTATTATAAAAACCAACCCCGCCAACGTACACTCGAAGCGGGAGTAGCAGCGAGGGCAATCGTTTCAGCAAGTCCGAATGGCGGACACGCGTCCGATTGATTATTATCTCAAACTGGGGTCGCTTATCGCGCTCAAGAGTAAGTACGGCGCGTGCGCCACTCGAGAGCGGAAAAAGAAGCACCGCGAAAAGGGAAACGTGTGGTTACGTAATTTTGTACGATATACGTTATGCGTTTACGCGTGTACGTGTATGGGTAGATAGCGTTGCGTATGTACCTATAGAGCGGTCGAGGAGACGCCGGCGAAAATGATGAATGTCGTTGGTGGGGTGGATAATGCGACGTGTACGGTCGGACGTCGGCACGTGCGGGAACACGGTAGACCGCGCTTAATTGTCTCTGTTTTCCTTTGTGTGGGAATTATTACTCGGTGTGTTATTGATTTTATCTAGCGTGCCAACGTGATAAATGTATCGCCCCTTTTTTATGCCAGCGGAGGGTTCATTAAACGGCCCTTATACTGTCAAACGCTAGACTTTTGCTATTGTTATTATATCGGAATGAAAGTTTGCAGTTGACCGGTGTAGTGGACATTTTTACGTTGTTTAAAAAATGTGTAGTTTGAATGCTTTGGAATTTCCATTTATTTAAATTTAATATCTGTTTGAATAAATATTAATGTATTACGTAAGAACCTGTACATAGAATGCCGTCTTTTATTTAATTCATTCGCTATGAATATTAAATCAATTGACGTATATCTGTAGATAGCGTAGTGCTAGCTTTGAATAGAGCTTTATTCCCATTCGTGCATAAAAATATATTCAACAATTAAATTAAATCATTGTTTGAAATGTGGGTTCGCGCAGAGACGGTTTTTCAAATCGATATCATTCTATATTTTCTTTGTTCGATGATTCTTTATAAAAGACTTATTTTTAGCGTCGTTAAGTAAATTTCATTGAATGTGCATACACCTCTCTGTATAGATAAAATGCTTTCAATCACATATCGATTTTTACGGGCAACCTATTAATTATTCAGAATGCGCTTGACGTCATGCAAATCGATTTTATATATAATGTCAGTAACAAAAGTACTTGTGTTTCGTGGATTTTTATGTACCTCTAATGGAAAAATCAATATTTTTGCGTCATAACTGTAAGACGACGTATACGCAAAAAAATTTGTATAGCATCGAATGCTTTTCACGTTGTTTGTTAAATGTTTTTTCTGCAAAATCCCGTTTACAAAAACTTGTGAACGTCAACGCACAGTAATATATTCGAAAAGTATGATTAGCATGCATTATTAAATATCCTATCACGAGTTTAAGAGTTAGGCTTTTATATAATGAATGTTAAATAATTGATTATATGACAACGCATTAAATAATATATTTATATCGTTAAAGTCAGTCGATGGAAATTAACTCTGATTATTTACGATTTGTAATATTAACGCTTACACCTAAACTATGTATATTTTATTTATGTTTATATCAATTTATATAAGTTTGCAAATTCTCAGAAGATACAATGTGATTTTCTTTTTATAATAAAATATTATAGAATAAATGATGAATAATTCAAATGATCTTTTTTGTAAAACCACACGAGTCACTGAAACAATTCAGTTTGAAAAATTATACTATATGCTACTTATGACGTTTTAAGACAATGTATATATAGATATGAAAAGTTTGAAGTATAAGAAATCTAAGTGATAAAAAATGTTTTTGAAATTAAATAACAAAAAAGTTTAACTTATATTACTTAAATTTATACTTCTTTATGCGTCTATAATAAATTTAAGTAATATAAGTTAAACTTTTTTGTTATTTAATTTTAAAAACATTTTTTATCGTTTAGGTTTCTTATACTTCAAACTTTTCATATCTATATATACATTGTCTTAAAACGTCACCATAATTCTTTAAATAAATTACTAAATAAAAGTGGACGGATCTTTGTAAGACGATCAGATATGCAGCAAACGAAAATACTTTCTGCAAAATGATGGTGCAAATATGCATAAAGCAGAATTAAACTTGCCCCCCTTAAGAGCTCAGACCCTAGATATTCTAAATGCATATTCCTCGTTAATATTTATAACACTATTAAAAGCATGTATTAAAAAATTGATTTCAAAGAACATGCTAATAAAGATCGCTAACTTGCATTGCAGTGCACTTTTTCCCCTCGACTCTCTTTTTTTCATCTGCATCAAAGGAAATTAATTGAATTTCAAAAAACTACAGCGTAAACGACAAAACCTCTTTGTTTCTTTTACATCCATAATTCTACAGCCACTTGTAAAACATTTCCCGCTTATCAGAAGCATTTCGTAATAGACCGTAGCTCATCCGAAAAAACTATTATTCGACGCGACGGGCGGGCGTGAAATTCCAAGGTCCCCCGCACTGACGCGGATTGCATCGAATTTCCTACAGTTCCCCTATGGCAAACTGGAATTTCACGTCCACACAGAGAGACTCACACTCGCATACGTGGCCGAGCCTACTACACACCCTCTCTACGACAAAAATCCGAAATCCAATCGGCCTCGTCGCCGGCGAAGCCGAGGAATTCACATCACGAAGCGAATCTGGGGAAGGAGCCGCTCGTAACGAGTTCCATTATCGACGCGGGGTATAGCGGGGAAGTCACGAGTCAATTTCACTCTCTCTCTCTCTCTCTCTCTCTCTCTCTCTCTCTCTCTCTCTTCGTATTTCAGTCTCGCTCTATAGGCTGCAACTGCGTGTGCGATTCGAGTCGTCGATCTATATACGCACCACGAGCTTGCTTGGCTATCTCGCGACGGCGGATTCCCAGGAGCTTTGCAGCTCATTGTTATGCACCGCCGCGACGGTGCGCTAACGACTTTCTCTCTCTCTCTCTCTCTCTCTCTCTCTCTCTCTCTCTCTCTCTCTCTCTCTCTCGCTCCCACTGTCGGCTTAAGCTCGAGAGAGACAGCCTCTCTCTCTCTCTCTCTCTCTCTCTCAGCGTATATATACGCGCACCGTAATCTGGCTCTCCTCTACTCTCTGTCGCCCTTATCCTCGTTCCGCGCGTCCCTTTATTTCCCTGTCAATCTATGTACATATTTTGCGTTCCATTCCCTGTACGACTCTTTCTCTCTGTCTTTCGCGAGGCGCCTCTCTTTTTTTTCGCTCTAAAAGGCTTTGTCTCTCCTCCACCTGTCTGTTTGCAGATCCCATTTCGTTTGTGTCGCGGCTCTATTTCTTAGCTTTTAAGCGGACTCTGGCAAAGTCGAGGGCAAATTTTCCGCGGAGCGCTTAATATTTATTTACAAGTCCTTCAGGAGATGTTTTCTTGGAGATCTGTGGGACTTTTTCTTGACAAAGCCCTTATAAAAAGCAAATACATTATTTTTTATTCATAATATGAATTAGTATTAAAAGAGTGCATTTTTATTTACAAAAGTATAAAATAAACTAGGATATTGATTTAGATTTCCTTGTTTTTCTTAGAAAAGTTGCCTTTTTATTTTTAACGATGATACCTTACATATCTCATCAAAATCGCATTAAACTAAATTATTTAAAAATTGCAAAAAAGACAGAATTTTAATTTTTCATTTTTTTTTTGTGCTAAGAAATACTTTAATCTTTCTCTGGAAAAGTAGATATTACAGAATATGTTATTTTTATTACTCACTATGCAGTTCCGGACTTTCATTTTCGCTTAGATCGCCGTGTATATCATCTGCACTACATGGCGGTCCAGCAGTCACTTGAGGTCGATGTTTATTAGCCCACCAATGAAAATCTGTAATTTTGTATTGACAAAATTATGAGAAATAAAGACACTCGGAATTTTCATGAGATAAAATAATTTACTTGCATTCACTACTATCATTCATTATTTAACACTCTCCAGTATAATTATGAACGTAAGGTGTGTCAGAATCGAAAAATAATGTAGGACTGAACCAATCATATGATGATTGGTAAAGAGAGACAGATAGAGAGGAAATATTTACATGAGGTACATTTGTGTATACAAACAAATAGTAATACTACACTACATGCATTCAACTTTTAAACCCAAATATATAGTGCTACATACTATAGAAGCTACACAGTATAGTGTATTTCATGATACTACATATATGTATGTGTTTTATTCACGTTGACAAATTAAATCGCTGGTCCAAAAAAAAAGTTTTCACAATAAATATAGGAATATTCTGTTCTGTATATCATCCATCGTCACAACACTATAAGCAATCTAGGAAACGCGCTCATTAAATAAGCTACTCAAATAAACATCTAAACATGAGTCCAGGTACGACCCTAATCCTCGGAACACTTCCTCCGCGCTTGAGTTTCGCTTAATATATAAGCATATAACTACACGGAAGTCCTATACAACCCGTAAAAACGTCAAACGGCATGCCGGCAGCCGACGAAGCAAAGGAACGATCGAACCGACTCGTCGTCGCGCGTTTTCACGCTATATTTCAATAACCTTCTGGATTATCGCGCTCGTTCGATCGTCCGCGCTCCCGTCGGAGGGTGGAAAGAAAAAGAGCGAGAAGAACCCCCTATACCTCAGCGGCGCGTCTCGTCGACAAACAGCGCGGGCAAACCGAGCAAATTGGCAAACAGCGCGGGGGCGCGTACCCAGTCGGGCGGAGCAATTACGGATTTTGCGTGAGCGCGCGGCGGGTGACGCGCACGTGACGTGTGTAGAGTCACGGGCTACATATATATACGAGTAGGAGTCGCGTGTATAGCGCGCTGACTCTCGAGTGACCTGTAGGATATGTGGGGGTTTTTGCGATAATTGGAGAGCAGTTCTTTCATGCGCGGCGCACCTTGTGAATGGATGGAAAAGTGTACGCCGTGGTGGAGGACTGTGTGCGTGATGTTGGTGTGCGGGGCCGTCGAGTACCTGCACGTGCAGCAGCGTAGTCCTCGTTTATTGTGCCTCTATCGATTTTTGTGAATGCAAAGGTTAAGAAAGCGTGGGTGGTGGGTATAGACTTATTCGGAATTAACGTAGACAATATAAAAGATTGTTGTGAAAGGTTGGATTAATTATGAAAATTTTACAACCTGGAGCGAAGAAAATAGGAACCTTGCGTGACGAGGAGCTACTTATTTAGTGCACGCAGGTAATGGAAGACAGGCGGGAGGAGCAGACATTTATTAGACGTTCGTGTTGTTCCTGAATGAAATATTGTAACTGTTTTACAGGAGTACAATTTTTTTCCGGAACTTTAAAATAACCTTTTTATGTTTTTCATGCTGATATAAACGAACCAATCCTTTTAATTCACGTTGCATGGAATACATTTCAGATGGAGCAGTCAATTCTAAAATTTGTCATGCATGAAGTAATCAATTTGCACGGCAACATGCTCAAAGAAAACGCTAGATCCGTCAAAGCAGGCCAAAATGCGTTTGCGTGCGCGATGTGAACTCTATCGGAAAAACAACATTTTCGTTGAATATTTATTTTGCATCAGTAGAACGGCTCTCTATAAAACAAAAATTTTTCATCAATGCTGTACCTCTGCTTTTAAATACATCATGTGCATAAACCGCATTACACTGTAAATATTCGCCGTATTAATTAACCTGCGTTTTCAATTAAGCAAAGACGTTGGCGCATCAGAACCCACATTGCATTTCCATCAACTCTATTCCCCTACTCCACGCTAGAATTTATCGCCATCGCGCAATCTACAACAGAATAATTGTCAAAACCAATACTCCTAATGATCGAAAACGGCCCTTGTACACGCACGCGCGACTCTGTGCTTTATTTTTTTTATTCTATAACTCCCTTTCCCCGTCCCTCTGTATACCCCCGTCGTCATCGGTGGGGGGACATTGGTTTCGTCAACTGTAAAATAAAGAATCAATCGCGTAACGAAGCGTGGACCGCTCACGTCCGAGCGAGCACCGGGGGTGGCACGCTCGGCTGCGCGCCCCTTTCGACGGCCTAACAAGTGAAAGAGAAAAGAAAGGGAAAGGGATAGAGAGATAGAAGCTCCGCGCATGCTATACACTCGACTTTCACGATCTGCTTCCGGCGAGCTGCTAATGGACTGCCGGACTGTATAGACCCGTGGCGAATTTTTCAGCTCATTTCCAAATTGATGCGCGCGATGTGCGGTTGTCGGTGCGGGGTGTATTCATTGGAATTGCCGGATGCTGCTGGTCTCGCGCCGCTCGGTTCATGTTGGTTGTATATGTATATATGGGCTCTTGTCGAATGACCAGACGGGTTGCGGTTCGTTGAATGACGGGTGAACATTGCCTGATTAGTTTTTGCAATCCATCCCGTTTCAATAGTTACTATTTATTTATTGGGAAAAGTCGCTCACGTTGTCAGGTGTTGGTAACAAAAGTAGATTAGAAACGAGAAATGTTTTGTTGTTAACGTGTTTTTATTCACATGCGATTAAGGAAGTTTCAAGATAATTTGGCAATTTCTAGTCCAGATCAATGCCAATATCAATTTAGTATTACGATGACGGCTACGACTGTAATATCAGATCACGATGTCTTCCCTTGGGTGTACTGATATCCTAAAGATCACAATATACTAAAAGTTATGAGAAGAAAAATAACGTTAAAGTTTTATTGTCTATTTCTATACTTCTATACAGAAAGTCAAAAGTATAAATTTTATTTAAACATCGTAACCATATACATATAGTGAAACAGTTTATGATTACAGTGCATTTCACGTACAAATAAAGGAGACCCCGATCTCTCAACGACTAGTCATATCAACCTAGATCTTTTAAGAGTACTTACTCTACACTACATTTACATTCCCGCTCCACATATATCTATCGATGTACCATGCTCTTATCGATACACTATACTTACTTGCAGTGTATACGTAAGGGTTCGCATATCATTAAACCACAGATATGATCACAGATCTTCTGCGAAATTCTTAAAATCCATATAGTGGTATTTGTTTTTGTAACCTTTTATCTGTAGAAAAATTATTTTAACATATATATATTGCTCAAACATTGTACATATACCTATTATTAGTTTTCTAAATTAATGACACATTTTAAAATACAATGCCGAATTGAAAAGCGCTAACGAGAAAATTGTTTACAGAGAGACGAGCCTCTACCGAGACTACCAGTACCGAACTTGGAAAGCACGATGCAGAAGTACCTGGCCCAGGTTGAGGCGGTGGCCCCGCATCACCTAGACAAGACGCGTGGCCTCGTCAGGGCATTCCTCGCTGGGCCAGGGCCGAAACTGCAGCAGCGTCTCCTTGAGCGGCGGCAGAACGTCGTTAATTGGGTGAGTCGGCATTTATTGTGACTATTTATAACAATCACGAAATTTTTAAATAAACTGACGTTGAACAAAGACGAATGCATGTTCTAAAGATTGCTGATACAATTTTGCTTTGACGTCGTCGCAATGTCTTATTTCGAAAGTTTAAATAATTGATTTTCTCGGAAATTAGCGCAAACACGCGATTCGGAAATTAGCAGTTGTTGTAGCGTAAAATAGTATGACCTTTTGTGTTGCAGCACAAAGGAAAATTATTGCGTTACCGAATTAGGCCACTTATAGATATACGAAAGCTTCATGGCAACGAATTACCAATTAGTTATTTTCAAATGATTCGAAGAGCGAAAAATACGTCATTTATAAATATATATCTAAACAATTTGTCACGTACACATGTCCGTGAAGTTTATATATCTACCTTTGTTAAATTTTGCTCAACTAAAGTTGGAAAATCGCACCTGTCAATCTTTCTAGCTGCTACGTGTGCTAGGTTTGCGGCCGTTGAAGTCGCTTAGCGCAAAGCGTTCAAATTTAAACTTTACAACTGTCACGAAGACTACAATTTGCAGTAAAATCTGCACTATAAACTCACGACAACGTTTCTCGATAAAAGTGAAATTACGCGAAACATATAAATGTAACTTTAATGTTCAGACAGAATATTACACATTTGAAAGTATCATACCCAACATTAACGAGACTAGATAACTCTCGCAATAAAACATCCCCTATAATTAATAAAACCGTGTGATGAAAACTCCCACCATCCTTCGCATGCGAAACACAATACACGCATTTACTACCGATATGCGCAGTCATTATCTCATCGTGCCCCCTTACCCATCACCATTCATCAAAGCCAGCGACTTTAAACACACATACGCTCGCACCCCCTAGCCAGTAACACACGGCATCCTCGTATACACTTTCGCGCAAAAAGCATAACAACAACGGCGGCGATGCAAAGGAAAACAGAAGAGAGACGGCGAAAGAGCGGCAGGAGCGAAAGTTTTTCCCGGTACTTATATTAAAAATTCGCCGGGGGAATTCGCCTCGAAATAAAGAGACAGAGAGAGCGCGCCGCAGGGGACTCCTCGGCTAAGTGGCCCAACAGCATTTCGGTTTCAAGCGCGCCTCCCTCTGCGCCCAGAGAGACACAGAGAGCTAGGTAGGTTGTCTCTCGCTCGATACGCGCGCGCGCGCGTCTATTTTTGCTTTCCTTCTAACTTTGCCTTTCTCTGTTTCTCTTGTTAAAATGAGATAGGGAGGGGTGGTATATGTACAGGACCAGCTCCTCGAGTGCAGGTGCGCGGAATCTCGCGAGTTACGCGACGACGACGAGTCGTGGGATGCCCGCGAGGAGTGCTGAGTCAGTGATGATAATGAGAGTGACGCCGAGCGTGTGAAATGCGCTTTCGTTTTGTGTATTGTAGTTTGATGGCAGGGACTTGGGGTTTTAATGTAAATATATGATACGGTTTGATAGCGGATTATTATTTTTTTTTTACCAGTTTCGTTGTACATGAAAATGTTAAAGTATCACGAATGAATTGAATGACAAACTCTTTTTGCTGACGCGTTTCTTTTATATTCCCATTTATTTGGTTCGTATAAGCATTTGGATTTTGTAGTATCATTCTATCAGTTACTTTTGTATCTTGTATATTGGATTTGACATCGTGAATGATGAAAGACTTGAAAATGAATTGTCATAAAGGAAGCCAGTTTAATCAATACATATACAATTCACGGTGTTGGAATATCGCATAGAATTTAAAACAACCGAAAGCTTAACAAAATCCTATAAAAAAAAAAAAATAATATGGCTCGTCAATACTTTTTGATCAACACTGCGTTATACAATATGCAGCTCTCGTTAAATTTAAATATAAAACACTCGAGGGCCTAAATGCTTTGTTAAAACTTCCCAAATCGCTGGAAACTTCGGGCGTACACAAACGAGGCAACTTCTCGAGAACCGCTTCAACCCCCGGCACCCACACTCTTGTTCTACAAATGAAAGAAAAAGCACAAATTATAACAGCACGAACGAAAATCCCCTTTCGAACTGCAGTTAATAAAGCTCCCCCCGGGCGAATTCGACTCTCTAAAAAGCCATCAACTTATTATCCAACAAGATCGTTGATAAGAACAACAGGACCTTGCGCGTACTACCCAACCTACCTCGCTCTTATCAGTCGAACCTCGCGGAGAACCAGGAATCTCCACGTCGAATCTACACCTATACATATAATATACGAGAAAAAAGAGACCCCCGAGAAGAAAGTATACACATCTGCGTGATAGCGCCCCGGCGTATAAGAGAGCGCGCAGAGAGCGGAACGCGCGAGTATAAAGTAGCACTCGCGTAGAGCTCGCACGCACGCACGCACGCACGGGAGAGACTCCCCGGGGACAGCGGGCGGCGCTCTACCCCCTCGGCTACGGTCATAAATAAATAAATGGATTTACGAGAGGGAGGTGGAGAGAGGGAGGGAGCGAAAGAGCACAAGTCGGCCGCACACCCAACACGTGCGCAAGCTTCTTCTTCTTCTTCCCGCTCGTGCCCAGATATCCGGCTTTGTCTTATATGAGCGACGGCGCGTATGTGTGTGTCTGTGTAGTTTTTCTGGATCGTCAATGTTTCATATATACACGCCCGCGTTGTTCGGGTGTGTTTATTGCGGGGGTTGAGATGCTGAAGCAGGTGCGGCAGCCAGTGCGATTTTCGAGTATACAAGCTCGCTTTCTACGGTGCGCTCTTTGGCTTAGGAATTAAAGTTTCATCGCGTCACGAGGTGAATATTTCATGGGGATAAGCTGCTTGCGACGAGGAGGGGGACGGTGGCGAGCCAGAGGAGTGTAAGTTTGTCGTGAGCTTTTGGGGAGTGTTTATGGATGCGTATATGCTTGTGTACAAAAATGCGTAGCAAAAGAGATGATTCATGGGTATGGGTGTGATATACTTCTGATGCTGAACGTCAAATATTTCTCTGCTAAGAAATGTTTATGCATTAAAAGCTGTTTGTACGCGTGTTTCGTTAAGTAGAGACGAAAATATGGTAACAGGGAAAGAAAATATGATATGCATCAATTAAAATTTTAGTAGGATATTTTTTTTAAAGCCTCCGACCACAGGTGCACTCAAAAACTTTATATTTTAAAATCTTTTAAAATTTTTGGGTCACTTCTGAATACTTTATGAATAATATTATATAATGGACTATATGTTATACATAGTTTTTATAAAGAATTTGAATTAACGTTGTTAAAATTTTTTATTATCTATATTTCAATAATAAATACTTATCAGGTTCAGTGTAGCATGGTATATATTATACTATAATTATTCAAAATTTAACTTTATTAATTTTTATAGAAAAAAAGATATTTAAAAATGACGATTCTTTTAATTAATATCTTTCTCGTATTATAGACTTTCAGAAAACAAATTAATTTCACCGCAAGAGAAATAGAAATAAAAGTCATATATAAATATTATAAGAATTACAATGGAAAAGTATTTCATTATTCGAAATTTCGCAGTCTAATTCATACACAGTATAAATTCAAATGAATAAATGGCGATTACAACTGCTTGCTTATCATTAGATCTGATCAGACCCCCCTTTTAAATCGTCTACTTGACTCCAACCACAACGAGCGCAGCAGTCACTTCTCTCTATTCTAAACCCCCGCGTAATCCCGCGCAGACGCGCAGCTCTTTTTCTCCTCTTTCTGAAAAAGTACCCGCAAGTTTATTTTCCGATTCGATCAAACAGAGAACTACTCGCCTCCTCCCACTTCCCATTCACAGCGCGAAGACGCTGCAGGGCGCGCGAAAAAAGGCCTAATAATTCGAGAAAGTATCTCTCGCGCCGAGGAAAAATAGAGCGCGCGGGTAAAAAGGAACCGGAAGATGAAAGGCGCGCGCTGCTTCGCGAGATTGCTTTTCGCCTTTCACGCGCCAAAGTATAGACATGCGCGACGGGGAGGAAGAAGTAGAAGAAGCAGGAGCGGAGACCCGGGCCGCCTTCGATTCGCGAAAATGTATTTCTCTGGGAAAATGTGTATACCGGTAAATCGAACTTGTGCGCCGCGATTGTGCGTTTCGCCGGGCAAACTTACCGCTATACACACACATATAAGCTTCCCGCGGGGGCGAGCGAGCTCTTGAAAGGAGGGCGAGTCTCGGGCCTCGTTAACTTGCCTGTGTGTAAGGGAGGGTGTGAACCTAACTTCCTCGAACTGCACTTGCGGGCTGAAGTTCGCAGCTAAAGATGTTTCGTCGCTGCGGGGGCGAAGGAGATGCTTCGAAGATGGGATAATGACGTTCTCGTTTGAAAATTTAATGCACGCAAATGATGCATAAGCAAACTCTGTGATGACTATACAATGGTATCTTTATATACTAAACGAAGAATATGCAGCGCGCTGGAACTTTTGACGACAGTACATATCTATAAAGGTGCTTTGAATAGAGGTAATGGGACAATGTCACAAAGGACGCTGCAGTTTCTTTGTTGCAATGCTTGTACATTGATTTTATTCATCCGAAATGATATCACGCTTGTTAAAGTTGATATTGTGGTGAATATAATAACGTTTATGTTACGATTGTATATTATACATTCTTTTATGATCTGATTAAAAATTGCGGGCTCAGGATGTAAACCTTTAGTTTATGATTGAATCAAGTAAATGAAACTTATTGAGCATATTACATTTTAAATTTCTAGTGCATAATGATGTAATATGCAACGAAAAAACCTCTGCAAAGGAATGCACTTGTTAATTTATTAAGTGGTGAAGGAGATGAGGCCATAAAATTTATAATTACTTATTCTTACGTATAGCAATTTCTTAGTACGTTGTTAAATTTAGTATTATACATATATATTGAAATTTGATATGTGTTACCCGCATACAGAATGTAAATGTTTAATATTTTATACGGGAAAATAATTTCATTATTCGCATTTTAACTTTAATAATCAAAAAGTCTGAATATATGGGATGAGTAAAACTTTTAATTAATTGCGAAAAAGAGTGTATAATTATGAAACTGGATACAACACTGGCAAACGTATATATCTTCTACGTTGATTAAAAATCTGTATTATAACGAATCCACAAGACAAAATAAAAGCCCCGATATACAAAATAATTAATCTGAAAGTACACGAAAGGTCGAAATTTAAAAATGATCAGTTACAGCAATTAAAAAGTAAAGCCCACTCCGCGACTCAATTAGCGTAATTACTGCTTTATTACGTGCAAAAACATCCAGCTCGACTGCGTATATATGCTTACGCGTAATCGCAAATTAATCTAATTAAAACTAAACTCAT
Organism: Torymus aiolomorphi; assembly: GCA_036365515.1. NCBI lineage: Eukaryota > Metazoa > Arthropoda > Insecta > Hymenoptera > Torymidae > Torymus > Torymus aiolomorphi. Next base: position 123,234,699 of record CM070877.1, on the reverse strand, counting down.
ACCCCCGCAGCATCGTCATCCACTCCCATAGCCACGCACTGCGCAAAAATATCCATCCGAAGTTTATACCTACCTATGAAAGGAAGACTACGCACCTGGAACTTCCCCCCTCGTCGAAAACTCCCTTTCGCGTGAAAAGAAAAAGTTTATTCACGCATCAGCTTTCGCACCCTCGAAATGCGCGTGCGCGCGAGTAGGGAAAGGTAAATGTGATTCGAGAAGGCCACAATCCCTCGTAATTCCGCTGAAAGCGCTGCCGATGTGCAGCGACGGCGGCGGTGCTGCAGCAGTAGTAGCGACGGTGTTAATTCGGCCGCTTGTCCCGTGCGAAGCGAGTTAAATCCCGCGGGCTGGCCGGCCGACGGCTGAATAATGGACCTCCGCAATGAAATTTTCCAGCTCGCGCCGCGGGGCATCGCGATATTAGCTTACAGCCACTGCCACCGACGCCCTCCTCGTCCTTTTGATTCGGCGAAAGAACTTTCAATTTACCGCCTGTATATTCGCCAGCCCGAGAAGATGAACTCTCTCTCTCTCTCTCTCTCTCTCTCGCTCTAGTTGGATATAGATGCCCCCCACGAAGATGGATGGGATTTAATAATATTGTCGTTGCGAGTCCGCGTTATTTTTCAGATGAATTTCCTGTGGGAAGGGTGGCCTTTGTGTCTGGGTATAGTGTGGAGTGCATAAGATGTGAATAGTATTGAATTTTTATTCAAATTGCATAATATATCTGCGTTTAGTTGAGGGCGTGGGGTTTAAGTCTGCGTCACAAGTTGGAAATAGTTCTTACACTCTATACTTGGATTTTCACAATTACATATATAGTAACAAAAATTAACTGCAAGGAATAGTATAATTAAATTTATGCTTTTTATATAATATCGGCTTCTATTATTTATATCCAAATTAACCCTGGTAGAAATGTTAACCAGAAGCTAGTTATTTTTCAGTTAACTTTATGGCTAAAAACGAACGTTGCTTGTATTTCATAATTATGTACCAATCTGAAATAAATTATGGCATTTACACTTCATAAAATATTTATTTCAAGTATATATAAGTAGTAGAACTTTTAGATGAATTATATTATTTTTGAATTATGATTTTTGCTCAAAATGCTTCCATTTAATTAACACGTTAGCTAGAAAATATGGTTAATTTTCTACCAAGGAAGCTACTTGTAATTTCGATTAGTGAAATAAATATGAGTTACACAAGGGAATTAATTACTAGACGACATTTTAATTGATTATTATCTATATCTTCTAATTTATAGTTTGTAAACGTTATTAAAATTTAATAACTTCCAAATTAGTTCGGGTTATTAACAATATTACACAGTTCTTTTTTATACATAAATAGCCACAGCAAATTATAACAAATTAATAATACGATTAGTAATCAATTATATCGACTATTTTAATGATTTTTAAGAACTCTTCCTCATTTTCGTCGGTTAAATAAGCCAATCTATATGTTTATACACAATAAACAGTCTTCGCGGAAAAGGAAAATAGCATTTTCAGTTGGAAATTGAAAGAGCCATTAAAATGTTTCCGACAACCCACACGACCATATCTCTTACTCGTAAGAGGCGGCATGAAGTTTACTACTGTCGGCTTTTCCCGTAAGACGCTAAAAACATCACGAAAAGATCGAGCAACGCCGTCTGCGCGCACGCAACACGTAAGAGAACTACTTTTTCCCTCTCTCATGGGAGGGGGCGAAAGAAGAAAGTAAAAGTAGCTAATCCCATAACGGAGAAAAAGGGCGGCCAACTACATGATACTGTCGCCGAAAAGGAAGCCATTCGGCTTACTAACTTTTCTCTGATTTTCTATGAGAGAAAAAGAGGACGGGGAAAAAAATGAAAAAGATTATACGCTTTTCTGCCTCTTTCCCTCTCACTCACACTCACTGACGCACAAGCGCTTAATTTCGCAGTAAATTATTCTCTCATAAAAGCGCGCGTGAGCGGGCGAAATAAAAATTCATTTCGAAAAGTTCGCGGCCGTGCGAAAGAAAAGCTTTATTATCGCGTGATATGAATAGCTAAAGTCCCCGTGGGCGAGCGTATATAAGTTTGCGGCAGGCGAGCAAGTGAATTATCCGTGGACGAAGGAATTTGTTTAAGTAATTTGACGGTACTTGCCGCGAGCTCGAAAAGTTTCTTTTTACGACGTAATGCAGTAATTTCGCGGGCTTTCGAGACTCTCGGCTAAACAAACGCATCACTCTTCGTTGGGTGCACTGCTGTCAATCAACTTTATATGACGTTGAGGCACAGCGCTTATAAGTTCAAAATATTTTTCGACATTTCAGGCTGCTTTCTAAATTAGAGGCAATATAAAGGAACTTTAGAATCGATGACAAGCTGGTAATTTTCCATTTCAATGCGTAAGAATTGAACCATTCTAATTTAATTAATTCACTCGCTTAATTGCTTTGATACTAAAGTTATACTAAATTGAATTAATTTCTGTATGATAATTTATTCAATATTGATAGACAATTTAATGAAATTTTAACGTTGTATCGTTGTTTTAAATGTGTAGAGATTAATGCTTCTGAAACTGATAGAAATTTCATAGCAATAATCATAGACTTTTTAATATATTTTCAAACACGCAACGTAAAATATTAATTCTTTATTGCCATGATTTAAGGACTATAAACCGAGATAGGTGTGTTGGTTTTAACGAGATTCTTTGGTAAAGTACTACACGCGGAACAGCAAATGGTATATCTTGTAGCGGTGACTTTAATGTTAGCGCTACTGCAAAAAAGAAAAGAAGAAAGTACTTCGTATACGTTTTTTTTATTACACACTCCTACTATAGAATGTAAAATACACGCAGCACACATTTTGCGCGTCCATTAAGTATATAGCAATTAACGAATTCAAAGAATACTAAATAAGATCCATTTAAAATTTTGCATGAGAGCAAAAACAAAAAAGGTATTCCGAGTAATTTTGCAATGTGAAGCCCGTAAAAATGTTTACCCATCCTGATGCGCAACTACGTGCTTTCTCTCAAAATAATTGAAAAAGTCATTAGCAATCTTCACATATATATGCAACGCGCGCGCTCATTCACGGTTTCTCTCAAATAATCTTGAAAAATGTATCTTTCCTAATATCGCTAATTCAAACACCAGCTCGTATACTATACACTACACACAGACACAAGCGTGCGAGGAAACGATTCCACCTGCATGCGCTTCGCTAATACTGACTCTCATTCGTATATACATATACTCGACTCAACGACCCTAATGAGACACAGCGAATCCGACACCGACGAGGCATTACTTCGGCCAACTTCTTGCATATACACACGCTCGCCCATTCCCAACAAAGCTATATGTATATACGCGCGTTTCATTGAACTTGCCTCACACAGACACGCACACATGTGTATATAGCTGTACACCTTTGTGCAAGAGGATCCTACAGATAAACGCGAAAAGAGAGGGACAGTTTTGCCTCGGTATACACGCGAAGGAGGAGGAGGAGGATCGCGCGTAGAAACACGCGTAATTAAGGCGCTACAATTACAACTTAATTTGAGCAATCTCCGCTCGGCCTATAATGTCATTACAAAACTCGCCTCGTGGCGTCCGCTCGCTTGCTTTCTCGCGACCTTACAATCAGCGAACGATTACCGCGACGAGGATGCTAAATAAACGCATAGATGCGTGACGTATACGCGTAGCGAGAGTTTGGACTTTCATGAATCCGCGAGTTCTCCCCGGGGGACTGCGAGTCGCCTCGCATCAAACGCTCTGCTCCTCGAGGCGCGGATTATTGCGCTCGCAAAGACACAGCGCGGCGCGGCTTTGATGTCACGCCGCGCGCAAGACGGAGCAGCAGCAGCTTCCTTGGCACAGGTCTTCTTTTCGCTCGTGATGGGGGGAGAGCCCACGTGCGCGCATATTGAGGACTGGAATAACGAGATTATGCATAATTCATGCGTATACTATATATACGAGCCCTTTCCATATCATGGAATGGTTTTAGAGAGAGGGGACAGAGGTGAAGAGGTTTTTCGCTTTGACTCGATGTACATAGGACTGGGAGCGATAGTCGTTATTGTTCCGCGGGGGTATCGGATTCCGAGCCGCGCGGACCGCGCACGACGAGGGGTAACGTAATATCGGATCTTGAAATAATCCCGCTGGAATTGAGATGACTCTTGTTGTGTTATGGTATATATATGTGTATAAGGTTTTGCTTTTAATTTAAAACTTCCCCCCGGTCGCTGCAGCGCCGCAGATCTTGTACCGCGAAAAGCTTTTAGCTTTAATTGCCAACTGTTTAAAATGTTGCGTCGGCAGGATTGCCAGCTTTAAAATGCTATATTTCGTTCGTAAAATAAAAAAATATATATTTAACAGTATAGTTAAAATGAAGATAATTAATGAGAATAATGGATCACGGTGATGGGCGTTTAATTAATTTTAATGACATTTCTACCGTTAGCCTAAATTGAATTAAATTCTATATAAGATTCATTTTCAGAATTAAGCATTATAATTCTAATAAATTTAAAATTATACCGACGTCAGAGGCAGAAAATTATATATATTTTTATAAAATAATGTCAAATATTGAGCATTTCATAACTTTTTCAACAAGATCTTTTTATACGCGTACATATAGTCGATAATCAATAAATAGAGTTCCGCATTCATACGTTCGAAAAAACAATAAAAATGAACTATGTAAGAAACCTATATAAAATACATTTTCCGCAATGTTATTTCACGGACTAGTCGTCAATTACAAAACTATTACGATGTAATGCGATAACCGCACACACAAAAAAAACTGCCAACATCGTGTATATGAAATCTCGCCTTTCTCCATCCTCAGCAAACATGACATCTCGCATCTCACCACACACGCACACACGCGCGTCAATCCGTTACAAACACGTCATTTCCTCATTTCGCGAGGTCTCGCATCATCCGGCCACTAGACTCTTTCCCCCTCTCCCTAATCCCATCCCGACGTATCTCCGTGGCAAACACAATAAAAAAAGCGAGCAGCGTTTGCGGGTGCGTGTAATCCCCTGTTGAAACAGCACTAAGCCGCGGGATTTTCCGCGCGCGCGGGCGCTGCAGGATTGCGGTAGCCGCGATACGGAAAACAAGCTCGTTCGTCCCCCCTATCACGTCTTTTTCTCTTCGTGTTCCCCCTGCGTTGTCTTGGCTGCAGAGGGAGGAAGAGAGAGAGAGAGAGAGAGAGAGAGAGTTTGCCTCGCGCGGCGGCGCGGGTGACACGAACGACCGAAAAGCGGCGCGCGACTCGAGTATGTATATATGTATATAGGTATGTACTAGTGGACTGTATAAGGGGAGAAGCTTCTTTCGGCTCGCGAGAAGCAATTAGGGAGTTAAAATTACTTTGTGATTGTGGAGTAATGATTCTCATTTTCTTGCGGCCCACGGGAGAGCCTTTGATAAGACAGTCAGAGAGAAAGGAAAGAACGAGAGCGACCCGATCCTCTCTTTCTTGGTGACCCGAAATTAATGCATTCGTTATATAGGGATTTATGAGTTTTGAGATTATGTTAAATATGTCCGAACTTTTTGAATGCCTAGAGTTTTAAGTTATATTAACATTGGCATTAACGCTTTATCTACTTATAGTACTTTAATTTTTGCTTTCTCGGAGTATTGAAAATTTTTAAAGTTCCGATGTTTCCGATTTTTTTTATCTGAAAAAAAGATTTAAAAAAATGTATGTTGTATGTGAAAAACGTTTACATCACGCATAACTCACAAACGAACGAAGGAATAGGGCTGGAATTTAGTAAGTATAGGAAATATATCCGAAGGTTCTGCTATAGTAAAAAATCGGAAAAAAGGTTTTTCTTCGAAATTTATACAGAAATGATACCCATTTCGTGATATCAAAATTTTCCACATACACCACAAAATTTTAACAATTATAATTGCACGAATAACTTGAGAAAATATATCAACAACGTTATACTTAAATGAAATTATCGATTTAACAAGATTATCGAATCCACCTTGCAGCATCCTCTTCTAATTCAAAAAATCAAGCGCGTCATCGAGTTTACCACAGGTGTATCCGCACCGAAAACACCAACCGCCTCGCTCTAAACGAGCTAAACGAATTCGGCAAAGCAAGCGGAATAATCGAGAGCTCGCCGGCTCAAGCCAACTTCTCTCTCTATCTCCTTCTCTCGCATCACCCTTCCTTATACACGCGTTCCCGTTAGCACGTACATGTACACTCACACATACATACATCCATGTGCACGCGGACTCGAAGGGTCGGCGCGTAGGTGGAAAAAAGGCGCGTCTAGCTCCCGACGCGCCGGGTGAACCGAGGGTGCGGGGAATTACGATCTCGGGGGGAGAGGCGACAGACGAAGTGAGGCGGCGGGGAAGGGAGAAAAACGAGCGAGGCCAATTTTCCCCTAGAGACGAGGTGTGGGAGGTTCAACGGGATAAAGGTGAGAGGCCGCGATGTTTTCCAAAACGCGCACGAGGATTTCCCGCGCTCGCGCGCCAAAGTTGTATTAGCCCAAGTGTGCTCGCGCGGATTTCGAGGGAGAGCTGGAAAAGCTCTTCTTCCCTTTATATTTTTATCTTTTCTGTTGCAGCAAGCGCGCACGATGGTGTATACGTGCCGCTGCACACGGCAAAAGCTGTGTTTGTACTTTAACTTTAAGTGGGGATATAAGGCGGACTCGTGCTCGGCTTTTTTAAAATTTCGCTTTCTCGGGAACGTCGCGGCCTCGCTGCAGAGCAGTGCTTTTTCAGCAAGGCACTCTATGTGGATGAAGTCGGTTAACATTCATGCTTCTGCTCTATATTTTTATATATGCGCGCATTAAAATTGCGCGGAGAAATATATGATGCCGTGAACGTGTATATAAAGAAAATCCACTTGATGTCAGCTTCAAAAGCCGCACTTCGAAAGGTCTATGACATGTGCAGGGTTACGGTCATATTTTTATTACGACTTTAAGTGCCGCGGCGTATACACGCCCATCCGTTCGCCTATACACACAGGAGATTATTGCTCTATATATTTTTTTTTATGTGTGATTTCTCAACGTCGTACAACTATGCAAATACAATTAAGGTGTCGTCACAGACGTGATCTATAACTTTATAGCAATGCTGCAGATTGAATGGAGAATGCGGAAGTGTCTTTGTTATAATAGAACAAATTCGAATTACTCGAATTAGCCCGAACCACGCTTCAACGGTTTATTAGATTTTGTTTTAATTAATTGAGTTAAAGTGACGCGCGTTCACCTTGAGTGATGGATCGCTTTCCTCGTGCGTCGTCGTCATCACCGGGAACAATCCTCAGATGTACTTCGGAGTCACTTCAATTACTCAGACGCAGTTGTATCGGATATCTAAATATTTATGCAGGGGGAACAAATATTATCCAACTTTGCCATGTTGTATTTGCAAGTGAAAACACGTATAATTTCGCGAAAATAACATACTTCGCTGGATTATTTTTGCCGGAAACCACCCTTAGATCGTTTAAAAACTGTGGCGTGAATATCCTTCGAATTAATAATTGCAATCATAAATCACCCAACAGATTATGTAATTACCATACCCCAACGGATATAATACGCCGCGGAAAATGATAAATGCAAAACAAAGAGGCAGTAATTGACTCATTTTTTGTACCCTCTCCTGATTGAACAAAGCTCCGGCGAACATCCCGACCACACGACTCGATTAATCCGTCAGATATATATCAGTCACTCGCTCCTTCGACGAGACAATTAAAAGCGAGCGAGACGCGTACACCCGTTTACTTAGCAATTTTTCCGCAGCCTCCTGCCCGAGTTCCTCCTCGTCGTCTCTCGTCTCTTGAAAGTGAGCCTCTTTCCCCCTCGCCAGCCCTCTGCACTTAAGAGGACAAATATTTATGGTGTCGTGTGCGCCGAAAAACAAAGAGCCTCTCATCGAAAGACAGAGAGAGAGAGGGAGGAGAGAGAGAGCGTAAAACAGAGACACCCGCTCGCTCTCGAGTGGAAAGAAGAGACCCCCGCGGGATTAACCTTTAATTCTATCCGCGTGCGAACGTCGGCGCCCCCTCCTTTATCAACTTTCCCTTTTCTTCGCAGCGTCTTCTGGCAAAGGTATACGTGTGTAAATGTGTGTTTTGTATAGGTGTCTCGTACACATATAGGCGTGTACGCGCGTGAGTACTTTCTCCCCCTTATAGGTAGCTGCGTACTATAAAGGAGAGAAGAGAGAAAAAAGGAGCAGCAACGCGGCGAGGCTAAAAAGCTTCCGTCGGACTTTTTGTATTTTCCTTTTTTCCCTCAGCGCTGTGTCTCTCCTTTCCCTCTCTTTCTCGCGCGCCCTTTCGATCAGTCGCTTCCTTCCGCAAGGCGCGTATACGCATATAAGCGTCAAAGGATTTTATCAGGCGTTGCCATCTCGCGCGCCGCGCGGATGCCGAGATAGATCACGCGCCCGACTCGACGACGCGACTTTGACGCCGAGACGTGCTACTGTATGTACGGAGCTGGTGGTTTTGCCAAGCGCGTTTTTTTTCTTCTTCTTCGAGAGCAATTTGCAAAGTGTATTTTATGATGACGTATTATGGCGTATTATGTGTTGGGGGTGAAAGAATCGCTCTGTATACTTGGCTTCGGATAATGAACGACGAATATATACTTTGGTTTTCTATATTAAATTTCAAGTTTTATGCTAAAAGCAGACTTCTTTAGCTCGACTAAATTTTGCTCTCAGAACATTATGCCGATATATCTTGAAATGAAGAGAAATTTTTATGCAGTTTTTTATGCAGATTTAGATAATAACGGTAATTTCAGCTGTAATATACTTGGAGTATAGTTATCCACTTGCAAATGCACAAAAATAATATTATTCTTTTCAAAGTTTCCTAAATAAAGAAAAAGTCTAACGATTATTAACAAATTTACAAAGAATAAAAAAAAATCCTGAAACCAGCGTCATTGCAAACCACGCGAAAAGCTCATTCCATTGACGTCAACCCTAATTACACTTCTAAATCAAACCTGCACTCCTCTCCTTGCCCCCCACTCCCAAAAAAGCGAAATCCGATAAAAGATCAACGCCCACCACGTCTATACGAAAGGACAACAAGAGGCACGTAAAAAAGCGTAGGTACACACAACGAGACGTGCAACGTTATATACATACCTATACCTTACCAGCGCCGCCGCCACCGCACCACCTGACTCTGACGCGCGCGAGGGGCGCCGTGGTGCGCAGAATCCTGGTTAACGATTGCAGGCCGCAGTGGCGGCGCGCAGGTGAAGCGAGGTGCGAGAGATAGAGAGAGGGAGAGAGAAAACGTCCGACAGAGACGGAGTAGATAGCTGCAGCAGCAGCCCCCTTTTGCCGCACGAGCCCACGCCATACGGAGATATATCTGGGTCAGGGCGACACGCGAAAAAGGCTCCGCACCTGTCCGAGAGCGATCTACGTGTATATACCCGCGCGTACCTTATTCGTGGGGTATTTTGGAGGCGACTACGACCCCTTTGACGAGGCTTGCAGCAGACTTCGTTGGATTGTTATCGGTCAACGATGGGGATGGATTTTTCAGAAGTTTTATTCTCGTTTGCTGTTGCGCGGATCGATGCGGCGATCGTTTGTAGAACAGGTTGATGGAAGTGGTGTCTTATGCCGTATAGTGGAGAGGCACTTGCGGCCGAATTAAAAGTGCTACGCGAGAGTTTTGTTAATATTAGTTGAAAGGCTTTTAGGTTTAATTAACTTTCCTACTTCGATTCATCCAATTAAATTCCAGCGTTCAAATACCAGACACGAGCCATTTGCACGGAAGGTTATCAGAATAATTACGCTCCGTTTGTTTTACGATATTTCTAAGTTATGTAAGATACACGTACACACACGCGGTTACTCAAGCAGATGGATAAGAGAAATAAATAAAATCTCATTATTTCGATCGCAATTCTGAGGAGCCACAGAAATATGATATCACTAGACCACCTGGGGTATAAGAAAGGAGACCCTCTCGTTTCTTCTCTCCTTTAGTTCCTTTGCCTGTTAGAGACGATCGAATTTCTGCACTCTCTCTCTCTCTATCTCTTATTTTCAATCTTGGAACCTTTTATCCCCTAAAAAACGCGATTACAGGCCGCAAGGAGAAATCAAAGGGAACTTTACGCGAAAAAGTCAAGAGATTTAATGGCTCTGGAAGTATAATTGCTGGTTTCGAGTAAAACTCAAATTTAAAAAATAATGTCCAGGGGAACAAAGTGCTAGAGAAACAAATAACGAACCTTGTTTATTTGCCAAAGAAACAACCAAAAATTAAAACATTTTAATATCCATTACGTTTAACAGTTGCAGGGATCATCTCAGTAAAACACTCCAAAAAAAACACTCTTCCTGAATCGATTCATAGATTTTTCTGTTATTCGTACCGAGCGTAGCGTAAATATAAAGTACAGCGCGATAACCGACATAAATACACACTGCAGCCATCGGCGCGCGAGGAAAATAAATCGGAGCTGACAGGATACCGTACACCTACGCAACTCCGGAATGCGCGTTTGGCCTCAACTTTCAGTCTGATAAAATTTTCCTTCCCACCCGTCCCTCCCCCCACCATACACCTCTCGTACGTGTGCGGTGCTCGTATACATATACGCGAAACGACCACCGCGATGACTAATACTGTAACGTCCCGCAGGCGCGGCAGGAAGGCACACGCGCGCGAAGAAACTCATTCCGCGCTATATATATAATACGGCCGGCGAAGAAGAAGCCCGCCCCGAGACACGAGGGTGCGAGGCGCGCTTGGCTATATACGCCGGGAATTAATTTCAGATTTCCCAAAGCCGGGCGCGAGATTGAACGCGCTTAGTTAATCTCGCGGTTATGCGGCGACGATGTCGTCGTCGTCGGATATCGAACTTCTCAATCCCCGCGCGCGTTACTTGGCTTCTCAGGGGTCGTCTCTCTCTCTCTCTCTCTCGATCCCTCTCTTCTATACTAAGCCCGGGCTAAGGGACACGGGTACAAGGATGAGAGGATGTAGGCGTCACTGGGTCAGGGAAATTGAGGGTGTAATTCCGTGCGCGTGCGAACGTTATGTATATGTATTGGATGCGCGAGGAGGTATGGGCGAGCGGAGCGATGAAAAATTATACGCCCCCGCCGCGGTTTTGAGGGTACGGGAGAATCTTGAAATTGTTGCGGTATGTCTTCAGGTTACAGGGTTGCCTTCGCATTGCAATTATTTAACTGCGTGAAATTTCACTTGTTTTAATGAAACTGTATCCTTGGTTCGATTTGATTCCGACCTTTGATTTGTCAAACTAATTGTTTATTTATAATTTGATAAGAAAAAAGATTAACAAGCCAATCTGTAAAACAGCAACAGCAAAAGATAAACAAGTATACTATTAACAATTTTAAAATTTTAAAATTTTTTCTATGATCTTAGTAATTGATATAATATTATTGAAAATGTGACTTGGCAGCTTTTTCACCTATATATACGCCTCATATAATACAACAGAAAAACGCTGCAAAATCACTGATACTCTGAAACTTCTTCCAATTTGTTGGCGTGGCTTTCTGAAACTAATGTATTGATTCCATATGTCCATAAAATTTTTTCTATGGATATCCACAATAAAAATACTGTATCGAATAATAAAAGGCTACAGTGATACAGCCCTATGGTTAGGCTATAGGTCGATCCCGATCAGATTATGGGAATATCTCTGATGAGGCCCAGGACAGGCTACGAAGGTACCCCTGATACGGCCCGAATCAGGCTACTAGGGTACAGGTACCCCTTATTCGACTCGGATCACGCTATGGAGTTGCTCGTGATACGGATCAAATATTTCTTTTACTATTACCAATCTTTCTCTAGGAAAAAGAGGAAGTAAGTAATGTAAACCTTCATTATGTTGTATAAAATTTATGAAAATATTCATATACGAACATATAGCCACAACACGGAGGCAATATACACGTTAGCAGAGCTATACCATTTCGGATAACTGCTGTAACTAAATTATTATATTGCTTAAACAATAATTCATTTTTACAATCACAATTTTAATATCATTCTATTCACGCTATTTGAAATTTAATTATTTTTAACAATGCCGAGAAAAAGTATACGTACATTCTTTTGTAATTTTTTGTTTAGATTTTTTATAAAAATGAGATTTTTGACATCCCAAGTCCATATTTTATTTTAATAAAGTTAAATACCTGAAATGTATTGGAGAGCCAAAATTTATAATCTACTGAGTGAACTATTTAATGACATAATTTCTCGTACATTAACATGCAGTTAATAATTTGAACAATCGCCAATAGTTATTAGCTTTGATGTTAAGTAATCACCCCATAAGTGATTGTAATTGTAGGTACGTATTATCTCAAAACGCAATAACGCATGAATTTATATCACACGAATTATAATAATAATAATTTTACGCTTCCAAGTTTTAAATAAATATTCAAAGTTATAATGAATTAACTGCTTTGTATTTAATTGCAACTTGACAATTGTTAAATAAAATCTAATTAACTCTATACTTTCGGTTGTAACTCAAAGAGACCGTTCCAAGTTACCTTCCTGCGCTCGATTTATCTCGGAATAGCTCTTTTTTGCTCAAAAGCACAATCCAGCAGGGAGTCGATTTAATCGCTCAACAGAGAACGAGAGTAAGAGCGGGCGAGAGGAAGGGAGCGAGAGAGAGAGAGAGAGAGAGAGAGTACTTGAACGGGAGTCGTAGTTCGCAGCAAGCCTATACAGGCAGTCGGGTTACGTGACGAGCTTTGTTCGCACGCGAGCGCGAGCCTTTAAAGAGGATGTTCTTCCATTTTAAGGCTATGGCACAATCCAATGAGCAGGCGGTTGTCTCTTGCGACAGAGCCTAAGACGCTGCGGCATATAAAGCGCGCATTCGGCTCGCAGATTCTCATTCGCGCTGAGCTCGCGAGATGAAGATGTATAGGATGTCTTATTTGAGGCTCCGGAAAAAAATTCAAAATCTTATGGTGCTCGATTCATCCAGGTTTAATTACTATACTTAGTAATCGATCCATGTGTATATAATTTTACTTTAAGATACTTATGGCTATGGTAGGTGGTAAATAACGTCAAATTACTTTACAACATAGGAACTCATATGCAAATTTTGAATGATATGTTTTACATAACATGCAAGTAATACTATAGTAATCAGTAACTAATAAACCTTTATCAAGTGTAAGATCATTTGAGTATTTTATTTTTTTTAACTTATATATTGTAGTGGAAAGTTGGCATTGATAAAGAGATTTAGGTGCAAAGAGAGATAGAAAAATCAATACAATTTTTTTCATTGTATTGCTGCTTCTTACACATACTACTATATTGTTTTTCTTCTGAAATCCTTTAATCTGAATCCTTGCAATACGTTCTTTAATGTTTTTGTCATAATAAGCGTGAAGGGTTCTCATTACATCTAGTTAAACAAAATTATATTTTTATCAGTTTTACGTAATACTTAATTATTAAAAATAATCAAACGAACAATTGTTTAATACCCGTTTACGATGTTTGTTTAGTATAGCAGGCATTATTTCGAAATTAATGCCGTAAGCAATGAAATGCGATAGTTACATTAAGAAATTTATAAACATTTGCGAAACGCGCAGAAGACACATAATACTTGTTTAAGTTAGGCAACTGTAGACAAACAGAATCCGTATGTGTATTGCGCGATACATTTAACCCTCCGGTTTCCCTCATTTTAGTGCTTCTCGTGTTACTGCCCGGATCATGTTGAAGGGACGATATAGAACGAGACAACGAAAACAAGAATGAACACTTGGCAGTACGCTTATTGCTTCAACGCATCTTTTTTCGATCAAAAATTATTCTGTCAGAGGCTCATAAAAGCGATGTTAAATGCGAACTAATATAAGCTAGCCAATTTACATGCGGCTTTGTCTCGCAAAATCGTAGTGCCAGAAAGTACACAATTCCCAACCTAATTATACTGCACGTGTAACAAAATTAGTTAAGCCGAATTAGTCGAGCTATATACCGCAGCATCTAATTATTCCGCCGGGCGAACAACAACTAAAACCTATACTTATATACACCGCTCGAATTTTCCCACATCATCGCGCGCGTCGGACAGCAGCGGCGCGCTGATTAAAGATTCGCGTACCTATAGGATAATGAAAACGCGTGTAAAAGTGCCCCGCGTAGCTCGGATTTCGCGCGAGTTTAGCGTTACTTTGTTAGCACGAATACGCTCGTGCACGTAGATGCGCGAGCGCGAAATATAGAAACGGTCGGCGAACTCACGAGCGGTCGATAAGGCCGCGTTTGCGCGGCGCGCGGCGGGCCGAGGCAGGGAGAGAGAGAGAGAGATTCAGCGCGCCCGCCCCCCGAGGGCCACCTACTCCCGCGGGGCAAACAAAATGCACGAAATGTATAACGAGTTGACTCGAGGTGGTAAAATATGTATGGACAGCCGGCGTGAAGAATGGCCTGGAAAGCCGAAGGGGGATTCCGGTCAAAGGGGAGCGCGCGATTCTGGATCTGTTGGTGTATGTAGGAGGATGGTTTCGAATTCGAGTTTTTCAGTGGCAGAGAGGTTTTTTTGAATTTTCGAAGGTCGGTGGTTGTTGGAAGTTCGAAATTCGGTGGTTTGTCAGTGTGTGGGGAATATCCTTTGAAAAGAAATAGAGTGTGAGAAATAGGAGAAAAACCCATGGATGATATAGGAAACTTTAAATTCTGTAAAAGCAAAAATATTTTTAAAATTCAATTGTTTATTCTAGTATAGGTGAAGCTAGAATTCAGCTGGAAATGGAGCGATACATTCATTCATGATATATGCAGTAAAATATGCTTATACCTCTTTCGGATATTAAATATTTAACTTTGAAATCCATCACTGTCAGAAAATGTAGAAGTATCCAGATGCGATTGAATTGATATAAGAATAACGTTTCTACGTGGAAAAATTGAAAAATGTATCTGGAAGTTAGATCCCGTCAAACTTTTATTGTATTTTCGAATGTTTCTGAAATAAACGAAGTTCTGTCCATCATGTTCACGAACTTTTATTTTACAGAAAAGTTTTGAAGTTTTACCGGTTTGGTATTGATTCCAAACGAGAATTTACAATCTATATAATAAAACTGCACTTTCGATAATGCTGGAACCTCTGCCATTCGTCGATTGATCAATCCACAGTTTCTCTAACAACCTATTATCCAAATAAATAAATTCTATTAGCCAGCTAAAATGATTACATGTCGATTTCGGGCCCCTCTAATAAACAGCAATAATTCTTAAAATAAACTACCCACGTCACACTATGACACTATAACAGACAAAAATCCAATATTCAACGGGGCGTCACAGTCTACCTCCAAATTGAGTTTCACAAAAATAAACTACAACGACGACGACTCGGAGTAAAAAAACCCCTATTCTCGTCTGCGAGTATATGCAAAAAGCCACCAGCAGGATCCGACACTCCTACGCGCGGCAGCTTTTGGCTTCGCGAGGGCTCTGTTGAAATCTCCGTAACTCGATACCGGCCGCGGCGCGCGATGAGGGCGCGGGGCGGCTGAACGCGGAAAAAGAGGCCGAACCGATGGGAATTGAAGTCTCTCCTCGCGGGTGCACGGGCTTCTCGCGGGAGAGCGCAACAAAAAAGCGGATGATCGATAGCCTCGTAGATCCGACGCGCCCTTTGACTTGGAGTAACAAATGTCGTCGAGAGGGTGACAGCTAATTTCGGCCGACTACAACGCGAGGTCCACTGAAACGTCGCCCGGTTTTTTATTGGGTCGCGTGGGATGTTTCTGAAATCGCGTTGAGTTTTTATTGAAAATCGCGGTATGGAACAATCTTGGTTTCGGGTTGGAACGTTGTAGGAATTATTGCTTTTAGAAACGTTATTTTGAAGGAATTTATTAATACATATGACTTTCGTTAAAAAGAGATTTAGTTACAAACATCGCTGCTTAAATATTGTCTTAATTCAGGTAGCTGTATATTGAGAATCGTAAATTTCTCTTTCAAGGTAACACCAACGGAAGAATTTATTTACGGCGCGAATCAATTACTAAAGTGTGCGCGATTTTTAATTATTGCGCGTCCCGAAGCGATTAGCCATTGCGCGCCTCGTCTCAATTTTCCGAAATCGTAAATCGAAGTCGTAAGAAACGGTATAAAAAAGGCCTGTGCATATTTATGACTCGCGATCTTTGACGTGCGTCTCGCGATTTCAACACTTCGTTGTGTCGTCGCCGTCGTCCGCAAACGGCCATCACGATCGCGCGCAACTGACTAATTTCGCTGCGAAACTTTTTCGCGCGCATCTCTCGTGCCTGATTGTCAATAAAATTAATGGTTATCGATACTTGATGAGCTCTCGTTGCGAGAATCTGTATGTGCATGCACTTTCTGCCGCGATCACGAGGAGGGAAAATTGCTCTCGACGAGAATCCGGCCCTAATACGTCATCCAGGGAATTCTTGATGGCTGGCTGCGGCATTTAACAAGATTCCACTTGTAAAGTGGCTTGATTGAAAAATGCACTGATGGCTTTCGCTCAGCTCTATTCGAATGATTTATTTGTACTGCGGTAATAATGCGAGTCTTTTCTTCTATGAATTTCTTTTTGTAATTTACTGTTACTGCAACGAAATATGATAATTTTCTGTGTAAGTATAAATATCCAGAAAATTATTATCTGTTCGTAAATTTGAGAAAGATGATAATGGACAATTATTTAATCAAGAACATGAAAAAACGGTGCTTAATGGATATTTATAGATAAGTTCTTTTAAATTTGACATTTTTATAGAGAATTTATAAATTAATTATCACGCAACATAGAAGGCAATAAATATTCCTGATTGAAATTTAAAATTGATTTTTGAAAAACCAGTTTTTAGGAGACCAAACACAAATATTAACAGTGATATCGTTAATTTAATTCAATTTATATTCTATATAGTTTGATATAATACGAAATGTTCAATAAGAAATGATAACATAGGCAATTTGAGAGCATTATATGCTTGAAATACTTGACCAATTACAAATAGCAACTTTGTTAACCGGCATTCCTACAGATAGACTTTGAATGTAACATTCAAATATGGCAAAGTATTGATTGCAGATTCTTGTTTCGTTATTTCATTTAATTATCTTGATTGCTCGCAAATTATTTTTTCACAACCACGTCTCATATTCCACTTTGCGGGGTCGTACCTTTTCATCTGAAAATAACTATCCTTATAATTATCTATCCCCTTAAAAAAATTTGAGCATCATCAACACAAAGTATAAAATTTATTCGTGATTCGTTAGCATTTCACGTGGAAACCTTAAACTCGGTAAAATATCGCCTTGTTTCCCCTTTGCATCAAGAAATTCAAGTCATAAATTCAAGAAAACTTGTTCTTTTTCTGCTCATTCTACTTTTTCAGAACTCAATAAATATCGTTCAGTCGTCCAAAAATAAAACATCCTACTCCGATATAAACCGACGAACGTTAAAATGTCAAACCACTGAAACTTTTATCGACAGACCTCAAGTAGAAAAAGCCGAGCCGCTTCAGACAGCTTGCCGCACGCACATCACAAATGCACAAGAAGAAAGCGAGGCTCGCGTAATATGCCGGCGCGCGTCTAGTCGTAATGTCTCGACTGCGGCGCGCGATAATCTGCTAGGTGCGCGCGTGCTGTTTACAAGTGCTGTGTAAGTATTATATACGCGGCCCGCGTTGCGCTCTCGCGCGGATATCGGCTAATGCGCCTGCTACCTGGCGCAACCGCGACGATCTTCGCGATTTGGGAATTCCTCGGTGGAAAAAAATAACCGGCTCTCTTTTCTCCCTGTATATACTTGTCTCTTTTCTTTATTGGCTCTGCGCGGCATGCGTGTGTGTGTGATGTGATAATGGCACTTCTCGAAGGATTAATGAACGAGGAATAATTATTTTTTAAGTGAGCCTGCCTTGGGTGTATTTTGAAATATCAATGAAAGGGGGAGACGAGTGGCATGCTGGAAAAAAGAATTTTATATGTATATAATTGCGAGATTGATGTGTATTCGACGTAAATTATGATTTGTAGTTTACACTGGCCCGATGTGGGATCTTTGGAAAAGACATAAATTAGTCACTCAGACCATCTATTTCGCGCGTTTTATAACTTTATCGCGCTAATTTAAGACTCGTGAATAACGATGTAACTTCTAACGTTTAGTTTTAAATGGTCAATTTATTAGTCAACTTGTCCAGAAGTTGTTCATTAGTAACATAGATAACCAACTCTTTTTTATTTATAATTGTTTGAAACTACTTTTCACTTTTTCGGGTACCGTATCAGTGAAATATAAATAGAGGACTTCCTCTGTATGAAATAAAATTATATGGTGTGGGAAATTTCCGCAACATTTATCTTTATAAACATTTGAATAAGACATTCCTGATATAGCATTGAACACAATGATATATCAAAAAACTAAAAAGTTCTATCGTCAATTTCACCAAATTTTGTAGATTTTCACCTCTCCGCCAAACCGGGTATACATATATATTCTTCCAATCGAGAGTCAAAGCAATCACACCCACGTTACCATTAACCCCCTCGTATTTTTCGCCGGAACAAAGTGGCGCCCATCCCTTCGTTACCGTCACGTATATACACACAACGCAGGCACCCACGCCACGCGTACACGTCCGCTTATCGACATAATTAATTGCCACGAGCGCGCGAGGGTGGATAATCGAATAACTTGTCAAGGATTCGGTTACCCAGCCAAAATACGCAGCCAGCGACGCGCACGTATCACGTATACATAAAGGATTGCGCTCCAGTGACGACTATAACGATTGAACTCCCGATAAAGCCCGCGCCTGCGCGAGGGGGAGTATAATATAGCGTCTGCTCTTTTTGCGCGCGTAGTTTGCACACACACGAGCTACCGTATATGCGCCTCTGCGTGTATTCGGCCTTGGATCGCGTTTCGTTTTGTAATAATGTTTGCACGTGCGCGAGGGAGCGAGAGTGCAGACGTTAATGCTCCGTATTTTTGCGGCAAGGTTTCGCAATGGAAGCGCGGGAGCTCGTCGAGATTTTTTTTTTTTTTTAGGGAAAAATGGGTTTTTTACACCGATAAGGAGGTTTACGAGTGTAGGTATTGTTTCGCATATATATACGTATAGAATGTTTACGGCGGAGAGAGAAATAAATGGTTTAGTTGTGCCGATCTTGCGGGAACGGCATCAAGAGGTCTTTTTTTATGTATATTTGCATTTCGACAGATCTCTGACGTAGTGAAATAATATTCAATTTTTAAATTGATAGGTTTTTACAACGTTTTTAAAGAGGACTTCGTTGGATCTAAACTTGGAAATCATTATATTTAAAAGTTCATTTTTACATAAAGATATAATAAAATATTTGTTAGAAAGTAGCTGGAAAAATGAAAAACTACAGTATAACTTTTTGAAATAATGTTTGCATAAGCATAAACTACTTTTTCTTCGAAAGAATAAACTTGTCTGCTGATCGTGCCTGCAAAATTTTAAGCGAATTTATACTTTAGTTTCAAAAGAGCTCATTGGTAAAACTTTTTCTTAGACATCTCCCGAAGCAGAGCGCAATTCTTCGCTCGAAACTTTGTATAGGAATAATTACGTTTTCCAAAACTATTCCGAAAGTCCTGACGAGGAATTTTCTCTGTAAAATTTACCATTGAACAACTATACTCTGTTAGAAAACTTCCATATATATATATATATATATATATATATATTGTGTTTACTTCATTTTGCGTTTCCAAATGTACACATTGTATACCTATACCTATATATATATATGGAGATAGTTTTCTAACAGTGTATAAGAGTAAATAAACCGCGAGTTGCAATGCAGGTGTAACGAAAAAAAAATTGAACTCATCGCGAGACAAAGCTCCACAGAGGCATCATCACTTGCACAAGCGCCCATTACGATTTTGGAGCGTGCGCGCGGCGAAGCTGCACTTAAAAGAGCGCTGCGCAGATAAATCAAAGTAGGTGGCAAAAAGGCAGCTGCGAGGAGAGCAGCGCTCTTTCAAAAGTTCCTTAATCTATATACCTAACGTGAGAAAACGCTTTTCCCTCGTGTGCGCATGCGAGCACGATGAAGAAGAAGAGGAGGACTTCCATACAAACTTTGCGCGTGTCTCTCGTCGCTCGGGGGGTTTTGCAACCTGCCGCCGCCGCCGCCGCCGCCGCCGCCACGCGAGAGCCGTAAATCGTGTACTGATCATAATTGCTTCGCTTCAGAGTGATTTCTTAAGTCGAGGCGAGCGCGCGGGAGATATCGTAACGATCAGTGCGTATACGCATGCGCGGGAAGATGATTATTGAAAATTCCTCGAATGATTTCGTCGTGCTCCTGGCTGGGAGAATTTTTCGTCAATGTTAAGATTTGTAGGTAAATAGAGTTTTATGAGAAGTTAATGTAAAAACGAAATTAACGTTTGTTTATTGCAATAAATGAACGCGTGACTATAGGAAGTACTCCTAATTTATCGGAAACTATAAAAATTTTGCGGTAACTTGACAAAATATTTGTAAAATTAAAAGTATACATTTTTTAATGTAAAGATAATTTATAGAAAAAAAATAATAATAAATGTATTAAAAAATTTGTTATATCCAATTATCACATAAAAATGTATATAATAAAATAAATTTTATCTAACAATCTTATAATGTTTTAATAATTTAAGATAGTTTGCAGACTAATTATTATAAGCTATGATTTTGTTTCAATTATTTAAAAAAATAAATAAAAATACCTTTTTTCAACGAAGATAATTCATATAAAATAAACTCAGTGTGGTAATATCAACCACGCCTTTACGAGTCCTTTACGTATATCTTCGCTTTTTAAAGAAATTTGATGCAGGAAACCATTCACTTACAGCTTTAGTTGTAACAAGCACATACTTAACAGCAGACAAACTAAAAACCCGCTGTACAATGTAATTTTTAAACCTTTCATGCAAGTTGACGTAAATATTTACTCGTGAAAAGTAATGTCTAGACGATAAATTTATTATATCTACAGCCATATTAAAATGACAATACTCGTTTTTCTATATTCTACTCCACAACTGCGACGAAGAAAATTGTAAAGAAAGCTCAATGAAACGACACACCCTCTTTCGGATAATTGAGCCCTTAAAAAATTCAAGCACGTCGGTCACATTATCTATCAACGGCATTAATAGCACCGCCGCCGAGTTATACGGGTAGAAATAGTATCAGTGAAGCCGTCGCACGCCCGCTGTGTAATATCGACTTGGCGGACTTATATCTGTCGCGACGTCGCTAGAAAAAGAACTTCCGCGCCTGGTTTGCATGCCGCATATAGCTCTCTTACGGCCCAGATAAGTCGCTTTTAACGGACCGCTGTACTCCACTAGCGTGTATATTACCCCTCGTGAGCTTTTTTAAGCTCATCGCGCGCCCACGAGTTTCGTCGGTCTAGTTTTATTGGGACGTTCTTTTTGCACGAACGGGAATGTAATGAGGTGTCGAGGTAAAAGAGCGCGAGGAGGCCGGGCCAATCGTGTATAAAATTGCTTTATTTTACGCTGCGCGCGGCTTATACACGGCAGCTGAGACGAGAGTGACGCGTCATTAAAAGCGGATTAACGAGCGAACTTGACAGTCTTTTAGTTTGCCGATAATTGATAGCCGAAAGCGCTCGTTTGCGCGCATTATGTTGATGGGAAATATTAATTCTTAATAGAATGGTTTTGTTTTAAGGAACAAAGGAAGTTTAATTTATTGAATTACAACCGGTTTATAGACTACTAGCCCATTTTATAACTTCATATATCTTTTTTATGTTAATAATAATATCATTATAAATCGAATCCAGTATTGCAAACAATGAAATAGCTTTTTCTCTGAAGAGACTATGAATGTCGATAATAGAACTTGAATATATCACAACAGATGAATTATTGTATAGTTATGGTTTTACTGCAATTTGTATCAGGCAAAGAAAAAAGTAACACTTTGAAACGCAACATATTTAAAACTCAATACATCAATTAATTTAGGTCACGATATGTATATCAGTCTCAACATTAGTAGTTTATTGATCATCCTCATGGCGCACAACAGTTTTCAAACATCAGCGCTCAATCATATCAGTCTCAACATTAGTAGTTTATTGATCATCCTCATGGCGCACAACAGTTTTCAAACATCAACGCTCAATCAGCCTTAGATAAACGCAAAGTACTTCGCTATACATAACATTCGCCTTAACACATAACGTATAAACAATTAAAAAATTTTCAAATCGCATTACCAACCAGGTTTACTTCAACCCCCTCCCAAAATCAATAAAACTTTTGTATAATTGAAATGTAAAGAAAAAAGCCAATATCGCCAGATGACACGACGATTATTTTTGCAGGCAACGGACTGGTGGCTGAAAGACATGTACCTGTCGGTTCCTCTCGGGCTTCCGATCAACAGCAACCCTGGCCTGGCGGCGAGGCCCAAGCAATTCTCCAGCCAGCGAGACGCTGCCGTCTTCCTAGCGCGCTACCTCCAGGAGCTCCTCAATTACCAGGAGATTCTCGACAGGTGAAATTTCATTAGCGCCCCTCCCCCTCGCTCCGTCCCTACGCTAATTAATATCGTCAAAACTTTTTGTACCCGCGATCGTTCGGGAGCGGAATTCTGTTTTCTTCGTTACAGTCGAGGCTTCCTTAGTTCTCGTAATTATCGATCATTCAATTGGATATAGAAAAGTTTTTTGTTTTTCTTCTCGAGAAGGCAGATGTATGAAATAATATCATAGAATGTGGGATACAAAAATATTGCCACTTAATATTAGTATCCTATCATCCGACAAACCGTAGTAATTGAATTTCTGTTGTATTAAATTTATGTTGAACCAATAATGAATACACAGTTAGTGTTCAGATGTCTTTAGCATATACTATCTTAATTTGTAAATTAAAAGAGAAGTAAATTTAAGAAAAAGGCGCTTCGAAAAATAAACAACAGTAATTATTATTCCTTAATGGATTACGGAAAGTGATGTCACATGGACTAAGCAATAAGACAGAAAAAATGACTTTAACGTATATAGCAATTCTTTAGAACTTTTAACTTTTACAGTACTGTAACGTATCTTATGGTTATCAGATATTTAGCTATCTAAGTCAAGCAATATTTATAAATTCCACTTCCAGTAACATGTTCCACTACATAGAACTCACTTTTAAAGAAGGACAAACTCAATGGGCAATCGGAAAAGGCCTAAACTTAGAGGTTTTGCCTGCGTACCTTAGGAAATTTTCATCCTTATTACATCATTAAAAAAAAACTCTTTTATAAATGCTTTACTAACTTTTTTAGGCTATTATCACGTGTTTAGTATTCGAAAATATGTTGTCGGATTGAATATGTCTACCTTTAAAAAAAAGTGCATAGCATTATCTCTGCGAGGCTGTATTTTGGTAAAAATAAAAAATAAACTTTATTTGTCGATTAAAAAAAAAAATTTTGTGTTTTTTCAACTTTCTGGGACTTTAATTACTCGTCTTGGCAAGACGAACAAAATGTGACTTTGGCTATAAGTGTGCCTCTTACGGAAAGTGAATTATGATCACACGGTGTCGATGCGCCCCTCTCCTACAAAATTATCATTTTTTGGTGGCACACATATAAACAACGGTAAATAGGCCTAATTTGAGTATTCCTCTTTTTTCTACATACATTTTCTTGAACTAATTCACGGGATGTCTAACGAAATTCGGATTTATTTTAAAAGAAATCAAAAAAGAAAGTGATTGTAAGGCAGTTTTACATGCATTCACTCACGCTTATTCATACGTGCATAAGCATACAATATTAAAAAACTATGTTTAAAAATGAGGAGCACACCCTTTTTATTCTTATTTTGCCTAGAATCGAAAAACCTAGAACAGAAAAAAATGAGCTTTGTGAATGTACCTCAACATTAAATTTTGAAATTTCTGTTTAGCTAAAAGTTAAAAGTTCCAGAGAAATACTCATATATAGGCAAACGTGCAATGTTGCTAAAATCAGTACTTACACTTGTATACAATATAATGAAGTTCCACTTGATGTGCTACGTCTTGATGGTTAATGTGTTTACTACTTAATATTACGAATGGTGATCGACTGACCCCGTTTTGTCCATTTGTAATATAACATTCTATAATAAGACTTGTGCTTGAATTGACTTGTTAGTATCAGTAAATTACTGTCTATGTACACAAGGATGTAGCCAGCTAACGTCATCACAACGTAATTTAAGATCGTTTTACGTTTCTACTGAAAGTGCAGAAATAAAAGCTATAAATATTATTTACATGTTATGAAATATAATATTCACTAAAAGATAAATAGGTACAGTTTTCCTCCTCTTCAAATCTCAATATTCGCAAAGAGCAGGGCATTCTACATATAATTATTTTAATAAAATACGTGAAATCTCAAAGGAACCGCGGAATTGAAAAAGCTATTCGATCCATTTAAGTTATTTACAATCCACACAAAGCGCGGGGGGACCTCTGCCGTGTAATACTTTATCCAGAATCATTTAACAATTCATCCAAAAACTGGAAAATCCA
Source organism: Torymus aiolomorphi (assembly GCA_036365515.1). Classification (NCBI taxonomy): domain Eukaryota; kingdom Metazoa; phylum Arthropoda; class Insecta; order Hymenoptera; family Torymidae; genus Torymus; species Torymus aiolomorphi. Next base: position 123,209,983 of record CM070877.1, on the reverse strand, counting down.
CGGAAATCCCGCAACAACGGGTGGGGACGAAGGAGGGAAGGGGGGGGGGGGGCTTCTCGTCGAGCTAAACGAAGGCACGTAAAATAACGACTTCCTTCGAGCAATTTACTTTACAAGGCTCCCCGGATATCGCGGCGGAGCCGCTTTGAACGGCTGGCTTTATGCGCCACTCGCCCTCTATAGATTCCGCGCTGCGGCGGCGGCGAGAGACGGATTTCCTTTAGCCGGGGGTAGAAAGGCTAAGGAGCGTCGAATTCAATCGAGCACTTACGCGGTTTCTTTTTATCCAGTAAACCAGACTAGAATGACGGGAGCGAAAAAAAATCAATATAGCGCGATTTGTTCAACTATGTAGAGAGCGAATTGATAGCGCGTATTAATTATAGCCCGATGTATTGTGCGTGGTGCGGTGGGAATGAGCGAATGAGGGATGTCGATCGATTCACGGCTTAATTGATATGAGCTGTGCAGGAATATAAATATATGCTGCTGCGCTGCTGTGTTGTTGAATAAATTGCTCTGCTTTGTAATCTTTTACGATGGTATTCGGATTTAAGTACGAGTGGTATACAATTGGATAGTGTTTATTAAAATGGCAAAAGAATTATATATTTAATAATCTATTCGACATTAAATTCAATTAAAATAAATGTAATTTAGTAAAAATTGCTGCTTTTGCGATTAATCGTTTTTAAAAGACCATGAGGATTGTTATTAAACATTATTTTTCTGTTGATAGAAATGAATTGGAAGTGGAAAAAGTAAAGTCGAAAGATGGCAAGAGTATGCAGTCACTTTGCATGGCGCAACACTACCAAATGTGGCGACTTTACCGCAGGCCCGGAGTTATCAACGACGAACACATTCATTTAAGCAGAGAAACTTCTGGAGATCATATCATAGTTGCTCATCATAATCAAGTAAGTTTGCTTTCGAGAGAACAATGATATAATTTTTAACTCAGTTTCTACACACAACATCTGTAAAGACTTACAATACAAATTTTTTAAAATCGTTTTGATATAAAGATGCGCCATATATTCATTAAATATTTGTAAAAATGTCTATTTTCTTTTATAAAGATCGGGAAAAACGCGAATGAAGTACTTAGCGCAAGCAGCTATTCTGGTAGTGGATTGAGAATTTAATTCAGAGTAGTTGGCTATCTTCCCTACAGAGCGCACCACCGGACAGTACAGTCGCGATATAAGCTCGTTCAATAGGACCTCTCGAATAACTGCTAATATAAAATACCGTGCTTTATATAGTGGCTAATTAAATGAAAGTATAGTTGTATTGGTGAATTTTAGTCAGTATCTATAGAATTTTACAAAAATCTTTTATTTGATAAAATTATGGATTTTTCTTTAAACTAAATGGGGTGACTTCACCAGTGAATGAACAAATAGGGAAATTGTAATTTTTGTTATTCAATTAAGAGTCTTAAAAATGGATTAAAAGTAAAAATCTTTTTTAATTAGTATTTTAAAATCTTCAAACTTTACGTCAGTGACAAAATTTTAGATAAAGAATAAAAGTAGAAATTTTGCTTAAAAGAAATCTGTAAATATCTCCTAAAAACCAGTAAATGAACATGTGGTGCTAGTGACTGAAAACTTTGAAACCAGTGAATGAACACTTACTTTGTATGTATTTATGTAACAGTAATTTTACAATCTGAATGTTGAAATTTGACACCAAGATGATAATGATAAATTTTATGCATTAAAACTATACATTAAATATTAAGTATTATTGATTTTTCATACAGTACAGCATGAGGTGCGAATAACGTTCGTTCACTGGGTTGCCAGGATAAGACTCGTGACCCAGCAAAGAAGTGTTCGTTTGTTCACTAGATTCAGGAGTATAACATGAACCAAAGTTGGAACACGTAAATTATATTTAAATAATGAACTTTTTTCTTAAAAATAATGTTGAATCGTCAACTAATAAGTATAAAACTTCATTTAGACGTAAGATATTAGCACAAAAACTTTCGATTTTGAAAAAACTTCAGCATATGCCTGCAGTGCATCCGCGTCACCCTTATAGCGAATGGCGTATATTTAATTCTCATCACGATATCGCAATATTAATAATTTTTTTCATCCAAGGCAATTCATTTCATAGCATGAACAATATATAAAATGAAAGGAAATTTCGCAAAGATTTCAAAATCATGATTATATTTGATACACAAAATGTACAAATTTTACAATTTAAAATATTATATCAAAATGTTCATTCACTGGTGACTATTCCAATACTAGTGTAGTCACCCTATTTTTATTTTTCAAATAATAGTACAAATTTTATAAATTTTTGTGACAAGTTCAATTCTTACACCCTAATCAAAATTTCGACTAATTCCCTTGTCATAACTATAATAACGAATAATTTATCAGTTTTATAGCGTACCCGTGAGGGCATCAGACAGAGGCCGCATCACAGAATCCGAACTAGTTCAACAAATTTTGAAAATCATGGAAGAGCCAGCTGATGCTAAAACACTGCCCGTTGGAATTCTGACAACTGCGAGGAGGCCTATTTGGGGGAGAGCCAGAGAGGAACTTTTGAAAAGTACGAGTCGTTAAACTTTTTTTATTGCACCTACATATACTTACTTATTACAATATTCATGGCTACAATATACCGAAATCCATAAAACAAGCTTAATATAATTGAGTATTCGACTAATGCCACGAATTGCATTGCCAAACGATTGCAGATGAGCGCAACCGTCACAACCTGGAGCTGCTGGAGCGCTGCCTGTGCGTGGTGTGCATCGACGACGACGTGCTGCCGACGACGTTCAACAATCCCATGAACCGAACCGACCGCTGGCTGAACGAGCGCGACTACGCGAACGTGCTGCACCATGCGCTGCACGGCGGTGGTTCAAGGCACGTGGGCGCCAATCGCTGGTTCGACAAGACTGTACAGCTGCTTCTCGGAAAGGTCCAGTCATCCCAATCTTGCCTGCTAAACATAATACCACGAAGACGCTTCTTCTTTACCATCTCGTTTTTATTTATAGATTGATATATTTAAGGTGGAAATCAATTGAACGCCTTGAAATTTTATTAGCTTTGTGCGAGAGGCAGTGTCTTAAGTTTGTGCTTATTATTTTGCGATACTTAAATTAACTTAACGTTTCTAAGCGCATGTTTAATCATCTTTTTATTAATTAGGTTCTTTAATTATTACGTTTAATTTCACAAGCAAAAATATGAAATTTTATTCTGGTTATATTCTCGGTTAGAGAATGATTGCTCACTCTCGTATTAAAGTTTTAAATCTTTGAAAGCTGCACTTACAGATATTGCATTTTAATCGAATTATGTACGCGAACTGCGCGCGAACAAATTATTTAATCTCCAGGAATGTTTTCATTTTAAATATTGATAAGAGTAAAATTGTTTTTTAAAACTGAACTTTGCGGTGTCCCCAATTTGATCTCGCAAGCCCTTATTCCAAATGTATATGAGGCATTTCACGTCAACTGTCTTGAGCTCAACCTGTCTTGGCCAAAGCCGCCGCTCGGCGGGCGCCTGCGCGTTCCTTGGTGAATTATATCTCGCAAAAAATGAAAGGTACTTTTTTGTTTTTTGCGAGGTATGAACGCCGAGACAGGTTCAGCTCAGGACAGTTGACGTGAAATGCCTCATATGGCAATTAGATTTCGAATTAGCTATTTTCGAAGGAAAATGTAAACATATAAACAAGAGAAATGAACAAAATAGATAGTATAAAAATATTGATTCGTCCAAAATATATGTGGATCTTAGGAGAAATTGCACAAAATTCCTTACATAATCCTTTCGTAATAGTGGAATAAACTGTAGCAGGTTAAAAAACAATACCAAGAAACATAAACGATTAATAAAGAAGGACCCTAGCTGTTGTAAAAAATATTTCACGGGCTTTGCAAACGAATCGGCGCAAATCTAACTCCGTCTAATTACCCAAACCGCACGCGACAGCGCACTCAGCCCCACACTCGATCCATTATAGCACCTGGATGCAAAGCAAGCTCACATCCCATAATCTAGCCAGTCCGACAGATTCCCGCTTAGCGGGCAAGAAAAGGCTCACGGCTCCGTACGAGGGGGAAGAGCGAAAAAAAGCAGGCGCTTTATGAAAGAAAACAGAGCCGCGCGCGCGCATAACGAGGCTTTATTACTTTCTCCACGCGTGTGCGCAAAAGTTAAGCAAGTGCAGTTATCGGTGTCAGGGACTAAGCGCTCGCGCGCGGCTCTCTCGCGTACGGTCACATTAGACACAAAGCGAGCGCGTTATTTACGAAACCCCGTGCACACACTTGAATATCCCCCGGAGTTAGCCCGTAATGAGGTACTTAATGAACTACAGAGAGAGAGAGAGAGAGAGAGAGAGAAGCGACGTCGCGGTTACGAGAGCCAGCGCCGGCGCGCGCGCTATCGCCTTTCTAAATTAGACTGCGGGGAGACGAGAGAGACTATAGGTATATACGCGCGTCCGATCGATGATCCTCACCTTTCGAGGATCTCTCCCCCTCTTTGGAGAACCGGCGGCTTTTTTGCTAGCGAGGTGTTGTCGGCGGCGGACGCCGAGGACATCGTGATAAAAGCTCGCTCCCTCGTCGTCGGCCTTTTCGGTGCTGTACGTATAAAAGGCGGTTGAAAAACGCGCAGCTGCACAACCGCCTCTTGCGAAAGCTCTACGGCGCGCGGGAGAAGATTAACGAGACCGCGATTGTGCGCGCGAGAGAACTGGGGCTTTTCTCTATCCGCCGCGTGTGATTTCGCGCGACGAGACAAGTGTAGTCGCGGCGGGACGAAAACGGAGTTCTCGCACGTGGTGGCGGCGGCTGAGATTCTAATCGAGGAAAAACTCGCGCGCAACACGCCTAATTTGTAAATATGTTTCATATAGCTCCATTGATTTTGCGTTCTCGAGGTAGCTATTAAGAGTCCCTATTATATATGATGAGAACTTGATCGTCTGCAGCAGTTCGTTGGGGGATATTGTAAATTAAAGGGGAATTTCGTAGTGGATGTATAGGTGTTGGATGGAAATGGAAATGAAAAATGAGAAGAAAAATTGTGCAAGAATTTATTGATCCTATATTTTTATTTATTTATTTATTTATTTCACCAATTAAATTTACGTAGGTAAATCCTATAGAAGTATACAAAGATACTTGCACATAGATTGGCACAATACTTACAGACTATATAAAATACTTGAAACTAAAAAAATATAAATATCTTTAATTACACAGTAAAAAATATTCATATAAAATTGTGAACTCGTAATAACAATTTTATAAATATTTTAATAATTAGAAAATCTCATAACATTTTTCTTTTTAGTTTTAATACTTCTCTTATTACTAGATAGAGTTTTAAACTCATTTTGAAGATCATTGAAAGCATGTATAGCTGCACATAACTTCTCTTATCACCGACAGCTTTGTTCATTGGCGGTAATTGAATTGTTTTATAACTAATATTTCTCGCTGTCTTTATAGATATAAAAAAATATATGACTTTATAGAGTCTAATTCTGAAAATTAGGAGGTACTTCAAAGGGAAACTGCTATTAGAACATTTCATGAACAGTAGATTTGCATACTATCCACTTGAAATGTTACAAAAATACCTTAAAAACTTCATCAACCACTCATTAAACATTCCATGTACAATATAATAACGTACCACTCGCTATATCATTCCTATACGTCAAAGAAGCTAACGAAATCAATTGCGCGCTTGTTTAGGATGGCTTCTGGGGCCTGTCGTACGAGCACTCGGCCGGCGAGGCCCCGGCGATCTTCCGCATTTTCGAGGAGCTGACGGAGAGGGTCGACGCGATGCCGCCACCCGAGGACAACATGATCCCGTCCCACCTGCCCGCCCCGGAGAAGCTCGAGTGGTCCCTGTCGGAGCAGAGCCGTAACGACATCCGCGAGGCCATGACGTCTTTCGATGCGTAAGAGCGAACCTTTAATATTACATAAAAAGTTTCATATTGTATTTCTTTTACTCTCTGCTCATTGTTTAAGTATGACGGTAGCTATTACATAGATGAGCACGAAAGCGGAAATTAATAATTAGATAGACGCGGTTAAATTTATTCACTGATTCATGCGAAAAATGAATGATTAAACGCGACTGCGGTTTGTTTAAATAATGTAATGAGCATAGATATATCTTGTGCGTTATGGACTAAGAGAGTTTGTGGTAAAGCAGATCAAATATAGTCATATGATAGTTTTTTCATATTATCGGCACTTCCCTATCGTTTAAATTGAAAAATGGGTTTGGGAGAAAGTATTGTAATTAAAATGATATGTTAAAGGTATTAAAAGTAAGTGTTAATATGTCTATTTTTTAGCCTTGTAGAAGATCTGGATTTATGTATTTTATGGTTTGAGGACTATTCTAAAGAATTCATTAAGAGCTGCAACATCAGTCCTGACGTATACATCCAATTAGCATTGCAATTAACATACTTCCGGTAAGTTTTGTTATAATTCTCATTAAATATGCATGGTTTACTTATACTGCCATCATTTAATCAAATATTGTTCATACGGTAATAACAACTAATTTTCGATAATCGTTTACTTAGTAAAGAAATCTAAATGAAGGTAGCTTGTAAAATTACATGTAATTACACCACGTTTTACTTTTCTTCTTTCTTAGCGACAAAAAATCTTTAGAATTAATAAAGCCAAGCAATTGCTGACGAAAAATTAAAAATCACCACATTTCATTCGCGTATAATTCTATACTCCAAATAACAATTCATACACTAACAACACAGGCTTCACGGACGTCTCGTGGCGACGTATGAAAGCGCAGGCATACGGCGGTTCGCGCAGGGCCGCGTCGACGTTATTCGCGCGGCCAGCCCTGAGGCCCTCGGCTGGGTGAAGGCCATGTGCCAGGGCGACCCGGAGGCTCACGCCGGCGGTAACGCACAAGAGGAAGGCACCAAAAGAGTTCAGTTCACCATTTACAGTGTAACTGAATTAAACATACGATTTTGTCGTCTCGTAGACGTTGTCCACTTGCTCACGTACATATATATATATCTTTTTTTTTTTTTAGTGCGGTTTTTCGTTGTTTTTTTTTTTAATTCTTTTGTAATCTAACTTTTTTGCTGTCTCCGAATCTTTGAACGTTTATATTAAACTAAAAGACTAAGTCTATTTCATTTTATTTGTATACTTTATTATTATATTATAGCTTTATTGTAGAGTATAAACGGTTTTATTCAAGTATTAATGTCACTTTACGTCTTATTTTGGAAATACGCTTGGGCTGAAAATTCTAGAAAATTATCCGCAAAATATTCGCTACTTATTTTGACTAATTATTGTCTCCTTTAAACATATCAATTTCATTTTATTTTGAGTTGAAAGTAGTAGTCGGCATTAAATTTTCTGTTGTTTAATTTTTGGATAAATGTTTGTATGAGTGTGTTTAATGTCTGTCTTTTTAAATCTTTGCTAAACGCTTGGTAAACTAATATAGTAAATGTACATTTGAAATGTGACGAACTAAATTTACAGTTGTAGAGTTTTCCTAATAGTTTGACAATGATTTGAATTATGAAATAAGGAGTTATGAGTAATGTACATTTTCTGCATTATTTACACCAAGTGGGAGAGAACAATACATTGGGACTAAATTAAAAAATACCGGCCACTTGCAGAAACAAAGAATCAAGGAGCTATTCGATTTAGCGGTCCAATGCCAGACGAAGGAAATGAATGACAATATTACGGGTAATGGAATTGATAATCACTTAATGAGTTTGCGTTACGCGGCTGTGGAGGCAGGAGAGCCAGTTCCGGAAATGTTTAACGATGAAGCCTATAAAATTATCCAGCACTTTTCACTATCAACGTCTCAGGTGATTACTGCTTAAAATTAGTTTTTACAAAAAAAAAAATATTAAACTTTCGTACTGAAACAACATGTTTTTAACAAATTTAACATATTAATAACATACAGCTACAAAATAAAAAAACATATTATTAAATTCGCTCCGACCGAGAGCTTAATGCATTTCCCACTGCAGATCACCACGAAGAACGACGTAATAGGCGGTTACGGTCCAGTCGTGCCTAACGGCTACGGCTGCGGCTACAACGTGCGGAAAAACGGCTTCATCTTCTCCTGCTCCGCCTTCCACAGCGACGACAGTACCAGCGCGCTCAAGTTCGCCCGAACCTTAAAGAGGAGCATGCAGGACATGGCTTCGATGCTCAAGGAGGCTAAGCAGCAGCAACAGCAGTCATAATCGCAAGTACAAGCGCATAAACACACAGAGACGCACAGAATTGCGTGATGAGCACACAACCCACACAAACGTAGAAGTTGCGGCGGTGCACATACATGAGACAAAGCGAAACTACGATTAATCTAACGAAGCAGTGATATTTAGAAGAATTGCAAGAGAAAGAGATATAGAGATAGCGAATTATATTGAAGGATAATATATATGATAACGAATATAGAGAGATAATTATTTCAAAGGATTTATAAAGAAACATGCTGGCATGCGTTTAATGAAAGTTTTAAAATTAAAGTGGATCTTTAATTGTACATGGAAATTACGAAAGTACTACACATATGAAAGTATATAATATACAAAAAGTGATAGACAAATGAAAGTATTTATCTTGAACAGCGAAGAGAGGTGTTTATTATATATGTTTTAAAATGATCACTGAGAAATAATGATATCGTGTATTATGGTCGCTTCGAGGCGGTAAACTGACCGACCGGAAGAGTTTATTTACACGACGAGTCACTGTCAGGCCGCTTTGCCGTCTCCTCGCGAAGCAAACTGAAGCGCCACAGAAAGTATACATATATATAAACTATTAATAACCGATGTCACTGTTTATAGCGAAAGTAGTAAATAATAAGAGGGAAAATCGTAAAAAAAAACACGTATGATTTAGAGTGGCAACCGACATAGATTTGTTGTCTTTGCTGCGTGTATAGTAGGCAATACGCATCGTCAGAACGAAAGAATCTATCGTATACTTACCTTTCACAAGGTTCTTCGGTGAATCAGACGTCCGATAAGTTCGATTGCAATCTTTAATCGTATTCGTGTGAACTAACAAGGGTACTCGATTTTTCCATTGTAAGAAATAAACCTCTAGAGCGAGCCCGTATAAAAATTGTCTAAAAGTGATTATTCTAATATCTTGACTACGGAATAACAGCTAATGATAATAAATGGGAAGTATCTTTATTACATACTATTCAGTTAAATTGATAAAATCGACCGGAATATTAAGAATATATTGAAAATTGCAATCGATCATTGAGAACGTCAGTTTCGTCAAAAGTAGCCAGTCGTACTTTTTTCTAGACTGGCGCCCGCACAGTAACTCTTGTCCAATTCTTAGGTAGGTCTTCGAGCGCATCAGCCTTCTTCCAGGTCTCTGTGCTCTTCTTTGTATCTCTCTAAAGCGCGCTTAACAAAAGAAAATTCCTCTAGGAGGAAGCAAAAACGAAAAGAAACTCGTTAGCCTGTACCTATCATTAACGAAAAAGAAAACTATATCGTTATTTTGTATGCACAAGTTACAGAGTTTATAAAGTTTATTGACGCAAGTAGTTTGCTTTGGCGATGAAAGAGAATGAAGAATACACACTCACACACACACACACACACACACACACACACACACACACACACACACACACACACACACACACACACACACACACGGGATTCATCACTGGCAAAAAAATAGAATTTAGAGTTCGTTGATTAGAGTGTTAGCCAAAAGAATTACGTGTGCATATCGGTGATAAGTATATTTATTCAGTTTGTCGGCCTCACAAGCTTTGTACGTCGTAGGAAGTCAATCGTTGTTTATGTTGAAACAATTTATGTCTTAATACAAACATATAGGTGCTTTATGTTGTGATGAAACTTTAAAGTATTTTTTAACTTACGATTAAGCAGCGCGCGGAAATTATTTTTATCGAAGAAGCGAGGCCTCCTGTATTTTCTTGGCGTTATTTATTGTGAGTTCAATCTTCCAAGTACCTGATCAATTACTAGAATTAAAGACATGTTTATTAATTCCTGAATGAAATACTCTATTTAGTTTTTATTTATATGAAGTTGTTAAATGTTAAATAGTATATAAATTTAGTTTTAAGAACGTTAATATACAATTATGCTAAACTGTGTCAATATCGTGCAAAATTTAGTGTATATTTTTTTAAAAATTTGACACCAAAGAAAGAAGCAAAAGTAAAATAATTTTGTTCTTCATGTGTGCTATATGTATTATTTGCATTGAGTAAGTAGTCACCAAACGAAGTCACGGTTATAAAAATATGCACTAGTGCAATACATGATGCGTATAAATTATTTTGCTACTTAAATCACATTAATATACTTATACGTTAAACTTTGCTGAAATTCTATGTTGCTTGACAACGGATATTGTTATAAAATTATGTTTACAGTTCACTATATCGGCATAGCTATAAATTGTTGTTATTTAATTTAATTAGATATTTATATAAGTTATCGGTTATGAACCGTAGTTGTTTTATAAATATGCTCACTACTCACACAATAATTTATATTTTGTAGACACATATTTACAGAAAAATAAGAATACATTTTAACTGAGTTTTTATTTTAGTTATCATGGAAAATTATACAGTTATACGACGTTAACATACAAAATTTTAGGAAACTCACGCAATATGAATAATATTTTAAATTTCTACAGTTTTATTTACAAGTAACTTCATGTGTTCATGCAATTACAAAATGATTTTTACAATTTTCATGAAAAAGTAACTCAAAACAATATGTTCACGTTAGACATTGACTCAAACTATTTTTACTCGAATCAAGTAGAATAAACATAATTATGACATAGCTTAAATTTTGTTACTCTTCACTGAACTTATTATGACAGATAATTTGAGTAATGATTTGAAGGGGTCAATTCAATACATAAAATCGTTTTAAATTGTAATCATTTATAACGTTCTCTATCTTTTTAAAATTAGGTCATCTACAATTACTTAATTCTATAATGTCTTTTGTTATATTCAATGCGGTTTTATAACGCTTTTATGGAAGATGTAAGAAAAGTATAATCCATTTGATAGATATTAAAGATAGGGGAGAGTTCTGCAGAGTTCATTTATTTTACATTAGGGATTTACAAAGTTAAATAAGAACGTAGAATGGGAGCAACCATTATTTACAGGGTTAATAGTTATTTTTGAGACCCCGCCCTGTTTTTTCAACTGACTTGAATTGACATTATTTATCAATTTAAGCACATTCTTTAATAACTTTGAAGAAAAAATCTACAGGTTATTAGGCTCATAAAACCTTTTTACGACTTAACGAAATAAGGCATATAGATAAAGTTCATGCTAACTAAAATAAACGTTATTTTTCTTTCAATTCATGTTTAACGTAAGTAAAATAAATTCATATTTAATCATAACGATGACCTATAACAATTAAAAAAAAAATTATAAAATTTTCATTTCTATTAATGATAATAGTATAAAACATTCTAAAAATTTTCAATGAATGTTTTAACATATTTTTAAAATGTTTTTAAAAGTGACTACTGGGCAACACTTTATAAAAATCGTAAAAACTTCTATTCTGTGCAATAAGTAACTATTTCTAATTTAATTAAAAAACAAATTTAGTGCTTTAATAAAAGACTGTTAAAAAATTATGTTTGTTTTTATAAAGTTAGTTATTGTTCAGGTTATCAAAAGCTATGAGGGTCAGTATCGAATAACTCTCCCCTGTAATCAATTTTTCTTTATAAATATTTTTCGCGCTATTAAAGCATATTTTTAAAAGAATAAAACTATAAAATATCAAGTAAATAAAATAAGTTTAAGAAACAAATACATATCGCGAAAATCTGATAGCGCTTTTGCGACCAAGAATATCACAACATATCATGCGGGAGCCAAATTAAAATGCAAAGAATAAGGAAATTATTCCAAGTGAATGTTGAAAAATATGTGAGTTCATATAAATATATACAAATAGATTAAAAATATATATAAATAGCGGGAAGCAATGGAATAACAATACAGAAGAATTATGTTGAAAGATACTGAAACCCAGTTTTAGCACTGTTGTAGTACTGCGAAAATAGATATAAGAAATTTGAAAATGTGTATATTTGATCGTGCTGAAAAAATAAAATGAAATTAGCTGTTTATACTACTGTACAGTAAAGATTTCAATTATTTACCATACTTACATCCATTTTTATAATAAGAAACCATTAGTAATAGTTCTCGGCCTTACTAACACGTGAAATTTCTTATTTTTTTTTTTAATTAACAACATTTATCAACTGAGTAAATTTTACAATTTAGAGATTAAATAAAAAGAAATACTTTTAATTATAAAAAATCAAGAAAAGTACTGAAATTAACAGTTTGGTTTCAGACAGTTATAACAGTCATTAACAGTTATTTGCAATTTCGTTAAATAATAACTGTCAAAATTTAGGTGCTAGCAACAAGTATTAGTAGCTTATCAGTTGTTGGCAGTTACCATAATCTCCCCTATAGCACCCAATATTGGAGCAACATTGCTCCAATATTGCTTTGTCACATTCCCCATATTCGCCAATATTCCCTCAACACTTTTATATATGGATGCTATATGGGAGTAATGTTGCTGCAATCCGTGATTTCCGTTTCACCATTGCTTTTTTAAAATGATGAGTCAGGCTCTCTGTTATAGCAATATTGCAGCAATATTGAGCCAATATTTCTCAACACGAAAGGAATATTATTTTTAAATAGTACATTTCGACACGGGTGGGGAAGTCGATTATTTAGCTGGTGACTTTTTGCACGAGCGAAGCGAGTGCGAAAAAGTCACACCACCTAAATAATCGACTTCCCCACCCGTGTCGAAATGTACTATTTTATGCTGGTTTTTCTGCTGACTTTGCAATATTGCAAGAATATTTGTACAATATATATGAACACTGGAAGAATGTTCCCGTTTGTCCACTGATTGTTGGAGCAATATTGCCTCAATGTTGCTTTGACATATTCGCGTCATTCCCCTTAAGGGAAAATTCACTAATGTATTTTGGATACGTCGTTCTTCAACCGAGCGCCGAGATACGTCGTTTTTCATCCTCGCGCCGAAATACGTTGTTCTTCATCCACGCGCCGAGATACGTCCTTCTTCATCCGTGCGCCGAGATACGTCGTTCTTCATCCGCGCGCCGAGATACGTTCTTCTTCCTCTCAGCCGTCGATATACTCCTGGAGGAAGCATGTCGTGTTAAAAAATCGTGGTCGGTTTTCGTACGGTGCAAGAGAGACAGAAGATAAAGTGTCCCTTGTCTGTCTCTCTCACACTGTGCTGTGATTGGTTGTTCTATCATCTTAGTTTGAAGGGGAGCGCGAGTAGCCAATCACAGCATAGTGCGAGAAAGATAAACGAGGGGCACTCTTTTTTTCTTTCTCTCTCGCACCGTACGAAAACCGACCACGATGTTCTCATTTAACTTACTATCTCCAGGAGTATATGCTCTAAGGGTAATTAAGGTTCAAAATCTCCGCATTTTGTACCTTAATTACCAGATATCCCTAAATTTTCACTAGAAATTACTAAAGCATATATTTGCGCGAGTAGTTTCCGTCCTATTCTGGACACACCCTTAGGGTAAGTCCAGAATAGGTGCAGACGTGCGTTTGCGTTCAGGCCCCCGCTACATAAGAGCGTATGCACGCGGGCGCATGCGTATGCGCATGCAACTAGGGATTATCTAGTAATTTTCGATAAAGCCAACGTGAAAAATTTAGTGCCTCCAAAAAAAGCTGTTAGTTCTCTGCTTTCTTTGGAGGCACTAAATTTTTCACGTTGGCTGAATCGACAATTACTAGTTAGTTATCTTACGCATGCATACGCTCTTATGTAGCGAGGGCCTCATGCAGCTGTCTGCATGCAGCTGCTTCGAGCAGAAGTTAGGAGGGTGTACTCTAGCTAATGCCAACTGCGAGAAAAAACTGCGAAAATCAAATGAAAGGCAATATAACCTTACAGCGAATCCACATTGCATGAGCTATGCTCGATGCGCGATGCGCGATGCCTTCCGAAAAAAAGTTGTCCGAAATCTATAAGATTTATTACTCTATGTTTAAAATTATTATAGGATTTATAACCATAGAGTTATAAATCTTGTAGATTTCGGACAACTTTTTTTCGGACGGAATCGCGCATCGAGCATAGCTCATGCAATGTGGATTCGCTGTCACAATGTATCTCTTTTCGCAGTTTTTTTCCCGCAGTTAGCGCTAGCTAGAGTACACCTTCTGACCTCTGCTCGAAGCAGCTGCATGAACGCAAACTACACTAGGGGCGCGTCGAGATGCGCGTCCAAATTGTGCGTTCCAAGCGTGTTCCAATCCGTTTCACATCGTGGATATAGGGTCAGGGTCGATGTAATTAGAAAAGTGAAACGATGTGAAACAGATTGGAACGCACAGTTTGGACTCGCAACTCGACGCGCATCTCGACGCGCGCCATGACGCGCCCCTAGTGTAGATACTCCCTTAGGGTGAATGTACATAAGCGCCGCGCTGCGCTGCGCGGTTCTCTGCTTGCGCTGTTCCATAGTTCCGTTTCTATATTCCATTGTTAATGGTACAATTCTATAGATCTATGTCGTACATCTATCATTTTCATGGTCATGATCATGATTGAAGCCAAAATAAAAAATTAGAAAAATGTACAATTTCATTAAAGTTATTGAAATTGTTAAAAAAATTAAAAAAAAAGAAACAACAATCTTGCAGAAGGTGGTGGGTTCGACCACATTTAGCAATACCTCAAAGAAATATTCATAGTGCTTATAGCACTTTATTTAAATATTTTGCATTAAAGGATCATGAAGAGTTTTATAGATTTATTAACATGAGTTTTAATCAATTTCATCATTTATTTGAACTGGTTAAAGGTCATCCCATTATCGCCAAATTCCATCTTATTCATCAATAGCTGCATTTTCCAATGTTCTAATCAATTTTATAATTCATAGTATATCATATCAATTGGGTCTTGTGTTTTCTTTCTCGGCTTAAAATACTTTTGTTCTTGAACTGTCTGTCATCTAAACTATCCCTTCATTTATTTAACTTTTCATTTTGGAGCATATACACATCGTCCGTGATTTATAAATATCATAGACATGCAACTGCTCATTTTTTTGTAACAATATACGAATAGAACGGAACGGCAGAGCTAAGCTTCAGCGCAGCGGCAGCGCGGCGCAGCGCGGCGCGGCGCAGCGCAGCGCGGTGCTTATGTACATTCACCCTTAGACCCCCGCTACATAAGAGTGAATCTACATAAGCGCCTCGCCGGGCTGCGCTGCGCCGTAGCCTTGTACATCCGTTCCGTTCAGGTCCGGAACAAATAGGCTGTTGCATATCTTATACTTATATAAACCATGGACGGTGTGCATACGCTCCAAAATGAAAATTAATCTTTTGATCTGGTTTTCTTACATTGTAAGTGCACTTAAAATTTAAGAAAAACAGATCAAAAGATTAATTTTCATTTTGGAGCATATGCACCCCGTCCATGGTTTATATAAGTATAAGATATGCAACGGGCGTGTCCAGAATAGGACGGAAATTGCTCGCGCAAATATATGCTTTAGTAATTTCTAGTGAAAATTCAGGGATATCTGGTAATTAAGGTTCAAAATCACCAGATATCCCTAAATTTTCACTAGAAATTACTAAAGCATACATTTGCGCGAGCAGTTTCCGTCCTATTCTGGACACACCCAACAGCCTATTTGTTCCGGACCGGAACGGAACGGATGTACAAGGCTACGGCGCAACGGCGGCACGGCGCAGCGTAAGGCCCTAGACACATAAGCGCGTCTGCTCGCGTTTGGCTGCGGTCAGCCGCGGTTGGCCGCGGTCGGACGCGATAAGAGCGCACGCGCTCGCTTCTCCCATTGGTTGGAAGCGAGCTTAGCGGACGCGTACGCCTACGACGCCGATGAGCCGCGGTAAGAGCGCACGTGCTCGCTTCTCGAATTGGCTGGAAGCGGACTCAGCGGACGCGCACGCCTACGACGACCAATGGAGAGAAGCGAGCGCGTGCGCTCTTACCGCGGCTGACCGCGGCCGATCGCGGCCACCCGCAGCCAAACGCGAGCAAACGTGCTTATGTGTCTAGGGCCTAAAACGGCGCAGCGCAGCACGGCGCAGCGCAGCGCGGCGCGGAGCTTAGGGAGAATGTACATAAGCGCTGCGCTACGCTGAGCTACGCTGTCGCATTGATTACTTGTAGACCACGTCGCTGATTGGCTAACATTGAAATATTAGCCAATCAGCGACGAGGTCTACAAGTAATCAATGCGACAGCGTAGCGCAGCGCAGCGTAGCTCAGCGTAGCGCAGCGCTTATGTACATTCTCCCTTAGGGAGATTGTACACAAGGGTGATGCAATGTGCTGCGATGTGGCGCAGCGCAGTGCGGCGCCGTGCGACGTCGTGCAGCGCGATGTGGTTCACTTTCGTTCCAAAGTCTTATTGGTCTGGAATGAGTTCGTGTGTTGCTCTTCTTTATTATTTCATAGTTATCGGACGTGCTCCAAAATTTACGTACTCCAAAATAACCAGTCAGCTTTAAAACGTACCAAAATAATTGTCTAATTATTAAGCATTTTTACGTGCTAGATATTTAAAAAATCTCTAATTGGCGAAAAAATAGTAGGTGATAAATTTCTAGTTATCGTATTTATATAAAATAGTTTCACCACCTTCTTGAAGATTTTTCTTTTTCTTCTAATGCGTTTTATTAACTATTTTAATAGTTAATTCAAGTAAATTTTGCGTTATTCTCAATGTCTTCAACTTGCTAAAATTTTACATTTTTAAAGAGGTATTGTTTTCATGTCAGGTCCTCATCAATTGTGTAAATATAATCTGAGTACAAAATTATAATAACCAAAAGTATCCCTCAGCACCGCACGGATATACCTGATTTTTTTTCTTTCAATACTTAAGAGGTATTCTATTTCTAGCTCCAGAGACGGACGTACCTGACGTGTACATACGTTCACTTTCGTATAGCCATAGAGTACGTAATATTAAGACGTAACAAAACTATTTGTTTTGTACCGTAATAAGACGTAGGAAAATACGGAATTGCCTGGCATCGCACAGCGCCGCGCCGCAGGGCGCCGCACTGCGCTGCGCCACATCGCAGCACATCGCATCACCCTTATGTACAATCTCCCTTATGTAGATTCACTCTAAAGATGCGCACGCGTACGCACGCGTAAGATAACTAGTAATTGTCGATGCAGCCAACGTGAAAAATTTAGTGCCTCCAAAAAAGCAGAGAACGAACAGCTTTTTTTGGAGGTACTAAATTTTTCACGTTGGCTGCATCGAAAATTACTAGATATTCCCTAGTTGCATACGCGTGCATCCGCGTGCAAACGCTCTTATGCTGTTTATACAATATACCGAATTTTTTTGGCGTATCCGCCAAAATCACTAGAGCGTATTGGTAACATTCACGGAGACAACCTTCCAAAAAGGTAACCGCAAAGTATCTAGCATACGAGAACAGACCTATACCTCTTACTATCTACCAACACCTATATACCCTCCTAATCTCTATATATATACTAAAGATCAAAACAAACTACTTATCTAGATTTTCTGTATAGCTGAATTAATTTGTTTACAATGACTCCGTCAGAAAAAATCATAGTCAGATTTTACTCAGCGAATACTTTTATGTATAATAATCAAGAATGTAGTGAAATTGAAAAAAACAAAGTATATAATGACATCCAGAGAGCTTTGGAATATGAAGGAAATGTGAATTATTCAGGTATTTATAATAAAAATATATAATTACTTCTATTTTTTTTATTAAATGGATATTATATATTTTTTATTGTTATAGTTCAACAAATCCGTGACAAATGGCAATACCTTTGTGATAGTTTTATTACAGCGACTAAGAAAGTAGAAAAGAAAGAAACTTTGACATATTTAGAAAACAACTTATATCAAAGATTGTTCTTTTTAAAATCATTTATTATTTCAAAGAAGGCTCAAGAAGATAGCATGTTATTGCAAAACTATGACTACAAAAACAATGTCAAAGTGAATGGAACTGCGGCAACCTTCTAAATTTCTTTCTTCGATTTTTTAATTGTTGTCGTAATCGAATATAATTAATGTTTAACTCCAATAGTTTAATAATTACATTATAATGCTCCATTTTGCAGTCACTTTTTTAGAGAAAATTTAAGTTTAAGTACTTTGCTTGCAGAAAGCAGAAACTCGTTTGTTTTGATCATCAGTATAAGTGTGTTCTGGTATGCTAGATACTTTGCGGTTACTTTTTAGGAAGGGTGTCACCGTGAATGTTACCAACATGCTCTAGTGATTTTGGCGGATACGCCAAAAAAATTCGGTACATTGTATAAACAGCATTAGGGAGCATGTACATAAGCGCTGTGCTATGCAATGCTGTGCGATGCCGTATGATGCCGTTCGATGCCGTTCGATGCCGTTCGATGCCGCGCGGTGCCGCACGGATTAGTGCTGCATCTGATCCGTTGTCTAAATGGTTCAAAATAAATTGTAAGTTGTATCTCTGCATTATTTATTTAACTATTTAATTTAAATCATGCAGAGATACAACTTAGAATTTATTTTGAACCATTTAGACAACGGATCGGACGAAGCACTAATCGTGCGGCACCGCGCGGCATCGAACGGCATCGAACGGCATCGAACGGCATCGAACGGCATCGTACGGCATCGCACGGCATCGCACAGCATCGCACAGCACAGCGCTTATGTACATGCTCCCTTATATAGCGGGGGCCTTAGGTATCAGCCGCAGTGTGGTACGGCTGCAGAGAGAGAGAGAGAGAGAGAGAGAGAGAGAGAGAGAGAGAGAGAGAGAGAGAGAGAGAGAGAGAGAGAGAGAGAGAGTAGGGATGGCGATATTAAACAAAAATATCGATATTTGCGTATCGATAATATCGGTATAGCTAATATCGATAATTTCGATACATCGGGTTAAAAATATCGATATTCACAAATATCGATAAAAAAATATAAAAATAATTTTAAAAAATACTTTATTAATTTTCAAAATAATTTTAATAAACATTTGAAACTTTACAAACTATAGATCCCAATATTTTAATGGTAACAAATTTAGAAAAAGTAATTCTTGAAAGTGTTGTGGGGTTAACTGATTCCTATTCTGAACACTAAACGACACTAAAAATTCGAATCGAAAACGAAGACGAACACGAACTGAGCCGCCGTTGCGGTTACGGTGTTGCCAACGTCTAAGCATCTAATATATTCGAAAATCTCTGATAGACGATAGAGGTCGCACAAGCACATTTGCTTTTGCGAGTTACGATTTTCAATTTCAAATAGCGCAAAATATCCTCTCTTAAAAAAATGATGGCCGGAAGTAGTGGCTCATTTAAAGACTCGATGTGATTGGTTATTTGAAAAAAGTGCGAGTATTTGAATTTTTTAGATTGAACATGTGCTAGATTTGAATTTTAACACTCAAATATTTATACAACTAATAAATAATTATAATAGAATAAAAACATTTGATTTATTGATTGAAAAATGTATCTAATTATCATTGAAACTAATTAAAATTAAATCATAGGGAAAAACAGTGCACATAACCCCAAAAATAAATTAGTACGCGCGAAGCGCGTTTGCATTTTGCTAGTAAATTAAAAATTTTTATTTGGCATAAGTCTATTGAATATCGGAAGCCGATATCTTAAGTATAATATCGATATTCCGATATTATCGGTGACAAAAATATCGGTTACAATTATCGATATATCGCAAGGGAAATATTGATATTTATAAATATCGATAAATATCGCCCATCCCTAAGAGAGAGACGAAGAGAGAGAGAGAGAGACGAAGATATATAGGTAGAATGCTGAAGAAAGACTGACGTGTCCCCGCGCAAGTCCGTTGTTAATCTTCCAATTCGTGCCGTTCGCGTCTTCCAGTGTGTTTTTATTTACATTTTAATGTTAGATTTCCAGAAAAATTATAACTTAATGTACCTACCAGAAATTCAGCAGCATAAGTGCGATTTTTAAAGAAAGAAGGGCTACTAAATTTGGGTATGTAATGTACTTTGCACTTATCTACAGGACTTGCATGTCTAAGAAAATATTTCATCATATCATAATAAAACTGTTTAGGTATTACAATTTTTATTTTACATATTAAAATATTTTATTGAATATAATATAGTATAATCCAGTAAAACAAAAAATTTATATAGCGTTTTAACGCTTATTTTGTTTTAGATTGTAAAATAAATCTATTAATTAATAATTTAAAAATTAAAACTATTAAAAATTTAAGGTAATTAAATCAATTTTTTAATTCTTTTAACTGATGGATTAATTGTTTTTTTCTTCTTTTAGTATTTTTAAGTTAGGTTAACACAACGAAAATATTAAAATTTTGGAATAATTCTACTATCTATTCACAGTGTGTACAATTATAAATAAAAAAAATCATTTTTATTGCATAGTATAAAAATTATTTTTCTATTTTAATTTTCTTATTTATATAATAATAATAAATAATAATGACATTGTACTGCTGATTTGAGAACACAATATTTTGAAAAAGTAAAATGTTACTAGAGAAAAGATTGTCAATAATTTTATTTTGGAATAAATTGAATTAATATATCTCCTTAAGCATTTGCATGATTAATTAAACATTTTTCAGAAAATATGGATAAAAATCCTATATCCGTTTTACAAGAATACACAATGTTAAAATTACGAAAAACACCAGTATACAGTGTTATATCAGAAAAATCTGGAACTCACATAAACTATTTCAAGATAAAAGTAGAATGTAATGGTGAGATTGAAGTAGGAGAAGGAAGAAGTAAAAAGGAAGCTCGATTAGATGCTGCATTAAAAATGTATAACAAGTTCAATGGACACAAAACTGATAAGACCAAGCAACAACCGACATCAACATCAGTACCACAAGCACTTGATCAGCAATCCTTGAATAGCAATCCTTCTTTATCGCCAACAATTAATTATATAGGAAAATTACAGGTAAATATATAAATATAATTTGAAAATTAAAAAAAATATATATATATATAATGAACAATAGTTATGCTTATGTTAGGAGCATGCACAAATCTATCATGGGTCATGTCCAGTTTATGATGACAAAAATGTATGTGGCCCATCTCATAATCCAAAATTTACTATAATATGTAAATATGGGGATTGCATAGAAGAAGCAGAAGGTAAATCGAAGAAAGAAGCTAAAAATTTAGCAGCAAAAAAAATGTATGACCGAATTACGTTGATTACAAAAGATGTTGATATTAATTCAAGCTCTATTGGGCCACTAACCGAGGTAAAACCATGCTTAAATTTAATCACACAAGGAGTTTCACAAGTGAAAATATATGAAAATAATAAGATTTTACTAAAAGAATCGATTGAAAAAGCCAAAAAACAATTTGCACAATTAAGTAAAACTATAATAAATAAAAATCCAGTCAATGATAATATCAGCTTCGAGGAGTATCATACTTTTCTTAAGAATTCGTTTAGTTTCGAAAAAAGATCATCTGCTCTTAAAATATTAGAAGATATTTTTGATTCCAATCTTACACTGGATGCTACTAATTTAATGAGAAAACTAAAACTTGCTTTAAAAATTTTAAATATTAATTTAAAGGAAAGTTTTCATGGATTTTCAAAACGTTACTTTATTTATAACTTACAGTTAGAAACCGATCCAGTTATTAGAGAAATGGCACAAGGAAAGTGTGCAGACGAAGCGAAAATGAAAACTATAGAACAAATGGCAGAGACTTTAATAATAATGTTGATTTAAAATTATTCAAAAGTACATCAAAATATTGAATAAAAGATTGTACGATCTGTAAATTATAGATTAGCTTAAGCTAAAGCTAATTCCCTGATCAATAGGTTGTATGTATTTCTAATAAGATTATGTATACATAAATTCTTAGGGTACATGGCTGCTCCATGGAAATAACTCCTCAAGGAAAAAAAAATATATACACATAAATTCTATAAATTATATATATATATATAGCTTGTAATTTTATAGAATTTATGTAAATATAATTATTTATTGTGATATTGAAACATACATGTGTACAATATAGAGGAATTCTATATGTTTAGTGTTTTGTTATAATATTTTTACTTTATGAAATTGCTTCCTGCATGTGATATTAAGATTATGGATAGGTATAAAAAAAATACTAAAAACAGATATGAGAAACAGAGAAGAAGTTAAAAAACATATCCAATTTTTATACAAAATTAATTTATATATTGTTGTTAACAAAAATGAGAATGAATAATGTTGTTATCATTAAGTAGTGCAATTTGTTCCATATACCTATTCGATGCTTTGTATAATAAATAATATTCAAAATGACTTTGTACAAATATTGAATTGAATGTTTTTGTAACAGCCCCAATGGAAATGGAAAATGTATATAAATGTAAATAATTTTATGTAAAGGTTCTAATTGTAACATTTTTTACATTTATATACATTTATATGCATTTTCTAAAATTTTCGCTATATAAGACTTTTTTTAAAAGTTTTATGAAAGTGTATATAAATGTATATAAATGTAAAAAAATATTTATACATTTTAAAAATTGTGCGTTTAATGTGTAAAAATAAAAATATAGTTTCGTAAATAAGTATAAATTTATGTAAAAAAACGTATATAAATATAAATAAACGTAAATGCGTATTCCAATTACAACATTTATATACACTTATTTACATTTATATACGTTTTTTTTTACAGAGATATACACTTATTTACATACATTTTCCATTTCCACTAGGGAGTTTTTTAAAATTTTCAACGATGTTCTTTAATATAAATATTTATACCACTCTAACCTCAAAATCATAACTTCAATATGATTATTCGGCTCTCGTGGTATAAAATACGGTTCGAAACTGGTGCGTAAGAAGATTTTTACTTATATTTGTCTTGTTGTGCCCCTTCCACAACCTCGCAAAAACTGCGTGCACGCAAAAATTACTATAGATCTTGCTGTAACTTCAAACGTGATTGGTTGATACAGCAAAATCTATAGTAATTTTTGCGTGCACGCAGTTTTTACGAGGTTGTAGAAGGGGGGGGGGGTGTTAAATGAGGTAGTATACAGTACTTATAGTTCGAAATAGTCTTGTACATTTTTAAATGAATTTAAATATTTTTCAACGAAAAATTTTCCAATTCTCTATAAAATGAACATATTAGCAAAATTATCAGTTTAAATTTAAATGAAACATTATACTTATAATCTCAAGTAGGTATGAATTTTTCAGAAAAAAATTTAAGGGGATGCCTTATACCGGCAGAGTTCTCTGCCGTACCGACCACAGTGTTTTTAATTAAATATTAATTGTTATAAACTTTTCCTTGAATTCTGAGAGTTCACGCACATAGTCAAACTTATTATCTACTTCCAGGTCAAATTTCAGATAAATCTATTGGAATGTAAAGACGAAATTTGAGAATTCGCAACGTCGCATAATATCATATTAACCCCAAAATACGACATCTTGCGAGTTCTCAAATTTCGTCTTTATTTTCCAATAGATTTATCTGAAATTTAACCGGAAAGTAGATAATAAGTTTGTCTATGTGCGTCAACTCTCAGAATTCAAGGAAAAGCTTATAACAATTAATCTTTTATTAAAAACATGGTGGTCGATACGGCAGAGAACTCTGCCGGTATAAGGCCGAAAGAAATGGTCTAGCGAATCTCTCCTACGCATCAAGCCGTCAACGCGCTATGGTTACTTATCGACGGATAATACGAGTTTTCTATAGTGGATAAATAAATATTGCGCGTTTTATATAAAATGATGAACGTAAAACATTATTGAAATAAGTGTATGTACAATATCGGCATATACTCTTCAATATCCCCTAAATTAAATAAATAAAAGACTAAAAAGTATGTATATGTATAAATGTATAAAAAATATGTATGAATGTATGTACGCGTACATACTTAATTGTTAAAATTCAAAGAGATTTTTATAACAAATGCATTGTGTAATAATAATACTTCCAGAATAACTTTATTATATTTAGCAAAACATAGTTATTCATTTTCATTTTACCTTCGTTGTGTGAATAAATAGCCTATGCCTCTTATGTGCTTTTGTACCAAGCGAAAAAAACTAGTTGTCCGATATCTAGCATACTCATGACCCATGGCAGGAGTTCAATATGTTAATCTTCAGCAATGGGTAACGAGTATGCTAGATATCGGACAACTATTTTTTTTCGCTTGGTACAAAAACACAAAAGCACAGGCCTGTGCCTCTTATGTGGACTCGCTCTTAGAGGCACGGTCGTATACACAGGTCCGGAAACTCAGCGATATTTTTGGTGGTGGGGGAAGTAACCTTAGCGAAGTCAATTTTAGTGTGCGCGACGACCACTCGAAGCGTTGGCAACTAGACGACCACTGCAGCGTGCGCGCTTATTTTACCATCTCTCCTAACTCCTAATTCAAATAGTTACGCAGTAACGCACGCGGTAAGATATAAAGTGCGCATGCGCGTCACTCAGTGGTCGCTAGCCTAGCAGCGCTGGTGGCTTGGCGGAGAACTATAAAATCGTGCTTCACTAAGCGTACACGCTCCGCGCGCTGAGTTTCCGGACCTGTGTATATGACCGTGCTTAGAGGCACAGGCCTGTGCTTTTGTGCTTTTGTGCCAAGCGAAAAAAACTAGTTGTCCGATATCTAGCATACTCATGACCCATGGCAGAAGTTCAATATGTTAATCTTCAGCAATGGGGGTAACGAGTATGCTAGATGTTGGACAACTAGTTTTTTTCGTTTGGCACAAAAGCACAGGCCTGTGAAGAGGAAATGTACATAAACGCCGTTCTGCTCTGCTCCGCTCTGCTTTGCTCTGTTCTGCTCAAACCCGGTCCAATTTTAGTTCAGTTCCGTTAGTAAGCACTTTTCCCTTTACTTGTTTCAGAATTCTGGAACAGAGTAGAGCTGAACGGAGCAGAGCGGATGAGAGCAGAGCAGAGCAGAGAGGAACGGCGCTTATGTACATTGCCCCTAATGTTGACTCGCTCTAAGGGCCTTTGCACGCTAAAAGCATAACGCAAAGGAATAAGGAATAAGAGGGTATAAGGTGGACATAAGGTACTTATGCTCCGCTTATTCCTCTTATGCCCGTGTTGTGTACGCAACGGATCGTGCATAACCCCTAAATTGCTTGTTTTGGAGTAAGTTTTTTAATAATAAATTGCAAGTAAACATTTACCTCTTCATCCATTGTTCAAAAATGTCTAAACTATAAATTATTATAAAAATAATCACTAAATGATTAAGAAGAAAACTTTTCTCACTTCTGCACGTCGAAATGATAAAATACAAAAGCCCCTCAAGTTTTATTATTTTGTCAACTTTTTACATTGTAACCAATTAGAGTCAATTAATAATTACAGTAAGCTATTTCATTTCGAAAACTTTACTCCAAAAAAAATCAAGAGGTTATGCACGTTTCGTTGCGTATACAACATGGGCATAAGAGGAATAAGCGGAGCATAAGTACCTTATGTCCACCTTATGCCCTCTTATTCCTTATTCCTTCGCGTTATGCTTTTAGCGTGCAAAGGCCCTAAGTGTGTCTGTACCTAGGCTCACTGACTCTGACTCAACAATGAACCAATCGGAGCTAAGCCTCCAAGTTCGAAGCTTGACTTTGAATACTCCGATTGGTGTAGAGTTGAGTCAGAGTCAGTAAGCCTGGGCACAGGCACACTTATGGAGACAGTCCCTAAGAGCGAGTCCACATTAGGGGCACAGGCCTGTGCTTTTGTGCCAAGCGAAAAAAACTAGTTATCCGATATCTAGCATACTCATGACCCATGGCAGAAGTTCAATATGTTAATCTTCAGCAATGGGTAACGAGTATGCTAGATATCGGACAACTAGTTTTTTTTTCGCTTGGCACAAAAGCACAGGCCTGTACCTCTAATGTGGACTCGCTCTAAGGGATCGGGTTACTGGGGTCGCAGAGCGCATCAAGAGGCGTGAACCCGACCAATCGCAGCTTGACTCGAGCGGAATCGAGTATAGAAGGAAACTTAGAGTATATACTCCTGGAGGAAGCATGTCGTGTTAAAAAATCGTGGTCGATTTTCGTACGGTGCGAAAGAGACAGAAGATAAAGTGTCCCTCGTTTGTCTCTCTCACTCTGTGCTTTGATTGGTTGTTCTATCCTCTTAGTTCGTCCCACTCAAAGTAACAGCGAATCCACATTGCATGAGCTATGCTCGATGCGCGATGCGCGATGCCGTCCGAAAAAAAGTTGTCCGAAATCTAAGGTAAAAGACCCAGTAGTCGGACAGCACGAATTTTGGACGTAGTACTTGGACAGCAGTAAAACAACTACTATAAATGGTCAATTCGAAAAAAATTAATTCGTTAGCATTCTTTGTGATGTTAACTACGTAGTCACTATGACATTGTTTTGATTTTATTTCTGAAATGTTTATATAACGAGATAGAAATTTTGCGAGGTTATGTTTTCGATGCGCGGGGACGGCTTAGCATCTGTCCAACTTCAGATACCTCTCAATTTCCATAACGCAGTAGTGGGACACATTTAAAAACATAGTCCAACTACTGGGTCCTAAAGATGTCCGAGTACTGATCCCAGTATAATATAGCTTGTCCAACTACACCGGCCTGTAGCTATTTTCTTTAAACATTATTATTTTAATAAATAAGCTAACAAATAAGACATTTAAGAAAGGAAAATGTTACTAAAAGGTTTGAACTATCCACTCAGATCATATGTTTATGTATATTACGATTAATTTTGAAGATATAAGAGATTATAAAGGTTGTATGTGCGTAAGTGTCCGAGTACTGGGTCTTTTACCTTACAAAATTTATAACTCTATGGTTATAAATCCTATAATAATTTTAAACATAGAGTTATAAATCTTATAGATTTCGGACAACAACTTTTTTTCGGAAGGCATCGCGCATCGAGCATAGCTCATGCAATGTGGATTCGCTGTAAATGAAAAACACGCATTTGGACGTTTTTAAATCTTTTTATTCGTTTATGTTTTAATGAAATGTAAAAAATCTCACTTAATACAAAATGAAAAGTTAATACAGAATGGTTAGAAAGTGTGTTGTCTTCAGGTATGCGTACGTTGAAAATTTCAGTTATACCTTCCCCGTTGAAAAGGTCCAATAAAAACTAATAAAAATATTCAGATTCGGGTGCAGAAACCGCATAGGATATGAGGTTTCTGCACCCTTTTTATCTGGCTCTATCGGATCTTTTCAACCGGGTTGGTTTGGAGGGGAGCGCGAGTAGCCAATCACAGCATAGTGCGAGAGAGACAAATGAGGGGCACTTTTGTTTTCTTTCTCTCTCGTACCGTATGAAAACCGACCACGATTTTCTCATTTAACTCACTGCCTCCATATAAAAACTCGAGCTTGAATCATTGATGCGCCCATACTTAGTCCATTATACATCCGCTCGCGGCGCGCCGCATATTAGCGGATATATGCAGACAGAGCTGTATAGCCTATAGGTATAGCGTATAGGTATACCTATACATTATAGTAACCCGCTCTGCTATCAAACAAAGATGGAAGAATGAAGATATACATACACACAGAGCGCTGCGCGCGCACGTACCTATGGGTCTGTCTACACGCCACCACACACCACTACAATACACCCCACCACACGCATAGTCCGGATGTTACACTCCGTTCCCCCTCGTATACCAAGTTACCGATTGAGTATACAGAAGAATAACAAACGCGACTGCCTCTCTTTTCTATTACGCTGTCAACGCTGTATTCTCTATTGCAAATCCCCGAAGAAAGGTGTATAAGTATAAAAAGGTGCATATAACTTTATTGTTTTGGAGAAGATGAATCAAAATATAATCAGCATTTATTGTGCACTTACGGTGTACTATACTTATGGTGTACTATTTTTATGCAAGTGGCACAAGCAAGGGTAGTTCATAATTAAATTTTCACAGCTCCTGATATGATTACAGTGCACAATAAATGATGATATTTTTATTCATCTTCGCCAAAACAATAAATAAGTACACCTTTCTTCGGGGATTTGCAATAAAGAATACAGCGTTGACAGCGTAATAGAAAAGAGAGGCAGCCGCGTTTGTTATTCTTCTGTACTCAATCGGTAACTTCGTATACGAGGGGGAACGGAGTGGAACATCCGGACTATGCGTGTGGTGGGTTGTATTGTAGTGGTGTGTGGTGGCGTGTAGACAGATCCTATAGGGGAGGGCGGGGCACGTGTGACACCCTAACTTTGATTAAAAATAACACTAGCGTTAATCAGCGCGCTACGCGCGCCACTGTTTCGTCTCTTGTTTCTCTCCTTTCGAGATTCGAGACGGATTCGATTATTCGAGATTTCGAGATCGTTCGAGGGCAAAATAGATTATCTCGAATGCTCAATTTATATAAGGGAACTAAACCGTGTATTATTTCAAAATGTACAAAAACGGAATAATTAGATCAGAAAAAAATAAAATAAAATAAACTATTAACTTTTTTTTCATTTTCTTTTAATTATTGATAAAATACAGAAAAGAAATTCTGAAAAAAATGCTCTACGTGCCCCACCGGCGGGTGGATTGTGGCACCCGACGGGGCACGCATGGCACGGTCAAATTTAATATTTTACTATAGGTATTTTTCAATTTTTTTTTCCAATAATTAATTCTTTAATAATTATGCCATAATAAAATTTTCAAAAATCAAATAATTAATCAGTCTATTGAAAATTAAAAATTTTATTTTTATTAACCTTTAGGCTGCGGGGAAATTTCAGTACAAATTGACCTCTCAGAATATGTAAAATGTATACATAATATTACTGGATATCTCAGATAGAGTCGCTGACCTGACTGCTGGTCCATATATCGACCAGCCCCGCAGGCAACGTAAAGTACAATGTAAAAAAATTTGTCTCTTTTGTTATGAAGATTTGAGAGGGTATTTCTATGTAATTTCACGCGTTGAATATGAAAAAAATAGTAACAAAATTCTCGCAGACACCCTTGACCTTGAAAATCACCATTTGAAGGTCAAATTTCATTCCTACTATAAGTCAAGTTTTTAGACGGTTTTCGTACATAGTTTGATGTGCTGAATACGTAAAAAATAATAAAAAAATTCCTGTTGATAATCACGACCTTGAAAATCAGTATTTCAAGGTCAAGAATGTTTTGAGAAATTTTAAAACTATTTGTTATGTATTCAGAACACCAAATTTGATCTAAAAACTTCAAATATTCTTTGTCTCTAGAGTGGTCCATATATCGACCACCCCCGCAGCTAAAAGGTTAAGGAACATAACAATTTTTATTTTATAATAGATTATTACATTTTAATAAATGATTATATATTATAAATTCCTTCTTATAAAATATGATCACAACATAATACTTTTGTTTGATTAACAAATTATCATTATTATTACAATAAGTTTAAATTTAAAGATTTCGCATCATTTTCATCTATGTAGCATATTTGAACTACCTGACCATTGAAAAAGGCAGTTTGAGTATCTACAATTGATTCTTCAGGTATTACTTCTCTAAAGTAATTTTCATTATTTACGGAAGCTGAATTATTATTAACAATGGATAAATCAAGCTGATTTGTGTTTAAGTCTTCAAGAGTGGCTTCCGTAGTTTGCTTGGTAGATTAGCAGGAGTAGACTTCTTACGTTTACGGTTTTTTTTATACTTTCTTACCATTGTTTTTTCTACTCTAAATATAATTTAATACGCAGTCGAAATAATCGTTATTTACTTATTAATGTAATAATTGAAACTAAAAACTAGTTAAAACTAAATTATTGCACTGCGTAGTTGTTAACCCATCTTGCTCCGTTTTTGATTTGTAGGTTACATCACTTCGCTCGGCGGCCGCCGCGACGCACTGATACGCCCGAGTGTGCCACGCGTGCCCCGCCAGGGCCCTTTCTACATATGTGTGTTCTGTCTGTTCTAGACAACTTCTCTCTATGTCTGTCTCTGTCTTACATAAACGGAACAGATCTATCTGTCTTTGTCGGGAACACACAGAACACACAGAACACACATATGTAGAAAGACCCCCAGGGTGTCACGTCATACCCCATTTTAAGGGGGTGCCATAGTCGTACCGTTACCGACCGAGAAATTCACACAGTTTCAAGCTGATTAACGGGGTTCCACTGTCCTACCATTACCGACCGAGCAATTCACACAGTTTCAAGCTGATTAAAAATAAAATACGTCGAATCACAAAAAATCAAGAGAACACTTCGCTGCGGTTTTGAACGTTCTATCATCCAGTAAAAGTTTGGAGTCGAAATATCAAGTTGTTTTTGCAAAAACCACTTAATATTTCGACTTCAAACTTTTACTAGGTGATAGAACGTTCAAAACCGCAGCGAAGTGTTCTCTTGTTTTTTTTGTGATTTTACGTATTTTATTTTTAATCAGCTTGAAACTGTGTGAATTTCTCGGTCGGTAACGGTACGACTATGGAACCCCCTTAAAAATAAAATACGTAAAATCACAAAAAAACAAGAGAACACTTCGCTGCGGTTTTGAATGTTCTATCATCTAGTAAAAGTTTAAAGTCGAAATATTAAGTGGTTTTTGCAAAAACTTTGAACAAAACAAAATTCGGTTTCGTTCAAAGTTTTTGCAAAAACAACTTGATATTTCGACTCCAAACTATTTTATTTTATTTTTAATCAGCTTGAAACTGTGTGAATTGCTCGGTCGGTAATGGTAGGACTATGGAACCCCGTTAATACCATTTTCATTTTTTAATTATATTATTTATGATTTTCTGAAAATAACAAAAACAGGGCTTGAAAGATAAAAGTTGAAACTATCAAATAGGTTTGGTCTCATTTAGAAAAAAATCATGTTCTCGTTGCTCCAACCCAGGCGGAAATAAAACTTTACAAATAATTATTAATAACAATATATAACTTTTTATAATTAAAAAAAAAAGTTTATAACTGTTCATAACTGTTTATAAAGATAGGATTTGAGACTATAGTAACAGTTTATAAAAGTTATCAACAGTTTTTTTCTGTTATGAACAGCTAAAAAAAGTTTATAACAGTTATAAACTTGTATTTACTTTTTTTGGCTGCAGTGGATACCCATAAAATCAATCTGTAAAAAGTTATTATCAGTTATAAACTTTTTTTATTTGATAATAATAGTTATTAATAGTTTTAAATAGTTTTAAATGAATTTAAACTTTAAAATCATTCTAAAATTCTTATTATATGAAATCATTATTAATTATAAGTTTAAAATAATTATTTTCAATTATTAAAAATTGATAATAGTTATTAATAGTTATTTACTTTTTTTTACTGATCAAATATTCACATTTTTCGGCAATCCAAAAAACTTAAAAAAGTAAATAACTATTTATAACTATTTATAATAGTTTTAGACTTTTATAAAAGTCTCAAATCCTGACTTTATAATCTGCTAATATCAGTTATAAACTTTTTTTAACTTTTATTATAGAAGATCATTTCCGCCTGGAAAGCGACTTAAAAATGAAGTCAACCTTGTTTCTAAGCACCGATTTTCAATCTTATTAAATTAAATGTTAAACATTATCTATAATCTCAAAAGTATAGAGGAAACTTCTAAAAGCATATCTAATTAGATTTACGTAAAAATTACATTTTTTGCATTCATTAATATTAAAAATATGAGGGTGCCAATCTTAACTACCTGACACGTTATGCCCCGCCCTCCCCTACAAAGTATATACGCATGGACGAGTACGATGTACTGGTAATTAGTAGTAGTACGTTGTACGTATTGCATTGGCGTAGTGAGTTATAAGTATAGTATTACTATTCTAGCGAAAGGTGCAGCAACAGTAGTATATACAG
This sequence comes from Torymus aiolomorphi, assembly GCA_036365515.1. Classification (NCBI taxonomy): domain Eukaryota; kingdom Metazoa; phylum Arthropoda; class Insecta; order Hymenoptera; family Torymidae; genus Torymus; species Torymus aiolomorphi. Next base: position 123,177,849 of record CM070877.1, on the reverse strand, counting down.
TATCATCGCAGGCGCCCTCGGGCAGCATTGTCAGCTCGCCGCGAATGCGCAAATATTTTCTCAAAAGTAGAGAAAAAGCCGAGCCGTCGTAAGTAGAGTATACCTGCAGGTATTGCAATCGAGTGCGCGGCATTCGAATATTCGATTGTTTAGTTTATAGACACGCCTATAAGAACGGCATGTCAGCTGCTGACAATGCCTGCCGCCCGCTAAGGTGATGAGGAAGTTCTCGAGCACGAATGCGGGGAAATTGCCGTGTATATAAGCTGCTGCTGTCGCTGCCACTGTGTTCGAGAGGTGCTCGTCGGTGAGCCTCTTTCGCGACGGTATCGAGGCAGTAAGGCCGTAAGAGGTAGGTAATAATCTAAAATGGAGCGCCGTGTTTTTTGGCAAAACGGTATCCGAAAAGTGCTTGAATGCTAGGTTATAGGAAAATGCATGTGTGTGTCGACACGTAGAGGATGCTCGCGTAATTGCGTTATAGAGCTTCAACGTGTACTGCAATTTGCAATGCACGACGCGCCTGCATGCTTTGTCGCCAGACGCGTCCTCTACTCCTCTCCTACTTGTTTACCTTGCGTAACAGCATTTCTGGCTTGTTAGTAAACTGCGTAGTGTCGTTTAATAATATATATAATGACGTATAAATTAATTAATATATGCAATAAAAGAGAAAAAATGATTTTCTTTTTAAAGATAATACGTGAAAGTTAATACTATGCTTTCTACCTTTGCCAAATCAAATGTGAATTGATATATATAGTTATAATATACATATTATTTGAAATATTTTAACAATTACTTCATGTGTTAATATGACATTTTATATATTTTAGAGGATATAATTTGATGAAAATAAAGCAATACTTGAAACATTATTGATTGAAACATGAGTTCTCATCATCGTTTAAATCCATCCTCGGGAGAAATTGAACATACAAGTTTTTTGTCAGAAGATATTGGTGCGCTTTATCTCTCAGATGATTATTCAGATGTAACGTTAATTGTCAGTGGACAGAGATTCAATGCTCACAAAGTAATACTAGCTGCAAGAAGCCAATACTTTCGTGCACTTCTCTTTGGTGGATTAAGAGAATCAACACAAAGTGAAATTGAACTGAAAGAACCTACCTTGCCAGCTTTCAAAAACTTATTGAGATATATTTACACAGGTCATATGACTTTAGCAAATCAGCGAGAAGAGGTAATATATGACATTTACTGTTTAGTAATTATAAAATTATAATGATTTAATTTAGCATTTATACCAATAATAGTGATTTCTAACATTTATATATATATATAAAACGTTAAAGGTCATTTTGGATATTTTGGGACTAGCTCATGAATATGGTTTTATAGAATTAGAAGCTGCGATATCAGATTATTTAAAAGAAATTCTGCATATAAAAAACGTTTGTATCATATTTGATGCTGCACGTTTATATCATCTTGAATTTCTAATGAAAGTAAGTTGTTTCTCCTGTAACTAATAATAAATAATTGTATTCTTATATTATTGGTATCATCTTTTAACAGGTTTGTAATGAGTTTATGGATAGATATGCTATGGATATTATACAGCATGAAAGTTTTTTGCAATTAAGTGCTGGTGCGCTTATTGATCTTCTTTCGAAAAATTCCTTTTATGCGCCAGAAATTGAAATTTTTGCAGCAGTTCAATCATGGGTTAAAGCAAATCCTGGTGTTGAAGCTGATGGAGTTTTAAGTAAGAAAGCTAGCTTGTACTTAATAATTATTTCATTTTTTATTGTTGTTAGTATTAACATCTATAACTTTATTTAAATAAAATGACCTCTTTTACCAAATTATTACTTTTCGGTAATTTTTATCATTAGTTTTTATGTAAATATTATAAATAATAGATCAAGATAAAAATGCACTAGAAACACGTACTTAACTCTTTGAAGCATGGTGGTAACCCATGTTACTATCTCGATTTTTTAAAATTTTAGCAATTTACTTTCTAGTTGACGCTTTTATAAGTCGTTTTTTGCAACTTTCAAATATCTTAGGAATAAAAGAACACAAGAAAAAAGTTGAATAGACATAAATATTTATTGTAAAAGTTTTATAAATAAAGAAATATAAAAATAGTTAAATTTTCAAAATCTGATAACAGATTCGTAATTAGTGACCCCAAAAGACCCCTGTATACTAAACTTGCTACCAGAACGCTACCTTGTTTCTTGAATCCATAAAGATTCAATCATTAGAAAAATGTAGGTGTGCGTCAAAGGGTTAATATGTGTAAATTTTGATATTTTATATCATTAAAACTAATAATAATATTGTATAAGTTATACAAAAATGATAATTATTCTCAAATTTTACAGAACAAGTGAGATTAAGTTTGATATCAGTATCAGATCTTTTAAATCGCGTAAGACCAACTGGTTTAGTATCTCCAGAAGCTATTTTAGATGCTATAGCACTCAATACACAAACAAGACATTTATATTTGAATCACAGAGGACTTTTACTTATAGATGAAAACATAGCTCATTCTCGTCATAGTGCCCAAGTTTTGCAAGGAGAAATGCGAACTTATCTTTTAGATGGTGATAATGAAAATTATGATATGGAACGAGGGTAATAATAATCTAAAATTGATTAAACTCTAATACATTTAATCTTTCTTTTTTGTTTTTAATGTTTGTGAAGGATTTTTATTGGTCTCTCTGAATAGAAAGTTATGAAAAGGCAGTATTTTTACTGAGAGACATCAATAAAAATCCCTCACAAACATTTAAATATTACAATACTAAGTGACAGAATCAATAACTATATAAATTTAATTTTCCATTTATGACTTTAGATTTAATTGTTACAATTTGTTTATTTGAACACCCTCCATTATTCAAAAAATCGTGAAAATTCGATATTTGAGGGCCAATCCGTGGAATATGGAGTAAAATAAAAAAATCCATATAAATTACATTCAGCAACGTTTCGCCAGCAAGGTTCGCTGGCCTCATCAGGCAGTAAATTTAATTATTAATTATATAACATAATGATATTCGGAAGTGGAAGGAAAAACGACTTCCACTGCCACCGTCAATTGCAGTTTAAAACATTGACGGTGGCAGTGGAAGTCGTTTTTCCTTCCACTTCCGAATATCATTATGTTATATAATTAATAATTAAATTTACTGCCTGATGAGGCCAGCGAACCTTGCTGGTGAAACGTTGCTGAATGTAATTTATATGGATTTTTTTATTTTACTCCATATTCCACGGATTGACCCTCAAATATCGAATTTTCACGATTTTTTAATTGTTACAGGTATACAAGACATACAATAACTGATTCTAAAGATAATTGTATAATGATTAAGCTCGGTAATCAAAGTATAATAAATCATATGAAAATGTTACTGTGGGACAGAGATGGTCGCTCATATTCATATTACATTGAGGTAAGACCTGCATTGCAGGAAACTATTTTATAATACAAACAATTGTTTTTAAATTCACATGTTCATTTGCTTAGGTGTCCATGGACGAAAAAGATTGGGTGAAAGTTGTAGATCATACTGAATATTTCTGCAGAAGTTGGCAATATTTGTATTTTGAACCACGAGTTGTATTATATATACGTATTGTTGGAACGAATAACACTGTAAATAAAGTAAGTATTAAATAATAATAAAGTAATAAACATTATGAAAACCAAAAAATGAAATTAATTAAATAAACGTTTTTTAAATAGGTCTTTCATGTAGTAAGCTTTGAAGCATATTACACGCATCACAATGAAAAATTAGTAAATGGTTTGATTGCACCAACACAAAATGTTGCAACAATGGAACGTAGTGCTTGTGTAACTGAAGGTGTTAGCAGGTAACTTTAAATCATTACTCACGATTTTTATTCTCGTTAATAATTGTTTAACTTGAATTTGTTTTTAAAGATCCCGTAATACGTTACTAAATGGTGATTCAAGAAATTATGATTGGGATTGTGGTTATACTTGTCATCAATTGAATTCTGGATGTATTCAAATTCAGCTAGGACAGCCCTATGTAATAGATTCTATGAGGTCTGTAAATTAGCTCATTTTCCAAGCAATGATGTTCAGTTTTATTTATTACAGAAATATTTTCAAACAATGTTATTTTTAATACAAAGTTTGTATATTTTTAAAAAATTACGAAATTAATTTCTTAGATTTGTCGAGAACGCTAATGTAATAAATAAAGTTGATAAAAATTGTTTAAAAAACTAACATTTCACTCTAATAAATGGAGTAAATATTATTGAATTTAATAATAAAGAGAATTGAGTAAATGTATGATTTGTTTTAGGTTATTATTGTGGGATTGTGATGATCGATCATATTGCTACTATATACAAGTTTCCCCTAATGGAAAAAATTGGGAATTAGTTGTAGATAAAACAAGAGAATCATGTCGTTCTTGGCAGACTTTGCGTTTTAGCTCTCGACCAGTTGTATTTATAAAAATTGTTGGAACACATAATACTGCCAATGAGGTAAATTTTTATTCTAAATGATATCAATATCCTTTTTATTATTTATTTGGATTGATACTTATATATTGGTTAACTACAAAAAAATAATGATCCTAGGTGTTTCACTGTGTTCACTTTGAATGTCCAGCTCAAATAAATGAAACTAAGTCACCAAATTCTCAAAAATCAAAAGAATTATCTAGTGATGAAGAAAGTGAGCAACCACCACCACCACCACCACCTTTACCTCCACCTCCTCCAGAGACTGCTACTGAAGCAGTCAATATTGATCACGAAGCAGTAGGATTCATAGATGCATATAATGTGGTAGAAGGTTTACCTTAATTCTATGCATATTTTATATTCATCACAAAAAAGATCTCATATTGAAAATATTAGAACGAAATTTCATAATGCAAAATTTTATTCGCAATAAATTTCATTTAAATTTCAATTTATAGCATATGACTGAAAATTACAAGAAATTCATTTAATTTTATAAAAAGTAAGAGTAAAAGTTCTTGATTATTAAAACTTGTCAAATCTATAGTCTAAGAAAAATGATGCTCGTTATTACCGTCTCTCTTTTACATCGAATTATTGTAGGAATCTTGTTGAAGTTTTATAATGACCTATTAAGGTCAGTTAATATAATGTCTGAAATTCTGCATTCTAAATCTTACAACTTGTAAAATTTATGTTTATCACAACTAATAGAGATTATTTAAAATAATTTGTTCAAATTAATTATAGAAGTTACAAATAGATTTTTAGAAAAGCTTAATATAAAAAGACTGTTACGGTATACATATTTTCTATTACTCTTTTTGGTTGTTATTAACGACTTCTAATTAGGAAAAAAACATGAAAAAATTATTTTTGTAACGCTTAATATTATGTGTGTATTGAAAATGCTCGTATTTGTGATATTGGTATTAAAGAAAATTATTTTGTGGTAGCTACAAAAGTTACAAAAACAGTTTAAATAATTAACAAAATTTCTAATTACGATATTTCCAAAATCTTATATATAAAAAAAGTCGATTTTTGCTTACTTCAAAAGTGATATTATATTCTTGGTATATAACTAACTGGTATGTTTTCAAATTTTCCAAATGTTTTCGTTTCAAATTGAAAAGCTATCATAAAATAACAAAATAAATATGAGATTACATTACCCAGTTAAATATTTATTAAATGTGATGCTTTCATTTACAAATGTTCTAAGTGGAATAACTATTATCTTGAAAACGAAAATCTATACATTTTTATTGTAGTGTATAAAATATTTTGTATATATTTTCTACTGAAATTGTAAATAATATTTATTTCTACTTAAAGTACAAATAGTTATTAAAAAAAATAATAAATAAAACAAATCGTTTGAGTATTAATTTTATCTTTAACTCTTCTAGTGTATTTGAATCATTTTACAAATGACTAATAAAAATGCAAGTGAAATAAAGTATTGTAATATATAAATAGTTATACAACTACAAATGGGTAAATTCAAACCCACTTGAAGAGAATACAATTTAATGATACATTAGTGATGGTATTTAATAGTTCTTGAATATAATAAATTTATATTTGCGTTGCAAGTTTAAAAACTTATATATCGACATATTATATTATATACAAAATAATCTAATGATGGAAAATAACATGTAAAAAGCAGTTTTCTAATGTCAAGATAAGAAACGTACAAATAGAAACTTTATGCAAATCACTATGGAAAATAACTATTAAAAGAATGAAGTGAATCAACGAATGCGAAATGACAAACTAACGAATGTGTGTGTGTGTGTGTGTGTGTGTGTATGTATATATACACACACACACACACACATATATTCTTTTGTATGTAATGTTTATTTTTCTAGTCTTACTTTGCTACGTTTATATGAAATTGAATTGACTACATTTTAATGTAGATACAATGTTGAAAACTAGCTTGTCAATATAGTTAATAAACACTTTTTTTGAAAATCTTAAAAAGTACACTAATATGTATTCTGTTATCCTAAAATACTAACATTTTTAATTTGGACAGTTTTGAAAAACACAATCGACTATTTCAGGTGTATTATTAAAAATTGTTTCTATAGGTCTAAATCGTCAGGAATTAATTGTACATGAAAATTTTAAATGGGAAAAAGTTTTGTTTTATTATAAATTGCAACTTTTACAGTTAACATATTGGTGTAAAGTAAAATCCTGTCAAGTTATAGTTGAAAATCGTCCATTTTTTGTATATTTAAGCGTTTAAAATCGTTGTTATATATCTAACTCCTCAGGAATTGGCTGTACATGAAAATGTTAAATGGGAAAAAGTTTTGTTTTATTATAATCTACAACTTTTACATTTAATATATTTGATTAAAGTTAAATTCTGTCAAGTGCCTTAAATCGTCCATTTTTAAGCTTTTTAGCTGTTTTTCGCAGTTGTATTGGCAAATATTGCTCGTAGCAAAAAATGCCCAACAGAAAAAAGGTGTCTTTTAATTAGTTTTAGCAGATAAATGTGTAGATATTAACTTAAAATTAATTTTTCTAGACATTATGCTTAAAAATCTATTTTTTGAAAATTTTCTTTGTGCTCGTATTCCTAAACTTTTTCATCAGCCTTTTTCAGTAGAGGAAAACCGGGTAGGTAAAATTAAAGAAGCATTTGTTCGCGATTCTGATGGAATCGATCAGAAATTCATTAAGATAATCAGGTAATTTAATTACATACGGACGTACAGACATACATATTGTACATCTCAGAAAATGCTTAAAACGCACTCGCTATGAGTGGAAAATGGTTTTTACACATTCAATTTTCAGTATTTGAATTCCGACAATTTTCGCTCTGGTGAACTTATAAGGTTTTCCCGAGTAGCGGTCGTGCCTAATTACATCAAGTTTCCGACCTCGAGTAGGGGAGAAGCGGCATGATTGGCGCACCTAACCTTTGTCCTTGATTATTTAAATGAAAAGATAGTTAAAACATAAAATGAACTATACGTGAAGATAGCCAAACATCTACTGTATCAAACTAAAAACTTTTTTACAGCATAGCATTTACAATTAATTGAATATAAACGATTTATTAAAAAAAAAATTTGCGCCATTCAACTCGCTGCTTGCGGATTGATTGGCGCACACATATATAGCTTTAGATCTCTTGCGCAAACTAATGTGCTGCACTTGCCCGAATAGACTTTCCATCTTTAACATCATTTATAACACCTTCCAACTTATCTTTGCCCCACTCGTTGTATTTTTTTGCAATCTTGCCCATCTAAATAATCAAAATATTTTAGCAAGGACGATATTACTTTATACGCACTTGCTGCGCGAGTAAAAATATCAAATAATGCACGTAATGCGTAAATATTATAACAAAAGAATATAAGAATGCACTCATTTTAATAAATAAAAGCTAGGCGGTGTATTTTCATACCTGCGCCAATCAAGCCGCTTCGGACTTTTTTATTATTTTAACTTATTTCCTAATTATAAATAAATGTAATAATCGAGTTTTACTATATGAAAGTAAATAAATTAAACTATGTTATGGCGTATTTGTTTTTATTAGCATAGCATTTCAGATTTGTCAATAGATCAATTTCGAACATGATACTAACCACATGAAAAGTGACTCAAAAATACTTTTCTTAATATTTTATCAGAATAGGCTCCAATATTAATGATTTTGTGTGTGTTTATTAATTTTGTATTTTTAATTAAGAAAAACCAGCTTGCCTTGCATGCCGAAAATCTGAATAATAATTCGAATAATCAGGTGCGCCATCGAAACCGCCGCGCCAACAAGCCGCTTCTCCCCTAAGACGATTTTACTACTCTCAAAAAGACGTAAAAATACGTAACAAACGTAGGAAACTAAAGTAAACCGTTTTCAAATAGGTCTTCATTCGTGTTTGATCACTTCATCAGTTAGTTTCACCTTTGATTTACAAAAACACAGCAGAAACTTGATTTTAGAAATCGTTATTGCAATACTAATTGATGAACGTGGAGCTTCGTGTGGAAGGAGGTGGCGAAATAATAAAGTGAACTTATATAAAAGAACTGATTACTTTATTATAAACTGGTTAAGGGGCTCTTAATACAGCGCGAGACTTGTGCGTCCTTGCACGTCGGAGTCCACGGAACGAGAGAGAGATCGGAAGGATCGCAAGTGTCGCGAGCGCCTAATTACATAACAATAGATTCTAGGATAATAAATAGGTCATACGAGTGTACTATAAATAGCGCGCCAAATTACAAAAAATTATATAATTGACAATATAAAATCCATCACGCCCCCTCAATTAATAATTTTTTCATTACATAGTTAACATTAGATAAAAAATCATATTTACATGTTCTTAAAAATCGCTTACAATAAATGAAAGTTACAAAAGTTTATCTTTACATAGTCTTTTTGCAGACTTTTACATTAATATTTTATTTACAGTTTAACAATCTTCTTTCTCCATTCTTCATGATTTATGAGACCTATAGATGTGTTGAATTTTTCAAGTTTCTTGTAGTTAGTAGATTTGGTAAGTGCATCAGCAATCATTTGAGTCGATGGTACAAAATTTACAGCTATCTGTTTGTTATCAATGTTTTCTTTTATGAAGTGGTGTCTAACGTTGATATGCTTGGTCCTTGAGCTGAATTTGGAATTCTTCCCCAAGTCTATGGCTCCTTTGTTGTCACAGTAGATCATCAACGGAGTTCCCTTTGGTACAATAAGAAGTTCTTGACTTAGGCGATTAAGCCATAAAGCTTCTTGAGTTGCTGCAGACAATGAAAGATATTCCGCTTCAGTGCTGGATAAAGCCACTGTGAGTTGCTTTCTGCTGTTCCAGCTGATTGCTGCCCCCTGCAATATAAATACAAATCCTGAAGTAGAGCGGGGATCTTCTGTGTTGGTTGCTCAGCTGGCGTCGCAGTACCCTGTTAGATTGCCATCTGACTTCCTGGTATAGGTTAATTTTAAGTGTTTTGTTCCTTGTAGATACCTCATAATCCTCTTCACCATTTGCCAGTGTGATTGATCATAGCACTGATTGAATTGACTGATTGTGTTGACTACGAATGCTAGATCAGGCCTTGTTGCTTGCACCAAGTACAGCAAGCTTCCTACAACATTTTGATAAGGAATTTCCGTAGGGTTGAAGGCTGATTACTCTGGAGACCTTGGAGTGATGCTGACGTTGACATCCATGGGTGTGTTAACACTTCTGCACTCACTCATCCCAAAATTCTTCAGCAGTGTTTCAATATAATCAGCTTGATCCAATTCGATGATTCCACGCTCCTTGTTCTTGTGAATATTTATTCCCAAACATTTCTGTATTGGTCCTAATTCCTTCAGCTTACAGATATTCGACAGTCCTTGCTTCAGTATGGTGTAGAAGTCCACAGTATTGGTGATTACTATGAGGTCGTCTACAAACAAAGCCACAATGATTAATTTGTGTTTACTATAAAAACTATATATACAGGCATCAGACTCAGACTGCCTTAGGTTAAGTTCCTTGAGTACCTTGTCTAGCTTGAGATTCCAATTACGGCTGCTCTGCTTCAAGCCATAAATAGCTTTCTTCAATAGACAGACCTTTTCTTCATGTCCCTCTTGTACAAATCCTTCTGGTTGTTGAAGATAATTAGTCTCGGTTATTTCTCCATGTAGGAAGGCTGTTTCCACATCCAGGTGATAAATGTCCAGATCCCTTTGTGCAGCAAAAGCAAATAATAACCTGAGGGATGTAAAACGAACAACAGGAGAATAAGTCTCATCATAATTTATCCCTTTTATTTGAGAAAAACCTTGGGCAACGAGTCTGGCCTTATATCTGGTCTCGCCACTGGCAGATGTCTTCTTTCTATACACCCATCTGCTTCCTATGACAGGTTACCCAGCCGGCAGATGACAGAGCTCCCATGTTTTATTATCAATGATAGAATTGTACTCATGTAGCATGGCAGTATGCCATTGGGCAGCTTCTGGTCCTGTAGTTGCTTGATGATAGGTGAATGGCTCTCTAGGTGACGCAACTGTGTTGTAGGTCAGATAATCATCAAGGTATTTAGGCTTGATTCTTCTGCAATGGGATCTTGGCTCCGGACTTACTTCAACAGCTTCATCTTGGCTTTCATCTCCTTCTCGCTGTCTCTTGAGCATTCTTGACCTGGTGTGAGTTGTAGAAGACTCCTGCTGGACCTGTTGCTCAGATATATTCTTGCTGGGTTGGACCTCGACGATTGGATCTGGTGATGACTCTGTTGTGTTGACATCTTCCTGAAGGTTATGTTGCTCCTGTTCTTCCTCATCTTGATTATCCGCTGCTAATGATGATTCCAATGGTAGAAAGGCTGGCTGATTAGGCGTCTGAGTTAGCTCTTGTTCCTCAAAGAACTTGACGTTGTTAGAAATGAATACTTTCTGCTCATCTGGACTCCATAATCTGTAGCTACCATGAGGGTCATTATAGCCAATCATAATGGCAGACGTTGGTTCAATCTTCTTTTTAAATTGCTTGGGTATGAAGGCCCTTGCGTTGCAGCCAAACACTCTGAGGTGACTGAGGTCAGGCTTCAGACCAGTCCAAAATTCTTCTGGTGTTCGACCTCCTAAGCACTTCTTTGGGCTGCGGTTGGATAAGTAGCAGGCTGTTGCAATGGCTTCTGCCCAGAATTTATTTGGGAGTTTTGCTTCTGCCAGCATGCATCTTGTTTTTTCAAGAAGAATCCTATTTACCCTCTCTGCACGTCCATTCTCTTGAGGTTGATAGGGCACTGTAGTTTGATGCTGTACACCTAATCTATCAAGAATTTCCTTGAGCCTTGTGTTGATGTATTCTCTTCCATTATCAGTCTTTAACACCTTTAATTTAGAGTTAGTCTGATTTTCACTGAGTCTAATAAATTTATCAACTATACTAGGCACTTCACTTTTCTCTTTAATAAAATATACAAATATCTTTCTAGAAAAATCATCTAAAAAAGTCACAAAGTATTTGGCCTTGCCAATTGAGAGGTCCTCGACTTCACAAACATCACTGTGCACTAGTTGTAGTGGAGCTGCAGCACGTCTGCTGTTCAACTTGAATGTTTTGTTAACTAATTTACCAGTGACACAAATTTTACACGAGTCAAACTGATCTTCACTGAACTGAACACCAATAGCTGAATGGCGAAGCTCCTTCAAATAAGCAGTATTAAGATGGCCAAGTCTTCTGTGCCATAAACTTATGCTGCCATTTATTGTTGTCTTCAGTGCAAGGCTGACTTTACTGAAGCATTCAGATGCTCTTGGTTGGAGATCCAGTTGGTAAATGTTGTTTGCACTCAACTGGCCCTCTAGTAGTTGTACTCCATTTTCATTACTTATCACACATCTACGTCCTTTGAAAAACATTCTTGCTCCATTCCTGGTGACGGCACTGACTGATATCAAATTTGTTGTTAATCTGGGCACGTAGAGCACATTGGTCAATAAAATGGTGATATTTCTTCCATTTGCACCTTTATGCTTTGACTCCAACAAAATATCATCTACACCATTCACAGGCACTTTAGCTTTATTAGCTGCGGTCACTTGAGTGGTTGAAGTTTTGCGCATGCTTGTCATGTACTGATTACTGCAGCACATGTGCACTGATGCGCCTGAATCCAAAATCCATTCCTTTTTACTGATGCCTTCTGTGGTGTTTGTTGAAAGGATGGTATAAGCAGAGAATATAGAATATATTATCTTTACGCATAGAAGGTCGGATCGGGGGGCTTCGGTGAAGCCGAGTTAAGCGTTAGTTCCGTACCCCATGAGGCAGGCGGCGCTACGTTCGGGGTACGCGCGAGATTCAAATAGCATTAGTAAGGAATCAACTTGAACCGTAAATCTTGGTCATTTATTTGGATAAAGTTACTAAATATTTAGTTTATAATTTTTTATTAATATTTTTAAGTAAATATATACTTAATTTATAGATGGACGTTACATCTTATCAAATCAAACCACTTATATTATACATTTAATATTTGCAAAAATCAAAGAAAGCTATTTTAAAATATAAAACTTAATAATAATACTACTTTCACTAATAATAAAACTTACTACTTCTGAACTTATAAAACTGAATGATAAATGCACTTCAAGTAAAAACTATATACGGCACATCTGCATGGATCGGCCGTTACTCGCGGAATGAAAACAAAACAAACACTGATTGTTGTTTTCGCGCCGCCGCGCTTTTCTATAATTTCTGTTGCTGTTCTCCCGCCGTTTTTATATTGTATATATGCATAATTAATGCATTTAGTTTTATGATATCATTAGAAAAGTAAGATTCTTTTATAAAATCAATTTTATTTGAAATGAATTGTATCTTTTTTATAAATATATTACTCTTTTATATACTAACATCTACACTTTGTGCACGCATTCAAATAAAAAATACTTACCAATATGCTGCATAAAAAATTATAATATTTCTAAATACTTTAAGCTTACTTATAATTGTTTTAATTTTTTTATTAACATTTTCATTCAAGTTATAAAATAATTGGACTTTAGACTAACAAGATTTTGGCAACTAATTTTATTTAAATACTGCTGATGTTTTAGGAGTATTATCATAAAATTAGTTGCTAAAATCTTGTTCGTTAAAGTTCTAATTATTTTAAAACTCATAACAACTTTTGTAGAACATTTTATCTAACTTTAATTTTCATTAAAATGTGTGATAGTTAATTCAATATGTATCGTTTAACGAATTTATTAAATTCCACATAATTTGTCTAGTTTTCAAAGATGTAACGTCCATCTATAAATTAAGTATATATTTACTTAAAAATATTAATAAAAAATTATAAACTAAATATTTAGTAACTTTATCCAAATAAATGACCAAGATTTACGGTTCAAGTTGATTCCTTACTAATGCTATTTGAATCTCGCGCGTACCCCGAACGTAGCGCCGCCTGCCTCATGGGGTACGGAACTAACGCTTAACTCGGCTTCACCGAAACCCCCCGATCCGACCTTCTATGCGTAAAGATAATATATTCTATATTCTCTGGTATAAGCATCTGCTCGCAATCCTTGTGTGGCATCGGCGAGAGTGGGATCTACATTACCTACGTGAGTTGCTGGCCGTGAAGGCGAGACATAAGAGTGAATCTACATAAACGCCGCGCTGCCTGCGCTGCGCTGTCTTATGCCCTAATCACATAACCGCGTACGATCGCGTACGTCTACGTACAACCGCGTCCGACGTTAAGGAAGAATCTAGTGATTTTCGCTGTTGCCAACAGCGACAATGTCAGTGCAATAACTAGTACTTTCGAGGAACAGACCTACTCACACGAAGTGCAGTAGATCGGAGTAACGCTTGCTTGTTTATGTTCGTTGTCGTTGGTGTAGTAGCCGACTTTCGTATACGTAGGTCTGTTCCTCGAAAGTACTAGTTATTGCACTGACATTGCCGCTGTTGGCAACAGCGAAAATCACTAGATTCTTCCTTAACGTCGGACGCGGTTGTACGCAGACGTACGCGATCGTACGCGGTTATGTGATTAGGGAGTCTCTACAACCTTGCGCGTGAGTGTGCGCTCGCGTGTATAAGGTATACCTATATATAGCGCTCTCCTATATATAGGTATACCTTATACACGGCGAGCGCACACGCACGCGCAAGGTTGTAGGGGACCTTCCACAACCTCCGCGCCGGCGCAACGGCGCGCGCGCTCGCCCGTGTAAAGGTATACCTATATATAGGCGAGCGTTCTATATAGGTATACCTTTACACGGGCGAGCGCGCGCGCCGTTGCGCCGGCGCGGAGGTTGTGGAAGGTCCCTAGTAGAGACTCCCTTAGTCATCCGTTCCGTTCCGGTCCGGAACAAATAGGCTGTTGCATATCTTATACTTATATAAACCATGGACGGTGTGCATATGCTCCAAAGTGAAAATTAATCTTTTGATCTGTGCATGTAAGTGCATGTAAGTGCACTTACATGCACTTACAATGTAAGAAAACCAGATCAAAAGATTAATTTTCATTTTGGAGCATATGCACCCCGTCCATGGTTTATATAAGTATAAGATATGCAACAGCCTATTTGTTCCGGAACGGAACAGATGAACAAGGCTACGGCCCAGGGGCCTTTCTACATATGTGTGTTCTGTGTGTTCTGTGTGTTCCCGACAAAGACAGATATATCTGTTCCGTTTATGTAAGACAGAGACAGGCATAGAGAGAAGTTGTCTAGAAAAGACAGAACACACATATGTAGAAAGGGCCCAGCGGCGGCACGGCGCTTATGTATATTCACTCTTAGGGAGGAAATACAATAGGCGCCGTGCTCTGCTCCGTGCCCTGGGGTCTTTCTACATATGTGTGTTCTGTGTGTTCTGTGTGTTCCCGACAAAGACAGATAGATCTGTTCCGTTTATGTAAGACAGAGACAGACATAGAGAGAAGTTGTCTAGAACAGACAGAATACACATATGTAGAAAGGGCCCTGCTCCGTGCTCTGCGTCGTCTGCGCCGTGGTATAAGCATTCAGCTGATTGGTTGATTCTATTAGGATCATAGAGCATATGTGTATATCTAATGCCGCGATGGGTGGAATCAACCAATCAGCTGCATGTTTATACCACGGCGCAGATGGCGCAGAGCACGGAGCAGGGCACGGAGCAGAGCACGGCGCCTATTGTATTTCCTCCCTTATGGGGGAATGTACATAAGCGCCTCGCTGCGCTGCGCCGACTTAGGGCCTTTGCACGCTAAAAGCATAACGCGAAGGAATAAGGAATAAGAGGGCATATGGTGGACATAAGGTACTTATGCTCCGCTTATTCCTCTTATGCCCGTGTTGTGTACGCAACGAAACGTGCATAACCTCTTGATTTTTTTAGAGTAAAGTTTTCGAAATGAAATAGCTTACTGTAATTATTAATTGACTCTAATTGGTTACAATGTAAAAAGTTGACAAAATAATAAAACTTGAGAGGCTTTTGTATTTTATCATTTTAACGTGCAGAAGTGAGAAAAGTTTTCTTCTTAAGGACGTTCTCCGGCTCAACTTCATCAATATCGCAAAAATTGTGATATAAAAATATTATTTATGATGGAAACCCTTCACGAGTCTCTATACACTACTCTAAAAATAATAAAAAATGACGGTGTGAGGAAAAAGGTACCAATACGATATTTGAAATAAATTCCACTTACACAGTATGACTATATATAGATATACAAAAAACATGGTAGTTTTTCTTTATGTCGCTATGTCTCTGAAATTAATACCGCTTGTCATATTGAAAATTATATCATATTATTCCTCTCGATTTCTAGTTTTATATCTCATGGTTAAAAAAAATCACAAAGAAAACTTTTTTTACAGTAAATTAAAATATATTTTCCAATGAGCTTAGATAGGGATCTCATGTTAACGCTGAAACTTTGAAATCAAATATTTTTGTTTTGAATAGCGCTTTGGACGTGGGGCTTTGAAGCATGTACTGAGGACTAAAAATCAAACATTTTCTGCAAGTTTCAGGAAAATCACAAGAAAATCGTTTTCTCAGAGAACGTCCTTAATCATTAATGATTATTTTTATAATAATTTATAGTGTAGACATTTTTGAACAATGGATGAAGAGGTAAATGTTTACTTGCAATTTATTATTAAAAAACTTACTCCAAAACAAGCAATTTAGGGGTTATGCACGATCCGTTGCGTACACAACACAGGCATAAGAGGAATAAGCGGAGCATAAGTACCTTAAATATGTCCACCTTATGCCCTCTTATTCCTTATTCCTTTGCGTTATGCTTTTAGCGTGCAAAGGCCCTTACGCCGCGCTGCGCCTACGGGTCTGTCTACACGCCACCACACACCACTACAATACACCCCACCACACGCATAGTCCGGATTCCACTCCGTTCCCCCTTGTATACCAAGTTACCCATTGAGTACAGAAGAATAACAAACGTGACTGCCTCTCTTTTCTATTACGCTGTCAACGCTGTATTCTTTATTGCAAATCCCCGAAGAAAGGTGTATAAGTATAAAAAGGTGCATGTAAATTTATTGTTTTGGAGAAGATGAATAAAAATAGGCCTAGTAGAAAAGAGGCAGTCGCGTTTGTATGCAATTGACATAAGGAATAATTAAATTTTCATAGCTCCTGATATGATTACAGTGCACAATAAATGATGATTATATTTTTATTCATCTTCTCCAAAACAATAAATTTACATGCTCCTTTTTATACTTATACACCTTTCTTCGGGGATTTGCAATAAAGAATACAGCGTTGACAGCGTAATAGAAAAGAGAGACAGTCGCGTTGGTTATTCTTCTGTACTCAATCGGTAACTTGGTATACGAGGGGGAACGGAGTGGAACATCCGGACTATGCGTGTGGTGGGGTGTATTGTAGTGGTGTGTGGTGGCGTGGAGACAGACCCTACGGCCCCTACGCCGCGCTGCGCTGCGCGGTTCTCTGCTTGCGCTGGTCCATAGTTCCGTTCCTATATTCCATTGTTAATTGTACAATTCTATAGATCTATGTCGTACATCTATCATTTTCATGGTCATGAGCATGATTGAAGCCAAAATAAAAAAATTAGAAAAATTTATAATTTCATTAAAGTTATTGAAATTGTTAAAAAAATTAAAAAAAAAGAAACAACAATCTTGCAGAAGGTGATGGGTTCGACCACATTTAGCAATACCTCAAAGAAATATTCATAGTGCTTATAGCACTTTATTTAAATTTTGCATTAAAGGATCATGAAGAGTTTTTGAAATTATCCGTGATTTATAAATATCATAGACATGCAACTGCTCATTTTTTTGTAAGAATATATATACGAATGGAACGGAACGGCAGAGCTAAGCTTCAGCGCAGCGGCAGCACGGCGCAGCAAGGCGCGGCGCTTATGTACATTCACCCTTCCGTTTTGGCACTGGCGCATCAAGGGCAACGGGTTAGAACGTATATATATATATATATATATAGGGAGAATGTACATAAGCGCTGCGCTACGCTATCGCATTGATTACTTGTAGACCTCGTTGTTGATTGGCTAATATTTAAATGTTAGCCAATCAGCGACCTTGTCTACAAGTAATCAATGCGACAGCGTAGCGCAGCGCTTATGTACATTCTCCCTAAGATAACTAGTAATTGTCGATGCAGCCAACGTGAAAAATTTAGTGCCTCCAAAAAAAGCAGAGAACGAACAGCTTTTTCTGGAGGCACTAAATTTTTCACGTTGGCTGCATCGAAAATTACTAGATATTCCTTAGTTGCACGCGTGCATACGCGTGCGCCCGCGTGCAAACGCTCTTATGTAGCGGGGCATCACTGAGAGTTGTGTGAAGGCCCTATTGGTCAACGGGGCGACCATTGCAGAAGCGCCTTTCTGCTCCCAGGCCCAGACCCCGACTCGGGTAACAACGTATACGTGTATTCATATATCAGATTCGCGGATTTTACTGTACATATTTTTTGTTTTGTGTTTATTTCATAAATATACGTATGTGTAATGAAAATTAAAATATATTTTATTAAACTATATTAGAAGAGAATGATAAGGGTGTTCCCTCTATTGTGCATATATGAAATGACGTATGGATTCTAAACAAAAGTAAGATATTTTTAGCATATGATTCACGTATTATTTTGAGGTTAGAAATGTTGTTTATGCAAGAAAATAGAACGACCATTTTAGAGAATGCATTGTGCATTTAATCTTTTATCACGAAAGATTTATAACTTATTCTTTGTATCACGTGAACATATGAAAAGTTTTTTTAAATACTAATCATTAACATTTTCTTAGTTGTTACAAAAATTAATTAACTTTTCACTCCTTATTAGATTCATTAAAAATAGGAAATGGAAAAGAAGATACCAACCACGAAATGCTACAGCAGCTGCTGCTTGTAGTCTAAAAAAAACAGAGCAGAAAAATGAAAATGATCAGTCAGAAGAATCTGAGGATGATACGTTGAAACAACCTGTACCTGAAGGAGGATGGTTTCCAGAATATGAATCGTCATCAAGTGATTTGGAAGACTTTGAATCATTAACATATACGCAACATTGTGGTTCAACATCGACTTCCAGAAGCCATATTATTAAGAAAGATGATAGTTGTGATAAAAATTGGTTTGACAAAGAACTGGATGTATGTCTCTCTAGTCTTTACAAACATATGAATCTTTATTGATTCATAATAATTTGTATAAAATAACATTCATTTATAAAAATTTATAAAATAATTTTTGTTTTACAGAATATCCAAATAACTTCAGAAGTTTCTGGTGTGAAAAAAGATGAAAATACTAAAGAACATGTAAATAAAAATGAAATGAATAAAGAGAAGAAATGTCAGTCTTCTAATTCTAAAATACAAGGTGCAATAAATAAAAACAATTTTCCTAATACTAATGATAATGAAGAAGAAGAATTAGATTTTTTGTTGTCTTTAAAAGAACCAGTTTATACTGGACCATTAATTATTAAGAAAAATATTGAAAATGGTTGGTATTGCAATTTTTTTCTATTAACGAGTGATTTGAAACATAGATTAATTTTTTTGTAAAAATTTTAGATAGAAAACTCACTGTTCCCAATCATAATTTAATGAATCAAAAACCAGTAAAAACAAATGACCTGGATAAATGGTTGGACTCTATTTTAGATGAGTGACGAAGTGGTGTTAGTACAAATAAAATGGAATATTCTCCCTTAATAGTAAGTATCTTTCATACTTTAATTGCAAATATATACATTTCAAAATGAAAAAGTAAATAAATTTGGATATAATTATTGAAATATATTAGAAACATCTGCTATTCTTATATTAAATATAAGAATAATTTTTATCAGTTTAATACTGATACGAGATATTCATGCATATAGTCATAAACTACAAGCATAATGGCACCTCCTGGACCGAGCCTCACAACTTTTGGCAGAAGACCCTTATATAAGGCTTTGAAGCTGTAAAGAACATATGATAAATCAGAATTATAAAAGATCTTTTCCAACAATTATTTCAATGTTTACATACCCTTCTGCATTATATACAATAGCAATGGTTCTCAATGTTCCTTTGTATTTGTGGCCTTCTGGTCCTTGAATTCGACTTTTGGCAACGTCAAAGGGTATATTAAGACAAGATGCCAAACTTCCAGATACAAATCCTATACAAGCCTATAACAAATTTTTAATCATTTCATCTTATTCTTTTCAATATTATAAAACATTTATAATGTTACCTTTGTCAAAAATTCAGACATGGGATCTTTACTTGGTGGCAAGTAGGATTTAACGGAATGATAAAAGCCAAAGTAGAAACCATTAAAAATCCCATTTCTCATGAGAGTTGCAGTAAGGCCTTTATTTAAACCATTTAGTCCAAAACCATCTTTCCGTATAATTTCTTTTGTAACAGCTACTGTGGATGGACTATCTTTCATGTGTTTACGATTTGATTGAAGTCGTACTTTGATCACTTCAAAAGGATTCACCAATACTGCTTCCGTGAATCCAGCACACAACCCAGCACATGAAAATGTCTAAAAAGATATAGTAGGAAGTTATTATTTATTTATTGATTGTTTTTTTATTTTTCCTAAGGAATATAAAAGTTGAACATAGATTTTTTTTAGTTATAACTTACCAATGGTGTTGGAACACTTGCTCCAAACAGGAATACTTGTTTGTATTGCTCAAATGTGAAAAACTAGAATTACAAAATCATATGATAAGCTAAATATATATTTCAAATTATGGGATGTAAAGAAAAGACTCACTTTCACGGCTCGCTTAGGTGTTTCTACCAAAATTGGTGGTACAATGCCTTTCCAATATGCAAAAAAGCCTTCATTTCTATACATTTTCTTCAAACAATCCCAAATACCTAATAAATAATTTTTACTGTTGAAATTATGAACTCTAAATTTTTTTATATACATCAAAAATCGAATTAGCTATAAATGCAGGAACTAAGGAATATTCTTCAAATTAACTAAATTTTTTTTATTAAATTGATTTTTTTATTTGAAATGAAGTCATTATTTTACTTCCTGTTGATTAATATAGTCTTCTATCAATTCGATTTTTCAAATGTATGTTAAAATCAAAATCTTAAAAATTTATTGATTCAAAGCCTATTTAAATACACTTTATAAATTTATAAACGCCTGTAACTATGAATCAAACCTGTATAGTATGTGGGATCTGACTCTTTCGTTTTCACTTGCAATTGAAAACGCGTTTTTACTAAATCCATTGGATGCATTATACAAACTTCAACGAATCCAGCTGATCCGCCAGATCCTATCTGGATAGCTGCTTCTTTCAGCCAACTCTTTTTTTTTAGAGTTTGTGCTTCTTGTTTAGCCATGATTGATTCTTAAATATTTCAGTAACTCAAAAGATTTCTTCCCAAAATAATGCCAATCATAAAACTGATCGACTAATAATAGAATTGGTATTCTTGAAAAATATCAACATGTATCCGAGATATTTTGCGTTGCTATAATATGCACTTAAAAAATGCATATGTTTTCTTCTTGTACGCCTTTAATGAATCGTGCTTTTCGACAACCGTTACTGTCTCTCCATTTTTGAACGAAAATTCAAAATCCAACGTATTTACCGGTTTGTGAAGTCTGAAAGTAAACAATTTATGATTAGTCAGTTTTATAAGAAATTATAAATATCGTTAATTTTAAATTATCCGAATGCTTCCAGATTTTTAATTATTACGAACACTTACAATCTAATCAAATTGTGTATTCGTAAATAATCGTTAAACATTCTTACGTAATAAATTCTGTATGATCTTTTTTTCTGAATTGCGGAAATAAATAAAGATCACTGATACGTAATAAATTTATTAATCATATTAAACATCAAGTGATGAATAATGAGCTTACAAAGCTATTTAAATATCGTATCATTATTTTGATTCAATATCTGCACATCGTGAAAAATACGCAATTTACGTTATGTTTACAACACTAAATTCGATAATCGGCTTCTTCTATCTCTCAGAAATCCCATCAAAATAGAATATAATAAGTACCGGCAGCAAGTCCGAAATTTTTCCAGCTCCAAGGCGGTCAAGAACCGCGGCGTCGCGACTTTCTGCCAGTCGAAGTGAAATACGAATTGACAAGCGCAATAGAGAGACGCGTCCAATTATAGCACAAAAACGCCTATTCGCCCGCAGAAACGCGACCGACCTTAAAGCGCAAAACTTACCGGGAATCTGTTGATGTTAGGCCAACTCGAAAGAGTCGAATCGAAAACTGAGCGGATTCACTGTGCGCTTAGGACAATGCTCCCGTTTGAGCCTCGGACTACTTATCTGCTAGTGTAATTGATAATGGCGCAAGTTAAAGTTATAGTTGTTCGTTGAGACGATACGCGGCGGGAGCGAGTATGAAACGCGAGATCGCGATCGTCGCGGTTTCCTATAAGGAGCGGAATATATATACGTGCGTAATTGAGTGTCGTATTCTCAAATTAGAGTAATTAGATTCCTTTCTGGAAATTTGTTTTTATCGTCGCCAAATATATATTTTATTTTATTTTTCAAGATCAAATGAAAATTGCGCTGTTATCGTTAGTTGGTAAGAATTAAAATTTTTGCAATGTTGAACATATAGTGTGCTTTTGGAAATCTACTTAAATCTGGCATTTCAGTACAATTTTTCTAAACAATATATAAACTATTATATCTTACTTGAGTTGACAATTTTATGAAAATTTACATGGATTTATATCATTATTATTTGCAATAACATCTATAAAAAATTACTTTTTCAATCATTTCTTTTTATTATGTACACAACCACAAAACCAAGCATGAAATTTGAATCTGATTTTAACGAAATGGCGAAGTTAATTAATAATATTTAAGTACACTAAAGTTAACAGTTAACAGTCAAACTTAGTAATTGCCAAAAACAAGTAAGCTATTCATATCATAATTTCGTATATAAGTAATTAAAATTAATAAAAATTTTGTGAGGGCCCCATGTCCTGTTATATGTAATTTAAATATCATATGCGAAACTTGTCATTATAGTACTATATTTTTATACTAAATCTGAGTAAAATTTTGTTCATGATGAATTATCTGTTATTACAATGATATAAATCTAGAAAATAGAAGTATTTTTATTTCCAGTCGGTAATACTCAACCCGCGCAATTTGAATTCTCAGTCAGCATTAAGATTTTAAACAAAAGTTAAACCATGATTCGATAACAGTATTTTTCAACAATCGCAGAAAATGCACGAAATATAAATTTTTTTAATTGGCCTTAAATAAATCTATAAAAAAAATTATGAAATTTAATGGACTTGACGAACAATTTGATTGCCTATGAAGTTCAATGACAATTTCCTCATTATTTTATGGTTACTTCATCATGTTAATTTTGCGTACATATTTGCACTACTTAATCGTTACACATATTTTGCTTCCTCGTAAAACTTTCTTAACAAAAAGAGGTTTAAGATTACGTTTAGGATATTTGATGCTAAAACTCACAAATTTTGAAGAATGCCGTCTCCCTATGCAATTCGTTGAGGGGACTGTTAAATCTAAGAAAGTATTTTTGAATTGATCAATTTACTTTTACTTTATGACCAAATCCAATTTTCAAGATGTAATTTTTTCTTGTTATCGCCCGATCGGATATTATAAAGTCGATTAAAAAAAATAAAGAAAAGTATGGAAAAATCGAAATAATTTTTTTTCTTCGCCGGTTTTGGATATCGGTCGGAAGTAGGCCTATTTTCTGAAAGATCTTAAAATTTCCTGCCTAGCCATATTTTTTTCGGCCCGATCGGATATTATTAAGTCGATTAAAAAAAAATAAAGAAAAATATGGAAAAATCGAAAATAATTTCTTTTGACTCTGGGTTTGGATATCGGACGGAAGTAGGCCCATTTTCTTAAAGGTCTTGAAATTTCCCATCTACCCATATTTTTTTTTAACCCGATCGGATATTATTAAGTCGGTTAAGGGGGCTAGACACCTTTTTTCTCTGAAATAAGAAGTCACATTTTAATACATAAATGTAAACTAATTATTTCATACTTTTTACATATAAAAGTGGGTATATTTACCTTATCTTAAAACTTTCTCCGATGGGCCTTTTATATGGTCCAGAACCATAGTCATCGATGAAACAAGTTTTTTCACTATCCGTAAGCTTTGAAATTTTCCTGTGGATGGATTGACTCCAGATTTGAACTAAATTACTCCTGAATAGTATAATTCTCATATGAGTGTAGGGATTTGGGATTAAATGTCGGAAAAAATTTTTACATCAGAAAAATTATGAAAAAATATAAAAAATTTTAAAAAATTAAAAAAAAAACTCTTGAAAAACAGCACAATTTTTTTTTTCTCATTAGATCAAAAATCCCTACACTCATATGAGAATTATACTATTCAGGAGTAATTTAGTTCAAATCTGAAGTCAATCCATCCACAGGAAAATTTCAAAGCTTACGGATAGTGAAAAAACTTGTTTCATCGATGACTATGGTTCTGGACCATATAAAAGGCCCATCTGAGAAAGTTTTAAGGTAAGGTAAATATACCCACTTTTATATGTAAAAAGTATGAAATAATTAGTTTACATTTATGTATTAAAATGTGACTTCTTATTTCAGAGAAAAAAGGTGTCTAGCCCCCTTAAAAAAAATAAAGAAAAATATGGAAAAATCGAAAATATTTTTTTTTGCTCTGAGTTTGGATATCGGTCGGAAGTAGGCACATTTTCTGAAAGGTTTTGAAATTTCCTATCTACCCATATTTTTGTGAACCCGATCGGATATTATTAAGTCGGTTAAAAAAAAAAATAAAGAAAAATATGAAAAAATCGAAAATAATTTTTTTCATCGCTTATACAGAAATTGTACTTTAACATCCTAGAGCTACGACCACAAAATTAAAGAAAAAAAACCGCGCTTGAGTTAGAGGATATTTGAAACCTTCGCCGAGTTATGTGGTTTTTGAAACCACTCTATGAGTTGGTGGATTTTCAAAGTCTTCGCCGAGTTGGCGAGGTTTTGAAGCAAACGCCGAGTAACAGATTTTTGAAGAAAACGCCGAAGAAATTTCGAGGAAATGCAATTAATTTATAAATTCAATAAATAGCATGTGATAATACCTTAAACTTTTTGATTTGCAATTTAATAATTACAACATAACTATTTTAAATATAATTTTCTTGATTATTTTGAATAATTGTTTTTATGGAAAATCAGATATTTATTTATTTATTAGACGGGCTAAAACCCTTTGTACAAAAGATAAAAGATAAATAGAGGAGGTTGGATTACAAACTTGCTTATCATAAAGTAATAAATATATAATATTTTAATATTTAATAGACAGAGATCGGACGGCACTCTTAAAGAGCGAAATATTAAGAATCGCTGTAATGTGAGAAGGGAGGGTGTTCCATGAGCGTTTTCAACGATTAATAGTCCCTTCTTAAAAAAGTGATGAGCGCCCATATTGAAGCATCTAAAGGCTTGATTTTGATTGGTCGATAAAAAGAAGGCGCGAGAAATTTACTGTTTGGAATTTAATGTTTGAATTTTTTAATGGAATTTTTACATTTAGAGTAGTATAAAAATGATTAAGTCCTGACTTCGAAAAAATACTTCAATAAGTTAAAAGTAAAACGTAATGAAGATAGCATACATAACCTCAAAAACAGAAAAGTACGCGCGAAGCGCGTTTAAATATCGCTTGTAGAGTAAAAACCGGTATTCGAGCTACAGCTTTGTTCACATAATGGTCTGAAATGACGTAAGTTTTACGCGAGTTCACGTTCGGTAAATAAATCACCAATTGAAACACAATTTATTAAGTCATTTAAAACTTTAAATGTAAAAACACAATCATGATAATAATGCAATGAACTTATAGTTTGAATGTTGACGGATAAGGCTATTTCAGTGTAATCATGATTGAATCTATGCATAGGGTTATTAATTTTGTAAGAGATCTAACGGAGAAATTTATGCTGAATTGATTCTAATTTATCTACTAAAACTGAAACATGTGTTGACCAGATGGGTGAACAGTATATTAAATTAGGTAAAACTAACATATTGTAAATATGAATAATCGCTTGTGTATCTTTAAAATTAAATGTTGTACGCTTAATAAAACCAACGAGGCTTAGCGACTTCGAGACAATCGTATCGATATGGTAAGAAAACGATAGTGTCGTATTTAAATAAACTCCAAGACCCTTAATAACATTCACTTTATCCAGTTTTACATTATTTATGAAATAATCAGGTAGTAATGAGTTTTGACATTTGTAAAAAGAGATAGTGTGACATTTTTTTATATTAAGGTCAAGCTCGTTTTCGATAGACCAGGCGAACAGCGCGTCAATGTCGCATTGGAGATTTGTAATATCATTTGGTGAATTAATCGTACAAAAAAGTTTGACATCCTCAGCATACAACAAAATATTAACATTCTTAATTCTACTGACTAAATCATTTATAAATACACAAAACAATAAAAAACCTAAGTGTGGTTCCTGCGGGACACCGGATGTAAAGGAATGGAACTCAATACACTATATTTCCAATTTTTACAGCTTGTGACCTACCTGATAAATATGACACAATAATATTAAAAATATTTCCTCACACACCAACATTCCAAAGTTTGGATAACAGATGATAATGACTCACCTTATCAAAAGCCTTTGAGAAATCTGTATAAATTGCGTCAACGCGGGATGAGTTACATAAAGCTTCAGATACAAAATCATTAAAAATCACTAAGTTAGTTATATGCAGAAGAATGAAATTTTATATTAAAATATACATTTAAAAAAATTATTTGATATAATTTATCAATTCTCTTTGAGAAAGAATTCTGCTAAAGCAGTTAGCAGCGGTTTTTCGTCATTTTTTCCTTATATTAACAATTTGACATACATAAATAAGCCGCACGAGGTACTTCATTAGAATAGATGATCCCTGCAATAAGACTAGTACGGGAGTCACTTTGCGCAGGAGTTGCGTATTAGTACATTTCGACACTGGTGCGGAAGGTGATGAAGTAGTGATTTGGTATTTTCGGCACCCAAAAGAGGTACGGAAAATCGAAGTTATATATATATATATATATATATATATATATATATATATATATATATATATATATATATATATATATATATATATATATATATATATATATATATATATATATATATATATATATATATATATATATATATATATATATATATATACACACACACACACACACACACACAGACACACACACACACACACACACACACACACACATACACACACACACACACACACACACACACACACACACACACACACACACACACACACACACACACACACACACACACACACACACACACACACATATATATATATATATATATATATATATATATATATATATATATATATATATATATATATGTATATTATAGAAGTGTCAACTGCATTATGCATATTGTATTTTATCTAAGAAGTAAATGCATAATTATTGCATATCTTGTGACAGAATAACGTAGATATCTGAATGATAACAAATCCAGAGTATGTGCTTTGCTTATATAAAATCTTCTTTGCTATCCCAACAACGCAGATCTGAACTCAGAATTCTCAGGCTTTTTCAATTGTAAAACTGATAACAAAGGAAATCTTAAAACGAGAATAATGGATTCCCTACTAATTTTACAATTTTTGGTGATATGGTGTTGATTTTTAATAGCTTAATAATATCTAGTTCGAAAAAATTAAATGACATTTCTTTTTCAAAGAAATTACTTTTTCTAATAATAATATAATTTTGTGATTAAAAATTACTGCTTAACTCAAACCTATTAAATAAAAAATTCGGTTTATAATTGATTTTTAGTACCAATATAATATGAACATAGAATTTGAAAGTTGTCTATAGTCGCGTGGAGGTCTAAAATTAAATTAACTCTCTACAAATAATTATTAAACGTTACTTAAAAAATAAAAATATGATTAGTAGGTCGACTGAATAGGATAGGAGTGCAAAAGATCTGATCTTACATAATAGCATTATAAGTGAACTCATTGATTAAGTCACTCAGGGAGCGCGTGTGCATCTGTGTGAGTGTGCAACGAACGCGTATTTGGTGTATATATATATCTAACGCGAGAGATGGCGCGAAAAGCCTTGAAAAGCCTCTAGATGACAATGCCGTTTATCTGTCAGTGCATTTTTCTAGATATAATGTCACGATGACACAGAGTATTTTGCATTCACTCCCTTTCGCACAATGTATTAGTATGCGACGAATTGATTATTGTTTGTGCAGTTGCTATTAGCTGCGAATATAATTGTATACTTTGCGGTCATTGATCAAGCTGCAAATTGTAAAAGAATAAGTCGACGGCTTTTCATACGACTCGAAAGAAATATCAGTAACTCATTGCTGTACTGTAATTATATAATTTGATTATATTATATAATCTTTATAATATATATAAAGAGAAAATACAAAATTCTAATTTTCTATATGCAAGACTGAGATAATTGCTTGAATGAACCTGTTTATATACTTTGAATTGCAAAAGAAAAAAGATTAAGTGATAAAGTTGCTCAAGGCTTTGCAGCCTTCCAGACAAACATATAGAAATTATCTTTATTACGTATGTTAATAGCGTAAATATTCGCGATAAAAATATAAAAATATTCTGTCTAATTGTCTAAAACAATTTTCCTGCCAAACACATTATTAAAACTTTTCTAAATTTAAACTGCCGTATGATTAATGAGTAAAACTCATCAACTAGCTCCGTGACTATGGCATTTCAGACAATGCTAGAGTGTAGTAGGTATAGCATAAGTACGTCAGTGCCAAATGAATTTTGGGAAGCGCGTATGGCTACTATAATATACTATATAGACAACACACAGATGGGGCTTGCATGTTCCGTACCATTATAGAGGAAAAAGAGAGGTCTACTGTCTAGAGTCGAGGTATAATTATAGGAAGTTAAGAAGGGGTATAGCCGCCGAATAACCGCGCCAGTCATCGTCACTCGTCTATATATCTTCCTCGTCACCGCGGCGCGTATAGGCATGCTTCTTTCCTCGCGCGCTTATGCACTGTTTAGTGCGGCACGCGTGGCCACTGCTACCAGTGGCTTAGGTATATTCGCGGAAAATCGAACCGCGGCTATCGGCACGCATTCAGCACAGATATAATTGCCCAGATAAAGCGAGATACAGAGAATATAGCTAATATAGTCGCGATCGTGCGTTCGTTCTTGTTCGCCGCGCAGTAGCGGTTCGCGCGCGCAGTGGCTAACAGCAGACGAAAACATATACGTACATGAGATCAACACACGCATAATGGGCGCGAGACAGCGACAGGTGAGTGGTGGAGATCAAAAGCGGGGAGCGCGCAGCGGGAGAGTATAATGTCAGCAACGAGCGCATCTGCTGACATGTGCGTGTTTGTTTTGCAAGCGAGTGCCATCATTTATTGGTTTATCTTGGCGAATAAGAGTGCTCGATTGCCCCGCGGCTTCGGAGGCATGATCGTTATGTGTCCGTGCACGACGAC
The DNA here is from genome assembly GCA_036365515.1 of Torymus aiolomorphi. Classification (NCBI taxonomy): domain Eukaryota; kingdom Metazoa; phylum Arthropoda; class Insecta; order Hymenoptera; family Torymidae; genus Torymus; species Torymus aiolomorphi. The sequence continues at coordinate 123,148,669 of CM070877.1, read as the reverse complement.
GCGACAGGCTCGCGCACAATGTTTTATCGGCGATTGAGGGAAACTGTTCATGTTGTTTGCGCGAGAACCGGTACTTTCAGCTTTATGTGTTGTGGGAGTGAGGAGTTTTTTTGTAATTATATGCGCCGATAGCAGGAAATATAAAAAAATAGTAAAAAAAATCATACAAATAAATATTTGTCATTTTTTTTTTTTTTTTTTTAATTAGCATTTACGCTAAGTTAATATTTTTAAATAAAAAAAAAAGGGAATTGGAATATTTTTTTAATTAAAATTTAAAAATGTGTTAATTATTTTAATTTCATGATTAAATTATTATGGTATGAATAAATAAGGTTTTTTTATTTTTATTTCAATTTATTTAATGATAAATTATTAAAAGTTGAATACAAATTTTATCAGATTTTATTTTTACATGTATTAAAAGATTTTAAAAATATTTTGAGAACTCTATTCTAAATAAAACATATTATTTATAGGTGAATAGAGGCCAAGGGTCAAGAGACAATGCAAATCTAGACGTGAGAAGTACTACTACAGCACGAATGCTTCGCAGGCCACGCTGCTCTAAGAAGAAATACATAGCGATAGCTGCAGTTTCAGCTATCCTATTTTTAATTTATATTGGTCTTGCCAATGATGTTAAGCCTCTCAGATTTGGTAATAAAGCCATTGACAACTTGGCTATCTCACTTAATTTACACAAACCATTTTATGTAGTCATCATTGATGCAGGCTCGACAGCCAGTCGAGTCATTGCTTTTACATTCCATGTGTCTGTGGTGAACAGCCAATTAATATTAGATGATGAACTATTCTATGAAACAAAGCCTGGACTAAGTTCCTATGCCAAGAATCCTAAACAAGTAGAGAAACCACTAAACATTTTATTACAGAAAGCTAAATCTAAGATACCAGAATCAGAATGGTCTCGTACGCCTCTCAGTATGAGAGCTACAGCAGGTTTAAGACTCCTCCCTGGTCATGAAGCTCAAGATATATTAGAAGAATGCAAGAAGGTATTTAATTCCTCTGGTTTTCGCATATCTGAAGATTCTGTAACTATTATGGAAGGATCTGACGAAGGTATTTTTTCTTGGTTCACTGCCAATTTTCTGCTTGAACATTTCCCAAAAACAGGGAGCAATGCAGATTACTCAATAAGTACTGTGGCTGCATTGGATCTTGGAGGTGGTTCAACTCAGGTGACTTTTGCTATAACACCAAAAATAATGGAAAAACAATCAGAAGTTTTAACAGCACATGAAAAGAATTTATATCACATAAATGCCTTTGATAGAAATATGAGTATATTTACACAAAGTTTTTTGGGAATGGGACTAATGGCAGCAAGAGAAGCAATTCTTACCCATGCTGATAACTTCAAAAATCAGACAAACAAACCAGATCTTTCTGGGTCATCTTCTGAACATATTGAAATAAATGCTGAATGTATAAATCCCATCATATCTGGTGTAGAATGGAATTATGGTGGTAAACTTTATTTAATAAAAGGACCAATCAATGGGGCACACAAGATAATCAAAACACAAAACTTTGCTGGAACTGACGAAGACCGACCTATAGTTCAATTTTCTACTTGCCTAGATATAATAAAAAAAGTAGTTGATGCTGCTATTCCACATGATCTTCCTAGTCTCATAGAGCATGAAATATATGCATTTTCCTATTATTTTGAACGATCAACAGAAGTAAGTAAATAATTTAAATATAAATATATTTTAATATTAAAAATTTATTGTTTAAAATTTCTTTCTTAGGTGGGTCTCATAGATCCTTTTACAGGAGGAGTGATTACTGTTGAATCTATTTATAAAGCTGCTCAAGAAACTTGTGGGTATCCAAATACTGAACAACCATTTATGTGTTTAGATTTGTCATTTATTTACGTTTTACTTCATGAAGGATTTGGTCTTGATAAAACAACTAAAATCACAGTGAGTATCATAAGATTTATTAAATGCCTTTAGGTTTTGATAAATAACTGATATAATTTATTTTTTTAGCTAAGAAAAAAAATCAACAATCATGAATTGAGTTGGGCTTTAGGTGCTGCGTTTAATCTTTTGCAAAACGATTCGTGATATTTAAGTCAATAAACGAAACTAGTTCATATGCAGTTGAGGGTGTGTGCTGCATGATGTCTGATTTGCAATTATATATACACACCTATGTGATATTTCTCACTTTGAATGCGATTTTATTTCGCAAATTATTACAATAATTGTAAATGCTGAAAAACACAATTTCAATAACTGTTGTAATATATATTCATAGAATAATTTTGCAGTAAAAAATCTATTAAAATTTAGATTAAATTATACTAAGATCAATTTATTCAAATTTATAGATAAAGAATTTGAAGTAATATTATACTCTTTAAGATTTTTTCAATGTTGACAGATATTCAAATATATGAATTTAATAATAAGATTGTTACAAATGTATAATCAATTTTTGGCATGTACTAAGATCAATGCACTTTTATTAAATGTTAGATTTTTACACAAACTTGAAGGAAATTACAAGTTGACTTTATTGAGAAACGCGCGAGCGCGCTCCTGTGTATGTGTGTATGTGTATAGAGTGCGTCAATAACTTCATTTTGTACACAGTAAGCCAATTAATAAATAATATATGTAATGTATGACATACTTCATTATGAAACTTTATAAAGAGTTAAAAACTTTGAAAATAAGATTTAAATTAAAACTATTATCAAGATAATATATACAATAATACATTCATTGGTTTCCTGTTGATTTTCGATTTTTATTAATTATTTTAGTCCTCAATTGTTCTTAAATCATTACTAATAAAAAATGACCACATTAGTTTCTAAAAATTAAATTCAAATTTAAATAACGAAAAATTTCATGTGTGAATCTGTAATTGATATCCCCCTCAAGTTTCCGTCTTTTTTTTAGAAGTTGTGAAGTCTTAGTCAAGCCCCAACAGCAAGATATTATAAAATAGTTTCATTCTTAAATGTGCGCTTATGCATGCTCAATGAATTCATTGTCTCCTGAAAAACTATATAAAATTATGCAGTATTTTATAAAACAAGCATTATTTTTAAACAAGGTGTCAGAAATGAATTCAATACTTTTTTACCTCTGCAGTGCCTTTTAAGAAATTTAATCTGTTATTTGGGGGGAAATAATAGATAGGATGTGTTTACTATCTATAATATTACAATGCAGAAATAGACTTTAAAATGTTTTATATGTATGAAAGATTTGATTAAGCTCAAATTTTATATTGTTAACGATCACAGTATTTATATAAATTAAATATTTACAGTTAAATATATGTATTTTATCTACAGAAAACTCAAATATGTAAAAACTTTAATAACGACTATATGTAAAACAACAAACAATAGATAAATAGCATTACAATAAAAACTTTAAATAATATTTAATATTATTAATTTTTGCATACCCATAATCCACAATAAGTTTTAGGTAGTAATATTATAATCTATTAAAATTTATTTTCATTTTATATATAATTAAATTAAATATAAATAATTTTATCGATATACAACGCTCGTATATTGTTTTGATTATATCTTTTACGGTAAAAAATATAATCAGTTTTGAAAGATGGACTATTTATGCAATAGCTATAATAGGTAATTTTCTTATAAAGCAAATAATGATCATACTTTGTTCATGTTCACGGAGTTGCAGTCGTAACAAAAGCTCGTTATCGGATACCCGAAGCTTACATTGTTTCGATATCTAAAGCTCCGTGTAAACGAGAGGAACAGAGTGGAATACATATAATTACGGCTGGGACATCAATATATCAACTACATATGATAAGATTATGAGTTTGCGCTAATTAATCATTTAAATTCTCGAAACTTTGTTAAATACCGACCATTCCCACTGCGTACGACAAGCTTGACGATACAGATGAAATTTAGCCAATCGATTTTCACATATAACTTTCTGAATACTTTTTGGATATGAAGGACTAATTTTCTAACAATATAAACATCATTTTTCAATATTATAAGACGAGAAGTAGTTTTACGGGTAGTTTCAGTACAATAATAAGGTAAATATATTTAAAAATATTTAAAATATTGATTTTGAAATGAAAAAAATTATATCTTAGCGATACATACGCACTATATTTTTAGATTGTAGAATATAGAAATTTTTAAGTCCAAAGAACACGACTTTGTAGATATTAGGCAATCCTAATTTAATCGTACGTAACGTGTTATTTTTGTATATTCATGGTGAATAGCTATACAAATATGATAGCACAGATAAATATGCAATTAAAAATGATTGAAGTTTAGTAAAATATTAATGTCTCAAAAATTGTATCGCCGAAACGTAACGAAATAACTTTTTTAAAATACCTAAAGTAGTTGAAAACATGACGAAATTTTTTTAAATAATAATTTGCAGAAATAGCTGCATAATTGCAGTAACTTATATTTTTCTCAAAGATCTCGACATTTTGCAATATTCTTTTTCTAATACAGTAAACTGTCCATTCGGAAAATACTAAGGACTCAGCCTGCTCTTGAAAAAAACAGCTTGTCCGCTGTTTGATCATTTCGATATTCTTTTACGCATGTTTTCTACAAAATCGATAATACTTTTTATTTATAGTTTTTACTATAGTTATTTTTTTGAGTCAGTGATTATTTAATTCTCTATTTCTACTCTGAAAAGTAATCAGCTGTTGTAAATCTCCATTTTTATTAAAAAATTAAAAAATCTTTTTTACAGCATCATTACATCTGAAATTGTTTATAATTATTATTCGTAATATTTGTTTATTATTAATGTTATTATTATTGATTATTGTCAATTATTTATATGAATTCTTTAAGCATATTAGAGTTAAATAAGTATATAAAGAGATTAACAATTTTTCAATCCTATTACAATGTCGCTATTCAACTATCTATTTTATCATTAATTTTCTAAATTGTTCATTTTCAATATCGTTTATTGCACTGAATCAAATTCAAATATCTGCAATTTTCTAAGTTATTGAAATCGGAGAAAAAATTATTTTTAGTAAATGTATAGTCGAGCAATTTAAAAAAAAAACCGATTCGTTACCGACCGAGCAAATTAAGCACTTACCTACCCATATGCCCATATCACCACAATTCGCAAACACCCGCACAAACCGAAAACACCATTTCATGCCATAAATATATGTGTATATACACAAACATAATAGGCGCAGATTTAATCGCAAATTATGTTGTATAAAAATTCAAACTGATCAATTTACCGTCGACTTTTGTATTTGTTTAGGTTTACAGCGCTACCACCCGCTGATTGGCCTCCCGCAAAACTCCTATAGGTCCTACGTCTCTCTGTTTTTTTTTTTTTATCGATAACGACGTCTGCTGTCTCAGAACATAACGAATACATAAGTATCACGATTCACACGCGCTCGCGTATACACACTTCTCCGGTGGGGACCTGCAAGCAAGCAATCGGCTGATCATCCGCGGACTGCACTACTGCTGGACTTTCCCGTTCTTATTCCCGGTATATAGATACATACATATATATACATATAACGCACATCGGATATCCCGGAAAAAAGTGAGCGCGCGATTCTTACAAGTAGGTGTGTATATATATACACACATACCTACGCCGCAGTGTTTGCATGCACGCAGCGACACAGCGCACGATCGCGAGCACCGCGGAGGACGTACGCACAGCAAAGCAGAGCAGGTATACTTTCGTACTTATATATACACGCGTGCAGACCAGACCCGCCTCGAACGTGCCCGAGCGCGCATAGGCGCATACGTCAGAGTGCTAGTCAGTGTTACAACGACAATATGGAACATCGGTGACTAAATATCACAAGAGTATAAAACTATAAGGTCTTGCGCTCGCGCGCGCTCGGACACAGCCTCTTTTTTTCACTCGCTCTCAACCGCGCGTGCTTCGTGTGTATATATCAAGGAGCGCGGGAGCGCTCTGAAGGCAAGTTATAGAAGTAATTATAATACAATATACAAGTATATAATATCCACGGCGGAAAGAAAGAGCGAGTGAGAAGACGCTCGATACCTATACGTGCACGCGAGCTGCGTAAAGCGGTGCGCGCCGAGAGATTGCAAATACATACGTGTGACTCTGCATATATACATATATACCTCTCTGTGTAACGTGTTGCAGCGTATCCAAGAAAAAGAGAGAGAGCAAAGAAGTCGAAGTGCCCTGAAGAGCGCACATAGACACAACACGGAGAGGGGGAGAGGAGAGACAGGCACATACGACAACACGAGGAGAGAGAGACGCGCCTTTTTCTATCCTTTGTGTGTATCAATCGAGAGCTCACGTCGCAGCCGCGATGTGCTAATTTGGATTTCATCAGTTCCTTATTTGCTTCACCCTTGATTAGACCGAATAATCCGTGTGCGCGCGTTTCGCCTCTTATACTCTCCCGCAGCCCCAGTTGCAAATGTGGAGCCGAGGGGGCTATTATGTCAAAACAGAAACTTCGGTCCTCGTGCTTGTTGTTGCGCTTTTCTATATCGCTGTGAGTGCACCTCAGTGTAAAACCGGCAGACAGAAAGAAAGAGAGGATTAGAAAAGAGAGAGAGACGTCCATAAATAAAAACTTGACTAGCTTTAACCTAAAAAAATTAAGATAAGATTTTAGAAAATCTCTAGTAATTGTTCAGTATATAACAGAATTGATTTGAATAAATGAATCGAACCACCAGATTTCTGTCACCGGCCTCTCTAGCTATAAGTATCTATTGTCCAAAGGTCCATTTGCAGGCAATACCACATCGCCACCTTAATGTAGGCTCGGCCTTTCTCTTTTTTTTCTTTTATTTTATTTTTCTAAATATGCTACTTATGTCTTAGTGTTAATTGTAATTTTTACCACTTTCTAGCACCAAACCTTTATAATTAATTGTTTGTTTACAGACTGCTGCTAAAGCAACCTTGTTTTCACCAAAGTCTTCCTTTGAAAGTTGTCAAAAACACTCATACATGGACAGCAAAGTTGATTATAAGCTCTCTTCCGAGACTTCAGGAATTTCTTCTTTGTCTGACAATGAAGATTTAAGCTGTGCATTACAAAAGATGACTTTTACTGACTCATTGTCTGTAGATGAAAATGTAAATAGTTTAGATGTGAATCTTAATGATGACGTTAAAGGATATGTCAAACGTAAATATTCACTTGATAAGAATAAGTATAAAGAAATACGAAGATGGAAAAGAATCGGAAAAGGTATAAATATCTTGTGTGTGGTACACATTTTGAAATTTCATTTCTTGGAATACTAGTGGAATATTTTAAAGTGATTTAATAAAATTTATTGATAAATTGCGATGGGTTAACGACCATAGAAAAAAAAAATTGATTAGTAATTATGACTAATAATGAAATTTTAATGTTTAATATTAATGATACTTCTAGTATAATATTAATGATACTTCTATTAGTCACCCTTGCTTGTAATCTAAAAATTAATTGGGTTGATAACACTGAAAATTCTTCCTTTATTTTCAATATTTTAACAATTAGAAAACACAATACCTTAGTTCACAAGAAAAATTTATATTTTATTATACTACATAGATATAATGGTTATGTTTTTTTCATAGAAAAAATAACTATAGATCCAAATGAAGCATTTGCATTTAAACTTCTTTCCTTCAATATATTAGCACAAGATTTGCTAGAAACTCATGCATATTTATATAGAGAGCACAATAGAGAAATGCTACCATGGGAAAAAAGAAAACCACTTTTAGAGGAAGAAATATTGGAATCAGGTGCTCATGTAAGTAAAAAAATTATTAAATGTCAATTTAATAAAAAACAGTTTTAGATTAATGAAAAATACAAATGTTTTAGGTGGTTTGTCTTCAAGAAATGCAAGAAGAGCACCTGAGAGAGTTTCTAGCTCCTTTTCAAGAAAATGGATATACATACTTGTACAAAAAACGCACTAATGACAAAAAAGATGGCTTACTTCTTATGTATAAAGAAGATCTTTTCAATTTAGTAGAATTTGCAAAAGTTGAATTATATCAGACTGATGTTGAATTACTTAGCCGAGATAATGTTGGTTTGATTGCTAAATTCTCTTTGAAAAAGAGTCCAGAAACTAAGTTTGTAGTAGCAACAACACACTTACTTTTTAATCCAAGACGCAACGATGTAAGATTAGGACAAGTACAGCTTTTATTTGCTGAAATTGAACGAATATCTTTTATTGAAAATACCCCGTGAGTATTCATTTTCACATTTTTAAAAATTACTGATGACCAATTTTAAACAATGATTACTTAATAGTATAGGACCTCGATACCTTCCTATTATACTGTCAGGTGACTTTAACCTTGAACCACATAGTGGAGTTTATAAATTTGTTACTGAAGGTTCAATAGAATTTGTAGGCAAAGGTAGAAATTTAGAAAAATGTGATTACCGATGCTTGTCAAGCTCTCTCATTCCTCCACATTTATATGTGACTGATGAATGTCAACACTTTAATGTCTTATCTCAAAGACTATCTGGTAGAGGCAGTGGAAAGGTTATGGTAAGATTATCTATTGACTATACATTTATTACCTATTTGAAAGATACTTAAGGTGGTTCCCTGGAGATCAGTACACGGATTACATGGGGGGGAGGGGGGTGCATATATATATATCTCGAAACTGTCGCGTTATGTATCTGTTTACAACAATATCTAAGTAACGAGATTCAAGTCAGACTTGGAATTTTATGTACACATAGAATATATAATAAGGAATGTTTTCGCTCAAGAATGAAGTAGATTCATCGTTTCATTATTAAAATATAAAGCGTCTTAAAAATATCGTTTTCGCAGACTTGATATGTTTCGAGGGTTATGTACGCTCAGCGTGCCAGCGTGCACTCTTTATCTTTCTCGCTCAAAGTTGTCTGTCTCTTACCCAGGGAACCACCTTAGAAGAGATTTCTGGGAGCCTTTCAAAATGTGACCAAATAGCTATCTTGTTGATAGATAATTATTATTATTATAGGATATTAAGAATTTTCATTTAAATAAAGACAATAAAAAATAATAGTAACTTTTGGTTATTTCAGTTGAGAAATACAGAGAAAAAAGAAACTTTACACAATAAAGATAAAGAAGACGATGCAGACAATACTTTAGTTGATTTAAAATCAACTACTTACCAAAAAGTAGAAATAGCTAATGGTCATTATGTCACATTTTCCTCAGGTCTTTTAACACATCCATTTCAATTTAGAAGTGTGTATAGTCATATAGACAAAAAAGGAAGAAATGAAGCAACAACATTTCAAAATAAATGGATAACTGTAGATTACATATTCTACAGTAGTTTAAGACCACTGGAAAAATACACATTACCAACAGCAGAAGAATGCAAAGCATACCTTCCTACAATACCAAACTCATTTGTAGGAAGTGATCATTTATGCCTTGGAGCTAGTTTTATGTTAAAAAAGAGATAAAAAGTTACTTTATATTATTGCTATCTCTTTGTTTTCTCTAATGTATATACAAATTAAGCTATGACAAAATACTTGCAGTCATGTAATTTTATTATTAAAAACATATTTTTTCAATAAAGTACAAAAAATTAAAAAAAATTTATATAAAATATAATTATCAATTTGTTCTTCGTTATTTTTATAAATATATATTTAAAACGCTGCATTAGAAAGTAATTTTTCCACTTGGACAATTCCTGTACCAAGATTAGGACTTCCATAATTTAAAATACAAATGTCTTTGAGAAGCTGATCTTTTGGACGAGATTCACAATTATATTTGCGATAACAATCTTCACTATATTTCTTAAATTTTAGTAATATATGTGGATCTGCACCATCAGGACCAACTAGAAAATCACATTTATATTTTGGCTTCTCTTGATCCTTAAGGCAACATTCTAAAAATCTATAATCTGATGTAAAGGTTTCTTTAATATTTATAATACTGTGGATTCCAGATTCTTCTCTTAAAATACCAGTAATAAAAAGATCATCAATCCAAAAATATTTTGAATGATGCCTGCTCTGATAGATTAATTTTAATGCTGTCAGCATGTCTGTTGCATAAAACCATCCAGAAAGAAAATCTGGATAAGTTTCTTTTGGAAACTCGTCATAAGTGACATACCATTTATTAGCTTGATTTCTTATTGGTTTCATATATTTCATTTCATACCCCATTAAAAAGTCAATCTCGGTATTTGAACTTGACTTATTTTGTAAAAGTAGTAGAGCCTCATATAAATTAACAACAACATCATCGTCCATTTTGATAATATAAGAATAACTACCACTACAATTATCCACAGCCCACTGTAATCCCATCAAATGTTTGTAAGTTAAATTTTTATAAGCTTCGATAAAGTTTCCCTGAATAATATCTTGAAATCTTCTAGCTTCGTCTTCAATTGCAGCCTGTGTTACTCCAGTCTTCTTTTGTGCACTATTATCTAAACTACCAAGTAAAAATATCCGTCTCACTCCAAGTTCTCTTAGTTCTTCAGTAGAATAGGCACGTCTCAAAGCACTTCTTTTAGATACATCGCCGGCATACGAGGTAATTATCCATACAGCTTTAAATTTTCCCTTATTGTCAATCAAATTCTCAAAATCTTCGTTAGAATAATTGCACTTTGTGTCAATTACATATTGAAAGTCTTTTAAATCCAATAATTTAGCAAAATTACTCCTAAACGACAATCTGTCGTTTTCCAACTTTGTTAATTTTTGCATAAAATCGTCCGATGCGAGGTACCGCGTCTCAGGCTCGTCATCGCTCAGCCCAGTCAGTATTATAATTAACAACACAACACAGCACGTCAGCAGCAAAAAGGTCAGCATGCACTTTGTTCCCATAATTAGCGCTTATTAGTTCCGCGCGAACGGTACCTCTTTTCATCTTACCAAACGGCAATCCATTCAGCAAAAGCACAAAGCAAAACTTTCGTGGGGAGGGAAACAAGCGCAAAGAACAAACAGAAGGAGGTAATAACGTTAAAAGGCCATTATTACCGCGCTGAAAACACTCCTCTTTTCTCTTTCTTCTCGCTCGCTCCCTTCCCAGAGCGCCAGCTGTGTTTCTGTCTCGATGGAAGAAGTCAATCTCACTCACTCCTTCCTTGATCCTCGGCATATAAGTACCGCCTACACGAACGAACGAGAGAAGCAGGACCACAAAAAGGATGCAACACGGCCCCGTCACTCGATCCTCTCCGCGCGCCTTTCACTCGCGCTCTCCTCGCCCGTCTTCTCGTCTTCCTTCCCCTACTCGAATTTCGAAACGCACAACAGGCGCAGCGTATGTTCCAAAGCTAGAGAAGCCGAAGGGGCGAGGCGAACGATTAAGAATCGGCCGCTCCTGCACGCCAACGCAACGACGACAAGTGTAAACATTCCATTGTGCAGCGTTCGAAGTATACACACCCGCAGCCGGCTTTGTGCAAATTTTTGATCTTACACTTGTGCGCCTGCGCGTCTCACACACGTGTGCGTCGCCCTCGCCGCACATGTGAGTGAGAACGAGAGCAACGAGATAAGTAGCTAGCGCGAACAACTAGAGAGAGAGAGAGAGAGAGAGAAGAGCGCACAGTAGTGTGTGCATCATTGTGCACACTGCAGCGCACTGTGCATGTACAGAGAGGCGGCGGCGAGTGACGACCGCACAGTATACGTGTTTTTTTGCGAGGGGGCGGCCGAGCGAGGAGGAGACAAAAGATGCAGGAGATCTGCGAAAATCTGCGCAGGGCCATCGAGCACGGCCGCACCGACATCGTCCGGTCGATCCTCGACGCATGTGAGTGTGCGCGCATTCCTATATACGGGTTTTTCGATGTTGCGCGCTTTTGTTGCTCTTTTGGAGCAGGTGTTTCACGCGGCGGCACAGAGGCGCCGGTTTGTATATTCGCATCACTTTGTTCACTGCTCTACATCGGCGCGTACTTTATGTGACCTTTATCGCGATATACGTATACTATGTGCATTCTGTGTAGACCACTTTGATTGTTATAACCTTAAATTGGCTTTTGTTTGAAGAAACAGATTTTTGCATCCCGGAAGTTGATTCGCAGCCTAGTGCTTGGGGACTTTCGAACGTGAGCTCGCGATACTTTCGGGTGCAGTGTCGTGAAAGGTTTATTTCACCCGGGCATCAAGTATATGTGTCATATTACTAATTGGTGTTTTTGTTACTTTCAAATGCTTAAAGCATTTAACTAAAAATAATTATTTTGCGATAAAGTATTCACAGAAGTTTCTTAAATTCGTATAGTTGGATGCAAAAATATTAGAATTGGCGTACTTAGCGTAAATATCTTCATGAGTGTTATAATGTCATCAGTTTATTTCTTCTCGGGTAAGGTTAGTTTAGTATATTTTTTAGCCGGCATAACGTGAACGTATGTCAAAACGCTATACTGCAGTACCTATACTTATACCTACCTACTTTATGCGCATTCACGTATAAAGTAATCCGATAGAAGCATTTAGCAAAGAAAAATTTACATGACTCAGATATTTTTGAATAATATATTCACTATTTTGTGATGTAATTACTAACGATATAATAATGTTCACTATGTAGGTGAGGATAATGAGGTAGGTGATGGAATCACAAAAGAAAAAATTCTAAATGGATCAATTTTTGAAGAGGGCACACCACTATTATATGCATCTGCAGTAAGTTAGAATATTATTATTAATGAATTTAACTTTTTATCAAGTATTACTTATTTTCTTTATTGACATATTCTAATTTAAAAAATAATTAAAATCTTAAATAATTTTGCAGCACAATCAGGTTGATTTAGTAAGGACCTTGCTAAACTGTGGAGCAGATCCAGCAGTCACAGATATTCAAGGAAGAAATGCATTAGAACTTGCTATAAATGATAGAATAAGACAAATCTATATAGAAGAATTATTAAGAGCAACAGCAGCATCCGAGTAAGAAAATCAATTATTTTTGTACAGATTATGTAGTCTTATTTTCATATTTATTCATATTTTACTACATATATTTATATGTACAATTGGTATTTTATTTAGAATTGAAAGAGTACAACGATTATTATCTGCGGGCATAAATATAAACTCTTGGGATTCAGAGGCTAGTAGAAATACTCCATTGCATTGGGCTGCATGTTATGGCAATAAAGACATGGTACAATATTTAACTGGTAATAATAATCATGTACATGATGATAAGCTCTGTTTAATAATCCTATTTTTCTATTATTTATAAATAAGTATCTTTTTTCAACACAAATTTATTTCTATTAGATAATGGTGCTAATGCAAATGCAGAAAATGGTTGTGGTGCAACACCTTTACATGAAGCTGTAAATCGCAGTGATATTGGAATTTGTGAAGTTTTGTTGAGAAACTGTGCAAATCCTCTTGTCCGAGCTAATAAAGGGTAAGATTTCAAACTGCTCTATTATTAATATTTAATTTTTAATGGAAATTAAAACTAAAATTTAACATTTTGCAGTACATTTGCTGGAAAAACAGCCTACGATCTTTCTAAAAATAATAATTTAGTACAATCTTTAATAGAAAAGTATTTAGAAGATATGCCATCAAAAGAAAGAGAAAACTTGCATAATCCCTTAGAATCTGTAGAAGAACCAATTTATTCTGCAAAAAGTATTCTAGTGGATACCCATCAACCTATTTCTGTTGAATTAATAAAATCTCTAGAAAATAGTTTTGATGATTCTACACCTGTAGAGAACCAGTTAGTATCTAACAATAGAGAATCAATTAGTGAAAGTCCGTTAAGAACTCGACGTTCTATTTCCAGTTCTGGTATTTATGAACTGATTTGGCCACAACCAAAATGTATTCTTGAACTTGGGCATGTGTCACCACCATTTATTGTTGGCAAGGAACTATTAATTTCTATTATACAAGTAAGTTACAAAAAATACTTGGAACTAATTTTTGTTAAACCTATAATAAATTGAATTAACTGTGAATAATTTTTTTTTTAATTAAGGGCAGTGAATCTATTCATAAAATATTAGATGTATGGGAAATCAGTCGAACTCATTTACTTGAACTTGGTTGTGATGTAAAAATTGGTGAAGTTCAGCCAGGATCTGGAAGAATATCTTGTGATAAGAGAATTGAATGTATTGTCAATTCAAAGCTGTTTAATATTGCTGAAGGTTATCAATTGCACATTTCTCAGAATTCAATTAAAGTTAGTGCTGGTAGTTTAGCTGGACTACATTATGCAGTTAGCACATTTGTACAAATTTTGCGATTAAGCAAAAATCGTTCAAGCAATACAGAAGTCTGTGAAATCGAAGCAGTATTAATTAAAGATGAACCAAGATTTGGTCATAGAGGTATATTATTAGATATATCTCTAAGAGGTCGTGCGCCTACATTAGAATATTTGCTTCATGCAATTGACGTTTGGTCTTCCTTGAAAATATCGCATTTACACCTTTATTCTCGATTAACGCCAAGCTGTGACTGGCAACTTTGTTATTCTAGATCAGAAATGGTAACACTGGATAGGTATTGCAGGTATATTTCATATTTTTAAATTTATAAAATAGTTATTAGTTTAAGACAATCTTTTTATTTGATGGTTTTGTTTTTCGTTTAATTTAGAGATCGACACTTAGAATTAGTACCAGCACTAGATGTAGATTCGAATGTGAGTCTACGTCATCTGTCACAAATGTGGCCACTTTTCCAGGAATTATTAGCAACATTCCCAAGTCTAAATTATGTGCATATAGGACCTAGATTAGCTAGTTTATTAGTACAACCAAACAATCTTGATTGCTCTCTATCTGTGGATGAAACTATAGAAACAGATATGTCTGAAGTATTAGAATCATTCTCTAGTCTTCAGCAGCTTTGGCACATTCTTAATATAAACTATGATACTACAGTATTACTGTGCTCTAATGGTTTACATACTAAAACTGAGTTTCGCAGTATCCCTAATAATGTCATACTTGTAGAATATGGTTTCCAAGTAAGTTGTTTTTGTAAAAGTACATTATTAAGGTTTAAAAATAGTGTTAATATATTTCTTTTTTTGTAGGCAGACTATGATTTTTCTGGTTGGACAGAAACTTTTAGAGTTGCTGGTGCAAATGTTTTACCAAGTTCGGGAACAGCAAGTTACAATAGTTTAGCAGGCTGTCCTGCTTCAACTTATGCTAACACAAAAAATGCCATAAAAACTGCTGAAGAGCAGGATTCTATTGGCATTATAGTGGCACACTGGTCAGGTAGTCATCATTTAACATCTCATACGTTTGCTTGGGTTGGCTACCTCATAGCTGCTGGTTTATCATGGAATCCCAATACAGACGTGGATATCGAACCAATAGATTTTTATGATATTCGCGAATCAAGTGGTATTATTAATAAAAGGTAATTACACAACAAAATTATAAATCGACCTCAAGTTGAACTTCTTTTTATAGAGAACAGAAGAAGGTTAATTATTTTTTCATGTTAAATTGCAGATCTATAGCAAGATTGTTAGATATGCACGTATTCCGTGATTTAGAATACAAAATAGGCAGCGCAATTCTTGAACTTGGACGAGTTGATACATTAGTTTTGACGTTAAGTAAAAATCAAGGGATTAATGATCTTCAACAGATACCTGACAACCGTGGCTCAACTTTATATAGACTTTTAACAGATCCAGATAATGTTAATCTTGAATATCTTTCAACTGACTTATTTATGGTAATATTTCAAAATTCGTTTACATATAATTAACTCATAGAGCAAACAATGCTAAAAAACGACTTTATTTTATAGAAAGCAACAAAACAAATAAAACGAGTATCTCATGCTTTATTCGAAGCTAATCCAACATCGAAATTTGCTTCTATGGAAATTCAAGAATTGCAACTGACAGCAGATCTAATGTTGACTGCATGCAAAATTGGTAGAACTCTCATTGGTGTTGGTATTAATCCAAATAGCAACATGGGGTTGGCCGTTATAAATTTAGGTGTTAGCAACTTACCACCTACATTCAGAACTGATATTGCCAATAAAATGTTGGCTCACATTGAGCAATATAAAGGTGCGTGGCTGCAGAGACACTTGCCACAAGGGCTCCAAAGTTCCTTGCTCATTTTGACCAGTGCTTTGCACAGATTTGTGCCTGAATCTTGAATCTATTAATGTGATATTGTTGCTTTTCGTATCGAACAACGCTAATCAAATTACATCAAGAACATTTTTGCAATAGAGATCCCTTGTTGCATTTGTTATTGACAGAGTGAAATGCAAAAGCAATTGTTGAATAATGAAGATTATCAAAACAAAATGTTAAACTTATTTTATAAGTATATATCACTAGGTTCTTAAATACTATGTTGAATTACGGTATCGTTAATATACCGTAATCACATTTTGTATAAACATTCATTAATGATATTGTATTCGACACTTACGCTACACGTAATATGTGCTGTAAGTAAATGTGTACATAGTATTAATTGTATATACACAAAAGACTTATATTACTGTGAATTATGCGTGCATATGCTGAATATTGAATTTATATAAACTATTAAAAGTATTGTACTGTTAGAAAAGCGGGAGTGATTCAAAATATAAGATATAAAATAAGAACTTTAACGACTAATTTAAGCTTTTACATACATTTTCATACAGTCACATGGTACTTTTTACAAAAATATTCAGGTTAAAAAATTATCATTTTTTTGAGTACCATACTCATAATTTTTAAAGTTCTTATTTTTAGAAAAAAAGCTTTTAAGTATAAAATGCCAAAAGAAAAAAAAAATAAATTTGTTTTAGAAAACGATGATCGATTTTTACTTTTTTAAACACGTCTAGGTATAGTTCTTTCCTTTAGCATTGCACTTTCTTGTAATATATAAATATAAGAATCGACTCTTGACTAGCATAAGTTTAATATGAAATGAATCTATCAATTTATAGGCATAAACGAATGCACATCGTTTCTTTTCATAATAATAATTAGAATACAGACAATAAAAATATCCATTCTCAGTATAAACTAGCCATTCTAAATAAACGATAAGATCGAAAATTTTCTACAGAGTACTTGCGAATGCATTCAAGAATATAATAATGAAATAACTACTTATTTTTTAGATTCTGTATCGCGTCATAAAAGAAAAAATCTTATACGTGAGAATTCGATTGCAAATAACAAAGCAAAGGTACTTATAAAATTAAAAAATTTAAGAATACAAGATTAAAAAATAAAAATCATTTATTGCGTGTATGTATATGTCCACGTTCATATATGTGCATAAGTATGTACATTACTAACGTATGTATACAAATCAATTTATATTGACTATCATGGACAACAATTGTAAAACATGAAGAAAAAAAATTGTATTATATTGTACTTTTTTTCTCTACGGGAAGAAAAAGTACTTGATAGTACTTGATTTAACATATATAGTTTAATGGGTATTTACTCCCTATCCTTATGTAAAATTTCAGCCAAAAAATGGAGTTTTTAGTCAAATCTGCGCATCTCATGCATTGTTTAATTTTTTCAGAAAAGAATCCAGAATAAAAGAATTCCAAAATTCATTTATAAAATTTATTCATTTTGGAAGTTTGTAAAAAGTATAAATCATTGTAAATTTACGTAATTAATTTACCTGGATTTTTTACGAAAACATATTTTTGTTATGTTAACGATAGACTGGTGTACATAACAATATCAGAACACAATAAGTCTATTATAACATTAGATTTAACCGCTATTGTTGTCCTGATAAGATTTCTATCTAAAGATTCGAAATATCGATAACTAGAATAAAATTGTGTCTTTTATTGGGATATTGATGTCGTTAATCGATAATAAAAATCGACGATAAAAATTATATATCTATAAAAAACTTTATTTGCCGATTATACGTAATTTACAGAAATATAAAAAATAATTTTGAAACTGGAGAGTTAAAAATTAATAACTATATCTTTATTTTCCAAGTTTTACAAATCTAAAGACTTTTCTTTTTGAAATTTTTCTAATACCAAGTTTTCAGAACACTATAAATCCTGAAATAAAGTATTTTAAATTTCAATTAAAATTATTTTTAGAATATAGATAATAGTATCCACAATATATCTTTGTTCAAAATTGTTAAAAATACAAAACTATACCTAAATATCAATTTTTATCAAATAAATTATATAGTAACTGCTCATATATACATACATATGGCAATCGTAATAAAATTATAAAAAATAACAAATATTATTTTAAAACCATCATCAAAACAAACTTTTATAATTATGTAATTCAGATTACATTTTAGTAAGACTTAAATAAATAATAAGCTACATATCAGACACGCACATTATGCTAAGAAGTCTGACTTTTGAACTTTAAAGTTACATGCTGCTTCTGCACATGACTTTAGTCATATGGTTTTTGGTTTGTGGGTAATTGCTAAATCAAAATCAACGCTTTCCACAGTCACGCACATTTCATTGTTCTATCGTACATTTAAGTTCAGTCTTCATGTGATTTATTTAAAGTTTTTAGCACACAAAGCTTCCACATAATCATATTTCCAATGACGTGAATTCCTTTAAAAGTATTAGAATGTATGAATGTACTGCGTAGGGTTAGTGCACGCGTTAAGGTCAATGAATGTCCGAATCATGTGATACCTATTTTCATTTCTTCAAAATGGTTTAAATAAATTTCTTTGATTTTCTCAAATATCATCTTTTGAAGCAATGAAAAGTGACTTATAATAAAATTATTCCCAAAAAGAATGAGAAACGAAAAAAAAAACTTATTCGACGTTTTATCAGAATTATAATTATTTACTAAGAGGTCGATCTTATAGTTGTTAAGTGTATTATCTACATTTTTAGAAACCAATAACGGCGTTACTGAGTAGCCGGTTTTTGATACTCTAACATATACTTTAACGTAGTTAAAAATAAAATAAAATTATCATTAATGTTATAATTATTATAATTATTTATTTTATCAATTACTTCACACGTATGTATAGGAAAAATATTTCTCGAATAATAAAATCTTAGTAATATTATATTAAATATAAAATATTTATAACGCAGTATAAAGTGCGTTAAAATGAAATAGGATAGGAATAATGCATTATTTTTGTTTTTTTTTTCAATTTTTGATAAAAATATAGATGAAATAATTTAAAAACACGCAGTGGGGCTGGAAAAATGAACTTTCACTAATTTATATGGAGTATTATTATGCTGTTTTATAATTGGAGAAAGTTAAAGATAATCTTCGATATTAAATAATAGTAATTTAATGATGTCTTCGAGAATCGTAACTTTCCGATGAACGTTGCATATAATCTTGTTTATTTCTTTAACAGCTATTTTACGAGAATTTAATAAAATACAGTAGATTAGCTGTATTAATAATCGCGTACAGAGATGTAGGATGCAAAAATATTCGTTAAATAAATTATTTTAAATACGTAGTTATAAATTTTATTGTCATTCACAAATTAATTGTGCAGTAATTACATTTTTGATCGTAATAATTATTTTAAATGCTCACATTACAATTAAAGTTACTACGTTTACGGCACTTGGCGCCTGTATTCGTACATATTATTTATACATAAATAATAATTGATAAATTTCGCATTATCATTTACTAATACCACACTTATTTGTTTATTCCCACTCAATGCAAAACGAGTAAACATTGGTACAATTGGTATAAAATGTTTGTATGATTTATACATTCAACAATTTTGAAGCCTATTTTCATCATTTTAAGTTGAAAAAATATATGAATAAATATTTTCGTTTAACGGAAAGCATTTTTGCGGCTTATGGTCTTTTATTCTACATTGCCAGAAAAAAACACGGTTTTAATGAGTCAACTTACGTATAGTTACAGCAATATATGTATATAATCTTTTAAGATAATTAAGTATAATTTCAGTTACACATTGAACATTATACTATTTAACTATAACTGGGTTATTCCATGCAAATCAAAGTCATGACAGTATATAACAAAAAACTGTTAACAAAATGTTCGCGTGGAATAGAAATAATAAGAAAATGCCCAACTTGATTTTAATAAAAAATAAGTTTATGGAGAATCTAATTTTATGAGGTCGTATATATGAATGATATTTTGAATACATTATAAAACTTACTTATTACTATATTAAAAATAATATAAAATATTTTTCCGATACAACGAGAAGTAATTATTACCTTAAATAGTTTCTTATAAACAGAAAACACACAATAGTTATTATTTAAATATAATACACTCAAAACATTCGGACATTTATCTCTTACAATTTTCAATTTCTCAAATATCTTTCAAAACAGATACCTTTCGAATAAATACAGTATAGTTTATGAGTATTGTTATAACGCCAAAAAGAGTATTATTTATTGTATTCCTCTTTACGAAAATTTGTTCGTCTTGAAATTAAATTAATTTCATAGTAAAACATTTTGCACACAAAAAATCAAGAGTTAAAGTGTACAATACAATTACTAGATTGATCCTACATGGATCGTTGAATTGTTACCAGACGTCGTATAGTTATTAATAAAAAAAATGTTAATTATAGGTCATTTATAAATAGAACGTGCTAGTTTTCACAAGGGACATCGATTCATTAAAATACGTCCTTTAGATGTATAATACGCAATCGTACGCTTTATGCGAGTTAAAAGATTAAAAAATCCAATATTTCGACTTTCCCGATAACGGAAAGCAAATCTTTGGGCGCCTAAACATTGAATTAGGCATTGACGACTCATTTATATAAATTATATAAAAAGACTTGGAAGCAGAGCGAGGAACCGATATACAGGAATTAATCGGTTAACCGGTTATCCTCAACACCCGATACACTCGACAAAGTAACTCTGCAGCGTGATCTCTCCGCAAAAACCTTGTGTTTCTCGTAGTTTCATCGAGATCATAACCGTATCACCGCGTCTTCCTCTTTTATTCTATACCTTGCATGTTAAAAACATCACGCGCGACCGCAAATTAATAAAAAATGCAATTCATCGTCGTGCGAAGACGGGGAAGGAAAAAAAATAAAAATCGACAATCATTTTGACTAAAACGCATGAAAGTATGTACATATGCAGTTATCAGCGCTCATCGTGTGTCCGGCTTCAACTAGACGCGGACAGCAGCAAATATGTCTCATAGCGATCGGAATAGTGCGTGCGGCTCGCAGGCACCAAGAAGCAGCTTCACATTCTTCAATATACTTATACATGTAGGCTGCATAGCTGCCAATCGGAAACTCAGCCTACAGTGTCGGGAGAATAAAAAACAGTGCGCTCGCGACGTAAGTATACACGTTTTCCATTCACCGAGGATCGCAGGCAGGCTGCAGGTTGAGCTGCGTATAAAATGCGGTAGCGAGACACAAGCCGAGGAGGAGGGTCAGGTCGAGAGAAGCGGCGATGAGGCCAGCCGCACCGCCGGGAGCTTGCTCGTCCGACTGGATCTCGTTAACGCTGTCGTCGACGACTGCCGGGACGCCAATCGCCAGCTTGGGCGAGTTGTGCAGTACCAGCCGGTCCGCCAGAGGCTGAACCGGCCGGAAGTTGTGCGTGAGCTTGCTGCCCTCTGAACCCCTGATGTCCCGGAAGGCCGCGATCTGCGTAAACATAAATTGATGTTTTGGTGGCATAAGCATAATTTTGTTTCATGTCTGCTTACTTCGTCAAGTTTCACGATATGCTATCGACTAATCGGAAAAGGTTACCAGAGTGTACTGATAATAAATAAATGCGATTAAATCTATTCGCCGTAGAAAAGATAAGCGTGAGTTTAAAAATCTAAAAAAAGAGTAGATAAATTGAGTCAAAACGGTGCTTAAAGTGATTGCCAAAAAATACGATGTACCTTTCCGATTAATAAATTGTTTCCTTCATAGACTTCTATCTGTCAAGTTATTACACAATATCATCTTAGCAATTTTTCTATTTTTTTCAAGAATTCCACTAATTCAACTAACAATCAAGTAATAAAGTCTATTACTGTCATCATATTCATCTTTCCTCATACTAATGCACTTAATTAGAAAGATGCATACTATTATGTCATTGATAATCTTTCGATAATAAAGTGTAATTATAAACTGAGACTATAATGCTATACGAGTTTCCTTTTTTGATAAAAATAATTGTACAAAATTAATTTAATTAAATCAAATCTTGCTATGATCAACAACAATAAATATATTTCATTCATAAAAATCTATAACGAAATAGCGAATACTTGTTTGATTTTTAATTTAATAAAATTAATTGCGCATTAGATTTTTGTAAACAATTTCAAATAAATTATGATTATAATTATGAAATACATATAGTTATAGACATATTTACTAAAAATCTTACTTTTAAAGCTACCGCAAATACTCGAGAAAGTTCGCGACTGCGTGTTCACTCGTCCAAGAACCGCGAAAAATCAATGGGGAAATCGCCTGACTAATCGTTCAAGGACTTTTGTAATGGTGTCAATTCCGTATTATTTTGATGTTTATATACGAATCAGACTTTAGTTCAAAAGAACCGCGGCAGAACTAAGGATGCGTTAAGTTCAACGCTCTTCCTAGAGGACATTTTTTACATTTTTCAATTAATTACCTATAATACTCATAGTTTCTTTCTATCAGTAAATTTATGATTTCAGTGTAAAATCGTACGAAAAAATAAATTGCCGATTAGTTTCATAAAATTATACAAAAAAGTAACTACTTACCTACTTAATTGTTTCGATATAAAGAAAGAAAATAACGGCTTTGATCTTACCAACAAATTTTTACAAGACACGTATATTTTTTAAAGAAAGACAAAGCAAACCGACGGTTTACCTCTTTCATCATAATAATCCAAAAATTCTAATTCAACAAAAGAATCAACGATCGAATTCGAACAATGTACCAACCTGTGCGTGCGAGAGATACAGCGGGTGCTTGAAGTCGATCCACGTGACTACCTCGGAGCACGGCGGCGTCGTCAGCGAGCCATTGTACGTAAAATAGTTCTGCATCCTGTCATCGGGTGGGCCCGCAGGGTCCAGCAGATGCTCCAGTCTCAGGCTCTCAGACAGCTTGATCTCCTGTCCGACCTTTTCGATCTTCGGCAGCGCTTCGACCAAGTCATGAAACATCGGGTTCGCCTTGTCGTCCGCCTCCAGCTGTGAATTCAGACGAATATATAATTTTTTTATGGTTGCGCAAGCTTCACGTGAAATCGGCATATACCGCGGCGTAGCAACGGCGAATACTAATGAGCGCGCTTTGAAGGATGACTCGGAAATTAGGTGGCTTATTTATTGAGGAAGACGTCGTTAGTCGCGGATTATGGCACATATTTTCGACGCGCGGTGAATCTGCTTAACCGGCAGGTGCGAGTGAATAACCGCGGGAGGCCGCGGGTCATAAGGTCTATGTGGTTGGCAGAAGAAAATTTTAAAATTTGTTGACGTTTTCTTGGGTAGGAATATAATTTCAGCATAATAGTTGTCTTTTAATTTATTTAAATGTTATCTCTTTTGAAAGTTTAAATTTTAATAATTAAGTAAAAAATGTAATTTAGTTTTATAAAGTGTTAATGCTTTCATGCATATTCCTCACTCATATAGATAACGCCACTCCATGAACTCGTGATGATTTTAATAAATTAAAATCTTTTGGTATAAACATTGAATTATTTCTATTTATAACGATTCTTTTAACTCGAATAATAAAATAAAAACACGTTATCGCAGAAGTAAAGACAGAAATAGGCCGAGGCTTATATACTGAAATCCCTAAAAATATCCTTTTCCTGGTACATAATGAAAACGCCAAACACACCATTTTCGCCAGGCGTATGTATATAATACACACCGCACGCATGACTCGAGTGCACTGAAAAAAAAGATTAGGCAGTTTCAAGTAAATATTTAGTTGAAACAACTAAATGATTTCATTAAAGCCTGCCAACTAAATATTATATTGAATCAGCTAATTTAGTTATTTAAAATAACAAAATATTTAGTTACATGAACTAAATATTTACTAAAAATAAAGAAATATTTTATGAAGTTAACTAAACGATTCATTGTATCAACTAACAGGTTATTTAGATTGATAAAATATTAAATGAATTCTATAAAATATTGTATTGAAATGACTAAATATTTAATTAAAGCAACAAAATAGTTTATAAAATTGACTAAACGATTCATTGCACAAACTAATTAGTTATTAAGAACAACGAAATACTTAATCAATTTGATAAAATATTTTATTCAAATTACAAAACATTTATCTGGAGCAACAAAATAATTTATGAAATTGACTAAACAATTCATTGCATGAATTAACGGGTTATTAAGAATAATGAAATACTTAATCAATTTGACTAAAGATTTTCCTGAAATTACAAAATATTTATCTGGAGCAACAAAATATTTTATGAAATTGACCAAACGATTCGTTGCATGAACTAACGGGTTATTAAGAACAATGAAATACTTAATCAATTTGACAAAAGATTTTACTGAAATTACTAAGTATTTATCTGGAGCAATAAATAATTTTGTGAAACTGACTAAACGATTCATTGTATTAACTATCGGTTTCTTCAGATAAATCAAATATTTTTTGGCAAAAAGTAATTTCATAACAAATTTTATTAAAATTACTAAATATTCATTTAAAACAACTAAATATTTCACTAAAGCAAATACACAATTGATTGCGTAAACTAAGTATTTCGTTAGAGTAGATAAATATTTAATTGGTTTAACTACATATTTACTTCTAACAACTACATATTAGGTAATAACAGAAAATATCTTCGTTATATCAACTAATCACTTAGTTAGCTTAATTAAATAGTTTCTTGATTTTATAAATTATTTTAATTGAATCAACTAATGTAGTTACTTAAAACAACTAAATATTTAGTTTGATCAACTTAACATTGTATGAAAACAAAAAAGTATTTGATCATATTAACTAAAATTCATTGCATTAACTAACAATTTATCTTGTTTGATAAATTATTCAATTATTTTGACTAAATACTTGTTTGTAATTACTAAACATTTAATTAAAACAGTGAAATATTTTATGATACTAACTAACCGCTGCATTAGATTAACGAAATATTTAATAAATATGAATAAATAATTTGTTGAATCAACTAACTGTTTAGTCAATTTTACAAAATATTTTGCTAATTATTTCAAAAAAATTATAAAAATTTTTTTTTTTAATAATTTTGAAATAAAAGTTTTTTCTTCCTTGTAGCCTTTTCGTACAACCATCGGCATTGAAGTTGGTGATTTTTCCTGAACTCCTGTAACTTAATATGGATTCTGCATAGTTATTATATAGTAATTTTATTAATATTAAATCAAATTATTATTATATATTCGCATTAATTTATATTAATTATCGCTCGCAGTTTCGCATTTACATATTATCTAACAGAAAAAAAAGCAGAAAAAATTTTTGACCTAAGGTGGGATGATCGAACTCGGGACCCTCGGATTACAAGGCTAACGCTCTAACCGCTACGCTACGCAACGCTTGTACCCTACAAAATTTCAATTTTAACTAAGTATAGAGTTGCATGTAAATGTAAAATATCGCGCACATCAATCTAATAATTAATTATATTCTTATAATTAATATACATTCTTAATTACATTTTAATTAATGATTTATAAACTAAATAATATGTGTGTAACTCATCATTTGTAACTAACGATTTATTTGAAACTATGAAATATTTAGTAAACTTTAATATAAAAGGCCGTGTGAAGTACCGACACGATCTCTACCTTACCGGCATCAACATTTTAGATTGTAAAACCTGTTAGTTACAGTTACTAAATATCTTTTCGGCTTAATAAAATGTTTGTTTAAAACAAGTAAACATTTAGTAAGAATGACAAAATATTTGGATACAAAGACATTGGCATTTCAACTAATTTATTAGTTAGACCAAACAAACATTTATTTAAGTTGACTAATTGTAACTTAGTAATTGCGAGACAAATTTTTTAACCAATATTTTGTTGGTGTGAGGAAACAGTTTTGTAGATAGAAGTACGCAGTTACTCCTTTTAACAAAGATTTATTTAAAACCAAGAAATATGTAGTCAAATTAACTACATACTTTTATATTGTCGTAGTGCTTGTTTAACTAAACATTTTGTTAAACCTAATTAATATTTATTGTGATCTAAAAAGTATTTTGTCAAATCAACGAAACGTTTGATTGACGAGAGAAGAAAATTAACGAATCATTTTTGTTCATATTGCAAAACCTGTTAGTTGCAGTTACTAAATATCTTGTCGGTTAAATAAAAGGTTTCTTCAAAACAAGTAAGTATTTAGTATGAATGAAAACATATTTGGATATACAGATATTGGCACTTCAACTAATTTATTTATTTGAATCTATGAAATAGTTAGTAGTAACAAGTAAAGATTTTGTAAATTAGGATTTGATTCTTTAATAAATCCTTTAGCTAGATGAACAAAATCATGCTGTCGAAGTTGCTAAATAAATAGTTGAGTTAACAAAATATTTGTTAAAGGAATGAATGGTTTAGTTAATGCGTCGGAGATATTTCCTTGTTTTTAATTGTTTAAATCAACCAAATATGTAGTTGTTTCAAACAAACATTTATTTGTTTTTAGAGATTGGGTTCATCAATATTTCAGTTATTTGATTTAAGTAAATATTTCGTTAACTCTACCAATTGATTTTGCTAAAAACAATAAACATTTATTTGAAGTTATTTTCTTGTTTCAAGAAAATGAATTTAGTTCTTTCAATGAAACCTTTTAATTGAATCAACCATACCATATTTGAAGTAACTAAATGTTTAATTAAAGGACCCTGCACACAATGTATGGGAAAAAATCATTCGGGCAATTTTGGGGGGTTTTACCCATGAGAACTTTTGTTCAGGACCTCAAGATCTATCTTTTTCCCAAGTTTGATCCAATTTGACCGAATGATTATTTTCCATACATTGTGTGCGGGGTCCTTTACTAATTATTATTTTAACTAAATAATTTAGTTGATTTTACTCTTTATGTAGTTGTTTCAGAGAAATATTTAGTTGATTTAACTAAAGATAACTTTACTAAATATTTTACTAAATATTTAGTTGAAACAACGAATCTTTTTTTTCAGTGTGTATACTTTCAAATTTGAGAATTGCCGATTCGCAAACAGCAGACATTGACATAAACCTCCGACGACGTTCATCACCAAAGGCTTAGAACAGCGCTAAACACTAAGCGCGTGTCGAATAGACGTACGTTGAAAAGCAGCCGGCCGTGCGTGTCGGTATTTATAAAGTTTGAAAAGTATCATTCCCGGCGATCGGCGCGCCTGATCGTCCAGTCACGCCTGAACTGTGCGGAGTTTATCTTATGCGTTATTACGCCGTTGCCGTATTAGGGTTGTTAACCTTTAGAGGGCCGGAAAACCACTAAAATGGCACACCCCCTTATCGACACTTTGTCTACGTTCAATCAATGATATAAGATACCTTTTGTCCCAATTTTTTAAGGTGAATTTCCCTCTCAAAATCCCGGCCCTCTAAAACGCGCCAATTTGGCGCCTGGTGTGTATATAAGTTAAATTTCAATACGCGGTTTTTGACGAGATGCTGTGCGTGTATGTATGTACGTCACGTTTGGAGTCTGCTTTAGATTCGATGCCGAAAAAAGTTTTCAACGATCTGTTATAATGGCTCTGCGTTGTGATGACTGCGATATGTTAACGCCTTTTAATTTGTTCTTGTAGTTTTGTATATACTATACGTTCAAGTATATGTATATACTAAATATGTTCAAGACTCATCTACGTTAATCTCTGGGCATATTTTATCGCTGTTCAAAAGTAGTTTCGTTTGCACGCTAATTAAGAGCTCTAGCGGAATTCTTGAAAAGAACATTAAAATTTTGTTTTAATAACTGTTAGTCAGGAGAGAAGCGCGTATTACACTCAAATTTGCATATGCTCAAATGCTTTTTGTTTAGGCAAAATTGAAGTCTCTGAGAAAAAATTATGAAGTCACAAGTAATGCGTTTTTATACGCGTGCCAATCGTTATTATAATGATAGAGGGATGTTTATATCCAGTCGTAAAATTAATTAAACCTGCCGGTAAAAAATGCGAAGTTGATCGTGAACACGTCTCTTACGTTTGCTATTTATTTAATAACGTTTGACTGACGTCTCCTGGAATGTGCTAATAACAGAGAGCACGGGCTAAAAATGTCCCGACCAAAATAAATCTTTCGTTAATGGTCATTAAATATTTGCACATCTCGTTTTGCGTTTGAAATGCCTGAAATTCACAATGACTTTACTTATTATAACATATTCAATGATAAAAGGCAAACTTTTTAAGTAATTGAGTGGTTAAATTTAAAAACTAATGAAACAAGTTGGCAATAATTATTTTCTTTCTGAAAGTATTTAGAATTTATATTTTTATGGTTTTTAAGGTCATAATTTATACGTATAGTATTCTATTCTCGTGCCCTTTTATTTTTGTATCCAGATAAAATCAACGATCACGTATAAATATCTAACGACAAACTAATGTTTGTTTAAGTAAAGAAGTTATAATCACACCTCATATGACTTGGCCATATTTAGAAAATTGGTGTACTACATACTATATACAACAATGTACTATTATATTGATTTGAACATTTCAGGCAAAGGGTTTGACCTTAAGCATAGGTGACTAGCATGTTTCGTTTAACAAAGCTTTCAAATTTTCTATAGTCTACCTTTGACAAAAATATTTGACAAGTGAATAAACGCATCATAAAAAAAAGATTTATGTACCTCGAAGAAAAAGGCGAGCACAGCCAAACCATCGGGATAGTGAACGGCGCCGTTCATGGAACCATACACGTCCTTGTAGAAGACGGCGTGGAGCTCCATGGCGAAAGAATGATTGTTGATGAGATCCTCCGAGCCCTCCCGGTCGTTCTCGCCCCAGTGAAAGTGCAGCTGCTCGAAGACGTAGGTGCCGTTCAACGGCCCACCAGACATGTACGCCAACTCGCTGTCGTTCGACGTGTGCAGCATCGCTGTGCAATAGAATCGTATAACGATCTTTTCTTTACGATTCTCTAATTTTTTTTTAATTTTGCGTGACGGTATGTACTATCTATGCTTTTTCGTTCTACTGTTTTCAGTTTGTAGAAAATTCAGGCATTATCTGTAATTACATTAGCTTTTTACGCGTAACAAAGAGCACTTTGTGATGTTCTGGAGCATGTAGCGGAAATTGGCAGATACTAAAATTTTAACGCAAAACACCTGCACAAATGTCTTATGTAAGACTGCGATTATGTGCTCCAGTTACCTTAACGTTTTGCGATTAAATGGCTATATGCAAATTACGAAAGAGGGTAGAAGTCCTTGCTAAAAGGTTGCGTTAATAAAATTTATCTTTATGCATAATGTCCTAAAGCCAATCTCTATATATGATATTCATTAAATATAGTTCACACTTTACGTCTAAAGGTATAAATGAAGGCAAAAACGAGTTTCGTGTAAATCTATACGGTTTTGACGCAATAAGCCAAAGATAATAATATAAATATATGCGTTTTACGTACCGGTATGGCCATTGTTTGACAAGTAGATTTTTCTTGGCAAGTCCAATCCAGAAAACGATAGGGACGGCAGATCCACATCTCGGACGTCGTGTTCCTCGATGTTTATGGGCGACTGATGCTTACCGAAACAGGTATCATAGTCTTCCGCCCAGTGAGCTGGACCTGCATCAAAAACCGTCCAAGTATTCGCCTCGTAAACGCGTGTTGCTTTAATTGGTCGACTCGTTAAATTTCTAAATTCGCTGCATTTTGATAAATTACGGCTCGTTATGTTTGGGCGTTACTTAAATTAAACACACTTAAATCTGTCGACTATTTCTTAGTTGTACACGTAAATAAAGCTCAAAATATTTAACAATCTAAAGATCATTATTTCACGGAATTAGTGTTTCAAACAAAACATAAATCTTTTTATTATTAACATTTAATCATGATATTTTAAGTAAAATTAAAATTAAAACAAGATTGTTAATTGTTCCTTTCACTAATGATCAAGAATTTTAAGTACAAGTATAGCGTAAATTCATTGTGATATAACTGAAAAATACATAATGATAAACATTTCTTTGAAAAGTGCAAACCTCTTTTAGATAATTAAGCAGCTTTTTCTCACGCGGAAATCCCAGAAAAATTGGATATTCGTCTTACCATACCAAAATTAAATTACTTAAGAGGCATGCATTCAAAGTGTTTAATTAGTTGTAATCAGCTTTTTGTACTTCCCCAAAGATATTATCGCTATTTCTTTTCACTTCTAATTGAATGTATAATAATGCTCTTGGAAAGCTTATTCAGATATTACCTCTAAATAAAAATGTTATGTTCCTTATATAAAATTTTATTTCATTTTTACCTATATATAAAATTTTTACATTTAAATGTTATAAAAATTATTTAGAATTATCTTGGACAAAATCTCGAACGGCATGCGAATCCAATTTTCATGATTGTATATACAAATTACAGAAAATCGTTTTGTTTTGCATTATTGTTATTTTCAGTTGGCATTACATAAAAACAATCAACGTACACATAGTACTGAATTTTCGTTAGCATCACAACATCATTATGAAATACAGTAACAACATAAAAAAAAAAAAAAAAACAATCGACATTTCTTGCAAAATCCCGAAAAAAAGGTCAATCTCTCAGCGTTCAAAGTTATCGTTAACTAGAAGAAGCACGATCCACTGCATAGACACACGCGAGGCTGGCAAGGCCACTTTTTGAGCCTCCGATGGAAACTGTACACGAACGAGTGTGAGCAAGCGATCGTATACACAGCCGAAAACTCACCATGTGGTCCGCTGTAACCGAAGTCGACGTGTCCTTTGCCCGTGGCTCCAGCTGCACCTGCTCAGACAGAAAAGAAAAACGAGATACGATTAGAGACCACAAGTGTGTCGATATATAGGCGCGTGTGTATAAGCAATAGCGCCAATGCCATCGTCGAACAAAAACAAAAACGTTGCTGTAAGCGCGCCGTGTTTATGCGCGAACACCATTGTCCGTCGCGGCAATGGCGATGTGTGTGCATCGAGAGCTATCGGATTAGGTATCTTCGCGCGAGTGGCCGACTTCTTTACGGTCGTTGCGCTCGATACTTACTCGCCGGTTCGTGATGCGCGCGAGAGATGAGTGATGCATATCACGCGCTGTACACTCGCATGCGAGTTACTTTGTACTTGATGGGGAAGTGCCGAAATCACGTGCGCAAATTGCCGCGACGCGACATCGTTTTGCGCGCACGAAAAACTTGTGAGCACTTTTGTCCGTTGTCGGTGTTATTGCAGATCCGTGTAATTCATGTAACGATTTTCGGTATATAAAAATAGATTATAATTCGCGGTTCGGAAATATGCGGGCACGACATGCGTTTGAGAATATAATGGAGCAATTTTTGACTAATGTTTTTATGTACCTATATATTAGTTTGTTGTAGATCTAATAAGATTTGCTTTGCGCGTGTATATAATTCAGACGTTACACGATTTATGACGGGCAATTTAAATCTTTCACGCGAGGGTTGACCTCAACGTAAATATATTTTAACGAGATAACAAAAGGCCCAGGAATAACATATCTGCTACTAAATTGTAATAAATTTTGACTATGAGGACTAATCGCAATCAGAAACCTCGGGCTGGCGTTGGGAGAACCATCATACACGTAAGTATAGCTTCCGGTGCCAAGTACGTACCATTCGCCCTGATCCCCAACCAAAACACATGCGGTGGATTTTGGGTGGACGACCGACGGAGGGTCGGGCACGACATCACACTGTTTATATATAATATACGTGCGTCGAGCATCTTTATAACTTAGCGTCATTACACATACGCGCGTGCGTTGAGAGGGAAAATTTGAAGATGATGAAGACCATAAATCTCTCCGTTTTACTCTCAAGTACCTGCATCCTGTGTGGTGTGTGTATAAGTAGTAGTGCGAGGTAACACACCAAATTTATCGGCGATTGTTTCCTTTCTTCTTAGTAGAGGAGGCCACGACTACTTATTGTTTAGTGTAATAAAGAGCGGAGAGGAGCTTGTTATACAATATTCTAAATTCGGTGTATACTGTTGATAGCTTTCGTCTGTAATTTTTTTTTTGCCTCACGTAACTTTCGTAATTTTACGACTGTTTATAAATTCCTGATATTGTATAATAGTACAGTGGCGCACATGTGCGGTAATGTGCCTATAACGAATCTTTTTATTGAGATCGTCAAATTTTTTCGTATACGCAAAGCACAAACGGGATACGCGAATGTGTAATCTGTGAACACCCATAGGTATATAATAAAATTGCGTGAAATATACAGTGAAAAATCGTTATTGGAACTACACACTACACCCAGCCGTTATTTATACTTTCGTTCGTCTTAATTCTGACGGTATTCCCATATACAAGTGTACCGTTCGCGAAAAAAAAGCGTAAATTACGAGCCGAACTGAAATTCCACCTTCTACTTATAGCTTCCACATGGTCTATGCAAAGACGCGCGAAGTGCTCAATTCACACGTGAAGTAGTCGCGGTGAAGCGCGTACTTATTTACACACATATAGAACTACTCTCGCGCGGCGCAGGAATAGAAAGTCAAACACTTTCTTTGACACCGTCGTCTCTGCCTACATACGTACTTACAATGGGAACCGCAAATAGAGAACAAAGAGGATTACGTGCGAATAAGTTCCTACACACACAGGGCAACCCCTTGTTTTCCTCGGAATTGGCACGTCCCCCCATGAAGTAACGCGCGGCGTTCGATTTTGTCGTCGGCGACGGGGAGGCGCGTGACAATATTGCTCTATTATATATATGCAGGCCCGTGTGCGAAGGCTGCGAACGCGCGTCATTGAGCGAATAACCCACGCGCGCGGTCACGCTTTCCACGTCGCAGGCGCGCGCGCAACGCACGTACTTGCGTTTAGGCACGTGCGCGGCCGAGTGTCTGCAGCGACCGAGAGTATATATATATAAGTATACTAAGCGACGTCGAACTTTGTGTACGCTCGTAAATTAACTAATAAATTCGGTGAAAGCCGCTGCTGCAGCGGCTGCTCAGCTCGCGGCAACGCTCGGCTATACTTTTGCGCTTCGAGCATCGCGCGGTGCGGTGTATAACGATTGCTGGTGCCGTGTAGTTTCCTATACACAGGAATCTATTGTTGCCTTTGTAGCTTTTTTTTTTGTCGCGAGTCGTGTTGGATAACAAAACTGGAGCGGGTGTAAGAAAGTCGCGCGGGTTGCTTTGAGGCATTGTCACGTTTCGAGGAGTTTGAATTTTTGGCGGTTTGTCGAATTTTATGTGTATTATACGATCGATCTAAAATAGGGCCTTCTATGAATAAATTAAAAATTATAATTATCGTACGACTGTTTTTATTGGTCTATAAATATAACGTTATATTACGCCTGACCGTGTACCGAACAATATTATATTGTTTTAGAACTCATAATTACGTCTAATGAGTAAGAAAACATAGTGACGATATAGAAAGTTAAAAATGCGAGCATCGTTGTTAAATAGCGTGGGAGCTTAATCTGCTGTACTCCTGCCTTACTCTACTTGAATTTTTTTACTTTCTAAGGGGTTTTTTAAAACCAGTTGCAAATGCCACTCTTTCAACTTTCCCTGCGCGAGTGGATCTTGTAACTTTTGTTACTTTATTCCGTGGAAGATTTTAAGATTTCTTAACGTGTATCATATTTCATTTTATCGATATGCTATCCTATAGTTATAAATATTCAATGATAATAATGCTATAGGTAAAAAGAGTTTAATGATAAAAAATAACGGAGATAAAACATTGATTTTTAACGAGTAATTGCAGAGATGAGTTACGACAGGAAAAAGAGGATACAAGTAAGGTGAAAGAGACGCGCAGAAGGATAACCGGAAAATCGAATCGACGACGATAATCTTCCATTGTCATGCCAAATGATGCTCGGCCTATTCGCAATATTATACCCATATTTATTCATACGAGTACTCGATCTTGGCCAACCGAAAAGTCCCAAGGATCGACGCGCAATTTTCAAGCGCACGTACTTATATATACGTACGTATAGTTCGCGCGTGGCTCCGCATGCAAAAATCGGCCACTCGAAAAGCGCGCTAATAAAATCTCGATATTAACCTACATACGCGGACGGAAGAACTACCACATGTAGTCTGTTTTATAGTTGGGTGTACTGCGTTTGTTTTATGTAAGTAAGCCAACATCCGACATCTCTTCGCGGCGGGTATAACCTAACGTAACATCTCCCTCGCGCCTTTCTCGCTGTCTTACCGCGCGCAATTGCTCTTTGATATGCGCGCACGCGAGAATATTGTGGATTCTCACGTAATAACCCCGGCATCCTTTCGAGTGCGAGCGCCGCGTATACGCGCTGTCAATTAGAGAATACGTGCAAAAGATTTTCCGCGTGTTGTTTGCAGAGTCCGATGGCTCGGTCCTTCGCTAAAGAACGAGCACGTATCGCACCTTTTTCTATTCGTAATTTATACGCGTAAAAGTGAATTTGTCGAGTGCCGAGCACGCGCGGTAATAAACTAGATGTAATTTGTAAAATTGGAATATTACGGTGAGGTCGTGCGTAGCACTTAATTCAAAACAATATACGTGTAACTTGTTCAAGTTCAATTTTTAATAAAAAAGAAAAAAGGTTAATCCTCGACGTAATTAAAGCAACTACCTCAATTATGCGGTTCTAAGTAATCAAAGAAGAAAATCCATTTCAAATTTCACACGCGCATTATTCAAATCTGAGAGAAATATCTTTTCTATTCACGTAATCTACTTTTCGTAGAACTATATATATTCTATAAATTAATCGGGGGAAATACACTATATAAAGTTGCATTCCAAATACTTGACTTGTTTAATTTAAAGTATTAAAATGGTTGTATTAAGAGGGGAGTTGTCGGGCCGAAAAATGAAAGAGTTATTTAGATGTCTTGTTAAAAAGATTCGTTGGTTACAATTGAATCATGCAATTCCTCGAAATCCCTTTATCACCCAAGGGTTAAAATAACTCGAAACAAGCTATTAGTCGCCGCAGACTCTATCATCAAAGAAGTTTTTATTATTATCCTCCCTAAAAGTAGTCGAGTATTTCTTGCGCCTAATTTAAGTTTACGTTGTCATAAACTTTAATATTATTAATCAAGTAAATAATTGTTTCTTTATTTTACATTTACCAAAAGTACCCAATTTTACAATAGTCTGAATTTCCGCGGCAGAGTTCTTAATGAAAGATGTTAAAATTAATATATTTTAATTAACTCTCTTTCGGGTTCGGGAATGAATCACTCAGTACTTCTATCCGAAAATATTTTAATGATCAGTTATAAATTCCGGGTAAAATGTTACCATTTCCTGCTCTCGGGTGCATTTTATCCTTGAAATAAATTTCATTTTGGCGAGACTGTACAATATATAGTAACGCATTGTATATTTTTAAAATTTTATGTAGGATGTTATTTTAGGATTCCTTTTTATAGCGTATGCATATGCATGTGCAAATGTGGAGATATTCTTTTAGTCGATAATTTACTTACCATAAATTTATTTCTGTGAGAGAACAGTAATTTTAGTTTAATAATGGGAAATGTGAGCGTAACACGCTCAGTTTGACGAGACAATGAATTTTTGGAAACGCGTATCATGTAGGCGATTTCATTTATTATGCAGACGACTTACAGATTTGAATTTTGTATTCATAGCGTTTAAATCATTGGATAACATTTGATTACTAATTTATCATGTAAGTGAAGATAATTGCAACATTTGTTGTCAAATGAAAAAGCAGAAATGGTAAAAAAAGCTATCCTTTCAATACTTTTTGAAAATCATCATAAATAATAATTAAGAAAAGAATTTGTCTTGTTAATTAACAAAAAACGTATTACCTAGTAAGTAACTGTTCTTGCAATTTTTTCTCAATACATAAAAAATACTTTAACAATAGAAGCATATCGAATCATGCATGTCCTCATAAGAAGATTCTTTTACTTGATAAAAAAAATCAATTTCTGTGCATTAAATAATAGTAATTATTAATATATATTTTTATATTCTATGTAACATAGTTTCAAATATAAATTTATACTGTACAACCCATAATTATTATATAAAAACGAATATTTTAAAGTCAATGTCTTTCATAAAATTTCACGAGTGCATTCTTGTGACAAAAAGCGTACTTCCTGATCAATCCATTGTTTAAACGGCAAAAAGACCACTCGGCGAAATCTGGTCGCAAGTAGGTTTATACGTTAGGAAAGTAGCCTGCTGCCATCGCACGCCTTGAAAGAAATAATCGTTGCGCTATCTTTCACAGTATTGTGCCTATTCTGCGCGCATGATTACCAACGACGTTTCTTATATTTCCAGAATCTGAAGAATTCTCAATGAGTCAGATTTTCCAGGTATAATCATTACTTATATACACGTATCGAAAGGGGGTTTGATATCACGAAAAAGTTTATACGATGAAATTATACCTATGTAAAAATTACTGATTTTATCAAACATTTTTCTGATGATAATTAAATATTAATCGTTAATTTTTTGTTGAGTCAGCTAGAGTAATGGAATTCTGACCATCGAGAAAATGCATTATTCGCCCTTGTATTTTTCATTATAAAAAGAAACTTGGATACAAGATTTAATGTCTATACTGGCACAAAAACGATGAAATGTAATTTATAGATTAAGAACTCCGACTTAATAATGCAAGCAATATATATTTTAGAATATATATTTGAATATATATTTTAGAAAAATTAATTTTCTGTTTTGCAAGCAATACCTGTAAAAGTATTTAGAAATACCATATACATATATACCTATGATTGTATTTCAATACTTTGATAAAGTTTTTTAATTAAGACATTTGCAAGCTCTTTCAAATTATTTGATTCTATATGATACATATATACGATTAGAATCTAAAAATTTGAATTACCATCTCTTGATTATGCTACAATCAAAAATTAGAATTTCATGGAAGTTATTAATTTGTGGAAAAATCACCTTTTACAATATAATTTAGTTTTTTGCATTCCAATGTCTACACGCTCAAATAATAGATTTTTATGCTTGCAAAATAAACAACTTGAATAAAAAGGAAGTTTCTCACGGTTTCTCATTTTACCTTACACGATAAATCATTAGTATGAATACTTTTTCCTTGAAAAAAGTATTTTATTAGAGAAAAAAAAACGAAAATTCTATTCTGTATAGTGAGCTGCATTTTATACGTAATGTATGCGGAATTTTGGCGGCACCGTACAAAAGGTATAAGAAAGTTCAATTTTGGAAAAAAAAGACAAAACAAGATTTTTCCTTCCAACCGCGCATTCAAACAAAGACATCGTACAAGAATGAATAAGTATAAGAAAAATAAGTATTACAAGAAGAATATTTGCTCCAAAATTTCGTCAAAATTTATTCACATCTTATAATCCCACTCGCCCGGGAAAATCAGCTGCAGAAGTGAACGGGAAAATGTCCAAACTGCCGCATATTTCCGCACGTGCGCAGCGCCACAACCATTACTCTCGTAGAGCAATTGTCGAAGGCGGCAATAAAACGCTTCGCCACATATCACACTCCCCTTATGGCGCACTTCTGCAGCTGGTGCCAAAATAAAAGCGGCGCGGGCCGTGCATATGTATACGTGATGCGATCTTGAGAGTTTTCCGCGCGTAAATCATGCCCCGGCGGGGTGTGATGCATTTGAACGAGATAGCGAGCGTTGCGTTGCCGCGCTACTTATATGAGTATATTTCACGACGTGGGCTTTCGGCTAATTGAGCTTTCCCGGTTTCTTTTTATGTGCGCGGCGGCCGCCGTTTAATTCATTCGGTTAATCGCGAGGCAACTTATGTCAGACGTTAAAAAGTTGATCGACCGATGTCCGGCTATCTGGGTGTATGATATATATGTACATATGTCGTGTATGTTGGGAATGACAAACAAATAGTTAACCCAGCGATTGAATACCGGAGTGAGTAGTATTTTGGTACAATGGAATGAATAAAGACGTTATCTTATTTAATCGGAAAGCATTTAGAGGCTTTTATTGGCTTTCAAAAACTGATAATAAATAGTTTTAGGACGCAATATTAATCGATATCTATAACAACTATATTTCAGTTTATCTATACCTGCACATCGTTTAGTGCTAAATTTGGATCTTTGTACTGCATACATATATTAGATTAAAAATAACCCACCTTAATTCCTCATTTATAAATAAAAAGTTTTCTCAGCCACTAAGGTTTATTTCGTAACACTGTTTAGATTTATCAGTATAAATGCGATGTATTATGTTATAAAATCTTGAAAGAAAAATGATAAATAATTACTAAATAATGTACATACTTGTTATACAACACAATGTCGGAAATTTATGGAAACTGAATAAAAATGCACAAGTGACATCTGCCATCTCAAATGAGATCCTAATTATTGGCAAATTGCCACTGATCGATGAGTCAATGACTTAGTGCCGTTGGTATAAAAATTCAATTAACATCGTTTAGGAACGTCCCGCTACATCTTGCGAATTATTATTCAAAATAGTGCCGGGATGAAAATTTTCTGATAATTCAAAAGCGAAATATTGACTTAAATTATAACGAAATAATGTGGTTTTGAATTTTAAGCGTTTATAAAATATATTCTCTCATGTTTCATTATTGCGTGTATATATATATATATATTTTTTTTTGTATAATATCATTGAAAATATTTTTAATTTATTTTTATATGCTCAAGTTACTATATATGCAGTTATTTATAAAAATAAAACTTAATGTTAAGTATAAGTTTCTATATTAACTCAGCTGTATTTCGAAAATACTATGATTCTAAATCCAAAAAATTATACCATACTACTAGAATCACCCTAAATCAAACATAAAAGGATCGTTATCGATGTTTCACGTGCGTAAGAGTACCGCGCAGTCGTCAAATTATGACGACGGACATTTGAATGTAGCCCAAAAGATTATCGACTAACGTATAAGTGCGTCCTCCCTTATGCAACAAATATAATTTTAATCGTTATTCTCAATTGGCGACAGGCGCAGCTGCGAAGTAAAACGTGAGAAAATTCACCGGTCGCCACGTCCACCCACTCATGAAACTGCCAACTAGAACTGCTTAAACGAGCGACGGTATAGAAAAATGCGGCTGCAGGTATACGCGCCTTGTTATCGCTGATCTATAGCCAGCGTTGAGATTTTCCTAATGTCATTGTCATTATTACGATAAAAGTTACTCAATTGTTCCGATTTTATTTTTTTTTTCCTAATTGCCAACCATTCTCATTCGATCATCGTAGTGCAATTACAAAGCATGTCAGTGTATCATTTGTTTGGACTTACACTTTCTTTTAATACTCGTTTGAAAAAAATTAAGTTTAATGTGGTGATTTATGTTAATGACATGGCATCTTTGATTGTTTCTAAAAACTAATCCGCATTTTAGATATGAAACGAAATTATAAGGGTGGATGTATAACAACATCGCTGTATTATTTATTTGTTTGAACATTGTCTTACTTTTAAGCTACTTCGAAAAAATAAAAATTATAAGTATTTTTACATTCGAGAATGAACCATTTATTCTGAATAAAAGCGTCGTTCGTTAAATGAACCTAATTTGTACACAACAGTAATAAAGCCAATCACCTATAAGTATTTAAAAAGCCGCTCTAACGAGAGTTAACATTCACACAAAAACTCGAAAACCGCATTTTACAATTTTTTCAGAACTTGAAATTTTCTGCGGCGAACAATAGATCGGCGCTTACATAAGAGAAAACGCCAAGGAAAAGGTTAAAAATTACCAGTCGCGCGCGCGCGTAGAATTTTTTTTCCCAGATCGAATATTACGCTGCGACAGATAAGTGTTCTATTGTCGGTCTATTCTGTAATGAGCGAACTCTCCCTATCAGATCGTCGCTCGTCGCGCGGCGATTTTGTATAAACTCTCGAGGCGCGCGCGGCAAAACGAGGTTTTGATTCGCGATTACATTACGCACTGTATTCCACAACAAATAGCAATTATTAATGCAACGCGAATTTTTGCTATTTCCGTTGAGAGGGACAAAATTACCCGTGGTACGGAAGCGTAAACTTTGCTCTGTCGTTGGGATGCGGCCGATAAGACGAGCGTTATGGAAAAAGTTTCACAAGTTTTTATTCATATCTTCGATCGCTGTGTCTATACTATTAATCTTCTCGAGCTTATTTTTAGTAACCGATGAACTTAACTTGATACTGAGGTGTTACTGTATTTTGTCATGGGTCACGCTAATTTTGTTATCTTTGGTCGAGC
Organism: Torymus aiolomorphi; assembly: GCA_036365515.1. Classification (NCBI taxonomy): domain Eukaryota; kingdom Metazoa; phylum Arthropoda; class Insecta; order Hymenoptera; family Torymidae; genus Torymus; species Torymus aiolomorphi. The sequence goes on along the minus strand of CM070877.1, from coordinate 123,108,084 downwards.
GACTTGTTGAAAAGTTTCGTTTATCTTTCCACCTGTGCCAATCTATAATGTTCTATGTAGAATGAAAATTGTACCGAAATCATTTCAAATTTATTATAATAACATATTTCACTTAGGTTGAGTACCGTGTAGTATAGTTTAGTCTTGTCATAAAAGCTGTTTGTGTCAATGCAAATTATAGTCTCAAAAATATGTATTACTGTAATAACAGTTCCCATTATTATAATAGTTTACGTCCTTGTATGAAATAATAATAAGTTGACAAATTATTTTTGCGGTACATAAGAATTACTTTGATAATTTGATGTATATTAACAATTATTGAATAATAGATTTTTTATTTTTCTGCATTTGTATAAAAATTGTAATTTTGGTTAAAGAATGTTTTCATATAATTTTCATAGTCAGTTATGAAATGCAACGATGAAAGTACTTTGCGCGGTACACAAGACGGCGCTTCGCAAAGTTGTTCTTTAAAATTAAACCTACGTTGGCCTAATGGTATATGCATTTTATTTTTATTACCTTTTATTTAAGATTCTCAATATAACAATACCTACTCACTAAGAATAACTAAACTACAATTCGACTATGATGCCTTTATAAAGCATTGACTATTTATGTAATATTAGCGATAAACACATGTTCATTCTGTGGTAGCAACTTTAATACTATAATTCAATATTTTAAGAATAAATTTTTATTTCAATCAACTTAGTTATGACATTTTGACATTCATTGCTCGCATTATGAATGAGATCGTTTATTTTTAAATTCATTCTCTCCACACATATATAGTTAATTCATCATCATCCGGAAATCTAATTATGATATACAGGAGCTTCGAAAAGCGTAAAATAATTCCGCAGCAAGTATATATATATATATATATATATATCGAGGCGTCATTAGGCTGCAGTGTCGGGTTAGCGCGATCTCGTTTCTCACTGCAGCGGCGCGCGCGCGTGAGATGCAACTATATGCTTATAACGTAAAGGGGATGATACGGCTGTTATATAGGTATGCGCCGCGGTCATGCCCGACTGACTCTTAACTTTCCCGAACGAGAAGCTGCTGCCTATATCCTGCGGAATAGCTATAAACGCGCGCGCGCGAGGAGGAGTTAGGAAAAGGTGCTTGCAGGATACGTCGTACATAAATTACTTTCGTTCAGGATTAACGAACGGACTTATACGTGCGCGCGTAATTATGACGGAAGTACGATTGGCGCGCGATTGTGAAAAATTTATAATGACATCTGGGAGGTTGTTGTGGCTGGTGCATTTCAATGTTTATTGGAAAAAGTATTGTATTTTGTCTGTAGGAGAAATGTTGGTTTTACGTAGCGTCTATGTTTGATAGAAACGAGAAGTAATCGAGTTGTTACAATTAAAGTAGCTTTTCACTTTAAAGAAGTCGAGACAGGATTTCTCTCGGTGCACCTTCTCCTGCGCTTACGTCACTTCAGTTTCATAGTAGCATGTTGCTAACTTACTTCTACTCGTGTACGCGATAAAAACGAACATTTTAAAGTGAGTATTTTGAAAGAATTAATAAATATTTTATAAAATGAAATAACAGTAATAAGTGGTTACCTGACTTTATTAGACAGGAAAGAAAAAAATTAGATTACTCTATTTCGGAACAGATTTCAATTTGCGAAATTGAATAAAATTACACACTCGCGGCATGATTTAATTAAAATAAGTAATTCAAAATAATTTTCATTACTTAGCAAATTATTCGTATTTATAAAATTAAGTATGATTAAAATAATTATATCATTTTGAAATCGTTTTAAATTGAGACATTTTTCAAGACAAACTTAAAAAATATACGATGATTATATTTTAAAGTATGCAAAAAGTTAGAAAAGGATACACTTTACTTAAAGTATATTAAGTAAACTTTTTTTAAGTTACTCCTTTGGCGCGTTATGTTATGTCAGTTAAATTAAGTTTCAAAGACAGGACTTTTAAAGCTTTACGTTTAGTTTGTTTAACGTTAACGCATATAACTTTTCCTTAACTGCTTAATTTCATACCTTATTACCTCTCTTTAAAACTTCCACATTTCTCATGATTCAGGTACAACTATTAGTGTCACATGAAATCACTCGGGAGATAACCAGTAGGAAAAAGTATACATATCATCGCGATAAAGAAACCGCAGAAATGAAAAAAAATCAATTTTAAAAATCTTTCTGATTCATCGAAGGGTCAACAAACCCATCCTCTCCCAGCTGACTCAAACATCCACGCACGCGCGTGCGTTCTTTTCATTAATTGAACCCTCGATTTATTCATTCACATATATATATTTTACCAAAACACCATCCGTCGCGTATTATTCGGATGCCTCACCGATCTGCATACCCCGATATAACACACAACGAACCGGAGCGATTGCATAGTAGCGCCATAAGCATCACCACCACCGTGTAGTAATCTCAGCGCTCTCATCTTCCACCCGCACATCATCACAATGGCATTTATGTATATAACATATACTCACCGCAGGAGAAGAGTGCCGGGAGAAGGACGAAGATGGTGAGAGCGATCGGCGAGTGCATCCTCTGATGACCCATAACGAAAGGTAATCGGCACGGAAAACAAACCACACTCCACTATTTATTCAGCGTCGCTTCACATTCGCGCACCGCGCAGAGAGCGTCGTCCCGCAGGGACCGCCGGAAGAAATATGCTGGTTGATAAAGAAAAGGGCAGCGCGCGCACGCTCTCGCAGGTATATAGGCACTTATATATGTGTATGTGTGTATGTGTGTGTGTGTGTGTGAGACTCGCGGCGGTCGGACGTCGAGGCGAGACTGGCGCTCGGCACCGGACGGCCCGACCATTTTAAATACCTAGACGCGCGCGCGCGCACGCGGGAAGGATGCCCGGCTGTACTACAGCGCGAGCAGGCAGAGTTGCCGGACGACGGCGACGACGCTAAGTGGCTTTCGGTGTGCGTGATGCGCGCTGTGCCCATTGTATATAATATACTTGTGTGTGTGTGTCGCGCAAACGCGCCCTGGCAGCCGATTGCTATTTGACCGGGGGATACATGTATGTATGCAATGTTCTTTCGTGCTGAGAGTATAGGTAGGAAACTGACAATCTTTTTCTTCTTCTTCTTCTTCTTCGTCTTTCTGAGTTTACAAAAGAGTCTGATGGAAAGATCGCTGGAGAGACGTTTGATGTGAAAGGGATTTGTTTGGATACCGGAGATCGGCTTCGCCGCTGTGTGTATAATTTTAACCGATTTTATATGTATAACTTGGAAATCTTACTTGTCGAGTGGAAAATGAATTAAAGGTTTCGGATGTATTGTTTAGGGGTTTTTACGTACGAAACATTGAGTCACGTATTGTACTACAGCGCAGATTTTCCATTCATAAAAAGATAAGTTTTTGGATGGTTTTTTATCGCCGAACTTCGCTTTTAAATTATGTAATTGTTATTTCGTAATATTGGGAGTGAGATTCTTATCGTCATGAATAAATCGAACCGGTTTAACTTGGAGTATTTTGATTAGATCTGTGGCGATAAATGAGATCCTTTGTCCTAAAAGTAACAAATAAAATCAGTGGGTAATGTTACTACAATTAAGTGTGCACACTTTATTCAAAAATACAAAGTATATTGACTTTTTACATCACAATAATAAGGTTTAAAAAATTGGCAAACAGCTTTTCTAAAAAATTAAGTACTTTTATTCAACGTTAATAAAGTTTTACAACCTTCAATTTTCAATTAAAAAACCTGTATCTGACTATTATTCCACTGTTGGCTCTATAAACGTACAATAATAGAAATAGACAACTACAGACATAAACATAATTTTTCTATTAGCATTCTGATAATGTAGAAATAATGTAACCCTGAAACAAGATCTAAATTTTATACTCAAAACACCGTTTTATTTATATTCAATTACATTTATATTCTTCATGCACACCCCAAGAGAACAAATTAGTTAGATCGTCGACACAAGGAAATTTGAGAATTATATGTAATAGCACTTGATATTATCTTAATAAGGCGGTCAATTGAAATTTTATCATTTCGATACGGCATTCATTAAGATTATAATTTTTTTCTACAATTAACTCAACACTTTTTTTAAATATTGAAATCCTTTTATGTAAGAGTGTACATATAGGTCGTACATATTACTCGAAAATACTTTTCGGATTGTTCATACTTGACTATACCACCTGCACCATTTGATCTAATTGTTATATGAACGATTCCCCGTGAAAAAATTCCTTCCTTCAAATTTTAGAACAGAGACCTCACGAGAGAGCTGCGAATTTCGTCATTACGAGAGAATACTTAAAATTTATTGCACTCCCCGCGCTCCCAGATCTAAAAATCTTTTGTTTCACAATAAAATTCAACAGCCGCCTGTATAATACAAGTTCGTGATTTACGATTTCGTGGGGTATATATATATATCCTCGGCCGCGCCGCTCATACACTTGCATCAGTCTCCTGCCCGCGGAGCGTAATGACTCTGCGGCTCTCCCGGTTTTTCTCTCTCTCGCGCTCGCTCCGCGGAGAATACCGGATTAGTTATTTGCGAGATTTCACTAGATGGACGAATGCTGCTGCCATCGTCCCGAGGATACTTCACAGATACTGGGTATCTGAGCTTCGCAGTGAGGATCGGTATTAAATGAACTAGTTATCGCGTTGTTAAAAGCAAAACAGATTTACGAGTTGATGCTTAAAAAATGGAAAGAAACTTTTGTTGAACTATCTATAAAACTTAAAAATTTAAAGTATTATCTTCTTTATTTGGACGTAAACAGAAATTACTTTAATATTTAGAAAAATGTTCAAATCACGTAAATACTGTTTATTACAGATATCTTTCATTCTGTGATCGTCACTATAATATAGTATTCGTCAGTATGTGACCAATCTATATGTTTTCTTTATACTGATAAAAACGTGATCTTCGTCATACATCTTCTATACGTACGTTTTACCGATTTGCAATATACATTTTGTTTTATTTTACATAATTATTGACTTAATTTAATTTTAAATTTACTTCCTTTGTCTGTTATGTTATAAAATATATTATCTGTTGTTGCGTAATCTATCAGTATTGAAATATCAATGAAGTATTTGTGTGTAACAATCAATATACTCAAAGCGCAGGTAATTCTGATCTTATCAACCAACAATGGAGTTTTTCGAACTTTTCAGGGGCAAATAGGACTGTCAGTAAGTTTTATAAATATTATATCGATTTCCTTGAAATAATCGATTTCAGTGGAAATTTTGAGTCATGTTTGAAAGTCATAAATCAAATTTTCAAAGATAATTTAAAAAAAAATTTTGAATCATGTTTCAAAAACAAAACTCAAAATTTCAAAGGTAATTTCAAATTCAATGATAATAACATGAGTATGCGTGTCAAGATAACGTGCAAACTAATAATAAATGTTAACATTCTTAAACTAGATAATTAACTGTTATTCCAAAAATAAAATTGCCCATTGTTTCCAGTGAAGTAACAGAGTTGCTCATTTGGCGAACAATAGCTAGAAACCGAGTGCACATTTCATAATGCAGTGTTCGTTATGGGGAATGTATGCAGCGATACATCGCATACTCAGACACACCGAGATAGTCAAATCGGGCTGGGTGATTCAAGCAGCCGATTTTCATTGCGGAAGCATAACTACACCGCGCGATCTCGGGAATTTATTTTTCTCAAAACGAATGGATTCCGCATTCTTTTGTGCGTAGCGAGAAAAACATAGATCTTTTTAGAATAAAATATAATAGCGCGTGACAAAAATCGCAACGATGTGACTTTACGAGAAGAAAATCTTATGAGTATGCTGATGAGAGGCTTATGTTTATTTAATTCGGTGAAGCATATACGCAAATGAGCAGCAGCGGTGGATTTCATCGCTTAATTTCCTGATCATATATTTTGCGCGCGACTGAGTTGAATTTCACGTAAGGACGGCACTTGGGCGCCGCGCGTTTCTTTCCATACCGCAAGGTGCGCGAACACTTGTTTCTTACTTTTGCACTTGATCCGCGGAGTGTATTAATTTTGCCTATTGACTCTCACATTGACATTCAAAATTCTATAGAGTATCTGCCGCTCGTGTATATATCTTCCGATCGGCAGCGTGTACTATACAAACATATAGTACGAACAAAACGTATTGTTATGCCGTAATCGAAAACATTCTTCGGAACGATTACATCGCGTTGCATATCACGCTTGCGATAATACGTGAAGATTAATTTAATATATAAATTAAATTGACTTTTTTAAATGATAATATATGACCAATCGTCGGGAATATTATAAATATGCATCGTGCCGGGGAAGTTGAAAGAGGATCGGGAGTGTATAATAAATTGCATTGGTGTGTAAATCTGACTTTTGAAATTTTTATACGCGTCAAAATTGCCTCTTCCCATAAAACGTCCGGAGAAAATTGACAGCGGCAAAAATAATGGCCAATAACGCGACGAGTGCGTACCTATCTATATATATACGTTGCGCGAGTGGCCTACTTGAAAGCAAAAAAAAAACTAAGTAATTTCGCTGTGTTCTCCACTTTCTTTTCAGCCCGCGTCTCGCATACGGACGTGCACATTTCATTATGTCACTTAATTTCAACTATATATATATATATATATTGCTCGCCGCCGAGTTTTGAGCTAACATTTGAAGAATTAGGTAATAATTCCACACTACGCGACAGTGTATCCAATCTCGCTGTGTATTACTACAGACAATTTCACTTGCCTTTTTATCCGCGGACTAATAAGTCGCGCAAAAACCTGCACAAAAACAACGTATACAAGAGAGCTGTGTATAGAACGTATATATGTATAAGTATACGTCAGAACGTGTGGGTTTCAATCAACGTCCGCTTTTTGCCTCCGCGCTGTGTTGTATATATTATACATCTATAAACAATTCGGTATACAGTGTTACGTACGCCGTGCATCATTCTTTGTTTAACGAAAGTGTGGAATAAAAATATAGCACACATATATAAAATGCACACGCAGCATCCGGATAGTATAATCTCTGCGTGTCTCTCTATATACTTATACCCGGACCAGGCGGTACGCGTGCGCACCCGGAAACCCGGGACCGGCTTGCGAGGTTTACCTTATTCTCGAGTCGAGAAAAACCACGCGCGCGCGCACACGCGTTCGGCCTGACGTCAGTATGATAATAGAGGCCGATAACTGTACCTCGCGCGTCGCACATTTTTTTTCTCTCCCCTCGCCTCCCGCGTAATTGCGATCAAATATTTGCGCGAATTAGAGCGAACGATAATAAACAAAAAAAAAGGCGACAAAGTAACCGGCTCTCTCTCTCCAAAACATTGCGTACTCTGGGAGCGAACGAGCTCCGCTCTCTCTCTCTCTTTATCTTTCTCTCTTGAAAGGAAAGTCGTTAGTTCTTCTTTTCTCGAAAAAAGGGGAGGCGGCCGTCTCTTCGACACCCCCGGAATTCCTGCCGAGTCAAAGGCGAAGGACCTGTTTAGGCTAGCCGCTCACGTTCGCTGCACCATTTGAGCCCTCCTGTGTTTGCGCGCGTGCGTTCGCCGCTCTTCGGTTTGGAATCCTCAGCGCGGTCCCGTGTGAAAGAGCCCGCCGTTCTCTGTGATGCGGCAGGGGGATATATATCTTATACCTTTCCCGTCGGGGGTATATCCGCTGCACCTTAAACGCAGCGTGCATCATTCGGTCTGACTCACTAAAAGGAACGCCCCAAACGCTCGGCTTGTGAGTTCTGCGCTTTACGTTATATATGTATTACGTGAAAACCGGAACCTTTAATACGGGGAAATCGAAACGATTTTTTATTTTTAATTATCCAGATAATAACGCGATAAGTATGCGGAAAATAAAGTCGCGAAAAGATCAGTTCCGAAAGCATCATCGTGAAAGAATATTAAAAATTACCATAAATTATGCTAATATGCCCGCAGAAACCGTTCTCGTAATTCTTGATTATGATTCACAGAATGTGCTAACTTTTTTCATATTCGCACTATAATTTTCTCTTTAATTTCTTGTTTTTTCTTTGTTTTTTTTTCTGTCCGAACCTTCATTTCGGTTCATATACATGTTCATATATGAACATTTCAACATTAACGATGCGCATGCAGCGAATAGACGATCCGCTGATATCTCACCAAATAAAGCAACAGCGCGCGCCTGCGCCCGTTCCGCCTTGCGGTTTCTCTCTCTCTCTCTGCTCTCCTCCCTTTCTCGACGCAAAGCTGCCACCGCTCGTTTCCGCGTAGCTACATAAAACGTCTGTGTGTGTGTGTGTGTATATATATATATATAGCGGCGCGAGCCAGGTGCTTTTTCTCCATCTCTCCGCCGCGCACATCGCGTTGACTCTTACTTGATCCCACGAGCGAATACCCCATGTCAATAGCTATAGAACTAAATCAAATGCCCCCTCCCCCTCTTTACACGCGTTAGTGTCACACAGCGCTGCTTATTTTTCCAGAAATTCGTGAAAGGACCTTCGATGAATTTACGTACACGGCGCACATCGAAGGCTGTGTGACTGCGCGTGTCTATTGGTCACATGCCTCTACAACGCGGCGGGCGCGTGCGGGAGCCGGTCACATGGGCGACATTATATGGATCGGTTCTTTTTTCTCTCTTTCTCCTCACCTGTTTTTATTACGAAGATTTGTATGCGTTTGCGCGCGAGCCACGCGGACCTGCGGTTAGCTTTTTTCTTCCCCCGTATACCCTGCGCGAGAGATCATTGTTTTTTTTTTTTTAAGCAGGCAATTGTATTGTGTCTGTGTGTGTAGCGGTCCGGTCCGACACACTACGCCTCTACGTGATTGAAACTGTATGTGGCTGCTAATGATTTTTCTAGTTTTTCCGAGTGAAATTTTCTCACGTGGGGTGTAAGTTTTCCGTTTGCTGTGGACGATGGAGGGTCTTATACTGAAAACTATCGATTGCGATGTACTTTGAGGCGTTATGCGTTATGCGTAATTGAATGAAAATTGAAAGTCGTTATAGTAGACTGGTGATGATGATATTTATAGTGTGATTACACCTAGAATGCATACATATTTAGTCTTTAATTTTGATAGTTTTTTTACTGTATAAAAACTATTTTCCGCCCAGAATTAGTTTATTTTAGGCGTTTTCTATGATATATGTATGTATTATGTACGTTCGTATGTAATCAAGTTTATGAATTATTTCAGCGAAATTTCCGCGGATCCAAACTAATTTTGGGCCAAATACTCGTCTCATTTTATAAGTACCGCGTAGTCCTATACCGAGCCGAACTCATCGGAAAATAAAAAAAAGCCAGAGCAAATGAAAATTTGTAAAAAAAATTTTTTTCTGGGAACAATATTTTTTTGGTAAAATAGCGAAAAACAGCTAAAAACATTTTTAAAAAGTTGATTTTTGGCTATTACGTTACAGGATTTAACTTTACACAAAAATATTAAATACAAAAGCTGTAGATAATGTTAAAACAAAACTTTTTCCTATTGAACATTTTTTGTACAGTCAATTCCTGACGAGTTAAACCCATAAAAACGATTTTCAACGCGGAAATGTACCTAAAATGGTCGATTTTCGGTTATAACTTAGCGTGAGGATTTGATTTTATACAGAAATGTTAAATGCAAAAGTTATAGATAACATTGAAACAAAACTTTTTTCCATTTAACATTTACATGTACAATTTTTAACGCCTCAATACACCTTATATAGTCAATTTTCGCTTATTATTTAACAGAAATCGATTTGACACAGAAATATTATATACAAAAGTTGTAAATCTCAACAAACAAAACTTTTTCGTGATGAACATCTTTGCGTTAAACAATTTCTAGTAAGTTAAACCTGAAAGAACGATTAAAAACGCTTAAATACAATCAAAATAGTCAATTTTTGGCCATTATATACAACAAATAATTTTTCATGAATGCGTTACAGTTTTCGTTAAAATATAATATATTAGCATTTGCTATCTAACGGTTTTTGCAATGTCGAACATATAAGGTTCTCCTGAATAGTAGCGGTCGTGCCTCATATGTAAAAACGAAGTTTTTATATATAGACAGCTAGGGGTTGGCGCGCGATAGCGCGCAGGGGGGCGCGGCACCCCTAGTTGCGACAATGAAAATATAAGATATGTCAAGGATGGACATTAATTAAATGTAACAATCGGCTCATCATACACAAATAAGCATCTCTATGTACTAACACACGGCAAAATAAAAAAATTCACATTCAATTTTTTACGATGAATGTGCTGAAATTATTAATACTAAATGATATTCTATACTGCAAAACATGTATGTCATACATGTATAGAAAGGAAATAAAAGTAATACTATCCGCCTTCTTTTTAATAGGATCCACAATTTATTATAATTAACAATAAATAAAAAAACGTTTAGTAAATCATAAGATTTCTCTACTTTTGATTTTCCCTTACAGGAAAAAGCATTTACTATATATAGGCATTCGGATCACGAATGCGACTTAAACTTTGGGGTATGTTTTTTAATGTGAAAATACGAAGAAAGTTGCAATACTATAGTCTCTAACGCTCTGGAAATCTCGTATTCTGGGTATTTTCCGTTTTATTATGAAAGAATCTTGAAAAAAGCCTTTTTACATGCAATTTTATAGGTGGAAAAAAATGGGGAAACGAGCTTTCGTTTCTTTTTGTAGAATAAAAAAGTATTAATTTCTTCCAAAGTTATCACAGTTTAAAGTTGAGCAGTGAAAATGCATTGATGAACCACTAAAATTGCGAGTTCGACTTCAGGCATATTTCGTGCATTGCCGATAACTTTGGAAAAAATAATATATTTTTATTTGAAAAAGTAAATGAAAACTTGTTTTCTCTACTTTTATTTTTCATTTTTTAAATTGTATATAACGCTTACCTAGAATAAGAATGATTTATTTTTGAAAAAGAGGGTTTTTTGAAGATAGTCTCAAATTAAAACAGAAAATATCTAGAATTTGAGTTTTTTTTAATGTTAGGGTCTAATATTGCAGCTTTCTTGATATTTTCACATTTAAAAACATATACCCCAAAGTTTGAGCCAAGTTCGTGAACTGGATACCTGACACTCTCCTAGTTAGTTGGGATTGAGATACTGACGGAAAAATTAAAAATATGAGTAATGGCAGTTTCTTGCATCGATGAAAAAATTTCCTTATGTAGAAATTAGTCACTTGTAAGTAACATTTCGAACACCCATTTCAATGTATATGTAGCACGGGTCGCTCCTTTAGGCTTCTTCTATACTTGCCTTCGGAGCGCCTCCCGCGCTCGAAATAAAAAAATATAGGAAGAGTATGGATTTGTCATCAATGAAAGGCGAGATTGATAAATGTATGAATCATTTTAAAGATTTCTGAATCCCCATACTAAAGTGATATAATAAAAGCATAATAGTTAATATTTTTGCTTTTAAAAATTATTGTGTTTTTTATTAAATTATTTGTTTAAAATAGTATTTTGCAATATTGTAACAATATTCTTAATATTGATCGAATTTAAATATACAATTTAATATGCTTCCACCTATTTAATACCAAATGCTATTAGAAAGTAAAAATTTTGAAAAATATAGAAATATAAATTAATAGATATGAAATAGCCGTTTCAAAAAAATTAACAAAAAAACTAAGTTATTTTTCATAAGCAATTCGTTATTTATAAATAAATTAATTAAAATGCAATGTTAATATTATCATAATATTTCTCAGTAAGGTTTTTTTAAGTCAAAAGAAAGAAGTGAATTTCATGGACAAAAATCAATGTTTTTATTTGACAATTTTATAAATAAAAAATGTATAATATTTATTAATTCAGGTTAAATTCAATATTATAGATTTTTCATTCTAAAATCTACAAAACTAAATATACATAATCTTAAAATGATATTATATTGTAAAGTTTTTTCAAAATATTTATATCTCATTTTATACATTTATTATTACTTGGATAGTCGTTGCAAATTTCTTAAGAATTTTGTTGTTTAATCATCTTTTAATGATGAAGAAAATATATTTTTGATAAAACTAAACTATACTTTTTTATTTCTAATAAGACGTTATTTTAATTACGCTTGAGCATAGATCAGTAGAATAAAATGTCTTATGCTTCATAAGATAATTATCAGACACATTTGCATAAAACAAATTCAATAATATCTACTTATAAGAAATATTTTTTAAAAATCGTTAAAAACATATCAATTAAGAACATATTTTGAAGGCTCAATTCAATGTATTCTATATAAAAATCAAATTAGCAATATAGTAAAGTTAAAACATTAAAACCACGAAAGACATAAATCTATAGAAATAGTGTAAAAGAATAAAATATGAAACTATGAATTTAAAAAATAAATACATACTCTTTCACTGTAATATTGCAGGTTTTATATCATAAGAAATAAATACAAAATTAAAAGTAAAAAAAGCTTGGAATCGAAAAAAATCAGTCACCAAGCTCATTTTCTTCGATGGTAATGTGAAATCAAAGAATATCATGTAATGTAACATCCCATTTTGTTCATAAAATCTCATATTTGACAAAGCATATCGCATACTTTGACTATGCACATATACATCGATAGATTTTATTTTTTTATTAATTAAGGATCTGTTCGCTTTATTTCTCATCAATAATACCATTGGTGAAATTTCTAACTATAGATTATATTTCAACAAGTTCATTCATTTGACAATATTACTTATTTTAATTATTTAATTAATTATTTATTCATTTATTTAATTCATTACTTACATACGTTCGTTTGCTCGCACATATACAACCACTCGCATTGCATCCCAGGCATACTTATACGTACACGTAGAATCGCGTGCTGTACTCGACAATTGCTCCCACGGTCGAAACGGATGACCGGTTTTTTTTTTTATTTAGAATATTCGTCAAACAGTGTCTCTCCCTTTAGGTCATCAGAAAATATAAAATAAATCGCGTATTTTGTTTTGCCTTTTTCAGTTTTTTTTTTCCCGTCGTGCGATCATCACTTCTTTTTGCTACTGAGCGTTTCGAGTATGCAGGTACAGAGCGTATAGACGTATAATTGCAAATAAACGTATATCGATCTCTAATGAGTTTCAGATCGAGCCTTAAGATCCTCTTATATATGACGTTTGCGAGCGAAATGATACTACCTCATACCTATATTATTCAGGTCATTGTCTCTTGCGAATGCATTTTACATATGATTTTACAACTTGTAAATTAAATCACTTTTTAACTTTTGTACAATTAAAAAGCAAAAGAAAATCGGCATACAAGTTTGACGTAATTTACTTTTGCTTAGAAAAATATTTGTAATATTTATATTTGTAGCTTTTTGGCAACAAGAACTTCATTCAATCGTTTCCGCATTAATCAATTAATAGATTGAAAAGCGAATTATTTTAATACGGAGTATTTAAAATAGAAATTCGATCACAGAATATTCAAAATTAAGTACATCAAGTACTTAGTTATATTAAATGAAAAATTAATATTTTATTACGTTTTTTTGTAAATTAGCAATATTCCGAGAATCCAAATATATATATAAATAAATAAATTTTGAATCTTTCATTTTATTGTAAAAATCCAATGCAAAAGCATCTGCAGTGCAATGATTAACTTTTATTTTTTACATTAACTAGTTATCAATAACTTAATTTTTACTATTAATCAGAGCATTAAATAATCCAGCGCTAATTTATGCGATTTCATTATTTTACAATATTAACTACACATATTTGCTAAAAGTATAATAGTTACGATTAAATGATTAAAAAAATACAACAATATTGCATCTCCATGAAGCATGAAGTTACGTCTTGAACGCATAAGACATGTAATGTACAAATAATCTTATCTTCTAACACTCGTGATTTCCTAAATATTTCTGAAACTCACATTCGATACGTTCTGTACGCGCATAAACGCACACAAGTGCGGTAAATTAATCGAGATAAAACAGTCATTGCGCGAAAATACACCAGACGATCGGGAAAGAATTTTGTACTTTTCTAGGATCATCCGTTCGTTGCCGTGAAAGAACGCGATAAGAGACTCTGTCGAAAATTGGTGGGAGAATCTACTTTGAGACAGAAAGAAGTTAGAAGACGCACCTCGGCGGGAGGCACAGGAGTGAGAACAGGTGAGAGGTAGCGAGTTGTGAATGTGAGAATACAAGCCCATCCCGATGAACGCATAATAAAATTAATTGAGAATTCTCAAGACATAAGTGGACAACTACCGTAACATCTCCTTGTATCGTTCACTCGCTCCCCGTGAGAAAGTAATAAAATAAAAAGTGTCTATGCGTGCGATGAGTAGGGACAGAGACAGACATGGAGGGGAAATAAAAATAGCGGAGGGCAGGCATCAATAAAGGGACAAAGAGGAAGAGAGAGAGGACAGGGGGGGGGGCGTTTAAATTTTTGAGCGTTTGGCCTGGCGGGACTTAAGGGCTCGACGCGGTTTCTTTGACGCGTCCTCTTCCAGGCAAGACGAAGTCGACTTTCGTTTCGAAGAGATCAAAGGCAAGGAGATCGGCGCTGCTGATAGTGGCGATGGCGCTTTCGGCGGTGCCATCGGCTCTACCAGTGGAACGGTGTTGGTGCTGGTAGTGCTGGTGCTGCTGATGTTGCTGCTGATAATGCTACTGCTACAGCTGCTGCCATTACTACAACTACTACTGGACTGCGCTTGTTGCTGCGATTGCTGCTGCTGCTGCTGCAGCTGAGGCGGTGCTTGGATCCCCAGCATCGCATCCGCTTCTCGTTCTGTGGGACTGTGTACAGCAATGTCGGCTATGGGAATGAAATCAAGTCCATCGCTGAGGTTGCCCTCTACATTGGACAAGACACCCTGGTTCGCCAGAGCCTGCAAGTCTTCTGTGGGCAGCGCCATCGACTGACCGCAGCCGAAGCACACTGGTATCGCTGGCGATTTCGATCGCCAGTATTGCAGCTCTGTTTTGCACTTATTCAACTCCTGTAAATGAAATAACTTATTTTTATCGTCAGTCCGGCTGATTAAATAAACTTTATAACTCATTTTTATAATTATTATTAACTAATTAACATTCAATGTTAGATGTTAGGTATAATCAATTATGGAAAAAGATTTAATGTTTATAACGAGAAAACATTATATAAATTCATAAAAAATTATTGTCATTGTAATTTTGTAGAAATTTATGAAACTTATCAATAATTCAATGACGCAAGGTCTTTAACTATCTAGTAGTTCTTGAAATAAATTTATTACCTAAAAATAAATTAAAATAATTATTTTCAATTCTATGACATAAATGCTAACTGTTTTAGTTTGTACTTGATGAGGATATTGGTAAGCGGTAAAGACTGATTTTGATAAATTAACGTATAAAGACCTTGCCTCTAACTCATGTAGAGTGTACCTTGGTAAATACCTGTAGAAGAGTGCTGAACTTCCTGGACGTTTCTTCGTTCTTTTTGTCGTTTTCGTCGATCCTCGTCGCGTACTCGACAATCTGCTTTTGTTGTTCGGAAATTTTGGCCTTGCAATTTTTCAGATCCCGGCGCATGAGGCTGAGCTGGCTGTTGTAGCGTTTCATGCCCTGTTTGATCTTGCGAATGCGTTTGCGCAGCACCATATTGGATTGGGGTGGCGAGGCCGGCGCCGCCACGTTGCCGTCCAGGGCTAGGCTACCGCCAGGCTCATCATTGCCGGAGCGCAGAGGTGAACCCTCGCCACCGCTGCCGCTGCCACGCGTCTTGCCCTCTGACACGCTCAGTGGTGCTGCATCCAAGCACAGAGAAAATTTATTCACACTCGTCAATGCTGCAATACCGTGATTTTTAATCATTCGTCATCGCACTTCTCGCCAAAAGTTACTTTATTGATTGCCCAAAACTGTGGTACATTTTTCAATTTAAGAGATCAAAAGATTTTAAATCAAGAAACTTTTGAATAATTTTAATTTTATATCGTAAATTTAAACTTATTCTATTATTGTTTTTTTTTTATTTATTAAACACTCAGAAAAAGCTATTAAAATTGTAGAAATGTTTTAATAGCACAATCTTTGTCCAATATGAATAAAATCAATTTATCCAAGTAACTTTTTTCGAGAAATCTTAATAAAGTTTTAATTTAATTTAATAAATATTATCCAATAAAATGTGTATAAATTTTGTTTGAATTAGAATAACTTAAAATTATAATAAATATCTCTGATTTAAGTAAACTGACAGGTCTATATTTCAAGAACCAATGAATATACTATCTATCTATACACACACACACACACACACACACACACACACACACACACACACACACACACACACACACACACACACACACACACACACACACACACACACACACACACACACACACACACACACACACACACACACACACACACACACACAGGGTGTCCCATTTTAATCGCCCCAGGCAAATATCTTGAAAAGTATGGGAGATGGAAAAAAACTTTAAATACAAAAGTTGTAGGGTGCAAAGGGGGTCAGCTAATGGTAACAACGACTTTGACCTTGAACTCTATTTTCAAGGTTATTTCAAGGTCAAAGTGATTTTTTTGAATGAGGACCCCTACTTTCGACCCCGGAAATGGAAAGAGCAGAAAATTTTACGTTCAGAAAGGTCTGATATGTTGGGGTTTCAAGGTCAACCAGCTAATTTAATGAGGTCGACCTGGGAATACCTCTAGGAAGGACAAAATTGACCTTGACGTTCAAGGTCATTTTAAGGTAAGTTGATTTTATAAAATGGAACCCCTTATTTTTGACCCCGGAAACGGAAAGAGCGGAAGAATTTACGTCCGAATATGACCTTGACCTCGACCTTGACTTTAACCGTGATCTGGAAGGTTATTTTAAGGTCAAGTCGATTTTTTAAAAATACCCTTATTTTTGACCTCGGAAATGGAAAGAGAAGAAAATTTTACGTTCAGATATGTACCGTCATATGGTGTCAAAGTTGGCCCTCTGGGGTCAATTAAGGGTAATAATAAATAAATTAATTTTTTTGAAGTGGATTTCACTGTTTTTATGAGTTACTTAGGAATCTAAAAGTATTTTTTCTCCCTCAAATGAATCGAAAATTAGAAAGACTACCCTCGACATTAGCATTACCCAATGTAAAAATGAAAATATTCCCAAATTGACCAAACTAAAGAATTCGAATATTTATAATTGACTCATAACAAAACCATTAAATCATCGCCTCATAACTACCTTAAAGTAATCGGTCACTCGTACTTAAAAAATATCATTTGACGTAGCCGTACATTTCAATGGTGCCAACCTAACCAAGAAAGAACAAGAAGAAAAGTACCTTTTCATACCGAAAATTAATCCCAAAAATCCTTCAGAGTTACGCTGACAAAAGTAAGAACACATCAGATTAAAAAAATTAATTTGACCCCAATTGACCTCAAGCACGATTTGACCCTTAATTGACCCGGTGGGCCAACTTTGACACCATATGACGGTACATATCTGAACGTAAAATTTTCTTCTCTTTCCATTTCCGAGGTTAAAAATAAGGGGATTTTAAAAAAATCGACTTGACCTTAAATTAACCTTCCAGATCACGGTTAAAGTCAAGGTCGAGGTCAAGGTCATATTCGGACGTAAATTCTTCCGCTCTTTCCATTTCCAGGGTCAAAAATAAGGGGTTCCATTTTATAAAATCAACTTACCTTAAAATGACCTTGAACGTCAAGGTCAATTTTGTCCTTCCTAGAGGTATTCCCAGGTCGACCTCATTAAATTAGCTGGTTGACCTTGAAACCCCAACATATCAGACCTTTCTGAACGTAAAATTTTCTGATCTTTCCATTTCCGGGGTCGAAAGTAGGGATTCTCATTTAAAAAAATCACTTTGACCTTGAAATAACCTTGAAAATAGAATTCAAGGTCAAAGTCGTTGTTACCATTAGCTGACCCCCTTTGCACCCTACAACTTTTGTTTTTAAAGTTTTTTTCCATCTCTCATACTTTTCAAGATATTTGCCTGGGGCGATTAAAATGGGACACCTTGTGTGTGTGTGTGTGTGTGTGTGTGTGTGTGTGTGTGTGTGTGTGTGTGTGTGTGTGTGTGTGTGTGTGTGTGTGTGTGTGTGTGTGTGTGTGTGTGTGTGTGTGTGTGTGTGTGTGTGTGTGTGTGTGTGTGTGTGTGTGTGTGTGTGTGTGTGTGTGTGTGTGTGTGTGTGTGTGTGTGTATATAACACTATTTCATATTTATACACATATAGAAAAGAAGTTATGCTTACAAGAAAACGTTCCAGCAAGATCAAGAAACTCAGCGCCAAAATAAGGTATTTCAGGAAGGGTAGGTTCAATGTTATCTTTAAAGTACTCCATGGCCATTGTGCTTAGATCAAAAAGTTCATCCGTTACTTTATAGGGCCGAGCTAGCTTAGGCGTCACTTTAATATAATGTAAAATTCGGTACACCTCATCCAATATCTGAAAGTGATTGATAGTATATTAAGTATGTATAACAAGGAATATTAGTAATATCATCATAATTGATATCAATTTTAGTTATTTGTTTTTCATTATAAATGAGAATTATTGTTTTACTTCGCCGGGAAAGAAGCAACAATGTTTCCGTTCGATATGTTTTCCAAAACTCATTTGTAAAAGAGTAAGTCGCATGTGCAATGTTTCAATAATATCTGATTCACAGGCCAATGGATGGTTGCGCCTAGCTGATTCCCTTCTTGGCATTTGTGCTTTTATAGCTTGAAAACGACTGAGCATCTGTGTTTGCAAACGTTGAAATGTTGAGTTTAGAATAGATCCACAAACTCTATCAAATTGATGACATACCTATATAAAATTTAAAAACATTCAATATTTTGTTAAATAAATGAGAACCACAAGCATTTAGACTAATTCTTTTAATACTCACACGACGTAAATGTGCTATTGCATTATAATCTAAATAGCCCAGAACTTTTTGTAAAATTTCAATTGGCAAATCTAGTAAGTTAATGTAAGAGCTACTTTCTGCCATATGTACAGGAACAACTGCACCACTTGTAGACAAACCAGCTTGTGGCTGATTCCGTCGTGAGGGACCTGGTAATCCTGCTTCATAAGTAAATGTAGAGTTATCAACATTGCTGCTGCTACTAGATAGGCGAGTGGAAACCATTTTGATAATTTCTGTTTAAAATGACAAGTAACCTAAAACAAAATTAATATATTATTAATTATATATTAACATCATTAATTAAATTTGTTATATACTGTATTTAATTAATATTGAAAAAGAAAAATATTTATAAACATTATTGATGATAAACAAAAATAATTTTCTTTATAAAAGAAAAAAGTTTTATGGGCTGAATGTATTTCAAATACGAATGTATATTATATATTATCAAAATTATTACTAACAAAAGTAATGCATTTAATGTAATCTATTTCTCAATTTTATTTTTACGACAATGTAGTATAATGATACATAGAAATATCTAATGAAAATATAATATCTTTGTACAATTTTTAAGAAAGTTATAATTTTATTTCTTATTTTATTTGTAAATACTAAAAATTCCAACACAGTAGTTAGTTGACTTTTATATTCTCAAATATAATACCTCAAATATAATATAAAACTAAAAAAAATAAGTAATATTATACTAAAAAATTATTTTGTAAAGTTTGATATAAAATATATCTTATCATTTTTAATTGAAATTTTAAAAAAAATCAAATTTTTTTAAAGAATTCTTTTTATATACATTGCTCATAAAGTACCTTTTTATTTTATTCAACTATTTTATTTTAACTTAAAACAGTTACAATAATAAATTTATATTTTTAATAATGCTACTATATACTGAAAAAATTGATAGAGACAAATATTTTTTATAATTTAAACAAGTTTTATAGGTTTTGTATTGTTTACCAAAACTTGTAAAAATAACTTACATTTAAGTTTGTAAGTGCATATAGTGAACAAATAATTCAATAACTTTTTTATATCTTATTTAACCTGGATGATTAGCTAATTTTTAGCAAACAGATTTGTAATTAAGTAAAAGTATTTTTTTTTCCAAATCAATACAACATAAAATAGTTATTTTTTTTTCTTTTCTTTCTGTTTTTTGTTAAAGCATTTTAAATATGTGACAAATTTATTATAAAAAAAGAGAAAGTAACACTATATTAATATTTCTTTGTTTGTAATATAATATCTTGAAAGATATCAAACTTAATTAAATAAATCCTAATTTTTTTAAAAAAGGTATTAATATTAATTTAGATAACAAAGAAAAACTCTTAATCCAAAGGATGAAAATTATATTCTACTAAATATTATACAATACAAAGTTAAAACTATAGCAGTACACTTGTTGTGTAAAACCACAATCTGAAAATCTTATAGAACCATTAGATCATTTATAATCAAATACTAGTATCATATCACAATCAAAATGAATAAAAATAGAAATATACAATATATATCTTGGAAACAATCAGATACTTCAGTTGTGGGATTTTATATGAGAATCTACTTCAAATCATTTGAACAAGAATAATGTAAGCACTTAAATGTTTACAATACCTGTCTGCAAAAAGATACAAGTAGTCCACGGTAAAAAGTGAAGCAACAAAGTGCTATAAAAAAGAACAGATAGCACACAGGGAGCGACACATACAGTCAGAGAGAGGGAGAGAGAGTGAGAGAACTCACCAGTGCAGCAGTAGCAATAATGAAAAAAAAAAAAACCGGGAGACAAGAGTGAGCAAGTCGTTGCCCCTTTTTTTAAAGTCCCCTCATTATTATTCCGTGCCGTTCGCTTGCGTTTTCTCGCGTTCACTTTGGAAAATTAGAAAAGCTGTCGCTGTTACAGCCGTGTGTGCGAATTCGCTTATCTGTCCCTAAGACGGCGTCAACGATGTCGTCGGCGACAACGACAACGACGACGATGCAGTCGCAGAACAGTCCAACGGAGAAGTCCCAGGGTGCGCGAGTGAGACGGACGATCGCGCGCATACACACAC
Source organism: Torymus aiolomorphi (assembly GCA_036365515.1). Taxonomy (NCBI): domain Eukaryota; kingdom Metazoa; phylum Arthropoda; class Insecta; order Hymenoptera; family Torymidae; genus Torymus; species Torymus aiolomorphi. Next base: position 123,086,983 of record CM070877.1, on the reverse strand, counting down.
GCACACACAAAACACTGCGGGGGGAGAAAGAGAATTCTCACTCCTTCCGTCGTACCTCTATGCATGTGTGTCTGTGCATGTTAGTGTACGTGTGTGAGGAGAAAAAAGAGGGAGCTATCGGACACAGGCGAACGGTAAAAAAAGTTATCCTCTCGGCGGAGGTCGCGCTAGGGTACCTCCGCGACGATAGGCTCCGGCGTTTTCCCAAAAGCTGCTGCTGCTGCTGCGGCGAAAAGGACGCTGCTGCTGCTGCTTCTGGCTCTCCTCTGTGGTGCTGCTACTGTTGCTGCTCTGCCACGGCACGCAGGCACACACAGAGGCACTGCGAGCGAACGAGCGAGCGAGTGCGAGAAGGAAAGAGATTGACATATATACGTTGTACTCTGCTCCGTTTTACGGTACGGTCTCCCGCGTTCTTACCCGAAAATGGAAAGTTTATGGGCTTTGGGCGCTCGCTCACTCGCAGAGGAGGTCTTCTGCCCGAGGATAGCTTGGGAAACGCGTGAAAACTCGGCGAAATTCCAGGAGAAAACGGCCGCCGAAGAGTCACGGATTCGACCGCGTCAAGAGAAAGAGAGAGAGAGAGAGACGGCGAAACGGACCGTTCCACACGTACTTGCACACAGATCCAAACATACACACACGTACCCGTGCACCGACAAGTCGACAACGAAGAGAAAAGAGGAAGAGAGAGCGTGCTGCATGCGTACGTCTGTGTACGTGCGTGCATATACCTATACATGACATGCGAGCGCTCGTATTGCACACAGTGGCGAGAGGGAGGGGGGGGGGGGATGAATATTGTTGAAAGCGCTTGAAAACAGGCAAGAGAGACAGAGATAGGCTGGGAGAGGCATACGTATGTGCGTATTACAGAAGGATATTTACCATAAACAGAGAGAGCGAGATAGAGAGACAGAAAGTATGTACATTATCCGGCGATTAACGGGTAATTACCAAAACGCAGCAACGTTGGCTCTCGCACACTCCAATCCCTCGGAACGAGAGATGATGTGTCTCCTCTCGAGAGTGACAACAGCGGTGCACTGCGGCGTATCCTTACGCTCCTCTTCTTCTGGCACACACACTCCGCTCTCCTCGCGGGCGCGCGCGCTATTTGTTTCTTTTCCCGTGTAATCGTGACATGTTTGCCTTTGTCGGCGCGTTATACCAGCGTATAGTGAGTCCCCTGGCTCGCTGTGCAGAGGCAACGAAGCAACCAACCGCTCTGCCGCTGCCGTCGCCGCCGCTGCTGCTATAACCAACCACGTATATAAATCTATCTGCGTCTTTGTCCCCCGCACAGCCAGAGTCCAGAGAGCTATGCCCGTCCTTCGCGCCCGCGCACGAGAAGGCTGTAGGTATGTACGTGTAGGTATAGACGTTATACGCGCCGCACACAGCGACAGCGACTCGCCAGTTTATATACGTACATTAGTGCAGCGTTGTTGCTGCTCGAAACCGTGCGAGGCACATCGATATAGATATATATATGTATGCACACACGAACGCACAATGCAACGCTCGGCTCGGCCCTCGGCAACGACGGCGAGACTGCTTCGGTGTGGTGTTGTGCGCGCGCGTGAAAAAAGGGGGCCGCGCTCGGCGAGTGAGAGGTGACGATTGACGGAATGGCGGCGCTGCTCGCGAGGCTGCTCCGTAATTTTCGAACGCGCACGCGGCAAATTTGCCAATTAATTTTTTGCCTACTGTTGATGGTTTGAGACTACTGCTCCTTGTAAATATTGTTATGACGGCTACATTTGGAAAATAGATTTTCTAATGCCTCGTATGAAGCGTGTGAAAATTCGCTTATTTTATTTGCTCTAAAGTACAATACTTACTTATTAAACCGTTCAAATGATTTTAACATAATTAACTTGCTTATAATACTTTAACAAATTTATTTGGTTTAATAATGAGGAAACAAACTTTCCATGTTTCATAATTTTACGGTCAATTATCAATAGAATTTGTTAAAAAATATACTTTGCAGAAATGTTTAAGAAATCGTAGTCACCAATATCTTTCGAACGAAACTACAAATAATTTACATGCTTGATTAATTACATCAATATTGTCAAAAACATTGTTAGTCCTACTTGACTAAAGTACCAGTATTATATATTTCTTATCTTATCAAATCAGTTTATTTCTTGGGTGTATAATTACAATAGAATTAAATCTATTGGTGAATTGAAAATTATTATACATATTTCATATGGTTCACAAATGTTTCTAATAGCTCAAAGAAGCGTTTAGGTATACATCTGACGTTGTTTATTCCCACTGTGTTCATTCGCTATATATAATCTTGAAAACGTTTTTATCATTAATGACTTTTAACAACGTAGGGCATTCGTGTTTGCCCGAATTTGGTTCAATCAAAGGGATCTCTTTTAATATCAAGTATTCATCGCAAATAACATCTGGAAAATAATAATGGAATTGTTAAAAAAAGTAATGAGTATACTATTAATATATTAATAGTATACTCATTACTTTATATCATTGTGATATATCGCAAGGGCTATGGAAATTCGCGTATTTAAATAAACATTTAGAAATTAATTATTAAATGAAGAAATTGGGTTAATTTTATGGTTCCGCGACCTCTTAAAACGAGAAGGATTACAATATAATGATCAGTTTCAAGTTAGATAATGAGAGGATTATGAAAGAATTACGAAAATTTTGTATTTCGAATTTTCTCTCTCAAAAAATTAATATAGTTTTATTATGGGTTTTAAGATATAGTATATTACGCACCAAGGGAGGAAAAAACTTAGACAGTCCACAGCCTCGCCTTCGGCTCGGGTGGCAATTTACACGAGCTGTAGGCTGGCTAATTTTACTCCCGTGGAGCGTATACTATTTTTTTGCTTAGCGAGGCCGAAAATACAACTTTCGCGATCGGGCGCCGGGAGCGAAAGTGGTACTTTCGGCCCGCTAGGCAAAAATAGTACATTACGATACGGGTGTGGAAGGTGATTATTTACCGCAGGAGACATTTTTCGCACGAGCGAAGCGAGTGCGAAAAGTCTAATGCGGTAAAAATCACCTTACGCACCAGTGTCGTACCGTATTTTACACCACGAGAGCCGAATAATCATATTAAAGTTATGATTTTGAGGTTAGAGTGGTGTAAAAATATATTTTTTGAACCTCGGGGCGCAAAATTCCACTTATGATGCCTGTTTAGCGGGCGCAAAGTGCCCGATTCACGCCCTAGGGCGCGAAGTATTTTACTTTTGCGCCCTAGGGCGCAAAAAATACTTCGCGCCCGCTATATACAGGCATCAAAATCGAATTTCGCGCCCCATGGTTCAAAAAATAGTATATACACAACACGGGCGCAAGATGATTCACGCCCTCGTCTTTATTATCGCTCTCCCTTCGCTCGGGCGACAAACTCGACTCGAGCGTGAATCAGCCACTTTGCCCCCTTGTTGCGTAATGTACTATTAAAACTTTTTTAAATACCAACATAGGTTTCTACAACACCATCATCATAATTTTACTTATCCTCTGTTATTATATTAAAGTGGTATATATAGATTTATTCGATTCTTTTTTACTACGACTTATTTTCAACCGAGAAACGTACCCTTTTTACAAAATATTTTTTGGTTTATTTTAGGATATTTTCTAGGTCATTTTTAAGACAATTTTTAAAATTTTCATTGCTTAACTTCAAACATTCCTAGATTTGGAAGATATGTCAATATTTTTTAATTCTGAAAAAAGCAAATGAAGGCTCGTTTTCTCTAGTGTTATTTTCTTTTAAATAATAATTTTTAAATAATATATTAGACTTACCAAGCATAAAGGGTTACGGGAGACAACTAAAATATATTGTATTTTTTGTGTATATCACTTTAGCAAATAACTTCTTTTTAGAAATTAAAAAAGAAAAAAAATGGTTACCGTTTCTCAAAGAGGGTTTTCTCACGTTTCTTTTTTAAATGAAGAAAAAATGTCCAGAACTCTAGTTTTTTCACGATTAGGATCGAATATTGCGGCTTTCTTTGTTTCTACATCCAAAAACATATTCCAAAGTTTGAGCCGAATCCGTGATCCGAAGGAATGACCCTCTCTTCATCAGTTGGCAAATAGTATATTAATTGTGCAACAAGGGAGGAAAGTTGAGTTTTTCTAGCGAGGATGATGATTGAGCACGAGTGGTTCACGAGGGCGCCCGAGTGATACACGAGTGCTCAATATCATCATCCGAGTCTGAAAAAGTCAATTGCTCCCTTGTTGAACACAGTACTTTTTTTAATGAGTGCAGGAAGATTAGTAGTAATAGGAGCAGGTTAAGTTCTCTTCCTCCAGCCACAGCGGGAGAAAATAGTATATTAATTATGCACCTACAGGGAGGAAAAAACTTGGCCAGCCCACAGTGCGTATACTATTCTTGATCGCCATACCCGGGCCGAAAACACCACATTTCCGTTTTTGAGCCGGGCGGGAATGTGGCACTTTCGGCCAGGGTATGGCGAAAAAGTATACTTTTCCTCTTGCTATTTTTCCTCCGGAAATGCTCGATTTTCCATTCACTTTTTTAGTCAAGAAAAGGACCTTTTTCATGCCCGATTTGAAATTAGTATATTACGCAACTACCCGTATGGAAAAAAGAAATGTATGAAACCGTATACAACCGTACAAAACTGTATAAAAACGTATAAAACCGGATCTAAACATTGGTTTTTGGACAACTTTATACGTTTTAATACGTTTTGATATGTTTTAATACGGTTTCATACGGTTTCTAACATTTTAATACGGGTTTAGACGATTTGCAACGATTCTATACATTTTCATACGGTTTTTTACGTTTTACAGAATTTATAAAACGTAAAAAACGTAAAAACGTAATTAAGTATTTATAAACATAAAAACATAATTTATTTATTTATTTTTCTATTTATTTTTTTTTATTTTGTATGAAAATGTATTAAACTGTATAAAAAACCGCTGCCAATTCATTGACACGTAGCTTCCTCAAACTTAATTTACTGATTCCTTTAATTTATTTTTAATTCCAATATTTAAAATTTAATACTTTATTTTGTACGGTGAGACTAAGTTAAATGGTTTGTGACTTTCTATTTTGACTCTTTCTATTTTTTATCATTAAAAAGCAATTATTTCTGAAAATTATACTTTAACAATGAACATAATTTAAATTTAAGATATATGTTTCTTACAAGAGATATGAGGAAATCCACGGAACCTTTAACTGTTTTGATACTTTTTTCTTAAAGTAATTTATTGCTGCTATTAGTTGAACGTGCGAAGCACATAAACGAGACAAGGTGTAAAATCTTCAATTTTTACGTAGAAAACCAGTCCGGTAATCCATATTAGTGTGCAACGCATGCTCAAGTCTGGGGATGTAAAAAACTTTTTCCAAAAGTGGACTTTTTTCGACAGTTTTTTACATCCCCAGACTTGAGCATGCGTTGCACACTAATATGGATTACCGGACTGGTTTTCTACGTAAAAATGGAAGATTTTACACCTTGTCTCGTTTGTGTGCTTCGCACGCTCAACTAATAGCATGAGCAATAATTTACTTTAAGAAAAAAGTATCAAAACAGTTAAAGGTTCCGTGGATTTCCTCATATATTCATTTTTACAAACTGTGTACACCTAAATGAAGAATATCAACGGGCAAAAATGTCCCAGGTTAAAAATAATATATACATACAACACATCATCACATCACTGTAGTAATCTCTAAGCGCGCTTAGCACGCTGTAATTTTATCAAAACTGCACCACTTTTTTTTTTAACCTAGCAACCCATTACTCCCACCAATCAAATCACGAATAAATTGATATCATAACTAATCCATTATTTTTTAAGATAAGTGATAGGATTAGGAAGTTATAACCTTTTTTTTTTAAAAAGCAGGTTTTTGTTTTTGTTAATAACAAATGAACCACTAAAAGCTAGGAATAAAATTTTTTTTTTAAATATAGGTATTTTAATTATCTTTTGAATGCTACCCATCCGATCCAGATACATAGAGCCGTTCTCGAGAAATTACGATTTGAAAAAAGGTTAAAAAAATTTTAACCTCAAATATCTCTGAAATTTTTAGACCAAATATTTTGCCCAAAGAACTCGACCGAGAACTATACAAAATCTACCTCTACAAGGAATTTTGAAGCGATTAAGTCAATTTTACTTCCGTAAACGTCGGGCATAGTGCTCTGGCACGTGTTGCGTATACGATTTTTCACCATACCCGGGCCGCCGAAAATGCCACATTCCCGTTTCTGAACCGGGAGTGAAAGTGGCACTTTCGGTCAGGGTATGGTGAAAAAATATTTTCTCCCGCTGTGGCAGGAGGAAGAGAACTTAGCCTCCTGTTACTCTAATCTTTCTGCACTCATTAAGATAGCCCCCCCCCCCCCAGTGGCTGTCAACCGATTTTTTCGACAGTATAATAATATGATGTAAGATTTGAGAAATTGGAAGTAAAACTATTTTCTATTGCCTCATTTACATTTATATATAATGTTCCCATATATTGAGAAAATACATTAAATTTTGCATTTAGAAATATTTTGCCATAAACAAAATATACAGAAATATACAGATCTTCAAGTTTTGGGCATGGTGTGGTTTGTGCACATAAGAATTATGCACATATTTATTGTGCACACTTTAGCATTGGAGTATACACATAGATATAGATATACACCAATGCTAAAGTGTGCACAATAAATATGTGCATAATTCTTATGTGCACAAACCACACCATGCCAAGTTTTGTATTCAAATAATTAAGAATGAAACGTTAAAACGTAACCAAATTTTTTCCATGCATTTTAAATAATGTCATTTATTAATTCATTTTCTATCAATATTATAAGAATCGTTGTTGCATATAAAAATTTTTATTTTTGATATAATCTTTTTCCATTTTTTAATACTTTCAAGTTAATATTCCTTGTGTAATTTTAATATTCTAGAAACAGGATGAAATTTACTATAATTTTTAGAAAATGGTACTAATCATTATTATGGTAAATGTTTAGTTATTGCCTAATTTTTATGATTTCACATATTTGAGAAACAATTTACAATTTTTTGTAAATTTGTTAGTGTAAGAAAATTAGTTATTATTTATTTTTTAATTTGTTATTTGTTTATATAAAATATTCTCTTAGAAAATGGTATCCCAAACTATAAAGGAAAGCAAAAAATGTTTAATCTGAAATATATTTGGTCGTATTACTGGATTTCTTTGAACAAAGAAATCAGTTCGAAGATATAAAAAAACTATCTCTTATAGTGAGCCAAATTTCAAGACGATTGATTGATTTTTACTCCTGTTATCGTATGAGAACGAAAACGCACTTTTTTCTAAAATAATTATTTTCTCGAAAACGAATCAAGATAATCTCTTTAAATTATAACACAATGTTGTACTCGAAACTCGATAAGTATATAATAACCTTAACTCTGGGTAATTAGGCCACTTTAAGCGAAATTTTTGCTTCCTCCTACGAGGAAGCTTTGTGATAGTAAAAAAAAAGTTTTTTGTTAAAAAAAAAGAGATAATGTGTTAGAAATATTATTTAGCAAATTTGGAATCGAAATACACTATTTTTAGAAAATGTCCGTATGGATGTGTGTGTGTGTGTGTGTGTGTGTGTGTGTGTGTGTGTGTGTGTGTGTGTGTGTGTGTGTGTGTGTGTGTGTGTGTGTGTGTGCGTGTGTGTGTATGTATGTATGTCCGTATACGCTGATATCTCATGATCTACTCCACCGATTTTAACGTGAGAGTGATCATTTTTTTAGATTTTGCTTCCAAAATTGGGGTCAATATTCTATTTTTGTAAAATATAATTTTTTTTTATAACCATTTTTTAATTTTCAAAATTTTTATTTTCGATTTTTTTAATATTTAGAACAAATATTGTTTATATATCATGAATTCTCTGTATGTAGGATAAAATTATCTACAATTTAAAAAAAAAAAAAAAGTCGGTAGCTATATATTTCGTCATAAGTTATTGATGAAAACGTAATTTTTTGTAAATAGATTATATTTCGAAATTAAAAAAAGATATTAACATGCATATTTTTTTGGTTATAAAGGATATTAAGTACTATAACTTACTAAACTTTTAGGTTTTTTTATTCATTATTTTTTGAGAAAAAAAATAATTTATAAAAAAAGTGAATTTTTTTGTCGTTCAATAACTATAGTAAAATTAGCTTAATCACTTTGAAATTCTTTGTAGGGGTAGATTTTGTATACCAATCGAGTGAGTTCTTTGGGCAAAAGGATTGATCCACAAATTTCGGAGATATTTGAGGTTAAAATTTTTTTCAATTTTTTTTTAAATCGTAATTTCTCGAGAACGGCTCTATGTATCTAAATGGGGTGGGTGGCATTCGAAAGAGAATTAAATTACCTATATTTTCTAAAAAATTAACTCTCTAGCTATCACGGTTCTTTTGTTATTAACAAAAACGTAAAAATTGAAAAATGAAAAAAAATGAGTTTTATATGTTCAACTATTACAAGAGTAAAATTGTCTTATTCGCTTCAAAATTCATTGTAGAGGTATATTATTGATAGTTCTCGGATGAGTTCTTTTGGCAAAATGATTGGTTCATAAATTTCAGAAATATTTGAGGTAAACAGAATAAAAGAACAACTTTAGAATATTTTTTTTATTTCGAACCAATGTACGACGAGAAGCCGTTGACAGTGGACTTGAAGAAAAATTTGATGAAGAATAGAACTTGAAGAAGATTGTTTTCCATTCATATAAGAATTAAAATCACAAACAAATAAATTGCAAATGGAACCTCAATGAATAGCCATGAAAAAATTACAAGTTAATATTTTCCATAAAATTTTTCCAAATTTTTTCGTGAAAAATTTATTTTTCGAATTTTAATTTAATAAAAGGAATCAAAATATTATTTTGAGGAAGCTACGTGCCAATGAATTGGCAGCGGTTTTTTTATGGCATGTTTATAGAAAAAATCAATAGACATCAAAATTTAGTTAAAATATACATTTTCTACTAGAAAACAAAGATCCAAACTCTTAAAAAATTAAAGTAGCCTTGCTAAAAATTAATAAAAAAACTGGCTAATTGCAGACTTACGGGGTGTTATTAATACGGCCACGTTTCAGATTAATTCTTTTGTAAACAAGTGAAAAAGATTCGAAAAATTATAAAATAATTTATAAGCAATATCTTTCACATTATTTAAGCTACTTGTTTGCATATCTACTCACGTTTTCCCATAAAGTAGGACCAAGAAAATGTGTGTGTGTGTGTGTGTGTGTGTGTGTGTGTGTGTGTGTGTGTGTGTGTGTGTGTGTGTGTGCGTGTGTGTGTGTGTGTGTGTGTGTGTGTGTGTGTGTGTGTGTGTGTGTGTGTGTGTGTGCTCGTACGCGTGTGGCTGTGAAATAAGTATATGACTGAATTATCCAGAGTTACCATACTTAAATAAAGTTATAAAAATTTTAAAAATATTAAGTTGTTTTTTCTCACCTTCTCACCTGACATATTTTTCGACGTCTTTCGGCCACATCAGTTAATTTTATTTCTGCAAATATTGACCAACCAAATAATTATTACCAAATTTGTCAAGCACATCGGTGCATAAAAGAGTATGCGATGTATAAATATTAGATTACAAAGAAATAATTAAACTCAACGCCATTATTATTATTCTCGCGGTTCTTTTTTTTTTTTTATTAAAACCTTGCGATTGTTAGATCTTATATTCTCTGTTTTTTATACTAAAAATCTAAAACTAATATATATCTAACAAGGAGAATGAAGCTCGGTGTTTTTAATTCCATCTCATAGGCCCTTTTTCTTGAGATATGGACAATCTAATCTCAAATATCCTCTATTACGTTAAAAAATGAGGTCTCTTCTATTGACTGTTACATTTCAAGTATTTATGATAAGAAAACGAACAAAAAAGATTATAAAAATAGACAGTAGAAGCTACAATTTAAGCTCTGATTTGTTTGAAAAATATTGATTTTTCAGGAAATTATAAGTAATCAAAGATAGTGTAAGAAAACGGTCAAAAATTTGTCTTCATTTTAACCGATTCAATGGATCGTATTTTTAACCATTTTTTACGCTATCTTTAATCGCTTATAATTTTCTGAAAAATCAATATTTTTCAAACACATCAGAGCTTAAATTTTAGTTTTTTCTGTCTATTTTTGTAATTTTTTTTGCTCGTTTTCGTATCATAAATACTTGCAATATAAACAGTCAATAGAAGAGACATAATTTTTTAACGAAAAAGAGGTCCTTTTTCAACTGTCAACTGCCCGCCAAAATCTGTTTCCTGGAGGGTGTGCACTCTCCTTGTAAGTACATTTGCGACTCATACTTGCCTTCAGAGCACTCCCGCGCTCTTTAATTAAATCATTTACAAATTGCAAGGAAGACGAAATCGAGGAAGTATTATAGAGCCCGAGATAAATAATGTTTTTGAATATTAAATATTTTTCATATTAATAAAAACGCACGTTAATTACAAGTATAATTAATAAATAAAGAGCATATAGTACATTTCGACACGGGTGGGGAAGTTGATTATTTAGCGAAAAAGCCACACCACTTAAATAATCGACTTACGCACTAGTTTCGAACGGTATTTTGTACCACGAGCGCCGAAAAATCATATCACAAATTTTGTTAAAGTAAGGAGATTCAAAACATGTAAGAAATGTATAGTCCGTTTATGTAAGGGTTATAAAAAAGAGAGAAAATTTTGATATTTCTATTATAAGTCATATTATAAGTTATAAGTCATGTTGATTTTTAAGTGTAATTTTTATTTTCATAGCTTTAAGATTAAAGAGTAAATTTTAATACTATTTTTGTACCTTTTTCAAAGCGTTAATATACTACGACGTAATGTGTTTATAGCAAAATGTAAATTATATATATAATGTAGAAACTGGAAGCCGTTCTAAGCCATTAGGCAAGAACTAATAAATAATAATAATAATAATACTAAGAAGAAAAATATAATAAATTGCCACATATTGAAACCTAAATTGTAAAAATTTCTAGGTATTTCTTCAAAAACAAATATTAAAATAATCGTAAATAATTAATTTTGCAATTTTTTACGTAATATAACATTATACTAACAAGAAGAGCTTTTCCCACCCCTGGATCATAGATTTGGCTAAAACTTCAGAATGCCATTTTTTGAGCCAAAAAAGCGAACCCCTATTTTAGGATTCTGTCCACTGGGTTCTAGAAACAAAAATAGAGCAGTTTTTCGATATATCTAAGGGAAATAGTAGATCTGAATACCTCGATAGCAAAAAGTGTCAGAATGATTATGCAAACATAAACAGAAACTAATCAGAAAGAGCTTTAATTTAAACTTTGTTTCAGTTAAAAATATTAATTCCTTAGTAAGTTATAAGCAATGAAAGACAGCATAAAAGAATGTTTAAAAATGTCCCATTTTTTCTATTGTAATGTTTCTCGTTTTTTTTTTACAACGTCCACTCCCTATATATCTTACATGTATGCATATTGCATACTTATAATATATAATAATAAAAAATAATTTTTGATAAACTTATATATTATAATCTTTATGACGATATTAAACTTCCTTTGATAATTTTCAATATGAATACAATATTTTATATCTATGGACAAATTTTCACTTAAAAAATGTCAATCGTATTTCACTTTAAAAAACATTTAATAGAATATTAATATCGATGATGAAAAACAAAATATTGTAAACATATTGGTAAAATCATGCAATATCGTCCTACTAATAAATAGCTATAATTTATAATTACTCATATGCCGTTTGCATGTTTTCATGCTCTCGTAAGTACGCATCACGTGCCCGTGTAAAATTTGTTTATCGCGCACCTTTTATTATTTCTGCTTTCACTGTACGTGCACTTGTTTACGAAGACGGAGCAGACGACGAGCGACTATCTTCTCTACTGCGTGTTGACTGTTGACACTTGCCGAAAACTGTTGGAGCACGTGGGACAAACTGCGCTGCCATTGGCTAAAAAACCGGCACATGCATCGCAAGGTTGTCTTCTGCCAATCGGTCGAGCTCGGCTATTTATTGTCCTCGAGGCTCGAAAGCGCCAGAGAGAGCGAAGAACTTGGAGAATACGCCTCCGCGAGCGCACCTAATCGTTGCCAGTGTTAGTTTTGCCCTTGCCCTCGTATCATCGCGCGACAAATCTCGCCCACCCCGAGATCTTACATTCGTTGACAACTTCAAACGATCTTCAACCGGATTCATCGAGAGCTTCTTCGAGTAATTTTTAAGGTTTCTGAGTAAAGATGAACATAACCTAAAACGGGTGTGCGTGTGTGATATGTACCGTGAAGGATGATCGTAAAGAACAAAGAGACGATTTTTAGCCAGAAGTGATAGGATATATTGGGAATGTGTGATATGTTTAGAATCACTACTAGAGTTCTGTGTCGACGAAATCTCATTTTGTACCCGCCAAGCTGTTCGACAACATTTCAAAAACGCTACACCGAGGATGAAAAGTCTAATAAACAGTCCCGTGTCTCGGGAATCAAGAAGTATTGGATCTTTCGCTATATCGACTACGTCAAAAACTATGACAAGGTCTTGGAGAAAAACTTCCCGAAGGCAGTACATATATACAGAGTCTTCAGTATTGGCACCAAAGATTTTTATCAGGATCTCAAGATATACATGCAAGTACGGCGAAAGGTCAGAAATCTCGGAATTGATGCACTGACCAGAGAGGAATTGCAATTGACATTTACCTTCCCAAAGGACTTGATAAAAATTTCACCAGTTCTGCTTTTATCTGCTGTACCATTCACAAACTACGTTATTTTCCCATTAGCATTTTACTTCCCTCATTTAATTTTAACATCTCATTATTGGTCAATAGAAGAGAAATTAAATTTCATGCTGAAGAAACACAAGAAGAGGTTGACACACAACCGACCACTTCTCAGATGTGTTCAGAATGAAGTTAAGAAAATTCAGGATCCAGAGTTACAAAAAACATTAAATAATGTTATTGCTCCCATAAATAGTGGAACTCACCCAACAATTAATGACATACTCAAATGCAAAAAGTTATTTTCGGGTCCTCCTTATTCTTTAAATTGCATTAGAAGGAAGCATGTTGTAAGTTTATAGTTTATCAAAAGATTCTTAATTGATTATTTCGAACTGAAAAAATAATAATTTTCCTTCAGAAAGAGTTACTTAAAGTTCATGGATTAAGCCGATTTGGTTTGAGAAATCGAAGGAGACTTCTAGAAAGAGGTTTATTGATTAAGCGAATGGATTCTGCTATCCAGCGTGAAGGAGGAGTCACAAAATTGCCATATGATGCTATAAGATGGGTATGCTAATAGACTTTTTATTTTATTTTACAGTTATTTAAAATAAAATAAAAAAAATTTAATTTAAATCAATAATTTATAAACATTTGTAATATATGTTTTAAAATTTAATTTGTAGGCATTGTCATTTAGAGGTGTAAATCCTGTCAATATGTCGGATGAAAGCATGCAAGCTTGGCTAGATCAATGGCTATTAGTATCATCGCAGGTTGATGAAGATAGTATTTCTTTACTTTTACACTGCCCAATTTTCCTAGCTTATAATTATGAGACCAACTGGACACTTCTACATCATAATAAAAAGAAAATTAAGAACTAAATTATTTTTTAAGAGTATAAATTTCACTAGTTGAATCAAGCAGGGTTTGTGTATAAAAGTATTTAATTCTATAATTTATGAGGATTTTGTGATAAATGAAGAAAACTGTAAATATTATTGGAATAAAATCTTTATTTATTTCTAAATATATTTTATTTTAAATAGTTTATACATAACTTTTATATACAAATAATGATTCACAAAATATATATGTATGTATATCTGTGTATATAATGACAACATTGGTGTTTTCACGTCTTATTTAGAAATAATTTATTTTATGATATGATGTTTTTTGAGCTTCAAGCATTGGCACCATGTTACTTTGAAAATCGAAATTAAGATTTGATTTCAATAATACCCATCTCTAAGTACCTTTAATCATAATCATAACAAAATGTAAAAGATATTTTTGATCACTAAGTACAAAAAATGGTTAAAATATTCATTACAAAAATTATTTATAAAATAATTAATGTGTATCACAGTTCATGAATAAATTATATCATTTTCCAAATTTAAAAATGTCTATTGTAAACTCCAAATTCTATACAAAGCTGATTGTCCCTAAGAAAAAAATTCATTTATTGTCAATCTATTGGAATATAAGCTGGAAGTGGACCAATAGGTGGTCTTTTCGGTCTACTAGAGGTGATTTCTTGTTTTTGTTCAGAACTACTATTATTTTCAACATCAGCATCTTCTAAATGCTTATCTTCAGTGCCTTTTTCTTTGTTAGGAACCCCAGATTCGGCCGTATGCACATTTTTCATTATTTCTATGTACCTAGTAATTTTTTCTCTTTTTGCATTTAAAACTTGCTGCTCAAAATCATCATTATCATTTGCGTTTACGTTTACGTTTTCATAATAACGCTTTCTACACTCATCAGCTCGAGATCCCGTCGGCGTTTTAATTATATTTTCCGATCGTTTTGCACTCATCGCAGTGTTTTTACGTCGTACGCCTCCTTTGACTGTTTTTGTCTCTGTCAATTTTGATTTGTGAGGATAAGGACAAGACTTACCTTTACTGCATTTGCTGGTCTTATCAAACTCTGGACACGCGTACGTGTGACGGTTCTGGCACTGTGCGAGAAAAGAAGTCAGATTTGGATTAGCTTTTTAAGTAATATACATTTTATTTTCATTCTTATTTTGTCACTGTCTTGCATGCCAGCTGGATAGCTATTAGCAATTTGTTCGTTGTTAAACTTTGCTACAGATGATCACAAGTGCACATTTTATATATAAGTATACTTTGAAGTGCACTTTGTGTACACCAAAATATAAGTAAAGGTAATTTATAAAAGTTGTATATTACATAAAAACAAATATTAAATATTATATAAAAGAAAATAAAATTTTTAATTTTGAATAATATCTAAACTAAAGTTAAAATAAAATAAGTAAAAATCAAAATAATGATTTAACTTATTTGAAATAATTAGAAATATCAATTTAATCATTATAAAATAATTGCAGTTAAATATTTAGAAATGATGATTTGAAAGAATTAATAAAATAAAATAAATTTCTTACCTCGTTACCATGTCGACAAAAACCTCTGAGAAACTCAACACATATAGGATTTTTGGATGATACTTTTACATGCAAATAAGGGCACCCATCCCGGGTACAACAGCCTTCTAAGAAATATTTGCATGTTGGCATTTTTTCAGGACCAACATTGTGAGAAAGTGGACACTTATCTAGCAAACATTTTCCTTGGAGGAATCTAATCGAAAAGAAAAAAAAATTGTATTAAAAACGTTGTAAGTTTAGAGATTATAAATATGCATTAACATTGGTTCTATCTTTATAAATAAATGAATTTTTGTATTTTAAATGATTGAAACTAAAAAAAAATTTTAATTTAAATTTGAGTTTATAATTATCAAGAATGGTTTTGAAATGATAGTCTTATAATAAATTAAACTTGTGTATTCATAATTCTCTAAATTTTGTTAATAACATTAAATTTATATATTATTATAAAATAATAGTTTTATATTCAAATATAAAAAGTAATTGTTAACTACTTTTGAATTACAACTTACTTTTTACATAGCGCAACTTGTTTTTTATCATGAACTTTAGGACAAGTACCTCCAACTTGATTAGCACAATAGCCAAACTTTTGAAATAATAAACACGGCTGATTATTTTTGCGCATTTTATCACGCAAAATTTGTAAACTCCTCTGCTTTACTTTGTTGCTATGAAAAAGTGGAATGTTATTAAGTGAAAAAGCTTCTGTTTAAATTACTTAATTTCTTACCTAATATTAGTTTTATAATTCTTCGTATTTGTGATTGATGTATTCCTTTTCATAGAAGTATCAATTTTCTTTCTTGCAGAATCTAATTTCAAAAGTTTTTTACCATTTTTAGCAATGTAATATTGATTACTTTTACTTGATGCCAAACTGCGTTTTCCTAAAATTAAGATTTTGCAAATTATTTCTTATGTACATATAAAAATAGAAAAATTTGATTTTATCTTACTTTTTAATGATGATGTCCCTGAATTGCTTCGAACTAACTGATTCCTGCTTTTTTTGTACATAATACCACCTATGGAAACTAAACCTTTATTGTTCCTGAAATAGTTGTGCTATGTTTATAAATTACTTTTAAAAACTAATTAATTAATTTATCCTAATACTTACAATTCCTTCTTCTTACAAGAGGACTTCAAAATAGTTCTATCAATTTTATTGTAAAAATTTAATCTGTATGTATCAACACTTTTAACAATTTTTAAATTATGTTTTTTACTCAATTGAATAGAAGAACGTAGTATCAGAGTTTTTGATCTCGATATAAGATGACTAATTTTTGCTTTTTTTAACCCCGAATTTGAAAGTTTTCTCCGTAGAGGTGTACTTTGTTTTATTGAACTTGTAACAGCATTAGGCGCTTTAGAGCTTCTTTTCACTCTTACAAGTTTTCTTCGGGATAGAGCAATAAAACTACTGTTTGGACTCTTTTTCAGAGAATTTGTACCTTTAACAAGTTTTGTTTTTGATTTAATTATATAATTTGCAGATAGTCTTCTTTGAGATACAGGAGCATTAAATATTATAGGTTTTGTTTTCGCATCTGAAGTAACTGAATTTATAGGTTGTTTTTTAACCAAGTGGCTTGAATTATCCATTGCAATGGCAAGAGAAGGACTTTGTGTAACTGGAACCTCCAATGTATTAATGCTGTTATAAAATGCACTTGGATTATTGTTTCTTGACCCAATGGTAGACTTTATTTCAGGTGGTTTAAAAATTAACTTGTCCATTAGTTTTGGATTGACATGAACCGAATGTTTGCCTTGAATATTTCCACTATTCGTGGAACAGATAACAGATCCAATATTTTGAGTAACATTTGAAACAGTGTCTTGATTTTGTGAATGTGTAATATTTTTTATTAACTTTGGATTAACATAAATCGAAGGTTTGACTTGCATATGTGGATTTATATGAATCACTGGTTTCCTTTTTGTATAATTTGGATTTATGTAAACTTTTCCTGCTGTGACGGTAGATGGCCTTTCTTGAGGTATACAATTGATTGTATTGTAATAATTATAGCTTCCTGTAGGATACTCTGGTATTCTTTGAGTCATATGACTAATATACATGTTATCATGGTTTACTTGGGGTTGATGAGAAGATTTAAAGACTGATCGCTTTTCTAGTTGTTTATGTTTTTGTAGTAAACCTATAAATAAATTGAATTCTCTATAGATACTATAATAACGTTAATAAGGGTTCAAAGAATTTTGCTTTGAAAAATAAAAAATTACCCTTTTTTAAATAATGAAAAATTCGATTAGTGATTTGTTCTCAAGGACGAAGGTGGAAAAATAAATTAAAAGATTAAACAAATGATCACGAGTTGAACTTACGATCTAAGTGTGACATTCCGCCAGGATAATTTTCTTCCATTTTTTAGCGAAGTTTTGATATAAATTGCGCAATGCAGAAAAAGTCTATATGAAAGCAAAAATAATTTTCCCTTCACTTTTTCGTCTAACGCAATACCATTCCGTTCCCTAACTATACTATAACTGCCGAGGACACAGCGCATAGTGTGAAGTTATTATGAACATGACGTGGAAAAATGGCAAACAAGAAACAACAGATGGGGAAAGGAGTGGTGGTAGGAAGAGCCAATCAGAACACGATTTTATTGGAAATACGGAGCGAGTCAAAACTTGTCTCTAAAATGTTTCAAACATGAATATATAAATTTATAAAATAAACTTTTCAACTTAAAAAAGTTCATTATAATACTTAAAAAAATGTTTTATAATTATCACGATTGTATTTTATTTTATTTTTGGGATAACGAGAAAGCGTTTTGTACCTCTCGGTATCTCGGTTTACTAACGACAGTGAAACGCCAAGATTCCACACTCAGTCGGATCTTTCATTTCCGGCTATCATGGTAAGTGTATCGTTCGTTCGCGGTCTTGGCCAACTTTTCCGCTTTCCACTATTATCACGTAAATTATAATTTATGAAACTATTTTTAATTTAATTACTTTTATCAAAGATTTTAATGCATGATTAATCTTTTAGTCAAATTTCTTTTATTTTTTTTAACTTTTGTGTGTCGTTCTTAACCTCAACACCAAGTCACAACCACATGGTGTACTTGTTGGAAATAGAATACGCATTTTAATTCTAATATATTATTTAATACATGCTTAAAGCTTAATTATTAATTAAAGATGATTTTACTTAATACGATGTTTTTTAATGATTGTATCCCTTATCAATTATTGATTTGCAAGTTTATTTCATGTGTTTGTTTATTGTATGTTTTTGTGCAAATGTCTTATGAAGCACGTGCTACTGCAGAAAAGCTTTCTCTAATAATGAAAAAAAATTATAATAAACAACATTAATAACTAATGTATTATTTTAGCCTTTCCAAAGGTTTGTTGAGACCGGGCGCATTGCCTACGTCAGTAATGGACCCAATGAGGGTAAACTGGTGTCCATTGTGGATGTCATCGACCAAAACAGGGTGAGTAAACATTACAATAATATTAATTTTTTATGATATCTGATTTATTATTCATAAAAATTGAATATTTTCATACTTAAAGTTACAATCAAACTGTAATTAATCTAAACGCACTTTTTTTTTAATTTAAAAAAAATTATTTTAACATGATGAACCATTATTTTTGATAGGAATTGCCGGCTGATACATATATGAAGCCAACCTTTTATCTGAAATTTTTCAATTATTAAATTTTAATTTAGATTCATATGCTATAGTGTTCTTTAAGATTAATACTATTTACAGGTTTTGGTTGATGGTCCAGCTTCAAATATTCCACGTGGACAGATGAGGTTGAGTGACCTTCACCTCACGAAATTCCGTATTAAGTTCCCATTCACTGGTTCAACCCGTGTTGTACGTAAGGCATGGGCAGCCAACAAAGTTGATGAAGAATGGGCAAAGACCATGTGGGCAAAGAAAGTCGAAGCCAAAAAGAAGGTATTATAATTATTGTTAACATGTTGCAACTAAATAAATTGAAAAATTTATTATTTGTGTAAACTAAAAGTTGTTTTTTTTCTTTTTTTTTTCAGCGAATGGAACTCAGTGACTTCGACAGGTTCAAGCTCCGAAGAGCAAAACGTATTCGTAATTCCCTCAGGACTAATGCTTTCTTCAGGCTGAAGAAGCAAACGAAAAAAGACAAAGCTGCGAAAGACGCAAAAAGCACGAAACCTGCAAAGAAACCAGCGAAAAAGTAATTGTTTATAATTTACAAAAATAAAATCCACTATAAAAAAATGTTCTGATTCTTTAATCTTTATTTTTGGTGAAGACTTTGTTTTATTATTCCCTAAATGAATACATTTTATACTACATTGTCTGAATTTTAAATATTTTATAAATTAAAAATATCTACAAATTCTTATAATGTATTGTGCTTAGTGTTTATCATTTATTTTGTATGTAATATAGTAAATAGATTTTGCATTTAATACCTATATAGACTAATAAGAGATCACAAGCCTATATGCTCAAATAAAATATTTAGTAATTGACGTTTGTTTTTAATGCAAAATTAAATTCTTAACTTTTCAATATATTTGAAGTATAAAATAATTTATGAAAAAATATCTTTTATTCAAACTACTTTTATTAAATACCATGTTATATTCTGTAAGTGAAAATTCGATTTACTTTTGTGTGCTAATTTAGACAGATACTGTACTGTCTTGCATTTTATTTCAGTGGATCCACAGACAGTTATAATATATCTCACCAACGGTATCAATGAGTCTGTTGCAAATTTGCGATATAGAGTAATGGTGCCTTTCTGAGTTTCCGACAAATGGTAAAGTTTGATTCATATCGCAAAATGGTACTCTACACGGGATAAATATTGAGAGAGTCACTTTTCAATATTTGCATGGACGAAACTCGAAACTGTATTTATCAGTTCATCACGTTGCGGAGATGGAGAAAAAAAGATTGTATTATGCTATACAATAAAATAATAATAAAATACATTGAAAGCATAGGGAAGAAGGGCACTTTCATAATTTTTATTGTATTTGAAACATTTAAAACATATACATTATATATAAACCATTCTCTTGTAAAAAATGTTTTTGCTTTATGCAATATATTATAAATTTTTGTATTTTCACAATGCTTTCTTTTTTTTTTCTTTACTAATGGCTGAGCGTGGGTTCAATGCTTTTTTCACGATGCATTCTATATAGCTACCACCCTCGGCTAGTGGGTAACCACTAACCAATTTGATTGAGATCCAATATTTCAAAGAATTTGTTTTGGAGACTTAAATACTCATTTTACTATTTTTATAGCACTGCGTGGCATAAATCCGCATTTATATCACGTCTATCCGTGACATAAGTAGTCCATTATTGCACCGTGCTTATCACCCTCGCTATCATTCGGGCGATACTGCACGGTGCAAAAATGGACTGTTAATGGCACGAATAAGCGTGACATGGCGGATTTATGCAGTCAGTGCTATATTATAGTACATTACGATACTAGTGGCATAAGTTGCACTTTACGGCACGGCGTGTATATAAGCGCCCGATTAACGCTGTGCCATAAAGTGTTACGACCCGGGGGGTTGTTCTTAAATGATATACGATAAAATGTTTATCACCGCGTAATACAGGTACGTTTTTAGGACGAATAGTACCATTTAGGACAAAATTTTGATTTGATGTGGCATATACTGTGGTAAAACGATTATGTCGCATCGCAACGCATATCGCTAAGGGTAATTTTATATCACGACATATAGCGATAAGTTTTGTTTGTTTTTACACTTTGTATATCGAAACGTTATGCAATAAAAAATTCTTCGCTATAGGGCAATACAAAATTACCCTTAGCGATATGCGTTGCGATACAACATAATCGTTTCACCACAGTATATTCTCTAAAGTTGAATTAGTGAAAATTGCTCCACCCATTAAATTAGTAGAAAAAAATAGTAATTTATTAGTGAATATTTACTATTTCATTAGTAGTCTTTAAAAAAACTACTAATGAAATAGTGAATATTCACAAATAAATTAATAGTTTTTTTCTACTAATTTAATGGGTTAAAAAACTATTAACGAAATAGTGAATATTCACTAATAAATTAGTAGTTTCTTCTACTAATTTAATGGGAGGAGCATTTTCACTAATTCAACTTTAGAGAGTATACTGGTGGAGAAACGATTATGTTGCATGGTATAGCATATCGCTAAGGGTAATTTTCTATTGCCCCATAGCGAAGAATTTTTTATTGCACAACGTTTCCACATTCAAAGTGTACAAACAAACAAAACTTATCGCTATGGCGTAATATAAAATTACCTTTATAGCGATATGCGTTGCGATGCGACATAATCGTTTTACCACAGTATATGTCACATCAAATCAAAATTTTGTCCTAAATGGTACTATTCGTCCTAAAAAAATACCTGTATTATGCGGTGATAAACATTTTATCGTATACTAGAATTCGACACGTGCGCTTCGCGCGCTGATTTTATTTTTTTTTTATTTTGCTAATAATTTGTTAATAAAGCTATCAAAATGGTCAAGAATTTATGCAAATACATATATGTGGCTTCTAGGAATGACGACGTAACTACATTTTACGTGTTTTCGAGAAATTACCGTTTTAAAATTTCTGTCATTCATGATCGAGTATCTACATAATGTATGTACCTTGTGCATTAAGGTACTCAACTCTCAGCCAATCGGAGCCAATCTTCGGCTTCGATGCTTAATGGTGAGCAAATTACATGCGTGGACCTCATATCCCCTGACTACTGGAGTTTACAAGTTATTTAAATAATCGTTTTGCTTATTTTTTTATGTCTACATAACTCCCTTACATGCGTGGATCTCATATCCCCCGCCTACTTGTACTAATACATGTTTCGTAATTATAGTTTCAAAAAATTCTATTTTGTAATAGTTTGTTAAATAAATAATCCGGTTTAAATTAATTATTTGATTATTTTTGATATCAGATTCGTGATTAGCAACCCTAAAAACAAAACATAATACAGTTCCGTACTTATAGTTTCAAAAAATTATATTTCTCAATAATTTGTTTAAATAATTTTGTTTAAATTCATTATTACATTATTTTTTATATCAGATTCGTGATCACCGCCTATAAAAACCGCAAGTTTGTTGTATTTTGTGTCTCAGATTGAGCTACATTTGAAAGCGGTAGTCCCGAGTATAGTGTAATAGGAGCTACATTTAATATTTGTCATTATAAAGTTAATTTAATCTAATAAATTATTTTGTGATTGTAACTTTTATTCTTGTAATAAAGTATATTTATATTGTAATTTTGATAGTTAAAAAATAGTTTATGTATATCTATATAGGAGTTTTAAAAACTTTAGACAAATATGTATTGCATTTATCCAATCTATAACCCTATAAATCTATATAGATGTAGAATGACCGACTAAAAAGTTTTGGTCACGTCATGAATTTTAATTTTAATCTAAGTTTTGCTTAAAAAAATAGTTTAAATATAAAAAGTTTATTTTAAGAAATATACGATACGAGTTTTAAAAACTTTAGACAAATGTGTTGCATTTATCAATATCAAATCTGTTAAAATGGCGATAAGCATCATCAGGAACTTGACAAAGTATGGTCATTTGCTTCATATTTTCGACGGTCTTGCGACGGTCTTAAGACGGTCGCATGACCGTCTTATGACGCGTATCACAGTCACGTTGCATCTCTGCGCATGCAACACGACGCAACATCTGAATGTATACGCCTCTTTAATATTATTATATTACAAATGCAATAATTACAATAATGTAATATACAACAACATGTCAACATAATACAAAATACAATTTACATATTACTACAATATCTGTATTCAAAACTTAATCTAGTTCGCATTTAAAACTCTAGTCCCTCTAACTTTAGCAGACGCAATTGACGCGATTCGAGATTTTCGAGATATACTTCGAGATTTTCGAAAAAAATTAACATGGCGCCGAACATGTCTGGTTGCATTTTATATATAAGGGATCGTTTGGGCTGTGACTCCAATAGAGTACAGAGTGCTGTTTCGCGTGCTGTACGAGTGCTGTTTCGCGTGCCATGTCGTGGCAGCACGCGTGTGGAACGTTTAGTATTTATATCTTATAGTGTAGAAAGGTCTCGCCAGTTATCCTCTGCGCATGTGCGCACCACCAGTTGATCTCGGAGAAATGTAGCTATGTTAACTTCTGACAAAAATATTCCCTCTATGTAAAATGCAACCAGACATGTTCGACGCCATGTTGATTTTTTCTCGAAAATCTCGAAGTATATCTCGAAAATCTCGAATCGCGTCAATTGCGTCTGCTAAAGTTAGAGGGACTAGAGTTTTAAATGCGAACTAGATTAAGTTTTGAATACAGATATTGTAGTAATATGTAAATTGTATTTTGTATTATGTTGACATGTTGTATATTACATTATTCTAATTATTGTATTTGTAATATAATAATATTAAAGAGGCGTATACATTCAGATGTTGCGCTGGGCCCTTTCTACATATGTGTGTTCTGTCTGTTCTAGACAACTTCTCTCTAACTCTGTCTCTGTCTCACATAAACGGAACAGATCTATATGTCTTTGTCGGGAACACACAGACACACAGAACACACATATGTAGAAAGGCCCCCGGGTTGCATGCACAGAGATGCAACGTGACTGTGACGCGCGTCATAAGACGGTCATGCGACCGTCTTAAGACCGTCGAAAATATGAAGCAAATGACCATACTTTGTCAAGTTCCTGATGACGCTTATCGCCATTTTAACAGATTTGATATTGATAAATGTAACACATATTTGTTTAAAGTTTTTAAAACTCGTATCGTATATTTCTTAAAATAAACTTTTTATATTTAAACTATTTTTTTAATAGCAAAACTTAGATTAAAATTAAAATTCATGACGTGACCAAAACTTTTAAGACGGTCATTCTACATCTATATAGATTTATAGGGTTATAGATTGGATAAATGCAATACATATTTGCCTAAAGTTTTTAAAACTCCTATATAGATATACATAAACTATTTTTTAACTATCAAAATTACAATTTAAATATATTTTATTACAAGAATAAAAGTTACAATCACAAAATAATTTATTAGATTAAATTAACTTTATAATGACAAATATTAAATGTAGCTCCTATTACACTATACTCGGGACTACCGCTTTCAAATGTAGCTCAATCTGAGACACAAAATACAACAAACTTGCGGTTTTTATAGGCGATGATCACGAATCTGATATAAAAAATAATGTAATAATGAATTTAAACAAAATTATTTAAACAAATTATTGAGAAATATAATTTTTTGAAACTATAATTACGGAACTGTATTATGTTTTGTTTTTGGGGTTGCCAATCACGAATCTGATATCAAAAATAATGAAATAATTAATTTAAACCGGATTATTTATTTAACAAACTATTACAAAATAGAATTTTTTGAAACTATAATTACGAAACATGTATTAGTACAAGTAGGCGGGGGATATGAGGTCCACGCATGTAAGGGAGTTATGTAGACATAAAAAAATAAGCAAAACGATTATTTAAATAACTTGTAAACCCCAGTAGTCAGGGGATATGAGGTCCACGCATGTAATTTGCCCACCACTAAGCATCGAAGCCGAAGATTGGCTCCGATTGGCTGAGAGTTGGGTACCTTAATGCACAAGGTACATTATGTAGATACTCATGAATGATAGAAATTTTAAAACGGTAATTTCTCGAAAACACGTAAAATGTAGTTACGTCGTCATTCCTGGAAGCCACATATATGTATTTACATAAATACTTGACCATTTTGATAGCTTTATTAACAAATTATTAGCAAAATAAAAGAAAAAAGAAAATCAGCGCGCGAAGCGCGCGTGTCGAACTCTAGTTATACTAAAACTTCGAAGATAAGGAAGAGGGAACAGCCATCGAATATCGAATTGAAAGCCTTATCAAAAATGCAGGTTGAAAATGTTAACATGAAAACATCCATTGTAGCCAGAATCAACATCATTATAATGAATTTTAATATGTTACCTAAACAAAAAAGGCCTAGCTTTTCTAAAAATAATGAAAATTTTTAAAAATTATTAAAAAATAATGATTCTAATTTTTCATCTTGTATTAGTAATTTTTTTAAGTTTAATAAGAATGTTTTTAGATTCCTTTTTCAAATTTTATGAATTTTAAGTACTGCAACGAGTGAATATAATTAAATTCAATCGTAAAAAAAATGCTTTTTATTATTCTTTATTAAATTTTGTGGAATACTACCATTGCTGCCTTTTGCTTGTAATTTTGTATCTTGTATGGCTGTTCCCTCTTCCTTTTCTTAGAAGTTTTAGTATAAATATTTTTGTCAGAAGTTAACATAGCTACATTTCTCTGAGATCAACTAGCGGTGCGCACATGCGCAGAGGATAACTGGCGATACCTTTCTACAATATAAGATATAAATACTAAACGTTCCACACGTGTGCTGCCACGACATTGCACGCGAAACAGCACTCGTACAGCACGCGAAACAGTACTCTGTACTCTATTGGAGTCACAGCCTTGGGTCTGCTACACGCCACCACACACCACTACAATACACCCCACCACACGCATAGTCCGGATGTTCCACTCCGTTCCCCCTAGTATACCAAGTTACCGATTGAGTACAGAAGAATAACAAATGCGACTGCCTCTCTTTTCTATTACGCTGTCAGCACTGTATTCTTTATTGCAAATCCCCGAAGAAAGGTGTATAAGTATAAAAAGGTGCATATAAATTTATTGTTTTGGAGAAGATGAATCAAAATATAATCAGAATTTATTGTGCACCTACGGTGTACTATACTTATGGTGTACTATTTGTATGCAAGTGGCACAAGCAAGGGTAGTTCATAATTAAATTTTCACAGCTCCTGATATGATTACAGAGCACAATAAATGATGATATTTTTATTCATCTTCGCCAAAACAATAAATAAGTACACCTTTCTTCGGGGATTTGCAATAAAGAATACAGCGTTGACAGCGTAATAGAAAAGAGAGGCAGTCGCGTTTGTTATTCTTCTGTACTCAATCGGTAACTTGGTATACGAGGGGGAACGGAGTGGAACATCCGGACTATGCGTGTGGTGGGGTGTATTGTAGTGGTGATGTGTGGTGGCGTGTAGGCAGACCACAGACCAGGGTTGCCAGATTTGGCGATTTGTCGCCAAATTGGCGATTTCCAGATATCAATGGCGACTGATTTTTATGGTTTGGCGTTGGCGATTTTTAGGCGATTTTAAACAAGCTCTTGCTCTTTTTGGCGATTTTAAGGAAAACTCTTGCTCTCTTCAATCCACGCTCAAGCGCAACGGCGCGCGCACTCTCTCGTTTATAAGGTATACCTATATATATAGCAGAGCGCGCGCCGAACCTCCGCGCCGTTGCGCCAATGTTTTATGACGCGCGCACTTTGTCAACACGGGAGCACGCGCCGCGCTATCGCTTCCCAAAATCCTAACTCCTGTAGTCCCGCCCTTCCTACTGTTTATACCTATATTTTGAAAGTCGGAGGACGTCTGGATGTATGTATGCGTTTCACGCCGCTGGCACATCGGCCAATCCCAGCATCTCTTTACGGTAATACAGCGCCACCCCGAGTTTATAATTGGAAACATGTCTCTGTCTATCTTTCTTTAACACATGGTGTTGAACAAAGACAGGAAGATACGTGTTCTTACTTCTTACTTTCCCAGTGCAGAGCTTTTTACTCGAGTGTGGACTGATTATAGATTTTAAAAAGTGCAATGGCGTCAAAAAATTCGAAAACCACAAAAGGAAAAACTAAAGAAAGTGAGGAGAAGCCAAATCATTTAATTATTTTAATAAGTAACAAACAATATTTTTAAAAAATTAAAAATTGCCACTTGCTAATGATTCCTTTAAAAAATTTAATATTTTTTTATTATTTGGTTTGAGAGAAATCTTTTAATTTTATATAGAAACTCAATTTTCTTATGTTATTAGAATATGTAACCTAACAGTCCTAACACCTGCTTTCTCCAAGTATAGATTTAAAGGTTATGATTTTTTGTTAAAAAAACATTTTTTTGTTTACGTAGAACTAAATAACAACGGTATTTACAAGTCTATATTGTGGAGATATTTTTGGCGATTTTTAATTTAAAGTTGGAGGCTTTTGGCGATTTCTCTCTGAATAGATGGCGATACAAGTTGGAGACGGTCTGGCAACCCTGCCACAGACCCAAATGCGCATCTACGTATATCACTGTAGAGCAACTCCGGACAGATAATTTTGAAGCGATTTGAAAAGTCGTACCGCAGTTTCCGCATTTCGGAATCGGCGTTGTTATTTGTACGACAGATCTGTCGTACAAATAACCATAACCAACTTAGAAACATGTAAAAACCACTGTTTTGAGAGTCTGATATGGAAGGGACTATTATTTCTTTAGTCAAACGTCAATCCTTGCCTATTTTTTCTTTAGTCAAGCGTCAATTCTTCGACTAAAGAAAATTGAAGGTTATAGGTATACCTATCTACAGCGATCTGGCGTACAAATAACAACGGCCCTTTGTTGTAAATCTGTGCGTTTTGTGTATTTTTACTAAAACTGTCGACAAAACTTAAACAAGTGAACAAAATGCATAGGCAAAATAATTCAGATAGCAAAAGAATGGAGCCAGCAGTAGAATTAGAAAGTCAGTTCATTCTGCGTTTACCACCGGTAGTACATTCTAACCTTAAATGATACTTATTTTATCCTATTATTTATAAGAAGTACTTTTTAAAATGAAGTTGTTTTTTTCTTAATTTAGGAACCTGCAAAAATATTGAAAGAAACTTTACGGCAAGGATTACCTTTGAAGGATAGACTGAGCATTAAAATAGAAAATGATATGCGATATGGAGAAGTGAGATTTGATCACTGGTTACTTCATGCTAAAGTAAGTTTTTTTTATTAACATTTTATGTTCTTAATATAAATTTATTGGTATCTAAAATTCACATAATTATATACACATTGATATATGGAAAATTTATATATTCAAACTTCAAGAAAAAAAGTATAAGTAGTTTACAGATTCCGAACTCGTAAAATTTACACTAGAATCAAGTACCTAACCTAGATATGTGAAATATTGATACAAATATGACAAAAACATGATAAAAAATTTGTCCTTGTATTATAGGTGCTAGATTTACCAACAATTATTGAATCAATGAAGACAATTGATAATAAAAGTTTCTACAAGACTGCAGATATTTCTCAAGTGAGTATATATATATATACAGTATGTATTAATATAATATATTAATCATTGTAGAGATATATTTTTATTTTTATAGATACTTATTTGTAAAGAAGAAGATGATCAAACAACCACAGATGAAGAATCACCTATAAGACAAAAGAAAAAAGATCCAACTAAAGTTGATAAAAAGTTTCTTTGGCCCCATGGAATAACACCACCAACAAAAAATGTGAGGAAAAGAAGATTCAGAAAGACCCTCAAGAAAAAATATGTAGAAGCACCTGAAATTGAAAAGGAAGTTAAACGTTTATTGAGGGTTGATAATGATGCTGTAAATGTAAGATGGGAAGTCATATGCGAAGATGAAGATACAACAAAACCAAATGTTGTTTCATCAAGCGGAACAGTGAAAGCTAAAAAAGAAAATGTGAATGATACTTCACAAAGTGTTGATGTTGGTAAGTTATCTTCATCAAGTAATATTTTTCTTGGAGATCTATCATAAATATATTAATTGATTATTTATAATGTTTTTTATTTTATTTTAAGCTGAGCACGATATCTTTGGAGAAGCTCTTAGTGACAGTGACGACGATGATGAAGATACTCATGTTAATATCATGGAATTAGATGAAAACAGTCATTTGTCAGTAGATAGCAGAGTTTCTGATTCAAATTCAATGCAAGTTAGATATTCAGAACAATCAGCCAATATTCTAACAACTAGTAGTGGCCCATTAGTTACAGAATTTAGTAAAGAAATGTTTGAAACAGAAGAAATTATAGAAGATATAAAACCTGACATAGAAGATGTTAAAATACCAAAAATAGAAGGTTTTGATGCTTATGAGATGTCAGAAAGCTATTTGGAATCTCAAAATTCAATGATAAATAAAGGTAATTTATGTCAAATGTAATAAAATAGTTCATTTTCTAATTAATCTTTTTCGCATGTTGGGTTGGGTTAACAATATTTTATGTTAACAGATTCTATTCAAGCACGCCGTGAACAGTTGAAAGCTGAAATTGCCAAGTTGCAAGAACAAAGGCATCAACAGGAAGAGACTGTAGGCAATATTGAAAATATGAAATTAAGAGAACGATTCCAAGAAATCATTGATAATTTCCTAGTACAAGAAGCTCAAAAAGTCCAAGAGGTATATTTTATATTTATTTTTTTTTAGATAGAAATATATAACGTTTTAAAGAACATAAAAACTGACAAAAGATATATTTTTGTAGCTCAATGAGTTGAACGAGATGGAAGAAGCCGCCCAATAGCAATATGTAAATTATATTTATTAAAATCAATTTTATGGAATTTATTTTATATGTTTGAACATATAAAAAATTACTGAAGAGAGATACAGCACAAGTATAAAATAACATACAAAAACCAAGATTTCTAAATCGAGAAATTTATTCATAATCTGTAATTTTCTACGATTTGTTATGATTTGTTTGACTTTAGCTTTATTTATCTTATATTTAGCTTTATATTAGCTTGTACTTAGCTTTAGTGATAAAAAAAAATAATTTAAAATTTATTTAATGATAACTAAAATCATTATTTGCTTTTCTGTAAATATAGACTTTTTTTAAAAATTCGTTGTATTATTTTTATTTAAAAAAAATTCAAATTAAGTTTTCTTATTTAAAATAGTCTTTTATTTAGTCTTATATTAGCTTGTACTTTTTGTTTAAAATTTTGATTACAAAATTACGCGTTGAAGTTGAATTCAACTCCCAAGGTCGCGTGAGCGCTAGAGATATTCGAAATATATTTTGATTACTACTGTATCCTCTTTATCATCCACACAATCATCATAGAAACACATAATCACAAACAAAGACGAAATTGTGTCTCACCGCGCTGACACCGGTGAATTTAGAAAAATGATTTTTAGATGAGCAGAAAGTTTACTCTAAACTACCAGGCCCGTGCGTACATATGTAAACGTCAATAGATCAGAGCTCGAACTTTCTGCGCGCGCGTCAAGTGGCTAAAAGTTTAATGCGCCCGGTCGTAAAGCTGTAATGATGACACACGTCAGGCTAATAAATTTTTGCTCGCGCAGTATAGCTCATGTCCGCGCGCATCATCCATCAGGCCGGAAGCAACGTTCTATTTTTTCTCTCTGCGGCCTATTGCTCATGGGAGCGTGCGAAGGATCTCGCGCGCGTCAGTATATACATCGTGTACCTCCACATTATCTCTTTCTCTCCCGCAGAGCTTGCGCGCCTGCACCGAGGAGTCGATTGAATTAAGGGGGGAACCCTGCGCGTAGCGGCACGGATATCGTGTACCATCGGGATAATTTGCGGCTGGCGCAATTTGCCAAGGACGAAAAAGAGAGCGAGCGAGAGAGAAAGAGAGAAGAGTTGGAGGGAGAAAATGAATGTGTCGTTGCTGCTGATGCTACTGCTTATGCAATAGACGCTAGCGGTACTGCAACCAGCGGCGGCGGCGGTGTTTTGGAGCACGAAGGGATACGAAAAGCTCCGCGTGCAAGCGGTGCAGCCTACTCTGGTAACAAGTTGTTGCCAGAGTAGGATTATATATAATCTTTTTATATAAAAGATAAAGCAACTTTTGGTATATATGAATGGGTAATTAGGAAGGGAATTAGCATTTTACTTGACAAAGGATTATATACGCGAGCTTTTGTCAGAGTCGAAAATCTTAGTGTATTGTGCAATAGGTATTGTGTATCTTTACAAGATACTCGATTAATTGCGCAATCTTGAATGTGAAACTTATGGCATTTGAACTTTGCTGACTAATCGCTCCGAACTAGCTTTATTAAGACAATTTTTTTTCGCTCATCCGATTAGTCTTTCTAAGTTTAAGTAGGTAACCAAAGTCGCGAAAGATTCGTTTCGGATTCAATTATAACATGTTCTATAAATTCTTAGAAGCTTATTTCATTTCAACTATCAACTGTAATTATTTTTCATCATTATTTAGTAGTGGATATAATGTATTTTTTATAGAATTCTTAAAATAAAATTGTGCTGTTAGTTGATTAGTGGGTTTATATATTATATAAATGAATTTTGCCATTTGCATTTGAACTGCAGCATATGATACATCGTTTAAATCAAATATTTTAATAAAAATTAAAATATTCATATCAGAGTTTTGAGAAATGAATAGGATTTGTGTGATAGTAAGTATATGAGGATGCTAGATGTCTATAGCAATGGGTTTACAGCGACGAGTTCCAGTAATAACAAGTAACTTTCTCTACACACAGCATTGTTGTAGTGTTGTAATTAAATGGTTGATGATAAATTATCTTAAGATTAAAAATGTAGATTTCGTATTGGTATCCTAACTGTTTATATGATAAAAAGTATAGTAAGTACACTTCACTACAATGGGAAATACGGATTGAGAAGTCAGTTTTGGACTTTTTTAATTCAAATGGTGATATCCAATTTTATGTAAAAGAATTAACGAAATGTCAACATGAATATAACAGGATTAATAAATAAGTAAATTTTTACTAAAAATGTATACTCACACCCAGCTAAATATTCTCGAAACTTTTCGTAAAACATGAATAATTTTCCCTATGTAAATGATATGTTTACGTGATTTTAAATTCTCTTCTATTTTTTTCAATCCCGGCTTTTTGTGCATCTCATTGCGTAAGTAGAATTAATGATTATCGACACGCGCGTCCATAATAACCGCATTATGCTTTCCGTGAAGCAAGGAATAAGGCCACTTTGCTTTTCAACTCCGAGATGAATCAAAGAGCTATGTGTAAACAATGATTTATATTGCATGCATATGTTACGTATTGTAATAATCTGGACAATATGTATGACGATATTTTAAACTGTTCGAGAAAACATTATATCTTTACTTTGTTTCAATAGGTTCTCGTATTAGTTATAATATAACTTGTGTGCATATATAAGAAAAAATATCGTGTTGACATGCGACATCATTATTGTCATGCATTTTTTTATATTCTATTTATAACATCGAAAGCTCGCAAATATGTAAAATTGCGAATAAAAATATCATAGGTAAATTTTTTAGTAAAAGTATTATGTTCCAAGAATTTATATGTTATAACTGCATTCAAGACACAGAATAATCAGTTTAGCCAGCAAAGTTGATGATTTTTAATAAAAAAAAATCTGTCAAGTATTACGTAATTGAAATTATTTGAAAATATTATATGAATATTAGAAATAAAGATATATTAACAGCACGCAGGGTTACCAAGCGTACATCCGTCTAACCATTAACTACGCTTAACGTTAAACTTTGACGATCGGTCGAGAACCAGTGCAATCAACGTCGTCTACCCACTACAAGCAGTATGAGAATAATAGAGACAACTGTTATTGTACATAAATGACAGTTATTTTCGAATATAAATAGCGCTAAAAATATATTTGTCTTTATAGACTAGTTCTACTATATTTCAAAAAGATATAATTAATTAATAATTCTAAATATTATGTAATATAGGGAAGTATAGACACTACGTCAGTAATATTTAACTGATAAATTATAATTGATCAAAATTATTTAATAGGGCATTTCTTGTGCTTTATTATTGACAAAAAAAGACTTTTAAAGTATTATGATGTACTTTCTTTCAAATCACAAAAATCTAAAAAAGTGAATAAAATTTCATTAACTTTAACGTAGTATAAAACTAATTGTAAATGTATGTAAGGTTTTAAGATTATATAGACGTAATTTCATTTCTCTATCTTTTAATTGTTGTTATCTTTTAATTTATTTTACTATTATCCTTTACACTTACTTATAAATAAGTAATTTTATTTTAACAATCTTATAGATTTTTTAATTCGGTAAATAGTAACATAAAATGTATGTTTTGAAATGACTGTGTGATACTTTTTTAATAACTGCCGAAAGAATCATTTCAAATATAGGAATTGGCAAAGAAAATAGTGTTCCCGTGTAAAATTCGTTTGTATTAAATATACCTGTACTGAAATAGTGCTATTTCAATTATCTTGCCTCTATAATTGAGGCTACAACACATTGATAAAAAAATTTGTCTTTTTTCTTAGAATAATTGCACTACTAATTTGCACATGCCAATATTGTTAGTGAAATATTCGTGAAATTGCTAGTATTATTATAAGCCTCAGGAAAATGCAGAACTCTGACTTTAACTTGACTAATTTTGCGACGATAATTATTTATTCTACAGTTTTGGTAGTAGATAACGTAAATGTAAGGCATAGTAAGGTAAGTCGAGGTAAGACGCTTTGAAATAATAATACTACGCTTGTCTTTCATTTTGTTAGATTATTAACAAGATGTTATTATTATTATTGATAAAGTGTTTGTAGATAATTAGTAGGGGGCTATGCCCCCCTGCGCACCTCGCTTCGCTCGCAAAAAAGTAAATTCATTTTAATTACTTTCACATTTTCGTATGTTTAAAAATCGTCTTAATAGGTCTAACTCATCAACAATTGGTTGTACATGAAAATTTTACCTGGAAAAAAGTTTTGTTTTGATGTTATCTACAACTTTAGTATTCAACGTTTCTATGTAAAATCAAATCCTGTTAAATAATAAGTAAAAATCGACTACTCCAGGTGTTTATAGGCGTTAAAAGTTGTTTTTATACAGGCTTAGTTCGTCAGGAATGCATTGCACATGAAAATGTTAAATAAAAAAAAGTTTTGTTTTAATATTATTTACAAATTTTGTATTTAAATTTTTGTGTAAAATTAAATGCTGTAAAGCAATAGCCGAAAATTGAATTCTTTATGTTTTTAACTCTTTTTCGCTATTATATTGAAAAAATATTGATGTAGTAAAGAATCTTCAATATGAAAAAGATCTCTTTTAATTACTTCTATCAAAAGCATTAAATTTTTACTGAAAATTAATTTTGTACACATTATGCTTGAAAATCGATTTTTCAAATTTTTATTTGCTATGGCGTTTTTGTATTTGGCAATGGATTCGGTTCAATATCCTTCCAAATTTTTTATAATATATTCATAGTATTTTATCGATAAGTAATAAAACACAAATCTTATGAATAGTTACTTATTTATAAAAATATTTTCACCAGCTAGGGTTATACTTAATACATTCGTGATTATATATACATCAAAAGAAATAAAGTACATTTATATTTAATTGGGTGTAATTTAATAAAAACTGGAAAATCTCACGAACAGTGGTACATAGACTAAATTAAATGAGGAGAAAGTGATAAACAATCTGTTAGGCGCAAAAAGGAATGGCTTATTAATGTTTTGATAATTCGATTCGCTAACATTCAACAAATTTTTTGTTGCCTTCTGTAATTGTTTAAAACCGATACTTTACATGGCTAAAATTGATAGTTATTTAAGCATATTAAATATAAAAAATATCTTTAATTTTACAGTTTGTATGACAAATATCTCTATTCATTAAATGACCGATTTTCATACGCTACAGACATATTCTACATATATTTGTAGTACTCCGATTATTTATACATATTATTAATACAGTCTTAAATATACGCGATTGAATTTTAATAATAGCATTTATTGAAATAGTTTACTTTCCACAAATAAGAAAAAATTGTTATCAACTAGTAAGTTGATAATAAGTATTTGAGTTATCGGTTCAATTTGTTGCAGATCTTAAGGATGATGTAATACCGTGTGATAAGAGTTCTTATATCAGTACTTATGTACTTTTTCTTACATTACATTAAATAAAATTTAATTAAACGATAATATTTATTGGAAAAAAACGTTAGAATTCAAAACGTTCTACATAGGGGGTGAAGTGTATTACTGAAATGACATTTAATCGACATAAATCTATGTACTTATACACGATATATAATAATTTCATTTTACAATCTGCAGAAATTTTGAGTAGTAAGAAGTTTAATAACATGCCTTCGGAGAGCTCTACCGCGCTCCTTGATATTATTGTTAAGAAATATTGGAACTATTTCAATATTTTTCATAACTTTTATAACTTTCTGCTATTTTGTAGAAATTAAATTTTTATAAAATTATTAGAAATTATTTTACAAGTGATTAGGGATTAGTGTTAAACACAAATTAATACATATTTTAGGAGATGCACGACTATTATGATGGTTTACTGAAGTGTGATAATAGAATTCAATAATCGAAGAATTTTGGTACTTCATTTAGGTACTGTTTGAGAAAAAATAATTTTAAACATATATTAATAGTATATAAAATTATAGTGATATTCAACAATTTAAAAAATTAAAGTAAATAAAAATTAATGATTCGTTATTGCCAACATAAATTATTCAGGTCGTTTTAATTTAGTAAATTTATTGGAATTCTCCATCAGCCTACACGTAGAATATTTGCTAAAAGTCTCGTGTCAGACTTCGCTTCAAAGTGTAGATTTTTTTAGTTTGACCGATCTCCTTCATTCAATTGGTTTCTTATGACTAGTGCAAACCGGTCTACTTAGAATACATGTACTCTTCAATTAGGATCAATTAGAAAAAGTCTGTTTAATTTATCCTGGAACAGATTTGAAGATACCGCACATGCGATAATGTTTATCGAACCGATATAATGATTCAACAGTATATTTAATATTAAAATTTAGGTTATAAAAAATGTTATGAAAATATTGTTTTTATATATTCATACTTGATAAAACATTATTTTTAGTTGTGTAGAGAAGATAATACAAGTACTTTTAACGTGCAGTATTTTGTTAACAAATTTTTATTACGTAAATGTTGTTTATACAATATTTGTAAATGCCTTTTTGACTCTCCTTCATGTCAATCACTTAAAATAAAAAGTTATTGCATGCAATTTGTTTAAAATTGTTTTCTTGGTAAAAGATTTACTGTATTTTCATGTCTATTTAATTAATAGTTTTTCTTAACATGCTTGCAAAAACATACATATTTTCCGCTTAAACTGCCCGAATTACCCAGAGTTACTTTACATAGACGTTTTATACAGATATCAATGTAACATATATTGATAATATTATTAATAAAATAACTTTCTTTCTAATCGTATAAAATTTCATTATTTTGTTAACACTCGCGATTCGAGTCATTTGAAAATCCGCCAGTACTTATAAAAAATATAAATAGTTTTTTGTATAGCTTTCGTATTTTGTCAATTATCACATTTGCTGCTACTGGGCCGTTTCCGTTGCCAAAGTTATTACGAAAATCCTATTAATTTTTTAGAAGTGTTTAACATACGTGTTTTATAGTCAATGATTTAACACAAATTGACAACTTTAATTTACAGAGCTTATTAATGAAGTTTGCTAATTGCATTTAACGTTGTTGATCAACACTATAATTCGTAAAGAAAACTTAAGTAAAGTTCCATCACGAATCGATTGCTGCCTAGTATTTGTTTGGTTTAAAATGTTCATATTCA
This sequence comes from Torymus aiolomorphi, assembly GCA_036365515.1. Taxonomy (NCBI): domain Eukaryota; kingdom Metazoa; phylum Arthropoda; class Insecta; order Hymenoptera; family Torymidae; genus Torymus; species Torymus aiolomorphi. Next base: position 123,049,980 of record CM070877.1, on the reverse strand, counting down.
CGCGCGAGTTTGACACTCCTTCTCGGAACAAACTTTATCAAACGTGTGTAAAACAGCAAGACAATTACATTCGCCGAAACACCTCCTACAAAGTTCAGTCACAATAGCGCTCTCTCGTATACGAGTATAAATAAAAGTTGTAAAACTAGACGCGCTGTGCTCTTATGAGTCTCTCTTATCGAGAGACCGCGACCGCTCGCTACATAATACGCGCACGAGAGGTATTTACTTCGTTATCCGAGTTCTTCGGCTCATTGTTCGCCTCGTCGGCCTTTATTCGTCAGAGCATGCGCGTGCATAGCGCTGTCGTGTATAACGCATCTGATGTGTGTGTGCGTGCGTGTCAGTCCCGAAGTTTGGAGCTTAGATTGTGTGTCTCACTCGCGTGCGTTGAGTGCAATTTCGATCTGCCGATCTGTCGCCACGGCCCTGGACTTGCTTTAGTCTCGTGCTCTTATCGGCAGACGCGTGCGTGCATATTCGCGGACACGAGGAGTCGGGAGATTAGGATTCGTGCAAATAGATAAGGGGCTATATAATAGACGACGATGGACCGAGATGCATGAATAACGCTGACTTTCTTTGCTTTGTGTACGGCTCCCGTTTACCCACTTTTGGTGGCGTTTTATCTCGATTTTCTAAATATTTGAAAAGGCGTTACTTATATAGTTATCGATACTTGCAACGTTATAGTAATACGTTGTCTGTTGCAATTGTTTATGCTTTATATAATATTATCTTCATGATAAACAGTATAATTAAATGTATAATAATGGCATTTAGCATATGAGCTCGACCGTATATTTTTATCATTTTTCCGGTGTCGTAATTATCTACGTACTTAACGAGCGTCATGCAAGTTACCACGAAAATTAAAGTACAGCGCTCCTTCAGAATACCGCCGCCGTGTGTCCTTTTCTATCTCGTAAACAGCTCGTTAGAGTAAGAGAGACACATAGCGGCGGTATTCTGAAGGAGTACTGCAATACGAATTTCGAGAAAGTCGGAAAAATGATTCGATCCGCTTGTTATATATCACTCTGAATAGAACGAACAAAAAACTACGTGTGATGCGTATCAGCGTATGTTGTAAGCAATTTATCTCGTGCGTCGTTTTGCAGCGCAATCCAGATTTCTGGCATAGCTATTATAAGCGCCGCGATCCTTGCGTGCGACGATCATCAGCTTTACTCGATCCTCCTTAACGAGCGCGAAACGAAGACTGCCAGCCAACTCTTTCTCTCTCTTTCTCGCTGCTTGATTTTCTTTGTCTCTAGCTTTGCAATTCCCGTCTGATCTTTTTTTTTCTCATTCTTTCGCATTCATTGTTTACCTTTCATTTCATTCTCTATTTTCTTCCGCCGAGCTTTTCTTGTTTACGCTTTTTTCCTGCTGTTCGTCACTTTTTTTTGTTCCTTTCTTTACCGCTACGTATGATTAATTCGAACCAACATAATTAGAACAGCGTTTTCTTGCTTCTAAATATTTTATATGGATGTTTTGTCATCTGGAAGCTTACCTGCAGTTAACTTGCTCTTTTAATGAACGTATTTCAGAGTGCTTTTACCATTGTGAACTCATTTCGTAAGTGGACAAAGCTGTCCTCTAACAATTGCTCGTTTCGTGCTGCAAAAATATCCATTTACTCTTGTTTATCAGGATAAATCACTTAAAAAATAATATAGAAAAATGAGAAACTCGCAAGCATTTTTTAAAGAACTAGCACATATTCGTACATAATTTTTAAATTCTTATTTTATTCGCAATTTTATACAAACTACGTTATTATACTGACCATTATTCGCAAATTCCAATACGACCTTCCATTATTTACATAAGGCACCCAATAAATCGTAATAAAACAAAATAGCGCACGATACGAAGAACGAAAAAAAAAATCATCATCATCGTGCGCCAACGAGCCGTGGTACATGATGATATCTACCTCCCGTGTACAACAACCATCTCTCTCCCTCATCTACGGTCCATCGTCACTCCTCCCCTCTCCCCCTCCCACCCTCGCTTACAGCTTACTTCTGCAGCGCGTCGGGAGATGCACTGCACGACGCTTGCGCGGTATACACGCGCTCGCTCGCACCCGCGCGGCAACCTCTCGGCGCGCATAAGTAGCGCAACGCGAGCCAGGAGCTGGCCAGTGCACCGCGCAACGTTCTTCCCTGCTCGTCTAGTATACATACATATATCTATACACACACACGGTGCGCCATCGTCAGTCTCTCTCGTCTATTCGCACACGGCCGACAGCTCGTGCGACGACACGGTATAACACACGGTCGGTGCGTCGTGATTCGGAGGCTGGACGACAAAGAGCAGAGAAAGCAGCAGGGAGCTGGATTTTTGTCCGAAGGTCAGTGTCGGCGGTGATTTTTATATAGAGAGCTTTCCTCGCCGGGGCGGCTGTAATAGAGAGCACCTGTAGAAAGGGAGCGGCAGAGATGAGGGTCGGGTAGAAGTGGGCGGACAAGGGCGCGCGGAAACTGGAGCAGATAGTCGACATGACGCGGGGTGCCCGCGACGCGCTTGTTGCATTTCCATTTCTCTTTAGCGCTGCGCGCGGACTGCTCGATTATAGATTTATTACGCACTTTCGCGCGAACACGAGGTGGTGGAAATATAACCGAGGTGCTCGCGCTTTCAAAGCAATGATTTGCGGGCTTTCGGCTTATGTAACGACTATGCGACAATCACTTGCGAACGAATGTATATAGCACTTTTGTTTATGATTTTTCTTTTGACCAACTGTTCCGATCCGCGTGTGGGTGTGTGTTTTATCGCGGATTTTGGCATCAGGCGCGGTGGTCGGAGAGAATTTTATTGTTCGTCTATACTCACTGGCAAAATACTCATTTATAGTACGCGTAATCACTTTGGAATTGCAGAGGAAAATTTGAGCGAAAGAAATTACTATATGATTATGTATATAACGCGAAGAGGAAGATTAGAAGGTTCGCGCGCACATTTTTTTCTCCACAGTTTGAGAACAAGTTATGAAGCATTCTTGCTATTTTAAGAAAAATGTATTACTTTTTATCGAGGGTTTGTGGCATTTTGTTGTAAAAACAGAATGGTGCAAACGAGTGAGAATATTGGATCGTTACAAATTAAATTTATACGATAATGCGCCAGGTATATTGATGTAATAGCTTGTAAAATTACGAATTGTCCGTATATTAAAGTGATTCGATCAAAATATAACAAACTAACTCATCACAAGTCATTTTAACTGTTAAGCAAAATTGCTCGTTTAAGTAGATGATGGCTAAACTCTCTTGTATCTATAGTATCATTCATTCAAATTATGCAATTGATGCAACATACGGTTGCATCATTCATGAACACAATGTAACTCTGGCATCTTCTTTAAAAATTTAAAAGCAGTACTTATAAATCATACTTTTAATATAATGTATTTATTTTAATCTTTTCTTTTATAACATACTGTGTTAGTCGAGAAGATCAATTGCTGTATATAATCATAAAAAATCATTTTATTAGATTTATATATAGTATGCAAACAAATACATCGTTAATTTAAAGTTATTAACGATAATTACAATGTTAATTATTATAAAGAAAGTAAAATTTCCTCCTAGAATCTATTGAAAAATCTAATACGCTTGGATATCTTAGAAAGAAATATTAAGAGTTCTTCAAAACGCTAGCAGATAAACTTTAAATATAAAAATAGTCCTATAGATACGGATAGGAAGGCCTATGTATGTATTACTCGTGTTCGCGTTTCCTAGAAATGAATCACTTTTGCTAGTCTCTTTAAACGCGAACAAAAAGATTATTTTTATTACTTTAATTCCATTGTAGATAAGTTAATTTTTTGGTAGTAAATTTTTGCTCGTGAAATAATTTATTTATTCATTTTAAAAACGTGTTATTTTTGTTACATTAATTATTTGTTAATTTCTTGACTTTTATTTTTCATTATAATGTTTTTTTTCTTTTTATGACATTGAACCATTTAATTGTATAGTATAATAGATTTACTCTTTAGAATTACTTATTATATATAATTATTCAAAGAAATATTGAGTTTTGATATAGAATCTAAAAGACTCGAGAATCGGAATTTTAATATATAGGGACAATATTCAATATATAGACATTCTATAAAGAGTCCAAGAATTTTTCAATATTTCAAAAAATATAGACAATTTGAAAGTTCATTCATTATAGATATATATATTTATAAACTTATTTTTTTTAACATTTAATTTTGTGTGAAGAAAACTTATGACAAACTAAAAATAAGGTAACTCTGGGTAATTCGGCCATATACCTAATTCGCCCGCACACATTTCCTCAGTCCAAAACATTGTGTTAAAACTTAATTAGACATACAAGTAGCTTAAAAAATGTGAAAAATATGGTGAATAAATTATTTGAAAATCTTTTTCACTGGTTTACAAGAGTATTAATCTGAAAAGTGGCAATATTAGATAGACAAAAATGAATCTCAGTACTTTCAGTTTTATCACATAGGTCCTTTTTCCGAAAATATTTCATTTTGCCGTAGCTTCGTAAATATTTGCATTAGATAAAGTTCTCAAAAAGCAAATGATAGTAGACAATGAGACCTTCAATATCTTTTCTCACGTATCAAAATGTTGATTTGGCTCTAAATTAAACACTATCGATGTTACAGGTAGAACCATGAATACAAATTAAAGTATTTTCAAGTCATAAAATAAGTCAATTGTGATGCATATTTTTATCTGTAACTTTGATGATGTTTAATATTGAGCCAAATCAATATTTTGATACGCGGAAAAAGGCAAATTAAAGGTATCACCTACTTTCATTTTCTTTTTTAGAAATTCACCTACTGCAAATATTTACAAAGATACAACAAAATGAAATTGCAACAATTTTCATTACAAAATTGCCTGAATTACCTAACTACACATGACGAAGTAAAGTCAAAACGCTTTTCTTATATTTTGGTTGCGTGTGAAGTTAATATCACTTCTAGAGCGTTCTTAATTTTTTTTATTGGTAGAAGATGTGCTATATTTTGATGTTAACTAAGTAATTTTTTCTAAACATGCTAGCAGAAATATACGAAAAAAATTTCCGCTTAAGGCGATCGAAAATTGAAATAAATATATGACATATGACATTAATTTTTAATTGCCGATTTAGCCCGAATTAAAATATTTTATTCATTCGTGTTTTTGTTTATGGACTTTAGATGCAAACCGTGTCCATCGATTTAAAATAACTTGAAAGTAAAAATTATTGCCGTATGTAAACGGTAATCGTTGACAAAACAGACTTAGCAGAAAACCAATTTTTCATTCTTTTAGAATCTTGTTTTAAACGAATGGATTCTCGTGACTTTCAAGGAAAATAGTAGGTATATTACGCAACTAGGGAGGTAAAAAGTTGGCCAGTCCAGAGCACGTGTAAATTGTTAACCGAGCCGAAGGCGAGGGTGGGAAACACGAGATGTGGGCTGACCAATTTTTCTCCCATGGTGTGTATACTATTTTTCACCATACCCGGGCCAAAAATAAGCACATTCGCGTTTTTGAGCCGGGAGCTAAAATGGCACTTTCGGCCAGAGTACCTGGTGAAAATATTAATTTATACGCTAACTACATTGCTAGCTTTTAAAGACCTTTTCTCGGTATGCCACTCTTAATAAAAAAAAAAAATTATAAAAATTATGTTTTTATAATTATTTGTTTCTGTTAGAGTGACATACCGGGAAAAGGTCTTTAAAGCTTGCAATATAGTAGCGTGTAAATTAACATTTTTCCTTGAAAGTCATGAGAATCCATTCGTTTAAAACAGTATTCTAAAAGCATGAAAAATTGGTTTTCTGCGTTAACAAAAGACAACCTCTGTTTTGTCAACAATTACCGTCAATCTAAACATAATTAAAACGTCAGCGAAGGCAGCACAGCGCCTCTCAACAGTCGCATTTTATCGTAAGCGCTCCTCCTTATAGGTATTTATTAACGAAAACATTGGGAAAAATTGCGCGAACTATCTAGCGCATGCTCCTATCACACACACGTCGGGTGTCAAGTGTATCGCGTTTCGCGAGCGACAACAATATATTACTTAATTTTATGCGCGTTACACTTCCTGGTTCTCACGGCGCCGCACGCAACGCCGGCAGCAACAGCAGCACCAGCAGCTGATGCTACGATGACGCGACCCTGTGTACGCGGATCAATTCGCGCCTCGCGCTTCTCCCGCGCGCGCATGCATGTATGTAGGTATATACGTCGTAGCGATGTTTTATTTGATGCCGATGGGGATCGTGCTTGCAATTTCTACAGCGTCTCTATATGCACTGTAAATACCTTGTGCAGCATTTGAATGGGTGTAAATAGTTCGGTGGTGTCGGGATTTGCATCGCTACGATCTAATGAAAATGTCTCGGGTATTCATTTAAGCTTTTTGCCAATAGAAAAGCAATTTTTTCGATAAAAGTATCTTAGACAAATATAAACATATACACTTGCCTTCAGTTTAGTAAAAAGTCAAGGAAAGACAGTTCTGCTGATTTCCCTTGAGCCGACACGGACCGCAGCTTCTTATTTCCTGCCCTAAATGTTCTTCTTTAATGTCAAGATCTCAAGTTTTTCAAATAACTTTTTTACACGGTTTTATAGCTGTATTTCCGCTTTTGTTTTAAGCGTAAATATTGTTTAAACATATAGACAACGTGATGCGACTAGACAATAGAAAATATTCTCTTATATTTATGTAGTGCGTATTATACATTGATTATAAAATATAAACACAAATATAATATATATAGCATATATATAGCGTCTGAAGTTATTGCAAGCTCGCAGAACTGATATAAACAGAACAGTCTGCGCACGTGTAATAGGATTCAGTCGACGTAGCGCGACATATAAAGTATAGTTTGTGAGATAAAATGACTGTAATTATAGACTATAATATATTCTACAAAATTGTTCGCGTTGGGAAAACAACTTGAAAAAAGAAACATGAAATTAAGAATTCAAATTGTCAGTTAGTTGAATACCTAAGTCTTACGTGCAAAATTCGGAACGATAACCGTTGTTATTTTAAAACTTGAGTCTAAGCATTTTGTAGTTTTTATCCATTAAATTATTTTCAACAATAGTTCAAATATTAATAGATATATTGTAAAAAATATATGTTTTGCTATAACATGTGCAGATGAAAAATTATACACTGTCAATAAATTAAATTGACATTGAAGAGTTTTATTGGTCAAGCCACAATTTGTTTCATATCATAATTATAATAATCACAGTCAAGGCCGTTTTGTTTTTACTTCATAGATTTGCTAGTAAATTACAAGCTAATAATATTATTTAAAACTTTTTAACTCAACAATGTAGAGATAATAAAGTATTTTTGATTTTAAAAATAATACTTTATTTACAGTATTACTTGATGTAAAATAAATTTTTAAATAAATTTATACCACAAGTTTAAGCGCAATTATGAAACACCTTTCTGTAGTAACCGTCTTTTGAATCCCGGTGTCTCTCAAGTTGCCCCTTCAAGTCTCTATTACGAGAAACATACTCTATTTTTCGCGCAAAGCCAAGATATAATTTGCAATAATTAAAATTCTGAGCGCGCAATTATCAGAAGAGCTCTTCACATTCATGCGCGCGGCACGCGTTAGTTACAAGGTCGCAATCATTGTCGTTGTCAATGAAAACTTTTGTTGACGCTCAGCGCCCAGATGGCTTTTTCCCCGTTTTCAGCCTTTTCGAGCGTATACGATTTGTCCGATTTACGTATTCATAGGCGCTAAATGCTATGCAGTTTTTCTCTCGTCATACTTCAAAATAGACAAACGAAGCGCGTGAGCCTCAGGCATGCGTGTTATAGTTCCGAAGTTACAGCCGAGTCACGTTTATGGCTTTTTTGCAATTTGGAGTGCTGTGGTGACTCACGGAAAAAAGACGAGCTTGCATTTGGTTGAAGGTACTGAGGGGGTTCGCAGGGAGATTTTTCGATCACTAGCCGTGAATCTATTTTAGATTATCGATTTATATGCCAATCACTGGCAACTCGTCAATAAAGGAACACACGTGCACACCTGAACTACAAACGGTTCGCGCTTTATTTTTGTCACATTGTATATTCAATTTTGTTGATTGAAACATTGTTTCGATTGAATGCTTTAAGTTGTCGGTGATATAATGATATAAAATATATGTTTTTTGTTAGTGTTTAAATTAATTTTAATCAAAATTATACGTATGAAGCAATGGAAAGATCTGAACAGTGATTTTACAGTAATATAATTATGTACATACCTAATGAAATTTTATAAAATTTAGAATAAATTTAAATTTTCTGTTTATACCTCAATACGTTTACAAGTGGGTCTCATGTGTCCCTGGTAAAAGGATATTTTTCCTTATATCAGCATTAAATTTATTTAGTTTTTATGACACTATCGCCTAAATTGTTCAGAGCCCCTTGACATAGGGAACAGACTTTAAAATCATTATGTGTAATTTAACAACTTTCATTTATTATTTCCAAATAAGCTGTTATAGCGAGATACTTGCAATACTCTATACTGTGCTACATACACGTAATTATTGTCGTATATCAAACGTAATTACATATCAGCTTCTTAAAATGATTAACTAAAAATGTATATTTTTTTTTATTATTGTCGATTGCAAAAGTAATTAGTACTACTGGGATTACAAAGTTTTTCATCATTTCAGTTAATTTGCTTCTTTAGAGTAAAAATAGCTGTGTCGATAATAAAACACAAATCTCTTGAAAAAAAGAACGTCAGCTATTCTGAAATCGTTCAATACAAAAACTCATCAGAAATGTTAATGAAATTACTGAAGCAGAAAATACACTTTATTGACAATTCCATCTAAAAGAAACAATCCTTTATCTAAAAACGCACAAGAAACAAACCTCAACCTCAGTCATTGACCACTTTTTCGACGTACTTAAACCAATTCTAAAAAAACGCGTCTCCGTCGAATTTCGAGTTTTCCATGGATCGATATAAGAATGTAACGCGCTGTTGATCCGATATATTTGCCGCTCAAGTGTATTCACGGCCTCTGCGGTTCTCTGCGCGTGCATGGGCTTCTTTTCAATTTGGCCCCGCATGGTTTCCATTGCCGCGCTCGGAAAATCACCGCTAAGCGTATTCCTCATTTCACGCCTTTTCCGTGGTCTGTACTTATGACGCTGATGCACGTGCGTATTACCTGCGCGCGCCTTGCTGAATAACCGCATGACACCGTTCTTGGTGTTTGCTTTGATTTTTTTTTCGCCCACACCGAGGTAAACACTTGTTGCGTCGTGTGACTCAATGCAATGCAAATTCCTTTAATGGATGGAATTTTTTCTAACCGCTCGGATGATTTGTTGAGATCAGGATGTTTACACTTGGGATATATTGGTAGAAAATAGTGTATATGCACCATCCAGTGGAAGATCATTTCCCTGTATGCTTCAAATATACTTCGTTATGTACTGTAAAGCAGATACTTATTACATGTTGCTTTTTGTCCAAATTAAAATTCATTGAAGTAACACTGAACTTGAGAATTAGATTTGAGACTGTAATGAAGAATATTAAAGTATTTGTGAAATAAAATTTTTGTTATTAAAAATACAATAGTCAACAAGAATGAAAGAAGGCTTTCATATATTATTAGAATAATAAAAGCAGAACAAAAGATACCTAATTTACATAATGAATCATAACAGCAAATTCTTGATGAATGAACTCGAGGTATTGTGACTTACCACTTGAAGTTGATAAAGAAAATGCAAATGATCGATTGCATCAGTGTAAAGTATGACTTTTTATACGGTGCTGTGCATTAATCGTTGCATCATTGACCGAGAATCATCAAACTTCGTGAACCTTATCGATCAAATGGGAAACACTCACTTGCGTACAAAGCGCATTGAGATGGCGGCAACTTTGTTTACTTGATGATCGTTTGAGATAACGAATCCTAATGACGGCTATTGCCAGTGACTTTTCTTGCTCTTTACAAATAAGTCAATTAGTTGCGAGCTTTACGAGGCGCGTCTAATTGTAATTTTAAATAGATTTTGAGGAAATCGCGTTATTATGGTAACGGAGCGGTAAACTTTATTATTGTGGCTGCAGTCACGAAAGATCATTAAAAGCTGACTTTATTATTAATTTGTTTAATTGAAATGCAGTTTGAACTGCGCGAAGAATAGGGTAACAGAAACAAATATTTTAAGTAAAATGACTTCTATTACAAAGATTTAATAAATTCAAGTTTCGCGTGATGAATTAATTATCAAAGTTATTTTTGGAAATTATTATGTGTGAAATAAACTTTTATTTTAAAACTTACAATTTTATTTAGATTTCATTTGAATCTTATGAATCCCAATGAAAATAATAACGCTATTTAGAAAACAAAAATAAAGAACTTAATAACAATTATGGTTATTTAAGATATAATTTTAGAAAAGTATGAAATGAAATGTTCTCATATCATATTATAGTGTTATCGTAGTTATTATAGTGTTGTTTTAACTATGGGGGGTATTATAATGACTGGGATCAAGCTAATAGTTTTCGATCAGCTAAGAACGATTCCTTAAACGTTTAATAGATTTTTGATTAGACTGACAGTGAATGATGATTACTAAGTTTTCTGGATTTTACTGGTAGCACTGTCAAGTAGTTAGGCGTTTAACAAAAAGAAACACATATTTTGTTGAAAAAATTGTCGACGTTTCGACCACTTCACTGTGGTCCTCTTCAGGACTAATATTTATTTAAAAAATTACAATTATATAATAATACAAAGGTATATAAAGATATAATTATAAGTAAAAACCACACTTACAATGACAAATAAAAGATAACAAACACTCACCCTTACATAGGTATTACACACATCTATACAGCCCGTACCTATAAAAACTGCGAACCACAATCGATGTAGTTAATCGGACTGGTTGCTAGTAACGAAATCTGTATCATTTTTAACATATAACTTATTGTAAGTGCGGCTTTTACTTGTAACTATATTTTATATACCTTTGTATTTGTTATTAATTATAATTTTTTTAATAAATATTAGTCCCAAAGAGGACCACAGTGAAGTGGCCGAGACGTCGACAATTTTTTCAACAAAGTATTTGTTTCTTTCTGTTAAACTCCTGCCTACTTGACAGTGCGACCAATAAAATCAAGAAAACATCTCAAACGTTTTATATTCTATTCATATATACCTATATTTCGAGATTAAATAACCTTTTGTTCACTACAGAACAACATTGTTTACCAACAAAATTCAAATAAATACAAAGTCTTGTAAAATAAAAGAATTATCTAAGGATTATTATACGGATCTAAAGATGGAGAATCACCTACAAAATATAAGTGTACATATTAGAAACTTTATATCGTATATACAATACGATTTAAGTAAATGGATGTCCATTTTTTGTTTAAAATTTTTTAAATCGTATATTACAAGCTTGAAATAAAGGCTAAAAACGTTGTACGTATCGCACAGTTCAATTACTTTATCTATCACTATCTTTTACTGTCAGCTTTAATGCCATTTTATCTTATCAAATTAGTATTGTAGATTCTTGATTCATTGCACGAAAGACGGCGAGTTAGCGTCTACTGTGTAGTAAGTGTAATAAGTTATACACTTTTTATTGTTTAAAATTTTAGTATTGAAAATAAAGATGATTTTCACTTATAGCATTTTTAAATGCACGGAAGCGGAATATTGATTTTAAAAATAAAAACAAAGCATATCGATATTCTACGATGCAATTTAAATTACGAACGCATGAATCACACCTCGGAATTGCCTTTTACAAAGAACCGCATTATCTCTTCATTTGACAAAAACTAAAGCATCCAAGAACGTTTCGAAGAAATAGAAAGTCAAAGAGACAAGCCACGTGCTGGAGCGACATTTCCGCTGTTAAACAAAGCGCGCGAACTCACTTCTTTCATCAATCGCAGAGAAAAGTAAATTTCTTCTCTTTCTCCTCTGGCCTGCCTTTATCTCAAGCTCTCGAGACTCCCACTACCACTCGGTAAAGACGATTTTCCTTTCCCTCCTCCTCCCGACTTGAGGGAGAGAAGAAATCCGCTCGCTCGAGCTTTAAAGCTGTCCAAGGTCGTTGAAGAGAGTTGATGATGCATAGTGCGACCTTGCGCCGTATAACTTAACACAAGCCGCGTGGTGAGAGCACAGGAGACTCCCAAGCGCCGTTATCCGATCGTTCCGCCGATGAATTCTCGCTGCCGTCCGCGTATTCATTAATTGCCCTATTGATTTATTGATTATTTACTCTACTTATCACGTGCGAGCGAAAGTCCCCGCTGGATAAATGAGGTATCGGCTATTGTCATTCTCGTTTAGTGCACAATAATGCGACTTCTCCAGCATAATTATAAATTTAAGATTGAATACTCGTGTTAGAGGCAATTGATTGGTCATTTTTTTCTAGTAATTATTGCACGTATAGTTAAAATTTGACTGATGTCCAATCATGAGCGTATTTTCGCTTAGCCACTTCGATTGTTAATAAAAGTAGGGAACAAATAAAGTAATTAACATTATTATTCTTATTATTCAATTCAGCCCAATGTTTTTAAAAAGAGCTATGTTTATAATGACTTTTTGGGTATAACATATAATATTTTTCAGATTACTACCTGAATAGAGAACGAAATAAGTTTAAGAATGAATTCGAATAATTATTGGAATATCCTTTCTAATTGCAGAATCAGCGCAGCCAAGATGTCGCGAAATATGTTGAAGGAGTCGCCGAACGCGGCGATGGACAAGACGCTGCTGAACAAGTACATGAACCTACCGCAGCCCGATGACAAGATTCAGGCTGAGTACATCTGGATCGACGGCACGGGCCAGGGTATCAGGAGCAAGACTCGCACGATCAGCACTATTCCGAGCAAGCCATCGGGTATGTATTATACACTATCGCAACTGTTAAAACGTTCGAGTTCGAGGTTCTAATAAACTATTCCGATATACGCGTGATTCATCGGATGGCACATGTTCAGAGCGGTTATTTTGAATTTTAAATGCTTTTAATTAAATATGCTCTTGCCAGCAGTGGCGCGAATAACGGCTAAAGTTTCCCGCGTGTGTTCTCTGTGTATGCAAATTCCGATAGTTTCGTGTTTTATTCATCGCGTGACCATATAATGTATAGTTTAACACTCTAGAGCGGAGAGATCATCGTAACGACACAATATCGGAAATTGGCTCAGATTAGGTATATATACTTGGATTGGATGATATTCCAATAGTTTTTTATAACACTTCGCTTCTATCTAAACTTACGTACTTACAAATTACAATTAGTTTGTATAAATTAATTGAATATTATCTTAAAGCCAACAAACAACTCATCATCCTTTTTCGAACCCTATGAAATTGCAGAGCTGCCCATCTGGACGTACGACGGCAGCTCGACGTACCAGGCGCACGGCGAGAACAGCGAGATCTTCCTGAAGCCCGTGGCGATTTACAAGGATCCGTTCCGCCGGAACAACAACATCCTCGTCCTCTGTGAGACGTTCAACTTCGACCACTCGCCCACCGCCACGAACAAGCGGCTCGTCTGCAAGGAGGCGATGGACAATCCGGTCGTGAAGAAGGACGAGCCCTGGTTCGGCATCGAGCAGGAGTACACTTTGCTCGACGTTGACGGCAGACCCCTCGGCTGGCCCAAGAACGGCTTCCCCGGACCCCAGGGCCCCTATTACTGCGGAGTCGGCGCCGATCGCGTCATTGCCCGCGAGATCGTCGAGGCGCATTACCGAGCTTGCCTCTACGCTGGAGTTCCGATTTGCGGTACCAATGCTGAGGTCATGCCGTCGCAGTGGGAGTACCAGGTAAGATTTCTTTTGCTTGTGGATATTTATCAGGAGTTGTTTCGTGTTTATAAATCGAAAGGTTAGGTTTAAAGAATACCGGCATAACGTAAATTAGGTCTTTGGTGTGATTTTAAATTCGAAATTATAAACTTTTTCATATTTAATTTTAAGAATATTTATAGTTGCGACATTGCAATTCATATTATTACTCAAGTTCATTTGTTAGAAAAACCGAATAGTGTTTTACGCGCGCGCATAGAGTTTCTTTTATCAGTGTCAGATCCGTGATAACTCTAAACAAAACATCAAAACACATGTCTCGTGTTTAATATGGGAAAAAGTTTAGAACTCCCGCGACGCCTGGCCTATTCTGAAATGTAAATATTTTTAAAGCAAATGCTCACTTGGGTTTTCGGGATTGATAAGGGAAAGATATCGAAATAAAAATTTTTCATGTTCAATAGCTTAACACAATATCGAGTGAAAAATAATATAGTTACAATTTTAGACGGCTATTTGTAGAAATAAAAAGTTTTATCACTTATTTCGTAACATCGGCCCTGTTTTGATGAATAGCAACGTAAAACATCGCCATATTCTACGTCATCAATCAGTCAAGTTTCGAGACTCATGGGAATTTATCTTTTCACCCTGTACGAATCCGAACATAACAACATATAGCTTTATACCTCAACCGAGTAAAGTTAGCATTAAAAATTATTACATTTCTTTCAGAGTCACTTATGTAGACAAAATTCTGTATAAACACTAATAATTTTGCTTCTATTTTTTCGTATTAATTTTTTTCTGAAATAACAGATAATGTAAATTGATTATCATAGCTTTAATCCCGTGAAGAAAGTAATGACGAGGATAATTGAAAAAAACGCTCTTGTACCGAGTGTTTGCTTTATATCTACAGTTGTGTTGCTTTTATCGTACCAAGATTATCATCAAATTCTTTCAAACCCGATAGCCATTAATTTTTGTCACCTTTGATAAGCCAAAACACGTACACAAATACATTATACCCACGTGAGCGCAACTCTCTCGTTCGAGGAAAGATTAATTATAGCACACTCGCAAAATTTCCCTGTAAAAAACCATCACAGTCTGTATACAAGCGAAGCATTGACGTTGCCCCCCTCTCTAGATCGGTCCGTCCGTGGGTATCAACGCCGGCGACGACCTCTGGATCTCTCGCTTCATCCTGCACCGCGTGGCCGAGGAGTTCGGCGTGGTTGTAACCCTCGACCCTAAGCCCGTGGAGGGCGGCTGGAACGGCGCGGGCGCCCACACGAACTACTCCACGAAGACGATGCGCTCGGACAACGGTATCGCCGAGATCGAGCGGGCGATCGAGCGCATGAGCAAGCGCCACGTGAAGCACATCAAGGCATACGATCCGCTCGAGGGCAAGGACAACGAGCGCCGACTGACCGGCAAGTGCGAGACCAGCAGCATCCACGACTTCAGCAGCGGCGTCGCCGACCGCACCGCCAGTATTCGCATTCCGCGCAGCGTCGCCGAGGAGAAGAAGGGCTACCTCGAGGACCGCCGGCCCAGCAGCAACTGCGATCCCTACTCCGTCACGAATGCCCTCGTGCGCACCTGCATCCTCAACGAGTAAGCGGATCGAGCTGCGCCGCCGATGATACAGACAACCTGTGGACGCTGCGATTTGGGACCTGATATTTAGATGGAGTATTTAGGAGATGCATATTATATATTGTGATAGCTACTTTTGAATAACCACAACTCGCATACACACACATACACGTATACCGCCCCCTCCTGTACCCCCTTCTGTCGTATATACACTCGAAAAAATCCGACAAACTGCAGTCTTTGCAGTGTATACTGTCCCGATATCCCCACCCAACCCCTTTTCCCCATCCGTGTACGAGCGTTTGGAGACAGAGACGAAGCACTCAAGATTGCACAGCTCGTCCTTATAGCCGTAATATGTTGTAAGTAGAGTCCATAGCTCAATAATTGTATACGTATATATACATGATAGAAATATATATATATAAATGTGTGACCCAACGTCGCCTGGTATTGATACTAACGTGTGTGACCATTCGAGACCGACGTTGTGTTGTCCACGCGATCACATTCCTTGTTACTATGCGGAATTGCTGGATGTTGGAAGGACAGCTCGAACGGCAATTATTGTCATTATTCTGTTGAAACTTTACATTACAATTGTGTCCTGTCTTTGAAGAATCGTCGGGGTACGTTATTTTTCGTAGCTGTAATAGGAAATATAAGCTCGCATAATGTGTAAAAACAAAAATAATTAAAGCCAAATAACTGCTTTTAAGAATGCCAACGATGAAAGTATAACCAATAATGATGTATAAAGGGCAATCGAGGGTTCGTCTTTGTGATAATAGTGAAATTATTGACGGCGAATAAGAATGTTATACGAGTAAAACAATATCAATTTAAATGGGATCAGTGCATACCTCGAGGAGCACACATAATACATATTATTTTTGCTATAAAAATAATTTATCGCATTATATATTGTATGATAAATTTTCAACGACTACGACGACGACGACTATACGATGTAATCGTTATAAATTGTATATTTTCATAACTTGTAAAAAGGATCGCATATATTTTCTATATACAGGAATGACAAACGCGTTGAAATGTTGCGAAGCGATGCTTGATGATTCAATATATAAGTGAAATGAAATAAAACTTTTGAACGATATAGGTACAATAAACGTTTCTGTTCTATTGTAGTTTAATTACAAAGTCGTCTTTTTTGCATGCAGAGTATATGCGATTGGAGACGATTAGATGATTACCCGAGAGAATATTTAAATTTCTCTGCGTTATTGAAGATCGCACTTGTTGAGTTGCAGAATAAATTATTGCATGAAAAATAATCATCGTTTTATTTATTGTCCTCGACTCCTTAGTTAAAAAATCCAAAAAAATAATAAAATAATCCATTATTTAATATTCATTTTAATTTATTTTATTCATTTAACATTTTTATTCAGCAATAATTATAATTTTCCTATTTAGTAATTCAAGTTTTCTTTTGCTTGCAATATTACATTATATTTGATATTTTTAAGGAATTTTATTTTTGCCTAATTAAGTTATTGATGGATCTAATTAAAAAAAACTGCTGACGATGCGCCTCCAGCCACGTCTTACACTACCCGTCTTGTTCTACTTGCCACTTTTTTCTTGTTTACATATACGTGCATTCACAATGAAATACTGATTACGCGAAGTGCATCCAGTGGCTCTGACTATTCTACACGCACGTCTGATTCATCACGAGTGTAAACAAAGAGGATCTGGTTGCTTTGAAAAATACAAATGCACAAGCGGGAATCGGAAAATGCGGCTGAACGACAAAGAGGGAAACATCTATTTCTCGTATTCAAGGCATCACTAAGATAGTGTTGATTTCGTTGATTAAAGGGAAAAGCACAACATTGACAATAGATGCATACATAATAACAATAACTACTTATACTAAAACGTAGCCAATAATAAAAAGTATTTTGTTTATACAATCAATTAGTTATAAATAACACCGTGAATATGGATATTAATAGTACTAATTTTAAGTACAAATTCATTAAACCAATTGTACAACTAACCGTTTTACTACTTGAAGATTTTTTATTCAAATGTATCATGTAATGTTTAATTGGCTAAGAATATTCTTATATTTTATTATATTATTATTTATATTTTTTAACATAAATATATTAAATTAACGAAATATTTGCTTGAATTTGTTTACTAGTTGCTCAAGGTTCTTTATGACTATTGACCACCAATAAACATATATTATCGTACAAAATATTTATAATATTAATGACAGTAACATGGAAAGATGAACATAAAACCAACAGTACTTAAAAATGTATATAAGTATTTATTCGTGCGTTTTATAGTACTTGAATTTTCCCGTTACTAAAAATTATTCGTAAAAAACGTTTTATTTTTCCATATTTAGGAGGACTGAATCTTGGAATTAGGTGTAGAGATTGGTTGAATATTTTAAAACTGTTTCAAAGAGGCATGCATCTCATATCTTATTATCTGTGAATGTGTTTTATATGCCGGCAAAAGTCAAATCTTCTTGAACACACTGGTTCTCATCAAATTACTGCAGTGTTAACCAATATTAAGCGCGGTTAGGATGGGGGTAACCAATTATTGTTGTTAATCAACTTTTACTTATGTCTTTCAAAAAAATTCATCTTTCTTAACTATAAAAAATCAATTGAATAAATAAGTAAGATAATATATTCACAATTTATTCATTTGTTTCAACAATTTTTCACTCTTATAATTTTGTATAAAATAATGTAATCAGTAATTTTGCTGCTTCTAGAAATCGTATCATTTTTTCTTGGATTTAAATTTTATAAATTAAATTATTGGTTTTCACGTGCTTAAAAAACTTTTTGATCTTGCACTCGCGTGTGCATGTTCTGTTATACATTTTTTAAACTGTATTTTAAAAATGAACTTAGAAGAATAAAATTCATCTTGATGAATAAAAATATTTACTTCTTTATCTTACTTTGGAGGATTATAAGTATTTATTCGAAAAAAATTGCCAATAATATTTGAATCTTATTAATTATTCATTATGAACAGGAGGGTAAACTTTTATTCCGAAATTTGTTTACTTATTTACTTTTTCGTGTGCGCTAGAGAATTTATGAGAATTTCTAAACTTCCAATTAAAATTTCCATACTTCTTTTGATTTTACATATAAATTCTGAAGCTACTTTCCGGTTAACATAGAGGATACCGCCAAAACATGATGAAGAGGCTGTTCGTTGTGAAATGTATATGTTTAGTAATGCACAAAAAAAATTTATCAGTTTATACAAATTCATCCCGGTAAGAAAAAATGTTAAATATTAAAAATCTTATTTCTTATTATACTTCAGAAACTGTTATTTATTAAATTGTTGTGACCGAATGAATTCGTCCCGTGTATATTGATGCAGTTTTTAATTGAACGAGCTTAAAAAAACTAAACTGAAGTATAGATATACTTATAATTTATCTTGCAATTTAAAATTAAGGATAACTTAAATTAGGTTACGCAATAATAAAAAAGAATCATATCGGATAGTCTATAGAAGACGTTAAAAAAGTAATTTTCTATTTTTAATGGAGTTTACCGCTTTTTATAAACTATAAGGTTCATGTAGGCTTCTCATTGCCTGGCTATATTGAATAATAAAATATATAACACTTTTAGTAACACGTTGATTTTGTCAGAAGTCATGTTATTAATTAATTATTAATTTTTTTCAAAGTAAAGTGAATTGATGAGTTATTTTTTCCATTTAAGTATATACTCTGATTAAAATATCAAAACAAAAAATTAGGATTTCTAGTATCTTAGGATGATTTAAGGATTCCATTGCACTTAAAAACTGACGAGTAGATATAGAGGAAGTATCAATTTATTCAGTTTATGAATTGATTAATAAAATATAAATAATATGTCAAGTTATAGAAGAATACGTAAATGAAGTAGATGCAGTGGAAATTACGGCCTCTTTGTTTTATTCAGGTATAATTTTAAACTTATTAAATTATTTTGTTATGGGATTATAAATATTAATATTGAGGGTAATTTTTGTTAAATGTATGGTACATTAGCTATTAGTATAAAACTATATCGTATAATTATAGGAAAATGGATACATTTTGATTGTGTTGTTTTCTAATATTATCAGTATTTTAGATGCACAAAGATCTTAGCTTTTAAAAATAAGATATATTAGACATAATCGTTGGGAAAAATAAATAGCTAAGATCCACAGCAGGCAGAAAATATAGATATTTTTTTGTGTCACCATAAGAATGTTTTCTATTACAGAATAGTAAGGAACATGCGGATTGAAAGAGACAAATGTGTAGATACACTTGTTTACGCGAGATTCACATTTGAAATTTATTCAACAACAACAGGAAAAAAGTCTGCGCGCGCTCGTTCAATGATCTTTCGAGCATCTTGCGGCCGTACCAGTCGAGCAGCACGTATTCCCACTTCTCGGCTGATGTGTATACACACACACACACACACACACACACGCACGCACGCACGCACGCACGCACGCACACACACACACACACACACACACACACACACACACACACACACACACACATATAACATGAAGAAACGCAGTGAAGGCTTTGACTATTTTCTTAACGTCTGAGTTAATTTTAATTTTAATATTAGGTTGATCGTGGTGTTTTTTTCTTGATGTAATTAATCTCGTAATATTTCAAGTTTCAAAACAAATTCGAGTGATGAAAAAATATAGTTCTTGAAAACTTATTAACAAAAAGTATTTGAATGATAAAATAATATAATTAAATTAAATTAATGTATAATGTTAAACGTGAATTGAATTAAAATTGTAATTGCTGATGAATGATGAGTATGCAACAGTTCTGGGAAATTTATTCTAAATGTAATCAATTAATTTAAATAAAATGTTGTATTTTTTCGAATAGTAAATCTAGTTTTCCTGTATAGTATATTTAATGTAGCATTTTATATAATTTTATTAAAATTAAATTAAATTTTCTGTTCGGTGATTGACAAAAATATACTTGCTGTTTTAATTATTTTGTATAGTAAGTCTGATGCACTTTGTTTACTAAAAATATCATTCAACATATTGTAAAACTTACATACAGAAACAATCAGTACGTTTAACTGGTAACTTTTCATAAACTTGATTTCAGCTTCACACTTCAACATCGGAAATCTCTATACATTCAACGAAGACATATTCTTCGTAAATTTTTAAAATAAACCGATTCAAACAAAACGATAAATATTCCCGCGCGCGTGCTCGAAACCTCGAAGATGGTCGATCATCGACCTCGCACGAGACCACAGCACTCCACAATACATGTAATCATCTATATCGCGCTGCAGTCTGACTGCTGTAACCGCGCGATTGCATTCGAACGTTGACTATTTGAACGAGTGCCGAGAGATATCAACGGTAGGCGCGTTTCCGCAAACAACTAGGTAGTTCACGTAGCTTTTAAATGTATTTTTCTTCATGTAGAGTGTTTTTCGATAATAATTTGTAATTTTCATAAAAATCTCAGTGACTCACGGCACGGTGCTGAAAGTCTAAATTCGACGCTTCAAATTACCAAATCAAATTGTCAACGTCATAATTAATTTATTTATATTTGAAATATCACACATATCATCAAGCTGGGTAAACAAAGAAAATATTTGTGTTTCATTCAAATTCATTCATTCGACGCGCTATAATACGTGTTAATAAACGCGTTCAACGCACTGAGTCGTATTTCCATCCAGTTAAAAATATCAAGCATCTACGTGGACTTTATCACTGCTTGATTCGAGCAGAACCGTGATTCAACTGTTTTCGCGGCCCATTGTTGTCCTCTTTTTAAAATCTTGCGAAAAACATCCGCATCGGTCTCGAAAACTCAAAATTTCTCCTCTCCAAATTTCTTCATCCCACGCAGCTTTCCCTCCTTCACTATACACCGATACGCACCCACACGCACTCTCGCAAATACACACATGTCTATTCTTCTCCGTCTCTGGCCGCGGCTAAGTATGGTACCCGTACCGAAAGCGGGAACAACTTTTCCTATAGCCGCTCTCCTTCTTGCGCCTGCGTACTCACGCGCACGCGCCTCCTCTCTACCGTCGGTAAAGCTCTCTCTCTCTCTCTCTCTCTCTCTCTCTCTCTCTCTCTCTCTCTCTCTCTCTCTCTCTCTCTCTCTCTCTCTCTCTCTCTCTCTCTCTCTCTCTCTCTCTCTCTCTCTCTCTCTCTCTCTCTCTCTCCATATATACGCATACTCCACACGTGTATATACATACACATATTGCACATATATACTGGCCTTTCTCCGTCGCGGCTGACGCCGTGGCGCCCCGTGATGGGTGCCTCTGTATATATATACACACAGCGCGAGTCGCGCGCCGAGACCGAACATTGCGTTTCGGTCCGCCGTCGCGGACGAACGTTCACACTGTCTATATAGAAGACACACAGGCGACGGAAACTCACGCGCGCGCGCACATACACACGCATGCAGAGGGGACAGCGCAAGGGGATCCGAAAAGAGAGAGAGAGAGAGAAACAGCGATATTTCGTTATCGGAGCCGATATAAAAGGAGTCGGCGCGCGCCCGGTCAGGCTCAGAAGCGCTCTTCTACCCTTCGTATACAGTTGGACGCACACTTTCACTCTCTTTCTCTCTCTCTCTCTCTCTTTCTCTCTCTCTCGCAGCTGCTCACACTTGCGCGGACGTTGACCAAGAATAAAGGAAGATGAGCTTCAAGGTGCTGATCAAGGTCTGCGAGGCCAGCTTCGTCCAGAAGACAGCCGCCGGGCGCACCACTCAGTGGGTTCAGCTAGGACGATGCTTCAGGTTAGTGGCCCTCGCCCTTCCCCTCTTACCATTCTCGCATCGCGGCTTCGTGGTTATACACTATATACTTACACCCTCTTCGCGAGCCTAGTATACGGCATATATGTTTACGCGACTCTATTTTCGGTGTAGAGCGCGCGGCTTTGATTGTATTTCCACAGTGGCAAGGAAGATGCGATGTGTGATTGGTCGCAGCGAATTGAAATTCGTCTAATTGAATTACGGTTGATATTAATTGACTTCCTCGGATACACGGAGAATCTATGTGATATTTTTTGACTCGGCACCGTTGACGAAATGTTTGTTTCGAGTTAGAAGTGAGGCTGTAGAGGGACAGCTTTTTCTATTTAGTCCGTTTAATTGGACCTTTCTTTCGGCATCGTATACGGAGTTTTTCGAGAAGATGTATTGCTTAACCGTTTAACTGATAAAAATGGTTCATGGTACTGTACTTAAATATGTGGACAGTAAAAATTACATAATTTCTTTTTTCATTTTATTTTCTGTGCGCTCATATATACGTTCTAGTATATAGTAACAAATATTTAAACAATCTAAAAGTTTAAAAGAAATAATTAAATAAGGGATTTTTCTATTTAATGAACAAAATAGACCGTTAGAATTCGTAAATACTCCAGAAACGCGACGTCGTTAAATCATAAGAACTGAGCGACTTTCGAAGGCTAATAAAATATTTTGATTCGAATTAGCATTCCTCGTGCAACAAAAGAATAATTTACCAAAAGAAGCTAGTTACCCAGCGAAGCAGAAAATCTTACTCCCGATGTATTCACACTCGACTGGCGTTTAAAGCAAACACACATTGCCAACGAGGTGGTTTCGTCATCCCGAATTAACGGCGAAGCGGTAAAATAATGATAGGTACTTGATCGAGGAGAGCAAACGCTCGAGTGAGAGGATTCTCGGTGAACGAAAAACATTCACCTTTGCTTTCACGCGCTCGCTCTCGTCAAAACTCTTTTGGCTTTATAAAACTTTCGACTCGTATACGCGCGTCAGTCTGTGGGCTCTTATCTCTCGCAGCTGTCCAGATTACGACAGCGCACGACTGATTCATGTAAAGAAAAAAAAAATGTTTCCAAACTCTATTATTGTACGCCGTGCACCGATTTATAGAAGAGATTTGATGGGAGGACGCGGGGAACGATAATCTGTAATCTCGATGAGAATTTCTCTGTACGTTATTTGCGGTGACTCTGAGGGAGTCGTAGTTAAAGTGTTATCGATAAAAAGCGGTTATTGAAAAACATCGTCGTATTTCGTAATTATTGTAATAAATAGAATTGACAGCATGATTATTAAATTACGATGTACGTGGCAATACGAGAATAGAAACCATATACGGATTTGTTAAAGTGAAAGTCACTTTATCACTTATTCACAAGTTATTTATACCTAATGAAGGAGAGTGGATTTTTTTAGTTTAATTTATTTATAGAACATACGTAAAGGATAAATAATATATCAGGTTGAAGTGATTTAAACTCTTTTGTCAATTGAACGGCTATACTGTTGGACTTCAAGTGCAGCCGAAAATCAAGTGTTTTTGTCACGTTTTTGGGTCGCGATATTATCTGCAACTCCACCTACTTTTTGAATTTTCGGGTGATCCTATCAGTTATTTTTAAGCTGTTCAAGTGCTCTATTGTCTCTTAACTACACAACAAATCAATAATGATAGATATCAATTTACGTTGATTATGTAATTATATTTGTGTATCCGAATCTCTAATGATAAGTACAGTCGTAATAAGTTCGTGGGGGATTGTCGATTTTACGGCTATCGAAAGCATCTTCTATTTGCATCCAATTAAATCACGTATATCGATTAGATTCGAATTGTACTTTAATTGATTGGCAAAGTGAAACATGATTGAGTGGAAGAGCGATTAAAGTGAATGATAGGATATCTTGCTAATGATTAAATGTTGTTATTGTGGTCCATTGTAGTTCATGACTTCGTTAAGAACAATATTTTTTAGCTATTCGCGATAATGATATAATTATTAGAATACAATGTACATTCACGATTCTATTAGCGCAATTTATAGAATATATCGTTACGAAACAGTAGAATATCTTTTGCGTTTTTTAAGTATATAGGAAATGAATCAATGTTAAATAGAAACAGTTTATTTTTAACCTTGAAATATAATACCTTTTTAAATTAATGGCTTTAATTTAACAACTTTTTTAATAAAATTTTTCATTCTCAAGAGCGAACATGCTCGGCAAACTTTCCTACTCAAAATAAAAAAATCTTCCACGAGTCTGAGCCGGCTGTCAGCTGTGCACGTACGATAAAGAAAAAGGAAACCAACTAAAAGAAACAGGAAAAAGAGAAGCGGAGACAGAGAGAAAAGAGAACGAAAAAGTGGCCATCGCGGCACAGTAGCACGCGCGCACGCGCGCTCGGAAAGAAACAGGCGTGGAGAAAAGAAAAACAAACGATACATTGATGATTATGAAATCGCACGTAGAAAAAGAGAGAGAGTGAGTGAGTGGAAGGAGGGAGAGGGGGGCATCGAAGAAACGACTTGGCATAGTCGAGAGGTGATTCCCGCGAGCATTGGGGCAATAAACCTGGCTGGCGCACGGCAAAACGTGCTGTCTCACTATTTATAGCTGCCTCGCACACACACACATCTCGCGTAATTTTCCGCTTGTGTCCGTTTCGCACATGCGCGCGGCTCTCAACGTTCCCAAGAATGAGCTTTTATTTGCGCTTTCCCGTAGTTTCCGAGATTTTCATACATCGTTTGTGTGATGCCGTCGGTATAATGGAATTCGCGATAGTAGCGGTAGTTTTGCGAAAGAGGCTGGAACAATCGGATGAGGCGATGTATTGAAAGAAACTTGAGAATTTTTGTTGTGCTGAAGTGTAGATATACTTAGGCCAAGATTAACATGAAAACGTGGTATTTTAAGAGCAGATTTGAAAAAGAAATTGGGGATTCTTATTTTGAAATGATAAGCGATGGTAAATTGATTTGAAATTTTAATTTTATTTAATTTTTTTTTACATATTTGTAATTGTAATTTTTCCTTTTTGATGTCCCCCTTCTTTACTGTTTTGATTGCTTTAACATTGAGTTAAGTCGCTTTCCACTCTGAATACGTGAGATAAAAAAGCTTTTGAGTCATGTGTATATGCTTTATATATCATATTTTTGTGCCTCTGTTCGGAATGTGTTTTTTAATAAATTTCCCACTTTTTCGTGTGTACGCTACTACAGAGTTTGGGTCCTCGTGCTCTGATAATCGAGCGCGGGTGCTGAACTTGATAAGCGTTTAATAAAATTTGATACTCTGCGTAGACTGATGCTGTTAGAAATTAGTATATTTTTCAACGTGAAATATGTTATGATGTTATCGTAGTTTCCAAACATTGGAATTCTCAATAAAACATTTTTCGACTATAGGCTGCATTTCGAGTTGCCAAGGTCCCAGAGCCATTATTCGTGCGGCAAAAAGCAAGGATTTGATTTGCAAAATATATTTCGACGGTAATATACAAAACGCAATTATCAGCCAAACGTAAACGCGTAAGAAACCATTATGCTAAATACACGTTTACTCTGTTTCTTCTTATACCAGTCTATCCAGAAAAAAATCTGCGAGTTCCATCGCTTTGTTACACGACTCTCTCAAAAACGTTTCGACCGCAGCTGGCTCCCAAAAAAAAAATAAATTACACGGTACACTACAAAGCCCGGCTGTGCCAGCCCAATAATAAATACAGCATTTTTTCTCAACGAGCTCTTAAAAAAGCGGCTCCGAGAGAAGCATCCTTGACACGAATATAACAAAACAGCCCCGCGGCGTCGTTATATTCCTTCCGCGCTCGGGAGCAAAGGCAAAAAGTGTCCACGAGTTACTTCGCTCGTGCGAGTCTTATCGGTCGACCCGCACTCACATGTGTACGTGCGCTAAATGCAGAGAGAAAGAGAGGCAGCGGTTGACGCGGATCGCTATACAAAACATCGTCGTTTCTCTTCCTCGGTTAGAGTCGATGAACTCGCGAGCTGCGCACATATAAATAGATGAAACCGCCGTTCGCGGAAAATCGGCGACAACGATAAGTATATGCAGCGTGTATCGATGGTCTATGCGAACTGCGACCTCGACAGAGAACGAGAGAGAGAGAGAGAGAGGAAAAATGTGTGTCTTTGTCTGTGAGTTCACTCGGGCCTGCACGCGCGCAAAATTGACACGCTTGTATATAATGCGAATAAATTTCAAGAGAAGGCCGCGCCGCGGCACGCCTCGCGATTGTGTGTGCGTGTATATAGGCTGTAGCCAAATATTGACAAGCCTCTTCGTTACTCTCTTTCTTCTCAGTCTTCCGTCTTTCTCTTGCACTTGTCGCGAATGCCTCGTGATGCGGACGCTCTGACGAATGCGGTATGCTATATTAGAGCTTTTCAACAAACATTTGTTTATTGATATACGCGCCGGTTTATCCTTTTAATATATTATCATTTGGTGTGTAAATGTTTATTTATGAAACTTCTCTGAAAAAATTTCGTTATATTTGTTCTGTGGTACTGTTAGTGAGAAAGTCGCCGTTCGCTCAGAGATAAAAAAAATATATGCGTTTTTAATTGGTTTCGAGAACGTTGCTATACTTTCATCAGCTGATGTGTACGAGCAGTGCAATTACGACAAATGCTTCGCATTCCACTGCTCTTTTACACCATGTAGTTTAACCGTTTTTATATTTTCCGCTCCGTTTTGGACTCCCGTCTGTACTGTATACCGATTTCTTACAAACCGCACATTACAAAACAACATGGCAGATCACAATTGGAATGCAGGTGCAAAAACCTTGCAAAGTAAATAGCAGACATTGATATACATATACTATTTCCTGCATAAAACAAAGCGCCTTTTTAATAAAACCCGAGACCAATATCGTTGATACACAGTTTTTACTTTATATAAAAACGCCATTGTAAGGTCGGAATCGTTTTGCGCTGCCAACCAAAATAATCCCACAGACAAAGGCACTTTTCACGCGTGCGCACGCGCTTCCTCTAGTACCAACGAGCGTAAAAAGCTCCGCGTTACGCGCACCACACGCATATACAACCGCAGTATATATACGTCACGGTCGTCGACATCACGAGATGCGTTTTGGCACGAAGAAAGCGCGCGAGTCATTCGAAAGATATTCGGGTCGCAGCTCTTTGGCTTTTAATTTTCGCCGTAGCCTCAAAAGAAAAAAGGTACTTGTATCGCTGAGGAGGAGAAAAAATGACGACTTTAGCATTGGAAGCGCAGTTATACACGCTGCGCTGCACTTTTATTATGTATATTTTTGCGATGCCCGGGCGACGGAAAGTTTCTCCCGATATTTCACGCGGGCGGCGCGTGCGTGCACGTCGAGAGCCCGAGATTTAAATTCACCGCCGACGCGTGATGCCATCATCAGCTGTATACTCTCTTTATACGCCGGGGGAACTTGGCCTTCTTTCGCGCGCGACGCTCCGAGACGGATGCGTACTGTCACACTCTGGCTTTCCAAGTGGATTTTATTTATTTACGCTACGCTAACTCTTATCGGGTGCATGATGATATATGCGTTGTGCTCTTGTGAATTTGGTAGTTCTCCATCGAGTGTGCTATTTTAGTATAAACGTTTCTGTTGACAAACGTGACTGTACAATATATATATATATATATACGTTTTTATCAATTGTACTTTGGCAATAACAAAATTCGTCTGAATTATTTATACACTTATATATGATCCCCGATATCATTTATTAGTCCAATTATTTTCGAATTCGAACTGGGATTGCCACTCGGAGTAGGTTATCAAAGCAAACATTTCATTTAAATCTTATATAGAGTAATTCATTTGAGCATTACTCGGTATTTTTATCGGATCAAACCCTTGCTCTATTTACCTATATGTTTAAAATAAACCATTAATTTGGTCTTTTGTCATATAGCATCTATAAAAAAAACTATAGCTTTTTCTAGTACCTATAAAACAAATTTGTCCCATATCTTCGCAACTCAACCTCTTACAACGAAACCCATAAAATCAATTTACTGCAAAAACGCCACATTCAATCTCAAAGTTGCGAAACATTTATGTATATACATGTATCGAATAAAGCCTTACAGCACTTTGTCGATCGATCGAATCAATCTTACAGCGCACTCGTATCTCCCCCCCTCCGCGAGACAAGCCGTATTATTTAAAATTCAGCGGGCGCAAGAGCGATGAGATGAATCCCTTCGACGACGATCGATGCGTACAATTAACTGCGCGAGATGCAGCGACGCGAGGCGCTGTTCAATGACCCCCGTTACTGCGCGAGAGGAAGACATGTATTACGTTGCTGGCGCCGCAAGCGCCCGCGGCTTACTTATTTGTCCGAATGCTGCACATCAACGGAGCGCCCCGAAACAGCCCGAATCGTGTGTGTGTGTGTGTGGCGTATTGCTGCCAATTAATGTCGGTTAGCGACAGCGAGATGGACTAAATGCGTCGGTTGCTGACAATGACAGGAGCGGACTCTGTTGATATATATGCAATACAGCTTTGGAAATGTCATGTATATAGTTTGATTGAAATAATAATGGTTTATTGGATATTGCATAGAGGAGAAAACAATTTTGAGGTAGAGATATATAGTTTAAAACGAGTTCGACTTATTGAGACAATGAATTTTATTATTTGCCCAAAATCTTGAAAGACGATTCAATAAAATTTAATATTAATGTAGCAGATGTTCGAATTTTACTGTACATAAATTGATCGAGGGCGATTGTGAACAAACATTCATTTGAAATGTACGATCAATTTTATGTCAAATTATACTCCCACGTGTAGTCAATAAATCAATAGAATAATAAATACCATTTTCTACTGAGAATATACGTGGAACCCAATTAAAACTAACTTTGACGATAGCGCTTGCATTTTCCTGTTTGCCAGGCTAGGATACTACAAAGGGGAAAACCAGGAGTGAAAGTATAAGCTTGCAACCGGTTTCTCTTCATAGTCACATTCGTCCACTTATATGTCTTAGAATGTCATTAACAACTTTTTGGAACTTTATTGGAAAAATATAAAACGTACGTCAGCATGCAAAGCAAATTTGATTGCTATTCAGAATTTTATATAGATAAAATGAATATATATGTTATTGAATGATTAAAATAATATAAACAATATGTACTGATACTGTCAACTAGTTGATTAGTATTATCGTGCGACGAGACGTCATTTGTGTGACGATACTGGTGTGAATCCCATTTATTAAATTGATAAAAACTTTACAATTCTTTGGAATTTATCTGTATAATGGAATATCAAAGATGAAATGCAGCTTCTGCAAAAAATTATCATATATTATAAAATTTTGCGATGTTACTTTTTATATGAAATGACGTCAAGGAAGTTTCTAAAATCGTCATTTATATCACTACACCGGAGAGTATTCATTTAATTTGAATTTATGTTTGTCCATGTATCTGAATAACTAAGATTATTACTATTCTATGATTTATTAAATTTCATATAATGCAAAGAATGTTTAAATTTCAAGTTACTTAACGTAAAATTATAACCTTTCAAAAAGAAAATAATGTATTCGAACAAGAAAAAATATAGTGCTCATAAATCGTAAACCGAATTGTTTAGATAGATCAAGACATGCGTTATTAAAGACTTTCGAAAATAATTATAGCAACCGGTTACCATAATATCTAAACTGTACGTATTGATATAAGTGTTAAAAGACAGCTTTATAAAAATGAAACTGATTGATGGAAAAAAGTTTGGTAAGAATTACGAAAGTTTATATTTTCATCTTCGACATTTTATTCATTAAATAAAATATTATTATATAAAAAAAATATTCCGACTTATTTAAAAGTATTTAAAAAATTGCTAAGTTTTTGATTGATTTTTATTTGGAAGATGAGTAGAGACATGAGTTTTAAAAAGTTCGTTAATTATCAAAAGAGAAAGCGATGAAAGTAGTTTTTTTTTCTATACCAGTTTACTTGTGTCATCGTTTGAAAAATAGTTCAAAATTACTTTCTCTTACAATGAGAAACCAAAATTTTCTTATATTAATTCATCACAATGAAAGTAACACACATTTATATACAATTGAAAGTGGTATTGAATGATTTATATTAATTACTAATTATATTCTTGAATTGCTAAAAAAAATATAAGTCATCATACGTATGAATTATCTTTATCAATAACAACTCTGTTCCCACAATATTGTACACGTCTTCTAAAGCAATTTCCATCAAAGAAACTAGATAAAAAGAGAAAGAGGGAGAGCGTACAAGATGTGGATAAACATCATCGTCCAACAGCGGTCAAGTGCGAGTCCGATTACCAGCTCGCTCCGGTTTTTCGCGCCCTATAAGTATTGTCCGATATCATAGTCTCTCTCTTTCCCTCTCTCTCCTTATCTGGTTTATCGTCATACTCGCGACGGGGTAGCCTTTCGCAACGCGCTATGTACGTATACGTGCGCGTGAGCCTTTTCTTCTGCGTCACTGTGCAGTCGATAGAAATTCCGGGGTTGCGACCTCACACCGCATGAGCGTAAATCCTAGATACGCAGCTATACTCTCTGCTGAGATATTTGGTGAATCGGGAGCGGCACAGAGAACGCGTGAGTTGAGGTGCAGTAATTGATATAAAACACGGGAGGACATTGTATTGTTGTTGTTTGCACACGTGCGCTTCCGATGTCATCGTTCAATATTGATTTCACGCGCGTTATCTTTGACACGTGATAGGTGTAGTGTAATAAACCATACTGCACGGTAATGCTGTAGTTTTCAATATAGCTGATAACAGGAAATGAATCTCTTGTATCTGAAAATCAATAATTTATAGATATTTTTACGATTATAAAAAAATCGTGAAATGATCTCTAAATGTTGAATCCGAAATAGTGAATATTTACTATTTTAATATAGTGTATATTAACTTTTTTAAAGTAGCGAAATTTAACTATTTTAAAAGAGTTATTATGCACTACTAAAATAGTAGATGCCCACTATTTCGGAGCGCCTATTCACTATTGTGGAAGTGCACGACTTTTAACTACTGAGGTAGTGATTTTTCACTATTTTATACATTTAGGGACTGTAAATATATTAATTATAAGTATTATAAATTAGGTGTGTAAATTATATGCAATCAATTACTAGAAGCATTTTATTTATGCAGCCCGATGATTAAGTGCCTGTAGATGTAGTTATTACCTTCATCGAAAGCAGATATTTTAATTATGTTATTTTTTGATTTATTTTTCCTCGGGGAATACCTATATGCCAAATATACATAATGTTTACATTATTTTAGTGCAACTCAATCATTCTTCGTAGCGAGAAAATTGTTACGAGGGAAAATTTTAATTTTCTTAATGGCTCACTAATGAAAATTTGTTTCTTATTAATTCCTAGGGGATCATATGTCAGTGTCAGTATAGTCAATTTGTCACAAGATTATTATTCGTTATTAATTAATTTCTTTAACAAGTCATGATGACAATGGCTCGTGAAAAGCACAAGTTGTCCATATATAGAAATTTTCAAAATGAGACATCTCCCATAAATTATAGCTTGAAACACAGTCTGTAAATTCCAACAAAATTATTTTTCGCGCTTGGCATTCATACTGCAGTTCATTATTTTACACGCATATTGATCCAGTTTTTCCGGGCGTCCGACCCATTTTCATCGCCTCGTTTGTAAGCCATTCACCACCCAAGTTTCCTTTGCTGTAACGCTTACCCCGTAACCCTCAATTCCGCGTGCATTAACTGGATCGATATAGGTGATTGTATTATTGATTAAACTAAAGTTTGCTTCCTTCTAGAATTGAAAAATTTCCAGTGGCGATTTTTATTTTTAGTTTTAAAAGCGTAAAAGCCACGATTCAGGTACTGTATAAATATTTGGATAGATAGGTGCTGCCAGTGATCCTCACTAATTATGATGATCTGTAAATAAAATGATATAATCAAAGCTTAAAGGCTTACAAGATACTATCTTCATTACATAACGATGATTACACTACGATTTTCTTCAATTTTCTCCAAGATAAGCACTACTTACTGTTGTTATTATACATAACGTATACACATTTTTTTCTATAATTGCGTATTAACAAACTTGCATACGTATTCACGAAGATTTCACTTCCAAGCGGAATTTTTCGTCCTACTCGCATGCCTAGCGCTGCACGGTGAACTCTGTGTAAACACATTCTTCCGTCGTGTGCCCTAGCGAATCACTTCGTCGTCTCATGTATATTTTCAGATGGTCCAGTAGGAATTTGCGCGCGGGTGTTCATGCCTTTGGCTACTCGACCCACTTACAGCGCGTGTCTCGCGTTTCTATATAGTTTTCGTAGCTGCAATTTCGGTGGCCGTGTATTTGTCGTAATTCTTTTAGTCGATCGTGCGATTTTGCAGTTCAAATGAGAATCAACGAGATTCTACGTTTCTTGTTCTATGAAAAGAATATTTAATGTAAATGTCGTAATGCAATACGAGGGTGGAGTAACATTACAAAAATAAAATATTTATTTTGAGAATTAAAATTGCTATATGAGAACGTTTGTTCGTATGTGAAAATTAATAATTTCACTTGTCAAAACTAATAGGCACATTAATTGCTTTTGTACATTAAGTGAACTAATAAAATATAAATCTTAACATGAAAATGCTCGTCAAGTTCCACCTTCTCTTTTTGGCACGATAACATCATTATACATAAGTGCATTTGACAATGTACTATTGTTAGTAACAAAACTGAAATTTTTTAAAGAATTATATTAGACATTGAAAATATACTTTGGAAAATAAAAAGTAAAATTTCGAAAAATCACGCGGGCATCATCAAGGACGTTTTAATTTTGTTTTATTGTCCGCGTCGCCTCGTACTTGAAACTCCCATTTATTCAACGAGCGAGCTATCGAATTCTTAAATAATCGACCTACTTCGCGGTCTCATGGACCGCGAATATCAGACACGAGGAAGTGCTTCGTAAAATCAACAGCACGTGCATGCCGATCGTCTGTTATCGCCTCTTTTTAAATTCGGAGATACTATGGCGAATCTATTTGATGACCAAAAAATGATAATTTAACGCATTAAGCTTTATATTACATGTCGTTTCGAAGTTATGAGTTTAATAAAACTATTTTATCGTAGTATTTATCGCGATTCGTTGTTAAAGTTAATTTCATTCGCATTTATATTAACACGTGTAGTCATTCCTTCATAGAACGCTATAATAACATTATTTCTCGCGTATATACTAAACGTATGCATAATATCTTTCTCCTACAGCGCTAACGTGTCAAATTTAAATGAGATTTGTCGCTAGGCGACGTCCGTACAAAAGTAAAATTTGTATTTTTGCCAGGTTTTTAGCATCACTTTCTTTATATGTACAACTAATTTGTAATCATAAATTTACTGCAATATTACGTTTTTATTTATTTATAAGTTGTTATTTATAAAGTAACTATTATAATCAAATACACTTTAAATAATTAAGTATGCAACTTAAATTATGACTAAAAGAAAATTTTTAATGATGAGTAAAAAAAGTTAATGATTTCATTTACCTATTTTGTGATATCGTCTATTATTATTGAAAAATAAAAATGATTGTTGTAAAAACACTGTACAAAAGATACATATATTTATATTAAGAATAATAAGTCATACGTCATAGATATAAAGTAGAAATTATGTTTAAGATAGCGCGATGATATCGTGTTCTGGTTACGAGTGACAAAAGTATAATTTGATCACAATTAACTTCGTGTATGTGTTTGATTTAAAAACCTCCTTCTTCTGTTCTTTTGTAATTAACTAATATATCATTTTTTTAAATAAAACTAAATCCTGTCCAATAAATTACTAATCATGCCAAGTACGAGTTCATTCAAAATATTAACATTTTTGTATTAATTAAAAGTTAATATTAGAGTTATTTAATTGGAGAGCCTACATAACTGCGTCAAAATTTACTAAAACAATATAATACGCTTTATTGAACTATTAATTATCTAAAAAAATTACGCAAATCCTATACTTATAATTTAATTCACTTTAGTAGTACACTGTCAGAAAACTTCCATATATATATAGATATATAATTGTGTTTACATTTTATGTTTCCAAATTTACACATTGTGTATCTATATATATGGAAATTCCCTGACAGTGTAGCTAAATATTGCCATGAAATCATGTAATAGCGTGCTTCGCACGCGATGTATCTAGCATTAATCACTGTCTACGTCGTATTCCCATATGCAGTTGAGAGCAATTTAATAATTGAATTACATGAGACGATCATTTCCTCAGTCGAATACTTGCAACGCGACAATCAACTCAGCGAATATGTAATTAACGTCCCGCGCGGTTGGAGGCTCGACCATCCAAGAAAATGATTTGCAAGGCCCCTGGACACGCGTGTCAGCCTGCGCTTAGAAGAAGTATAGTTAGGGATCGAGACCGATCGGAAACGCCGATAGCCATCACAGCTGCTTTATACTGATGCACGCTTCTCTATATGCTTTTTTGCGGTGTCTACTGCTCACTTTTACGTTTTCTCGCTCGCCTATAGTATGTGGAGCGAGTGTGATAACGCGTTATTAATAAATATATGGATGGTTTCGGAATGCGGTGTGTTGTTTTGAAAAATCGTTCGAATGTAGGATATTATCGTGTAGTTTGCCTTTTCCTGGTTTTTTCTTCTAGTATTTTTCCTTTGCAAAATACTATTACAATTTTTGTTTGGCTAAATGGATTGTCAACACGGCAATTACAATCAATTTATTATATAAACAATAAAAGCGTTTAAAAAATGATGTTAAGATAAAGAGAATGTAAACATTTTTTGTTACAATGACTTGAAATTCAACTATTTCTCATTCAATTTTTATACATATAAATATTTATTTCTTTTAGAATAAAACAATATAAGCAAATAATAAATTGATTAAGCAGTAAGTAATATGTAATTAAATTTATTTTAAAATTTTTTGAATTATCAGTAATATTATTTTTTGATACAATTTAGAAAGTGTTCTGTTATTACTCGTTAAAAGTTTAAAGGCATTATTATTAAATTGTATCACGTACGATAAATTTACTCATGTTATTTTACAAAATATACAAAAAAATATTTTCAAGGGGAAACAAATCAACAACTTCAATATAATAAGTTCAGTGTTATGGTTAAAATTTTGTATGATTTAAGATCTTTTTTATTATTACATATATTTGTATAATAAGATAATTTTTTCGAAGCACAACAAAATTATGCATTGCTTCTAAATAAAATCATGTTGATTGTTAATTTTAATTGGCGCTTCAAGATTATCTCTGAAAACAATTGACAAGCCATACAAGTTAACGAAATTTCCATTTTACCGAAAAAAAAAAAAAAAAAACGTTAGAAAATGAATAAACATTGATTTTTCACGCTCACGAGGTACCAAACATGACGAAAAGCTGTATATTTGAAGCGCGCGAACGATGCGGCAGGCCCGGGAACCCCGTGAACAGCCCTGGCTCGTATGCTCCCTCCTCCGGCATGATGCACGCATCGATCGCGTGTTGAGCACGTGCTGCACACGCCGCCACCGCTGACTTTTTGCGCTCGTCGGCGCGCGAAACGTCGTCCACGCGCTCTTTTTCTCTTTCCTCCCTCGCGTCTTCGCGTATTATATATACATACATACGCGTCACGACCACACGCGATATTTTTGCGCATATTCGTTTGTATTTAGAGAGACTTCTGTAAAACGGGAGCGCCTGCCACGACAGGCTGCTTTGAATAAGCATGAATCACCGATTTAAAACGCGTATTCTTTCAAATCAAGTTTTTATAGCCGCTTTGGACAAGTTGTTGATGTGCTTATATGACGCGCTTTTGGTGGTTTTTTTTCTTATTTGTAGGTGGGAATGTTTTTAATTGATGCTTGTAATATCGTAAATAGCTGCTGCTTTTGAGATGAATAACATTGTTCAGGTATATAAGTTTAAATATAAAGAATTCCTTGTATGAGGAAGTTGAAACGTAGTCCAATGAAAACGATTAGAATTCCTTCCAATGTAGTCGGAAACAGCTTTAAAGGCCGGGAATTCCGCGAAAATTAATTACTACTTAATAAAATCTGCATAAAATATTATATACTATATTTATAATATATAAATTTATAGCCTAAAGTATATAAACTTTAAATAAAGCTTGAAATTTTAAGATATGAGTTAATAAATCTGCAAACTATATCTCGACACTTGATAAAATCGACTTGACGCAAATCGAAAGCTCCACGTTTCCACCTATTATTAGAACAAATAAACAAAAGAATTTGCCACTTAGCAGTTCCGGTATATGTATATAATATGTCTCTTGGCTGACGCCTTGCACCTCTTCGCATCCTTATCGCTATTCGAGTGCTCTCAATGCCGCACAGCGATGCCGAAAAAATTATCGATTGGTTCGCGGATCTGGATTTGAAATGCAGCAGGGCAAGCGGACGAAGCCGCATGCATTTTTCATATAGCGAGCCGCGCGACGAGGCGCGATTGTTTTTTGATTAATGATACGACGGGATTGCAATTCATTAGGCGCGCAATCAATGTGTGTGAATTTAAAAGAGGTGGTGTCAACGTTGCATCGCTCAGGGATTGTTTTTAAAGGAAAAAGAGCTTTTCAATTAAATATTCTCTGCGTTTTTTCTTTTATTTATTTTTGTCGCGGTAATTAGGGGGCTAGACACCTTTTTTCTCTGAAATAAGAAGTCACATTTTAATACATAAATGTAAACTAATTATTTCATACTTTTTACATATAAAAGTGGGTATATTTACCTTACCTTAAAACTTTCTCCGATGGGCCTTTTATATAGTCCAGAACCATAGTCATCGATGAAACAAGTTTTTTCACTAACCGTAAGCTTTGAAATTTTCCTGTGGATGGATTGACTCCAGATTTGAACTAAATTACTCCTGAATAGTATAATTCTCATATGAGTGTAGGGATTTTTGATCTAATGAGAAAAAAAAAATTGTGCTGTTTTTCAAGAGTTCTTTTTAAAATTTTTTTAAATTTTTTATATTTTTTCATAATTTTTCTGATGTAAAAATTTTTTCCGACATTTAATCCTAAATCCCTACACTCATATGAAAATTATACTATTCAGGAGTAATTTAGTTCAAATCTGGAGTCAATCCATCCACAGGAAAATTTCAAAGCTTACGGTTAGTGAAAAAACTTGTTTCATCGATGACTATGGTTCTGGACCATATAAAAGGCCCATCAGAGAAAGTTTTAAGGTAAGGTAAATATACCCACTTTTATATGTAAAAAGTATGAAATAATTAGTTTACATTTATGTATTAAAATGTGACTTCTTATTTCAGAGAAAAAAGGTGTCTAGCCCCCTTAATACACTTGTGTCAGAGCATAAAAATATTGTAAAATGTCAATATATTATCTGCAATATAATCTTTTGTACTTATAGCACAAGTGGTCTTATGGGCAAGGCTATGCTCAACGACTCGCCCAATGCTGCTCTGGATAAGACCATCTTGAACAAATTCCTGGCGCTGCCACAGCCGGAGGACGCGATTCAAGCCAAGTATATCTGGATCGATGGCACTGGCGAAGGTCTCCGTAGCAAGACCAGGACACTCGATTTCATCCCGAAGGAACCCAAAGGTAATTATCAAAGTTCAATATAATTGTATTATTTTCCTTGAGGGAAATTGGCTTAGCTCGTGCCAAGTTTCGCAGTATATATATATATATATATATATATATATATATATATATATATATATATATATATATATATATATATATATATATATATATACATATATACATATATATATATATATATATATATATATATATATATATATATATATTTCGTGTCTCGCTTAATGTAAAATCAATAAATTTTTTGCTACTGAATTATTCATTCGAACTCAATTTAAAGTCGATATTGTTAAGAATTTGAACGTTTTTTATTATTTCAGCTAAACATAGTAGATAAATAAAAACTATAGTATTTTTATCAATTATCTTCTATACTGTCCTTATAAAAGACGAAGCTATTTTCTTCGACTATTCGTCAAAACTAAAAGACCTATACAAATTGTTTGCAGAGCTGCCGAAATGGCAATACGACGGTAGCTCAACCTACCAGGCCGAGGGTGGCAACAGCGACATCTACCTCCTGCCCCAGGCCATCTACAAGGACCCGTTCCGCCTCAACAACAACATCCTGGTCCTCTGTGACACCTACCACTCCGACATGACACCGACCAAGTCGAACAAGCGCGCTGCCGCTGCCAAGGCCATGGAGCTCACCAAGGCCGAGGAGCCCTGGTTCGGTATCGAGCAGGAGTACACCTTCATGGACTTCGACGGCAGGCCCCTTGGCTGGCCCAAGAACGGCTTCCCCGGGCCCCAGGGACCCTACTACTGCGGAGTCGGCGCCGACCGGGTGATCGGGCGTGAGATCGTCGAGGCTCACTACAGAGCTTGCCTCTACGCCGGTATCAATCTCTCTGGCACCAACGCCGAGGTCATGCCGTCCCAGTGGGAGTACCAGGTAAATTCAGCATTTAAAAGCGTAATTCTCTTAAATGTTGGAAATGTTTCGTTCAAAGACTAATCGACCAATTGTGTATATTTCAGGTTGGACCCAGCCACGGTATCACCGCCGGCGACGACCTCTGGATGTCCAGGTTCATCCTGCACCGCATCGCCGAGGAGTACGGGGTGATCGTCACCCTGGACCCGAAACCCATGGAGGGCCACTGGAACGGCGCGGGCGCCCACTGCAACTTCTCGACCAAGACGATGCGCGCCACGAACGGCATCGAGGAGATCAAGAGGGCGATCGAGAAGTTGAGCAAGAAGCACGAAAAGCACATCAGGGCGTATGACCCGCGCGAGGGCAAGGACAACGAGCGCCGACTGACCGGCAAGTGCGAGACCAGCAGCATTCACGACTTTAGCAGCGGTGTCGCCAACCGCAACGTCAGCATCCGCATCCCACGTGGTGTCGCCGAGGCCAACAAGGGATACCTCGAGGACAGGAGACCGAGCAGCAACTGCGATCCCTACTCCGTCTGCGACGCCCTCATTCGCACTTGTGTGCTCAACGAGTAAATTCCGCCGAGTTTATTGGGGATACGAGAAGAATATAGTGAAGACCTAAGAATAGGTTCGATCTTGAGATTGTAGAGGAGTCTTGTGGAAGAATGTTGTACTTGTTAAGTGAGAAAACACGGCTCTTAATTGTGAAGCACTTATACTTAAGTGACATTTGTTGTACCAACGAATTATGTACGCCGTTGAATTAATTCCGATGCGAGCATTTCTATGTGAATCAATGAACGTTCGCACGGGAGCTGTAATAATCGTTTTTATGTATAATTGTTTCAGTCGATAACGTTACTAATACTTTGCGAGTCGAACAACGTTCGGATTAACGATTGTGGTGATCCGCTAAACGGCGACGATGATGAGTAATCAATGCAATTTTTACATTCCTTACTTGTTCAATCCCCCTTTTTTAACGCGGCTTTTACTTTGCGATTTTTAACCAGATTTTTAAACAGAAGCTTGATATTCTTACTAGTTTTATTTTAAATCTTGTGTTTTTCAACTGTTATCTAGGAATTTTGTTAGTATTTGTATTGTAAAAGCATCCGAGCGTATACTTGAATCATTATTATTAAAAATGTTATGTTAAATATAGAGTATTTGAAGTACAAAAATGAGGTAAATTTTAAATATAAAAAAAATATATAGAGGAGTTTAGAAGTAGAAATTTTATGAGCGAAATATACATTTGAAGCTTTATTGAAAACTTGAATATTGTCAATGAATCGTTGTTTGTAACTATGTTATCATTACGTTTTTGTTTTTAAGTTTGTGCATTTCTCTTCAAATACACAGAAGATCCTAAGCATTTTTAGCATTAGGTGCTATATGAATTTATCAATATATGTATCTTAATATAGAGTTAATTATAGGAGATTATGTAGATCGTAAAAACTAAATATCAGCGCAGTCATTGTAACTTGTATATTTTCATATTTGTAAAATAAAAATCACTATTTTCCATATGAGTAACTAGAGTGTAGAATTTTGTCTCAAAACCAGTCAATTAGATATATAGAAATATCTCTAAACCTTTACATGTTATATTTTTATTGCCATTATTAATAATCATATTTAATTTGCAAAAATAAAGAAATTATCTTCATAAAATTTCTCTCAAAAAAATTTTTTCGTAAAAAAAAAATGATTGCACTTGTTGAATTTGAAAAGAATAAATTATTTTATTATGTAAAAATTAAATTGTTATTTTCATTTTTTACATTTACAATACATACACAATACAAATCTTGAAATGAAACACTTTAATTACTCCCTTTATAAATAACTATTTTTATATTTTCTTAAAACAATAAATAATGCGATCTAATGAAAATAGGATTTTAAAATATATACTTTAAAATATCGGATAAGGATTCAAACAAAACGCTGAAAAGGGAGCTATACTAGGAGATAAATTATTTTTGAGATGATTGTAATTGCAAATAAAGAAAACCTAGTAGGTATATTCTTTAGATGACTTGTTGTAATCTCTAATAAATAGTCAATACTATTTAATGTCCTACGCTTCTTATGATAATTTTTAAGATCATGAAATGAGAAGATAAACAGTTTTGAATTTTAAACTATAATATTTGAATTATTCAATTGGAAATAACTTTTGACTCTGATGTCAATATACTTTTGATAAGAACTTTAGATTTTTGGTATGTTACGCACGCCTCGTCGGGATTCAAGATCACAAACACTTCTTTAGATTTTTTGTAAGATAACTCGAGGTAATTCGGCCACCGCGATAAATTTTTTGTATGTTTCTGCAAGCATGTTTAGAAAAACCTGTTAAAGGGACATCAAAATATGGTACATTTTCTACGAAGAAAAAAATTGAGGACGCCCTAAAAAATCGTCATTACGTTGAAATTAGTGCATTTTGACGATTTAAACAAAATAGTGCCGAGCTTACAATTTTGCTTTGATTTTTTATTTTTAAAACTTATAATATTCCAATTGCATCAATGCATTGATCACGAGAACTAAAAATTGATCAATTGCGCTAAATAA
Source organism: Torymus aiolomorphi (assembly GCA_036365515.1). Lineage (NCBI taxonomy): Eukaryota > Metazoa > Arthropoda > Insecta > Hymenoptera > Torymidae > Torymus > Torymus aiolomorphi. The sequence goes on along the minus strand of CM070877.1, from coordinate 123,008,367 downwards.
TATATTACACGAGCTATGGGCTGGCCAAGTTTTCTCCCGTGGGGCGTATACTATTTTTCGTCATACCCGGGCCGAAAATACCGCATTCCTGTTTCTGCGCCGGGAGGGAATGTGGTAGTTTCGGCCAGGATATGGCAAAATAGATATTTTATATGATGGGACAATGGATGTGCATGTTTGATCTATCACCTAGACTTTATAAGAAAAGTACAATACTAGTACTATTATAGGACCTCATGAATTTTCCAAGCTATCCAAGAAGGCTCTCATTATAATAACCTTCAATCAACGCGAATTTAATATATTATTATATATGGGAGCACAGTGTCACTTAATCAAACCTGGTGATAAAACAAAGTTTTTATAGCACTGTGTGACCTAAATCCGCACTTAAGTCACGGCTAGCTGTGACTTAAGGGGATGCCATACTCGTACCATTACCGACCGAGCAATTCACACAGTTTCAAGCTGATTAAAAATAAAATACGTCGAATCACAAAAAATCAAGAGAACACTCTTCTGTATTTTTTAACGTTCTATCATCCAGTCAAAGTTTGGAGTCGAAATATCAAGTCATTTTTGCAAAAACTTTGAACAAAACGAAATTTAATTTCGTTCAAAGTTTTTGAAAAAACGGCTTGATATTTCGACTCCAAACTTTGACTGGATGATAGAACGTTAAAAAACACAGAAGAGTGTTCTCTTGATTTTTTGTGATTCGACGTATTTTATTTTTAATCAGCTTGAAACTGTGTGAATTGCTCGGTCGGTAATAGTACGAGTAAGGCATCCCCTTAGGTAGTCCATTATTACACTGTGAAATAATGAATTTACTTAAGTCACAGGCACGTAATTAACGCCAATTATCTACCAAAACTATTCAAAAATACGATTTTACATATCAAAATGAACAGGAAAAGAAGTAAAACTTCGTTAATAGTTGACAAACCACTAAGAATAAATAAAAATGATGATAATAAGGCTTGTCTATATTATAGGTTAGTTTCATCTGCTATGGGATAGCAGACCGCGCGCTTTTTAAATATTCAATATTAAACTGTATGGATTTTAGTTTTAAAAGTCTTTCTCTTTAATGATATAACGTATACAAATCTTTCACTTTCATAAACTTCAACTTATTGTTAAAGATACAAATCAAATTGCCAAGAATCTAGTTTTATGATTTTTTTATGTATATATTCAATATTCTAAATTCAATAATAACCATATTCTATATCAGGTATTCTATTATTTAAATAACGTTTTATTAATTTTTTTCAGGGCGGAGGGCTGCCCCCCCCCCCTTCCGCCCCACACTTCTCCCACCCCACTTCCAAGTTCCAACTATCATTATAAATAAGCACAAATAAATAAAATAAGAATATGGCGGATTTATGTCACACGAGCTATAATAGTACATTTCGACATGGGTGGGGAAGTCGATTATTTAGCTGGTTTGACTTTTTGCACAAGCGAAGCGAGTGCGAAAAAGTCACACCACCTAAATAATCGACTTACGCACTGGTTTCGAACGGTATTTTATACCACGAGCGCCGAAAAATCATATCAAAGTTGTGATTTTGAGGTTAGAGTGGTATAAAATAGTATACGATACTCGTGACCTCACGCCGTGCAATAATGGGCCACTTAAGTCACACGTATCGTAATATACTATTACAAAATCGCCTAGACAAGTCAATTTTGCTTCCTCATAGAGGAAGCTTTGTAGCGGTGAAAAAAATTTTTGAGACAAAAAATATTCAAAAAGATGTTTTAAGGCGATATATGTCGATATTTGTTGATTTTGAGAAAATTTTTTTTCGTGCGTGTGTGTGTGTGTAAACTCTTTATATCTCGGAAACGAATCGACCGATTTTCGTCGGACACTTCGTCTCGCGAAACAAACTCGGTACCTTGATGGATCTGAGTTTTTATTAATTTTCTTTTTTTTATAACCAAAAAACGATTTTTAATTTTGAATTTTTTTTTATTTTTTTATATCTTACAGCCATTATTACATAATATAATGAACTTTTCTTGAAAGGTATTTAAATTACCTATATTTTCTTTTTTTAATATTTAAATTACCTTGACTCTGTCATTTGTTATTAAGGACGCTTGCTCACAAAATGAGTTTCTATAGAATCTTATGAAACTTGCAGGGTAGATTCTTATTGTTATTATGTGCAACATCTGCAAACTTCAGAAAGCCTAACAACACCGTTCATGAGATATAAGCTACCAAAGTTAGATAATTTAATACGGTGTCTTATGAAAAAGTCGTGAAAAAATGAACGTTTTCATTAATAACGCCAAAAGTTTTCTATAGAATTGAACGAAAAAGAGATATTTTACTAATGATGATATTTTAAATAAGCTCTCCAAAATCCAGAAAGCCTAGCAGCACCGTTTTCGAGATACAGTTGTTTAAAGTAGGTAACTTCGGCCGCGCGTGTCCTTGTGTGCGTGTAAACAAACCAATGGCGTGCCCGCGCGCTACGCGTGTGTCTACACAGACGGAGCGCTTCGATGTAATGTACACACCGATGAATCGGCGCCATGTGTACGTGTACAGTCTCGCGTGAAATTTTGAGAGTGGGGAGACCCGAGAGAGCGCTAGGCGTACGGCGTTCGACTCTGCGTACTTTTGGCTACGATTGCAATGAGCAAGCGTCCTTAAGGGGGTCAGACACCTTTAGAATTTTCTTCATAAAATGAACAGAAAAACATTTTTTTTCATAATTAGAAATATGTAGAAGTAATATCCTAAAAATATATTCAATTTGTGATAAAATTAGACACAAAAAAAAATTTTGATCGATTTTAACCAAATATATAGCTATTTCAAAATTTTTGCTCTGCCGCCGACTCCAGATTCAGGAACTGCACATATTTTAATGGGAGTGGTCCTAAAATTTTGGTATACTACTATATTTTGGTATACTAAAGACGCCAGTGCTGAAAAACCGCGGTAATACTCACTTTTACCCTATACGATTATATAAATACGTATACAAGGGGAAAAATGTAATTTGAACAAAAAACAAATGAAAAGCTTTATCAGTGTTTTGTGTATATTCTTAAAACAAAAATAGATAATGCTTTAAAACTAATTGGGACATTTCTACAAGTAAAAAAATTGATTTTTCGTCATTTTAAAGGTATCCGACCCCCTTAAGGAAAACATTTGTATATTTCATAAATTAATTTCTCCAAAACTATTTCATTTATCGACTTGAAATTTTAACCACTTATTACACTCATTGAAGACTATATTTGGTTACAATTTCAAGAGATTATCTTCATTTGTTTTTTAGAAAAAAATTATTTTAGAAAAAATTTGCGTTTTCGTTGTCGCACGATAACAAGAGTAAAAATTATCTAATCGTCCTGAAATTTGGCACAGATGTAGCTTTTATATATCTTCAAATCGAGTTCGTTGCCCAAAAAAATTGGTCCATTACGAAAAAAGATATTTCAGGTTAATAATTTTTTTTTATTTTCGAATCGCGTATTCTCAGAGAATACTTGATTTATGGACTTAAAATTTTAACCACTTATTAAACTCATTGAAGACTATATTTGGTTAAAATTTCAAGAGATTATCTTCATTTTTTTTTTAGAAAAAAATTATTTTTAAAAAAATTTGCGTTTTCGTTGTCGCATGATAACAAGAGTAAAAATTATCTAATCGTCCAAAAATTTGGCACAGATGTAGCTTTTATATATCTTCAAATCGAGTTCGTTGCTCAAAAAAATCGGTCCATTACGAAAAAAGATATTTCAGGTTAATAATTTTTTTTTTATTTTCGAATCGCGTATTCTCAGAGAATACTTGATTTATCGACTGTAAATTTTAACCACTTATTAAACTCTTTGTAAAAGATAAAATAGTATAATAATAATTGCTTTTTAATGATAAAAGATACTAAGAGTAAAAATAAAAAGTCACAAACCATTTAACATAGTCTCACCGTACAAAGTAAAGTATAAAATTTTAAATATTGGAATTAAAAATGAATTAAAGGAATCAGTAAATTAAGTTTGAGGAAGCTACGTGCTAATGAATTGGCAGAGGTTTTTTACGTACAAATTATAAGTTATCTATTAATATTTAAGAAAACTTAAAAAAAAAAAACTAATTCAGTTGCTTCAGCATCGTGTTATAGTATTTATAGTATTACGATACTATAGTGCCATAAGTGGACCATAAATGAGCACCATATGGCACTACCCGGATACTCTGGCTGCGCTCGGGCGCTGATTTCACGTCGTGCAGTGGGCCACTAAAGGCACTAGTGTCGTACGATATTTTCTTACATGTATCTATTTTTTTTATTTATAATTGTTATGCATAAAAATTCATTTTCTGTAGGTACCAATAAAATTTTGCATAAAAACCTCATATCTGATACAGAACCTTCTTCGGTACTTGCTGGAGATACTTTTAGCTTAATTGCCAGCGCTTTTTTAAAATATTTATATATTCTATAACGTTCATTTGTATCGCTCTTCTGAAATAAATGAAAATTTATTTGTATGGATTTGACCACAGTGACCAGGTGCAGAATACCATTTTATCGAACACGTATGTAATATGTTGGGTCTAATAATATTATAATCCATGGATTGAAAAGCTCGTCCTTTTTATACAACATACAAGAATACTAAGAAACGTAATAACTAAATTAAATGTATCCCTGTCGTAAATTATAAATGTTAATAACAGTTAATAACTGTTAAAAATTACTTCAAACTGTTTGTAATTGTTTAAAACTGTTTATAAATGTTACAAAATGGAGGATTTTGGACACATTTTCAAATAGTTTTTAGGAGTTTTAAATAATTTCAAATAATTTTGAATGATATTATAAAAGAACAATAATAATAAATAATAATAATAATAATTTTATAATAATTAGTTATAATAATAATTATAATTTGCAATTAATTAAACGAATGATATTTAAGAATTATATTTATGAATGATATTTTGAATAATATTTAAGAAGAATTAGTAATTTGTAAATTAGTTAATTAATAAACTATTATTAACTTATTAACAATACTTATAATTATTAATTAATAATTTGTAATTAATTAAACTATTATTAACTATTACAAACTGTTAAAAACTGTTACAAACAGTTATAAATAATTACTAACGTCCAAAATCCTACATTTTGTAACATTTTTGAACAGTTTATAACTCTTACTAACAGTTTTTAACTTTTTTGAACAAAAATATTTCCGCTGGGGATTGAAACTGGGAATTTCGTAACAAATTGGGTCATTTATATAGTAATAGGCAAAACTTTCTGGTATTTTCTAATAATTAATTATTATAATTATACAATCAATTAAAAATATTTTACTTTTCTATAAGAGGGCCCATCACGAATTGATTCCTTTTTTCTCTTTTTTTTTTTTAATGAAAAGTACGTTATCATTAAAAATATTACTTATGTCGACTGCAATTTACTATCAACTGATAAGAATTTTTTCATCGGTCTTACAGTCTTACAAATTAAATTAAAATAATTAATATTTATGGCAGTCAGATTGCCCTTGTTTATAATCACCCCGGCAGAATCTGAAATAAAAACTTAATTAAAACGTGGAAAAAACTCTGTTAGCAAAGGACGATCTGACTGCCCCCCCACCACCAAATTGCCCAACGTTTCGAGCCCGCTCTGGCTCCTCCTCAGGGACTGAAATGAAACCCGCGATACACCTCCTTATATACCACCATATCCTCTTTTTTTTCTTACCCCCACCACCATCCACTTTCCCCTCTCCAACTTTCCATTCTCACTTAAATTAATAAAGAATGATAAATGTTATCTAATTTACTTGACTCTATCATTAAATTTACATTATTCCGATTTCTTAGAATGTGAATACTTTCAAGGCTTTCCCTCTTATATTTATTCTTAATCCCCTGTTCCAAAATATCCACACTCCCAAAATCGAAAGAATGCAAACTATTTAAACAATGTTCTTTCAAACCCGATGTGCAACTTGAGCTGCGTAAACTATATTGATGTTCATATATTCTCTTTTTCAAATATCTTATATCTGTTTGACCAATATAACAACCATTACAATCCCTACAATTAATTTTATAAACTACTCCCGATTTTAAACATTTATCATCCTTGTCTTTACAATTACTAAATAACCTTTCTAAATTATTATCGTTTCTAAAGAAAACTTGAATATTATGTTTACTAAAAACCCTTCTAATTCTTTCCGACAAACCTCTAACATATGGTAAACTAAAATATGCGTTCTTTCCATTTCTATTCCTTGTTATAGCGAATTTAGTAATGGAAAAATTGGAAAGTGTTGCTTTGTCTAAGTTGGTTTTTCAGCCAATTATTTTTAAAAGATATGTTGATGACATTTTTGCAGTTGTACCTGAATGTTTTGTGGATGAAATGGTGGATGTGTTTAATTCTACCCATGATAGAATTAAATTCACAAAAGAAGTTGAGAAAGATAATCAATTCAGTTTTTTAGATATTAGAGTTAATAATAATAGAGTGAAATTAGATTGGTATAGAAAACCTATATGGTCAGGTAGATTTTTAAATTTTGATTCTCACCACCAATTCGGAAACAAGAAAGGTGCGATCAAGGGTGTCATTGACAGAGCGATTAAATTGTCACATAAAGATTTTAGGAAAAAGAATTTAAATTTAGTTAGAGAAACATTTATTAAGAATAGTTATCCGGTAAAATTTATTGATAAAATGATTGATGAGAGAGTGTGGGAAATTTATAATGGTGGATTGAAGCAGCGGGTAGATAATCAAACAAGGAATAGAAATGGAAAGAACGCATATATTTTAGTTTACCATATGTTAGAGGTTTGTCGGAAAGGATTAGAAGGGTTTTTAGTAAACATAATATTCAAGTTTTTTTTAGAAACGATAATAATTTAGAAAGATTATTTAGTAATTGTAAAGACAATGATGATAAATGTTTAAAATCGGGAGTAGTTTATAAAATTAATTGTAGGGATTGTAATGGTTGTTATATTGGTCAAACGGGTAGATAGATATTTGAAAAAGAGAATATATGAACATCAATATAGTTTACGCAGCTTAAGTTGTACATCGGGTTTGAAAGAAAATTGTTTAAATAGTTTGCATTCTTTCGATTTTGGGAGTATGGATATTTTGGAACAGGGGATTAAGAATAAATATAAGAGGGAAAGCCTTGAAAGTATTCACATTCTAAGAAATCGGAATATTGTAAATTTAATGATAGAGTCAAGTAAATTAGATAACATTTATCATTCTTTATTAATTTAAGTGGGAATGGAAAGTTGGAGAGAGGAAAGTGGATGGTGGTGGGGGTAAGAGAAAAAAGAGGGTATGGGGATATATAAGGAGGTGTATCGCGGGTTTCATTTCAGATGGGTTTTTACTCCTAGCGAGGTTTTTCCCCATTCTACACTCCACATAGTAGTTCAGCCATACAACCGTTTTTGCTCTATAACTTCTGATAGTGTGGAAATGCCCTCACAGGGCAACGCACAACTTCCTCTTTTTGATTTCCTTCTTTAAGGAGAGGTAACTAGAATCGCCCAGACTCCTCCTACGTGGATTCATTTCTACGTAAGGGGTTCCTGGACGGTGATCCGGGCAGGCTGTACCTTACTTGTAGGGGGCAGCGGAGGGGGCCCCCATCATCCCTTCTTTCTTTCTTTCTTTGTTTCATTTCAGTCTTTGAGGAGGAGTCGGAGCGGGCTCGAAACGTTGGGCAATTTGGTGGTGGGGGGAAATCAGATCGTCCTTTGCTAACAAAGTTTTTCCAGGTTTTAATTAAGTTTTTATTTCAGATTCTGCGGGGGTGATTATAAACAAGGGCAATCTGACTGCCATAAATATTAATTATTTTAATTTAATTTGTAAGACTAAGACCGATGGAAAAATTCTTATCAGTTGAAAAGTACGTTATATATATTTTGTTTCGGGAGCCGGTATTGTGCAACGTTCCCCTATATGAATAAAGAGTACTAAATAAGATGAAACAAATTTAGTTTAAAATTATCAGTATTATATTATTTTATATTTTCATTGCATTGACATTATTTTTTGTTACTTATTTATTTTCGTATAAAATATTTAATTTTAATTTTTGATTCAATATTAATTTTTTTTTATAAATGTTTTCGTATTGATTTGTATACTCGCAATTATTTGTCTATAAAATAAGTATGTTTAAAATATAAGTGATTCATTGTATTTCGATACTTCTCTCATATTGAAATGATAAGTACCTAACTAAACCCACCAAGCTTGCATTGTGGCATATCGGTGTCTATCTATAGTAGAACCCACAGTCAATAAAAGAGAAACGAAGAAAGAAAAGATACCTATGATGATATATATATATACATATATATATAGACGATGTACAGCCATAACCTCAAAATGTTTTGGAATTAGATCCCAGAGCAAAAGTGTTGATGGTTTTAATATTTATTAAAATGAATTTCTTTATGAATAAGTTATGTTCACATTTATTAAAATGTCCTAGTACAGTAAACCTCTTTAATAGTTCCAAAAATAATTCATTAAGATCATCAAATAATGGACAAACAATATTTGTTACTCGAACTGTTATAACAAGACCAAAAGAATTGGATGTGTTAAGAAGAAGATCTAAAGAGCGACAAGAAGAAAAGAAAAATCAAACTAAAGATCCAACAAGAGAAGAAACTGGATATGGTCCACTTGGATTTCTATTAATAGTATGATTTGCAAAAATGTTTTCAATTTATGTATTTTGTTTTACAAGCCACATATTATTCCAGTCTATACCAGTCATAAGTTTTGGACTTGGCACATGGCAAATTCAAAGGCGATCATGGAAATTAAATTTAATTAAAGATTTGGAAGAAAGAATGTCAAGAGAACCTGTTGAACTACCAGAAAAGTAAGTATTGATACAATATATTATAATAAATCTATTACATAAAAATAAGTTACTTATGTTTCAATGTATATTATTCTCTATGTGAAATATATAATATAGATGTATATTTAAAATAATATTTTAGTTCAAAATATTTTTTATTAATTTTCTCAAATTATATTAGTTTAGACGACTTGGCTGAACTAGAGTATTGTCCAATTAAAATAAGAGGTGAATTTTTGCATGACAAAGAATTTATTGTTGGACCCAGAAGTTTAATTATTGATGGTCGTGGAGCAACTGAAGGCAAAGGAAATTTAATATCTGGAAGTTCTTTAAATAAAGGATATAATTTAATAACTCCATTTAAGGTAGAAAATAGAGAGTAAGTATTTTCATTTTTTTTTTGCAAATTTTAATTACATAAAGAATATAATTTACTAACTTCAAGATCTATTTTAAAAACAATATTTCAATAAAATAAAATTGTTTATTTTTCAGTTTAATTATTCTTGTAAATAGAGGGTGGTTACCACATAAGTTTAAAAGTCCTGAACAAAGGAAGAAGTGTCAAATAGAAGGAACTGTAGAATTAACAGGAGTTAATAGATTGACTGAAGTACGACCTCAGTTTGTTCCTAAAAATGAACCAGAAAGAGGCATTTGGCATTACAGGTTTTTATAGATTTTAAAGATCTTTTCCAATTTTATTATCTTCCAAAATAATTAAAATAATTAAAATATTTGTGATCAGAGATATTCATCAAATGGCAGAGTTTGCTGGTACAGAACCAGTATATTTAGATATCATTGAATCTGATCTTAGTCCAGATATGCCAATTGGATCTCAAACGAGAGTTAATCTTCGAAATGAACATTTAAGTTACATTGTAACATGGTATGGCATATCATCAATCACAGGTTATTACTGTTATAGGATGTTTATACTGAAGAAACCAATATTTTAAGATTGATTGTAAATTTTACAATCCAAAATAATTTATACTTTGTTGTTATATGTAAAATGTGTTTATTAGACTCAACATTTTAGTTACTTTAAGAAACCTTGTGTACATAAATAATATTTTATGCTTGTACTCAGAAACTTAACATATCTCAATTTTGTAATTAAAAAATTGATTTAAAATTAATAGATAAATACTAAAATGTACAATATGTACATGGAATAAAAGTATATATTGCAATATTTCATAAACATTTGTTAGAGTTATATTAATTATCACGATGTCAAGTATTTCCGTCCATAAAATTGAGCTTTCTTTTCAAAACCAATAGATTTAATGGGTGTATTTAGCTTATAAAATGGATTCATTGAGTACTGAAATAATAAATGTAATTTTAATAATAATTGATTTTAGTATAAAATAAAAAATCAATATTTAATATTACCTTGATGTATGTTTCATACATTTCATTAAAGAAATTTTTAATTCCATCATCATTTTTAGAATCATGAACCATAACAAAACGTATGTGAGTTGCAGTAACAAATGCACTAACAAACCATTGATTAAATTTGTCTACAACTTTAAGATGCATATTGGTAGTTTTCCATACATGCTCATCCACCAAATCAAGTGCAGCATGAGCTATAAATTGACTTAAATGCGAATGATCCTCTTTCTGTAATAAATATATTTCTCTTATTTTAATATTTATCTTTATTATTTTTCAAGATATAGTATATCTTCTACATATATACTTATTATTAAAAGTATTCATAGGTATACTTAAAAATTTATTTTAAAACATAGTTAATAACATTTATAGGGATCAATATTTTTTATTTAATTTTGAATTTAAAAGAATACTTTTGTTACCTTGTTTCCTTTTACAGATACCACAATCCCTTAGAGGTTTCTCTTCAAAATTCAAAATTAATTAAAATAAATAAAGGAACTCCTGTAATCTCTAGCAATAGAGAGAATTCACTATCACCTTCAACACAATTCTATTTAAAAATCAAAAGGTGTAAACATGTCCAGTCAAAAATTTATTTTTGTGGGTCTTTTGCAATATATATAGTTATATTTCAGAAACTCAGATTATATCAAATGTTGAATTAAGTAACATTTCTCAAGGTTCGTTTTCATTATGAGAATAAAAGAATTTTGTGTAGATAATAGTTATTAAACTTATTGGTAAAGTATATAATTTATATCAATGAATAGTAGTATAAGAAATGATAAAAGCTATAAAAGTTAGAATTCTGGTGACAGTTTTGTGACTTCAATCAAATTTGTTTAGGCATCATTAAATATAACCTTGCTCGCTTATTAATCAGAATCTTGTGTAGAAATAAAATTTAACAGAAGTTCAAATATTGAGTGAAATTTTGTGCAATATTTCTTAGCCAACAAGTAAGTAACTTATGTTTAATAACCATACTAAACTCTAAATAACTATTTATACCACTCTAACCTCAAAATTATAACTTCAATATGATTATTCGGCTCTCGTGGTGTAAAATACAGTTTGAAACTAGTGCCTAAGAAGATTTTTAGCTCATGTGACTTCTCACTCGCTTCGCTTGTGCGAAAAACGTCACATGAGCAAATAATCACCTTTCGCACCCGTGTCGAAATGTACTATTAACTTTAACTTTAAAATTATCAACTTTCAATTATAAATTTGAATACAAATCTAAACAATTATACAATACTAACTATGTAAATAATACACACCTTCGTATCTTTGTTGGAGTTAGTAAATTCAATTTCGAACAATGGATTATCTGCATGTCCAACAATGGCAAAGTAGTAACTTGATGTCATGTTTCTTCTTCAATTCAACAAAACAATTATAAAAAATATTAAATCAAAACATTTAGAAGAGCATACACAATCTCATCAGCTGACAGCTATACTCTATCAAAACATAACCTATTTGAATGAACCTAGCTCAACCCCGGCTCCAGAAGAAACAGTTACCGTTTACCTACAGCGGCTACAGCTTACATAGGTTACTTACATATATATAGCAGACAACGCCCGGATTCGCGGAAATTTAAATGGACTGATGCGCGCCACCTAAGTACGATATTCGCAATGCATGGTGGGTATGCTACACGCTATACACGTTTCAAGCACACCAACAATCGATAAGACAGAGACGGAGCGAAAATAACAGAGCCTATAGGACCGTTACTGCACGTATAGCTGACGTAGCCGGCATCTTGGCAGCAAAGCAACGATTGTAACCCGTCGTTGCCACGCACACCGGCGCACGTATAAACTTGGCACTGCGTGAGTACACGCACGCGAAACGTCAGGTTTATTTTCAAGGTAGCGGGCGCTTGGCTGATTTTCGACGCGCTCTGCCGCTCTGCGACCCCCCGCCGACCTTTGCGCCGCTGCTCTCGTTCTCGTCAGGCTCCTTTCTGCGAGGACGGAGCGCATCGCACTGCACTGTTATTCCACCGCGATAATTTGGGAATCGCATCGCCCGTCTGAAAGCCAGTATCTTTACTGAGTAGCTTGGTGGCTGTTGAGAGCGAGAAAAGAGAAGAGAGATGCTCACCGTCGACGATAGGAAGGTAAGCGTCTCTTGCTCGAGTGCGTGTGATGGTGATAAACGTCTGACTTTTATATGTATACACTGGCAGACACCCGCTTTATCTTATCGGCGTGTAAATTCGCAGCGCTTCGTGGATATACGTAAACTTTCTTTGCATGCGCGATTTCGGTGGGTTTTTTTCGAACACGCTTGGGCGTCGTGTCTCGTGTGAGACGAGTGGCTGAGGAATGGTTGATGGGGATTTAGGTTAAGCTACGACGTTTTCGAACGTGCACGGTGCATGGTGTGATAGTATATACTTGTGGTTGCTGCGTGAACGTGTGGAATTTTTTTTATCAACTGCAATTTCTTTTTTGCTCAAATGCGTATATACTTATTGTGCACATAGTTGGCTCAACTGCTTGTGATATATACCACTTGTTTGTGTGAAACAATGTTAGCCTTCATTTTAAAATATTTATCAGCTTTTATATTGATTTTCAAAATATTATTTTTACTTGATACTTACTTCACCAATAGATAATAAAGATACATGTTTTGAAAGACAACTTTTTTTTTTATATTCAGATTCGAATATTAATTCGTAGTCTTATTAAAACACTTTATTTTTAGGTGGATCTATGATATTTATAGTAGAGTATCTTATAGTTTCAGAACTACCATTTAAATTTTGATATCACTTGTTTACAGTAATATTTAGATTTATAAAATTTATAAATACTTGTAGACAATTTAATTATTACAAACTATAATTATTTTAATCTTAGTTTCAATTTCAATAATATTCTATGTGATATTAATTATGTACTTTTATATATTTATTTTGTATGAATGTCTGTAGGCCTTTTTGCATGTGACTATTTTTAACTTGGATCTTTCAGCTTCTTTTTCTAAAATGTATTTTCAAAAATTATTCTCATGTATTTATGTAAATGTTAATAATAACTTTCTAAAAACTATTCAATTTTTGTGTTGTCTTCTTTGCACCCAACCTACCCTACTATATTTTAATAATTTCAAATAACTTTTCCAAAATGAAAAATGTATTATACAGTAGTTATACTTATTTTTTTAGCTAATAAAAATTATTTTTGGACAGCTTGCACGTAAATAATTTTATTACTAATTATTTTTTCCGTAACAATATATCATAATATCTCTCTTCAGTGTTAAGTACTCTTCATTGACTTAAATGACTTTAACTTAAGAATATATTGCCTGTAAAGTCTCAGTCAAAAGTTAAAGACAAACATTTTTGCGTTATAATTCGTTAAAGACAGTAATTCCTTATACAGCAATAACGAAAGAAACGATGTAAAATGTCTTTAATAACTGCGGGAACGTTGTAATTCTTTAATCCTTTAAATTATGAATTGATATAAAAAACCGCTGCCAATACATTGGCACTTAGCTTCCTCAAAATAATGTATTTATTCATTTTTTTTAATTTTTATAACAATAATTAATTGTATCATACTCAATTTTCTTTATGAATATTCGTAATAAATTAATATATATTTTTCGAAAATTCATTCTTGTTATTCTTTTTCTCGTGCGACAACCCGATATTTTTATAAATCAATTTTTTCAAAATATTTTCACATGTTCAATTAGTTTTATTTTAAACCTCAAATATCTTTCGTCGTAATAGTTCGATTTTATAGGGGAACGAATTCAGTTTGAAGATTTAAAAAAATATATCTCTCCCAAATTTTAGGACTATTGGTTGATTTTCTTAATATTGTTATCGCGTGACAACACCTGGCATATTCTGCAAGTAAAATGCAAACTTTTTCCCAATCAATGTTCTATACAAAAAATTTCGATATTTTGAGTAAAAAATAAAGATAATCTTTTGAAATTTCAACCAAATATATTCTTCAATGAGTATAATAAGTGGTTAAAACTTGATCGCGCTGTAAATTACCCTCAATAAAAAACAAAAGCAAGTGAACAACACGCACGTATAGCACGTGTTATTTCCATTTTCTAGTATAGATATATCCAAAAAATTACGATTTGAAAAGAAGGCTAAATCAGTTTTAACCTCGAATATCTCTGAAATTCATAAACGAATTCTTTTACTCTAAAAACGCATATAATAAATAATATACACTCTACATCTCCGCCAAATTTAAAAAAAATTAAAATAAGTTTTCTCTAGTTATCAGGCGACAAATAAAATAACTTTGTAAAATAGGAAAATTTTGAATATCAAAAAGTAATCGTACGATCTTGATGAAAATTCACATACATAATATCTATATCACATACAAAATTGTCTAGAAATCTGTAGCTGATTAATAGAACCGTTCTCGAGCAATAACGATTTAAAAAAAAAAAAAAAATTTTAACCTCAAATATCTCTGAAATTTATGGACCAATTATTTTGCCCAAAGAACTCGACCAAGAGCTATCCAAAATCTATCTTCACAAGGAATTTTGAAGAAATTACGACATTTTTCTCTCCGGAATCGTTGGACTTACAAAACTCATTTTTTTCATTTTTCATGTTTTACGTTTTTGTTAATAACCAAAGAACCGTGATAGCTAGAAACTTTTTTTTTTATAAAATATAGGTATTTTAATTCTCTTTTAAATGCTACCTATCCCATTCTGATACATACAGCCGTTCTCTAGAAATTACGATTCGAAAAAGAGGTTACAAAAATTTTAACCTCAAAAATCTCTGAAATTTATGAACCAATCATCTATCCCAAAGAAAAGTGCAGGTGGCAACCAAAAATCTACCTCTACAAGGAATTTTGAAGTGATTAACACAATTTTACTCCCGTAAATTGTCGCCACCTAAAACACGTTTTTTTCATTTTTTAATTTTTTTCTCAAAAACTAACCAACAGAATGGATTCAATTTTATACAGATTATAGCTATTCATAATCTCCATTATCATGATTTTTCTCAAAAAAATTGACCATTTAGTTTGGGAGTTATAAGCACTTAAAAAAAAAACACGTTTTTGTTAATAACAAAATAACCGTGATAGCTAGAGAATTTTTTTTTTAAATATAGGTTGTTTTATGCTCTTTCGAACGCTACCCATCCGATTATAAAATTTAAATCCAATCATTAAAAAAATCAAAACTAAATTTTTTCGAAAATGAAAAATTCGACATAAAACAAAAACGAATCAGTTAGTTGTACAAAATTATTTTTTTCCCGAATTCGGAATCAAAAAACAAAAAAAATGAGATCCGCCCGGTTAAAATCGACCGCGTAGATCCGAAAATAAAGCCGTACACACACACACACACACACACACACACACACACACACACACACACACACACACACACACACACACACACACACACACACACACACACACACACATACACACACACACACACACACACACACACACACACACACACACACACACACACACACACACACACACACACACACACACACACATACAGACAGACATTTTCTAAAATCATGTGACACAAACTTCTAACACCTTTATTCATGTTTCTAGAGCAATTTAAAGAAAATTAAAATTTTACTATTACAAAGCTTCCTCTATGAGGAAGCAAAAAAAAATGTACATATTTTGCTATATGTATTTTAAAGTATGCTAAACTATAAAAAGTGAAAAATGCATCTCTTATAAGGGTAAAAATGTTTGGTTACATAGCGATCTATCATTATGCAAAGGGTTAAAAAATATTTTCATTTTAAATTTTATCATTTTTTAAAGAATATTCGTGAAATGACCATTTTCGCAAATGGAACTCACTTATCAACTATTTACTAATAATTAATTTGAAGGCCAAAAAACGACAACACCTTTGTTTATTCTTGGAACGATATCTCATTAATTTTCGCTAATTTTCATTCCAAAACTAAACAGCGATACCGTTATTTCTCCTTCAAACTTTGTAGAATGATCATGTATTATTGAATTGTGTAAGGCAAATCAATATTCTTTTTTATATTAATTATTTTTTTATGTTCAGCCAATAAAAGTGTTTGTGTTAAGAGGGTGTTGTACTCATGTACTCTGTTTTATCGACGGAACACGGTGAATTATATACTATCAAAATAAATATATCGAATTTCGCCTTATAAGGAGATAGTTGCCCTGCGCAACGTAATAATCTACCATCCTACGCAGTTTTGAGCCGGAATATCCACGGCACCCTAAAAAATTTTTCGAACAAAAACAACCGAAATTTCGTTCGAAAAATTTTTTAGGGTGCCGTTGATATTTCGGCTCAAAACTGCGTAGGATGGTAGATTATTACGTTGCGCAGGGCAACTATCTCCTTATAAAACGTAATTCGATATATTTATTTTAATAATATAGAATTTACCGAGTTCTGCCGGTAAAACAGAGTGCATGAGTACCACACCTCCTTAAAGATGAAGTACAACACCCCCTTAACCTGAACCTGACGATGTACTTCATCCATACGTTCGTTTTTAGCCGGTGAACGTTCTTGATATAGAGTAGTATTATTTATACCATTGCGCAAGGCTTCACAGAGCGCTTTTTTCTAAAATTTTCTTTATTAAACGCGAAAAAAAAAAATAAAATTAAGGTTCTGATAAAGAAGGGGTCTACGTTCGTACTCCACTTAGCTCGAAACATCGGTTGAATTTTTGCATACTGTTTTATAACGATAAGACCTAACAACTATCAGATATCGAATCGCTTGGCATCCTATTTGTCTTATGCCTCTACAACCTATAAAAAGTTATTTTAAATAATGTATTTATGACAAACAAATTATTACAGGTCATTGACATTTACATATTTAAATAATCTCTTTTATATTTTTTGTAATAAAGCGTCAGTTTTTAATTACTACATGTTAGACATGCCGTAATTCGCAATACTACAAACACTTTTAAGTAGAATCGCTGGAAAAAATTATTGATATCAAAATGATGGACATGCGTAAAATAATTATTGTATTTACTTAGCTTATATTAATACAAAATTGTTTGTGAAAAAAACGATACAAAACATGAGTAAAAATTAATGATGTGACAAAAATCGACAAAAATGAAGATAGTTTAGGATGTCATTAATTAAAACAGATTTAATTTTGCGCAACAGTTTAATAGTTCAAATTGTTTTATAATTACTTCTACTGGTATCCAACTCAGATCAACAGATTTACTTTTGTTGACATTGAAAAAAACTAGAATTCCAAATAAAATCTTCGTTTTCGATCAGAAATTAATTCATACGATATTTTATTATAAAAACATTAATGTTTCGTTAATTATCATACATGTTTCTCTATGAATATTTATATATTGCTAAGAAATCACTTTTGTTCCTATAACGACGAACAAAACAATTTTTAGAATTGTATTTTATAAAACACGAAACGCGTAAAAATCATTCTTAAACGTTCACATTACAATCACGTGTTTATTCTATTTATACTATACGCTGAACGTTTTAACAGAATGTTATTTTTGTACGTTCGCTCCGTAGGCCTTAATTTAGACCAATATAGCTTTGCCAAAGTCTCCTTACAAATACTGGAAACTGATAATGAGGCGTCATGGTTCAAAAGCCCGAAAATTGGCGCGACTGTTCATTTACGAGGCACGTGCGATGTTCACGAGCCTATGGTGATGAAACACAATTTGGGACTCGAATCAGACGCGTGAACGGCCTTGACACTAGATAATACCGGCTTTTAAAACACTGAGACGACAACGCGATTCTTTTTGAAGTTGGCAAACCGATAACAGTTAAGTCGCGTCCTAGTGTTCTATGGTAACAGTCTCGATAACGGAATTTGCGCTATTTTCAAAACAGAAAAAAAATCGAGCTGAAGTTATCTCGCGTTATGTAATACGTATCAAAAAAGTTCAATTTATGATCTGAGTTATAAATACTTTTTTCAGTGATATATATTTGCGATCTCATTTATGCCAAAACAAATTTTTTTATTAATTTCAACTAAATTTTTTGGTTACTATGAATTTGTTGTAGAGGAAACAATGAAGGTATTGACTTGTCATGTTGAGGCGCCAATAAAATTTAGCTTAGTCACTAATTCATGACAAAATGACACTTCTCGTTACTCCTTTATAGGTGTTATTCAATTTGGAGGATCTTTCAACCTCTTTATAGTCGATTCATAATAGCAGTTTCTATATAGTTCCAAAAATTAGGATGAAAGAAATTTAAAAAGAAATATTGTGATAATAATTATTACCATGATATACGTTGGAAACATGCATTTGAGATATTAATTTTATTTAGAAAAAGAAGATAAAGTTCTTTTTAAATCTTCAATTACTCTTGAAACTCTGTATTTTATAGTTCTTAAATGTTTTGGAATACCCATTTTTCTAGATTTAGTTTTCATAAATTTTAAATTTTTTACAAGATTTAATCGAAACTACACTCAGAGAAATTTTTTCTCAAAATGTTTATATTTAACATGGCATTGTAACTATTAAAATATATATGTTAACAGTTACAATGCCATGTTAATAGTTAAAATACCATGTTAAATATAAATATATTCTTCTCTCAGTGTAGAATGTATTAAGTATATAAAACTATATTTTCAAATATTATCAATATATTATCAGATAACGATAATTATTCATAGAAGAGTGAAATTCTATACCCTATGATAATTGATTATAAGTCCTACTAAGGTTTCTGAAACCACGTTCCAGAACAATTATTATTAGAAACAATTATTATCACAGAACAATTTATTATTCTATGATTTACAAAAAGTAAGTAAAAGCTTTATAATAAAGTACTTGAAATATCATCTATATATGACTATAAGACGCCAATGCAATTGAAAAATTGAAATCAGTCTTGTTGACCGTCTGAGGACGCTGACATTATATTACAACTGTAACCCACAACCAGCTATTTGTTGTGCGTTATATACGATCGGAACAAAAAGACTATTTACAGATAAGAAAAAATTCAACCTTGTAAGTAATAGCTTACGCTATATTGGATAATCATCATGATATATACTTATTGGGTTTTACTTATTTTAAAAGAAAGTGAAATAATAATTGTGAAATTAGTTGTAATTGGCAATTTTTAAGGACCAAGGTTTAATAATACATCAGTTTTTAGCGGGTTCGTAATGTTTGGTTTGGCCGATTTCGCCAACCTTTTGTAGGTAAATAAAAGTAGATTAAGGACGTTCTCCGAGTCGAAACAGCAAACTTAGTTTTTATATTTTTAAATAATGTTTTATTAATTTGATAATCCAAGAGTAAGTACATGTAACAAATATATACTTGAAAGAACACAAGACAATTTTTTTCAGACATATTCAGGCAGTAGTCACTATGCTATTGTTACAATTAAAGACAAAAACTTCAATAAGTTCTTTAAATTTTTTTATTTTTTATCCGATCTTAACGAAATAAAGCTTATTTTGTTCGTTAAGAAATTTCAGGGGGAGTATCGATGGGAAAATTTATGATACGAGTTACCAGTACGGCGCAATATCAATTTGTTTAAGAAAGTTTTGATGAAAACTTGACTTGCTTTTCTTAAATAAATTGATATTGCGCCTTACTGGTAATTCGTATCATAAATTTTCCCATCGATACTCTTCCTGAAATTTCTTAACGAAGAAAATAAGCTCTATTTCGTTAAGATCGGATAAAAAATAAAAAAATTTAAAGAACTTATTGAAGTTTCTGTCTTTAATTGTAACAATACCATAGTGACTATTGCCTGAATTTGTCTAAAAAAAATTGTCTTATGTTCTTTCAAGTATATATTTGTTACATGTACTTACTCTTGGATTATCAAATTAATAAAACATTATATAAAAATATAAAAACTAAAATTGCTGTTTCGACCCGGAGAACGTCCTTAATTAAAGAATAATCTCTTCGTTATGGTCATAGTGTAATAAGTATCAAAAAGTCACGGTGCACTCGCTTATCTATATATAATCATTGTACCGTCAACAGGTGAATAGTAACGTGGACATCAGCTGAATAAGCAAAATAAGCGCCAATAGTTTCTTAAGAGTAGGATTTTCCTAATAACGAAAAGTATATGCCTTATCAAGAAAATTAATATTTTCTTTTTATTTATATTACGTAGTAGTAGTGCTGTTATTATGTCTTATGTGAATCATTTCGGAAATTGTAAGACATTGTTGGCCCTCAAAGATCAATAATTACATAATTAATTTAATATTGAATAAGGAGGGTGAAAGAAGTGATAAACTGCTCATGATAGATATTGTAAAAGTAATTAACTGTAAATTCTTCTTTTGTAAAATTAGTTTTAGTTTTAAAACAATAATAATATAACGGGAACTTATATACAACTATTCATCGCAATAAGGTTTTTCATCTTAACTAGACATTTGCAAGTGTTTCGATATGAATGTTACAAACTTTTTTTTTATTATTTATTTATAATATACGATGGGTCTCAAAATAAATTTTCAAATCTCGAAAAATATCTCACAGGTCCTTCTTAGTCTAAGCTCTGATACTAACATTTTCAGTAATATGGTTATTATAACGTACAATAGTTTTAATCCTTATTATAGTCAGCCCCAACCAGAAAGTCATGAAATTCTGTTATTAGATAATAATTCCAATTATCTACAAGAATGAAAAAAAACAATAAATATAAAATAATAAAAAAAATTCAAAGATACGTTTACCTTCCCATAAACTTTATTACCGCTTTTATCATTATTCGACGCGCGCAATCATCGTCGAGAAGAGCAATAACAATAAGCCGTAAAACAATCGCCATGACATAATTTTCTCTGTCTATTCACACGCACACATCGTCATTACAAAACGCACAGTCAAAGATCGCACAGCACAACCGAGTGACTATCGGCCTGAACTTTTATATAAAAACCTGAATTACATATAATACGATCTGCATTGACTCGCGGTCGATATCTGCCGAACATCACCTCGTAGTGTGCTGTGATAAAGTTGTGGAAGAATGCGGGACGTGATGCGAACGTGGGCCGTGGGTGCGAACTTGATGTTTTGTATTGTAGCCGATTTTAGAAAGAGCGGGAAGGGGGATTGATTTATTTATGGCGCAGGTAGTATAGGAATAGTTTCTACATGTTAACAACGGAATTGAACAGTTTTTTCTGATTTCTTAAAAATAAAATAAATATACCTTTATAGCACATAGGATCTCTAAATTATCAAACGAATAATTTCATATATGTGTAACGTATATATACGTTTACACGTACACTTTGTAATGGAATATGTATAAAAATATGTATAAGGTACCATTTGACATACATACTTAACAATCTACCCTTGTTTATTTTGATTTTAAAATCTTATTAAAATTATGATTTATACTCTCGAAAGTTGAAAAATATTATGGTAATAAATCAGCTCCCATTCGGTTCTCCTGAAACACGAACCGTCCCCCCCTATCAATTACACTATCTATCAATATTAATTTTGTTTTTAACTTTGAGACTTTGAACATCTTTCTACGCGTAGAAGTCCAGAAAATAAATGACGAGGATATTCATCAGTCACGCGGGCAAATCACAACCAAATGCTGCTCCCCCCACGATTCGGTCTCGCTCTCGGGCTATCGCGCATAAAAATGAAGTATCGTGCATCCTGAGGCAGACCACGGCCGAGCGTCGCGCGGGCTTGCTTCTCCAGTTCTCTCTCTCTCTCTCTCTCTCTCTCTCTTTCGCACCACGCGGCCATTCATTCGTTTGCTCTCCTCTCTTTCCTGACGCGCGCGGGCGCTCTTCCCTCTCCTATCCGACGACGAGTCGCGAGGCAGCGAGAAGATACGCGGCGCGTCACCGGTATACGCGCGGCTTGCGGCTCGCGATCAGTCGCTTGGCCGCCGATGGCGCCGATCCCGATTTTTCATCGTCGTCGTGGTCGTTCATGCTGCCACCGCCGCCGCCGCGCGTGCACACACTATAGGCTCGGTGCACCGCACGCGAGCAGCGACTCTTTTCTTCGCGACGACGCGTGCGCTCGTAAGCAGTGAGGATACCACCGCTGAACGCGAAGGCTACTTTACACACAGCCGCATCTCCGAAGCAGACGGACCAGCCAGACATGGAGTACTTGATGAACAAAGTTTACGTGAGTGTTGACGCCGCGAGCGCGCGCGCGCGCGTGTCCGTTCGCCGGCTAGATAGCAGCCCGCGCAATTTTCTCACTGTGCGTACTGGCGCATATAATACGTCTGTTATAGCCGCTCCCGTTTTGATCAATTATTCGCGCTAATTGAGAGACTATAATCGTTGTGCGTGTGCATGTCGATCGTGTTGCGCATGGGAGAAGGATCCTGGCCGATGTAATTACCTTTTAAAAGCGTTGCCCGCGGTTTAAAGAGTTTAAGTTGTTTTGGACTTTTCGAATAATTCGTATATATATAGTGGCTGTCGACGTGCGCGGTATTGTTGTTTCAAGAGCCTAAGTGTATGTTTAGATTAAGTGTGACATTGAATATATTCGTCAAGATAGTACGTTGATAAAGATAAAATTACAATCGTTGTCAGTTTAGTTGGTCAATTTTTAATAAATTAAAGAGAAATTAAAATTAATTAAAAGATAGATCGTTAATTACGTGCTTTAAATGAGTAAGTTCTTTTCTTATTAATATATCCACTAAACGTATTTGATTACTTAATAAAATGATTCAAGTTATTATTGATCTATGCTTTATATAAAGTAATAAATTATCATACAACGTTCACTTTTAATTTAATTATAATTTTTTATCGAAATACGAAGAACCTACTAAAAATGAAAACTGAACTTTTAATATTTGTTTCTATTTACATTAATTTATTATCGTTTCATTCTAATATAATTTCAGCTAAACTTTTTTCCAAAATGTAATAAGATCAGCTTTTATTTAATCTCGGTAATTTAGGAACACACTGCTAGTGTTGGTTTGAATTTGCCATTATTGTGCGCGAAGTTAGTAATAGATGAAAGTGTCAAAACAAAGAAATTTTAACTCTTAACACAATACATTTAAATGTTCCATAACATAGTTTTTTATTATATTATTTATTTTATTATTTATTTTTAGAATTCATAAAAATACTCATAATATGACTAAGCCTCATAATTTTATTTGTTTACTATTACATCGATTGAGTGTAACAATGTAAGAATTACACGTTGTTCCATTGCCATAAATACTTATGTTTTTAAATGAAGTTACAAGGCAATTTTTATACGTCATCGTGATCATGAAAAATACTGTTGTTGTTAGCTCGTAGCAATTCGTTATTATGAAATTACTCGTATTGAGGAAACTTCACTGTAATTAAAAAAAAAATAGATATAAAAATATATATTAATGGTTTAAAAGTCATAATATTATCCAAACATTTAAATTTATCTTTAATTGATAAAATTTGACTTCTTATTATATAACGTCACTATTTTTCTAATGCTTAAATAATTTTGAATTTATAATTTATCATTTATTTTGCTGTTTAATCGTAGAACTAATTTAATTTTAGTTTTTTACAATCACCGTTTGTTTAGCAGATAAATTTTCATTTAATTCATCGCCAAACTAATGATATCTAATTCGTACCATTAAACAAAGCTCCTGTAGAAAAAAAAAACGATAAGGAAGTGTGTCGATTTAAAATTATAAGTCGCTATCGCGCCACTTTTGGTACTCATGCACGGTGGGCGTGCTTATGTTAAGTCGAAATCTTCCACGTTCCGAAACTACGGCGGAAGTCGAGTTATGGTGTAGTTCGAATGTATGAGGAGGAAAATTACTCTTATCGTGGAAAGAGCCTGAGAGGCTGTGAGTTAAAGTGTCGACGAAGGAAAAGCTTGATACTAATGTGTACAGATATCTATAAAAATATATTTAATACGCAGCGTCAGTCCGGACGCGTCAGCTGATAAAAATGATTGCATAATTTTGGAATTAATGAGTTTTGTCTAGTAATCATCGTGATGTTTACTTACGTTTTTCAACGTCGCAGAAGCTTGATCGGATATTGGAGGCACGTATAGGGAAAATTATTCCAAGAGTGAAGTAACATTAAAGAAACTGTATTTTTTATTAATTATAGTGATAATTATTATTTCAAAACATGGTATTTTCCGTATTGCATGTGCTTATACGTAATGCATAATATTACTCGAGATATTACTATTTAGTCACTAAAGTTAAAAACTATTCTAAAAATTAACCTATTATCACATAATGAAACGTTTTGCATTATCTATACTTACTTAAGAGATATGCAAGGACGTATTTTACGTTTTCTAACTGTAATTAAGTTTTTGAATTTTAATAAAAGTAAAATACAATTCATTACATTAATTTAAAAAATTAACAGCTATAGCAAAAGGTGTTATTTTTTAAATAAAAACATTATTTGTAATATTAACAAAAATAAGGGCATATTGAAAATAATCAGATCTCCTTTATATAAAAAGTATTGTTCTACGAATTTTTCGGCTCCTTATTGGTCAACGTATCTGGTTATTTATTATATTTCATTTTTATAAACAAAAAACAAAAGTCAGAACTTGCGGAGTGCACTTTGTGCACCTCTAGCAGTATAAATAACATACTAAATGGGATTTTCTAGAAGTGGTAAAAAGTGTTATGGAGTTATTTGTTGTACTAACTCTTAAATGGAACAATATGGAATTCATAAAAGTCAAGATCATTTCTAATGAAGATTATAAATCTTTCTTGAAGACTGCACTTGTCACTCTTAACGTTCTTTTGAATACTTGTCTCTGTATTATGCAATTTATGATAACCTCTGTGCCGCTTGCAACGAATTTTCTAGATTTATTAGTTGAACAACGTATTTTATCGCGAAATTTCAATAAAATGAAATTCAATATTTTCTACCCTCTCTATTAAATTGTTAACGTATGCTTTATATACATTTCTCATCTTCACAATTTTTGTCTTAGATACGTGTATCAAAATGTCAATGAATTGATAATTTCTTTTTTTTATATTTTTTTAATATTATTTAAGATAAAATTTAGAAAAATAAATTAAGAATTTCACAATGTGTCATGGATTACATACAAAATGTATATTTTATTTATTATACACATTAATTTCTATAGACCAAAACAATAACATTGTATAAAGGGAAAAGAATTTAGACAATAGATTGTATGTTTTGGATAATACTGTAATCAATTATTGATTCGTCATTCGATAAAACTTGTGCGTATATTGAACAAAGTAAGATGGAACAATATTTTAAACTTCATTTATGTAGGAGATAATTAATCATCGCGAGTGCTAAAAATATGCTAAACTTATGTAATAATGATTAAATATTAATTTCTTCATAGTATGCTAAAGTGTGTCTTTACGCATTTCTGTCGGTGTGTAAAGTTAAACTTTGCTTATCGATTTACGCACACTATGTGTACAAGTGAAGCGACGTGCGAAGACATAGTTTACGCATATTATTAAAAAAACGCCCTTGTTGCATACGATATTTTTTGCAACACTGTGCGTAAAATTCGATTTTACACCCTATTGTGCGCACTATAAGTAGGGTGTAAAAATGCATTTTACGCACAGTGTTGCAAAAATAATGTTCGCCACACGAGCTAAATCTTTACGACCTTGTTATCGATGCGGCACTCGGCCCGAGTGCGCCGACCCATGTATGTGTCAATCACTCGATGCGTAAAATTAGACTTTTCACACTAGTGACGATAACTACTATTTTGAACCAGGATATTAGTAGTTAGTAGGAATACCTGGAGATATAAAAATTTAAACAAATCATAATTGTATCAATTCATAATTGTATAATTGTATAATCTATATAGCTCATTCTTACCGTTACTTTTGGGAACCGAAAAATTGAATTTTCGCAAATTAATCCTTTGTTTGTTGTAATTAACAACTTGGAGATTCTCTCTATATGGAAATCGTTTGCACTTCTAAGCATCTATTTGAATAATCCCATTGTTTTATGACTAAAGTTTGCAAAAGGCATTTTTTTTTAATGTAGAACCTCCTCTTAGCCTCCCTGTGTGTGACTTTTGTGTTAAAAGCATGAATCTTCACGATGTTTAGTCGCAGGGTCATCGGCGCAGTCCGTCCGACACGCAGGCGTTCAAGGAGCGCACGAAACGCGATGCCCTGACCGATCTCGAGACCGAGCTGAGCAACATCGCCTCCACGGCGCCGGAGATCGAGCGGGACGCCATCCACAAGCAACATGAGGGCTTCAAGCGGCTCTTCGAGAGGTTCCTCGAGGAAGGCGGACCGTCCCTGGATTGGGACCGCATTCAAAGGTTGCCCGATGGCGCTGTAAGATACCCATTAATAGTATTTAAATAAAACTCGAATCATGCTTCTACTTTTAAAGTTTTAGAGATGTTTGATTGATCTTTCGTATGATACTGGATCGTTTCAGTATAAATAATTATTAAGCTTTTATATCCTATATGATTCATGCAGAATAACGCATACTATTGGTCCCAAATAAACAAAAAAATTAAAAATCATAAATTGTTTCATTAACTTTATCCATTATTCTTCGTGTCTATAGATTAAAGACTACGATAACCTTCAAGATCCAAATCCAGAGGAAATTAAGCAGTTGTTGAGCAAATTAGTCGTTATAAAGTTAAATGGTGGTCTCGGAACGAGTATGGGTTGCCATGGACCAAAGTCCGTGATCACTGTCCGCAATGGCCTTACGTTTTTGGATTTAACTGTACAGCAAATAGAGGTGATTACATTGTTATTAATTTACACGTATTTATTCATTGAATTAATTTATTAATTGAATATGATTATTCATTTCAGAATTTGAACAAAGCTTATGGATCGAATGTGCCTCTAGTTTTAATGAACTCATTTAATACGGATGATGATACGCAAAAGATTATAAGAAAATACAAGGGTATTGATATTGAGATTCATACGTTCAACCAAAGTTGCTATCCTCGCATCAGTAAAGAATCTCTTTTGCCTATTGCTAAGCATGGTAATGTACACGACGATATAGAATCGTAAGTAGCTTGTCAATTTAACATACGCTTTTTAAAAGCTAACATATATTTAATTTCTTTCATTTATTTTTTTATTCATTTTTATCCAGGTGGTATCCTCCAGGACACGGTGACTTTTACGAGAGTTTCCGTAATTCAGGTTTACTAAAAATGTTGATTAGTCAAGTGAGTACTTTCTTTTATTTGATTATGGTTTTACAAATACATTTTGCTCATTGCTATCTTTTCTAACTTTATAGGGGCGACAATATTGTTTTATTTCTAATATTGATAACTTGGGTGCCACTGTTGATTTAAGGATCTTGAGGCTACTGTTAGGAACAGGAATACCTGCAGAAATCGAGTTTCTTATGGAAGTTACTGATAAAACTAGAGCCGACGTTAAAGTAAAAATAATTTTTTATAGTATTTTTTTTTACGTAGGTACATGCTACTAAAATTAATATTAACTTTTGTGGTTTCTATTTGAATGCAGGGTGGTACACTTATTCAGTATGAGGATAAGCTTCGATTGCTTGAAATCGCACAAGTTCCAAAAGAACACGTTGAAGATTTCAAATCAGTGAAATCTTTCAAATACTTTAACACCAATAATCTCTGGATTAGACTTGATGGTAAGAATATTAGTTGTGATAAAAATATTGATTGTAATAGTGTAACAGAAGAAAAACTGGTATCGTTAATTTTTAATTTTATCGCTAAATTTGTTGTATAAAAATATGTATTTTTCAGCTATTGACAGAGTGCAAAATCAAGACTCACTTCATTTGGAAATCATAGTCAATAATAAGACATTTGAAAACGGCTTAAATGTTATACAATTGGAAACTGCTGTAGGAGCTGCCATGAAGTGCTTTAATGGAAGTTGTGGTTAGTATGATAGAATATACCTTTACATGAATTAAGAGTATACCTTTAACCACAAGTATATAAAGTACTAAATAATACTGAAATCTATTATATATCTATTAAAAATATCGGTGATATATGAATGGCGTTTCACGTCAATTTTTCTACTGCAGGTATTCATGTTCCACGTAGCAGATTCTTACCTGTAAAGAAAACATCAGATTTAATGCTTGTAATGAGTAATTTGTATACATTACGTAATGGTTCATTGGCAATGTCGCCACAGAGAATGTTCCCTACTACACCACTTGTTAAATTGGGAGATAAGCACTTTTCAAAGGTAAATTTATAAAAATAATATTATTTATTAATTTACTTTATAGTATAACTGATTGATTGTGTGTTTATTAGGTCAAGGAGTTTTTAAACAGATTTCCGACTATTCCTGATATTCTAGAATTAGATCATTTAACTGTTTCTGGAGACGTAACATTTGGCAGAAAAATTACTTTAAAAGGAACTGTGATTATCATTGCCAATCAGGGTGAAAGAATAGATCTTCCATCAGGCACAATTTTAGAAAATAAGATAGTTTCTGGAAATTTGCGAATTTTAGACCATTAATTTTATGAATCTACGTGGATTTTCATTTATTGAAATTAGGCATCCATGTACGAACTAAAATTTAAACAAAAAAATTTACTGCAAGAGTTGCACAATGTGTATAATATAGGTGTTAAACAGTTTCGAGAAGTTTTACGTATCTACTTATTTATTAGCTCTGCGTATTTTTATTAATATTTTATTTTTAGTCGTCGCCGATTAGACTTATTTTAACCAATGTGTTGTTGATCAAAACAGTGTTATGAAATGAAATTGATATTGTTATAAAATAATCGTGTCATGTGCTGTCAAAATGTTTTAACTACTTTATTTTTTATTATAAGAATGTAGGGCAACAAATTTTATGAAATGTATAAATTATTGTTAAGATTTGTAAACTGCTAAACTCCATTTTGTCGTACATGGATTTAGCATACATGCGCAATTAGATGTAATTTAA
Source organism: Torymus aiolomorphi (assembly GCA_036365515.1). Lineage (NCBI taxonomy): Eukaryota > Metazoa > Arthropoda > Insecta > Hymenoptera > Torymidae > Torymus > Torymus aiolomorphi. The sequence goes on along the minus strand of CM070877.1, from coordinate 122,978,977 downwards.
TGTGATTTATTCTAAAATTTGTTAAAAATGAATAAAAATAGACCATTTTTGGTAATCTATTTTACAAATATTCTGAGTAAGTTTATTGAAAAATTAATTTTCTTGCTCGTCGCAATAAAACATAAAAATATTTAATAAAACATAACAATATTTAAATAAAAATTTAATAGCATTTTGAGTTTCAATGTGAAATTTATTGTATGTTTTATAATAAAAAATACATGCAACTAAATCTTTAAAGATGAAATAAGCAATAAGAATTGTTGTGTTACTAATCAAAATTTAAAAATTTACTTTAATTTGTTTATATTATAGATAATATTAAAATAAAATGTCATTTTTAAAAACAATACAATTTATGTAACAACTGCTAAAATTTATAAAGCCATAAGAGAGAAAGGATTTTTATAATTCCATAAGTTTACTAGTATGAATAATTTTCAATATATATTTTATAAATAGAAGAATTATTAGATTGATACCTTTGAAAATTTATGGAATTATGTCAACAAATAATTTCCACAAAAAGTTCATCAAATTTTACGATTCGTATTCCTACTATTCCTTTTGTTAGACCGTGAATGTAATTGTTAATTCGTTTTGGAGTCTTCATTATTATTTGAAAGTCCCGCTCGTTAATGGCGGATTCTTGACTTATCTGAGTTGTTCGTATCTACATAGACTTCGAAGAGTCAAGAGGCAATCTTGCTGTTTTGTACAGAGTATGTGTGTGATTTTATTTGTTTAGAGTACAATTTTAGATAACTAATCAAGTTTTCTTGACGATTAAATTCATTTTTATACCATTGTAGTATCCACTCAGCTAAAATTTAAACGATTCAGCTCCAAATATAAATTCATCATATTATTCATAGTGCATGTTTAATATAGTAACGGCAGAGGTTTACTAATCTCTCTGATAATGCTCACATACTCGTATGGGAACAGCCATGCGCCAGTTCTTTTGGTCGCGTCTGTGGGGTACCCAGATTATTCTAGTTATTTTCGTAACAAAACTAACAAAGCGATTCCTAATGAATGGGCAAGTGAGATATAAATTAACATATTAACGTTTCAATTTTGAATCATTTGAATTAATTCGGATATTTATTAGATCATAATTAATGCAACTATAACAATTCTTATTCATGAAACTGAACTTCTTCTTTTACTGATCAGTAACTGAATTTATGTATCAGATTTTGAGGGCTATTCAGTTAGTATATTTATTCATTAATATAGACTTTGTTATAATTAATCCTCTCTTAGGCTGTGTCTACAATAGGATATAAAACACTTGTGCAAATATCGTGTATGTAGACATAACTAAAAATGACAACTTGACAAGATGATATTTTGATAATAAACGAACAGACTTGAGAAACGGAGGAGGAAGAGGACGAGGAAGATATTTATGTTGTTTTTATATTATTGAAGATTAATATAAACTATTTTCATAAAATATGTTATAAATGATTTTTGTTTAAATAATAAATTTACATAATATAAACAACAGCTTTTTATAATTATTAGTCTATATATGGAACATAAACCCTACTCAACTAATTCTTTTCTAAATGTTATTTATATAAAAGAAACAAAATACGAATAATCTTCCAATAAATTTTATTAAATTTTATTTGTTCCAAAGTTCTTAATACAAACTGTAAGAAAGAATTACAAAGCATTATAAAAAAATAAGATAGCCTTAAAGAATTACAAAATAGATCATAATATAAACTAACGCATCAAATATAAGCATTACAGCAAATAACGTCTTCCCTAATTTCAACCTGAAATCTTATAAACTAAAACATTCAGTAACAAAGCAAAGCGCAAAGTCGCGAACATTCAACTCACTTCCATCGCTTTAAAAAAAAGTTACAAAAGGATTATAAAAAAAAATTAGATAATTGTACAAAAAAAGACAAGGATATTATGCAAACTTTTGAAATATATGCATTATTCTAATGAGCGCTTCACACATTTCTTCGAGTACTAATTTATTGAGTAAAGAACAAATAATTTTTGTTCGATTGATAATGTTTTCCATTTCAGCATTTCTTTGTTCAGCTTCTTTAAACTCAGTGATAATGTAATGTAGATCATTGTTATGGTTACTAGACTCAATCAAACTTTTTTTTGCGGTTCCATTCTTAAAAATTTCATTGATCTGATTTTCAGTCTCATTTACATGTCTAGTAAACATTTTTTTTTCTATTTCTTCAGTAAAAGTTTCATTGCTGTTTTTATTTTCTTTATCCAAATATTTTTTATCTGTATCAATATTAGAAGTTTCATTAATCTTAGTTTTGGTTTCATTTTTCTTAACAATATGGACATCACTGAGAACATTTTTTTCCATTACAATATCTTTATATTCATCCAAGTATTCAATGTTTATACTATTCATTTCCTCTTTAGGATCAGTTTTTTCAGTTTTTAAAATATAATCTAGAATACTCGAGCTATCTTCATCATCATTAGAACTACCTACTTCAATAATGTCTATTTCTTCAGGAATGTTAGTTTTTTCCGTAACAAGACTTTTATGAGACACGAACTCATTTAAAAACTTCATTTTTTCCAATACTTGCTCTCCTAATTTCTAAACCATTGCAAAATAAGTATTCTGACTCTGAATAGTTGGATTTGCAAGGGAATGCAATAACAAAACCTTCAGACTAAATAAAGGAATACAAATTATTAATAGAAATTTAACATAATAACTTTAAATTAAAATAATACGCACTCACTATCTTTATAGCAGAATCAGAATCGGAGTCAGAATCATCTTCTTCCTTGTCCTCTTCCTCCTCCGTTTCTCAAGTCTGTTCGTTTATCACTTAAATATCATCTTGTCAAGTTGTCATTTTTAGTTATGTCTACATACACGATATTTGCACAAGTGTTTTACATCCTATTGTAGACACAGCCTTAGGGACTCCCCACAAATGGACCGTGCCATGCCGTGCCGTCGCCGCCCGGGCCACCCCGTGCCATAGCGTGCCGAGCGCTTTTCGAATCGGAGTCCGTCGTCTACCAAGAGTATTGCTTCCGTGCTCCAAGCCCTTTTGGACATATGAGTTTGCCATCTGCAATCTTTGTTTATGACGAAAAAAATCAAGCATAGCCTGGATTGCTCCGAAATATTCTACAGGTAAAATCATTGTTAAATCATTGTAAATTTTACTAATGTCAACATTATGTTAATTTTACGGTGTTATAACACTTTTTTTTTTTGTTTAATAGCATGAAATAGCATAGATTAAAATAAAAAAGCAACTCTTAACCTACTGTATGTCACATGGAACTGTTGTGTCCTCGTTTGTAATAAAATAAATAATAATTTAATAAATTAATTGTTAATAATTATTAATAATAATAAATTAATTAATTATTAATAATTATTAATTATTACTAATTATTTTATTATTAATTATTTAATTTAATTTAATAATAATAATAATTTGTAATAAAATATATTATTGTTCATGTTTTAGTAGATACACAAAAACCCACCATCTCCTGAGTTTTTTTCTTTTTTTTTTTAATATTCTAGCTATTATCAATAACGATACTGCTGTCACATGTAGTTTACAACACGTTAACATTTTTTCCATTTTACTTTGGTCCATTCTGTAAATTAATTATTAAACAGTATTAAACAAAAAAAAGTGTTATAACACCGTAAAATTAACATAATGTTGACATTAGCAACATTTACAGTGATTTAAGGGGATGTAGGAGCGAACTTTACCGATGGTGACCTCCACCTCGAGCCGCATTTCCCATTGTTCGCGCGAAATTTACTTCGTAATACAGAAAATTAAGTTGCTAACGATTTTTTATCGTGCAAAGAACGCGGGATCGCAGCATTTTCAATAATCAAAATGTTCAATAATTTATATAATGCAATATTCTTAAAATTGACGCGTAGAATTACGTAAAAGTGACGGTCATCTTACAATTTTCTATGTGAAACGTCATCCTCACCTCGCGTCGTATTTTCCATTGTTTGGTTTAACTAAAAATTATTAAATGCTTTATAACATTTATAAACATTCCTTATTATAACAAGACACGCGTTCATCGTATTTTTGTGCTTTACGATTGTACACTTTTTTTTATTTATGATATAAAGTTTTTGAGGTTAGGAAATTTTTAACCAATCAGCGTAGCTCCGACATCACCTTAACAATGATTTTACCTGCAGAATATTTCGGAGCAATCCAGGCTATGCTAACTTTTTTCGTTATAAACAAAGATTGCAGATGGCAAACTCATATGTTCAAAAGGGCTTGGAGCACGGAAGCAATACTCTTGATAGACGGCGCACTCCGATTCGAAAAGCGCTCGGCACGCTATGGCACGAGGCGGCCCGGGCGGCGACGGCACGGCACGGCACGGTCCATTTGTGGCGAGTCCCTTAAAAAAGTGATGGATGAAATCTGGCATCACAATAAGACGGTTTTGATTGGTTGTTGTTGACTCATTTGATTTGGTCTTTGGCCGAATCCATCTCAAATCAGACAGCCCGCGTATGCCTATTTCACCTATCATGTTGAAATAAAAATATTTATGTTCTACTCGAAAAAATATTTTACACGTGTTTTTTTATTTTTTTGTTTCATCAAAATTTCATGCGTTCAGCGATGCCGAAAAATTCCGAGAAAATTCTTTCATTGAGAAAAAAAATTTTCAATGTGATTTTCAGACTGCTATTGTTTCAGCAGTTTTTCGAGCTTTTAAACGTGTAACACACAATTTCACTCAGTTTTGAGCCCTCTTTAACGGCCTTAATGTCATTTTCAAAAAAAATAAAAAATCCACGAGCTATGCACTTTTTACTGAAAAATTCATTTTTTAGGGAAGTGCCTTTTTCTCGAAAACCCCATGTTTTTTTGCACAATTTTTGTTGTCGTGATAGAGGACGGTAATGCCTAGCTAGACGTATTTGTGAGATTCGGTACTTTTTCCCTGGGATAGCGATCACTAATGAGATAACACACAAACAAATTTTTCACGCCTAATGCTTATATATAGTCAATGATATTAGAGTCAATGTAAAGGTATTTGTCTTTGTGTGTATGTAATATACAGGTACACATAACTATGTATTTATTTGTTATTTGCGTCTTTTGATTTTTTATTTTTATACCTTTTTTTCATTTGTATACCTATTTTACTACCTTTGTTTTTCTGCTTCATTGTTCTTAATTCAGTAAGCGGACGATCAGCGGTCTTTGCTGTCAAACAATGTATTTTATCGTCACATGTTTTTTTAACCCATATATGAGTTTTTTGAATTCCAGGATACTTTGGAGTTGTAAGCCAATCAATATTTTTTCCTTTTGTGAATTGTTCTATTTCAGCATCTTGTAAATGTATTATTTTAATAGCATCAGTATATTTTTGAACATGTATTGCAAAATCATTTGCGTTTTGAATAGCTTCTTCAAGGGGCTCTCGAAGATTATGCGAAGTAGCATAATGCTTTATAAGTCCACCCACACCATCTACAGCTCCTTTGCCGTGCCCAGTAGCAGAGAACAACCATTTTATATCACACGGTGCTCGTTTTAGTTCATCTAATTGAAAGCGATTTTTAAAGTGACTCGCAGCGCCGTCTGATACGATGGTAATTTTTTTAATTGAATCACAACAATTTTCTTTCAAGAATTTTATAATTTTTTGTACTGCTAGCAAAGCATACGCTGACTCATGTTTTCGGTCATCACTTATAACTGCGAAACTTTGTGTCGAATCCCCTTGATAAGAGACTGCTGTGAAAATAGAAATTTGATCATTAACCCAATGATTTCCTTGAACAGCTTTATTATGAATCACAGCCCAGTTTTCAGCGAAGTCTATTTGAAGAACTAAATGATGTGAGTCTTTTTTAGCACTTTCTCTTTCTGTTTTTATAGCTTTGCGTTGTATATTTTTTACATACATGTGAGTACTAACCCTCATGGTCCAAACCGAAAGTTCATCTTTAAAAGCAGAAATTGATAGTGTCTTTTTAATCAGGTTTCCATTATCCCACAAAGCATATGTAATTTCTTCTGTGCCTTCTACATCTTGCAGTTTTAAAACATGAAACGTAATTCCCTTAATCCCTGGACATAGTTTACATTCTTGTAAATAACATAAATCAGATGGCTCAGAACACATTGTTGCATTTATTATTTGTGACCGACTTTCATCCAACTCTGTGACGTTACTCCCTCTAAAATTAATTAAGCTCGTAAGAAATAAATCATAATTTGCGCAATAGATACAGAGACAAACTTCTTTGATGGGGCTAAGTAAGACATACTTTGGTCGCAAACTATAAAATTTCGATTTTCCAATTCTCAATTCTGGATAATCATTTTTAAATACTTTATACGTCTCTTTTAAACTTCGAGTAAGAAAACGCTTAACTTTTTTTCTCTTTTTTATTGTTAACTTTAATTGTAACAACGTCACATTTATTAGGACTTTGTCTTGAACAATTAAAATCATCATTTAAATAATATTCCATAACAATTTTTTCCATGTTTTCATCAATCGGATGGCCTGAATATGCATCTGGTTCTGAATAAATTCCTTTTTCTTTAACAAGATTTCTCGATTTGTTGATCATATACATTGTTATTTCTGGAAATAAAGATAAAATTTCATGTTTTGTAAAGGATGAAGGTAGCAAAGTCAGAATTTTTATTTTTTCTGATACCGTAGAACACTTTTGCAAGGCTAGACCAAGATTTTGTATCCATTCTATACAATGGCATACAGTTGATTCATTTGCTGTTATAGAAACGTCATAAACATTGTTCAACTTCACATCAAGGGTATTAGACAATGTTGAAAGTATTTTTTTTTTCTTCTTTGTTACGTAATTTTCAATTGATTTTTCATGTATAAGATTTTTTCTTTTAAGAGGCGATACAGAACCTAAGAAAGATGTACTTATTTCATTATTAAATTCTTCAATGCGTTCTGGAGTACTTGGTAAAAAATCTTCATCTCTATCAACTACGTTATCGGTAACTTCATTATCCGTTATAAATTCATTGTCAGTACTACTCACCAATTCTAAAGCACGATTGTAACAATGTTGACACAGATATGTAGAAGGTGTCAAAGGTAAATGAGGATAGAGGTGCTTCAATGGATGAGCAAGATTCTCAAGTTGTTTTAAACGTACGGAACTAGATTTGTAAATAATTTGTTTGTGTTTGTCTAAAAAGTCTGCACATTTGATTCTCTCTGTTGAGTAATATTGAGACATCGTAGTTGAGTTGATAAGGTGTAAATATGTAATAATTTTCCAAAAGATGATGGTTTTAAATAAGACGAGATGTGTGATATATATAGCAGAAACCGAACTTTTCTTTGTAAATGTTAAGTCAAACCATATCCATCTAGCGGACAAATGTACTAGTACATATACTCCTATAAGTAGGCGCACGTACATGTATATTACATACGCACAAAGATAAATACCTTTACATTGACTCTAATATCATTGACTATATATAAGCGTTAAGCGTGAAAAATTTGTTTGTGTGTTATCTCATTAGTGATCGCTATCCCAGGAAAAAGTACCGAATCTCACAAATACGTCTAGCTAGGCATTACCGTCCTCTATCACGACAACAAAAATTGTGCAAAAAAAACATGGGGTTTTCGAGAAAAAGGCACTTCTCTAAAAAATGAATTTTTCAGTAAAAAGTGCATAGCTCGTGGATTTTTTATTTTTTTTGAAAATGACATTAAGGCCGTTAAAGAGGGCTCAAAACTGAGTGAAATTATGTGTTACACGTTTAAAAGCTTGAAAAACTGCTGAAACAATAGCAGTCTGAAAATCACATTGAAAATTTTTTTTCTCAATAAAAGAATTTTCTCGGAATTTTTCGGTATCGCTGAACGCATGAAATTTTGATGAAACAAAAAAATAAAAAAACACGTGTAAAATATTTTTTCGAGTAGAACATAAATATTTTTATTTCAACATGATAGGTGAAATAGGCATACGCGGGCTGTCTGATTTGAGATGGATTCGGTCCTTTATAGAATAAGCGCCAAAATCTAATATGTTTGAATTTTCAAGATTTAAATCTTGAGTTTGAGTATTTAAAACTGAATAATCAAAATAGTATATGAAAAATTTCATTACTTTATTTTCAAAATTACGTTATTATCGCATAATTTAAACTGATTGAAACAAACTTTTAAATCCAAGTAACTAGATTATGCTCATAATTAAAAAAAAAAACATAATAATAATACGCGCGAAGTTTTATTAAAAAAAAAACTAGTACATATCTGGAATATAACGCACAACTATATTGCAGTTAAAAGTTATATTTATAATTGATATTATGACTAAGAATTTCTTAAAATAAATAATGTGAAAGTTTATTATTAAGAACTGTATCAAAACTACTGTTGTATAAAATAATACTTTCTTTCGTTTTTTGGGAGAGAACAGAGAATATCGAAATACTTGTATAAAAATTATTTTTCACAATAAATCATTTTAATAAATCGTTAATGTACAATTAAAATATTCGTATTGATAAAATATGTATATTTTTAAATTGATAATTTCTTTTTATTTAAGTTTTGCTTGAATAATGTGTACCTTGAAAGAATCATGAATGAATAAGAGTCTTATTATTTATTAAGATAACATAACTCGTAGATGAAGTTAACTTTTATGTAGTGTGAGTCTATTCTCAGTGAGAGGAATAATGTACATCGACTTGTTTCAATTAATCTGATTTAATCTAAACCAATAATAAATATGAAATTTGTATGCTGAAATATATAATATAATTTCATAGCAACAATGTGATGTCGTTATAAACACGATAAAAGCGACAAATGTTAAAATTTTTGTTAAATAAATTCTTGCAACTTCGACCTATCATCTTATTTACAATATTTTAAAAACAACCATCTAATATGCGCGAATACTGAAGCCTATTCAATTCGTAAAATTTAGATAATATATTTGTCGGACGAAACCCAACTGTAAGATCGTCATTAATATCTAAATGCCAACCCACTACGCCAGAGTCGGGCCAAATTATTTCCAGCAATGGATCTTCTGTTCCATCTGGTGTTGGATTCCTGAACAAGTAATTTATTTATTCATTAGTAAGCAATCATTTGCCTTGATATAATAACAATTTCTCATATATCCTTAATAAAGTTACCCGTATTTTGCAAAATTGGTCATCAGTTTTGTGTATCTATTAACTGTTCTTTGAACTCTTGAATTATTAAGAGGTATTCCACCATGTGGAATGTAGAACAGATAAGCTATATCCTCTCCATGACCTACGCCTGAAACAGATTTATATATAATTCATGCTTTCCACGTCTAAGAAATTTTCTTCGTTCTTCTCGAAAAGTCTTTTATTAAATTAGGGATTGATGTGTGTTGTTTGTGTATATATTTCAAATCTATAATCTAGAGACAATAATTAGATGATTTTTATAGCAGTGCAAATTATACTTGTAAAGACATACGCGCGTGTGCAGACATACATACATGCACGCACGCACACACACACACACACACACACACACACACACACACACACACACACACACACACACACACACACACACACACACACACACACACACACACACACACACACACACACACACACACACACACACACACATACACACACACACACACACACGGAAACGCAGTTATCTACTAAAATATCTTAACCTACGTATTTAGACTGTTATAAGAAAATACTAAGATTTGGCACACTAGTCTTCGATATACCCTTCTGATTCTGAAAACTTAATTTAAAATTTAAAAAAAAAATTGTTTTCTATGAAAAAGCCCAAGATTTGGAGCTAACATCCTTTACAGATCAGACTGACAACTTCCTTTGGATCTTTGAAAATAATGTTATATATCCCAACACCTTTTCACTGAAAGCTGCCAAACTTGGTCTCACCTAAGGTGTTTACCATGGTTTTCCCTTATACTTAGACTACAACAATCACTACATCACTTTATTTTTACTTTGGTTTTTTTATTTTTATAGGAAATTGGATTGTGAAGCGTGAAGCGATGCGCAAGGGGTACGGAAAAATTCACCCGCAAAGTCTTATTTGAAATCACATTTGTATAAGAAATATTATAATTACCATGGGCATTGTAACGTTTATTGACTGTGTTAACTCCAATATAGGGATCACTTTCGAAAGAAAATCGATAATAGTAAATAGGGTGACCATTGTGTTTGAGCATTAATTTTTGCGTCGAATCAATTCCGGTCTCAAAAAACAATTGAGAAGCTAACTGAAATAGATACAGAAATATTAATCTTTTTTTAAAACGTTTGATAATCGGTATTCTTCTGGTGATAACAAACTTGCAAAGAAATTATGCAATGGTATATTTTTGCTTCCTCAAAGAGAAAGCTTTGTAACGATGAAAAAAATTTTTTGAAACAAAAAATGTTCAAAAACATGTTTTAAGACTTTGGCGCTTTTCGTGTCTCTGTGTGTGTGTGTATGTGTGTGTGCGTGTGCGTGTGTGTGTGTGTGTGTGTGTGTGTGTGTGTGTGTGTACAGGCGATAACTTTTGAACCGATTGACCGATTTATATCGGAAAAAGCTTATTCTCTTAGTTTCGGAGGAGAATAGAGAGAGCATAACCTACTTTTTGATTTTACCGATTTTTTTTTATAACCAAAAAACGAATTTGAATTTTTCGTTTTTTTAATTTGTTTCAACCAGTATTACTTAATAAACTAAATTTTTATTAAAAGGTCTTTAAATTACCTGCAATTTCTTTTTTTTTAATTTAAATTATCTCTAGCCTGTCATTTGTTATTAATGAAAATATGGTTTATATTTCTTTAATTAATATCTCAAAAACTTTTTCATTTTCCCATTCAAAATTTTTACCACTTATTACACTTATCGAGTACAACATTGTGTTAAAATTTCGAGGTTATGTTGATTTGTTTCCGAGAAAAAAATTATTTTTGAAAACAAGTGCATTTTCTTTCGTTAACGATATCAGGAATAAAAGTCAAGGAATCGTTTTGAAATTTGGCAAAGAATTAGCTTTTTTATATCTAAGGATTCAGTTCTTAGCTGAAAAAAATCTGACCGTTGTGATCAAAGATATTTGAAGTTAAAATTTTTTTATAAATTTCTTATATTTGCATTTTTAAAAAGAATATTCCATTGATTGACTCAACATTTTTAGCACTTATTACACTTATCGAGTACAACATTGTGTTAAAATTTCAAGAGATTATGTTGGTTAAAATTTTTTTACTCATTCCAAATTAGCCCCAAAACACAAATATAAAGTTTTAGAGCAAAATATGCAATAGTTCTATTTAATTTGTATATCATATGTAAATAAAATAATTATTGTGTACTAGGGCATATCCCCGAGAAAGTAATTTCAGATTGAGTCCCGCAGCAACGTGTATTAGGGCAACGATAATAATTGACTTTCAAAATATGAATTTCGTAAAAATTTCATAAAAATATTTCATAAAAATATCGATTCTTAAATATGAAAAAAACTACCTCTCTGTTAAATTTCAAAACGATTCGTTGTCTTTTGTTAAGAAGTATAACTTAGTTATTATATTTGTATGATTGTTACAACGATGGATTAACTTTAAACCACTAAGTTGAGCAGGATAGTAGTTAAATACCTGTTCAAAACAAATATTTATTAGATTGCCAATACATACTTTTCTTTCTCAAACTAATGTATTTCTTTAATAGTACATTTCGACACGGGTGGGGAAGTCGATTATTTAGCTGGTGTGACTTTTTGCACGAGCGAAGCGAGTCACACCACCTAAATAATCGACTTACGCACTAGTTTCGAACGGTATTTTATACCACGAGCGCCGAAAAATCATATCAAAGTTGTGATTTTGAGGTTAGAGTGGTATAAAATATTTTTATAACAATAATTAATTGTTTGTATAGGATACATAAATGAAAAAACAAAAAAGATATTTTTTATATTCAGTCAAATTGTTTAACAAACAACAAAGAAAACAGTTTTATTTATTAATAAAGTTTTGTTGTGAAAAATTTACTTTTGTTTTTTAAATTTAAAAAATGGAATCGATAAATTAGTTTGAGGAAGCATCTTGCGAATGAATTGGCAGCGGTTTTTTAACATGATAGGGTCTTCTTTATGCTGGGTATATAGATAATTGTGCATTTTGAGTCGGGCACAATACGGTTAGTAAATATTATTTCCGCTAAAGTGGGAAATAACGAATATTATTTCCCACTTTTTCGGAGCAGGCCCATGATTAGCGAGGTTTTATTCAACTTGCAGATATCGAAAAGGCTCATTTCATGTTCGTGTTGAAAAAAAAATAATAGAATGAGTTGCTTCGAAAAAGAAAAAATTTTAGTGAATAAAAATATCAAGTTTAGTATCACCATTACAAGTATGTAAACAGAAAAACTCAAAAATTATTTACCTTTACTAGATCTTCTAATGCTTCTTTCGATAAACTCGAAAGACTACTTAGGTCCACTATATCCTCTATTAGAGTAAGTATCACAATAGGCAATAATGATTCGCCGTGTTTTCCTAATTCAAGAACATCATCTGTAGTATAAAAAGTATTTACTTTATTCTACAGTTTATTTTTTAATAGGTAACAAGAATATTACACCTAAATTGTATATTACAACAGCCCTTACGCCTATTTACCTGAAAGAACTCCTCTTGCTTCATTTGAAGTGAAACCTAACATATGGGGTGCTTTGTTAAATTTTCCAGTTTTATATAGATCTACGGGACATTTTGTTATAAACTGATCATGATTTCTTGCAAGTTCGGGATTTTCAATCGTTGTTCGAAAAGATAGCTTTGAAATAACACCATTTATATTAACTTATTAAGGCTATATTATGTCAAGAGTTTATTTATTTGTACATGTACGCTCACAACTGCAACTGAAGGAGCAGCAACGAAAAGGGCATATAACACATTCAGCTAGCACATGTTACATACCCCTTTCATTTTCGCACCCTCAATTATATTATATCATGAATGTTAGCATGCTTAATTGAGTTAGGATTTTCAATCTTGAATGTAAAAATGTTTTTATAAATATACACATTTAGGATCCGTTAATATTACAGTTTCTCTAATTTTTTAAAATTGAATATCTTCTAATATAAACTTACCAAAGTCATTTCTTTTGTCTTTGATACAATTTCCTCAGCCTTAGCCTCAGATAACCGTTCCAATAATGTTTTCGTACTTAGGGCATTGATTCCTAATTTTGAGCCAAGTATGAAAGCTTGCAATCTAGCTTCTTCACGGGATTGCATTCCCCAATAAAGGCATAAAGGTGATCCACTCATAGCTATAGATCGACTAAATAACCCTAACGTAAAAGAACTTATTTATTCACTAAGTTAATCAAAAATTAATAAAAAAACTTCTTTAAATTCCGTATTTGATATATTATAATAATTGTAATCACCTTTAGACATTTCAGATAATATATGAAGTTCGACAGATACAGCTCCGGAACTCAAACCAAATATGGTGATTCTGTCTGGATCTCCTCCAAAATTTGCAATATTTTTTTTTACCCATCTTAAAGCTAAATTTTGATCTTTCAAACCAGCGTTACCAGTTGCATTTTCATGATTTAAATTTAAAAATCCTAAAAAACATTTTTTTAAGGATCTCTGTCAACGGTAAATTATATATTTAAAAATTATAATCGAACCTAAAGCACCAAGGCGATGATTAAAAGTAACTAGAATCACATCATTTTCAATTAAAAAATCAGGCCCGTACATATGTAATGTTGAAACTCCAAAAGAAAACGCTCCACCATATATCCAAAACATTATGGCCTTTCGGTTATTTTGTTTTATCTTAGTAAAATTTGTCTATAGAAAGATAAAAAAGGTTTTTTAACGAATTGCGCGAAACTCGCCTTTTCGTGCTTGAGAGCGTGCGTAATATGCGCAGATAGATTTACTTCGCGCATGCTTTGAACGTGCGCGAATGAAGGCACATGCACAAATTGTTCTACTTCGTGCACGCTACCATATTATTCTTGCTCGACACGTGTCGTTGTCGTCCGAACAAAGCGAAGCGACAAACTTGCATCGAAATATATTATATTTATTGTATGGTAAAAAGTTTAGAAATTATATGAGAGAATATATCACGTACATGTGGTGTATATACATTTAAGTATAAACAGTCTTCTGATCCGATGATCCTGGAATTCACTAAATCATAATGGATACATGGATTTGCGTCATCAGTAGCATCCCATACATGTGACCAATTTGCTTTTTCAATGGGCGGCTGAAATTGTGAATGTGTTCTAAATTTTTCACTTTCATACATTAATAAAAAGTGAATAATATTTTTTTAATTCTAATTTTATGTTATACGTACTTGAAATCGCCTGTAACCAATTGGTGGTTCACCATAAGGAATACCTCTAAATGCCGTGTAATTAATGTCTTGTCTTACTGTTTTTAAAAATTCCCCACGTACGAGACCATTATTTGTTTGAACAATGGGCGCTTCTTCCGTTTTGACCAAAGCAAACGATAAATACAATAAGAAAATCATTTTTTCTGTGGAATTCTTATTATCGCAAGTAGATCTATTAATTGATAATATTATTTTTTAGATAATACTGCATATTAGAATTCGAAGATTGAAGAACAAAATTTTTGTTTTAAGGTTTAACGATAACTGTGTTATCCTTTTTATATCTTTTTTCCGCTCCTAAAAAACTACTTAAAGGGTTGTTTATTTCACTTTAAAAGAAAAATTCCTTTCGGTTGTAAAATGTATGTGCAACACAATGATCAAATTGATCATTTAAGATCTTACATACGTCAAACGGGTAACACCGAATCGGGACGAAGATTGGCTGTGACTCATAAACGAACTGAAATATTCAGAGATTAAAATATGTTTTTACTACAGAAAACGTGTATTGATAGTTTTGCGCTTAGCATTAAAATAATTAGTATCTAAATAAATATAATAATAAATTATGCTGTAGAAAACGAATACACCGAGAGAAAAGTATATGGTAGAAATAACTATTTGCCATAGTAAATAGAAATTTTGTTAAATTTACAGAGTTTTTCGGAAATATACACTATAATATTTAAAAGATAACTATAAGATTTCAGTTATGAATGCGATTTATTACGGTAAGTCTATAATACTTAAAAGAATAAGATTTTCTAGTAATTTTTATACAAAATTTATGGTATTTATAATTTATAGTAGTAGTATAATTTCTAAATACAGTTAAAAATATGTCATCATTTAATTTTTCATAGTCAGGTTAGTTCCCTGGTAGAAATACTAACCAACGGTTGGCGAACCGTTTGTCAATTTTTAAATTAAAAACGTCACACCACGATTATGTTGCTATTGTCGACGAAAAATAAATATTTATACATTTGGAAATCTTATATTGTAGATGCTTTAACATATAGTGATAGTTTTAAATAGTTTTAATTAAATTTCGATGTTAATCTTAAGTAGAAATGCTTCCATTTGATTAACATGTTAACCAACGAAGTTGGTCTATTTTCTACCAGGGTTATATTTTGACACAGAACGGTTACTATATTTTGTGTTTGTGCCATTATTGCACCATATAGTCTGGTACTTTTATAGTAACGGTTACAAGAATTTTCTCTGGGTGTAACTAACAAAAAAATACTCACAAAAAAAATTGTACTTGGTTGATTCCATTCAAATTCTTTTTTTTTGTCTTAAAACTATAAGAATGTATTCTAAGTCTTATTTAAGTAGACAGGTATCTCGGGATTTTGCTTGAAACAGCGTAATAAATATTAGACGTAAAAATGGAGATAAAAAATTACAAAAACGTATAAAATTTAAAATGTACCTTAATTTTCAAACTGCTATTAATTTGTCAATTTTCAACCTTTTGAGACAATTTTTTTTAAGTGCCAGAACTTTCATCTAGTTTTAAGAAAATTTATACTTTCTTGGTCAAGATTGATCTTATCGAATTATTTACGAAAAACTGAAAAATGACGATTTAATGATAAGAAATCTGCCCCCGAAAGAAATAAATAAATTAGAAGAAAGTATTTAAAGCTTAAACAAAACTGCATGCCTTTCTTGGTTTTCTACTCTCACTTCAGGCTCTTGCTCCTTAGCAATAGTCTTATTATTGACATAAATATTTACTTAATTTGAATTTCGCGCCAGCGATTTGATTCCAGTTCAGTTAATATGATAGGCCTTTGGTTGCAATGTCAAAAAACAGTTAAGTCACCAGTCTCGGCTTCCTACTGAGCTTTTCTGACCTCGTCTGTTTCGACTTGTACTGCAAACTCTACACTGATCTATAAAAAGGCACTTTACGTTCTTGGTACACTATATACTATTACGCTATTTTCACATTCATTTATATTCTCCATTTTGAAAAGGAAAAATATTTTTATTTTTATTTCAATTATGAGCTGTATCAATCACTCAGTATGGACAGAGTTGAGCGTGCTTTTACTACTAGTACATATCACTAATTACTAATTTTTTTTTATGGTATAAATTAAGGTATCGAATTGTACTTATATTTATTATCTTAAAACATTAATAAGAAACGCAAAACCTTTAAAAGTCAACTGGATTCATGATGCTAAGCAGTGTTAGAACGTCTGTAAGGTTTTTATACATTCAGATAGATCAAGATTATATAAAGCTAATGAACAAATTGGTACAACTGTATGAATAAAACTGTGCAATTAATAGATCAATGATAAAAAAATGCTCGTTTAAGTATTTACACGTTAAAGTAAACCGAACTTTTTATTTCTTGTGTATTAAAAAAAATATAAATAAACATTATATTCTCTCTCTACACGTAGGTAAATATAAGAAATTTTCTTAAAACTGCGTAACAAGTGTAAAAATATACATTGTTAAAGTAAACAAAATATTTATACTATGATTTATGTGGATGTAAACGATTAAATTATTTTTTTTTAAATCATTAATATTGAAGTATATGGGGTGTCCCTCAAAAAAGCCGAACTTCTCGATAACTCATCAGGATAAAGCCCTTTCAAAAAAGTTTAATATAAAAGTTATAGGGATTTCAAAAAACGTATTCAATGGTGACCTTGTTTTTGACCTTGACCCAAATTTGTTTGATAATCCTTTTTTGATAGGAATCCTAAAGAATTATCGGGGGGTTCGGTTCTTTTTGGGACATCCTATATAAATAATCTTATAGCGTTATTTAATCTCATCAATGTAAAAGGAATTATTGAGGATCACGAAGTAAATGTATTTACTAAATTTAATGTACATGCTTTATGTTTTAATGTTTTAAAGCTCTAAATAAATTAATAAAATATAAGTCCAAAATCGTAAAGTGAGTACATTAATGTCTTTATTAATTATTTTCGTAACAGTGGTTTATCAAGCGGGCCGTTACTATACCAGTTAATTCGTGAAGTACAACAAGAGCGTCAATGGGCCATGGGCTAACGGAAAGTTCTTTATTAATTTCTAAGTGATATCCATCTGCGCCGGAGTCCGGCCAAGTTATTCCCAATAGAGGATTTGCTGTCCCATATGGTGTGGGATTTCTGAAAAATGTTTGTAGCAATAAGCAAATATTATAAATATATTTTATCGACTTATAAAATGACATCGATTTTATGAGGATGTATAAATTTAGCTGCCACTACAATTAAAAACTATATTTAGTGAAACGAACTAAAAATCAAATAAGACGAGCTCAAACAAGTTCTATTTCTTAAATATGTTATTGTATTGTTCGAATAATATTTTCCTCGTGAGAAAAGTCCACTATAAGAAAAATTAAACTAACAAGGAGGATTCATGGCAACCGATTTCTCTAAAACTTTACACAAGGGTTCTTTGGTCCAAAAAAGTGACTAGTGTCTCACCGTGTTTGTCAATCGGCCGCATATCCCAATATCCAAGCTATTTAATTTCCAAAATGAACTATTTTTGATAACAATTATGTCTGTTTCTATGATTATAGCTTTGCGAATATTAAAGTTACGAAAACGAGTAAAAATTATTATAAAATCAGAGAGATAAAGCTTTAATTTAAGTTTTGTTTCGTTAAAAGATATCGATTTCTCAGTAAATTATAAGTAATCAAAGATAGCATAAGAACTTTTCTTACGCTATTTTTGATTGCCTATAATTTCTTGTGATATCAATATTTTTTTAACGAAACAACCCTTAAATTGAAGCTTTACTGTCTACTTTTATAATAATTTTTGCTCATTTTTGTAACTTTAATATTCGCAAAGATACAATCATAAAAAAAGACATCATTTTTATCAAAGATAGTTCACTTTGGAAATTGAATACCTTGGATATCTGAATATAAAACCGTATATTTTAAGTTTTAGACAAATCGGTGATCCAGAGATCATGGACTCTCGTTGCAAGTCGTGTCAGTCTTATCTCACAGACGCAACTTCAAACGCAGTACCTGTTATATTTAGAATGACTGGTTTCTTAAGAAAACACAGTATCTATTATATTTAGAATGACTGGTTTCTTGAGAAAAATGATATCATTTCTTTCTTTAGACAAAAGTCTATTTGTAAAAGCAAATATTTATATTAAAAATTTTTTTTTATTGATATAATGATGACTGGATCCGCTCATGTCACTACACTATACATTAGAAAAATCTTATTAAATAAAAAATGTATGAAATTTATTATTTTTAAAACGTATAAAAAATCTTACTTAATCTTTTTTCGCTCGTTTAAAAAATATTTTAAGTAGTATTTTCGAACACATCTTTCGAATAAAGTCTATGTTTGTCCTATCTAAAAGCAATTCGTACTTTTCACATTTTTTTATTTGTAGAATGAATATTTTGATTGGAAAATTCATTTTAACTAATTTAATAATGGTAGTTATATGATAGCATATCTCTTATTTGCTTGTGAAACAGATATCAATTAACCAAATGTTTAAAGTTGTGAAGGTGTTACGCCCGAATTTAGGTGTATAATATGTGTTTATAATTAAATGTTCTGGGAGTCTGCCTCACTCGTAAGTTGTTCTACCACTGTTCTAGGTTTAAGAAAATAAAGATTACAACATGGTTTATATATTTATATATTATTTGTTACACTTTAGTACAATTATGTACTGAAGCCTTTCGTGTACAAATAGTTGAGTTATATATAAATAATTATATTCTAAGTTACGCTTTTGATGCAATACTGCAACGAAGCTTTTCAGCGTAAACTTACAGGTAATCTGAATTCTTTGTTGAGTTGTTCGTTGATTCGTGGGCTGGTGATGCCTTCTTGACGCTGGAACGTTGCAACGGGTACTCGAGTCTCTAGTATTTCGGCCGTAATCGACTATGCAGCGGCGTGCCGGAGGAAGTCGGGAGTAACATTGTCTCCTCGTTTGGACACGGTTTTTATACCCGACGTGAAGATAAAAAGATGAAATAAGTATTACGCGTAATTTCGTCAAGCGCTTATAAAACTGCTGACGGCGACCGCGATTTTATATTAACGCGATAGACATTATTAGTATGTCGATGACGGATGTCATCATACTACGTGACAACGGATGTCATAAAGGGATCAACTATTAGAATACTACCTGAGCGATAACCGGAAAGTTTATTTAGACCTAAGAAAGTCAATTGAATATGAATGTTTATGTCAAATTGTTAACTCATCATTTGAATAACTACCCTCTAGTAACTTGAAGAATTTTTTATAATTTTTATGGCATATTATACCGACCGTTTTCTGATCTAACTGCATAATTCGTAAACAATCTAACGTAAGTTTTACGCATTTTTTTAGGAATAGGCTTAACAAGCGTATTTTGCATCGCGTCCACGCGGAATAAATAGAAAACATCTTCTGCGCGTCTAACTCCTATATAAACAAAGATTGTAGAATTTTGATCGTTAGTATAGTTTTCAATAAAGCTCGTTACGAATAAACGTTAGTCCATTTAATTACCTTTAATATCGAAACCGCTACTTCTACTGAAACTTCCCGAGTCATAAGAGAATCGGTAATAATAAATCGGATGTTTATTTTGTATGCTCATTAAGTTTTGCTTCGAGTCAATTTCAGTTCCGTAATGTAAATCTGAAGTCGCCTAATTAAAGAACGTTATTATTTATGTTGAATATTTTATTTATATCGTAACAAAGAAATTAGTATACCTCTACAAGTTTTTGTCCATCTGCTTTAGTCAGTTGTGATAGACTGCCTACCCCAAAGATGTAACTTTCTCTAATATGGGTATATTAATTGGAAGTGAAGCATTTTTAATAGCCTGCAGAGCAATACTTGAGACGCCTAAAAGAGCAACTGTAGCGTACGCAATAATATATTAATTCGTTATGTTTTAAAAATTTGATTTATTTTATAATAAATCATTTTATTTACTTCGTGTATATGCTATTGTTTCTGCTGATGTGAAACCCGTCATATGTGGTCCTTTATTGTACTTACCAGAAATATATTTACTTACGGTACAATCTGATAAAAATTTTTTCTGATTTCCTGCTACATTAGTTCTCTCAACTGTAGGTCTAAATGGCAGCTTAAAGAAATAGTGCAAGTAGATTATAGATATTCCATGAAAAAATTAATTTGAAAAATAATTACTAAGTAAAAAATTGAAAAACTGTTTTCAAGTGCATCGTGTTGTACCCCTGGTAGAAATTTGTCTATTACGAAATGGTCGGAAAGTCAGTAAATAGCTAGAATAAATGGCTAGTTAATGGCCATAATGAAACGCCTTTTCCCCCATTATTCACCCATTTAATAGATTAGAAATAGAATGGCATAACCTTAAAATATTCAATTGACCGACGGTTTGGCGGGAGGTGTAGTCGCCACCTCGGCCGATCACCGAAGTTAAGCAGCGTTGGGCGCGGTTACTACTTGGATGGGTGACCGCGTTTTTCGCTGTCAAAATTTCGTGTGATCGGTTAGGTGTTGATTGCCTTCTCACAAACTGAGCGGGAGGTGTGGAATATTACAGTTTCGGTGTCTAAGCCTACGGAATGTGACCTAGAACATCCAAACTGAAATTATTCCAATACACCGACCATCCCGGGGCGGGTTTTTCGTAATAAGGATTTATCCCACGTGGTTTGACTATAGGTTTTCCCCGCCTCACAGGTATAACCCTGGGCAAATGCGGGATGGCAAAAGGTAGGGTTTTAGATGTAAAGTATACTCTCTAAAGTTGAATTAGTGAAAATTACTCCACCACTTCAATTAGTAGAAAAAACTACTAATTTATTAGTGAATATTCACTATTTCATTAGTGGTTTTTTAAAAAACTACTAATTAAATTAGTAAAAACTACTAATCAAAATAGTAGTTTTAATAATTAGTAAAAACTACTAATCAAAATAGTAGTTTTAATAAACTACTAAATGAAATAGTGAATATTCACTAATAAATTAGAAGTTTTTTCTACTAATTGAAATGGTGGAGCAATTTTCACTAATTCAACTTTAGAGAGTATAAAGGTTGGAATTTGTAAGAAGGTATGGTATAGCGATTGCTGGGGATCAGGGCAACCGCGGGTGGGAAAACCTGCTATGCAACAGTTTTCCTCCAAATGACAATACACAATTAAACTCCAAAAACTTACAGACTTATAATAAACTACTTTATTCAATGGTATTAAACGTCATATGATTAATTACACATAAGATGGGGCGCCAGGTACGCGCGCTTTCGTACGGAATTTCTACCTTAGCTAGCGCGACGGTTGAGCACGAGATGCTCCGGAGAAGAAAACTAACTACTCACTCGGGTAGTTTTAGCTACGCGCAACGCGGATTCCCTCGGTGACTTCGCGAAGGGCTCTATAGACGTGTAGCTTCAGCTACATACACAGGACACGGGGGTTCAATGACGACGTCGCGGACGTGAGCGCACACACACGCGAGTACTACGGCGGGGAAGGAATCACAAGGGGACTTACATGTACGATGCGGCCAGGAAAGGTGTCGACTCGACGGTCTCACTCTCACTCGTTCCTCGGTCTCGCTTGTCCTCTCGCTTCCAGCTCAACAACGGGCACTCCTCAGGACGGCACGGTGGCAAAGAGGCCCACTATAGCTGCAGGGGGGATGCACACGAGAGCACGCACGCACCACCTCAGAACACACTCTACAAAAATCTCTGTTCCCAGCGCAACGGCAGAGAGCTTAGCAGGTCGCACGCGGCCGAGCAAGAAGTGCCGGCCGGCAGTCGACCGGCAACGCGCGTCGGCAACTTCGGGCAAGTTCGTCAGCGCTCGACTACTCTCGCCCACGGCAGGCAGGCCGATCGCTGCTCGCGGTGCGTTCCGCGCAGCAGCGGCGTCGGCAACACCGCGATGGCTCCTCCGAAGGCGGCAGCGGCAACCGAGTGCGGCGTCCCGTTCACATACAATAGGCCGCGGTAGAGCGAAAAGTATAGGAGCGGGCAAAGGGTCGCGTTGTGTGTCGCTCTCCGAAAACACCACGTGACAATGGATATTAATAAAGGTGTGGAGGATACGCAACGCGCTAGGCCCACGAGGCTGCGTGGAAACCAGCTTAAAATATTCAATTTAAATTTACTGATAGCCTAGACATTACATTTAAGGATATTTAATTGTAATAGATAGCTCACAAAAATGTAAACAATAAACACAGACTAAAAAAACATTTACAGCACTTCTTTCTTAGATATTAACTGAAACGCATATTTTTCTATTAGATTCTGTCTCTCTCACTCATGAGAACAAGCCTTTTACTAGCCATTTTCTAACTAAAAAAACTGACCAATAGTTTCTTTTTGTCTCCAATTTTAATACCTTTGAAATAGTTAAGAACAGCTTGTGTACATCTTTAAAAAAAGTCTTTCTATTTTCAATCTATTAAATGGTCGAATAATGTTGGAAAAATTGTTTCATAAATAGATAGAAATATCCAAAAAAAGTAGCTAGTTTTTGGCTACACCCCACTAAAACTAGCTACTTATTAGGCAAATAATGAAGTCAGGTTTCCCCAGGGACAGTAAATAACATAGAAAGAATCCATTTTCAAGGTGTTTTGTAAATATAATAAATATTATTTTTGTAAGTAAAAATGTTTTTGTACCGCAAGCACGATTTTCGCTAGAGCCGAAAGCGACCGCTTGTTGACCAGGGGCCTTATTCAACCGAACAAGATATCGAAATCGAGTCTAAAATTTTCTATGGTTGCCATTAGTTACGTCAATATTTGCCGTCAGTGACGAAAATTATTAACGAAACTAATGGCAACCATCGAAAATTTTAGAATCGATTTCAATATCTCGTTCGGTTGAATAAAGCCCCAGCGGGCGGTAAAAATTGACAAGCGCCCGCTGCTCGCAGTAGCGGGCGGTAAAAATCGAAAAACGCCGGCTGCTAGCGGGTGGTCAAAATTGAAAAGCGCCCGCTACTGCCAGCATCGGGCGGTAAAAAATCGAAAAGCGCCCGCTGTCGTTTTTGAATGGAATTTTCAAGATTGTTTAAGAAAATCATTGATATTTTGAAAAAATGCAAAAATCTATGCTTGCGGTACAAAAAATATGGTGTGCACCAAGGGCTAAGTGGGTTTTTTGACCTCGTGTGCTTGCAGTACTCGTCTTCGGTCCGCAAACGCACTCGCCTTCGGCTCGTGCTAGCTCACCTTCGACTCGTACTGCAACCCCACACTCGGTCTAAAAAGACCCACTTTACGCCCTTGGCACACAATACACTATTTATTTTATTTGTTGTGTATCGCTGTTTGCGTGGAACACGAAGTATATTATATTATTCATAATTAATATAACGTTGCTCTATTACCCATAGAAAAAGTTTATTTTTGGAACCGACGTCTCATCTCAGTTATCGAATAGCAGATGTAAAAAAAGTGAGCAAAATTTTATTTATTATGATATCTTTTTCGGGCAATTTGGATTGTGGAATAAAATATTGAGATAGCGAAGGTGCCTAATAACTTCACGATGCATATTAATGTTATTTATGATTTCTGTTATATACAAGTAATATATTAAAATTATAAAATCCTAATTTTACTTACATATGCCAATTCTTCTGATTTATTTATTATATCTTCCACGAAGCATTGTAAAGAGTTTGCAACAGTTCATCTTTATTTAACGTTAATTTTCCAAGTTTTGCTACTAAAGCAAATGCATTGTGTTCAGCACCAGTATTTTTTTGAATATCCCAGTAAAGACAAAGAGGCGATCCACTCATAGCAATTGATTTACTAAATAAACCTAAAAAGACATAATAATATAATAAGACATGTTTAAGTAACTAGTTTGCGTATCCATGAAAATGGGATCTGCTTTGGAATCATTTCTCACGACTATAATGAATATATCGTCGCTTCCGAATAAAAAGGCTTTATCTGTAAATCCGGTTGAAAAAGGCTTTATCTCGGAATCCGGTTAATATAGTATATTACTATACTAGTGTCATAAGTGGCCCATTATGGCATGATCCGAAATTAGCGATAATTCATGTCGTGCAGTAGGCCACTGAAGGTACTAAAGTCATACTATAGTTTACGATACTAGTGGCATAATCGTACTTTACGGCACGGCGTGTATATCATTCAATTTTTAATTTTAAGGAAAAAACTCTTTGATACGTTATAGTTCTTTATTGAACTTAAAACGTGTCAGAGAGTTCTTTTCAAAAAGTTTTAAATTGAAGGAGAAAAACGGGAACCCAGAATTGAGTAATAGTGTGGGTATTACATCACCTTAACGCCGTGCCATAAAGAAAGACTTATAACACGTGTATCCTACATTATTTTATAGCACTGACTGCATAAGTCCGCCATGTCATGCTTATCTGTGCCATTAGCAGTCCGTTTTTGTACCCGGCAGTATCGCCCGAGCGATAGCGAGGATTTATTCTTGGAATCCGGTTGAAAAAGGTCTTATCTCGGAACCCAGTTGAAGAAGGCTTTATCTCACACACAATTTTTTTTTTACCCTGATTTAAGTTGACAGCATTGGAAAAATTTTTAATATTTAATTTAAAAAACAAATTATATTGTTATAATATATTTACCATCTTACGATGTCAGACAAGCTACCTGTTTTATCTGGCACGATAAAAGATTTTAAGTTCGCTTGTAGTTTTTTTTTAATTTAAAAGAAAACTAAATCAGCAGCTTCAAAATTCTGATAAAGGTATATATTTCACATAACTTGCCAGTGTGAAAATGTTATATTATGAGATCGCATATGAAATCGTAATTGAAGCTACAACAGCGATCTAATGTGAGATCTCATATAGTTCTCATATGAGACCGTTGTACTAATTTTAGAAATGCGAGATATATGAATCGGTCCATGCAAAAAGGGACCTTGGCTATGTGGGAATTCCATATACTTAAGGTCCCTTTTTGCATGCACCGATTCATATATGAGATAATATAATTTGTTTCGAATAAGATTTTATGTGCTAGTAGTAATATAATTTTATAAATTCGTTAATTGGTCCTCAACGAGCAAAATCTCTTACCCTTTTTATTCGTAAGCGATGATATTCAATCAAATTTAAAAAGCCATATCTTGCATGGATAATGTTACTAAATACTATATAATAATCTATTATGAGTAAAGAGATCTGGATAAAAGTAAAGGTTTTTGCAAACAATTTTTCAGTGGTAACATTTTAATGTACTTAAACAGAATTCACATTGCCTCAGATTTTTTTATTTTTGAAGACGTTAAAAGTTGTTTTATTTTTAAGGAAGCTATCGGAAAAATATTTTTAATATTTAAAAAATACTATAAAAAAAAAATTTTTAGGATAATGTTATTATTTACATTATATTATTTTATCCCCGACTCTATTATAATGGCCACTTTATTGACTCGAAAAGCGGGAGGAAAGTAGCAATTTAAAAAATGACTTTTTTTTAACGGAGTGTGCGAAACTCGCCTTCTCGTGCTTGTTTTGCGTGCGCGAAGTAGCTGTTTTCCACACGGCGTGCGCGAAAGTCGTGCATGCGCAGATCAATTTACTTTCGCGCACGCCGTGCGAGAAACACGCAAAACAAACAACAAGGCTAGTTTCACACACTCCGTTAAAAAAAATAGAGTTCGATACACGTGACCGAAAAGGGCCATCATTGTACGGGTGTTTTTGTCACCCTCGCTTCGCTCGGGCGACAAACTACACCCGTGCGAGAATGACCCACTTCGCACACTTGTATTGAAAATAACTATTTGTAGAATTGAATAGGGAAACATCTCTTCAAGAGATTACTGCTGTACTCTATATTTCATCAATTATATTTTAACAATAAAATATGTAATAGTACTTTTTGACTCTCCGTGCGCAAAGCTCGATTTCGCACATGCTCGAACAAAAAAGCATGCGCTAAATCAAGCTTTGTAGACATCGTGTCAAAAAATATTGTTCGATACGCATGCGAGAAGATGCATAACGGAGTACGTAAAACTCGACTTTAGATGCCCGTTTAGCGTGTGTAAAGTATAGTGAAAAAAGTGTGTGTAAGTACACTCAACAGGCATGTAACGTCGAGTTCCACGCGCTCAGTTAAAAAAAATAGTAAACGCAAAACGTGCACAAAGTAAGTAATCCCCGCACTGACATATCTTGTCGACAAACTACATCCGTGCGAGAAACGTCTACTTTGCGCACTAGTTTCCTAATGTGCTATTTCGTCACTGGGGTGTAAAGTTTAACTTTACCCACGGAGTGTCGCGCAATCAAGAGGTCGTGAAAATTACTTCTGTGTAGCGAACAACATTTTTTTATAGTATGAGTAAAGCTCGTCTTTGCATCGTTTTCGGTGTGTAAAGTTCAGCTTTAAAAGAATTATATTTTTTCTTGAAATATGTGGACTTATGCCCTTTTTCAAATTTACTTTTCCATATAAAAAAATTAGATTTTCAAGAAAATTTTATTATAAACTTATGCCTCAGTTCTCAAAGAACACAAAAATAGTGTTAACTCATTTTGTCAAAAAAATTGACATGTGCCCTTTTTCCGTCCGACCACAGAATTTTAGCTGAAAAAGTTGTCTAATAACATTACGTTAATGAAAGAACATACGTGCACCAAAACTAGAGATAGATCTTTTCAAGTACAAGGTACACGCCTATGGAAGTCCTTGTCGGCTGCGATAAGAAACTTTCTTTTTCTCTCAGCAGGTTTAAAACTGCTCTGAGAAGGCATCTCCTTGACCTTGACTAACCACCCGCGAAATGCTTTATATGTAAATCCGTTTTATGTATCGTCGCACGTACACGGTTTTATATATGTATGAATGTATTTATTAGCGCGAGTGGCGAGAGTGAATGCGAAATGTTTGCACACATATATAGCTTATCTATTAATAGTATATGGCTTTAATAACGATCTGATAACTTCAGTGATAGATAATATGTATCTAATTAATAGGTTTAGTTATACACGTATTCTAGTCAATCTAATTTCTAGTCATTTTAAATTATTCTACTCTACCTTTCATCTGTGATATCACTATTTTTAATTTTGACTTACTGCTCAGTATTATATAGCCTTAAGTTTAGATTGTGATATTTCATAATCAGTATTAATTTAAAAGACTGAAATTAGCCATTGACTTGCTTTGAATTTTAAATAAGACCGCTATATTAAGATGTAACAATGTATTGCCACATTTTTGTTATCTTAATGTACAATATAATTTTTTGTTTGTTAATTAAAATGTATATAAAATAATTCAAAGTAATCCCTAGCGGAAATAGGATTTGCAAATAACTGCTAATAACTGCAAATATATGCTAGTAACTGAAATAAACAGTTAGGTTTGAGACAGTATAATCAGTTTTTAGCAGTTATTTGCAGTTATTATTTCCGTCTGGGATTCTTAGAAATTAACATTTTTCGACCTCGAGATTTCGATGGTTTTCGATATTTCTGAGCTCCCTGAGTCGAGATATGCATTTTCTAGAAAATGTCTGTGTGTGTGTGTGTGTGTGTGTGTGTGTGTGTATGTGTGTGTGTGTGTATGTGTGTGTGTGTGTGTGTGTGTGCGTGTGTGCGTGTGTGTGTGTGTGTGTGTGTGTGTGTGTGTTATAAATTTGTCCGCAGCATAACTCGAAACTGGCCAGAAATATCAAGTTTATCTTTGGCAGGTATTTAAAGCTTATTTTGAAGTTGTGCAAGTTCAATTATATAGTTGATCAGATAATATTAAGTCGGTTAAAAAAATAAAGCAAAATATCGAAAAATCTGATTTTTTTTTCGTCGCCGAATTTGGATATCGGTGGGAAGTAGGCCCATTTTCTGAAAGGCCTTGAAATTACCTATCAACCCATATTTTTGTGTGCCTGATCGGATAATATTAAGTCGGTTAAAAAAATAAAGCAAAATATCGAAAAATCGAAAATAATTTTTTTCGGCTCTGGGTTTGGATATCGGTGGGAATTAGGCCCATTTTCTGAAAGGACTTGAAATTACCTATCTACCCATATTTTTTTCGGTCCAATCGGATATTATTAAGTCGATTAAAAAAAATAAAGAAAAATATGGAAAAATCGAAATAATTTTTTTTCTTCGTCGGGTTTCGATATCGATCGGAAGTGGGCCCATTTCCTGAAAGGTCTTAAAATTTCCTATCTACCTGTCATGTCATGACTATTATCATGTTATTTAAAAAAAT
The DNA here is from genome assembly GCA_036365515.1 of Torymus aiolomorphi. Taxonomy (NCBI): domain Eukaryota; kingdom Metazoa; phylum Arthropoda; class Insecta; order Hymenoptera; family Torymidae; genus Torymus; species Torymus aiolomorphi. Next base: position 122,950,217 of record CM070877.1, on the reverse strand, counting down.
TTTTTTTTGATCTTACCCTTAATTTTCAACAGTTATTTGGGTTTTTAATGTATAAGTATTTAACTTAACCCAAAAAGAAATTATATTTCAACTACCCCCCTCCCTCCATATATGCAATCCTACACATTAGGTTGTACCGTTGGTTGCACTCTTTTAACAACCTTGAAAAATTTCATAATAAGAAAAAGCACTAATCAATATTTCATATTAGATCTAAAATAATTTTCATTTTTTTTTTTTTGCATTCTTCTAATGGAATGAATAATAATTCAAATTTAATTAAAAATATTTTTGCAATCTAATATTATATTAATTATAGTACCCGGATATAAAATACAGTTGTGCACTTATACATTTATGCTATTACCTGAGATATATAATTTGAAAATCAAAGGTTTAGTGTTTTATAATATAAACGGTATGTGATACGAACACTTGAGCTAAAACCTTTGATTTTTACAATATAAGTTATTGTTACAATACAAATTTCTCATCGTATTTTTATAAGTATTCTAAAATATTTTTGTTCCAAGTCTTTGTTTAAATTAATTTTTAGGTTTATGCATCTTTATTGTTTAAACTCTTTTCGTTTCGCAATACTTATACCTCCTTTATGAAGCTATAACTATATTAAATAAATCAGATCTTAGTATTTTGTTTTACCGTCAATATAGTAATTGTAAAACGATTTGTCAACTGAATATTAAAACATTCTTTTTCACGGTTCCTCTATGCACGCCGTACCATACATCCGGAAAATCTTATCTTCTCCTACGACGCTGTGTAGCCTATGCAGGCACCAAAGATGCACTTTTCAAGGAAACCTTTTCATTTCCTTACCCTGCGACGAAATATTATTTCCTTTTTTAAAACTTATAAAGCCTATATTTATTTAACTATTTTAGATTTGTAATTTCTAACAACACAGCTCATCTGTAATAATTTTTCTTTATAGTTTTATATAATATAAATTTTAATTCAAGATTTTTTTAATATAATTGTTTATATAAACTTCATTAATTTATCAATGTTTTTTTTTTTAAATCTTAATAATTTTATTCTTACAATAATTTCATTTTCCATTTTTTAAAAAATTCACATTTGAGGCTTGAAGAAATGATTATTTAATTAAGTAGCAAATAAATATAAAATTTATAAATTTTATAATTGGAGATAAACCGAAACAATATTTTATGTAACTTTGAATGAAATCTTTTCTGTCAATTCATTAATATTAAGTAAAACATATGTAATTAATAAATAACAGCGATAGTTACAATAATTTTGGAGACACTGGTATGACTTTAAGTTTAATTGTTTAATTTCACGGTCTTTAACAGCGTCTAACATTTTTGTAAACTTATATTAATTATTCTTCTGTAAAACTAGTTATTATGTTTAACCATTTTTAATTTAACCATAACTCTGTTTGTATTCACTGTAGACCACCATTCAAAATTGTAATACCTTGTTAAGGTAACATCTAGTAAAGTAATGAAATGGTTAATTTGTAAAACTTCGGTTTTCAATAGTTTTTATAAAACGCAAAATTTATCAAGAAAACTCTCCAAAAAAGCGTAGAGTGAGGGGGATAGGAACATCTTTTCTCTCTCTCTTTCATCTTCCTTCTTCGTCGCACAGTATAGCGTTCTCTCTCGCTCTTGAAGAAGGATACGAGCCGCCGGAAAACACCCTAGAGAAGGGATGAGTGCCCGCTCTCTGTGTTAGAGCATAGGATTCTCCCCGCTTGACAAAACTGTAGCGCTTGGAAGGGAGATCGCCCCTGCACTATTGGGCCCCGCTTTCCCGCACTCTTCACCTCGCTCAACATTGTAAACATAGGAGCAGCTAAAAATACTACAGCCGCCGCACGCATCATCGCTGATTCGACAAGACGCCGACACCGCGAGTCCTGATTTGATACCGCAGCTTTTTGAGGGAGGAGCATTGTCATTAAAACCAGCCGCACTCCAGTGTACAAACCAGATCAGTCCGAGATCTTGGTCGACCAATAATTTTTGAATAAAAAGTAAGTGTAGACCTAAAAAAAATTTTTGGTAACCCTTGTCTCTCCCTTCCTTTCCTTGTTGCAGTGGTCTAAGTAGCACCGATCAATTCTGGTCTAAGCCCTACCGGTCCAGCAACTCATCACAACCCTGGAGTCCAGTGGCCTAAGTAGCGCCGATCAATTCTGGTCTAAGGACTACCGGCCTAGCTACTCATCCTAACCCGAATAGTGTAAACCGCTCGCACGCTTTAATCCTGGTCTAAGTGTTACCGATCATACGTGGTCTAAGTAGCACCGGTCATAACCTAAGCAAACGCGAACGTCTATGCATTATCCTTTCCACAACCACTCTCAGATACCGTAAATTTTTTTTTTATTGTTGGGGTAATTTTTCCTCCCTTTACCTTCTTCTTTTGTATTGGCTTAAGTAGTACCAATCAATTCTGGTCTAAGTTCTACCAGTCTAGCAATTCACGTGGGCGGTCTTTACGGCCTAAGCGTAACCGATCATACGTGGTCTAAGTTACTGCCGGTCCAATATAGGTAATAGTGATTGTCTGCATGCCACCCTCACAGTAAAGTGTTTTTAATAGGGCTTAAGTAATACCGATCAATTTTTGGTCTAAGTATTACCAGCGCTAAAATAATACACCACTGTGTCGAGGGATTCCAAGTAAGACGTGGGAATAAAATCAGAGAGGCCGGTAAACTTAAGGATGGGGAATTAATAACAACACCAATATTTAGTTTTTGTATAGTGCTTTTAGTTTTAGTGATTTAACGAAATACTGCGGTCGCAAATAGATATCTAAGTGTTTTTACCGGGCTTTTATGCTTTCGGGTACGTTTCAAGATTAGTACATGCAGCAAACCGTTAATATCATGTGCAACTGCCTCTGAGATTAACCTTATTAGATTAATACATGCACCAAAACCACTGAATATTATGCGGTCCTGTCTTTGAGATTAATCTTTCTACCGGGCTTTACGCTTTCGGGTTGTTTCTATCGGGCTTTTATGCTTTTGGGTACGTTTCAAGATTAGTACATGCAGCAAACCATTAATATCATGTTCAACTGCCTCTGAGATTAATCTTTCTAGATTATAAATACATGCACCAAAACCTCTGAATATTATGCGGTCCTGTCTTTGAGATTAATCTTTCTACCGGGCTTTACGCTTTCCAGTTGTTTCTACCGGGCTTTTATGCTTTCGGTTACGTTTCAAGATTAGTACATGCAGCAAACCGTTAATATCATGTGCAACTGCCTCTGAGATTAATCTTTCTAGATTAATACATGCACTAAAACCTCTGAATATTATGCGGTCCTGCCTCTGAGATTAATCTTTTTACCAGGTTTTATGCTTTTGGGTTGGTTTTACCGGGCTTTTATCCTTTTGGGTACGTTTCAAGATTAGTACATGCAGCAAACCGTTAACATCATGTGCAACTGCCACTGAGATTAATCTTTTTAGATTAATACATGCACCAAAACCTCTGAATATTACGCGGTCCTGCCTCTGAGATTAATCTTTCTACCGGGCTTTTCGCTTTCGGGTTGCATCTACCGGGCTGTTATTCTTTTGGGTTAGATTATTTATTTTTCGACCGTTCTAGATTTTTAAATCGATAACTATAAGCACTAGTAGAATCAAGATAATTAAAAATTAGATCAGAACATAGTCGAAAGAGTTTATTCCCTATTAACTGGCTCCAGCCCTGGTATAGGACAAAAGTCCTGCCTAAAAAGGAGCGTAGAATTAATTATTTAATTCTATTGAAAAACCCTAAGTGACACTCGGACATCGCATACCAATATTTTTTTTCGGCCCGATCGGTAATTATTAAGTCGATTAAAAAAAAATAAAGAAAAATATGGAAAAATCGAAATAATTTTTTTTCTTCGCCGGGTTAGGATATCGATCTGAAGTAGGCCCATTTTCTGAAAGGACTTGAAATTACCTATCAATCAATATTTTTGTCGGACTAATCGGATATTATTAAGTCGGTTAAAAAAAATAAAGAAAAATATGGAAAAATCGAAAATCTTTTTTTTGCTCTGGGTTTGGATATCGGTCGGAAGTAGACCCATTTTCTGAAAGGTCTTGAAATTTCCTATCTATCCATATTTTTTTGGCCCAATCAGATATTATTAAGTCGATTAAAAAAAAATAAAGAAAAATATGGAAAAATCGAAAATAATTTTTTTTGGCTCTGGGTTTGGATATCGGCCGGAAGTAGGCCCATTTCCTGAAAGGTCTTGAAATTTCCTATCTACCCATATTTTTGTTTTTGCCAGATCGGATATAGTCGGTTAAAAAAATAAAGAAAAATGTGGAAAAATCGAAAATAATTTTTTTGGCTCCGGGTTTGGATATCGGTCGTAGGTAGGCCCATTTTCTGAAAGGTCTTGAAATTACCTATCAATCCATATTTTTGTCGGCTCAATCAGATAATATTAAGTCGGTTAAAAAAAATAAAGAAAAATATGGAAAAATCGAAAATAATTTTTTTCCTCTGGGGTTTGGATATCGGTCGGAAGTGGGTCCATTTTCTGAAAGGTCTTGACATTTTCTATCTACCCATATTTTTGTCGGACTAATCGGATAATATTAAGTCGGTTAAAAAAAATAAAGAAAAATATGGAAAAATCGAAAATATTTTTTTACGGCGTTAGGTTTGGATATCCGTTGGAAGTAGTTACATTTTCTTAAAAGTCTTGAAATTACCTATCAATTCATATTTTTGTCCGTCGAAACGGATGATATTAAGTCAGTAAAAAAATTCAAGGAAAAAAAAACTCCTGTGTTAGAGGATAGTTGAAACCTTCGCCGAGTTATATGGTTTTTGAAACCACTCTATGAGTTGGTGAATTTTCGAAGTCTTCGCTGAGTTGGCGAGGTTTTGAAGCAAACACCGAGTTAGCAGGTTTTCGAAGAAAACACCGAGTTAGCAGGTTTTCGAAGAAAATGCCGAAGAAATTTCGAAGAAATGCAATTAATTTATAAATTCAATAAATAGCATGTGATAACCCGGGTAAAAAAAATTATATATAATTTATATATAATCATATATGGTTATATATAATATATATAATTATATATGACCATATATGGTTATATATTGATCTTGACCTTATATAAGTAAATATGATCATATATACTAATATATGTTAATATACAGTCATATATTGTCATGTATAACTATATATCTTCATATGTATGAAAAATTATCAATGCTACATCACGTATTTATATATGGTTTTATCTGACAATACAGTGCAACCCCGGAATAAGCGCTCTCGCAATAAGCGCGTTTCCCTAGTTTCTCGTTCAATTCTAAGAACAGCGTATCCCCACTCCGACTCAAACTACCAGCTCGAGTTAGACTTCATAACTTCACAAACCTGTCCCCTCAATAAGCGCGCCAAGCAAAACAGAGTTTAGAAGAGACTTTTTAATAGAAAAATTTCATTTTAATCAACACACGTACACTTAAATATTCTTAAAAGTATACATTTTTATGCACAGCACAATTTCGTATACTGCAAACGATATTCACTCTCAAAACGTTGTATTACGTGCACTTCAATGTTGTCAACAAACTGACGATCGTCAGAGCGCTTATTGAGAGGTCACGCGCCGAAGAGAGAGAGAGAGAGAGAGAGAGAGAGAGAGAGAGAGAGAGAGAGAGAGAGAGAGAGAGAGAGAGAGAGAGAGAGAGAGAAAGCGCTAGATACTCGAGGGGAAAGTGCGTGGAGGGTGTATACGTTTTGGAAAAAATTCTTCCCCTTATGGGCCTAGGTGCGCTTATTACGGGGTTGCACTGTACATGATGATATATACTCATATATAAGTATATATGGTCATACATGATCATATATAATGATTTTATATAAATATTTATGGTTTTATATATACATATATGATTATATATGCTTATATAAGGTCAAATTCAATATATAATTATATATGGGGTATTTCAGGAGAAGTCAGCAGCTCAAAATTTTAAAATCTCTCAAAACTCGTTTTCTTTTAATTTTTTAATTTTTTATGAAAAAAAAATGTTCCTCAAATTTTAGGTCGATATTTGCAAAAATAAAAAAACTATGCAACATTGAAAATTCAATTTTTTTGCAATTTTTGGTTAAAATCCAAGTTTATTCATTTTTTAACTCAAAATCTTGAAACTTTTTGTATAGAATATTGATTGGCAAAAAGTTTGCATTTTTTCCGTAGAATATGCCAGTATTTATTTTATGACCCCTTTTAAAAGTCTCTGATTGGCTGCTTCTTAGTATACCTTCATCGAAGGATATTGAGGCTGCGGCCAAATATTTTTTATTCGACAAATTTTTTTTGTATTCTTCTTCGAAAACCCTTCAAAATGCTTTTTGATCAATACTGGCCGAGCAAAGGGAAAAAAGTTACGATTTTTTGAAATATCAAGAAAAATCCATAATTTCAATTTTTGATAACATGATTAATGAAACTGAATATTATTCATACATCTTATGGCATGGACCGAACCACTGAATTTCTCTTCCAAACTCATATTATCATTGTTACAGAAATTCTCTCTGTGTTTCAAAATACTTTTTATTTTGTAAGTTCGATTTTCTTTGTATGTTACCGCTATTAATACATTATTTTGATCTATTGTTTTTGCTATATTTCCCTTTGAAATAATCGTACTGTTATCTGTTAATTTCCCGAAACTTATGAAGTTTATATTCATGTTTTCGGCATAAATTATACGTCGTGCAATAATGGGCCACTTAAGGCACTAGTATTGTAATATACTATTTTTATATAATGATTAATAGCTTCATAAAAGGAATAATATTATCTGTTAATATTTTATAATTTTTCTATAAATAGAAAAATGACGTATTCTTCTATGAAATTTATTCACGTATAATAAATTTTAACTCAAAATTTGTATCAACAAGATGCTTTCTTTAATTATTTTCTAGCATTTTTAAGAATAACGTTGTGACTTGCATAACGGTGGCAATCAAAATACTTGTTTTGTAGTCACTAATATCTAGAAGTTTATTTTTCTTTTGACGTTTTTAAAAACAATCGTTCAGAATAGGTGAAGTTCCAAGTCCAACTAATTTATAAAGTTTTACGTCGGCATTAGTGGGACGAAATCCGACAGAAAGCTGCTCATTGATTTCTAAATGCAATCCAGGTGCACCAGATGGAGGCCAGTTGATATTTTGTAATACGGTATCGCTTTGATCATTTGGTGTCGGATTTCTACAAAAAAAAAAGAATACAAAGCATTAACAGAAAATTGAAAAATAACTTGAAGGACGCATAAAATTATAAATCAATTCAGAGCATTCGTTCATTAAAATTCGATAGGTTAAAGTCTCCTAATATAGCCTAGCACCTAATATGGACCGCGATATTTCGAAACCGACGAGACCCAATTTTTTAGTAATAGGTTCATTAGATGTATCTCAAGTTCAAATGAGTTGCTATATATAGTCGTTAAATGTATTCTCGAATTATGGGAGGTGTTTATTTGTTCCGAACAGATAAAAACTGTTTGAGCAGTCAAAATCGAAAGAGTGTAGTTTATTAAATATGAATGATTTCGACTGTATTATACGTGAATATTTTTTGAGTATCAGTACAGAGTATTTTGTATCCATTTATATCCAAAAGTACTCAAAAACTCAAAAGTTCCTAATATGGACCACATCTGAAATTCTTAGTATGGAACTTGAGAACATTTTATTTTTTCTTATAGAAAAATGTTTCAAAGTGGTATTTATATAAAATGTCTGTTTTTATAATTTTCTATTGCTTTTTTTATGTAAAAAAAGAAAATAGACAATCATAGAATAAAGGGATTTTTTTTTTCGTTTTCATAAATAAACATTTTTGAATACTTAAGTATATGATTTTTTAAACATTTTTCATGATTTTTAAAGTGGGCACCCCGTTTTTGAAAATTGCAAAATTTCTTTTTTTCAACACGTGCATGAAATGGGCCTTTTTTCATGCCTGAAAGCCGTGTAGAAAATCGCGCATTTCGAGCGTGATTTAGGAAAGAATGAAAAAAATCTATTTTTTCACACTTTAGCGGGGAAAAATAGTACATTTCGACACGGGTGGAGAAGTCGATTATTTAGCTGGTGTGACTTTTTGCACGAGCGAAGCGAGTGCGAAAAAGTCACACCACCTAAATAATCGACTTACGCACTAGTTTCGAACGGTATTTTATACCACGAGCGCCGAAAAATCATATCAAAGTTGTGATTTTGAGGTTAGAGTGGTATAAAAATTTTTATAGCACTGTGTGACCTAAATCCGCACTTAAGTCACGGCTAGCTGTGACTTAAGTAGCCCATTATTACACTGTGAAATAATGAATTTACTTAAGTCACAGGCACGTAATTAACGCCAATTATCTACCAAAACTATTCAAAAATACGATTTTACATATAAGAATGAACAGGAAAAGAAGTAAAACTTCGTTAATAGTTGGCAAACCACAAAGAATAAATAAAAATGATGATAATAAGGCTTGTCTATATTATAGGTTAGTTTCATCTGCTATGGGATAGTAGACCGCGCGCTTTTTAAATATTCAATATTAAACTGTATGGATTTTAGTTTTAAAAATCTTTCTCTTTAATGATATAACGTATACAAATCTTTCACTTTCATAAACTTCAACTTATTGTTAAAGATACAAATCAAATTGCCAAGAATCTAGTTTTATTATTTTTTATGTATATATTCAATATTCTAGATTCAATAATAACCATATTCTATATCAGGTATTCTATTATTTAAATAACGTTTTATTAATTTTTTTCAGGGCGGGGGGGCTGCGCCCCCCCGAACCCCCGCCCGCCTACTCCGCCCCACACTTCTCCCACCCCACTTCCAAGTTCCAACTATCATTATAAATAAGCACAAATAAATAAAATAAGAATATGGCGGATTTATGTCACACGAGCTATAAAATAGTATACGATACTCGTGACTTAAGTGGCTCATTATTCCACGGCGTTTAGCGCCCTCGCTGCGCTCGGGCGCTAAACTCACGCCGTGCAATAATGGGCCACTTAAGTCACACGTATCGTAATATACTATTATGAAATTGTTCACTTATTATAAAATTTATATATTTTATGGCTTTTTGACCTGTTTAGAATAATATAAAATAACTTTTAAACTGGGTTGTGCACGACTCGAAATGCACGATCCCTTACACAACTTTCATGCATATAAAAAGGCCTTCTCATGCACTTGTTGAAAAAAATACAATGTGTAACACGGGAAGAAGAGCTATTTCAGACTCGAGTGAGGTGTCTTTAGCACTCGCTTGAAATAGCTCATTTTCTCCCCTAATTGCACAATGTACTATTTCTTTTTGGGTTATATTTTTTATTGCGTTTACACCTTAACATATAATTTTTAACACATTTTCCTAGTGAGAATGTATTCCCCTGATCAGTCCCAAACGATAAAAAAAATATGTTGCTTGATTTTTTTAGCCATTTAATAATCAATATACCATATTGGGAGCATCTATCCTACTATTGTATTGAATAAACAACATTTTATAATAGTTTAACTATTTTTACAGTAAAAAAAATTTGGTATCTACTTGAATGAGATGGCCATTATTCTCAGTGTAAATTAATGCATGTAGATCGATAACTTTATTATAACTTATAATAGAATATATATTTTAACTTTGATATTTACCCATATTTTGCAAAATTCGTAAATAATCTAACATAAGTTTTACGCATTTTTTGAGGAACGGGTTTCACAAGTTTATTTTCCATTTCGTCCATGCGGAACAAATAAATTAAATCTTCTGAATGTCCGACTCCTATAGAAAAAAAAGTTCGTGAAATTTCGATTGCTATTATAGTTTTCAATAATGTTTGTTACGAAAAATCATTAGTCATTTAATTACCTTTAAGATCGAAACCATTACTTCTATTGACAATTCCTGCGTCATACGAGAATCGATAATAATAAATCGGGTGATTATTATGCATGATCATTAACTTTTGTTTTGAGTCGATTCCAGTTACAAAGAATAAATCTGTAGTGACCTGATAAAAGAACGTTTTTTATATTGAAAATTTTATTTATATCATAACAAAGAAGTTAGTATACCTTTACAAGTTCTTGCAAGACTGCTTTAGACAATTGTGAAAGACCGTCTATCCCCAAAGACGTAATTGTTTGTAATATTGGTATATTTGAAAGTGGGGCATTTTTAATAGTCTGCAGAGCAATATTTGCGATAGCTAAAAGATCATCTGTAACGCACGAAATAATATATGAATTTGTTATGTTTCAAAAATTTTATTTATTTTATAAGAAATGATGTTATTTACTTGGTGAAAATGATAATGTTTCTGCCGATGTGAAACCCGTCATATGTGGTCCTTTATTATAGTTACCAGTAATATATTTACTTACGGTACACTCTGATAAAAATTTTTTCTGATTTCCTACTGGATTAGTTCTCTCAATTGTAGGTCTAAATGGCAGCTTAAAGAAATGCAAAGTTGTCTATAGATATTCCATGAAGAAATAAATAGAAAATTAATACTAAGTACAAAATTAAAAAACTTTTTTTACGCTTAATTTTTATAAGTAAAAATTTTGTATTCTATTTGTTGCGTGGCACACAAATTATACTTTCCATAATTAATATTTCCATAATTAATATAAAGTTGCTATATTTTCCCCAGAAAAAAGTATATTTTTGGAACCGGACATCTCATGTCAGTTAACATATAACATACAAAAATTAAAAAAAAAGCAAAACGTTCTTGTTGGATATTGTGAATATTTCGCCTTCTGTATATGAGCGTCCGCGTGAGACACAAACAGCGCGACACACGTATACGCACATGTAAGTCTCCCCTCTCTAGTGTGTCCGCTAGGATGAAGGTATGTCGAGCGGCAGCGAGCGCCGCGCTATACTCACTCTCTCTAGTCTCATACGCCCAGCATGTAACATCTCGCGCATGGCGCAGGCAAGCGCCGATTATATAATTACACTTACTCATTAAACTAGTCATTTCTTTAAACCAAATAAAGAGTCTTTTAATTACACCTTTCCACCAACTCCAACAGTTCTTTATATTGATATTTGTTTCCGCCAATTTGTATTGTCTAATAGAATATTAAGATAGCGAAGGTGCCAACAACTTCACGATACACATCAGATTATTTATATACCCATTTATGATTTTTTTTATATTCAAGAAACATATTAAAATTAAAAAATTGTTATTCTACTTACAATGATTAATTCTTCTGACTTAGTTATTATATCTTTCACGGAAGCATTGTAAAGAGTTTGCAACAGTTCATTTTTACTTAATGTTAATTTTCCAAGTTTTGCTCCTAGAGCAAATGCATTGAGTTCAGCTTCGTCATTTTTTTGAATGCCCCAGTAAAGGCAAAGAGGTGACCCACTCATAGAAATTGATTTACTAAATAAACCTACAAAACCAATAATTATAACAAGATATATTTAAGTAACTATTTTGTGCATCGTTAAAATAGGATATGATTTGGTATCATTTCATATAACTATAATAAATATATTCAATAAAATTTAAGAAACCATATCTTTCTTATATAAGGTTGCTAAATTCTACGATAATCTATTATAAGAAAAAATCGCTGCCAATTCATTGGCCCGTGGCTTCCTCAAACTTAATTTGCTTATTCCTTTAATTAAGTTTTAATAACAAAATTTATGATTTTTGCAAAAATTTATGACATAATTATTATTAAATTCATTTATGAAGATTAAAAAGTATTAATTTTTAAATTATGTATAAAATATGAATAAAATAATAGGTATGATTTTTTTTTAAATTATGTGTGAAAAATAAATAAAATAATTCATTGTAATATAATCGTCAAAACCTTTTAAAATTCCTAAATAACCTTTACTTCAAATTATATTTTCTTTGTGAAATTTCACACATAGGGTACTTGTCTCTAGTAGTATACCTGTCCGTATTTGTGTGCTCTTTCTAGAATTTCCGATGTAAGAAAAAGGTTCTAACCTTAAAAATAATAAATGGCTATTACAAAACAAAAGCAGGTATACAACACGCGCGCATCGGCGCATAGCCCTGATTAAAAAAAAATATTAAATCCTATTGGATCCTATTAAATTCCCTATATAGTCCATGTATTAAGTCAGTAAAAAATCCTCATTAAAGTCGATTCAACTAACAGCTTTTTAAAGGAATGAATGGGTTTTTTTAATCAGGGAGCGCATAGCGCATGTCATTTCCATTTTCTAGTATACTAGAGTTCGACACGCGCGCTTCGCGCGCTGATTTTTTTTTTAAGTTACAAAAGAAGCTGTATAATTAATGAACGGTTTCTTTTTTATTTACAAGAGAAATGTTAAGGTTGTATGGGTTATATGTAAAAAAAAATGTCAGATCAATAAAGTTTCGTCAGTAGGTCAATAATATCATTATAAACGTCTCTGCCAAATTTGAATATGATTTGCGAGATAGTTTTCGAGATATTGTAGTTTAAAATTAACGTGGGTTCTTATGGAGATTCCCTTAATATGGCTAGACTCGTCGTAGTTATTGAAAAAATTAAGTTGAAAAAATAGTGTTTAGTTCTTGTAAATTTGTGTATACGTAAAAGAAAACCTTTGTAATCGATTGCAATTGAAATGAATTGCTTTTGCGAGCTAGGTAATAAGGCGTACAGTCATACTAAAAAGTGAAAGAAATGAGCAATACAATGTTCTAAAACCGATGTAAAGTTTTCTTCATAGTTCTAAAAAACATTTTACATATTTGTTTACTCTTAGTACTGTAGAATATTAGTGTTTTCGATGAATTATACGACCAAAATATTTGTCTTAAATTTTTAAATGAGACCTTACGGCCAATACAACCTTAATGCACTTATTTTGAATTCATTTAAACATTATGATATTTTTCATCAAGCTATGTTATAGTTTTATTGACTAAAAAATGTATGTATGAAGAAGTATTTGTTATTTTAATATATGATTTGTCTTTATCTTTTGAATTTAGTTCTAGTGATTCATTCCATTCCATAGTTTCATGCTTTAACAAATTTAAAGGTTCATCCAATTCTATATTATCAGAATGTCACTACAATGATAAAGATTAATCAAGTTCAATTTCATTTAAATAAGCTTTTTTCATGTTGTGATTTTGTTCAATAAGTAAAATTGCCACTAAGATAGATAAACAATAACATAATTATGAAAATATCTGTTTTCTGTGTTTAATAATGTTAAACATATAAAAAGGCAAAGTGAAAGTATAAAATTCAAGATGAATATTTTTATATTGAGAAAACCATGTTTTTAATTTTAACTAAATAAAAAGATCCTTACACTAATCCGACCATCATCATTAATAAAAAAAACCGCTCCCAATATACATTGGCACTTAGCTTCCTCAAACTAATGTATTTATTCCTCTTTTTAATTTTTTATATGACAATAATTAATTGTATTATACAAAAGTTTCTCTATCTATCAAATATTGTCTGAAAAACGCTATTCGAAAATATTTAAAAAAAATTTTCAACCTCAAATATCTTTGGTCGTGACAGTTCGATTTTTTTGCGCAATGAACAGTTTGAAGATATAAAAAATCTATATCCTCTATACCAAATTTCAGGACGATTAATTGGTTTTTATTCTTGTCATCGTGTGTCAGTGAAAATGCGTTTTCTTTTAAATAATTTTTTTCTCAAAAACAAATGAAGATAATCTCTTGAAATTTATACCAAATATTATCTTCAATAAGCGTAATAAGTAAATAAAATTTTGTGTCGATAATCAAATATTTTTTGAAAAATTAATTTATGAATTATAAGAACATTTTCCATGACATACTAAAGATAATTTGAAAATTAAAAACAGAAAATGTAGATAGTTTAAAGATTTTTTGGTTATAAAAAAAAAGAAAATCGATAAAAAATTAAAACCGAGTATTTTTTCGGGACCAAAATAGGTGAAATGGTTTTCGAGATATCGAGTGTTTACACACACACACACACACACACACACACACACACACACACACACACACACACACACACACACACACACACACACACACACACACACAGACACACACACACACACACACAGACACACACAGACACACACACACACACACACACACGCAGCACGCACCCGTGCACACACACACACACACAAAATTTTCTCAAAATTGACAAATTTCAACATTATCGCCTTAAACTATTTTTTTGAACATTTTTTTCTCGAAAATTTTTGTCACCGACAAAATTTGTCAATTTTTGTTACAAAGCTTCCTCTAAGGCGAATCAAAATAGATATAAATTTACATTTCTACTAAAAACAATAAAATAAAAATTAATATAAACATAACTCTGTTTATCTATAAAAGTCCCTCTAAAACCATTTAAAAAAAAAAAAACATTCCCTATATAAAAAATATATATGTACAAATATAACGTAGAAAATTAATTCAAAATTTACCAATATTACTTTTTTGATCAAGTAATGAATAAATATTTTTTTTTAAATAAAAATTTTTCATCGATTTATCAATTGATTATCAATTTCTATCAATTAATATATATCATATTTTCCCGCTCACAACACATGCGCTATCTCTATACCATTCCACCATAACTCTAAGGGTGTCTCTATAACCTTGCGCGTGCATATGCCCTCCCGTGTATAAGGTATACCTATATATAGTGCTCTCCTATAAGGTATACCTATATATAGCGCTCTCCTATAAGGTATACCTATATATAGCGCTCACCTATATATAGGTATACCTTATACACGGCGAGCGCACACACGCGCGCTGCACCGGCTGCACGGTGTAGAGACTCCCTAAGTCCCTATAGGGCATTTGCGCATGCGCCAAAAAATTTGAGATTTCGAGATATTCGAGATATTCGAGAAAAAATCAACATGGCGTCGCAACATGGCGTCGACCATGCCAAGGATGCATTTTTTATAGAGGGATATAAATGCGTTCCCGAATAATTATGAATTTAAAAGAGGGCTAAAATAGTTTTAACCTCAAATATCTCTGAAATTCATAAACGAATTCTTTTACCCTAAGAACTTTTCTATAAATAATCTACAAACTCTATATCTCCACCAAATTTCAAAGTAATTAAAACAATTTTAATGTAGTTATATTGTGCGACAACAAAGAAAGTCATTTTCAAAAAGACTAAAATTTTAAATATCAAACATCTCAAAAAATAACCATATAATCTGGATGAAATTTTACACAGGTATTGCCTATATTGCATACAAAATAGTCTATAAATTTCAAGCTGATACATGAAATCGTCATTGAGAAATTACGATTTTGAAAAAAACCGTAAAAGAATTTGAACCTTAAATATCTCTAAAAATCATGAGACAATTCTTTTACCCAAAAGACTTATACGATCATATATAGACTCTACATCTCCACAAAATTTCAACATGATTAAACCAATTTTTGTTTTCTCTAGTTATCATGCGACAAAGAAAATAACTTTGTAAAATACGAAAATTTTCAAAATCAAATATCTCAAAAAGTAATCGCACGATCTTGATGAAAATTCGCACACATATTATCTATATCACATAAAAAATTGTCTATAAATTTGGAGCTGATACATGGAGCCGTTCTCGAGAAATTACAATTTGAAAAAAAGGTTAAAAAAATGTTAACCTCAAATATTTCTGAAATTTCTGGACTAATCATTTTTCCCAAAGAAGTCGACCGAGAGCTGTCAAAAATCTACCTCTACAGGGAATTTCAAAGCGATTAAGTCAATTTTACTCCCGTAATCGGACATACAAAACCCATTTTTTTCACATTTCAATCTTTTTCTCAAAAACTAGTTGACAAAATGAATTCAAGTTTTTACATATTCTGCATTATCATGATTTTTCTCAAGAAAATTGACTGTTTAGTTTAGGAGTTACAAGCTTTTAAAAAAAAAACACGTTTTTATTAATAACAAAAGAACCGTGATAGTTAGAGAATTTTTTTAGAAAATATAGGTATTTTGATGCTCTTTCGAATGCTATCCATTCGATTCAAATATCTCGATCTTATCATAAAAAAAAGCAAAAATCAGTTTTGAGAAAATCGAAAATTCGAAATAAAACAAAAACGCATCGGCGAATCAAAAAACGAATTTTTGACTCGCCATCACACCAAAAAAAAAAAAAACAGAAAAAATGAGACCTGTCCAGTCAAAATCGATCGAGTAGAAGCTGAGATCCAGGCGTACACACACACACACACACACACACACACACACACACACACACACACACACACACACACACACACACACATCCATACCGATATTTTTCAAAAATCATGTATTTTGATTCCTAATACCTCGAAAAAAAATTATAACATGTTTTTACAATAACTCAAAAAATTACTATCACAAAGCTTCCTCTACGAGGAAGCAAAATCTGAATAAAAATTAGAGATTCTTAGCAAACAATTTTTCATAGGTAACATTTTAATGTACTTAAACAGAATTCATATTGTCACACTTTTTTTTAATTTTCGGAGACGTTAAAAATTATTTTATTTAAGATAGATAATGGAAAATAGTTTTAACATTTGAAAAATACTATGAAAAAGAGAACTTTTTAGAATAATTTTACTATTCACATTATTACATATATGTTGTATCACTGTGTATTACTATGTGGCAACTAGCGTGCTCTGTGATAAAAGAAAGAACACAGTTACTCCTACATACTCTGATTCATTTACTCCTACATTACTCTGATTCATAATATATAATTCTTAAGATTTGTCAGAGTTGACTGCAGTTATAAGTTTTGAATAGGTGTAATTATTATAAAATGTCTTAAGTATCTATACTTACCAGCAGACGTCTCAGATAAAACGTGATAATCAACAGATACCGCTCCAGCACTTTGACCAAAAATAGTTACTTTATTTGGGTTGCCGCCAAATTTAGCAATGTTTTTATTTACCCATTGCAAGGCTAAGTTTTGGTCTTTCAGTCCAGCATTACCGGTAGCATTTTCGTGATTTATATTTAAGAATCCTATGATTAATAATTAAAATAACATTATTCGTATTACCAATAATGAAAATAATAGGTTGAAAAGTATAAACCTAAAGCTCCGATGCGATAATTAAATGATACCATAATGACATCTTCTTCAATTATATAGTCAGGTCCATACAACTCAGTTTTTGAATATCCAGTGAAAAATCCCCCGCCATATATCCATACCATAACTGCTTTCAAATCACTTTCTTTTAATGCAGTAAAATTAGTCTGAAAATGTATTTAAATGTTACTAAATGTTATTAATTTATATTTATGTTAACTGATCCAGTAAAATTTGATTACATGCGGTGTAAACACATTTATATATAAACAATCTTCAGATCCTACGATAGAGCTATTTATATATTGAGGGCAAACATTTCCTTCTTTTGTAGCTTTTAACACATTCGTCCAGGGTCTTTTTTTAACAGGAGGCTAAAATTAAAGTAATTAATTTATTTTGGAATTTAGAATTGAATAATGTTTTTTTAATAATTCTTTGTTTATACCTTAAATCGTAAGTCTGCAATTGGCGCCTCAGCATAAGGGATTCCCTTAAAAGATGAGTAGTTGACAGAATTTTGTATAGTGCTTAGAAATTCACCGCGGACTGGACCATTTTCGGTTTCAATTACAGTTGTAAAAATTGATTCAGCTATCACATTTATTCCTAGTAGAACCATAAGTATAAAACGTATGTATAATAACATTTTAAACATTTTTTTGCTGGATTTTAGTTCTATATATGATTGAAACAAATTTTTTTATCCATTTATTAGTAACAGAATTAATAACTGTTATGAGCTCTATTTCAGTGATTCACTTACTTGTTAGTGTGAGGTTCTTTTTATAAGAAAAATTCTTATAAGAGGCTTTTAAGGCTTATCATACAATATTTTTGTGTCAATATAATCGTCAGATACAAACAAGATCCCAATCTTTTTTCTGTCTTTAATTTGCATTTTATAAAATGCGGTTGTAAAATGATAAGCACTGCAGTTCATAACTAACAAATTTAGGTAATATTATTAGTAAATCTATTCCTTTGTGCGATCTTCATACGTTTTTCTCTTAAGTTTTGGCAAATACTATGAAAGTAGATGCGTCTTGGGCCATTTTATGAATGTGCTTTTTGGTATATTATAACGGAGCAAAATAATAATTAACAGTGCATATTTATTAAATATTTACTTATTCATTTGTATCAACATACGTTCCACTTTATTAACTAGCATTAATAAAAGTTGCAATATTTTTATTGTGTTATGTTCAATAAATATTTTCGAAGTACTTATTTATAGGCTATATGTAATACGGCCAATGACACAATCAAAACGCCCAGATTAATGAACTCAAATTATAGGTTTAATTTACAAACATTACTTGCAGTATAATTGAATTGCTGTTTGTGTGAAAAACTAGAAGAATTGAAAGAACTAATAACTGTAATAGGAATTTCGGAACATGGGTGGCATTTACATACGTCATTGAATTCTAGAAAAGAGATTTATTGTGTGTATGTATGTGTGTGTGTGTGTGTGTGTGTGTATGTATATAATATGCTAATTTTTGTAGCTAAAGACTACACACACACACACACACACACACACACACACACACACACACACTCACACACACACACATTAAGGTGATTCCCTGGATAACAGAGAGACAGCTAGCTTTGAGGGACAGAGATAGAGAGTGCATGCTTTCGAATTTAAAAAACATTAAGAACAGAATATGCGCGCCTTATTAGGAGTTCACGACCTTCAAATACGCAATCTCTCATGCACGCGCATCATATTGTCAATAGTTGCACGTTGTCACATCTACTTACTTCGACGCATATAATTTCTCTCAAAACAACATTTTTATGAAACTCTATTTTAATAATAGAACAATGAATCTAGGTATGTGATTCTTATTTGTAAACATTTCATATTGTATCTTTTATACATTCACAAAATTGCAAGCCTGATTTAAATTTCGTTTGTCAGATATTGCTAATACAGTTACATTCTTTTTAAACGATTTAACGGGTCGTATTTTTAACTATTTACTTACGCTATACTTTTGATTGCTTGTAATTTCCTGAAAAATTAATATTTTTTATTTATTAATATAAGGGAACAAAGCTCAAATTTTAGCTTTTGCTGTCTAGATTTATAATCTTTTTTGCAGATTTTTGCTAATTTTAGTATCATGAGTACTTAAAAAGTGACAGTCAATGGAAGTGACATCATTTTCTAACGTAGTAGAGCATATTTAAGACTATAGATTGCCCACCTTTCAAGAAAAAGGGCCTATGAGATGGAATAAGGTACACTAGGCATTAGTTGTGCCAGTGATACTACACCCATAGATTCGAAAAATTCAATTAAATTAAATGTCAGTAAAATTCAAATTTACGAAGAAAAATTTTAATTGTCTTTTTTCAAAGAGATTTTCTGTAAAACTAGTTTCTACTTTTTAAATACTGGATAATTTGGACTTTAATAAAGATTTGTGGTAGTTCGAGCTTCACCTCTCATCCACCAGAGCTCTTGCCGAAATTCAAACTCTCGCAAGCGACCAAATCTAAGGCTCGATTCGTGTGTATGTGTGTGTGTGTGTGTATGTGTTGTGTGTGTGTGTGTGTGTATATGGCCACCAAGCCTAGCTTAAACATCCTCCAACGTCTAAGGCAGGTTACCATCGCAACCTTACGGATGAGACTAGATGGTAGCCCGAGACGAAACGCAACTACTCTACTGACGCCTCTTACGCTCACGCCACCTATAACAGCCGCAATCCTTAACCATCTTCTTGTGTCTCCTGGTGCCGCGTCTGCCACTAGAAGCTCCAGAGATTCTTGGTTTCACAATATAATACGAATACATTCGTATAAGAGAAATTCTCCAGAACTTTTACAGTGCTGTAACATATCTATGGTTCTCAGATATTTAGCTGTCAAAGTCAAAATATTTATAAAATCCACTTTCAGTAACATGTTCCACTACATAGAACTCACTTTTAAACAATAAGGATAAGCTCACGAGACTTCGGAAAAGGCCTAAATTTATATGTTTCCTCCGCCTACTGGAGACAATTTTAAACTTTTAAACGTTGTTAAAAAAACTCTCTGCTAAACGCGTTTAGGCTATCATCCCTTGTTAAATTTTCGGAAAATGTGGTCCGATATGATGTGCCTACTATTAACAAAAATATATAGAGCATTACCTCCGCGACGCTGCATTTCTATAAAAATTAAAATTAAATATTATTTGTCCGTTATAATTTTTTTTATATAGTTTTCGGAGGCGTAAATTGTTCGTCTTGAAAAAAGAAACAATATGTGACCTTAATCATAAGTGTGCCACTTCTAGAAATTAAATTATGGTCTTCTAAAGAACATGATGTCCATGCGCCTCTTGTAAAAAAATTACCATTCTTTCGTGGCACACATAAATAACGGTAAATAGGTCTAATCTAATAAGTATTGCTCTTTTTTCTACACGCATTTTCTTGAACTGGTTTTCGGTGTGTCTAACGATATTCAGATTTATTTTGAATAAAATTAAATAGGGAAAATATTGTAATGAAGTTTTACATGCATTCGATCACGCTTACTCGCACGTGCATAAGCATACAGAAAAAAAAACTATGTTTAAAAATGAGAAGCACCCCGTTTTAGCTATTAGTTGGGGTACCTAGAACAGAAAAAATAAGATTAGTACGTGTGCCTCAACATTAAATTTTGAAATTGCTTTTAAGCTAAAAGTTAAAAGTTCCGGAAAAATACTCATAAATATTCGATTTCCAGATCAGTTGGTTTAGAGGCTATGCGCATTTCCTTTCTTTAATTCTACTTTACTATGTTCGGCCTGTCAGTTTCCGATTTTTACTACGAAAATAAAACAAGAGTGAAAACATTAGTGTGCATAATCTTTGAAGAGGAATACCACACGGATCATTTTGAACAAATAAATGGAGCAAGAGAACTAAGTGAAAACTAATAATCTGTCAAGAGCACCCTGACTTGAACATAACCTCAAAACTCAACCACGTGCAGTTAAAGGAAGAGGTTAGAATACTTGATTCGCAAATAAAGCTCGAGTCTCAATTCAAGGCTAAACAAGATATACTTAATGAAATAGAAGACGATACGCAGAAGACGCTAAATAATACTACCATATATGAAGATAACAGTGAACTAGAAAACATAAAAATAGAATATGCTCTACTAAAGCAACTAAATTCTGAATTGACAGAAATGAATACAGTTTTTAAACACCTAAACGCTTAGTTAACAGAAAAAAATATGTATCTTAAAGAAAAGTTAACTAATACAAACATTAATAGCAACAGCAATAAAAAAAGCTGTGCGATTAATAAAAGAATTCCTAAAATAAAAGTGAAAAAAGTTAATGAAAACGACAATAGTGATATGTATCTTAACATAGCGCAATTTTTGGTACAAGAAAAAAGTATTCAAACAAAAAAATCCATACAAAAAATAAGCAACAACTTATTGTAAGCTGTATGACCGAAGAAAGTGTAAAAACAGCGGAATCAATTCTATCAACAAATTTATCTAAAATATATAAAATTGAAACAAAAAACCTAACAAATCGAAAATTAAAAATAGTAGGAATAGATACTCGTCTGGGATCAGACGTTACGAAAATACAGCAATACATTCAAGATAGAAATTTTAACAAGTATACATCGAACTGCTCAGTGCTACACATCTATACGAATAATAAAGCAAAGACAAATAGTGTAATAGTTGTCATCAGAAATTTACAAACACATCAGAGATAATAATTATCGTATTTTTATAGGACATCAAAGTTGCAGAGTGTATGACTTGATTAACGTTAAACCGTGCTACAGCTGTCGTAGATTTGGACATAGTGGTCCTAAGTGCAACAATAAATCTGCCTGGTTAAGATATGAAAATCAGCATGAAACATCAAAATGTGACGTAGGTAATAAGACGAAATGCCTAAACTGTTCATTCAGCAACGGTAAGTTTAACGCAAATTATGACAAATCTCACTTAGCAACAGACTATGTCAAACGCGAAATATACAAGGCCAAAATAAAAAAACAATATTGAAATGACGGATTACCCATCACGGAAAAAAAATAAAGAGTGGAAAAGCACTTTTCAAATAACAGTGGTTCGATAAATAAGAATCAGTGTCACGACAGCTCTGAATTTATAGCGCGTAAAGCTTGTTGTTACAAGTGCCGAAAAAGATCGAAGACTGTTGCCGTTTTTGCACTCGCTCCGAACAGAACGAGGTCGATGTGTTTAAAGCCCGATGGGATATTTCGAGAGAGCGTTCAGTTCGAAATAAGTACCGACAGAGCGCGCTTAGTTCGAGACGAGTAGCGACAGCTCTCCCCACTCCGGCTAGGTCCGCAGCCTCAGTCCAAGTGGCCGTACGCCACTTGCGACTGTTTGGAAAGCCTCGCGACATTCGGAGCCCCATATGATCGTCTAGCAGAGGCGGTGCCCTATACATCACCCGGAAGAGCTGAACTCAAATACTAAACGCGTACAGATACTACACGAAATACATTTATTAAATCGGTTTAATTTATTTTATTTATTGTTTTTATATTTATAAACATGTTAGGTAAAAAAAACCCGCTGCTAATTCATTGGCATGTAGCTTCCTCAAACTTAATTTATTGATCCCTTTAATTAATTTTTACTTCTAATATTTAAAATTTAATACTTTATATTTTATGGTTAGACTAACTAGGAGAGGGTCATGTCTCCGGATTCAGCTTTACGGAAAAGCTACATCTGTGCCAAATTTCAGGATATTTTTCTTTAAAAAACAAATGAAAATAATCTCTTGAAATTTTAACCACATATAGTCCTCAATTAGTGTAATAACTGGGTATTTATGTCAAGTCGATAACTCAAGTATTCTTTGAGAAAACGCGATTCGAAAATTAAAAACAAAATTTTTAACCTCAAATATCTTTTTTCGTAATGGACCGATTTTTTGGGCAACGAACTCGATCTGAAGATATATAAAAGCTACATCTGTGCCAAAATTCAGGACGATTGGATAAATTTTGCTCTAGTAATCGTGCGACAACGAAAACGCAAATTTTTTCTAAAATAATTTTTTTCTAAAAAACAAATGAATATAATCTCTTGAAATTTTAACCACATATAGTCTTCAATTAGTGTAATAACTGAGTATTTATGTCAAGTCGATAAATAAATTATTTTTTGAGAAATTAATTTATGAAATATAAAAAAGTTTTCCTTAATAACAAATGACAGAGTGAAGATATTTTAAATTTTAAAAAAAGAAAATATAGGTAATTCAAAAACCTTTCAAGAAAAGTTTATCATATTATGTAATAATGGCTGTAAGATATGAAAAAATAAAAAAAATTAAAAATTCAAATTTTTTCGTTCGAAAATAATTTTTTTCTAAAAAACAAATGAAGATAATCTCTTGGAATTTTAACCACATATAGTCTTCAGTTAGTGTAATAACTAGGTATTTTTGTCAAGTCGATAAATAAATTATTTTTTGAGAAATTAATTTATGAAAAATAAAAAAGTTTTCCTTAATAACATTTGACAGAGTGAAGGTATTTTAAATTTTCAAAAAAGAAAATATAGGTAATTTAAATACCTTTCAAGAAAAATTTATTATATTATGTAATAATGACTGTAAGATATGAAAAAATAAAAAAAACTAAAAATTCAAAATCGTTTTTTGGTTATAAAACAAAAGAAAATCAATAAAATCTCAAATCCATCAGGGTATTTTTCTTTTCCCGCGAGGCGAAGAGAATAAGCTTTACCCGGCGAAAATCGGTCGATTCGTTTCGGAGATATGAAGAGTTCAAATGTACATACACACACACACACACACACACACACACACACACACACACACACACACACACACACACACACACACACACACACACACACACACACACACACACACACACACACACACATACATCCACGAAAACAAAAATGATCAAAATCAACTAACATACACGTATATCGCCTTAAAACATCTTTTTGAACATTTTTTTTCAAAAATTTTTTTCACCGTTACAAAGCTTCCTTATAAGGAAGCAAAAACAAAATATTTCAGAAAATGCTTTCATCGGCAAAATAAGTAAAAATTCTAATATTTTAAAAAATTCTATTACAAGTATATTGAAATAAAAGAAATAGTACATTATCATACGAGTGCGCAAAATACGTGATTCCCGCACGAGTATCGTATACTATTTTTCCTATCGAGTTGTGCAATGTTCGAGCCTGTACACGTACCTGCGCACGCAAACCACCACTTTACCACACGCTGAGACGTGCATGTAGAGAAGTAGCTGAGCGTGTGGGAATGATTCATTTCCGCATGCTCAGTTACTTTTCTACACGCTCCTTTCAGCATGTGGAAAAATGGTAATTTACACACGCAAATACGTGTGCAAACTCGAACTTTGCACATGATGATAGGAAAAACAATTTATCCCAATAAAATCATATGGCCACTTTTTACAGTTGGATCCAATATTTTCAATAATAACACATAACTACTATATTTTTTCAATTCACTTCAAAATTCAGCGCAATCATTACACTCAGATTTTTCTGCTCTTTTCTATAAAATACAATTAGTAGTGAATTAAATGCGAACGTTTTTTGCCTATGTTATTCTATTATTGATCTAAAAAATAGGCAAATAATGTTCGAAAAAGTGTTTCGTCATGATATTAATTAGACAGTTTTACTATCTATTTTCTAACTTCTTAGTCATTTCACATAAATAAATTTCTACAATATTTTAATACAATTTGAATTGTTTATTATCGGTTATAGAGTTTTTATAACACACACACACACACATAGACACACACACGTACACACACACGCACGCACACCATGCGTCACGCACACACACCGTGCGTCACGTAGAAAATTCAACGTCGCGTCACAAAGATAGGGGAGGGCGGGGCACGTGTGACACCCTAACTTTGATTAAAAATAACAACTAAACCGTGTATTATTTCAAAATGTACAAAAACGGAATAATTAGATCAGAAAAAATAAAATAAAATAAACTATTAACTTTTTCTTCATTTTCTTTTAATTATTGATAAAATACAGAAAAGAAATTCTGAAAAAAATGCTCTATGTGCCCCACCGGCGGGTGGATTGTGGCACCCGACGGGGCACGCATGGCACGACCAAATTTAATATTTTACTATAGGTATTTTTCAATTCTTTTTTCCAATAATTAATTCTTTAATAATTATGCCATAATAACATTTTCAAAAATCAAATAATTAATCAGTCTATTGAAAATTTAAAATCCTGGAACTAAAATAAAAATTCTAGTAATAAAGTAGGTATAAAACTAAGTATTAAGTAAAACTACTACTAAGTAAAGTTAGTGTTAAGTAAAAGTAATGAAGTAAGTATTTAACATCAATATAATCCTATTAAGAATATTTTAAGAGGAGATTCACTAATATATAATTAAAATATATAAAAAAATATCTCCCTTTGGTCTTATTATTTTCTTTTTGCAATGAAGCATCAGTCTTCTCATTTATTTTCTTTTGAAGAGTGGTTCTTGGAACTTCAAACTCATTTGCACTACTTTTAATTGATTTGCCATTAATAAGCACATTTTCAATAGCCAAGTGCATTTGTTCATTGCTCCAATTATATATATCTGTTTTTTTTATACTTTCTTACCATTGTTTTTCCTGCTCTAAATATAACTTAATACGCAGTCGAAATAATCGTTATTTACTTATTAATGTAATAATTGAAACTAAAAACTAGTTAAAACTAAATTATTGCACTGCGTAGTTGTTAACCCATCTTGCTCCGTTTTTGGTTTGTAGGTTACATCACTTCGCTCGGCGACCGCCGCGGCGCACTGATACGCCCGAGTGTGCCACGCGTGCCCCGCCAGGGTGTCACGTCATGCTCCATTTTAATAACATTTTCATTTTTTAATTATATTATTTATAAAGATTTTCTGAAAATAACAAAAACAGGGCTTGAAAGATAAAAGTTGAAACTATCAAATAGGTTTGGTCTCATTTAGAAAAAAATCATTTTCTCGTTACTCCAAGCGACTTAAAAATGAAGTCAACCTTGTTTCTAAGCACCGATTTTCAATCTTATTAAATTAAATGTTAAACATTATCTATAATCTCAAAAGTATAGAGGAAAATTCTAAAAGCATATCTAATTAGGTTTACGTAAAAATTACATTTTTTGCATTCATTAATATTAAAAATATGAGGGTGCCAATCTTAACTACCTGACAGGTTATGCTCCGCCCTCCCCTACAAACCTACCAATGGTTTACACGCGCACAAGGGCACGCGCGGCGTCGTCTAAACCGAGGCTACGTACTTTAGACAACGGTATCTCGAAAACGGTGAAGCTAGGCTTCCTGAAATTTGCGGATGTTGTGCACAATAGCAATAAGAGTCTGATGCTTTGAGTGGATAATAAAGGGCAGTGGCTGCCAAGTCGTCAAATAGATTTAAGTATAAAGTAGTACTTTATTCACCTAAAGTACATGACGAGTATTACTGGTAAACGTATCCAGGATGGTGTGCACCCCACCACGGCTGGAATGGAACAGAGAGCGATAGAAGGAAGCCAAACTACAGCTAGCCAGTTTGTTACATAACATAGTAGAGTAACTATTGTAGTTAGCTTTCCTCTATGGTGCCACATTTAAATATTACATACCAATAGTAACAAAACTAATACTATACATATAGCGCGAAATATCAATTTAACAACGACACGCCACCTCGATTGATTATTTCGCATTTACAATACGTTCATAATTATAATCATATGTGTATATCACCTTATACATAAATTTACATTTAGATATTTACATTTCATACAAAGCCTTTCTTTTCTTTTACATTTAAAATATTAACGTAACTATGTAACACTGTTAATTTTGTTAATCTTATGATACTTGTGAAATCTTCTAATTTGCTCTTGGTGGTGGCCTTGGTAAGTGCATCAGCCAGCATGAAGTTCGATGATAGAAACTTGACTTCAATCAATTTATCTTCAATACTCTGTTTTATGAAGTGGTGTCTGGTATTGATGTGTTTGGTTCTGCTGCTGTATCGAGCATTCTTTCCAAGGTCGATGGCTCCCTTGTTATCGCAGTGGAGTAAAATTAACCCTGAGTTAAGTATTCCAAGTTCAACCATAAAGGCTTTGAGTCAGATTGCTTCCCGGGTGACTGATAAAAGTGTCATATACTCGGCTTAAGAGCTGGACAAGGCTACGGTACTCTGCTTGCGGCTGTTCCAACTAATTGGGCCTTCTTGAAGCAAAAAAACATACCCAGTGGTTGATTTACCATCTTGATAATCAGCAGCCCAGCTCGCATCACAGTATCCAAAAGCCTGTGTGTGGTTGCCTCTGCTGTACTTCAAACTGTAATCCCTGGTGATGTGTAGATAACGCATGATCCTCTTGACTGCAACTCAGTGTGATTCGTCGTAGGCGTTGTTGTACCTGCTTACGGAGCTGATTGCATATGCCAGATCGGGCCTTGTAGTTTGTACTAAATATAATAAGGCCCCCACTGTATTCTGATATGGAATTTTTTGCAGCCTTTCCATCTCTTCAGATTTTATTGGGGATGTACTGGCATTTAGTACAGATCCAGGGTCCATGGGTGTAGATGCACCTTTACATTCACTCATGTTGAAGCATTATAGGATGGAGTCAATGTAGTCCATTTGATGCAACTCAATAGTGCCATGGCTCTTGTTAATCGTCACATTAATTCTAAGGCACTTATGTGCCATGCCTAGATTCTTGACTGAAATGTGCTTTGAAAGACCAGTGTTGAGGGTGCAGTAAAAATCGATAATATTAGTAAATACTAAGAAGTCATCGACAAATAAAGCAGCTATGATCATTTTGCGTTGGTTCATGAAGTAATAGATGCAGGAATTTAGATCAGACTGTACCATCTGCATCTCCTTCAGCATTTCGTCGACAGTTTTGTTTCAGTCCCTGCTCCCTTGTTTGAGACCATAGAGGGCTTTGTGTAATAGGCATACAAAGTCTTCTTGGCCTTCTTGTACAAACCCTGGAGATTGCTGCAAGTAGACAACTTCTTCTAGATTACCATGCAGGAAGGCTGTTTCTACGTTGAGGTGGTAGATGTCCAGATTGGCTTGAGCTGCAAAGCCAAAAAGTATTCGAAGGATTGTGAACCTTACTACTGGCGAATAAGTCTCCTCGTAGTCAATCCCTTGTATTTGGCCAAAGCCCTTTGCAACAAGCCTAGCCTTGTATAGACTACTGCCATCTGCTGACATTTTTCGTTTGAATACCCACTTGCATCCGATGAAATTGTGCTGAGGTGGTGGACGTTGGAGTGTCCAGATATTGTTTTGTACAGTGGATGAGTACTCGAGCTTCACGGCGTTCCACCACTGGTCCTTCTTCGGTTCTTCCATTGCCTCTTCATAGGTTTAGGGCTCGTTGACGGTTGAGGTTACCTGGTACAGAACATGATCATCATACCTTTTGTTTTTCTTCTTGGGACGTTGAGATCTGCGTAGTTGGGCGTGCTGCTATTGCTCACCATCAGAGCTCAAATCTGAAGTATCTAGCTGTGGGTGAATATTTTGGGCATCTTGGTAAGTGATCTGGTCTGTTTGTTTTGGTTGAGCAGTAATCTTGTTTTCAGTGTTGTCATGGGCTGGTGTCTCAGTCGAGCTTGTTTGGTCGAGGCCACCACATTGAGTAGACGCAGGCTGATTTGTGCTGAGAGTCCCATCGTGGGGCTCTAGGGGATCCTTTAAAGGCAAGAATACTACGTCAGATGTTGTAAAACGCGGATTCTCGAAGAAAACAACATTTCGAGCAGTGATCACTTGTTGCCTGCTCTGGTCCCAAAGTCTGTAGCCTTTTTGATCGATACAGTAACCCAACATAATGCACTGGGTGGTCTTCGGATCCATTTTGCTGCGTTTGAGGTTAGGTATATAGACATGAGCTTTACACCCAAAAATCCTCATGTGAGATAGATCTGGTGGAGTGCCAGTCCACATCTCTTCAGAAGTTTTACAATTAATACTTAGCTTTAAGGATCTGTTGTGTATGTAGGTGGCAGTCATAATTGCCTCTCCCCAAAATTTCTTCTTGAAGTCAAATTCTATCAGCATACACCTAACTTTGTCAAGAAGAGTACGGTTGATTCTCTCTGCTCGACCATGAGAGACATTGAGAGTTGTATGCTATACTGGTTTGGTGTTTGATACTGGACTGCTCCAAGATCTTCTTAACCTCCTGGTTCACATACTCCTTGCCATTATCGGTATGTAGAATCTTGATCTGGAGTCCATATTATCTGTTCATTTCTTTTATGAAGCGTGTAATACACTTAGCAACTTCATCCTTCGTCTTCAGCAAATATAGAAAAATTCTTCTGCTGTAGTCGTCTAACAGGGTCATAAAATACTTTGCTCGGCCTTGTGAGATCTCATCCATCTGGCACAAGTCGCTGTGTACTAGTGCGAGTTTTTCTGAAGCTTGCTTAGTGCTTAGCTTGAACGACTGCTTACAGAGCTTGCCCGCTGCACATGTCTCACAGTCACTGAGCTGATCACTTTTGGGGAAGGTGATACTTTTAGCAGCGGAGTCACAGAGCTTTTTCAGATAAGCGACGTTGAGGTGACCCATTCTGCGATGCCAAATCTTCAAGCTGGTACTGCCTTGGACAGCGCAAGCTGTTATCTCATGTTCGCGACTACAGTTGCTGGGATGCGTGAAGTATACACGATATACATTACTCTTGGACAGTTGGCCTTGCATTATCTTGTTAAAGTCATTATCTAAAACTTTACACTCGTGTCCATCAAAAACACTTTATGGTCACGTTTAGTCATGGCACTGATAGACATAAGGTTGAAGGCAATATCTGGCACAGGTAGCACATTCTCTAGTTTAATTGTCTGTGTGTCTTCATTGTTTACAAACACATCGTCTGTAGCTGAGACTGGGGATTTTGCCGTATTCGCTATCACTACGCTGCCAACGTTTGAACGTCTGTGGTTCACGATCAAGTCTGCATTCGGTGTCATGTGTTTAGATGCGCCTGAATCGATAATCCATTCGGAGTCACTCAGTTTACTGACATGCAACGCGTACCACGACAGTGTCAGGCGGGTCGTCGCTCTCGGATTGACTGCCTTGTGTAGCTGTGCAAGCGCGTGATTTTCTTCTGAGGAGCGGGCAGTCTTGCGTGTAATGTTCAGTCCCATTACAGTTACGAGGGTCATTTGACAAGTACCTAGCCTCACCGCCAGGTGGTGCCACTATCGCACCAGAAATACACTACAGTGCAGTATCTTCCTGTAAACGGTTACAGACGAAATTTCAGCCGGATCGGAGTTGTAGTTTATTTTTGAGAGCGTGTGAAAGCAAATGTGTCCGTTGATTTTTGAAAAAATGGAGAAAGAACAATATCGGTCGGTGATTCGATTCTTGTTTTTGGAAGGGAAATCGCGCAGTGAAATTAAAGAACGCTTGGATGCAGTGTATGGGGATGCTTCTCCTTCGATGGCGACCGTTAAATTTTGGTATAACGAGTTTCAACGTGGTCGTACGTCGGTTTTTGATGATCCATGCCCAGGTGCTCCGAAAACAGCCACTACGGAGGAGAATGTGACAAAAATACACGATATCGTTTTGTCAGACCGCCGATTAAAGGTGCACCAGATAGCTGCGATAGTAGGCATCTCAGAAGAACGCGTGTGGCATATCCTACATGAGATTTTAGGCATGAGGAAGCTGTCAGCAAGGTGGGTGTCGCGTTTGCTAACTGCAGACAACAAGCGCATCCGTGTGACCAGTTCAGAGCAGTGTTTGGAGCTGTTTAATCGCAATCCAAAAGAGTTTTTGCGTCGTTACGTGACCGTCGACGAAACATGGATTCACTACTACACTCCAGAGACCAAGGAGCAGTCAAAACAGTGGACCTTACCCGGTGAACCTGCTCCGAAGAAGGCGAAGACGGTCCCGTCGGCCGGAAAGGTGATGGCCACTGTTTTCTGGGATTCTCAAGGTGTGATTTTTATTGACTATCTGGAGAAGGGCAAAACGGTCACAGGACAGTACTACGCCGAACTATTGAGCCGATTTGACGCCGTGTTAGAAGAAAAACGGCCCCATTTGTCTAAAAAGAAAGTGCTTTTCCACCACGATAATGCACCGGCTCACACTTCTGCACTCGCCACGGCTAAATTGGTCGAATTACGCTACGAACTGCTGCCCCATCCACCGTATTCTCCAGATTTGGCTCCGTGCGACTTTTTTTTGTTTCCGAACCTAAAAAATTCGCTCGCCGGGAAGAGATTCCACTCCAATAACGAAATAATCGCCGCCACGGAGGCCTATTTTGCAAACCAAGAGAAAACATTTTTTTCAACGGGGTTAAAAAAATTGGAACACCGCTAGACCAAGTGTATTCAACTAAAAGGAGACTACATTGAAAAATAAATTTTATTTTTTGTAAAATTTTGGTGTTTTCATTTGTAGGCTAGGTACTTATCAAATGACCCTCGTATAACAGCGCACTTTCGGTCCGAATAGAGGGCGTTTATTGAAGTGTTTTCCGGAGCGTTTCGATAAGCGATTAAGATGCGCGTAAAAACTTCTAACCTCACCTCTGTTAGAGTCGGCACCATCATACGCTTTCACTTCCTGCAGCAGCTTAGTTTTAACCAGGTCTGCTGTGATGGTGCTGCTAGACGATTCTATCGCCATAATCATGGGTTGATACTGATCCGGTAACCCTGCAAGCAAGTGTGCTCCAACCAACTCTTCCGGGAGTTTCGTACCTGCTCCGCTGAGTTGTTGTTGAGCACTAATTATGCGATTCACATATTCTTCTACCGATGCACACTCTGTCAACTTCGTAGTAGAAATGATTCGGAGCAAGTTAACCTTCCGCATTAGCCCGCTGTCATCATACGCGTTTTGTAGGTTTTCCCACGCGACCTCAGGAGACATAACATGAAATGGGATGCCCATATAAAATACATTGTTACAAAAACTAAATACTTGATATTTATCTTTGCGAAAATCAAAAATATTATGGAAACGAAAACGCTAATGATAATATACTATGCACTATTTCACAGTATAATAAACTATAGTATAATAGCGTGGGGAGGTGCATATGACAATAATGTTGAATTGATATAAAATATACAAAAAAAAATATTAAAAATAATAAATAAAAATCAATTCCCACAACTCAGTATCCCCTTAAACGTAAAGCAATTATTCCAACTTGAATCGATAACTTACCATTATCATAAACTGAAGAAAAAATATGTTGAGAGCAAATTGAATAAGGTGACTACACCAGTATTGGAGCAGTCACCAGTTAACGAATATTTTCTTTATATATATGAAAATATCAAGTTTTCTATATATTGTTTATCTAACATGACGATAATTTTCGAATCCTTGAAAATTTTTATTTCACTTTATATAAAGATTCTGCATAAAAGAAATTATCTTGTTAAGAATAAAATCATATAATCGCTGCTATTAAGTGTTTCTTCACTGGCGATGTATTCCTTCACTGGTGAAACGTATTTAGATACTAGGATTGCGTGTTCCTTTACTGGTTTTTAGGAGATATTTACTGATTTTCATTAAATAAAATTTTTACTTTGATTATTTATTCAAAATTTGCTCACCGACGTAAAGTTTGAACATTTTAGAATATAAATTTCAAGAGGGCTTTACTTTTAATCCATTTTTAAACCACTTAATTAAATAACAAAAGTTACAATTTCCTTATTCGTTCCTTCACTGGTGAAGTCATCCTACTAGAAATGAAATTATACAACTACCAAAAATGAAAAAACCGCTGCTAACTGCTTTAGCAGAATGCTTTCTCAAAGAGAATTGATAAATTACATCAAATAATTTTTTAAAATGTATATTTTAATATAAAA
This sequence comes from Torymus aiolomorphi, assembly GCA_036365515.1. Classification (NCBI taxonomy): domain Eukaryota; kingdom Metazoa; phylum Arthropoda; class Insecta; order Hymenoptera; family Torymidae; genus Torymus; species Torymus aiolomorphi. Next base: position 122,917,045 of record CM070877.1, on the reverse strand, counting down.
TTTCATTTTTTCTTTATACCTCATTTTCCATAAATACACTATTCAAAATTATCTAGAAAATTATATTTAAAATAGTTATTTAATATTATTTAAAATTATCTAGACAATTATATTTAAAATAGTTATGTAGTAATTATTAAATTACAAAACTATTGATTGGTGATTTCAAGACTTTTAAGAAAATTGGACTAGTTCCGACCAATATCCAAACTCAAAGCCGTAAAAGAGTATCTTCGATTTTTCCATATTTTTCTTTATTTTTTTTAACCTACTTATGCGATCGGGCCGACAAAAATATGGATTGATAGGTAATTTCAAGACCTTTCAGAAAATTGAACTACTTTAGACCAATATCCAAACCCAGAGCCGAAAAAAAATATTTTCGATTTTTCCATATTTTTCTTTATTTTTTTTAACCGACTTAATATTATCCGATCAACTATATAATTGAACTTGCACAACTTCAAAATAAGCTTTATATACCTGCCAAAGATAAACTTGATATCTCTGGCCTGTTTCGAGTTATGCTGCGGACAAATTTATAATACACACACACACACACACACACACACTCACACACGCACGCACGCACGCACACACACACACGCACGCACGCACGCACGCACGTACGCACGCACGCACGCACGCACACACGCATACACACACATTTTCTAGAAAATGCATATTTCGACTCAGGGAGCTCAGAAATATCGAAAATTATCGAAATCTCGAGGTCGAAAAATTTCACCGTTACCAAGCTTTCTCTTTGAGAAAGCAAAAGAATAAGTAAGAAAAACAGTTATATAGAAGCTATTAGACTTTTCAACAGTCTGAGTAATGATCTCAAAGTTTTGACAAGTAGCAAATCTACAATTAAGACAAAATTAAAGAATTTTATTCAAAATAATATATAAGAAATGTTATATTTGTTTAGTTAAATATTTATCAAATGTTCAATTTATTTAGCGGGAAATTTATATCATTCTTTTCGTAATTTTTAAGGCTAGTTTTTAAGTTTTTCTTTTTCTGTCTTGTATTTTTCATCAGACCTATACGCAGGCAATGATATTTGCCTCGGTAGGACTTACTTTTGTAAATTTACCATGTAAATTTAAAATTATGTAAGTTTATTCTGGTTAATAATAAACTAGCTTAGTGTACCTTTCTCCTAACGTCGGTCGATAAAAAATGCCATACAAGGTGTATATATAATACATTTTCACTATTAAAAATGTTTTTTAATTTATATATAGAATGAAGATGTATTGATGAATTATGATATAATTCTAATCAATATTTAAAATTTAGTAAAAAATAGTATATTACGCCCCTAGGGAGTAAAAGTAAAAAATGTTACAGATAGCATGGTGCGTATACGATTTTTTTGTCTGGCGAGGCCGAAAATACAACCTTCGCGATCGGGCGCCGGGAGTAAAAGTGGCACTTTCGGCCCGCTAGGCAAAAAAATTAATATTTAATTATTTTGGGAAATATTTTTTCATCTTTTGCTCTTTATTAAGTCCTTGATTGGTTTTAGACTGCAACGGTTCGAGATATACGGTGTTTGTTGTCTAGAAGTTAATTTTTAGGAGGGGAAGTTAACCTTCTGAAGCGGTCGTGACAAAGAAGTCGGACTTTTATCAACTTAATATAATAAATAATACAATAACTTAATATAATAAATAATACAATAACTTAATATAATAAATAATACAATAACTTAATATAATAAATAATACAATAACTTAATATAATAAATAATACAATAACTTAATATAATAAATAATACAATAACTTAATATAATAAATAATACAATAACTTAATATAATAAATAATACAATAACTTAATATAATAAATAATACAATAACTTAATATAATAACTTAATATATTAAATACTTTTATTATGAAATACCTCATGATTACATTTTTGATAATAAATAAAAAAAAATGGAACAAAAGTCAGAAAACTACAAGACCGGTTCTAAGCAGAATCTTTTTAGTAAATCCTTGTGAAGTCCGGAAATAAGTGGAAATAAGTAGTAATTGGTTTTATGTAGGTTTATTATATAAAATACAATAATTTATTACCAATACAATCTGCTGGCTTCTGGTAGATCGATGCGTTGTAATTTCAATTATAATTCTTTTCTATAACACTTGCTTTTATAAACTTACTATAAATAACTTATACGATCTGCTTACTAGACGAGTAAGGCTTACGATTACAATTTCGATAACTTATAAAATCTGCTTGCTAGATGTGTAAGGCTTACGGTTTCAACTTCTCGATGTCGTAGAGGTACACGGAGTTCGACAGGTTTCTTGTACGCTGTGACTGACGTGCGTGATGCATTTCGCAGTTTTTATTATGCGGTTTAATTGGGTTATAGATGATAAATTGAGATCATCTTTATTAAGAAATTTTCGGTTGCGGCTTATACGCGTAGTATTTAAGCGGTAGCATTGTGAAATGCTGATTTGTTAAAAAATTGCACGCCACTGTCTTCTGGAGGTCGATGGCTCTCTACGTCACACGCTCTACGGTACGATGCCTGAGCGAAATGCTGCGTTGCATTCTCGCGTTTATATGTCAGGAAATATCTGATGTGAATAAACTTTCAGAATGAAATTCTAAATCTCTATAATACGTCTCCGGACGTAACACCTCCTCCCTTAGACTGTTGAATGTCATAGAGATTCAACAATGTATTATGCATCAGAGATTTCCCGTTACAAAAATTTATTGACAAGTAAATGATAAAATATAATAATACGAGTTATGAATGATAATAATTATAGTAAAAATAATAAAAATAATAATGATGATAATAATAATAAGAATGATAATAACAATAATAGTAATACTCGTCAGTTTCACTTTGAATTAGTGGTTATCAGGTTTAAGTTTCAAATGACCCTTTCGGCATTTTTGATGTTGTCTGGTTGAACGTTGATTTGACCTATTAATTTTTCTTCCTGATCCTCCTATCTCGGTTCTTATGGGGATTTTGATGTCGGAATGCAAGTTCTTGATTTTAGCCCTTCCCTATCTGCTGACATTGGCACTGTGTTCACTGCGGCCAGATAGTGGGAAGATCATGGGTCCTCAACAGCAGCAGCAGGACAGGAAGGAGAAGAAGGTAAATCCTCGGCCTCGACGATGCGCAATACACATAACGTCAACCGGGAAGAAGAGCTATGCAGAGATACTTAAGGACCTCACTTCTAAGGTTAAACCTGAGGAAGCGAAGGCGGTCGTGAGAAACACCCGACTGACTAAAAACGGTGGGGTTCTCTTAGAACTGGAGAAGCGATCGGAAGACAAGGAGGCCTTCCAGAGAGTTATCCAGGAAAATCTGGGAAATGAATACCAGGTTAAAGGCCTCACTCCAAGGCTTACACTGGAAATAGGCGGAATGATGTGCGTGGCCACCGAAGAACAGGTAAACGCCGCGATTAGGGAGGAGGTAAGCGACATGTGTAACCTTAGCACCCACGTATTTGACGTAGGGGGAGGAGAGTGGAGGATGGCCATAGTCGAAATGGACGAGACTGCGGTCATGACTCTCCTAAGGATAGGGAGGATTAAAATAGGGTATTTCAGCTACCGAGTTAGAAAGCGAATAGTGGTTCCGCGATGTTTCAGATGCCAAGGCTTTGGGCATCTGAAAAAGGATTGTAAGGACGAGGATCGTAGTGCATTATGCAGGAAATGTGGAAAACCAGATCACGTGGTCAGAGACTGTCGCGCGAGACCGGATGGTCAGGCCTGCTTCTTGTGTAAAAAACGCGGGGTTGCGGCCACTGAGCTAGCGCATTTCTCGGGCACGGGGACATGCGTCGCTTTCAGGGACGAGCTAGAAAAGTTAAAGCGGCCTAAAAAATGACGACGGTTCTACAAATAAACATGAAGGGCGCCGTACTCGCTGACGACCTGCTCACTAATCGAGTGAGCCAGGGGCTCGCGGATGTGTCATTGATTAGCGAACAGTATAGGCATCAGGCCCGCAATACGACCACGCGGTTCGCGGACGAGACCGACACAGCGGCGGTCTGGATAGCAGGTAGACATAGGTCAAAGATTACCGGACGAGGCAAGGGGGAGGGTCTAGTATGGGCGCGCGTCGGGGATGTTACCTACGTGAGCGTGTATATATCCCCCAACTTACGAAGAAACGAATTTCTTAGGCAGGTTGAACGCATGGAAGACGTATTGCGGAATACCTCTGGCCTCCTACTGGTTGCAGGAGATTTTAACGCAAGGGCGATAGAATGGGGTATGCCAGAGACGAACAGTAGGGGCAGGGATTTACTCGAGATGGCCGCTAGATTAGGATTGGAGGTTGCGAACGAGGGCACGGTCACTACTTATCGACGCCCCGGGGTCGGCGAATCCATACCAGACGTCACTTTTGCATCTGAGGAAGAGTCAGGCAGTGATCACCAGTACATCACGTTTACGGTTTTAGATAGGGTAGGTGTACCCCAAGTGAGCAGACCATTACCGCGGTGGAACGTCCATCGATTAAACGTGGATCGGCTAGTAGAAGTGCTAAGTGTACCACAAAGGTCCGACGAAAATGATTTATCAGGCCGGGAGCGTGCGGAAGCCCAGGTGACCAGGGCAACGTCAGTTATAGTAAGAGCATGCGATGCCTCTATGCCGCGAAGCAGAAATGGAAACCGCCACCAACCAGCGTACTGGTGGACAGAGGAGATCGCGGAGTTACGTAGGGTATGTTTGAGGCTTCGTAGACGGGCACAGCGCGCACGGGAACGACGCGAGGCCACTGTTTTTAACGCTGAATTTAAACAGGCACAGAAAAGGCTAAGGTTCGCGATTAAATGCAGTAAGCGACGATGCTGGAAAGAGGTGTGCGACGAAGTTAACTCCGACCCGTGGGGACTAGGCTACAAAATCGTAACTCGTAGAATAGGGGCAATGAAGCCACCGGAGATAAAGGAAGCGCGGTTGATAAGTGAGATAGTTGACGGGCTTTTCCCTGAGCATCCGCCGAGGGAAGAGACTCTGTATGAGGACGTGCGACAGGAGGATATACCCTCTTTTACCAAGCCTGAGTTACGGATAGCGATTAGATCTCTTAAGAGCGGCAAGGCGCCAGGCCCCGATAGGATTCCAGTGGAGGTTTTAAAAGCCATCGTCTCGCGATGCCCGGAAACCTTACTGGATACCTACAACTTATGTCTCAGGGAAGGTGTTTTCAGCAGTCGTTGGAAAAGGGCGAAGCTTGTCCTTATCAGCAAAGGGAAGGGAGACATGACATCCCCGTCCGCGTATCGGCCGCTTAGCCTATTAGACACGATCGGCAAGGGTATGGAGGCGCTATTAAGGAGCAGAATCCAGATTGCGATACAACAGTCAGGGGGTTTATCGGAAAACCAGCATGGATTTAGAAAGGGTTTTTCGACGATAGGCGCGATACGATCGGTTACCGCGGCGGTGGGGCGATCAAGGAAACGATGTCACGGAGCGCGACCACTGGTGTTGGTAGCAACGCTGGACGTTAAAAACGCTTTCAATTCGGCACGCTGGGCAGACCTACTCGCAGGGCTGAGGGGCTTCGGGGTCCCACCCTCCATACTACGCGTAGCAGAGGACTACTTTCGGGTTCGCGAACTCATTATCGAGACGAGCGAAGGGACGGTGGTTAGGGAAATTATGGCAGGCGTTGCACAGGGATCACTGTTGGGCCCCGATTTTTGGATCGCGTCGTACGACGGATTGCTGCGCCTGGACATGCCCAACGGGGCATTTCTCGTAGGATATGCGGACGACGTTGCGGTGGTGGTAGAAGCACGGAACGCGGACTTGGCACAACTTATCTTGTGCCAGGTAATGAAACGAGTAACTAGGTGGATGACGGAGCACGGGCTCAGTCTCGCGCTGGCGAAAACCGAGGTAGTACTATTGACACGTAAAGAGATCCCTACGATACTACCGGTGTACGTAGGATCCGAGTTAGTAACTACGAGGCCGACTGCGAAGTATCTAGGTGTCACCCTGGACTCAAAGCTTTGCTTTTGGCCCCACATCAGGGAAGTAACGGCAAAGGCAGAAGCACGTATAGCGGCGCTAAGTAGGTTAATGCGCAACGTTGGAGGCCCGCGGACATCCAAGAGAAGACTTCTCATGGCGACGACCAACTCTATACTCCTCTATGGAGCGGAGATTTGGGCTGATGCCATGGAAGTTATCAAGTACAGGAAGAGAATGGTGGCGGTGCAGCGGCGAGGTGCGCTGAGAGTTGCATGCGCGTATCGGACGGTGTCGGTAGAGGCTGTGGCGGTGATAGCTGGTATGATTCCAATCGACCTGCTCGCACGGGAACGGAAGCAGATCTACGATAGGAGCGCAGAAGTAGGACGGGCAGACGCGGAGGGCGAAGCCCGCCGCCAGATGCTACAAACTTGGCATGAGAGGTGGAGGGCGGGGACGAAGGGTAGATGGACCTACCTATTGATTCAAGACATAACGAGGTGGCTGGGACGGAAGTACGGAGAGGTTAACTTTTACCTTACGCAGTTCGTGACAGAACATGGATACTTTCGATATTACCTATTTAAATTAGGTAAAATAAATACGCCGAAATGTAAATACTGCGGGCACGAGAGGGATGACGCGGAACACACCTTTTTCGCATGTAATAGATGGGCTGCGGAAAGACAACGATTGGAGGTGATGGTAGGGCGATTCTCGCCTGACGTGGTGATCGAATGCATGCTTTCAGGGAAAGACCGATGGGACGCGATAAATACCTTCATCGAAGGGGTACTGCGCGCGAAAAAACGAGACGGATGCTTAATAGATTAGATAGGGCATCGTAGAAAGAAAGAATGTAGGAAGGACGGATGACGCCCTCGAGGGCGGTAGGGCTGCGGCCCGACCTGAAGTAATGCGAAAGTGGTTCCGGGTCGAGGCTGCCGTAGGGATAGGTTTTGGGTGTTTAGGGGGTAGAAATCCCTCAGACCACGGAGTCCGCTACTCCGTGATGGTCTTAGTGGGCCTCTCTTCTTGCTCCACCTCCAAAGCAAGGACGGCCGCCCCGGAAGATTCACCTAGTACCTCGGAAAAACAAAAAAAAAAAAAAAATGATAATAACAATAATAGTAATACTCGTCAGTTTCACTTTGAATTAGTGGTTATCAGGTTTAAGTTTCAAATGACCCTTTCAGCATTTTTGAGGTTGTCTGGTTGAACGTTGATTAGACCTATTAATTTTTCTTCCTGATCCTCCTATCTAGGTTCTTATGGGGATTTTGATGTCGGAATGCAAGTTCTTAATTTTAGCCCTTCCCTATCTGCTGACATTGGCACTGTGTTTTCGGGCTTAGTCGTCATTTAACTTGATTTTACGAGGTCGGTGACTCGATGTCGCACGAACGAAGTACTGCGTATACATTATTCTGTGTCTCGAAAAATCACTGATTTACGTTTTATTTAATGAATGTTTAAATGATACGTCTTCGGACGTAACACCTCCCCCCTTAGACTGTTGAATGTCGTAGAAATTCAACAAGTGAAGTAATTGAATGATCAATTGGAGTTATCAGTGATTTTTTCGTTATAAAAGATTTAATAATAATAATAATAACCAACAATATAAAATTAATAATTTTAAATAAATTTTTGAATCGTCTATATATTTTAAAATAAATTAATTATTTTCTTCCTAATACTAGTTTTGCACTTAACCTACTGATTTACTTTGTACCGATTTTTCTAACGTTCAAATTTCAAAGAATTCCTATAGAGATATATATAGATTTCGATGATTTAATTATTTCGTTATCGGTAATATGTAATAATTTTTTTGTTTTGCATAAAATAGTCATTCATTAATTAAGCTTAGAAATAATGTGCTTATTAAATAATTTTTTTAGTAAATAAACGATGAGAAATATATAGGGAATGATTCAAGTGATCATTCATTTCCCTCCCTGCTGAGATATTTGGCAAGAGATATATTTTTTCTTTCCTCTCTTTGTTTAAGTAGAATAACATTAAAGGGCTTTTGATGTTATCATAACAAAATTATTTTAACAATCGTATTATAATTATTTCCAAAAGAAAAATACAATTATAGATGGTGTAGGTTTTTTTCGTAAAAAGGAAGTGAATAATTGAAATGATATTGATAAATTTTGACTTGTTATTGCTTTTATGCATCATTGTATTTTACCTTTGTTTGAAAACTTTCAGCTATTTCAAAAGTTTATTTTAGAACTTGAACTTTTGTTTCGGCATAGGTAGCATTCACATATCTGCTTTAAAGAATACGTAATCTGTTAGAGTAGAAAAATGTTTTACATACTCAATACAGTGCAGAATAGTGTATCTTATATAGGATGATCATGTTAGTATATGACAGAACTGATCATTCCAAATACATATATTCTATTTAATCTTAGCAATGTGAACGTAGCTACCTGAATAATTTTTTTTGTTCTGAAACTCTTTAATAAATTTTGATGAGTATCAACAATTTTTTTCCCTTTTTTTTGTAGGTAAATACAGTTTAATTTTGTATAAAATTAGTCAAATTATTATTATCTTTTTTTTATCATACGTTAAAAGGTTTAGGAATGGGTTCTACTTCTTTTCCTTTTGGATTAGTTCTATACTTTGTTATTCAAAGATAAAATCATAAGCTATTAAATTGATCATAAGTTAATTCGTCCCTGTAATGTTTTCTACTTTGTGATTAAATAATTACTTTATATATTTTTATTATTTAATAACACATCATTTTCACATGTCAAATTTTTTTGATTGTTTGATTGTTATAAGATCAAAGTTACTTTGTATTAATATCTAATCGCAATATTTATGTATTATTTCTAAAATTTCATTATTCAAGTATATCTTATTTCAATCGCATTTTTCTAAAATTATTAGCTTTCTTAGGGAATATAGTTGCTTTTCATAAAATACTGACAAGTTGATACGAACAATTGTAGACAAACGGATAAGTGGTTATAATTTTAAATTGTATATTTGGTAAAATCTGGATCACCTTAGGGTTATATATTAGTTGACCAAGAAGTAGGATGGTTTTGCTTCAAATGGAAAAGTTTAGCTGCAATTATAATTCTCCATTCCTGTATTAAATTTGGAAAAATAAGAAGAGATTATGATAGATGTTAATATTGAGTATGTTGTCCATATCCTAAAACAAAAATGTTATGTTATTATTTGTTATAATATTGCTTTGCTTGTTTTTCATAATTAGTTAAGATATTATTTTGTTCATTTTAATAGCGTTGAAAATTCTTATTATGCTGATCCTTTTGAAATTTATTCATATTTGGTTCTTTAATAGGCCATGTTTTGTCTCCCTTTTTAAACTTTCTTCTGATAATAAATTTATTATAGTAACCTTTAGATTTTAATTTTAATCTTGTATTTTTTACAAATTCTTTAAAATGTTTTTGATTATTAGATGTCCATTTTAGTTTTTTGACGTTTTTATTAAATGTTATTTTGGTTAAAACTAATTGCAATTGGTGTACTTTATTAGGATTTGTATTTAGATTGATTATTACGTTATGATTTTGATTACCTAAAGTTTCTTTTAGTTGATTTTTATTCTCAAGCTGTTCTTGGTCTTCTTGATTATCAAATATTTTTAGATGATTTTTATTCTCTAAATGTTTTTTAAGTTTTTGATTATCAAACATATCTTTTGGTTGATTTCCATTTTCGAAAACTACTTTATTATTATTTAATAAGTTCTTTAGATTTTTTGTATCATTTAATAAAGACTCTTCTGAATGTATTGATGCTATATTCTATTTTAACGAATTTTCAAGCGAGTTTTGTTGGAATTTAGTTTCCATTTGATCATCTTTGGATTCAGATGGTTCAGCTAAAGCAAAAGTTATGTCTAAAATGACTTTAAGATCATCATAAAAAGTTACTGTTTCCAACGAATTATTATCTTCTTTATTATTTTCATTCGAATTTTCATTTTTTTGGTTATTTATATCAGATTCATTAAAATCAATTACATTAATTTCATCACAATCCTCATGAGTTTTTAAATTAGATTCGTTGAAATTCATTTCTTCATTAGTCTCATAATTTTTTACAGTAGATTCAATAGAATCAATTAAATTTGTTTCCATAATTTCTTCAATTTCATGATTATTTTTGAAAATTTCGTTAAAGTCTATAAAATTAATTTCATTAGTATTTCCATGATTTTTTATAATCATATTATTATCTTTTGGTTCATCAGTGATTTCATGTATTTTTATAAAAGGTACGATAATTAAATTGATTTCTTTATCATCATTAATTATTGTAGATTCCTCTATGATATTAGTTTCCTGTTTAATTTTATTTACTTTATTTCCGTAATTAGTTCATTACTATTATACCTTTCAATATTCGTTGCATTAACTTTATTTTTCTGAATTTTTGATTCGTTAATTGTTTCTTTTGTAACATTATGGTATAATTCATCAGTATTAATACTTGGATATTGTTTGATTTCCTCACATTCTTCAGTAGTATGATCTGGATTTTTACAAAGATCACAATGATTTCCCATTGCATTATATTGCATTATAAGATTTTTAAGTTTTCTGCAGTTGTCGACGTCATACCCGATTCTTTTGCAATATTCACATTGAATTCTTTTTCTATTTACTGTATTGGGTTGTTGATTATTAAAAATCATATTTCTTGGTTTGTAATTTTGTTGTTTGATGTTATTGAATCTGTTTGTATTCCTTGAATTGCTTTGTGTGTGGTACGTGTATTTGTTTTCTAAACTTCTATAATTTGGGCTAATATTCGTGTAACTGGTATTCATTTTTAAACTTGTATTTCGATCTGGGCAATATGCTGCAGTATGTGTGACCGCCTTGCAAATTTAGCAAATTATTCTATGTCTTAAAATCGCACGCTTGCAATCTGATGCATCGTGGTCTTCTTCCTTACATAACGCGCACCACATTATTTTTTCGTTTATAGGGCAGTATATCATCCAATGCCCGAGTTTATTGCATTTCGTGCATACTGCTGACAAGCAGTCTTTAGTTGAGTGACCCGTGCTTCCGCAATAATCACAATCAAGTTCATATTTCTTTACAACAGGGCATTGAGTAGCTGTATGTCCTATGATTTGACAGTATTGGCAATAAACTTCATTTGTTTGGTTAAATGTACACTTATCTACAGAATGTCCTCTATGATTACAGCGTTTACAGAAAAGTTCTATTTTATTTTTAGCATTCTTGCAAAAATATGATATATGATCTTTACTTTTACAAAAAACACAAACTGCATTAGAGCAAAACAATGCTTCGTGATATTGATCTCGGCAAATTTGACAATGAAATACTTTAGTATAATAATGGTTTTGTTGTTCAAAATTATAAAATATATTAGCTTGATTATTCATCATCGCTTTTTCATTTTATTAAATGTTCGTAATTATTATTGTAGTTTATTTTTGAATTTATCTTTTATTTTGTTTATTATTGTCTTTCTTTCATTTTCTCGTTTGAGTGTTGTTTATTTTTTATATTATAATATTTAAATATTTTTCATTTTCTTATTTTATTATATTCCCTTTTGCAATTTAATATTTTATTGTAATCTTTTTTTTGTATGATTCTTCATTATAATATTCTTACTTTTATTGTAATACTTTTCGTTTGTTTAGTTATTTTTTATTATTATTTTGATTTCCTTATTTTGATAAAAAATGACTTGATTATTTTATACACTGATTATATCTCTCATATGTTTTCTATTTTGTATTGTGTAAATTCTCTATTATTTATTTCCCTTTATTTATTTCTCTTCATTCGTTTCTTATGTTTTGTTCTTTATTCTTTTTATTTATGTATCAGTATACTTAATATTTCTTTTTAAATATCTTTTATTATTAGTTCAACTATATATTTTTTTGTGTATTATTTATTTGGCAATTTATTTACTTATTCGCCAATTCTATATCTCTATTCTTAATGTTTTTCGTGTAATTTGATTTCTGATATTCTTATTTCTTGTTTATGTATAATATTTATCCATTCAATGATTTGTATTATTATTTCATTTTTCTCCTTCGTGTTGGATTTGTTTTGTTTATTTCAATTTCTTTTTATTTATTTATTCATTTGTTTATTTTTTTTTTCACTAATATTTTAGTTATTTGTTTTTACTGATATTATTTAATTATTTTTTTCTTTATGTTTCCCTATATGAATTTTTCACTTTAAATTTCTTGTTTGTTAAATATATTTGCGTGATGCTATTTACTTATATATTTTGATTTATTTTGATTTTATCTTTATGTGAAATCTTTTTTTTATATTCGTTTACGTTATTTGTATTTGGGTTATCCTTTCTTCTTTCCCTATTTCTATAACATCGTCTATTTTCCCTTTTTTTTTTATTTATCTGTTAATATGTTAGTAATCTGGACGAGCCGTACACATTCATCTTCAGAAGTTTAAACGATCATGCTACAATGATCCTCTCAACTTCTTACTGCAAAACGAGAAGCTCGGAAGCAGTTAGTAGTGATATTTTTAGTAATTTTCAAATACTACTCGTTTCCTCTCATTCCAGTCTTATTTTTTCGTATAAATCTAGTGAACTTACGTTCGATTCGTACCGGAACCAATGTGATGTTCCGAGAAATAATTATTTTTATTCTTTTATTTTAAACAGTCTAGTGAACTAATGTTCGATTCGTACCGGAACCAATGTGACGTTCCGAAAAATAGTTATTTTTATTCTTTTATTTTAAACAGTCTAGTGAACTAATGTTCGATTCGTAGCGGAACCAATGTGACGTTCCGAGAAATAATTATTTTTATTCTTTTATTTTAAACAGTCTAGTGAACTAATGTTCGATTCGTACCGGAACCAATGTGAAGTCCGAGAAATAATTATTTTTATTCTTTTATTTTAAACAGTCTAGTGAACTAATGTTCGATTCGTACCGGAACCAATGTGAAGTCCGGAATGAGTGGAAATAAATAGTAATTGGTTTTATGTAGGTTTATTATATATAAAATACAATAATTTATTACCAATACAATCTGCTGGCTTCTGGTAGATCGATGCGTTGTAATTTCAATTATAATTCTTTTCTATAACACTTGCTTTTATAAATTTACTATAAATAACTTATACGATCTGCTTACTAGACGAGTAAGGCTTACGATTACAATTTCAATAACTTATAAAATCTGCTTACTAGATGTGTAAGGCTTACGGTTTCAACTTCTCGATGTCGTAGAGGTACACGGAGTTCGCCAGGTTTCTTGTACGCTGTGACTGGCGTGCGTGATGCATTTCGCAGTTTTTATTATGCTGTTTAATTGGGTTATAGATGATAAATTGAGATCATCTTTATTAAGAAATTTTCGGTTGCGGCTTATACGCGTAGTATTTAAGCGGTAGCATTGTGAAATGTTCATTTGTTAAAAAATTGCACGCCACTGTCTTCTGGAGGTCGATGGCTCTCTACGTCACACGCTCTACGGTACGATGCCTGAGCGAAATGCTGCGTTGCATTCTCGCGTTTATATGTCAGGAAATATCTGATGTGAATAAACTTTCAGAATGAAATTCTAAATCTCTATAATACGTCTCCGGACGTAACATCCTAAACAACGTGAACATTTTTTTATTAGATTACTTTTATTACATGTTAAAGCAGCAACTTGTTTTAAAAGTTTAAGAACTTACGATGGTATTACTTATCCAACCTTTGCCGATGCAGTAACAGCTAGAAATTTAATTGCAACAGACACTAAATGGGATAAATGTTTAAAGAAGGATCACATTACACATTTCTAAGAAACATGTGGGAATTGTTTGGTTATATTTGCACGTTTCAAACTTCAATTAATGCACGTGAATTATTTGATAAATATAAAATTAATTTTTACCCACCAGAAATTGAAGAAAAAATAGGTGAACAATATGCTTTAAATATAATACATAATGTTTTAAATTCACATGGATTTAGTTTATCTTATTTTGGTTTACCTGTTTTAAATAATTCATATTTTGAGGAACTTTATGTAGGTAACATATGTATAGAAGGTGATAAATTCAATTTAGATGAGATACTAAATTCGTTAACAGTTGCTCAACGAATAATATTTCAATTAATAATTAATTCATTTAATCATGAATGTGACGATAAATATATCTTTGTAGATGGGCCAGGAGTAAATGGCAAAAGTTATTTACTTAATAATTTAATTAGCTATTTAAAATTTAATAAAATTAATTATTTATTATTTTTAGGCTTGAGTTATTTAGGCTTGAAAATAAGCAAAAAAGCTAAAAATGCTAGATCTGGCCATATTTATGACGTTACAGCTTTTTTTGGAGGGCTACAAAAAATCTAAAAAAATTTAGAAGGACTCATAGAGTGCCTAGGAAGACATTTAGGTAGTTAAGAAAGAAAAAAATTTTCTTTTTTTTTTAACATGCGCTTTTTTCATGTATTTTGCTTTCATAGCTGCTTTTCTTTTCGTGTACGCATAATCGGCGGCGAAGTCCGACTCTTATATTTATAGAAGTACTATTATATTAATCATTAAATGCTTTGTTGAAATTTAAAAATTTATTTTTGAAAATAATATTGTTTTTTTTTTAGCAAAAAGTCAACGAGGTTGAGTGCCAAGCTCATAGATTATTTGATTTTATTTATGAAAAGTCATGCAGCATTTGCAAATGACGAACTTAGTCAAGCGATGGAAAATAACTTGTATATAGAATTGCAATGACAATTGCAAATTCAAGGTTGCTCAAAAACTGTTAAAGGATTAAAGAAGGTAAACAAAGATTTTGAATTAATTTTTGTAACAAGAATAAATAATTGTTTTCAATTTTTTTTTTAATGCTGGGCTAATTTGAAACGAAATGCCAGGCAATCTGTCATGGATTTCATGCAAAGAAGACGGCTACAACCTTGCCCGTCACAGCATATCAAAATTGTGAACCTAGTTGGTTATGATGAGGATACATCTAACGTCTCCACCAACAGAACTGGTACTTGGCCAGAAGCGTTCAATAGAAACAGCATTTCCTATTGCTGCAGGAGCGACTGCTGTTATTCTATCCAAGATTGCTACTGCTGGATTATCTGCTGCACCGAATCAAACCACTGCAAG
Source organism: Torymus aiolomorphi (assembly GCA_036365515.1). Lineage (NCBI taxonomy): Eukaryota > Metazoa > Arthropoda > Insecta > Hymenoptera > Torymidae > Torymus > Torymus aiolomorphi. Next base: position 122,901,871 of record CM070877.1, on the reverse strand, counting down.
ATCCTCTGTACTTTTGACTTCTGGTAACCCTACAGCTCATCCAATATTGGGAACTACTGGACAGAATAATCAAAAAACGCTGGCATCTGCAACTTCTTTTAATTTTGGTCTTCCTACTGTATCTGCCTTAAACCAAAATTCCACGAAAACCTGCACTGCAACTTTATCTTCAATATTTGGAATTACTGGACAGAATAATCAAAAAACGCTGGCATCTGCAATTTCTTTTAATTTTGGTCTTCCTACTGTATCTGCCTTAAACCAAAATTCCACAAAAACCTGCACTGCAACTTTACCTTCAAGCATGAGGTCATTAGGAAACAGCTCCACTCCGGTAGCCATTGTTACGTCTAATGAAAAAGCTAATAATACTGGTAATACATTTTTTTATTTGATAAATTCAATTAACTTTAAAACGTGTATACAATCTTTATGTATACTTTTTTCAGTTTCATCACAAAAGACTAAACTTTTCATTGAAACTCTCAATCAAAAACAAAGAGAAATATAATGTGCAATGATTCAAAGCAGCTTTGAAAAATTGGCTGCTACTTTAGTTTCTCATCTAAGTACAGTCATAGCTCAAGAATTTCAAAAGTCTGTAGCTGCTATTTCTAATGAATCTCCTACGGAATTTGAAGACAAATCAGTTAATCATGGTGAAAGCACTCAAGTTGTTGCTGAGGAACTTGATGTGCAAATGCTTTATATGAAAAAACTGCTGAGCAGTTACCTGATGATGAAGACATCAACTGAGAACGATAGCGAGCAATACGAAGGTGAAGTGTTAAATGGAACTATATTTGATTTACTTTCTAATAATTAATTTATTCTGTTTGAAAAATAAAACTTTTGTACATTATATAAGATTATAATGTTGTATATTTTATATGGTAAATAAATTAAAATTTTCCACTTCAATAACTGCTGTCTACCTTATTTTGTACTAAACAGCCATAGTCTGCAGTTTCCCCAATAATATTAAGTACCTATACTTAATACAAAAATATATAAAAAAAAAATTATTAAGTACCTAGTTTTATTAAACATTTATTCTTCTTATTACTGCATGACGAGAAACTAACTATATCATAATGTAGCTACCTTGCGGTACGATAAAACCTACATAAGATTTCTTGTCCTTTATTTTCCACATTACTTTTATGCAGACTGTTACAAAAAAAAAGCAGCTTCTATAATTGCAATCACATTATTTACTATTTAAATTTTGTTACTATTAAATTTACTATTAAATTTAAATTTATGGGCATGTTCCGAAATGCGTGTGCTAGGGCAAAGCATTTCGGTATACGCCCTATGTTTTTGCGTCTCCTAGTATTTATTCATAAACTTGTGACGGCATTCGCTTTGTCACTTTTTGTCATAGTTGTCACTTCTCTCATCTCTCTCATGACACTCATGACAAGAGTGACAAAGTTAGTGAATAAGGACCCTGTTAGATTCGCTCATACAATGAAAATTAATAAATCACAAGGACAATCTTTCAAAAAAGTAGGAATATGTTTACCTTTATCAGAATGAATTTCAGTATTTTTTAAATCAACATTTAAACGTTTATTTGGAAAAAGACGAACGCCAAACGCTCCGTACACGTAAACACTATATTCAGATTTTTTTTTTGAGTGATTCTATTGGTATTTTCATGAGATATCCATGTTTGAAAAGTAGCTTAATTGCAGATTCCTACTTACCGACAGTACGGTTTTTATTTAATTTAATAAATTCTCATCATTTTTCTGGAAAAACACGAACGTCAAGCGCTCCGTATATGTTAATACTATACTCAGATTTTTTTTGGACGATTCTATTGGTATTTTCATGAGATATCCATGTTTGAAAATTATGTCGGTATTTCACATCACTTTAACAGAAAATTCAATTTTCAAACCGAAGATTAAACATCAAACTTCGACTGAAGATGTATCTAAAATATTTACGAAAAATCTTGTTTTTAGAGAAATTTTGTAATTAATTAATTGGGAGCAATATTTTCATAAATGAGCTGACAAAAAATAAGAAAAATAAATTAAACTTAGTTTGACTCATAATTATAAAAGAAAAATTAAGTACTCATGATACGACAATATACGGCAATATACAAATAAACGTTTATGTCACTAACAAACGCCATTATAATGTGGGCTTTGTATATGAAATGTGTACTGTTAAATTAAAGAATATCAATAAAATGTTATGTTTATATTTTATTTTATTGAAATTATTTAATTTAACGTATTATATTATACATTCAAAGTACAAATGACAGTCTCAACTCTGTAAAACGCGGAGTAAGTGAGCGTAGGTGCGTGGGCATGAGTGCATGCACGGAAAGAAATTTGGGCGAACAGTTGTCCACCGGTGGAAGTCGGACACGCCAATTTTGATATAAACAGAACAACCAACGATTTGGCGGTTTGTAATTCCAAATTGGGCGATCTGTTCGCTCAATTTTCGGCGTCTGACAGACGAAAGTTTGAGGGCGTTGCTCTCCTTTGTTTTTCATGAGCTGTGCTAGTCGGGTATGGAAGCTGATTATTTAGCTCATGTGACGTTTTTCGCACGAGCGAATCGAGTGCAAAAAGTCACATGAGGTAAAAATCCTCTTACGTACCAGTTTCAAACCTTATTTTATACCCCGAGAGCCGAATAATCATATTAAAGTTATGATTTTGAGATTAGGGCTCTCCGCGAGTGAGAAGTTAGACGACCGAAGAATTGGGTGATCTGATAGCCCAATGGAGGCGGTCTGACGCCTAACGTCGTGAGCGCGCTGTTCGCCGACTAGCTAAACGTCGGTTAGACCAAATTTCTTTCCGTGTGGGCGTGAGTGTGTGGGAATAGGTACGTGGGCATAGAGCGTGGGCGTAAGTGCGTGGGCGTAAGGACATGGATATAAGTGCGTGGGTATAAGTGCGTGGATGTACATGCGTGGCCGGAAGTTAATTATTATTAGGAGGGAAAGTTAACCTTCTGAAGCGCTCGTAAAAAAAAAAGTCGGATTTTTAATTTTTTTAATGTAATAGAAGATTAAATAAATAAATAAATAAAAAATGATTAATAGCCTGACAAAAGGAATAATATTATCTGTTAATATTTTATAACTCTCGTATTAATAGAAAAATTATGTATTCTTCTATGAAATTTATTCATGTATATAATAAATTTTCTGCTTAAAATGTTCATCTATAAGCAATCAAAATTTTGGTTTTGTTGTTACTAATATTTAAAAGTTTATTTTTCCCTTGACGTTTTCAAAAACAGTCATTCAGAATAGGTGAAGTTCCAAGTCCAACTAATTGATAAAGTTTTACGTTGGCACTAGTGGGACGAAATCCGACAGAAAGCTGCTCATTGATTTCTAAATGCAATCCAAGTGCACCAGATGGAGGCCAGTTGATATTTTGTAATACGGTATCGTTTTGATCATTTGGTGTTGGATTTCTACAAAAAAAAAAAAAAATACAAAGCATTAACGGAAAATTGAAAAATAGCTTGAAGGACGCATAAAATCATAAATTAATCCAGAGCATTCATTCATTAAAATTCGATAGAGTAAAGTCTCCTAATATAGCCCAACACCTAATATGGACCGCAATATTTCGAAATCGACAAGACCCAATCTTTCAGTAATAGTTTCATTAGATGTATCTCAAGTCCAAATGAGTTGCTATATATAGCCGTTGAATGTATTCTCGAATTACGGGTGGTGTTTATTTGTTTCGAAGAGATAAAAACTATTTGAGCAGTCAAAATTGAAAGAGTGTAGTTTATTAAAGATAAGTACAGAGTATTTTGTATCCATTTGTATCCAAATGTATTCAAAAACTCAAAAGCTCCTAATATGGATCACCTCTGGATTTCTTAGTATGGAACTTGAGTACATTTTATTTTTTCTTATAAAAAAATTTTCAGAGTGGTATTTACATAAAATGGTTGTTTTTATGATTTTCTATTGCTTTTTTTTTATATAAAAAAAGTAAATAGACAATAATAGAATATCGAGATTTTTTTTTCGTTTTCATAAACAAATAAACATGTTTGAATACTTAAGTGTATGATTTTTTCAACATTTTTCATGATTTTTTAAAGTGGGCACCCCGTTTTTCAAAATTGCAAAATTTCTTTTTTTCGTTTTTGGGCTATATTTTTTATAGCGCTTACACCTGAACATTCATTTTTAACACATTTTTCTAATGCGAATGTGTTCCCCTGATCACTCCCAAACGATAAAATAATATTTTGTTTGATGCCATATTAGGAGTATCTATCCTACTATTGTATTGAATAAACAACATTTTATAATAGTTTAACTATTTTGATATATAAATTGAGCGATCGAGATTCGTTCGGTTTTCTAATATTTTTGCGAGGTATGTCGAAATCTCGAATCGATTTCGAAACTCGAAAGAAATCGAGAAATAGCGAAGAGAGGGCACGCGTAGCGCACCAAATTAACGCTAGTATCTACTTAAATAAGGTCGCCATTATTCTCAGCATAATATGTAGATCGATAATCTTGTTATAACTTATAATAGAATATATGTTTTAATTTTGATATTTACCCATATTTTGCAAAATTCGTAAATAATCTAACATAAGTTTTACGCATTTTTTGAGGAACGGGTTTAACAAGTCTATTTTCCATTTCGTCCTGGCGGAACAAATAAATTACATCTTCTGAATGTCCGACTCCTATAGAAAAAAAAAGTTCGTGAAATTTCGATTACTATTATAGTTTTAAATAATGTTTGTTACGAAAAATCATTAGTCATTTAATTACCTTTAAGATCGAAGCCGTTACTTCTATTGACAATTCCCGCGTCATATGAGAATCGATAATAATAAATTGGGTGATTATTATGTATGATCATTAACTTTTGTTTTGAGTCGATTCCAGTTACAAAGAATAAATCTGTAGTCACCTGATAAAAGAAAGTTTTTTATATTGAAAATTTTATTTATATTATAACAAAGAAATTAGTATACCTTTACAAGTTCTTGCAAGACTGCTTTAGACAATTGTAATAGACCGTCTACCCCCAAAGACGCAATTGTTTGTAATATTGGTATATTAATTGAAAGTGAGGCATTTTTAATAGTCTGCAGAACAATATTTACGGCAGCTAAAAGATCAACTGTAACGCACAAAATAATATATTAATTTGTTATGTTTCAACAATTTTATTTATTTTATAAGAAATTATGTTATTTACTTTGTGAAAGTGATATTGTTTCTGCTGATGTGAAACCCATCATATGTGCTCCTTTATTATAGTTACCAGTAATATATTTACTTACGGTACACTCTGATAAAAATTTTTTCTGATTTCCTACTGGATTAGTTCTCTCAACTGTAGGCCTAAATGGCAGCTTAAAGAAATAGTGCAAAGTAGTCTATAGATATTCCGTGAAGAAATAAATTTGAAAAATAATTACTAAGTAAAACATTAAAAAACTTTTTTTACGCTTAATTCTTGAAAGTAAAAATTTTGTATTCTATTTGTTGCGTGGCCCACAAATTATATTTTCCATAATTAATATTTCCAAATTAATCTACCGTCCATAATTAATATAAAGTTGCTATATTTTCCCCAGAAAAAAGTGTATTTTTGGAACCGACCTCATCTCAGTTAACAAATAACATACGGAAATTAAAAAAAAAAGCAAAATGTTGTTTATATTGATATTTTTTTCATCCAATTTGTATTGTCCAATAGAATATTGAAATAGCGGAGGTGTCAACAACTTCATGATACACATCAGATTACTTATATACCGGCCATTTATGATTTCTGTTATATTCAAGAAACATATTAAAATTAAGAAATTGTTTTTCTACTTACAATGGTTATTTCTTGTGACTTAGTTATTATATCTTTCATGGAAGCACTGTAAAGAGTTTGCAACAGTTCATCTTTACTTAATGTTAATTTTCCAAGTTTTGCTCCTAGAGCAAATGCATTGAGTTGAGCTTCGTCATTTCTTTGAATGCCCCCGTAAAGCAAAAGAGGCGACCCACTCATAGAAATTGATTTACTAAATAAACCTACAAAACATATAATTATTTATATATACAAAACACACACACACACACACACACACGCACACACACACACACACACACACATATATATAAAATTATAACAAGATATATTTGAGTAACCATTTTGTGCATCGTTTGAATAGGTTATACTTTGGTATCATTTGATATAACTATAATGAATATATTCAATAAAATTTAAGAAACCATATCTTTCTTTTATCAGGTTGCTAAATTCTACAATAATCTATTATAGGAAAAAAATCTGAATAAAAATTAGAGATTCTTAGCAAACAATTTTTTTTTTATTTTCGGGGACTTAAAAATTATTTTATTCAAGATAGGTAATGGAAAAATGGTTTTAACTTTTGAAAAATACTATGAAAAAGAGAACTTTTTAGAATAATTTTACTATTCACATTATTATATATGGGAGCGTCCAGCAGAAACGGGCCACCGAGCGCGCGCGGTGCCTTTTTTCGCGTAAAAGGCGCTCTGTTTAACTCGCTCATAATCGTCTGCTGCGTCTTTGGAAAAAAAACCAAGGACCTATATCGATAGATTTTTTTCTGCTCTTTCCAATTGCGCCATTGTTTTTATTGCGAAACGCGTTCTTCCGGACGAAAAATCGAGTTGAATATTGAAAGCCATTTTTCTCAAAGTATATCATGTTTTTTTTCAAAATAAACTACACCATTGGAAAGTACAACTCTTAAGCTTCAAACCTCTATCTTGGAGAAGTTGGAGAAATAAAGGGTTTAAAAGTAACAACATGAAAAAGACAGCGCCGAGGGTCCGCGCGAGCCCCTCGCGCCCGTGCGTACGGCACGTTTAAGTGCACGCTCTATTCAATTCGCTAATAATCGTGTACCAAGTCTCTGAAAAAAGAACTAAGGACATATACCGATAGATTTTTTCCTGCTCTTTCCAATGGTGCTATTATTTTTATTCCAAAATGCTTCCTTCTAGTTGAAAATTCCATTTGAATGTTTAAACTCTATTTTTTCAATAAAATATCAGTCTTTTCTTCAAAATGAATTATATTCTTCAAAAGTACAAGTCTTAAACTACAAAATATTATATTTTTAAGTTGAAACATGAAAAGTTCAAAAATAGTAAGATCAAAAAGACAGCGGCTGCCCGAACTTTTTACGCTATGCTCAAGGGCGGATTAATACACGCGATGTGCTATTTCGCCCTTTCTTTTTTGTAAATATAAAATGTTTTGTAACTTAGAATGCCAATGCGTGGACATAATTTTGTGGATCTAGTTGTAACAGTTAGTATAATATTACAATGAACTTTGTTCATTTATATAACAAAATTTGAAAAACATAATATATTAAACATAAAAATATCCATGAACGCACTGAAAGCAGTGAAACAGAAATTTAAAATAACCTTATAGATTGTTTAATCTGGCATAACAATATTACCTTTTCCTTTAAATTCTAATTTTTTTACATTTTTTTGATTTTATAAGAATTGTCCTTTTTGCGACATCCGCTTCTTTCTTTGTTTGAGTTTTAAGTACTTTTTCTTTTTTCATCGGTGGATATAATTGAGAATCTTCTAACGCTGAAAATATTTTAAGTTCTAACTTTTTGGCATCATTTAATAATTTAATACAATGAAACAATTGAGTTCCAGGTATTGTCTTAGCTGAGGCTAGCCTGTTTTGTAGCTTTTCTGTAGCCTTTAAGTAATCATCTTTTGATAAAAAAAGCACTCAATATTTTTGAAATACTCAGTTGCCCATTTGTATAAATCTTGGGGCGTCAATATATAATTGTCGGATACTTTCCGTAAACTTTCTCGTCTGGCATTGCTTTTCACGGAAGCACCTATTCCATCACATGCATTTCGGAATAAAAATAATAGCACCATTGGAAAGAGCAGGAAAAAATCTATCGATATATGTCCTTAGTTCTTTTTTCAGAGACTTGGTACACGATTATTAGCGAATTGAATAGAGCGTTCACTTAAACGTGCCGTACGCACGGGCGCGAGGGGCTCGCGCGGACCCTCGGCGCTGTCTTCTTCATGTTGTTACTTTTAAACCCTTTATTTCTCCAACTTCTCCAAGATAGTATTTTGAAGCTTAAGAGTTGTACTTTCCAATGGTGTAGTTTATTTTGAAAAAAACATGATATACTTTGAGAAAAATGGCTTTCAATATTCAACTCGAGTTTTCGTCCGGAAGAAAGCGTTTCGCAATAAAAACAATAGCACCATTGGAAAGAGCAGGAAAAAATCTATCGATATAGGTCCTTGGTTTTTTTTCTAAAGACGCAGCATACGATTATGAACGAGTTAAACAGAGCGCCTTTTACGCGAAAAAAGGCACCGTGCGCGCTCGGTGGCCCGTTTCTGCTGGACGCTCCCATATATGTTGTATTACTGTGTATCACTGTATGGCACCTAGCGTGCTCTGCGACAAAAGAAAGAACAAAATTACTCCCACATCTACATACATAATATATAATTTTTAAGATTTGTCAGAGTTGACTGCAGTTATAAGTTTTAAATAGGTGTAATTATTATAAAATGTTTTAAGTTCTACACTTACCAGCAGACGTCTCAGATAAAACCTGATAATCAACAGATATCGCTCCAGCACTTTGACCAAAAATAGTTACTTTATTTGGGTTACCGCCAAATTTAGCAATGTTTTTATTTACCCATTGCAAGGCTAAGTTTTGATCTTTTAATCCAGCATTACCAGTAGCGTTTTCGTGATTTATATTTAAGAATCCTATGATTAATAATTAAAATAACATTATTCGTATTACCAATAATGAAAATGATAGGTTGAAAAGTATAAACCTAAAGCTCCGATGCGATAATTAAAAGATACCATGATGACATCTTCTTCAACTATATAGTCAGGTCCATACAACTCAGTATTTGAATATCCAGTGGTAAATCCCCTGCCATATATCCATACCATAACTGCTTTCAAATCACTTTCTTTTAATGCAGTAAAATTAGTCTGAAAATGTATTTAAATGTTACTAAATGTTATTAATTTATATTTATGTTAACTGATCCAGTAAAATTTGATTACATGCGGTGTAAACACATTTATATATAAACAATCTTCAGATCCTACGATAGAGCTATTTATATATTGAGGGCAAACATTTCCTTCTTTTGTAGCGTTTAACACATTAGTCCAGGGTTTTTTTTTAACAGGAGGCTAAAATTAAAGTAATTAATTTATTTCGGAAATTAGAATTGAATAACGTTTTGCTTCCTCCTAGAGGAAGTATTGTGATAGTCAAAAAAAGTTGGAGAAAATGTGTTAGGAATGTTGTTTAGCACATTTGGAATCGAAATACACTATTTTTAGAAAATGTCTGTATGGATGTATCTATTCTCATTTGAGACATTCGACTAACGCATAAGAGATTTGCTCGTAGAAGTCCGATTAAAAATTCAAAACTATTAAGATAGCACCACGAGCGCTTACAACATACGAGGGTCATTTGATAAGTACCTAGCCTACAAATGAAAACACCAAAATTTTACAAAAAATAAAATTTATTTTTCAATGTAGTCTCCTTTTAGTTGAATACACTTGGTCCAGCGGTGTTCCAATTTTTTTAACCCCGTTGAAAAAAATGTTTTCTCTTGGTTTGCAAAATAGGCCTCCGTGGCGGCGATTATTTCGTTATTGGAGTGGAATCTCTTCCCGGCGAGCGAATTTTTTAGGTTCGGAAACAAAAAAAAGTCGCACGGAGCCAAATCTGGAGAATACGGTGGATGGGGCAGCAGTTCGTAGCGTAATTCGACCAATTTAGCCGTGGCGAGTGCAGAAGTGTGAGTCGGTGCATTATCGTGGTGGAAAAGCACTTTCTTTTTAGACAAATGGGGCCGTTTTTCTTCTAACACGGCGTCAAATCGGCTCAATAGTTCGGCGTAGTACTGTCCTGTGACCGTTTTGCCCTTCTCCAGATAGTCAATAAAAATCACACCTTGAGAATCCCAGAAAACAGTGGCCATCACCTTTCCGGCCGACGGGACCGTCTTCGCCTTCTTCGGAGCAGGTTCACCGGGTAAGGTCCACTGTTTTGACTGCTCCTTGGTCTCTAGAGTGTAGTAGTGAATCCATGTTTCGTCGACGGTCACGTAACGACGCAAAAACTCTTTTGGATTGCGATTAAACAGCTCCAAACACTGCTCTGAACTGGTCACACGGATGCGCTTGTTGTCTGCAGTTAGCAAACGCGGCACCCACCTTGCTGACAGCTTCCTCATGCCTAAAATCTCATGTAGGATATGCCACACGCGTTCTTCTGAGATGCCTACTATCGCAGCTATCTCGTGCACCTTTAATCGGCGGTCTGACAAAACGATATCGTGTATTTTTGTCACTTTCTCCTCCGTAGTGGCTGTTTTCGGAGCACCTGGGCGTGGATCATCAAAAACCGACGTACGACCACATTGAAACTCGTTATACCAAAATTTAACGGTCGCCATCGAAGGAGAAGCATCCCCATACACTGCATCCAAGCGTTCTTTAATTTCACTGCGCGATTTCCCTTCCAAAAACAAGAATCGAATCATCGATCGATATTGTTCTTTCTCCATTTTTTCAAAAATCAACGGACACATTTGCTTTCACACGCTCTAAAAAATAAACTACAACTCCGATCCGGCTGAAATTTCGTCTGTAACCGTTTACAGGAAGATACTGCACTGTAGTGTATTTCTGGTGCGATAGTGGCACCATCTGGCGGTGAGGCTGGGTACTTGTCAAATGACCCTCGTATTTAGAGTTAGTTCTAAATATTTAAAAATACGAAAATAAAATTTTCAAAATTGAAAAATGGCTATAAAAAAAAAGAAAATCGAAATTGACAAAAATAGACTATTGACCCCAAATGTGAAAGCAAAATGCAAAAAAATTATACCTCTGGTTAAAATCGGTCGAGTAAATCATGAGATATCCCTGTATACGGACACATACATACACACACAGACACACACACACACACACACGCACGCACACACACACACACACATCCATACGGACATTTTCTAAAAATAGTGTATTTCGATTCCAAATGTGCTAAACAACATTCCTAACTCATTTTCTCCAACTTTTTTTGACTATCACAATGCTTCCTGTAGGAGGAAGCAAAACGTTATTCAATTCTATTCTCAAATGAGAATAGACATTCGACTAACGCATAAGAGATTTGCTCGTAGAAGTCCGATTAAAAATTCAAAACTATTAATTTAGAACTAACATTCTTAATATATTATGGATGCACTTTATGCAGAATAAAATTCTCTACATTTAAAAAAAAAAAGAAAAATCGATAGCTAGGGGAGGGCGGGGCACGTGTGACACCCTAACTTTGATTAAAAATAATAACTAAACCGTGTATTATTTCAAAATGTACAAAAACGGAATAATTAGATCAGAAAAAAATAAAATAAAATAAACTATTAACTTTTTCTTCATTTTCTTTTAATTATTGATAAAATACAGAAAAGAAATTCTGAAAAAAATGCTCTACGTGCCCCACCGGCGGGTGGATTGTGGCACCCGACGGGGCACGCATGGCACGATCAAATTTAATATTTTACTATAGGTATTTTTCAATTCTTTTTTCCAGTAATTAATTCTTTAATAATTATGCCATAATAAAATTTTCAAAAATCAAATAATTAATCAGTCTATTGAAAATTTTAAATTTTATTTTTATTAAGGAACATAACAATTTTTATTTTAAAATAGATTATTACATTTTAATAAATGATTATATATTATAAATTCCTTCTTATAAAATATGATCACAACATAATACTTTTGTTTGATTAACAAATTATTATTACAATAAGTTTAAATTTAAAGATTTCGCATCATTTTCATCTATGTAGCATATTTGAACTACCTGATCATTGAAAAAGGCAGTTTGAGTATCTACAACTGATTTTTCAGGTATTACTTCTCTAAAGTAATTTTCATTATTTACGGAAGCTGAATTATTATTAACAATGGATAAATCAAGCTGATTTATTAATAAGCACATTTTCAATAGCCAAGTGCATTTGTTCATTGCTCCAATTATATTTATCTGTTTTTTTTTTTATACTAATTCTTACCATTGTTTTTTCTACTCTAAATATAACTTAATACGCAGTCGAAATAATCGTTATTTACTTATTAATGTAATAATTGAAACTAAAAACTAGTTAAAACTAAATTATTGCACTGCGTAGTTGTTAACCCATCTTGCTCCGTTTTTGGTTTGTAGGTTACATCACTTCGCTCGGCGGCCGCCGCGGCGCACTAATACGCCCGAGTGTGCCACGCTTGGCCCGCCAGGGTGTCACGTCATGCCCCATTTTAATACCATTTTCATTTTTTAATTATATTATTTATAAAGATTTTCTGAAAATAACAAAAACAGGGTTTGAAAGATAAAAGTTGAAACTATCAAATAGATTTGATCTCATTTAGAAAAAAAATCATTTTCTCGTTGCTCCAAGCGACTTAAAAATGAAGTCACCCTTGTTTCTAAGCACCGATTTTCAATCTTATTAAATTAAATGTTAAACATTATCTATAATCTCAAAAGTATAGAGGAAAATTCTAAAAGCATATCTAATTAGGTTTACGTAAAAATTACATTTTTTGCATTCATTAATATTAAAAATATGAGGGTGCCAATCTTACCTACCTGACACGTTATGCCCCGCCCTCCCCTATATTATGTCATAAGTTGTTGATAAAAACGTCAATTTTTGAAAATAGGTTATATTTCGAAATTTAAAAAACCGCTGCCAATTCATTGGTACGTAGCTTCCTCAAACTTAATTTACTGATTCCTTTAATCAATTTTTAATTCCAATATTTAAAATTTAATACTTCAGAAAGACAGAAATAACAAAACTCCAACATAATTTATTCAAATTTTTATAGATTATATAGATTCTGACCAATCACCATGATCATTTCTGACCAATCACCAAAGCTCAATGACTGTCATTTTTGTATTCATGGATTGTAAATTATATCTATTAGTTATTGTCAAATTGTTGTAAAAATGACCGTCATGTAAGCAATGTCGGTAATTTTTATATTTATGTATTGTAAATTATGACTATCAATGACGATAAAGTTATTGTCAAAATTACTTTAAAGTTAGAAAATTTTGTCAAACGATCATTCCACATTAATGCACAACTTTTTACGTAATTTTCATCTCGTAAGAGATAGATGAAATTATACATTTTTATATAAAATTAAAATTCGAAAAATAAATTTTTCACGAAAAAAATTGGAAAAATTTTATGGAAAATATTAACTTGTAATTTTTTCATGGCCAATTCATATTCAGTGGTAGAAATGTACCCATTTTGCACCACTACCACTGAGTATGAAATTGGTAGATGTCGGACAACAAATTTATTTTCGTGTTATGTTGAACATTGAACGTGTTATATTGAATGCGCTATGTGGAAAGGCTGTTATAATGTGAGGGGATGTATTATAAAAAATTTGATAAATACAGATTTTTGTTTTCATTTTTCAATTTTTCAAGTTTTACATTTTTGTTAATAATAAAAAACCGCGATAACTAAAAAATTTTTCTTTTTAGAAAATATAAATATTTTAATTCTCTTTCAAATGCTACCCATCCTATTCAGATACACAGAGCCATGCTCAAGAACTAGATTTTAAAAATGTCTAGAAACATTTTAACCTCAAATATCTCTGAAATTTATGAACCAATCACTTTGCCAAAAGAACTCATCCGAGAACTATCAATAATATACCTATACAATGAATTTTGAAGCGAATAAGACAATTTTACTCTTGTAATAGTTGAACATATAAAACTCATTTTTTTTCATTTTTCAATTTTTACGTTTTTGTTAATAACAAAAGAACCGTGATAGCTAGAGAATTAATTTTTTTTAGAAAATATAGGTAATTTTATTCTCTATCGAATACCACCTACCCCATTTAGATACATAGAGCCGTTCTCGAGAAATTACGATTTAAAAAAAAATTGAAAAAAATTTTAACCTCAAATGTCTTCGAAATTTATGGATCAATCCTTTTGCCCAAAGAACTCACTCGATTGGTATACAAAATCTACCCCTACAAAGAATTTCAAAGTGATTAAGCCAATTTTACTATAGTTATTGAACGACAAAAATCACTTTTTTTTATAAATTATTTTTTTTCTCAAAAAATAATGAATAAAAAAACCTAAAAATTTAGTAAGTTATAGTACTTAATATCCTTTATAACCAAAAAAATATTCATGTTAATATCTTTTTTTAATTTCGAAATATAACCTATTTACAAAAAATTACGTTTTCATCAATAACTTATGACGAAATATAGCTACCGACTTTTTTTTTCTTTTTAAATTGTAGATAATTTTATCCTACATACAGAGAATTCATGATATATAAACAATATTTGTTCTAAATATTTAAAAAATCGAAAATAAAAATTTTGAAAATTAAAAAATGGCTATAAAAAAAAAAAAATTAAATTTTACAAAAATAGAATATTGACCCCAATTGTGGAAGCAAAATATAAAAAAATGATCACTCTCCCGTTAAAATCGGTCGAATAGATCATGAGATATCAGCGTATAGGGACATACACACACACACACACACACATACACACACACACACACACACACACATCATCCATACGGACATTTTCTAAAAATAGTGTATTTCGATTCCAAATTTGCTAAATAACATTTCTAACACATTATCTCATAAACTTTTTTTTTACTATCACAAAGCTTCCTCTATGAGGAAGCAAAAGATATTGACATGAATATTTTTTTGGTTAAAAAGAATATTGAGTACTATAATTTTCTAAATTTTCATGTTTTTGTATTGATTATTTTTTTTAGAAAAAAAAATGATTTTTTTGTCGTTGCATAACTAGAGTAAAATTTATTTAAACGCTTTGAAATTCCGTGTAGGAGTAGATTTTGTATACGAATCGAGTCGTTTCTTTGGGCAAAAGGATTGGTCCATAAATTTCAGAGATATTTGAGGTTAAAATTTTTTTAACTTTTTTTTTAAATCGTAATTTCTCGAGAACAGATCGATGGATTATCCTGAAATTTACGGACGAATTTGTATTTGTGATAGACAATATGTGTGAAAAATTTGATCATGAGTGATCGATTATTTTCAAAGATATTTAAGATTGAAAATTTTCAAAATTTTTTTAACAGTTTTTTGAAATTGCAATTTATTGAGAACGGTTTGTTTTTATATATAATTTAAATATTTTAATTATTCTCACGTGTGGATTATTTTATTTTAATTATATATTGGGCAAATTTTAGAAGTAAAAAGTTTGATTATTATGCATTAATTATTATCTATTTCTTCTAAAAATATAACATAAAATTCTGTAACATTATTTATCCATTTAAGATCGTTAATTATTGTATCATTTATTTGAATATATTTATCATTCTTCATTAATATATTAGTATAATGTCCGTCATTAATTGTATCACTATGATGAAGAATTGAACTTACAATTTTAGAATTTTTATTGCCTATTGTTATATTTATTTGTGGTATAATTTCAATATTATAATTTATTATTTTTTTTAATTAAAATTGTATTATTTTAGTTGTATTATATTTTGTTGCTGCAAAATACATTTACAAATATTGCATTTTCCTTCTATGTCTGTAAATTTATTAAAATTATAGTTAATATTTTGTTGTAAGTTATAATGTTTATTTTGATTTTTAAGCGTAGGTAAATCTAATATAATCACATTATTATTATTTGATTGTTCATTAAAATAATTGCAATTTATACATTTTGTTTGCACGATGAGTTTGTGTTCTATTGTACAATATATTTTAATACAGGAGATTTTAAACATATATCCATTATAAATTCAGGTACATCTTAATGTCGTTTTTCAGCATATTTTTCGTCTATAAATTTTCTAAATGAAAATGAATAGATAATTTAGTAACAATATATTAATTTTAAATAATGAATGAGAACAAGATTAAAATAATATAAAGAAAGATATGGACAACTATCTAATAAAAAAAATTAATATTTTTATAGATATATATTGGTACTAATAATTTGTAATTTTATACATAATTTAAAAAAATATTTAATGTTCATACATAAATTTAATTCGAATTATGTCATAAATAGGTGCATTAATTTTCAAATTTGGCTTTAAAAATTAATTAAATGAATCAATAAATTAATTTTGAGGAAGCCACGTATTTTTAATAGTTCTTTGCTTATACCTTATATCGTAAGTCTGCAATTGGTGCCTCAGCATAAGGGATTCCCTTAAAAGAAGAGTAGTTAACAGAATTTTGTATAGTGCTTAGAAATTCACCGCGGACTGGACCATTTTCGGTTTCGATTACAGTTGTAAAAATTGATTCAGCTATCACATTTATTTCTAGCAGAACTATAAGTGTAAAACGTATGTATAATAACATCTTAAACATTTTTTTTTCTGGTTTTTAGTTCTATATATGAATTAAAAATAAATTTTTATCCGTTTATTAGTAACAAAATGAATAACCGTTATAAGCTCTGTTTCAGCGATTTACTTGATCTCAGGTTCCTTTTATAAGGAAAATTTTTATAAGGCGCTTTTTAAGCTTATCATGCACTAATTTTGCGTCAATATAATCATCAAATATAAACAAGATCCCAATCTTTTTCCTGTCTTTGATTTATATTTTAAAAAATGCGATGGTAAAATAATAGGCGTGGTTTTATAACCGAAAAAGTTAAGTAAAATAAGTTAAGCATTCCTCTATACGATCTTTAAACGTTTTTTATTAAGTGTTAGCAGACTATGGAAGTAGATGCATTTGTGGTTATTTTATACTTGTGTTTTTGTAGTATATTGTGCTGGACCAAAATAATAATCAATAGAGCAAAGAATAAGTTCGACTTAGTAATCGAGTTTCCTCGCACAAAAATAATATTTTGTCTAAACTTTCGGTATATTTTTGCTATATTTTGTATATTTTGCTGTTGCTGCTGCTGCTGCTATTACTGCTGAAATTAATGTGCAATATTAATTAATTATGTATAATTTTATATTACACTTAAATACAAAGTATTTGCGCTGTGTGCATCTTTGTAATCCAACCACTCGTGGTTAACGCTAAGTAGTACAATCGTGTACATTTCGGGATCGAGTAGGATAGAATGGAATAGCTGTAGAGGGGGGGGGGGGGTCCCGATGTTTCGATGATTCACTATAAAATTGAAGCCGACTAAAATTTTGCGACTTAGAAATCGAATTTTTGAACATGTTTGTTTTATCGGTATGTTTTTGTTAGAAATCATGTATTTAGAGAAATCAAATAATCGACTGTCTAATTTTAAGAAATGAGCATTTTAGAATCATCAACGTATCGATCGCTAAAGTTAGATAGTATATCAAGTAAAGAAAACTGGCTGTTACAGTATTTATAATAACATCAAATATGTTTAGTTTCGAATATTCGTACATTCGTAAAAATATTCTTTGAAAGTTATTTAGTGCTTGTTAGATTAAAAATCTAATAATAAAATTCGATATTTTGGACAGTAGCTGATATGTTACATTCAGAAATAAAATATTTCTAATTTTGAATTTTGAAATGTTATGCCATCTATAAAATGGTATAGTCGAGCTACTGGGGATTGTTACTCGACTGCAATTTTATAGTGAATCGTCGAAACATTGGGTTCCCCCGCTGTAGATACGTTGACGCCACAGGTAATATACAAAGCGCGCATCGATCCTCCGTAACGCGCGCGATTTTCTAGAAAACATTATTCTGATAGCCAACCCCCATTTTTATTTGTTTAAATTGCTTTTTTATTTAAACAAATGTATTTAAATACAAGTTCTTGCAATTTTAGCAACTTGTTTTCCCAATTGCATCTGCAGAGATCTATGGTGAGACATAACCAATCAAATTTTTCGGGGTCTGGGCGAGCCAGATCCGCTAGAAACTGATAAACGACACACAAAAGGCAACAAAACCGCGCTCGAATAACAGCAGTGAACAACGAACCCTTCCCAGGGCCGCCGACGCCGTAGCCGCGCGGCCAGGCCCCCGCCCGCCGCCCTTCCCCTTCGGGCGCTCGCGGATTGCAACTTCTGAGTGCTTTAGTTAAGCTTAATTTAATCAAAAACAAAAAAAGTGATAGATCATATTTGTGTAAAATTTCACGCTCTACAATTTTTGTTTGAGACTTTTTTTTTCCATTTCTCTTGCTGTTCTCGAGTTATTAGCGAAAAACCTTTGGGAGTGCTTTTTGCATGAATCCGATCTTTTTGGCAGCTGAATTTTTGAACATCGTTTTTAAATAGTGTGTTTTACCAAATATAAAAAATGAAGCCATTACCTCGAAAAAGTCTATTTCATACCTTTATTGACTAGCCTACGAAGATTATGTTTCTCTTTGTTTCTTAGATGGGGAGCATAACTATGTAAATAGAGAAATCCGTATTTTCATCGTTTTTCTCTCACGCAATTCCCATAATCCAGCGCGCGTGTTAGCCTGCGGTGCCTTTCCCTCTTCCCTACGAAAGCTTCTAGCGGCCACCGTGAACGCGCGCACTACTAGAGCGCGCGCGTAGCACAGGCGTTTACAGCGCATTTGCGCGCGCAATTACTTCTAACCGCTAATTTCCACTTTATGAAGAAGTATATAAGATGAAGAAATAAAAATATCTATGATTTATTATAATTTTTCTGGAGGTATCATTAAATTAACAAGGTAATTATTTAAATCATTTTAGAATTACATTAACACTAATAAATATATCACTTTTACGTTTTAAACCTAACCTAACGTGCATGGTTTTGATATTGTTTTTTGAACATTACAGAAAATTAAAATAAAACTTTGTAACTTTTTATTTTGATTAGATGGCTAAAATGCACGGATTGTCTTCTATAGAAATAAAAATTGAAGCAGAGGATCATGAGACATTATACCTGTCATTAAGGGATGAGTACATATACTTGGCAGATTTAGTCCCACATTTCCCAGATATTAGCGGGTTGCTTTATATGAAAAATGGAAAAAAGTTCACTGTCCACAAATTTGATAATGATAGATTTCTTTTTGAGCCATTGGTATACAATTACATTGCACATATTCCTTCGAGTAAGTTTTCTTTTACATGTTTAGTGAAAATTCCATCAGATTTATTGAAATAATTGTAAAATAAAACAATTTTAAAAATGAAATTTTAATTAAAATTTTTTACTTTTCACAGATGTTCCAAAAAAAAGATCAGCTTTATCAAACCCTCAACAATTAAAGTATGATGAAATAATAACTAAATTGAAGCAGAGAGGTAATGAAGACGAAGAAATTGAAGTAAAGGTATAATACTTTTATTTTATCATTATTATTATTATTATTGTTGTTGTTGCTATTATTATTATACTATTTAAAAAGTTTAATTTTTTTGTTACAGAATTCTAAGAAAATAGGAAAACCAAATTATGGTGAACATAAAGTGCATGTAAATCTTCTTACAACTGATGTAAGTGATAAAACAAACTCATCATCTCCAGCCGCTGAAAGGAATTTGCATGTGAAAGAGCAGAAAATACTAAAACAACAGAACTGTGACCAAAGTGAACCTACAAAAAAGATTACATTTGTGAATAATGAAAAAAATAGTCCTCCAAAGAGACCTGAAAAGCAAACAATCGAAGAAGAAAATATTAAACCATCTGTAGTTGATCATCTTCCAACCTGTTCCAGCTTGGCAAACAATTTTAAACAACCTTTGCCACCAACAAAGCTGAATCCTGATTTAAATAATTTGAATAAAGGCTTAGGCTTGCCATATATAACTTATATTCCAGAGAAAAGCATCAAAATTACAAATACTCTCTTAGGTACAGGTTCTTTTGGAACCGTTGTTTTAGCAATGCTCAATAAGCACACTGAAGTTGCTGCCAAAAGATTTGAGGTATATAAAACAAGTTTACCTGAAGATATTTTAAAAGAAATTATTATTTTGAGAGAATGCACACATGAGAATATAGTTAGAATGATGGGTATCCATGCATATCCTGGAGTTCTTTATATTATTTTTGAAAGAATAAAAGGACATAATTTAAGAGAAGTTATCTACAATCCATCGGTCAAAAAATTGTATAATTTGAATGTCAACTTAAAAAATCATCTAGCCAAACAAGTAACACTTGGAATTTCGTACATTCATAGACACCATTATGGGATTATTCACAGGGATATTAAACCAAGTAACATACTTGTGCAAGAACAATTCAAAATTATTAAGATTTGTGATCTTGGAGTAGGAAAAATTAATGAACTCAGTTCCAGATTATGTACAACAAAAAGAATGCCAAGAATTCTTGGAACAGTACTTTATATGGCTCCTGAGATACTTATTGATGGAAAAGAAGCTACCCACACAGCATGAAAGAAAACTGAAATAATTACATGAAATAATTCATGAATTAATACATTGAAATGATTTAGAAAGGATTTTAAAAGGAAAAAAAATTAATTTTAAATTAAGTTTTAAAATAATATATGGAATCCTTACAAAATACTTTCAAAAATCTTCCAAAAAAAGAAAAAAAGTTTTACCAAAAAATAATTACACGAATTAATTCTGAAAGGACTTTGAAAAGATTTTTTGAAAGAAAACATAAAATAATTTCGAAATTATTGCAAGTATTCTTTCATGAAATAATTCAGAAATAATTTCAAAAAGATACAAATTATTATTTTACAAAAATAATTCAATATCTATTCAAAAACCTTTCATGAATTATTTTATGAAATCTTCCGGGAAACTCGTGTGAATTGATACAAGAAATAATTTTGAATTCTTTTGAAAAAGATTTTTAGAATAAAATTTTTTAAAACAAAATAGCGAAAAAAATAATTACACGAATTCTTTCTGAAAGAACCTTGAAAAGATTTTTTGAAAGAAAACATAAAACAATTCAGCAATCATGTCAAGAATTATATCACGAAATAATTCAGAAATAATTTCAGAAAGATACAAATTAATCATTCACAAAAATAATTCAATATCTATTCAAAAATCTTACATGAATTATTTCATGAAATCTTCCGGGGAAACTCGTGTGAATTAATACAAGAAATAATTTTGAATTCTTTTGAAAAACATTTTTGGAATAAATTTTTTTTTAATAAAGTAGCGAAAAAAATAATTACAGGAATCCTTTCTGAAAGGACATTGAAAAGATGTTTTGAAAGAAAACATTTAACAATATAAAAACCATTTCAAGAATTAAATCATGAAATAATTCAGAAATAATTTCAGAAAGATACAAAGCCATATTTCACAAAAATAATTCAATAACTATTCAAAGACCTTTCACGAGTTATTTCGTGAAATCTTTCAGTAAACTCGTGCGAATTAATACAAGATATAATTTAGAATACTTTTGAAAAAAATTTTTGTAATAAAATTTTTTTAATAAATATAGCGTTAAAAATAATTACACGAATTTTTTCTGAAAGGACTTTGAAAAGATTTTTTAAAGAAAACATTATACAATTTAGAAATTATTTGAAGGATTCTATCATGAAATAATTCAGAAATAATTTCAAAATGATACAAAGCATATTTCAGAAGAATAATTCAGTATTCATTCAAAAACCTTTTATGAATTAATTAATGAAATCTTACAGTAAACTAGCGTGAATTAATATATGAAGTAATTTAGAATTCATTAATTATAATGTTTGCAATAATATTTTTCTAAAAAGAATAGGATTTAAAATTATTCAGAAATTACTTCAAGTATTCTATCATGATATAATTCAGAAATAATTTCAGAAAGATACAAATTATTATTTTATAAAAATAATTCAATATCTATTCAAAAACCTTTCATGACTTATTGTATGAAATCTTCCAGTAAACTCTTGTGAATGAATACAAGAAATAATTTCGAAATCTTTTGGAAATAATTTTTCTAATTAAATTTTTGTAAATAAAATTTTTGTAAATAAAATATCGCAAAAAATAATAACAAGAATTTTGTCTGAAAAGACCTTCAAAAGATTTTTTGCAAGAAAACGTAAAACAATTTAGAAATATTTTATGTTTAATTGTTAAAAGATTACTTAAGCAAATTAAAAAAAAAAAAACATTTTTTTTATCTTTATAGATATTTATGGTTAATAAAAGTTTTATTAACTTTAGGGAAGTGTAGAAAAATGTAAAAAATATGTAGAAAAATGCAACAAAGTGTAAATAAGTTTAGAAAACTGTAAATTTTTACTGATTTTTCCAGATTTTATAAAATGTACAAAAGTGTACAAAAATGTAAGAAAGTGTAGATAAGTGTAAAAAGATGTGAAATATGTCCGAAATATCGGGTCAAACTACGTTTAATTAAACTTATACTTTTTTACACTTTTCTACACTTTTTAACATTTTTTTTACACTGTCAATTTTTGCTAGAGAAAGTAAAAATTTTAAAAAGTTGACGTGTTTTGATACGGTCATAATACACGGTTTCTATCAGTGAAAGTAAAGTCACTTTTTGAGCTGTGCATTATATAGAATAGGCTTGTATAATCGCTAACCTTTTAAAAGATTGGTTTCATAGATTTACACTTCTGCGGACTATTCTGAAGACTTTTACACTTTTGAGGGTAAATAAGTCACGTCACCGTGAGTTATTCAGTTATTCTCGATTTATTATATACGAAATGTGTGTGTTTTAATGATGCGATTTAAATTTCTGAATCAAATAGGTATAGCATTCGGAAAAACTTAAAAAAACTTATATATTAAAAAAAATTCTCTAGCTATTATTATTAATATAAAACGTGTTTTTTTTTAAACCTTATAACTCCAAAACTAATCAGTCAATTTTCTTGAGAAAAATCATGATAATGCAGAATATAAATAGCTATAATCTATAAAAATTTGAATTCATTGTTTTGGTTAGTTTTTGAGGAAAAAATTGAAAAATGAAAAAAATGAGTTTTGTATATCCAACAATTACAGGAGTAAAACTACATTAATCTCTTAAAAATTTCTTCTACAGATAAATATTGGATAGCTCTCGGTAGAGTTCTTTTAGGTTAATTGATTGGTCCACAAATTTCAGAGATATATAAGATTATTTTTAAAATTTTTTTTTCAAATCGTACTTTTTCTAGAACTGATCGATGAATCAGCTACACATTTATAGACAACTTTGTGTGTAATGTAAATTTCCGTATTTTACAAAGTATTTCGGGAAATACGTTTAACACTACTTTTGGCTGTACTAAGATATTAATAGCGTTCTCTCTTTTATTCATGGAATCATGAAATGTATACATAACTATGTGTAGAGACAATTTTACAATAATAATTACTTTATTATAATAAAAATAGAAAGAATAAAAATGAAACGCAAAAATATACATATAACATAGTCCCGCCGTAAAAAGAAGTGCATACAAGGAAAAATAATTATTTAAATAATTCTTAATCCCAAGTAGCCTGGGGATGCGAGTTCCACGCGTATACGGGAGCGCTTCAGACGTGCATAAATGGAAAATAATTATTTAAATAATTCTTAACCCCAAGTAGGCGGGGAATGAGAGTTCCACGAGTATACGGGAGCGCAGTAGGCATGAATACATGGCAAAACAATTATTTAAATAATTCTTAACCCTATGTTGGTGAGGGATGGGAGTTCCACACGTATACCGGAGCGCGTTAGATGTGAATACATGGCAAAATAATTATTTATATAATTCCAAACCCAAAGTAGGCGGGGGATGCGAGTTCCACGCGTATACGGGAGCGCGTCAGACGTGTATACATAGCAAAATATTTATTTAAATAATTGTTAACCCCAAGTAGGCGGGGGACGCGAGATCCATGCGTGTACTGGAGCGCGTTAGAAGTAAATACAAGGCGAAATAATTATTTATACAATTCCAAACCCAAAGTAGGCGCGGGATGCGAGTTCCATGCGTATACGGGAACGCATTAGAAGTAAATACATGGCAAAATAATTATTTATATAATTCCACACCCCAAGTCGGCGGGGGATGCGAGATTCACGCGAATACGGGAGCGCGTTAGGCGTGCATTAATTGCAAAACCATTATTCAAATATTTCTTAACCGCAAGAAGGCGGTGGATGCGAGTTCCACGCGTAAACGGGAACCGCTGTCTTGCGGTAAAGATTTTTTGAATAATTATTTTGCATTTAATGCATGGCTAACTGGCTCCTGTATACGTGTGGAACTCTCATCCCTCGCCTACTTGGGTTTAACAATTATTTAAATAAATATTTTGCCATGTATACACGTCTTACGCGCTCCCGTATACGCGTAGAACTCGCATCCCCCACCTACTTGCGGTTAAGAATTATTAGAATAATTGTCTAACACACTCCCATATACGCGGGGATCTCGCGTCCCCCGCCGACTTGGGGTTAAGAATTATTTAAATGATTATTTTGCCATGTATATACGTCTGACGCGCTCCCGTTTACGCGTGGACCTCGCATTTCCGGCCAACTTGGAGTTAAGAATTATTTTAAGAATTTTTTTGCCATGTTTACCCGTCTAACGCGCTCCTGTATACGCGTGGATGTCGCTTCCCCGCCCACTTGGGGTTAATAATTATTTAAATAATTATTTTGCTATGTATACACGTCTGACGCGCTCCCTATACTCGTGGAACTCTCATCCCCCGCCTACTTGGGGTTAAGAATTATTTAAATAATTATTTTGCCTTTTATATACATCTGACGGACTCCCGTATACGCGTGGAACTCGCATCCCCAGCCTACTTGGGATTAAGAATTATTTAAATAATTATTTTTCCTTGTATGCACTTTTTTTTACGGCGAGACTATGTTATATGTATATTTTTGCGTTTCATTTTTATTCTTTCTATTATTATTATAATAAAGTAATTATTATTCTAAAATTGTCTCTATACATAGTTATGTATACATTTCATGATTCCATGAATAAAAGAGAGAACGCGATTAATATCTTAGTACAGCCAAAAGTAGTTTTAAACGTATTTCCCAAAATACTTTGTAAAATACGGAAATTTACATTACACACAAAGTTGTCTATAAATGTGTAGCTGATTCATCGATCCGTTCTAGAAAAAATAATATTTGAAAAAAAAATTTTAAAATAATCTTATATATCTCTGAAATTTGTGGACCAATCAGTTAACCTAAAAAAAGCTCAGCCGAGAGCTATCCAATATTTATCTCTAGAAGAAATTTTTATGCGATTAATTCAATTTTACTCCTGTAATTGTTGGACACACAAAACTCATTTTTTTCATTTTTCAATTTTTTCCTCAAAAACTAACCAAAACCATGAATTCAAATTTTTATAGATTTTAGCTATTTATATTCTGTATTATCATGATTTTTCTCAAGAAAATTGGCTGATTAGTTTTGGAGTTATAAGGTTTTAAAAAAACACGTTTTATATTAATAATAATAGCTAGAGAAATTTTTTTAATATATAGGTTTTTTATGCTTTTCCGAATGCTATACCTATTTGTTTCAGAAATTGAAATCCCATCATTAAAACACACACATTTCGTATATAATAAATCGAGAATAACTGAATAACCCACGGTGACGTGACTTATTTACCCTCAAAAGTGTAAAAGTCTTCAGAATAGTCCGCAGAAGTATAAATCGATGAAATCAATCTTTTAAAAGGTTAGCAATAACTTTACACATTATAAAGTAGAAAACGTAGATTTTAATCTTTTCCAAAAGTGTAAATATATCGCATTAATCGTTTGAACAAACAGTCCAATGTTTTACACATTATAAAGTGGAAAACGTAGATTTTAATCTTTTTCTAAAGTGTAATTACATCAAATCAATCTTTTAAAAGATCAGTAGAATGTTTTACACTTTATAAAGTAGAAAATGTAGACTTCAATCTTCTGCAAAAGTGCAAAATTCTTAAATTTACCTCTAAAACTGATAAAATCTGCATTTTACTCTTTAAACTTACATTTTTCACACTTTAGGGTTTAGAGTGCAGGGATATTAAAAATTGCTTTATTCTTGGATTCTGTATTTCCAGTATTGAAATAAATAATTCTTTCTTTTTAAACTATATTTCATTAGTGTCAAAGAATTATATCTTC
Organism: Torymus aiolomorphi; assembly: GCA_036365515.1. Taxonomy (NCBI): domain Eukaryota; kingdom Metazoa; phylum Arthropoda; class Insecta; order Hymenoptera; family Torymidae; genus Torymus; species Torymus aiolomorphi. The sequence goes on along the minus strand of CM070877.1, from coordinate 122,875,627 downwards.
AAAAATGCGTTTTAGAAATGTATTGAAACCAAAGAAATCATTATTTACTCCAAGATGAAAATTCATTTAAATTGAGTAAATATTTTACTTATATTCAAGTACAGAGATATTAGAAAAAGCTGAATTTTATATTATGTATTTCGTGTATTGAAATAAATAATTATTTGTCGTAAAACTATATTGAGTTTGTGTCTAAGGATTATTTCTTTAGAAATATGCGTGTTAAGAATTTTATGAAACCAAAGAAGTCATTATTTATTTCACAGCATGAAAGAAAACTGAAATAATTACATGAAATAATTCATGAATTAATACATTGAAATGATTTAGAAAGGATTTTAAAAGGAAAAAAAAATGAATTTTAAATTAATTTTTAAAATAATATATGAAATCCTTACAAAATATTTTAAAAAATCTTCCAAAAAAAGAAAAAAATTTTACAAAAAAATAATTACACGAATTAATTCTGAAAGGACTTTGAGAAGATTTTTTGAAAGAAAACATAAAATAGTTCAGAAATTATTGCAAGTATTCTTTCATGAAATAATTCAAAAATAATTTCAAAAAATACAAATTATTATTTTTCAAAAATAATTCAATATCTATTCAAAAACCTTTCATGAATTATTTTATGAAATCTTCCGCGAAACTCGTGTGAATTAATACATGAAATAATTTAAAATTCTTTTGAAAAAGATTTTTAGAATAAAATTTTTTAAAACAAAATAGCGAAAAAAATAATTTCATGAATTCTTCCTGAAAGAACCTTGAAAAGATTTTTTGAATGAAAACATAAAACAATTCAGAAATCATTTCAAGAATTATATCATGAAATAATTCAGAAATAATTTCAGAAAGATACAAATTAATTATTCACAAAAATAATTCAACATCTATTCAAAAATCTTTCATGAATTATTTCATGAAATCTTCTGGGAAACTCATGTGAATTAATACAAGAAATAATTTAGAATTCCTTTGAAAAAGATTTTTGGAATAAAATTTTTTAAAACAAAATAGCGAAAAAATAATTACATGAATTCTTCTTGAAAGAACCTTGAAAAGATTTTTTGAAAGAAAACGTAAAACAATTCAGAAATCATTTCAAGAATTATATCATGAAATAATTCAGAAATAGTTTCAGAAAGATATAAATTAATCATTCACAAAAATAATTCAATATCTATTGAAAATCATTTCATGAATTATTTCATGAAATCTTCCGGGAAACTCATGTGAATTAATACAAGAAATAATTTAGAATTCGTTTGAAAAAGATTTTTAGAATAAAATTTTTTAAAACAAAATAGCAAAAAAAATATTTACACAAATTCTTCCTGAAAGAACCTTGAAAAGATTTTTTGAAAGAAAACATAAAATAGTTCAGAAATTATTACAATTATTCAACACGAAAAGGGCAGTGTTCGTATATAAGAGGCATTGTATAATGTATTTATTTTGTTTTTAATTCAAATTCCTTTCAATCAAATAAGTCCTAATTATTACAATATTTAATAAACAAAACTTATTAAATAAGTATATACTAATTAAACAAAGTTAATATTAAAAGTAAAGAAATATTAGAAATAAATATTCTAATTTATTTTGTCAGTCATTTTGCACTATATAATGAAAAAAATGAAATGATTGGATAATGATCGGATTTAGTCGTCCATTGTTTTCTACATTCGTATGATCCTATTAAAGAACGTATTAAATTTTGTGCGGGGTATATAATTTTTCGTTTTTGTGAACTAAGATAGATTGAAACATTTACTAATTGCGAAAAATATTAATTTGAAAAGTTAATGTAAGAATATAAAAACTTAAAATAAAAGGAAAAAAAACATTTAAAGATAAATAATATAGGTACTAAAAATAAGCAATATTTTTTATTATTTTTCATAATAGTATTCTTTCAGTTTCACAATGTTTAGAAGTCCCCTGAAAATCGACAGGAATATTATTTATACGCCTGCCAAGAGTAAAGAGCCTTTGACTCTAAAAGTTGATTCTAAATTGGAAAACACTGCAAATAATAATAACGTCGGTAAGGTAGAGCTCATCCTATTCATCTCTGCATTATATGCAATTATCATTTTTTTATTTTTATCGAATTTCGGGAAAAGGGCTCTTCATTGCCCTTCGCAATGACAAAAATACACTATGTGTAAATTTTCAAGTTATTGCTCGTTATAGATTTTACAGGAAACGGGTTGAAAAATTTTCTACCAGTTATTTATAAAAATAATGAACAGAATTTCTGAAAAATTCATAGGTGTATTATTTATGCAATTACGGAGGGCAGTGAAGAGCTTCATTCATCAAAAGTTGAATGTAAGATCAAAAAAATGCAAAAACTTATAACGTCGGTAAGGAAGAGCTCTCTTTATACATGTTTCACATCCACTTAATACAATATTTAATAAACTAAAAATATTAAATAACTATGAATTAATTGATCAAAATTAATATTAAAAAATAAAGTAATATTAAGAATAAATGTTCTAATTTATCGTGTCACTCATGTTGCAGTATATAATGATGAAAATGAAGTGATCTAGCAAGCGAGCGATAGCGTAATGGATAGCGTATTTGCGTAGTACCCGAGCGACCCGGGTTCGAATCTTCATCATGTAAAAAATTTTTCTGCGTTTTTTTCTGCGATAAAATAGTGTAAAATTATTAACAATGTGAATATATGTAAAAATAGTTAGAATATTATTTAAATAATATTCTAAAATATAAAAATGTACCTTCAAATACGGGATTATACCCTTGTACCCTTCGAAATTTATTGTTAGTAATATTTACTAAATATTTTCTAATTAATTCACAATATTAATTCCTGAATCCTTCCAAAAATCTTTCATTGAAAGGATTCTGCAATAATACAGGATTTTATAACCTTCGAAATTTTTTGTTAGTAATATTTACAAAATATTTTCTAATTAATTCACAATATTAATTCCTGAATCCTTTCAGACATCTTTCATTGGAAGGATTCTGTAATAATACGGGATTTATCCTCTTCCAAATTTAGTGTTAGTAATATTTCCATAATATTTTCTAATTAATTCACAAAATTAATTCCTAAATCCTTTCAGACATCTTTCATTAGAAGGATTCTGTAATAATACGGGATTTATCCTCTTCTAAATTTCTAGTTAGTAATATTTCCATAATATTTTCTAATTAATTCACAAAATTAATTCCTGAATCCTTTCAGACATCTTTCATTGAAAGAATTCTGTAATAATACGTGATTTATACTCTTCGAAATTTCTTTTTAGTAATATTTCCATAATATTTTCTAATTAATTCACAAAATTAATTCCTGAATCCTTTCAGACATCTTTCATTGAAAAGATTCTGCAATAATACGTGATTTATACTCTTCGAAATTTCTTTTTAGTAATATTTCCATAATATTTTGTAATCAATCCACAAAATTAATTCCTGAATCCTTTCAGACATCTTTCATTGAAAGGATGCTGCAATAATACTGGATTTATACTCTTCGAAATTTTTGTTTTTAGTAATATTTCCATAATATTTTCTAATTAATTTTTAATATGATTTCATGAATTCTTACAAAAAGCTTGCATTGAAAAGATTCTGTAATAATACTATGTCCGGGGAATTTTCCTTTCAGAAATAATTTCAGAAATAATTTTGAAATATCTTTTAGTAACCTTTTGGTAATAATCCATGAATCCTTTCAGGAATCTTTGATTGAAAAAATTTTGCAATGATAATATAAATTATTTTTGAAGTATTCCAGTGAATTAATTCTGAAAGGAAAATACCCCGGACATAGCATTATTACATGAACCTTTCACTGAATGATTTCGGAAAGAATAAAATTATTTCATGTATTCTTTCAGAATCCTTTCAGAATTAATACATGCTGTGTGGGTACAAAAGCAGCAGATATGTGGTCACTTGGCAGCACATTAAGTGAACTCTATGAAGAAAAACATGTGGGCAGATACAATGGAAAGTTTTCAGACACTCTTGTCGAAGAAAATTTCACCTGTTGTAACAGATGTACCAGTATTCATAAAGAAGCTTATCGAAAACTGTTTCGATTATGAACCTTCTAAGAGATCTACTTCCGATGAGATGTATGAAGCTTACAAGAACTTAAATGAAGATTTTAATATTTAAAAAAAATTTATATAGAAGTTATTTAAATTTATAATTAAAAAGTTTAAAAGGTTTTTATATAGGGTAGTTAATGTATTCGTATACTTCTTTCATGGAAATAGAGTCTATTTATAATGCTGCATAGGTGTTAAGATAATTGTTGAATGTAATTATATCATTTTAAAGTGGTTACTTATATAATTACTAATGCGTTACAAAGATTATTCGATTATTGTGCAAATGGATCAACTCTATCATTTTCTATAAAAGAAGTATATTAACATAAGTACACTGAGACTCGAATTTTCCTTTAATAGAATCAAAATGTGATGATATATGTGATATATTATTTCTTAATCATAAAAGTATTTAAAAGAGATTGATATTAAAATAAGTTCCTCATAATTTACAAAATGATCTTAATTAAGATCATATAAAAAGTATTACACATGTAATTGTGACGATAATTTTGTTAATTAGTGTAATTCTTAATTTAAAAAAAAAGTATTAAAAAGGTACCGTGTAATGTTCACAATAATTTTGTTGAGAAGCGCCTTTTAATTTAAAAGAAAAAGTGTTTTATTAAATCTGCTATAAGCTAAATGTAATACGTACATTGTAAGAAGTTAAAAAAGTGTAATTTTTTAAATAAAGATTTTCCTTAAGTATATTGAATGCTTTGTTTTCAATTATTTATTATACATACATATACATTTTACATTCAATTATTTATTATATATATATATATATATATTACATAAGTTTTTAAAAATTAACTATTCATTAATTCAATTATTTTTACAAATAAGTCATAAGCTTCTTTTGAAGTTTCTGGTATTGATACATCGGGTACCAATATTTTTATAAGTTCTTCTATATCTGAACTGTAATTTATTGGTTTTTCAGCATAATCTTCAAGCATCATGTCAATATCTTCTTTATTAATATTTTTACTGTAGTCTTCGCATCCATATCTCTCTGGCCAATAAAACATAACACTTGGAATAGCACCTGATAGCGGAACATTTGCTTGCTTTTGTATCCTGTGCTCATTCCATTCTGTTCTAGCCTTATTTAAACTTCTTTGTATTAATGAGCTGAAACAAAATCTTAAGGTTTCAACATGAATTTCATCTTGAACATCTAAAACATCATTTTCTTGCATCATTTTAAATAAATCAATATAATAATCTAAAGTTGACTCTCTTAAATGTTTCCAGTATTTTTCAATACGTTCATTCTTGGTACTTTTTCCTTCTCTAAAACTGTTCTCACCAGCACATTCATCTGTATGATGCGTTCTCAGAGCTATGTGTAAAACATCAATTACAGTATTCTCTGAACCTTTATCCGAGACAATGATACTTGGAATAAAACCAAATGTTTTCACACACTGTAGATAATAATATGCCACTATTTTTGGTAACAGCTTATCGTGTCCATCGATGTGCCAAGCAAAGTTAGGGCCATGAGCTGCATATATTCTTCGCTTTAATCTATACCTGGAGCGAGCCTCTACTCCTGCAGGATCAACAAGTCTCATTACCTTTAGAACTGTAGAATGTTTAACTAATAAATGGTATTCTGACTTAAGGCGATGAGTCATGGCTCTATATCCCAAATTCAAGGCAGTATTGTCAATTTCAAAAATTACAGTTGCAAGTATCTTTTCAATTGAACTTTCAACGACATTTTTTCTTTTGAAATTATTCCTTTTCACAATTCTCCTAATAGTTCTTGCAGATAGTGATATGTTGTGTCTCTTTTTAAGAACACCACTGATTTCTTCATAGATATATTTTTTTTTAAAATATTCTTTTACTAATTCCACCTTGTTGTTTATGCTATCCGTTGCATCTGTAAATATTTTAATTAAATTAATAACGTTTACTTGATACTTTTTTATTTATTATATAAATATCAATCAATATACGTACCTTCAAGTCGATACAGTAATTTAAAATTTGATATATGACTCGGTATTTGTAGTCTCTTATTAACAATATCTACAACAACATTATGAGTGTTATTCACATAACACAGTCCAATGGCAGATGGAAAATATAATTTTAAATATTCAATTTGAAAACTATTGTCTTGCATATTGAAATACAGTGGTTCATCATTTAGAAAGCTCACACTTATCTCTATAAAATAAAAGAAAACACTTATATTTATAAATTGTGCACTATTTTCTAAATGTATTTTATTAAACAATTATATTAATTACAAACCTCTATTTCTACTCATTTCATTAAACTTGAATGTTTAGGTTATGTTTACTTTACTTATTATTGTCACATAAATAGAAAAATTTCAATATTATTTTTTATATAAAATAATTTGCTTTAAAAAAAATAATGTTGTATATAGAACACACATTAAATAAGAAATAAATTAAAAAGAAAAGAATTTTGCGATTTTTAAATATTTTTAGCGAATAACAGCAATTATGACAATAATGCGCGCAAATGCGCTGTAAACGCCTGTGCTACGCGCGCGTTCTAGTAGTGCGCGCGTTCACGGTGGCCGCTAGAAGCTTTCGTACTTCCCACCACGGCGCCCTTCCCTCTCCCTCGCTGCGGCACTCGCTGCGAAGTGCACTCGGATTGGTGCAGTATGCCTGCTGTTATGTATAAAAGAGCGCGCTTGCCGTGCGAATCATCATTCGTGTCTCTAAGCATGGTTCGAAAGAAGCGATACGGGGCCGCAGGCGGTGTATGTGTAAATGCGTATGCTGGCGATGGCATTTTGGCGGAAAGCGGATGTGATGCGGAGACGGTATATATAATGCTGAACGGTCGAGTGAGACTCCTGACATGCCTCGACAATGGCGGTCAATGTGACAATGTCGACGCTGTAAAATGTTGCTTCTTTCTTTTACCATAAAAAGAGAATATTTTGACACAATCAGTCCTTCTCAGGGCTACAATAAATCAACAAATAAAAATTCCCCTCTCACGCCGTAAAGCGTGTGCGCTCCTCTACGGAAGCGCCTACGCGCCACCTTGAGACAATAAGCCAAAGCGTGATTTGTAAAAAAAAAAAGGGAAAAGCCTTGCCCTTTTTGCAGTGCTATTGTTTAATTTTTTTTCTTAAAATTCGTTTTCTCACATGAATTAGCGTATACCTCTCAAATTTGAGGATATACTTCATCTTTTTAAGATAACTTATTAAGTTTTAGTACAAGTTTTTGTATATAAATCAAAAATATTAGAATTTAAGGTTATAATAAGGTGAAGATTGAAAAAGAGAAAGGCCTTGCCCTTTTTGCGAGGGAAAAGCCGCAAAAGAGAAAAGTCTTCAAGAGAATTGCTAAATGCGTTTCACAAATTTGCTAAAGCGAATTCTAACAATTACTAAAATCAAGTTTTCAGTTTTCAAGTTCAGTTTTCAGTTTATATCTAATTCTAACAATTATAAATGTATAAGTGAATCATTTTTATAAAAATTAAAATTTGAGGTTAGTTTCAATAATTGATAACGTGTTTTAATGTACTAGAGTTCGACACGCGCGCTTCGCGCGCTGATTTTTTTTTTTTAAGTTACAAAAGAAGCTGCATAATTAATGAACGGTTTCTTTTTTATTTACAAGAGAAATGTTATTATTCAATTCATTATTTAAGGTTGTATGGACTATATGTAAAAAAAAATGTCAGATCAATAAAGTTTCGTCAGTAGGTCAATAATATCATTATAAACGTCTCTGGCAAATTTGAATATGATTTGCGTGCTAGTTTTCGAGATATTGTAGTTTAAAATTAACGTGGGTTCTTATGGAGATTCTCTGAATATGGCTAGACTCGTCGTAGTTATTGAAAAAATTAAGTTGAGAAAATAATGTTTAGTTCTTGTAAATTTGTGTATATGTAAAAGAAAACCTTTGTAATCGATTGCAATTGAAATGAATCGCTTTTGCGAGCTAGTAGGGTCCGAAAGTCAATTAAAAATAAAAATTTCGCGCCACAATATAGCAGACAAAAAAATAAGTAATTTGCCTATAACAATTAGTAAAAATTTACAATTAGTAAAAAAAAATATTACGGAAAACCAGGACTGCATTGTCCTCCGTTACATTATTATCTATCATTTTACAAAGTTTGCAGTTTCTATATAAATATTTCGCTGAATGGCATTTGAATTACTTGATTTTGAGACATTATTCAAATGCCATTCAGCGAAATATTTATATAGAAACTTCAAACTTTGTAAAATGATAGATAATAATGTAACGGAGGGTAATGCAGTCCTGATTTTCCGTAATATTGTTTTTACTATTTGTTATAGGCAAATTACTTATTTTTTCGTCTGCTATATTGTGGCGCGAAATTTGAATTTTTAATTGACTTTCGGACCCCCTTAAGGCGATGCGAGGCCCCACAGTAACCGACGATTGCAGGGATCCGTTTTTCTCATTCAATTTTGAATTTTGACAATAAATCTCTCTGACACGTTATAGATTTGATAGTCAACTATAACGTACCAGAGCGATATTTTCTTAAAATTTAAAATTGATTGAGAAAAACGGGTCCCTGCAATCGTCGGTAACGACTGGTACTCACGTCAAAGTTATAGCATAAAAACTGTGTAGTAAGGCGTACAGTCATACTAAGAAGTGAAAGAAATGGGCAATGCAATGTTCTAAAACCGATGTAAAGTTTTCTTCATAGTTCTAAAAAACATTTTACATATTTGTTTACTTTTAGTACTGTAGAATATTAGTGTTTTCGACAAATTATACGACCAAAATATTTGTCTTAAATTTTTAAATGAGATCTTACGACCAATATAACCTTAATGCACTTATTTTGAATTCATTTAAACATTATGATGTTTTTCATCAAGCTATGTTATAGTTTTATTGACTAAAAAATGTATGCATGAAGAAGTATTTGTTATTTTAATATATGATTTGTCTTTATCTTTTGAATTTAATTCTAGTGAATCATTCCATTCCATAGTTTCCTGCTTTAACAAATTTAAAGGTTCATTCAATTCTATAGTATCAGAATGTCACTAAAATGATAAAGATTAATCAAGTTTAATTTCATTTAAATAAGCTTTTTTCATGTTGTGATTTTGTTCAATAAGTAAAATTGCAACTAAGATAGATAAACAATAACATAATTATGAAAATATCTGTTTTCTGTGTTTAATAATGTTAAACATATAAAAAGGCAAAGTGAAGGTATAAAATTCAAGATGAATATTTTTATATTGAGAAAACCGTGTTTTTAATTTTAACTAAATAAAAAGATCCTTACACTAATCCGACCATCATCACTAATAAAAAACCGCTCCCAATATACATTGGCACTTAGCTTCCTCAAACTAATGTATTTATTCCTTTTTTTAATTTTTTATATGACAATAATTAATTGTATTATACAAAAGTTTCTCTATCTATCAAATATTGTCTGAAAAACGCTATTCGAAAATATTTTTAAAAAACTTTCAACCTCAAATATCTTTGGTCGTGACAGTTCAATTTTTTTGCGCAATGAACAGTTTGGAGATATAAAAAATCTATATCCTCTATACCAAATTTCAGGACGATTAATTGGTTTTTATTTTTGCCATCGTGTGTCAGTGAAAACGCGTTTTTTTTTTTAAATAATTTTTTTCTCAAAAAAAAATGAAGATAATCTCTTGAAATTTATACCAAATATTATCTTCAATAAGCGTAATAAGTAAATAAAATTTTGAGTCGATAATCAAATATTTTTTGAAAAATTAAGTTATGAATTATAAGAACATTTTCCATGACATACTAAAGATAATTTGAAAATTAAAAACAGAAAACGTAGGTAGTTTAAAGATTTTTGGGTTATAAAAAAAAAAGAAAATCGATAAAAAATTAAAACGGAGTATTTTTTCGGAACCAAGAGAATAAGCTTTGTCCGACGAAAATAGGTGAAATGGTTTTCGAGATATTGAGTGTTTACATACACACACACACACCCACCCACCCACTCACCCACACACACATACACACACACACACACGCATGCACGCACGCACGCACGCACGCACGCAGGCACGCACACACACACATACAGACACACACACACACACACGTAATGAATAAATATTTTTTTTAAATAAAAATTTTTCATCGATTTATCAATTGATTATAAATTTCTATCAATTAATATATATCATATTTTCCCGCTCACAACACATGCGCTATCTCTATACCATTCCACCATAACTCTAAGGGTGTCTCTATAACTTTGCGCGTGCATATGCCCTCTCGTGTATAAGGTATACCTATATATAGTGCTCTCCTATAAGGTATACCTATATATAGCGCTCTCCTATATATAGGTATACCTTATACACGGCGAGCGCACACGCGCGCTGCACGGTTGTAGAGACTCCCTAAGTCCCTATAGGGCATTTGCGCATGCGCCAAAAAATTCGAGATTTCGAGATATTCGAGATATTCGAGAAAAAATCAACATGGCGTCGCAACATGGCGTCGACCATGCCAAGGATGCATTTTTTATAGAGGGAATATTTTGAGGTTAGGAAATCTGTCGTGCAAGTAGAATCAGCCTTAAAAGTATATGTAATAAGAAATCAAAATTATGAGCGTATGAACCTTGCTATAAATTTTTAACGTAATAATTAAACATAAAATATCAGTACGAAATGTTTTAATATTCCTATTACTACATTTATTTTTTCTCTGACAAAAAAAATAAACAAACTTACCCATTTCATAATGAATTCTTTTTTTTATCTCCTTTTGGTCTCGTTATTTAATCATTAAATGGTGATCATCATTAATCATCATTAATTAAATAGTGATCATAATTCTAACCCAACAACTTCTCTTTTTCTAGTTTAAGGTTTCTAGTTTAAGAAAAATTCTTATTCTCTTCTTTTTCTAATCTATAACCAAATCTAACCAATTCTAACCAAAAGAAGAAAACAATAACCAACTAATATTCACTTATCGTTCAACTATCGTTCAACTATGAAAGCTACGAGATCACGCTAGTAGATAGTAGAAGCTCAAAACATCATACATTACACATCACGTGATCACGATCACACATATGAACATATCGTTACGCATCTTTACGCATGCGCAAAAGATTCGAGATTTTCGAGATTTTCGAGAAATCAATATGGCGTCGATTCGATACACATACCCGATGCATTTTTTATAGAAGGATTATTACAGATTACAGATATGGATTCAATTCATATCGGCGGCTTTTCCCTCGCAAAAAGGGCAAGGCCTTTCTCTTTTTCAATCTTCACCTTATTATAACCTTAAATTCTAATATTTTTGATTTATATACAAAAACTTGTACTAAAACTTCATAAGTTATCTTAAAAAGATGAAGTATATCCTCCAATTTGAGAGGTACACGTTAATTCATGTGAGAAAACGAATTAAAAAAAAAAAATTAAACAATAGCACTCCAAAAAGGGCAAGGCCTTTCCCTTTTTTTTTACAAATCACGCTTTGACTTATTGTCTCAAGGTGGCACGTAGGCGCTTCCGTACTCCTCCCTCCTCATACACGTTCTCTTGCTCTAAAGAGTCTAAAGCCGTATCTATACGCGATTACACCGATCCACACGCGGACGCACTTAGGCCCCCGCTACATAAGAGCGTTTGCATGCGGGTGCACGCGTTATGCAACTAGGGAATATCAAGTAATTTTCGATGCAGCCAACGTGAAAAATTTAGTGCCTCCAAAAAAGCTGTTCGTTCTCTGCTTTCTTTGGAGGCACTAAATTTTTCACGTTGGCTGCATCGACAATTACTAGTATCTTACGCGTGCATACGCGTGCGCCCGCGTGCAAATACTCTTATGTACGCATATGCACGATCAAAACAGCCGCTCTGAGGGTGTAGCCACAAATGGATGGTGGCGTGGAGTAGCGTGATGTGGCGTGGCGTTCCAAACGCTTTTGAAAAAGGAGTTTGCCATCTATAGAGTATTGTACTCGTGTACGATACTTTTTGCCAAACCTATTTGCAAAGTCCTGGACATGAGTACAATACTCTGTAGATGGCAAACTCGTTTTTCAAAAGCGTTTGGAATGCCACGCGACCCTACGGCACGCCACTCCACGCCCCCGACCATTTGTGGCTACACCCTGACCTTCAGGATGGGTGTTTTTCTCTTGCGTATACATCAACGTATCTGTATGCGGGTCGATGTAGATATTGGCCTTAGGGCGCGTCTACATGGATCCGCGCGCGTGGATATGTTTGTATACACCGTATACTCATCTATACACTATACAAACGTATCCGTGCGCGGATCCGTGTAGACGGCCTTACTCTAACCATGCGAGAACATGTGTGTTATACTGTTATGCGCGTCGGCACGCGCTCGCCATACCACTAGTATGTACACTCGTTAACAACGTAATCTGAGAAGAATAGGACGTGTTAGTTGGGACTGGGTGTACGAGCCAGCGAAGCTTACTAAACGTTCACGTATATACAACTTTCGAGAGACATGCTCACACGCACATAAAAATATTCTATAAACACATAGACACACTCATACTACGGTGTAGCTATTAAGCCTTATATATAAAAATAGAAGTACGACGAATATTCTTAATATCAACATATTTTTTCATACCAGGGTAATGTTCTTCATAAACTTGAAAAATAGCTTATAGTCGGGATGCTTTGTATACAAACTTAATCGTTCATTTCGGAACATTTCAATAAATAATTCACCTACTAGATCTTTTATCTTCACAGTTAATATTATTTAATGTTACGAATGGTAGCTTCCGGTGAGCAAGCGCGTACGGCCATGTACCCAAAAAAGTATACGACGCCGATTCATGCACGGACCCGAAGAACGAAGGTACGTAGTTCAACATAAACTCCGGGTCAGCAATGCGCCGAGTCAAAGGCGCATGACATCAACTATTACGAGTCAGCAGAGCAGCGAACAGCGTATCACGAGGCACTGAATCACCGGCACGAGGATCGAACGTCGAATTAGGGGGAAGGAACGGACGGCCAATGAGCAATGGTCCCCCACTCACGAACCCGAGGGCGAAGCCATAAAAGCGGAAGGAAACGCATCCAGGGGGCAAGCAGAAAGAGAGAGAACGAAAGTCAGGTCGAAGAAGAGAGAAAGGATCAGAGACGTAGACGGACACAAGAGGCGAAGAGTTCGAGTAGATACAATAGGACGTCGATCGGTCGCATCGTGAGCGCGGGTTAGATTATCTCTCTCGCGTATAGATCTTTTAATAAATAATCCAAGTTATACTTTCACTCTTATTGTATTTCATTGCATCGTGTCGAATCTCGGCTTGAGACGACACGAACATCTCGATCCCTTTGTACGTACGTGAACCGAGATAGGCTCACACGTAACATTATTATTTTCTGGTGCTAGGTGTGGGATGTTCGTTAGAAATATATTTGAATAAAATCACGAAATCGCGCCAAATACGTACTACTCAACGCCTGACAGGAAGGAAGGATGTCATCCGTCTCCATCATCCTTATTGCGATCTTTATACAAGGATAAGTGAAATTTTAATACCAATTTAATCTTGTCCTATCTCTCGTAGGGAATCGCGCGGCCGATAAGGAGCGAGCTAAAGGAAAGTAAAATTACGAGCCGCGAATCGTAAGTGATTTTGAAATGCGGGTCAGCTTCGCAAATTTATAATGTTTAAGAAACTCTTGTCGCGTTAAAGCATGAGAAATAACGAGGAATATAGCCTTGACTCCGCGTGGCAGAATGAAGCTGCGGGATTCGATTCAGACGTAGAAGCCACGCGATGCTTAGGGGCACGCCCTCGAACACCCGGGTTTCGAACGGTGAATCAGCTGGAGGCTGACATTAATGGTGTTCTCGCCTATGCCGACATGGCAATGGCTCTATCTACTCCCGAGGAAATTGCGAGTCGAAAGCTCGATCACGTTCTATCTGTGGGGGCCGGAGCTCTGGGGCTCGACGAGGTCAAAATTATTACCGAACAACAAGACGACCTCACAGCTAGGTTACACAAATTGCTAGCAACGGAAACAAAACCCCTGAGTCCTGTGAGGGACTTATTGCAAGCTACGTACTCCACCGGAAAGGCGTCGCACGGAAAAAGCAAATTTAATAAGGAGGGACTTCCGGTTGCCACCAATGCCGCGAGTATAGATCGCGACTTACTCTGCGCTCCGCACACAACCGCTGAAGCACCCAATGACTACGTACCGAAGTGGATAACTCATGACCAAGTGCCGGAATTTAAGGCGAGAAGACTGTCGGGTTACAAAACCATTTTATCGCGCAAACCAAAAACGCTAGTGGATTAACCCATCTGGAGTCACAAATAAGAACGGAGCTTCCAGGCCTCGGAACAAGCTATGTACCAATGCGTCAGCACCTCGCCGGGACACTCTCCGAGTTCATCGACCTCCCACCGCCGTAATCGCGCATCGCCCGCCCGAGAGACGCTGCGTGGACATTTTCACTACAGCAGACTATGAATACGATTCCCTCGTTGACCGGAATCCTGACTCCGTGGCCTTCTTTTCCCGCGTTGTGCGCAATGTACTGAACGAATTTGGCCCATCAGCAGAATGCTGGCTGATGAGTGCATTAGCCTCAAAGTTTCGCGGACGAGCTGCGGAAGGTTATATGTGTCGCATGAACCGTTTTACATCGGTCGAAAAAGTACTCGAGGACATTTCGATGAGGTATACGCACGCCGGAGGCGCCGACAGATTACTAGCCGAACTTAAGGTTATCAAACAGGAGAACGGGGAAAGTATCGGAAGTTATGGATAGCGCGTAGAAATCTTACTGAGTCGACTACTGAATACCTATGATGCTGATACATCCCTACAAGATTTCAAGAAATTAACATATAAGAAAAGGGATGACTCGGAAGCCCTCGATCAGTTTCTGTACGGACTCCAAGGCGACCTACAACACCAAGTGAGACCCGCGAATCCCAAAACCTTGGTAGAGGCAATAACGGAAGCCGTAAGAGTCGAACAGAGAACCAGGGCATGACGCGGGGGGACGCAGGCAGGTCCCATCTCCACCGAAGGGATTCTAACCGAACTTATGAAAAAATACGCTAAACTAAAAGACGATAATCCGTAGGCCACGATCAGGAGGGCCTCCGCTAGGGATCGCTGCGGTATTTGTGGCATGGATGATCACCCTGAGGGTAGGTGCCAGCATAAGTACGCGGAGACGAAATTTTGCATCTACTGGCAGAAGAAGGGCCATCAATATGGCGATTGCCACGCCCTACAAAAAGCCTTGAATAACGGGGAAGTTACCGTAGGGAACCCGGACAAACCGGGGGGGCGCCATCGCCACCACTGCCACCACAAGTCGTATATGCCCCGTACCCGATGAGTCCGGCAGCGGCGTATCCTGAGCAAATCCCAAACATTAACGCTCGGGCCGGACCACGCGACATAACTGGGCAAGGTCCAAAGGACTACAAGGGCCGACCCGACCGTTACTCCGACAGGGATCCGAGGAATAATCGGGACTCACGAACAAACTGGAGACCGGAATACCGACCCAATAACTACAGAAAGCAGAGAGGCCGCGTAAATCGTGATACGCGCTACCGTCCTACGTATAATGGAAATAGTAGAGACGATCGTGTAAATCGTTATGAGAGAAACAGATATCAAGGTCACAATGAAGATCGGAGATACAACGATCGGAACAACGATCGGCGTTATGATGAGGGACGGAATAGCACGGGGAGTAACGTCAACAACGATGAGCCGAATAGGGGAAGCACGATCGGTCATTTAAACTTCCAGGATGCTTGACGCCAGAGTCCTGCGGGACGAGCAAGTAAGGAAGGAGGCAAGCGCAAGTAGACCCGAATACGCTATAAGATTCGCCCAACCAGGACGTCGACCCCCCATAGTTAATGTGAGGAGCGCACACCTCAAGGAAACAAGGGTCGATTTTATGTTGATACAGGAGCAGATGTGACAGTGATTAAGCAAGAGTGCGTCAGAACCGGAGTAATAAATACAGAAAAGTTAGTTACTATAAGCGGCACCACGCCTGGCAAATGCGTGACCCCAGGAGGCATAAGTGTAGAATTAAGTGGACTCCTCTGCGAAGCGCACGTAATCCCTAACGATTTTCCCATAGATACAGATGAACTGTTAAGATAGGATATGTTAGCTAAACATGGCATGAAAGTTAAGAGGAATTCATAATACCGCTCCGTACAAGGCAGGTAATTTACGCGTTAGTCCAGAATAAAGAAGAGAAAGTAGGGTCCCCTGCAAAAATTGGGGCCCAAGCTATTATTTGGGAATTTCGTAGCCGAAAATAGAGACGGCAAGGTACACGCACTCTGTTACAATATTAGCAATGAGCCCGTGCAAAAAGTACAAATTCTTGTAGCTAATATATGTAGAAATGATGTAGTAATTATTGTTTTGGCTAGGAAGTTCCAGAACAGGTCGGAAAACGTGTTACAATGTAGGGATCTCGAGCGCGTTGAACGGTGTACATTCGGAGCGTCAAAGGAACAGCTGCCGCTTGAATTTATACCTGCTCCGGACCCTTCGCAAATGTCCTGTGTGTATGTGTTTTGTTTTGGAGCAAAAGTAGTCAGTTAGCTGTAAAATTTCGTACAGTACGGACGTGTATTCTTACCACGAGGCTCCGAAATATTTGCACGCGTCTTGTCAATTTTACTTGAAAAATGGATCGAAAATCGTCCAGATCTTCAACTGATAGAGCAGATCGGACTAAAAAAAGAAAGTTTAGAGGTAACAGATTCACAGGTGAAGATAATACGTCAACAACAAGTGCATCGGCTGCAAAAATTTTAAAGAAAGACAGGGACTTTGAAGTGAACGTTGATCAAAGCATATGTTACGATATAAGAAACTTTTCTTTATTTTTGACGTTACAGTCAATTGTGATTTGCAAAACTTGCCGGCAGTCTGTTCGTTTTTCTAAACGCTCAGAAAAAGGTTTAGGTTTTTTACTAAGTGTTCAATTTGAATGCGAAGATGAAACTTACATTCCAAGCAGTTCACAAATTTACAATACGTATGAAATCAATCGAAGGTTCGTTTTTGTAATGCGTTTGCTTGGTGTTGGACTTCGTGGTATTAAAACTTTTCTTGGACTGATGGATATCGGTAAAGGTTTTACTAGAAACAGTTATTATAAAATAATTGATCATATTTGGATAGCAGTAGAAGCAGTGTCACAACTAAGGTAGTGGCCCCGGTTCTCGATAGGTACCCAGTTGTCGATAAAAGTAGAATAAAATGCAATTTTACGCTATTTTTAACTATTTTGTGATGGATCAAAATTTCTGTTCGCTTTAGAAATATCCAGGAATTAATATATTCACTTGTACTGTGAGGATTCTATGCCCCACGGCTCCACTCATTCCAGGAAGGAAGGGAGAGGGAGAACCAAAGAGAGTCAGGATTAACAGGAACGAGGTTTATTGAGTAATAAAGAGGTGTACAGCGGACACACGTCCGCACGCTCATGGATTCGAGCACTGACTGCCACTCGCAGGCGGCTTCTCACCGCACGTAACATGGCCGCTTCCCCCACTCTCGCAGAGAGAGCGAGAGGGAAGATCGCAGTCCCTACACACTCCCCCCCGAGTGCCAACGAAGTACAGAAATATAAATAGATATAAATTATAAATTTTATTGTGCTCGGTAGCACTTACAATCTATACTAGGGCTATCACAGCTAAGTTACGCTTTAGCCGCAGGGGCGAAAGATACTTTCTTCTTAGCATAGGTTTTTAATACTGGTCGATCAACGGTGGTGGGCTGATTGCCATTTAAGTCACCACCGGGAGGCACATCGGGAAGATTATCGGAAATTACATACGCGGGTTTCAACAGCTCGACGGATACACTGCGCGCCGCGCCATTAATCTCTATATCAAAAACGCGATCGGACGGACGTTTTAATACTTTGTAGGGGCCCGTATAACCGGGTCTTTCTAAAGACTTTTTGGCCATATTGCGTATAAATACATGAGTACAACTATATAAGTCTTTGAAGCAAAACGCACGCTTCTAATAGTTATGTGTGACAGGGACTGGACGAATCTGACGCATAAACTCACGAAATTCTTCAATACAGAAGTTTGGATCAGGCGTAAACTCTTCAGGGAGGAAAAACTTACCTGGAAGACATAAAGTGGTGCCAAACAAAAATTCCGCGGGAGACGCATTCGTGACTTGACGGAGATGACAACGTAAACCTAGTAATACTGTACTCAGCGTACGGGTCCAGTCCTTGCCTACGTCACACATAATCGCGGCTTTAAAAGTACGGTGTCAACGTTCAATGAGGCCATTCGCCGCAGGGTGATACGCGGTAGTACGAATACGCTTGCAACCTATTAGGGACAGTAGAGTCGTGAATAAGCGCGATTCAAATTGCGAATCCTGATCAGAAGTGATGACCTTGGGAGCACCACAGCGAGAAACCCAAGTGTCATAGAACGCTCCGACAACCGTTTGCGCAGACATTTCGCGTAGCGGAACCGCCTCAACCCAGAGCGAAAAGCGATCGATCATAGTGAGAATATACTCGAAACCATTGCGATTGGAAAGAGGACCGACTAGATCAATGTGCACGTGGTCAAAACGACCATCGGGTGCAATGAATTTGTCAGGTAGAAGTTTTACGTGGCGAGAGATTTTTGACTGTTGATAGTCTAGACAATTCTTACAAAAACGAGGTATATCACGGTGCATGTTAGGCCATACGTAACGCTGCCGAATGAGTCGATCGATGACCTTAGAACCTGGATGAGCAGGCTTATGAAACATGTTAAACACCGTTTCACGAAGGGACTCGGGAATGTAAGGGCGAATGGCTTCACCAGTGATTTCACAGTAAAGGGTGGTATGTGCGGGGCTCCACCCTACTGAAAAATCTCAGGTGACTTCTCAGGTGAAATCTCAGGTGAGATCTCACGTGAAATCTCACACCAAAATCTCATGTGACTACATATTAGAAAAGTAATTACTTTAGATGAGATCTCAGGTGAGATCTCATTCAGTTAAAACAACGATTTTACACAATATCTCAGGTGAGATCTCAGGTGAAATCTTATCCAGATAATATTGTAACGAAAAAAAAAAATTACCAGAT
Source organism: Torymus aiolomorphi (assembly GCA_036365515.1). Taxonomy (NCBI): domain Eukaryota; kingdom Metazoa; phylum Arthropoda; class Insecta; order Hymenoptera; family Torymidae; genus Torymus; species Torymus aiolomorphi. The sequence goes on along the minus strand of CM070877.1, from coordinate 122,856,339 downwards.
TTCATTCAGATAATATTGATGCAAAAATAAATTATTAAATAAGATCTCAGGTGAGATCTTATCTAAAAGATAGCTTTTTCAGACACATGAGATCTCAGCTAAGATATCATGGTATATTCATCCTTTTGTGAGTTTTTGTGTGGTTTCTCCTACATTGCGATATTTTTGTGACAAGGTTGACACTTGGATGTACTGTTTCTAATTTTTTTGACATAGTATGTAGTATCAAGTTTTATGAATTGATATTTTATTATTACGTAGTAAGGTGTACTGTCTACTAAAGTGTTACAATACTTTTAAAACTTCTGAACTTCCTTTCAATCTCCCCCCTTCTCATCTTTTTTCTCCCCCGCTCTTTCTCTACATGTCTTTCAATTTCGCTCACTTTGCTTCTTTATCATCTTTGCGGTGTCGCTATTTTTCTTACTTGCGTTACTTCTCTTTTCAGTACAAGATACACACACGCTCTTGCCCTCTCTCGCTCTGTTTTTCGTACTCTCATCCACTTTTTCTTTCTCTCTTTCACTTTCTTCCTTATATCACTACACCCCTCTATCACTTTTCCTTTCCCTATAGCCTGTGTACTCACTCGCATTCTTTCACTCTTTTTCTGGCTCATTCTATATCTCCATTATAAGCACTACCCCTACGTCTTTTATCCTTTTTCTCTTCTTTTGGTTGTGCCTCTGATACTCTCTTTTTACTCTTTCTCTAGTTTTTAAACCAATTCTAACCTTCTACTTCTCACTCCGTATATATCCGTCCTGTTTTCTCTACAAGTTACTCTCTCCATGCTACATCCTTACACTCTGGCTATCGCTCATGTTTCCACATTTTCCTGTTCTCGCTCTCTGTCTGATCTCTCCCTCTCTCTGTCTCCCTCTGGCTGTCCACTTATCTCTGTCTCATTCTGTCCTCTTACCCTGCGTGGAGTCGCTATCGCTCTCCGTCTGTTGCTGGCTATCGGGCTGTCTCTCTTTATCTCTCGCTCTGTATGTCTCTTACTGTCACTCTCTCTGTGTCTCTTGCTGTCGCTCTTTCTGTATCTGACTGCCGCCCCCCTCTCTCTCTCTCTCACCCCCTGTATATTTCTTCCTCTCTTTCTCTCTCTCAATATTTTGGCTATTTTCTGTCTCTCTCAATTTATCTCGCTCTGTCTGCCTGTGTATCTGTCTCTCTGTCTGTTTGTATCTTCATTACTGCCGTCTTCGATGTCTTTCTTTGTATTACTCTGCCTCTTTTGCTTCCTCTGACTTTGTCTCTCTCTCTCGCGCTTTCTCTCTCTCTCTGCCTCTCTTGCTTTCTCTGGCTTTGCCTCTCTCTGCCTCTCTTGCTTTCTCTGGCTTTGTCTCTCTCTGCCCTCTTGCTTCCTCTGGCTTTGTCTCTCTCTCTCTTTCTCTCTCTCTCTCTCTCTCTCTCTCTCTCTTCTCTCTTTGAGTGCCTGATTGGGTTATGTCCAGAGGCCAAATAAAGACATCTAAATCTAAATCTCTCTGGCTGCCTTTCCCTCTACCTCTGGCAGTCTGTTTCTCTTCCTGCCTTTGACTGTACGTTTTTCTACCTGTTTCTCTGACTCTCTGTCAGTCGGTCTGTCTCCCCCTTTGTCTCTCTCTCTGTGCCTCCCTCTGGTGGTTTGTCCCTCTTTCCTTGTCTGTATGTTTCTTTGCTTGTATGTCAATCTTCTCCGTCTATCTGTATATCTGTATAATTGTCTCTCTTTGTCGGTCAGTCTGCCTATTTGTTTGTAATTCGGTCTGTCTGTCTCCCCCTTTATCTCTGCCCCTCCATCTGGCCCTCTTCCCCTGTCTCTGCATGTCTTTTTCTCTGCCTGTGTGACAATCTTCTATGTCTGTCTGTTTCTCTTTGTCTATCGGTCAGTCTGTCTGTTTGTCTGCAATTTGGTCTGTCTCACTATCCTGCCTCTTCCACTCTCTCTATCGGTCTATCTCTCCCTCCCTCTCAGTTTGACTTACGCAATGCTCAAAAGTAACTCCTCCCTACATAAACATCTCTCTTAAGGGGATACTCCTGTACTCTGTTTTACCGATAGAACATGGTAAATTGTATATTATAAAAATTGCGGTTATTTTCATTCGAAAAATTTGTTAGGGTGCCGTTTATATTTGGGCTCACATCTGCGTAGGATGGTAGATTATTACATTACGCAGCACAATCATCTCATTATAAAACGTAATTCTATATATTTATTTTGATAATATAGAATTTATCGTGTTCTATCGGTAAAGAAGAGTACAGGAGTACCACACCTGATGCTAATAAGGACATATGGAAGGACATGCGTAATCTCGGCCTCTTACTAAAGCGAAAAAACGAGGACCTGCACGACATCGCGCCGAGGGAGTTGAACGCTCACTTGGCTGGAATCTCCATGTCCCCCCTTGAAAACATTGAACAGGCAATGGCGCTATTTCATCTGCAAGCAAGGAGTTTTTCTTTTAAACAGGTTGTTCTAAGTAATGTGGTTCTTGTAATCTCCCATTTCTCCTCGCAGGTATAAGGGGTAGACGATGTTCCCTGAAAAGTTATAGTAAAGCTCTACCCGTTATTGGCAAGTATCTGGTCAGAATTTTATACTCCCCTTTCGCACAAGGAATTTTTCCGACCTTCTAAAAGTAGGCGCAAATACCCGTAACCGCCTCGGACTTACGTCCCGTAGCGCTGCTATACTTTCTTTCCAAAGGGTTCGAAAAAATTATTACCATATCATAGAGTATCTAAATAGCAATAGTTTACTACACCCCTTTCATGCCTGATTCCATAAATATTATAGCACTCAAACGGCACTCAAACTAACCGACGACATACGAATAGGCATTGACAACAGAAATCATTAATAAAAATGGATACTCCGACTGTCTTGGAATAAACCTGGGTGTTCCACAGGGTTCTGTCCTGGGACCCCTGCTTTTTTATCTTTACGTTAATGTCTTACAAGATCTACATGAAAAAATATTTGTTTTAAAATAATACATTACGCTAACCAGTTTAGTAGACGTAGAATAATATATAAAAATATTTATTTGTAAGTTTATTTGTAAGTGTGTGTGTGTGTGTGTGTGTGTGTGTGTGTGTGTGTGTGTGTGTGTGTGTGTGTATGTGCGTGTGTGTGTGTCTGCGTGTGTGGTCGTGTGTATGTGTATATATGTCTGTGTTTGCATTGGAAATAAACAATATTAAAATAAGAACCAAACTCATATCTTTGAAATAAATTCTTATTTATGTTTATTAAGTATAAAAAACGTTTTTTTAATCATTATTATTATTCTAATTATTATAGAAATCTTTATTCACGTCCCAACTTGTTGAAGAGCTCTTAAGTTTCTTATATGGACGCTCAAATTTTCTGTGGCATTTTTAATCAGTATAGCTTTTTCTTCTTGACTCTTTGTTTTAAAAAAAATCCACATCATGCAGGAAATCCTCATATAAACCTGTAAGAAACATATTGATAGCCAATTGAATAATAATACAATTATTTACATGTTTTTTCTGTGTAGCATTTCATCTTGTATCCCTATATTATATAGTTGTTTAAAAAAGCGTAAGACTATGCCCCCACGCTTAGTCTAGGCGCAGTCTATGATTTCGTAGCCGATTGAGTGCCATTGCTCTACTCAAGGTTTTTATATGTATTTTTTCATATTACGAATTTTGAGGGTAGAAGTCTTGAAAGTGGTCAGATAAATTGTTATTAACAATTTAATTGTTTAAATCGTTATATCTTTAATTCTTTGATAGACATTAAAATTTTGCTTTTGCAAAATTGTTGGTTTTTAATTCAAAAATATGCTCGATTTTGAAGTTTTAAGAAAACTTAATTAGAAAAAAAGTTATAGCATATTTAGTGCAAAAAAGTCCTGATGTAGCTTCGCGCGGCCACTCTTTCGCTTATATCTCCGGTTCTAACGAAAATTTTTCAACTTTCAACCTCGCATTTTGAAGAGAGAATAATGTTCTATTAAGCCACTTCATAATTATTATCTATAATTTAGTTTACATAATTATTTAAACGTTTTTAATTAAAAATTTCAGTAAAAAATGTCAATTTAATTTGTTTACAAGACTTTTTTCGCTATTTGCACTAATTTTCTCAAAATTTTTCTATTGCAAAGTTGTTTGTTTTTCATTCACAAATACGCTAGATTTTGAATTTTTAGGAAAACTTAATTAGAAAAAAAGGTATCGCAAATTGAGGTTGAAAGTTGAAAAATGTTCGTTAGAACCGGAGATACAAGCGAAAGAGTGGCCGTGCGAAGCTACATCAGGACTTTTTTGCACTAAATATGCTATAACTTTTTTTCGAATTAAGTTTTCTTAAAAATTCAAAATCGAGCATATTTCTGAATTAAAAACCAACAATTTTGCAAAAGCAAAATTTTGATATCTATCAAAGAATTAAAGATATAACGATTTAAACAATTAAATTGTTAATAACAATTTATCTGACCACTTTCAGGACTTCTACCCTCAAAATTCGTAATCAGGACGAAAAAATACGTATAAAAACCTTGAGTAGAGCAATGGCACTCAATCGGCTACGAAATCATAGCCTGCGCCTAGACTACATCCACTGTTCCTCAAATCATTCCAAACAGTGAATGACTGTAATAATTTCACAAAACTTGAAAATTAGTTGAAATAATGAAAAATTCAATGTAAAAATCTGTAATTATTTCCTACATCCACATAATTCAATAAAATCTTTAGAACCTATTTAATTTTTAAAATTTTAAGAAAAATATCAATTTTTTTTTCTTAAATATGAATTATAAAATTAAAGGTGGGAATATATGAGGAAATCTACGTACCTTTACCTGTTGCGATCCTTTTTTTTTAAAGTAATTTATTGCTGCTATTAATGGAGCGTGCGAAGCACATAAATGAGACAGGGTGCAAAATCTTCAATTTTTATGTAGAAAACCAGTCCTGTAATCCATATTAGTGGGCCACGCATACTCAATTCTGGGGATGTACAAAACTGTTTAAAAAAGTAGTAGAAACCGGTTTCATTATATTAGAAAAAGTTATACAGATGATGAAAGGAAACATAGAACTAATTTTATTTATCATGCAAAATTGTCTTTTTTGAGCATAAATGTTCTTTTATCGTTTACTCCTGCGAGAACAAAGCAAAAGAAGTTTTGTCAATTACTAACTGCAATAGATAATGAACAGGCAGCGCAAATGGATAAAATATCAGAAATATTAAATTCATTCTATAAATTTGCAGTACAAGAGACTTTCTGAATAAACTGATTAGTTTTTGTTAGACAATAGTTTATTTTCTGTTGTAATTTCTAGATTTCATAATCTGTACACAATTTATTAAACAATATAAAAAAAGGAAATTAATTTAGTATAAAAAGTACAGTTAACTAATGCGATATAATTATTGTACATTTTGAAAATTTTTAAATTAACAAAATTAATATTTTATAAAATTTTTTATTAAAAACTTGGTAAAAAATTAACATTTGCTGTATTATTACAAAAATTACATAATCTAAAAGTAAGGTATTAAAACATGCTACAAATGGTTATACATATTTTTAAAGTGGCAGTTTAAAATATTTTATGTGTGTATTTTAATGTAGTTTAATACATCTTCTACATCTTCAGTCGAACCTAAGTAAATAGGTGATCTTTGGTGAATATCTTTTGGAGCAATATCTAAAATATTGATTTCTCCATTAGATGCTAATCCTCCAGCTTCTTTTACGATGTATGCCATGGGAATGCATTCATAAAGCAAGCGAAGCTATAAAATAAATTATAATTGGAGATTCGACATATCAGATTAATACATTCCATATTCAAAACACTAAAATCTTTTGCTTTACCTTGCCATTAGGATTATCCATAGTTGCTGGGTACATGAAAATTCCTCCGTATTTAATTGTTCGGTGAACATCAGCTACCATCGATCCAACATATCGAGCTCCATACGGTTTTCCAGAGGATGGATTTTTCTTTGAATCGACATATTCTTTTATAGCCTTATCCCATGTTCTTTCATTACCTTCATTGATGCTGATAGGGATAAGTAATTATAACCATACAATCATGATTCTATAAATTATCTTCCAATTTTTATTAATCTTGTTATAAAATTCATAAATACCTGTATATTTTTCCCCTCGATGGTATTTTCATATTCTTTTCGGTAAGTATGAATTCTCCAATAGCTGGATCATAAGTGAACCCATTAACTCCATGTCCAATGGACAGCACCATCATGGTAGCTGATCCGTAGAGCGCATAACCAGCGGCTACCATGTTTTTGCCCTGTTGCAGAGCATCTGCTACACTTGGTGGCTTCGAGTCATCAATTTTTTTGTAGATTCCAAAGATGGAACCGACAGAGACGAGGCAGTCAATATTTGAAGAACCGTCTAGCGGATCGAAGCAGACGATATACTTGCCATGGTTTGTCGACTCCACTTCAATGGCAGTTGGATTTTCCTCAGAGACGAGTAAGCACGTGGTGAAAGAAGATGTTAGCATATTGATGAAAAGTTCGTTACTCAGTAAGTCCAATTTCTTTACTTCCTCGCCTTGGACGTTAGTTGTGCCAGCAATACCATACCTATAGATTTATAAAATTCAATAAAATTAAATTGTTTAACATCCATTAAGTATTATGATTTACAGCTTTTACCTTTTTTCATTCTATTTTATTATGTCAAACTTACACAACAATGTCTGCCATTTCCCGACTTTTACAACTAAAATTAATATTTACACTCTTCTATTCAATTCACGTTATGGACAGAAATCGGTTTAGTTTGGAGATTAAAAGACCCCGCACCATTAACATTGGAAAAGTGACTGAGGTGAAATAGCTTAAAAATTTGGTGACATGTAGTTCAAGACTTTCTAAACAAAAAATGTCCTAAGAACTAGGGGTCTGGATGCCCGAAAAAAAAGTTACGGATACCTGAAGTTTGAGAAAAATGGTCCATGCTTGACCTATAAATAAATATGTATACATATATTGTAACACACACGCTTACGCATACATTGTATACATATATTAATATAGATACATATTAATATATTATTATTATATAATATTTATTATAATTATATTATATAGTATGTGTGTATATATATAATTCATAATCTTACACACACACACACACACACACACACACACACACACACACACACACACACACACACACACATATCTTAAGCGAGGTTTATGGAGCCTACCTTTTATATCGGGGTTTAGGGCGCCCGACCTAGAGTTTCGGTACCCAGAGAGGGATTATTTCTTTAGTCACTTGTATACGAGAACTCTGGGCATAGATACTAATACACAGTGTTGGGCTCCATAAACCCTCGGACTGTAACGAATATACATATGATTATGAATTATATATACTACATATATACTACATATATACTACATATATACTACATATATACTATATTATATAATTATAATAAATTTTATATAATAATAAAATATTAATATATATCTAACTTAATATATATGTATACAATATATGCGTGTGCGCGTGTGTTACAATATGTGTACATATTCATTTATAAGTCAAGCATGGACCATTTTTCTCAAACTTTAGGTATCCGTAACTTTTTTTATATCATACCCGACCGTAAAGTTCGTACTGTAGACCCTGCGCACAGGGAGAGAAATAGGCCAATAAGTGCCTACGCGCATGCGCTCTTACACGGTATTGCGCGACGCAGCGCTGCACTTTTCGATACGGGTATAGCGGAAAACGATTATTTTAATCATGCAACAGATTTCGTCCAAACGAAGCGAGAGAGAAATAATCGTTTTGCACCAATTCGCACGAGATTGGCTCCAGTTTTAACCAATATTTTATTACACAAGAACTGAAAATTCACATTAAAGTTGTGATTTTGAGGTTAGAGTGTAATAAAAATCATTGTTATTTTAAAATAAAATTAAATAAAAATAAGTTTTATTAAGTTAATATAAAAATGTATTTATTAAAAAATATATCAAAATTGAAACATCTGTTCTCACATTTTTATATATTATTTTTAATCTTACATAACAATTATAATGTCAAAAGTATTAATTAACATTTAAATATTTATTGAAAAAAATAAACTATTATTGAATAATCTTAGTAAAATATAACATTTCTTCTGAACCTTCTGATCTTTGATGCTTATCTGAATAATAATTATTGTTAATTGTTATTTGATGTATTTCGCAATTTTAAACAATGACAGATGACGATTTGTAACAACCATTATTTTCTTCATCACCATTAATAATAATTCTTCTTTTTTTTACTTGAGGTTTATCAATGTTAACATTGTCACTATTATTATTTAAAGGAACTTCATCAATGGCATTGAGTTGTCGAAAGACACTGACGATGATTTACTTAACAACGGCTTTGTTAAATTACTATTAGATCTATTAATTACTTCAACTTGATCTTTATTAAAATTCACTAAACCAACACTCTTATTACAAAGCGTTGATTGTGCCTTATTGCACAAAGGCTTGATTGACTCATGCTCAACAATGGGAAGCACAAAAGAATTTGGTCCACGATTCAGATTTGCATTACTAACTGATGTAACATTTAAGTCAGAAATCGTAACAGAATTTGTTTTATGATTTAGGTTTGTATGACTAGTCGATGCACTCAAATCATTACACTGTTCAACACTTACTTGTTTTTCAACCGTAATTACATTTTTAACCTTATCTAAACTAGATATAGTATTAAAAATTTCCTCTCTATTAGCTAATGAATGTGCAATGTAGCCTTGTGCTACTGCGTCAGAATTCCATCCACCTAACCGTTTAATCTGAACAAAATCTAACTTAGCATTAGCAGCAACTGTTGCTGAACTTCTTTTGAGGCTGTGACCAGTATAGCCAGATGGATTTTCAAGTTGCAAATACAATGCAATATTCTTTGGAGTTTCGGCTATTTTATTTTTTCCTATAAATTGCCTTATACATTTTCCTTCTCGATACAAAACAAAAAATCTTTTTTGTGGCATACACTCTGGCCTCAATGACATATATTTTTTAACAATGTCAAAATAAATTCCTCCAACAACAAACTCTCTATAGTCTAGGAGCTAGGTACCGTCCCGTATGCAATAATATGTCCCCGGGTAAAAACAGGTGTTTCTTATAGATTTTGACCCGTAGAATCCGAATATCGAGGTTATAATTCGAAAAAAGTGGTAGAAATTGTTTAAAACGCATTTGTTTAAACAAATCAGAAACTGTTATTATTTTTTGTCGGGATAATTTTTTTATGAAAATTTAAGCTATGTTAAGACGAAATGCCCCTTAGCATTTTTTTCATAAAATCGATATTTCAAAAGTTATGAATTTTTGAAGTTTGATTTTTACGTTTTTTTTTGCAACTTTGATTAACAATAACTTTGGAAAAAATCAACTTTTTTTTGAAAATGAAAGTTTCCTCTTATTCTTTGAGATGAAAACTATCATATTCATTTGTATTATTTCAAGTCTTACGTTGTTAACTATTTATTTCGTTATTTAACAAATACTGCTTTTTCGATATTTCCAAGCACTATTTCAATGCACGGTTGGAGTAACGCGCGCATCCAGGGCTTTTCAAAATCATTATATTTGAAAGTTAAACCAATACTTAACTATTGATGCGATTGAAAACCAATTTTAATGTCTAATAAATAAACAACTTATTGTTTAAACAAAGAAAAAAACAATTATCAACATTTGACTTTTTCATACATAATATATTACATTTCGTTTACTCAAAAATATAAAATTAAGGTAATGTCAAGAAATAATGAAAACAAATTATACAAGAACAAATATTTAATTTAAATATAAATACATGTATAAAAATGAATAACTAAGTAAAATATAATATTATTTATATTTATTCTTACACGTTTCATTTTTCTGACAGAAACAGAATGAACAACATGCAATCGCTGCTCGAACACAACAACATGAGTTTTTGATGCATGCTTTACATTGGCAGTTCGGCACAAAATCATCCATAGAGGGTAATAAAATTAAAACTTTTTTCCGAACTGTCATTATAAAGCATGCATTAAAACCTCATGTTGTTGTGTTACTTCTGTTTCTGTCAAAAAAATGAAACGTGTAAAAATAAATACAAATAATATTATATTTTACTTAGTTATTCATTTTTATACATGTATTTATATTTAAATCAAATATTTGTTCTTATCTAATTTGTTTTCATTATTTCTTGACATTACTTTAATTTTATATTTTTGAGTAATCGAAATATAATATATTATGTATGAAAAAGTCAAATGTTGATAATTGTTTTTTTCTTTGTTTAAACAATAAGTTGTTTATTTATTAGACATTAAAATTGGTTTGTAATCGCACCAATAGTTAGGTATTGGTTTAACTTTTAAATATAATGATTTTGAAAAGCCCTGGATGCGAGCGTTACTCCAACCGTGCATTGAAATAGTGCTTGAAAATATCGAAAAAGCAGTATTGGTTAAATAACGAAATAAATAGTTAACAACGTAAGACTTGAAATAATACAAATGAATATGATAGTTTTCATCTAAAAGAATAAGAGGAAACTTTCATTTTCAAAAAAAGTTGATTTTTTCCAAAGTTATTGTTAATCAAAGTTGCAAAAAAAAACGTAAAAATCAAACTTCAAAAATTCATAACTTTTGAAATATCGATTTTATGAAAAAAATGCTAAGGGGCATTTCGTCTTAAAATAGCCTAAATTTTCATAAAAAAATTATCCCGACAAAAAATAATAACAGTTTCTTATTTGTTTAAACAAATGCGTTTTAAACAATTTCACCACTTTTATCGAATTTTAACCTCGATATTCAGATTCTACAGGTCAAAATCTATAAGAAACACCTGTTTTTACCCGGGGACATATTATTGCATACGGGACGGTACCCAGCTCCTAGACTACTAGGAAGATCAGTCTTTGAATCTTTAATCGTAACTAAAAATTGTCTACTACTATTATCTAAACTCCTCGTTTCTAACACATCAGTAATATCTCTAATTCCAGAAGTTCAATGCATCTTGTCGCACCAAAAACTTCGAAGATAAGTAACACCTTAAACAAATATACGTAAACAATAAACAAATAACGCACATTATATTAATACTTTATTGTAATAATAAAATATAATAAATATACCTTTGCGGCTAAGTAATTATAGTCTGGAGCTGTTTCTATAAACATTTTAACCTGAGTCCAGGTAAAATCCAGTGCTTTCTTTGATTTATAACCTTTTGATTTTCGTTTTAAAAAAGTCTTTAATAAAGTAAATTTTTGCACATCTATATTGTGTCTTACACCTAATGTGACTGCTAATTTGGACCAGTGACTCCACAAAGTAAGTGGTTTCCATATATTTAACAATTCTTCCAAATAAACAATAAGTATATCTTCATTTATTTTAGATACTTTGTTCTTATCTTTCCACTGTAAAAATCTAGAATAAGCATATTCGTACAAAACTCTAGACTTGTTTGGTAATAAATTTTTAACAATTGCATTTCTTTCCTTTGCAAAATCTCTCTCTTCAACTATCTTATCCAACTGATCCAAATCAAAATTTTCTTCGTCAGATGAATCTTCGAAATTCATTTTTTATCTAATAAAAACAAACTAAGTAGTTTGTTTTATTACTAACTCTAGTTTTATAGTAACTATATACACTTAATTATTTATTCTGTACACAAACGCAAACATCTTATTGCGTATAACAAAAACGTATATAACAATATACCGAAAACTAACCAAAAAAAGCTCACGTGTAATACTAGTACACGTATAATACAGCTGTTAATACTGTTGTGAGGATATCCAAGATCTCAGGACGAGAAATAAAAAGTACACCGGCTCCCTAAGGTAACACATTGTAACTTTGTTAAAATAATAATAACAAGCGGCTTCCAAATCACGACTCTCTCCATACAACCGCCTCCGACGAACTTTCCGCTCGGTATGATATAAAATAGTATACGCACCGCGGGGCTAAAGGAAGCCAGCGAGTGGCTGTTGTGTGTGGCGCCCCCGCTTTGCTCGGGCCCACACTACAACAGCCACTTACTGGCTCCCTTTAGCCCCTTGGTACGTAATATACTATTTTCGGGCATCCAGACCCCTAGTTCATAGGACATTTTTTGTTTAGAAAGTCTTAAACTACCTGTTACCAAATTTTTAAGCGATTTCACCTCAGTTACTTTTCCAATGTTAATGGTGCGGGGTCCTTTATTGATTTAAAATGACCGGAATATCTTTTTCCGAAAGGTATACTAACTTTGATTTTCAAAATAGAATGAACTAGTGAAAAAGTAGTATTTTCTTTTTTATTTTTTACATTTAATATGATACCACAAAAAATCTATTTATATTAAAAATTTTTATCCATAGACTTTGCAAGAGATAGCATATAATCATACTTGTATAAATATCAGTAGCACCCTTTATCGCAAAATCCAATCATTGCGACTCCATGATAAGGTTCGATAATATTTTACCTGCGTAGCCCACCATGATAAATATTAAAAAAGAAGGTTGTTGGCCGTCACTAGATTCAGAAAAAGTATACCCAGCAGATCTTTTTTTTTATATTGCTTCGAGTGAAACCAAGAAAGATCATTAAAGATAGTTTATTGATTTAGAGTAATTTGTGTTACTTTCTTAGGGGGCTTATGAAACATGCCTAATGCTAACGTCGTAATTGTTATAACTTGTATAACGCTTTGCATTATTGCTTGTTCTTCTGGCTTATATCTTGGTCATCTTCTATTTCCAAAACTGATTTACAAAAGAATTAATACCGTAAGTAATTTTATATTTTATATTTTACTCTAGAATCATTAAGTGTATGTAAAGATATAACTATTTACATCGTTTCAGAAATTAATTTGTAATTAATTATTTATTTAAATTACCATACAGCGAATTTTATAAATTAAATTATTGTTTGAACTCTTCGATAATTAAAATTTTTTATTTGAGAAATTTTTTTTGTTGATTAACGTAAAAACTAAATATTATTTAATTTAACAAATCATCGTTTCACTATATACAAAGGTCTGTATTAAGTCTGGAGAATAAATTTCAGATAATGTTTGTGCAAAATATTGTTATCTAAGGTTATCGTAATAAAACAACACTTCATTTCTGATAATAAAACTGAATTAGCGCAGTCATAACAAAAACAGCAAACATTTCCAAACCATTCAATATATTTGCTTTCCTTTAACTTTGTTCCTTATTATAAAGCAGCAATGATACTTTAAATTGATTTTTGTTTAATACGAAAGATATAGAGGAAGCATCGCACACATTTTTGTAATAATAAAAAGAAGATAAGATAGCTTCGGAGTATATAACAATTTTTGAAAGTGAAATATGTAATAATAAAGAGATCTATTAGTATGAATTGCACATAAATTTACATATATCTGAAAGACAATACGTGAAAATATATATGAAAGCACATAACAATCTTAGTTAATCGGTAAACAAATATGAATTGATTTGACTTAGGTCATTCATATTTTGTCAATATCTATTCTTATACAAAAACATGCAACATTTCTTTCTATTTTTATATTCAATTTTCCTTAAAAAGAATATTAAAACTCTTGATTTAATCTTGAGTCAAATTTCTTTGTTATGATTACGCCAATTATTTAATATTTTCATTTGTTATTTTGATGTATTGTGTGCATGCGTATACGTGTGGATGTGGTATACGTACGGCCGCGGGAACTGTAGAATCTATAAACCTTAATAGTTTTTGCGTTTATGTCTATCAATATGTATCTATTATAACTCGAGCATGTGTTCACTGACTTACACATTTTGATATTATAAGGCTAATATTTTTAAATTTTATAAAACAACTTAAAAAACAACTAAAAAATTTATTATTTGCGTACACTATCTCATTCGAAAAATTGACAATATTTTGCTTTCTCCTGCAATATATTTCTCATAAAAAGTTATGAATTTTAATGAAAGTGTTAGTAATTAAACTTATAAAATACTTTGTGCATTAATTTGATAGAACAATAAAGTTTGAGTAAAACAAGAGTAGAAAAATCGACACTGCTTTTTACATAGGGATCATTTCTGTTAACTCCAATAACATAAAAGATAATAAAACAATAAAGTTTTAATTTAGCAATTTAATCAATGGATGTAAAAATGATCAAATTTCTAATTTTAGATCTTTTCCTTATAATAAAATTCCGCACATCGCTAACAAAATTTTTATTACCTCTTTTTGCACTGCATTATTTCATAAATAATACTTGCCAGTTAAAGACATTACATCAAATTGCAAAAAGTATTCTAATAGAATACCACTATATGTAAAGCAACAATGCGATTCAATAATCTCTATTTAGGACACTTGCAAGCAGAAAAATATCAAATACTAATTATATAATTATTTTATTGCAGCATGTTTTAATTTAAGTATTGAACAAATGTAAACTCAGTTTTTTTTATAATGTCAATAATTTAAAAACATTTGAATTACTCTGGGGAAATCAAATTGACAATTTGGGGTTCAGCAAGTAATGCATCATTGGTTTTAACTTTTACAAAGAAAATATATACAATCCATTTTTAGAAAATCATCGATTTTGTGTCAAAATATCGTGGGAGCTATCGTAATTTATGTATGAAATCATTATATGCAGTAATACTTATAAGAATAAAATGCTAGTTCTTGAAAGCTACTTTAAGTTGTTAATACTTTAGGTTTGTGTTTGTAAGTATGCAACTTTGAAATATACCTAAGTAGTATTTGAACACACTATTCTGGTAGCATTCCGCTATTTTTTTATAATAGTAGTCGGTATAGGAAGAAAGTGGTCAAGCAGCATTCTTCTAAGCATTACAATTTTAAAATTTTCAATTTCAGAATTTTTTTAGAAATGACATTAATGTTTGTTAAAAAAATATGAAGAGCAGTTATAGAATTCTTATGAAATAATTTAAACCCCGATTAGTGTTATAATGTTTATTTCAAAATTAATACGCGTTTTCTCATTAAAAATTTAGTATTGCAAAGTGAATAAGGTAAATCTTTTATTAAAACCGTGTGTGTAATATACAGATAACAAAAATCTTATCTTAAAACGTATTTCATGAATGCAAATAGCTTCTTTACCGAGCGATTTGATATCCCAGATGGTTTAATTAGAGTTTTTATCATTATCTCAACATTACCTTCGGCATGTCAAAAAATTAACTAACCGTCGGCAAAGTAGGCGTTTTTACAAGATTACAGATCGAGAAAGAGACTCCCTTGTTGCTTCATGCGATAAGAAAGTTGATGTCTCTTTAATTGTGTATGTCAAGGGTTCGGTGACCTCAGAATTTCTCTTCCCATTAGAATACGAACAAGTAAAAGAGGCACGTAGGCTCGTATTGGAGGCTCGCCGCGACGTCACACAGGCGCAAGCGTCTGTGTCGCTATGTGTACGTGCGTGATATACTCACATGTTGGCAATGCCGGCTTTCCTGACGGCGGAGCTGACCGCCTTTACAGCTGTCTGAATGCTGTTGAGGAGTTGGGTCAGATCGCCCGTTGCGCTGGGCACTTTGCGCTGCTCCGCCAGCACGAAGCGCGTCAGCGTCATGCAGTTCGAGTCGAAAGTTTGGCCCTTCGTCGTCATTTTTAAAATGTTCGACTTGCGGACTTCAGCTGAAAAAGAAAGATAAAGCGTGGCGGGTGAACTTTGCTCGATCTATTAATAGCAAAAAAATGCCGGTCATTTTATTTTTTTCCCTGTCTTTATTCGTGCGGCGTGACGGGATGATAACGGTATAGTTGATATTGAAATTGGATAACAAGTAAGCAGCAACAGTTTCATCAAGTAAAAACATGTTGCCATTTTATGTTATATAATTTCACAAAATACCTACAAAAATATATTTATTATTAAATTCTTCGTACACGTTGAAATTAAATTTTTGGAAGAGGAAGATGTTAAAATAAAAGAATTATTAATTATATTATCATTTTATTTATTATAAGAAATTCTTAAACGGAATATAAAAATTTTATTTAAAATCCATTATTAATATGTTATACGTTGTTGTACACAAGAGCTACGTATTTATTATTTAAACCGACGATAATATCTTAAGGAAATAAACTGTAATGTATAAGTAAGCCGGTCGTATTGATATTTTAGGTTATGGAATGCTATCCGATGCGATACATGATGATTTAGTAAATATTTTAGACTATTTAATACCGTTAGTATCATTAATTATAACTTTGAATAACAAAGTGCTTGAAATATAAAAATAAATTCCACAACATATGTCTTATATTTAGTAACAGAAGAATAACATTTACTACAATAGATAAAGAAAAACAATAGATCATGTAGCGATTACGAAATATTTAATACCGCCGGTATCAGTGACTGTTTACATTTCCGTTAGATAAGAGTTACCGCGCGACTCCTCAAAAAGACAGGCAATAGAAAAGAGACGTGGCTACGATCTTGAATACTCACGTAATTATCGGTGAGTGCACACCTCTCGGAATGCTAAGTGGCACGAGGAAGCTCGAGCGCAAAAAAAGATTTCGGCAGCAGCTCACCCAAACACCAGTCGCTTTCACGATCGCCTGAGAGCAACTAAAACTCGCGCTCGAGATTGCCACTGGGGGTCCACGGAGCCGAGCAGTAAAACTAGTTGACCCGTTGTTTTTAGTCTTACAGTTGCCGGCTTATCGCACGACCGGCATGTATGGCTGGCATCGAAGTCCGGCGCTTTCACGCAGCAAGCTGCCGATGCCACACCAATCGACATGGGAGTGATCTGTATTATCGTACGCTGTAGACAATTGTACAAGCGCATAAGTCAGGGGTGCGATAATAACGTTACAGCGAGATTGATTGCTCGAAATGATCTGGCGAGGTCCGGGTGTGAATTTGAATGGAAGTTTTTTGTTATTGAATGCTGCTGTGATTGAGTACCCAATTTGAGATCTAGTTATTTGAATTTATTTTATACTTTCATCATCGCGGTATTTATTAATTTTACAAATTATTTCCCTAAATATAAATAAGAATTTGAAAATATCTGCGGATATTAATTTTTAAAAAAGAAAGATACGTAATAATGTAAAATTAATAAGTATTTTCGTACTGCATCAAACGCATCATTGATGTAAATGCAATATTATCCCTCAAAATGTAAAAATTTAATTTAAAAAAATCGATAAATTTATATAAAACGGAAATTAAGCTTAAAATCATACAACATTTGTTAAACTCCAAATGGAAAAAAGAAAAGAAAAAAAATTTAATATATTTAAAAAAAAAAATAAATTCACGTGCTTGAATTTTTTTATTTCTTATATCTCAAAAACTACTTACCGAATTTTAATCAAATTTTATACAAATAGTGTCTATTATACTAAGTATACTCTAAATTTTTTGCAAATTGACAGTAGCCATTCTCGGAAAATTTCGATGAAAGAAAAACATAAAATAATTGAATCTCAAATATCTCGGAAATTTATGGATGAATATTTTTGTCCAATGTATTTCTGTACTCATCTAATATATGCAGTATATATACAAAAACACATCATCTTAACGATATAGAATATAAATTCTGTATAGAGTTCAAGAGCACAGTTGTTACATTTTTATAATTCTTTATAGGAGATTAGACAGTCCTTACATATCTGTACGGAAAAATTTTCCTGGAGGGACTACTCCAACGCCGCGCCGCTAGTAACTCTAGGAAAACTTGTCGATAGACCGCCAGCCTTTGGCACACTGAGTATGCCAATCTCACGTGATCGGACAGAAGTCGCAGTCTGTTGTTTATGCCCTAACCTAAAAATATCAACTTTTCTTATGATTATTAAGCTCTAGTAGTGTACTCATTGTATGAAACTTGTGTGTAAGGCAATCATTTATCGCATGAGATGTTTTTCACACGAGCGAAGCGAGTAATAGTAAATAATTATCTCCCACACCAACTCATAATGTGCTATTTACGCATTTACCGCTCCCGATCGATTGGTATACTCAGTGTGCCAAACTGTTAGACCCACTACAGAAATCTATGGCGCTACTGCTTCAGCAGTTGTGGTTAGATGAGTCCCGGAAATTTTTTTCCGTGTGTGGTTATATGGAAGAAGGGTACAAGTCACTTGAAAAAATGTTCGAAAAATTAAGGTTTATATTATTTTATACCACTCTAACCTCAAAATCACAACTTTGGTATGATTTTTCGGCGCTCGTGGTATAAAATACCGTTCGAAACTAGTGCGTAAGTCGATTATTTAGCTGGTGTGACTTTTTCGCACTCGCTTCGCTCGTGCAAAAAGTCGTACCAGCTAAATAATCGACTTCCCCACCTGTGTCGAAATGTACTAAAATTACCGGTCAAACGTATAGAAGACATAAAGCCGTTCTCGAGAATTAACGATATGAAGAGAGGGCTAAAACAATTTTAACCTCAAATATCTCTGAAATTCATAAACGAATTCCGAGACGAATTCGTTTACCCCAAGAACTCATACAATAAATAACATACAAACTCTACATCTCCACCAAATATCAAAGTAATTAAAACAATTTTACTCCAGTTATTGTGCAATAAAAAAAATCATTTTCAGAAATACCAAAATTTTAAATATCAAATATCTCAAAAAGTAACCATATGATCTGGATCAAATCGTACCCAGGTATTGCCTATATCGCATATAAAATAGTCTATACATTTCAAGCTGATATATGTAGCCGTCATTGAAAAATTATAAGATTTTGAAAAAAATAATCCTAAAGAATTATACAATAAATATATAAGCTCTACATCTCCACAAAAATTCAACATGATTAAACCAATTTGACTCTATTTAGTTATCGTGCGACAAAAAAAAAATGACTTTGTAAAGTACCACAATTTTAAATATCAAATATCTCAAAAAGTAATCGTACGATCTTTATGAAAATTTACACACATATTATCTATATCACATATACAATTGTCTATAAATTTAAAGCTAATACATCGAGCCGTTCTCGAAAAATTACGATTTGAAAAAAGATTTAAAAAATTTGTAATCTCAAATATCTCTGAAATTTATGGACCAATCGTTTTGCCCAAAGAACATTTAAACAAAATTTCAAAGCGATTAACCCAATTTTACTTCAGTTATCGTGCGGCATAGAAAACTCATTTTTTGCAGTTTTCAATTTTTTACTCAAAAAATAGTCGACAGAATGGATTAAAATTTTTACAGATTATAGCTAGGTATTTATATTCCGCATTAACATGATTTTTTTCAAAATATTTTCCATTTTAGTTTGTGAGTTATAACCTTTTTTTAAAAAAACACTTTTTTGTTAAAAACAAAAGAACTGTAATAGCTAATGTAACATTTTTTTTTAAATATAGGTATTTTTATACTCTTCGAACTGCTATTCCTCCGATTCAAATATTTCAATTCTATCATTAAAAAACGCAAAAATCAGTTTTGCTAAACTCGTAAATTCGAAATAAAACAAAAATGCATCAGCGAATCAAAAAATAGATTTTTTCCCGCATTCAGTAAAAAAAAAATCATAAAAAATGAGACCGGTCCGGTTAAAATCGATCGAGTATATCTTGAGATAAAGCGGTATGTATACGTACATAGACACACATCAATACAGACATTTTCTAAAATCATGTGATTCAAACTTCTAACACCTCTAATCATGTTTCTAGAGTGATTTCAAAAAACTTAAAATTTTACTATTACAAAGCTTCCTCTAGGAGGAAGAAAAACTTTGTGAAATAATCTCATCACCTAAATTTATGAATATCTATTGATGATCCGAATAATATTTAATTTTTCAAGGATACAATTACAGTTACATTTTAAACTGTATAACCGTGGTTTTGACAAGTTATCGGTTAGACGTCTAACTGGTTAACCGGTTAAGCGGAACCGTCAAACTGTACAACCCGTCATGCCACCCAGGCCAAACTGAATAAGCGTTACCTGGTTACCCAGGTAATCGGTTAATCGGTTTGAAATCCGAGCCCTGGATCTGATCTTACCGAGAACAGATCATTTTTAAGGTAGTGTGAAGTATATCTGAACTTGAGATAGAAATATCAGAATATCATCATACACGTTATATAAGTTGTTTTTACTTCGGTAGAGTTATATGGAAGAATTGAATGTTGATGGTTTTAAACGTAAAATTTGCATTCTAGAATATATAGGCTATATAATAATTTACTATGTGAAATACTTTTTTCATAGATTTTATTAGATCAATAAAAAACTGTGATCCAAACACATTTAAAAGATATATTATCGAAAGATGGAAAAAACGTACAAAAGTCACTGATTTCAAGTGAGTTAGAATTGTTTGACTTGGTTTTCTCTTGACGCTAGTCCAAACTCTGATTTTGACTTAACGAATATAAATTACCATAAACCTTATTTGTTTACCATGGTCAAATACAACAAAAATAATCAAAAAGTTATTGGAAAGTAATTACTGATGATTTACAAATAAAGCATTATATTGATGAAATTCTTTTTATTACGATTGTGCTTCATTCTTAGGATTGGACAAGATTGTGAGATCGATTAAGCTGGCATGTAGAAGTGTGGGGATCCCACAAGATAATGATAAAACCTTTATGACTGATTTTTGGTGTATCTGGCAAAAAATTATTTTCAGGTTTCCGGATAGAAATAGTATATAATAGTTTCCTCAAATATAATTCAGTAATCCTTACATTTATTTCTAATTCTAATAATTACATTCTTATATCTGAATTTATCTAAATTTAACTCCTTTGTTAAATTATTGTTGAAAATACGAACAATTAAAAAAATTATTTATCTCTATAAGTTTTATAATAATCTACTATAAATTGATGTTATTTATTACTTAAATTTTAAGTAAGTGCAACTGTTTTTTTCTCCAGGAAGCTTTTTTCTCCACGTTTTAATTCTTTTAAAACTAAAGTAAAAATCCAAATTTACTTAACATTGAATTTTTTCAAAATATGTTTAAATCTTTTCTATGAAGTTTGGATTGGCGGCTCTTCTTTTATTACGATGATGAACATGGACAAGTAAAGATTAGAAAGTTTTAGTCTATTGTATTCATTAAATGAAGAACCTATACATGCAGATCAATGATAATAACATAAATATTTGTTAAATAAAGAAATAATTTGTGACTAGATAAGTGGTGAAAGTTTATACATAATCTGCTTTAATAAGAATGTTATCTTCTGCACACATAAATGCATGTGTGGCAATGATTATATTGGTATATTATTTTTAATTATCAGTTACGCATTTAGGCCGTAGATTGGTATTCCAAGATTATAGATTATAACTCATTCAAGATATTATAAGATAAGTAAAAGAAAATCGAATCTCTTCTTTTAATTGCCAGTATAACGTTAACAGTAGCGTGCTTTGACAAGTAGGCCTGAAGTGCAGGGGCTACTTGATCAAAATTTTTTGGTATAACACTTTTGTTAAAAGTCCAAATTCTTTAGATTATAATAATTCGTACTAATTTTGAAAAAAATTTGTATTTATGAAATAATATTACTTATAAATAAAATAATTAAAAATGTCACGACGTATTTTTCAATATTCATGTGTTATACTTGGATTCCTTATGGCAGCAGTTGGATTAGTGTTAGGATTTTATGTATTTCCAAAAATATTACATTCCAAGATTGACGATGTAAGTAACCGCTTTTAAAACTGTAAATTTTTATTATTAAAACCTTTAAAAATGCGAAAAGATTAAAAATGATGCAATTTTTTTTATATTTTCACCACTATAATGTTACCATATATTATAAATTAATGTTTTTATTATTAAATAAATCAGAAAGCAAAATGAGGGAATTCGTTCTTATCAATGACTGTAGATAATTGTGTTTCGGCTATTAAAGACGTTTGCCAAGTTCTTTTAAAATATAACAAAATTCTGAAACAATATATTATATTATCCTTAATATAAAGAAAATATTTCATGAATTTTTTCTTAATTTTTACTATTTTATGATCTACCAAGTTGAATGAGAATAAAAGGAATTTAACACGTGTTCTTATGACGAGTAAAACTCAAGTTAAACTGTTTCCTTACACTGTTATATATAGCAACATTAGTTATTGTAAATACAAGTATAGTTTTAATGCTTTACCCATGATATTTATGAATCACTAGCCACATCACGCGCGCTTCGCCGCATAATTTTTATTTACTACATACTTCTAATTTTAAATTTTAAATTTGCTAAATAAAGTTTCAACTTCTTATATTTTATTAATTAATACTTATATTAATTCTTATGTTTGAATTACGTCACTTTTGCAATTACTTCTTATATTTCAATTATATTATATATAATTAATTTTAATAACACCATTTTACATACAAAATTTTTAAGGTTACAATTTTGAGAGTACACATATTTTTAGGTTAGACATTTTATCATACGTCTTTTTAAGTCGTAGAACACACTCGTCAGGCATTCGAGAATATACGAAATTACGAATAAGTCAATTACAAACATTCTATTTCGGTTTCACTTTTCCGTCATCATTTTTTAAAAAGAGGGTATAACTAGAAAATTAAGTAATATCTATGCATTAATATCCAATAAAATGATTTTGTTAATCAAAGTTCATAAAAATACTTACTTTTATAATATCAATAAATTTTCGAAACTAAAATCATCAAAATTATTTTTAGACGTATTTTCAGGACTTGATTTTTTACTTCTGTATACTATCAGTTATTTTCTCGATTATATGCAAAACAAAAAAATCAATTTTATTAATATTAGTTGTTTATAGATACTATTTATAAGCAGTAGGATATCCAATCTTATTCGAATACTCGGTAATATCGGAATTAAAAAAAATAGTTAGGAAGGTCACTGCCATACCTGAATCGTTATTTTATTTATTCGAAGTCCTGTAAACAATAAGTGGTTTCAATTCAAGTGATTACATTCAGTTGTTAAAATTTGAAATTGAAAATTTTTATTGTTGAATATAACCAGATAGATAATGTGTAAACCTAAATTTAAAAAAATCTTATGTGCAATGAGTTTTTCTCCGTGTACTGTTTACAAAGCTCATAATTGCAAAGGGCAATAACGAGCTGTTCTACAAAAGTTTATGGAATCAGTAGAAAAAAATTATTATTAAATTATTATTACTATTCTGAATGAAAAACTTAAATTCTTTGCTTTATTTTACCTAAAAAATACGTGCATTAAAAACAACTGTTAGATATATTGTGGTTTTCTTAATTCTTTATTTCTAATTCTAATGTGGTCTTCAATTCGTATTATTTTTTCAATATGTATAACTTAAAACTTTCTTATTATGATAATATCATTCAATTGATAGGTGTTGTTAATATGTTTGGACTTTGGATATTTCAATTTCAACGCGAATGATATTATGTGCATCATCTTGTATCATCTAGAAAATACTCTAACGTACCGCGTTTTGATAAAAATCATGCACTATCAAGGAAATTAATAGTATCAACTGTTTTGATAAACAAAATAATTTTTCTATTAAGTTGAAATTTAAACACGATTAAACACATTTGATTTTTTAAATTATCTTAATTTTTCAATTATTTTCCAGTCAGTAAAATTAGTTAACGGATCAGATGCCTTTAAACGATGGGAAACGTTACCACTTCCCTTACACTTCAAAGTGTATTTTTTTAATATTACTAATCCTGACGAAGTGCAAAATGGAGCAAAACCTATAGTAAACGAAGTTGGTCCATACGTATATGAGTGAGATAAATTTTATAATAGAAAACTACTTAGCCTTTTACAAATTCAATAATATTTTCTTTTTAGTGAAGTGAGACGTAAATATGATATTAAAAAAAATAACGAAACTCTTTCTTATTATCAAAACCAGACATTTACTTTCAATGCTGCAGCATCCAAACCTCATAAGGAAGATGATGTTATTACCGTCGCTCACTTGCCATTAATGGTAATTTTGTTTACAATATTAATGCTATTTTTATTTAACTTATCACTAACTTTTACTTGTAAATTCTTTACACTTACTTGTATAGAACAATTTTACAAGAAAATTTACAATTTTTAATTTTAGAAGACTAATTTTCACGCGCGCGTGTGATCCTGCGCGCGGCAACAAACTAACAATCTGAGTTTCGGTCTATATTCTGAAATAGTATTGACAAATCAGCACATGAATTTAAATATAACAATCTCTTAGTCTTTTATTAGAGATTTATCGTTATGTTTTTTTATAGATGAATCATTTTGTTGATAAATAAACTTATCCATTTTTTAGGCTATAGCTACCATAATGGAAAAAAGAGGATCATCCGCACTTAACATGCTAAGTCAAGTGATAAACGACTTATTTTATAATCCTAAGAATCTCTTCTTAAAAACTACGCCTAGAGATTTTTTATTCGATGGAGTGTATATTGGATGTGATAAAGAAAATAATCCTAATATGGGGATCTTAAAATTTGTTTGTAGACAAATACGACGACAAGCGCCAATTCAATTGGAAAAACTCAATGACGGTCGGATTAAATTTTCATTGCTTAGTTACGTAAGTTTATTTATCACTTGATATAAATCGTAAATACAAAATTTATACTATAATTCATACTATATTTTGTACTATATTGTAATAAAAAACGGTGTTTCATAGAAAAATAATACCCATGATGGACATTACAAAACTAACAGCGGCGTCCAAGATATTAATCTTTTAGGTGAAATTCTTGAGTGGAATGATTCTCCTAAAATTACAAAAATATGGCCAGAAAACAGTACTTGCAATAATATTTTTGGAACTGATACAACAATTTTTCCACCTCATCGAACGCAGCAGTCGCAAATTAATGTTTTTCAATCAGATATTTGCAGGTACCATATATCATAATGGTTTCGAAAATATTTAGATGCTTATTTTTAGTAATAGTGATATTAAAATTTATATTTTCGAATACAAAGATTTATTAAATGTTAGGAAGAACGATTCTCCTATAGCAAAAATTCAATTCACTATTTTATTAACTAATAATATTTTATATTCATTTGAATAATACTTTTGATTCTAACATTTTCAATATTTTAAATATAAATATATATAATAATCTGTTTCCTATTAATTTAAATAATTGATTTTATAAAAACTGACATTGCATTTAAAATAATTGAAAATCTTGTATAAAATATTTTTAGATCTATACATCTTCATTACAACAAAGAGATTGAGTACCGGGATATTGCAGGATTGAGATACATAGTTCAAAGTGATATGCTAATGTCAGGGACCAACCATTCATCGAACAAATGTTTTTGTTTAAAGGAAACAAAAGGAATTACTGATGACGAGGGGTGTCTTTTAGATGGTGCCATGGAGTTGTCGAAATGTCATAGTTAGTTAATATAGTTATATTATTATTAAAATTCTGCTTGAATTGTATTACAATTTTTGCGATTGCATTATTAATATATCATTTATTAGTAGTTTTTTTATTTAAAGTATTGTTATCTTTTTCAAATTATCTAAAGATTTCGTGTTAGTTTCTTGTAAATTAAAAAAAAAAAACGGCATAAATAATAATAATTTTAATAACAACAATAATAATACGCTTCTGCTATTTGTACATCGGATAAAGTATATGCGCATATAACAGGATATCATTTCTCTAATCTGATGTCAATTAAATCAAAACAAATATTAAGGTGGATTATTTTGAAATTTATACTCTAAATGAATGGACTTCACATCTGACATACAAATAGTAAGAGCCACAATAAAAAAAATCATAAAAATAATAATAATTTTTTTTATTCTTGGGATTGGAGAGTGCATTAACGTACCATAGGGGAGACATGCGCGCCTCAATATCCAAAGTGTAGAACTCGGATCCTCCAGCTTTTTCGAACTCTATGAAGTCGACGAGCCTGGAGGGAGAATACCGACTAAACTTGCACCTCCGTAACCTGGACTGTATTTCCCGCCTTGGCAGTCTATTTGGATTACTTCAGCACGGTGTCCCTAAATCCCACGGAAGGAATTCTCCTACGTCTAACGATCTTACTCTACTTTTCGGCATACTTGGCTTACCTACACTGTTAAAAAACTTCCATATATTGTGATAGATGTATTGTATAGATATATTGTGTTTCTAAATGTACACATCGTATACCTATATAGGTATATGGAAATTTTCTGACAGTGGACGTTTTATTCATTTTCACAACGTTCATATCACGCTCGATACACTAATGTACTCGACAAGGTACTTTTCACCTTTGTCCCACGGAGAATGCTTTATGAAAATCGTGCGCCTGCGTCCCAATCTACTTGCTTCTTAGACATTGCACCAAGTATTATATCCCAGCAGATGTTATACGCCCGCCCGTGCGCTCTAATTCGTTTCTTTTATCTGCCCATCTATTGCAGACCAAAAACGTGCAGTTTATATTGATGACCACGTTGATGACTCTCATCAATTCGATCATTTTTATCCGTTTATGCGTTAGCAGTACTACTATCTTCGATTTATGTATGGCTAGATGTAAACTGTGCTGCCGCAGCTATTCAAGTGTAAGTCACGTAGCCGCATTTAGCTTCCATTGCACTTCCTTTAGATTCCGGTAGGCGTTGTAGTTCGAGAATCCGATCATAATCTATATTCCAGATGTGTGGGCGTAGCACTAAACCTTGGACCGCGCCTGCTGTCACTTTTTTGGACCTACTCTAGAGTATCGTAGTACAGCACTCTTTATCTAAGATGAGTGAAAAGTCGCTCACTGTTGCAAATAAGTGAAAAAATCTATTACTGACAAAAAAGCTTTGGAAAAATTACTATACTGTCTAGTAAAGCTACTACAGACTGCAAAAACCCAAAAAATTACCATACTTTACAGTAAATTTTACAATACAGTATAGTAAATTTTCCTATACTTCTAGTAAAATTTCTTATAAAGTACGGTAATCTTTGGGGCTTTAGAAGACAGTATGGTAATTTTTACAACTATTAATAATTTTTTCTAAACTTTTTTCCCAGTGTCTCGTCTCGTTCTCTTGGGGCGATAATGGGGCACAGCTCGTCAACGATGTTGTCAATTGCATACGCGTCATGTATAACACTCGAAGACCAAAGCCTGGCTATTTGATATTTTTTCCCTCAGTCATCTGTATTTATTTCTTCGGCAAGTAGTTTATAATTTGCTACTTTACTTCTATTTATCGCCCACTGTAGCGCATGTATCACGTGGCCCAAGCATTTACGCGCATTATCTTTGAGGAAAGTCTAGTTTTGCCCTAAACGCGTCACGATAAAGACGTAGCTCGTTCCAGACTCTTGTCCCTTAAGTGGGACATTCTCGGGCTTTACAACTGACATGGCAGCCGTTCCTGTGTTGTTTGGAAACCATGTACGTCCTGTCGCGTTTACATACTGTTCGCTCAAGAGTAACAAATTGGCACTATGCTCTATCTGCATTTGTCGGAGCACATCGTTAGCTAATTTACTCCTGTGTAGATTACCCTGATCTAACCTAATCACTATCCGGCAGTAGTTTTTTTATTCCTTTGTACCTTTCAAAATGCCCGGCGTTTTGACGGACCTAACATAATATGATCTTGCTCGATCGCGGATACCTTAAGTTGAGTATACAGAACAAAGTGGGGTTGATTTCTGCGGGCCATTGTAAAGTGACCTTGCTTCCGCACTTGACCCCAGCTTGTGATAGGCCTACCGTTTGTACTCTCTTGTCTGGTGTTAGAAACCAAGGCATCTAAAGCATCTTATCAACGAGATCCTACGTCGGATCCTACACATTATTCAGCCGACTTTAAGTTTCGCCGTCCTGACCAATTTGATAGCATCAGTTTTTGGTAATGATGCTATCTGTTGGCCCCTCCTCTTAGCTCGAGTCTTGCGGACCATGTAGTGACCCCTTTACACCTGCCTTCACTAGTGCTTCTTTAACCTCCTGCTCTGTCGTGTACGCGAGTATGTCCCACATGTACAATTCTTCTGAAAATTTCCCCTAATTTGGTTATAAAAACGACGAAAAAAATGTTCCAAAGTTTTTTCGTGTGTTGTGTGGTCTGTAGAACAAGAAAAAACTTATTGCAGAGGTGTACCTCAAATTTTTTTTTTCGTGGTTTTTATGACCGAATTAGGGGAAATTATCAGGAGAATTGCACATATATCTATGGTAATTACAGGTATGCGTGCCTAATTCATTTCTCTGACTGCCTTGTTAAACTCAGCCTTTTTCTCCATTGAGTTCAGTTCTAGGAGCCCTCCTTCCTCTCTTGTTCAACGTCCAGACCGCAATGCGGTTTTAGTTCGTAGCCACTTTCTCGATTTCGGTCGGAGCAACTTGGCGATCTTTTTTCTGCTTTATATCTGTTTTGGCTTTTCTTCTTCCCTCCACTGCACCATGAATTATCCCTGGTCCGTAAACTGGGCCACTGGCATCATCGGTTTCTCCATGTCGTCATCTGATATCATCAGCTGCTTCGGTACTAGCAGCTGGGGTCAACGAGTTTTGCCGGCGTAATTACTTCATCTACCTATCATTTTACCTTTGTTCTTGAGATTCTCTTCTACTTTGATAAAAAGTTGGCCAATACCTTCGCAGCCTTATTACATATGGCTGTCGTATCTTCTAAAGCAGTCAGGAACGCTCCTATTTGAGTTATGCCTTGTTTTACATATCGTTTCTAATCAAACGCACAGTCATCCCTTCATCTGGCGTGGCATTTCCTCTCCTTTCTTGGCTGTTATCGATTTTCATACTAATTTTCACAAGTTTTCGTTCGCATGTGCGCGACAACTACCTATGATCTCCTTGTCTATGATAGCAGCTGGTACGCGGAGAGAATTTTTGCATAAAAATTACCCTGTCAGTTTGGTAAACCTGGAACAATTGAAGCGATTAGAAAAAGTTACCGTGACAGTCCGGTAAAAATTATGAGAATTTCGCTGTAATTTTTCTCGAACTGTCACAGTAATTTTTTCCATCTGCTTCACAATTGAAGTTTGTTCCAGGTTTACCAAACTGTCACGGTAATTTTTACGCGAAAATTCTCTCCATATATGTCTCTAACAGATGACTGTGGGTGATACCAGACCGGGAGCATCACCACTGGATATAGCACTTCATGCCGCACTAGCTCACCTCAACTCTTTCGAACTTTGCATATGCTAGCCTTGGAGTGCCACTCTCTAGAGAGTTTCCGGTAAGCTCGCGTGACAAGTTGCATTCGCTTGCTGTTTTGAGGCATTACCCCATAAAATCATTATTGAATGGTTCTGGGCAAGTCCCTATAAAAAAAAATCAGCTGATTTATCATCTCAAAACGTCATCTGAAATTTTTTCAGAGTGCTGCCAAAAGCTTACGAAATTTAAAAATCATCTTCTTCAGCATTGGAAACAGTCTGTTAGCATGTTTTACCCCCTAAATGAGTTCAAAAATGGATATTTAAAGGCATTTTAAACAATATTGCAATTTTTACAAATTTTGTACATGATAAATCAGTTAATAAATCAGCTGATTTTTTTTATAGAAGATACATTGGCCTTAGGCTTGCTTCTCCTCTCCATGATCTTCTTTTAACAGCCTGTGAATCACATCGCATGTCAAATACGGCGGCTAGTTTTGGTCCACCACAGGTGTTTTTAATTTCCCGCCGGAGAGCCGGCGGGTGCTTCCCTATCCGCCACCTGAGGAGGTACTCGATACAGTACCAACGAATATAGACGTGCATAGAACAACACTTCTTAAAAAATTTTTCGATGAAGACGTTGAATTACATCTACATCGTACTACATGTATAGTACGAGATAGGTTTTCCGATGTAATCTCTGGGTATCATTTATAGTTTAGTACCTACAGATTTTACATGTTTATCCACTCGCCTATAAGAAGTACGCTTCTATATGCGTCTATATTCTTTGGCGGTACTAGTAAACTCGACACGGAAATAATAATAATTTTTTTTTATCTGTGGAGTTGGAGAATGCATTAGTAGCGCTTTCTTCGTGACCTGGTATTCGGTACATCAAAGGGTAACTTCCACCAGCGCTTCGTAGCTTTAGTTGCTTTCCTGCGGCACTGAGTTGCTGTTCGCCTAGTTTCGCGATTTTGTCCGTCCACCAATATGCAGCCTATCTCTTTCCTGCCGCTTTTTTTAGCGGCATCGATGCTTCGCATACCCGGTGTACAACATACATCCTCTCGTCCGAAATCTCTTCCGCTGACCAGTGGTTGCGTCCTAATCTTTTCATTTCGTCGTACCCATTACATATCATCAGGCTGAATACGTCCGTATTCAGCTTAGCGGGATTAAACTTGAATTTTTTGGTACCGGCTGTCGATCTCGGGACTGCCGTTGTACCGAGAATGAGATATACTGATGGTCGCTTGCGATAAAGCCCTCCAGCACCCTCCAGTTTTTTATTCTACAAGTTAGTCCGTCCGATGCTAGTGGGGCATTGATAATCGTCTGTCTATACCCTGGTCTTTAAGCACAGTGAGTCCAGTTCTGGCTGTCATCTCTACTATAGCCTTACCTCTCGAGTCCGTATCCTCATCCCATTCAGCGGCTTTCGCGTTTAGGTCACCTCCCACGACTACGTGCCCCTACCATTCCCAAATGTCATCCTCAAGCGCGCATACTTTCGCCCTAAACGCTTCGCGGTTTTCGCTTGGGATTAAGTAGCAGCTGAAGTATGTTACCCCCCTGCTTTTAATCCAGGCGTACCCTGTTCCCCGTCCTTTTTTCTCAACCGGCACCCTCCCAAGGTTCGCGATCCAGATGGGAAATAATAATAATAATAATAATAATAATAATAATAATAATAATAATAATAATAATAATAATAATAATAATAATAGTAATAATTATGGTAAAATTATAATAATAAATCATTTTTGTTAAACTTTTTTCATAAAAAACTTTATTTTTTAGATGCTCCTGTAGTCTTAACATTCCCTCATTTTTATATGGCACATAAAAAGTACAGTGATACTGTTGACGGCTTTCATCCTGATCCCTCGAAACACGAAATATTTGTCGATATAGAACCTGTAAGTACAATAATAAAGAATACTTCATGTTATTATGTTTGATTATAGATTTGAAATATTAATTGTTTATATGTTTGATAGTTATAAAAAAATAATTTTGATGATACTAAATTTAATTATTAATTAATTTCGATATTGAAATCGAAACTAAATAATAAAGCCCTTCGATCGGTGAACACTAATCGTTTTGAGTGATTTAACTACTTAAAACTAAATAGTATGACTGTAGATACTTGAATGAAATGACTTACTTTCCTTTAAATACATTATCCCAGTAATATAGTATGAAATTTATAGTCTATCGGTTAAACAGATTTCTGTATTACTAACTGCGAGAAGTTTTGGAAGAATTGACTTGATTTATCATAAGATAATTTGTATACATTCTGGGTCACTTGTGCCATCTGTTAGAACTATCTATAAGCTGAATATAATTCAAATTGATTTACTCCTTACCTTGATGATAGAAATGCTAACCAACGGTTGGCGAACCGTTCGGCAATTTTTAAATTAAAAGTCACATTATGTTGCTATTGTCGACGAAGAATAACTATTTATACGTGTGGAAATATTATATTGTAGATGCTTTAAGGGGGTGCCATAGTCGTACCGTTACCGACCGAGAAATTCACACAGTTTCAAGCTGATTAAAAATAAAATACGTAAAATCACAAAAAAACAAGAGAACACTTCGCTGCGGTTTTGAACGTTCTATCACCTAGTAAAAGTTTGAAGCCGAAATATTAAGTGGTTTTTGCAAAAACTTTGAACAAAACAAAATTCGGTTTCGTTCAAAGTTTTTGCAAAAACAACTTGATATTTCGACTCCAAACTTTTACTGGATGATAGAACGTTCAAAACCGCAGCGAAGTGTTCTCTTGATTTTTTGTGATTCGACGTATTTTATTTTTAATCAGTTTGAAACTGTGTGAATTGCTCGGTCGGTAATGGTAGGACTATGGAACCCCGTTAATATATAGTGATAGTTTTAAATAGTTTTAATTAAATTTCGATGTTAATTTTAAGTAGAAATGCTTCCATTTGATTAACATGTTAATCAATGAAGTTGGTCTATTTTCTACCAGGGTAATCTCTTCTATTTTTCCACTAATTTTCTTGTTGACGTAAATTTTTAAAATTACTAAATTAAATTGATATTTCTTTTTCAGAAAAGCGGTACAGTATTACGAGGAAATAAACGAGTTCAATTTAATATTTTTTACCGAAAAATTGATGGTGTCACTTTGACTCAGAATCTCAAGGATTCGTTGATGCCAATTGTTTGGGTTGAAGAGGTATAGGATATATTCAAATTAAAAATGCTAATAATTGTCCTTATTAAATATTGATTTGTTTTCAGGGTGTGGAATTAAATGATGAAAATATTAATTTATTATACGATAATCTCTTCAAACCGATAACTATTCTTAATGGAATTTACTGGGGGTTGATTGGACTTGGTTTAGCAATTGGTCTTATTGGTATGGTTTGGTGTATGCTTTGTGCTCAGCCTAAACCTAAAAATTCGTTTTAAAAAAGTCATTTTGTGCCCAACACATTATTTGTCTTGATAATGCTTCGAAGTTTGTATAATTTTTTATAAATTCTATTCCTTTTGTATCATACATTGTACATACATCCTTTATACTGTTTTAATAATTTTTGCAATAAAAAATGAAAAAAGAAAATATAATTACTTTAAATATAAGGCTGTACAAAAAAAAACAGTAAAAAGAACCAATACAAGGAACTAGACCTGGCAGCCAATAGCAATTCTTTTGATCAAACATGTAAGATATAAGTTTTTGTTCGTTTTCTATCAGACCTTATTTCTTGTATTTTGGTTTGGTTTTTATTTTTTATGGGCCTTCTTAATGTTAAATCGACGTTTTATTACTATTATAATATAATTGATTATTCCTTCAATTGATAAAATAATATTGTCTGCTTCGGCTGAAAATAATGCAGACGGGGGGGATTTGGGAAATAAAAATTGAGAACGATTAAGTAGCGGTTAGGGTCTGGAAAGGATTGTCAGCCCAGTGGCGTAAATGGTAGCGTAGCTGCCCGGTAAGCAGAAGGTTGTCGGTTCGATCCCAGCCTGGGCCGTTATTTTTTTGTTCTCATTTTTTATCTTATACGTTTACCTTCCCTTTCCATAATTTTCAAACGGCAATGACGTGGGACGGATCCGTCTGCCGTGATTCCTGATCCGTACCTAATGTTGGTGACGGATAAGTGCCGTACGAGGCATGTAACGCTGAACTGTATGAGGGCCGGATGATTTTACCTATCGATATCCGTACGTCCGGTAAAACATATGGCTCTGATCCGTCCCTCATTTGGGCAACACGCGGCTTATTGTCTTTAAATAATCTTCGTACTTTTTTATTTAGGTCTCAGGACGCTTCTAATACGTAATCTAAGTGTTCGCGGTAGTCGATGACACTGTCTTTAAGTGGTGTGTTCTGTAAATTTTTGCCTCTAGGTGTTAGAACCCATCAAATATGTAGTGTAGGTGTTCTTGGTAGCCAATGATGGAGTCTAGATGGTGCACTCTGTAGTTTTTGGCCTCTAGCTGTCGAACCGCATCCAACGTTTGATGTTGGTGTTCGGGGTAGCTGATGACGGAGTCTGGGTGGTGCGCACCGAAGGTTTATGCCTCTAGGTGTTGAAACTCATCAAATGCGTGGTCTATGCATCCAGGGTGGCCGATGACGGAGTCTACGTTGTGCGCTCCGTAATTTTTTGCGTCTAGGTGTCGGAATGCATTCAATGCGTGGCCGAAGTGGTTGAGGTAGCCAGTGACGGTGTCTAGGTGATGCGTTCCGTAGTTTTCATTGCCCTCCACATTTTTCGATGCATTCCAACACCTAGAAACAAAATACTACGAAGCGCGCCACCTAGACTCCATCACCGGCCACTCCGATCACCTAGACCCCGCATTCGATGCGTTCCAATACCTTCAGGCAAAAAACCATGGAGCGCACCACCTCGACTTCACCATCGGTCACCCCGAACACCCAGACCACGCATTCGATTCATTTCGATATCTAGACGTAAAAAACTACGGAGTGCACCACCTAGACTCCATCATTGGCTACCCCAATGACCTAGACCACGCATTCGATGCGTTCCAACACCTATAGAGGTAAGAAACTATGGAGCGCACCACCTAAAATTCACCATCGGCCAACTCGCACACCTAAATCACGAATTAGATGCATTTATAACGGAAAAATGACACGTACCTTATCCGGAAAATATCACGGCGTTATACCGCCCTGGATAAGGCTTATTGTAAGTGAGTTTATCGTACGGCAGAAACGCAAGTACCTTACAATAAAAGCGTTACATGCCGCGTGAGGACCTTGCATGGCATACGCCATCCGGCCCGTGTGATACCTACGGCACGCCGTATATCATTTCTACTCGGACATATCCTTTAAAAATTCTTGACTGCACTTTAATTATTATAATATTGTGCATAATTCTTTGACTGCTATTTATTGTGTCAAATAGCTTCTAAAAAATTTAAATATGTATTTAAACACATATATAGAAAAAAAAGTGATTGATAAGTTAGTTAGCTTCCTTATCTATTATCTTTCACCCTGAATAGCCGTTAGATTCGCTTATTAAAATAATTGATTATTATTCAAAATTTTTATTTAGTTACTGTTGCAGTATATAATAATATTATCTATGACATTCTTATTATATCCAGATTATATATAATATATTTAACAGATGTAGTATTGTTTATTTAAAATTAATTATTAATATATGTTACATCAAATTTCAATATTTAATATAGTTTAGATAAATATGTAATAAGAAAAATCGGTTTATAATTATGCATATAAAAAAATGCCTATTAAAAAAACGCGCCGTCCGAAGTAAATTGAAACAATATGTTAAAAAAATGAGCTGGAACCTATAAACAGTTAGATTTTACTCGTTGTTAATTAATTATTTCAAAATTTATCAATGGTGGATCTTTAGATAATTATTCAAGAAACAAAGTAGTATGACTATTTCTTTAATGAACAATATCTGCATTAACCTACTTCTTTAACATTTATAATCCCTCACATTATCAGATTTTATGGAAGTAAAATAAAAATTATTTTCTACAAAGTCTGTATCTTGGGATATAACTACCTCAAACGTGATTCACTTTTATTTGCGCGTAAATTCCAGAGAAATTAAAATTCATATAGGTATGTAATAAAAAATGCCCACATTTACTCATAATGTTTGACAGTAGTTTAAATAGACTCAATAATATATTAGTGAGTAATTAAATACTATTATCTTTTTTGAAAAGTGAATAAATTCATTCATATGAATAGAAATTTTTTGTTAGTTTTAATGATTCAATATTCTGATTCACAAAATTTGTATACATATTTGTCGAATTCCTGAGTTAGTAACACGTTATATACACGGAGAGAAATTTTGTAGTGAAAATTACAAATATTCGAGACAAAATTACCAGTTTCTATGGTAATGGATGGACAGACTGACAATTTCAAACTTTTTACCAAAGTGCCTTGGTAAAATTTTTTTTTAGTTAATTTAAATTTAAAAAATTAACTTTTTTTATCCATATTGATGGATATATAGTATTTTAATATAGAAATAGAAACAGAAACAATGATGAAAAAACATTAAACTGAAAAAAAATTTTTACGGAAGCGGGATTCGATCCGACGATCTTTGGGTTGAGAGTCCGACGTTCTACCGACTGCGCCACAGAAGCTGTTACCAACAGTCATTTGAATCGCCGTTATTACTTACTGAAAATATGTGTATTGTTTTCATTTTAACGTCGCGCACGCCTCTAGTATCAATCTTCTGAAACACAATAATGCGCAGTGCGCATGCGCGAGTACACAAATACCAGGTTATTTGGTTAAATTTATCAGTTTTCTTAGTAAAAATTCTTAGGTTACCTTGTAAAAATGACTAGATCTCAATTTTTACCAGTGTTTCTGGTAATTTTTATTCAGATAATTTGGTATTTTTTTAAAGTGGTTATGGTAGTTTTCCTTGGGAAACTTATAAATTGTATTAGAAACCTGGGAATAACACGGCTTTTGACAGTCTGTCCATGCGCTACCAAGGCACCTTGGTAATTTTTACTCTAAAATTTCTCTCCGTGTATTTAAAACACATGTTGTAATCAATCTGTTGTAAGTATATAGAAATAAATTTCAGTGAGTCAAGCATAATTGAGTCTCAGTGTTCAATACAGTTAAACAATCCTTTAAAAAGAAATTTAGTATACCGTTTTGATAATTTGATTGGGTGTTTTACAATATAAAATAACTAAGGACCACCATTTTTACTGTTTAATAATCATCAAAATCGTTCAATACCCCTGGATCCATAAGCAGATTTTCTGAATTGTAGTTTAAAATAAATTTACTTTTTTTTTAAATCTATTATTCTTTTATATAATTTCAGTGTTCAAGAATATATCGATCAATTCGCGGAGGGAATTATCGAATCTCGAACTCGAATCACGAATAAACAAAAAACGAAGCGTGGCGCGCGTAACGCGCTAATTAACGCTAGTTCCTTTATATAACTTAAGTGTTCGAGAATATCCTTTATATAATTTGTGCGATCGAGAATATATCGATCGATTCGCAGGGCGAATTATCGAATCCTTTATATAATTTGATCGTTCGAGAATATATCGATCTATACGCAGAGCGAATTATCGAATCTCGAACTCGAACCTCGTATGAAGAAAAACAAAAGACAAAGAGTGGCACGCGCTAATTAACGCTAGTCCTTTAATATAATTTAAGCGTTCGAGAATATATCGATCTATTCGCAGAGCGAATTATCGAACAAAAGTCGAAGGGTGGCGCATGTAGCGCGCTAATTAACGCTGGTAGATATATCTGTGGCTTCCAGGAATAACGACTTAACTCACTTGTACGTGTTTTCGAGAAATCGACGTTTTAAAATTTCTGTCATGACACTTCATATGTAAGATCGAAATGCGCGAGATGAGTCATAACAATGTAGACATTTACAAAGGTATCGAATATCTTTCACACCCCACTATCAGCTGCTAGAATATATTTTTATTCTTTGTATAAACAAACAAAACAATTCAGTTAAGTCGTTATTCCGGTAACTGTGCAGTTAAGCGGTTTAGGGAAATTGTTTAAATAAGATAAATAACATAGTTATTTCTATACTTAAAACATAGAATACGAATTCTTTTTTAAATATTCATTCCCACTCATGCGTCTCCCAACGGAATATGCGTGAAGTCAACGGAATTCGGTAAACCGAATACTGAACGTTATTCGGTTATTGATTATGCACACTCATACTATCGCCTGGCAATTAAAGCTGTTGTGTTACCTTCTATTATCTATTGCCTTTGATCTTTGTTGCTATAAAAATAGGTATGTCATAATCTATTTATTGTATAGTATAATTTCAAAACGGTGCTTTTAATTAAATATAAATATTCAGTTAAGGTAGCTCCGGCGCGATATATATGTATATAAATATACAAATTTTTTATGACGCTTTCTTCACATGTTATAATTTGAGAAACAATATAGTCTGAAACAAGGGTTCTTGAAGTAACAAAAAAAAAATTTTTCAAAGAAATTTGAATATTGTTCAAGAAGATATCGCCAATTGAAAAAAAATCAACAAAACCCATAAATCTTTTTCATTTTTCATCCGATTTTAATTTGCAAGGTCTCACTTTATTCCTTGTTCAATTTCAAGGGGTGCTAGCGATATAAAAATTGGAAAATTTTCAAAAACTGCTAAGTTATAAGCAATTGTTTCTAGTTATGTGATTGAATTTTATAAATAATTGCTTATAACTTTGCAAGTTTTGAAAATTTTCCAATTTTTATATTGCTACCACCCCCTCAAATTGAACAAGGAATAAAATGAAACCTTGCAAAGTAAAATCGGATGAAAAATGAAAAAGATTTATGGGTTTTGTTGATTCTTTTTTCAATTGGCGATATCTTCTTGAACAATATTCAAATTTCTTTGAAAAAAATTTTTTTTGTTACTTCAAGAACCCTTGTTTCATATTATATTGTTTCTCAAATTATAACATGTGAAGTAAGCATCGTAAAAAATTTGTGTATGTGTGTGTGTGTATATATATATATCGCGACGAAGCCACCTTAAGTGATTTTTCCGGGTTCAGGTGCAGTTAAGTGGTTATGCACTTAGCTGATATTTGCTTTTTGAACGCGTTTCAGATTTCCGGACCAAGTCTACACGAAAAAGGGTAGTTAGAAGGTATAAATTCCGGTGCTAACTCCATTTTGGCCCTCAAGTGGATTAAGTCGTTATTCCTGGAAGCCACAGATATAATAATCCCGTTTAATCATGTCCGTTTACCTTATATTAGTGTAAAATTCTCGATGGCTGATGCTCACTTACTAGGAAAGTGCACATTCTCCCTTTATTAAAGATATGGGCCATCTAATCTCAAATATGCTTTATTTTATTAAAAAATTGTATCTCTTTTATTGACTGCCACTTTGCAAGTATTTATATCGTGGGACCGACCAAAAAAGACTGAGGAAGCTAAAAATCGAATGAGAAAGCTAAAATTTAGGCTTTTTTCGCTAAAAAATAGTATTTCCTTAGGAAAATATGTTTGGAAATACAACTCATAAAATCCTTAAAAAACAAGAAAAATTTTCAAACGCTTTTTTGTTCTATAGCTTTAATTGGTTTTAATTTTCTGAGAAATTAAAATTTCCAACGAAAGATAACTTAAATTTTAGCTTTCTCTGACTACTTTTAGAATGTTTTTTTGGTAATTTTTAAAACATGAATACTTCATTAAGTGACAGTCAAAAAAAGAGACTAATTTTTTTTATTTAATATTATTTAAAATTCGGTTCTATATGGCCCTGCGTCTCAGAACCCTGGTCGCAATACCGTCGAGATCACGGCGATTCACCGTTCACAATCGGAGGAGGTTATCTGCTGATACTCCGATTCCTACCCCCCCCCCCTCCCCGCATGATATAATCGCCGGATAATGTAATATATGACTCGTTCCGTGGTGATGTTAGATCACCCGTTGTATATCGGGGTTGATGGCATATTTTTGAATCTTAGACACCGACGAGCTCTCTCAAGATCGGACTTTCACCGGCAATTTGGACGTCGATTACCGCTCCCAGGGTTCCGATAATAGCTATACGATATCTGGCGTTCATGTCCCTGTAGTGCCAGTTATATGAGATTTGTTGAACACCGTGAATCCTTGGCGTCACAGGTTCCTGCCTAGTTGACCACAAAGAGTTATGTCGGGCAATTCACATGTTGTAAGTGCGGGGGCATATCTGCAGGACATGGTTTGTTGGTTTCCGACAGACTGCACCCCGCATAGTAGCTACGATCTTCGTGCCTCCCCTTGGTGATCCTGGCTCTGGTTGCAAGTGCACCTATCCTTGCCTTATAGCAGTTTTAAAAGTACCATTTAAAAATCGCTAGAGGAATTTCATATCATTTCAAATTATATTCACGCTCGGAAAGTTACATAATGACTTATCCTTTCTTACAAAATTATTAGCTCTTGTTACATTAAATAGCTTATTGTATAATTAATATATGCATAACTTTCCTGATCTGAATAACTCCTGTTCAAAGTTGAAGCTCTTTTGAATGTTTTGTTGTTTATCAAGTTATTTCTGGCATTACATCTACTACTGCTATGGCTTATTTTAAATTTAATATGAGCCAAATTCAAGCTAAATTTATCATTTGTACGTTTAACAACAAATTATTGCTAGTTTGTTTGTTAATAAACGACAAACGATACGGAAAAATAAAATTGTTGTATATGTTATAATGAACGGTGCGCAAAGCTTAACTGGTAATAGATAAGCAAAATGGAGTGGTCTTCAAACGCTTAAACAGAGTAAAAGCGCGAACTTATGAAAAAGAGTCAAGGATATGTTTTTCACCTGTAACGTTCGAATTTCATCCTCACCTCCTTGGACCACTTTCTCCGATATTAAACAGCCGTGAAAAGGAGGAAAACAGCGCTGCTTGACAATAAGTCTGCTAAGTTTATCGAGCGCGTTGATCGACGCGTCGTTCCGCATTATCGCTACAGCAGGTTCTCTATTGCGGTGCACAATCACCGCACGCTTCTTACGAGATCTTTGATTAGCACTGACACGAATTCTCAAGATAAATCCGAGTGCGCGTGCGCCTACGTCAGTCGTCGATTTTACTCTTCTTGCTACGTGATATAATACGTAATCTTGTTAGATCTCCTGAAAATTGAAAAAGAGCGGTGAAGAAAGTCGAGTGTGCAACGATTGAACTTGATTGTCTGTTTGTTCACTCAGTGGGGCTATCAATGTTATTGTCACATAAGGAAAAATAAGAGGAATTAAATACGTGCAGATACATAAAGTAAACGAATACATTTCATAAAAGCATGAACAAACTTATTTGAAGAATCGAATAAAATGGGTTGTGATATATTATACAGAAAAAAGAATAGTTTGGTTTCTATAAAGGAAGTAAAAAATAGAAGTAGTTTTATAGTACCTACAGTGGCGGGGGGGGGCATTTTGTTGATTTCTTCAAATACGGTATTGTAAATTTCGTATAATATATTGCTTTTTGCTTAAAATTAGAGACACTGTTTATTACTGTAAGGTATACAATACCAATGATATCTATAGAGTTTGTCAAAATATGAAACTTAAAAATATATGGATGTCGAAAAGTGCGGAATCTTCAGAAAAATGAGGTGGAAATTGGAGAAAAAAATAAGTGAAATCTTATTCAAGATTTCATGAGGCTTTTACTTTAATAGTTAAACTAAGAACTATTTAGATTTTAATGTTTTTTATGCCGTAGAGATTTAATATATTCTCGTGCTCACATTTTATAGATCACTTATTAAAATTTTCTTCTAGCTAGCGTCGGCGTCTTTCTTCCGTAAGATCTGAAATATTCGTTCCTATTTATGATGTTTTAGCTTCTTTGAAGAAGTTATTGGACTTTCCTAATAACTCGATTTCACAATTTATATCACATATATTATATAAAAATAATTATGATGAAAAACTTTATCTTGTTACAAAGGGGATGTGAGTACCGACGTTATTTTTCAAGCGAGTACATCTCATGAAAATACCAATAGAATCATCCAAAAAAAAATTGTTAGTATAGTATTTACATATACGGAGCGCTTGACAAACGTGTTTTTCCAAAAAAATGATGAGAATTTATTTAATTAAATAAAAACCGTACTGTCGGTAAGTAGGAATCTGCATTTGACCTACTTTTCAAACGAGCATAGCTAATGAAAATGCTAATAAAATCACTCAAAAAAATACCTGAATATAGTGTTTACGTGTATGGAGCGCTTGACAACCGTCTTTTTCCAAATAAACGTTTGAATGTTGATTTAAAAATATTGAAATTAGGGTTTCAACATCACCTTAAGTTATCAGGAAATGTACGCATATAATCTAACACATGACATTATAAATTATAAGACAATGCAATTCACTGTTTTCAAAGAAAATATCCGTTTAAAAATTCACCATGATACTTCTTTCTACTCTGTTATTCCGGTAATTAATATAACATATATACCATCATCAATATATAATCAAAAAGTCACTTTCGTCACATGGTGCAAAGTGGAACCGAGTTGTGAAGAACGCGCTTGAGGTGGTAAAGATTATATTCGCGTGACGTATTCTTTTTTATAGTCTGAGTAAAGGCGTACTTTACGTATACTAACAAGGAGAGTCGACACCCTCCGGTGTACAGATTTCAACGACGCTTTCAGAGATAATTCCTGCATCTAAAAATAAAACCCTGTGTCCATAATTCCATCTCATAGGTCCTTTTTTTGAGATATGTGCCATCAAATCTCAAATAGTTGGTACTACTTTGAACCATATTTTTACGCTATTTTTAATTGCTTATAATTTCCTAAGGAATTGATACTTTTTGCGAAATAAAGCTTATATTTTAACTTTCTGTCTACTTTTGTAATCTTTTTTGTTCGTTTTCGTAATATAAATATTTGCAAACTGATAATCAATAGAAGAGATATAATTTTTAATAAAATAAAGCATATTTGAGATAAGATAGCCCATATCTTGAAAAAGGGCATGTAAGATGGATTTACTAACACTGGACATCATATTTAGGTATCAGAAGTCGGCTCTCTGTAGGCCCCGTTGAAATTCAATCTCGGAGGATGTGCACTCTCCTTTCAAGTATGAACAAATTTAATTAAAGACTACTTTGAAATGTAATGTGAATAATGTCATCGAAGATCTCTGTTCAAAGGTTCTGATTTTGATGTCAAGTTTGTCATCAAAGACCTCAGAGCCCATTCTCTAAAAATGAATAAGTAAAAAGTTGCTCACTCGTGCAAATAAGTGAAAAAAATCAACTAATTTCTTAGTGAATATTCATAAGTGAATTATTACGCAGTGACGATTTTATTCCACTACAATAAGTGGGTTTTACTTGTATACTAAATACTAGCTATAAATCCTCACTCGCTAACGCTCGCTCGGCATATTCTTTTATAAGTGAAAAATTATATTTTAATTGTGAAAATAAATAAAAAACTATAAAATAAAAAAAGTATTATGAAAGTTTTTTTAATATAAAACTGATGCCAATTCATTGGCAATTAGCTTCCACAACATAAAGTTTTTGTTCTAATACATTGACCCCTTACTTAACCCTTTACTTAACACTTTACTTAACACTTTACTTAACCCTTTACTCAATATGTACTATATGTGTCACACACACACACATACACACACGCACACACACGCACACACACACACACACACACACACACACACACACACACATATATATATATATATATATATGAGGGGATGGACGACCACAGACCGTTAACCTTTTAATATAATAGGATATTTTGTAATTATATCAAATGACGATCGAAATTTGGATAATTGTTATTCTCTATAGTTAAGTCTTCATCAATACAACCATCTATATTTAAAAGTTTGCCTTTTTAAAAATTAGTTTATAGTACAGGCAAATTACAAATAAAATTAGTAAAATTTCTTAAATCAAACCTAATTCGTATAATGCCTTTACACATTTATAAAATTATCTAACGCTATCGTTCATCTACGGAAAATGGCCTTCAAAAAGTTTTTTTGCATAAGAGTTTACTTCAACATAAAATATAAATGATCATTCTAGTCCTATTCATAAGTGGAAAGATTTGATAAACAGAAAAAATGTTGTTTAAAGAAAATTATCTTTTTGTTCCTTAAACGTTTACCTATAAATTTGACGAGCAAAATGATCGTAAGTTAATTGTATCTAAAGTTAGAATTGATATTTTATAGATAAATTATGAAAACTTATAAACAATCAGCTCTTACATTTTGTTTCATAATGTTGAAACGGAGACTCATAATAAAAACTTTTTGGATGGCTATTTTTCGGAGGATAAACTACGTTAATCACGTGGTTCTGTTTTCCCTATCGAACCAAAATTTACATTTCATAAGATTTCCAATAATTCAAAAATTATAAGGTTTGAATATGAAAGCCCATGAAATGAATTTTCCAAAAAGACGCAAAAATGTTTAAAAAGACGTGTTTAAATAAATAAGAAATATTAAAAAAAACTCTTTATAAATAAAAACTGATTGTATATATTATTCGTAAACACCTTTATAAAGTTCTTTCAACTTCGCGCTCTTCAATGCTAAAGTCGCCGTACCTAATGCTCGTGATAGTTTGCGCTTGCCCCCCACTCCGGA
The DNA here is from genome assembly GCA_036365515.1 of Torymus aiolomorphi. NCBI lineage: Eukaryota > Metazoa > Arthropoda > Insecta > Hymenoptera > Torymidae > Torymus > Torymus aiolomorphi. Next base: position 122,812,327 of record CM070877.1, on the reverse strand, counting down.
CCCGCGGCTATACGTAGATTTTCCATTGAGTCTGTCATGATAAGCCCGCGACCAGCACGAGTGTCTCACGAAATTGGGGGACTTGATTAGGACGATTACGAAATCGCGTTGGAAAAATTGTCGCGCTTGCTCTCTTGACACAGAAGAAACCCGTATGAATTGTGAACTAAGTCGCAGGTGTGTTGCGTCTGCGACGGATTAAGAGCCAAGTTTTATCGCAGGCCGACAAAGCTGCGCACGGAATTGCGGAATTCCCGTTGAGATGGCGAAATTGAGTGAATGAGAAGATTCGTTGTTCCTCTGACGCGATTCATGTATGATGTTTTTATTACACCCGACGGCAACGACGACAGCGGCGCAAAGTCAACGCGCCAAGCAGATTTCCCCGTTAGTCTAGTGCTTTTGTTTTGTGTGCTTAAGGAATTAGTCACCGGAATTGTCAGCTCAATAGGGAAATTTATAGTCTGTGGTGTTTCCAGTACCAGATTTTCACCCTTTGGCAAATGGAAACGAAGGAAATCGTCAATTCGCGTATCATTACATTTACATATCGTCATAATTCTATGGAATAACGCATACCGTACATCTCGTTTATCTGCTGATCAATCAATATTTATCAATATTTACGTAAGAAAGCACACTCTTCGCGCGTTACATAGCTATATAACAGTACTAAATTGAAATTTGTTTTCATCTAAGGTGTTTGTTCATTAAGGAAACTTGATGAAAAAATAAGCGAATATCTTAATTTTTTTTTTTCTCAACAGCCTTATTGTCTAGGTTGCGCGCCGATCGCATTACATAAATCTGTTAAATGCGAAACGTTAGGAATATAGGAATGATGCAAGTGCATAGCTATGAGGTGTAGATTAAAAATGTAGTTAAGGATGTAGCTGTGGGAACATTGTTTCAATTATAAAATTCAAACATTTGATTTATCGAGATCAAGGACGTCGTTGTAGTAGGACGTTCTAGTTATTGATTTTTCAGTAGGCTCTCAGACGTAAGCAATTTACCAAGACTTTTCTTTTACTCGATTGACGTCAATATTTCTTCCATAATGTCAAACAAGAAAATTTTCTTTATTTCTGCAATTTTCAATACTTTTTCTTAGTATTATTATATGATTCGAGGAGACTAATACGAAGATACTTTTAATTTTTCAATGTTTTCCTTTTCTGCGCATATTTGAAACATATTTAGGCAACTACTGGTTCACAGAGTACCGTGTAATTATGTATAGAGCTCCGGTTTCTTTATTATGTGAACAAATTAACGCAAACATAGAAAAAGTGTTAGGAGACTACTAATATTCAATTTCTATTGTTTTATCAGTTAAAGCTATTTTTAATCGACTTTTTGCTTAGAATTCCTTAGCCATTAATAGTCTTATAAAATTTATATCAACAAATTTACGTTTCGTTGACTCTATAATAAAACAGGCTATAATCGTTAGTTGACACACGGAATGGACATTCATTAAACCAACAATTGCGAAAATCTATCACGTGCATAATATTTTCCTTAAAAAAAAAAAAAAAAAATCACGGCTCTGAGATGCGGTTAAGGAATGTAGACAAATAGAAAAAAAACTTCATATATCCATTAATAATTCTTCATACTGCGATCCCATCAGAGAGGAATCGTTGACACGAGCCCATGAAAAACCGCCGGTATGCAGTCAAAAGGCCAACGCACTTGTACGCGCCGATCGCCAGTTGCATAAACGCGAGCTCGCGCGCACATGAACCAACATATTAATAAATTCTCTACCGTGACTCGCGCGGGCCTTGAAAGCGCTCTGAAGTCAAGGTTTCGGCAGTAACGCGCACCCGGAAGCTGCGTGTTGAGCATTAAAGGCTCTGAAAAATCGGCGAATCTTCGCGATCTATCCCCTTTGTGCGTGCATACTACAACAGCGTGGAAGAGAGAGAAAGAGAGAGCAGTCGCGTCGCGAGAGTGTATCGCCGGCAGCGACCGGCTTACTGTACAAGAAAGTGAAAGGATAAAGAATGAGAGACGGCGAGTCGCGCAGGTCCGCTCTTTAGCTCTCGCGTGGCTGCATTGTAAAGCTCAAGGTTATATAGAGTATCGGAGTGACGCGCGCGTTATCATCGCATTAAATTTTCGACGATTGAGGTACCAATTTCGAGAGAATTATAGGATTTGGGGAAGAAAAAAGTGTGTCATGCTATTGTTTGAGATGTAAACGAGAGGCGGGAGGGGGGGGGGGGGCAAAAAGTGTTATGCGAGTGGTAGCGTGCACATGAGATTTTTTTGAGTTAACTAAATGCTGTGATAAGATAAAGTGCTTGGAATTCCACGGGAATCAATTCAACTCAAACTTTTGTTAGATTACAAGAATATGATTGATTAATTCTTTTTAATATCTCTGGTGACATTTGAACGAAAACAAATTACTGTTTAATGAGATTTAATGAAAGAGAAAATTAATTATCAGCCGGTGATGGTTTTGACATAATTAAATAATATGTGCGTTGGTAATGATCAGGTATATTAAATTATATTCTTAACCGTTTATTTTTTTATTATTATTTGCATTATAAGTCATTATTACTTATAATTTTTTACAGAATTGATAAAACCCATTTGTTTATTAAAAACAGAATGTAGTTGTAAAATTATTTTATTGAATTTCATTATTTTTTATGATGCTTAATGATATGTATGGAATGTTTTTAACGAATCGATGAGACATTACATTGTATTTTTCCTTTATCTTCATTCTTTCTGGAATATTATAAAACGAAAATTCTTTATTCAGTAAAATTTCTTTAGTACATTCATTTTACAAGCAACATTGTTTACTGAGAAAACTATCAGGATCGACTGCGGTTAAAGCATGACTAAATTAACAGAAGTGGGAAAGAGGATATAGTTATCAGGCTATTGAAACCGTAATACGCGTGTTTCCTAAAACCTGTTGCTCGGCTGAGAATCCTGCGTATCACATTTTTTAACGTTTAGAAGAATAAGCGAGGAATCAAAACATACTCAAATCCAGGAGAAATTCGAAAAAATTTATCCATTTACAAAGTGTATCGCTCGGTCTTATCATACATACCTTATTCTACTTAGTAGTCTACTTTGCTACATACTCTAACGTGCGATCTGCACTGCATTTAAATTAATTTAAATAGTGTTTGTTCTCCGAGTCTATAGTTTCCGAGAATTTTAAAATTCATGAAATTTTTCATTAACGTATATTTATTAACAGCTTTATGCCGCGAAAACAAGTTTTTTTTTTTACTGAAATTCCTTCCGTACGATTAGATGGCTCAGCGGCAAGATTCGTTTACTCTTGTATTTTGGTTCCTCAATTTAAAGTTGTAATTTTGTAGGAAATCATACAAAATGTACAAATAGAATATTAAGAACAGGTAAACTGCAAATGCTAATGATGTTTACGCACGTGCAGAAACGACATCCAATGCAAAGTTTATAATTTAAGGAAAATAATATCTTCATCGTTCTATAATTTACCTGTATTTTCGTGACGCGCAGTAGGGCTTCTATTGCGTTTAATATAATCCAGAGTAGTCTCATTCGGGACATTTCCAAGATTTTTCTCGCTACCACTGGTCCAGCCAAAAAAACAAAACAATCTTCCCATCGCTCTCTACGTACTTATTCTCGATCCTCGAAAAAGAAATTACCCCTTCTTTGCATGCACGTATACTTAAGCGCGTGCGCGTCTTCTTCTCAAGTGAAAAATTGCCAAAGAACGCACACGTATGCGTCTAATTGCAGGGCGCGCACACGTATATACACAAGCAGACGCGTGCGCGCAGCGCGAGAGGGGCACTCCACTATATACTGCGCGAGAGCGAGGTGTGTGTATACCGGTGGCGGTGGCACGCGCACCGCGTGGCGCTATATAAATAATACTTGTCGCGCAATGCCGCGATCAGTCTACTTACGGCCGGCGTACCTGTCGCAGCACCACCGACAACACAGAGCCGCAACACGGACACGTAGCACTAGTTTGCGCGGGTGGCTCTCGAGGCTTTCTTATTAGCAATCTGGTGTAGCAGAAGAAGAAGAAAAGAAAGGACGTCCGGTGTGAGAGAGGAGTTTTTGTTTTATTCAGTTCAGAGGAGGGCCTTCAGATACCAGAATGTCGCACGAAAATTACGGATTTACCGGCAGCACGGTGAGTACATTAATCTTTTTTATATATACGTATTTTTATAGATTGGTATGTGATGCTGTGTTTTTCTACTTTGGCGGCTCTTTTTTGTACGGTTTTGGCAGGAGTAGTTGATTTTTATACGTGAAAATCTAATTAGTTTTTATTTAACTGAAAATTGCTTTTTATTCAATGATTCAGTAATTTCAAGTTTAAGTTGTTTAGTATATTGTAACCATTTGTATTGAAAAAGCCGTTTTTTCAATTTAATATAAAATTTTATGCGCTCTAATTTTTACCAATGATATAATGTCTTTCATTGTAGAAGTTAAAAAAAAACACCATAGCAAAGATTGATAAAACCTATATCGACACGTTGCGGCCGAAAGATAGCGTGCTTACAATTTTTCAAACTGAGAACTAATGTTGATAATAAAAGAATTTTATTGATCAACTTTGATAACACCCGAGCTCTTATCACTTTAATAAATAGGTTTACGAGTATCTATAATAATTCCATGGTATATGGATCGAAACACGTCAAAGGATTACTCTGTGCACAAAAGTGACAATAGCTTCAATTAATGTTTTACCATGCACTTTGCGAGACAGCAACAAAGCGCGAGTAAAACGTTAACACTGTCGTTTTCGCATGCAAATGATCAACGCTTTACAGCTGAATAAATAAACAAACTCGTCGCATAAATAACAGTTAGCATCGTTCTTAGTATCGAGCAGGTCGATCGACGCGTCGCACGGAGAGCCAAGATTGACGGTGGAACGCCGCGCTAGCGCAAAGAAAAATGATAATTAATGTGCAGCGAACACTCGGTAAAGTCAAGGATAGAGTCTTAGCGCTCACTTTGCAGAAACATTGCACGAATGACTGATCATAACGCGCCTTTAACGATCGGGAAATTCGCCGAAGAGAGCAATGGATATATACATCCACGCGAGGGGAAGATAGAGAGGGAGAAACCCGAACCGCCGAGTCGTCTACGACGCGTGCGACTACTTTTCGCGCGCAGACGCTGATGTTTATATGCAGTTTAAAGCGAGTCGCGTAGACACGACACAGCTGCTGCTGCTGCGTCTACGGTGCAGCTACCGTCTCGGCTAATTGGACTGGCCTTAAAACTCGGAAAGTGCTAATCAGCTCTTCCTGCCTCGCTCGCGACTATTCATTGATCCACGAAACGATTTTCCTCACGGCGCTATATACGGCAGATTTTATAAAGTGACACGAGTGCCGGCGAACCCGATTAAATTATGCGCGCGCCCGCGAATCTCGCGCACGTGCGTGGAATTTTTTCATGCCGAGAGAAGGAAGAAGCGATTTAACCGGGTCATATTGCACAAATGGAATCTCCGGCGTTGGGTTGGGATGATCTAACTTGACTTTTAGAGAAGTGCAGAGCTTAGAATCTCGAGTTTTTTGTTTGTAAACAGTCGCGGTAAAAGAGGGAAGAGTAAACCTTTCGAGAGGGGTTAGAGTTATACTGACAATTCTGATTAGCCTGGAAAATTTTCAATAACAATTCGAGACAAATAGTAAAGGGTGATTTATTGGAATTCGTCGAATATTTTTAACGTTTTGATAGTTTACTTTTTACTCGCGTATTGGTAAACAAGAAGCCGTTATTTTTTGTAAAAACTCGAAAACTCGATTTCTCTTATCGTTACGTTAGCTTGGCATCGTGATAGCATATAGCCACTTTGGCTCTACTCACATTAAAAGTACGGAAAGGAAAAGTAAAGAATTACTTCTTGCATCTTCTGCATTTTCTCACTTAAAGATAATCGTGGATTAAATATGACACTGTATTGTGTCTCGCGCGTACAACGATGTAGTGTTTTCAAAGTTATTACCAGCAACTCGTAATTAATATACTTGTTCGGAGCGCTGATAAGAAAAAAAACGAGCGGAAGTTTTTTTTATTACGTCCATTAATGGACGTAATTATAAACGCGCTGCGTCGAAAACTATCGACGAAAACAGTGGCAGGTGCCAAAAGATCTTCGACAAATAACGCGCATACTTCAACTCTCTTCGTACTTTTCCACTGACTCCATTCACAAGAATTACTATCGGCAGATTCAATTCACCACAGAATGTATATATATATTTCTTTCTTATACTCAGTAGGTGTTTGCGTTACACGTCGCGAAACCCAAACAAGGGATTTGAATTTCGCCTTTAAACGGTTAACGAATAACTTCGTTCATTCAAAGATCTTTTGTCATAATTATTATTTTCTGCGAGAGGATCTTTTGGCAACTTTTTATTTGAGGAATTCGCACTTTTTTAATAAATTAACCTTTGTGTGTATATTCAAGATAATGAGTTCAGATATTTTAAAATATAATGAAATATTAATTTTAAAATATTCATTTCGCATAATAAACATTGAAATGTGAAATAAAAAAGAAAGGTCCAAACTATTTAGCATAATTTGGAATATATCTGAATGACAAATCTATTTTTTTAATTTTAATAGTATTAAGCTGAATGAATACTTAGTATGTTTAAACAAATATATTCTAATAGTTACATAGGACGACTAAATTTGTAAAACTATTGAAACGCATTTAACAGTCATGAGTATGTTTATCTTATGAGTCCGCTTGAAAATTAACGATATAAAATTCAGTTACTCAAGTCAACCTCGACCGTTATAAATATTTATGTTTGTTAAAAAAACTTATGTTGAAATAATGTATTCGGCGCGCGTATAAAATAGGAGAAATAGAATCATAATATTTAAATTTCTTGCAAAGCTTTAAAAAAAGAACTGCATAAGAGATTAAAATTGATCGTAGTTACGCTATTAACGATGCGTCAGGCAGCCGATCCGATCGATAAATAAGAGCTAGCGAAATCAAATATTGTAAAATTTTGGAACGTCGCGTGCGTGCGAAACTGCAACATCGAAATCGAGGCTGTGAGAAGAGCAACAAAAATAGATCGGCAGCGTCGCGCCTTTTCGCGCGCGATTGCATGGCCGAAACCGATTTCACACGGAAGGTTTGTTAAATTGCACAATAATTGTTACTTAGAAATACGTCTATAATTTTGATAAAGAGGAAGAAAATCGTCTCGAGGAGGAAATAAAAAATTGCAAGGATAGTCGGGCCTCCCGGAAACCTCTAACCGATGGGAATTCTTTTTTTATCGTTAATCAGACGATGTTTCTTACTAATAATTTTTACTTTTTTATCTTGGTCAATGTCTATCAATTTCTACCTCAAGTTGGTCATAGTTCATCGATTTACATAATATTTCTCGAATTTTTCATGTATCCAATATAAATGTAAATTATAAGTCTCTATTTACTATATAAGCATGGGTACAGATTATATCTAAAAAGTTTTCAATTATACTCAAGAATATAATATCATTAGCTGCACATCTGAAAAAAGACACTTTTCATAATAGGCGTTTCACAGGTCACGTGCCGAGTCGCACCGCGTTCCCCGCGATCCATAAAAAGTCATAAACATTTACAGCAGAAGTACGAAGCGAGCGGAAGGAGCGTTGTAGCTTTGTATACCACCTGAGTGACGTGAGCGCGAAGCGTCGCGCGATCGGTGCGCTTGATTCGGAAACTCATCGACCGTGTCTCATTAAACTATTGCATAACGCTCAGATGGAACATACTCGGGATCCAGAGACGCGCGCGCGCATTCTTTTCTCGTGAATTCACGCGCCTCAGTTCGACAGGCATTGACATTGGCCGATCTATATAGGTAGGTGTATACGGGGCGCGCACGCACACGTGTGTCATTATGCAATTTGAGTGTGCACGGGTGCGGGATTTTCCTCCGCTTGGAATCGAGGCGCTTCACGCGCATTCTTCTCTAATTGGACGCTCGCACGCGCTTTTTTTTGCTTCCTCTTGCGTCTTCTGCCGTGTATGTGTATGTATTTTTTTGCAGTCGCTGAAGAGATGCAATCGGAGGATAGTGTTGCGCGGGACTTTTTCATTGTCTTCGCTCGGTGCGGCGAGGAGCGAAAATAAACAGCGCGAAATTTATTACGTACGTGAAGATCTTATCGGACGTAATGCTAGATGCATCGACGCTTGTTCTGTACTTTATAACAAAATAATAAATAGGATTTTAACATATTCTCGTAATGTTTCATCGTGAATCATTTGTACTGTGTTCCGTTTTTCTTTAAAAACAGTTTAGTAGTCTTGAAGTTATAATGATTCATATTCCAATATTAAAGTCGCAAACGAGAACAGTTAAGTTTGCACTTAACAATGACTCACGCATAATTAATTTTATATGATTTTTCATATTCAAATTGAAAAATTGTCAATCCACACGCCACCTTAGAATGGTACCGAAATGGTGCTGACTAACGTCTATGTCAGTTACGCTCGATTTGCCAGCGGCAGCTGCAATTATATTGCGCGCGGAATACTTCGCGCAGCTGGAAAAAGTACAGCGTTCCCAAAAAAATTGCGGCGCAGGTGCACGGTGACACTTGCTATATCATTTTTTTTGCCTCTTGCATCGCGCTTTTCACGCTTGACTTTTAATTTGCAAAACTAGTCCTACCTCCGGGTTCGCGCACGCGGCTCGCACGTGCGTCCCTTGAGAAACACGCTTCCAAGGTGCTCACGCGTCTCTCGCTTTCGGCCAGCGCGCGAGTATCAAGTGCCGCATAAGTAGGAGTATACGGCTCGTAATAATCGCCTCGCGCGTATACACTAGTGAGAGAGAGAGAAGAAAAAACGCGCGCGCGCGCTGGCCAGGAACAAAGGCAAAAAAGGTCGCTGCACGTGGGTGGGGGGTTAAAAGACGTCACGGGAGCGGGTTACACAAGGAGAAATCAGCGGACCTTCAACTCCCCCATGCTCGAGAGACGCTTTTTGCCTTACATTATTTTCTGATTGATTTCACTCGCCGCTATAATGACAGAGTATAATCCGTAACAGGCGAGACGCGGGATAATCAAGTTCGCGGATTTTACAGGTCGTTAAACATTGCTTGAGTGTTCTTCGTTTGTCGCGCTAAGATTTATCTTGAATTGTAAAAACTATTGGTGAACTGGGTAGAATCTTTTTGTTAAGATTTATTATTATTCTAATTTCTTTTTATTCTGAAGTGAGAGTAATGGCGGAGTGTTCAAATTTGAAAAATTTTTAAGTTATAAAGACAAGGACGAGCGGGAAGAATAGCTTTTTCTGAATTGAAGTAAAAATATATCATGTTACTACACACAATAAAGCTGATAAATAAAACAATGGGTGTAAATTTGCGTAGCAAGATATAAAATGTTACAGTGTGTCAACCATATGAAAACAAGAGATGACATTTATGCAAATATTTATCTACGTAGATCATGGTAAGAAAGTCTTATTGTTTAAATGCATTTTTTTAAACAAACTTAAGCAACTTATTGCAAATAATAGATATTAGATGATGGTGCAAGTTTCTTGATAATGATTTTTATTTTGTTGCAAAGTTATTTTAATAACGCGCCAATATTGTCATTAGACGTAATCCTTAAAAAATACTGATATCCCGATTGAAAAAATCAACTTTGGAATTATTTCCAAAGCTAAAAATATTTTTAATTCCTTATTAACAATGTCTTAAAAATATACCTCAGTAATGTTTATCCGAAGACACGTCAAAGCAATAAATCGAGGTTTAGATTAAAATGTCGAAATTAGCAATTTACACGCGGTTGTCTCACAATATCTAAGCAATTCAACGCAAGGATTACGCGCGAGCGCAACAATGGTCGTGTTTTTGCTCTCGTCTCTGATAGCCGCGCGTGGCCACCTCCCAATCCTATACCTCACTGTCGTTAACGCGAGAAAAAATATTCCACTCTCGCGCGCCCTGAGTCTCAACCCAATCATCCGAGCGCACAAGTATACAACGAGACAATTGCCACAACGAGCCCTTGCTTCAGCGAATTATCAGCCCGATAATAATTAAGTCTCTCTCTCGCTCGATCGCGGATAAGCCATCTAGACACGGGGGTCACTTGAATTCACGAAGATTCGCGAACGATAGCGATAAGCGATAATAGCGTCATTTGGAACGAGGTGCGATTACAATCGAAATCTAGACTATCTATTAGAAGATGAAGTGCTCCGATGAGGCGACCCGGCTGTTGTTTGCTGTTGAGTCTGTTGTCGTCAACGTACGATACCTGGAATTTTGTTTTTAACGCGCGCTGCTCCGTATTTTCTGTCTTCTTTTCGGAATACAATGAAAGTCGCCGGTTACGAGGTTATTACTCTGCGAGAAAGAAGATAATCCGTGGACCTTGCAGAAGAGTATGTGCTTAAGGTTATTTTCGTGCTGCGCATATATTATTATGACTACTCCAAATCTTTACCGTAAATCTTACGCTTTACCGCTTTGTGGGAATAATTTTATCGCGTTTTCTGACGCTTATGGAGTTATGCGAATTTTCAAGGTATTTTTTGCGAAGGTGGATTTTCCTTGAAACTAAATGAGCCTGCCGAGAATCCCAAGCAGACCTTTAAAATAGACTATTTTTTTATCAATTAGACGTGTATACTACATTTATTTTGAAATATTTTGTTATAGTCTTGTTTGCTACACTGTTATAGAAAACTTCCATACACATCTATATTGTGTTTACATTTTGCAATTCCAAATATACACATTGTAGCCTATCTATATGGAAGTCTTCCGTCAGTGTACATACGTTGAGTTTAAACAATATTTACTTTGCAAAGAAATAAAAAAACAAATTTATCTAATAAAAATTGCGAAATTCAGTAAATAAGATTAAATTTATTTTTAAAGCAACCGCTGAAATGAAACCTCAATATAATGTAATAAAACTTTTATTTTGAAACCAAAAGAATTTGGAAACAAACACAATTTATCATTTCAATAACTGCATATATATATTTCTGCAAAACATACATGGAAGCATTTTGTTGTTATTATGAAGAGTGAGAGAATAAAAACAGTCAGTGAGCTGCTAAGTGAGCGTATCAACATTTAGCAACTACAAACAGAAAAGAATAGATGTTATAAAGTCATAATAGATTATCAATGTTCCATATTTATTTTGATGAATTTAACAAATCGATTCATTTTCTGACTTTTCTAATACGAAAAACATTATAGTACAGAATGACTTATTGATTGATTGTAAGGTAAAAATTAAAAATTTTCCATACATATAAAAAGCAAACATAATATTTGGTTTTCACGAATGGAATGTATCGTAATGAGTTCAACAAACGTCTAGTGTATACTTACAACTCATTTACATTAATCAGTGAAATATGCGAAAAATTCCGAAATTTTTTAAGACTTCCAAGATTTGAATGGCTTACACAGTGTTGCTTAATTAAAAATTTCGTGTTATTTGGATGAATAACTGTCGATTAAAACACTTCTATAATTGATATTAGCAATTTTCTGATTTGCCGCAGCTTATCGCGTAGTCTCAAAAAAAAAAAAAAAGATAAAGCAGGGAGTTCGAGAAAAATCTTTATCACTTGCGAATGTACGTAATGTTCAGATTGATTTGTTCTTCCGATAAGCGTACTATCGAAAACGTCCCGTGATTTCTCTCCCATTGCTTGTAAAGATCTATTCTATTGATCTGGCATCTAAATCGTCTTTTAATTATAAGAAAAATACACAATCGTTTACTATACAGATAAAGGAAATAAATTGATTGATAAATATCCAAATGTATCGCGGATGGAAAAAAGGATACTTTCATCATGAATTACCTTATTATGTTAGATAATAATAACAATATATTATTTTTGTTTTTTAAATTAACAACCTATTATTACAAGGAACAATTACATTTAGTATACGTGGACAACGCGGAAATGACATTGAAAAGTACGCTGCGCTTCCACACTGACGCACGTAAAACCATTAGTATTTCAACTAAAACATGATTGCTCATCATTTTCCGCGTAGGTATACGAAGAATAAAAATATCAAATTCCAGTCCCCGCACGTCCCATCCTAATCTTTACAATGAATTCCGTGCCAAATCAGAGAGTCTGTACACATGCACACGGCATTAATTTATAGAAATTCACGAAAACAGCAAACTCGGATGCTCACGTGCCGCGCGTGTCTGCGATTTACCGCGTTTCGATCGCACAAGCTAGGGAATTCCTCATGCTGCTCACCGTATAACGAGGCGTCGGTTTATCTTCCTCGCGCGATCCTTTTTATCCCCCCCCCCCCCGCACTCAGTCCCCGCGCGCTTGCGCAGACGTCTTTACGACTGTTTTGATTTTCAAGCACTCTTACTCGTGCGCCGACTAATGTTTCTGTTTTCACTGTATAGGTACATTGAGAGAGGATCGTCACGTTTTCCGATGCACAAAAAGCCTCGGAAGAGATTCGCCGCGTACTATAGGAAATCGAAACGTGTGTTCGCTCGCTCGCACGCGCGTTCTCTCTCGAACGTTTTCAATTTATTTATATAAACCTGTGAATTCCGAGATTTGAATTTTCGCGTTTAATTCTTTATTGAAATTCGTCATCGTGACTAATTCCCATTTGCCGTAAGCCAGTTCGTTGCGTAAATTGGAAAATTTGGTAGCGCAGGGAAGTAAGTTGACATTATACTATACAAAACTTATTGTAAACACGGTATTGCACCGTGACTCAGTCTTCATAAATACTGTATAAAGTTTTTTATAGTATTGTCAATTTACCTCCCTGCGCTACTTGCCCCGCTCTCCTCCTACAATATTGTTAGTGTATTTTTTCGGCGTAAAATTTTTCTTGAGAATAAATAAGCCGAAGGTTGATGGCTGCAGATATAGAAATTGCAATTATCTATCCTGACGTCACGCTACAATGCTGATATAAGCCAAAAAATATTTACACATTCTTAATTAAAGATCTTTTCAAGCCTAATTTGTACGATAGCGTAATTAATAACTTCAAACAGGTCTTACCTGGCCAATACTCTATTGGGAAGCAAAAAATCATCTCTAAATGATTGCCGAAATTACATATACGTATATCAAGTGGTCATCCAACAATAGCGTCTACCAAAACGCCGACATATTAAAAAGTTATTAAGAGAATGTGTCTGCCTCTCATGTATACGTGTCAATGATTATAGGTAATCATGTCATCTACGTCGTTATCAAATTTTCAAGGTTTTGTATATTAAAAAGAGGTCACTCGACATGAATAAAAATTGAATGGACAATAAGAATTGCCAACAATATTAACTCCTTAAGTTTATTTGCTGAGAATTTTCTATGAATACGTTGTCATTAAAAAAATATATATTGACGTATATGAACATCCGTATATATAATATAACGTAAAATTCCAGAGGAGAATGAGAATCAAATTAAGACGGAGAGACGCGCGATGTATTCATTCGACAAACTGCTTATTATTCATTCTTGAATTATGAACATTTTTCAAAGACTTTCTGATATCTTACAGAGTCGCTGTATAATAAGTTACAAACAGTATATATAAGTACTTGACAACACTTTGCATAATTCCTTATAGCAGCGCTATTAGAAATGATTCTACAAACGCTTTTCATAATCCATTTTAATGAGATCGCGCGTTGCGTTACAACCGGTTGGCAGTCGCTGATGCGTTACGCATATAGCAGAATCGTTGTTAATTGCGCAAAACAGCCGCAGCGTATACATCGCGCGCGGCAAATAATGCGGATTTCCAGTTTATCTCAGCAGTTTTATCTCTAACGAATATCGATTTTACAGCATTAATATTAATGTTTTCCACGGCGTAAATTGTGGCTCTTCAATCTTCGTGCGCTCTTTTGACAGAAGCATATATGCATAGTGAATGTGCGCGTCTCCTGAAACGTAGTTGCACGTGTGTGAAATTATCCTCGGCTTTGCTTTAAATTCTCTTTTTCTGCGAAAATTCACAATAGAGCAATTGTGAGCCTCGTCTGGTAATTATACCAAGTGACATTTATAAAGAATAAACCGTTTCCGGAAAATCCTCGAAGATTTATGGCAGAAAGCTTTTTGTTTGAGTTGCATTATTTCGTGCACTTTGCGAACCGATATTATAATGATAAACGAGAATAATTCTATTATTACTTTACATTTTTATAATAACAGAAAGTTTTAAATAAACTAAAATTTTGCATTTTTTATTAATGTGCAAATGATTTTCAAAATTATAATGTCACTCTTGTATACTTCTGCTTCAGCGTCGATAACAGGATATTGAACCTGAAAATAGGTGTGTGTATTCATAAAATACGCATCGGCTGTCCTTATCGAGAGCACTATTAAGTTAGTTTATGCTAGGATTATTCAAACCATATATGCACTAGAGCGGAATCTTGGTTTTTACTTGATTGAGGAAAAAGCGACTGAAGTCGTTTGAGTTTATTTTAGATCGTTATCTATAGCTAAGTTATTAGTATTATCTGCTATGCATCGACAATTGTAAACTGCATATTTAGAAATGGCATATGAAACTTGAGTTAATCTTCGGTAATAAATGTTTGAAGCGTTTACGATGCCTCTTTGCGTGAATCCTTGCGTTAGATACACTGCTGGATTATAACTGAATCGATGTTGCAGATTATTCTTTAATAGCTGGGGGACTCTTTTTTAGATTTTTGTGAATATGATTGCAGAATCATGCAAAAAATTTGTCCACTTAAGCTGACGAATCAGCTAGAGTTAACTATTATTAATTATAGTTTAGTGTCAATAAAATTTTTATAATAGCTCAAACGTCATCCTCCACAAAACTACCAATAGAGAAGTAATTGCCTTAAAAAAAAAAATCAATAATAGTTTGAGTAAAACTATTCACTCACTAATCTATACGAAATTGATTGAGGTTACGGCGGTATTGAATTTGAAAGTTGAACTTTTCAACACCGCGATTTTCTCGGTGGTTTACTGATATTGCTCAAACTACTACCTTGAACTTTCTATGGTTAACCTCATGATCATTGGAGCCATGAACAAATAGTGTATCGCAATTGAGTTAAAAAGTTCTCGCATATCGGCTGTTAACGGTTTCAAGTTGAATGAGTTTATTAGTTTCAAAATAAGTCAGCCGATAAGAGTAAACTATATAATCATCATTGTGTCATAAATAAACTTTAAATTTCTGCGCAATACAAAGCGTCACCATTTTCACATGTAACCTACCGTTACGCAGGCGAGAAATCGCCAGGAATATAAGAATACTAATTAATCGTATCATATATTCGATTGATGCAATAAATTACCGTTGAAATTCAGTTTAAATAAAAATTGAGTAATAAAAATCTACTTCGTGCTGACTTCACGCATCGCAGCTAATATATAACTGTCGCCGAAAATTCTGTCGTCGATTATTCTCTTCCCCTCGGTTCAACCTCGGCTCATAGCGCTAATCAAGACACGCACGAGCGTACAATACGCGCGTAGCATCTTTAGACGGGACAGCGGAGTATATAAGTATATAGCGCGCGCTCGGTTGGCCGGCGCACGTGTTTCCGGCGCCGATTGAACTCTCCGCGACTACAACGGCAGCGAACTCTGACCCCGCGATTCCGCTCTCCGCGGAGGACACCGCCGCGCTGATCGATTTTTTCTATAACGTATCGCGCGCACAGATTCGGCCTCGAGATCTTGACTATGTAGGCAGCAAGGAAATCGGTTGTAACTGGATTGAGCCGGTTCCATAGTTCTCGTGCGCATGCGTTGTATAGGTACGATGGCGCGCGGAGGATTTTCGATGCTGATGCGTATAGCCTGATCCTTCGCAGCGGAAACAGTATATATGAAACATTATCGCTTTGCAAGTTGGTTTGGAGAGGAATTTCATATGTTGCACGAGGTTTTTCTTGTATAAATCCGGCCACGGTTGGATGGTTTTGCTGTTCCGCGGTACAATGATTTAGCACCTTCTTTTTTAGCAGATGTTCTTTTTGTAACTTATAGGTGTGCCATGACAGCGTCACAAAAGACGTTAACTCGCTTTTTTTTCAAACTATCGGAAGAGCTTGTTAGCTTCCAATTCCAAGAATGTCTTGAAATGAGATTCATTTTTCCGGATAATTGTTCCGTGCGCTACAGTCACGCTATTGGAATTCCAGAGTTGTGTGCTCACTTAATTTTTCTCGCGGAGGTTCACATTTTCGTATTCATTTCTGCGAATCTTGATAACGCGTGATGTGTTTATGTTTGAAAAAAAAAATTCCTTACCGATCGATGCAATGAAATTAAATGTAAAAAGACTTGGTAACGAGTGGCATTAAATAGACACTTTTTTCATGATTTTCTTGTCTATAATGGCAGAAAAGCAAACGTTAGAGTCTGTTTACCCACCTATTATAGCCAAGGTGCAACAGAAGTACGAGAAATTGCTGTCCAATGCAGTGGGAAACAATATAGTTACGTAATGTGCAATCTAGGTCGATTTATTATCGCGCTGAAAACGTTACAATTAGCATTTGTAAATTAAAAACAAGTAAGATTTTCCGTTGCAAATTACGTCAACGTGCTTCGCGTTCGAGAATCGTCGCTTAAAAACGGAGCCCGTTTTGTTTGCCTGTTATTGCGAAGATAAATGTCAAATGAAATTTTTTATATCTATAAATAATAGCGTGAATTTATAAGACTCTACATATAAATAAAAGCTGACATCACCATATACTGCACTCTTTATAAACCCAATGAAAAAATTACTGAAAAGAGTTGTGCCCTCTGAATCATCATCAGCGCGCGGATGCAACCGTCATTGCAACGAATCCCAATCTCTGTGCGTGTCCATCGCTGCATGTATAATAATCACAGAGTCCCGTGCGGCAGTGCGCTTTTAATTACTAATCAAACCACACCGCTCGCTTTTGTCTCAATCGTGCGATTTCCCGGCGACCTCCTAGCTGGTCTTCGACACCGAGTCGCATCCTTGGTCAGCGCACGCGATTCGCTTCACGGTCTCATGTACCTATATACACTTCCGCGATTGAGCTCCACTTCTGTTTTGGACTCTCTCGATTCGGTTGGCGTTTATGAATAAAAATTGACGAGTCGTGCAAGACACGGGAATTAAGCGGCGCTCAATGGTGAAGCGCCAATTGAGAGGAGTGGACACTTGTCTGCATTATGTAATGACGCGCGTGAACGCGCTGGCTCGAGCATTATGTGTGCGTATATGTTCAATTGAATAATTCCTCGGTTTTCGTACGCGACGTTCATTTTTTTAAATAACGATTAAGGTGCTCGGATTGATTGAGATTTATGATAGATCTATGTGTTGGAATTAATTTATTGTTTTTTTTTGGGGGCTCGTCATAATGATATTTATTTCAATATAAATGTATAATAACTAACGAATGAATTTCTTTTTCATTTTGTTTCAGGATGTGGTCGATCACAAACGGCCCCAATTTGACAGCAACGTCAGCAAGTAAGTGTCTTAAATTTTAAATGAGTTTGTTTTTTTCTCTACCTTTATTATGATTGATCCCATTTTTTGATTTATTATACACATCATAAACATGATTTTTACATTCGAATTGTTGAAGTGACGAATATACGAAAATTTTCGACCATGAGTATTATCGTCTACAGTCATTTTTCTTTTTTAAGTACCCATTAAAAGTTCAAACACATTTTTTAAAAAAGAATTGCCCAAAGTGTCCTCGTATATACAAGTATCATAAATCCGTCAAAATTGAAATAAACGAGTGACCTGCGGTAGAGAAACTAACTGCGTACGTAAACGAAAAGCGCGGAAGTGATTCGAAAGTAAATACTACATTGCATGCCTTCTGTGTCCTCGCAGGTATTCGTCGAAGGACAATGCGAACGGCGTCTTCGTCGTCGAGCTTGAGGACAAGAGGAAAATCGGCAAGGAATTCGAAGGGGACTACGATCCGTACAAGCACCGCGAGGTTCAACACCCGACCACGTAAGTTCAATGCGACCAACCATACCTACATGTATACGCTTGTAAAATCGCGAGCGCGCAGCTGAAGCGGGCCTATTATTACATGGAAGATGCAGAAACAACGCGAGCGCAAACTTTTTTCTCTTCTTTCCGCGGATCTTTTACGATGCACGAGATCGTCTACGTTTTAGCTATTAGCGTCATACCGTGCGTACGCGTAGACGAACGTACTCGCTGATTAGACATGCCGGAGGAGTAATTGCTATTTAAAAGAAATCTGCGTGTACGCAGTTTTTGCAAGGTCTCGTAGGTACTTCGGCTGTTGTAATGTGTTACACAGTGTAATTCTTTGTATCGGAGTTATTATGTAAAATATCGCAGTTCCGGTGATAAAACGTCATTAATAATAATTTTTCGAGTTATTAGCCGCACCGAATCGCAGCGAAAAATCGCGAGTTTATTGCAAAGAATCTGTGCGCACCTGAGTAACCTGTCAGTCGTAATTTCCTTCGAGATTTTATTATCAGTAATTATTGTACGATATTATTGCTGGGATTTATGTAAATATCGTATCTTATTATTACGTCCAGACGTCGTTAAAAAGAATGTAAAGTACGTTTGTTGATAAGTTTCGATAATTAATACTCGAACACGTTTAAAATTATAAAATAATGCGCTATAAATTTCCTCAAACAACCGTTTGATTACATTTTTTCCAAACTTACAAATTTTTCCACTGCACTTATCTTTTGTGTGAAAGAAATAATTACGTAGAAGTTGAAACTTGAAACTTGAAACTGGTTTGTGGCTATAAAAATGATCAAAAATGTTACTCAATATACAACGGGCGTTTTTACGCGGCATTCAAGGTTTTAATGCGGTTGTTAATGATATGATTTATAACAGATAAATAACATAATAATATAACAGAAAGATTAGTAAATCAAATAATAGAGATTTGTTTTCTTAATTTAAAAATTTTTTTCGCGATAATTACTGACTACATCCATCAGTATATTGATTTGTCATTTATGATTGCATCTCATTCACATCACCTGCATGAAACATTAATATTTATCTTCTCGAAGAATGCATGGAAGGAAAAATTCCTTTAAAGATTTACGCAGCTGTACTGTAATCATATACGCAAGTGTTTACGCACACGCAGTAAATTACAAACATCAAATGCTAGACCATTGTAGACATCCGTTGATGAATGCACGGCCGAAAGATGAATCTCGATCTGTAACATTTTCTCAACGTTAGATTAGCGATTAGTGTCTCCATTTGCGGCTTTCACGTCGCTATAGTGCTTACGTAAACACGTTGCTTTACTTTCCTCCGTCTAGGCGGTCGTGGCGTCGCCGCGCCGCGGATTTTAATTGAATTGTTCGACTTTTTTCACGCCGCCCGTTACATTCCAGCGTAAGGCCGTTTTTATCGCCCGCCTGCTCAATTTACTGTTAGCTTTGGCTTTTAGCGCGGAAAGTGAGCGCGCGAATAGTGCAGCAACTTGGCTATAGGAGCGCGCCAAATTCCGCTTCGCCAAACGGCAAGTGCCCGAATGTTTGCAACCATCGTTATTCTAATCTTGTAAAATTGAGAAAAAGTAAACTACGGAATAGGGAGCTTACAATTTGAGATTAAATACAACATACATATGTTCTCCAAAGCATAACAGTTAATTGGTTTAGAAATTTAAATATTATGTGAAAAACTCTGCGCAAAACTGTGGCTGATTCATTTACAAAATAGTTATTACAATCAACATTTCCTTTCAAAATTGCAAATACTATCTATAAACGTTATATAAAAAGACTTTGACACTAAAAATCTACATTTTTCGTTTTGCAGATTCTGGGAGACCCTGTTCCACTTGATGAAAGGCAGTCTGGGTACAGGTATCCTGGCGATGCCAAAGGCGTTCGAGAACGCCGGTTACGTGGTCGGCGTAGTGGGTACGATAATTATCGGTCTGCTGTGCACCTATTGCATACGCGTCTTAATAAAATCCGAGTACGAGTTGTGTAAGCGGAGAAAAGTTCCGTCTATGACTTATCCTGGCACGATGCAGGCCTCCCTCGAAGAGGGACCCCAGTGCCTCCGACGATTCGCCAAGTACTGCCCGTAAGTATATCAATTATTTCATTACTGTGAATAATGCTTACGTCCCATTGTATGTTGAACCGTGCTCGCGTGGATAAGAGTTTAGAAATTTATAATAGTACGTATATATGTACGTTCATGGTAATCGTATTAGATGGGAAGTTAGGGGTGAGGTTAATCGTATTAGACGTGAAGACGTTAGACGAACCAAATTAGATGGCTTTCAAGTACTTTATTGCCGATGTTTCGGGATGTACTCCCCTTTTCAAGGCTACCAATGCAATTGTTGGTTAAGGTAAACCATTATGACAGAGTGACAATGCCGAAACGTCGGCAATAAAGAACTTGAAAGCCGTCTAAATTGGTTCGACTAACGTCCGTTTAGAAATTTATGACTATGATATAAGTAAATAGAATATTTCCGAGTACACAAAACAAGAAAAACGTTGTTTAAATATTGCTCGTCAGTATTCTTTTGTTTGTTGTTTATTATAGTTGAACAATTGTAAGTGATAAATCGTACTAATTGAATCAGATGCTTCCGCTTCCGTATCACCTTGTTGGCACCTTTTATTTTAAGCCGTATACGTGCGTAAAATCGAAACGATTTAATATTTGTATACAACTTGAAATCGAGTGATTTATTTTGTAATGCGTAAATATAAACTGCTATAATTGTTTTCTAAATAACTAAATATTTTAATTCAAGATAATTCAATTAATATGAAACACAATTCATTAAAAATTTATCTATTATTAATATTATGTGGATCCAAAAGTATAGTTTCAAAAGATTAAAAAAAAAATGCAAATACACGAGAAATAAAATTATTATATATATTGTTCGTGGTAGACTCAATCAATTAAGACACCTACATAAAAGTAGCCGATGCGTGATACTTATAAAGACAGAAGTCTTTTATCCCTGTTTTTATTAAAATGGAATAAATTTCGAAATGTCGTAACAGACTAATGAATATTCAAAAATAGCGGAATTTTCTGTTAATCAGTACTTTGATGTTTATTATCAATGAATAATTAGAGGAAGTCCCGGCGAAACTTTTCCATGAGCGCTTTCTTGCAAGTATTCCACTAGCTAAATCATTAAAAGAACTTGTATCGATTTATTGCCGTCTTAATGTTTACTTGCGATAACAGGCATATTTCATTTTTTCTTTCAAATCCCTTCTTTTTGTTCTCTGTTTAAATACACTCGCATTAAATGCCAGCCATTAATCCAGCGACGAATTTGTGCGATAACGAGCTTCGCGCCTTTCTCGGTCGGCATTAACGATCGTCAATGAGTCCATATACACGCCAATAATGCGGCAGAGGCAATAAAAAAAATTTCCTTTTGTTTTTTCCAGGCACATTGTCAACACGTTTCTGTTGGTCTACCAGCTGGGCACCTGTTGCGTCTACACAGTATTCATCGCCGAGAACCTAAACAGGGTAAGCTTTTTATTTGCACATCCGAGCAATTGGAAGAAAAACCGCAATTGCGAGTGCGCACTCGCGACGCTCGCGAAGAGTGATTATGTGGGTCAGGGAAACCTACGCGCCGGGAATGGGCGAACGCGTGGCGACGGGCAGTGTACGCGACTCGATTCAAATTAAATAAAAAATCATTATATATATATATATATATATATATCTCCTCCGCGTAAGGAATAACGTCACGAACGCGAGTGAGCGCGATCTTTCCGCTTTGCTGTTGACTCCCTAACACTATACGCAAACGGTGCAGCTTTGTATGTGTAAGTGCGGCGCTTTGGCATTTCCTGGGATTCGGGAAAAGTTTATTCGCGGTGTTACGATGTTTGCACGCTAAATTTGTTCCTGACTCGACTACGCGGTTTACGAGACGAATGAATTCGCAGACCACTAATGCAATTTAAGTTTGCGTTCGGAATATTTTCCGAAACTGTCGTGAACGCAATAAAGGAAAATATAGTGAAGTAGTCGATAGTCATTAGGGAAAAGCTGCGAGTGCTTTCTCAAGTAATTACATTTATAATACAATTACATTTATGTTTGATCATTATATTTATATGATTTGGATTGAATTAAAAATAAGAATTTTTTATGACGCAATGCCTGTCAAAATTAACTAAGAAAATAATTAAAACATTCTTTACATAGACAGATCTCGATAAACATATAGTAATTGCCACTAAAACAATTTAATGATTTCACTGAAACATTTAGCTAGTGTTACTTCACTCAATCTGTTACATAGGACTGGTTCCTTTAACGACTTTTATTTTGTCCGCGTTAACATATAGCTTTCATCAAATGCCTCGTCCTGTTTGCATACATTTATTCATCGATACTGCCAAGCGTGGAGGCTGGAAAATTCCGTTAAAAGAAAGAAAAAACCACGCAGTAGAGAGCTACTGCCGTTTATAAATATCTCGGTGCCATTTCAATCAACTTTTGATTAGTAATAACTGGCATTTAATTCATTTCACATTTTTCAATAAAGCAAGTTGATTACCTAGTAGCCGTCGCTAATAACATGACTTTGTCGTCGGAACATCTGTTTGTAAACAGAACTTTTTTTATACTTTTTGTAAACATGGTAAATTGATTTATTTATAGTTGTTGATATGTAAACACTACGGTTTTGAAGTTGCGACAATTCTAAATATAGTATGATTAAATAAAAATAAGTAATATATATGTTATAATATTAATTAGTAAAATAAATTAATTAAATTCAGAATAAGTTTTGAAAGGATGACCAAAGTAGTTTCTTTATAAATTATATTTAAGTGTTATCATATATGGATTAAGAAGTAAATTTGATTCATTCAACTTTTTTTAATGGTTTACAGGCGTTGGGCGATTACATTAGTATCGACAAGAGGATATACATGTTGGCAATCTTGCTGCCCCTCATTCTGATCAATTGGGTGCGAAACTTGAAGCTTCTCGCGCCTCTGTCGACCGTTGCCAATGGCATCACGTTCGTCAGCTTCGGTATTATTCTGTATTATCTCTTCAGAGATCCCATCAGTTTGGAAGGCAAAGAGCAGGTCGGTCCGGTGAGCAACTTCCCACTCTTCTTGGGTACCGTCCTATTCGCCCTGGAGGCTATTGGTGTGGTACGTATTATTATAATAATCATCTTTTATAACAAAGTCCTACAATTATATTTATCCTCCTATTAATTCACACACTTGCATTTCCGTAGATCATGCCTCTCGAGAACGAGATGAAGAAGCCAAAAAGCTTCATGAGCCCCTTCGGTGTTCTGAACATCGGTATGGCCTTTAACATCGTTTTGTACGTTACTCTTGGCCTGTTCGGCTACCTTTGGTACGGCAAGGGCGTCGACGGCACCATCACCACGAATCTGCCCAAGGAAACCCTAGCTCAAGTCGTGCAGATCCTTCTCGCCCTTGCTATCTTCATCACTCACTCGCTTCAATGCTACGTCGCCATCGACATCTCGTGGAACGAGTACATCTTCCCGAGAATCAAGGAGACTGCATCTGCGCGAACTCTGATCATCAGCGAATACCTCCTGCGAACGGGAATCGTCATCATCACTTGTAAGTAGCAACCCCTACTTTTTCCATTCCACTTTATCATTAATTGTTTACAAATTTGAGCAAATAGCATTTTTAATTTGGATGAAAATTGGGGTAGAAATGTAGGTCAGAACTTAAACAATTTACTGATAAACAAGTTAAAACTGCGCAATACATAAAAGTATATGTCACGTTGTGTCAGGTTTAAATTTAATGGACGTAGTTCAAGGCTTTTTCTAATAAATATTTGATCGCCTAGAGGAACAAATACTTTGATAACGATACAATAAGAAAATTCATTGACAAGCATCGATCAAAACAGTTAGTGTGCTATATATATGGAGCTTATTAAATTTCTTTATTGTCTAAAGAATTAAGTAATTATTTTTCATTAATACATTTTATCTATTTCTTCAAAACATTAAACGATTTTACAAGTGCTAACGATATCTCTTCTCTTGTCTGCAGTCATTCTGGCCGTCGCCATTCCCGAGCTCGAGCTCTTCATTTCGCTGTTCGGTGCCCTGTGCCTCTCCGCTCTGGGTATCTCCTTCCCGGCTCTCATTCAGACGTGCGCCTTCTGGAAGGTGAGAGAGGGCCGTGAGCGCGCCTTCCTCGCCACCAAAAACATCGCCGTCATTCTCTTCGGCTTGCTCGGCCTCGTCATCGGTACCTACACGAGTCTGGAGAAGATCATCGACAACTTTTCGAAGGAGTAAAATTGTCCAGCAGCATCATCTGGACGTTGAGAGAAACTTGCGCTGAGTCCCGAGGTAATAGTAGAAAAACTTTATCGATTGACGTGGGTGTCGATCGGCTCTCCGGGAGCAGCATCAGTGCAGCAGCAAGGAACATACGACATGCAGTCGCTAATCAGCGAGCAGCGAGCGCAGTCCCGTCTGGACGGGGCGCCGAGACGCGCTGCTATATAAGAGTATTTCCGGTAGTGAACACTGGCTTTAATGCGCAATTATTTTTTATATATTACGCATTAGTACGTATGCAAGCTCAGTGGGAATAGAACAATCATGCTACTAGTCCATAAGTCGAAGCGAGAAAAATTGTCGCTGCCGGTCCTTGGATTAAGTTTATTTATTGATACGCGTTTCTTTTTAAATCGA
The DNA here is from genome assembly GCA_036365515.1 of Torymus aiolomorphi. NCBI lineage: Eukaryota > Metazoa > Arthropoda > Insecta > Hymenoptera > Torymidae > Torymus > Torymus aiolomorphi. The sequence goes on along the minus strand of CM070877.1, from coordinate 122,787,521 downwards.
CCTATGAGTTCGTGACATGTTCATTGACATACATGTATTGCACATTCATCGGAAATGTACGTACGATCTCAGATGCTGGCACCGCGTAATCGGAGTATTATACTCTCTCGAAGAAATTGATGCTTTGAAAAATTGTCTAAATATTGAGATGAATTTATTCTAGCTGCTTTTCGGTAAAAAAATTCATTTAAAGATTTGAGATCGATTTAGTTATCTTCTTCAACAGTATTCTTGATAAGTAATGATCAAAATGCAATGTCAATGAGTCTAGTAGCATTATAATAAATTGTAGACAAAACATTGGTCCAAATCAATCTTTAAGCATATAAAAATATCTTATTCGGTGATCATAATACTTTTATATAATTTACCAATCAAAGCTTTTAAAATTTAAATTATTTGTTTTGATAGTCTTGACGTATGCAATTCATTTTACTTTCACACATGCGATATTACAGATGAAACAATAAAGCTGTAAAAATGATACTAAGAGGTATTTGTCTACAATCGTTACTCCTAGCGCGGAAAACACCTCGAAGCCTTATTTGCGCCAATAGCGAAGACCGCCAACTGCTAATAGCTGTCAAAATAAAAAAAGATTCGGTAACTCTTGCCAGATCCCGTTGCGGAAAGTTCCCGACGAGGAATTTTTTTGCAAACGGGAGCCTTTTGCAAAAACTAAACGAATGCATTCTTGGCACTTCCGTTGCCGTTTATTGCGGTTGTTATTCGAGCACTTGCAAAAACTTTCGTGTACATAACGAATGGAAAAATTTATTACATAGAATGATATGCCTCTTAAGCGATGATCTGCGTTGCAACAATATGTTTTATCTAGGAAAATCCAGTGTGGCATGTTAGAATCCATCGGGCGAAGGAGTATCGATTTCGCTTTGACATCGATGCATGCAAGCACTCGACATTTTAAAAATAACTGGCTTTCGCTTAAAAATAAACGCAGACCAATGTTTCGCGCGCGCCCGCAGGAAGTGCCAGGGTCTGAGATTAGTTACCTTATGAAGCCGTTATAATGCAGACTTTAGAGGATTGTCTAAAATGAATAGAATTGATTTGCACTTCGCTGCGAGCTCTTTTTCCATGATATTAAGTGCCATGGATCATACGATTTCAGTGCTTCATTCATGAATAAGCATTTTAACGTTGTAACATTTATTCGCAAAGAGACAACTCGTTTTAATTTAATTTTTTAACCATTGGCTATTAAGTAATATGCGGAAATTCAACATTAACTTCGGAAAAATAATGTATCGAAATAGTGTATGAGTAGATCATTATTTTATATTTTTACAATTATTAAGTATATCTCTTTTTAGTCGTAAAATTGTTGTGCTCAAATTTGTCCAAATCTTGAGTCGATTGACTAGTTTTTGACTCTCTGATGGTATTCTTATTGTTGCCAGATAATGCAATTTAAGATTTTTCGCAGTAATTATTTACGAGTTCCTAATAGCGCTAATAAGAGTGTAAATAGACATACACTAAAATAGGGAACCTCTTACGTGCTGTCAATGTAAAAGACACGTTATAATGCTTTTATAAAGTTACTATTGTTCATTGGAGGAGCGAAAAATTTCACTGATTTGAGTAAAATAAAAGTAATTTCAATATTTTCAGTTAATAATACACTTTATATATTTTTTGCTGTAATATTCCAATCTATAATATAGATCGAGAAAAATGAGAACATTAAATTTATCGCTCTTCGAAGAAAAATCAAAAGTTTAACGATAAAACTTCCTTGTTTTTGTACAAAACTCACTTCGATTGCGAGCCGATATTCGGCGATTGTAAATAGTTTTGAACAATATTAATTATAGATAGATGGTCATTTAATTGTAATGGCAATCATATAATGATGCCAATATTTCACAGCCTGTGATAACTATATCAATGTGTTATTTCCGTGTTTTGCAGGCAAACACTAATGATACTTGTACATTTTGTAAATACGTGACTTTGATCACAAAATATTATTATTTAATAAAGTAAACATTCGATATAAAGCTGTTATTTCTTTTCACTCTAATATATGTCATTCTCTGATATACTTATTCTATCATAAAATAAAATAATTTTGAAAATAGACAATATCGACGGCTGAGCGGAACAAGATGATATCTCGGCTGACGTTAACAGAAGATGCTATCTCAGCCGAGGCTCACAGAACGTGCTATTTCGGCCGAGGCTTACAGAACGTGCTATCTCGGCCGAAGCTAACAGAAGATGATACCCCGGCCGAGGCTAACAGAAGATGCTATCTCGGCCGAGGCTCACAGAACGTGATATCTCAGACGCGTTTTTTTTTCTTCAAATTGTGTAGTGGTAGCTCTGCGCACCTTGATTAAACTTGTATCCCTTATATAAATTGGTGTGTAACGCATCACGCATCACGCGTTATGGAAAATTCCGTAACGCAAAAAGAAATGGAGATCTGCGCAGACGCGTGGCTGGCAGGTTTCGGTGTCTATGAAAGGCCAGCCGCAGAGTTGATCTGCTCAATCGAAACCAGGCGCTCCAGGAGGTAAAATGTCTCTGGGTCAGGATGGATGGTAGGTAGTGGGTCGCGGGTACTGGGTGGTTGGTACTGAGTGGCGAGTACTGGGTGGAGGGTACTCGGTGGGTTAGTACTGGGTGGTTAGTACTGGGTGGCTGGTACTGTGTGGTTGGTTGAGAGAGTGAGGGTGGGAGAGAAAGAGGGGGAAGGAAGAAAGGAGAGAAAGGGGAATAATAATTTTAGAGAATTAAATGACTAATAATTTTATTTTATTTTTCAGATTTTTCAGATTCGAAGTGTATACCGTAGCAGGTATGCACTTTACTATTAACGGTTGGACATTCCTAATACGTGTAATTATTTGTGTTCAACTTAATCAATAGTTTCGCACCGAAAGCATCATTTTCATTTTTGTTCAATTTCACTTTCACAAAATCGAATTATCTTCATGATATTTTTCAAAATAAAATACAAAATAAAAAATATTGAATGTAATTACATACATACACATATATACTTTTCTAATTTATATTGAAAATCCATTAACATTTAATTAATACACATTAAATTTATAATTACGGCTCCTGAATAATTATTATTATATTATTGATTGAATATTCGTGATTACTACTGCAAATTTACTGCGATTTTTGTAAACTTCATTTTAAACATTAAGAACTTACCATGAACATTGAGAACTTACTACGAACATTGGAAACTTAAAAATTTAACATTGTGGCGTTGGAATTCCAACATCAAATACATATTGCATTACTGTTAAAAATTTATCATTATATCATTAACATAAATTAAACTTCAGCTCTATTATTAAATATAAGCCTATATTTTGTTGATTAAAAGAAGTTACTGGCCTCATTACTACCAAAGTCGATGTCCTATTTAGTGGTGAGATTCATCAATAAAACACCAAAGTTTTTTTATATCATTCAACGTTTCGGACATTTATTCTATGTCCCTCTTCAGGAGTTATACTATTAATAACACAACAAATAACATTTTTTAATATAAAATAAATACAATAAAAATTAAAATATAATGCGCAACGCGTTACAACCAGATAATAACTACAACAATTAGGCTTACATTATAAGTGAAGTCAGAAGTACGTGATTGCGGGAGACAATCCGCTAACGTCAGTAATTCATACAATATTAGATCGGCTTTATATACTATCGCAATGTGATTGTGTGTGTGCATGCGCCAATATGTATTGGATATAAGCGTAACTGTGATCGTTTTTAGTAGAGAGAGTGGGGCGAAATAGCAATACTATACGAAGAGGCATAGCATACCTTTCCATATTCTATTACCAGCATAAACATTACATTTTTAATAAATCTTAAGAAGATAAAAGGTTAAATTTATTACTCAAATTATTATATTCTTTTGGTAGTATGGCTATATCAAATTGTTTGTTCATGTAATTCTTTTAGCTATGTTTGTAAAATGCTTCAGCAAATAGTCTTTTTTGAGTGTTGTGTTCTGTATCTAATATTTTAATATTATTAAAATCTATTTTATGGTTGTGCTCTGATTTATGTATGAACAAAGATGACTTTTTATCTCCATCGTTGTGTTTCTTTACATATTCTTTTAATCTTATACCCAGTCTTCTACTGGTTTGTCCTACATAGGACGCATTACAATCCGCACAGTTTATTTTGTACACAACATTGTTATTATTTAATTTAATATTCGAGTCTTTACCTAACTTTATGATATTGTTCATTTTGTTAAGCATACTATACACTACGTTTGTATTAATTTTTCTAAAGAAGTTTTTTATCAAACAATCCGTTTCTTTTACAAATGGTAACCAAATGTATGTTTTATTTTCAATGTGTAACGTTTTTTTATCACAATCAGAATCAATCTTATTTAACCTCCTTTTAATATAGAAATTAACAAATTTTTGTGGATAACTGTTTTTTTCCAATACTTTTTTTATAAACGTAATGTTTTCTTTATAGAAAGCTTTATGCGATAATTTGATCGCGCGGTCAACTAAACCATAAATTATAGCAATTTTGTTACTCATCGGGTGGTGGGAATTAAAATTTAGATACCTTCCCGAAAAGGTTGGTTTTCTATACCAATTAGTTCTTATCAGTCTATTATTATCCACAATAATTTGTATATCCAGAAAATTAATGTTTTCATTAACAGGTCGTTCCACTGTAAACTGTAGGTTCTCGTCATAGGAGTTAAATATGTTCAAAGTATTATCTATAAAGTTTTTATGTACACAAAGCAAAATATCGTCAACGTAACGAAAATAAAACATCGGTTTTGATTGTAGTTTATTAATGCATTCAAATTCCAAATCATCCATTACCATGTCAGATAAAATGGGGCTAATGGGGGGTTTCCCATCGCAGAACCAAAAATTTGTCTATAAAATTTGCCATTAAATTGGAAAAAATTATTATTAAGAATGAAGTTTATAATTTAAAAAAAATTCGGAACAATTCATGTTAATTTTTTTTTTTTTAATTTATTTATTTACCGTCGCATCCCCCTTGATGGGTATTAGCAACAAGTCATTATACATATACAGTTTATTATAAATTATGGTTAAAATAAAACATTGAATACATTAATTGGTGTAGTACACACAAGTGTTACAGATAATATTTGTACGATGTGGTGATATAGCGCTAGAGTAACAAACTATTGCAGTAGTATATATTGTGATAGTATAATATGTGTATTGGTTGCTTTATAATTTGTTTCGCATATCGATTGCGTCTAGGAATTCGATTGTTTTTTTACATTGGTGTGGGTATCTGAGTAGTTCTTCAATTTTATCTCCAAGGTTGGACTTTTCTCTTTCGTTTGTATATTTTGGGCATTCGATCAAAATGTATTTTACGGTGATCTTCTTCTTACAGGTATCGCATGTATTCGGATTTTCTTTAGATAGTAGGTGTTGGTGTATAATTTTGGAGTGTCCCATTCGTAATCTGTTTATTAGAACTTGATCTTTTCTGGTAAATTTTAGGGCTGGATTGGGTTCATTAACATAATTCTTGATTAGACGGAGATCTGGCTTCCGTGGCTCATGGTAATCCAAAAATTATTTCACTCTCTAGTTATATTGTGGTTTATTAATTTTCGAAAATCGTTTTTGGTTGATTTGTGTTTTGAGACGTTGAAAGTTAAGTTGCATAAAGTTTTATGCTTTCTGGATCGGGATTAGAGTAGCATATTATTATGTTGTCGTACAGTTGTTTTATTTTATTTATTTCTGATATTATAGGGGATCATCTAGACTTTCCTGTTTGTATCTGTTTAACAAGATAGTAGGAGTCTATGGATAGCATATATTTTTTGTTTGAGCTTAGGGTATTTCTTATTATTTCAAGGATAAGTAATATTAAGCTTTTTTCGTGGCTGAGATCATGTTAATTTTATTGCGTAATTGTTGCCATCTCTTTTCTATGGCACAAGAAACCAAATATTCCGGAACGTTAGTAAACAAACTTACAACATCTAAACTAATAATGACATGATCTGGAGGAATTTGTAAACTTTCAATTTTGTTCTTTAGTTTCAAACTATTATCTATGTGCGACAAAGGAGGTTTTAGATTGTTCTTAAGAAATTTTGCAAAGAATTTAGAAATATTATATGCTGGAGAATTTACCGTAGAAATACCATAGAATAAATGTCCGAAACGTTGAGTGATATAAAAAAACTTTGGTGTTTTATTGATGAATCCCACCACTAAATAAGACATCGACTTTGGTAGTAATGAGGCCAGTAACTTCTTTTAATCAACAAATTATTCTGAGTCTACCAGTAGCAGCTACAAAATTATAAGCCTATATTGTTGCACATAATATGTGATTATTGTTCAATATACTAGAATTAACGATCATTGTTTAATATTTTTTATTTTAAGTACCATTTTAAGGACTGTTACAAGTTATAAGTACTGTTATAAGTTAATGTATATATTTATTTTGAATTGAAAATTGTTATTAAATCCTTTCACTAAATCTCTTCACTACTTCATTGTAAAATAATAAATTTGAATGAGTTTGTAACGAGGGCAATCATGCCTCGTTACTAACCTGCAATTACACACCGCGACTCGCGCACCAAAAATAGGTTAGGTCCACGCCGCATGCGCCGGTTGTCCACGAACATGTGCGCGCGCGCTCACGCCGCCTCATGCAAGTTCTCTTTGTCCACGAACGTGCGCGCGCGCGCACTCACGTCGCTCTATGTAAAGCCGCCTTGTCTCGAGATTGCCGCGACTCCACACCGGAGCGCGCATCTTATCACCGAATCTATCCTATATAAGCAGCTCACACACCGACGACAGACAGACCGTGACCGTCCCAGAGACTGGAACTACCGCCTTCCTCTCGTGGGCACACGTGAGGAATTCGGTATCGCCAGCCATCGGACAACACCAATCACCAGGACACCTGCTGTTACTACCATCGTGGGCACACGAGGTAGTCACAGGCCGTGTATCCGGAATCGCTGTTCCTTAGTCCTCGTGCGCACACGTGACTAGGGGAACACGAACGTACGTTTCCTCGTGTACTGACCCCGGCACACCTGCTGTTACTACCGTCGTGGGCACACGGGGTAGTCACAGGCCGTGTGCCCGGAACCGCTGTTCCTTCGTCGTGCGCACACGTGACAAGGGGAACGCGAACTACCGCCTCCTCGCATACTGACCCCTGGCACACCTGCTGGTACTACCGTCGTGGGCACACGAGGTAGGCACAGACCGTGTACCTGGGACCGCTGTTCCTTAGTTGTCGTGCGCACACGGGACTACAGGACCACGAACTACCCGACCTGTGCCTGGAACATCGGAACAACCCCGCCTCTACCGTCGTGAACCCACGAGGTAGTCGCGAGGCGTGTTCCTAGAGTCGCTGGGCCACTAGTCTGCGTGAGCACACGTGACTAGCGGAACGCGGATTAATTGGACCGGCACCAGGAAAACCGGAACGAGCCCTGGTTCTACAGTCGTGAGCGCACTAGCTAGACACAGGCCGCGTGCCCCAAGCTATCGCTCCTTTAGTCGGCGTGGGCACACGTGACTAAAGGAAAGAGGTCCTTCACGGACCGTAGATACCGGGACAGGAATCAGAACGAACCCTGACCTACTCCGTGAGCTCACGAGGTAGGCACAGACCGAGTTCCCAAGGCTGCCGTCCCCCTTAATCGGCGTGTGCACACGCGACTAAAGGTAAGGGGGGCATTCACGTACCGTAGACACCGGAACAGGACCCCGGACTTTACGACTTTGACGCCGACTCACCGCGCCGACGCCAGCGTGACTCGACGTACGCGTTGTATCGAGGCTTAGCATGACCGAGGCCCTCCTGCGAGAGGGCGCTGTGATAGCATTTAGTCTGTAAGTTCCGCGGACTTGGTCGTACGCCGAAGTAAGCACGTTTGTTTTGATTTACATGTTTCAGGTGGTGAACTAAGGCTACTTCACCCAGTTGGTGGCGAATATTGTTATCTATTTTCCTCATTTATTTTCATTAATTAGTATTTTTATCTTTATAATTTGATCAAATAAAATAGCCTTTCTATATTCAAATATATATCTATGCATTTCGTCTCTTAAGCCACCTGACACTCCTTTCTCCCCCTTTCCACACCCTGGTAAACTCCTGAGCATCCGGCAAGGGAGAAGCAACCGTTACAAGTTAGTAAAGTATAAAATCGATATTATTAAAAGAATTACTGCTAAAAGATGGAACTTCAGCAACATGAAGAGCCGAATAATAGTCGACCTAATCGTGGAAGGCCTAGAATTAGACGATCATCAGAGGAAGTATCAATTATTAGACAACAGCAAGCAGCTGAAAGAGTCAGAACATATAGGGAGCGTATTCGAACTAATCGCAATGTACATTCTATTGAAATTGTGGATATTCTTAATTCTCAAAATTCGTGTGAATCTATTGGTCATCATTCACATTTATCAAATCATAGAAGTAGATCACGTTCAAAACAAACATCAGAATAGAGGTCGGTTATTACAGAAAGACAATGTCAACAAAAAGTTAAGAGAGTCAGAAGGTATAGGGAGTGTATTCGTACTAATCTTAATGCCAATTGACATTCTGCCGAAATTGTTGTTGATTCTCAAAATGCGTGTGAATCTATTGGAAATGATTCGAATTTATTCAATCGCAGAAGTAGATCACGCGTAAGACAATCATCAGGACAGGGATCGGTTAGTACAGAAAGAAAGCGTAACGAAGCAGCTGAGGGAGGCTGAAGGTATAGGGAACGTAAGCATACTAATGACAATATGAATTCACATTCTGCTGAAATTGGTGTGGCTATTTCTGATTCTCAAAATGCATCTGAATCTATTGGAAATGATTCAAATTTATCCAATCGCAGAAGTACATCACGCGTAAGACAAACATCAGGACAGAGATCGGTTAGTACAAAAAGAAAGCGTAACCAAGCAGCTGAGAGAGCCAGAAGGTATAGGGAGCGTCAGTGTACTAATCGTAATACGAATTCACATTCTGCTGAAATTGGTGTGGATATTTCCGATTCTCAAAATGCATCTGAATCTATTGAAAATGATTCGAATTTATCCAATCACAGAAGTAGATGACGTGTGTAAGACAAACATCAGGACAGAGATCGGTTAGTACTTAAGATAATCAAGAAAGAAATCAAAGAGTGTGAAATTTGGCATGCGAAAGAGCAACGCAATTTAGAATTAGATGTTGCGAACCAGAAGGTGATAATAAAGTATTTGAATTCGAATGTTGGCGACGCGAACGAAATATTGATAATCAAAGATTGCTGGAAGAAAACATAAATATTTTACAAAATGACAATGTCAATGAATATTATTTAGGGGAAATGAATGTTTTATGTAAATATTGTAATGAGAATCATTTTGCAGCTGAAAAGGTGTTTAATAAGGGTAATTCATTTAATGATTGTGGTTGGCATTGATCAGTTGAATTAGAATCCATTCCAGATTTTCCTGATGAATTACGTTTATTATTTGAAAATCTGTATTTAAAAAGTAGGGTATTCTTCACACGTATTCGGAATTACAATATTTCGTTTTAATTTGCATCTTTTAATGCAAATTTAGTTAATTTTCCTACAATAAGAAGAGCTCCGTATTGTTTTAAGAATCCTCAATATGGTCAACTTTGTATTATTGATCCTCAAGAGGCTGTTGATTACAGGATGGCAGCTAATTTAGGATCCGATAGAGAAATTATGAATAATTTAGATCAAATGTTAAGAGAATGTAATATATTTGCAAAGTCATATGTAATGATGAAAGAAGAAATGAACCATCAACGTGAATTATTAGGTAATGATACTGAACCTGAATTACAGTTATTATTTAGTTTAAAAGCAGTCTACGATCGTAATAGTAGATCGTAATTTACAAAGAGCAAACGAAGTTGCTGCTGTGTTTAGTACAACAGCTGATGGTGATATTCTTGAATCATATGTAACTATTCGCAATAGACACACAAGTATTGCGATCAATAAGTTCGATCGATTCAAACGTGGAACCCATGGTTTATCCATTATTCTATCCTCATGGATCGCAAGGTTGGCACAAATATATAATGAAAAAAAAAATAGTAACAGAAATGTAGAGGCAGGTGGTGCAAATAATGACCAATATGAACAAGATCGTCGTGTAACTAGGTGTTCTTATATCAAGTATAGAATGAGTGTAAGACCTGATATATTTAATATATTCCTATTAGGTAGTAGATTATTCCAACAATAGATTAAATTAGAGAATTAAAGTAGAGAAATTAAAGTAGAGAAAGATCGAATTGAATATGTTCGTAATAATCAAAAACAGTTGCGAGTTGAATCATATCAAGGATAAGTCGATCATTTAAGTAATAATGCGAATAATATGAATTGTCAAATAGGTAAAATGATTATTTTACCATCAACATTTGTTGGTTCTCCTAGGTATATGATGCAAAAATATCAAGATGCTATGGCTATAGTCCGTAGTTAAGAAAAACCGGATTTGTTCATAACGATGAAATGCAATCCCAGTTGGCGTGAAATTCGTGATAATTTATTTTCAGGTCAAAAAATCTCTGATCGTCCTGATATCTGTGCAAGGGTATTTCACTTAAAGAAAGAACGGTTACTGTCGCTTATTACAAAGGAAAAATATTTTGGTGATGTCGCTGCTCATGTGCATGTGGTTGAGTTTCAGAAGCGAGGTTTGCCTCATATATATATATATATTAATTACTTTAAAAGGTGGTCATAAATTAACAAATATTGATGATATAAATAAATTCATATATGCAGAAATTCCTGATCCTGAAAATGATCCCGTATTATATGATATTGCAGTTCGTAATATGATACACGGTCCATGTGATAGTAGATGTATAGTTGATAATAACTGCTCAAAACACTATCCGAAAGAGTTTAGAGAGGAAACGGTATTATCAACTGATGGTTATCCTTATAGATAATCGGTTTGTAGTACTATATTGTCCAGAATTATTACGTATATTCAATTGTCATATAAATGTAGAAATTGTATCCAGCGTACGATCAGTAAAATACTTATATAAATATGTATATAAAGGTCATGATGCTGCGAATATAACAATTGAGGGAACTAATAATGAGAGAGTAATCAATCATGACGAAATTCGTAGTTACGTAAAAACATGATATGTCAGTCCAGTTCAAGAATGTTATCGTATTTTGAGTAAACATTAATTAGCAAGGTAAAAGTCACAGCATCGTACATTTATCTGTTCATTTACCTGAACAACAATCGATAGAAATTGAAGATTTAAATGATAAAGAGAGTGTAGAAGCTGGATTAAATCGGTCTAGCACATTGTTAACTTATTTTGAAGTCAATAGGAGTGATTCTACAGCTAGGCATTATACCTATACTGAAATTCCTGCTCACTATGTTTTTAAACAAGATATCGTAAATGGCAATAAAATTTATCGATGGTGTAAACGAAAATCTCGCTTCAATTGTATTGGGCGTATGTATTCTGTAAGTCCAAGTAAAATAGAGTTATTTGATTTAAGATTATTTTTATTACATTGTAAGGGTGCAATGAGTTTTTCTGATTTAATGACGGTTAATGGTATTCAGTATCAGACATTTTCGGAAACTTACTTAGCATTAGGTCTTATAGAAGATGATGAGGAATGGAGTCGTGCTATGCAAGAAGCTGTCAGTTGGATGATGCCAAGTAGCATACGTCAATTATTTGTTCGTATTTTGATACACTGTCAACCTATGCACCCCGATGAACTTTGGGAAACCTTTAAAGATGTATTATCAGAAGATTTTTTAGATTATATGGTGATCGCGACAGAGCTTATAATTTAGCATATTCCATAATTTGTACAACGTTAGTAACCGAAGGTCATAGTATTTCAAATTTCCCATCAATGCCTCAAATGACAATAAATAACCTTATTGAGGATGGCAATGAGTCACGCGTTAACTTAGCAGATATAGACTCTCTCTCTCTCTCTCGCTCTCTCTCGCTCTCTCTCTCTCTCTCTCTCTCTCTCTATATATATATATATATATAATAGTTCTTGAAGTTTTTATATTGATGGGTCTGGTGGTTCTGGAAAAACATTTATTTATACAGCATTAAACAATTGTTTAAAAAGTCAAAACAAAAATGTATTTTACTGGTATTGCTACACCGTTATTACCAAAGGGAATAACGGTTCATAAAGTATTAGGTTTGCCTGTACCTTTATTATCGGATTCTTCATCTAATATCACTGTCCAATCAAAGGAAGGTCAATTTTTAAGGCGAACAGATATTTTTGCTTGGGATGAGGAACCAATGGCTCCACGGTATGCATTAGAAATTATGAATAGAACTTTGAAAGATATAATGAATCATGATTTATGATAAAATGGTGAGATGAATGACAGCGATAGTATTGTAATTATGTTGATGCGAATCGAATGGTTCAGCTGTCAAGTAGGTGAATAAATTTACACCAATGGTTTATTTTTTGCCGACGTTTCGGGTATTTCATTTGCCCCTCTTTCTGGCTGTATAATTACTGTTTACATAGTGTGTTCTAAGCAGTCTGACTACTGCCAGTCAAAGAGGCTGTCTGACTACTGCCTCCGATTCTCATCAACATAACAATAATGACTTATTATTTGGAGGGAAAGTTGTCATTTCAGGTGGAGATTTTTAGCAATTATTATCTGTACTTCCCCCAAGCATTCGAAGCGAAGTCATCAATTTATCGATTAAGAGTATTGTTTTGTGGAATGCTTTTCATAAATTCAAATTAACGCAGAACATGAGAGCTATAAATGAAGATATTACCTTTGCAAAATTTGTTTTGGATGTGAGAAACGGCGATATAAATGATAATAGCGATAATATTGATGTTCCTGAACGTCGTATAACTAGAGATTCTAATTTTATTAATTCTATGTATGGACATTTTATAAAAAATCATCTATATGATGAGATGTGTTCATCAGTGATTTTATCTGCGCGTAATGTAGATGTCAATGATTAGTAAAAAAGTAGTAGCATTATTGGATAGTTATCATGAGCGCGTATACACAAGTGTTGATTCAGCTGATAATGGATTAATGACCGAATTAATTTTACCAGAATATCTAAATTCATTAAATCCCCAGAGTTTACCACCTCATGAATTGCGTTTACGAATAAATTGTATCGTTATGCTTACTAGAAACATTAGTATACATGAAGGATTATGTAATGAAACGCGATTGAGAATTTAAGATTTAACTAATCATTTATTGAAATGTAAAATTTTAACAGGCGATAAAATGGATCAAATCGTATTTTTAAATCGAATTACATTATATTCTGACAATGAGTATCCTTTTACATTTAAAAGAAGACGATTTCCAATAAAATTGGAATTTGCGATGACTATCAATAAAGCTTAGAAACAAACATTTTCAAATGTATTAATTGATTTGCAAAAAGATGTTTTTAGTTATGGGCAGTTATACGTTGCGATTTCACGAGTACGTACATGGAATGGATTAAAATTGTATGTAGGTTCTAATAGAGTTAATAGTACAGTTAAAAATTACGTCTTCGAAGAAATTCTACAGTAGTTAGTACATTGAATTAATTTATGAAAATATAGTTTTTATATTTAAAATAATAAATAAGTTTTTGAATAAAATTCAGTTACTAATTTTGAAACTGAATAATGGATAATATAATTATACTTTGCTGTACATTTTCAAAATTATTTATAATCAGTTATAATATATAATAATATTTGTTTTCACCCTGTTCTTTTTGTTCATGTGTGCGTATTAATTTTGAACCATTTTAATATTATTCTTTGTGTTTTGTGCTTCGGGCTTTGTATTCTGCGTAAAAAATATTAGAAATTTAACATAATCGTAAGTCATGGTAGGAGCTAATTTGAATTCATTTAGAATGAGTCTAAATTCACCAAACATACTTACTCATTTGGAACTTTTTACTATTGAAACTCACTATTCTACTAATATAAGGTTGATTCTCTATAAGCGAATTTCATAATGAATTTAATATTAAACAGTGTTTCGGTATAATGATCTGAATATTCTATAGTCAAAAGTGCAATATTGTGCTTGCTCCTAGCCCGTTGGACGATTAAGATATATATAATATATAACATAAAAAAAATATAACATATTGAAATATATATATAATATCGTTACACGATTTAAGTAGGTTTAGTGGTTTAAAACAACATATCTTAATATGTTGTTTTAATTTTTTATCTTAAACGTACTGTATGTGGGATAATTAGATATTGGATTTTGAGGTTTAAATATTTAAAGGAATTTCTAGAGGATTTTTATAATGTAATATTTAGAGGTATTCAAGTGTGGGGATGGGATCCTACGTTCTCCAGATTCCAGGAATAGGAAGGGAGAGAGAAATGAAGAGTCGAGAGTAACAGCAGCAAGAGGTTTTATTGAAATACTCTAGTGTACAGCGGACACACGTCCGTACGTTCATAGGTACGAGCAATGACTGCCGCTCGCAGGTGGCTTCTCGCTGTACGCAACATGGCTGCTTCTCCCACTCTCGCAGATAGAGCGAGAGGGAAGATCGCAGTCCCTACACAAGAGTGAAACCAAGCGTAGCCTAAAGGGGAATTTTGAAACCGTCTGGCGGCGGCGGACTTCAAAGGAATCCCTTATGCCGAGGCACTAATACTTTGCGATTTAAGGTATGAAATTATTTAAAGTACGCTATTTAATTGTGATTCCCAAAATAAATTAATTGCTTTAATTTTTGACTCCTCTTAAAAAAAGCCCTTGGACTGATGTGTTAAATGCTAGAAAAAAGCAAAAATATTGCCCCGCTATATATAAATAATAATTCAGTTGTAATTGGACTCGAAGATTGCTTATATACTTGCCTTCGAAGTGTGCACGTGCTTTTTAATATTAATGCTTTTACACCACAAGTAATCAAATTATTAAATAAGTTAAGGAAATATACAAAAATCTCAAACAAATCGCGTTAAAAATTTTATGTCTCCTTATTTTTTATAAATAATGCATAAAATATTATTTTATAATTTTTTATATATTTTTTTTAGAATTGCATTATATTTCATCAGGTGGGAAGATGGAGGTTCTGTCTCAACGAAGCTCGTGAAATGGTTCCATCTTGGCGAAGCGGGTGAGAAGGTCTTATCGCAGTCGAACGCGTAAGAAGGTGCCATCTCGTATCTCTTATAGCAGCGAGATGGTACCTTCTTACGAGCTGGAATAAGACCTTTTCACGCGCTTGGCCGAGATAGAATCTTCTTCCCACCCGATAATTTCTTTGCGGTTTCCAGCTTGCATTCTAATCAGGATACCATGTCGATTTAGTACATTGTTGGAAACACCATCATCGCTAGATAGGCAAGGACGCTACGCAGAGCGACAACGCACAAGGTCATTGTCACAAGACAAATATACTTTAAAAGAAGTATTCGGCAAGGAGATAGAAAATCGACAACGCAGGCTAGAAAAGTTAAGGCGGGACAGGGCCATATATTTGTGGGTCAGGTATAGCAGTGACGCTCTAGAATTCGTCAAGCTATTTTGAAGGACTGTTATGCGCCTTATGCTGTGCCGACAATTGTTATCTCCATAATGCCTTGTGGGCTGATGAAACGAAATACCGGAACCGTAAAATACAACGTTTATAAAGTGTTAGGTTCATCAATGCTACAAGTACAGTTGGAAGCTTCCACAGGGTCTCGAATATAATCTATTATCGCGGGCGAGAAGACATCTGAGTTTCTGAAAGAAAAAAAATTTGTTCTATAAATTTATTGAAAATCCATTACTTATATAAAATATATTTAGTTTTGAGTTTATCATATTTAAAAAAATCTATTTGTATAAAAGACTAGACTCTGACGAGAATCACAAGAGGTTAAATTGTGCTGACATAGGTAAAAGACGCGCGAGGTTGTAGTAAGGTAAGCTTGCGAGTTAGCTGCCGTCGGGTGCAGCGAATTAAAACGTGAAAATATGAAATAACGTACCTGTATTTTCCCGTGCTCCGGTACTTCGTTTCAATACTGCATTTCTGGTACAGGAAGCTGCATGAGGTCTCATGAGCGTATATTTTTCGTTTAATAAGTTTTTCATGGATTCGCAGCAAGGTTCCTAAGCGGCATTTTCAGCTGTAAAAAAAGATCAGATTTATGTTTCAGAAAATATTGCAAACAATTTACATTAAAATGCAGTTAAATATTAAAAAAAAAAAAAATGCATCATTACATGCGTAAATCACAAGCTTTCAAGTATGACTATAATAAGCCGATAATTTCTATATCGTAAAAAAAAACATTTGAATGACGAAATTATTACTAAAAATAAAAACTAAAATAAATTTACGCTTATTAACTTCAAAGTCATTCGATACCATTGTCGTTGGCTAAAATATTTCAAACTTTGAAATGCAAGGAACTTTTGGAACGTGGTTACTCAACGGATTGTTGCTTTCAGTTGTCTAAAGAGAACTGATGTTCCCACGGCGAGCCAGCTATTTTTATACCCTTAGCGTCCGACCGAAGTCATCCCCTCCTTTTGCTTCGACCAGTCATGTGGCGCCATCTAAACTAGCCCATATAACATTAAATAACATATAATGGTATAACTTGTAATTACATATACCATTATTGGATAAATAAAATTAGAATGCCGATTCCAGATTCTAAAATGGAGATTCTACTTTTTCTTGATGTTATTTCTATCGATAGCGTTGTAAATAGAATTAATTTGTCATTTCCAAATTAAATCAACTGTGTGAAAGGAAGAATACCACATTTATTTTTTCCGTGTATGTCATCGATCATTTCGATTTTGTAGTATATTATACTTCTCTTAAAATGATTTGACACGTATTTTTTCATTTTTTGGTTGTACTAAAATTCCATTGGTTATCCACTCTTCCAAATTTGACTCACAGTTTGATATACACTCCTTGCGTGATATTTTAATAAAAATTTTAGAAATGCGGGATATAAGCAGTTTTTATTTAAGAATACACGTTTTAAGAAATCGCACCTTTTTGTTAATTTTTTTATCGTAATAATAGTCCATTCTGCTTTTGCTTGCACAAAGAGAAAGTTTTGTAATTTTTCAACTCTGAGATTTCGATGATTTTCAATATTTCCGAGCTTCCTGAGTCGAAATATGCGTTTTCTAGAAAATTCTATATGTTGGAACCCAGCATGGAGCCCTGAGCTGCCCCAGATGTTATTTCCCTCTTTATCGAGCCATTCTCCGTGTCATAGACTATCGAGCGGTCTCTCAGATAATCCCCAAGAATGCGTAAGAGATACGCGGAAATATGAAAGTCCTGCTCAAAAGCGTCCAGTACCTTGTCGCTCCTTACTGAGTTGAATCCGTTTTTTATCTCCAAGGTGGTTGCCCTACTCCGTCGACGTGGCAGCGTTTATCACCTCCTGGACTGCGTCGATGGTTGATTTACCTCGTCTGAAGCCGTATTGTCGCGGAGACAGATCTCCGGACGCGCTAATGGCGGCTTGCAGGCGAGGTTTCAGCAGTTTCTCCAGAAGCTTTCCCGCCGTGTCTAGCATACACAGAGCATGGTAGGCCAATGGGCTGTCTGATGGACCCTTGACCTTGCTGATGAGGACAAGTCTCGCCGTCTTCCAACGGGCAGGGAAAATGCCAGCTTTAAAACAGGAGTTGTACGTGTCCAGCAAGAGGCGCGGGTGACTGCCACAAATGCCTTTTAGTAGCTCTGCTGGTAATCCATCCAGCCCTGGAGCTTTCTTATTCCACAAATATCTTACTGCGGTAGAGAGCTCCGTATCCGTAAATACGGGTATTTCAGTGGGATCGGATGGAACTGGGCAATCCGATCTTTTAGGATGTTTAGGGAAAAGGGTATCGACGATGTGATTGATCGTTACCGCATTCCGAGGCGTTGATGAACCGAAAGACTAGTTGGCGCGTAACGATCTTGTACCCTAATTTCCACGGATCTTCGTCCAGCTCTTCTCTCATCTCTCTCCGGCATCGCCGCTGGCTGGACTTTATGGCCCTTTTGAGGATTTTCTTAGCGGCGCTGTACTCTGCGACCAAGGGGGCTGCGTTTTACACCAGTAAGCAGGACGTCTTAACCGACGTGATGTTTGCCTGGGAACCGCCTCTGCGCAGGCCAGCTTGATGACTTTCATGGTGGCGTCAGTCACTATATTAGCTTGCGCAGGTAGCGGAAGTGCTCCCGGGATCTCGTTTAGGGCTCGCTGTTCGTATTCTATCATCGAGGTAAGTCTCTCTGAATTCATCTTGGCGATGTTCCACCGAGGGAGTAGGAGGGCGCTTTAACGTGGGATCGGGGCCGACCTGTCATCACGTACACGAAACGGATGGAATCTCTATCCATGTAGTCTTCTATCACCTACGAGTCCTCGATTCCCGTAGCTAGGCGTTGGCTTGCCAGGGAGATGTCTATGATCGTCCCCCTATAGCCCGGCCATCTGATGGTCGGCATAGTACCCTAATTGAGTACCACCAAATCTAGCCTACTAGCCATATCCGCGACTAAGCGACCCCTGCTGTCCAGCCGGGCTTCCCCCCCACTCCGGAGCTTTGGCGTTAAAATGCCCGACGATGACCAGTTCGCCCTGTATGTCCCGGGCTGCGTCGTCTAGGGCATCCAGCTTGGCCTGGTATTCGCTGATGGTCTGGTTCCGATGATCCGCGATGTGAATGTTTCGTGGATCACCGTTCCAGATGGCAGCGGTACTCAAGTTGTCGGTGTACCATCCTGGTCCTTCTCTGTTCCGATACTGCTCACTGATTAGAATAATATCGGTATGTTTCTCAAAACAGATCTATTCCAAGAGGTCGTGAACCGTTCTGCTTCTATGCATGCTACCCTGCAGAACTACCGCCATTTTTGCCTAGCTTTCTCTAGGGCACCCCGAAAAACGCCACATGCTCCTGATCCCGCTATGTGATTGCGAGAATCAGCTTTGTCCTGTTTTTCTGGACATAGGAAGCACCGCGGGGCGGCGGTGCAACCTTTAGTCATGTGGTTTTGCCCTTCACAACAAAAACATAGCTTGCTGCAATCCGGCCCTTTGCAGTTGAGCCCTAGGCTCAGATGGTCAAAGCCCAGACATTTATAGCAGTGGGTAACGGTTGCTCTCCTCCGTATCCTGCAGTTGAATTAGCCGACCTTTATTCGAGCGGTGCCCTTCAATTTGTCGGCAGCAAGCGTCTCCACCGAAACAATTGCCATCCGCTGTTCCCTTGCGTTTTTTTCGGATCAGGAAGAACTGCAGGAAACCATTGTAATCCTGCAGGTCTCTTTTTAGGGCCTCCTCCTTCTCCTCTTTTGACGTGCTACTATCGAGGTTCCTGATCTCCAGAACAACTCTAGAGACCAGTTCCTTCACGATAGTGCAGTCGCCGCCTGTTGCCTTTTTAAGGGCCTCTGAAAAGGAGACTCTTGATTCCGAGGTACTCCCTTTTAGTTCGAGGAGTACCTGGCCTTCTCTTGTTCGCCGGACCGATTGAGCTTCAATTCCGCTCTCTTCTAGTTTGATGGACTTCCGTATCGCGGACAATATGTCCGCGTACGGCTTGCCGTCAGCAAGCTTTAGTACAATCGCGTCAGGCTTTGCCCTCTTCATTTTCTTCTTCTGCTTCTGCTTCTGCGGCTGTTGTTGCGGTTGCGGTTGCTGTTTCTGTTGCTACTGATGCTGCTGCTGTTGCCGCTGCCTTCGCCCTTTCCTATTGTTAACGGCGGTCCACTCTTCTTCGGAAGGGTCCGTCTTCTTCTTCTTCTTCGTTGGTTTTTTCTTCCTTTCCAGCGTTGGTGGGCTAGAGGCGCTTCGCTTCGTGCCGCCAACTCGTTCGTCGTCAGTAGTATTTTCGGATACCATTTAATGGGTTATTAGATAACTGTAGTATAACTACTTATTATTTTTGCATATTTTTCTTTTGATTTTGGAAAACTGCAAAATATTTCCCTAAGACTTTATAACATGAAAGGAATATTAAATTATAATTTTTAAGTATTTTTGTTTTAAAATTAACCCTTAAAACAAAATTAATTTGTTTCAGGCAGATATGGCGTAAAACTTTAAATCCCCCATTGTAAGTAATGGGGATATCAAAAACAAGGCAAGCCTTGTAATTAGGACTCTTCGTAAAGAGTCATTTGAACGGTTGACTTACACAACTTATATACTTTCGGCCATCCAGTGTATCCACAGAAAGCGCTATCGGAGCGCCGCATAGCGGTGACAAAGGAGAATTTGTGATGGGCGGCTCTCCATAAGTAAGCTTCGGCTATTTATCTGCTATGCGGCGCTTCGGTAGTGCTATCTGTGGATACCACGGTGTAAAAAAAGAGAGGTGTTCCGAAGGAACACCTCTACCCACACGGCCGCTGTGACGATTAGTCGGTAGTTCCTGGGGCGGCTGATAGTGAAAAACATTTTTATGAACAAGATATTAGAAAAGAAACTGTTTTGAAAGATGTATCTGGAAATGTATTGTTTCGTGTAAATACTTAAAACTTGTTAATTATATGGAATATCAAATTAGAATTCTAACCTATAAAAATGTTTCTAAAAATTGTATAAAGTAAATCTGAAGTTTTAATATATTGTTAGAATCTTAAATATATGTATAAGTTTTTGAACAATTTTATTGATATTTAAAATAACTTAAATTTACAGAGATCTTTTAATAAGTATCATCTTTCGCTTACTGCTGTATCTGCTATATTCGACAACTATGATAAAAGGAAAGAAAATAAGACTGGTAAATATTGTCTGAATTGAATATATTTTTTACTATTTTTTATTAATAATATTTTAACTATAGCAGTTATGTTTGTTTGTATATAACTCAAGTAAGAATCGATTAATACCTAGTGTGACACAATATATTACAGAAACAAATGATTTGATGAAAGATTTTAATGGAAGATCTGACTCGATAGAGGATTGTTCAGCTCCAAATTTCATCACTGACAATTCTTCGCTAGGCAATCTAATTGAAGAAATAAGCATGGATTTACATACAATGCAATCTAATGAAAAGGGTAAAATGTTAAATTTTATAACATATACATTTAAAAATAATTTTATAATAATTAAAATTAATTTCATGTTTAATTGTGTAGAACCAGAAAACATCCCAGAAAAAGGAAATGAAAATTTTACAGAAATATTTACTAATTATAATTCTGTAAAATTACCGAATACATTGTGTACATAAAGTCGATACTCTTAAAAAAACCGCTGCCAATTCATTGACACGTAGCTTCCTCAAACTTAATTTACTGATTCCTTTAATTCATTTTTAATTCCAATATTTAAAATTTAATACTTCAGAAAGATAGAAATAACAAAACTCCAACATAATTTATTCAAATTTTTATAGATTATACATTTCCACAAAAGTTCACATACATAAAATATATATCACAATTGCAACTGATATTTAGAGCTAAATGTCTAGAAAAATTTTAACCTCAAATATCTCTGAAATTTATGAACCAATCACTTTGCCAAAAGAACTCGTCCGAGAACTATCAATAATATACCTCTACAATGAATTTTGAAGCGAATAAGACAATTTTACTCTTGTAATAGTTGAACATATAAAACTCATTTTTTTTCATTTTTCAATTTTTACGTTTTTGTTAATAACAAAAGAACCGTGATAGCTAGAGAATTAATTTTTTTTAGAAAATATAGGTAATTTAATTCTCCTTCGAATACCATCCACCCCATTTAGATACATAGAGCCGTTCTCGAGAAATTACGATTTTTAAAAAATTGAAAAGATTTTAACCTCAAATATCTTCGAAATTTATGGATCAATCCTTTTGCCCAAAGAACTCACTCGATTGGTATACAAAATCTATCCCTACAAAGAATTTCAAAGTGATTAAGCCAATTTTACTATAGTTATTGAACGACAAAAAAAAATCACTTTTTTTTATAAATTATTTTTTTTCTCAAAAAATAATGAATAAAAAAACCTAAAAATTTAGTAAGTTATAGTACTTAATATCCTTTATAACCAAAACATATTCATGTTAATATCTTTTTTTAATTTCGAAATATAACCTATTTACAAAAAATTACGTTTTCATCAATAACTTATGACGAAATATAGCTACCGACTTTTTTTTTTTTTAAATTGTAGATAATTTTATCCTACATACAGAGAATTCATGATATATAAACAATATTTGTTCTAAATATTAAAAAAATCGAAAAAAAAATTTTGAAAATTAAAAAATGGCTATAAAAAAAAAATTTAATTTTACAAAAATAGAATATTGACCCCAATTGTGGAAGCAAAATCTAAAAAAATGATCACTCTCCCGTTAAAATCGGTCGAGTAGATCATGAGATATCAGCGTATACGGACATACATACACACACACACACACACACACACACACATCCATACGGACATTTTCTAAAAATAGTGTATTTCGATTCCAAATTTGCTAAATAACATTTTTAACACATTATCTCATAAACTTTTTTTTTACTATCACAAAGCTTCCTCTATGAGGAAGCAAAATGATAATTTTTACAAAAATAAAACCTTTATTTGCGGAAAAGGATTCAGCACCAGTAACAGAGAAACAGGTATCTGTTAAATTGATGTATATAATATTTTGTGCGTACTTAATATTCATAATTTTTTCAATGAAAACATTAAATTTTCAATTTTAAATAAAAATAAAACAATTTTAGGTCGTTTTATCAGAAGATGGAAATATTCAAATATTTATTTTTAACATATTATTAGATACATATTACACGAAGACAACCCTAGTCGTATAAAAAATCTCGAAAGCCTGATTGAAAAAGTAGATAATTTAAATGTATGTACTAGAGGACCAAGTATCCATGAATATAAGAATGTACATCCTACTTGTACATATAAGGAGGCTACCTATAAATGGCGACATATTCTTTGTGAATTGATCTTAGAAAAAGGATTGATTTGTAAACAATGTTTGAAATTAGATAAAATACTAAGATGGCATTTAGATGCTAAATTTAAAAGAAAAAATCCTTTTAAAACGCATTTATGTTTATCACCAACAAAAAAGCAGCAGTTTGAAATAATCAAAGAAGCAACCCGTGTCAAAGCACAAGCTATAAAAAGATATAAACTAAAATGTGAGAAAATAAAAAGTAAAATTTATACAATTCAAGATGAAATTAATAAAATTACAGCATCAAGTTTAGAAGATGATTTAAAAAAGCATAAAGAAAAATATGATATTCCTCATCATCAGGTACTGAACTTTCATTGACGACTTATAGTCTAGATTTTTGTATACTTATGCGTCTTTCATAATTGTCTATGCTATGCAGATGTATGTGTATTAATATTATACTTATAATCAAGTGAAGCAATTTTTATATGAAACTATGAGTTTATACAAAACACAAATAGTCATTATCACTTTAATTTATACATAGATATTTGGTACTGTGCTAAGATATTGATTGTAAATAAACTTTTTTTATATCATCGATATATATTCCAATTGAATCGTGTATTATTAAGATTTATTTCGCTAAATATTATTTTTACATATACATTTGTACATTATAATTATATATAATCATATATATGTATTCAATTAATAAATCTATTATTAATTAAAATTAAATACCGAAACAGGCATGTTCTTGTTTGTGCACATAAGGATTGTGCACATATTTATTGTGCACAGATAGCGTTGGTACAGATCTATATATATAGATATATACCAATGTTAAAGTGTGCACAATTAATATGTGCACAATCAGTATGTGCATAAACAAGAACATGTCCCGAAACATAATCATTCTCTTTCTAAAAAATATGCGAAAATTAACTGGAATGAAAATTTAAGAAATTACAGAATGTAATTTACATTTATTTGTTATTAATTTTTATCTTTTATAATAGGAATTATTGATTCAAGAATGTTATCAGCAAGTAAACGCAAATCTCAAAAGGGTCATAAATATAATTCAGAGTGGTTATTACTGTGCCTCCTTTTACATATAAAAAATCCGATTACATATAACTTTCTAAGAAACAATAAAATATTGCCTTTGCCTGCTCATAGTACAATAAGAAAATATTTATCCATGATAGATGTTAGTTGTGGATTTGATCCGAAGTTTTTTGAGCTACTAAAAAAAAAATTTCAAGTAGCCCCAGAAAGAGCAAGGCATGGAATGTTGATTTTTGATCAGATGCAAGTTCGTTAAAGTTTAAATGTCAATTCGAAAACAGTTACTTTTGAAGGATGTAGTACTGTAGAAAATGATTCTGAAAATACGTCATTCACAGATTTAGCAGATCATGCTCTAGTATTTATGTTTCAATCAGTTGGTGATAATTTTACACAATCTATAAGTACCTTCGCAAGTAAAGGACCAACAAAGGGGCAAACACTTGCTCAGCTTGTTCTTGAGTCTATTTTTTTACTTGAAAATACTGGAGCATATATTGATGGTATTATATGTGATGGAACATCCACTAATCGAGAAATGTGAAAAGAATTTGGAGTTTCTGGAAAAATGGATACACAAAAAAATCATTGTTTGGTTAATCCAATAGATGAAAGAAGAATGGTGAATGTTTTTTCAGATTCTCCACATTTGTTCAAATGCATAAGAAATTCATTATTAGAAATTTGCGATAGTTATGAAAATGACTTTTAGGTAGATGATCAGTATGTTCGTTGGATTGATTATGAAAATTTATTTAAAGAAGATCAATCGAATCTCTGGCATTTAAAAGTGTGTCCAAGATTAACTATGAACCACATTAAGCCATCTAATTGTTTAAAAATGCGTATCTTTTTAGCCACTCAGGTATGATATTTTAAATATTAAGCTACTAAATTTCACTAATCATAAATATAAAAAGACAAAGCTTATAAATCATAAATTAATCATGATCAATAAAATTGGTTGTATTAAAGATTTTCAGCAGAAGTGTAGCTGATAAACTGGAATTTTATCGGAGTAGAGGTGTTAAGTCATTAACTGACTATGATGGTACAATTAAATTTACCTTAAGACTGAATAACCTTTTCGACGCTTTAAATAGAAACCACCCTCGTGTAGGTATTAGATTAGACCGAACTCAAGATCTAGATGTAAGTATTATCATAATTAAATTCTTACTTTTTTAATGAGTTAATTAATAGTGGTACGATAAAGATTGTAATTTTATTATTTTTATGTTCAATTTCTTATTGTAACATTAAACATTAAAAAATGGCAATAATTGGTTTTCGTACTTTCATGATCCCAATTTTTCATGAGAGCATACTTTTTATAAAATAAAATACTGTATAATATTTTCTTAAACATATATAAAGAACTCATTTTGTAAAATAAAAAATTTAAGAATATGGAACTTTTTAGTTTCTTCGAGAATCATTGAACTAGTTAAATATGTGGGAAGAAAGTAAGAATAAAGAATGTATACAGCTTTCAGAATTTTTAACTAATAGTACAGTAGAAGGTCTAAGAGTTACTATTAAGTCGACGATTGCTTTGACAGAATACCTACTGAGTTTGAAAGGCGTTTTTCAATATGTTCTTACAGGAAAAATGAACCATGATTGCATTGAAGTAGATGTCATATTAATTTTATTTTAAAATTTTTTTATTTAATCTTACTTAAAAAATTTAATTTTTCAGCAATTTTTTGGCAGACAAGCAGGTTGCCAAAATAACCACCCAAGTTATTTTACATTTTTACAGTTATGTAAAATGTTATCAATTTATAAAGTATTGCAACCTCCTAAATTTGGAAATTGTAAAGTTCAAAAAGATTCTCAAAAACCAATTATTTCGCTGGAAGATGTCAAATCTATTTTTGAAAATAAAACAGAATCTGATTCAAAAAGTCACATAGAAAAGATTAAAACAAAGTTAGATAATCTAATTGAAACAACTGACTGTGAGGTTGATGAAGTGTTTGACCATGACTATAATAAAGCTCCTGTATTGGATTGTATTATTTATCATATAACTGGTTTTGTTTGTCGAAAAATGAAAAAGATATTAAGCTGTGAAATGTATTCAAAAGTCTTCGAAAATGTGTATACCAAAAATGCAAAGGTGAAGCACAATTAATTGATATAAAAAATAGAGGGGGACTTATTCACCCAAATATATTAATTATTGTTTTTAGAAAGTGAAAAATATTTTTTAGAAGCTATAGAGTCTAAAAAATGTGATATATTTGATAGGACAATAGATAAAGTAATTGAAAATTATAAGTTTAAGTTTCCGTGTGAGGAACACAAAGTAGATGTTATTAGCAGATGTTTATTTTATTATATTTCTATGCGCATGAGACAATACGCCAAAGTTGAAAACCAATTGATTATTAAAAAAAAAATAAAGAAAAGAAGAAACTAGCGAAACTTGTAAACACTTAAATGTAAATTATTTCAATTTGTGCACTATGACTGTGGTGTATGATAAATAAAGATCATTTCTTATCAACATTTTTAAATAAACTTTAGAAACTTTACTATAATAATTTCGTTTTTCATATTTTTTTTAGTTTATAATCAAATGATAATTACAAATAGTACATTACGGTACAAGTGACGAAAGTTGAAGTTCCGCCACTACGTGAAGTTGGCGCCCGAGGCGAAGCCGAGGGCGCCATATCACGCAGTGCGGGCCTTGAAGTTTCGTCTCGTGTACCGTATACTATTTTTCTTGATATCCGGTGGAAAGTACGTTTGCCACTGACAATGATAACGCACCCGACGGGCTCGAGAGCATTGAGTTCGATGCCCGCTCCCGACATTTGCGGCACGAGCGCAGCGAGTGCTGCTGGTCGGGAGGGGCGGGCATCGAAAACATCACGTGCATTATTTTAATAAGTGAATTTTACTGAAGATCATGTAAAATATTTTTATTTTATGTGCAATTGTTACAATTGTTACACGTACAATTATTAAACATGCGGCACTTTTGCTCCATTTGCAGCAACAAAGTCAACTACTTTATTTGTATCTGAAAAAATAAGTGATCACTCAAGAAGAAATTCTCATAAAAAGTGCGACATTATTAACGAACAATCTTTGATCCATTTCATAAATTAAAGCAATATAAATCACTTGTATACCCGATGGGCCGCATTAATTCTGACAATGCATATCCCGTTAGTGACTGTCACACATAATATTTAAATCGTTAACATACCTCGAAAATGATATGAACATTCAAAAGGTTATGTGTGAGTGCCACTAACGGGACATGCATTGCTAGTATCAATGTCCATCGGGTGTACCTTGATGATCAGAAGTGATAGTTTTTGTTGTAAATATAGGTTAATGACTTTGAATATATTGACAAAACCTCTAAAACAATCTATTAATAAAGTCTACAGTTGCCTAGTTACCAACTCAGAATCAATGGTTAAATGTCCTTCTTTCGCCATCGAAAACAATGGCGAAACCACGTACTTTTCACCAGGGCATCAAGAAAACTATTTTTACGTCTTTATATATCTATATACATCTGCCTTTTGTACACGGGCGCCTCTAGCGGTCACTACTGGAACTACCGACTAAAAATCACAAACCGCCGGGGGGCTGTAGGAACACCTCTCTTTCTTACACCGTAGTGGATACGTTGGATGACCAAGAGTATACAAGCCGTGTAAATCAACCGTTCAAATAACTCTTTATGAATCGACCTAATTACAAGGCTTGCCTTGTTTTTGATATAACCCCCTTACTTACAATGGGCGACTCAAAGTTTTATGCCATATCTGCGTGAAACAAATTAATCTTTTTTTAAAGATTGATTTTAAAATATAAACATTTAAAAATTAAAATTTAATGTTCCTTTCATAAAGTCTTAGGGGAATATTTTGCAGTTTTCCAAAATCAAAAGAAAAAAATGCAAAAATAATAAGTAGTTTTACTAATACTACTGATGACCAGTGGTTTGACAGACGTTCAGCCAATAGTTTAGGCAGTAGTTGAGCCAATAGTTTAGACAGTAGTTTAAATTGCAGTTTATTTTCGTAAGGGTACCCTTCGCCTTCTGACAGGTATATTAACTCTGACAGCTTGTGTGTCTCCAGCTACATCAGCTGGTTTCGCATCGACAGTCCGAAGTTCCTTTTTCACGGCGCCTTCCAGCTCCTTAAGCTGATCCACCATGCGTGGCAGTCCCTTCTTGGTGGCATTCTTAATGCTGGGATGTACCTTCAGCGCCTCAACCATGTCCTTGAGAAGCGCGTTCGCATTTCTACGAAAGTTTTCTCAATGACTGATTGGTGTTTACCTTCTTCTGTCTCCTTGCTTTGTTTGTTTTGTTTGTTTTCAATTTCCGTACTTAGTCCCACGAGTAGCTAGGGAAATAAAGGTCCGCGCCGGCAGCGCCCCGCTTTCCGGGGTAAGATGATTACTCTGGGAGGTCGCCCGGTATCCCAGAGGCACCGTTTGTGACACTTTTACCCCGGTGTCTTACAGCCCTAAGCATGGCAGCTAACGCCATAGCATTAGGGATCGTTTTCCTGGCATGAAGCACTTCAGTGATCTTTTCTAGCAAAGACTGTGCAAGGTCCGTTAGTGGGTACTACCTCTCGGAGCCAGGTGGACCCAGAGCCAGAGCCTCTATGCCGGTCCCGTTATAGCGTTGCTACTCAGAGCATTGGCGCGACGGTCGCACAGGGGTAGGGACGAGGACCTGAGGTTGACGTATCCCTCCCAAATGATAAAATCACCTGTTTGGATAATATTAACCTTTAGACCAGATGGTCGAAATATCGACCACCCCTGTCCTCTAAAGGTTAAGTCGGTTAAAACATAACAGTGTTCAAAAGACACGGCGGCTGGAAAAGCAGTTCTGTTGCCGAGGGATATATCGAGGATTCAGTCATGAACAAACGGAAAATAGGGCATCAAATTGAAGCGAATGTCTCGATCACTTCAATAAATCGAGAAAATCACCAAGTGCAAGTGCATCAAGAGCCAAGTTCAACGCACAAAAATAAAGACACAGCTAAATGCAGAAAAATTAGTAATCAAGAGCCATCTACAAATATAGACGAAATTGCCTCATCAGTGATACGAGAAGATAATTTTAAGAAATCATCCGTGCAACAGAAAAATAGTATAGATGCACCCAATTGTAAAAACGATTCAAGAACAATAAATGTGCCACCAGACTCGGATGAAAATATTACGTCAATTTTCAACAACTGCAGTAATATAACAATACATTATGATGTAAAACCTAAGATTTAATAATTCTAGTTTGAAAAAATTTGTTTAGAAATATACTTTTTTGAGTCATTTAAAGTATTTATATAAATGACGGCATTTCTTTTTTAAGCCAAATAATGTATCTTTGATTGATTTATTTATTCAAATAAATGAAAAGTTTAAAATGTTATACTTATTTTTATTTTCATATCCTCTATTCTCCAACTGTTAAATTGTTTGTTTCTCATGAATTTTTTCCTACCCCCCAGCGGGGGCTCGCGCCCCTGCACCCTCGCCACTCCAGCCTACTTCTGCCCTCGTCCTTCCCTTCACCATCTTTCCAGTCACATGAATGACCTCATTTTCATTTTGAACAACATTGAACATTACACAAATATCTCTTTGAATTCGGAATTTCATATTACCGGTATAGTCGAACTTCCCGCACCTTGTGTGAAAAAATAGTATGCGTAACTCGTGCGGGAAATAGGTGTCTCTCACGGGTGGGACTCATCTACGTCCCACACTAGTTACGTAATGTGCTATTTTCGACGCTACGTTTAAAAGCTGTTAGAAGTAGGAGAATACTCAAAAAGTATTTCTAATTTCCTATTCATTTCTATTGGATAATATTAAGCTGGTTAAAATAAAAAAATTAAAATATAAACAAATAGAAAATAATTTGTTTTTCCGTGACGTTTAAAAAGCGGTTAGAAGTAGGAGCATTTTCTAAAAGTATTTTTGATTTCCTATCCATTTCTATTTTTTTCGTCCCGATCGGATCGTATTGAGCTGGTGAAAAGAAAGAAAGAAAAATATTAAAAAATAGAAAATAATACTTTTTATTGCCGCGTTCGGAAATCTGCTAAAAATTAGAGCATATTCTTAAACTGCTAGTCATTTTATTTTCTTACATTTTTGTCAGAGCCCATCAGATAAATACGAAGTTGTTAAAAAAAATATACAGAAATCTTAAAAAATTGAAAATAAATTTCAGCTACGGGTTTTGGTAGTTTACAGGAAATGAAAGCTTATCATTCTCACCTACTATTAATTTTCTTTATATTTATATTTTTTTTAGTTAATCGGACATAACTAATTTTATTTAAAAGTAAAAGAGAAATCTCAAATAAGCGAAAAAGAAATTTTTTAGTAACTGATTTTGGAAATCTTTTAATTGGAATTCTAAAATTACTAGTAACTTCTTTTTCATCCATTTCTTCACAGTTAATTGAATAATATTAAATCGTTTAAAATATACAAAAATCTCAAACAAATCGTGATACGAATTTTATTATCTCCTTGTTTTTTTTAAATAATACATAAAACATTTTTTATAATTTTTTATATATTTTTTTTTAGAATTTCAGGATATTTCGTTGGGTGAGAAGAAGGAGGTTCTATCTCAACGAAGCCCGTGAAAAGGTCCCATCTCAGCTGAGCACGTACGAAGGTTCCATCTTGGCGAAGTGCGTGAGAAAGTCCTATCTCAGTCGAGCGCGTAAGATAAGAAGGCGCCTCCTCGTTTCTATTATAGCAGTGACATGGCACCTTATTACGAGCTCGTCTGCAATAAGACCTTTTCATGATAAAGATTTTGCTTCCTCCTAGAAAAAGCTTTGTAATAGAAAAATTTTATGTTTCGTTAAATCGCTCTAGAAACACGAATAGAGGTGATAGAAGTTCGAATCACATGATTTTAGAAAATATCTGTATGGATGTGTGTGTGTGTGTGTGTGTGTGTGTGTGTGTGTGTGTGCGCGCGTGAGTGCGTGCATACCGTTTTATCTCAGGATCTATTCGATCGATTTAAACCGGATAGCTCTCATTTTTTTTGTTTTTTTTGTGTGAATGGGGGAAGGAAATCCTCTTTTTGATTCGCCGATGCGTTTTTGTTTTATTTCAAATTTTCGATTTTTGCAAAATTCATTTTTGCGTTTTTTTAATGATAACATTGAGATATTTGAATCGGACATATAGCATTCGAAATAGCATAAAAAAACCTATATTTTCCAAAAAAAATTACATTAGCTATTGCGGTTCTTTTGTTATTAACAAAAATGTGTTTCTTTTTTAAAAGCTTATAACTCCAAAAATAAACGGTCAATTTTTTTAAAAAGATCATGATAATGCAGAATATAAATAGCTATAATCTGTAAAAATTTGAATCCATTCCGTCGACTAGTTTTTGAGAAAAAAATTAAAAAATGAAAAAAATGCGTTTTGTATGAAGCACGTTTACTTTAGTAAAACATACTTAATCGCCTTGAAATTCCTTGCAGAGGTTATAGATTTTGGATAGCTCTCGGCTAAGTTCTTTGGGCTAAATGATTGGTCATTAAATTTCAGAGATATTTGAGGTTAAAATTTTTTTAACCTTCTTTTCAAATCGTAATTTCTCGAGAACGGTTCGATGACTCAGCTCCAAATTTATAGCCAATTTTGTGTATGATATAGATAATATGTGTGCGAATTTTCATCAAGATCGTTCGATTACTTTGAGATATTTGATATTTAAAATTTTCGTATTTTGCAAAGCCATTTTCTTTGTCGCATGATAACTAGAGAAAAAAAATTGGTTTAATCATGTTGCAATATTGTGGAGATGTATAGTTTATGTTTATCGTATAAGTTCTTTAGGTAAAAGAATTGTCTCATAATTTTTAGAGATATTTAAGGTTAAATTTTTTTTACGTATTTTTCAAAATCGTAGTTTCTCAATGACGGCTTAATACATCAGTTTGAAATTTATAGACTATTTTGTATGCGATATAGGCAATACCTATGTAAAATTTTATCCAGATTATATGGTTAGTTTTTGAGTATTTGATATTTATAATTTTGGTATTTCTGGAAATGACTTTCTATGTCCCACAATAACTAGAGTAAAATTTAATTACTTTGAAATTTTATGGAGATGTAGATTTGATGGAGGTGCAGAGTTTGTATATTATTTATTACATGAATTGTTAGGGTAAAAGAATTTTATAAATTTCAGAGATATTTGAGGTTAAAACTGTTAAAACTGTTTTCGCCCTCCTTTTAAATCGTAATTTTTCGGGAACGGTTTTATGTATATGTTACTAGAAAATGGAAATGACGCGCGATACGTACGCGTGTTGTTTACCTTCTTTTGTTTTGTATTGAGGTTAATTTACAGCGAGCTCTGAAGAAACATGAAATTAGTCAGATACGCTGGCCAATTATTTTGAGTTTGAACTAATTTTTCGAATAATCGCGATTTGAAGTGAATATAGTAAGAATTACCCTCTTTCAATTTTGAGATAAAAATGTTAAAGTTGAAACAGTTATGGTTCATGGGCATATAATTTCATATACACTCATTTTGACTATAGAAATTTATGTAAATGTTTTTATTAGCTGTCACTGATATTTGTATTTACATAATATTTTATTTGCTTTTGTTTTTTATGAAGATAGTGTAATAGTCATATTTTATCATTAATCCTGTTTTATCGGCTGAACATATCAAAAACATTAATATTAAAAATAATTATTTGTGTCTTATACAAACTGAATAAAATGAGTGTGAAATAACAAAAAATTTAAATAATAAGAAAAAAATATGGATTTTACAAATATTAATAAATTATTAAATCATTGAAAAAGTAAATTGGAATCGTCCAATAAGATTGTAGAATTTTAAAATTGACTATAGGCACGTTCGGAAAGAATCAACTTCTGTCGGGTGTACACTAATTTTTAAGAAAATTTAAAGAAAATCCATTTCCTGGTGAACTACCTTAAATTATACTTGAGTTTGAACTAATTTTTGGAATAATCGCGATTGAAGAAGTGAATATAGTAAGAATTACCCTCACTCAAATTTGTGATAAATATTTTAAAGTTTAAATGTTTATGGTTTACGGGCATGTAATTATATATGCACTCGTTTTGCCTTTATAAAGTTATGTAATAGTACATGTCGACACTGGCGCACTCGTTTCGAACGGTATTTTATACCACGAGAGCCGAAAAATCATACCAAAGTTGTGATTTGGAGGTTAGAGTGGTATAAATGTTTTTATTAGCTGCCATTGATATTTGTGTTTACATAATATTTTATTTGCTTTTTTTTATTAAGATGGTGTAATGATAAAATCAACAATCAACGATATTTTGTTAAAAATAAAAGAAGAGAATGACGAAAATTACAACGGACCATTAAAAAAATGAAAATTAGAAGTATAATTTCAATTTTTATAATATGTACACAATTATTGAATAACAATATATTTATAATGTAAAAAATGAAGTGCCTTTTATACATATGATTTTGAAAATGTGAGTAAGTTGGTCTCAGGGTAGATAGCAATTTTTTAATTTTGTATTTTAAAATATTACTTTTTTTTAAATAAAATAAGTGTCAAATAACAAATAATTTCAATCACAAGAAAAAATATGCAATTTTACAAATATTAATGAATTATTAAATCATTGAAAAAAAAGTATAATGAATAAACATATTTTATATTTAAAATATATACTATACAAATAGGAACAATACATTAATTTGGAGAAAGCTACGTGCCAATGAATTGGCAGCGGGTTTTTTTCATAACGAATCCTATTTCAATGAATTCATTTATTCAACATATACTCACACGCAAACATCCATCTATGAAAAAATTTGCAAATTTTATTTTTTGCATACACCTTTGTAATTTGTATAATTTTGTTTAATTATATTTCATAAAAAAATAATATTTATATTTAAAATTTTATTTTATTTAATTTTAAGAAAATTTATGCTGTAAAAAACGAATTATTTGGAATCATCATTATTCTAGTTTTTGACAGCAATTCATTTTTGCCTTTTTGATTAATAAATAAATAAAATAAATGTGTTTAAATATAATTTTATATCTATTCTTTTGCATAATGTATTTATGCAAAATCAAATATGCAGAAATAATGCCATTTTATATTAAAATATATATTAAAAAAAATTCTTTGATATATGTAATTAAACTGTTTTCTTTGAGAATGCATTGCTGCTAAAGCAGTTAGCAGCGGTTTTTATTTATAATGTTTTTTTAACTCTTTTTCTTCTTTCCCTAAGGTTTCTTGCCAATGATTACTTTTATTTTTCCATCGATCTTTCTGTCTACCCAGTACTCGATCTTCCTGTAATTTGTGGTGTCCAGTCCTTGTAACACCACCAGGATTCAAATAATTATATTCTTGCTCAATCCTGCCGAATCTTTCATATTGTACTTAATGATTGGCATACGTTTTGAATATAGAATGCACGTTTGCAGTTTTAGATTTCATAATAAAATAATTTAATTTACATTTTATTTTTTCTTTTTTTAACCTTTCAATCTTTCTGTTTAGTTTTAGTATTCAAGATTTAAAAGAAATTTTTGAGTTATGTGTATTACTTTAGTCTGATTCCACTTTGTCTATTAAGAAACAGTTGCGTAGGGGAGAATCCGGTGAAACGGGTTGTAGTTAGTCCGGGCACAGTATAGAGGGGGCCGTGGGACTAACAGGTCCACGAATCCATCAAGGTTTTTTTTTATGTATTATGATCCCCTGCATCAGAATCTGCAAAGTGTTGGCGCTAAAGTGGTCGAGAAATTATTTATTAACAAAATTGTTATAAATAATTTCGAAAAATTTTGGAATTTTAAATTTACAGACTATTCTCTGTCATCTTCTAAGAGAAAAATGTTTTCTGGCGATTTTGCGTCAGATGCGTAGTTTCCGAGAAAAAAAATTGTCAATAATTTTAAAAATCCCGAAAAATGAGACTTTTTGAGAAATTTTTTTCTCAGAAACGACGCATCTGATACAAAAACGCCAACGTTTTTCTCTTAGAAAATGACGAAGAATAACCCCCCCATTAACGCCTGAAATAACAAATTTTCGTGCGCAAATTCAAGCGTATAATTCAAACAGAAAAACGGGGTCATTTTTTCTCAAAATCATATATATAGGAGGTTTTCGAGGGTGCTCTTTCAGAATCTGGCATTTGTTTTGTATAAAAACTTCAAAAACCTTATTATTTTTTGGGTTTTTTTTTAAAAAATCGTTATTTTTTGCGTCAATTTTTTTTTAACTCAATTATTTTATGCTAGCCCATTTTAAATTACCATACAATCAACATGAATCGTGTTATTAGTCCCTAAACTTAACAAAACCATGGTTATAAAAGTATTTTCATATTTTGGTTTTTGCAAAATGACCATTTTTGTACAATAGTGTTATAAAAAATTTCGTGAATTTTTTTCTTGAAAAGGATCAACTTTACTTCTGTAGAACAAAAAATACTTAGAATTAGCCAAAGAATGCGTGTGAATTTTTTCAGAGCTGTTCGGGACATTTTTTATTTTTTCAAAAAGTGGCTATTTTTTGAAAAATGCAAAATGTCCAGAAAAAAATTCTGAAAATATTCATACGTATTCTTTGGCTAATTTTAAGCATTTTTGTTCTATAAAATTTTTTTATAAAGTTGATCCTTTTCGAGAAAAAATCCTCAAAGTTTTTTACACCACTGTTTTTTTCGCAAAAATGGCCATTTTGCAAAAGCCACAAAAAATCCTGATTAAAAATTTACTTTCAGATTTGTATAATAAAAAGTCGTAGATCCAATATGAAAGGGTAACTTAAAAAAAGAAATAATTCTATCTTAAAATAGAATATTTAAAATAGAAAATAGAATATTTAAAATAGAACGTTTAAAATAGAAAATAGAATATTTAAAATAGAACGTTTAAAATAGAAAATAGAATTATTTCTTTTTTTGTTAGCTTTTCATATTGGATCTACGACTTTTTATTATACAAATCTGAAAGTAAATTTGTAATCAGGATTTTTTGATGGCTTTTGCAAAGTGGCCATTTTTGCGAACAAAAAACAGTGATGTAAAAAACTTCGTGAATTTTTTTCTCGAAAAGGATTAGCTTTACAAAGAAATTTTATAAAACAAAAAATGCTTAGAATTAGCCAAATAATACGTGTGAATTTTTTCAGAGCTGTTACGAACATTTTTTATTTTTTCAAAAAGTGTCCATTTTTTGAAAAATCCAAAATGTCCAAAAAAATACTGAAAAAATTCACACGTATTCTTTGGCTAATTCTAAGCATTTTTTGTTCTATAAAATTTTTTTGTAAAATTGGTCCTTTTCGAGAAATAAATTCACGAAGTTTTTTATAACACTATTTTACAAAAATGGACATTTTGCAAAAACCAAAACATGAAAATAGTTTTATAACCATGGTTTTGATAAGTTTAGGCACTAATAACACGATTTCTGTTGATTAGATGGTAATTTAAAATTCGCTAGTATAAAATAATTGAGTTAAAAAAAAAATTGACGCAAAAAATCACGATTTTAAAAAAAAAAACAAAAAATAATAAGGTTTTTAAAGTTTTTATGCAAAATCAATGCCAGATTCTGAAAGAACACCCTCGGAAACTCCCAATATATGATTTTGAGAAAAAATGACCCCGTTTTTCTGTTTGAATTGTACGCTTGAATTTGCGCACGAAAATTTGTTATTTCAGGCATTAATGGGTAAAATACATTATTTTTCGAATTTGTTTATAACAATTTTGTTAATAAATAATTTCTCGACCACTTTAGCGCCAAACACATTGCAGATTTTGATTCAAGGGGTCAAAATACATAAAAAAAACTTTAGTGGATAAGTGGATCTCTTAGTCCCACGGCCCCCTCTAGATTACCGAGCCAGGTCTATTGGTGCTATATGTTGATTATAGAATGACATAGGCTATTTAAAATGCATCTTTACCTAGCCATTAATCTTTATTTAGTCGGCTTAATCTCCTTTGTTTGCTCGCGGTATCCATATATTCTATATCACTGAATAATTAAAATACACCGAATTGATTTGAAATATACCATTTGACCCGGGTTTCCTCTAATGAGCTACAAATTTTTTAGATATACTCGGCGTGATTTGTAAACGTGGAAATCATAACAAATTGACGATAATAAAAAGAAAAATTGAAGAGTATTCTTTCTATTAACTTTTAAAGCTGCTGCTGATTTGATCGATTGAAACTTTGTACACTGATTTTAAATAATATTGTTTCATAATGGCTCGGACACTTAAAAAGGAACAGATAAAAAGAACAAGAATTACATGGGTCTCTATATCTATATATATGAGGAACAACGAGATACAGAAGGAACAAGATGTATATATAGATATAGAAACCCATGTAATTCTTGTTCTTTTTATCTGTTCCTTTTTAAATGTCCAAGCCCTAAGAGACGATCATTATAGCTTGTAAAAGCAATGAATATTTTATAGAAACTCTGTTTGAAAATATAAAATGTAACTCACATGAAATGGTACGGTTTTAGATAATATTATCGACCATTGATGGCAACTTGGTGGGTAACTGTTTTTTCAAGCATGATCACAATTTAATCTAGTGCATGGTTTGGAATACTTTTTTACCGCATTCCTTGTCGTAAATTACTGGTTAATACTCATAATAATTGTTCAATACTCTAGCATCTTCGGAATAAACAATCGATATTGAAATATTCCTAAATGTTATTTGACCGACTGCAACGCACGGGAAAATAAGCAGGATCGAGGCTAAATCAGCTGCCACACCGTTGAAAACAAGAATGTCATCTGCGACAATCTATCCAGGAGCAACCTAATCAAGTACAGGCCGGAAACAAAGCGCGGCATGCCCTACAGGCAAACCGGCTATCCGTGCGATGATGGCGAGAGCGGGTAATGTATGTACCTATGTGCACACATCTCTCTCCCCCTGGTTTTCTCTCCCTCTCGTATACACGGACATGCACACGCGCTCGCAGACACACATACACATACGTACGTAGTCTCTCGCTCTCTATATCCGCGAAATGCGGAGCGCATAGAGTGCGCGACCGCGTCACGTGACCCGTCGTCCGAAAGCTCTGCTGCTCCACTCTGCGCTCTGTGCGCGCGGCAGACGAGCGAGGGCGCATACCAGAGAGAGAAAGAGCCGCACCGCGCTCTCGTGTCCGTTGCAGTTTTATCCCACACGCGGCCGAGAAAGACCACGAGAGAAGTTGTAGAGAGCATCGCCGCTGAGAGCACTGCATATACACGGAATCCGGAGAGTACAACGGCCGCGTCGCCGACGCTTGGGTTGTTCTTTTCTCGTCGCACGCACGCGCACGCACGCTACCCCCCGGTCGTATATACATATACGTATACCCAGCCAGACAGTGTGCACAGGCGCGGGCGCGCAGGCGTCGTCTCTCGCTGTAGCCTACTTTGCGCCGCCACCCTCTGCTCAAGCGCTGACGTCGGGATCTTCCTTTGCCGTTTTCCTGGATTCCGCCTGCTCTTCCGGTGGATGTGCGGGTAGTTGGTGCCACTGCTGAGGGGGCTCGCCGTGAGAACCAGCGAATTGTCGAGGGAGCCGCAAAGCCGAAACCCATGCGACTGCGTAGCTGAAACATCAGTAAGTTGGCAATATGCGACGCTTCTTTGAATTCCTATAACATTTCATTTCGTTTGACTTTATTCAATAATGTGCCTTAATTCTTTCCCCGAATAGAGGTGGAAGACTGCAGTGCATTTACTTGATCATTTTAAGAGTTAGTATTAAAAGTGATAGACCGCGATAAAAGTTTTTTGAAACTGTTGGTGGATGAAAAAGGAAAATTGTAAGTTTATTTAAAATACATTCTCTCTAAATTAAATTCAGTCAAAAATTAGTATTTTAGAGTGTAAAGTCGGGCACTGCCGAAATAATGCATATGCACTAAAATGCCGACACTCTAAAATAGTGATTTTTCACTGAATTTAATTTAGAGAGTTTGGTTTACGTTGTATACGGACATTTGCTGATGATTAGGTAGTTTGTTTCAAGCAGACTGTTTTCCTCTCTCCATAAGTAAAGCGAATACAAAATTAATTAGTAGGTAATAAGTATACATTGCATAGTAATATAAAATTAAAAGTAAAACAGAATGTATAAAGACATATTTAATACACGAATTTTTCTTACGATGAAATAAAAGTCTCTTGCTAACTCAGTGTAACTAAGATCAAGCAAATCTAAGGTCATTCATTAAAATTGTTAACCACTTTAGTCCTTCTGGAATAGTACAAAATTTTCACGTACGAATGGATGAATAAGTAGATTCTGACATGAAATTGTTCCTTGATTGATAGAACTAGGTCACAAGAAGATAGATCATTTGCATCAGTATCAATATAGAATTTGAAGGGCTTTACTTCGATACTTTAAAATTAGCGCTTAAATAAAACAGATCTGAAGATTATGATTATTCATTCTCTGATGGAAATCGATTCCATTATTTGCCTAATAAATAGCTAGTTTCACTGGTAATCGTAAAAAACTAGACACTTTTCTTGGCCATTTCTATCCATCGATGAAACGATTTTTCCGATCATATTCACCATTTGATAGACAGAATAATAGAATAAGTTTTTTCACAAATTTACATTAGCTTATTTATGAGTATCTAAAAGATATCAAAGTTGGCCAGTTTTTTTAGTTAGAAAATGGCGAGGAGTGAGAGAGACAGAATCAAAC
Organism: Torymus aiolomorphi; assembly: GCA_036365515.1. Lineage (NCBI taxonomy): Eukaryota > Metazoa > Arthropoda > Insecta > Hymenoptera > Torymidae > Torymus > Torymus aiolomorphi. Next base: position 122,747,623 of record CM070877.1, on the reverse strand, counting down.
GGAAAAATCATTGTTTTCATTTGTATCTCCTGAAACAGTACTATAAACGAATTAAATACCAATAATTCGTGTTTACGTTTTGGTTAGCTATCTTTTTTTTAATATTTGGTTTTAAATACATGATCAGATTACAAAGAAAATTTAGTAAAAACATTTTAAGGTTACTTTAGAATTATTTAATTTATATGATTAATTGCACCATTTTTATATCATTACCATTGTGAAAAATGGATTACCTGAAAAACGAATATTTACCAAAAAACGGCTCTTTCTACACTTAACCCTTAGACATATCGATTGACGGGGTGAGTGAAGCGAAGTACGTGGGGGGTCGCGACCCCCTAGTTACGGTAAAATCTCTTAGAAAATATTGTAGATTCAAATACTATCTGTGCAATTAAACAAACTTAATTATGCAGCTCGAAATTTTTTTTTATTGTCTTAAGATATCTATAATTTCAGGTTAATAAATACAATTAAAAACCAACTTTAATGTTCTAGAAAAGCTAAAAATCGTCGATACATAAACCATCATTCTAACTATTTATTCGTAATGATATTGTGTTTATATGTTTATGTTCATACAAGAAATTATAGTGTCTCCTCCTATAGGAGGAGGTAAGTATACTTACCTCTACAGTTAGTTAACGAGTCTAATAAAAAATAGTATCAAATCCTCGACTACAAGTCTTAAAAGTTTCTTAAAATAAAATTATGATTTTTTCTTACTTACGTTACCCTACACAATATGTTGCGTAATGTTTTTAAAACGTAAAAAACTTAATATATCTTTAAAATATAAGATAATTGATTAGATTGATCATTAGTACCCCCCCCCCCTACCAAAAAGAAAATTTCTTTTATTGAATCTCAAAATATATTCTCAAGATATATTCTCTATATATAGCTGAAATAGACGTGTATAATAAGCCATGTATTTTATATAACATAAGTATAAAGCATTTTGCCTGCTTTTTTTAATTTCTTCTCGCTTATTAATCTTATATTCTATACTGCAATCTATTGACATACAAGGTTCCGTTAACTTCCTAATGAATTTCTAATGTTGTAGATATCCCCGTACAATATTTTCAGATATAAAATCTTCTAAAAATGTTTTTCCATGTTGAATCATTTTTTCAAAATTTTTATAATTCTCCATAACTATTAATCATCCAGATTTACTTAATATTAATATATTTTTTAATGACACTCTATCGCGACTCTTTTTTAGGGTTGATTTTAAGACAGATTCAAAATGATGTTAATTTTGCGCTCTTTTATAACCAACGAACCATGGTTCTTGTGCACAAGCGGATTTATCATGCTTTATCTCTTATATGAGCTCATAAGTTTTTTATATGAAATAACATATAATAATAAACAGAAATAATTGTCGATTAATTTCTACAAAATTAGTCATTTGATACTAATATTTTTATGGTAATAATAACTATGAAAGGGCGGATAATGATAATCAATATCTATAAAATAACCGTAAGGAAGAATTTCTCAACAGAAAATAAATCGAAATATTAAAAAATATTTTTAATCATTTTTAATAATTAGATATTTTCTCTAGAATAAGATATTTTTTTACATATAAAAATTGAAGAAAGATCTAATAGTAAATCCTCATGCTTGGGAAAGCTCAAGTTATGAATACAAAGAAAATTATTTTATCGTTCAGTGATCTTGTCAATTATAAGATAATTTTTATATTGGATACTCCGAACAGAAATATAGAATTATTTGGGATACCTCATATTAAGAACCACAACAACGCGATCGTTTTTCTAAAAAGGCTCCTATAGGATATATTACTCACGCAGGTGTTATGGATAAGAAATGACGTTTTACGATGTTATCAATTATAAGTTAAAGTTTATTTTCTTAGTCTTTTGTATGAGGAAAAACAAGGAATATCTCGAATAATTCCAAATATTTATTCGAAATAACAATTACAAAAATTACTTTATTTTTATTTTACGAAAAAAAGCACAAAAAAGATTCATCCTCGAAAAGTTGTATAAAACATTTTAAAAAACCGCTGCCCATTCATTGGCACGTAGCTTCCTCCAAATTAATGTATCGTTCCTATATGTATAGTATATATTTTAAATATAAAATATGTTTATTCATTATACTTTTTTTTCAATGATTTAATAATTCATTAATATTTAAAAAATTGAATATTTTTTTCTTATTATTGAAATTATTTGTTATTTGTCACTTATTTTATTTAAAAAGAAAGTAATATTTTAAAATATAGAATTAAAAAATTATTATCTACCCTGCGATCAACTACTTAGATTTTTAAAATCATATATAATAACTCCATTTTTTACATTATAAATATATTATTATTCAATAATTGTGTATCTTTATTATAAATAATTGTGTACATATTATAAAAATTGAAATTATACTTCTAATTATGATTTTTTTAATGGTCCGTTGTAATTTTCGTCATCCTCTTCTTTTATTTTCAATAAAATATCGTTGATTGTTGATTTTATCATTTCTTATACCATCTCAATAAAAAAAAGCAAATAAAATATTATGTAAACACAAATATCAGTGGCAGCTAATAAAAACATTTACATAACTTTGTAAAGGTAAAATGAGTGTATATATTAAATTATATGCCCGTGAACCATAAACGTTTAAACTTTAAAATATTTATCTCAAAATTGAGTGAGGGTAATTCTTACTATCTTCACTTCTTAAATAGCGATTATTCGAAAAATTAGTTTAAACTCAATAGCTAATGTAATTTTTTTTTAAATATAGGTTTTTTATGCTCTTTCGAATGCTATCTGTCCGATTCAAATATCTCAATATTGTCATTAAAAAAACGCAAAATTGAATTTTGCGAAAATCTAAAATTCAAAATAAAACAAAAACGCATCGGCGAATCAAAAAGAGAAAAAGAAAATTAACCAAATTTCGTCCAAAAATAAACAAAGGTGCCGTCGTTTTTTTGCCTCGAAACTTTGTAGAATGATGTATTACAGCAATACGCAGGGCAACTGAATTTGTTCAAGGCATAAATCATTATCCTTTTATTTATATTAATTACTTTTACATGTTCCGCCGATAAAACAGTGTTAGTATAGTGCGACATCCCCTTAAGGGGATGCCTTACTCGTACTATTACCGACCGAGCAATTCACACAGTTTCAAGCTGATTAAAAATAAAATACGTCGAATCACAAAAAATCAAGAGAACACTTTTCTGTGTTTTTTAACGTTCTATCATCCAGTCAAAGTTGGAGTCGAAATATCAAGCCGTTTTTTCAAAAACTTTGAACGAAATTAAATTTCGTTTGTTCAAAGTTTTTGCAGAAATGACTTGATATTTCGACTCCAAACTTTGACTGAATGATAGAACGTTAAAAAACACAGAAGAGTGTTCTCTTGATTTTTTGTGATTCGACGTATTTTATTTTTAATCAGCTTGAAACTGTGTGAATTGCTCGGTCGGTAATGGTAGGACTATGGCATCCCGTTAACGGGGTTCCATAGTCCTACCATTACCGACCGAGCAATTCACACAGTTTCAAGCTGATTAAAAATAAAATACGTCGAATCACAAAAAATCAAGAGAACACTTCGCTGCGGTTTTGAACGTTCTATCATCTAGTAAAAGTTTGGAGTCGAAATATCAAGTTGTTTTTGCAAAAACTTTGCACGAAACCGAATTTTGTTTTGTTCAAAGTTTTTGCAAAAACCACTTAATATTTCGACTTCAAACTTTTACTAGGTGATAGAACGTTCAAAACCGCAGCGAAGTGTTCTCTTGTTTTTTTGTGATTTTACGTATTTTATTTTATAGCACTGTGTGACCTAAATCCGCACTTAAGTCACGGCTAGCTGTGACTTAAGTAGCCCATTATTACACTGTGAAATAATGAATTTACTTAAGTCACAGGCACGTAATTAACGCCAATTATCTACCAAAACTATTAAAAAATACGATTTTACATATAAGAATGAACAGGAAAAGAAGTAAAACTTCGTTAATAGTTGACAAACCACAAAGAATAAATAAAAATGATGATAATAAGGCTTGTCTATATTATAGGTTAGTTTCATCTGCTATGGGATAGCAGACCGCGCGCTTTTTAAATATTCAGTATTAAACTGTATGGATTTTAGTTTTAAAAGTCTTTCTCTTTAATGATATAACGTATACAAATCTTTCACTTTCATAAACTTCAACTTATTGTTAAAGATACAAATCAAATTGCCAAGAATCTAGTTTTATGATTTTTTTATGTATATATTCAATATTTTAGATTCAATAATAACCATATTCTATATCAGGTATTCTATTATTTAAATAACGTTTTATTAATTTTTTTCAGGGCGGGGGGCTGCGCCCCCCCCCCCCTCCGCCACACACTTCTCCCATCCCACTTCCAAGTTCCAACTATCATTATAAATAAGTACAAATAAATAAAATAAGAATATGGCGGATTTATGTCACACGAGCTATAAAATAGTATACGATACTCGTGACTTAAGTGGCTCATTATTACACGGCGTTTAGCGTGAACCTCACGCCGTGCAATAATGGGCCACTTAAGTCACACGTATCGTAATATACTATTTAATCAGCTTGAAACTGTGTGAATTTCTCAGTCGGTAATGGTACGACTATGGCACCCCCTTAAGGCGATGCGAGGCCCCACAGTTACCGACGATTGCAGGGACCCGTTTTTCTCATTCAATTTTGAATTTTAACAAAAAATCTTTCTGACACGTTATAGATTTGATAGTTAACTATAACGTACCAGAGCGATTTTTTTTTTTAATTCAAAATTGAATGAGAAAAACAGATCCCTGCAATCGTCGGTAAAGGGTGGCACTCACATCGCCTTAAGGGGACGCCGCAGTTAATGTATTATTATATGAAAGTACTGTAGTATATTTTATTTTCTAAATAAAAAAAATATGACAATTTTCCAAAATCCAAGAGTTGTCCGCACTTGATATACAAATTTTGAAGTGATTTTCAAAATTTCAGCTATGTCGGTTAATTCTTTACAGAGAAAACTTTGAAAAACTAGTTCTGTTACTCCGGCATCCCGTTAACATATTATGGTTTTGAGCAGCAAACAAATAGAAGCCAGTTTTTTACAGATTTATTTAATTTGTTAAAAGCTGTTTTAATGAATTTCATACACTGGTTATTTTACGCATAGAATACAAGCTTTTTCAATATTTTCGTACATAATAAAATTAAAAATATGCATGATTCAAAATTTTCTAATCACCTTTTTTGATTTTCTCCACATTTTTATATCTGTATTACCCTCTCTTAAAAATGCGATGTTGTGAACCATTTATATAGAAATGATGTGATTGACTAATGAGTAAATATCCGGTTTAAATGCCCTACCAAAAATAATCACGTGATAATCGCGTGAATATCGTGTGAAAATCACGTAATATATAAAAAATTGCTCCAGTAAAAGTATTATTTATTATTTTTATTTAACCAATACACGAATTAAGATTTGAGTATTACACTAATATACAAGAAAAACATTAAATTTAGAAATTAAAAAATTTTTGCAGGTGATGGGAATCAAACACGCCCGAACGGAAAATGAATAGGGCAGCCCTGCGTAAACGTAAGAGCCTAACTAGGTTTGCCGTAAGGGCCCCCAGCAAGGCGCGTAACGCGGTGCTGGTATGGCCCCGGCCCGGACTGATAAGGCCTTAATTTGCCTGAAAATCGCCTTACAAAAATATTTAGATATTAAACTAGGGCTACGTGAATGGCCCTCGTCTGGCCCTGATATGTATCCATCAGAAGGTACGCCTTACGAAGCCCTGATCAAGCCTTGATATTGTAATGACATGTCTGGATTTAGTAGGTTAAAAATAATTTTGTTTCATTTCTTACGTTAATGTCATTACTACAGAGTAACACATCTGTGTTATTTGAAAAAGTTTATTGAATTATTTTAGATAACTTGCAACGCTTACAAAGCCGTGCATTATTTAAAGAAGTAAATTATCAAACAGTGAAAAATATGAGCTATGCCCGGGAAAGCCCGCCAGGGCCGGAGGTGCGCCCCATTACGCGACTTGTTAAGGGCCTCACTAGGTGCCATGTCAGGACCTTATGATTATTTTAAGGCATCGGATAAGGCCCTGGCATTAGCCCTAAGTCAATTTCTGTTCGGGCGAGATCCTTGGCACGGCAGTCGGACGCTCTAAATACTCACCTATAAAAGACTTACAGTTTGCCTGTTCGAAACTGATATATAAGCGTCACTACAATGTACGCGTTATATTCAATTACTTTTTTTATTCATTGATACATAATTGAGTAATAATAACATTATAATCAAATTTAATATAGTTACTTAATTTAAAAATATCATTAATGAATAATAATAATTTTTTTGTTAGGAATAAAGGAAATATGAAAAGGGCATGTATATAAATTCCTACCATACCGACATCGTCATTTAATTTTTATTTACCATAATAATCCTATGAACTTTTTTTTTTAATGAATGCGATTTTCTGTCTTCCACAATCCATGTAAAAATTACATCTTAATTAAAAAGGTAACTCATTTCATTATTGATTAGATCATTGTATTTTTAAATTCAAAAATACGAATTGCTGAACAAGAAAAAAGAAAATTTTCATGCTGAAATTAAAAAATTTTTTTTTGTATGGATTGTAAAAGACAGAAAATCACATTCGTTAAAAAAAAGTTCACAGGATTATAGTAAATAAAAATTAAATGATGATGTCGGTATGGTAGGAATTTATATACACGCCCTTTTCATATTTCCTTTATCCCTGACAAAAAAAATTATTATTATTCATTAATGATATTTTTAAATTAACTATATTAAATTTGATTATAATGTTATTATTACTCAATTATGTATCAATGAATAAAAAAAGTAATTGAATATAACGCGTACATTGTAGTGTAGCTTATATATCAGTTTCGAACAGGCAAACTGTAGCTTTTATAGGTGAGTGGTTAGAGCGTCTGACTGCCGTGCCAAGGGTCTCGTGTTCGATTCCCATCATCTGCAAAAATTTTTTAATTTCTAAATTTAATGTTTTTCTTGAATATTAGTGTAATACTCAAATCTTAATTCGTGTATTGGTTAAATAAAAATAATGAATAATAATTTTACTGGAGCAATTTTTTATATATCACGTGATTTTCACACGATATCCACGCGATTATCACGTGATTATTTTTGGTAGGGTGGCGCCAAAATTTTGAATGTTCTCAGATGTAAAATGAATATTTCGATTTGAATAAAGAAAAATTGTTTCATGTGCGTTTGAATAAATTGATAAAATACTCATTAAGTTATTGAATTAATTCAAAGTTTTTATTAGATAATGTATTTTCTAACCTTAAATGTATATGCTTTTTGAGTGGAAATGTTGATTAAACAAAAATGCAATCATGAAGTGGAAAGTATTCGTTGTTAAATACTATTATATTATAGAAAATTGAACGTGCGAAGCACGTATGAATTTTGCTAGTATCTTAAAATTTAAGTTGAATTCGTAATCTGGACGTATGACTCTTTTCTTTTGGTTCATAAGTATTTAACGTTCATTCGAAAATATATCTTAAATAATAATAGTGTAGTACAAAAAACAGTTATCGACTATTGTCTGTTATAAAAATTATTCATTGGAGATTTGAAAAGAAAAAGGTTTAGTTCATACTTGCTGTTATAAAATATTCTATAAAATAAATTAGAAGAGCCTCGTGGAGTTTGTAGACCTTGTTAAGTCTGTAAGATCAGCTGTGATAATGGAGAATAAAAAGGTAGATATGATTTCTCTTAAGGTGGCGTTTTAACGATATAGCGACAATATTTTCATTTTAGTTCGTGGAAAACACCATTTCTTTTAATTGCGGTTATCCTTTGCTGTATAATAAAAAAGAAACATCATTTCAATGAAGGCGACTGAATGTTATTAAAAAAAATATACCGACAAACGCAAATAATAAATTTATAAAAAAATATAAAAATTTTCGAATTGTTATAGATATTGCTGTTTACTTTTTAGTAAATACTGTTTTTATTTTGTTAAACTTTATTTAAAATCAAAAATTCGTAAATAATAAACACAGAAGAAGATTTTTTAGAATTAAAAAAATTACTCTTCTAATAACGGTATTTCACAACACAGAAACAGCCGCTATAAATGTAACCTAGAACATCAACCTCTGCCATGCCCTTGATATCGTTGCATTCGTACACTCGTTACGCAATCTCTCAATTGCGAGGGCACACCTCTTCTCGACGCGCGCACTCACACATATACGACTCGCACACATCACTCGCGCTCTCAACTCCGAAGTTCAAAAACCCGTCGGCGGCTAGTGCACTCACCGCGTAGGCATTTCCGCGAAAGTCCAAGGCGCGTAATTACTGGGGCATTATTGCAGATCTCCCCTCTCTCTCTCGCTCTCTCTCTGCCACCTTTCCTCCATCTTCTCTATCTCTCTTTCTCTTCTGCCCCACTCCGCTTTCCATTTCTTGCCACTAGTTTTGCGCGGAAACCAGTTTTCGCACTCCTATAGGAGGGCGAACTACATCTTATGTGCGCGCCGCCCGCCGCGGACTTTCTCAGGACTAGGCGGCGTCGCGATTGCGACATTAAATATCGAGCGCGTCATTCGTCGGCCAAGTGATTAATTGCGGCGCGAGGCGTGGAAATGCACCGGAGCGCGCGCACACGCGGTCAATACAACCGGTTCCTCGCGCACTGCACTGTCCGTGATTGCAGATCAAGTGGCCTGTAATCACACGCCGGGATAGCCGATATCCACTATTATGATTTTTCTGGCGACGACTTCATTTTGTAATTACGTAGTTGGTCTATTGCTACTTGGTGGGATTGCAGGAAGCGAGTCTACGATGTCGGATATCTGTTGATTGAATATAGAAAAGAAATCGGGAAATTCCTGCGAAAGGCAAATGAACTTGAATTAATAAATTTCTTACAGACGATTATGGCTCTTCCCAATTTTTAATAAACATTTTAGTTATAACAAATTATTATTCGTATAGAGTTTCTTGTAATTCTAAAAAAATCTCTTAATATTCTAATTATCAAAATGATGAAAAAGTTGCTTACGTTTTTAAAGAATCAAAGCATCAACGTTTTTTTTAGTTTTACGATCGTCGTATCGAAATTTTCTAAATTTGTTTAATATTATGTTTATTATTATGTATTTGTTTAATATTATATTATGTTCTAGCACACACGTTCTTTTCCGACGTATTGAGAATAAGAAGTTTAAAAACTTTTCCTTTAAATTTTAACTACTACGTGCATTTCTGGTTGATAAGAGTAATCGGTTGTTTTATCTGCATCACCAGTCAGAAAAAAAATATCTAAAAAAATTACTCTTTCTAAATTTTCTCGAGTTTGTTTCATTAGAGTGGATTATGGAGATATTGGGTTGTATTTCTAGGTACCGGAAATTACTTCTGGATGTCTTGTGACATATATCTCACGTGTACAAAAAATTATGAGAATTTCTTTAATAAAAATTATCTGCGAAAATTCAAACATTATTGTAGCGAAGAGATAGTTTAGAGAGAGAGACGCGTTTCACGCGTGTCAAACAGAACGAAAGCGCTTTATGAATTGTGTAAAATCTACATAGCAGCAAATGTTACCATAATTATTTATTGCCTTCTTTTCCTCTTACAATCTAAAGCGATCAAGCGGTCCTCTCTTACCTTCAATATTTCGGTATCTTTGTTTGTAAAGCTTTAATATGTTACAAATCTTTTTAAATAGTTTGCGATCTGCGATCAGATGCGTTACACAAATGCAGGCTAGTTCTCTGTAAGAAGTTGGCCACCTGCAATTCGAGTTCTACACCTGTAATCGTAACCATTTTAACAAGCCCAAGTCGCACGGCGTAAAGTAGACAAGCTGTGACGCCGTATAACAAAATTCGGAACGTCACAGCCTCATTAAAATTTTTTTCCTATACGTAGAATAATATTCTAGGTATAAGGTAAAAATATATATTTTTCATAATAAAATCTAAATTAAATCTATAGATGAGCCACATGTCCAGAACCCATGAGGCTAGTTTCTTAATAACAATTTGGCTTCTGTTAAAAAAAGTTTCGAGATAGTAAAGAAAAGTTTATTGAAAAAACATGTTAGGAACTTTCATGAAAAATTTGTTAATACGTCATATATAAAAAAAAACAACATTTTTCCTTTCACAGAAAAATGTATACAACAATTGATCTTGTTTCACAATAATTAGACTCAAATGTGTTTAATAATTGCTTTTAAATTTTCAAGAGAGCTAAAACTTGTATATCCAGTGAATGAATTAATTTGTTGAACAGAAATAATTTTTTATCAATTTTTTAAATATTCCTGTTTACACTTTTTGTATCTTTATTTTTATTTTCTACTTCTCGAGAACGATAGTATGGATTAACTTTTTTTTACAAGGCATTTAGTATACAACACAGGAAATGTATGTATAAAATTTCATTAATGGTTAATGATAAATCTCCATCATGAAAATATTAGGCATTTTCAATATTACAGAGCAAGAAAAAGCAATCGATTTGAAAATGTATTAACGTATATAAAAATCATTCAAAATTCCTTTTATTCCTGGTAATAGAATGAGATAAATCATTAATTAAAATGTTAAAAATTTCCCAAAAGTGATTCATAATACAATTCTCTATGATCATCGGTAACAGATCATCTTCACTTGTTCATCAAAAGAGTGAAACCATTGATTCATTTTCCATTGCTTGTTCCTATACGTCACGCAGATCATGCAATCAAATTTAACTGTGGAAGGTTACAACGTATTCACAAATTCATAAAGCGAATCTAAGTTCGAAATTAAAGATCAATTGACGAAAAATTATGATTCGTTTGTGCAATATGGGTATACTGAGAAGGAGGTCACACTCATTGCATCAATTAACATAAATAAGTATCCGCAAAAAAGAGGGCGCGGAATCCGGTAAAGGCTTAGCCCATACAATAATTTCTAATCATTAATAGTTTAATGACAATTAATAAATACAATGTACATTACGATTGTATAATAGAAAACCAAGGTAAAAACTTGGTAATTTTTTACATATTATATGGAACTTAAATGATTTTATATCATAGTAAATTTTTGTGACTTATATATAACTTCAACTTATATAAAGGACAACTTTTTAAAATTTCTTATAAATTTGTAAAAAGCAATTTTTTCATATTTTCAAAACTAGTAAATTTATAACAACCGTGATATTTTGAGAACATTTAAAATTAAATTGATCTTTAAATTATCATTGTCTCATTCAAAATCAATAAAGAAGTGTAGAAATTTCAAATATAATCTTTTAAACATTTTTTCATTTTTATGTCTTTACATAATTATTTTAATGTTCACTGAAATATAATAACGATATTATTTTATTTTGTCAGTATTTAAATCCACAATGACACCTGAACAAATGTTTCATATCATGCAAATCAAGAGATGCGTCCGGAAGCATTCAAGGCGACCCGTTTTGATAAAAGACACTTGCGTTGTCTAAATCTAAAATTAATTTTGTCTAGCTAAATATAAACAGGCAAACGGTGACCAACCAATTGTTCATGTGTCACGCGCACGTTCGTCGGCCTGAAAGAGCGATACAGAGGAAGAGGGAGAGAAAGAGATCGAGCGAGAGACAGAGAGAGAGAGAGAGAGAAGAAAGAGTAAGTGAGAGTGAGAGTATATATGTCGCGATCCCACCGAGCCATCTCACTGATCAGGATGTGAAGATGATGATGAGATCTATTACAATAGCTGCCGTCGGCGACACAGTGAGTGAGACTCTACCATTGGATTGTTGTGCGAAAGTAACCAGTGCCAATGGCAATGATTTCCTGTCCTTGTTTCTTTGAGAGGACGAATCGTTTACATTTTATTAAAATTTAAGTCATGAAGTATTTAAATAAAATCTTAAATTTTTTGAAAATTATAAATAGATTGTGTTACTCTTATATTTAAATTGAACAACCACAATTATTTTGAATTTTTATTTTATCTTTTCAATGAATGGCATAATTTTTAAATAAATGAATTACAAAACCAATTCAAATAAGTAAAATAAATATGTTGTATGAATCGGGAATGAACTGTTAGAATATTGTACTAAGATTTTAGGAGGTTTAGCCTAGTATCGCCGGATTCGGATGAAATTGCAAAGGACTTGAAGCATCGCACAGGAGTCTCTTCATTTAACAACGTTTGACCTTAATGCAACGATTAAGAGCAATCTATTCGCGTGCGACATGGACGTCAATATGCACACAGTTAAAACGGATTTTATTGAACAATTGAAAAACTCCAGCGATAACTCGCATTCATACTTTTATATCTGATTTTTTTCGTCTAAGTACATACACTAAAAATCGTTCTTTAAAAATAATATATATATTTGTGAAAGTGTATATAAATTTTGTCATCAGATTTATCTATAGCCAATTTATGCATAAGCACCAAAAACATAATTAAATTGTAACATCAATTATAAAATCGAATCTATTAACTAATATTTAAAGTTCTAGTAACCGTTTCCTTTAATGATTCAAGATGTCTACGGCGCGTGCTTTGGATTTTTATTTTAAATTTGTTACACACCTTACAAAGAGAGAGCACACCTTCCGGGGAACTGATTTTAACGGGGCTTTGAAAGTCTATTTCTGGTATATAAAAATGAAGCCCAGAGCTCACAATTCAATCAAACGGTCCCTTTTTCTTGAGATATGGTCGATCTCATATTAAATATGCTCTATTTCGTTAAAAAACGAGTTTTTGAGGAAATTACAAGTAATCCAAGATAGTGTTAGAGATCGTTAAAAAATTTCCTTCCTTTTAACGATTTAATGGGTCGCATTTTTACCATTTTTACGCTATCTTTGGTTTCTTGTAATTTTCTAATAAATTAATATTTTTTAACGAAATAAAACATTAGCTTTTCCTGTTTACTGTTATAATCTCTTTTGCTTGTTTTTGTATTATAAATACGTGTAAAGTTACAGTCAATAGAAGAGACATTATTTTTAACGCAATAGAGTATATTTGAGATTAGATTGCCCATATCTCAAGAAAAAGGATCCATTTAATTAAATTGTTAGCACTGGGCTTCATTTTCAGATACCAGAAGTAGATTTTCAAAGCCCCGTTAAAATCAGTTTCCCGGAGGGTGCGCACTTTCCTTGTTAGTTTCGTAAAGTAATTTAAGAAACTATATAATTCACATAATGATATAAAAAAAAAGTAGTTGATGAAGTAACGAAAAATCTATTTTCAACTAAATTTTGGTGTAGTTACTTCAAGACACTTTTCATATTACATTGTTTTTCAAATTATTTTACGTAAACTCAGTGTTGTATAAAATGTTTACATATAAGCCAAAAGAAGACGCTGAACCATCTTTCACAAATGTCGTGATTTTTAATATTTTAGTTCAAAATATAATTGGTACAATTTTAAAAAGCAACAATTACTTGATGATTTTGTTAGTATTGTTGATATTGTTTAGTGCAATCGCATTATAACTAATATGAACGAACAACAATTTTTGCAAAAAGATTGACTGTATAATTGCTGGATTTGAATATATTGTTAGGCATACCTGTTATAACTGGGCAAAGGAACATTAAAGGGAAGACCGCAGCGTTATTGTAATTTTTATTGCTCTAATCAAATAATGAGGGAACTCTGTAGCAGCACAGCAAACCGGAGCAGCGGACGGTCGCGAGTGCCAAGTCACTGAAGCACTTTGACCGAGTCAGATTCACTCGGCACTGTCTTGTAGTAGTGCGTGTTCTCGGTCAGTCGGATTTTGATGACTACTGATTTATGATCGCAGCTCGGAAAACGCTCGTCCGGACGAAGGAAATTGTAGTTGCCACGTAATTGAACTTGCTCGAATATCCTCAATCGCATCCTCGTATTGAGTGAAAAAAAAATGTTTACGAGATCGAATTTATTCTTAAGTTTACTTGTGGGTAATGTGAGTTTACTATTAAAGTCTGCTTTTTTATTTTGCAGTTTTCTAAGGAAATTGGCCAAAGGAAAGTATTATCATGGAGAACAAAAACGGGGAAGTGTTAAATATGCAGAGGGTACAAAACTCGTGCAAGTGAGTGTACAACCAATTATTTCATTTCTTGTAAATGGATCTTTTTAAATGTAAATTTTAAGATTATGAAACTTACAGCCATTGTTTGCCATTTTTTTTTTGGTTATTTGAATCATTTATCGGCGAGTAATATTGAGGACACTTAATTTAAAAGATTATTTTACTGCATTTTACTAAACTACTTATTGAACTACATTGTCATTATTCTTTTAAATATAAATGATTAAATAAAATATTTATCAATTTTATTGAATTTCAGAGTAAGCACTGAACTACCCGATAGTGGACCATTAAGGCCGCCTATAGTAACGCAGACAAGTCTAGAATCACCTGAGTACGATCCACATAAATATCGAAACAGACCACACCCTACTACGTAAGTTTAAAAATGTTATGAAATTTATGACAAAATATATTTTAATTATCAAAAGGGGAACAGTAGTTTGGAATTTGAAAGTTTTCATAATTTCTTTTAATAAAATCATTTGCAATTTGAATCATGCATTTCCTGAATCAACAAAACGCGCTTTCTTTGTTATAGCTACTAGCTACTAAACTAAATGAATTTCATCAAATTGTGAAATAAAAGAGAAGTCAATTTCACATTCTTATTCTATAATTTGCTTTTATTTTTATTCTTTTTCGGATGCATTTTTCTCATAAAATTATAGAATTTAAAGAAATAAATCTGTGGCTTCTAGTAATAACCACTTATCTCCACTTTTTATTCGAGTAAATTCGAGTAATTATTTCGAGTAAATCGAATTTTTAGTTTCGCATCGGTGTTTTGAATGAAAACAAATGAGAGTAAATACAACACTGCATCTATGAATACTAATGAATACTAATCTAAATAACATATTTTTTACCATAGTAATTAGACCAAATAGCGTTAACGTCTTAGAAAATGAGTTTCACTTACGTTATTCCGGGAATAAACAAAAATTTTAGTGGAGTTACGTGGGATTTCCGGGAGTTATTCTAAAAAAAAAGTGGAGTTACGTGGTTTTTCCGGGAGTTATTCTAAAAAAAAGGTAGAGTTACGTGGTTTTTCCGGGAATTATTCTAAAAAAATAGAGATACGTGGTTATTCCGGGAAAATGTTGAAAAAAATGGAGATACGTGGTTTTTCCTTGTGCTAATTCAAGGCAACGAATGCACTTTCGTAATTTCTGTCACGGCTAAATGATAGAGGACTGTTTAAAGATAAGAAATATGGCATAAAACCGACTTTGAAAAATTCGTCCCTTACGTGGTTTTTCCCGGAAGCCACAGAAATATAAATAAACTTAAGCCAAAATCAATCTATCGTATTTGAAAAAATATTCGATAAATAAACTATTTCGCACAGATTTTACAACTAATTTTGGTTTAGAAATGCAGAAACGCTCATTCACCTGCTAAAGGGCAGTCTAGGCACTGGTATCCTAGCGATGCCGAACGCCTTTTGCAACAGTGGCCTCATCACAGGGACCATCGCGACAATTCTCATCGGCATACTCTGCACATACTGTTTGCACGTCCTTGTCAAAGCTCAATACGAACTCTGCAAACGTCTCAAAGTTCCTATACTCAGTTATCCTATAAGTATGCAAAGGGCCCTCGAGCAGGGTCCACCGATTTTCAGGCGGTTTGCTGATTACTCGCCGTAAGTGTTATAATGACATATTGAAAGATAAATTAAATTCTTATGATTTGTTGTTTTGTTCTTTTTTTAGAGTTATTGTAGATGGATTTTTGATAGTATATCAACTAGGAATTTGCTGTGTATATATTGTATTCGTCGCAACAAACATTAAACAGGTAATTCAAATTATTATTAAAGTTAACATTCTTGTTAGAATTTAGTTCCTTATTTTTTCCCTATTTAGAATGCAAAACTTTCATCTTAGATATATCATATTTTCAGGTAGTGGATGTATATGTGGGTGAATGGGATACGAAAATTCACATGCTTATACTGTTAATACCATTAACGCTAATAAACTATATTCGAAATCTCAAATTATTAGCACCCTTTTCAACTGTTGCAAACATTATCACGTTTGTTGGATTAGGCATGATTTTAGCGTACGTCTTCGATGATTTGCCGTCTATTAGTGAAAGAGAAATGTTTGGTTCAGTCAGGAACTTCTCTCTTTATTTTGGAACAACGCTATTCGCCTTAGAAGCTGTTGGTGTAGTAAGTTTCTTATTTAATTTTATCAAATAATTAGTAACTATAATGAAAGAATTTTAAATAAGCTTAATACAGTGAATCTTGAAAGTAATAACGCTTCTAATAGCACAGATGAAACAAAGAATACAAAAAATTAACAGTTAATATGTAAAATTGCTCTTGAATGCCACCTAACTACTCGTACACGCCAGATGTACTAGGGCCTAATTAATGTCTTAAAATAAATATCACTTTCTAATTACCTCCACTACCAGGCACTGAAACATTTATAAATGTACTTGATATATATAATTAATATATACTGGTGATAGGTAATATAGAATTATATGTTTATAAATCAGATTTTCTACCATACGTAGGCGGGGCCCTACAAGGTAGCTTTCATTTTTTAGGAACAATAACGAAACTCTTTAGTGAAAAATACTTTAAGTTGTAGAGGAGACCGGGGCTAGTTTCGAGCTAGTTGGCCAACTTTTTACAAATTTATACCATTAAATAAATTTTTCTATATCATGTTGACTGCTGTTATTTTTTTGTTTTATGTTGTCGGTCGTGAGGTTACTCTATTTTTTTTTCTTGGAAAAATAAAGATAAAAAGGAAAAAAAGAAAAATTAAACACTCGTATATAAATATTAGAATGAACATTTTTTATATACTTAAATAGGATGAATTATTTTGTTTATTTAAATTTTTTTTTTACAGATTATTGCATTGGAAAACAACATGAAAACCCCCCAAAACTTTCGCGGCACGTGTGGTGTACTGAACATCGGAATGACTGTGATCGTGTTTCTGTACATCATTGTGGGCTTCTTTGGATACATTAAATATGGATCTGAGGCTACTGGCAGTATTACATTAAACTTACCAAAAACTGATGTGTGAGACTCTTAAATCGAATATTTCAACAACTATTGATTACGGTAGAACGACACACAAACTTTTTAAGACGAACAAATATTTATTTAAATATTTTTGGAAACAATTTCTTTAGAGCTATTTTAGTATTACAATTTATCAGTATTGAAAAACACACAAAAATGTTTTGACAAAATTAGTTGATTTAACATAATAATATATTTAATATAATAAAAATTATAAAAAGGTTATATACAGTAATATAAATGATCATACAGTTAGGATTGAGATGTTACAATTCTTATTACGAAATATTGTATTGAAAATAGATTTTTGATTACGTTTAGGAAACAATAATGGTAATTTTTTATATTATTATTTATAGAAAATATTATTTATCCAAAATAATTTTTTCACAGGATGGCCCAATGTATTAAGGTGATGTTTGCCATTGCGATTTTCATTACTTATGCGTTGCAAGCATACGTACCCGTCGAGATAGTTTGGACAACTTATCTCGATAATCGGATCAAAACGAATAAAATCTTCTGGGAATACGTTTGCAGAACTTTCGTAACTTTAACTACCTGTAAGTAAAATTTCATTTATAAATAAATCGATTAATCATGAGTATTATTTTTATTGAAATACTACTTACGCACTGGTTTAAACGTATAGTTCAATAACATTTTTAACATAATATTGGCTTTATGCGTAAGTTTATATTTCAACGAGAGCGATAAAATTGACACAAATAGATCAATCCACAAATTATTATGTGGATGCGTATAACTTATAAGATTTTGTTCAGGGTGACGAGATTAATTAACAGCATAACTAATAGTACATTTTGTATCTAGGGCGTAAAATTGAATCTATAGTCCCGGTCGGGCTACAGAAATATCTCTAATACGGCCCGGTTCAGGCTACAGAAAAGTATCTCTCATATGATCCGGTTCAGGCGAAGAGATTTCCTCTAATACAAACCTCATCGGGCTACAGAAAATCCCTAAGGTGACTTCACCAGTAAATGAACATTTGAGTCCAGATAATAAATGGATCACGTGATATGTTTAATCGTTTAAATAAAATGCTTTTATGATATTAAGCCGTAAAAGAATTACTTTTTTCAAAGTTTGAAATTAGGGGAAGGGGCTTCATAAGGCCAAAAACATTAAAAATATATTTTATCAACGACTTTAATTAAGAAATGTTCATTCACTGGTGCCTGTTCCACCACTGGTGAAGTCACCCTACTATAGCTCAGATCAAACTACAGAAATAACCCGAATACTGCTCGGGCCAGTCTAAAAAGTTGCTCTATTACGGCCCCGATCCGGGAACCCTCGTAGCCTGAACCATGCCTCATAAAGGGCACTTTCGTAGCCTCATCCGGGTCGTATTAGGAGTACTTGTGTAGCTTGATCCAGGCCGTATTAAGGACGTTCTCCGAAAAATCCCATTTCTTGTGATTTTTGTGAAACTTGTTGAGAAAGCCTAATTTACTGTCCTTAGTACATGCTTCAAAGCCCGGCATCCAAAATAAAAATTTGACTTCAAAGTTGCAGCGTTAACATGGGATCCCTATCTAAGCTTCTTTGAAAAATACATTTTGATTTACTGTAAATAAAGTTTTCTTTGTGGTTTTTTTTTCAATCGTAAGGCGTCAAACTAGAAATCAAAAGGAATAATATGGTATAATTTTCAATCGAGCAAGCGGTATTAGTTTTAGAGACATAGCAACATAAAGAAAAACTCCATGTTATTTGTATATCTATATATAGTCACACCGTGTAAGTGGTATTTATTTCAAATATCGTATTGACACCTTTTTTCTTACACCGGAATTTTTTATTATTTTTGGAGTAGTGTATATAGACCCATGAAGGGTTTCCATCATAAATAATATTTTTAGATCACAATTTTTGCGATATTGATGAAGTTGAGCCGGAGAACGTCTTTAAGAGTATACCGTCCGTACAACCGGCCATGCCCGTACCAGTTTGATACGGGCCATATTAGGGGTACCTCGATAGCTTGATCCGAGTCGTAGTATTAGTAGCTCATCCGTAGCTTGATCTGAGCCGTGTTAGAGGTACAACCACAACCTTATGTGGGCCGTATTAGGGTACTTCCGCAACCTAATCCAGGCCGTATTAAGGTTACCCCAAGGTACCACATAGCCTGATCTACGCCGTATTACAGGTACCTCTGAAGCCTGGTATAGGCCGTATTGGGCATACTCTGGCAGCTTGAACAGCGCCATTTTAGGGGTACCCCGGTAGCATGATCTAGCGTTTTATGAATGGACCTTATTAATAGAGATATGAGCATTTTTTGAAAATTCTATCAGTATCTCCGAAAATTTAAATAGCTTCCCTATTCCCTGATGGAAATCCAAACATTTTATAACTAATAACTGATTATTTATTTTAAAAGCTTGCTATAAAATGGGAATTTATCTTGTCCAGTTTCTAGCTCCCGGTGAAACGCCTTTTCCCCTATTATATGGCCATTTTATAGATTGATAAATAGAATAAGTTTCTCGAAAATAAGCGCAAGTTTGTTCTTGAGTATTTTTAAGGTATTAAAACTGATTAGTTTTGTTAGTCTGGAAATGGCTGGTAGAAGGCTTGTTGTTATGACAAGGAGTGAGAGAGACAGAATCAGATGGAGAAATAAAAGTTTTGCTGAATTATTCATAGAAGGAGTACAACAAATGATTTTTTAGTTAATGTTATTTATTTATATTTTGGTAAGCCATCCAATGCACTCTAATGCTCTTTTATAAACAATAGAATTAATAAGAAAATCAAATACGAAAATTTTGTTCTGACATCAATCTAAGAAATAGATAAATAATGGTCGAAAAATCGTTTCATCATAGTCATTAATTAGCCAGTTCTACTAGCTATTTCTTAACTTCTTAGACATTTCGTATAGATGAATTTCTACCAGGGTTGTAAAAGGGAGATAGCGATTATTATCGAATTGAAGCTTACAGAGCCAACTTCAGAGCATTATCAAAAAATTTCATTGGTTAATGCAGTAGGTAAGATAGGTTAGTGTCTGCAGGCGCGCGTAGCACGCTCTACTTTAGACTCTATATATCTAAAAGTCCTAAAAAGATCTATCATAGACGAGGTGAAAAATAAGAGCTGTAATTTAAGACTTGTTTCGTTGAAAAACCTTTATTTATTCCAAACTTATTTCGGAAAAATCAGTAAATAAAATTACTTGAATTTTTAATCCTTTTCTAATAGTCAATTTTCTAGTAATTTTATTAGAATTTCTTAACCTCGTGTAATCTATTGAATGAATAAGATTTTTCAGACAATGAAGTTTTTAATTGAAGTAGTCTTTTAGTTTACATACAATGTTACTCACTGTATGATTGTTGACAATGTAGTTGTTACTACAATAGAAAAATATTTTTTAATATGTTGTGGATATTGTATTCCCTGAAGAGGCTGACAACATGGTTCAGCGAAACGTTGGAAGATAGAATGTGAAGTTGTTTTATTTTGAGGGTTGACCCTTTCCTATCGTTCAATTTTTAATGTGATTTTTAATTGAAGCTCCTCTTTCTACTTTCACCTTGTCTATGGTAGATTTTTTAAGGACTTCTGGGTATAAAGTTATTTAAGTTTCGGGAAATACCAATTCCCCATGTCCGTATCTCTATTAGTAACGCATATTCAGAAAAACGCTGAAATACGTGTTCATTCATTTTGCAAATAAAAGCATTTTCCGAAGTTTCGTGAAAATATAGACCCTACATCCAGGTGTTACCCTTACTGTGTGACCCTTGCTTTAGGGCTGTAATCTCAATCATCCCAGATAGGCGGGCGAGATTAACAGCCCAAAAATGAATCGAGTAATAGCCACTGTAGTACTCCGCTAGAATGAGTTTTTTTTGCTTTTCGAGGTCGCTGAATACAAATCTGAAGTGATTTTTTTTTCATAAAAGTGGGGAAACAGTGAACAAAATAATGATTTTGTAAAAAATGAAGAAAAATATTTTTTCATACTGTTTGGTACAATGACTCGTGATATCTCAGGTAATTATAAATATTCGTTTTTGAAATTTCAACCACTTATTCTCCACGGTGCTCGGACTGGGCGCTCAACGTTGAAATTGTATACAGCGTGTCCAAAAAGTCTGGAAACACCCAAATAATTTCTCAGCTGAATTACTATTGGAAAATGTTAAGGTCGCCTTTGTAGTAATTTTTTACGAGGAATCCAATGGTGACCTTGGATTCGACCTTGGACCTCATTTTTGAGGTTATTTCAAGGTCAACCTCATTTTTTTAAATGGTAACCCCTATTTTTTATAGCGGAATCTGAAAGAGCGGAAAATTTTACGTCCGGATATGTATTAAGGTATGAGGTTGAGGTTGCCCCCAGAGGTCAAATTGAGGTCAAAGTATGATTTCTTAAAAATTTCGCGAGTTCAGTGGTAAAACAAAACAAACAAAGGTAAGGTTTGGTAAGTTCGAACGAAGACTTGAAGGTGACCTCTGATTCGACCTTGAACCTCATTTTGAGCCTCATTTTTGAGGTTATTTCGAGGTCAACCTCATTTTTTTAAATGGTAACCCCTATTTTTTAGCGGAATCGGAAAGAGTGTGAAACTTTACGTCCAAACATGTACTCAGAACATAGTTCAAGAAGGACCTTGACGTTCATTTGAAGGTCATTTAAACTTAATGACGGTCTGATCTTGTGTAAACTTTTTAATTTTTTTAAACAGTCTAACATCTTATTTCAAGTGCTCGAATTATTTTCCATCCACTTTTTGATAGTAACCTAATCGATGATCGAAAACACCAACAGTATTTTTGATCATTTCAGTAGGAATGAGAGCTGATTCATTGTAAAATTTTTTGAAGCGTTTAAATATTGAACATTGTTACTTGTTATTTTTCGTATGGTTAGAGTGACAATAAACTATTATTCATTCCATAACCACCACAGAAAAGGGTTGGTCATCTTTCAAACATATTTTTTGAAAATTAAAAGTTCTTTTTATTTTCAACTCAAAAAGTATTTTTGGATAAGGTCTACTACGAAGAGTAATAAAAATGAACAAACTCACTGATAGAGAAAGAATAGCGATTCTCATGATGAGAGGTTGGGGACACATGCAGCGATCTTATAGGGCCGTAAGAGATATTTTTAATGCTTCATTTAGGGTTGGTGGAACTCCACTATCATTTTCAACAGTTCAAAAAACTGTTAGAAGGTTTGAAAATACCGGCACTATCAGCGATTTACCTCGATCAGGCAGACCAATGTCAGCAGGTAACGAAGAGAAATCTTTAGATGTTGTGTTAACATTCACCGAAGATCCCCATACTTCCGTTCGTAGAGCTGCTCAAGTGCACGAAATAAGTAAATCATCTATTCATAACATACTAAAGAGAGAGAAGTTCCATCCATTTAAAGTAACGCTAATACACAAGTTAAATGAAGATGATTTCGATCGTCGCGTTGAATTCTGTGATGATATGATGGCACGCATCGTACAAAATCCAAATTTTCCATCAAATATAGTCTTCTCAGATGAAGCTACATTTCAACTTGACTCAAGCGTAAATAGGCATAACTGTAGATATTGGGCAGTTGAAAACCCTCATTGGGCAAGAGAAGCCAAGTCACAATATCCACAAAAATTAAATGTCTGGGCTGGAATATTAAATAATAGGATTATAGGACCATTTTTTATTGATGGCAATTTAAATGCAGAAAAGTATGAAACTATGTTGCGGAATCAAATTGTTCCTGCTATAAGAGAAATAGCTGGAGAGGACTTTAATAACACATGGTATCAACAGGACGGTGCAGCAGCTCATTATGCACGAAACGTTCGCACATACTTAGATACAGTATTCATTAATCGATGGATAGGAGGAAGAGGTGCAATTGAATGGCCAGCTAGGTCCCCCGATTTAACGCCTCTAGATTATTTCTATTGGGGTTATCTGAAGGATCGTGTATTCAAAACAAAACCCTTAAACTTAGATGAATTACGTGAAAGGATCATTGATGAATCAGCTCTCATTCCTACTGAAATGATTGAAAATGCTGTTGGTGCTTTCTATCATCGATTAGGTTACTGTCAAGAAATGAATGGAGAACAGTTCGAGCACTTGAAATAAGATGTTATACTGTTTAAAAAAATCAAATGTGAGAGGCAAGGGGACTCACGTAAATCAAGCGCCCCATCGTGAGAGGCAAGGGGACTCACGTAAATCAAGCACCCCATCGTGAGAGGCAAGGGGACTCACGTAAATCAAGCGCCCCATCGTGAGAGGCAAGGGGACTCACGTAAATCAAGCACCCCATCGTGAGAGGCAAGGGGACTCACGTAAATCAAGCACCCCAAAGGGAACAGATTTTACTACGTCCACGTCGTTGTTCCTGGGTAACGCTAAATGTAAAAAATTGAACTTGACATGACTTTTAAGGACAATGTCAAGGTCACCATTAGATTTCTCGTTGAAAACTACTAAAGAATTAACCTCGCTCAGTGTGATAAAAAGTTTACACAAGATCAGATCGTCATTAAGTTTAAATGACCTTCAAATGAACGTCAAGGTCCTTCTTGAACTATGTTCTGAGTACATGTTTGGACGTAAAGTTTCACACTCTTTCCGATTCCGCTAAAAAAATAGGGGTTACCATTTAAAAAAATGAGGTTGACCTCGAAATAACCTCAAAAATGAGGCTCAAAATGAGGTTCAAGGTCGAATCAGAGGTCACCTTCAAGTCTTCGTTCGAACTTACCAAACCTTACCTTTGTTTGTTTTGTTTTACCACTGAACTCGCGAAATTTTTAAGAAATCATACTTTGACCTCAATTTGACCTCTGGGGGTAACCTCAACCTCATACCTTAATACATATCCGGACGGAAAATTTTCCGCTCTTTCAGATTCCGCTATAAAAAATAGGGGTTACCATTTAAAAAAATGAGGTTGACCTTGAAATAACCTCAAAAATGAGGTCCAAGGTCGAATCCAAGGTCACCATTGGATTCCTCGTAAAAAATTACTACAAAGGCGACCTTAACATTTTCCAATAGTAATTCAGCTGAGAAATTATTTGGGTGTTTCCAGACTTTTTGGACACGCTGTATATTTTTATTTCTATTTGATATACAGAGCTAAAATTTTACCGAAAACTTCTTTTTATACTATATTTCAATACCCAATAATTACCAAATAAGCAAAAGAAACTTGGTGAACTTTTTAAGACTACTTTAAAGAATTCTTTTTCATGAAAGTAATCATAAAGTATGTCCTTATTATAAATATCTTTTAAAATATTTTTTACAAAGTAATCAAGTAATCGTTGTGATGGAACATTCGTGATAATTTAAAGAATTCTTTTTACCCTAAATCTTTGTTGATTGGGTAGTTATCCGAAATTCACAACTTTTTCACTCAACTTTTGCGATAGTATGCGAGGACTCGTAAAATGTGGCGGCAAAACTTCGAAAATTTACTACTCAGCCAAAAACTGCTTTACGAACTTCGGGTAGGGCTTGTTTTTTAAGATAATACTGTGGAGAATAAGAAGTTAGAATTTAGTTAGAACAACCAGTCAAGTATCAAAAAGAATGAAAACATTTTTTCTTCGTTTTCTACAAAATCATAATTTTGTTCAATGTTGCCCCACTTTTATGAAAAAATAATTTCAGATTCGTATTCAGCGACTTCGGAAACATAACAAAAACTGGTTCTAGTGGTTAGTACTTCGTGGTCACATATTGATGTTTCTAAGCGACTTTTTGGGAGTGTTCCGCTCGCCTAAGAGGTACAACACACTTCATTGCAATCTTTTAAGATGATTAAATAGATTATATTCTAATCAACATAAATAAACAAATCTAAATTTTTACATATTGTCTTTTCTTTCTAGCTGAAGCTTTGTAATTAAGTTTTATTAAAAACATCTTAGAAATATGGTTTTGGATTTTGTTGTAGCATAATAGGTTGCTTTTGAAAGATGTCTAAATGAATTAGCAACGGTTTCTTAATTTTTTTTTTAAATTGTATGAAAAATTTTTGTATTTTTTTCAGTTTCTATATATTTATTTTTAATTTAATTTTTTTCCATAAAATAAGTGTCACTTTTGAATAGGTACAAACTTAATGTGTACCGGTCCAGCTGGACGAAGTACCAAATCACAAACTAGTGAAACTTCGTGTGCAAGATCTATTGGTTCCAAATAAAAATTATGGAGTATATGGGCGGTTAATGACTTTATCTCCATCATAGCGAACTTTTGGCCTAAAATATAATAGTTTTTTTAAAACATTTTTTCTTCGAAATTAAGTATAGTAAATTTCAGTACAATAATTTAAGAAATATTGTCTTATTATTCGGATTTGGATAGCACAACGGAAGTTGAATTTCGTCAAGGTGATTGCGGAGTCGCTTTATTTTAAGAACAATTAATGTTTCAAGTCAATTTCGACTACTTTTTAAGACTTA
This sequence comes from Torymus aiolomorphi, assembly GCA_036365515.1. Lineage (NCBI taxonomy): Eukaryota > Metazoa > Arthropoda > Insecta > Hymenoptera > Torymidae > Torymus > Torymus aiolomorphi. The sequence goes on along the minus strand of CM070877.1, from coordinate 122,721,878 downwards.
AAATTTAGCGGTTGGTTCACTTTCAAAAAGAATTTTTCTTATTTATAATAATCGTATAAAAATATAGGAAAATTTCAAAATCAATAAACATACACAGTTATTGAACCGTTATAATTGAAACATACTGCAAATAAAATAAATAACTTTTCATCAAAATCCGGACTTGAGAAAGCTCTACTACGTTAGGATTTTACGATATAGGATGTATAATATTTTTCAGATATCACAAAAAAATAAAGTTTAGCAATTTTTTCTCATCAATTTAGTCAACACAATAATATCAAACTTATATAACTTATAAAAGGTTTAAGATAAAAATAGTATTCCATACATTGACAAAAACTCAACCTTTCAAAATTTCTTCAAATTGAAAATTTTCTTTAATAGAACTGTTACATAATTTAATAAAATAATATAAATAATGTAGAATATAATATTATTATCTTTTTTGAAATGGACCAAAATCGGCCAAAATCAGCTACTTCTTTACGAGATTTATTTTTATTTACCAATACAATTGCGAGGTCCAGCGCTGAACGGAATATAAGAGAACGGATGACGATGCTGTATTTTGTCTGGTAAAAACCTATCTGGATCAAATTTTTCAGGTTCTGGCCAAAAAGTCGAATCTCTGTGTAGATCAAACACGTGGAGATGAGCAATTGTTCCTTTTGGAACCAGATAATTTTCTAAAAAAATAATATAAATTAGTTTAACTTATTCATAAATTATTTCAACATATTAAGTTCAATCATGAGGTCTTATTGGAGGAATTATACAATTTTTTGACAAAAAATCCAATTTATAGCACTGCGTGGCATAAATCCTCATTTATGTCACGCCTATCCGTGACATAAGTAGTCCATTATTGCACGAATAGGCATGACATGGCTGATTTATGCAGTCAAAATAATATACGATACATGTGTCATAAATCGTTCTTTATGGCACAGTGTTAAGCGCACTCGCTGCGCTCGGGCGCTTATATACGCCGTGCCGTAAAGTGCAACTTATTCCACTAGTATCGTAATGTACTATAACGATTTGATAACTAATATGCATACGGAGTCCCAAATGGCGGAAAATCGAATTTAAAGTTTTAAAAGATTTTGTAAGACTGAGAAAGATTCAGTGTGAAAATTTATGTAGAATCTCATGTGATTTAGTTAACAAAAATTATGCGATTCTATTTGATGTGAAAACTTGTATGATACATTATACATCAAACCTGGTGTACAATTTTACGCAGAATCTCATATGATATTTTGATGGAAGATCACAGGTGTGGTCTTATATGAAAACTCATACGGGGATATCATGAGATCGCACATATCGTCACTTCCGAACCAAAAGCCGTTATCTGGGAGGCCGATTTAAGGAGTTATCTGGGCGTCCGTTTTAAAAAGTCGTTATCTGAAAGTCCAGTTGAATAATTTGGGTTTCCAGTTTAAAAAGACGTTATCTGGGAGTCCATTTGAAAAAGGCTTTACCTCACACGCAAATTTGTTGAGCTTAGATTCAAGTTGATAGCTTTGCCAAAATTTTCGGTATTTAATTTCAAAAACAAATAATATTTTAATAAAATATTTTTTCATTTATTAGGCAGGGCCGTTATCAGAAGAGCCTCATATTTTTGCCATCGCGAAAAATGTTGCCCTTCTTATTTTCTATCCAAATTAAGTCCGTTATCCAGTTAATTAATTATCTTAGTGTAACTGAGTCAGATTACAGATATTATGTTTTATCCTGATATATAATCAACTTTATCTTTTTATGATGATCATTGGCATGATTTAACATTTACATATTTCTATAGGAATATTCCAATAGTATAAATAAAAAAGTAATAAACTTTAATTCAGTTTATAATAATTGGAAGTTTTTAAAATAAGAGTATAGTAATATTATTGCATTTCTTTATAAATGATTAATTTAATCATCTTTATTAATGATAAGCCATTTCGAAAATAAAAAATACGGGTAATTTTGTAGGCGATGCTGTAGAGTTTACAAGAGCAAGGCTATATCAGTTTATTAACTAGTTATTGATGATTTTTTTAGACATGTGCATGGGTATCATTGATAACACAGACTTTAAACAGTAAATATTTACGTTAACTACAATTACGCATGCATTAAATAATGATTACGTACTCGTTAACTTTACAGAATCAGGCTCCAGATAACGCCTTCTTCAACTAAATTTTCAGATAACTCCTTCTTTAAACTGAACTTTCAGGTAACACCTTTTAAAATCGATTCCTAGATCACGCCTTATTAAAATGGACTCCCCGATAACGCCTTTTTGAAAGTGAATTACCAGATAATGTCTTTTAGTTTGGAAGCAACGATATGTGGTCATACGAGATTGCTGTCAGTGGTAGAAATGCGGAAAATAAAAATAAAAGCACTTTTTATCTCTCATTCACTTTGATTCTCTTCCACGAGTGCTGCAATACAAGTACTTGTAAACCAATGTCTTGAAAGTAAAGGCTTGTAAAATCAAAATCAGTGTGGTTCATCTTTGATTGAAATTTAAATAAATAATTTTTCAGAATTATAATAATTATAATAATTTGTCCGTAAGTTAATTTGATATTTACTAACTTAGATGCAAGTCTTCGGTCATATTACGTGATATAAAAGGTACGCTTGGATATAGCCTTAGTGATTCCTTTATACATCTTTCAAGATAATTGAAACCCTGAAGGTCTGACATTCCTATTTTGCCTCCAGATTTATTAAGAACTTCATTTACCTCCATCCGAGCACGTTTCTGAAATATTTATATTATTTAATTTAATATGATAAGTTAAAATATCGTGTTAAGGTGATGTTATATACCGACATAATTTTAAAAAGAGTACATCTCATGAAAATACCAATAGAATCATCCACAAAAAATTCTGAGTATAGTATTTACATATACGGAGCACCTGACAGACGTGTTTTTCCAAAAAAATGATCAGAGTTTATTTAATTAAATAAAAACCGTACTGTCGGTAAGTAGGAATCTGCAATTGACCTATTTTTAAAACGAGCACAGCTAACGAAAATACTAATAGAATCGCTCAAAAAATTTTCTGAATATAGTGTTTACGTGTCCGGAGCGCCTGACAGTCGTCTTTTTCCAAATAAACGTTTGAATGTTGATTTAAAAAATATTGAAATCAGGGTATCACATCACCTTAAATGAAACATAATAGTATTTGAATGCGAGTAAAATATTTACAATTACTGAATTTTAATTCATATCCGTTAAAAACGAAAGTTGACAAAAATGATTTTATTTACTATTCGTACGGTTATTTGGTTTTGTTCGAAAAAGCCTTTGTTAAAAAATTAAATAAGACATCAACATGTTTCGATAATTCAAAGTGATTTAACAGTAGTTACCTGCACATCTTTATGCTCAGCAAACAATAACAAAATGAAAATCATTCCCATTGCTGAAGTATCATGGCCCTATTAATGAAATGTAAGGTATTATTCAATTGCATTGTTTTAAATTATTTTATTTCTTTTAAAGAAACATTAACAAACTTCAAACATAAAGGTGTCTACTTCTTCTCTTATTCCCAAATCATCGATCTGCCCTTCTTTATACGCTGCTATTAAGAGATCTAACATTGACAATCGTTTTTTCCGGACTAAATTAAAATGAAGTTTTCATTACTTTTTAACGAATTTAATAATATTTAATTATAATAAAAGAATATTGTATGAAATATATGTTTACAAATGTCAAATAAATAATAATTATTTGAAGAAAGAAGTAAAAAAGTAGATGCAAAAATTATCATTTATTGCAAATAGTATTAGTGTTATCAATGAAAATATTATAGAAAAATAAATATCATAGAAAATTGTTACATCGCAGTTTTTCTATTATAAATTTACTTAAATATAAAATATTAGTTGCAATTTATAATCACAAAAATACTCACTTCCAAAAATTTCTTCGTCTGTTTGATTGTTTATTGTATCATCGAACTTATTTAAAAATTTATCCTTAGTATTTTCATGGTAAACTTTCCTTTCATTTATAATCTAAATAACATTAGTGTTAAATACGTAATATTTTTAGTTAGAAAATAATTTGTCAACACTAGAGTAGCATATATGACTATTAAAAGTGCATATCGACGCTCCTTACGAAGACTAGCACATTTCATGGGGTCTTTACGAAAACTAGCATACCTCACGACTTTGCGCCGAATATTAGTACAATTCACGAGTTTGTCGCAAAAACTAGCATCATTCACAAGTTTGCGTCAAATACTAGTATACAATTCGCAAGACTGCGGCGAAAAGTAGCATGATTCACGAGTTTGCGACGAAAAGTAGCACAATTCACAAGCTTGCCGCGAAAACTAACACTGCGCGTGACCGTACTAATTTACATTACAAACGAATCGTGCTAGTTTTCGTAAGGGACGTCGATATGTACGAAGTATAAGATAAATTCAAAAGATGAAGTATTTTTATCCTACCAGTAGAATATTGAAAAACCATTATTTATAAAAGTTTGTTTGAAATTATTTAAATCTTTCAAAAACACATAATATATAACATTAATATAATGGTATTTTCAAAATATATTAATATATATTGGCATTAAAAATTATTGTAATAAAAATATTTAAATGTGTACCTGGGTACTAAATCCATGTAATACTTGTAAAGCCTTTTTTTGCTTACGACCTTTTGATGTCAAATTAAAAATCCAATCAGGTGAGAACCATGGCCGTATTAATCTTTTTTTAAAAATTAGATAGTGTTATAGGTAAAATCATATTGAACTTATTTACAGAAATAATAGCTTTAATATAAAAATGTACCTGTAAACTATCGCATCACCCATTTCATGAATCGCTTTTCTGTACTTCATTTCCAATTCTTTTCTTCCTTGTAAAGATGTACCCATCGCTGCCTCTATGAAGTTAAATACTTTAATTAATAAGGTAACAGTAGCTAATTTATCCATACCTAATTCAACTACATACATCTTCTCGGCCCTACTTTATGAAAAAGCTTAATTTAAGTTAAAAAATGTAAAAAATATGACTTATAAATTATTTCAAAATTTTATCGAATCTTTTTCACTTGTTTACAAATGTATTAGTTGAGTAAACACTTTTACGCACTCGTGAATAAAAAACGGATACTGTACGTACGCTAAATATGCATCTAACATCTAGTTTTTATGTGCTCAGATATAAAAATAGTAAACGCAACACGTGCCCAAAGTAGGCGTATCGTGCACGGATAATTTGACAAACTTTACCCATGCAAAACATGTTTACTTTACGCACTTGTTACGTAATGTACTATTATCGCACTAGTATTGAAAAATAACATTTTATGATCTCGACAATCGTTAACAGTTTTCAATTTATTAGCACGTAGCTCTCTCAAACTTAATGTTTTGCTTTATTGTATTGTGATCTATTAATCCATTGATTTATGGTTTATTTTTTTGTTAAGTAGTCGTAGAATTGTTTAATTTCTTACTTCATATACTTGCTGTCTTTTTATGCGAGTCTACGTAATGGTTTTAACGCACAGGCCAAATAACCGCTTCCTTTGGCATCCTTGTGGTTACTTGAAATCGCAGCTCCGCGAGTATCGGACTCTGCGATGAATCCACCGTCTGTAGTCACTAAGCATATGGAATATTTCATGTGAAGTGAGCAGCTCAAAATTTTAAAATGGCTCAAATTTTTTGACTCTTAGTTTTTTATTTAAAAATCATGTTCCTAAAATCTTCGATCGATATTTGCATAAATAAAAAAAGTATGCAACATTAAAAATTGTTATTTTTTGCAAATTTTTGGTTAGAATCCAACTTTTGTCATTTTTTTACTCAAAATCTTGAAACTTTCTGTATACAACGTTAATTGGAAAAAAGTTTGCATTTTATTTGTAGAATGTGCCAGTATTTTTTTAATGAACCATTTTAAAAGTTTCTGATTGGTTGATTTTTGATATACCATCATCGACCAAAAGTAAGGACTACGCCAGTACCAAATTTCTCCAACAAATTTTTTTTCAAAGTAATGCACTTTGAATTAGATCGGTATATAACACGGTGTCAGAGAAAAACTATTAAGAATATATCAGTTTCAGTAACTTACACGCTAAATCTATAGATTTTCGCCCATTTAACTGCTGAGAATAATTTTAAAGTGACGTCTGCGAGGTTGATACTTTATAGATACCTGTATTTATTTATATTACTATAGTGATTGAGTATCATTTGAAAACTTCATGTTACTTATCTTACTACAAAATTTTGTATTGACAGTAAATATACATTAAAAAACTAATTTCATTTGTTGAATACTTTATACAATATATTTAGCAAAGTGTTCAAACCTTACTTACTTTGAATTTTCTGAATAGATATTATAACTGACTGACAACAAAAAAAAACATAAGAGTATTGTAAGTGTTGGTGATCAGAAAATATACTGCGCAATTTTGTTAATATACACATAAATTTGCTCAGTTGTTTGTGATAAAAAATCACCATAAAATCATGTGCTTACAGACTATAAATTATTAAGTCAAGAAATTAAATAATGCCAGAACAAATGAAATAAAATAATCCTCGAATCAATGGATTATTAGAACGACGCACGCTAAAGCAAAACATTATATAAGGTGGCTCCGATGCACTGGGTCGTATCTATGAGGGGCCCCGGGGGGTACCAATAGTTCCTTTTGTCAAAAGACCAGTAAATTTTTATTTATTGTAGTACAATATCATGTACTATATATATGAATCTATTTCCTTACGAAAATAAACTGCAGTTTAAACTACTGGCTAAACTATTGGCTCACTACTGTCTAAACCATTGACTGAACGTCTGTCGAATCACTGGTCATCAGTACTATTTTTGGATACCATTTTATGGGTTATTAGATAATTATAGTATAACTACTTATTATTTTTGCATATTTTTCTTTTGATTTTGGAAAACCGCAAAATATTGCCCTAAGACTTTATAACACGAAAGGAACATTAAATTTTAATTTTTAAATGTTTATGTTTTAAAATCAATATTTAAAAAAAAATTAATTTGTTTCACGCAGATATGGCATAAAACTTTAAGTCCCCCATTGTAAGTAACGGAGATATCAAAAATAAGGCAAGCCTTGTAATTAGGACGCTTCGTAAAGAGTCATTTGAATGGTTGACTTACACGGCTTATATACTCTTGGCCGTCTAACGTATCCACAGATAGCACTACCGAAGCGCATAGTGGATAAATAGCCGAAGCTTACTTATGGAGAGCTGCCCATCACAAGTTCTCCTTTGTCACCGCTATGCGGCGCTCCGATAGTACTTTCTGTGGATACACTGGATGGCCGAGAGTATATAAGCCGTTTAAGTCATCCGTTCAAATGACAGGGATTGATTCTGTCTCCCACAGTCGTCCAGTCGAGATCGTAGTGAGCATCGTAGTATCGCGATAGTTTTTCTTTTGTGAAAGTGATAGTGATAGTGCACCCGCAGCTGAGAATTCGTTTGATCACCTGCCCTTCTGAGGGCAATCACACGGCCGAACACGGTATTCACCACCTCCTTCGAAACCACAACTTCGACAACAACAGCAACCACCAGAGAAGGGATCTAGGAGAGGTGACCTCCAAGGTCACCATGTCCCACGCATCGGACAAGATGATGCACCTATCGGAGCTCTCAGACGGCTCAACGGTACACTCCTCTAAGAGAGACAACCCCGACTACAGCAATGATGAAGGCTACAGTGTCGTGTCATCGACAAGAAGGAAGAAGGCCAGGACCTCAACAAAGGCCAGGACCTCTACAAAGACCAGCAGCAGCAGCAGCAGCAAAACAAGTAAGATTAATACGCAACCCTCCAATGTGACCTTATCTAACAAGACGAAAAACTACTTTGACGCACTCGCTAACGATACTGAAAAAACGGTACCAACCGATTACCTAAATTCAAATGACACACTAACAAACAACGAGACAAACCCTAAGACTAAAAAACAAACGATCAAGCCAGTGACAGTTAAAGTGGACGAACTAAACTACCCATATAAGATGCTTAAAGTTGTTCTTAAGAAACTTAAGTTTCTACCGGTGGTACAAACTATTGACAGCACCCACATGTCAGTTGGGGTTAGCACACTTGACGACTACCGGTTGTTACTCAAGGGTCTCGAGGAAGCAAACTTCCAATACTCTCTGAGACGACCTGCTGATTCCACCTCCGCCCCTCTGCGAAAATTGTGGTAAGAGGCCACCCCTCGTACACAGAAACAGATGAAATTAAGAAAGAATTAACTGAATTAGGACTAAAAATAGAAAGTATTGCACAGATGAAAAGGGGAAGTGGAAGAACAGCCACGCCGCTCCCTCTTTTCCTGTTAACTATAACTAATGATGAAAATCTAAAACTCTTGAATGAAGTAAAATCGATTAACTACTTTAAAATAAAACTTGAAAAATACAACAAACCTAACAAACCTGTGCAATCCTTCGACTGCCAGGAATTTAATCATGTTTCTAAATTCTGCCACATGCTTCCTAAGTGCATTAAATGTGGAGAAATTCATAAATCAACTGAATGTAAATTAGACTTCTCTGATAAAACAAACAACCTAAAATGCGCTAACTGTGGAGGAAACCACACGGCAAACTACCAGGGCTGCCCAAAATACAAACGACAACACGATCTAATTAAAAACAGGACACAAAAACAAACAAACGCTAAACCTACTCAACAGGAAAAAATCCACGCGCCCAGATAACAACCGCTACAAAAACAACAAAAAATACAACAACATAATTACAACACCAACACTAACTATGAACGTAACTTCCCATGACTTATCAATAAACAAAACGCAAATCCAGCTTGGACACACACACAAACAAACATGATAAATAATAATGATAAAATGCAATCTAAAGACGCCGAAAACCTAATGAACATTATAAACGAGGCACTTGAGTTAACACTTCAAATTACAACAGGTACACTCACACTTAAAGATGCTACAATTCAAACAGCTAATCTAATAAAACAACTTTTCTCTACAGCCCTTAATGTCAGCAATGGAGCAGGAAAATAAAAAATTAAAAATCTTCGCATGGAACGCGTGTGGTGGATTATATGCCAAAAGACTTGAATAATAATCCCTCTTAATAAATAATAAAATAGACATCTGCGTCATAAGTGAAACCTTAATTAAAGATAAACAAAATTTCAACATAAAAAATTATAAAACATATAAAAACAACACTAATAGAGGCACGGCTACTCTCATTAAAAATGACATCAGTCACTACGTAATTCCGATTGATCTCGAAAAACTAGAAGCCACGGCTAGAAACATTAAAACGCGAGGCCAAAAAGTCGCGATAATATCCACATACAACTCCCCTAGCGTAAAATTCCATAAAGCTGACTACACTAAAATCTTTAAAATAGCTCCGGTTGTTATTGCAGCAGGTGATTACAATATAAAACACACCATATGGGGTAGTAGATCTATTAACACACTTGGCAAAAATATTAATAATTTCTATTTTAAAAATGACCTTTCAGTTCATGCACCCCTGGAATTCACGCACTATCCATTTAACAAAAAATTATAACTGGACATAATAGATTTCATGATCTCAAAAAATTTTTGTTATACTACGGATGTAAACACAATTCACGAATTAGACTCAGATTACTACCCCATAGAAGTCGTAGTTAACTTGAGCGCTAAATTCACCACTAATCATCCTAAATATAATCTAGCAAAAGCAAATTGGAATTCATTTCAAAATCACATAGACAACGCGATTAAAGAGCGGCAAAATGACTTAAATTCAATCGATAATATGAATCTTGCAATCTTAAATCTAACTAACTCAATCTCGGAAGCAATAGAAATCGCAGTACCTAAAAATGAAAATAAAACCGGTGAACCCCCCTTACCACAAACAATACTTGATTTAATCAATTCCAGAAATAAAAACATACGAGAAAACCATGTCAGGCCAAATCCCATACTAAAGCTAGAAATTAATCACCAAAGGAAAAAAATCGATAAAATGATTAAAGAATTTAAATGTAACACGTGGAATGACACAGTTAAAAAATTAAATATTGAAGATAATAGCCTCTGGATAATGACAAAAGGTCTAACGCGTAAACAAACAAATATTCCAGTTCTTAAAAACGAAAATAATGAAATTAAATACTTTTCTCCAGAAGACAAAGCTAACGCATTTGGAACGCATTTCGCTAACACCCCGCATAAAAACGAATCCGAAGAAGCAAAGCTCTTTACCACAGAAACCGACCGCATGGTTTCCTCGTACTTAAACCATCTGGAAATTACGGACCCTAAATACAAAGCCAAACCTTTAGAAATTAAAACCTATATTAAAAGAACTAAAAACAATGAAGCCTCCGAACCGGATAAAATCACTAATTGCATGCTCAAACATCTACCCTCCAGCGCCATAAGTCACATCTCGAAAATTCTTAATGCATGCTTCGATTTAAATTATTTCCCTACAGAGTGGGAAAAAGCAACCATCTTAGTGTTTGCTAAACCCGGTAAAGATCTAATCATGACCACCAGCTACAGACCCATAAGTTTACTAAATACTATGAGCAAAATTTTCGAATCAATCATAATCGACAGACTTAAAGACGAACTAAACGATAAACTTCGACTCCGAGCAAAACAATTTGGCTTTAGAGATGGACACTAGATAGTACAGGCCATACTTAGACTAACAAAACATCACGAAAAACTTCAACTGCAACAGAAACACAGGCGCGGTTTTTCTGGATGTCGCGAAGGCTTTTGAAGCCAAAATAAATAAAAATTTAATTCACCTACTAGCATCATATTTAAAAAATAGAAAATTTAAAGTAAAACTAAATGACGTAGAATCTAAAGAATTTAATATCCGTGCAGGCATACCACAAGGTAGTCTACTCGGTCCTATACTTTTCATCATATACATCAATGACCTTCCAACCGTTGAAGGAGTAAAAATAGGAATTTACCCAGATGACACGGCCGAGTGGGCTACCTCGTGGAGCAATCCCAAAATAGTAAAACTTTTAAACGAATTCCTTAATAAAGTAAAGAACTGGACAACATTATGGCGCATAAAAATAAACGCTTCTAAATAAGAATCAATCCTTTTCTCGCGTAAAAACATCCCAACACGGGATCTAGATCCACATAATCTAAACAACGAAACTATAGAATGGAAAAATAAAGTAAAAAAATATCTAGGAGTAATTCTTGATACAAAATCAAGTTACACAGCCCACGTTAATAACACGCGTAACAAAGCAATAGGAGCTACCAATCTTAAACAATCACTCAGCACTAAATAAAAATAATGGAGTAATGATTTATAAAATGATAATAAGACCCACCTTAACCTACGCCTCGACGATCTGGGCCAACACAAACAAATATAATCACCAAAAAATACAAACGGTACAGAATAAAACACTCCGCACAATTTTAAACGCCCCTAGATACACTAAAAACACACTAATTCATAAAGATTTAAATGTAGAGTACATCAAAGACTACATCAAAGAAGCCGCCAAAAACTTCTACAACAGAATTTCGGAATCAAAATACCAAATCATTAAAAACTTAAGCAACTACGACTATGACCCGAGAGACAAATACAAAAGGCCTAAAGACTATTTGCATATAGATCCACCCACATAAATCCTAGTAAATAATGCAAATTTACGATGTTTCAGACACAACAGATCCAAATCAAGGACAAATGCTGACATACCAGATTTACCTTCCCCTTACTAATCTTTTCTTTTCAGGATCACAACAAGAAGACGTACCTCATACATTAAACTCTCTCTCTCTCCTTTCACGCAAAAGGAGATGCAGCGACGTCATGCCGGCGGCTGATATTCAGTGCGCCTCAAAACCGCAACGAATGCCTGACCGAACCGGCTGGCGGCTGCGGCGTCTCCCCCTGGGTGAATCTATTTTCATCTAAACTTTCTGCCGCATATCACCTTTACCTAGCTATATAAATTACTCACCTATTTTTCTGTCTAATAAAACCATTCTACGCGTCTCAACAACTAACTTAAGATAAATGGTTTATTACTCCTAGCGAGGTTTTTCTTCATTCTACACTCCACATAGTAGTTCAGCCATTCAACCGTTTTTGCTCTATAACTTCTGATAGTGTGGAAATGCCCTCACAGGGCAACGCACAACTTCCTCTTTTTTGATTTCCTTCTTCAAGAAGAGGTAATTGGAATCGCCCAGGCTCCTCCTACGTGGATTCATTTCTACGTAAGGGGTTCCTGGACGGTGATCCGGGCAGGCTGTACCTCCCTGGTAGGGGGCGATGGAGGGAGCTCCCACCATCCCTTCTTTCTTTCTTTCTTTTCGTTCAAATGACTCTTTACGAAGAGTCCTAATTACAAGGCTTGTCTTGTTTTTGATATCTCTGATACTTACAATGGAGGACTCAAGTTTTTACGCCATATCTGCGTGAAACAAATTAATTTTTTTTAAAGATTGACTTTAAATTATAAACACTTAAAAATTAAAATTTAATATTCCTTACGCGTTATAAAGTCTTAGGGGAATATTTTGCAGTTTTCCAAAATCAAAAGAAAAATATGCAAAAAAAATAAGTAGTTATATTATAGTTATCTAATAACCCATTAAATGGTATCCGAAAATACTACTGACGACAAGTGGTTCGACAGAAGTTCAGCCAATGGTTTAGGCAGCAGTTGAGCCAATAGTTTAGTCAGTAGTTTAAACTGCAGTTTATTTTGGTAAGGGTATGTTCAGATACATAAAAATAACCACAATGCATTCGATATATATAAGCGTGTAAAAAAACATGATTTTCTGTTTTTATGAAATTAAATTAAAATTTTGCTGGTTACTTCATATTTTCTTTACATAAAAAGATTTTGTAACTCAAATTCTATACTCTGCAGGTGGTTTTATGAAAAAATGATCTATTTTCATGAAACGACGAGGAAAAATGCTCTTCTTTTCATAAGAGTCTATGTTAAAAATTGAATTTTCACAAATTTTTTTCTCGATAGTTCACCTGATGATCCTACTTGAGAAAAATATAAAAAAAAGTTGAAATTCGTACTTTCAGTAGGTATTTTTCTTTTTTTTTTATTTATCGACTTCGCTAATTGCCGATGCTACCTTAAGGGGGCCAACTGGGGTTAAACGTGAACATTGAAAAATCATCAATTAAAATTGAAGAAAATATAATTATATAATTAAAGGCTACTTTCCTAGAAGTAGGCTCTACAAATAACTAATTTATGCACTCATACGTACCAAATTTCCCTCCGGATAGCTGGAATGATCCTACGAGTCTTATATGTCCAAAATTGCTTGGCTACATGCTTCTGAAGAGAGTTATGAACTGATTGGCTTAAAAAAAATCACAGATATTCTACAATATATCGGTGATGGACTAAGCCAAAGACTTTTCTGAAAAAAAAAATCATTCACAATGTAAAAACTGAGTTTAGTCAATTTTTCAGATTTTCATTATTTTTTGGCATCAATGAATTTTTATTTCAGTTCCTACTTACTTTTTCCAAAATCTGCTCCGCTTAGACTATAACAGATATGTTGTAGAATATCTGTAAATTTTTTCAAGCTTATTCGTTCAACACTCAAGGCCAAGCAATTTTGGATATATAATACTCGCAGGTTCATTCCAGCTATCCGGACGGAAATTTGCTACGTATGGGTGCATAAATTAGTTGTTTGTGCAAGTTAGTCGTCACAACGACATAAACAGAACTTATGCTAGTGTATGCTTCGTCTATGTTGGAATATTTTGAATAGTTTTATCAGATACTACTTACGGTATTATTAATGAATTATTGTTGTACATAAAAATGGCTATATAAAATATGTATTACATTTGAGTACATTTCATTCAATTCTTATTATAGAAAATCTAGATTTCATTATGCTATAGACTTCGTGCTCTTTAAAAATGCCGGTTTCATTTAGATTCAAATATGATTTATTATTACAAATTAATACTATTAATTTATATAACTATCAAAACTTACCACAAATAATATTCAAAGTATAATTTGTCAAAAGTGGTATTAAACTTTGAACAGATTCACCTTCAACTTTTAATGATTGTATTAATCTCTCACCATTTTCTTCAATTATATCCATATATTTTCGTAAAACATTAAAATGAAAAGCTGGTGTTAATATTTTTCTTCTGTTATGCCATTTGGCTCCTAAAAGTAATGTACTTAGCATAATTATAAATTTATAATGAAAACCGATCTTTATTAAATTTGTATAGTCATTATTTTTATATGATTTAGTACCAGTGCTTGTTAAAAGACCTGTTCCAAACCACGAGTGTAGAAGATCATAAATCAAACTTTTTTCTATATGATGTGTACTTGAAAGTAAAATCTGTAACAGAAAATTTACACATAATTTCAAAGTATTCCGAACACTGATAAAGAGAAATTAAGAGTTTTCTGAAAACGCTTATTTGGAAATGACAAAATAAAATTTAATTTATCATAAATACCTCAGCATCATCGGGATGGTAAAGATTAACAACAGCTATGTGAATAGACCATATTTTATAAATCGGATAATAATCACGATTCATTTTTCTTACAACAAGCCATAAATGATCTGTAAAAAGTATTTAATTTGCTCGTTACTTGGATTTTGGGCTATCAAGCAGATCTACATATAAAAAGTTATATTATTATATATTTTATAGCTATCTGAAGTGCATATAGCAAGTTATATATCTGTGGCTTCCAAGAATAACGACTTAACCCAGTTGAACGTGTTTTCCAGAAATCGATGTTTTAAAATTTCTGTCATGACACTTCATGATATGTAAGATCGAAATGCGCGAGATGAGTCATAACAATTTAGACATTTACAAAGGTATCGAATCTCTTTCGAACACCACTATCAGCTGCTAGAATACATTTTTATTCGTTGTAGTTTCTCGAGTGGAATTATATAATTATTCATCGCTGCCATTTTCGTCATTTATACGATTTTTATTCGTTGCATAAACAAACAAAACAATGCAGTTAAGTCGTTATTCCGGTAACTGTGCAGTTAAATGGTTTAGGGAAATTGTTCAAATAAGATAAATAACATAGTTATTTCTACACTTAAAACATAAAATACGAATTCTTTTTTAAATATTCATTCCCACGCATGTGCCTCCCAACGGAATGTGCGTGAAGTCAACGGAATTCGGTAAATCGAATATCGAACGTTACTCGGTTACTATTTATGCACTCTTGCCCCATCGTCCGGCAATCAAAGCTGTTGTGTTACCTTCTCTTATCTATTGCCTTTGATCTTTCTTGCTATAAAAATAGGTATGTCATAATCTGTTTATTGCGTAATATTAACTTCAAAACGGTGCTTTTAATTAAATATAAATATTCAGTTAAGTGGGTTTTTCGGGCACAAGTGCAGTTAAGTGGTTATGTACTTAGCTGATATTTGCTCTTTGAACGCGTTTCAGATTTCCGGACCAAGTCTACATGAAAAAGGGTAGTTAGAAGATATAAATTACGGTGCTAACTCAATTTTGACAAAAAGTCAGTTAAGTCGTTATTCCTGGAAGCCACAGATACATCTCTGCATTTTTGCGCTAATAAGCACTTTGAAATGGGTCAACCCGTCGTGACTCACACAGCAATTAGGATTTAAAGTGCCATGGCCGAAGCCATCTAAAACCTACAAGTGCGAAAAGCATAGACATATTATCACGGTCAAAGCAAGGCAGTAAATTGCACTTCCCCACTCCTCCATTTCACCATAAGAAACAACGGTCCCCACTTTTCGGTCCGCCATGACACTTTAAATCCCAATAAGGTATGGTGCCTTTAGTTGGGTTCCGAGCCTCCAAAGCTACAGTGAGATAAGCACGTGAAAATTTCGAACATCAGAAAAACTAAAAAACGAACAAAAACTCAGCACAAATGCTACTCAATTGCCGCGGTCCAGATTCGAACACCCAAAAGTTTTATCCAAACAGAGCCGTGTTTGAAGTCCGAAGCTTTAAATGACTGAGCTACCATCACATCTTCTAAGAGTATGCTAGAGTTTTATATATAATATTTTCCAGAATAACAAAATCAGAGTAAAAAACTAGAGAACATTCAATACTCAGCGTAAACTTCTCTTTATTATACTGAACATGCTAAATTTATATTATAAAAGGTCATAGCATAAACATGTCAATATATTAATTATTTATTGTTGGCGGTATACGGCTTCATGCCGCCTTCTCTTCTAACTCGAGAGAGAGGCGCCACCTCGTAGGCGCGGAAACACTCTCTTGCTCTTGAGCGCCGCGGAGCCGCTGCTCGCCGCACACCCCTTTACTCTCGCTTGAGACCTTTTATAGTGCAGAGTGCACAGCGTTTTTACTTTTGTATTTTTCATTATATACCTTGTGAAGTGTTTTGTATTGGATTAGTCAGAGATTCAGAGAATAATTTAGAGTTCATCATTAAATTGAATAAACTAAATTAGTGTAAACAAGAGGGTTCTATTAATTACTGCCACCATCCAACTTCCCAAAGGCGCCCTGTCCAACAGGTTATGGGCCCAGCTCGCGCTTTGTTGGAGGTGATTGTGCACGGCAATCCCCGAGGTTTCTTCTAAGAAGAGAGGATTTTCAGAGCAGGGGCATCGAGAGTTCAGAGCAGTTTTCTTTCTACTCCGAGATTCAGAGTAAGTAGTAATCTATAAGAGTGTTCTAGAGAAAATACCGCGTTGCGCACGAAAGCAAATTCGCGAGTGAAATAGCATACCGTCAACGGGAGTGTTTTCGGTGCGAAAATTCTTGAAATCAGAGGTAACTCGCGAAAGTAAAATTTTTTCAGAGAAAGAGAAGTGCGCGACGAGCGAGGTAAAATAATCAAGAGAGCACGTGAAAAATTCAGAGTCGTGAACCGAGATTTCCGAGAATTCCGAGAAACGGCCGGTTCAAGCATGAATTTTCTCCGATGAGAAGAGTAATGCGGACGGTGCGTTGAACGACGACCTAGGCACGGGAGAAATCGTAGTAACGTGCGAAAATTCAGAGCTGCGAGCCGCGGGAGACAAAAGCCGGCAACCGAGATTTCCGAGAATCAGCCGGCTCGCTTCGAAAACAAGCTTCTCCCTCGGAAATGTGACACAGAGGTCGCGAGACGGTGGCGCGTCAAGCATATACAGTGCGTCGGAACATACACTAATAGCACTGGCTGTAGCGGCGGCCATGTTCCAGAGAGAGAGAGAGTGATATAGAGGAAAACAAATACAAATCATACACGCGCGTTCGAAAATACAGAGAGCAAACACGCGCGTGCTACAAATATGCCGCGGTGATTATTGTGCGAGTTTTGGCGTAAATAAACAAGTCTCTTCTAGACGAACGGGACGCCGTGAGTTTAGAAGCCACAAAGCGCTGTGCGTGATGTGGTATATGACATTGTTATACGCCGGGCATTGCACGATGTTAGTCGCTGACACTATAGACACGATTTTTTCTCTATCTCAAACATCAGAGCGTATATATATATATATACACATATAGGTATATGCATACAGTTTAAAATATGAATTCAGAGAATGCTTTCTTTAAAATCGATTATGTACGATCAGCTCGTGCAGACTAAGCTCGTGTATGCGATCGCCCCCACCCATAAGTAACGATGAAACCGCCGTGCGGCTAGTCGGTTTGGGAGGGAGTACATGAGTGCAGAATGCATTAGGGCACAAAGATCGGAATATTAATTTGCTGTGCGATTAATATTCATGTGTGTGCAAAAGAGTAAAGAGTAAATGTTTGGCAGGTGCAGAGTTAATTCAGAGAGATGGACGGAGAAAACACCGACATCACCAACAACATCAGAGACGTGGATGAGACACGTGAAAAATCTAAACCACAGAGAAACAAATTCACAGACGAGTTGTTCAGAGAGCTCATCAGGTATATGAGTACAATAAATCTAAATTTTTTTCTCTCACATCACACACACACAAATAATCAAATAAAATATAAATAACAGAGAAAAGAGCAGAGAATATATTATATAATTCAGAGACCAGAATATGGATCTATGGCACGTATATGTTTACAAAATCAGACATATGCGAATTTTTTTTGAAAGACCAAACAATTTTTTTTTCTTCATTTCATAAGAAAAATAAAATTTCAGAGTCAAAATCAGAGCATGACGAAGAGGTCAATCTAGAACTGGCACTGCGGTGTCTCACCGGTGCCATAAAGGATAATACCGAGGCAGCGAACAAAATGAGACGAGTAGCGTTAACAAGACTTGCTTAGCCGAGACAAAACTCTTGCAGAGCAAGTAAGAGATAGATACTCAGAGAACAGTAAACAATCTGTCTAATTCTACCTTAATTGAGACAAATCAGAGTAACATTTCAGAGAACTCAAATCAAATGAGTATAACAATTGAAAAACTTAACAGAGCTTCAGAGTCAAACAGTGAAAAATTCGGATTAAGAGAAACTTTACATTAAACAACAAGAGTGATCTAAACGTTTGGCTAGATCAGCTAAATTCAGAGTTATCAGAGTACGAATTAACAGAGTACATAAACAATCCAGAGAAATTCAGAGATGATGAGTCAGAAAATACAATTAAAATGAAAAATAAAATCAGAGGTATCATATTAAGTCATGTTGATACAAGTTACTATAAAAAGCTATTAAACGTTAAAGACCCTAATGAAATTTTAAGTAAAATCAAAGAAATAAGACGTATTGAAACGAACACGACTGACATAACTGTCAGACAAAAACTATATAAAATCAAAAAAAGCAACAAAGAGAAAGTATCAGAGTTTTGTGATCGTTTCAACGACATTATTAAAGAGTATGACACCTGTAATACAAAAATACCACTATCAGAAACAGAGATAAGAGCCGCTTTTTACAATGCAGTGCGTGACACTAGCCATGAGCTAAGATCCACTTATCTAATAAAAAGCCAATCAGAGCACCCAGAGTCATCAGAGTCAGCAAAGTTCAGAGGTATGCTGATCAGAGTAATATAAATAATAATACAGGCAGAGGTAGAGGTAAAGGTGGAGGTTCGTTCAGAGCCAATAACGGTCATAGGGGTAAAAATAACCGACATATTCCATATGACAAAAGCAAGAGATCAGAGAAATCAAAAAATCAAGCTAATGCAAATTTAGCAGGTAAGAGTTCAGAGTTAAATAATAAAAATAATAATGTCAGTTTTATAGCCGACTCCGGTGCTACAGAGCACTTAACAAATAAAGGCTTTTTACTCAAAGATTTTGTTAAGAGCACAGAAGGAGAAATTAAAACTGCTAATAAAAGTAAGAAAGCAAATATTAAAATTGATGGGAAAGGTAACTTATATTTTAAAAATTCAGAGAACAAAACCATAAAGTTATCAAATGTTATAGCAGCCCACAATTTAACAGACAATTTGCTCTCTCTTAGAAAATTTCCAGATGCAGGGTATGGCATATACCTAGATGACAAAGAATTAGCAATATTCAATAAAGAAACAAATGAAAATTGTATTACAGGAGTATATCAAAAACCTAATTGGATAATTAACATAAACGTTTAGAGTAATTCAGAGTCTGAGGAGGTCAGTGATACATACACAGCCACAGCACACCTGATTACCTTGGAAGATTTCCTGTCACAAGCTCAAGGTGAATCAGAGGAGATTAATAGCATACACAGAGGACTTGAGCTTGGGAGGGAGGAAGATCAGGAAATCACACGAGGAAAACCAGTAATTATTAGCGAAGATACAGAGTTTGGCCCAAGTGAAAACAACCTGGACAGAAAGATACTAGATTTAAATCTAATAGTATCACAAACAGACAGAGAGAAGTTAGAGAAAGTCCAAGAAAATTCTGATCCAAAGGAAAATGTAAAAAGAATAAGTGAAGGCATGTTATGGCATACAAGACTAGGACATGCTTAACTAGAGTATCTCAAACAACTCCAGAAGTCAGAGGAGAAACTGGAGAAAGTGAAATTCGACAGAGAAGTTTCAGAGTGTGAGATATGCATACTAGCTAAAATGGAAAATCTTTCATTCAGAGATAAGAGATCTAGAGCAACCAGAGCATTACATACCATACATACGAACACAATGGGTCCTATCAAACCAGTATCATTTCCAGGGGAAAATAAGTTCATCATTGTGTTCATTGACGATTACTCCAGATACGCCAGAGCATATTGTGTTAAACACAAAAACGAAGCTGGAAAATGCTTAGAGGAATTCCTGATTCATATGAGAAATCTACTAGGAAAACAAGAGAAAGTATGTTTTATCAGAGCTGACAATGGAACAGAATTTACTGGAGGAGAGTTTTCAGAGGTTATGAAAAAGGAAGGGATAAGTAAAGACTTCGCCCCACCTTACACACCAGAATTGAACGGAACAGCTGAACGGTTCAACAAAACCATTCAGAAGAAAATCAGAGCCTTGATGTTGGACTCGGGTATACCATCAACAATGTGGATAACAGCCACAGAAGCAGCGATTCACGTATACAACCGTACTCCGCATAAGAGCAACGAGTTCGAAACTCCACTTTTAAAAATATGTCCAGAGAAAAAGAGTCACTTAGAGAATATAAGGAGATTTGGATGTATAGCGTATGTGAAAATACCTATTACAGAGAATAAATTTTCAGAGAGGGCCATAAGAACTATTCTAGTCGGGTAAACTCCCACAGGATATCTTTTGTGGCACCCACAAACAGATTTATAAACTCGAGACATGTAAGATGTAAAGAGAAGATGTTATATAAAAATCTAAGCGAATCGTCAGAAAAACCAGAGTTTCAAATTTCAGAGAACAAAGAAGAACCAGAGTTTCAAATTTCAGAGAACAAAGAAGAACCAGAGTTTCAAATTTCAGAGAACACAGAAAAACTAGAGACATTCCAAGAGGAAAATACTGACGCTAATCAGAGGTCAGAGATCTCAGAGACACCAGAGCTTCCCAAGCCCAAAAGAGGAAAACCGCTAAAGCGAAAAGGAGCAGATAAAAAGGAAACAGAGCTTGCTCACAAGATCAGAAAATTACCTAACAGAGAATCAAAAACAAACCCAAAAAGAGATCCAGAGTTTGTATATAGAGTTAAGAATGTCAATGGAGATAAGGTAACTGAATCAGAGGAAGATGAAACGATTTTTGCGGGACTGGCCGAAATTAACCAGGATCCGTCGAACTACAGAGAAGCAATAGAGTCTCCAGAGAAGGAGAATTGGAAAAGAGCCATACAGGAAGAACTGCAGTCGATGAAAGAAAATGATGTCTGGGAAATAGTAGATAGACCCACTTCTACTCAGAGGAACAGAAAACCAAACATTATAGATTCAAAATGGGTGTTTAAGAGAAAAATGGACGAAAATGGATTAGAAAAGTTCAAGGCCAGATTGGTCATCAGGGGATTTAAGGACAAGAACGTCTATGAACTCAGAGAAAGCTATGCACCAGTATCAAGACTGCCAGTAATCACAGCTTCCTTGGCCATCATAAATAAATACGATCTGGATGCAGTACAACTGAATGTTAAAACTGCTTTCCTGAATGGAATCTTAGAAGATGACATATACATGGAAGTTCCAGAAGGCGTAAGTACCAGAGTTTCAGAGAAGTCCAGAGTTTGCAAACTAAAGAAGACATTATACGGTTTGAGGGTCAGCCCGAAAAGATGGAATCAGAGATTTACAGAGGAAGTAAATAAACTTGGATTACAGAGAGATATACACGACCCATGCTTATTTACTTGGAGGAAAGAAGGATCTATGGCATTCCTAGTGTTGTATGTCGACGACATTATACTTGCCAGTAATTGTACATCTAAGAGACAAGAGATCACTGCAAGACTGTGTGAAGTGTTCAAAATGAGAAATTTAGGAGAACCAAAGATGTTCCTAGGAATGCAAATAATCAGAGACAGAGAAAACAAAATCATGAAGATTCAACAATCAGAGTATACAGAGAAGATCCTAAAGAGATTCAATATGCAAGAAAGCAAATCACAGAGTACGCCGATGGTAACGAGACAGGTGAAAAATAGAGAAAGCAAAATTACAGAGGAAATTGTGGAAGAGTATCCCTGCAGAGCCCCATACAGAGAAGCAATAGGCAGTCTGTTATATTTGGCTGGCGCCACAAGACCAGACATATCATATGCAGTCATCTTCCTTTCCAGAAAACAGAGGTCACCTACAGAGAATGATTGGAAAGACGTTAAAAGAATACTGAGGTATTTAAGAGGAACGTCAGACTTAGGCCTAACTTTCAGAGCAAAGGGAGACAAACTCGAAGCGTTCACAGATGCTAGTTTCAGAGACTGTGAAGACTCAACTTCCACAAGTGGTTATATCATAAAGTTGTACGGAGATACAATAGCCTGGAGAAGCCACAAACAGAGCTACGTAACCTTCTCAACCTGTCAGGCTGAATATCTAGCAATGAGCGAATCATGCCAAGAGATGATTTCGCTAGATAAAGCAATCAGAGATGTTACAGGAAAAACTTCGTACCCCGTAACTGTGTGGTGTGACAACATGTCCGCAGGCAAATGCACCCAGATGGACGGAGCACATAAGCTAAAGAGTTTTGATGATAGTGTCCCAGAGATACAGAGAAAACTCAGAGAAAGAGAAACCAGTGGTAACAAGAGTCACATAGCTGATACGCATGGAGACTTTGTTAAAAGATGTGTATTGGAAAATAGAGTCATTGTAAAATGGATAGAGTCAAAAGAGAACCAGTCTGACATATTGACCAAACCTCTGCCGATACAATCTTACTCATACCTCAGAGAACAAATATTGTAAGTTATATTTGAAATATTCAGAGTCGGAGAAATCTTCTTTTATCTGTTTCAGACTCCCAGACTAGTGCTATGAAGGCGACATGAAGGGAGGGAGTGTTGGCGGTATACGGCTTCATGCCGCCTTCTCTTCTAACTCGAGAGAGAGGCGCCACCTCGTAGGCGCGGAAACACTCTCTTGCTCTTGAGCGCCGCGGAGCCGCTGCTCGCCACACACCCCTTCACTCTCGCTTGAGACCTTTTATAGTGCAGAGTGCACAGCGTTTTTACTTTTGTATTTTTCATTATATACCTTGTGAAGTGTTTTGTATTGGATTAGTCAGAGATTCAGAGAATAATTCAGAGTTCATCATTAAATTGAATAAACTAAATTAGTGTAAACAAGAGGGTTCTATTAATTACTGCCACCATCCAACTTCCCAAAGGCGCCCTGTCCAACATTTATCGACTTAAACTATAATTATTGTAAATTGGAGTATAAAATACGCTCTTCTAAACTTGCTTACAGAAATATACACAAACTTTTACGCTTAAGGTGGCTCCGGCGCGATATATACATATATGTACACACACACACACACACACACACACACACACACACACACACACACACACACACACACACACACACACACACACACACACACACACACACACACACACACACACACACACATTTTTTACGATGCTTACTTCACATGTTATAATTTGAGAAATAATATAGTGAAACAAGGGTTCTTGAAGTAAGAAAAAAAATTTTTTCAAAGAAATTTGAATATTGTTACAGAAGATATCGCCAATTAAAAAAATAATCAACAAAACCAATAAATCTTTTTCATTTTTCATCCGATTTTAATTTGCAAGGTCTCATGTTATTCCTTGCTCTATTTCAGGTGGAGGTAGCGATATAAAAATTGGAAAATTTTCAAAACCTGCTAAGTTATAAGCAATTGTTTGTACTTATGTGACTGAATTTTAGAAACAATTGCTTATAACTTAACAGGTTTTGAAAATTTTCCAATTGTTATATCGCTACCTCCCCCTGAAATTGGACAAGGAATAAAATGAGACTTTGTAAATTAAAATCGGATGAAAAATGAAAAAGATTTATTGGTATTGTTGATTATTTTTTTAATTGGCGATATCTTCTGTAACAATATTCAAATTTCTTTGAAAAAATTTTTTTTCTTACTTCAAGAACCCTTGTTTCATACTATATTGTTTCTCAAATTATAACATGTGAAGTAAGCATTGTAAAAAATTTGTATATTTATATACATATATATCGAACTGGAGCCACCTTAAGCTGTCCGAATTAGCCAGAGTTACTTACTAAAAGCGCTTGTATTGACTAGAATGCTGAAAGTGTACAGCTAGTTTGTTATGTATAAATTATTATTAATTATTATATTTTATAATATTACAACTATAATTTAATAACTACAATAATTTAATAACTATATTATCAATTATTATAACTATAATAATTATTATAGTTTTTACACGAAAAAATTTGTTTTTCAAACCATTGTTTTATAACCTCATAATTATTAAGATAAACATTCTTAAAGTTTCGAAAAATACAATTTTTATTATATTTAGTGTGGGACGACAGTTTGACAGGTGCAGTGCAGTCGCGTCTATTCGTGTGAAGTACACTGAACCATCCCAAGGCGGGTTTTCCTAATTATAATCTATCCACGAGGTATGCCTATAGGTTTGACTCGCCCCACAGGCACAACCCTGGACGAATACGGGGTGGATTAGGTAGGAGAGATAAGGTTTGGTTAATAAAAGTGAGGTTATGTAAAGAAATGGAAATAATAAAGGTGTGGAAGAATACGCATGCTAGGCCAGTAGGCTGTGTGGAAACCACAAAAACAAATTATGTTTAGTGTGTTATTAATAGTCTCTGAGTAAAGTATTTTTAATCAAATGTTGCCTAAATATTAAGACATATTATTAAGACACAAATATTACACACAAGCAAACATTGTCTTTACATAAAAGTACCAACACTCGATTTTATTATCGTGCAATAATAATTTAGACTTATTGTGAAGAAATATTCTTCACTTTCATTATAATGTCAACACATTATAATGAAGACGAAAATTGATTACAAATGTTTCTGTCAGACAATATTGATATTAAAGAAAGACTTGTAAAGAAAGACTTGTAAAGAAAGACTTGAGAAAGACTTGTAAAGAAAGACTTGTAAAGAAAGACTTGAGAAAGACTTGTAAAGAAAGACTTGTAAAGAAAGACTTGTAAAGACAGACTTGTAAAGAATTTTCTGCTCAAAAAGCGTAAAAAAAATACATCCAAAGCGATAGTAACTAATTAATAACAATAATTTGCTTATAAGATTATACATAAAACCATTTTTCACCATTCTTGCTAAACGTCAAATTCAGGAGAATTACAGATAAAATAATCTTTGATAGGACTGTATGGACCACGAAGGTGCAAGAAAAGCCACCTCGAACTTTTAATTAGTTTACTAAAATTAAAAGCTATCATTGAAGATTTAAAAAACTCCCGCATTTCTTCCAGTGAACATTACTACAGTGGCCATATCAGCCACATTTGATTTATCTCTGCTATTTGTTGGTGCTCAGTCTATCTGTATTGGAATTTAAAGTGTCATGGCGGACCGAAAAGTGGGGACCGTTGTTTATTATGGTGAAATGGAGGAGTGGGAGAAGTCCAATTTATTACCTTGCTTTGTCCGTGATAATATGTCTATCCTTTTCGCACTCGTAGATTTTAGATGGGTTACTGCCTTGCTTCGGCCATGACACTTTAAATCCCAATAAGTCTATGATCTATACAAAGTATATACATATATAACGGGATATAATTTCTTTAGTCAGATCTCAGATATCAAAACAAAGTAAACATTAAGATGAGTTATTTTGGAACTTGTACTCTGAATCAATGTACTTTACATCTGACGTCCAAATAGCAAGAACCAATTTTATTTTATGTATTAAAATATTTTAATTTCTGTGATTTTCAAAGATTATTTCAGTTTTTTGTATGTTATCTTTGATTTAATCAATTTTTATGTACAACAGTTCGTCGGCTGGGAGGAAAAAGGTCACAACTCGGCCGAGCGCGTAAGAAGGTTCCAACTCGGCTTCGCATGTAAAAAGGTTACAACTCGGCTTCTCGCGTAAGAAGGTTACAACTCGGGCGCTTCGTTTTTTCATAGACGTTTCAGTTGAAATAATTTATAAAATTGACTTTCCTAGAGAAGAAGATGGAGAAATAAGTATACTACTCATGAATGCTTGGGCCGAGGCTCGAATACAGAAGAGAAATTCTTCAGGTCTCTACAGCGGCTCTCAACTGAAACGTCTATGAAAAAACGAAGCGCCCAAGTTGTAATATTCTTACGCGCGAATCCGAGTTGTATAACCTTTTCACGCGCGAAGCCGAGTTGGAACCTTCTTACGCACTCGGCCGAATTGTAACCTTTTTCCTCCCAGCCGACGAGCTTATTATCTCGTTTTGTAAATTGGTTAAAGAAATGAGCTGGTTCATTTTGAAAGTTTTGTTAAAAATGTATTATTTACTTATGAAACTAACAGTTAATATAATAAAACACTATATTAAATTGGAGAAAGTTAAATGATAATGAATTGGCAGGGGTTTTTATATTTGAAATTTATTATAACTCAATAATGAGTGAGTCGAGAAGAAGAAAAAGTTTGGATCTTTTTTTATGTATGTGATATAGAAAATTTATATTTTTATATACAATACCATAAGGTACCATGAAGGCCGGAAGATTTCCAACAAATGGCCAGCATGGTGGTCCTGGAATTTTGTCGATATACTTTCCAATTCTTCCACCTCGTACATAGTAATGAACAGCGCATAAAACTAATGTAATACCTAATAATATTACCAGCAGCATCTCTGAATACGATTTTATGAAAACTCTTGAAAAAGTCCTAAACATAGGTATAGGTATATTTCAATAAATTATTATGTAAGTTAAATGATTTCGGTTATACTTCAATACATCTTAATTATTGCCTATTCTATTGATGCATACATTCTTTGTTTTAACAAATGAAAATTAATTTTCGATCCTAGATATGCCTAATGGTTTTATTAGTATTAATTATAACCGATATATAATGTAATAATACATAAAAATATGAAAAATAATTCTTGATAGTCATTTTATAAACAAAATTATTCGTTTCAGTTCTTGATATTTTATTTAGAGCACCGAAAATTTTTGTAGAGAAAAAAAATATGCGATTCAAATTGTAAAATATCTTCGAAAAAATTTTTAGCATAAATTATAATAAGAATCATTTTTTATGTAAAAATAGATTGTTAATGACAAAGTAATGTATTATGAGTATAAAAACTTGTTTTAATTTTTCAATTTAATATAACAATTATCAATAAGAAAACTAATGTGACACTTACTTAAATTTTGTTTACATGTTGTAAACATTACATATAAATGATATCACTGTACACGGTGTTTTTTTTACTTACAATAATAAAACACAAATGATTCACTCTAATTACTTTTTTAGCTTAATAATACTTTATTATTGTATTGACTATCAGCAGCTAGGCTGCTAACTGAAGCTGTCATGTGCTCGATTCGCGGCAAACTGGTTTTGTGGTCTCCTCCGAGATTAAAAGCTGGCGATTACTCAGCATTACGATGTGTTGGTATGACGGAAAGTGAAGTGAGTTGATCTCGCCCTTCCACCTCTCGCAGTCGCAGCAACCTCGAGACATGTTTTTTGCGATCAAGCTGATATTAACACTGAATCTGTATGGTCATTAATAAAACAAATCCTTTTATTGTTCAAAAATTTTGGATTAAAAAAAGAATAAATTCTGTGCTATATAATACTAATATTAAATATTACAAATAAATTAAGACCCTTTTCTGACGTAATACTTTAAAATTAATTAAATATATTAATGATATAAAATATAATAGAATTTAATAATAACATAGAATTTTTTTAAATGGTCAAAATCAAGAATAATTGTCAAAATTTCTTGACTACTTCGACTATCCAAAACAAATTCTCGCAGAATCATTAAAACTTTTAATGTTATTATATAATAAGAACAAAATAATACGTTTTATGATAAAGGAAATCCATAAAAAATTGGAAATGAAGCAGGTTGTATTAATAAGCTACGAATAAGTTAATATATAAAAGAACAGTCTATGCGTAAATCATTTTATAAATTCTAAAAATGAACTTATATTTGACATAGCTGATGCAATGAATATACAGGTCATTCCATGTCAGATTTACACTGACATTTTTTTAAAATTTATTAATCTTCATAAAAAAATATTTGATACGTATTCTTTTATTTTTATTTTAACCCCATAATTTCAAATTAATGATTTTTCGAAATTTAGGGTTATGACAAAGAAGCTTTTTTTGAAACTCTTGCATTTCAATGAATTCTCATTGGAGAAAATTCTTTTAAGTGAATAAAAGTTAGGATTTTTTCTCAACTTTTCAGAAATTCGAACAAAAGTTGTTAAGATTTTTCTTTCTATTAAAATTTTATGAAAAAAGGGAAAAAAGTGATTTTTTAATTACTTGGTCATTTTTTATATTCAACTTTAATGAAAAATAATAATCTATGAAGTTTTAAGAATGTTTTGGTCTATTTCCGTAAATGGAACGAAGTTTAGTTTAAAAGTTATAAGCAAATTAAGAGCGCCGTTCGCTAAGTCTGCCACGAACGATATCCTTCCTGATTTCTTCTTTGATATATTCTTTGTATTATTATCTAATAAAAGACGTTACTATGGGTTCTGAAATTTATTGCAATGAATATCTATTTGATATACTATTTATATTATTACGTAATAAAAGACGTCACTATAGATTCCCAAATTTATTGCAATGAATATCTTATTTGTGGTCTAACGCTACAATGGAGCGGCGCTCTTAATTTGCTTATAACTTTTAAACTAAACCTCATTCCATTTTAGGAAACGGACCAAAACATTCTTAAAACTTCCCAGATTATTATTTTTTGTTAAATTGGAATATAAAATATGCCCAAGTAATTAAAAAATAACTTTTTTCCCTTTTTTCATAAAATTTTAATAGCTCGAAAATTTTTAACAAGTTTTCGTTCAAATTTCTGAAAAGTTGAGAAAAAATCCTAACTTTTACTCACTTAAAAGAATTTCCTGCAATGAGAATTCATTGAAATGCAAGAGTTTGAAAAAACCCTCCTTTGTCATAAGTTATGAATCATAATCCTAAATTTCG
Source organism: Torymus aiolomorphi (assembly GCA_036365515.1). Lineage (NCBI taxonomy): Eukaryota > Metazoa > Arthropoda > Insecta > Hymenoptera > Torymidae > Torymus > Torymus aiolomorphi. The sequence goes on along the minus strand of CM070877.1, from coordinate 122,692,660 downwards.
AAAAATCATTAATCTGAAATTATGGGATGAAATTAAAAATAAAAAAATAGGGTAAGTGTGGGTACTACTGCGGACGTGGATATTATTGTGAATGTATTACTGCTGTAGAATCTTATGGAAAATCGCAGTAATACCAGCGACGTACTTTTTGGGGTTCTGCGCATGCGCCAGCGCTCTTCCTATGCTTTAACATGGCACCTTAATACCAACGCAGTAGTTGCAGCAGCTTCGCAGTAACATCAGCAGAGAGATGTTTTCAAAGTCATTTTATACATTTATTTATCAATTTTTGTTCTAAAATTGTACTTTAATCGATAGATATGATACCTAAATTCCGTTATTAAAAACAATCAGCATAATTTTTTTGCATGGAGACGAAATATATTCGTTTGAAACTAACCTGAAAAAAATACCGCCGTAATACCCTCACTTACCCTACGTATCAAATATTTTGTTATGAAGATTCATAAAAAAAATATTTTAATCTTAAAAAAAATGTCAGTTTAAATCTGACATGGAATGACCCATGCGTATATTAATTATAAAGTCATTTTTAACTCGCTTCGCTACGCTCGCTCGGGCAGTGAACTCACCCGCGGGAATAATCTGCGACTTTAGTTCCTTGTTACATAATGTACTATTTTGTACAGTTATTGTATAATTAATATTACAATGGTAAAATCGCCTCGGTAATTACAGGATGTAAACTTTTACTCTTGCTTAACGTCGATGTAAAGTTGAAACCATTAAAGTCACATAAATGTAACTAAATAATGACATTTTAATCATAAGAAATTAGGAACCTTCATAAAAATATTTTATTTATAAAATAATGATTGAAATATAGTAGAGCATAACTCATACAAAATTATTCTTGATTTGCTAATATCCATTTCAAATTTGAAAACTAGAAGGGGTGATCAAAAACATGTATTGCAATATTGGTATTTTTATATAATATTTATCAAACATCGATAGGAATAAACTTCATCTTAAGTGGATGTGCTGGACGAATAACCATATCAGATTTTATTATTACTTCATGTGCTAAATCAATAGATTCTAAAATAAAGTTTTGCAAAAGATGTGCTATTGTTGCCTTTAATTCCATCATTGCAAATTTTTGACCTAAAAACCACATTATCAATCATAAAAATCATTTATGAATTAATTGATTATTTATATGCTGTAAAGAATAATTTCGAAACGTTTATACCAACGAGAATATGTAACTTATTTATTTACCAATACAGTTGCGCGGTCCAGCGCTGAATGGTATATAAGAGAAAGGATGTCTATTTATTATTTTATCATGCTGAAATCTATCTGGATCGAATTTATTTGGTTCTGACCAAAAGTTCGCATCTCTATGAAGATCGTATATATGAACATGTACTATAGCTCCTTGAGGAATCAAATAATTTTCTGACAATAAAATATCCAATGATTATTTACAAATAAATTATTGTAGTTAAATATCATTTAATATAAATCTCATACTCAGTTGCAAATCTTGCGGCAATTTTCTTGATATAATCGGAACACTTGGATAAAGTCTTAAAGACTCCTTTATACACATCTCAAGATAATGAAATTGATTAATTTCCGCATATCCCATTTTACCACCACTTTTTTTAAGTATATCTCTAACTTCATTTCTTGCACGATCCTATACGAGTAAATATCATTTGAATTTAATTATTTTAATTTGCTTACATTAATTAATTTCTGTACCTGAATATCTTTATGTTCACCAAGTAATAACAAAGCAAAACATAAACCCATCGCAGCAGTGTCGTGACCCTTAATAAAACAATAAAATTGTTGATCAGATTTTTATTCCGTTTTATCAAAATGACAAAATTTTGAATATGTAAAACATTTAAAATTTTATGATATAGATCAAAATAGTTTGAAAATAACTTTTTTCAACACGTGCATGAAAAAGGCTCTTTTCCTGCATAGAAAAGTGAACGGAAAATCAAGCATTTTGAGCATCTAGTGAGGTCTCCCACAGTAGCTGCAGGAAAGTACTTTTCCCACTACAGTAGGAGGAAGAGAACTTAGTCTCCCGTTATGACGACTCGATATACCCATGCACTTTTCATGCAAAAAAGGTCCTATTCCTGCACTTATTAAAAAAAAGTACTAAGTGTAACAAGGGAGCAATTGACTTTTTCAGACTCGGATGATGATTTTGAGCATTTGTGAGCCACTCGTGCTCAATCATCATCCTTGCTAGAAAAAGTCAACTTTCCTCCGTAGTTGCACAATTGTATTATTATACCACTCTAACCTCAAAATCATAACTTTAATATGATTATTCGGCTCTCGTGGTGTAAAATACTGTACGACACTGGTGCGTAAGGTGATTTTTACCGCATTCGACTTTTCTCACTCGCTTCACTCGTGCGAAAAACGTCTCATGCGGTAAATAATCACCTTCCACCCCCGCATCGTAATGTACTATTTTGTAACACAAATACGATTTTCGCGTTCTTTTAACCTATAAAGCGAGACTAAAGTGACCGTTTTTAGACCGGCGGGTGAAAAAAGTCGTCAGCGCGCAATAAAAACTAAAGAAGTGTTTCACTTTTATCGTCCGCTACTCGAGTAGTGACCGTTTTTGAGCTGATAATATGATTATTATATCCTCGGCTAAACAATTTTTGGAAATTTTTAGAAAAATCGTCAATAATTGTTACAAATATGTTAAAAACGGTCACATTAGCCCCGCTTTATATATTAAAAAAAACGCGAAAAAGAGTACATGCGTTACAAAAAATACGGTGTGCACCAAGGGCTAAGTGTGCTTTTTAACCTCGCGTCATGGTTACAGTATACCTCGTTTTTGGCTCGCAAAACGTATTCGCCTTCGACTGATACTAAATCAGTCTAAAGGAGCCCACTTTACGCCCTTGGCATACAATATACTATTTTACAGTAAATGAAAGTAGAATATTTCACAATAAACAATTTTATTTACCTCAAATATAAAAGTATCAACTTCTTCTTGAATTCCAGCATCATCTATTAGTTTATTATTAGACGATGCAATAAGAAGATCTAGCATTGACAGTCGTTTTTTACGTACTAAAATAAAGATTATTTAAGAAAATAGTAAAAATGTATAAGTAAACTACAAAACAGGGTAACAAATTGCACTAAAAACAAATATTAGCATTATTAAACTACATTGACAGCTAGACCATTCATTTCCACCATTCAGCATTATTAACCTACTTTAAACGAAATCATTATCAGGCTATAGTACATACTTCCAAAGCTTTCGGCATTCCTTTTTTCATCAAAATCTTTATCATTTTCAAGCTGATTTAAATAATAACCATTTGTTTTATTGTGATATTCTTTCCTTTCATGAATAATCTATAACAATCAAATATCATGTAAAAATTCAAATTTTACCAGAACCATGAAAACAGAAGTATTACTTTCTTAGAGAAGCGATGTAAAATTTTCAGAGATTCAGCTTGTTCCCGACCTTTCTTCGTCCATTTAAATACAGATTCTTTATGGAGCCAAGGTCTTTGTATTCTAATAAAAATTATGAACTGAATTATTTCGACGTCAACGAATTTCTTCTTTTTTTTTAATACAAAAAAGACAGTACCTATAAACTAAAATATCACCCATTTTATGTATGGCATGCCGGTAATCTTTTTGAATTTCTTCCATTTCACTTAAAGATGAACCCATTGCAGCTTCTAAAATTATAAAGTCTTATGAATAAAATGACAATACTTAGAGATTTTAAACCGAAGGGCGATATTTAAATACTAAATTTTGTTCTGATTCAATAAGATATTTCTTTATCTGAAAACACGGCATATTTTGTAATTCGATCTTGAAAGTTTTTATTATCATCGTATAATAGTATTAGTTAAATTAATATAAAGCTTTTAATTAATCCTATTACACAACAATAAAAGCAAAAATTAGATAAAAAAATAAGGTATAAATAAAGATTGAAATGAAAAAATAGATTAGTGACTCCTGTTGGAATATATATGCTTATGCTTGGTAATATTAACCATTCTATTTTAATTTGGCAAAGAGTTTGCGTATTTTACGTTGGGCGTTACTAAAGAATTTTTATGTTGTTAAATATATTTTATTTTATATAAGATAAATTCATATAAAGAATTAAGATCAATGATCTTAATAAGTGATATATGTACATTTAACCAAAAAATTATAATCAATAGACGTATCAAATTTCGTAGGCGAAATTCGTTGTAAACGATACTATGTAAACAATAAATAAAAATAAGATATTTCTAGTACAATATATACGGTAAAAATTCTAAACTTATAGTTATTTTAAAAATATTTACCACAAATAACGTGTAACGTATAGTTTGTCGTAAACGGTAAAAGATCCTTCGTAGAGTCTTTCTTGACGTCGACTTCTAAGATGTTGACCATTTTCTCACTATTTTCAATAATAATATCTAGGTATTTCTTCAAAACATTAAAATGAAAAGCAGGTATTAAAATTTTTCTTCTTATTAGCCATTTACTTCCTAAAGCAAATTTTATTTAAATTCAATTAACAAAAAAAAAGTTTTAAAATAATAGTACATTTCGAGAATCATTTTTATCGCGTGTATTGAACATTATTTTTTGACATTCCGTACGTAAAGTGCTATTTTGGCGCATGCTTATAAACGTAAGCATGCGTAAAAGTAACACTTTAAGCACGGCGTATCAAAAAATTAATTTGTTACCTGCACTTGTTAATAATCCTGTTTTAAGCCATGGCTGCAAAAGTTCATAAACGGTGCTTTTATCTAAATGATGTGCACTAGATAAAAGAATCTAGTAAATTGCGAGTGATTGACACATTAATGTTTACACCACCAACATAAAAACAGAAATAAGGAAAAATTTTATTATGTAAAATCATTAATATTTTTCATGCTCTATTCATAGGCTTTTTTTATATCTTAATAAAATATTTCGTGTAAAAAATATCAATATCAATACCTCGATATCGTCAGGATGACGTATATTTATTATCACTTCACGTATAGTCCAAAACTTAAATATTGGATAATAATCATTATTTAGTTTTCTAAACAGCGCCCATAATTCCTCTACAACAATGTATATAGAAGTTAGCTGAAGATTAAACATTTATACGAATACTAAAATAGGAATCGATTTGTTATTTACTTTGAGATCCCATTATATATGGAATACTACCAAGAACCGGCAAATCAGGTAGTCCTGGTATGTTTTTAGTCAGTTGACCGATTCTGTCATATCTCGTATAATAATGAAAAATGCATACAATCAAAGTCAAAAGTAAAATGATTTCCACGAACATTTTCTTTTTAAACTGTTTATAGCAATTTAGTATTAATCCTGATAGAAATAGATACAGTTTTATTAGTCATCATAAGCGTTTATTTAAATATATGTTTAATTTTAAAAAAAAGTAAAATAGCATTAAAAAATATTAGTAAATTAATTAGGTACTTTTGATTGAACAACATAACGACTGCAGTTACCATTACATACTCTCTAAAAATGGATAAGTGAAAAGTCGCTCACTGGAGCAAATTAGTGAAAAAAATTGACTAATTTTTAATGAATACTCACTTATAACGCAGTTAATATTTCATTTCACTGCTTCAATAAGAGAATATTCAGTACAGTATTAGTCGATTTTTTCAATTATTGACACCAGTGCGTGACTTTTCACTTATTCTTATTTGTACACTGAAAAAAAATGTTGTTCATCTATGAAATATTTTTTTATGGGCCACCTATGAAATTCTTTTATTAATTTAATGATGTCTACATTAATTTGAAGAAAGATTGGTTCAAATAAATTAATAATATACTAAAAACTAAAGAACAGCTCACTTTCTAATTAAAATTAATACAATTATTTTATAGATAGCTAGCAATAATAAAGCCTTCTATAAATCAACAATTTTTTTTGACAATGTACGTATTACAGATACTATTTATTAATTTTCTCTTATCTTATTTGTTTTAAATTTTTACCAATGATCTTACAAGGAGTGATTTTCACCTCCAGACCATGGATTTGGTTAAAACACAGGATATTTTCTGAGCCAAAAATATAAACCCCTGTATTAGGATTTTGTTCATTGGGATATATGAACAAAGGTAGAGAAGTTTTTCTAAATATCGAAGACAAAATAAATTGAAAGCAGACAAAAAAAGCTTCAAAATGTAAGCTTTGTTTCATTTAAAAATAGGAACCCTTCAGGAAGTGTTATAAACAATCAAAAACAACGTAAAAAATGATTAAAAATTTCCCTTTTGTTAACGATTTTATGGGGAATATTTTTTAAATATATATTTTCCGATTGTACTTCCTGCTTAGGAAAATACGTTCTCAATTTTTATAAATATTTTAGATTCTAAGATTTTTCAACATTTTTCTAATTTTATATTTTATGATATACTATACAAAATAAAAGAACTTTGGTTTATTTCTGAAGTTCCTATAAGGGTGTAATACTTATTTATGAATCTAATAGAATAAAGTAAGGGTCAACTCCAATCTAAAAAATAATAAGCAACCATAACGGAGGTTTTGTATGATATTATACTACCAACTGGAAAATAATATGAGAGCATGCATATATGATTTCATATAATATCTCGTATGAGATCTTTTGCGAATTCTCATATGATTTTTTTTCACTAGAAAAGAAGTTGTGAATACTTTTATTTTATTTTAAAAAATGAGCTGTCTGATTTTTTTTTTTCAAATAGTGATCTCTGTGGTTTTAATCTGAATTAATAAGAAGCATGATATTTTTATTTATAGGAAAAGCTGAAGCATCTATTTTATTGAACCGTCAAAAATTTTTAATTTGATAAAATATAAAGAAATTTTTTATATTAATATATCCAAAAAAATAAACTATACAGCCGTCTTGGTAGTAAACATTTGTAGCCAGTCATTAAATTTACAGCTTTGTATGGATCTTCGTCTTTGTGATTGTAATGGTTTCTACAAATTACATTTTCAGGATATTTTAATTTAATATTTCACTTGATTAAAATTAGTCATTTTCTATTAATTTTTTTCAATTTATATTAATTATTTCTTAATTTAATACTAAGTATATCTTTTTTCAAAAATTTTAAATTAAAAACGTAATACATAAACGATTACAGTTATAAAGACCAAGATCAAGACAAAATTTTGAAACTCTTCGATGACTCGTTCCAAAGATATCCGGCAGTGAGTCATTCAACCCATGAATCAAAGTTTACAAAACAATCTGATTCTGCAAAGGGATAAAAAAAAAACAAATTGAACTTCCAACAAGTGTCAATTGTAACTTATAAACTAATTTTTATGTATCAACTATTATTTTGTTATTATAATTAGTATTTTAATTTTCTATGAAATCTTTTTTTTACAGTTATTTTGGCTATAGCAGTACCGCGACTTGGCTTATTCATCTCTTTATTTGGAGCTCTTTGCTTGTCAGCTTTAGGCATAGCTTTTCCAGCCATTATCGAAATCTGTGTACTTTGGCCTGACAGTTTTGGCCGTTACAACCTCGTGCTTTTGAAGGACATAGGTATCATCATCTTTGGATGCATTGGTCTTATTGTTGGCACCTATGTCAGCCTCATCGACATCATCAGATCTTTCCAGTGAAAGCATGGAGTGGCCAGCTCAATTTTAGAAATTATTACAAGAAGATGGTAATTTTCGACACCAACAAAAAAGGAGCAATTTAAAGAAGAGAAAGGGACATTGCTGTGCAGAGGAAACTCGGTGAAATTAAGGCTGCAGTTTTTATTCGTTATTCCTTAGAAAATATACCTCGCAAGTTTGAATTTTATAATCTAATGCAGTAACTTGTAGACTTTTAGCTTTACGTCCTTTAATTATTTTCATTAACCTCTAAAAATAGTGTTCACATAACACTTGAGAGTATGTACCGATATTTAATGATATTAATTTTGGACTTTCTACTAGAAACATATGAAACAATACAATCGTAATATAATTAAATAAAGCATGCATTTAAAAGATTTGATAGGAATTTTATATAATTTATAAATCGACGATCGAAGTGAAAATTAATGCGAGTATTTCTAAGCTCAATTTGTTAACAATTGAGTGAATGATGATAGAATACTTATAACATTTTCAATGATAACAATTGATTAATATTTCTTTAGATTTCATATCTAATAAAATTCGACAGCAACATTATGTTATTTAATTTATAAATTATATTTGGTACTACGGTAGAAAATTATTTAGTTTTATCCTGGCAGCCTAGTGCTGTAAGTACGGACTTTTAAATTCTGGATTAAAACTAGATACGTTTTCTAATATTAATTTATAAACTAATTTAAATAAAAAGATTGTACAATTTCACGAAATTATATAAAATCGTGTATTAATTAATGGTATAATGAAAAAATCCTATTTTCGACATTTCTAAAAGTTTATTGACTTAAAAATTTTGATAAAAAGAATAATTTTATACGTTTACTACTTAATATGTCCAGTTCATCTATTCACTTTGTTTATATTAAAATTAAACCATCTAAAAAACTAAACAAAATAGAAATTAAAAAGAAAATTATTGTACAACTTTTGTATACGTGAAATTTATGTTGATCATTATCAAACAAATAATTGTTTGATAACATGTTAAGTTTTATGCATGAATTTATTTGTTTACAATTTCAAAGGTTTTGAAAATATTTTTAGAATATTTGTTGATATTTATAATTTAAAGATAAAATTTAGATTTCAAGTAAATCTAAATTTATTAGCTTATAAAATCTAAATAGCACAATATAGATCGATAATTTTGTTTAGATTGTGTGTGAGTGTTTATAATAAATGTGAGTTCTAATTATCATTTAATCCAAATTATACACATTGTAAGCTTATATTTGAAAATTTATTATTATACAGTAATGATTGAGTATTATAGAATTTTGTATGCAAAAATATACCATAAAATAAAGAAAAATCTGGAAATTTAATCTTTATGTAGCCTTATTATCAATGTTAATCCGAATTTATTTGTATGAAAGAACCATTTATGAAAGAATTGTTAATCGTTGCAAAACAAATGTATGAATAAAGTTTACGGTTTTACAATCTCTTTTTTAAGATAATCATTAATCATTATCCACTAACATTGACTACTCACTCAGGAATATTTAGGAGTATGCAATCAAAATATGTATGTTCAAAATATAAATATGTATATCTTTTTTCATTATGACCTTAGTAGTTTAACATTTTTTCATCGTATAAATTTTTCTAAACGTTATTTTTTTATACTGAAATATATTCCGCAAACTTTTTATAAATTTTATATACATTAAACTGGCTAAGAATCCAAAAACATATAAAAAGGTACATTTTAAGCGTAAGTGACATTAGAGTGCGTAAACAGATTTGCAGATTTCGGCAGACATTTCTACAATAAATCCGGCAGCAGTACCTGTAAGAAATATCAATAAAATTTTCGCCCATAGGAAAATTCTGCGGAAATTCTTGTAGAAAATATTTTATATTTAACTGTCGAAGCAGGTGAATAAAACATCCAGTATGGGTGTTATGATGCGGATGGTAACTTTATAGATTTTGAAATTTTTAATTTATCCCATGATACCTCCTAATGAAATATTATTTTTTTTTAAATATTTTGGACAAATTATTTCACGATGGTTAAAGGTATTGTGGATTTTCCGATATGTTCATGCTTTTTGTTGCTGACTAAAATACTAAGGTTACGATCAAAAACCACAAGGGATGTAGTTGAGGAAGAATTAGAGGAATATGTGAACGCACTATATTTTATAAAATAATGTAAAAGTCATTTGTATAAATATATCAATATTAATATTGTTTAAAGTAGAATCCCATTTGTATTCTCAATTGTGCAGTTGACGAAATAAAAATCGCAATCATTAAAATGAAAATATTACTAAATAGGTTGAAATAGCTGTTTTAACGAATTTCTTTAATTTCGTTGCCATTTGGACTACCAACATCTTTTCAAAAATTTTGTTATGCCCATGTCTAAAGCAGAATTATTTTACTTATCAATGTGCGGTGTATCAACTAAATTTTCAACCTTTTTGATGCATATTTTTTCAAAGCGTACTCAAGTATACTCAAACATAGTAGAATACTAAGTATCAGTCAAATTGCTCAAGATTTAATAACGATATCGGTTAAAAAAGTTGGCATATTTAAGCGTTAATAGGCTACACAAATTTGGATCTAATGAAATAAAAAATGCACTGTTGACTAGATGTGATGATTGAAACAATGATCACGCGCTAATACTTCAAAATTGAGAATTATTTATTGGATCAAATTTATGTTAAGTAATAAAACTAATGTAATAGATGAAATATAGTATATTATACACCAAGGGAATAAAGTGGGCTGTATGTGCTTCCTGCGCGCGAGTTGTTGTCTGAGCGAAGCGAGGGCGACAAACGCGCAGGTTCGCACAACCCACTGTATTCACGAGTGCAATATACGACTTTTTAACACAACTATCATAACGTTCGTACTCGTTTCCCGCTGAAAAGGGAAAAAATGCTGCATATTGATTCCCTAACCTCACTCTCGTTCCCAGCGCAACGCACTGTTTGTGCCCTCGCCTTCGGCTCGGCAGTGCGTGGCGCTGGGGACTAGAGTGGGGGTAGGGAATGAACGTAGCTCTTTTTTCCCACTTCGGCGGGAATAAAGTACGAACTTTATGATGGGGTGTGTTAAAAAGACATTTTTTTATGGTAAAAATTTCCGATCATTTTTTTATATTAAAATTTAAAAATTTTCCATCCTAGGTACTACTATAATCGCTTAAGAAATGAACAGTCGCACCGTTACAAAGAAATTAATATGGTAAGAATGAAAGTGTAATTTCAACATAAATACATATTGGAATAAACAGTAAATTATTTTTTAATTTATGAAACTACAGTTTAAATTGCATTCCTGTACTATTACTTACATATTCAATTTAAAACAAAAATTAAGTATCCTTTTTGATTTTTATCAAAATTATTGCAACCCAGAGTACTATTAAATTTTTTAATCTTTTTTCTTAATCAAAACCAGAGAATTTTTGAAATAATCTCAATTGACCTAAGACTAACAACGAATAAGAATGATTCACACCTAATATAAACTAGACAAATATTTATAATACGTAATTGTCCTCTTAGAACTTGAAATACAAATATTTATTTTGCTTGCCAATGGTATTATCATCAATGTATATTTCTCACAGTACATCAAAGAAAACCATCAAATATAAACTATGGCGACTCCTTTAGATAACACTACCAAACAAATACAAGTGACACTTCTTTACCTTATTATATTTTCGAGGTTTTAATAAATAATATTCCGAGTTAAACATTTATTTCTTTTTCAAAACTAGGAAAAATTAAAAACTTTGTACACGCTTGTACATGAAATAGAAGAAGCAAGGAGTTATTCAGAAGAAAATCTACACAAACTAGAAGAAGTTGAAAAAGATCTTTTATCAAAATCACCAATGAATTCTCCTGAACGAAGAAAGTTAAAAAATGTTTACAACATATCAATTAATTCAGCAAGGCAAGAAATGACATTGATAGGAGCCGCATTAGAAAAAATTCATCAAATAAGAAATGTTGGAAAAGAACGAAGAATTCAGGTAAACGAAAAATTTTGTGAAAATAATAAAAAAAATTATATTTTCTTAATCATTACTAATGATAAACAAAAATAACATATATATTTATAGGCTAAATTAGCCGGAAATAAGGAGACTATGAGACAAATTACCCTCATGAAAATCTTATTACAGTCTGCAGATAGGTTACCATTATTTATCCGCGAAACAGCGGATGATGAAATTCCTCCTTTATGCGGATCTATGCCGGCAGATCTATCTTATATAGCTAAGGTAAATATTATGTAAACTCATCAGTACTCAAAATATAAATAATATATAAAAATGAAAAATAAAAGAAGAAAATATTAAATAACGATAAATATAAGTTGAATAGTTATTTTTACTAAGAGAATTCGGAGCCAATATTCAAATTTCAGTATATTTTATTATGCTTTTCCTACTCATATCCACTAATCCTCATGTCATTTAAAAAAAAAAACACAATGAAACTAAAAATATGAACAAATATAAGTAAGAACAAACTTTATTATATCTTTTTCATTTTATTGATTGAATTGGTTTGATTTTCCATATAAAAGGCAGGCGACCTCGTAGCTGCTCTGGTGAAAACAGCTCAAGGCGAAACGAATTGGATTCTCGCTGAAGTTATACGATTCAATGAGATAAAGGACAAGTACGAAATCGATGATATCGACGCGGAGGATCAAGCAAGACACGTTGTACGCAAAGGACGCATTGTCCCTTTGCCACTCATGAGAGTGAACCCTGAAACTGAAGGAGAAGCTTTGTATGATAAAGGAACTTCAGGTAAGACGCTCAAAAGTCAGCACTGACTAGCCTGTACTGATAACTTAAGGGGCCATCAAATTTAATTGCAGTCATGGCATTGTTTCCTCAAACGACATGTTTTTATCGGGCCTTGATCCACGAACGACCCACAACAGTGCTCGAAGATTATCAAGTACTTTTCGAGGATTCAATTTACAACGGAGGGTATTCGCCACCTATGGCCATACCGCAGCGGTTTATTATCACAGTTCCCGAAATTAAGTTAAGAGGTAGACCGAGGCAAATAACTAGTGTGCAATTTTAAGCTACTTCAATTACTATTTGTCAATTGAATTTTTAAACGTTATTATTATTTTTATTAGAATACGACGATAGTATTACTGTCTGTAAACTTAAATGTATAAGGAATATAGTATTAATTTCGTGTTTGTCGATATTTAATAATTATTGTAACTTATAAGTAAATTATATGTATCTAAAATATGTCATTTCAAGTAATTCCACGCTATTTTTTTTTTAAATTAATAAATTATTCATAATTAATAAAGTCTTTGGGAATAATAATTCTTATAACGGTTTTACTTCCAAAACTTTATTTACATTAACTAATAAAACAATGCAGAAAATTAAGATATTTAAAATAATTTATACTCCCTTATTAATATTAGATAATATAAAAAACAAAACATCAATCAGAATTAAATTTTTTTTCTTCGAGGCAGCATAAAAAATTGCATAATGCTTATAATACGAGTTTTATCGGTGTATTTACTTCTTCATAGAAAAAACTAATATTTTTACTTTACGTCAAAAATCAGTACGTAAATTATATACTAAATTTATTATAAAATAAATATACCTATATTTTTTGTATAATATGGACTTTCCGGAAGGGGGCTTCGCCCACAGCGGCCTTGGACCTACTTACACTGCTTACACTTCCTGCCTTACACATTAATAGTATTATATATATCAATATACCTCTAACTGTACTATTTTTATATGAAAGTAGTTACTACGCTACGGATAATGCAACTTTACGGCCTAGGACGGAAAACTAGTATATTCGACATTCACTATTGTGCATTATTAAGCATTATTGCAATTGGAAATTCCGTGAAAGATTAGGGTGATCAATACTAGACAACACTTTTTGAGGATGGCAACAAATAAACCTTTCGATTTTGCCAAATATTTAATTACAATTAAGTAGTTATTTGGCAATAATAATTATTATTATAAATAAAAATATTTTTCTCAACTCAGGGATGAAATAGGGTTTTTTTCACGTGTGAAAGTATTATACCTTCATCAAATACTAGCATAAATAGATGAATTCTAAATTTTTATTGCCATCGCATTGAATTGATAAAAAATTCTTGAAATTTAGTATTTAACGTTATTCTTTTTCAATTTTTTATTTTTATTAATTCTCGAAGTTATCCATTGTCTCCCAAATCATTGCAAAGAGTAGATGACTGCAATAATTTTACAAAAATTGAAAATAAATTTAAATAATGAAAAATTCGGTGTAGAAATCTGTAGTTGGAGAGTTTTATTAACCACCGCTATAATTACTATTGGAAAATTAATAATTTAAGAATAATTGTGACGTTTTTAATCATAAACAGCTATAGTATAATATAGTACTTTCGAACAATATTTTTCAAAACGTCGATTGCCTGTGCAAAGTGGGTACTTTACGCATGGAGTGTGGAAATAGTACATTACGATACGGGTGTGGGAGGCGATTATTTACCGCATGAGACGTTTTTCTCACTCGCTTCGCTCGTGCGAAAAACGTCTCATGCGGTAAAAATCACCTTACACACCAGTGTCGTACAGTATTTTATACCACGAGAGCCGAATAATCATATTAAAGTTATAATTTTGAGGTTAGAGTGGTATAAAAAATATTTTTTAATCCAGCAGCTGCTAGTAAAATACGTATTTGACATAACAGATTTAATAATCAAGAAACCGCTGATGTTTCGTAAACAAGTGTACCCTGGCGGAAGTAAAAACTGTACATATCTGCACATATTTGCACATATATATGTACAATTATGTAGATTTCTGCACATATTGTAAATTTCTGTACATTTCTGCACATTTCTGCACATTTCTGCACATTTTTGCACATTTTGTCCACTTATTAGACTTTTGTACAAAAATGTGCAAAAATGTGCAGAAATGTGCAGAAATGTGCAGAAATGTGCATAAACGTGTAGAAATGTACGAAAATGTGCAGAAATGTGCAAAAATATACAAAGATGTAGGTACAATTCAATATAATTATCAGATGAAAAATTAATGAGCTTCATAAATGTATAAAAACTTTGTTAATCATTAGTATAAATATTTCGCATGTACATTATAAATTGTTTATTATCAATTAAATTGCATTTTAATTATCACAGAAAAAAACTTACATAAAATTTTCTCCCTGACCGAGAATCGAACCCACGACCCTTGGGTTATTTACCAGCATATAAAATAAATATTTTATATTTATTTAAATTTAAAATATTACACACGCACGCAAACCGTTACGCTATCGCTCGCATTAAAGAATTTGGGCATTTTCATCTACATAAGGTGCATTATTCGTGTTTATTTAATTGGTATTACATTTTGATTATTCATCTAATATATTAATGATTTTTAATAATTTTTTATATTTACACAATATTTTAAGAAAATGAATAACTTAATGATAAGACATTAATTAATTAAATTCGATTTACTTAAAAAATTTAGTGCCGGTAAAGTAGAAATCAGACCAGTACTGAAAATATATTCTCTAAATTTTCTTCTTTGGTATTAGCTTTATTCTAGAGCGGTATCAAAAAAGAAGTTTATATTTTTCAAATTTTCGTTCTGTAAATATTTTCTTACTTTAAGAAAATGTTTTTTGAATTGAAGAAAATTAAATTCTTGTTTCGTTTAGTATGATAAATAAACATTCATTTGTACATATTAGAGTACATTTCTGTACATTTCTGTACATTCCCGCACATAACCGCACACTTCTGCACATTTCTGCATATTTTTGCACATTTCTTTACAAAAGTCTAATAAGTGGACAAAATGTGCAAAAATGTGTAAAAATGTGCAAAAATGAGCAGAGATGTGCAGAGATGTACAGATATGTGCAGTTTTTACTTCCGCCAGGGTATGCGTCACGATCGAAGCCTGTGCAGCCACTGCGTTTTTATATTTTTAGTCAGACTGTTAAATATACGGTACCTTACGATAGCTGCATTTATAAATACTTTTAAAGAAAAAATTCTGGTATCAAAATATATCAGGCGCTTGATTATCTTTACGTGTTTGACGAAACTACAGTTATTAGAACGACTCATTAAAAAGGCACTGAAACCGCTACGTTCAGACAGCAAGATTAACCACTCCAAACTCCACTCCGAGGAGCCAGCTGCATTCCAATCTGTGTAGCCAACTTAACTGCTTAAGATCACATACATACATCTTACTATGAGCATTTCTTGTAGCTGAATGCTCTGTAGAATTAATTTATACAAATTTTCCAGCAGAAAGCACTTATTAATTACCATAAAAATGTAACCAAATAAGTTCAAGAACATAATATTTCACTTGTATTATCCAAGGAATTGTTGATAAAAACTTTTGTATAAAAAGAATTATAAATTGTAAGTATAATTAAAAGAGTTAATTGTAGGCATAACGTAACTTTTGTACAAAAAGAGTTATAGATTGTTAGCATAATTGAAAGAGTTATCAATTGTAAGCATTAATTACGCGAGCTGCTTAAAAAATATTCTGTTATTTTATTGTTTTGATAATTTATTATATACGGGCACACTTCGCTACATAATTACAAATATTTCATGACTTTTGCTATGAAATTATTCGATATTACACGAAGCTGAATATTTTATTTTAAATACATAATAAGTAAATTTTGATGTATACCCTCAAGTAATTTAATTTTTATTAAAAGACATAAATAATTCAATTATTTTACGATTCTAGACGTAAATCATTCAAAAAATATCTTTTTAAAATTACAGAAATCTGTTCAAAAACGATTTAAAATTTGTTATTTGAAGTTATTTCAAGTTGTTTAAAATTTATAAATATCTGCCATATATACCATTATGTTTCACAAAAATACCGAGCAATTAAGCATTTTAAGTGCTTTATTTATTTATATCATTATGATTAGTTTAAAAGTTGTCGAAGAACAACACGAAAATACACTCAAATATGTCAAATTCTAATTTGTCTAAATAGTCTAAATATTAATGCTTCCTGTGGTTTGTATCAAACATAAATAGTTACGAATCTTGAATAAATATAGTTAATTAATTTTTTAATTTTAAATGAACAACGTATTCACCGAAAATTTAGCTGCAGCATTACTTGATACTGTATCGCAGCACGAGAACACTATTATATATAGGTAGGCATGAATAAAAAGATAAAAGAACGAAAGATGACGACATAAGTAAAGAGAGGGGAAAACATACCTACCGATGAAGGAGGGACAACAGCGCGAAGCGCGGAACGAACCAGTTTTCACGCATGCGCGTTGCGAAAATTATTACCAGCTGATCTACTGATGAGCTGATTGTTTACGATGGAACGTAGAAATTGACCAAACAAATGCAACTTTTACGGCAATGAAATATTTAAATCATTCTTTTTAAAAAATTAACTTTGTTGCAAACTTAAAATTGAAATGTCTGAATATTGGTCATCTAAACTTATTTAAGTTGAAGAATAGAAGAAATAGCCCCAAGATGCCTTTTACAGCTGATGCGGCTGCACATCAAATACAAGTAAATAAATTTATTATATTGTTCCTATTCTATAAACAAATAAATTATGATTTTTAATTACATTATTCTTTGGACTAAAGTCAATTAGATTTTGTTTACAGTTATATATGTATATAGGTTATGTTCATATGCTTTTAACATGAAAAATATGGTTTCTAGGAAAGACTTAAAAGTATACATCAATTAGTACATGAAATTGAAAAAGCAAGAAATCATTCTGAAATTAATTTAAATAATATAACAAAAACGCATGAGAAAGTAAATCCTGATGAGAAAATATCACCATTTTATCAACAAAAATTGAAAAATATTTACAGTTTAGCAGTTACTGATTCTCAACAAGAAGAAGAATTATTAAGAAAAGCTTTAGAAAAAATTAATGAGATACGATCAATTAGAAATGAAAGACGAATACAGGTATGTACAGTTTATATGTAAGAAAAATGTAAAGTAATGATATCTTCTATATCAATGTTAAATTTATGTTGAACCATATTTAACCATAATAAAATAAAGAATTAGATGAAATTTTTTAGATACATACAGAAATTAAATTTAATTATTTAATTTAAACTTAAAATTTTAAGGCTCGTAATGCAGGAAACAAGGAAACTATTAGACGTGGTGCACTAATGAAAATGTTATTAAGTACTGCACAAACTTTACCACTATATATTGGTAAAACACCAGGAGCCAAAGCTCCTCCACTGTCTGGAGCTATTCCTGCTGAACCTACTTATGTAGCAAAGGTATAATTTATTAGTATTTACTATTAATTTATTAGTAGTATTAGTAACATTTTTTTAGATTTCGTGAATTTTCTAACTGATGTATTTCATGTAGATGGGTGACATGGTAGCTGCTTTAGTAAAAGGTTCAGAGGAAGAAGAAAATTGGATACTTGCTGAAGTAGTTCAATTTAATCCAACTACTAATAAATATGAAGTAGATGACATTGATGAGGAACAAAAAGATAGACATATTTTATCTAAACGTAGAGTTGTTCCTTTGCCTCTTATGAGGGCAGATGCAGAAACAGATCCGCATGCATTATTTCCAAAAGGTTCCATAGGTAAGAAAGTAAAATTAAATTAATTCTATTTTCAATAAATTAATATTACATTCCTAAACAATTTAATTTATCATTAATAAAATCTGTAGTTATGGCCTTATATCCTCAGACAACGTGCTTTTACAAAGCAGTTGTTAATCAATTACCAACAACAGCACAAGAAGAGTATGAAGTACTTTTTGAAGATGCAACTTACGCAGATGGATATTCACCTCCACTAAACGTACCTCAACGATACGTTATTTCAATCAAGGAAAGTAAAAAGAATAAAAGTCAATCATAATCAAGAGCCAAGTTTATGATTGTATTTGACAGTGCTTATAAACAGAGACTTTGTTTATAATACAAATTTTAAATTAAGACTATTTAATCTTTAGTTTTAAATTTCCTGGTGAAATTACTAAAATGAAAAAATTTTTTTTTATTAATGTACATATATATTTTGAAATACTATAATTAGTAATATTATTTTTTAAGAATCGTAAGCCAAAATAAAAACTACGTTTGTAAGTGATAATTTTGCAGTTTTTTATTTTATTTACATACTCATAAATTACCTTTATAACAATATTACAAGAGATGATTCTTCATGGAATTTATCAAATTATTGTGTCTAGTGTATTTTGTATACATTTTGTTTTAATTTTCTTATATTAATTCTCTGGTGTCGATGTTTCATTTGTTAACCATAGTGCATACAAAATATAACAGACAGCATCTAATATTTACATTCAAACAATAAACATAATACCCTCGTCATATAAATAATATAACTCTATCAAAAATTAATTTTTTTTTTGTACTAGGATATCTATATAATAAATTGTTTCTAGCTGCCTCAATAACGCTCATAAATACAATACGTCTCTCTATCTCATCCATGCGCAACGCAAGTTGTCGACTTGAGTTTGATCACGTTCATCGACGCGCCGTAAAATCGTTGTTTGTTAATGACAATGTTGTTTGAGAAAAAGCTTTACGAAATCCGCCAATTCCACGCTACCAAACTCGAGTCAAAAACTCATCCAGTCATTTTCCCCCCAAAAGAAGTATTCCCTGTAACCTAGTTTAACTGTTCGGGCATTTAATATTATATGTGCGATATTAAAAATCCACAATCGCGTTGTTAACGTGACCGATGCAACCGTTTGCGTGCCTGGCACACAATTTGAAAAAAACCGATTTCGGCTCTCTTTCTCTTTCACTTCAATCTTACAATGTAGTTGCAAAAGCTTTTAATATAGCCTGCACATCAAAAGCTACAGAACTAGTGACAAAATGTTTTCATTTGGATTAATTGCCTTAATGATCGCGCTTACATATCGAGTACCAAGTTTTTCGTCCCAGTGGACCTCATTGCTGAGTAATGTAAGTTTAAGTATTATTGTATTATAGTTAAAGTTGTTCGCTAAACCCTTTTCAATAATGATGAACGAACTTTGAAAAATTACTTGTGTAAATTGAATTTCTCAAAATAAAATGTTGAGTAGTAAATGTTTAAAATTGATGTTATAGGTAATGTAAATTGGCAATGTATCAATTAATATTACTCTCTTTCAGCTTTATTTATAGCCTGTTTAGAATGAGGTATATGCATGTGCAAAGTGATAATATGTTCCATATGTCTTTTATTATGAGAAATTTCTGAATGGAATTAACGAAGATTATATTAGTGCTTATCGGTATAAGTACATACCTAAACTCGTAATTTTGAACTTTTCATTTTTAAAAAGTTTTATACGAAGCAGAGATGAAATTTTTTTCTTTGAGTATTTATGCCTTAGTCTAAATTTTGAATATATATATATATTCCAAATTTAGACTGAGGCATATATATATATATATATATATATATATATTGTATTTATCCCAAAAATAAGAAAAATCAGTTAAAAAAGAATATTTTTTAAAATTGAATAACTCTACTTTTTCAAATTTCGAGTCAATGAAAAAAAATGTTTGTTTAGCAAAGTTTTAAATAAAGTTTATGATAAAACAATTATCATAAAATTTAGAATTTTGAAATGACTAAAATCGGGAAGATATCACATATTTTAATCGAGAAGTACTGAACATCAATTTTTTCAAAAAGTGGAATTACTCGATTTCAAAAAGTCGCTCCTTATTTAATATTCTACATGATCATTAACCAAAAATTAAAAAGTTTGTTATCTTTATATTATGGAAAACTTTGAAAAAGAAAATATTTTCTTATTTAATTCTTAACCATTTTCATTATTTGATTACATCATTACCAAATAGTTAATCACGCGGTAACGGTCAACTATAGCTGATCCAAATTCTGTAATATAAAAATGTGTTCCTCGCATTTAAATATAGACATACACACCATTACTATACGTTGCCTACTCATATTAATTCTTTCAAATGGAAATGGAACATCTTTAAGCGTTTTTCTATCCTATGTTTCTGTACCGAATCGGTTTCAAAAGTTTTCTAATTTTACAATTGCTTTTGCTCACTAGATGCGTATAACGCTTTAAAAGGCCTACTTTCTATACAACTTTGTTGATTATACACTTTTCTAAACGTCGGTTTTCCGTCTAAGTCGATCGGATGTCCTCTGCTCTGGGCAAATAGAAAAGCGATTTCAGCGTTATCTCCGTTCAATGTAAAAATAAGTAACGCAATGTTGAGCCTCGCAGAAGGAACGTCAAAAGGAATCGTTCGCAAACAACAAATAACTACCTACAGTTATTGATCGATAAGATCTCTCGCATTGCTCTATAGTTTATTATCTGCGGAAAGTGCTTTTTTTTGCCGGTTTATTCTAAGGGAAGTATGGCGGTTTCTTTACACATAATATCTTTTTGCATTTTTTCATTTGTATATTATTGTTATATTAACATGTAAAACACTAAATGTTTCTTCTTCGTTTCCATTCTTTATACTTCATAAAAATGTTCAAGGGCTCTGTTTGTCACATACGTCTCACCTACGATTGGACAATGTTTATTGTCTATGCGAATGTGTATAATATGCAGTATGTTATAAGTATTGCGGTTGCGAAAGCCTCTTCCCGTCAAGAATGGTAAAAACATTTTCAAAATTGCAACAACTTTAGCAGTGAAGAAACTGCTTACATTGACATTACACGTGACAAGCTTGGTACGTTTATGTACGTCGAAACAATCGTATTGTTAATAAAAGTATTTTTCACTTTAAATTCAAACTTAATCATCACAACATAAATAGATAATAGTCATACACAGAAGAAGACAGAAAAAAAGAAAATAACAACTCCTATTTTCTGCGTTAAATGAGTAATTTTTAAAGTTACTGAATGAGATTTGGAGGGAGAACTTCGATCATATATTGTTATTTATGAAGGCGAGGCCTTAATTAGTTCAGGACGGCATGAGAAAATGGGTCGTCAAATATTAAAGTACTTTGGGAATTGGACAATTTAATTTTATAAAATTTTTTATAAAAAGAAATATTTATTTATTTTTGTCTTAAACAAAAATTCTTGATAGAAAAACTGGATTTTGCTTAATATACACTTGGAAATAGAATATAATAAATCAAGCTTTTATAAAAAATAATATTTGATAGATTGTCCTATTAAATTCTTTAGCAAAGATTTATCAAAGTGACGATTATTAAAAAAAGACTATGTGTAAAAAATTTTATAATTCATAGATTTTAATTGTACTAGGTACGTATTACACGTATGACGTCGAAACTAGATAAGATACTATAATATCGAAAATGAAAACAATAATAGTCCGTTAACGAAGAAGATACCTTATTAAATGATAATTATAAGGGATTACCGATTTACAAATAGATATTTCGTACGTAATGTAGAATATTATTGTTACTCAAATTACATAATTATAATAAAATCTTTATACACACGGAATCTTCATTAAGAGTCGAAAGAGTAACGTTACTTTTTCATTTTCGTCAAAAGATAATTATAGATTTTTCTAAATTAAAAAAAATCAATGAAAAACTAAATAAAAGTTTGAACATTATTTTAAATAAATAATACAAAAGACAGATATCACCTTCAAACATGTATACCAAAATCCAGTATTAACGTGTATTTCAAGTTCTATTTCAAATTCTTGTTGCTTTATTATTATTGCCCAACGTTATGTTAACAAGTTGGAAAAACTTCTACGGCCGAATTGACCTTCCCCAGCCTACTGAAAAAAATCGTGCAAGTCATCTCGCGAGTACTCCAAAAACATATTTCGCATATAAAAAATAATTATAAATGAATAATATAGAGAAATAATATTCTGATGAATTATCTTTACTCAAGCCGTTTGAAGAATCTAATTATTAGAAAATTCCCAATCCCGTAAATGTTGGCCTCCCCAAATAGCGGAAGTTCTGCGGTGAGAGAGTTCTTACATATCGAAATAATTGGGGAAAAAATGGGTTAACTTCTCTTACGAGAATGATTCTCTGGGGTATTATTTCTCTTTAAGAGGGCTTCTTTATATAGCATTACGCGAGTACTCGCGTGATTACTCGCGCGATTTTTTTCAGTAGGGATCGGCTTTAAGCGTATGTCTGTTTGTAGATTGTTGTATCATTGGTGTTTATATCTTAATATTAGCATATGCTAAAATACATTTTGGACACCTCTCTCCTGATTAGTGTTTGACTAAGCATCCAATTTTTCTAGCATATATTAACACTCAATTGGTCGAAAATGTCCTCTAAATGCAACTTTGATGGCTATCCTTTAAATTACTGATTAACTCCTAATAACAAGAAAATTTTTTATTATTTACGCTATAGATTCTACCGTGAACTTTTCGAGGTATTCTTTCTTCAAACTGTAAAGATTTTAAAATGCATTTACAATATTTCAATAATATTATAACATCGTGGATTGTAATAAATCACAGTTTTCGTATATTTTGAATCTCATTCAAGCAATCAAAATTACTTTTTACTTATATGATTTAAAACTATCCGAATAACTTGAAATTGAAATGATTCTCGGCGGTGGCAGTCGCATCAAGTTTCCAATTAATTCAGATGTAATCATCCACAATAGCTATCAACATAATTCATAAAAAGCTTTATCTACATTTCTTCGACGTATTTTTCAGTTTTTATGTCACGCATTGCGCATATAGGACTTCTCCCGATAAACTTAACACGAAGCGTCTGGTTGTTTTTTTTTTTTTTTTTTTAATTTGATTGATCTTTATAGAGGCTTTATTGCAATCTTGTCGACGAATAACATTGCGCATCATGATTGAGATAGTGTTTATTTTTATCATTTTTCTCGAATCACTAATTATAAATGATTAGCATATCTCTTCAAACTTTAGTTCGCATGACACTTCTATTCTAAAATGGATCAATACAATCAATTGCCTTTACAGTCATCTTCAACGCATTTATGGCAGTGCGTTAGACATTTTTTATACGCTTTTGGTGTCGTTAAACACATTTAACCCTTTAAGGTAATCGAGGGAGCTAAGCGAAATTAAATTTCACATTCAAATCATACGAGTATATACGACGACAGCTACCATAAGGCCAACATTTCGAGTTTATCAATCGTGTAAATTATCATTTTGTCTCGCTAGTCAATTTAAAAAAATAAAGCTTTACTTGATGTACAACAATCGTCGCTATCATTATATCGTTACACTTCTTGTATTATAGAATATAAAAAAATAAATAACGAAAAATCCTGAACGTTTTAGTAACGATTCAGCCTTAAAAGGTTAATGCATGTATAAAAAGTAACTACACACTTGACCCATGCAGCGAAATCATTTCGATCCGTCATCGAAGATAATCGTCCACTCACAGCACACTTATCGAGCTCTCTCCGTAGCAGCTCATTTTTTTTTTTCGACCCCGTCAATTACCTGAAGCCAATTGACCGGTCGTCATAATAGATTCGCACTTCGCTTCGTGGAGCAAAATACTCTTGAATAAGAATCACACGCGCTTCGCCTAACACACCAGATCGAAGATCTAGTGTGTTAGTCGCCGATTTCACATGGCCTCGTGGCTACCGTTGGCAGACTGGGAGCTGCGCGACGATGTCTTGCGGCTTATGGGCTCGAGGTAAGAGGCAGGGGCCCAGCCCTCGATGCCCGCCCCGATGAGCTTGACGAACCACCAGCCGGCGCAGCCGACCTTCAGTAGCTCGAGATTGTCACCCTCGCGCATCGTCACCTCCGACTGGCCCATCGCGCAGTAGTCTGCCAGCGCGACATATCGGCCACCCTGGAAATTGGAAATTGCAACTGTTAGTGGCGCGTGGTACGCGGGGAAAGAGTTTCAACTATTGTGCACTGGCATCGGCTCGTTTTTTCAGTCTTTATTCACTCTTTGGGTCGTGGCTATAGTTCCTTTATTGCAGGCGTGCCGTAAGAAAAAGCTGTACAAATTTGAAAGTAAATTTACTTGGAGAATGCAGCCTTCGTCCTTAAATAGGAGCAAATAAATTTTCGTATAATAAATAACAACGTTTGTATTTACAAATGGTGCAAAATAACATAATTATTTGAAAATCCTATCAATATTTGTATTTTAGAAATTACTTTTTCCACATTTTATTATTAAACCACAGGTTTCATCTCCAAATCAAAATTTACATCCAAGGTTTTAGCACACATCTCTAGCAAAACTTAATAAACATTTCTATCAGAAAGAAATTAATCTATGTATGTACAAATGTATTCATCGGTCGGAGGTATCATGGTAACACTATATATTCATAAAATAAGTAAACAAAACCAAAGAAAAGTATATTTAAGATTTCACCCCATAACTTTTCATTCAGATTCTCGTAAAGGCCTCTATATCATGATGCAATGAATGAAATAGAAGAATTATAATGATATGATGAATGATTTGACAGAATGATTTTCCATTTTCTAATATCTACAGAGTCAAAGAAATTACAAAAAAACCTCAGTTTTTGGTGTTCCATGCTAAAATTTCCCTGCGATGAAGTTTGACTCCGTGGAACTTAAAAATTTATCTTTGGCTTGTTCGAATATTATTTCTAAAAAGTAACAAAAGCATTCCTTAATAAAAAAAATCGCTAAAGATTGCAAGAAAGCGTAAATCAAAATTAAGACCATTTTCAAACTTTTTAGAACAAAATATCTCGTGTTCAAATTAAAATATACATCAATCAAAATCCTTGAAAAATAATTAATACTATCTGAAAACCATTGCATTACTTTGTGACATATTTATACCTACTTCAAAGGAGCATTTTGAAAATAAGTGTCTTACTGATCTATTGTTTTATTACTAATATTTAATTCTGTGAATAAGTAAAATATCAAACTAAAAAAATCTTAATAATATTCATATAAAAAGTAAACGAGAACAGAGAAAAGTACATTCCCCCTTAGTTCTACCATTCAAAAATTTTTTAGGGAAAAAGATTATAAACTAGAAAATTTTGCATATAAGAATTATTTGATATTGAAATAGATCATGAACTTACGGGAGCGGGACCAGGAACGTCACCGAAGGCGTCTTCGTCGTCTGTATTGCTGTTTTCTGAGCTCCATCCCACGTCATCGTTTTCAGTAGACTGCGAGACATCCGTGAGATGTGAGCCCATGCTATTGCTATCCACTGACAGTGTGCGAAGTGATCCTGAGAGACTGCTTTGAGCATCCCATGAAATTGTTTGTCTAAGAGGTCTGGAGAATTAAAATAATATTTGTTAATGAGCTCTTATAAAACCAATTTTATATTGCTTTATTAAATATTTTAATTTCTCTTTGCCTTGAGCCACTAAACATACACCAGTTTATACAGTTTTTGCAACTATAATGTTCAAATAAAACTTTTTACAGTGTATAATTTCAAACTAAATTTCAACAAAATTTTTTAAGTGTATTTCTACATAAGTACTGCACAATTGCTTCATGATTCCTCCACAAGTTCTGAATCTTCAAAAAGAATTAAAGAATTTGTAGAGAATTTCTGAAGTGGGTTTCTGCATAATTACTGAAGAAGTTAATCATGATTTCTGCAGAAATACTGAAGAAAATTTTTTGAAGAAATTATGGAGAGCTTCTGCATAAATTTTGCAGAGTTTTTGCAGGAATCATAAAGAACTAGTTCTACATAAGTTATACAATAAATAACCCACTTTGAAAATTCTGTACAAATTTTTGGACTTCATAAATTTTTCTGCAGAATATATATGTATATTTTCTACAGAAACTATAGAGAGCCTCTGTCTGAACTATGCAGAGCTTCTGCATAGCTTCTGCAGACTGCAGGAATCATCAAGTAGTTCTGTAGAAGCTATAGAGAAATCCGCTTCAGCAATTTTACTCAAATTTTCATAATTTAATTAAACCTTTCTCTGCAGAATTCATGCAGAATTCATGCAGATTTTATGCAGAAATTATAGAGAGCTTCTGCAGAAATTCGGCAGATCTTCTGCAGGAATCATGATTAAGGCCATGTGAAACCGTGAATTTCAATATTTTTTAAATCAACATTTAAACGTTTATTTGGAAAAACACGAACGTCAAGCGCTCCGTATATGTTAATACTATACTCAGATTTTTTTTTTGACGATTCTATTGGTATTTTCATGAGATATCCATGTTTGGAAATTATGTCGGTATTTCACATCACCTTAACTTCTGAAATTCTGCTGAAGTTCTGAATCATGATCCACTTCAGAAATTCTGTACGAATTTTTGGAGCTTATTGAAAATTTCTATACAGAATCTATGCATAAACTCTGCAACAATTCTGCAGAATATTATGTAGAAATTCTACCCCATTTTTCCGCAAGGGAAAGACCAACTCCGAAATTGGCGTGAATGGATTACGTTTAAGTTTTAAAAGAAAAACGCGAATGGAGTGTAAATGTAATTATTTTTTCAAACCAAAACTCTAAAATCTGTGCTATCAATAAAAGAATAGAAAAATATAAAATTAAAAAAAAAATGTTATAAAATTGAAAAGTTATAAAACGGCCGATTGAGCACCAATGTCTATCCAGATTCGAGTTTCACTACTTCCAAGTATTTAGTAAGTATAGGGACATATCTTAATTAACTGTTTTCTGAATGTAAAATTCTTACGTATTTAGTTAATAAGGCATGTTTTCTATGTTGTAGTTGCAAAATTAAAGAGGATCGTTGTTGGCATTCTTTTTTACTAATTTCGTGACAAGTAGAATGAAGGAAAATTTTAAATTCTGATGTATAAACCGAATAAAAGCAATTTTATATACAGCATATATGAATAAAAATATACTTAGACTGGAGAAGGTAAAATGAAAATTTGAAAGAGTCTGACCCGTACTTATGGCCGGATTTGCCAAGTAGGGCCGTATTCTGTTTTCCTTTGAGCTCGGCAAGCTGTTGCATGAGAACGGCTTTGATCTGCCGAACCCAGGCCTGCTTTACATCGATACTGGACGCCTGAATCGTGTGGACCTCGGCTCTGCCTTGTAGCCAAATCTCGAACCTTCGGGCATCTCCTTTCACGGATTCCGTTAAACCGATTTGTGACGTCTAAAAAAAAAAGTAAAAAAAATGTTATCCTTTTTTGAAAATTTCAGTCCGGTTTGTTTTTGGAAAGGACAAACTTGGTGAACTCACTTTCAAACATCTCTTAAAGTGATAAGTTGCTTTGGTGTGCGCTTGAGGCTTACTGTGCTTGCAGAATATTACAGCCTTGCCATATAAGAAAATGTGACGCTGCGAAGGCTTTAGCCGTAATAATCGTTCTCGTTTACTGCTACTCCATACGCTAAATGATCCTTGCAAAAGAAGTTCGCCTTGGGCATTCAAATCGCCCTAAAAATTGAATTAAAATAAACATTTAAAGTGAAAAATGAGAAATAAATCTGTTTTCTATTTGATCTTATTGTAATTTATGTAAATAACTTATTATTATTTGCAATCAGCACAGTTTGCGCTGTATACATTCGTTGCACGATAATTTGGTAAGTTAAAAAAGGTCGGCAATAGTTACCCCGAATCCTGTGATGGCGGTCTGGTGCATGCTGTCATTGACGCACTTGAGGACAACCAGCATGCAGTCGAGCGCCTCCTGGAGCTCGATGCAGGACGACTGCTCGTCGCTGTATTTAAGCAGGTCCTTGAGAAGCAGCTGGTATTTGGTGATGCGTTGCACGGGTTTCAGGAGGTAAGCAGCCAGCGGCAGCTTGTGGCCGAGCTTCTGCTGGCAGGCAACGAGGAACTGTGGCTCGCTCTGAATCTGCTCGCGCAGCTTCTCCGACCGTGGGATATTTTGACAATAGTAACTGTACAGCCTGTAGAACACCTCTCTCTACAATGGGCATGAGATTGACTTAGTTATTAATTCTCCTTCTCTTGATCACATTGAAAACTTGATTATTCGCGATCGTAGATAAAACTGCGTGTTTATCTTAATTAAAATATATATTAAACTTGACATAATAACGTGTGCTTTGGCGTTTTATTCATTTTCATACAGTTATATTGCTGTATTGTTATAGTATAGAAACCAGGTTTATGTATGTTTATGCGTGCATCTAGATAACATAGATTAAGTATTTTCCTGAAATACTTCAGTTAAGATCAATTTCATTTAAAGCTTATACAAAACTGTCAAACAAAGAACTAGTGAAATTTCTGCATAATTTTCAACAAAATCGAGAACAAAATTAAATAATAAATGTCTTTCGCGCAATATACAAGTTTGGAAAGTTTTTAATGCGACCTAAAACCGAACTTTTACCATCATATACATACTCTAGTATAATCTCGGACTATTAATTTTACTTTACCATTCAAAATGTAAACTACTTTCAAATGAGCGAGCTGGCCCCATAAAATAAAATGAGAAGGAGCAAACTGAGCACCTACCCTTTGTACAAAGCACAAGGCCACGAGCTCCGTGTTTGAGACACAGTTCTCCAGGTCCCTGAGGAAAGTGTCCCCGTGAAAGAGGTAGATGTCCTCGAGATTGCCGAATAGTATCTCGGCCTTGCCGACTAACGCGGTGGGCACGAGGTGGGCCAGGGCATCGCTGTTCATCTCCATCCTGTAGCCCTTGATGATGGAGCCAAGCTCGGTCACGTAGATGCGCTCCGTTTCCAGAAGCTCGGCGAGCACGTGGCCGCGTTTCTGGCGCAACGCCTCCACGTCGCGCGGCTCGCTCTCCGGTGACGAGACCTCGCCGCCCTCGGTCGGACCCATTTCCATCTGTTTTGCATGCGTGCATTTATTTTTATTAATTTTAGGGAAATTCTTTTTGAGATTATAACACAGACTGTACGAAAAGTAACACAAAAAAAAACCCAAGAATTTTGAAGTGTATTTCTGATTTTACGATTATGAACATTTAGTGTTTCAACATAACATCTACGCTGCGAAATATCAATATCAATACTTAAAAGATGACATTTAATGGGATGCACTTTTCTACTTGGTTGAACGATAGCTACAATTGCGATTTGTTATTGTTTCTTATGGGATTTGAAAATTAAAGTCTATAATGTAATAAAATTACCAATAATCCTGTATGACTACGACCCGTATGCTATTGTAACAAGAAGGAAGATTGATAAAAAGTACGTAAAAACAATGTTCTAATAAAATATTGGTAAGAAAAAGCTCTAAAAATTTGCGAGCTATACAGTTAATAGAAGATATTTAATAAGAGAATAAAAAATTCTAGACAATTGAAAAAAAAATAAAAAACAATATTTAAACAAGTTGTAGAAATTAAAATATTGCACTTACCCTTGGCATTGTATTAGCCTTCTTTAGAATTCGACCGGGTCTAATGCATTGTGGTGCTGGCTGAAGAGGTTTTGCTGGTTCAGGCGTGACTGTTTGAATCGGCCTGGCTGGCTTTAGCAATTGTTGTTTTAGGGCCATAATTCTCTTGTCACACATTAAGGATACGTCTTCTATCCTTTGTAACACCTACAATACCAATACAACTGTTATCTATATCATTTAATAATATCTTATAAGTATAATCATTATTTTGTAGTATTGTATATTGTGTAGTTAAAGAAAATTATTTAAACTATTTAATATAACATAACATAAATAACAGATGAGAATTTCGTGGAATACCTGTGTAACAAGAGCTTTAGTTTCTGGCATGATGGAATCTTCAAATATGCTTCTTGGATGGTGAAATTCCTCGGCAGTTTCGATCAAAGACTGAAGCTCTTGAAGGGCTTGATCTGCTGGCGTTGAACTGTTTTGTGCGGCTAGCAATTCTATTCCTCGAGTACACCATGTATTTGCCTAATACACATTGATAAATTCATTTAAATATCAGATTAAAATAGAGTTATTAACATTCGTTTTGTATATTAAATTGATCTCAATTTATTTGATATTTTAAATTATTTTTAATTATTTTATTATCGAACTTATTATTCCATTTAGTATTATTTCCCTTTGAAACTGAATTTAAATTAGAATAAATAAATATTAATTCACAGTCTTTATAAGCTTGTTTAAATATTAATTGAAATCAAATATGGATTCAAGTATTAAAATTGTTTTTATACAGAGAAGAATATAAAGTATTTAAAAATTTAATCTAAATAACATCTATATATACATACTATATAATAGCAATTTCGCTTGATGGAAAACCTTTCAATTTATAATAGACGTAGTTTAAGTAATTTCGAGAAATAATATAAGATAAAGAAGGCTAACCTTTTCGATGTGCTCCATGAGCTCGCGGCACTTGGTGAGGGTGTGCAGTCGGCGTTCGAGCCTCTGGCTGAGTATCGTGCAGACCCGCTGCAGCTCGGCGCACTTTGGCTCCACGACCTCGGCCGGGCACTGATGACGGCCGGACAGCAATTGCTGACCGGCCGTTATCACCTCCTCCGCCCTGTCAATGTCCCCCTAAAACGCACGGATGTTGTAATAAGGGGTGAGTCGCGCCCCCCGCTTCATGCACAACATTCGTAATAATCAAAATATATAAAGTGAGAGAAAGAGAGAGCTACTATAATGAGAGAAAGAAAGAGAGAAAGAAAGAGAGACAGAGAAAGAGCGTATACGTCGTTTATGTCTAGAAAAAAATTTAGAGAGACGGAGCTCTCGAAACTTGTGCAATCTAAGACTGTCACATTTATAATATATTATGACTGCGGAGATGCATTATGGCATTCTTGAATGACGATGACTCTATATATGTCGATGTAAATGAATTAAAAAAAAAATCAGTTTCAAGTATACTAATCTGTCGTGCAGTTCGTATATAGTGCGAAATAAAGGTTAATATCTGTATATATATGAATCGTTATAAAGACAATCATGCCGATAGTTGATGCGGTGCAAGCTAAACTTCTAAGTTTCATGTACATTGGATAAATCAGCTTTGATAAGTCAGGCAATGAATGACTATGAATTTTAAATTACGCAATTGAATGTTTAAAGATCTTTTAGATAGAAATTTAGCTTAAATTAGTCTAGTACAATTGTTAAAAAGACAAGTTACATAAGTCGTAGTACAAACAAAAGAAGTCGCAAATAAAATGTAAAAAGTATCAGTCCTTTCAGAAAAATAAACCAAGGGTCAAGAGAATAAGTATAATTCTTAAGAGTAATCAGTCTCATTGTTGAGCGTGGAAATACATTTCCAACGAAAACAAATACAATCTTTGATGCAAGGAAACTGAATTCACACTACTTTCACTTAAAGTCGTCAATGATATTCCTCCAAAAAAAGCGTTTGATGAAATAATAAGGAGCTAAGTAGCTTTGAAAAAGTGTCGTACAGATCTCTGAATATATAGATGCTATCACAAAATATTATATTATAATGAATCGATTGAAAGTGGATTGCTTACCAATACCCAAATCCACATGGTATGCAACAAATAGGACTATCGACAAAATGAAAGGAAAGCGGTGCAATGTGATATATCTTTCTTTCTTTTTAGCATTTGTGCATGATGTGCATTGTGTGTTCTAGCGAGGTGTGTTCAAACCAGATTCGCGGATTATCATCAGTTAATTATTTCTTAGGTCTTGAATTAAAAATTTTGATTAACATCATTTCACTCAAAGAAAACTCGCAGGAATTGGTTTGAACATGGGGTGGTGAAACTCGGTGCTTAATATCAATATTTAGACAGTGAAGTTTGCATCATTAGCCAATGTGGTGCTTAAAAACTCGTCAGATTAGTGAACAAACAACAGAAATTTCAGCGGCCGCAGCATATAGTGATCGAACGTTATAGCTTCTCGCATCATATGTAAAACAATATATATGTAGACTTTTGTCGTTAAG
The DNA here is from genome assembly GCA_036365515.1 of Torymus aiolomorphi. NCBI lineage: Eukaryota > Metazoa > Arthropoda > Insecta > Hymenoptera > Torymidae > Torymus > Torymus aiolomorphi. The sequence continues at coordinate 122,660,015 of CM070877.1, read as the reverse complement.
TGTACATTCTAAGTGATCGAGAGAAAACGTGACGTGTCAGTGTGGTATGTAATAAGTAAGATCGTTTGATTGTCAAGATCGGCAGATTCACACTTACTCGGCAGATCCGCTGGAAGGCGGAGGTATCACGGAGCAGATGGTCGACGCGAGCCTGCGTCTCGCCGACCTCCGTCATCTCTTCGATTGTCTTTAGGTGCTGATCGAGACTCGCCTGCAGCTCCCGGAAGTCCTGCTCGAACTGTCGCAGCGCGAGACAGTGCCGGAGCCGTGAACTATGATGCGACCAGAATAGATCGAACGTGCGCTCCGTCTCCTCCAGTTGCACGAGTAGCCTGCGCGCAATCGGTTTTGTCAATGGGAGAGGTTGCGCTTTGTGTCGCGTGGTTTAGGAAGGTCGGGATGATTGGCATTCGATAATTTCAATATCAAGTAGTTCGTTGCGGGATGCTCTATTGCGGTTAACTAGGTTGCTAATGATATATGCCAGTATTGCTGTTGCACTGATTGATATATGAATTTTTCTTTTTCATATTTATGCAAGATTCATTGAAATGTTTGTAATTTTAATTTTTAAAAATATAAGAATAGTAATCAGTGAAAGTTTGCAGATTTCATTTTCACAAGTGATAAATACCATTCACTGGCAGCGGCACATATATGCAGCAGTCATACACTTATTATTCTTCTCATATTTAAATATGTGTAAATTACTCAGTGAACTTTCAACTTTCTAAGTTTAAACGACTTCCGCGATTCATTAGTTATTAGTCTGTTGACCCAAACGCGTAGAAATTGTAGTGCAAAAAAGTAGTAAAATAATAGTTATAAACTCTCAAAACGATGAAAAATATAACATGAATGTAAAAAATGTAAGGATCTCAAAGGTATTTCAGTATACTGCTAAGGCGAATGAAAATTTGAAGCTCACCTCTCGACGGCGGCAACATTGCCGAGCCGATCGGCGGTACCCTTGCCGGTGAGCTGTCGCACGCTGTCGAGGAGACCCTCGCCGTGTCGCGCCGCGCTCATGATTTCCTCCTTCAGCTCGTTGTACTCAATCTGCTGCTGGCTGAGAAGCGTCGTCGTCGCCAGCGTGTTGTTCGGGAACTCGACCTCAGCGAGGCGCCGCGTGAACGAGTCCAGGGCCAGCGACACGTCCTGCGTCATCGACGAGAACTTCTCGAGGTTCTGCGGGGTGAAAAAGAGATACGCGCCGTGTTAGGATGGCCAACGTCAATGGGCTGTCGCACTTTATTAATACGTCTAATAGTTTTTCATTTACGTGCAGAACTCTCTCCAAGGTATCCATCGGGTTCTACCGACTTTTTTTAAAGCAACCCGTTCTGCTTAAAGATATATTTTAAACTGCAATGTCAAGATTAGATTCGTCTCGATGAATCGTGGCTGAGTATAGCTTTTATTTTGCGATGCTGATAAGATTCAGTTGAGAGTGTGACGCATTCGTTGTGTGTATTTGAAATGACCAATAACTCATTAGTATTACGGAGTAAATGATTGTTCAAGATGCCATTGAGTTGCATGCTTTATTTTAACTTAAAAGGTCTTGAGGTTAGGAGAGATTCATCGCATAGGAAAATCCGTTTATTTATTATGTAAATTATAACGACCATTGAAAGAAATATTGTTAAATTTGTTCAAACCAAAGTAGATTAAAAAATATCTTTGAAAATGAAATAACGAAGGTATTCTTGCAAACAACTAACGCGATATTATATTTGGGTAACTGTCAAAAAGAAAAGATCGTGCAAAATATTGTGGTTATATAAGGGATCTGTGCTAAAACGAGTCGATAATGGTTCTCATCTGTGTGCGTAATGAATTATGAGCAGGGGAATGGACAACATTACTATTCGATTCTGTATCCAAGTATGGTGGCAGTAGGGCAGATCTCCACCGAGCTGATCGGTCAGCTGGTCCTTGTCGATGAAGTCGTGCAACTCGATGACGTTTGCCAATACGATCACTCGGAACTTGAAGTCCTCGCGGAATAGTTTGTTTGACACTTCGGATATGGCTTTCTGCAGGAAACCCACAGGTCGTAGCACGTAGGCCACGTGCACCAGGCCAGGAAAGAAAGCCTTAGGGATAAAATTTTGGCTGATTAAACTCAATGCATTTCAAAGTATTATGATCTGACAACTGTTGACTGTGTTACGTGAAAGTATGATGTTTGAGGATATTATTTGTTGTGCCAAGTGAATAGTAATGTAGTATAGAAACCAATAATTCATTGTATACCTAATAACAGTAGTAATTAATGACTGGTTGAAAATATTTATAAATATAATTATATACAATAATTCATTTCAGATAAAGTAAATACTATAATGTTTTTTATCAGTTTCTTAAGTTTAGTTGAAATTAATGTAACTTTTATGTTTTTGTGTCCCAATCTATATAATAATTTTAATACTTTTTACTTACAGAAATTTTCAACAAAACAGTCTTAACGGAATTCCATTTATCATTTCTTCGGTCGATAACCAAATGAAATCCCAAATCGGCTTCGTGTAACCTTTAACAAAAGGTATAGACAAAATTTAATAACGCTTGTCTATTATAAGACGTGTTCTTGTTTATGCACATACTGATTGTGCACATATTAATTGTGCACACTTTAACATTGGCATATATCTATATATATAGATCTGTACCAATGCTATCTGTGCACAATAAATATGTGCACAATCCTTATGTGCACAAACAAGAACATGCCTATTATAATCGCAATCAATATAATTAACATTAATAATTCTTACGTTGGAACAGATGTAAGATATAACATTAGGCGCTGATAATCCAAATCAGTTAAGTTATGAAAATTGCCATTATCTGGAAATGTGATAATTGGGCATCCATCACGTGTTTTACCACCTGTAACAAAAATAACGGTAAATTTAGAAAGGATAGAATTCATTTTTCAAATATATATTACAGAACTATAATAAATATTTTCTATAAAAATCATAATAATAACTAAAAGCTAATGTTCTTTTAATATTTTTTCTGATTTCATAACAATTAAATGGTTTCCATATTTTACTAAGTTACGAACAAAAATAGTTATTTAAGACAAACTTTTTATAAAATAAAAATATTAAACGAATAATAACTGAAAAAGAAATGAAAAATGGCCATAATATACAAACTAGGTAACAGCCTTTGAATAATTCACTTCTTCAATGTTATTACATTTGTAATTCAGAATACGGCTGGGTACAGCAAATAGTGTTTAAAATGTATGATTTGTATTCTATTTTATTTTCACACAATTTAAGTGCTATTACATTATTCTTATTAAAGCTGTAAAGATGATGTAGGTCACTATTAAATATGCACATTGTAGTTATTTGAAACATTGGTTTCAATGAAAAACTATGTTTTTATCAAATTTTTGTAGATTCATACTCCACTTGCTGCAATCTTTAAGAATATACTCTCAAGTATGCATGTTTCTGCATGTTTCATTGCATTAACATTTTACTTGTATCAAAATTAACTTATAATTTGAAATATCTGGACTAATACTACATTTGCATTTCGAATTTGAATAGTATGTTAACTGTACCCATATGCATTTGCTTAATATTGAAGTGAGCACTTACACAGTTCAACGACATTATTCAAAGCGCACACACTTCGAAATTCTAGTTAGCGAGATTCAATGTACGTATTAATGACTTATGTACATCATTAATGTTAACGAATATCTATTCATAATACGTTTACGCAAGAGAAGATTACGATTTGAACAAAATTATTTCACGTTACATTGTTGTACAAAAACCTTTAATTTATATTATCAAGCCTATTATATTAATTATGTATTTCTTATAATAATTAAAATTTACATTATAATATTTTCTAAGAAATTCTGTCAAATACAAGGAAAGTATCACAGCTCTGGATTATGGATTTGGCTAAAACTTTAGTACGCCATTCTTCAGGCCAAAAAAAATTCTTGTTCCAGAATTTTGTTCATTGGGCAAAGATAGATCAGTGTTTTGAAATATCTACGAGAAATGAGTATCCACAGAAACCTAAATAACTCGATACCTCAAAATGTCAGAGTAATAACTAAATAGTAAACGGAAAGTAGATAGAAAAAGCTTAGATTTCAAATTTGGCTCGTCAAAAAGTCTGTACTTGTTCACGTATTATATGCATAATAAAAGAATACGTTAGAAAAGCATTTACAAATAAAGCGAAGAACATATAATTTTTTTTTTATTTCTACTGATATTTAAATGTACAACAACTTTTGCTCCAGTAAAGTTTTTTTTACGATAAAAATTTCAAATCAAAAGTTTTGTTCATACTTTCTTTCCCCTAGATCATTAAAAAAACTCCTCTATTATCTTTGTCACTAAAGCCCAATGGACAAATTTCTAAAACACTGGCTCGTTTTTTTCCCAACGACAGACATCCTGAAGCTTTAACCAAATCTATGATCTGGAGGTGTCACTTTTCTTCTTAATTATTTGACGACAAAATATTCGTATTTTATTTACTTATCAAGAGAGTGTCAGGAATCCGGATCACGGATTCTACTCAAACTTTAGGATATGTTTTTAGACGTAGAAACATAAAGAAGAATGCAACATTAAACCCTAACGCTTCAAAAAACTCGAATTATGGTCATTATTTGCTTTATCTTGAAAAAATGTTTTAAAAACGCCTTTTCTTAAAACCGTAACTATTTAATCTTGCAAAGTCTTAAATACCATTTCAAATAGAGAAAATAAAACTAGAAAAAATGAATTTGTATTTGCTTTTTTCGGAATTGCAAAATACCTATTGATTCGTTCCAAAGTTATGAAAGTTTAAAATTGAGCCACGAAAATGCACTAAAATATGCATGAATTCAAACAGCGAATGTTAGATATTTAACAGTGCATTTTTATTGCAAATTTAAACTTTCATAACTTTGGAACGAATCAACATTTTTCAATCTCAAAAAAGCAAATGAAAGGTCGGTTTCACTAGTTTTATTTTCTCTTCTTGATTGAAATAGTTTTTAAGATTTTAGAGTAAATGGTTACTGTTTTAAGAAGAGGCTTTTTAAAAGATTTTTTTCAAAATAAAGCAAATAATGTCCATAACTTGAATTTTTTGGAGCGTTAGGGTCTAATATTGTAGCTTTCTTCATGTTTCTACGTCCAAAAACATATCCTAAAGTTTGAGCCGAATACGTGATCCGGGTCCCTGACACTCTCCTGGTTAGTGATTTAATATTAATTTATACCTATAAGAAGAAGTATTTGAGTGCATTTAATAGACTACCAAAATACAGACATAAAACATAAACTAGAAATCGTTTGTAACTCTATCTACCAATTACTTAGCGAAACGATTATTCTTTCACTTGATTCTACCTCTCACTCATCATCAACTGTTTTTATTCTTTCCAGTTTTGCTAGCTTCAATATATCTAAGAAAACCTCCTTATAACTTAGAACATTTTTTCTAGTAAATAATAGAAAATAGGGAAGAACCGATTCATTGGCGCTTGAAAGGTCTGTCCATTTTTAGAGCGATTTAGTAAATCACTAATAAAATCAACTCCCGCCAGATAAGTACACGAACTTTTAATGGATATAATATGAAGAATTCTAAGAAAAATGTTAATATTAATTTTGTCTATATGCTCATACAGGTATTTAAAGAAAAGATTTTACAAAGAAAATCGTAAAAATTTATAAAAACTTTATCTTTGTGATTATTTATCAAGCCTAACAGCAGAGAAAATAAAGTTAAAAGATTATTGTTAAAAGTCGTTCTTTTATTCAAGCGTCTTTTTATACCCACATCGAATCTCTGTCAAATGAGTAAAAAAAATGGTAGTTTGCATACTACATCGATTATCAAAATACTATTCCCGTGTAAAAAAAGTCTGGGCGAAGTCTTGCAGAAGTCTGGCTTGAAAAGTCTGGCCAAAGTCTTGCATGTCGGACGATCCTAGACTTTTTGCCAGACTTTTTATATTTTCTATTAAAGTCTTGGAAAAAATCCCCAGACTTTATCCAATACTTTTCACTAGACTTAGCATACCGCATAAAAAGTCTGGGAAAAAATGCCCAGACTTCATCCAAGCCTTTTTACCAGACTTAGCATACAGCGTCAAAAAGTCTTGGAAAAGTGCCCAGACTTTTCGCCATACTTTACCCCAGACTTTTCGCCAGACTTTATGGTCCGTGCATGGAGGTTATACACGCCCGGCACCTCCTACATGAAATCGATGCTCACACTCTTCCGCTGCAATCTCATGGTCACTGCTGTCATCATCGTCGTTGTCGCTGTCATCTGCAGATCTAATAATTTTTGGAGACACAAAGAGTCGGGCTTTGTAAAACGGCAACCTACAAATCGAATTTCTCACAAAGCATCTCTACTACAAAGCAAGTAAATATTTTATAGAGAATTTTAACTTATCTGATGTTATCTCGGTGCTGTCCATTACAGTTCCTCGTAAAAAATAGTTGCCATTACTCGGGATTCCGGACAAATTTTGTAATCTAAACGTGTATAGCAAGATAAAAATATTTTGAAGTTCAAACAACATGAATTGAACGAAAATCGTGTGAACAATGTGAACATAGAATATTTTACAACTAGTTTCAAGTTATTTATGGACCTCAAAATATTTTCAGCTCGCTACATATTTTTGCTATTCAGTTCTTCTCTATATGTATGTGTCTAGAGAAGGTGCGAAGATTTTCCACGAGAAACTGTAATGGACAACACCTATAGATAATAATCAGATAAGTTCCAATGTTCTATAAAATATTTACTTGCACTGTAGAAGAGATGCTTTGTGAGGACTTCTATTTGTAAGTTGGAGTTTTACAAAGCCTGACTCTTTGTGTCTCCAAAAATTATTAGATCTGCAGATGACAGCGACAATGACGATGATAACAGCAGTGACCATGAAGGGATTGCAGCGGAAGAGTGTGAGCATCGATTTCATGTAGGAGGTGCCAGGAGTGTATAACCTCCATGCGCGGACCATAAAGTCTGGCAAAAAGTCTGGGGTAAAGTCTGGCGAAAAGTCTGGGTACTTTTCCAAGACTTTTTGGCGCTGTATGCTAAGTCTGGTAAAAAGTCTTGGATGAAGTCTGGGCATTTTTTCCCAGACTTTTTATGCGGTATGCTAAGTCTAGTGAAAAGTCTTGCATAAAGTCTGGGGATTCTTTCCAAGACTTTTAATAGAAAATATAAAAAGTCTGGAAAAAAGTCTACACTGAGAAAATATTTTGATTGACTCAATTAAACCAGTATTTGAATACGGATAATTCAATCATTTTATTGAAACAAAAATATTAAGATTGAATCGAGTGCATATTTCATTGAATTAATTGAATCAGATATTGAATCAATAAAATATTCATTTGATTCAATCTTAATATTTTTGTTTCAATAAAATGATTGAATTGTCCGTATTCAAATAATGGTTTAATTGAGTCAATCAAAATTTTTTTCTCAGTGTCGGATCGTCCGACATGCAAGACTTTGGCCAGACTTCTGCAAGACTTCGCCCAGACTTTTTTTTTTACACGGGTTATAACGAACAAAAAAAACAACATATTCCGGCCAAATTAACTTGCGCGCGAGTTTATCAAAGCCTTACACAGTGGCGCCCAGTTTCCTGCGCAGGCTCTCACCACTGTAACCGCCTCTATACAAGCAGCGAGATTACAAAAGAGCGATTACGAATAAAAATCGATCGCCAGCGGCGCAGCGGCCCGTGCCACGATGCTCTAATAAGCTGACGACGGGGTTACGTAACTATCACGGCATCCCGACGCCCTGTTTTTCATCCCGCGAAATATATATTCAGCGCGCGAAAATTTCTCGACCTCGCGCGCTGCACACGCACTCCTACGTCTTCCATATGCGAGCGCAGGATGTAATAAGCGTGCGGGCATGTAAATGCGACGAGAGAACCTTAGGGTGCTTCTTCTTCACCGAGGTGTTTACGCCGCGGGTAGATATTATTATCCAGCCAAGAGTGAGAGAGAGAGAGAGAGAGAGAGAGAGAGAGAGAGAGAAAGAGAGAGAGAGAGAGAGAGAGAGAGAGAGAGAGAGAGAGAGAGAGAGAGAGAGAGAGAGAGAGAGAGAGAGAGAGAGAGAGAGAGAGAGAGAGAGAGAGAGAGAGAGAGAGAGAGAGAGAGAGAGAGAGAGAGAGAGAGAGAGAGAGAGAGAGAGAGAGAGAGAGAGAGAGAGAGAGAGAGAGAGAGAGAGAGAGAGAGAGTAACGCGGCTCTGCATTACCCTGTACGCGCGCACGAGCTATTTTAATGACCCGCAATCCCCGCGCACAATGGGCCGCGCGCGTGCGATTTCTCACGGGACGAAAAATGCGCGTGCGTGGTTTCCCGCGGATGCGTGCCGGGGCGGACTTGTATGCGGCTGTGTGTGTGTGTGTGTGTGTGTGTGTGTGTATGCAGGAAAGAAAAAGACGCTTTATTAGCAGTGCACACGATTGAAGAGGCCGCTGCTGATGCACACACCGTGGTTGGGAAAAAGGTTGCCGTCTTCCGGGCCGGGCGTTTAATTATTATCGCACCTTTTTTTTTCATTTCGTAAATTGGATCGAAATGATGAATTAACCGCCAATTCGGTGAGACGCGCGCGTTATTAGCCTTCTTTTCCGCGCTCGGGAATTCCGAGATCTCTATCTTTTGCATGCGGTTTTGTTATACTTATGGCGTGTAATGAGGCGGACGAGATTAATAGAAGTGTTAGCGTTTGTTCGAATTGTCGGGATAGGTTTGTGATATTAATATCGTTATAATTTCCTGACAAATTTTGTCGTATAGTGTAACAATAATTTTTTTCTTATGTATAAATCTGGGTAAATAAAATATCCATTCACAAGCAAAAAAAAAGTTTTTAAGATGTTTATAGCCGTGATATATTAAGCTTTAACGCAATAATTGTTTATCTTAAGAATAGATAAAAATATGAAAAAAAAATTTGTGAATAATTTGCAAATCGAAATTGAGCATCAAAGTTAATTTGTAATGTCTCTATTCCTTCATTTACGATGCAGGTAAATATGAAAGGTGAGAACTTAAGTAAGAAGAGGGAGGCCGATGAAATGTTTTGAATTTAGGACTGTAATTTAGAGGTAACGGATAAAGACGTTTCAAGGTACAAAACCTGCTTTACGCTCGCCTTCTTCAGGAATTTACATTTTTATTAAAGCATTAACCTTTTTGGAATACTTGCATAAACTTACGGTAATTATCTTAGAAATATCAAAATCGATTGAAGAAAATCGTAAATTGACAATTTTTGGAAAAAAATTTAACTGTCCTTATAAATTTAACTTTTTTTTTAAATTAAAATAAAAGAATTATAAGCGGTAAACATAATACGCCAACGGTAAAATAATTTTTTACAATTGATTAAAGTTATATTAAACAATGGAAATTTCATCTAACCTTTTGTCATAAAGTTATTTTATTCTATAAAACACTAAATCTACACACAAAATTAATATTAATTAGTACAATCATGAAGCAAAATAACTTTTTTTTTTCATTCGCTACACTCCAAGGTTACGAACTTCGGACTCATTTTCAATTTGAGTAAATCTTATAATCATAAAAGTATATAAAAGAATGCAAAATATATGCAACAATTTATATATGAAGTACACATAATATACTTTGCCGTCTCAATTACAATAGTAAGGCTGTTGTTTGTTTGGTTAATTTTATACTACTTGACTTTAATTTACGAAAGTTCATTTTTTCCAAGTAGTTACTGTACTACTTAAATACATTTGTTCAAAGCTTAAATCAACACGACACGCTACCGTTTCACAGCACATACCTTTACAACATCATATAAAAATCCACGCACTGTACTTTTGAAATAACAATAATCTCGCGATAGCCATTATAAAAAACTTTAGATTACTTCACTAAAAAACCTGGCACACACGACGAACGGACGATGTCCGGTCATAAAGTCACCTTAACGACAACAGCGCCCAAAACATAACGAGTATAATCGCGACGATCGGAACACGTGGTACACGCGCACATATATGTATACTTAATATTATTTATACTTCGCGATCGGAAGCGCGGGCGCAGCATAGAGTCTCGTCGTCGAAGCGCTCGCGCGCATCGGCCGCGCTCGGGAAAGCAATCGCGCAAGACTGCAGTATATGTCGAAGGTGTCGAGGCGCCGTGCAGCGGATAACCATTTCCCTGGAAACGGGAATTTTTCCGTGCCGCTGGACCGGAGGATTTACATGATTAATATGTATATCTGAATCGGCGCGCGCGCGAGCTTTACGATTTTTTTTTGTGCGGACAAACGAGAGGAAAGAGAGAGATGCAACCGGTTTTAACGGACTTTTATATCGGAATCTCGGATGCTGCTGCTGCTGCTCGTACGCGGCCCTTTTTTCTCTTTGTCGTTCGTTTTTCGAAAGTGTCCCGTTTGCTCTTACGAGCCGCTTCTTAACTGGATCACAGAGACCTGTGGTGTGGCGCCCTGATGCATTCACGAGTTATTTCAGAGAGGGAGAGAGAGAGAGAGAGAGAGGATTTTTTTTTTATTTCGTGGAAGCTTTTTTCGGCCCAAATAATGGAGAGCGATTTTTTTTTATTTATATAATGCAGGCGTGCGCGGTGAAGTAAGATGTCGTGTTACGACATGGAAGCTGTCTGAGCTCGTTGGAAAAATAGAATTTGTATTAACTATTGTAAGATTGTTTAAAACAACAATTGGCAGAGAATATTTTAGTCCGAAATTGTTTTTATAATAAGTATCTTTAGCTTCAACTGTATGTTCAATGTATTTTAAATTACTATTTCGTAAGGTAAATAATGAATTTATTATTGTTTAAATGTTCTTATCCGAATTAAAAAATTTTACTTTCGAATATTTTAAATAACGTTTGTAAAGTTTTTAATGTTTTTGACCTACTTATACATCGAATAAGTATCCGAAGTATCCAAGTAGTAAACCAGCATTTTTTTTCTCTCGTAAGTTCATAAAACAACTTTATGCCATAAACATATATATAATATTGAAAAGCTGAACTCTCAAACTAAAGCTTCTCAAACTGTTACCGCTCGTAAAGTTTCGAAATTTAAAGTTACATTTACACGTGCTCCAACTGCGTATATTCATAACTGAAAAGCACGAATTTGCGATGCAGCCTCGATGGACCGCAGCCGTCGGCAATTTGCGACTAACGCGCGCCCGGGGATCGACGTTGGAGTCGTGCATCAAGGCACCCGGAATTGGATTTTCTCGTCCACTCTCTACCTCTTCTCCCTCCCTCTCTTTTGCCCTATCTCCCTCTCCTCAACGACCAATCGCCAGGCTGTGGTCAATCTCAGGGGCATCACCGTTAATGGACGTGGGAATTCGCGAAACCTGGCGAACGCGCGATTATCCGTGAATTGTTGGCCACCTCGAGTTTCCCTCATTTTCTCCGCTCCAAGTGTTCGCAAACGCAAATTGAAAAATTAATAAGCTCGGTTATTCGTAATTAACTTGTTGATTTAGTAATGATTTCATTTATGTTACAACGAGTTTTGGTAGATTATAAGCAAAAGTTTTTAGTGCAAAGATTAAAGGAACAAATTAAACAAACAGTGTGTTTCTATGAAGCTAAAAGTTACTGCGGCTCGATAAAACATCGTTTACGGAGTACAAAAATTTTAATTAGGAAGAATTTTCAGATAAACTATAGATTGAGGTCAGAAAAAAAGATTGTCAAAGAAAAAAATTGCTATATAAGGAAGTGCCTCTGTATTTAAAAACGTTGCTGTGCATATCTTTGTAAAGATATAACTAATTATATTTTGGTACACTGCAAATGAAATTTCTTAAAGTATGTATGACTAAAAAATGCAATTTTGTACAAGGAATTATATTATTTCTTCATGCCTTTTATTTACAGTCAATGAGATAAATTACAATATTTCTTATTCAAATATTGGGATTTTCCATCAATGTATAGATTTAACGTTTATAAAATGGAAAATACTGTAGGAAATTGTTCATTTAAATAATCCAATCCAATAAACACTAAAAATCTTTTCTGCATGTGTTGAAAGTTAACTTTTTTTTTAGAAAACGTTAAGAGGTTTATAAAAATGTGAATGTGAGCATATAAGCGGCTTAACATCTATGTGGCGGTGTAAACGAAAATAAATATGACATAGCGCGAATCAATATAACTCTTAATCATCAATGCATATAAATATTCACTCCCACATTGGTATTTTAAATTATCCAATCATTAGGTATTTACAAAGAGCTCTAATTAATTGTCCTTAATATGCCTTATATCAATGCACAAATTAAATTATAAATTATGAAATGAATAAAATACTTTGTTTTGCAATTTCAAAAAAATTTGACAGCCAAGTATTGTCCATTAAATGGCCAATATAAATATTTTACATTTAGATTTCATCAAACTTGTTTCAATGAAAAATGAAGAAATATTTTGCGTTCTAATAAAACTAATATAAAGAAAATATAGTAAAATATAATTTTATTCGACTGAATTCCGGCTTACTCTAGCATTAGTACACGATTGGCTTTGTGCAACTAATTAAGACCTAATCGAATTTAACCGGTTATCTTAAGAACAGGAACTATTAGATTCAAACTGTATACCTTCTAAAAGCTTACACCATAATTCTCTTAAGGAAAATTACTTTATCATACTTTACCTGATAAAAATACCAATAAGCTTTTAATTAATGTAATTCAATCATTTTAGTTGGCAACCGCACCCAAATTTAGATCTAAACTTAAATAGTTAGTATATTTACAATCCATGCAATCTCGAGCATTATCTTATGTTCTATACACATCCAGTTTGAATATTTTATTACGTGCAAATATACTACATACGCGATAGCCATAATAAATAGACCGCAACTTAAACAGTATATAAGCTGCGAAAGCTATGCCATATATGACGATCTAAATAACTTATACTTTAGACAACAATAAACGCATGCATTAAGCAAAATTAATGGAGCGCAAGTAGTCAGCAGTGCACCCATCCATTTTATCGTGGCAAACCGCGTCATAAAGACGCGCATAATTAAAACACTTTGTGTTAATTAATGAGAGGCGACGCACGCGGCGGGTACTTAATTTCGCCACTTGAGCATCGCGCGCCTACATGCTCTCTTCTCCGTAATACAGACATCTGTACATACACGTGTCTGTAGCGTGCTGGTCTGCGACACATAGTATAGCCAGAAACGCCCACAAAATGCATGAGATATGCAAGAAAGCGGAGATCCGAATGAAATTATCATGTATATAGAAAACGCGTAACTTCCTCAAACTTAATTTATTGATCCCTTTAATTAATTTTTACTTCTAATATTTAAATTTTAATACTTTATCTTGTACGGTTAGACTATCTATGAGAGGGTCATGGGTCCGGATTCAGCTTAAACTGTGCGTTATATCTTTTTTAGTAATGAACCGATTTTTTTGGGCAACGAACTTGATCTGAAGATATATAAAAGCTACATCTGTGCTAAATTTCAGGACGATTGGATAGTTTTTGCTCTAGTTATCGTGCGACAACGAAAACGCAAATTTTTTCTAAAATAATTCTTTTCTAAAAAACAAATGAAGATCATCTCTTGAAATTTTAACCAAATATAGTCTTTTATAAGTTTAATAAGTGGTTAAAATTTTAAGTCGATAAATCAAGTAATCTCTGAGAAAATGTGAGTCAAAAATTAAAAAAAAAAATTTTTAACCTCAAATATCTTTTTTCGTAATGGACCGATTTTTTTGGGCAACGAACTCGATCTGAAGGTATATAAAAGCTACATCTGTGCCAAATTTCAGGACGATTGGATAATTTTTTTCTCTAGTTATCGTGCGACAACGAAAACGCAAATTTTTTCTAAAATAATTTTTTTCTAAAAAACAAATGAAGATAATGTCTTGAAATTTTAACCACATATAGTCTTCAATTAGTGTAATAAGTGGTTAAAATTTCAAGTCGATAAATAAAATATTTTTTGAGAAATTAATTTATGAAATATAAAAAAGTTTTCCTTAATAACAAATGACAAAGTGAAGATATTTTAAATTTTAAAAAAGGAAAATATAGGTAATTTAAATACCTTTCAAGAAAAGTTTATTATATTATGTAATAATGACTATAAGATATGAAAAAATCAAAAAACTAAAACTTCAAAATCGTTTTTTGGTTATAAAACAAAAGAAAATTAATAAAAACTCAAATCCATCAGGGTACCTTTCTTTTCCCGCGAGACAAAGAGAATAAGCTTTACCCGACGAAAATCGGTCGATTCGTTTCGGAGATATGAAGAGTTCAAATAACACACACACACACACACACACACACACACACACACACACACACACACACACACACACACACACACACACACACACACACACACACACACACACACACACACACACACACACATACACCCACGAAAACAAAAATGATCAAAATCAACTAATATACACATATATCGCCTTAAAACATCTTTTTGAACATTTTTTTTTTCGAAAATTTTTTTCACCGTTACAAAGCTTCCTCTATGAGGAAACAAAAAAAGAAAAAATGATAAGACACAACGTGTGCACTCACCGGTGACAATGGCGTACTGCGGCTGGAGGAGGTCCGCGACGTCTCGGACGGCCAGGTCCCCGTTCTCGATCTCGCCAGTCATACTCTCGACATCCTCTGCAACACACCGAACGTAAATTGATGTAAATGAGCCTCGCAAATCAAATTTGACGTAAAATACGGACAGCGGCGAGTAGCGAGCGAGCGATCCGCGATCGATAGGTCGACGGCGGGTCTCTTAATGGAATTATATATGTAGGCATGTACGTACACATACATGGCCTATACTACGGCCAATGCATTTGCGGCGCTCGCTCGCTCGCGTTACAGCTTTTATCTACTTTTGTGTATGTGTGGGGTATATACCGGGTATAGAATCTTTTTTCTTTGCTGTGCGCGGGTGTTGGCGCTTTTACGTGTAATTTCGCGGTGAGCACGTAGGTGCTCTGTGTGTGCCGTGCACGAGGCCTTTTAAATCTGAAACCGCGCGCACTGACGTGCCAATATGCGGCGCTACATAGACTGCGGGGAAACATTGTGTGTTGTAAATACCTATATAACTATAGGTGCTACTGTGCCTACTGCCTTCTATGTTTGTATTCTTTTGTAGGTCTTCAGGTGAGATAATTCGATTTTTAACGGATTTTTTTTCTTATAACACGTTGCGGGTAGTGGAGTAATCGTTATAACTTAATTATTACGAGAAATGGATTTTTTCACGTGACTAATTAGCAGTTAAGAATCATTTTTTAAAGAAATACGTATTATAGTCATTTGACTTGATATGAAGTGTCATAACTTCAGGTTTTACCTTCAAAGTTTTACAAATAAGAAGAAGAAATAGTCTCTATTTAATTAAATAGAAATATTTATAACATTTTACTGTATTCTAAAATAAAATTACGAAAGCAATGTTTACCCACAGTTTAAAAACACTTGTTGCAATCTGCAAATAACGGTTAGGAACCATATATAAACACTTAATACGTATTATAAATTATAATGGAGCATGGCTTGTTGATACTTTACACTAACATCAAAGTAGTTTAGAAATATTTATAGTCTTTTGGAAATGCAAACGTAACTGATTAAACAAGTTATTATTTATGTACGCTTTGTAAAATGTAGTCGTCGTGAGCGTAAACCGTAAAATTGCAAAAAACCACAGAAGGTATTTGAAAATTACAAGTTTGATAATGAATAACAATCTCAAGGTGCGGTTCAACTGTTTTGGAAAGGTAGCAATTGTTTCATTGCATTCCTAATGCACTGTTAAAGTTTTAATACCAGGCTAGTGAGTCTAGGCTACTGGTCGCCGCGTACTAACAGTTTTCCGTAAGTAAAAAGTTTCACCCAACTCAGACTGTCTAGAAACCAAACAAAATCTTACAGCGTATAATTATTTCTCAGTAATAACTATTTTGATTTAAAAAAATTCATGAATTACAAGCATTAGCAAATTACTCTACTAATTTTCAAATTTACTTATACAATATACTGATTCTCATATATGCGTAACTCAGATAACTAATAACTTTGGGGTATTATCTTTATGCAACGTCTTATTATCATTTACTATAGGCAATGCTAATTTTTCAAGCACATACAAAAATACACAGCACACAAATAAAATTTACGTAAGAACAAATTTACCACTCGATAATTCGCTTACTTATAAAGTCGAAACGAACCGTCCACCAGTTATATTATACTGTTCTAATAAAAATTTTACCAGCTTCCCACGTTCTCATATTTAAGGCGCTAGGTGTTTTAAATTTCATAGACCTCCGCGCAATGTAATAAAACGAGGATCGTAAGATTCTTACTTATATTACTTGAAAAGTATTTCACCATCTTAAGAATGTCACGAGCACTCTTTCAAATATTTTTTTTTATCACAAAACACGGCATATTACATTGCAGTCACTATATAGATCATCACACTTTATAATCAAAATACTTAATCATTAAGAAAAACCACTATACATAAGACAGTATATTACGTATTTTCATGTAACAGTTTTCAACTTAAGCCAACCCGATTAAACTTCCATCACTGTCGGGCGCGATGCTCTCAAGCGAAAAATGACGTTAAAACCAGTCAATTTCACGATCGCGAGATGTCATGCTCGCGTGCGCAATTTATTCGCCAACAGCCCGGGGCGAGCGCCGCGCGGCATTACATTACGCGCAGAAGCGAGGATGAGACGTGCACGCGAGTTAATAAGTATATACAGGATATATACGCGAGTCGCGAATGTGTACATACAGGATACACATGCAGCAGCAATGCGTAGGACTGCATCGGAGCGTCGGCGGGCCACTGGCGCGCGCGCGCGCATGAACCGTGCATCACCGGTTGCTCGAGCTCGCCTGACCTTGCGCCCCTCTCTCTAGCTTTTTCGCTCAGCTGTGCGCCGCCGACGCGCAGTTTTCTGCATTACCTCGGCTATGTTCCTATAGGTACACGTGTGTAAATGTGTAAGTATCTATCGCAGTGGATTCTGTAACTGTAAAGCTGCAGGAGAGCCTCTCCGAGCGCGTAAAAGTCGCGGACTGAATTCAGCAAGCGTTAGGTATATATATAATGCTCGCGGATGCGCCGGAGAGTGAAGGAGTGCGCGTAGTAAGTATGTATACTTATTATACTTTAACGCCGTCTGGCTGTGGGTGAAATAATTGCGCGCATCAGCGATCTTTCTTCTTTTAGCTGGATCTGCTTTCGGTTTCGGGTGCGTTGGAGCTTTTGCACGAATGATCGGTATTCGCGGTGATATTTTTGGATTTAAGACAGAGATAAATTACGGAGTAATGGTTACTTAATGATTGAGATCGAAAATTATGTGATAAGTATGTAAGCGGGACTTGAATTTTAATTCAAATTTATGTGGTTCTTGACAAAATTTATTCTCAAGAGTGTTTCCAAATTATCTGCTTTATTATTGTGACGTTTTTAACGTATCTGCTAAATACCTATATAATTTAGATAAATATCTTAAATGAAGGAAGTGTAATGAATTTTAATGTTTAATTATAGTTTACCCTGTATATATAAGTACGTAATAAATATTAAACTTCAGTATTAAAATAATAAATGCTTATTAAAATAAAAATCAAATAGATCCTGATTATAGTTATTAATTTCGTTTCATGCAGTACTTGTTAATATATTTTAAAATTAATACAAATCGCTAAAAACTTTCGAAGATTCTTCAATTGTTTTTCGGAACGGCATAAAAAATGTTTGTTTTTTTCTTTAATTTATAAAGTTTATAATAAAGTTCAGATTTTTAACTTTGATAAAATGTGTAATGATATACAAAAATATTTCGCATGAAATGGAACTTGCGGAAGGTGAATGTAAAAAATAATAATAAAATGCAAAAAAATATCGACTTTGAACCAAAACTGTATTTATCACAATGGCGATCGATCTGTTTTTCGTAAAAAGTTGTGCAAAGACTCGTAATTAATGTTAAATCAACAACTTAGTTTTTCAAATTAAGGACGTTCTCCGACTCAAATTCATTAATATCGCGAAAATTGTGATTTAAAAATATTATTTACAATGAAAACCCTTCATGAGTCTCTATACATTACTCCAAAAATAAAAAAAAATGTCAGTGTAAGATAAAAGGTGTCAATATGATATTTAAATAAATAGCACTTACATAGGGTGACTATATATAGATATACAAATAACATGGGAGTTTTTGTTTACGTTGCTATATCTTTGAAATTAATATCGCTTGCTATATTGAAAATTATACCATATTATTCCTCTCGATTTCTAGTTTTATGGCTTACGGTTGAAAAAGAAACACAAAGAAAACTTTTTTTATAGTAAATTAAAATGCAATTTTAAAACTAGCTTAGATAGGGATCCCGTGTTAACACAAAAACTTTGAAGTTAAATATTTCTATTTTCTATTCTACTCTCCAAGTTTCAGGAAAATCACAAGAAAATCGTTTTCTCGGAGAACGTCCTTAATTGTATTCGGAGTAACTATATGTATACAATCAATAATGATAAATTTATATTAACTCTATTTTCTAAAATCCAATAAGTATTTAAAATTAATATTTACCCGGATGGTCGGAATGAATAAAAAAAACAGATTACCTTTTCTTTTTCTTTATTATTTCGTACAAATCAGTAACAAACTTTTTACAAATAACTATTAAATATCAAATCACATTAATTGATCAACGATTTCTTAGTTTAATAAGATTAACTTATTAAAATTAATACGTAGTGGTTATGTACATGTATATAAAATGTAGCAAATGAAAAGCACAATGATTTAGAAATTAGATCTTTCAGATTCTATAATAAAATTTCTTATGAAAGAAGTTAACACTACAACTTCGCATTCACATATTGATAAACAGCGCAATAAATTCTCGTTAACTAACATCACAGGTACATTCCAGAAATATTTCGTAGCTTATCTTAATACCGATTGTAACAGCAGGAGCTCTGGTCATGATTGCCGAAAAGACAACGGCGCGCACAGCCTATTCAAAGAACGCTAATGAGGCAATTAAATTCGCTCTCAAGGAGGTGCAGGAGATGCTGATGGTAATTTACAGGCTTAAGTATACGCGTCTGGAACTCAACGACAAACGCATGCGCTCATAAGACGACAACGGGAAGGACGGAGAAATTCTGACCTTTTCAAGAAAGGAGTCGCGCTGTGTTGGGCTCGTAAAAATTAATTTCGCTCGAGACGCGCGAGTTCAGCAACAGCGGCAGCCGCAAGGAGCTTCTCCTAATTTGCATAGTCTCGTCCGCAATTATGCGGCCTTTGCGGCACGACGTCCGCAATTATTCATCTCATTCTCTCGTGAATCAATTCTCCTGGCGCGCGCGTGGAAAGGACTTTCACCGGTCCATTGACGGATTAAATGCTAGTAATTTCGCACTTCCGAGTACGTGGACTCGCGCAAGTGTGATTTCTCTCTCGATGATGGCTTTCCCAGAAAGTGGCAAGTGAACATGGGGATGTTGCATTTCTTCTTCATTTCAATGTAGCTGGTTTATTTCCGATTTTTGCAGTCTTACTGGTTTGGCGATTGATAAGATGTTATTCACGGGTGTGATGTTCGCAATGGTCAGCGACTCGTCTGTCTTGTTTAGTATAATATTACTTTTGGTTACTTGGTAACTAACGCCATCGTTATTTGTCCAAATATACGTTTCAGTCTCGTTACCAGTCTCGTTTGTGAATATTACTGGAATCAGTTCTCCTTTCTCATTGACTATTTCTGTTGTTTGCAAAACGTCATCATATGTTTTTTCAGATTTTAAATTATTCTGGTTTTGAGAACTTGCAGCTCGAAGAACAAAGTCTAATCTAGGAAATTTCAATTGTGGAAACTGTACTTTTAAAAACGTTCTGAATGTTGAATAACCCATACATTTTACATTTGGATAAGAGTGTTGACAGTATTCTCTGTACAAATCATGTACAGTTTTTCTAGTAACATCAGCTGGTAAGTACAATGGAGAATTATTAGTAGCTTTAGATTTTTGCTTAATTTCTTGTTCTTTAATAAAATTCTTTAAAAAATTAGTGGCAATTTGATAAATATCCAAAGAAAAAGTATTATGAGGCACTTTTCCATAATTTCCATGAACTCTTGGAGTAACTCCATTAGTAATTAAATGTTTTCTTATCCTCTTTATTTGATAATATGTGCAGTTTTCTAAATAAAGAAAAGCATCGAGGCAAACTCTTCTTCCTTGATAAACATATTGGGCTCTCAGTCTTTGTCTTTCTGTATGCTTATTAGTTTCATAAGGATTGGTCAAGCAACTTCTTATTAAACCCATCAAATACATATCATGTTCTGCTTTTGTCAGATCAGCAATATTCAATCTATGCTTATACACTGCATCTGAATTCAAGCCTTTGAAACATTGATCATCTTGACATTCACAGCCACGATAAAAACGTTTCTGAACTTCTAGTGAATTTTCTTCTAATTTTGTTGGATCGTAAGTTCCATCAGATGTCTTATGCTTTTTTGGTATGAATTTATTTATTTTCTTTTTTATCAATAACTGCATTTTCTTTTTTGTTTTACTTCTTTCATCTTCTTGCTGTAAATATATAAACAATTAATGATTTAATACAGAATACTAAAAAATATAGTAATATACCTCAGGTTCTCTACTACTTTCTGGTTCAGTCTCATCGACTTCTGTTTCATTTTCAGATTTAAAGCTTTCATCAAAGCCCTTTGACTTCGAAGTCGCTGTCTCTTTATCCCCAATCAAACTCATGGCTGAGTGTGTACTTGGTCAACTTATTGATTCGGAAGCTTTAGCTCTCATTTTAGATGCTCCAAAACTTTAGAACTGCAAAACACAAAACTTTAAGCAAAATTCTAAAGGTCATTAGAAGATATAACTTTTTTGAATTGATGAAACACCCAAAAACGAATTTCACTAATAACACGCGAATTGAAAAAAATTATTTTAATTGATCATCACTTCGTTACTAAAACCAAAACATTGGCGGAGCTGCAGTCGCTTTTATGCACTTTACGTAAACACAGACTGTAAACAAGTCAAGCTTTACATTGTTTTCCTCAAAAAACACTTCTCGTCCGAACATAACCTCATCAACAGCCCACAAGCAATTCTCGGGAATAAATTTTATAACTAAAAATACGTTTCTCACATCAATAAAAGTCCCCGTGAAATGAATGGACGACATCAACAAATGCCAGAGAAGATGTCGATAAGGTCGAAACTCGTAGTCCACATCCGTGGCCAGTCGTCTTTCGCCTGTACGGCGCCTATCGTCTCGCGCGTGATTCCTGATGCCCCTTTTTACCTACCTCCTTGGATTCGCTTCGCACGTGCCAAAAGGAAGCTCCTCGGCGCCAGGGCGACGCCTACGTGACTCTTCTCTTTATTTATCGCGGAAATCCCGGCTGCGCCAGGAGAGAGAAAGCAAGAAACCGAACTGCTGATCGTGAATGTTCGCGCGCTCGCCTTCCGCACACTGCGCGGACGACGACATGGCGAGCAAAAGGCGAGATAAAGGGGAGTCTATTAGGCAGTCAGGGGCGTACGGAGATGACGAAGTGCCTCTGTGAGCTAGTGAAGTTTTCTTTTTTGTGAAATTCTTTTTCTTTTTGTAGGATATATCGTAACGAGCTTGCTGCTTTTTTTCACCTTTTTCTTTGTTGAAGGCAGATAAAAAAATGTGTTGATAGGAGAATAAAAAAGTTTTTGTAAACGATAAAAATCGAGTGTATACTTACGCAATTAGTAAAATTTAAAAAATGGTTTTCTGATATTATCACCGGAATGAGTTGTTACAATTTGTGTGGATACAACTGTGCACAAATTAAAATGCTATACATAACTGTGATATACATATATTCTGAGGTTGAGCATATAATTTATTTACATGATTCAAAAATTATATGGATCTAATATATAATATTTTTAATCAAGCTTGGACTATGGAATTGAACGATTTATATACTTACTAGAGTTCGACACGCGCGCTTCGCGCGCTGATTTTTTTTTTTTAAGTTACAAAAGAAACTAATTAATGAACGGTTTCTTTTTTATTTACAAGAGAAATGTTATTATTCAATTCATTATTTAAGGTTGTATGGACTATATGTAAAAAATAATGTCAGATCAATAAAGTTTCGTCAGTAGGTCAATAATATCATTATAAACGTCTCTGGCAAATTTGAATATGATTTGCGTGCTAGTTTTCGAGATATTGTAGTTTAAAATTAACGTGGGTTCTTATGGAGATTCTCTGAATATGGCTAGACTCGTCGTAGTTATTGAAAAAATTAAGTTGAAAAAATAGTGTTTAGTTCTTGTAAATTTGTGTATACGTAAAAGAAAACCTTTGTAATCGATTGCAATTGAATGAATTGCTTTTGCGAGCTAGTAGGGTCCGAAAGTCAATTAAAAATTCAAATTTCGCGCCATAATATAGCAGACAAAAAAATAAGTAATTTGCCTATAACAATTAGTAAAAATTTACAATTAGTAAAAAAAATATTACGGAAAACCAGGACTGCATTGCCCTCCGTTACATTATTATCTATCATTTTACAAAGTTTGCAGTTTCTATATAAATATTTCGCTGAATGGCATTTGAATTACTTGATTTTGAGACATTATTCAAATGCCATTCAGCGAAATATTTATATAGAAACTTCAAACTTTGTAAAATGATAGATATTATTAACGGAGGGTAATGCAGTCCTGATTTTCCGTAATATTGTTTTTACTATTTGTTATAGGCAAATTACTTATTTTTTCGTCTGCTATATTGTGGCGCGAAATTTGAATTTTTAATTGACTTTCGGACCCCCTTAAGACGATGCGAGGCCCCACAGTTACCGACTATTGCAGGGATTCGTTTTTCTCATTCAATTTTGAATTTTGACAAAAAATCTCTCTGACACGTTATAGATTTGATAGTCAACTATAACGTACCAGAGCGATATTTTCTTAAAATTTAAAATTGATTGAGAAAAACGGGTCCCTGCAATCGTCGGTAACGACTGGTACTCACATCAAAGTTATAGCATAAAAACTGTGTAGTAAGGCGTACAGTCATACTAAAAAGTGAAAGAAATGAACAATGCATGTTCTAAAACCGATGTAAAGTTTTCTTCATAGTTCTAAAAAACATTTTACATATTTGTTTACTCTTAGTACTGTAGAATATTAGTGTTTTCGACAAATTATACGACCAAAATATTTGTCTTAAATTTTTAAATGAGATCTTACGGCCAATACAACCTTAATGCACTTATTTTGAATTCATTTAAACATTATGACGTTTTTCATCAAGCTATGTTATAGTTTTATTGACTAAAAAATGTATGTATGAAGAAGTATTTGTTATTTTAATATATGATTTGTCTTTATCTTTTGAATTTAGTTCTAGTGATTCATTCCATTTCATAGTTTCCTGCTTTAACAAATTTAAAGGTTCATTCAATTCTATAGTATCAGAATGTCACTACAATGATAAAGATTAATCAAGTTTAATTTCATTTAAATAAGGTTTTTTCATGTTGTGATTTTGTTCAATAAGTAAAATTGCCACTAAGATAGATAAACAATAACATAATTATGAAAATATCTGTTTTCTGTGTTTAATAATGTTAAACATATAAAAAGGCAAAGTGAAGGTATAAAATTCAAGATGAATATTTTTATATTGAGAAAACCGGGTTTTTAATTTTAACTAAATAAAAAGATCCTTACACTAATCCGACCATCATCACTATAATAAAAAACCGCTCCCAATATACATTGGCACTTAGCTTCCTCAAACTAATGTATTTATTCCTCTTTTTAATTTTTTATATGACAATAATTAATTGTATTATACAAAAGTTTCTCTATCTGGCCGAATCCATCTCAAATCAGACAGCCCGCGTATGCCTATTTCACCTATCATGTTGAAATAAAAATATTTATGTTCTACTCGAAAAAATATTTTACACGTGTTTTTTTATTTTTTTGTTTCATCAAAATTTCATGCGTTCAGCGATACCGAAAAATTCCGAGAAAATTCTTTCATTGAGAAAAAAAATTTTCAATGTGATTTTCAGACTGCTATTGTTTCAGCAGTTTTTCAAGCTTTTAAACGTGTAACACATAATTTCACTCAGTTTTGAGCCCTCTTTAACGGCCTTAATGTCATTTTCAAAAAAAATAAAAAATCCACGAGCTATGCACTTTTTACTGAAAAATTCATTTTTTAGAGAAGTGCCTTTTTCTCGAAAACCCCATGTTTTTTTTGCACAATTTTTGTTGTCGTGATAGAGGACGGTAATGCCTAGCTAGACGTATTTGTGAGATTCGGTACTTTTTTCCTGGGATAGCGATCACTAATGAGATAACACACAAACAAATTTTTCACGCTTAACGCTTATATATAGTCAATGATATTAGAGTCAATGTAAAGGTATTTATCTTTGTGCGTATGTAATATACATGTACGTGCGCCTACTTATAGGAGTATATGTACTAGTACATTTGTCCGCTAGATGGATATGGTTTGACTTAACATTTACAAAGAAAAGTTCGGTTTCTGCTATATATCACACATCTCGTCTTATTTAAAACCATCATCTTTTGGAAAATTATTACATATTTACACCTTATCAACTCAACTACGATGTCTCAATATTACTCAACAGAGAGAATCAAATGTGCAGACTTTTTAGACAAACACAAACAAATTATTTACAAATCTAGTTCCGTACGTTTAAAACAACTTGAGAATCTTACTCATCCATTGAAGCACCTCTATCCTCATTTACCTTTGACACCTTCTACATATCTGTGTCAACATTGTTACAATCGTGCTTTAGAATTGGTGAGTAGTACTGACAATGAATTTATAACGGATAATGAAGTTACCGATAACGTAGTTGATAGAGATGAAGATTTTTTACCAAGTACTCCAGAACGCATTGAAGAATTTAATAATGAAATAAGTACATCTTTCTTAGGTTCTGTATCGCCTCTTAAAAGAAAAAATCTTATACATGAAAAATCAATTGAAAATTACGTAACAAAGAAGAAAAAAAAAATACTTTCAACATTGTCTAATACCCTTGATGTGAAGTTGAACAATGTTTATGACGTTTCTATAACAGCAAATGAATCAACTGTATGCCATTGTACAGAATGGATACAAAATCTTGGTCTAGCCTTGCAAAAGTGTTCTACGGTATCAGAAAAAATAAAAATTCTGACTTTGCTACCTTCATCCTTTACAAAACATGAAATTTTATCTTTATTTCCAGAAATAACAATGTATATGATCAACAAATCGAGAAATCTTGTTAAAGAAAAAGGAATTTATTCAGAACCAGATGCATATTCAGGCCATCCGATTGATGAAAACATGGAAAAAATTGTTATGGAATATTATTTAAATGATGATTTTAATTGTTCAAGACAAAGTCCTAATAAATGTGACGTTGTTACAATTAAAGTTAACAATAAAAAAAGAGAAAAAAGTTAAGCGTTTTCTTACTCGAAGTTTAAAAGAGACGTATAAAGTATTTAAAAATGATTATCCAGAATTGAGAATTGGAAAATCGAAATTTTATAGTTTGCGACCAAAGTATGTCTTACTTAGCCCCATCAAAGAAGTTTGTCTCTGTATCTATTGCGCAAATTATGATTTATTTCTTACGAGCTTAATTAATTTTAGAGGGAGTAACGTCACAGAGTTGGATGAAAGTCGGTCACAAATAATAAATGCAACAATGTGTTCTGAGCCATCTGATTTATGTTATTTACAAGAATGTAAACTATGTCCAGGGATTAAGGGAATTACGTTTCATGTTTTAAAACTGCAAGATGTAGAAGGCACAGAAGAAATTACATATGCTTTGTGGGATAATGGAAACCTGATTAAAAAGACACTATCAATTTCTGCTTTTAAAGATGAACTTTCGGTTTGGACCATGAGGGTTAGTACTCACATGTATGTAAAAAATATACAACGCAAAGCTATAAAAACAGAAAGAGAAAGTGCTAAAAAAGACTCACATCATTTAGTTCTTCAAATAGACTTCGCTGAAAACTGGGCTGTGATTCATAATAAAGCTGTTCAAGGAAATCATTGGGTTAATGATCAAATTTCTATTTTCACAGCAGTCTCTTATCAAGGGGATTCGACACAAAGTTTCGCAGTTATAAGTGATGATCGAAAACATGATTCAGCGTATGCTTTGCTAGCAGTACAAAAAATTATAAAATTCTTGAAAGAAAATTGTTGTGATTCAATTAAAAAATTACCATCGTATCAGACGGCGCTGCGAGTCACTTTAAAAATCGCTTCCAATTAGATGAACTAAAACGAGCACCGTGTGATATAAAATGGTTGTTCTCTGCTACTGGGCACGGCAAAGGAGCTGTAGATGGTGTGGGTGGACTTATAAAGCATTATGCTACTTCGCATAATCTTCGAGAGCCCCTTGAAGAAGCTATTCAAAACGCAAATGATTTTGCAATACATGTTCAAAAATATACTGATGCTATTAAAATAATACATTTACAAGATGCTGAAATAGAACAATTCAGAAAAGAAAAAATATTGATTGGCTTACAACTCCAAAGTATCCTGGAATTCAAAAAACTCATATATGGGTTAAAAAAACATGTGACGATAAAATACATTGTTTGACAGCAAAGACCGCTGATCGTCCGCTTACTGAATTAAGAACAATGAAGCAGAAAAACAAAGGTAGTAAAATAGGTATACAAATGAAAAAAAGGTATAAAAATAAAAAATCAAAAAGACGCAAATAACAAATAAATACATAGTTATGTGTACCTGTATATTACATACACACAAAGACAAATACCTTTACATTGACTCTAATATCATTGACTATATATAAGAATTAGGCGTGAAAAATTTGTTTGTGTGTTATCTCATTAGTGATCGCTATCCCAGGGAAAAAGTACCGAATCTCACAAATACGTCTAGCTAGGCATTATCGTCCTCTATCACGACAACAAAAATTGTGCAAAAAAAACATGGGGTTTTCGAGAAAAAGGCACTTCCCTAAAAAATGAATTTTTCAGTAAAAAGTGCATAGCTCGTGGATTTTTTATTTTTTTTGAAAATGACATTAAGGCCGTTAAAGAGGGCTCAAAACTGAGTGAAATTGTGTGTTACACGTTTAAAAGCTCGAAAAACTGCTGAAACAATAGCAGTCTGAAAATCACATTGAAAATTTTTTTTCTCAATGAAAGAATTTTCTCGGAATTTTTCGGCATCGCTGAACGCATGAAATTTTGATGAAACAAAAAAATAAAAAAACACGTGTAAAATATTTTTTCGAGTAGAACATAAATATTTTTATTTCAACATGATAGGTGAAATAGGCATACGCGGGCTGTCTGATTTGAGATGGATTCGGCCATCTATCAAATATTGTCTGAAAAACGCTATTCGAAAATATTTTTAAAAAACTTTCAACCTCAAATATCTTTGGTCGTGACAGTTCAATTTTTTTGCGCAATGAATAGTTTGGAGATATAAAAAATCTATATCCTCTATACCAAATTTTAGGACGATTAATTGGTTTTTATTCTTGTCATCGTGTATCAGTGAAAACGCGTTGTTTTTTTTTAAATAATTTTTTTCTCAAAAAAAATGAAGATAATCTCTTGAAATTTATACCAAATATTATTATTTTGAGTCGATAATCAAATATTTTTTGAAAAATTAATTTATGAATTATAAGAACATTTTCCATGACATACTAAAGATAATTTGAAAATTAAAAACAGAAAACGTAGGTAGTTTAAAGATTTTTTGGTTATAAAAAAAAAAAAGAAAATCGATAAAAAATTAAAACGGAGTATTTTTTCGGGACCAAGAGAATAAGCTTTGTCCGACGAAAATAGGTGAAATGGTTTTCGAGATATCGAGTATTTACATACACACACACCCACCCACCCACTCACCCACACACACATACACACACACACACACACGCATGCACGCACGCACGCAGGCACGCACACACACATACACACGCACACACATATACAGACACACACACACATATACAGACACACACACACATATACAGACACACACACACACACACACACACACGTAATGAATAAATATTTTTTTTTAAATAAAAATTTTTCATCGATTTATCAATTGATTATAAATTTTTCTCATATTTTCCCGCTCACAACACATGCGCTATCTCTATACCATTCCACCATAACTCTAAGGGTGTCTATAACTTTGCGCGTGCATATGCCCTTTCGTGTATAAGGTATACCTATATATAGTGCTCTCCTATAAGGTATACCTATATATAGTGCTCTCCTATAAGGTATACCTATATATAGCGCTCTCCTATATATAGGTATACCTTATACACGGCGAGCGCACACACGCGCGCTGCACGTTTGTAGAGACTCCCTAAGTCCCTATAGGGCATTTGCGCATGCGCCAAAAAATTCGAGATTTCGAGATATTCGAGATATTCGAGATATTCGAGATATTCGAGAAAAAATCAACATGGCGTCGCAACATGGCGTCGACCATGCCAAGGATGCATTTTTTATAGAGGGATAATATTTTAAAAAAAAAAACATAATTTTGCTAACTGAAATTTATCTCTTTATGCATAGAAAACGTAATTGAATTATGTCTTTTGCTGTTTCAATTTTCTCCAATTACTCCATTTTCATATCTTAAAACGAGTTAAGTGGAAATTGAAGAACAAAATTACTCTTTTTCCAGTAGACTGAATTTCTCAAATAGTATAATAAAATGAATTATTTTAATAACATTTATAAAATTATTTAAGAAGTCATTTTCGTTGTACTCTTAAGGACGTTCTCCGGCTCAACTTCATCAATATCGCAAAAATTGTGATCTAAAAATATTATTTATGATGGAAACCCTTCGTGAGTCTCTGTACACTACTCTAAAAATAATAAAAAATGACGGTGTAAGAAAAAAGGTGCCAATACAATATTTAAAATAAATACCACTTACACGGTGTGACTATATATAATAGATATAGAAATAACATGGTAGTTTTTCTTTATGTCGCTATGTCTCTGAAATTAATACCGTTTGCCATATTGAAAATTATACCATATTATTCCTCTCGATTTCTAGTTTTATATCCCACGATTGAAAAAAATCACAAAGAAAACTTTTTTTACAGTAAATTAAAATGTATTTTTCCAACGAGCTTAGATAGGGATCCCATGTTAACGCTGAAACTTTGAAGTCAAATATTTTTATTTTGAATACCACTTTGGACGCGGGGCTTTGAAGTATGTACTAAGGACTAAAAATCAAACATTTTCTGCAAGTTTCAGGTAAATCACAAGAAAATCGTTTTCTCGGAAAACGTCCTTACATGTAAAATAGTGACTTTTCACTATTATAAAAAAAACAGTGCTTCTATTTCCTTAAAACCAAATTGCAACGCAATGAAAAAAATCTATAAAATTCCAACTTATACTGATAAGCCACCTATATTGTCATACTTATCGTTTTTGCATATTTTTCAAATTTATTTGATTTTTAACGTAGGTATTCTTGATGCATTTTAAAACTATTCCACATGGTTTTCAATGCGTTCAATAAAATTGTGGCCAAAGCATATGTTTAAATTAAACAAAACTATTCAAATAAAATGTTTAATATTAATACGTACAATAAAGTATTGTTTTCAAACATAAACCTGTTTTTGATTAATGTTGTAATAAATTTTATCATTAAAACCCGTTACACATTCCTTTTCAAAGAATATAATGGCCCGTTTGAACAACCATAATATTTTTTATAAAAGTAGAATAAACCTTGTTACTTTTCCCGCAACAGCACATATCCATTAAACACTTATCAGCATTTTTCGCTCGACATTCACCCCTTTAATTATTACCACCTCCTGCGTGTAAACATCCGCGCGTACAACCGCGCGCTCATTCAAAATTAAAACGCACCAACGTCGCTCAACAACATTGCACTTCGCACGCCGTATCGAACGGCGGGTCGTTACTGCCACTTACACATCCTTAAAAAAGAAAAAAAAAATAACGGTCAGACTGAGGCAAAAAAAAATTGTAAGCACGCTTGCGGCTCGCTCTGTTCCTTGTCACGCGAAAGTATTGATTCGCACGCGGTAACCGCCGCACAAACTAGACGCCGCATGCACACGTATTCTCTATATACCTATCCAGACATAGGGAACCGGGCACACACCGACGAAAAAGCCTCGTTGCGGAAAGCGCGCCAAGGGAGAAAGCCCAGGAAGTGCATATTGCGGTGGGACACGATAGCACGTGCCTCTCTTATATACTCTCCCGCAAAGTTCCTCCGCCGTGTCGTCGCCCGACAGAGAAAGCGAGAGATAGACGCACTTCATCCGAATAATGCAATTCCGCCAGAAACGAACGGCTTTGTGCTCCAACGACGACGACGACGCCGACGACCATCGAGATTCGCCTTTTCGCATATTCATACACACGAGTAGCTGCCTTGCCTCGCTGCAGGTGCAGCATAGTGTGGCAAGCGCGCAGCACGTCGAAATGATAAGAGCGCGCGCGGTTCACGAAAGAGTCGCGGCGGCGGCGACGGATCATCCGAAAGCTGCGGAGCGCGCGCCCTCGGGCGCTTTTGTGCGGGACGCGCAGGGAGATACCTCGGGAATGTATAAAAGAGAGACGAGAGGGTATTTGTCGAACACTTTTCGAGCGTATTATGCGCGGCACTCGACTCTCGCATAATTTTGCGTTTGGAGGAAGTTCCTCTCGCGGCTATGCGGCCGCCCGGCTATGATGAGGACTACTAGCTCGTGGTCGAACTCGGTTTTATTCGCCGGTAGAATTTCAAATATCCAGTTTATGCAGTATTATATAATATGAAGCTCAATTATTAATGGAAATTAGTGTGGTTGAAGTAAGTCTTTTGAAAATTTCAAAATTATTGTGAATATCGCGAAAATGATAATGAAGTATTTTAACTATTTAATTGTAAAGACTGGCACTTTAGTATAGGATAACAGATCAATAAGATTATGGTCGATCATTAAGTTTAAGCAGGGATGGGTGCGGTCGGCAATTGGAATGAATGACCACTACAAATCTAGGTAACTATATGTAATATCAGCGATTGTATTACTTTTGTATTAGCGATTGTATTGTATTACAACAGAGTGAACGGAATGTTATTTAACTGTTTTCGGCGTTTACACCTACAAGAAATAAGATATAAACCACCGAAAATATAGATTCGCTCGTCGAAGAGCACGCAGCAAACTATGTTTTTCTGTGTGAAAAGTAGAGATCTGGCCAAACACTTTAATTCGGATGTTTCACATCATTATAGAGAAAGATGTGGATTTTAAAAGCAAAAGGTTGTGAGATCACTTTCTCGGTCCATATAGACTGCAGGTACAGACAAATCAAAAGTACATATGTATACCAAACTATTTATTTGTAATAGGATAGTGGATGAGATGTTAATACTTGGTTAAAAATTTTTGAAAAGATGAGAAAGTTCAAAATTACCTAATCTAAAGTTTAAATAGTATTAGTTTTATGACATAGTCATTGTCAAGAACTCTATATAAGTTGGACTAACTACTTTTTTTTAAACCCTATTCTTTTCTCTTTTTAAATCTTACGACTTACTAAACTTTTAAAATACTTCTATATAAAATCTTAATTAAATTCATCAAGTTGGTTAAATGTAGCCAATGGTAGGTTTTGGTATAGTTATAGAATTTGTAGCTAATGGCCGTACTACCAAGGTGTTTTTTTTTTTTATAAGTAACAGCAGTGACGAACGGATCACTTTCCGTAAAAGAATTTTGACAATACGTTTTAAATAACCTGAAGAGGGACGTAATAAAATGTCCGAAACGTTGTAATTAATTGTTTTACTTATAAAAAAAAACACCTTGGTAGTACGGCCATTAGCTACAAATTCTATATATATATATATATATATATATATATATATATATATATATATATATATATATATATATATATATATATATATATATATATATATATATATATATATATATATATATATATATATATATATATATATATATATATATATATATATATATATATATATATATATATATATATATATATATATATATATATATATATATATATATATATATATATATATATATATATATATATATATATATATATATATATATATATATATATATATATATATATATATATATATATATATATATATATATATATATATATATATATATATATATATATATATATATATATATATATATATATATATATATATATATTAAATTCATCAAATTATATAGTATAATATAGACTATTAAACATAATTTAAAAGTATATTTTTAAAAGAAACTGCGCGAAGAAATAAAACTATTGATTTTTCAAATTCAATATAATATAATATTAACCCTTTTAGGGGCACATTAAATTCTTTACTAAATAATTGAACTTAGAAAAAAATTAAACCTTGAAAAAAATTCTCCAAAAAATATATGTTGTTCCAGTAAGTCTACAGAACACATATAAGAAGATTTTGTATTAATATCTATGTTTTTGTGATTGCTGCTGAATTAAAATTAAAAAAACTAGAATTTTTCGTTAATCGATTGTTTATAACAATTCCGTACATAACTATTTAGATTAAGAAACATGTAAGTTATCCAAAACAACTACTTTGAAGTCTAAAAAACCAAAACGTCTATGTATTTAACGTCAAAAATAAAAAAAATTATTCAAAAACGACAGAAAAACAAGTGGCATTTTGAGAGTGCCACTGCCCCTGAAAGGGTTAAGCAGCTGATCACTACCATTACTTTTGATTAATATTAAAATAATATTCTTATTCTTATGTATATGATTCCTCTATGCTTATTCAAAACAAGCATTTTCTGTTTCGAGCTATCGACACGTCTCCATAGAATCGTATAAATAAGATCGAACTGAAATGTAATACATATTCTGTAATACGTATACTGAAATGTATACATTGACGAATCTATAACTTTAATATTTTTATTTGGAATTAGCACTTCATAGTGTTAGAATGGTTATGTGACGCATTGAAATTAATTTTACTTTATTTCAATAATTAATTAATAGTTTATTGCACTGCATATAATTGAATACCATTCAATTAAATGTTATTGTTGTATTTCAATCTTTTGCAAACCAAAGAATATTCTTCTATATGTAATGTACGTTTATATATAGAATTGATAGAATTTTATTATAGATACAAGCTGAAACAGTAACGTATGATGACAATACATCGTTAAATTATATTTTTTAATTCCAATACTCAATTGTATTTATAAAGAAAAATTTAGTATTGTACTTAAGGACGTTCTCTTGGTCGAAATAGCAGTTTTCGAATTTTTAACTTTTAAATGATGTTTAATTAATTTAATAATCCAAAAGTAAGTACATATAACAAATATACACTAGAAGGAACATAAAAAAAAATTTTAAAACGAATTCAGGCAATAGTTACCATGATATTGTTAAAATTAAAGACAAAAACTTCAATAAGTTACCTAATTTTTTTTGTTTCTTATCCAATCTTAACGAAATAAAGCTTATTTTGTTCGTTAAGAAATTTCAGAGGGAGTATCGATGGGAAAATTTATGATACTAGTTACCAATACAACGTAATATCAATTTGTTTATTAAAACTTGACTTACTTTTCTTAAACAAATTGATATTGCGCCGTACTGGTAACTCGTATCATAAATTTTCCCATCGATACTCCCCCTGAAATTTCTTAACGAACAAAATAAGCTTTATTTCGTTAAGATTGGATAAGAAAGAAAAAAAATTAGGTAACTTATTGAAGTTTTTGTCTTTAACTTTAACAATATCATAGTAACTATTGCCTGAATTCGTTTGAAAAAAATTGTTTTATGTTCCCTCTAATGTATATTTGTTATATGTACTTATTACCGGATTATTAAATTAATTAAATATTATTTGAAAGTTAAAAATTCGAAAACTGCTGTTTCAACCAAAAGAACGTCCTTAAGATGTTGTAGAATTTCCAAAACTAGTTTTTGAATATTCAAAGGTTAAAGAATCTTAATGAGTGTAGCTGGCTGTTGTTCCGGTAAGAGAAAAAGTTCATTATGCGTTTCTGTGCGATAATTCGCAGTCATGCTTACTTCAAATACCTTTGTTATTGTTATCGCATAAGTCGCCTACATAGGTAGACCTACATAGGTATGCTATCAGTAGTGATAAGAAAGGTAATTAATGACAACTAATATTAGAACAATGTGCAGTTTTTTGTAATAAATAAAAACATACTTTTATTTTTAAACATATAAATAAAGTGAAAAATTTCCTTTCTCACCTCTACAAGACAATTTTATTCGACGATTTCTTTAATTCTTTCTAATAATTTTATTATCCTTTTGAGAAGAATTTACTATTCCTTACAATCAAGTAAATGGATTTCGTAATGATGTTGAATTAAAGTATTCGATATATTCAGGAAGCAAGCGCAACAATCAAGAGATAACAATTAATCTTTCCTGATGGATGTCAGTGGGAAATTTCACGATACAGCGAACCTCATTGTCTCACAAGTCATCAAGATTTTATCGTTATTGAGTCGCTGGTTCATTTCCAGACAAAAGAAAATGACCGACCGCCGCCAAGAGGCGACGAAAAAAGGGCAAATTATCAGACCGAAAAGCGTTTATATCTATCCCAGATGAAACTTGACCCTCTTCGCCCCCCTTATACTCCAGCACTCGCGATACAAAGTGCGCAGTATAACGATTTTCCGCACTCTGCAAAAACGAAATCTTCTCCGAATCACAGCTCCTCGCGTTATATATTCAGCTCGCGGGGGCTCAGCTCTTACGGGATTATTAATAATTTTGAATCTCGAGACAAAGTACGCGTCAAGCTCAGCTTGCGCCGTGTGTATATATTGTGCGCGCACGTAGCCGGTCAACAAGTGCGCGCCCGCGCAAGGACAAAAGCTTCGTGTGCGTGTGTGTCTGTGCACGTTGCTCTGTGCGAGTTCATTCTCTGCGATGAACAATCAATCCTTTCGCGTTGCCTGTGTCTGAATAGCTGATTGTGTGGAGATTTTTTTATTTGGGAATACGTCGGGAACAAAGCTCTGAATGTTCGTCAAGAGCGAGTTACGTGTTGGTTTTAACAAATTTTCAATTTAAACGCAAAATGTCAAATGTATAGTTTTATAGCATTTTATTCACTTGTTATAAAAGGTAGCTTTACCTATGTTTGATAATTATGGTATAGGAACTATGATATTTGTTTAGATGAAGAGAATGAAAGTTATACGTAATATCTTATCCTTTTTAGAGGCACATGTCGTCGCATGGTACGAAGAAAAGCCAACTTTGAAGAGCCAGACGAAGAAAAGCCAGTTTCGCGAGAAAAAAGCCAAAAATGTGCCCATTCTTTGGCTTTTTTCGCGCGAAACTGGCTTTTCTTCGTCTGGCTCTTCAAAGTTGGCTTTTCTTCGTACCGCGCGACGATGTAACGTTTTTAGTGTATATCATTTGGCATACGAATTGAGTCCAACGTAGTTAAACAAGTGGAAGTTGCTAGAAAATAAATTCAGTGATAGATCGATTCACTCAATAACAATTTAATGTACTTTGTCGGTATAATCAATTAAAATCAGCCGAGTTCTATTCTTCATTTTACTCATTGGTATTAGTTTTGTAATTTGGCATAAAAATTTGTTTCATTATTGCTTTATAAACTTTTTGCATCCGTAAAAAAAGTAAAATTAATACAGAATAAATGAAATGCCTTTTATATTCCGTTCCTCATCTGACCGCATGCCATCCATTCGGTTTGGACAAATTCAGATCCACTCGGACTCATCGAAAGCTCACGCACTCGGGATGAAAAAGCGAAATAAGCGTAAAGGCAAAAACCGCCAATCGATCTCGCCGACTGAACGTCAACGACGTATAGCCTTGCTCTCCCGCATCCGTTTGTATGCGTGTACCTATACCTATACACACATGTATACATACGTGTGTGAAAAGAATAGCGAGAGAAGAGAGACAGACAGAGTGAGCGGACGCGCGCACCGGACGCAATCGTCGCGTAATGCAAAAAAAGAAAGAGGGAAAACAACGAGCGGCTCTGTATATACGCGGCGACGGCCCTTATTTGACGTTACGCTCGGGCACGTCCACCGCGAGGCGAATCAATAATCGCGCGCGCGCCTTGCCGGTGCATGAGCCGCCCCGTGCGTATATATACACATAGGCCGAAGGCTTCTTGCAGCAACAGCCGTAAATCTGTATGTGTGCATGTACGAGAACGCCGATGGCCAACGCGCGAGGATTCGATAAAAAGCTGCAGCGAGTGCACTTGGCTGGCGCTGTGTTATTGGCAAGATGCAAATGTATACAGGTGCGGGGGGGATGGGCTGGTGCGCGAGAATATATACGAGCGTCAACGGCAGAGGAGATAGAGGCTGCGCGCGATTTTTCGACGAGATCAGCGAAATTATTGGCTACTCTGACGCTCTCTCGGCGCAGCAGCAGCAGCCACTCCACTGCGGAGTTTCCGGTGAAGCCAAACTTTTTTCCTCCCGACGCTGGAAATTGCAGCGCGTCGTTGCCGTGCTGCTGAATTCGCCGGCTCAGCCGGATTTTTTTTTCGCCCCGCGCGAAACATTTTTCGCGTAATTAAAGTTTTTATTTCTGGCCAGTTGAATAACATCGGAATCGGATATTGCTCTCGTAAGCGCTTTGCTGTATAGCTGTATGCACGTATGGACGTCGACTGATGATAGTATT
This sequence comes from Torymus aiolomorphi, assembly GCA_036365515.1. Lineage (NCBI taxonomy): Eukaryota > Metazoa > Arthropoda > Insecta > Hymenoptera > Torymidae > Torymus > Torymus aiolomorphi. The sequence continues at coordinate 122,622,991 of CM070877.1, read as the reverse complement.
GAAATTCTGTCCAATTAGCAGCAGGGTCGAGTTTTTAAAATGTATTCTCTTTCGCTTTTATTTTTCAAATTACTATAATGCATTTATGTGCGAGGGAAAATATCAAACACCTGCGTGCAGTGCCGAGCGGCAAGCACTGCTGCGATTATCTGAGTAAATGCTCGTAAATCAAGTTTAACCTTGGGAGTGAGGCATACTTTAGGATTGATGTGCGGAAACAAGTGGTTTAGTTTTAAAAGTAATTTGTAAAGAGAATAAACTTTTGACTTTTTTTTAAATGCATTGGTATATAGGTATATTATAGTATATTATTTATATATACGAATGTATGGTGGAAATGAACTCTAAAATATGATCGAATTCTATAACAGTATTTTAAAAATTATTTTAAAGTGTTAAGAATAATGAACTTTTAAAAAATTCTATTTTAATTTAAAAGGAACTTTATTACAAGCTTTGAAACTAGTTTTAAATCTTTTAGTATTCATTTTTCATATTGGAAACAAAAAATAACTCGAAGTTTACTTCAAAACGGTAGCAATTCAGAGTCCTCTTTGAAATTATCTCAAGAGTAATTTTTTGCGTTTTAATTTTAGCAGGAGTGATTAATTTATATAACATTTTGCCTTGGTATGGAAAGTGAAGACTGTTGGGACTTTTTCTCGTACTCATTTTAACTGAAAAACAACCTTTATAAGTGTTTTGATAAAAAGGAATAGGTAGATCATCGAGTAAAAAATGTAAAGAAACCTTCTAAGCATGATCGTTTTGTCAGAAAAGGAGAAATTTATTACTAATCATTAGTGACAAAATGGAATAGATAGGAAAATATTTGTATACTGATTTGTTTTCGATGTTGACAACGAAGTCGCCTCCATTTAGAAGTGAAATAAATATATACGTTTGTTCCTTTTCGAAGTCTCTAGATGGATTCTTCAGAACCTTGTCACAAGCATAGTTGTTATAAAAATAAAGAAGTGGGTTTACCATTATCTTCACCAGAATTCGAAACTTGAGATAGTTCTCCGGATTAAACGATTTCTTTAAAAATTACCGTTTTCTTCAAAAACTCATAAATTTTCACACAAATGATCTGCAGGTGTAGTTAAAATTTTAGTACATGAAATTTCAAGCGACCTACGTTAAATATGAAAAGTAAGAAACTCACGGTTTAGAAAGTTTTATACCTAATGTATTAAGTTAACTATGAACAATTTTGACTTGTCTTTTTTGTATTCGACTATTTGTATACTATTTCCTTTGCCTTTATTCTAACCTGTCCAGTTCATTTCGCCGGAGTAGTTTAATATGCAAGTATGACATGACAAACATAGAAGTTTTCTAGTAGGCGTTCGCAGTTTAATAGAACATTTGTTATAAGAAGTGTATTTAACTCATTACCCTACCAAATTCCCGTTTACTTCGGACATACCCTTAGTTTGCATAATTGCTGTATTCTGCGCAATCTGCTTCTAATATATTTGGAAGATTAGAGTGATGCAACTTCTCGTTATTGTAATTATATTTAATGCTTACGTAAACTATCTTAAAACAGTTGACTTATCGTTTTATCTTGTTTACGTGCTACATTGGCGAAATTGAGTTCAATTTTTCATTCAATCAATAATACGTACAAAGCATCATTTAATAAGTAGGTAGTGTTACATTTTATTGTTTATAAAGGTTTTTTTAACTGAATAAATGTAAATTAAACGTTTCCAAAAAAAAAAAAAAAATAATTCATTTTCCAACACTAGAAAAATCAGTATCCTACACCAGAAACATAATACTTATTCATTATGTTTCGATTTACTCGGGTATCATTGTCGGTGCATTGAGAAAATCTGGAACAGCATATTTTGACAGACAATCGAGTCACAAACGGTGAATCGTTCGTCTATATACATTATATTCCTTTAAGACTCTATTACTCTTTGTACTTTTCACTGAGTCAAGGTTGACTCAATGAAAATCAATAAATTCCTCGAGTACAATAAGCTTTTATGCAGTTGTTGCTTCGCTATCCTGCAACTACTTCTCTGCAACAAAAAGGCATATCTCTCCCCATTCCCCCGCGAAGGCATTTCTCCGCGTTTCGCGGGAAAAACCGCCTCTACTTTTCTTCAGCTGGTGCGGCCATTATTACTATTATATACGAGTTGCAGGCAGGCAGGCGCATTGCGTCGCGAGGGGGACAATTTTTGCGCGCTCGCCTTGACACAGGTTATCTTCGCGACGATTACAGGCCAAGTTTTTGCACCAGCCGTAGACTGAGCTATCGCGAAATTTGCAAAGCCGCGCGAGCCTCCAAAAAAAGTGGGTGCGAGCTGTGTATACGCGACGAAGCAAATACTCGCTATCCCCGAAGCGGAAACAACTCGACCGTGTTATGTAGTTATAGAGCTTGGCTGGGCCGCGGTGGGTACAGGTAAAAACTAAAAACGCCGTTCGTTGCTCCGCGAGAAAGGAGTAACTGTTTACGGTTAAAAATAATGAGTCCGAAGCTGATTTCCTTTCGCGCTTTGTAGTCACGTGAAAAAGGCTCGGAGAGTTTAGACTTTTTGTTTAAATTTTATTGTATAGATGATAGGAATCGACGAAAAAATTGTTTATCACTAAATTTTTTGTTTGTTTTACAAATCTATCATATATGAAAGCAGCAGTAGAAATTTTATGTGTCGATAGGTCATGTTTATATATTCACTTTAAGTTTTTATAATTTATAGCTTTTTAGAATCACTAAAAAATTGAATACTACGAGAAATCACAATATTTCAAATTTTTGTTGTGATGCATATAATTATTTTATTTCAAAAAGTAACGGCACGAATCAGAAAAGCAGTGGCATTTCAAGTTCACATTTCAGTATCACCCCTCGTATCACCTAGAACACAGCACGTGACCAGTTAGGGGTTAAGGTAAGGACGCACCCAAGTCTGCTTTTAGATTCCCTCCACCTGTTCTACTACTACTACTTGCGAAGGTGTACAGCATCGTTCAAAAATTTTTTAATTAAAATTCTTTTACAGATAAAATAATTGTAACTATATTTGATTGTTTTTCATTTGTTTTAATCTCGCCTTCGCTTGATTTAATACGCCACTACTTACTTTGATAAGTGCGAAATAAATCGAAAGTTAATTTTATTTAAGAGCGCACGTTTAACGAGTAATGAAGTAAACTTTTGATTACTGTTGTCAACTCGAACAGTGCAGGAAACTGTTGCCAACTTTGCTACTGTCGGAAATCGATTAATTTACTGGAGTTCAGGTATTGCTTAGCATAATTAACGGAATGTATTTTACAGATCATTTATTTCCTTGTCGTAAAAACAATTAATATTATACCATTTAATCTTCAATATCAAACTTTTTAAGGAATAAGCAAAAAAACTCAACTATAAATATCCATTCTAGATAATGTTATTATTCAGACTATTATTTATACGGCTAAAGAGAGAACCACGATGAAAAATAAATGCTCCCGAGTTTCTCGACAAATCAATATTTCTCCATTTAATACACGAAAGTCGTTAAACCTCCTCGAAATAAATGACGCTTTGTACACTTATTTGCATAGACAAAATATTTCCCACACACACATATATATCACAAAATGAACTCTGTTATCTATTTTTCCACATCAAACACGACAATCGAGGCAGGGCAAAATAATGGTTCCTCGTATCTTGAGAACCGTCCAAACAGAAATTCGCCGAGAGGAGTGCTCAGATATAAAAGGGACGAGCCTGGCACGAGGCTCGGTCGCGGCGGGGCGACCCACACAGATATATACACACACACAAAGCCAGCGGGGGGTCGCAGGATCGAAAAGAGAGAAGTCGGCACGTCGGCGCCACGAAGAACGAGGACGGAGCCAATCTCGCAAAAAATAGCGCGTATACGTATGTATGTGTGTATGTGTCTGCGGGGCGAGAAGAATGAAGCGGAGGTTTTCAAACCTGGGCATTTGGTAGAGCAGTGATGATGGCAGGGACAATTGCAGCTGCTGTGGCTCGACTTGCGCCGCTGCGCGATCATATCTTCTTCCTTCCTTCCCGCCACCTTCCTTCCTCTCTCTCCCTCTGCTACTATACCACCTACTACGCTCCACTGCTGCTATCACTGCCGATACTCGCACTCATGCAGCTGTGAATCTCGCGCACATGAGTATGGGAGGCGACGCGGGAAAAGACTTAAGTATGTGATGCACACACGGTCGCGTGCGCGCCGAAAGTGCGGAGGGCTGCACCTGTCCTTTCTCTCTCTCTCTCTCTCTCTCTCTTGCTGATGCTCGCACACGAAAACATACACACACAGTGGATCGGAGTCACGTGGGCGCCTATATAGCGGCACGCGCGGAAAACGACGGTCGCTGGCGCACTACCTGGCGCGCAACGCTCCGATCGATAAAAGCCGGTGCCGCCGCCGCCGTTGCTGGCCGCCTCCTCCTCCCACTATGTGCGCGCGCCGTCGCCGCCGCCGGCGTTTACTCGGTGGAGGGGGACAAAGAATAATCGAAGCGTGTGCGGGTGGACGCGAGTATATGTATGTGGGTGATGTTATGTGTATGTATGTATGCATGATATGGGAAACGGACGGGAGGATGACGATGATGATGGGCGTCCGTGGTGTTGGGATCTGAGCCGCGGCGCCGTGTCCGACGAAAGTGTACCGGGGCGCAGGGATGTGGTGTGGAGGGGACTTGGATGGAAGTTGGAGCATTATATATGTAGGTGCGCGCGCGCTTGTGTGATTCTTGCGCAAGAGGAAGTTTTGAAGCGGTCCGCGTCACCTTTTTGTTCTGCCGTCAAGCATATAGGTATAGCGCGGTGATGCTTGAGAGCGTGACATAATGTAGCGGGTATAATTGCTGGGTGTACCTACTCGTGGGTGACGAGGAGCTCTCTTTTTGTCGAAAATAAATGTGTGACACTGACATTGTCCAAAGACTGGTTCGGAGTCTCGGTATAAAGTTTTAACGTTTTGTATATTGACGTAATGGTATGTATAAGAACGATATGGGGGTGAAAGAAGGGAAGGGAGATTTATGAGGTACGTGCACGGAAGCCCCAAACCTGTCAATAGCTTGATGAATTTGTTAGTCGTGAGTAAGCTGAACTACATAATATTACTGGGGGGTACCCCCCTACTCGCTTCGCTCGTCAACCCCCAATTAGAATTTTGAAAATCTATTTAATTTAATCTAGAGTGTGCAGCATATTAAAGGACCCCGCACAGAATGTATGGGAAAAATCATCCGGTCAAATTGAACGAAAAAGATAGATTTCTTCACGACCTCAAGATCTATCTTTTGCCAAAGATTCGTTCAATTTAACCGGATGATTTTTTCCCATACTTACATTGTGTGCGGGGTCCTTTACTGTAGGTTTGTGTTAGAAATGAGGGGAGCTGAGGGGGGCGATGAGGCGCGAGGGGGCGCGAGGGGGAGAGGCGAGGTGGCGCGAGGAGGGCTAAGCCTTTTACATTTTCTTCAAAAAAACGTATAACCAATCATGTTTTTATGTTATTTTGAGGGGGGCGAGGAGGCGCGAGAGGGGGGGGGGGGAGGGCTGAATGATAAGCATTTTCTTACAACTATATAATATATAGGAAGATATATGGACAGACACGCGGGCTAAGATTGATATTTTTTTGTTATTGGAAATATGTCCGTTCGGACTGCAGAAGAAATAAATACGTTAACGAATTTTTACGGGATGGTTCATTAGAGACTTTTCGAAGCAGATCATAATATTAGTTTCCACGATAACAAAGATCAACATCGGCACGTGCTGCGCACCACCTACTGACGGCATCGTTTATATTATTATTATATACTTGTTTGGCGACGCATTGTATTCGTACTCATGGCAACACTTGAGAAAAAAGAGACTTTAATGAAGTTACAGAGGAAATTTAAAGAGTATAACGACAAGGAAGCACTTCAATTATCTTACAACTCGAATGTTCGTTTACAGGTTGTTTAGCGTTTTAGTGGCGTGTTTAATGTATAAAAACAGTATTCAACCTTGAAACTGTTCAGTGACACCGTTACTCTTTTAACATTTTTATCCTCTGTGCATTCAATTATGCGCTATTTTAATTCTAGACTTACTCGGTTGGTATATGTGTCAATAATCGACCTTGGTATGAGAAAATAAGTAGCATTTTACAGGCAATTTACTACATGATATTGAAAAAAATTATGATTGAAAGGATAAGTATATAAAAATGTTATACTTTTGTCTATAAATTATATTTCTTAATCAGGTAATATAAGGGAACAGAAGAACATGTTAAAATGCAGTACCGAAAAATGAAGAATTTTGTTCTTGTTAAACTGCATTTTCTTGCATAAGATAAAACTGTTGATAGACAGTTACACGCATGCTTATAATATAAACATTTTGTAACTTTTTTTTCAAAATGTTTACATATTTTAAAATTAAAATTCACTAATGAAGGGAGAACGTGAAAGATGTTATATTTTTTGTTGCCTTATTCATACTAAACTTTTAGTTTACAATACTTCAACTAATATACAATTAGTAAATACAGATATATATTATATAAGTTCATAAGATTTCTACATGCATCAGACCCGACAACAAAAAAAAATGTGTGAATGTGTTATAAATTTTTTCCATATTTTTATACAGTACTTTAAAAAACGCATTCTAAAAATGGTTTGTGGGAAAAATTGATGCTGTAATCTCGTTTGCTGAATAGAAAATTAAACTTTTTATGAAAAATGCATCATCAAATATTAAAATATTCCGTGAACCTCTCCAGCAGATATTTGACTTTTACAAAGCCTCTTCTTCAAATTTCCCGTATAGCAATTGCAGTCACGAAGTACGTTGAATATATAGAATAATAGTTTTCCACTCGAGCAACTTTGCTTTTGCACTGCCATTGTAATCAATTAAAATTCATCCCCCAAAGCCCCGGCTACTCGTATATCGTCGCGCGGTACGAAGAAAAGCCAACTTGGAAGTTACAGGCGAAGAAAAGCCAAAAACGCGTCTAAGACGAAGAAAAGCCAGTTTGGGTCCTCCTAGTCGAAGAAAAGCCAGTTTGCGCCGTTCCTGCGGAGGAAAAATCCCTCAACTGACTGCATCTAATCAATTACTAGTTATCTTATTATCTTGACTGATCATCTTTTTATCTTTTTAAAAAGATTTTTAATCTTTTTGGTTATCTTTTTATCTTTATCTTATCTTATGATCTGAAAGTTATCTATAAGATGCCATCTAAATGTTACTTTCGTTTGTGAAGTCAACTTGGCTTTTCTTCGTCTGGGAGGGCGCAAACTGGCTTTTCTTCGTCTGGGAGGTCCCAAACTGGCTTTTCTTCGTCTTAGACGCGATTTTGGCTTTTCTTCGCCTGTAAATTCCAAGTTGGCTTTTCTTCGTACCGCGCGACGATATATACTCAAGAGAAACGGATAGAAGTGTGGTATAGGTATACACATTCCGTCCTATTGCTCCGCACATGCATTATTACAAACGGCCCGCAATAAAAGCACATGAGCGCGCATTCATCACTTGGCTATAGATACCTACTCTATCCTCTCGATGGAACATCTCTCGCGTCGATTATCGCCCCGCCACCTCGTAAAAAGTCGCGGCCACCTATACGCGCCCTTCGGTTCCCACACGTCCTCTTATAAATTATGCGCTGACCGGATTTAAAGAGCCAGGCCTCGTTCATCAATAAAACATGAAATGGACGAAGAAGCCGCTCCTTCGCACAATCGTAATCGAGAAAGAGAGAGAGAGAGAGAGAGAGAGAGAGAGAGAGAGAGAGAGAGAGAGAGAGAGAGAGAGAGAGAGAGAGAGAGAGAGAGAGGAGAGAGAGAGAGAGAGAGAGAGAGAGAGAGAGAGAGAGAGAGAGAGAGAGAGAGAGAGAGAGAGAGAGAGAGAGAGAGAGGGAGAGAGAGAGAATAGAAGAAAAACTCGTATAGCTATAGGTGCACACACGTATATCACACACGGGACGGGGTATTATGCACTCGTGGCTGCTCTTGTTGTCACTTAGATCTCGAGACTGCACAATTTTATGGATTAATGAAAAATGGGACAGCCGGTGCACATATATATGTATATATACGCGGCGGCCGACGGCCTCTCGGGGAATTATTAAAGCGCGCAGAAGCGCCACACAGAGTGAGTGAGAGGGCCAACCGATCGAGCTGCTGCTCCGCTCTTTATGCCATCCTCCCGCCACCCTCCCCACACGTGACTGCACCGGCCGCGTGTGTATATGGATATTATATCATATATATGTGTGCGTGTGTGCGTGCGTGCGCATGCAGGTCGTTTGCGTACTGCACACCCTTCTTCTTCCCCGCGGAGTCTTTTCCCCGTGTGTACGAGCTGCGCCAGCGGATCCGAACAGAGTTTTTCTTTACTTAGCCGCTCGCTTTTTCTGCTCTGATTCGCGCTTGCATCGGGTGGTGAACTGCCTGACGTTTGCTGATTAAAAAATCATTGTCCCTTTGTCGATGCCAATGTACACGTACCTCCGATGACGCCGCAGATTTAAAAATATTAACACTCGATCTGTTGCGTATGATTTATATATACGCTTTTCTAAAAGTATCTCTTTAAAACACAAATATCTATCTATTAATGATGTGTTTTTTTTTTAAATAGAGCATATTCGGTGTATACTTTTTTAATTATTTATTCATCTGTAAGTATTTTTACATTATACATATAATTGGAAGAATATTTCCTTTTAAACTATATTACACGGAGAAAAATGGTGTAACAAAAATTACTATATTTATAGTAATCGTGGGACAGACTTAAATTATCATAAAATTTACTACAATTTATAATAAAAATTCCTATGTTTTGAGTAATTTTTACTATGTACATAGCAATTTTTACTATAAATTATAGTAAATTTTATAATAATTCGAGTCTGTCCCAAAGTTCCTATCGAACATAGTAATTTTTCTTACATTTATAGTAAATTTTCCTAAACATTTCTCTCAGTGTAGTACATTACGATACATGTGCCTTAAGTAGCCCATTATTGCATGGCGTGAAGTTAGGGCCCGAGCGCAGCGAGGGTCCTATCACGCCGTGTAATGGGCTACTTAAGACTCTAATATCGTACAATATTTTATAGCATAGCCTAACCTAAGCCTGCTGTCACGCCTATCCGTGCGCTAAGCAGTTTTTTTTTGCACCGTGAGGTTAGCGCACGAGCATAGCGAGTGCGATATACACGGTGCAATAATGGGCTACTTATCGCACGGATAGGCATGACTTAAGTGCGGGCTTAGGTCACACTGTGCTATAAATTATAATTCAGTTCTAGAAACAGTTTGATCTATATGAAATTAAATTTTAAATGCTAAAATTCCAAATTAATTAATTAATTATTTAATGATATGATTTTAGTTGTTAATAAATAATTATGGATTAAAAAACCTCGAATGTCTTTTAATACAAATCTCATTTTAGCAAACTTAACACTTCAGAATATTGTACATGCGATTATCGGTAAACTAAAGTAGTTGTATAAAATTTTCCATTATTTGGTAATTATCGGGTTCCGCGCATATTATCCAAATACCTTCGATATTTCTCCAACAATCTCAGAAATTTCCCCGCTATATCGTGCCCTGCTATGCACAATCAAATTGAAAGTTAACTCTTAATAAAGCAGCCTCCATTACGAACTAAGTCACGCTGTTCCGCAGAAGTTATAGTAAAAGTATAGCGTCTAATACAGTATAAACTTGCGCGAATACTAATTTCGCCGAACGAAAAGGATTCGCCGTAAAACTTTGTCCCTCGACTATTGTATACACACAACTTTAAAAACATCGTCTTATCGCACGCCGTGCTTCTAAACGAAAACGTCAAAAGAAAAGTTTTCCATTCAAAGTTGAGCGTATATCGTTGCGCGGTACGAAAAAAAGCCAACTTGGAAGTTAAAGGCGAAGAAAAGTCAAAAACACGTCTAAGACGAAGAAAAGCCAGTTTGGGTCCTCCAGACGAAGAAAAGCCAGTTGGCGCCCTCCCAGACGAAGAAAAGCCAGTTTGAATTCTCAAACGAAAGTAACATTTAGTTGGTATCTTATAGATAACTTTCAGATAATAAGATAAGATAAAGATAAAAAGTTTGCCAAAAGATTAAAAATCTTTTTAAAAAGATAAGATAACAAGTTGATCAGTCAAGATAATAAGATAACTAGTAATTGATTAGATGCAGTCAGTTGGGAGATTTTTCCTCCGCAGGAATGGCGCAAACTGGCTTTTTTTCGTCTGAGACAAGTCAAACTGGCTTTTCTTCGTCTAGGAGGGCGCAAACTGGCTTTTCTTCGTCTAGGAGGACCCAAATTGGCTTTTCTTCGTCTTACAATTAGACGCGTTTTTGGCTTTTCTTCGCCTGTAACTTCCAAGTTGGCTTTTCTTCGCCTGTAACTTCCAAGTTGGCTTTTCTTCGTACCGCGCGCGAATATATAAGGACAAATAGATAGGACAATGGCCTACACACACACACACACACACACCGACGCGCACGCACGCACGTACGCACGCACACACACACACACACACGTGCATACTCGGCTGCTTTTTCGAGCATCGCAGGCAATATCATAGCAGAAGCTTTGAGTGCAGTAATTCAGAGCAGTAGCAAGCAGCAGCATCTCGCGGAGTTTATTTCTCGCCGCGCACGCGGGCTTGTCCTCGCGATGGACTCCCGCTCTTCTTTTTGTCTTACCCGCGCATACATTATACGTGCGATGATGCGTGGGTTCTCGTAAGTTCACAGAGAGCTTTTTCCCCCTCCTACTTTTTCTCGCGCACTTCAACTGTGCTTTATACTTTCTCTCTCTCTCTCGCTCTCTTCTTCTCGGGCGTGATCTCTTTGCCTCTTTCTCTCCCCCTTCCTTGCCTTCGCGCCCTCCCCCGCAGCGCCCGTCGTCTTATGCGATTTCATTTTTCGCTTTTCTCGCTCGGTGCGCGCGCTCTCTTTGGCGCGTTTCGCCTCTTGTTTTTGCTTTCATTTCGCCCGGGCGCGTTGCGGCGGCTGTTAATGGAAATGGAACGAGAAGGGCTTTTTGCACGCGCGCGCTCGCTTTGAGCGAGAGGGGGGTGATGACGACATGTGACGGTTCTCGGATTTTCAGCGATTCTTGTCGACTATGCGCAGCGCTTGTCCCTAATGTTTTTGAGAGTGTCGGGGTTTTGAGAGCGTGAGCCAGTTAGGAAATTCACTCTGTTTGGTCGGCGAATACATCTATATAGATGCACTTTGTCGATCTGTAATTGCATGTGTAACGTAACTGTGCTTTCATGGAATAATGTAAGATACGCTACTGAGGCAAATAAGAATGGATATTTTGTTCAGAAAAGTTTCATGTTCAAATCGTCTGTAGCATATCATTTATTGAATACTATTATGCAATAATCTACTTGGACCCTTGTATTTAAATAGTCCCTAGTCATTTCAGAGTTCTTGCTTAAAACTCAGTCTTAAGTTTCAGTCTTCTTACTTAAAATTATAGTAATAAAATACGACGAGGTTCAATAATATAACAATGACCAATATCACCATTCAAAATATTATCATTTGAGTGAACAAATTCAAATCCATTACTGAATGAAAGATCCTCTCTTAAAAAATTATGGCCGGAAGTAGTGACTCATTTAAATACTCGATGTGATTAGTTATTTGAAAAAAAGCGCGAATATTTGAATTTTTTTAGATTGAAAATGTGCTAGATTTGAATTTTGAAACAAGTAGAACTACTAAATAATTAAGATAGAATAAAAAAATTTAATTTTGTGCTTAAAAAATGTGTCTAATTATCTTATCATTTAAACTAATTAAAACTAAATCATCGTGAAAAATAGTCTTCAGAATCCCAAAAACAAAATAGTACACGTGAAGCGTGTTTGAATTTTGCAAGTGTCTGAAAACAGTCAAAAGTAAGGGTTTGTATGCGAGTACTACTAGTTTTGTGTGCTACTTGTTTCTGTTTGTGAGGTTTGTATACCTGTCCTCTATTTGCGTATATCTTTGTCTTTTATGCTTGTTCAATAAAACAATATTTTTTGCTAGACTATGAATTACATTCATTATTTTCAACAATAAATTATATTTAATTTTATTAATCATTTTCTATATGGGAGCGTCCAGCAGAAACGGGCCATCGAGCGCGCGCGGTGCCTTTTTTCGCGTAAAAGGCGCTCTGTTTAACTCGTTCATAATCGTATGCTGCGTCTTCGAAAAAAAAAACCAAGGACCTATATCGATAGATTTTTTCCTGCTCTTTCCAATGGTGCCATTGTTTTTATTGCGAAACACTTTCTTCCGGACGAAAACTCGAGTTGAATATTGAAAGCCATTTTTCTCAAAGTATATCATGTTTTTTTTCAAAATAAACTACACCATTGGAAAGTACAACTCTTAAGCTTCAAAACCCTATCTTGGAGAAGTTGGAGAAATAAAGGGTTTAAAAGTAACAACATAAAAAAGACAGCGCCGAGGGTCCGCGCGAGCCCCTCGCGCCCGTGCGTACGGCACGTTTAAGTGCACGCTCTATTCAATTCGCTAATAATCGTGTACCAAGTCTCTGAAAAAAGAACTAAGGACATATATCGATAGATTTTTTTCCTGCTCTTTCCAATGGTGCTATTATTTTGATTCCGAATATAATATTTTATAGTTTAAGACTTGTACTTTTGAAGAATATAATTCATTTTGAAGAAAAGACTGATATTTTATTGAAAAAATAAAGTTTAAACATTCAAATGGAATTTTCAACTAGAAGGAAGCATTTCGGAACTAAGGACATATATCGATAGATTTTTTCCTGATCTTTCCAATGGTGCTATTATTTTTATTCCGAATATAATATTTTATGGTTTAAGACTTGTACTTTTGAAGAATATAATTCATTTTGAAGAAAAGACTGATATTTTATTGAAAAAATAGAGTTTAAACATTCAAATGGAATTTTCAACTAGAAGGAAGCATTTCGGGATAAAAATAATAGCACTATTGGAAAGAGCAGGAAAAACTCTATCGATATATGTCCTTAGTTCTTTTTTCAGAGACTTGGTACACGATTATTAGCGAATTTAATAGAGCGTGCACTTAAACGTGCCGTACGCACGGGCGCGAGGGGCTCGCGCGGACCCTCGGCGCTGTCTTTTTCATGTTGTTACTTTTAAACCCTTTATTTCTCCAACTTCTCCAAGATAGGGTTTTGAAGCTTAAGAGTTGTACTTTCCAATGGTGTAGTTTATTTTGAAAAAAAAACATGATATACTTTGAGAAAAATGGCTTTCAATATTCAACTCGAGTTTTCGTCCGGAAGAAAGCGTTTCGCAATGAAAACAATGGCACCATTGGAAAGAGCAGGAAAAAATCTATCGATATAGGTCCTTGGTTTTTTTTTCGAAGACGCAGCATACGATTATGAACGAGTTAAACAGAGCGCCTTTTACGCGAAAAAAGGCACCGCGCGCGCTCGGTGGCCCGTTTCTGCTGGACGCTCCCATATATATGAAAAGTTAATTTTACCACATTATAAATTATGGCATTTGCTATTCAATTTATATATTTGTGGCTTTCCGGAAAAACCACGTATGTGACGTTATTTTCAAAATAGGTTTTATGCCTTATTTCTTATCTTCGAACAGTACTCTATCACGTAATCGTGATAGAAATTACGAAAGTGCACTAGTTATCTTGAATCAACACAAGGATAAACGCTATAACTCAATTTTTTTTTTAATTTTCCCGGAATAACCCTGCTGGAAATCATCCATTTTTCGCCCATTTGTGAAACGATTTTTCTCCCATTTTCTAGCCATTTAATGGCGAGTTGACCGAAATCGCTAGAAAATGGCTAGAACATGGGAGAAAAATCGTTTCACAAATGGGAGAAAAATGGACGATTTCTACCAGAGAACCACGTATCTCCATTTTTTTTAGAATAACTCCAGAAAAAACCACATAACTCCACTTTTATTTTTAGAATAATTCCCAAAAAAAACATATAACTCCACTTTTTTTCATCCAATATCCTAGAAAAACAATACAATTCCACTTTTCCAATGAGACAGACGTTTCTTGTTCTTATAAGTATACCCATAGCAAGGTAGCTGTATTAGAAAGGGTACACACATTTGCGCCTACAAGCTCCCGTGAGCGATAGTTCATATTTATCATGTATATAGTTGCCGAAAAAACAATACAATTGTCATTGAAACCGGAAAACCCACGTAACTCCGCTGAAATTTTTGTTTATTCCCAGAATAACCACGTAAGTGAAAGTCGGTTTCTAAGACATGAACGATATTTGGTCTTGTTACTATGATAAAAAATGTGTTATTTAGATTAATATTCATAGATGTAGTGCTGCATTTAATCTCATTTAAAACATATGTCTTGATTTAAAACACCAATGCGAAACTATAAAAACTCGATTTACTCGAAATAATGAGAAGTAGAGAGAAGTGGTTATTCCTGGAAGCTACAGATATTTTTTCTGTATTAAAATATGTATGCTAAATTATGAATTACATTCATTATTTTTCAACAATAAGTTATATTTAATTCATTTTATTAATCAATTTGTATACAGGAATACATGAAAACTTAATTTTACTACATTATAAACGATGGCATTTGCTATTCAATATATCTATATATGACGTACTATGCGATTTCCTCTTATCTTTAGAATGACTCTACAGTGCGCTCCGTTTAAAATGCATCTGAAAATAGCGAATGACGTACGATTTCCCCGCGGGATCCATCCCACTTGAATCCTCGATATGAAATTTAAAGTAATCCAAAATTAGAAGCTTCTTTTTAGAGGTCCCTAGTTAAGCTGAGACATTTGGTGAGAGCGTTTTATTTTCAATATGCTTTACGAGAGCGAGCGAGACGGAAACGGAGCCCAGCTTCAACCGCAGCTGTTTGAATGCGATTTATGGGATTTGGAGACCTCGTGGCGCTCGTACGGTGACTTCGTATACGATTCTCTCGCCGTGTGCGACGAACCCGACTGGAAAAAGAAATATTCCGAGATATCGCGGCGGCTGATGTACGTTTAGAGGTGAATTTGCATCTTTGAAGAAATATTTTCAGTAAAATTATTTACATGGAAGTACGTCTTCGAAGCAGAGTAACTATGCGTTCATCTGTAGTAAACTAACTTATGGTTGGTAGACTTATTTATAAGTATAGGAAACACTTATAAAATTTAAAGCGTCGTCATATTTACGATTAATTTTTATTGGTAACTTTTTATATGAAAAATTGTGAGTCATTATTGGCAAAAATGAAATTATATTTTCATTTAAATCGATGTAGTCTAAAAGGTTAATATTGATCAAAAGAAATAAATTCATTTCGGCAAGTGCTTTTTATAAAAGGTTAAACGCACACACACACAAAGTTGTATAAAGTAAGTTTTCAAAAATTGTGTATTTTGATTGTAAAGGTCGCAAAAAACATTTTTGACATGTTATCACTAAAAATTGTGTTCTCTATCACAAATCTTCCTCTAGGAGGAAACAAAATCTATAATATTTGTAAGATTCTATTTGTCGATCATTAAAATAGAAATTTTCATCGATGGTTTAAAGTGGAAACTGTCAACGAACATTTAACAAAAGTAATTGTCACTGAACTTTGAATGGAATTTACTTAACCAGCATTCTTAAATGAAAAGTGCAAAAGGTCAGCGTACGCCTTGTGTTAAATTCTTGAGATTTCAGTAATATTGATTTTAACTTTCTTTAAGAATATACTTTGGGACAGTGAAAAAATATTTTTTAGATAAAACAGTCTAAGAACGGGGCATGACTTATTTTAGTCTGTCTCCGATGAGGACTTATTGGATCCCTGTGCAATATATCAATATCTGTCCTGTCATCATGTAAATTTTCAGTGCATATTTTTACTTCTTCAATTATATATATATAAAATGTCTATCTTGATACTGATTTCTGTACGCCATTGTCGCTTTTTTGTAAAGGTTAACTACCGCAGATTCGAATATAATGAGAATAAAAAAATAGAATAAAAAATAAAATAAATTATATTTCTTTTGCTTCCTCAAAGAGGAAGCTTTGTAATGGTGAACAAAATTTTTGAAACAAAAAATGTTCAAAAACATGTTTTAAGACTTTTGGCGCTAAAATCCGTTGTTTTTGATAAAAAACAATTTTCGTGTGTGTGTGTGCGTGTGTGTGTGTGTCCGATCGACCGATTTACATCGGAAAAGGCGTATTCTCTTCGTTTCGGAGGAGAATAGAGAGAGCATAACCTACTTTTTGATTTTACCGATTTTTTTTTTTTTTATAACCAAAAAACGATTTTGAATTTTTCGTTTTTTTGATTTTTTAATTTGTTTCAGCCAATATTACTTGATAAATTAAATTTGTATTAAAAGGTCTTTAAATTACCTACAATTTCTTTCTTTAAAATTTAAATTATCTCTAGCCTGTCATTTGTTATTAATGAAAATATGGTTTATATTTCTTTAATTAATATCTCAAAAACTTTTTCATTTTTCCACTCAAAATTTTTACCACTTATTACACTTATCGAGTACAACATTGTGTTAAAATTTCAAGAGGTTATGTTGATTTCTTTCTGAGAAAAAAATTATTTTTGAAATTAGTGCGTTTCCTTTCCTTTACGATAACAGGAGTAAAAGTCAATGAATCGTTTTGAAATTTGGCAGAGAATTAACTTTTTTATGTCTAGGGAGTCAGTTCTTTGCCCAAAAAGATCTGACCGTTGTGACCAAAGATATTTGAGGTTAAATTTTTTTTATAAATTTCTTATATTTGCATTTTTAAAAAGAATATTCGATTGATTGACTCAAAATTTTTACCATTTATTACACTTATCGAGTACAACATTGTGTTAAAATTTCAAGAGGTTATATTGGTCAACATTTTTTTACTCATTCCAAATTAGCCTCGAAGCACAAATATAAAGTTTTAGAGCAAAATATGCAATAGTTCTATTTAATTTGTATATCATATATATAAATAAAATAATTATTGTGTACTAGGGCATATCCCCGAGAAAGTAATTTCAGAGTCCCGCGGCAATGTGTACTAGGGCAACGATAATAATTGACTTTCAAAGTATGAATTTCGTAAAAATTTTATAAAAATATTTCATAAAAATATCGATTCTTAAATATGAAAAAAATTACCTCTCTGTTAAATTTCAAAACGATTCATTGTCTTTTGTTAAGAAGTATAACTTAGTTATTATATTTGTATGATTGTTACAATGATGGATTAACTTTAAACCACTAAGTCGAGCAGGATAGTAGTTAAATACCTGTTTCAAAACAAATATTTATTAGATTATTGCCAATACATACTTTTCTTTCTCAAACTAATGTATATCTTTACAATTTTTTATAACAATAATTAATTGTTTGCATAGGATACATAAATGAAAAAACCAAAAAGATATTTTTATATTCAGTCAAATTGTTTAACAAATAACAAAGAACCACAAAGAAAACAGTTTTATTTATTATATAAAATTTTGTTGTGAAAAATTTACTTTTGTTTTTTAAATTTAAAAAATAGAATCGATAAATTAGTTTGAGGAAGCATCTTGCCAATGAATTGGCAGTGGTTTTTTCTTAAAGACAAAAGTCTTTTTCTAGCGACAAGGACATAATCTCTATCAATTTACTAGTAGACCTCACAAAATCCTGTATATTAAGTAAGTTTGCGTCAGCAGTCGTATATATTTAGATAGACTTATGTGTTTTTATAGGACTTGGTGTCGCCAGTATAATCATTGAGGGTTTCCATACTAGTGCAGGAAGAAGGGCCAGGCTCTTGTATCATTGAAGTGTAGTTTTTGGAGGCGAAGCGAATATATTCATCATGATATTTTTCATTGCATTAAGGTTTCCAAAAGAAACAGAAATAATTGTTTTGAAGAAGTTAAGGGAAATCAGTTTTTCTTTCAATGTAATCAATTAAAGACTTTAAATTGCAAATTAAAGACTAAGAAGTTTATTTTCTACATTGAAATTAAGATAAAATAAATAATTCATTATTATTATTTATTAATTACTATATGATCTATTATTTTTATTGTATAAAGTTAAAATGTTACTTTGCAATACGTGGTATTTTTGTAAAAACTGATATCTCTCATCATTCATCAAAACTGTAAAAATCATAATAATATCAAAATGGACAGAAGAATTTTTAAAGTAGAGAAGAATCTTGTCTACCCTATACATATATGCCAGAATACTCTTATCTGTACGTAAAACTTCAGGCAAACGGATACTAGAGACAGAATAATTCATTCTCTTCTTCTAATACCTCATCGATTTAAAGTGCGAAAACACATTTATCACTTCCTATATTCCCGTTCAAATATCCTCAAGCTCTCCGCGTGCAGATTTTCAAAATCGCAATCAAGCGCGCACGGCGCTCGTCTAGCAATCGACATATGGGTCTATAAAAATTCACTGAAAAATTTACATCCCCTCGACGTGCGCTTTGATTGATGCTCGTTCCGTTTTTCATATTAAATTCTTCGCCGCGCCCTCGCAATAACGAACAATGATCGCGCGCGCGCGAATGTACGCCTCTACATGCGCATTGCATAATGCGCACGCGGGCGCAATGCGCAAAATCACTTCCCATGCCAAGCCAAGCTCTATACACACGTATATATGTATATAGCGTATACAGTATACACACCCGCGCGTTTGCACGCTCGCGACCCGAAGAGCAGCATTTTTACGATGCTCGTATAAAAGCTCTAAAAGCTCAATAGTCGCCCCTGAAGGAATAGGCTCTCCGCGTTGTCTTATGGCCGGTGAATTTCGTCGTCGCTTCTCTTTTTCCCCTCTGATGCTTCGGCGCCGACGACGAGGCCAGCAAGAGAAAGCGGCGAGTTAGCCGAGTGATTAGGATGCGCTGATGATGATAAGCGGCGCCGCGGCGATTGTCCGTCCTGGAGATGTAAAAGGCACCGGCATATAAATTTTACGACATTGTAAAGCATGGCGTCTTCCTTATGACGTACCGACTTCTCTCTTCTCGCTTTTGCAGTTTAAAGAGTAATTTTATGGGATCGGTTGGTAGGTCTGCGCGTACACGTGTGCTAATTTTCCGAAAGCTACTATATTTTTCGTTTATTGAAGCGAGAGGTTGTAAATTTGCATTCGCTCGAGTATATATGAGCATAAAAACAAGTGTTGCAGAGATAAATTCTGACTAGGAAAACGTGTGGATGGTATTCAAGGGGTTCTTACGTTCCGAGTATTGCGTTGTTTCTTTGCAGATGATAATATAAAGCTTTTAAAGCAAAGTTTTATTATCCATAACGGACATACTATAAACTCGGCTACCGAAACTTTACTTTTTATTACTTTAATGAAGAGTTACATTTGTATTGTGTTTCGGAATAGAAAGATAAAAATTTATTAAATATTATGAATTTCTAATTAAAGAACAAAAATTTTGTAGAAACAAGTGAAAGTTATGAAAGGTTTTTGTGCGACGTTGAAATATTAAATTAGAATTTGCATTCTACGTTAATTGCTGTAAATTAATAAAATCAAAATGTCTTTTTTCACCTGTTTAGAAGTCGAAATATTTGAAATTACTATAGTTATAATATTAGTTATAATTTTTTTAATATGACAAAATATAGGTTAAGTATAGGAAAATAATATCATATTTGGGTCGAGTTATGTGTGGGATGCCGCATCTTCCTGCGGTGAGTAATATATACAAATATTGTGTATATTGTGTATTTATCGAAGTTCTATATTAAATAAAAAAAAAAGAATAAAAATAAATATTATAAATACTTCTTATTTACTCTTAGAATTCTTATTTCATATTAATAAAAATGTAATATTAACGATAAAGATTAAGGGCACGGAAACGAAAAGCCACACCTTCAACTATAATAAATTCTGTAACAAAATATCTAATTTTAAATTTACACAATATTTTAGATAATAAATTCTTCTATACGGTCTTCAATAAAAGCGTACTACCTTATCTACACCCCACGATCTTCAATCATATATTTACTTTTGTCGTAAAAGTATGAAAGAGGTATGATAAAAGATTGATTTTGGATTTTATTTTATTTATCAAATTTTCTCGAGTCAAACAATGTTAAATACGTAAACGAATTTAATATTAATGTTTTTACATTATAATTGAAAAACTTTTTATATAAATTTCCGATATCTAATATATCCTACGTAATTAAAATTTTAATCTGAATTTTAAATACCTGCATAATTTTAGCTCGAAAAGAAATGGTTTATACATACATTTTGACTGCCACAGCAAGTTTTTAATGATCTATTCACTTTACTGCGGCTACCCAAAGTGAAAATTGTGTTATAAAGTATGAGTGAATTTCGATCGAATATTAATACTGCTTAAAATGTTCAGTAATTCGTAAGAGAATCTGTATTACTTGATTTTTAGATCTACTTTTTTCAAGATATATTCATAAATAATGTACTTCATCAACACATTATTTACGATGTTAAACTTTTGTATAAATGAAGTACTTTATCGATTACATGATGTAAATTGTCACTCAAATAGCTTCCTCGAACGATCCATAAAATGAGGTAGACGGTAGCGTACGTCAAAGTCTAGATACCGCGAGACTTCCGTAACGGAGTGCGATGACACTGCGAAGCGCCGCGACATCGGTGACCGCCAAGACTTCAGTGTCTATAACGCCACTTGATGCGCGGTCCGATGTGATACACTAGTTAAACTTGTCGTCGTCGCTCGAGTTACATTGATAGTTTTCTGAGTGATATTTTTCTCTTTCTTTCGATGTTTGTTCCATAGAGAAAGTAAATTTGAAGTGTAACCAGAGTCACGGTCATTAAATGGAAGGCTTTACTAGATACGAAAGTCAAGTATAGAGTGTCAAGCTGTCTAACATACACAAATTTTAATTCAGTCGTTAATATGAAGATTTTAACGATTCTTATATAATTTATCGAATACCTTCCTTCAACTTTATGATGTAGAAAAGATCTTTTAATACCCTTGAAAAGAACGAGAATGGTTATAACTGTACGAATGATATTGCCAAATTTATCATAATTTTGTACTGTTTAATTATTAATTAATTTACTTTTTAAACTAAAATCTCATCACAATTGTTTTATAATCATTGATAATCTATTTATTAAAAAAAATATATAAAAAAATAATGTAATAAAAAAACAATATATTAAACATTATATATACAATTCCTTAGAGCAAAATAACGTTATTAGATATTTCATGTAGAAAATTTTCGATGGAATATAGTAGAATCAACACATAACATAATTGTAATCCTAAAACAATGTTTGCCTATTCCCATCCAATCAAACCAGATCCCTGACCCACTTCAATATCTGAAAATTTCTCCCCCAATTAATGTATATATATCGATTCGATCACTAGCGGAAGACTGAGGGGGAGAGAGATACCCTGGGAGGGAGAGCTAGAGAGGGAGAGTGATAGAGAGAGAAAGAGAGAGAGGGAGAGAAATGTTAAACCCATCAATCCATTAGCATCGAGTCGCCGGCGCTCGCGTTCTCGCCAATATCCGAGTGGTCTCTTTCTCTGGCCCTTCTCTATATATATAGTCGTGTTCCGACAGCTCTCCATACCGCGGGGAGGCTCGCATAGACTAGACGACGACGACAACTCGTCGTTGCGCGCAATCGAAGCGACCGCACCGCAGCGCACATTTTCCGTTTCTCAGAGCGACATAATTGCACCGACGACGACGGCCTTCATAGAAAGCTTCAAACGCGAAAAACGCCCTACCGTATACTCACCTTTTGTTTACGCACACACACACACACACACACACACACACACACACACACACACACACACACACACACACACACACACACCACACACACACACACACACACCACACACACACACACACACACACTTTCCACTCTCTTTTGCTCCCACGCCGGTCTTTTTTTTTATCGTCGAGGATTCTTCTTTCTGTTCCTTTTCTCCCTTTTTTTCGCTGTCGTTGTGGGCGGCCGCTTTATGTTCCGTTATGCAGAACTGTAGTGCAACGCACGACTGCTCGCGAGCGTTTTGTTTGCGCTTGCTGTTTCGCACACTTTATCCGATAATTAGTTTTAATAAATGTTAATTGCCACGGGATTGTGGGTAATTTCACGCTAAGAGATTTTTATTTCTTCAATTTGAATTCGAAGGAAATTTTATTGTTTTGTTTCTTATTATTCGTGTATGAAGTGATCTACAAAAATTTTATCATTTTCTGTAAACTAAAATCATCAAATTGGATTTTACTTGATACTTTGTAATTCAGTCTTTTTTGCATTATCGTTACTTTTTTAAAAATGGTTGAAAAAGCTCTTATTTCAAACGTAAAGCATGTAACCAGTGACAGTCGCACATAAACTCAAAAGAAAAGATTATTCTATACAGGAAAGAAAAGTTGGTTTGCTTTTGCACAATGAAATAAAACTGATTACTTCAACCGTTTTGCTAATTTACAACCTTATCAGTTTAGAAGAAAAGAATAGAAATTTAATAGAATAGGAAAAGAAATGAAATAGAATTGATATCGTATTGATATCTTGTCGAATCATCATTCACCGATTTTCATTAATTTACCTATACTATTTGACACGTCATATTGCATACATTTTGTATTACTAAACGATATATTATTCTACTTCTAATAAATAAAAGTTTATAGTTTACAAACATTTTTTCTGAAATTGAAATTTGTTACAGTTTCCATTCCTACGACATTTTAGGTAAATTTGGTATATATATATTATTCAATAATCACCACGAATATTCGAATGATGGATTATTTAATTTCATTTTTGACAATAACATTCTTCTATGTAAATGTATTTTCTGCTGAAGTATTGAATAAAATGAAATACTAATGCTTCAAAACTTATATTTCGTTTGATATGACGGACATATCAAAACGAACAAAATCCCTGAATGATATATTTATTTCCTTTTTATTCCGGAATTTAACTGAAACTGTTAGTGATAAATTATCTTTCACATCAAATTATTTCAATAATTTTCAAACAAATTATGACACGTTTTAATAAAGTGATGAATTGAATTCATTGAAATAAGCCACAGTTTGAATATCAGACGATTAATAATTTTTTTAACAAAGAGTTTAATAACGAGTTTTTATATGCAAATAACCTAAATTCCTTTATATTAAATATTATTCCCGAATGATTTTTTTTTCTCCAGAAAATAGCAATGTATCAGTTACTCTCCTACCGGACGGCTCCATTCACTTAGCCAAGCAAATTCTCGCGCCCCTTATCTCTCATCCCTCATTTCACCATTTTCACTCCTTTATCCACATAAATTTTTTTCTCATCTTTTTTTCACTTTTCACGCGGAGCTATTTCACGCACCAATGAAGTCTTCCTTCTATATATACACCTTGCTATATCCGTGCACTCTTTTCCCTCACCTTTTTCTTAAATACTGCTCACATTTCTCACTTTATCTCGCGCGCAGAATTTTCCTTCCTCGTGCGCTCCGTACTAGCCCCTTTTGTTAAACGCTGTCAAAGCCATTCTTCTCACGCAGTCTTGCGTCCCTCGCTCTTCTTCTCTCTCCCTCTCTCTCCCTCTCTCTGGCTTTCTCTTCGTTTAATTATTTATAAGACCGTGCGCGTCTCTGTGCCTATCATCCTTGACGTGCACCCTTCAATTTTCCTTTACTTTTTCATTCATTTCCTCTTTTCATTATCGTCTTTCTCGTCACCCTGCGCCCAAGTGCTCTGCTGGATCTTCCCTACCAAACTTCCATTTTCTTCACTACTAAGCTTCTTCTTTCTTCTTTCTTGGTTCTCCGTTCTTCTTTCCTTTCCCTGGCCCGTAAAGTTTCCTTGTACTCGTATTTACCTTTTTATTTACCAATCAGTTGCACGTTTTATATTACCTACAGTTATATGTTGAATATATCATAATGATATTAAGATGGAATGTTACATTTTATGCTTTTAATAGTGAATTTTTATAATATAAATAAACAATAGCAATATTTATAATCGAAAGATTCTTTATATTATACTTTAGAAAGTATGATTTTTATAGAAAGAATATTGGTATAGAGGTATAGAATATCTATATAGAACAAGTATTGGTATGTATAATCTGCTCTTTTATTTTTTTTTTTATATTTGATCCGTACTTCATATGGGAGGAACATTGAATACATAAAAAAAAACTTGAAATTCATTTGTAAAAAGAATACAATTAATTCGTCAGAAAATTGTTTGCATAATAAAATGAATGTGTGCGTGCTTGCGCGTGTGTGTACTTCAATGTATTTTTTTTTCGTTTTTACTTTAAAATAAAAATAAAAAAACCTTTTTTGATAAAATTGGCCAAATCACTGCATCTCGTTACGCATGAGAGGACGATGCAGCGAATTAAATGAATAGTCGCGTAAAAAATATTCGACAACCGTACTATATTCTGATATCTATTTATTAGTTCTTTCTAAAAACGCTTGCAGAAACATACAACAAAAATTCCGCTTAAAGTGGCCGAATCACCTAGAGTTACCTTATTATTAATTTGTTAACATCTTGATTTCACAAGATGAGTACGTTAAAGAAAATTTCGTAGTCATTAGTTTTTACCTATTGTATTGGAATCGTATTTAATACGTGATGTTTAAAGTAAATATTTCAAGAACCTGCTCTTATCCCCCATCTTTTTCTGCTACATCGCGCGGGAAACAGTTGGATAAGCTTCATTTTTTAGAATCGCCAAACAACTAATAGATTAAATTAAAATTTTGAATTTCATTTCGTACTCCATATCCTGTCCGAAACACTTTCTAGCAATCATTATCTTTACAAAAGTGACGCCAAGATGTCCCTTCTCAGTATTTTAATTGGGATCCGAACGAGTTATTACATTTTCTCTTGAAACGTTAAAACAATTTTTCTACAAAAATAAGAACGTCACCATTTTGGATAGATTAAAAAAAACCCTGCATAGTTTGTAAATAAGTCTTTATATTCGCATCACCAAGAAAAGCGAGTGAAAAGATATATATTTCATTATAACTGTTGTCATTAAAAATGACGTATAAGTATCCCTCATTATGCGTAGAAAAAAGCAATTCGTTTCTCAAACTCGTCAACTTCGTCATACGCTCGCGCATAAATCAAGTCAAGTATCATTCGCAACAATCCACATCGTCTATTATTTATGGAGCCTCTCGTCCACTTATAAACCAGCAAAACCCGAAGGAACGGCGCTTTCTAAAAATTTGTCTCGCGCCGTTTCCATATTTCACTAGACACTTTCGCTGCTGCTCTCCGCCAGGGAAGACGAAGAGAGAAACTTTTTCATCCCGTAGCGGAGGAAAAAAAGCCACGCGCGCGCACATACAATAAATCCTTCTATATATGTGACAACGGCGACGAAGACAACGATGTTTACTCTGTCTGTTGGACGGGCGCACGCACGCGATCGCTGCGTCTTATACCACACGACTTCGACCGGTCGTAATTCGCCGCGGAGAGGAAAAGCTGCCGCCGTATAACAGGAGGCGAGAATCCCCTGCAGGATCAGTCCGTCGGTTTGCATTGTAAAGCAACGCTGCCCACCGCTTTAGAGTTGGCTATGCGGCTTTTCAACGTATATATCTCTGTACGTGTACATACGCATATACGTATGTGTGCTGTTGGCAAGAAACGTAGTCATCGCGATTACTGTTTTCCTCGAGTTTAGATTCATTTTTTATGCGTTTTCCCCTTCTGTGCATACTTGATTTCTGTCAATTTGTAGAACGCGGAAAAAGTGTACAGGAAATAAAATGTGAACTCGGTAAAGCTTCAGAAGGAAATGTTTAATCTTTCGTCTCTTTGTCATTCACTGGGAGAGTATAGCGACTAAATTCAACCACGTCAAGTCTAATTCGCAAATATTTTAGTATGCTATTTTAAGGAAACTTTGTAAAAAGTCTCTATTTATTAACTTGAATCTTTATACAACGTAGACAATTTGTAAGCAAAACTTTGGGGAGGGAATAAAATCATGGAAAGTGATTTATTTTTCTAAAATCAAAAAGGTTCATGCAATAAAGATATGTTTTAGTTTGAAATTAAGCAAAATATGCGTTCAAATGTTTAAATTGTCCCTAAAGAAATTAGATTATTTAACAAAATAATAAAACAACAATTATTGCTACTTAATTCTTATAAGATCCGTTATTAAAAAGACACGTTCCTTTCTTACAGTTTATATTGACAAAAGAGGTCATTTCCAAAAAAAAATTTACGCGAATACTACAAAAGAATGAATAAATAAAAACGAACCTTTTCAAAGTAGATCTTGCGAAGTAAGGTACGGTATAGCTCTTTGAGTAAAATTTCTGGCTTTAAAAGGAATTTCTTTCATTAATTTACTACAATTAAAATAAACCGAGATATATCGTATTCTTGGCTATCTGCTTGGAATAAAACATTTTTAGAGTAATAAAATAGTTCTTTAGAAACTTTCTGATATTGTGCTGTAATTGCACATGCACAAATTTTATAAATTCTCTTCCACATTTTTTATTTTTTTTTCGATGAGATTTTTATACATATAAATATTAACTAATACTTATCTAGTTACTTAGTACCCTAGTAATAAAATACTATTTATGAGTATTATAATGAATATCAAATTAAATTATCTAAAATATTTTGAATTTGCGGTATTGCATTCTATTATAATGCGGATGAATTGCAATGAAATATTAATGGGGCTACAGTTTTCTCAGCGTCTCGAATATATCTAAAGTACAGAATCTCGTAAAAGGAATAGCAAGACTTCGAAGCATATTGAGGTAGAGTATTCGATCTTTGCTTTGAGGTATTCAATCCAAGTAGGTGTAATGGATTTCTTTGAAGATTTGCTCTGACTTGCCTTTTATTCAACCTCTTTGCAGTCCGATGATGTCGATTTGTTTATTTATGTTGAGAATTGATTAATTAAAAATTCATGTAGCATCTTTAACGCACATTTTACAACACTTTTCACATTAAACGTATACTAAAATAAGTAAATTACTTCCAATAAATTTCGTTCAGTAAATTACTAAATTTATGTTGTCGAATAAAAATTTAATAAACTATGTAAATTTCAGGTAATTTATTGCTTAATTGCGAGGATTTAGTAATTATAAAATTAATGTTATTTGGTATACTGCTTACATAAATCATTCGATATGTACATTAAATGAAATTTGACAACAAATAAACGCTTTAAAGGCATTCAAACGATCATTCGAATACCCCATTTAGAACAGTGGTCGTAAATCGAGTTTATGGTGGATATTGCATGACACTTTGTAGTCCTGTACATTTGCATAAATATGCTTTAAAAGTGAATATGGAGTAAAACAAATTCAAGACGTTGCAAGTGTAAGACATGGAAAAGTTATTTTGTATAATTTTACTTCTTTCAAGAACGGGCTAAATTTAATTAATCTGTATTGAGATGGCAAGAAGCTTTATTCATCTTTTGTAAGAAGTTTAGAATGCATTATTTTTAAATACATTTACCGTATTGTCAATTATTAATTTGCTTTCAAAAGTATTATGGGACTACCAAACTTTGCGTAGTCAGATGGTTTCCTAATACTTAAAAACTAACGTTACTATTTATTTTTAAATTAATTATGTTTAATTATGATTTAGTTGATAAATTTGAATAAA
The DNA here is from genome assembly GCA_036365515.1 of Torymus aiolomorphi. Lineage (NCBI taxonomy): Eukaryota > Metazoa > Arthropoda > Insecta > Hymenoptera > Torymidae > Torymus > Torymus aiolomorphi. The sequence goes on along the minus strand of CM070877.1, from coordinate 122,595,194 downwards.
TTATATTAACTACATAGAAATATTTGCATGGCTTGGATTTTTTTCGGCATGCTTTGGTATTTAATACAATAAAGATTTTTTACACAACATTTACCAAATGAATTTTATATCTTTTACAAATTATTGATATGTAATTGTATTCTCAAAAGTTATATTGCATATTGAGGCTTTCATAAACTAATACCACATGTTATAACGGTCAAACATGTTTACATCTCTTGTTTTACGAGAGACACGACTCTCACCAAAATTGCAGCGTGAGATGTTATAGGGTTTTTTTTTTTATTTCAACAACACTTACCGCTGAAAGTAATTTGTTAAATATACGATACTTCCATATTACTTCCTTATGCACCCTAATATAATGTACATAAGCGTATTCTTAATTTTCCTTAATAAATTGTCCAATAAAATATAGAAACCGCGCTTCAGTGTCCGCGGACAAAAGGTAAAAATAGAGTAACTGACAAACATATACTAACCGGCTTCAAGTACCTCGTGGTCGAGGTTCCCACTGCGGCTGTGACTGATGCTGCTCCCATTGTAGAGACTGGATCGCCGGTGATGGTGATGATCCTCCATAGCGCGCGAGGCGCTCCGCTTGAATTGCTCGAGGAAGCTGTCGATTTGGTTCTCGATGCTCGACGGCGAGCTAGCCATTTTTTGCCGCACTCCACCCCCCACCGGCCCTTCGCCCTCTCCCTCACCCTCGGTTCGTCGCAAAATGTCTCTCTTCCTCCCTCGACTCTTTTTTACACTCGACTGTGCAGCTTCAAAGCCGCGTGCGGACTCTCTCCCCCAGCCCTCGCGAATTCGCTCCTCGAAACTACAACCCGTCTATTATTATCTACTCCTCGCGTCGAACTAGGTATCTGTTAGCAATAGTTCGCCGAGCGCGGGGCTGCTGCTGCCTTATCTCTCGGCGCAAGAGTGTATCGCCGAATGACATCATCGTCGAGTGATGTTTTGCAAACCCGGACGACACGAGGCAGAGAGAGATAGAGTCGCTCGTCACTGCAGGCGCATCTATCCCGCCGCTTCGTCGTCGCTGTCGCCCATTGTCCGTTGTTTCTCGATGCGTCTATTGTGTACAGACCCTCTTATCTCGTCGACGCTTTTTACGAGTTTGCCCGCGCGCTGTCGCCGAGCGCGCGAGGAGGATGTTTATTACTTATACTTTACGCATGGACGTCTCTAGCTTTCGCCCGGCTCTTTGCCAATAATACCTCTCAACACCGAGGATAAAATTTGTCCTTTTCGTCCTTTCGCTTTGCCCCGGTTCTTCTCTTTACGACGACTTTGAGTATTACGAATCTCGAATTGTTATTGCCCCTTTAATTCAATCAGCTCACGATGTTTCAGCTATACGACTGTTGCGCGCCGGATCGATAAATTCTAATTGCACCGGCATTCGCAGTCGCTACTATGAGCGTGTGTGTAGTATTTACAATTTTCTTCGTATAATACCTAGTTAATTATACTCGAGTGCCGCGCTCGCAGCTTCTTAGATCGAATCTCTGGCACGCGCGCGAACTTTGGATTAATAAGTTTTGATTAAGCGCCCCCAAGACCGCGGGGGGCTTAAAGTGCCTGACTCGAGACGTTTATTAAAAAGTTTGGCCGAACTACCGCGTTGTGTCCTCCTCTGCAGCGAAACTCTCGCGACTCTGACTGTATTACCGGACATTTAACAAACGAACTATTCTTAAAGCTATATCCGGATATACCTACTTGGTAACTCTTACAATGCTCACTTTATACATCGTACCTTCACACCAATAATAGTCCTTAGAGCAATCACTCGAGAACAGCAGCTCGACTCCTACATGCCCTTCCTGCCTCTGAGAGTACAAAAACATACAGATCTCTAGAAAAGCCGACGAGAAATATAGAAAAAAAAACCGCGCGACTATTACCTTGGCAGCGTCGAGCGCGCGCTCGCACAGCGCGGCGGCCGCTCGGGTGCAGGTCGCGAGCGAGACTACCTCCTCCGTAGTGCGGGACGCAGTAGTGCCTCCGTTGCTGTCGCTGCAGCAGAGCGCCGGGCGGCGGCGGCGGCGAGGGACCGCCGAGCAGACGACACGCGCATTTCCCACCCTGCAGCTCTGCCGTTCGACGTACTCGCGGCTCTTTCTACTTGATGTCCTGAGACGCGGCGCGCGAGAGGCACGTTTCCGTCTCACCCCGATATGGTGTTTATTAGCGGGTGGCCCCAGTGGCTAAGTGTATATGGGGGATGAAGAGAGAGAGAGAGCGGACGTGCAGCGTCGCTCGCGGGCGAGCCGACTCTGCGGGCGACGCGGCCTGGCGAGAGGGAGAGAGAGGCGCCGGCGCTGCGGCACGCGCGCGCGCGCGCATGCAGAGGCAGCCGCCTGTATATCACTATAGATGTAGGTACTACTACTACTACTGCTGCTGCTATATTCCTGTTGGCACGATCTTATCTCTCTTGCGCGTACGCCTTCTTATACGCGCCCTTACAACCCAGAGTGTATTAGGGAAATTCCGCGGTATATATATATACGGCCTGATTGATTCATGACGGGGCGAGTTAGAGAGCTATGATGTGCACGAGTGGATGGATTATATACTTAACTCGTTCGGAGTGGTGCGTCATGTGCACCGGATGAGTGTGGAGGTGCGTATATATGCCGGGCTCTTGCGGAGCTAGTTTTTTTTACAGAGAAATTGGTTTTAGAGCTTATGGATCGCGGTTCCGAGGTCGCGGCCATAGCGTTTCGACAGTTTCGACTCTTTTGTATGCCTTATATTGCTAGTGGAAAAAGAGCAGTGTGCTGAAGTTTTTTAATACGATACTGACCTATTTGGCACGAAGAAATTTAATGGTAAAAATTTATTGAAACTAGATGTGAAAACGAAATAGAGAAATCTTATGTAATGAGATTTACTATTTTTGCTTTGATTCGATTACATGAAAAGCGAAGACTTTTTCTCTTTTTCGAACAAGTTTGTTTCTTTTCAGGCTATGACAATAGTTATATAAATTCAATGGAGTTTAAAATGCGAAACTCTCGAATGAGAATCGTTTATGGAATAATGTAAAGAAATATAAAAAATATTAAGATAAAGAAAGTGTGTGTGTGTGTGTATGTGTGTGTGTGTGTGTGTGTGTGTGTGTGTGTGTGTGTGTGTGTGTGTGTGTGTGTATCATAATTACTTCCCCAGAAACTCTTGACCAATTCTTTATACTTTTATATCCTTTTTCATGTTTATATTAGAAGTTACACTGCTCTGAAATCTCGTGTATATTTTCCAGCTTTTCCCGTTTCAGTCGCGCCGTATATGGAAATTCGTCGTTTCTGTTCTTATTTCGCAAATGTTTAGAGAGCTGCTTGGGGCAGGTGAAAACGAACAAAATCGAAATAGAATTCTATAAAGCAAGTGAAATACACGACGTGCGTGGTCGCAGTGACTTTATTCTGCGTGCAACAATCTGAAGGCGACATGAAATTCAACCGCAATAGTTGACACATAAGTGAAAATGTTAAAATGCTTATCTCATCTATAATGAATAAGTATAATTCTTTAAGAACGGTAATGAAGATGAATAAAAATTTAAGAAATTTTCATAATTGCCGAAGAATTAATTCCTATTTTTATCATCATTTCAGTCACTAATAATTGCAGAAAATATCAAAATAGTCCTGTATTATTTTATACATGGTTTTTCTTCAATGAAGTTGATTATTTTGCAAAATTTCGGAAGACTAAGTCAAATATCAATTATATTAACTCATGATTACATTGGCAATTTCGTGGAATTTGTGTCCATTATTTTATTATTAATTAACAAAAGTGTTCATTATTTGTTACTCTTCAAAAAATTGAGGAAACCACAGATCTAGGAGTTATAATCGATTACCGGCTCTCAGTTGAGTCCCATATATCTGATGTTGTGGCTGAGGTATTGAAGCTGGTGGGTTTCATTAGGAAAACAACTACTGATTTTCTCTCGCCACAGTCAATTTTATATCTGCATAAATCCCTAATAGTCCCAACCATCACTTCCTGTTCTGTTATCTTTATACATAACAATACTTCTCCCTTCTAGAGTCAATTCAGCATAAAATATTGTGATATATCTCAAAACCAATCGTCCGATGAGTTACCTAGACCATAATTATGTACCGCTTATGCGTAGATTTAGACTTCTATCTATGCAGGAATTACTCAAATACCAGAATCTTGTGTGTGTGGGCATAGCATCATTTCAAGCGAGGTTACAACCGATGACCTAAGAATGGTGTTCTTGCGTAAGGAATATAACCTATTCCTTTAGAAACCCTAGGCTGATTGTTGAAGAATTTAAAGGGCTTAACTATCTATTCTATACGCCTTTGCATAGATTGCAGTGTTCTTACAACTATCTCTCAAATACAATTAGAAGCTGTGAAAATTTGCCATACTTCAAAAGACTGGTGTCAGCGTCATTAAGCTTTAATTAATAAAATTAACTAGTCATTAATAGCGTAATTAATTTACTTAATATTAATAATTATTAATATTTATTTTATTTATTTTATTATTAATACTTATTTTGTACCACTGTGGCACCCCCTGATTGTAAATTACATTTGTATTTAATATCTTGTAAAGGGCATTGCCCTTTGTTGAATAAACAATAAATAAATAAATAATGATAAAAAGTAAGAGACAATAATCAGTTTCATGGAAAAAATGTTGCACTTGTCTTTGGCAAAATGCAGAATTTCAATACAGTCAATGACCTATGGTCTGAATTAAATATATTAAATAAATTGAGAGTTACTATCAGATCAGTTGCTGATTGGAAGAAGATATTGAGTAGTATATTTATTCATTACTTTTATATATATACGGCTTAGTGATAATAATTTGATTTTCGTTTTAATGTTGGCAGTCATGGAATAACTAGAAAAAACGACATACAACATATTTATTACCGGTGAAAAAGACGTTCCCTTGTCTGACTATGACATAAAAGAATCATGAAACTTATCCGTGAGAATGATGGACTAGTAAATGAATCAATTGGAAATGATAAAAATTATATACCTCCTTGCAAAAAAATATTAAAATCTAATGTACGTATATACTTATTATACTTTTCCAAGAATATTCATTTAATTTTGTACATTATTTTACTTTTATCATAAGCACTCAAATCACCAACGCGGTTAATTAGCGAGAGTACGGATACGCAGGACCAGACCGAGAGAATGAGAGCCATCCTAGATGTTATGAACGGTCTGCTAAGCTGCATTCAGGTTATGACATCTAAGCAGAGAAACATCGCCATACCGGGAAAGAATGGAATAATAGTACTGGCTGCGACGACTGAGCCATAGACTAAATCCCCTCAGCCACAACACAATCACGACTAGGAGGGACGGTAACAGGTAGGACAAACGGAGAAGTGCCAACCCCGAAAAAGAAGCTATCGATGGATGACAGTTCAACACTGGACACGCCACCCAAGAGGATTAGAAGACGGGCTGATCAAGGCGGTTTCACAACGGTGACCAGGAAAAGTAAGGAGGAGCAGAAGACATCAAAACAGCAGCACCAGAATGGTGGAGGCGCCGCCGACAAGTGAGGCGCGGCAGGGCAAGGAAAATGCGCACCCAAGACGTAGTGCGATTCACATAGCTTCACTGGAGTAGAAGAGCTATGCGGACATACTCAAGGAACTGACGACGCGAGTAACACCCGGGGAAGCGGGGTCGGTCGTGAGAAACACCTGCCCAACAAACAGTGTCGAAATTCTCCTGAAACTGGGTAGCCAATCAAGCCTTCCAAAAGGCAGTCCAAGAAAGCCTCGGAGATAAGTTCATCAGCGAGAAATACTAACATCGGGAAGGAAACATTGTGACGTGGTTCGCGGATGATTCTAACAAGGTAGCGGTTTGGGTAGCCGGCAACCAGAGAGTTGAGGACGTCTCTTATGTTAACGTTTACCTTTTACCGAACATCCGAAAAACGTCCGAATTCCTGAGAAAAATCGAATGCATGGAGGACGCCTTACGAGAAGTACCCGACGACCTTATAGTGGTTGGCGACTTTAACCCTGTGGCCAGGGCGGTTGAGTGGGGCATGTCAGAAAACCATACTCGAGATGGTAGCTGAGTTGCTCAACTTACATACTACCGAGTTTCGGCGAGTCAATAGCAGACGTCACTTTCGCGTCACTGGAAAGAAGTTTGCGACGCGGTAGACCCCGACCCATGGGGTCTAGAATACAAGATCGTAACACGTATAATAAGGTCAATTAGTACTCAAAAGTAACTGAAAGAGGGACCTAAGATCGCCGTCTGCGTACAGACTACTTAGCTTAGTCGACACGATGGGCAAGGGCATGGAGGCGCTACTAAAATATTGAATTCAAAGCGCGATTCAGGACGCGGGAGGCTTATCGGAAAATCAGCACGGGTTTAGAAAGGGGTTTTCAATGATTGGAGAAATACGGTCGGTTATCTCAGCAGTAGAGCAGACGAGGAAGGGATGTCACGGGACGCGCCCCTTGGTGCTGCTAGTAACGTTAGCGCGTTTAATTCGGCAAGATGGACAAACTTACTCGCAGTTTTAAAGGGATTCGGGGTCCGACCTTACTTAAAGCTGGTAGTCGAGGACTATTTCTGAAATAGGCAACTGACATTTTGGTGGGTCAGAATAAGAGTAGCGTAAGTCACATATTTATCGTTTTGAGATATTCAATGTCAAAGTTTCAATAGTCAATACATTACTGTTACGCGTTATTTTCTCGATTATTTATAATTGAAAAATAGATCAATAGAAGCCCTATTTTAGGGCGTTAGTAATAGTTTCTGTTGTGAAGAATCCAAATATATCCATATCTCAATTTTTTTGCAAATGTGACTTATGCCACTCTCATTCTGACCCACACATCTGAGACGAGCGAAGAAATGGTAGTTAGGGAAATCACACCTGGAGTAGTGCAGAGATTCATCCTGGGTCCTGACTTCTGGAACGTACTGTGTGACAGCTTATTGCTGCTAGAGATGCCCAATGGTGCGTTCCTCGTGGGTTACGCGGACACCGTAACAGTAGTGATACAGACTCAGAACATGGATCTGGCACAACTTCTCCTATGCCAGGTAATGAAGCGGGTGACAAAGTGGATGGCGGAGCATCGCCTCAGCTTCAGCGTTAGAGAAAAGAGAGTTAGCTTTTCTTACGCATAAAGAGATCCTTAGGATAGTACCTACCTACGCAGGTTCAGAAATAGTTAGGACGAGGCGAACAGTAAAGTATCTCGATAATGTTTTTAGTCAATTCTGACTAGATCCGTTGGAAGCGAGGAAGAAAATAAATCTCCCACGATGTTTAAAGTTTGCGACGTTTCGTCGACGGATTTGTCGATCTCTTCAGGCTTGTTTATCACGCAGAGATTCGTCAAAAGATGTACACATCTTTTGACCTACTTGCCCGAGAGCGGAAGCAGATCTATGATAGGAGCGCGTAGATAGGAAGAGCAGATGCAGCAGGAGAAGCTCGCCGACAGACGCTGCAGTCTTGGCAGGTTAGATGGGCTGAGGACAGCAAGGGCAGATGGACCCATAAACTAATAGAGAACGTGACTACGTATCAGCGTCTCGGGACATGGATACTTTCGAAAAAATCTATATAGGATACGTAAAGTAAGCACAGCGGTATGCAAGTACTGCATACATAAATGGGACGACGCAGAACACACTTTCTTTGCAAGTGCTCGGTAGGCCGCTGAAAGACAACAGGTAGAGGATGTGATAGGCGAACTCGCACCCAACACTGTAGTTGGACTCATAATGTCGGGGCGAGAGAGGTGGGATGCAATAGCAGCTTACGTCGAAGGTATTCTTCGGACGAAAAATTGGGACGGATGATATTAAAGGAATAAATAGGGAACTAGAAAAAGAAAGGAAGGTCGAAAAATAAGGAATGGATGACGCCCTCGGGAGCAGGTAGGGCTGCGGCCCTGGACTGAAGTAATGCGAAAGAAGTTCCCGGCTGGGGTTCCTCTAGGAAAAGTTTTGGGTGTTTAAAGGGTAGAAATCTCTCACACAACGGAGCCCGATACTCCGTGATGGTCTTAGCGGACCTCCCTTCCTGCTGAAAGCAAGAACAGATGTCCCGGAAGATTCACCTAGTACCTCGGAAAAAAACATAATAATTTAATAAAATAAAGTTTATGATATAAAATAGATATGCTGTTTTATTATTTTAATTGATTTTTATGAACGAGGTAAATATTTTTTAAAAAGCTATAATTTTATTTCGAAAAAGTTGAAGATATTAATATCTTATTATAATAAATAATATTCACTTACACGTAATGTATTATATATTTTTAATTTTTTAAATATTTATATAACTTTTTAATACTATTATTCATTCAAATATACATACAATATTTTAAAAAGTTTAAGAACTAGTTCAATTTTTACACAAATTTTTAAAAATTTTATTTAACCATTCATATATCGTTGGCTGGAAGGAAAAGGGATCTAACTCGGTGGAGCGCTAAGAACGGTTCTGACTCAAGTTTTCGCAAAGAAAGGTTATAACTCGGCGGAGCAGTAAGAAATGTTCTAACTTAAATTTTTGCTAAGAAAAATCCTAACTCAACCGAGCACTAAGAAAGGTTACAACTCACGGAATTTTTTTTTTCATAGTCGTTTTAGCTGAAGAGTTGGAAAAATCTTTTTCTGATATCTTTTGCTATATCAAATATATATAAGAAAAATAGTCAAATTTTGTTTGAAGGGAACCCTTTTGGACACGTTTTCTTCTATCTGACATAACAAAGTACACGAAAAAATTTTAAAAAAGAACATGTAAACTAGAAAAAAAGAGATTTCATTTACTTCAAAAGTTATTACAATTTAAAGCTGAGCATTGAAAATATACAATAACTATACACAAATCGCAGGAATGAATCAAAATTCACTAAAAGTGGGGGCTGCCAATTCTTGGATATCTTTTCGACGCTTAACTTTAAACTATAATAACTTTTGAAGCAATTAATATTTTTTAATTCTAATAAAAGTGAATCAAAGCACTTTCTTTATACGTTCATTTTCTTTTGAAAAACTTTGTGTAGGACATTCCTGGGTCAGGTTTAAAGAAGAGAGCTTTTTTTGTTATTTTCTTAAAAGATGTCTTTAAAGAAAATGTGTAACAAACGCGTTTTTAATTGTTCACAGTTTTTGTCATGTACTTAGTGATATCACCAAGAAGAAAACGTGTCCAAAAAGTGTCCCTTCAAAAATTATTTTTGACCATTTTTCTCATATAGATTATTTATATTGCAAAAGAAATCAGATAGTAGTTCTCAACTAATACGTCTATGAAAAAACAATCCCGTGAATTGTAACCTTCCTTAGCGCTCGGCGGAGTTAGGACCTTTCATATTTTTTCAATGTAATTTTCAAACTGCTACTGTTTTACCAATTATTTAAGCTTTTAAGCATGTAACACATAATTTCACTCAGTTTTGAGCTCTCTTGCACGTTCTTTGTTATTTTAAAAAAAATTTAATTGCACTTTTTACTGGAAAATACACTTTTTTGAAAAATGCATTTTTCTCGAAAACGTCATTTTTTTGATTAATTTTTTTGTGGTGATAAAGGACGGTAAATAATTATCTATACATATATGTGAGATTCGGGGGTTTTGCGCTGGGAAAGCGATCATTAATGAGATAAAGCACAAACAAATTTTCACGCTTAACGCTTATATAGTCAATGATATAACAGCCAATATAAAGGCTTTTATCTTTATGCGATACGCAAGTAATACAGATGTACACGCGCCTACTTGCATGAGTATATGTATTTATACGTTTGTCCACTAGATGGCTATCATTTGACTTAACATGTACCAGGAAAAGTTCGGTTTCTGCTATATTTTAGACCTCTAGTATTTTTTAAAACTACGAATGCCAGACTGATCCGGCTGGCAGTTGCGGCGTCTCCTTCTGGGTGAATCTTTCGCCTTAAACTTTCTGCCTCATACCACCTTTACTTATCTATGTAACTTTCTTTCTAATAAAGTCAAACTACGCATCTCAATAACTAACTATAGATAAATGGGTTTTTGCTCCTAACGAGGTTTTTCCCCATTCTACACTTCACTTAGTAGTTCAGCCATACAACAGTTTTTGTGCTATAACTTCTGATAGTGTGGAAATGCCCTCACAGAGCAATACACAACTTCCTCTATTCTGATTTGCTTGATCAAGGAGAAGTAACTGGAATCGCCCAGGCGTTTCCTGCATGGATTTATTTCTACGTAAGCGGCTCCTGGACGGTGATCCGGACAGGCTGTACCTCACGGGTAGGGATCAACGGACGAGGCCTCCACCATCCATTCTTTCTTTCTTCTTTCTTTTTAAAACTATCATCTTTTTGGAAATTATTACATATTTGCACCTTATAAACTCAACTACGATGTCTAATTATTTCTCAACGGAGAGAATCCAATGTGCAGATTTTTTACAAAGGCACAAAAATATCTGTTTTTTTTTCCGAGGTACTAAGTGAATCTTCTGGGCCGTCCGTTCTTGCTTTCAGCAGGGAGGGAGGCCCACTAAGACCATCAAGGAGCGTCGGGCTTCGCGGTGTGGAGGATTTCTACCCCCTAAACACCCAAAACCTTTCCCGCGACGTTCACCGAAATCCGGCCCGGAACTGTTATACACAGTACTTCGGGCCCGTCGGCGTGTCTATGCCCTGCGGCAATCTTGTCTATCTTGTCTGATCTGTCTATTCTTCGTCTTCTGTGTCAGTTTTCAAGGCAACCGTCAGTCTTTTTTCCTTGTAGTACGTAAGTCACGTAGCACACTATGTCATCCTAGTTTCGTTTGCTTGATAGCATCAGTGTCACGACGTTATCCGGTGTGATGCCATCTGTCTTTGTCTACAGTCTGTGTCTCGCGACTATCCAGCGGGGGCTCACGAAAAATGTATGCTCGGCGATCACCAGTGATCCGCCGCTTCCGAGACGGTGCGGTACGCGCACGCGATACGCAACGCTTCTCGTCTTTGTACCGCAGCGATGTTTTTGCGGTACTTCTCTATTCGCGTCGCGTCCGCCCATATCTCGGCCCCATATAGGAGCATGGAGTGGGTCACCGTCATAAGCAGTCGTCATACGCTCGGTCTCGGTCCCTTCGAACTCCCCATGAGGCGGGCGAGAGCGGCGGTCTTTAAAGCTGCCCTCTCAGCGACGCCACGTAGGTGCGGCCAGAAAGTCATCCTCGTATCCAAGGTCAACTCCAGTTACTTGGCGGATCGCCCAGGACACACAACGGACGTCCCCACCGTCATGGAAATCGTCGTGTCTATCCTTTTCCTCGTTCGGTATAGTAACTCCGTCTTTCGCATGGACAGATACAGTCCCCGACTTTGCATCCATCTGTCCACCTGTCTCGCGGCTTGGGTCAGCCTCATCTGAGGCAGTGGTGTGTCCTTGGTCGTGATGACGATGACCAGGTCGTCTGCGTAGCCGACAAGATAGACCCCCGGCGGCATTGGAAGGTCCAACACCTCATCGTAACACACGTTCCAAATGCCGGGGCCAAGGATCGAGCCCTGCGCTACCCCGCCGTCATTTTTCTTTTTTTGACCCCAGTCTGCGTCTCGTACGTAATGTAACGGTCTCGTAGGTAGTCCTTCAGGATTCAGAGAAGGTATGGGTGCAGCGGCAAAGCATCGGAGAATGCCCGCACGATGTCCGCCCACCTTACCGAGTTGAAGGCGTTTCGTACGTCCAATGTTGCCATGAGCATTATTGGCCTGTCCTTATGGGGTCTAGTTTGTGCTCTGTCAAAGGAGTAGACCACTTTTTGAATCGCTCCTATCATCGACCGTCCTTGTCTGAAACCGTACTGTCTGTCGTTCAGGCCGCCGGCGTCGCGAACCACCTGTTGGATTAGAGGTCTCTTACAGGTGAGGCACTTGAGAATATGAAATCCCTTCCCATTTCGGGTGATAATTATGAACTTGGAGTTATTTCACTTGAACTTGGTGAACTGGGCCGGTTTTAGTTTGAACTTGGATTTATCGTATATAAACTTGGGGAATACAGACGTATTGATATTGTGATACTTAAGTGCAATCTTGTATTAGCGATTTACTTATGTTACTTGACCTTGCAGTTATTGCTGACTACTCAGTCCTACTAGTGCCGCCAGGGGGCATTTGGGAGGCCGCAGTTAAATCAGCAAAATATCATATGCGTCGAGTCATTGGAGAACAAGTTCTCACTTTCTCAGAACTTGCTACTCTTATGTGTCGTATTGAAGCCTGCCTTAGCTCCAGACCAATAACTGACACCTGTTTTGAAGAATTAACGCCTGTTTTGAAATTGCAGTATCTTCGCATTCACCTTATAGGTCAGGCACTTGAGAAAATTAAATCCCTTATACGGAAAAATCTTATACGTGAAAAATCAATTGAAAATGACGTAAAAAATAAGAAAAAGATATACTTTCAACATTGTCTAATACCCTCGATATGAAGTTGAACAATGCTTATGACGTTTCTATCAAAGCAAACGAAGCAATTGTATGTCGTTGTAAAAAATGGGTATAAAATGAAGGTTTAGCCATGCAAAATTGTTTTACAGTATAAAAAAAAATAATATTTTGCTCTCTACGGTACTTTTAACGCCTGCAACACGATTTTTTCGACCACTACAAGACTTTTTAACCTGCTACCATGATTAATCGCCCTCAGGCAAGAAAACTGTAACGTTAGTCCCGCTTTTCAAGTACGATAAACACGAAAATCGTGACAGTGTTAGGATAATAACTTCAATATTTATTGAAATCATAAGTTAATTATTCGATGTTGAAAAAGTTTAACTATTCACTCTTATATTATTCATATAATTAAGTATCCACTTACTTTTTTAGACGATCTTCAGCCGCAACAACGCCATCAAAATAGAAGCAAGAAGAGGTTTTAGAGGAAACACAATTATAATAAAAGAAATACTTATACGGAAAAGGATGATAATAAGGAAAATAAGAATGAAATCAATAAAAACGAAATAGATAAAAATCAGAAAATAGACAATTAAAAAGTACAATGTATGTAGCTGTTCTTAAAAATTAACAGCCGCGCACACAAAGAAAAAATATAAGAAACGCAAGAAACTTTAGAGAAACTTTATTTAAATTGAAGAATTTGTTAAAGTTAATGAGAGAAAAACGTCCGAACGCTTCGATTGATCGCAAGCATCTGCCGCATCGTGCTCGCTCAATTGTCTCATGAAAAAAGGAAAGTTTGTTATTTACTTAGCAACTCGATATTCGAATTTCGAATCAATATATATATAATATATAATTGCATACAAGTATCCCTATAGTCAAACGTCCGCGAAAAAGCCTCTACGCATTTTTCGCCCCGTGCCCTCCTTCATTTACTGATTGACCTTATTTCATGATAAATCATGTCACAATCACCGAAGGAGGAAAGCGGCCCCGGACGATCCTCTGCGAACGCCGTGCACGCGACCTACGATATGGTATCGACTGTCACCATTCGTCGGAATACTTGTTTTTTCTTAAACAGCAAATTAACTTTAAAATTTAAGAGATAGAGACAATTAAACGATTACATTGTATTTTATTAAAATATTTATTCGAAACGGGAACAATGTATAAATGTATATAAATAAATAATACTCTTGCGAGGGCTTTAGTAAGAGTATCCGCTAGTATTGCATTAAAGCAAGAGTTCGAGAAATAGAAGAAAGAGGAGAATACTTAGTTTACTGTACGAAGGATAAGCCTAAAACTGTCGATGCGGAAAAAACGGTTGAAGCGAAAAAGGTGGACGAGGATACAAAAGTCGACGAGGAAAACAAAGTCAACGAGAAATCCACCAAAGTTGAAAATGAAAAATGATCAACGAATGATTTAGTCAGACGCGTTGAAGAGGCTGGCAACATATAAAGAATATCACTAGAACTAATATAAACATGAAAGTCTTGAAAGAAAAAATTGTGTTGATCCACACCCATACGGAGGCGCCTTCAGACGCGTGATTACTATTATGGTCAATAACCGGCGTATGGTATACGATGTGCATGATTTTGTACAGAGTTGCAGTGAACTCTAACACTACAAATCGATGCAGTCAGCACCGTAGAGATTAATGGGAAAGCGCGTCGTAGAGGCCTTTGGCCTCCCGCGTAACAAAAATCAGTTTAAGTATTTGTTAGTATTTCAAGATCTATTTACGCGCTGAACAGAACTGAAATCGCTCCGATCCGAAGGTCGTCGCGAGTTGGAGGAGCCGATCCTGTTTAGATGGGAAACACCGAATTATTTCCTGCCCTTTAGAAAGTTAAAGAATAACGATTCAAACTGAAACATGCAGTTTTATTTTTTAATAAAAATATAGTAAAAATGGATAAGTTTGATGAATAGAATATTTTGTATATTTTAATATCTAGTTAACTTTAAACTAGCATAACTTTAGAAGCAAATAACCTTTAATTCTTGAAAGATAAAAACTAAAGAAAATTCGTTTTCTTTAGTTTGCTTTTCTTTTTTTGAAACGTTATGTGCAGCTCGTTCCCTGAATTAATATATTGCGTTTGAGGTTGGGGAGAGTTTTTTTATGTTTTAGAAACAAGAGTTATGTAATCTTATTTTGATTCTAAAATACTTATTATATAGTTATGAAGCTACTCGTCGCTAAAGTACTTTTAACAAAAAAAAATACAAATTATGATTTTATTATTGCATCATTTAAGCAATCATTTAATTAAACTATCCCTATTACATTCTTTTTTTATTCTACATAAAAACCCAAAGTTTTAACTTATTTAAAGATATGTTTGTAAAGTTTCAGTTTCATATTAATTTTTTTAGATCAATGTTACTAACGCCATCTTTCAGACGTTTAGAAAAGTTAGATGTACGAATGTACCCAGTGGCGTGATCGTTATCAACTGCAGAGTGCGGACTTCGGGAGCATTCCTACATTTGTATAGTTACCAACAACTATCATTATAGTGTAATATATTGTATAGACATTTTGATAAACAAAAATTATTTAGAATGCATATACCAGAAATGACTTTCTGGCGTATAAAAAATAATCATTAAAAATCATAATTTATTCGCCTTATTGTAAAATAGGTAAATAAGTTTACAATAAAATATTTGAATTTTCCAAAATACATGGTATTCTTAAAAAAAATATGTATCGAATCAGCAAGTAACCGTCAATGAAATTCTATTATGTTATAGAATCCATCATTGATTTCATACTACTTTTAATGGTGAAACAAATTACGCGAATTTAGTTTCATCAAAACTTTAGTATTAATTGTTCTTTAAATTTATTTCATTGATAGTACCGAAGAGCGCGGGCGCGCTCCGAAGGCAAGGATGTTAATTGTACTTCATGACAAATGAATGTATTTCATTAACAAATACTAAGATGTATATTAGATATGCACAAGACTTTTAGTTTGATAATTCATTAATATTTATAATAGTTTTTAATTAGTTTCAAATTTTCTTAATTATAATAATTTACCTATTGAATTTTGATATTTCACAATCAATTCGGGATTTATATGTTCAATGAAATGTTTTATGCCAAATATTTCTGCGCAGTGCGGGTATAGTTCATACATGTAACAAGCTTTGGAAGTTTACAATAGTTGAAATAATCTATTCTATTTCACATCATTTTTGTTAATGACAAAATAGAAACATTAAAATTTTCCAAGTTATATAAAAGAGACTTTAAAAATACATTTACAAATACATGAAGATGTGAAGATTTATGAATGAACATTTATGTAATATATAACAAAGTTGGGAAAACTTGGTGAATCTTCGGCTAATAAATCTAAGTAGATACTGAATGTTTTGAGTAGTAATGACCCTTTTGCACATATTCTATTAAAATGTTATTTTAACAATTTACCAGAGATTCTTTTTTTTTTATGTGAATACTCCTGCTCGAAGAAAAATCTCTACGAAATATAATTTTATTCATCACGCTATTGGTAAAGATTGAGTTTAAATTAATTTAATCAACTTTTCCCATATTTATAAGAAACATCATGGTTTCTAAAATAAGACAATTTTTGCCATAATATTCTGTACTTCACGAATAAACTGTCTGGAATTAAAATGTTGGATCTCTTCTGGCAATTACAAACATCATTTACTCGCACACAGAAAAGCAACGTTGCTAAGTAAACAGACAATTAGAAAGTAAATTTACAGCTACTAGAAGGCCAAGAGCGGCAACTAAGCGAAAAATCGGCACCCCCTTCAACCTCAGCATTGCTTTGCAGCAGCCTGCTCCAAAAGCGATTTCGGAGCGGAATTCGAAAAGAACGCACACAGAGCACGCGCCCTCTGTTCCCCATCGCGCAGCTCTCTCCTCTGCGATATACGCACAGGCTCAGCCGCACAGTGCGTGCGCGCGCGCGCGTCTCGTCTTATTTTCGTCTTTTCGCGCCCGTCTCTATCCGTCGCGCTCTCGCACGCACTGTACACACAGGCCGCGCGAGGACGGCCCCAACAAGCAACGGTTTGCCGCTGGCTGGCGCGCGCGTTCTTCATTCGCGTAGTGCCCGTCGAGGAGCTAAGTGTGTCCCTCACACATGCACACACGCCCCCTCCTCCTTTAGTTTTTACGACACACACGCACGCGATCTTTTTTTTGACTCTTGTTGCGCGCACTTCGCGCGGCGAGAAGCAGAGCAGACCAGCAGTACGTGTACGCGAGAGCGAGAGCAGTAGTCGCTCTCTCCCGGCCAGTGCGGCGAGTGGGTGTGTTTTAATCAAGCGGGAGGTACATAGAGAGCCAGCCGGCTTTTCACCTATTTATCTCTCGCTCTCTCTCTCTCTCTCTCCTCTCGCTCATTCTCGCGCACGCGGAGCAGCGTCGATATTGCACATTCAGCTCGAGACCAGCGTTGACCGCGCGCCGTGCCGGAGACAGACACACTCCGTCGATCATGGGCGGTAAGTCAGAGTCATTTTTCCATTTAACAAGTCAATTGCCGAGTGATGATGCGAGTGTTACAAGTGATGATAATACACGCGGCCCGTTGTCTCCGCGAGCTTCGGCCGCGAGAGCGAGTAGTAGGTTATATTCCACGTTGACGTGCCGTGCGAGGAGTGTTCCAGCCGCGGCGCGCCGGCGCAACCGGTCTTGACCCAATGACCTTCACGAGGTATACCCCGAAAGTTCGCGTACTCGAGGCGGCTTCTAGCTCGCTTTCCAGACCACTCGGCTGCCTCGTGATCCGAGTGTTCGTGGCATGATTCCCCGCTATACTTTTATCAGACGAAATCGCGATATCAGTCGCGTCTCGCGTGGTATATATTACACCGGCATTTTTCCCGTTCCAGCAGCAGCACAGTTATAAACGCAGATGTGCGCGCGCAAGGGGTTCTCCCGTGGATCTTTTCCCTTCTTCCCCTCCTCGTCCCTTTGACGTATATAAGTAATCTCAGCCTCGAGATTTCGTCCGAGTGCGTACGCCTGTCGACGTGGACTCCTTCTTACAGGGGATCCCCTCCTGCTGCTGCTGGCACATTTGCGCGCAGGTCGATTTTTTCGACCCCCGGAAGATGGAAAACGTACCTATAGCGAGGGCATGTGTATAGGCTGTTGTACTCGAGCACGCGCACATGTTACAGCTTTACCCAAGTGTGTGTGTGTGTGTGTGTGTGTGTGTGAGAATTCTCATTAGAAAAACGTTTTCCGAGCTGACTGTTTGGGATTAAACGTATGATTGCGAGAGTTTAAAAGCCCGAGAGAGCGCGCGTGTTTGGATGTCGAAGCGACGAGTTGCGCATTCCGTGCCAGTGTAGATTCGTGAATTCATTAATAATTGATTCGTCAACCGGATTAATTCACTGACACACTTTTCGGCAGGAAGAAGACAAACGCGCGGTGTGATAAGGATCGCGAATGATTGCTGTCAATGTACGTTTAGCAAGTGCCAGGGGGATTGGTTTTCTTTTCGTAGAAGTGTGATTCCCGCGAAACAATCGTCTGGCTGTACAAATAGACAAGCAAAAACTGTGTACTGTACTTAGATAATTGAAAAATAAAAATTTATCGTTTTTTATGATTAATTTATTTAGTCATTTGTGGCTTTAAGAATTGAGTAACACTGTTGTTATCAATTGGCATTGAACTTAAAGTCTAATATTTTATTTTATCATGTATCTTCATAAAAAAATTCAATACATTCCTTTATAATATTACTTTTTCCAGCATCAATGAAATGTATTTTATAGTTGTTAGCTGTACGATACTTGGAAACATTATAACAATAGAATTTTCAAGAAACTACAATGGTTGTAATATAAGCGTTAATTATTGATAACTAATTAACTTAAAAATAAAACTATTTAGCATTACGAGGCGGGATTGATATCTTAATAAAAGATGTACAATCAATTAGAAGAAAGCTAATTTAATTATCATTCAATTAATAATAAAACATTCGTTAGTGGAGGCAGTCAAAACTTCTCATCCGTCGCAACAAGAGACTAAAGATTCTTTATTATCAAAACTCTCATTGATCATCACATCCGCCTTACCGTCTCTGCCACCAACAATATAAAACATTTCTTGTCTCAAGTTCAGTCTTTATTGAAACTCGCAGACGAACGCCCCTCTCTTTTATTATCATCTTTTTATGAAGCGTTCGTACGAGCGCGCGGAAAAAAGCTTTTATTCCCGTTCGCGGAATTCTACGCGCGCGAGGCATTTTCGAAAGTTCAAAGGGTGAGAGAATGGGCGAAAATAGGGCTCCATTCCACGGAAAAACAGGATGAGCAAGAGACAGGGGCAGAGAATAGCGCGCCGCTATCTTCTCGGCTCCAGTGGGTTTATTCTTGGCCCGTCCGGGAGCGGGAACGCGAGAGAGAAAGAGGCACCGAGACGGAGGCTCCTTGCCAAACGTCGAAAATTTTCGCGGAGAAAGGTTCGCGCTTTAAATGAAACTTCGGGCCTAAATTTGGAGAGGAGCTTTTTATAATATCAGTTGACTCGGCGTTTTACTGCAAATTTAACAGGGTGTACAATTTACTAATGAGTTTTACGTTATCGTTTCGTTACTATGTGATTTTTCTGTATTCTCACCGGAAGACTCATCTCAATTTGTGAAAAGTTTTGTAGAAATATTAAATAGCGGGGGTTCTTGATTATTGCAGTACATTATTAAATGCTAAAGACTGGAATATAATTTTCTATGCAAATATGTGATTTGAATAAATGAAACTTAAGCGAATTATCCTTTTATCTCGGCAGAGTAAGCGGTTAGCCTTTTATCTCAAATGTCATAATAGTATTACATATGTGATAAACTAATTATATACTCTGCTATTATTAGAGCATATTTTCATAACTTGGTAGAGAGTTATTTTTATATACTCTTTTGGTACTTGATAATAGTTCGCTTCAAAGATGATGAAACTTTTTCTCTGTGAGGGAATTGAAGTAGTTTTCAATGTTTTGCCACTTGAACAACTTGAGGGCTCTTGTAAATGTTCCGGGTATTTTTTTAATGGAGAACAAATTTATGCGATAGATTGCAAGCTTATCGTTGCATCGACATTTCTTCATTCTGATTTGAAGTATTTATTAAACGATTAATATTTAATACAATAATTTAAATGATTGAATTATTTGGAATAGAAACTTACTCTTAAAACTTCATGCATAAATAATAGTTTGGAAATTTTAAAAGTTTAAGTTAACTAAAGTTACATCTATTTTAAGCCTTGACCGAGTAAAAAAATGCAGAACATACCAGGCAACGAGGTATTCGGTTTCTAATTTTATTGCGTTTCGGGATAAGTTCTATTTTAGATCTCCAGTCTGTGTATTATTAGATTTCGTCTTCTTAACTTACCTTAGGTGCATATAAGTACTCAAAATTTTCACACTGCGATTTAAATGAATTTTTGCAGATACTTATTCACTTAATATAAAAATTTCATTCGTTAAAAATGATGAATAGAATTAGTAAAAATAACACTTGTTCAATCAATAACAAGTTTTTGTAAAATGTAAACATACGTTTTTAAACTATAGTCATTATATCTATAGATTTACAGTTTAAATAAAACTTATAGCATGACGTCAAGATCTCATAAAATGATCAAAAGATCCTTGACGTCAAGTTAAACTAATCCTCAAACTAACGTTGATATCGTTAGATTAACTTTAACGATGAGAAAATAAATAATTTTAAAATAAAATCTGGCACTACGACATAGAACTTATAACATGAAAATTCACTTTAAGGGATTTCTCAATGCTTTTTATTACGTTTCAACGCAAATTACGTTTTTACAGTCAGATATTTTAAAAATATATTTACTTTATTATATTCTCAAAGAAACGATCTACGATCATAGTACAATTTTTTAATTTGAAATTAAAATTCTAATTTTTACACTTTTATTCTACATTCAACCAATTCTTACTTACTTTCTGTACTTAATAAAATTATTATTCATTAAAACAGATTTGTACTTCATTTCGCTATTTCAAACAATCACTCAAAATTAGATAATATAAGCTATTCCTACGTCAAACGTTAGAAGTAAACGAATAGAGACGAGAGAAAAAGTCAAGTAATTAAGGGGCCGTAAAACGTCGTGTCCCCAGCGTTCAGCGGCCACTTGATCCAATGAATATCCTCCTCGCTTGCCGGCAAGCTATATGTAGCGAGCGCGAGCGCGACACGCTCCATTGTGCACTCAAGAACGTCGGCAAGGATGTAATCGCTCGGATACAAGCCGTACTCTCGCGCGCGCGTCGGCGCACTAACGGAAGAGAGTAAGAGAAGCGAGATTCGCGTATAAGCTTGACCTAAGACAAGTCCGCCTCCATGTAGCCCCAGCGTCGCTTTCACGCTTGCAGAGACGTTATGGGTGTCATCGGTATAAAGCAAATTCGCGCGAACGTGCGCCGCGAAGTTAAATATATGAGCGCTATACTCGTTTTGGGATATGATTTTTGAGACTCTTAATTCGTCGATCGAAGGTTTGCTTAGGCATGCGAAATTTATGTACGATTAACAATTATTTAGAGTTTGATTTACGAATGGAAATCGTAGATTATATGCGGATGTACATTTGATAAGATATATTTGACCCTTTCACCCCCTAGAGAAAGCCGGTAATGCGTGGCTGGAGTCGATTGGAGAACCGGTAAGACAAGTTGGATTCACGCTATTCATTAATATGAAGTACAGCTACGCGCGCTTTTGCGTGTCACGCAATTTGATTTAATGTTGATTAATTTTTGCTGTAAAGTGATGAATATTATCACTCGCATACATTGTCAATTAAAGTATAGTATCCATTGAATTGCAAGCTACAGCTGACTGCACCGATTCTAAAAATCATACACCTGTATTACAAATAAATCGATGCCAATAATTGCAACAGCTTAGTCTATAGAATCCCACAAAACGCGCATCTAACAATGATTCCCTTCTAAATAACGTATAAATAAAGTGCTCGGGTAAAAAATCGGCCGTCATGAAAAATCAAGGTTTGCGCGCGGTAGCACAGCCGTCGGCGTGGCTGCGTGAAACGCGTCGCCGCGGAGGTGAAGATGCAGAGCGGTGGCGGCGGCGGGGCAGCATCGGGTTTCGCCTCGTCTCGTCTCGCGGCCCGACCGTGGGGGCCGTCTGGTATCATAATATACACCGAGGCGACGCTTCGGGGAGCACAGCGCATCGGCCGCCCCCGCGAGCCTCTTGTCAAAGGGATTTACCTTCCTTCCGTACTTTTTATTTTGCGTTATATGCGCGCATGTGTGTCTACTTCCTTGCGCTATTTTTAGAACGGCGTAGAAAACACTTGTAGGTTTGTCTGATTGTGACTTTTCAACTAGGAAATCTTAACAAGTAAGGTTGTAATTGAAATTATTGTTCTAATATTGATGCATAATCAAGTG
This sequence comes from Torymus aiolomorphi, assembly GCA_036365515.1. NCBI lineage: Eukaryota > Metazoa > Arthropoda > Insecta > Hymenoptera > Torymidae > Torymus > Torymus aiolomorphi. The sequence continues at coordinate 122,573,220 of CM070877.1, read as the reverse complement.
TAACGTTTGTTTCTTTCACCAATTTATCAGTATAGGGTTTGCGATTTAGAAAGGTACACTTCATTTAAATAATTATAAATTATTAATAGCCGAATTCAATAAAGGAACTTAATGATTGAAAGTAGCAATTCAGTAGTTATAAATCATTAACTAAATCGATTAATTTGGATTAATTTAAATGATTTTTAGCTAAGTGCATCGTTCTGTAATATCAAAAATGATATGGAATAGTTTATTGTCATCGCTTAATTTCATTCTGGTATTTTAATTTTGTTAATTATTCTATAAATAAGAATAATGCAAAAATATTTGCGCTAAGTCTATAAATCGCAGAGAAATATTTTCTCTAGACATTGCTTCAGACAGTTGAGAGAATGTAATACTATCCGCAAAGAAAAGATGTACCGTCTAATGTGTACACGTGTTCTTTAAACTATATGGTGATTTTTACACGTGCTAATATATTAAATTTTCATGCTCCGATATTATGCTTAATTCCTTACATTAAATTCAGCTATCAAAATTCGTTGAGCACCACGTTTTATTTTTTTCTATTTGTATGGCTAGTTTGCTTCAATTTGTAATTGTATGTTAAAACATCTCAAAAAAATAATGGGATCAACAAATTTGATTTATATGCAAAGACTTCACTTCAAAGACAACGGAGTGTAGGAAGAATAAATGAAGGAGTGCCTACTATTCGTCATACTTGGCTTAAAAATATGCAACCAATAAATATAGAGGAAGAAATTTATCCAATTATAATGTAGTTTTGTAACAATTTTATTAGTCGGATTTTTAAATCAACAGAAAAATTAAATAGTCAAAATTCTTTTGTTTATTAAATAATTTTGATTAAACATTTTTTTATTAAGTGTGTTCTATACAAATGAAATTTTCATTTCAATGCAAAATGTACTACAATACGAGTATATATTATGATGCTTTTTTCTTATAACCACTTATTTAAGTTAGGTAACGGTTCATTCATGTGCAAAACGCTAGCTGATTTAATCATTCAAGAAATATTTATTTTCTCGATAAAGTTTATTTTTAGAATTATCCAGTAGTTTTATGCCAGTTTTAGTTAATTTTTATTAAGTTATCGTAGATATCGTGCAAATATTATTTTTTTTAAACTTATTCAGTCTGTGAATATGTGAACAGTTGTTTTATCTGTTAAGTTTGTTAAGAAGAAGCATCAGGAAAAAGCTGGTCTCCGTCAAAAGCGATAAACACAAAGAATTAACTTGCATTTTTTTCTAATTTAAATGATTATTTTCACTAACGATTTTATTCTTTATTCCAAAATTGATAATAGTTATCAAAAACTGAAAATAGTTATCGAAAAACGATATCATCTTTTATAAGAAATCAATTTTAACCACACCACTAACTGCAGTAAGCTTAATTAACAGTCAGGAATTGAAACCTTGATATCACAGTTATCAGAATAATCTCAAATTTCATAATAGCTATCATATTTCGTTACTTACGAATATTTTTTAATCTCCCTGCTTTTATAAATTGAAATATGTACTGCAGTTATAGTTATGGTTGAATCAGTAATGCTATCCTAATTGTTCTTGCAATCATATCAATGATTACACGACCCTTTTAGTTAGCATTATATAGTAATACCCTGATTAAATTAATTAACAAACAAAAATTAATTAAGTCACTAAACGAAGTCTCTAATCTAATAAACCTCATAATTTGAAAAATAGAATATGAAAACAGCAGCAGCTGCCATAAAAGCATTACGGCTATACTTCCCAATAAGGAAGAAGGTTTCGACGAGAGCACGCGAAGCAAGTAATCATCAGCGTCATAGGTGTACCTAGATATCTGGCGAGCGTTAACTACAATTAAAATTGGTAGCCGCTCAGCATTTGAGCAAATTGATCAGTGCGTTTTGATACTTTATCATCAACCGAACGAATTGCGTGCCCGTGCAAATCTTACGTTACGTCGCACTATATACACGCGCGAGAATCATGTTACTGCTCAGTGCTCAGAGCTCTCGTTATATTTATCGGGTTTTTAATCGAAGTATCCAATTAACTTCTCGACTGTGTATCTTCAGGCGTGTGCGATGGATTTTCCCGGAACGAATTTTGGCGGTGGGATCCTCAAGATTGATGCACAGTCTCTTTAGAGTCCGTCTATTTTAAAATGGCGTTTCAATTCACAGCTTCCGCTTGTTAGGCGGTTGGAAATAGATAGCACAGGGAGAAAGTATTGAAATGAAATATTTATAATCCTTTTGTTAATTTAGCTTTTGTTTATTCAGTCGCCTTTCACTGAAAGTGTAAAGGTTATAAGTGTAAATTATATTTGGATAGAAAGATTATCATGACAATTTTACTACTATACTACACTGAGAAAAAAGTTTAGTAAAAATTATTAATAATTTTGTAAAAATTACTATACTTTCTGGGAAAGCCACCACAAACTGTAAAGATAAACTCTCAAAAAATTACCATACTTTGTAAGCAATTTTGCTAGAAAGATAGGAAAATTTACTATAAATACTGTAAAATTTACTGTAAAGTATGGTAATTTTTTGGGGTTTTTACAGTTTGTGGTAGCTTTATCAGACAGTATAGTAATTTTTACAAAACTTTTTTAACTTTTTTCTCAGTGTAGAGCAATAAGATTTACCGAAAAGTATTTATGCAAAAATTCATTTATGAAAATAGCATTTTCTTTTACAAAATTGTAAACAACTCAAAAATATTTAAAATATTACGTTTAAAACGAAATAACGTATAAGTAGTCGAAAAAACTACGCAATACCTTTACTATGTTTGTTTTGTTTGTGCAAGAATTATTTAGTTTAGAATCTAAAATTTCCGCTAAAAATTATTAAATAAACATATATCAAATTTCTTTATAAGAACTACATGTCACGCGATACAACCTATATACAAGATAGACTTTTCCTAAACAAAACGTCACAAATGATTCCTAAATTTCTATAAATACTGCTCTTATTTTTATAACGTGGACTATATAATGACATCATCTGTTTACATTTCTTATTCATTCATTTTAAAGTTTAAAATACGTCAGTTTAATATCATATGACTATAATAATTTTTGATACTCAACAGTTAAAAGGTAAAATAGCACTATTAATTAACTATTTTCCTATTTTTAATTGAAATAGTAATATAGCAATAGCCTGAAAATCAAAAGAATAATTTAGAAAAGTTTTATCGATATATCAAATATTGTTATAAGTTATAATTAATTAACATGGAAATAACAGTACATGTAAAAAAGGCTTTATCTAGGTATATAGATAAGAAATAACGCCACAAGGTGTGAGATCTCACGACCCTCGATACGTTAGAATTGCGGCGAATTTAAGATCAACGGATTACACGACTTTCTATAAATATAACGAGACTTGGAGATTCGCCAGTTTGGTACTATGCGTTTTATCTTTTAATTTTCTTTTCATCTCGCTAGAAATCCGCACGCGCCGCACATTTTATTTTCACTTATTTTTTTATGGATTTTTCGACGCTTTCTCACAGACCGATTGACATTGACGACTACAATCATGAATGTTCTGCTGAAAAAATAATTTCTATTGCTAAAACGTGATTAATCATAAAATAACAACAAAACTATAGAGGGAGGTTTCGTTAACTTAATACGATTTCATGTATGCAGAATAAATAATTATGACCTACATAGCATGAAATTTCATAATTCTATTTTAAAACAAAAAAATAATTCTTGTTTTGTATGATGAACGTCTGCGTATATTATAAATTAATGATTTTTTTTTATAAATTTGTTATGTATGCTTTTACATGCCAGTGTGTAGTAACATGAAAAGTCAACATATAGTGTTGTAGTACATAAGGTATCATCCGATATGCAATTGAAAATAAGAATACAAATTCTTACAACAGATTTTATATATTTTATATGACCGAATTTATGTTTAGATTCATATACATAAACATTACAAAAGAACAAATAAAATTTGACATTTCTTTGTGGTACTCTAATTTTAATTAGAAAATACGCACTATTTATATTAGTTGAATTAATATTTTCAATATCAACAATAAAATTTATGAGATGAATAAGTATATTAAGAGATTTAACAATTTTTCATTTAATTTTCTCAGTTTAGAGTAGCTGAATATCTGATACATAACCCGAGAAATTCTTGCCATTTAGTTTTCGTCTCACGTGTAATCAGCGGGCGATAGTTCGTGTAAAAGACGATATCAGTTTGAACCCTCAAAACGGATCATCGTGACAGTTTAGTTTATCAACTTAGTTTGGGCAGGGGTTATGCAATATTAATCATGTTTTGAAAGTTTAGTTTTAAATATGCATCGTTTATCAATTATTTTCAATAATGAACATGAGTGGATGAAATATATAGAAATATTTTATATTTTGTTTAAAATATTTTGTTTGTAATGAAATTATAATTTTCTTTTGTTTTAAATACAAATATGGAACATTTTTTTCTGAATTCTTTAACACTTACTTTTTCTGTGATATTTGAAGACTCAATTCTTGCTTTGTCAGACTTCTTCAGAGCTCTCTAGATGGGATAAATTTGGGCCTAAAAAATTTTTGAACACATGAAATATAGATTTTTCATCGATCTTTCCAATGGTGACATCCAAAATTAGAAAAAAAAAATTTTTATTACTCAAAAATGAAGTTTAAGTGTAAAAAACACAGAAATTTTTTTTTTTTATTGGATTTTTTATCAACTGTCCGTTATGCAATCATCTTGAAACCAATTTAGATGGTAGAGGGATTGTCTGAACATCAAAAAACTGTCATTGGAAAGTTAATTTTGTCATCTGAATGATCCAAAATGGCGTTCGAAGCGAGAATTTTCGCCGATTATGTTTAGGATGCTTTAACTAAAAAACTATAAGCTTTTCGAAAAAAATGATAATTACAAAAAGTGCTTAGAATTCATCAAAGAACACAATAGAATTTTTGCAGAATTTTTGGAGACAATTTTGAAAATTTTTATACTCGAATTTTTTATAAATGTAAAAAAATTCAAGAAAAATCTGAAAAAATTCTAATGCATTCTTTGATGAATTCTAAGCCTTTTTATTTATTGCAATTTTTTCTGAAAGTTGATAGTTTTTGAGGAAAATAATCTTTAAAAAAAGAAAATAAAACGAAAGTTATCTTATTATTTTTTCAATTTAAGGCTTAGTTTATTTATAATAAGCTCATAAATATTTGAAAATTAGTATTTTACTCCTGCAATATCTGAAACTCAGCTAACTGCTTCTACTGGCGTTTTCTGAAAACAATTTGAAAAATGCACACTTTTTGTTATATTTTATCGATTATCAACGAAGTGCACTAATTTTTCGTACTCAAAAATATTAGCATTTATTATTTATAATAATCTAAATAATCCTTTTCTTCATAAATGTTATAATCTTGTTTCTCAACTTTTGACCCAAAATTGATTGACTAAAATATAAAAATAAAATACTAATTTTCAAATATTTATGAACTTATTATAAATAAACTAAGCCTTTAATCGAAAAAATGATAAGATAATTTTCGTTTTATTTTCTTTTTTTAAAGATTATTTAAAATTGCAATCAATAAAATTTATTGCAATCAATAAAAAGTGCTTAGAATTCATCAAAGAATGCATTCGAATTTTTTCAGATTTTTCTTGAATTTTTTTACATTTATGAAAAATTCGAGTATAAAAATTTTCAAAATTGTCTCCAAAAATTCTGCAAAAATTGTATTCTTTAATGAATTCTAAGCACTTTTTGCAATTATCATTTTTTTTCGAAAAGCTTATAGTTTTTTAGTTAAAGCGTCCTAAACATAATGAGCGAAAATTCTCGTTTCGGACGCCATTTTGGATCATTCAGGTGACAAAATTAACTTTCCAAAGACAGTTTTTTGAAGTTCAGACAATCCCTCCACCATCTAAATTAGTTTCAAGATGATTGCATAACGGACAGTTGATAAAAAATCAAATAAAAAAAAAATTTTTTTCTGTGTTTTTTACACTTAAACTTCATTTTTGAGTAATAAAAATTTTTTTTTCCAATTTTGAATGTCACCATTGGAAAGATCGATGAAAAATCTATGAATTTCATGAATTCAAAAATTTTATAGGTCCAAATTTATCCCTTCTAGAGATCTCTGAAGAAGTGGTGAAAAAAGTGTACCCGTGGGCGTTAATGGGTTAAATGAGTAAGAAATTTATAATTATTACTATTAACAAACGAATACTTGTCGAGTATTTTCTTCTTACTTTGTAATAAAATGTTAGTCAGTATAGAATTGTTTTGGCACATCTCATTTTTCAGAAATTAATTGAATTAAACGATCTGTACCTTGTAAATTTGAAGTTGTACTTATTAATATAAGACTCTGATATGAATTATTAATTACATCACGTGAGGTTTTGTAAAACGCAGTATGCCATGCGTCAACATTTTCTGCAACATATGAAAGCGCAAAACATGCGGAAGTTGTAAAAATCCATGCAGTAGGTGAAACGCATAACGATATTTTAGTTCTTGGCAGCGTCTCTTCTCAAACTCCGCGTGTCTCTCCGTCACCACTTCACGCGCTCATCGTTGCGGACGATTTTGTCTTTCGCGCCATACTTTTGTGTCTCTTCGTCATTCTATTTCCGGTTTCACTTATCTTTTTTCGTTATATCTATTTTCAACAATTTTTCTCGTATACATTCTACCATTTTATTTTATAATTGCCGTAATATACACGAACAAACATATGTAAAGGTTACTGAAGCGATTAGAATTAAATGTATATAAATACATCAGCATAGAATTTCAACATATCGTTGCAACACTATATATATTTCTATGTGAAAAATTGCGTTTTTCATGGTGAGATTGTAAACAAAAATAATAATTTAATTAAAATTTCAGCTACATTGACCGTTAATTGGCAATAAAACATATAGTTATTTTTATACTTTGTAAACAAAAAGCACAAGTTAAGCTAAGGTGTGAAATTACGACGTAGTTGGCATTAAATCGACCTTGAATAATATTCATTTATTTATATCTAAAATGAGCTATATTTCCTTACAGGATTTGCATGGGTAACGTTGGCCACCAACGATTCTTATTCTCTAGGAGCGTGGGTCTTGGCACATTCGCTTCGTCGGGTGGGTACTCAACATGACCTGGCGGTCCTCATCACACCCGGCGTCACAGATGCAATGAGGTAAATATAATGTATTTCTTTGTCAGCATCATCTGATTTCAAATTTTTATTTTAAAGAGTTACTTATAACATCATGATTGATTATTGATAAAGAATATTGTAAGCATGATAATGTTTAGTTATAATGTTTAGTTATGTCTCTTCTTATTACATATAGCTTTTCAGATAGCTGTTAAATATTTCATGTAGTAAATTAAAGTGAATTTTCAAGCCAAGTTCTGTACAATTTATGCTTTGAATTTTCAATAGTTTTGATTCTATTGAATGAAATGCGGCCTTTATTTATTAGGACTATTCTTAACGTGTATCAGGGTAACTGTGAGGCTATAGAAACGAGTGATACTATTCAGTAATAAAGTAGATTCTTTTATATTTTACCAAATCATTGTAATTTATATATGAAATGTAAATAATATGTACATCCTACGCTTATATTCTAAACACTTTAAATTAGGAGATGTCAAAACCTTTATAGAACTAGATACTTATCGAAATTCCCGGATTTATCGCTTTTTCTTTTAAAAACTTCTAAACAAATTTAAATAACAAGAAATTCGACGTAGGATTCTGTAATCAGCCTCGACGTCTCCTTCAGAAGAATTCTTGTAAATATAAAAATGTATATAAACTTTTATAACTCAATAATTTCTTAAAATAAAAATAATAAGATTTAAAAAAACAGGTAAACTTTGCGAAATTCAAAATGATGCGTAATTTGTGTGCTAGAACAAATAAATTAATATGACCAAATGAGTGATGTGTTTATAGATAGAACTTTATTAAGCTACAATAGACATAAATCTTGAAAATAATATTTAAAGTACTGTATAATCATTATAAAAATACTTCATAGAATAATAATTAAGTGGTAGCTCAAATAAATAATATCTTTCATTATTATTCGGGTTTATTTATATTATTCATTTACCATTAATTGTATTTGGTAAATGCGAAAAATTATTGCTTGCGGGAGTATCAAAACGATAAAGTTTACTGCCCAAAAAAAGAAATGGTTAATTTTTCAAATAGACTCCTTATAGTAACACACTTAAAGTAATTCTGAAAAAGTATCGCATATAAAATACTTAAATATCATTTAGACGGGTGAAAATGATTTATGGCTTCGCGCAGGAAGTGTCTGCAATTTATTTCCTAGTCGACTGGAAACAGCGTCATCGGCAGCGCAATTGCCTTTCTCCGATCCATGCCAAACTGAACTGTAGCCAAGATGCTTGACATTGACCACGAATCACCCGGTGTCATTAACTCCCTTTTAGATGCTTAGAAAGGCGCTATGATGCACCAGCAGTGCAATGATAATGTCTTGCGCGAAAAAGCGTTTGATAGATGTCTCTTTAATTAGTTGATTGATTTCTGATGTATTAATTGTCTCTAAAGATTTGTGGTTCTAGTATCATTATGGTAATTAACGTTTTATCTTTTTATTTCAAATCTATTTGAATTGTAATTATAGTCCACCGTAGTAATTCAATATTATCTACAGATTACTTTTAAAGATTATATAAATATTTTTTAAAAATGAGCCCTTTATAGCCTTTGACAATCATATAAGGAATAGGTAGTTGCAAGTGATCAAATTCATTAGAAATTTTAATTTTTTCAAATATATTTAAATATATTTCATATATATATATATTAATAAATTTGACTTTTACTCACCTCTTATTTAATGTTAATAAAACTTTGTATTTCAGAGAAAAACTGGCATCAGTATTTAACATAGTACGAGAAGTTAATGTATTAGATTCGAAAGATGAAGCAAATTTGGCGGTTCTTCAAAGGCCAGAATTGGGCATCACATTCACTAAATTACATTGTTGGAGACTCACGGAATACGAGAAATGTGTGTTTGTTGATGCGGATGCTCTTGTGAGTATAATTAAGTATAATTTCAAAACATTAGAAGCAACAAATAGTCTGTATTACAATGAAAACTATTTTGCAGGTCGTCAGGAACTGCGATGAGCTCTTCGAGCGAGAGGAGCTTTCGGCGGCGCCGGACGTGGGGTGGCCCGATTGCTTCAACTCCGGTGTCTTCGTGTACAGGCCGTCCCAGCAGACGTTCGCCTCCATCACTCAATTCGCCGCTAGTCAAGGCTCGTTCGACGGTGCCGATCAGGGCCTTTTGAACATGTTCTTCAGCGATTGGGCGCACAAAGACATCTCGAAACATCTGCCCTTCATATATAACATGTGCTCCACTGCTACGTACTCTTACGCGCCAGCTTTTAAGCAGTAAGGCTCTTGTTTATTTGTTTGTCATGTTTATTGATTTCTCTGGTGGAAACGAAAAACAGTTTTTAGCCAAGAACTAGCTTGTTCCATCAGAAAATTAGAAGACAAGTGCAAACCTTTTTTGACCACCTGTTGAACGATTATTCCGGCAATATTCGCCCATTTAGTGACAAAACTAGATCCGATTTCAAATAAAGCAAGGCTTTTTCATTTTTAGAAAAGCATCGTAACAAACTATCATGACAAGAGTGAGAGAAAAAGAATAATATGGCTTCACCGCTAATTTGTTTACAATCGTTTGTTCACATGTTATAATGTAAAAAACGATATCACATAATAATATGGCTCATAAAGTAACAAAAAAAATGTTTTTTCAACGAAATTTCAATATTGCCAAAGTAGATATTACCAATTTAAAAAAAGTTGAACAAACAATATATATTATAGGTTCGCATATACTTTTTATAAACAAATAGTTGTATCTTTGCAGGATCTGAAAAGTTTTCAATTTTTATATCGTTGACTCCCAATGAAATTGCACAAGGAACAAAATGAATCCTTTCAATTTTAAATCGGATCAAAAATAAAAAAAATTATATTGTTTGTTGAACTTTTTTTAAATTGGCGATATCTATACTTTGGCAATATTAAAATTTCGTTGAAAAAAGTTTTTTGTTACTTTATGAGCCATATTATTATGTGATATCGGTTTTTACATTATAACATGTGAACAAACGATTGTAAACAAATTTTATTAATGTCACCAATTCTCGCAGTGAAGCCACCATAATTTCTTCGTGACCATTTTCGATAATGAAATTTCTATCAGGATTAAATTAAAAAAAAATTGGATTAATGTTAGAAAAATAAGTTTATATCGATGGCTCCTGAACGTACCATGCATAATTTCATATAATATACTATGTTAAGAGTAATTATATACAATGACCTTTGAAAAGTGCGTGCAATACTATTCTATTTCTAAAGAGCAGGATTATATTTCGAAATATTTCGTTCCATATAAGGCTATCTCAAAGTTTTATTTCATATAATATAATCATATCTCTAAATCGCGTTACATATAATTCTATCTCAAAAAAGGGCCTGATAATACGCTATTATAGTAATACGTTACAATAAGATTTTGTTTTAGTCGAGTTTTTACCGCTAGTTTTATCGACGGGATATGTAAAAATAATAGCGATTGACGTCTTGAACAAATTCAGTTATCCTGCGTAGTCCAGTAATACATCGTTCTGCAAAGTTTTCTGTAATAAAACTGTAATAAAACGGCGACCCCTTTGTTTATTTCTGGAATGAAATTTCGTTAATTTTCGCTAATTTTCATTAAAAAAATAAAAGTGTCATCGTTTTTTTACCTTGAAACTTTATATAGAACGATGTATTGGATTACACAGGGCAGCTGAATTTGTTCAAGACGTAAATCGCTGTTCTTTTTTTATATTAATTCTTTTTACATGGTCTGCCGATAAAACAGGGATAGTTATAAAATAGGACCATCTTAATATATAATCCCAGTTCAGGCGAAATTTTGAAAGATACTTTAAATTCAAAGTTAAGTTTAACTAAAGCTAATAAAAAATTAGTTTTTAAATGATTTGGACCAATGATAATTTTAGTTTCTGTTAAACTAGGTACATTCTAATGATTTGGTGGAAATGCTTCAAGGCATTGATCTAGTGAAAAAGGCCCATATGTTTTTGATGTAATTTATAAATATTTGGACTAGAAAAATTAAATATTAATAATAATAATAATAATAACACTAATGAAAACATTTAATTTTAATGCATTTTTTCTATTTACTTTGTAGATCCAAATCTTTTTTTCATTTCGATAAGCAAAAATTCTAATGTAAATAATTATAAATTTATGACGAAAAGATGTAATAGCATTTTTCATTAGAAAAGCAATAATCAAAGTATAATAATAACCCATATATTTAGAATAAAGTAATGGTACTATGCCTTATATTTAGATACGATAAAACCCCTGTCAAAGGCATAGCAAACTCCGTTTCCCGGAGGCTAGGAACACTTGTTGCTAGTTGATTTGATTAATATTAATAGTAATAAAGAAATTTTTACTTTGTGCTGCTATTATGATTGATTGTTTGGAAGTACCACGCTCTTTGCAGATACTTTTTAACACTACATTACTAATAATTAATATTTACTATTATTTTAAATTATCAGATATGGCGAAAATGTGAGGATCGTTCATTTTATCGGCACCACCAAGCCATGGTTGCAGTACTTCGATTCGTTGACCGGCATCGTTCAGCCACCGTCTGGATGCAGTCACTTGCAACCGCTCTTGCAAATCTGGTGGAACATTTTCTGTGACAACGTGCATCCCCAACTTACAGACGTTATGGTGAGTCACAATTATTTTTGATACGATTGTCTTACTTGCGTTTCCCTTTGTGAGATATAACTAGAGTTTTTTGCGATTAACGCTGTTTCTATTGTTAAACTAATTCATAAAAATAATACACAAATAACATATGAGTGATAACTTTTGAAAGTTATGTAATTTCTACCGATTTATGTCCTCCTTGATTTTTACAAGCAAAAACGAGGGAAGGATAATTTAAAGAGGTGCTTGAAGGTAAGAGTTTGTGATTCCTTATTATTATTATATATCTATGCAACATTTTCTCAAATGATTTGTAAACTTTTCAGTATAAACGTAGAGTAAATTTGTAAGAAACTTATGAAAAGAATGTAAATATATTTATACAGCTTTTCTGAAAATAGTAATATCACTCTTTATTACTATTTTTACCTTTAAAAAATTGAACTCTTTAGTGATACTGATATTGAATGTACTTTGAACCCTTCCCAACAATCCTACATTCTATGTCATTTCATATCTATACACTGCACTTGCCTTATGGTTTTTTATACATTGTCCTTGGGATTTGTGTGGGGTTCAAGGTATATGTTTGTTTTAGATAACTATAGCAATTTATACGTTGAAAGCTGCATGAAGAAAATCTTTTAGCATCAAATATTGACTACACTTAACTTTTTTGCAAGTTCTTATTTAAACTAAATATTTTCTCTTCAAATTGTGTAATGATCCAAAATAATTTGTTTTTTAATTGTGAACATGCAGTTTTTGATTATTTAAATTCTTATTTAGTTTTAATATTATCAGTGTCTATTTATCTTAAAGAAAGTTAATAAAACTGAATTCAAGTATTGTTTCTAAACATTCAACTGAGAACTAAATTTAAGAAATAGACACTCACCTCTTAGTTTGTTACTAACCGATTGAGTGTGCATTTTTTTTTGTTTTCGCATGATGCTTGCAAAGGCCGCCAGCAATATGTCAACAATTTGGCACGAATTCAACTTCTATTCCGCAAATCCCCTTACGTACAATCACGGCTACTACTTACATGAACATGATCAAGACGAATACAACGACGTCAATTTAGGTCCCCCGGATTTTTCAGAATTCAAAGATCCCTGGGAAAACTATTCTGAGCAAACAAGCTCTCATTCCTCTATTGTTGTGCAACAGACTACCGATAGTAAAGAGCCGTACTGTGATACAAATTTAAACTATACTGAGCCACACCGTCATTGTGGAGTAGAACCTCCACCACAATGCCCGCCTAGTCACCAAAGCATTGATTATCTGAAAGGTCAAAGTTCATCGCACTTCCATCAAACATTTCAAACTTCTTATGAGCAGTGCTCTTCATCTCAAAGCCAGACGTATCCGGAATCTGTAGACGAAAGACTGATCCATGAGCAAAGTATGGAAAACCAAAATATAACAGATTCCCAGTGGGTGTCAGAAAACTTAAGTCAAATTTCCGCTTTCTGTGATTTAATTGAGCAAATTCATACTGATGACAATAATCATCATGAAAGTCAGCAAAGTAATCACATGGATCATACAAATTCACACATTCACAGTCATAATCGAACTAAGCAAATTAGTTGTAATGTTTCTAATCCTAGCACATCCACGAGTAGTAATTTACACGATAGCGGTCAAAGTAGTAGTGCAAAGAGTGACCACGATCAAACTGAGACTGACATGCACATTCCTTATTCCTCGTCCTTTCCAACATATTGTACAGACCCTAATACTTTAGCGACCGATCCTGAAATGAGTGCTTCGCCATGCATAGATAATGCAAATGTAAGTAGCTTGATTAATTTTTTGCTTTTCAATTCCTTAATACATTCATATTTTTTGAGTGAAAGTTCTGTAAATTTGTGTGCGCGTGTGTACATATGTCTATTAAATGTGTGATGTTACGTACTAACGTGTTCTTCTAAATTATTCGTTTGTATAAGTCGTATTATACTTTGGTGATAATGTAAAAATTGTTTTTTTACCACTGTGGTAAAATGCAAGTTTTTAAAAAGTAAAATTTCATAAAAAAACAAGTTATTAAGTTTCTTCAGTATATGTTTGTATGAATTTTATATTAATGTCAAAATAGTATAATATTTTATAATACTAGCTAAATCCATGCGCGCTGCGCGCACTCCATGTACTTCTTTTATTAAACATGCTAAGAATAATTTATTCGTTAGAAGCCGAAAATCTTTTTCGTTTAATTTTAATGCATCTTTAATAATTAATATAATACTGCAGTACATTTACCCTTAACCAATAATAAATTTTTAGGTTAGAAACTATAAACTATTCGAATATTTTCGTTTAATTTTAGTGCATCTTTAATAATTAATATAATACTGCAGTACATTTACCCTTAACCAATATTAAATTTTTAGATTAGAAACTATAAACTATTCGAATATTTTTTTCTTTTCATGAAGTATTAAATAACGAATAAAATCTGAACATAATATTGACAAAATTTTACTTTTCATCCCAATTCTCGATACCTTCTTTTTGCTAAAATTAAAAATTTGTTTATTGTTTTGAATTTTACCGTCGAATTTAATAACTAATCGTATTATGTTTTACTTCTGGCCATCATTTTAACAAACAATTATAACATGTTATTTATTTTTTAAGCTACGACCAACATTAATTTAATTCTTACGTATTTAATACTTACACATTACACTTTAATCATTTTCATTTCAATAAATAATAATCATCAAATAAAAATGCATATTTTTTTTTTAATTCTCGCGCCTTTTATCCAAGAGCCAATCACAAGTCAAATCTATAGAGGCTTCACATCTTCCGGTCATCACTTTTTTAAGAAGAGAAAACGATATTTTGAATCTTTTTATAGACATGTATTTAAATTTGATAGCTTTTATGGTTTTAATGTCTTGTATTATTCGAATTTAACTCAAATGTATTTGTAAATTTCCATAAAACGAATATAAATAAATGGTAATTGTGATTTTATTTTAATTAAATTTTGCATGCACAAATAAAAATAAAGTAATGTCTGTTCGTAAAAACATTTTTATTTATTTTTTAGTATGAATTTTGTAAAGATTAATGAGATAAATAAATGTGTATTATATTTTGATAGAATAACAATAATGTTCGTCATTATAAGTACAGAGTGTTTGCACCAAATTTTATCTACGCCACACTGATTCTAATTTTATAAGTGATAGACTGCACAGTTTTTTTTATTGTTTATTGACTGGTTATACTTTCTTTAACTTTAGCCCATGCATTTGTACCCCCAAGCTCTTGTGCGTTACCCCGATATATTCATCCAAAATACATATGTTTTCCATTTATATTATAGCTACAAAATGCACAAGAGGGTTAGTGTTAGAAAAAAGAACTATTTTTCACTATTGAAGGACTTGAAACATTTTCATTTATAAGAATCGGGTATCACGTAACCCGGCTATGAATTGGTATTCATCAATTATTTGCTTATACAGTAATGTTTTATATATTTGATTAAATAATTAAATGAAAGTTCAAATTATCAAAAAAGTTCAAAAAAGATTATTATTGCATTATTCATTAAGTACTTTTAGACTATCTTAACAATTTGTAATCATAACTGTATGTTTATAGGGAGGTTTAGCTGGAGCGTTGTCGAAACTGACCATGGGTGAATCTCGAAGTGATGAGCAGCAGGCGATAGAAGATCACATGAGAAAGCAAAATTGGGAGCAAGGTCATATCGACTTTATGGGCCGCGATAGCTTTGACAACATTTTAAAGAAAATTAATCAAACGCTCTTATCAGGGTCCGAGAGACAACCGTCTCCAGTGAAGGTAAATATACAAAAGCTGTTACATAAGAATTAGAATAATTTGCTTTGATAGACTTATTAACATGTATATCATAAAGATATTTTTCTCATAGATAGTATCAGAAATTGCATGGTTTGATACTAACATTTAATTTAAGAATTTCAATAGTGCTCTCACAAAAACCATCATACTGTAGTAGTGAATGAATATGAAAATAATAAAGAAAATACAATTGGCAATATTATAATTAGGACTCAAAATTATTATTGTTATTATTGTGATAATTATTATTATTAATATACTATTCTATATAAATCAAAATTGGCAACAAAATTCTAAAATATGTTTTTACAATTTGTTTACAAGCGACCACTGACACCAGTGCTCAGGTAATTTTTAGTTTCCAAAATGGAAACGTTCATTCGCTATAGTTGTTGTGATTCATTGTTATATTGGTTTGGCTAAAATTCTATATTGGAAAAACACGTAAAATAATGTTTTTCTAGGAAACCCGACAGCCCGAAAAGAGTAGCGGTAAAAGCAGTGAGGTGGAAGCAGCTGTAGGGGAAAGCAATGCTGCATTATCCGGTACGTTAAAATCGAGAGGAGCCACTCAAAAAGTAGTCGTTGCAAAAAGTAAAAAAGACAAAAAGCGAAGTTCAAAGTGACGCTAAAAATAAGAAAAATGCTAAAAATTGTATTAATTTTCCCAAATTTTTTTTAATTCGTTATTAAATTATTGACATGCTTCATTTATATTATCGAATCGATGAAATTACAGGTATTGAGTCTAATGAAAATGACGTACAGTGATGTAAGCTGCATCGTGTACGTATTCAATTTAAAAAGAGAAATTTTAATTTTATTCGTCATGTACTTTTGTAAAACTCAGAGACGAGTCGTTTAACTAATTTTATTACGATGTGGTAATAGCGCTTTAAATCAAAATTTCTACCTGGTTTATATATCTACCCCTCGGACTGCGTACTTGTGGAAGCATGTATAACGAACCATTAGTATCAAGTACATGAATGAGTGTGACTTAATTTTGAAGTGATTTTTATACGTTTTATTAATGAATAGCGTTTTGTGAGGCTTCGATTTTTTTTGCATAAAGATCGAAGTCATGATAACGCTTTAGTTTGAAAGAATTGATAAAGTTTGAGTGTTTAAAACAGGAGCCAAGGAGAGCAACTAACAGATCATGCCGTCAATAGCATTGCTGCGTCTTATATTGTCGTTTTGCTTTGTTGGGGTAAATATTACAAAAGTTGACACATTAGAGACATACACATTAGTTTGTTCTTTTTTACGCAATATACAGTGCCTTATAAAATTATTTATGATTTGATTTTTAAATGTTATAATTTTGTTTGTTTGTTACTTTATCATAAACCATTGTTAAATCGTCATTATCATAGACAACATCGATTTATAATTTAAGCTGTGAGATGAAGAATCATATAATAAATTTCATATAAGAAATTTTTTAATTCATTTTTGTTGCATTTTTATTACCTTTATTATTTTATTTGCGGAATGGCTTACATATCGCAGTGAGTAGAGAATCGTTGCTTCGTTTATTCTTAGGCTGCTTCTGCGCTTCATGTGCTTTTCATTATTTTATGCTGTTCTAAATGTATGTTACTGAAAATAAATTAAAAATATAAAATATATTATAATTATATTACCCTACATCCCTAATATATTTTTATAAATAAATAATTTATCATTATAATCATTTTTTATTACAATATTATCATTATTCATATTTGCAAGAGTACATTAATTTTTGACTATTTTATTAAAGTAATTCTCATATTTCTAATACAGTTCTAGCAATAGAAGATCAGGCAGAATTAACTACGTCTCTTGGACCATCACAAGACCCATGTCAAAGAATTTTGAGTTGCGAAACTGCACCATCAACCATTATAGAAGAACAACAACAAATACAATCCTCATTAGTTAGTGTACCTACTGAAGCTGATAATATAACTCGCGAGCAAGTATCAATTTCATCTCAGGGTATTGAATCACTCGAAGAACCAGTTCCTACAACGCAATTAACAAATGTTCCTGAAATCGTTAAGCAATCACAAGTTTTGAGTACAGAAGTAGTTGTAGATATTGAACAGAGTGAAATAATTTCACCCGAAATCAAGCAGGAAGTACCCCAAGAAATCGAAAAAATTGTAGATCAAGAAACAATACCGCAAAAAATTGGCGAAAGTGCTGCTGCGCCTTCGACTGACTCAAAATTAGAACCGGCCACAGTTGAAGAACCTTCACCAATACTACAAGCTACTCAAATTGTATCTGAAGCTACAACAGAATGTCCCGTACCAATACAAGTAGCTGAATCTGTTTTGCAAGCAGAACCGAAAGAATCTTTCTCAGAAGATCCTAGGCCTGTTATCGAAGCAGTTGTTTCATCTATTATACCATCCGTCCAAGAATCAGCTGCTGCGGTCTCTGAACCTTTGATCCAACCTCAACAAATAACAGCCGCACCTCCTAATGACCATATGCAGCAATTAAACGGCGATGATCCAACATTACAGAATGCTTCTATTCCATCGACTGACAGCACTGCTTTGCCGCCATGCGACATAGTTTCAATATCACGGGGACCTGCACTTGTTACTCCTCAAGAAAATATACCAACAGGACAACAAAGCCAAGAACAGCAGGCTCAGCAGAAAGAGGAACCATTAGAAACATCGGAATCATCAGATTCTCAAAAAACTAAGTTAACAGTCAAACTTCCACAAACTGAATTAAGCGAAGTAGTTAGTGAAGTAAAAATTCCCTCAAGTGAACCTCAAATTGAATCAAGTGAACCGGTGCAAGATATTCCTACCAAGTCCGTTGCTTCATCAGCATCACCGACTGACCTATGCCCTATAAGACCAACTAGATCAAAAGATATAAAAATCCCTGGAACACCAACAGTAACAGAACCAACTCCACCAACCAGTCCACCATTTGAAGTTGAAGTAACAGCAACTGCACAGGAAAAATCCGAAAAACAAATTGATATTGTAACAGAGTCGCAGTTGCAAACGGAAACTGAGACAGAACTTGGTACTGAATTGCAACAGCAAAGTTCCGAGAAACAAATTGATGTAGTAGCAGATCCACTCTTGCAAACAGAAACGCAGAGAAAAATTGCTACTGAAATTCAAACCCAAAGTTCTATAGAAAGTCAATCAGAATCTTCAACAGAAGTTAAAGCAGAGGCTGAACCAGAAACGCAGTCAGAATCTCAACCAAAAACAAAAAAAGTTGTAAAGAAGATCGTAAAAAAGTCTTCTGCCGAAAGTGAGAGTTCGCCAGAATCTGAAGGCTCCGGAAAGAAAGTTGTTAAGAAGGTTGTAAAAAAAGTAGTGAAGAAAACAAAAGAAGGTGAAGAGGCTGCAGGCAGTACTGAAAAACCGAAAAAAGTTGTTAAAAAAGTCACAAAAACTTCATCATCAACTAGTCTCGAAGCTGATAAATCTATTCCTGAAACACCACCTCCTGCAAGCACCGAGGCTCCAATACCTCCGAAAAGAAAGCCTAAAGCAACCTCGAGTGTAAAATCGACTAGCAAACAGCCAGACGAATCATAATGAAGACAATAATTAGTGCAGCGTATCATTATCTATATATTTGAAAGCAATAGTGTTTTATACTAAAAAATAAATGAAAAAACTACAACAAAATTCATTGTGTGGCATAATCTAGTCGATTATAGTTTTTTTGATACGATTTTACGTACATTGTTATTATTTTAGCCACACCAGACTCCAAATGATGCGTTGTTGAAAGCTTTTACAAAACGGAGCGTCATTTGCTATATATTATGTAACCTTCAAGTGTTTTTCTTTTTATGTTTTTCTTTGATGCAAAATGTAACACTTATAATGTAGATTACATCCCAATCTTGCCTAGACTATTGTTTGGTTTCGCAATTTGCGATATAGACTATGTAAATGATAAGCTTGGCATTTGCTTAGTTGTTGATTCTATAGTAAATATGTATTTACATTCATAGTTATTAAATTCTATGTCCATATTTTATCGATATGCGTGAGATTTTTGACGACAATTGCCACGAATTTAAATAAATGAAGTAATGAAGAAACTTTTGAAGGTAGTTTATATTGGTAATCGTTATTTAGTGTTTCTCTTATAACAACAAAATATGTTAGAATTCTATAAACCATAAATTAATGATGATGTTGTTATCGGCATTGTTCGAAGTTCTAAATAAAATTCACGATGATTGCAAAAGGGGTATGAAAATTCGAAAATTATTTATACATTTAATGCAGCAATATAATGAAATTTAAAAAAATATAAATAGTTTGTCAATTCACTCAGTAAATTTGATTAATTTTGACAAATAGTCAATAGCTAAGAAATTGTAGAGTTAAATCTTATGAAATATTTATATAACAATATTGAAAATAAGTAATTTGTTTTATGTATATTTGAATTCATTGCTTTCACAATTATTAAGTATTCAATTTCTTTTAAGGTGATGCAAATATGATACGATAATCATGCCTTAAATATCGAAAACTTATGATAACAAGTCTTGCAAATATAAAAAATTCTAGTCGTATTTATTTAGCGTACGACACATTTACGCAAAGAAAAGAACAAATTTTTACTATTCAATAGAATATAGAAAAATTTATATAAGACAAGCGGTTGACATAATCACACAAAATATATAAAAATGACAAAAAACTAAGCAAATGTTATTTTGACAAATAACAAAATCTTTTTGTGTATACTTATATTGTTTATTTAAGTAAACACGTTTTTTGCAACTCATGTTTTAATTTTTTACCTGTACATCTATACCTCATCCTTTACGATAAATTATTAATGGAATAAATTCAATTAAAATTGGATTGAATGGAATAAATTTAAGGGGGTCTCGTACTGTACTTTGTTATACTGACACAGTTTTATCGGCGAAACATATAAAAGTAATTAATATAAAAAAAGAATAGCGATTTACGCCTTGAACAAATTCAGTCGCCCTGCGTAATCCTGTAATATATCGTTCTACAAAGTTTCCAGGCAAAAAAACAAGGACCTCTGTTTCTTCAAAACTCGAAACCGAAAATCAAACGAAAATTTTACAAGTATTTCGTCTTTTAAAAATCGTTTGACTTAATATATTTTTAATTTCATTCAAAATAGTGCCGCATATTCAAATCTTATTCTATATTTATTTGGGGGGGAGGGGGTCCAGAGTTTCGACGATTCACTATAAAATTGAAGTCAACTATAGACGTTTTCCAGTTCGACACATGGTAATTCAGATTATTCTTAATTTCGAAATTCTAAATTACGAAAATCATATTTTCGAATGTAACAGTTCACCTACTGTCCAAAACATCGAATTTCATCAATACGATCTCAAAGCAAATATAGCCTGTTTCTAATGATTTATTTCGAAATGTCTATATTGTACCCCTATTAAAATTTTATTAATGAAATTCGATGTTTTGGACAGTAGGTGAACTGTTACATTCGTAAATATGATTTTCGTAATTTAGAATTTCGAAATTAAGAACAATCTGCATTATCATATGTCGAACTGAAAAACGTCTATAGTTGACTTCAATTTTATAGTGAATCGTCGAAACTCTGGACCCCCCCCCCCCCCCTGATGTTCTGTTTCAAATAATTAAACATTTTCAAAAGTACAGTCAACCTAAAAAGTCGGTCCTTTTTGGGAAATCTAAGTTTAGTATTAGTCAAGATATATTTTACATTTCTGAGTTCCGCGACCTCTTAGGAATTCTTCTCTGAACAATACTATAAGCCCTAAAAAATAAGAATCGAATAAAATTTTAAGATGTGGCACTATTTTGAATGAAATTAAAAACCTATTAAGACATATGATCTTTGAAAATCGGAATACTTCCGAAATTTCCTCCAATTTTCAGTTTGAGGACTTAAACTATTTATCAAGAATATTTTTTTATAAAATTATTAAATAATAAGTAATAAATAAGGTTTGATAATTAATTATTGGTAATCATTAGAAATATACTGACGTGTTACTTGGATCGTATAGACAATATTACTTGCAACGCATCTCAGTTTTGCCCTGAGGCTTTCAAATGTTGAAGTCAGATAATATTATGCAATAACAATTTAAATAGTTACAATAATTTTATAGTCCTAAAACTTTATATATTTATGAATAAATGGTTGATAAATAAAGGTTCCATTTCTTAAAATGGTTACTTCAAGAACTTTTCATAACTATAATATAAAATCGATTAGACGTATTTAATTATTTTAATGTGTTCTAAGCTTCATGTAAAAACTTTTTCGCAGTTTTAAAACACAATTTTATAAATTGTTTTCTTACTGTATAGGACTCACGTTTACAGAAAATTATACGTCTAAAATACGACTTTACCTTTTCCACATTTTATTATAAAAGTTATTTTGCGTAATACATCGGTAATAATAAAATAACTCCACGATCCATAAGAAATAAAATCAGCACGATTCCACAAACTCCCAAGACCTCATAGGGTGACTTCACCAATATCCTAACAGTCACCAGTTAACGAACATTTTCTTTAAATATGTGAAAATATCCAGCTTTCTATGTATTGTTTATCTAACATGATGATAATTTTCGAATCTTTGAAAATTTTTATTTCATTTCACATAAAGATTCTGCTTAAAAGAAATTATCTTGTTAAGAATAAAATCATAAAATCGACGCTATTGAGTGTTTATTCACTGGCGAAGTATTCATTCACTGGTGAAACGTATTTAGATACTAAGATCGCGTGTTCATTTACTGGTTTTTAGGAGATATTTACAGGTTTCTTTTAAACAAAATGTCTACTTTTATTCTTCATCTAAAATTTTGTCACTGACGTAAAGTTTGAAGATTTTAAAATACTAATTAAAAAAGATTTTTGCTTTTAATCCATTTTTAATTCTCTTAACTAAATAACAAAAGTTGAAATTTCCTTATTCGTTCATTCATTGGTGAAGTCAGCCTATACCACTCGACCACTACTCCACCAGCCAAGTTACCATCAGATGGTAAATTACATCTCCTCTTTACCGCGCTCACCTCCTACGTCAAGAATGTTCGTATCGATCCACACGCTACACGCCGTTCTTATCGCACGCGGCCGTGGCGCGTGTTTCGTCGCCGTCGCCTTCACCGCTCGCCCGCCTCCTCCACCTCCTCTTTCTCTCTCTCCACCACACTCCACAGCGGCAGTCTGTCACGGGCCGCAAGCCAAGCAGGACTCACGCGTGTGCACGCACCTACAAAATACACGCGTCGTATATATAACGCACATACGTCGGCGGCATCGTATGTGCGCGCACCCACCCACACAAGCCCGGCCCTAATTGTCCCTTCCGTCGCGCGTGATAATCGCGACGCAGGCGCTCGCGGGCAGTGCGTCGACCGAAAATCCAGTGCTGTCCAGTGGTGTGCGCACGAGAGGCACTTTCTTTCGGCCGGACAGTCGTTACAGTGCGACAAAGCAAGAGAGAGGGAGAGAGAGAACGAGTGCATAAGTTGACAGCACGGCCACGCATTGACGTATACACGAGCACACGTACGGAGGCGACCGCGCACGCATATATACACCGCAGAGATGTAAGTAACAAACGAGACGCGCGGCTATCTTACTACTCTCTCGAGGCTAGCGCAGCTTCTTCGTATGTACCGCGTAAGGTGTTTGCATCGGCGAGCCAGTTCAGCTCCATTATGCCGAGAGCAACTGCTTGCGCGTTTTTGCAACAACCTGCGCACATATGCATGCGTCTTCGTTTTTTTTTCTTCATCGACTCTCATCTTTCGGTGCACTGGAAAGCAAAAGGAATAATTAAACGCACGCATGAGCTCGAGGTGGCTGGACGCCGTCGTCGCACGACGCTTGCGAAAAAACAAAGAGAGCTGGCTTTGTCGGGCCCCTCGTCTTATCGGCTAATTCGTGAAAATCGAGAGCCGTGGCCGCTATTTTTAAAGGGGTCGCCGAGAAAGCAGAACTCCGCTATGCATATATCACCTGATATCACACTGCATAAGGAATTTAAATGACCGAGATCTCGCGCCTGTGTTTATATGTTTTTGGAGCATGACAGAGTGGAGCGTAGAATTCCCCGATGGAGCTCCGAAATGTGTATTACTTTTCTGCTGAAAGAGCGGCTGCCAAGAGGCTCGCAGATGTATTTCCCGCGAAAGACGATCGCGAAAGATTCTATTATACACCTTTCTGAAAATGTTATAAATAAAAAGCACTCGCCGACGCGCCTGCAATTCCAATGATATATGCATTCGGCTAAATTGTTCGATGTTTCATTCATTTATTTTTATCTCGTTCGTACGCATGTATCGACATACAGCTATTCGCCGGCGGGCAATAAAATTTCGTATTTGTCGGGAACGACGCGACGATTAGCCGAGCGCTTGTATAGCGTCAACGATAATGCAAAAGAGACACGACGCGCGTAAGTACACCGCACCGCTGATTATGGCAATATATATCGGACCGGAATAAGATAAACGTTTATTTGCTCTCTCCGTCGCGCGTGCGATAAAGGAAGCGCGGCTGCGTGTATGTATTATGAAATAAAAAAAATTGTTTTCCTACGCGAGATCCCGGCCGAGATATATATTATACGCGGCGTAGGCGCTGCTGCACACATTCCATAGGCTGGCGTGACTTTTTCGGGCGTGTATAATATATAAGCCGCATTACGTGGGAAACCTGCATGCAGGTTCAACGTGTATTATATAGGGGAACCGCGTGAGAGAATGATGATGCGGGGAGGGGAGAGACTATTTCGACTCGCATCGCCTCCAGACCCGTTTGTCTGTGTACACACGCTATACTACCATCATGCACACACTATACCTCGCTCCTCGGAGCAGAAAGAAGTTGTAAATGGGTGACTTTCGTTACCTTGAGGTAAAATAGGCGCGAGCGAGCGACTGGATTTTTTACCGCCTTTGCGTCAATCTCAAATCGGCAACGACTGTTCGCCGTTATAAGTATGCACGCGGTTTATCCGGGTGAAAAAATTTCTCGAATAAAGTGCCAACAAACAAGTTTGGTTTTTTTTGTAGAGAAATTCAATGTGTATATAGTGGTTAGAGTTGTACGGAAAAAATGATAATTGAAGGCGCAGCTTTTATATAGGTTGAGTATCGTTAGGAGTATGATTTGCAATCTTGCAAAATCTGTACATTAATCATGCGAATTTTTACATAAATCGCATGAAAAATAATTCCTTTCTGAACAAATTTTAGATGAAATCACTAGAAAAATACTATAAAAATGATCTCTTGCGCTGTAATGATCGTCCTCCTTAGTACTCATAAATATTGTATCATAAAAAGAGCATACAATATACTTACGTCTTTCATTTTTTAAGCTACACTTTTATGTAATAATACTTAATTGCTGCAAGCAATGTTCAACAGCTTTAAACTTTACGTATATCCTCCATTGATTTATTTGACGGTAATAAAAACCCGTTTCTTCGTACTCCATATTTATGCTACACTTCAGGTATAAACAGAAATCCATTAAAACGACCTAATTCACAAAATATATAATTTAATCCGCGTGTTGCCGCGCAGCAACCAGATTTCTCACCGCAGTTCCCGAGCCCCTGGATTTTTAAAAACAGCCCGGAGCCATTGACGTAAAAAAGCCACACCTCGCAATAATAGCGCAGCGGTCCTGCGGTGAAAAAACACTTATTCTGAGAATAAGAGGCGCGAGGCGGTACACCCATCTTTCCTCCGGTGAAAGACGCGGACAGAAGCCAGGAATTCATTATAGGCTGCGCGCGAGAATAAGAAAGACAGTATATGTATGTGTATAGCTCGAGAGCAAAACAGAGAGGAGAAAGAGAGAGAGAGAGAGGTAAGCCGTAGCAGCAGCAGCAGCAGCAGCCTCCGACAGGTTTTCATCTCGGTCATGGACCTTTCGAACGGAAAACGCGTTCGCGCCTTGGACGATTATTACTCGCGTATACAACTGTCTTCTGCGCATGCGCACGTGCTTGCAGCGCTGCTCGTAAAGCGTAATCGATGCAATTTGCCTTCGAGAATACGTTGGAAAAGCGCGTTGCGAAATCTCTCGTCGGTGTGCGAATGCGCGCGAGCGAGATTCCTCGATAATTTATGTATATAAATACGCACGCAGCCTTCGCGATCAGCGACAAAAAATCAACCCGCGTGTATATTGGTACACAAACATTGCTCCGGGCGCGCGAATTTCGAAACTACTAGTCGTGATCTAGCAGCGCGATTTGTAGGAATTAATATGCAAATATCATCGTAACTTTTGCGATTGCTTTTATTGCAACTTGACCTGGATGTCGGATGTATATTTTTTAATTTTGAAACCCCATTCTCACTAAAATTAATAGCAATATTCTATTTGATCGGATTTATTTATGAAATATAGGCATGAATCTCATATTATCGCAATCGAGTTACAATAAATCTAATTGAAAGCAAGTGTATTGCAAGAAAAGTCATCATCGGTGATCTTTATAAAGTCATTTATTTTTAACTCACTTTATTGATCATCGATTATTTGTTCAGGAAAAATCAAAGCACGAAAAATATCGATTGAGAATTTTTGTCTGACCTACTGTTCTTGCCAACGATTCTCTTCTTCTCCTGTGTTTGTTTCCTCCGCGAATATACGCGTGTGCAATCGTATAACAGTAAGTAAGCGCGAGAATTGCGCTCTGGCGCTCTTTGTTAAATGTGTCAAGAATACCTGCACATATGTCACGTTTTGCCACGCTGTTAAGGAAGTCGAAAGCCTAAATGTTGAGTTTATGCAATGTCACACTGCATAATCATGTGAGATTGACCATGCAGCGACAACATTTTGTAAAACAATTACTTATTTCTTAAGTCGGCGAGAAACGAATTTATATTTTAAACAAACTCAGTCAGTGTGATTTGAACTGGTCGTAAAAACATTTTATGCATTATTGTGAATGTAGAGTACTTAAACATCACAATTAGTAATTAACTATAGTAATTAAAATAAATGTGTGGTAAACAGTTGACAATTTTATCTCAAAAGCCATTAGTAAATATGCACATTTAATTTGAGGACTGATACACGTTTCATTTGGGGAAGTAGTAGATAACATGAATATAAAAGAAAAAAACGTATTCAATAGCGTGTGAGTTTTTTTATTCTGAATAATCATCGATGACTAATAAGCATCGATTAAAAGTAAATGAAACGGGCTAGTTTGGTGACAATAGATATTTATTTTTCAAGAAAAGTTTGTCAGGTGAATAGAATTACAAAAAGTAATACTAATTGTTTAACCTTGCTATCTTACGAAAAAAAACATTCGGACTAGGTCAGTAACGAGGTGTCAGAAAAATAGAGTCCAAAAGCAGTTAGGAGAAAGTTAGCTGAGTTTGTTTCTGTAGGTATAAATTGGTGTCATCCAAGTCTAACCCATTTTTTATGCATAAACGATTCCGGTTTAAATTAAAATAATCTGATAGAAATTTCAAGGTCGTTGCTTCCATAATAAAATTTTATTGTAAATGATTTAATTTTGAAATAAAAATTTTTTTGTCTGCGGCTTCCATGAAAAATCTAGCTTAATTTTCCCCTTTTTGAAATTTTATTATCAAAGTTATTACCTATTTTGTAGAGTTTGCTTAATTGAGTTTTTTTAATATTATAACATGTTTATAAATCTAGAAAAGCGATGAAAAAAATTCGGAAACGGTTTTTCAAATCACTAACTTTTTTTCATGCAAGTATTCAAGATAAAAATGGCATTTATTGAAAATCGCTTTTCTCACTCAATAGGGCAAAAAAAAATGTGTGACTAGAATTCTAAGATGTTTTAAAAGTTAGAGATACGGATTAATAATGTTCATGTAACATAACTATACGTAGTAGAACGCTTTACTAAAAATAAAATTCTACCAACGAAGAACAGTTTAATAAATATTTTGAACAAGAATCTTTAATGACAAATGGATAAGGTATTCTCTTATCAGTTAAAATAATATTGTACAAAATGATTTATCGAGTTCAAGTAGAAACATTATTTTTTCAACTGCAACGCAAAAATAAAAGCGCAAAAAACAATGCAATGTATGCTTATTAAAACGGAATGAAAGTCGTAACTTAAGTATCGATCTGAACCGCCTTAAACCGAGCATAACAATTCTCACTCCCAGACAATATTTTTCGAGCGGGGCGGCAGATAATGGCGCTTAAAATGGCTACTTCAACTGTACGGCGCTCGAACGGAACTCCTCAATTATGCGCCGAAAAAAGAAATAACGCGCGTATAGCCGTAAAGAGAGAAACGGAGAGGAAGAAAAGGACGTAGGAGTCGAACGAATTCGACTCTGCCACGGCGCTTTTCGTTGGTTACTACTTTTTTGGGTGGACTGGAGACGAGAGATTAGTCGCTCCCCAATGTCGGGAGACGCCGAAAAAAAAGAGACTCTTGTCGGCTTTAAGAAGTACTATTTAAAATACTCGTGACATATGTCTTGTATGAGGTACCAAGTGATTCCAGCACCAGTAAAAAAAAAACACGTATATTTTTATTTCGTGCTAAAGTTAGTATTATATCAGACTTAAGATATAGTGGTATACTTACAGTAGACTATATGTGTTATATAAAATATTATTTGTATAACATTTTCAAAATGAATTAAACCGATTTCTGTGCATTCATGCACAATAATGATATAATACTTTACTAATATGCCAAAAATATTTACTGAAAATACAAATTTTTATATTGATCGAAAACAAGTAAAAGCTACGGAATTGCGCAAAAAGGATAAAATCATCGTCATGCATAGTATAATTTTTAATGCTACTTTCTCCCTGTATTCATTAAAGATTTTCCAACGCATATTACGTTTGGCTGTAAAATACACTTACGCAATGTTTGCATAGTTTTCTCATGGTAAAGCTTTTGTAACTGCATTTAATTTTCAACTTTCAATTCGTTATCAATTAACGTGTGATCCCTATAATTTAAAATGATCCAAAGAACAAATTGAAAATTATCACTAATTTGTTAAATGTTAAATATGTAACTTTGATATTGATATGTGTTTGATTTATTTTCATCATACTGGTATCAAAATAAAACTTTTGATAATTAAGTGTAACATGCACTTCATATGTATGCAGAAACGTACAGACTCCATAATGCCCAGCTCTTTCTTATCATTGCAACAAAGCCATTAGCGTGCGGTCGTTTGCGTCAAACAAACAAATCACACAATAATCAACGCTCGCACCACCGCTCGATACAAGCACCGAATCCCCTGCGTACACTCACTCGCACGATATAATTACGAGCGTCATAGAAGGCGAAAGCGTGACTCCGCTGCACCATCCCAGAGCCGCGCTATGTGTCGACGCTCCTGTCGTCATTGCACGCGGATAATAAAGCCCACTACTCGCCGCGACTTTACAGTACCGCACACGCGTAATTATTACATGCACCCGCGCGAGCGATCGCTGCTGCCGGAAGTGATTCATCCGCGCGTTTTTTTTTTTCGTGTTTCACATAATGTCTCCTCTCCCTCTGGTACGTTCGATAGTCGCTCGGCTATTTATTGCGAGCTAGAAGTTAGTCACGCGTCTGTTTTGCTCTCGCCAGCTGTGGTCGGGCGAATTTTTTTTTTTCACGCAGCACGCGAGACGGAATTTATTCTCTCTTCTTGATTTCGGCGCAGCGACGGCGCGGGAGAGAGAAACGTATCACATGCGGGGGAGAGAATTTATCGCCACAGCGTTGATGCATGCACGCGTCTCGTGCACGCGAGAATGTCGCGGTGTCGGCTCTTTGGCCACCGAACTGCGGAGCGCGAAAATATTATGGGTATAGGCGAGCGTAAACTCGCGCCGAGAGGGACGTTAAACCGAGCGATATAGCTCGAGTTTCAGGGTACGCATACTTTGAGGGAGTGCAGCTCCTATTTCAACGCGTTTGATTATTAGTTATATATATATATAGGCATTTATTATGGGATTGAGTGCCTTTGGATGTGTTTATATAATAAAGTAGAGTTTCAAAGCTCAAACTTTCAACATTTATGCGTTAAGGAATGAAAATGTTTACAATAAAAGAAAAGCTTTATTCGTAATAATATGGAGGGATCTATAATTATGAAATTTGTTATACATAATTTAATGGAAAATCATGCATGCCCGTAATTTTAAAATTTAAGATATGACGATAAAGATAAGCTGGGATTATCTATAATGGTCTGCCGAAGTGAAATATAATCTCATTTCTTTCACACGGCCTATCACCTGCGCCTTTTGAGATTTCAGCTAGCCGTCCCGGGAACTTAATCTTTAGGACCATTGGATCTTTATTTAGGCTTATCAACATCTCGGAATGTTTATAGTCTCACTTCCGTACTGCCGTGACAAATTTAGCTCCACGATATTAGTTCCTGCGTCCGCTCTGACAAAGATTTTATTATACATATCTTAATAGTATGCTGATCTGGATACCCACGACCTTTATATCGTTGATGAAATTTTTTAGTAAATTTAAATAGGAGATTAAATATCAAGTACCAAGATAAAGATAAATGTACGGTGTTTGTATTTATACACGTAAATTAGGTAGATAAAAATCCATGTACATATACTACTCCCATGTATGTTTATCTTTTGCACAATCTTTTGCAGAGGTATTCTTTGACAAAAATATTTCAACGGTTTCCTGATTTAGTTGTTTGGCACTCTTTCTGCCAGTCGTACGCTATTGCGGAGTAGGATCACTTCATTTTGTAGCAAAAGGTAACGTTTCCCTTTTTAATATTTAAAAAAAAAAAAAAAAAAATCAGCAAAGTGCCTTATTAAAATATGTAAAACATGAATTTATTTTTAAAAATTATAAAAAAAACTATTAAGAACTAAAATATAAACCGCTTATTCAATAAAATAAAAAGTATAACGAAAAAAATGTTTGAATAGACTAATTGTTATTTGCGATAAAAATCTTAAGAACGCTTTTACGACGCGCACGATTATAGCACCGTTAACAAAACGAGCACATCTCGTCTGCACCGAGAATTGCAAAATCTCAAATTAACAAAACCCACAGTAGTTGCAGCGCCATTCCTTTATAAATCATTCCAGGTAGCGATAATTTCGACGTAACAATTAAAACTACCGCTTAAATGTAAAGCGACAAAAACTCGCGCAGTCGTTTCTCCGTATATATACACACAATCGCGGATCTGCACTCGATTCATCACAATAAAGCACACCGCACCGCGTCCGTGTCTTTCTCCGCGGTCGACTCGCTAATTCGTCGCGCCGCGCGCGCCTACTTACTTTTTTTTTATCAAGTCGAGCGCATCTGCACGGAAGACGGGATTAAGCCGGCCACTAGGCTACCAGACGCGCGCGCCGCGACCCTCGTGATGGTATGGTATACTTATATACACGCGGGCACTTAACTGTAAACTTTGAACCGAGATATAGTTTTCCGCTCGGCCGAGTGAAGCGCGCGCTATAGCGAGCGGATCGACGACCGATATTGCAACGCGAGAAATAGAACGCGCGGGCGGGCGTGTAGTTATAGTAGGCCTTTCGCAGCGAATTTACGAGCGTTCGTTAGCCCCGAGCCACGCGCGTTTCTATTGCGAAATACATTATTCGTTATAGAGTTTGACGAGGATGATATCGGCATGCGTGCCGCGGCTATGAGAAAGCGTGAATAGAATTACATTATATTCGTTATGGGTGGAATTGATTAATTGCTTGTAGCTCATATATACGTTGCAAATTATTTTTACTTGATTAAAAAGTGGTTGGTTATTTTTTATTAGGTGGATAACGGTTTCTTGCAAGTGACAATAATTTTAATTTATTTTTTTTTGTAATAATCTTATTGATGATTAAAACGTAAAAATTTAATTTAAAATACTATAACGATACTGCATCCCATTATGAAGTAAAAATTATTAATTTTTTTTTAAATCTTGAAAGTCAACACTTTTCTCTGTTTTATACGCACACTATTATTACGAAATCTACTCAAAAAATTGATTAGTGTAACACGTCAATTGGCGATCTCTTTTGCAATGTTGCAATTTGAATTATAGAAATTTCCGAGCTTTTAAAAATTCACTAAACAAGTTGCATAATTACGTCTAATGCTCTGGTATTTAAATAAACCAATCAACTTTCATACAGCCGGCAATCCTGAAAAATACCGATGAAATATCGCTGCT
Organism: Torymus aiolomorphi; assembly: GCA_036365515.1. Taxonomy (NCBI): domain Eukaryota; kingdom Metazoa; phylum Arthropoda; class Insecta; order Hymenoptera; family Torymidae; genus Torymus; species Torymus aiolomorphi. The sequence continues at coordinate 122,541,242 of CM070877.1, read as the reverse complement.
CACATTAGTAAATCAAAAACCACAGGCCGCGCGGTGACCGACTGCTTTTTCTTACCTCTCAGCGCGCGCAGCATACGCACCTTTCTAAACGAACGCTAACGCGCGCTTATGAAACTCCCGCCTTATGCAAGATGTGACATAGTACACCTGATTATTACATTGTACGTTACAGCGGCTATTCTTAAGCGGCTCCTCGGTGCAGAAAAAAAAAATTGCAAAAGCCAAAAAGATTGTGCGGCTTTTTAGAAATGCTTTTTAATTGCTGGCCAACGTAAATGATCGTTTCGAGCTTCCTATATTTCGTACGAAGAAAAAGTCGGTAGTAGTGACTGTACGGCAGGTATTGTCATAGGATTTTATAAAGAAAACGATATAATAATTCATTCCTTTTTTTTATTTAATTAGCTCCACATTCTGATCGTTTCAATTAAAAAATGGTTGTTGACATTTTTGAGTGAATAACTTTGTGACGCGAATCGCAGTGCACAAAGAGATTGCATATTCCGGCGTGTAGTAGATTTTCCGGAACTCGTGTTTTACATTTTGGAATTTCAAATATTATCTGTGTTAACCTGAAATTGGAGAGTATTATATCTTAGACATTTTTTATAAAATAAGGATTTTAAAATATTTCGATTTTCTACAACCATTACATAATTTTGTCATGTAAATAGTTATAATGGAAAGTATGCAAAGCCAGAAATTAAAGAATACCGTTATAATACTCTGATTAATAATCCTACATAAAGCCACGTTCGCTTATAAATAAACTTATGTATATTATAAACACAAGATAAAATAATATACTGAACTACTGTTAATATTGTTACAATGAAGCGGGCTTTATATGCGATTCGAACCAATATCGATAACGACAATACCATAAAAAATAATAGTATCACGCGATAAAGGGACGATAAAATTGCATTGCCGATCAATATACTCTCGATTCACCAGCAGCTCCACAGCGTTCCATATACGACCACCGTTCAACTCTCGCGTGCAATGACACATCTCACTATCATGGACTTGTATTTCACGACGTGTTTACCTTCGTCTCGAATGCGTTACATCGCCGATCGGACGAACTATACTCCCGAACGCGTTCGCGGAATAGTTAATTCAGTCGTTCGATGATATACTTATCGGCGATTTTGCATTAATCATGTCGATTTTGCACGCGAAAATAATTTCGTGACTCACGCCGACATTATCTCGAGCGAACACGGGTGATTCATTTAATATAAGCGAGAATTTAAAAATCAATGATAATCAAACTGCAGACTAATGGAACTAGACGATTTGGTTTCGAGAAAGAAGATCATCGATGAGAGCGCCGTTTCACGATTCGAGGGTGGAATAGTTGACATTGAAGTAAGCGCATCTGCTCCGCGGAAAATGAATGAGCCCGTATCGTGTTATTTTCCCGCCGATATAACCGCGAAGCCAAGCGCGCGAAGAGTGACGTTGCCACGCCGCTGCGGCTGATGCATGCAGGCTGCAGTTGTGCATTCCCCCACAGAACTGTCTTTGTTTGAATTTCCATCGAGTTGCCGTTCACATTATTGATGAGAAAATCGTACTCGCGTGCGTACGTTTTTCACAACAATGAACAACGTTGAAAAACGTACGTACTTGATGTTTTAATGTCTTGTGTGTAACTGTATAACTCTGGTAGCAATTTCTCTATCGCAAATGGCCGGACAGTTACTCTCTAAAGTTGAAGTAGTGTCTATTTTAATAAAAAACGTCTAATTTATTAGTGAATATTCACTATTTCATTTAGTAGTTTATTAAAACTACTATTTTGATGAGTAATTTTTACTAATTTAATTAGTAATTTTTAAAAAACCACTAATGAAATAGTGAATATTCACTAATAAATTTGTAATTTTTTCTACTAATTGAAATGGTGAAGCAATTTTCACTAATTCAACTTTAGAGAGTAGTAAACGGCTAAGAAAGATAGCTAATTTTTCGATAGCGTTGTAACGATTATTTCGGTCGTATTCCCCATTATTAAATTATTCTCACCATTAGGTGAAAATGCTAGAGTCGCGTAACCGAAAAATGTTCGTATTAAATATTTTACAGTAATATAATCATATAATTACAAACACTTAGCAAAAGAAAAGATTAATGGCCCATATATAAACCATCTTGAAGGAGATATAAACGAAAACAAATAAAACAAATAAAAAATACTGGAGTAAACTTCGTTTACCAGAATCCTACAGGAGATAAAAACAGAAACAGAAATTTTATTACTTGATTATGTCTCCCTCACTCGTTATCATAGTAACTAGCTTCTTATTAGATTTTTCTTAAAAATTAAAAATGTCGTGCTCCACTAAAAATTGTACCTGCTTTTTTCGCTAAGAAATGGAAAAATATGATCTGAATAATCGTTTCAATGGATTTATTTTTAGCCTACATTTCTAGTGATTCAAGCGATTTCCTAGCTAAAAAGTGTTTTTCGTTTCTATACCAGGGAACAAGTGTTTTGCATTTACTCAAGTGTATCTCAAATATATATATAACATTTGATATTCACGCACTTTTTTATACGTTTCTTAATTTAATATTTAATGAGCACAGAAGCCAATGCTGCTACTGCTCCTACTACTGTTGAAAGAGCTCGTCAGTCGGAAAGCTCGCAAATGAAAAAAAAGTGGATCACTAGGTGATCCAGTACGCTACAAACGTATATGTACATTTTACTTTACAGTTGTTTCATCAAAGGGTATGTAATTAGAGTTGATGAACCCTTTTTGCGCTCGACACATTTAATTGCCGTGTATAGCGCGCGCGCAGTTAAGCTAATAAGCGCGCCGAGCAAATAGAAATATCGTTTAAACAAACATTTTTAATCATCTGCTAACAAATAAAATCGTTTATAAGAAAGCAACTGTCACTATACCACTTACTCCGGCAAATACAACGGACTGCGCTCATCTTTTGCACGGCAAATAATAATGGACTCTCATTCGAAGCGTTTACACGCTTGGTACGGTTGCTTCATGGGAAAATCCTAGACGCGTTACCCTCGCCGTACACTGCCGTCAGCCGCAATTGAAAAATGTGCAAGCAAGGCAGCTTCTTACAGAAGTGTCAGCGCGTCTGGAGCGGGCGCTCGCACACGCGTGATGTGCACGTCGACCCGCATGTCGACGCCGCGCGGGAACGTCCGTACGTACGTGTGTACTTACGCCTCCTATATAACGTACATCACGCACGCGCGAGCGGCTCGGCCTCATTAGGGGAAGTGGATCGTGTCGGGCCTCAGGGCCGGTGTCCGAAATTTCGGGGCCCTGGATTTCTCTGGAATTCCGCGAGGAATTTACTATACGCTTTTTGTGATTCGATGCGCGTTTTATGTAACCACGCTGCGGGGGGTAATTAAATTGTCGGTTGCGCTTATGTAGCGCGCGCGCGCTTTGCGTTTCGATTATTTCGCACGGGGAAATCAATCGAAGTGTTCCGCCTTGGGAGTTTTAATTGTTATGTAAGGAGGGGTTTCTAAAATTTTTTTTTCGCGTGACTGAAATTTGACCGATTGCGAAATGATGAAAATTGAAAATCGTCGGTATTGGAAAATCGCTGGTCTCGTTTCGTATTCGTAACGTAACGGATGGAAATTATAACGAAGCTCAGGGTGGAAGAAATGAAGAAATCAGTTTTTGTTTATGTAACAATATAATAGGCTGCACTGCTTTTATTTTCGTTCCATGGAAAAGAATGCACGCCTTACGCATGTATCAATTATATAAATTGGCAAATAATACTAGTTGCCCAAGCGTTTAATGAAGCTAGGCCTATTTTTTTATTAATCTTCTTAAATGCATCATATCAGAGTGGTGAGCATTTATCTCGGTAACATAATGCTCAGATTATATGTTTGAAGAACCGATTCGAACTTCCTCAATTATTTAGATGTGTTGTTTGCCGAGCCAAGTGTGCACCAGCCCTTTCTTCTATTGACAATTTTATATGTACGGGCATTACGTTTCTATGAGCGGAAGCATTTCTTTCGATCATGTATCGTTCAACAATTTTGACAGCATAAATTGTTTATTTTTTATCATTTACAATGTAGATAATTCGAAAGCTTTTTCAAAATTTAGTACTACGAATAATAGGTGTAAAAAGGATTCAGGGAGGAGAGAGAATAATGTTTCAATCCGAAAACTAAGAAGAAATCAAACAAAATTTATCTTGTAAAATATGTTTAATAAATTATTAAAATATTCAGTAAAGATTGTCTTTAAACATTCGCTCTGTATTCTTAAGGAAAATTGTTGTTTTTTTCAAATCAATTGGTGCTAGTAAAATATTTATTTATGCATTTAATAATTGGTTGTCGGGAAACTACGGAGGATTGAGAATTTTCAAGAATTTTTAATAGTATCTAATCTAATATTGACTACTAACTTTTTTCAAAAGTGTAGTTTCGAAGCAATTTTATCATTTACTAAAGTTTTCATTGAGTTTAGAAAATGAAAAAACTTTCAGATAAAAACCTTGAATTATTCTGTTTAAAGAACAATGAAGAGAAAAACTTTGATCAAAAATAATTCTGCGTTGACACATTGTCCGACGCCGCCAGCTCATCTCCTTTGTTATTGAATCTGTTTTGATTACCTTTTGATATACATTTATCATATTTTATTTCCTTCCCATCATTCGCGTAATGCAATCTATTGCTTATCACTCTACTGTTGCGACTACGACTACGTTTATACTGCCAACAATATCCCATTTCTTCTTCTGGTGTAGATTTAATCTTCTTTTTAATAATAATGTGAATCATTATATAAATAACCCTCGTATTTTAATTATCGATCTGTACATTCAATAACATGACTTACAATTTCGATGACCATATACTATGCTACAGTTCAAAAACTCGGAAATCTCATCAGAACCTATCGCACGGCAACGAAGAGAAAAAAGGTAATGTCATAATTCTCGGTAACAAAATAAAGCGTTATCGAAACGACGGGTCACGATTTTTCTTTCTCGCAACACACAGTATAATTTCGCGCTTGAGGCTCGCCGAAACCTCTCCGGGTGTTTACGTTTACGCACAATGCAGCGTTCGTTCCTCCATCACGGGGCATGCACGCACAGTAGCTGCAGCTCTCCTCCGAACAAAGACTCGCCGTGCGACCGTCGAGAGAAAAGGAAAATGTCGCGAGCCACGGAAGGAGTGTATTACGCATCCGTAATTGGCGAGCGACAATGACTGGATTTTCCAAGAAGGTGACACTATATGGTACACACACGCAACGGGAGTACGGCCGCGAAGGAGACGCTGCACCGTGGTATCGAGTGATACGAAGTCTTACCGAGGAGTTTAGAGTTCGCCGGACGGCCTCGGATAGTAGGCGAGTGTGTTGGTCTGCCCCCCGCCTCTATACGTAGGCTACTTCTCTTTGGAGAAGAGTAGGACTTCGTGCAAGCGTACCAGCTGCGCGCTCACGTTATACAGCGCCGGCGTTGCCAGCGTAAAGGATTGTCGCTTACATAACTTTACTTAGATCAAGACTGTTAATGAGGCCTTCGAGGAAGCGATGGCTAACGGCTTCAAGAGCTATCGGAGATTTGTGGCCGATTTGAATTTTGTTGCGCGTGTAACAGTTTAGATAGAAATTAATAAATGACTTTAGCAATTATTGAATAAAATTTCGGAAAGAAAATAAATGTCATTCAATTTATCGGAGTATATTATTTCATCTGCAACAAGATTGAGACAAAAACGCTACATTGTAATTTGCTTAAACGAATTGAAAAATTTATTTACTTTTATTATTTACTAATAAGAGCTCTGGAATACTGAAATACAGTAAAATGCAGATGAGAAAAAATATATACTTAACTATAAGTATATCAATAAAATCAAATTTAATATTTATAGTTTTGAAAAAAGCTACTGTAAGAAAAGAATTCAGATGAAATATCGCGCGAGATAAAACCTATTGACCGTGGTAAATAAAAAGATTGGCTTAATTTGCGTTTCGTGTTTACGGACGAGGGGAGGAGCATAGGCTGCCTCGATGGAGTCATATATAGTCACAAGACTCTGACCGTGACCGGAACGATTGTGCTGATTTCGGAGAAGATTTTAGTCGTTTTATCGATAAGGATGTCATTTTCTTCACTTTCGCATACAAATTGTTCACTAATGATTGTGCGGATCCTTATCTCTTTTGTGTGTAGTAAGATAATTAACGCACACGATGATGTACAATAGAAATATAATTGCTTATGCATTTTTTTATTTCAATTTTTTTTTAATACGTTGTTTCAATTTATTTATATTATTAACACCGCTTAACTCTAGTTTTTTCGAAAGGATGATTTATTAATTTGAGAAAGAATATCGTTGGGCTTTTATGTGTTTGAATATTACTTTGAATGATACTCAAACTGTTGGGAGTATACGGATCTTTCAATAAAAATCATAAATCATTCTTATTAATTCTGAGAAGAGAATATATTCTTGTACAATTTGCATATATTACATTATATCGTACAATTAGGATATGTCAATAAATGTATTAAACTCATTATAATCATATTATTTGAATTCATAAATATTATGAGCCCATATGCTTTCATTAGTTTATATTGTACACTGCGAATTACACGCTTTAGAAAATTAGTACCGTCCAAGTTTACGATTTACGCGCGTATGTATAGCAACTTTAGTATACAATATATATAGTATCTTCCTCTAATAAAAATTTGTTACGTCGAAGCAATTATTTGAAATTATTATGCTTTAAGGTGAAAAAAAAAAATAAGAAATTATTGTTTACAATCTTGTCGATAATGCTTTTAATTTGTTATTTCACCTCAAAACCAATTTACGAAAATATCTATAATTGTTGATAAATCTTACGTAAAACTCAAGCCTTTCAATAATATTTAACAGATATACTTGTACACATACGTATTTTCGCTTGAAATTTTATTGCTGCTTACATTTAGAAAGGTATAATGATGATTATCATTCTTCTCATTATACTCCATGTAACATAAAGTAATACAAACATTTATTTTGTAATACAGATAAGACTGAACAATTTAAAAACTCAGTATAATAAAAAAAGTTCTATCCATTGAAGGTATCATAAAAAAATATATAAATTACGTTTAAATACGTTTTCATGATCAGAGTAATAAGTCAAACATCCGTTATGAATGAGACTGTAAACATTGATAATGCATATTGGAAAGACATAATTTTTTATCGCTCACGATGGTTAATCTTATTGGCATTAAATTACGGTCGAAAGTTCATCGCGCGAGCGCGTGCGTATAAGAGCGAAGGAAGGAGGATTTTATCTAGCGCTTTGCTTCCTGTGACTCAGTTCGCTATCTACGCTCCTGGCCTTTATACATGCTTTATTTTGTAGAGCAAATGAAGCCGATCTCTGCGCCCCTTTCATTCCCTACTGTGGAGGGGCTCCCGCGGCTGCCTTTTAGGCGTCGATCGCATTAAAGCGATTTCGGGATGGCTTTTTTATCTGACGCGAAGCTTTTTTCAGTGTTAACTAAGTGCCCGTTGAAAAGATTCTAGTGATATCTTAACTGGGATAACACTCAAATTAACAATGTCATTTTTAACACTTATTTACATTGTTAAAATTTTGTTACACTGCTTTAATTATGTAAATGTTATAAAATATATATTGATAGTGTACCTAATACAAATTATAATTATCATTATGTCTAACATTGACAAATTCGTTATATATAGACAGAGATGTGATTAAATCACATTTTACCATACTTTCTTATTAATAGATCGTGCTTTTCATAATGCTGAAAATAAAATTCAATATATAGATATTGAATAAATTACAGATAATGAATACAAAATATTATTTGTAATATTTACTGTTTATTCTTTATATAAAAAGTCTTTATAAGCCTTTATAAAAAATATTTATATTGTTCCTTCCGTTTCCAGCCTGCGTACGACATTTCATAAATATTATATTTTTTGTTTCAGGCTTGTAATAAGGATACCAAATCCACTTCTCCCATAGAACAAATTCAGAAAAAGGCCTAATGGGCTAGAAAGATGATTTAGTTAGATTTTAAGAGATTGACACCAAGTAAGAATGTCGTGCACGATGACGACAACCATCAGTTTATTGGCTGTTTCGGCAGTTACAGTATTCTTTGCTGGATTAATTGAAGCCAGTCTTGAAGGTCCTAATGTCTGCACTAGACAAGAGTCGTAAGTTATTCGTGCACAGTTATTTTCTTTATTGTTGGTCATCTTAAAATGTGATATTTACATTGTAAAATAATTACTTTTAGGTATACTGTAACCCTGAAGGTTTCAGAACAAAAACCGTATACCGAAAGAACAAGAAGTTTCTGTTGGAGTTTCCCGCCCACATGCTCCAAATACAAAATTGTGTTCAGAACAGTTTACAAAACTCAGGTAATACATTATTTGGAACGATCTTTGAAAGATCCTTAATTAAAATTTTGCAAACAATAAAACGACGTTTATTTTCAGACACTAACCAAACAAAGGCCAATCGAGGAATGTTGCAAAGGCTTTACGCAAACGAACACAGGCGATAGATGTATTGCGGTGTGTTCCGAACCATGCCTTCACGGGACATGCATTGCTCCAGATGTTTGCAAATGCGAGTCTGGATATGGTGGACCACGCTGTGATGTCAGTGAGTATAACTCAGTTTGATTGGTGATGCAATCGTTACTTCTAAGTCCTATATTTTCCAACCGTAAACTCTGTGATTGAGTTACTTGATTTCCTACAATGTGTACTATTCATTTATAACATGAAGATTAAATTCATCATTTAGATTCTATCATTAGAGTTTAAAAATTTAAGTACGAGAGTTAAGTACATGTGTTGCAGATATTAGCTGTATAGCTAACTTTACTCGTATTTTAGTGAAATTTTATATTTTATAATTTTTTTAATAAATATAGCAATATAATGTAACAATATACCAAATAATGTTCTTGTGACTTACTCATGTTAATGTTTGTAGCTAAGTGATGAATATACATACAGTTCTTTTTCACTTATGAGTCACTGCAGCATGTTTACATTCGTAAATTTATTATAATTGATTACAAATTTATTGAAATAGTGACAAATGTGGAAGTCACACTTGCGAGTACAATTACAAACACGGCATCCTTTAATAGTTGACTGAAAAATATACTTTATATTTTTAATTTTATTTCCTTTATGCAAAACCAATGATAGAATTTCATTTCTTGGGTTTCAAAATTGTGTTCTGTGACCGATTAATTAACTCTATCAACTTTGATATTAATATTTTATTGAATAAATTTTGCTTGTAATAGTTTAAAGTAATATTTTTATATATAAAATCATTAAAAGTATTTACGTCTAAAGTTTAGTTCATAGTTATTGTATTAATATGATTATAATCTAGAAATCGCTTAATTTTTCATAAAATCCACAACAATTTTTTCCCAACAATCTATTTATGAATACCAATTGAATCACAGATGACACTTATTCGACATTTTGGAATAAAATGTTCATATTCATGGGAAATGTTACTACTTCGTCACAGCAAAAACTTTTTTTTTGTTATTATAAAGCAAAGATGGGATTTCCACCTTTAAGTAGTTTGGAAGAAATACCCATTTCGATCTGTGGTAGAAAATTAATTAAGTTGCGTTTGGGACCATTGCCAAAAAGAATTGAGTCAGACACGACGTGAGTGGGAAACGCTAAAAACTAATGAAAATTCAAAGAAATCATCTATACATATAACACTTATAATGAAACAATTCTCATCTCAACAACTTTCCTAATTTGAAAATCGAGTTTGTAACATTTCAATAAAATAAATTTCCGCCTCTCTCATTTTTCTCTTTTCCCCATCCGCAAAGCACCGAATAACCTTCACCGACACAATTCAACCCACCTTTTTGTCAATTTTCGTACGTTAACAAAAAAAAGACAAACCTCCAACTAAATCCACTCTCTCGCTTTCATCATCCGCAGAGTGTCCGGACGGCAAGTGGGGCAAGGACTGCCTGAACGAGTGCAAGTGCGTGAACGGCGCGGCCTGCGACCCCTACGACGGCAAGTGCGCGTGCTCGCGCGGCTGGACCGGCGAGTACTGCCAGGACAAGTGTCCGACCAACCGCTACGGCCAGAACTGCGCCGAGGAGTGCCGATGCCTCAACTCCGGCAACTGCCATCACATATCCGGCGAGTGCCACTGCGCGCCCGGCTACACTGGACCACTGTGAGTATAATATGCGTACAGAGCTATACGTGTGCAGCGATATATACTTATACGCATAATGAGGATGCGGGATGATGCGGTAGCGTGCGTGTGTGTATAGTAAGCGGCAAGCGCGAGCGCGATGCGCTTTCGGAAGATGCGGAAGGAGAACCTGCATATCCGATTTCCGTTCTGATAAAGAACCCGTGATGTGCCTTCGAAATTTTTTATTTCTCGAAAATATTGATGCGTCCAATTGTAAAAATTAAATTTTAAATAGCACTAGTTAACATATCAACGTTTAAAAATTGTACGTATTATTGTCTCAAAGCTGTAGAATTTATTATTTCGGACGTTAATAACGGTAATTTGCTATTTTTTTTTCTTGGAGATTATATATGTTTTTGCGCTAATATGCTGCAACTCGAATAATCATTTAGGAGTGACATGAGAAATAATTTACATGAATATCTCAGCTTGTCACCTACAAACTAATACGTTAGTCTGAACTCGTTTAGTTCACTTTTCGATATCTTTAATAATTATAGTGGATTAAAGTCTTTTAATTTTTTTTTAATTTTATCCATTTCAACCGCCTTTTTGAGTTCTTGATTAATTATAATATTGCAACTTGATTTTGCAACTTTTAAGATGTTTTGAATAGTTGTTGGAATCTTAATTCGCAGTAGCTGCATAATCAACTAGTTCAAGAGTCTTATTAGTACATATTGCGGTCGATTTAAAATAAATAATACATTAATTTAATATGGGATATTTCTGCAAACAAATTTTTTTAAATTGCCTTATAAAAGATTTTAAATGAATTATTTTTATTCAGATATAATTTTTGCCGGTCTATCTGTTTTTTATATTCACAAAGATATTCCTTCACGTTCATCTAAAAAATTTCCAAATATATTACTAGAACTTCGATCTGGCTGAGGCACGCGTGACTCCTAGCACATTGTACCGCTAATTCGCGATGTGAATGAACCTGTCCCACCTACGACTCGTTCGCATCCACACGTTAAAGGCATTACATATGCGTACGCGTTAACTGAGCGATTCACGTGTCGCGACTCGCGAGCAAGTACCACTCCATACCTAAACCCGCGCGGTAGTTACTCCTACTGAGAACGACCTCGTCGGGAAATCAGTTGTGGAATGTTGCAGTGTTCGTGGATTCGAGTCGACGGGACTGTTTTTTAAAGAGTGGAGACGTTGACGCAATGGTTAAATATAGGTATTTGGTTTCAAATGCTTACGAGTCAATCGTAAATTTAAGTTGTCTGAATTTCGTTATTGAGAAATGATTGCATACGTGTATTTACAGTTTTTGAAATTAAGTTTTTGCGTTAATATCGGGAGCTATTGATTATAATCTAATGTAAAATGTAGAATTTTAAGCGATGCTCATTGATTAAGCTTGGTGTTCTGAAATCCTAAAGCAAAAACACTATGATCATATATACAAAGATTTTTTTATTTTTCATTTGCAAAACACTCAATTTTTCTATAGGCCGATTGCCAATTCTTTAAAAATTTCGTAATAAAAATACTGCAAAAACTATTTTTACTTACAACTTGTGACTGAAGTAAGTAGCTGAAGAGTTCAAAATTTTACAGGAGATATATCATTGCCCCTATCTACCGAATAGTATATGTTATATGTATTTAAATATGCATATAATATAAGAGTTAATAGTACATTATGTAACAAGGGAGAAAAGTCGCTCTTGATTCCCGCGGGTAGTGATCACCCGAGGGAATCATCGACTTTTCTCCCGAGTTACATATAGTACTTTATTCCCATCTCAACTGTGGCCACTTTTTATTTGGAAAGTGGGACCGACGGAAATATGGGGAGTGTTTGTAAACATAGGCGGCGGCCGGCAAAAAGAGGGAAATATCGTCATATTTCCTGCAAACGTTAAATTTGTTGTAAGAGGGAAACAAATCTAACTTTTGTCCCGTCTTTCAGGAAAAAAAGTGGCCTTATTTGTTGAGATGGGAATAAAGATTATTTTATACTTTAGAGCATACTTTCACGCGATTTCACTGAATTCTAAAGTTTGGGAATTTCCAGTTTACTTCATTACAATGCAGGTTTTCTTTAACAAAATGCATTTGCAATTGAAAATTGTTTGCTAATGATTAAGTCTATTTTCTAATAACTGCGCGAATAAAAACTAAAAGCTAATTGAGGGTTTATATTTTATTTTATTAATAGTTTTCTATAATCATCAATCGAAATCATCAAGTATAATATTTAGAAAGTATAACTCTTTGTCTAAGAGAATAATTGGCGCACTTTCTATGTTACTTCACAGAAGTAATTAAGTTCCCAATAAAAAAGGATCTAATTTCGTAATAATTGGATCGTGTAATAGACGATAATTATCTAATCAATGTTTGCTATCAACGCGCTTTTCGAAAATTGTGATAATGGTGTTAGTTTCAAAGAGAATTTATAAATATTCAATCACCCATTTTGCTTTTTAGATGCGATGATCTGTGTCCTGCGGGAAAGCACGGCGATGACTGCAAATCGGAATGTCGATGTCAAAACGGTGGTTCCTGCAGTCCGACTACAGGAGAGTGTTTCTGTACTCCGGGATGGACGGTAATGAGAAATCAAAATACAAAATTTTTCAACTTTTTATAAATTTATTTTTGAAGTTAATAATCTACTTTTTGCTTTCGTACGTCTAATAAAATGAATGATAAAATGAAAGATTAGAAATATCAAAATTATATTGATTATTGCTATAAAATAAATGGATAACCAGCATGCAATTAACAGTGTGTAAATTTGCATAATCAACTTCTCAGTTTACACTTATAGAGTCATTTTTTTGACGACGAAGTCATTTCTGTCTAAAGATTATTACATATATAAATAGACAAATTCATTGTTCAACAAAAGATGGTGACAAGACATAAGAGTAACAAGTCGTGTTCCTTGGAAAATTATTACTTCCGCGACAAAGCGTGAACGTGATTCTACAATAGCGGCGGCAGGGCAAAGAGCGCAATACGCATTCTTGCAGACAGGTGAACGCAGCGGTGTCTATTGTTTTCGTTCCGCTCGAAACGACGCTATCCTTTTCGGAAGTGTCATTACACATAGTTCTTTATATAGGACACACAACGTATTCTTCGTTGTGTATTGTTAATTTTTGACTTTTATTTCATAAATATGAATAGCTAGTGTAAATATCAAACGGCTTTTCCTACCGACATATTTAGAATAGAACGTAATTTGTAAGGTTTTCCCGTTATTTTGGAAACAGCTGCGCTTTTAGTCACTGAAATCTCATACAACAGATTATTTTTATCAATATTAACTGCATAAAAGTAATTATTTGTCAATATCAAATCACGTCAACATTCGATTTGTAAAGAATTTTAAGCAGTTTCAATGATCTATTTGCAAATATCATCTATAAATATAATTATATAATTTAATAATATCAGAATGTGTCATAATCATTACTCTATTACGGAGAATATGCTACATGCAATCATTGAGAATAGTGAGCCATTTCGATTAATTATAACCCTGGTTCTTTATTTTATTATTGATTATTTTATGTTCTTGACATTATTTTGTCATGCCTTATTTTTTCATTTTCCCATTATTTTCTTTTGATTTTCTTATTATATAGGGATCAGTGTGTGCAAATCGATGTCCAGAAGGTTATTGGGGTAAAAACTGTAGCGAGCCTTGCGAATGCTATAACGGCGCAGGATGCGATCACATTACCGGAGAGTGTCAGTGTAAACCTGGATATACTGGAGATAGGGTACATTCTCATTTTTTTGCCAATCTTATTTTTTTTTCTATTAAGTTGTTAATTTGTATTTTTCATTTGACTTTATTTTACTATTGTTAATTTTCCATTGGTTCCACCAATATACGAGTGTTTTCGGAGTAAGTGCTAAAGTAGTATGTTTTCTGTGTAGTGCCTGAAGAGTTGTCCAGAAGGTAAATTTGGAATGAACTGCGAAAACAATTGTACCTGCGTAAATGGGGCATCCTGTTCAACGGTCGACGGTTCCTGTATATGCGCGCCAGGCTGGGCTGGTAAAAACTGCAACGAACGCTTATGCAGGGAAGGCCTTTATGGTCCTGAATGTTCAAAGGTAATGTATAATTATATACACTCGTTATGAAACGTGTAATTTATTACAGTAAATATAATAATAACTTTAATGAGACTTTGAATAAGTATACTGCGTGTTACGGAATCAAATCATTTTAAAATTAAATAACATACAACATTTTCACCACGAGATTAATATAAAATAAATTATTGCATTTTACTGACCTCAATTATTTAGTACGCTGAGATATTAGGCCAGTATACCATCAACTTATCACAAGGATGTTCTAATAATAATATTAAACTGTGTTAAATGATACGTGCTCAGGGAGACTACATATATGAATAGCATAGTTAAAAAAAGAGGATATATTACAAGTCACCTGGAATATTCAAGCAGAGAGAAAAATGACGTTTATGTGACATGGTCGACAGGTCTGCGAGTGCGACCACGCGAACACTGAGCTGTGCCACCCATGGACGGGCGAGTGCACGTGCAAGGCCGGCTGGGCTGGCAAGACGTGCTCGCGCACCTGTCCCTTCTACACCTACGGCCAGGACTGCCAGAACCGCTGCAAGTGCAAGCACGACGCGCAATGCTCCCCCGTCAACGGTACCTGCATCTGCGTGGCGGGATACAGGGGCGAGCACTGCGACGAGCTCTGCCCGGCCAACACCTTCGGCGAGGACTGCGCTCAGCGCTGCGTCTGCCTCAACGGCGGCACCTGCTCGCCCGAGGACGGACAGTGCAACTGTACGGCCGGTAAGTGCGCGCTCTCTTTGTTTTGATAAACATTCATTATACGCGGAGTTTGTAGGATGAGGTCAGATGGTAGATGATGAAATTATTCTGAAAATTAACTTTCGATTAAAAAATTACATAATACTTTGTTTGTTTATGATGATGAGATTTACTTGAATATTTTATTTAAAAAGGTTTTTTGCCGTATTTATAGTCATTTTTATAATAAACTATACGATAACTGTTCTAAGTATTTGAGTAAGGATATCCGATTGAAAGAAAAAAAAAGAATATCGTGATTCATGCTTTTAAATCACTGAAATTAAAGCATTATTGTGCTTCTACTACGTTAGTATACTATAAACTAAGAATTTCAATAAAAATTATGATATATATTTGTGTATTTATTAAACAGAAAGTCAGAAAGATATTTTATATTCTATTTGAGCAAAATATTTCTGTTTTAACCAATTCATTGAACTCCATATTGTCTTTAAATGTAATTTTTACACTCAGGGCCGTTGATGAAATTTAGTGGACGTAACATAAAGTGACGTGTACAAGTCATAATCGCTGCGCTGTGCAAAGAAATCGCGTGCAGCTTCGCGTGCGTTGCTTTTAATTCGGCTGACAAGACTTCATTGTAAAGTTCCAAGTGGAAAGTCGCGTGCAGTAATTGTTTCTCTTACATTTTTGCTTCTTTTTCAACTTGGTGGAACATTTACCGAGAAGAGGGAATGTTATTAATATTTATCAAAATATTATTCGAATACCGCAGTAAAGTATTTTTTTAGGCCAAAGTACAACATTCTCTTATTTTTCTTTTAATCCAATGTATTAACTCGATATCAAAGGGCCTCGAACGGGTAGCGAATAAATTTATGAAAATATATTGAACTAGGTTCTAAATATAAATAAGTGAAAGAGATTTAAATATTTACTTTTTAAAAACAATGTAATTTATTTTTATTTTTTCCTTTAATTTTTATATATTTGCTGTATTATTTATGTACAAATTAAATACTTTAACTGATGAAATTTCTTCATAAATAAGTTTTAATTTTTACAGCTGCAAATAATAATAATAATAATAATATTTTCAAATTAGTGATGACAATGAAAATATTAAATCAGTAATGTCAGTAGTTAAGCCAATTTAATTTACTAAAAGTTATTAAATATTCATCCCCTTTAATTTATGCGCCACTTATTGAAATGCTAAATGTTATTATTAAACTATGTATCGCATTGCATCTGTAGTTTATCATCTCAAACCAGTACAAATAAGTAACACTTTACACTCTGCATGCACACTCACGATGTTAAGTAGTTGTAATAATTTGCACTCATTATACACAAAACATATTCTTCACACATTCACACGTAATATTTATATAATATTTATATCCATCTCTCGCTAATAGTTATACTTATGTGAAGTATTAGTTGAGTATTCAACAAATTGAGTAGCATAATCACACCAATATTATTTCATTCAAACAGGCTGGGATGGTGTACAGTGCGAACGTCCTTGCGCTGCAGGAACTTACGGAGCGGGATGCACTGAAAAGTGTAAATGTCTCAACAAAGCAGCTTGCAATCCAGGGAATGGTGAGAGTTCATAAAAATTATTTTATATTCTTACGATTTTCAGAAAAAATTAATATGATTTCTTTTTAATAGGAACGTGCACTTGCTCCCCCGGATTTACCGGCGAGTTTTGTCAAAATACGTGTGAGAAGGGATTCTTTGGAGGCGACTGCTCTCAGGTTTGTGACTGTGACGGTGATAACAGTAATGGTTGTGATCCCGTTACCGGACGATGCATTTGCAAACCACCTTGGCACGGTTTGTATATTAAGTTTATTTATAATATCGTCTAAAGCGTTTTAAATACTTCATTCGCGGAAAACTATTATTTAAAAGAATAATGAAGTAAGATTTTAGTATACCAATGTAAATTACTATTCTCAGTATGGCGCTTACAAGAGGATAAAAGTTTAACTGTAATCTATTTCTGTAACAAAATGAGCGGGTTAATAATCATGCCAACAATAATATCATAATGCTAGAGGGGAAGATACTAAAATTTTACTAAAATCATTTCTAAAGTATCAATACATTTTTTTGTACCAATGTCACTACCTAATCACAAAAAACAGTATATTGTTATAAATCAAAGTGACAATGGGCAAAAGGTTGTTGATACGTTAGCAACCAAACAGTCGGTTCCTAGCTGGTATGTATTATGGTAACAATTGGCTGTACACTAACCCCGGTAAACCATTGACAATGTAGGAATCCGGTGCGAGACGCAGTGCCCGCTGGGCTTCTACGGTGAGGGTTGCGAGAACGAGTGCAACTGCAAGAACAACAGCTCGTGCGATCCGGACACTGGCAACTGCGTGTGCGCCTCTGGCTGGGAGGGTTCCGACTGCTCCCAGCCTTGCAGCAAGGGCTGGTACGGTGTGCGCTGCAAGGAAATGTGCCCCGAAAACATGCACGGTAGGTTGACACAATCAGGTTCCGTCAATGCTCACCCAGCGATTTCGCTAATTACCTTCGATTGCCTTTCACGCACGCGTGCGGCTTGACAAAGGCGGAGGAGATGAGAGGTAAAAGGATGAGTGGCGCAAAGTCACGGTGCACGCCCTGCAATTACTGTACTTCGCGGTGTGTCGTCGTTACTTTGTGTGCTATTCCATTCGTAAAGTAAGCGAGGCGGTTATGAAATTGTGTGTGTGGGTGTACACTCGGAGAAAAGTTTGGGGAAACTGCAGCAATTAGAAGTCTTTAAGATGGAAAGTGCATTTTTGAGGGCAAGAGAATGGGCACGTGCAAAGTTTGAAAAGAAGTTGCTACGGCGTTATTAAAAGAAAGTTACTTCCATTGTTTGACTTTTTCTCCGAGTGAAAATTGCAGTTCACGGTGTACAATTTCGTATCAGCTGTTATTGCGTAGATAATTTGTTGTATTACTGCACTAACTACAAATGCATGATCCCAAGTTTTGCTTTGCATTTTTATTGTCTTCAATATTGTAACAGTATTTTAAAAATGGCATTACTGATTTATTAAAAAAAATTATTTTGCTTAACATCTTACAAAAGTTTGTTATGTAGTGCTGTGTTTTTAACTGTTAACATCATTTCAGGATGCAAATTTCCATCTCAGATATAAAATGATAAGGAAAATGGAAATTTATTTACTATATTCATCTTTTTTTTCTTAGTTTTTATCTTTTATTTACGAAATTGAATTTCTCGTTTATTTTAAAATATGTTTGATAATTATCTTTTATTTATGTGTATAAGTTTATTTTATTTTATTTTTTAAAGTAAAATATCGAAACTTTGGTAAGTCTTTAAAAAAACTATTAAAGTGTACCAATGATTTGAAAAAGAATCATTAATTTTGGAGTAGACACAAGGAACAAATCACGTGAAGCTATTCACAAAAATTATTCATAGCTCTCAAGAAACGATTTTATTAAGTTCTAATATCTAAAAATTATCAGATTCACCAGTTTATAATCCACAGAGAAGGCCTACACGGAAAAAACTTTTCTAGTAAAATTACAATGTTTCGTTGCAAGTCTAGGACATTCTTAAAATCTTAGAACAACTTCAATAGCAGTTTTTACTGTGAAGTATTGTAACTTTTAAAAAATTTTGAGAGTATGCTAAAGTTGCAATGATTAATTGTAATTTTTACAAGAAAATTATCTCATCATAAAATTTCTCTAGTACGAACAGAAATTCGTCAATCTACATCATCTCATTCGGATAAGAAACTATCTAAAGCAACCCACTCGAAATTCATGTTAATATCCTCCCTTTTATCTCCCCAGGTAATGTTACGTGCGACCACGTGACCGGACAGTACGTCTGTCGACCGGGCTACCTGGGCATGACCTGCGAGCATCCCTGCCCGCCGAAACGCTACGGTCAGGACTGCGCTAAGCAGTGCGAGTGTAAGAACGGCGCGGAGTGCCACCACGTGACCGGTGTATGCCAGTGCCTACCTGGTTGGCAGGGCAAGAACTGCCAGTTGCGGTGTCCGGAGGGTACCTTCGGTGTCAACTGCACCCAGCACTGCAAGTGCCTCAACGGAGGCAAGTGTCGGGCGAACGACGGCCAGTGCAGATGCGCGCCCGGCTGGGCCGGCACGCGCTGCACCGAAAGTAAGCCCTCGGACATGATTAAATTTCAGACCATCGGCGTTTAACCGATGTTTCTTTAATCCCTTCAAAAGTTTTCCTGGTCTATGACGGAATGGCTATAGTAGATTGTAGATACTAAGCTTTAAGTTTGCATGCCTCCTAACCAGCTAGATGAAGTTCTTTATTAATTTGTTATTATATTTTTCATTTTTCTATTTATTTTTTTTTATTTTTGTTTTATTATTACTTGTTGATATTTAATTTTCTGATAGAATACAATATAATTTTTGCTAAGTGCTAATTTAATCAAAGCTTTTTACTGTGATTTTAGAATATTTTTTTGTTGGTTAATTCGTAACATTTCAGTATTACTTGAGAGGCTTTTTAATTGATATACAAACGTCGACGTAATTTTTATACGTAACCATTTATATATTTTTTTCATTGGGGCATGAGCAGAAGTTGGTCTGGAACGTTCCTTTACAATTTTATGAAGTATTTTTATTTACCCTTGTATTTGTATTAAAAGTGCAATAAAAATTCATTTATAAAGCATTTAATCATTTACTTTTTAATATACCTTGAAAACCTTAATCGATAAATGATACTTTTTAATGCACATTCACATAAAATTATTGCACATATGTTTGCATAAGATATTGAATTAAATATTTATCAGTTAAAAAGTTATCACACTACGTATTTCCAGATAGGTGTTTATCCTTCATAATATATTTAACTCACGGAAACGATTTCTCTATTTAATTTCTTTTTATAGGTACCACACTCGAATTATTAATTGATAAGTTTTTGAAATAAGTTTTTTCATCATCACATTAACAACGGATACTAAAAGCATGCTATTTAATTTATATGATTTATACTCATTACTAATATTTTTATAATATTTTTATAAGTATATTTACTTACAAGGTAATTTTCAATAAAATTTTTGCTGAAACTATTTCATAAGTATGCTAATTTGACTTTCTTTCTTTTTTTAATTTAGTTTGTCCCGAGGGCTACTACGGTGATCATTGCATGGAAGCGTGTGAATGCAAAAACGATTTCTTCATCTGTCACCCAGCCGAAGGTTGCATTTGCAAACACGGTCGTACAGGTATGTTTCAAACAAATAATAAAATATGCACTTTTGATTAATTTATAAATTAACATATTGGAGAAAAACTAACTTTGTAATTTTAAAATACTAGGCCCGAACTGCGACGAAGAATTATTCTCGCGTAACATACAGGAAAAAGAAGCAGCAGGTTACGGTAGCGTTATAGGTGGTATTTTCGCGGGCATTATGGGCATAGCAATTTTCTGCGCTGCCTGGATGTATCATCGGCGGCGAGTAGCTAATCTTAAGATGGAGATTGCGCAAGTGCAGTACATAGCTGAGCCAGTTACACCTCCAGGTAATGGTCATGAAAATATCTTGAAAAATCTAAAAATTTCGATTCGTTATTTAATAAATAAAAAGTCATGTCAACAAAATAATTTATATTTTCACAGTAAATTAATTAATTTTTTATGAGTCTGATTTAAAATATTACAATGATGCAATTTTTATTTTAATTATAGAAATCGTGCTTAATTTCGAATATTGAGCCAAAAAAAAATGTATATGAGATGTTAATATATTATTCTGATTAAATCCGCTCCCTAAAATTATTCGATATTCACTATATGACAGAAAATAACACAGCTAATACTATGATAATAGTAAAGTTTAATGAAAAATTTCATAATTACTATTCTGTAATAAAACTATACATACTACCATTTTTACAGATCGTAATCAGTTCGATAATCCCGTGTATTCGTATCAAGGAAACGCTCGTCCTGATGACGGTACAGATCATCTTTTAAATAATGCACAGATAAAGAATATTTTAACCAGAAAAAATGTGAATAACGAGAAAACTAAATTAGGATTTGGATGTTGTACAGATGACGAAGAGGATAATTGCAAAGGTAACTATTGGCTTAAACATCTGAGTAACGGATCTTGTAACAAAATTATAACTAACAAAAAAATTAATTTCAACAGGTGCGTACGGCCTGCAGTACGAACACACGGCCTCGATGAAGAACAAGGACGCCGACCTGGCAAATCCGAATCTGAACGTCTACCATAGTATCGACGAGATGGATAGCAAAAAGCACGAGCACGTTTATGACGAGATAAAGCAGAACAACGCCGAACTCGAGTACGACCACCTGGATTACACGCGTGCGCAGAGCGACCGTAAGCCACACTACCAACGCATGGCCAATAGCCTCAGCTCGAGCTACCGGGACTCGGGTAGTGGGCCCAGCCGCGCCTCCACGTCGGCCGATGTAGATCCTGAGCTCGGCAACACGTAAAGAAAAACACCAAGCTAAGCTGCTCTCTCTGCCTTTTCCCTGTTTCATGACCGTCCTTATTTTGTCGCGGGTTGATGCCAGCCAATATCATCCTTTAAACTAGTGGTCTCTTAGGGTATTCCTGTAAAACAGTTGATGGACCTGGCTGGCATTCGCTCGTGACGCCTCGAATTAATGTAAAAGCGTTCTTCACGGGTTGCTGTGCCATTATGTTTTCTTCCGCTCTCCAGATGACTTGATATCTGAGCCGGGATTTAGAGTTGAATGGTATTGGAAGGGGTATATGAGCGATGATCCTCTTTTTTTTACCTTCCTTAGATGAGTTATGCAAGAAAACGATGACTCATTATGACGTCTTCGCATTTGAAAACTCTTGGTGTTCATGTATTTCTTCCAACGAATTTTCTTTTGATTTTAAGATTTTTTTACAATGGCAAAATTTTGAATTGCAATTCGTTCGTCTGAACGAAATGGACTTATTACACTGTCGATGTATATATTATATTATACTTGCCCTAGTAGATATAAGTGAGCGTGTAAAATTGCTGGAATGTATTGTATGTAATACATAACTATATTGTCTTCGATCTTGTTTGGATTGTATAAAAAGAATCGTACAAAATTGTGAAATTTCATATCTTTAAAATCGACGAAAACATATCTTGAAAGCTGTGTTTTTTCTAGTTAAATGTTTGGAAAATTAAGATTTGAAATTTTTGAAAAATAAATTTATATATATTTTAAGTATTGCGTAAGTGCAATAGTGCATATGTAATCATTGTGAACAAAAAAATTTTAACGTGAACAAGGTTCCAAAAATTCTTGTCCTTTGGATAAAATATAATTAATGTAGTTGTATTTTTATCTATATAGTAATTATTAAAATGTAAGACATATTTGCATGACTTGCAAGTATTCGTTTCAAGAGATTTGTTTTTTATGGATATTTTTATTTAAAATTTTATTGTATCGTATATAAATTTTACTTATTTTAATGCGTATATATTGTTTTATACTTGATATGTGTTGTGTTTTATTATATTATCGTGAACTGGCTTTTTTAATAAAAAAATTGCATTTTTGTGATGATGCGCTGGACAAAGTAATGTGTAATAAAAATGACATTGTTTGAATTAAAAAAAAAAATCGCGCGACTGTGATAAAGTGAGAGATGCATATGATGAGAAAGAGAGCTTTGCAATTCTGCAAAAAGCCTTAAAAGTAACTTTATGTACAATATACTGTTCATTTTTAAGCTGAATATACCCACATATAAGCGCATATATATTTACTTCGAACAAAATGTATACTGTATTCTAATATTAACAAAGTTGGGAACAAATAAACTTCAACATTTCAATGTAGTTTATGCTATTTCTTGACGTACGTTTTATTGTTTTCGAAATACATACTTCTCAGTTTTCATGACACTTAAACGATTACTTTAATTTTAATTTATCTTACATAATTATAAGGAATAAATGATTTGTATGATTACAATTCGTGTAAAACATAATAGTTTCAATAAATTGTGAAATTCTTTCTTTAACAAGAGTCGTAACGAGTAATACACATCTTTATATCAAAAAGTGAAGTGAAAAAAAAGTATAAAGAATGTACAAAAATTACGAACTCAACTTTATTTGTCGTAAATGCGAATTTTTTCATTATCATTAAAATTGTTATTACAACTGCCCGACGATGGTTACAATCATAACACTAACATCACGCTCCTGCTTATATTTTTGTTCAGTATATTTGGCAGTCCTATTTTCATTTCTTAATTCTAAAGTTCGAAACCAGAATTGAAAATATTGCTTTGGATTAGATGGGAGTGTGATCTAAGACTAGTTAGTTCTTTATACGTAAATATATAAAACGGCACAACGTTGATAGCTCATACGTGTCCTATAGAAATAGTTCGCTATACTAGACAACCCTTACTATTTACAAGAAATAGTAGCTCGAAAGAGAGAAAGAGAAATAGAAGAGAATCAGAAAATTTAGGTTTTTGGCAGTGTCAAAGGACACATAAGTTACGTCTGAATTTTATTAGTAAAATTCAGTAAAATTTTATATGATTGGAAGAGCTAAATGAATTCGAACATTTTTACGAGCTTTTTCGATAAATAAATAACATCTAGTTTATTTACTTATTACTTCACAGATTAATGAGTATTTCGTATTGTAACATTAATTATAAAAATTAATGAGTTGTATTTTTAAGTTTTCCTAATAAATGTTAGATAGAAAAATTTAAGATTTCTCATAATCACATTCATTTTTTCGCCTGCAATATTAAGTTGCAGAGTTATTATTTTTGACATAATATATAATATATTCATTACGCTTATTATTTACCTATAGTTTATATTTTTTGATGATACATTCACTTTTGTGAATTCACTTAATTTCACTTGAACAAACTCTCGTTTTATTCTAATACATCGTTGGAGATTCTCAATATTGTTAAAACGAAAATATAGTTTTCTTACAATGTAGATATGAGTGTTAAAATGAATTATAAATAAATATAGCCAGATCGTTAAACGTGGCTGTTAATTCAATGCTAAAATGAAAATGTAACTGATTTCGCGCTCGAGCACTGCACAAGAAATTCACTTTTTTTTAGCGATAACAATTTCATCTTCCGCACTCAAAGACGAATCTTTCGAAAGGTAATTTTCGAAAAATAATTTTTGCGGCTCGCACTTCGAACTTTTACGCGCGCGAATTGGTTTTTACATGGCACGTCACAAACGATAAAACGATTAACTTAAAGTGTTCCCATACAATCAAATTCTCGCTGTGTCATCTTCATCCTCGTCCTCTCCACCGACGATCTCTTCACTCTCTGGTCGATCGTAGGCGAAGTAAGTGGCGGCGAAGCCGGTCTTCGAGATCGTGTCGTCCGTTCGGAAGCGCACCAGCAGCGCTTCATTTATTGATATGATATCCGTCGTATTCTGTGAACAAGAGTGTTATTGTTGTTCAAACAAAGTAAAACTTTTAAACATAAATGGCATTTCTGATATCTGTATTACCAGTTAAATGTGATTAAATACGAATTAAATAAACAAGTAGTAAAAAGGAAAATATTTTCTAATTACTAATAATTAAAACATTTATCGCTAAAAGTGCCATATAATTTGGTATTTTATGATATTTTATGGTAATTTATTAAAATTCTATACTCAGTAAAATTAATACAATTGCACGATAAACCACTGAATATTCTTCATCTAAAGTTGGTAGAACTATCTTTAATAGACTTTGAAGTGCATTACAGTAACGTTCTATACTATAGGAGGAAACTTGTTTACACGGTATACTATAGAACTTTGAAATGTTTAAATTCTATGCATATAATGATCAAAAAGCCATGAAAACTATTTTGACCTATTTTACGAATTATCAAATAAGTTAAAAATTTTTAAATATATATTTAAAGGTCTGAATACGTTATGATTGAATAAATTTAAGTGGCGCCGAACTCTACTCACCGAATTTCCGCAAAGTCTGCCGTAACTGGGACTGGACGTGTCTAGCCCGGAATGCACTTCGACCCAGTCGTAGCTGCAGTCAATTTCGTCCTCCAGATTGAAAGACAGGAAATTAAGATGAACGTTTTTGCCGATGGGAGCCTCGATGGTCCAATCGCAATCCATTCTGTGATCGTAGTTTTGACTCCCGTAACGGGCGTGGGAGTAGAAATATTTTACGTGGTCCGTCGCAAGTAAACGGCCGCCACATGCTGCGTTATTGAAAAATTCAAGTACATCGAATTATTAGAAATTTAATATATATTTCTTCAAGAAAGATATATTAACATTTTTATTCTCTTTTACTGTATTTTGTTTGTAGAATTAAGTGTTACATATAAATAATGGCTCAAAAAATGTTATATTTTTTAAAACTACAGTTTATCTTGATATTTTCAATTTGATTATTATTTAGATGCAGCGAAGCCGCAAAAAGCTTATTACCTGTCGCGTGTTGAGCCAGAAATCCTTGTTTTTGAATAGACGTATCACTTTTAAAAACCATGAACATTTGGTTTCCTGTTGCCACAATCGGATGCGGTTCCTTGTTCCCGCAAAAACGACCGAGTCTCTCGGCGTCTGGAGAATCTCCGTCGTAGATCGCCACGTGGTCGTAAGCGCATTCTTGATGAGGCTCCATATCAAATACTTTAAAAATCTAAAACAATGTAAAAAAATTCGAAATAAAAAAAAAGGAAAAAACAATTACTGAAAAATTTAGATCCGTTCTCTTTTTTCCCCCCGCGTTAATTAAGTTACATCGTAATTTTTAACGAAATATAATTTCGCCGCCGACTTGAAGGCAATCGCTGTCAGCGCGCATAAATTATATAAGATATCCCATGGAAATGGGGTTTTAATCTACTTACACGCATCTGAACGCGGGCGCGAAAGAAGAGCGAAAGCGAAAGTGGGAGAGAGATTGAAACGCGCCGAGGGGTAGATAATAGGTATCCATTATACACACGACAAAGACAATAAAGTCGAGCGGCGCAGGCCGCTGGGGTGTTTGGGAAAAATGTTTCTCCCGCTTTACGAGGTGAAAATGAACGCGCGATACGGGGATATAAAGCGGAGGGAAAGGTCGCACTTGCTTACCAATTTGATCCTGTGTCCGGGCGTGGTCGTAAAGTGCCAAACGCAGTCCTTCTTGCCCGGGTAATAATCCGGATAGTTGGGAGAGGAGATCGTGCCCGTGGGCGCCGTTATTTCGTATTTGCAGCCGCCCTCCTTGCAGTCGTGGCCGTTATCGTGCAGGGTGAAACCGTTGTGGCAGGAGCAGTGATAAGAGCCGATCGTATTTTTGCACTCGTGCTGACAGCCGCCGTTGTTGTTCGCGCACTCGTCCATGTCCGTGAAGAAGATTGCCGCGAAGCCGGACTTTTGCATGCTGAAAGGACGTTTGTTAGAAAATAGCGTCGACGGCGTCACGGAGAGGAGTCTTGCTTTAATTGGAATAACGCACACGTGGATTAGCGCGCGCGCTTTATCGCGTGTAAAGTTCACTTGGAAAAGAACTGAGCTTGACTTTATCTTTTTCATGTTTTTCATGCAGTTGTAGTTAAATGTAAGATTCTTATTTAACAAAACTTGAAGAAACATGTTGCTTAATTATTGTTTCATACGAAATATTTTTTATTAGGACACGAATTCTGTATAATATTAATAATTTTATGCCAATATATGCTAAAAAATCATATCATAATTGGAAGGAAAAAATTACATTTTCAAATGAGTTATTAATTTTTCTTCCCATATTTAATTATAGTCCGTTTTAGGTACAATAACAAGGAAATTATAAAAGGAAGTATAGTGATTTAATTTTGATAAACGGAATCATGTTCGTAAGTCATGATAAAAATATGACTATTGAAGTAACAAGTATTGCAGTTATAAAGTATGTAAACTTTCAGAAATCCTAGAAATCATTTTACACGCATACTTTCAATTTAATTCTCACATTCTCAATAATAGATTATTATTTTTATTTATCTTGATACTCTTGAATTTTTTCCTAATATATTTGAGAAAAGTCTATAGATCAAATACTTTTACAAGAAACACCAATATTGATTGAAGAAATGTTCACTTTTTTGTAATTACTTTATTCTTTTATGTCATTCAAAATTGTTATTGTCATTATAATTGCAGTAATATTCAAGGCACGAAAATGATTTGTAATTCTTGATATCGCAGGAATAATATTGAAACAAGAGAATAGTGTAACAATTTAAATGGCCTCTGCCCTAACTTATAAAACAATAGGTACCTAAACAATAGAATTATTAATAAACTAATGTCATTATAAATTCAATCGAATGCGGGTACAATAAATTTGAATAAAATTGATTCAAAATAAAGTATCATTAGAATAAAATTAGTATAGAAATGTAATATGTAATAGGTCACTATTATGATACGGTAACGTTATGCCTTACAGACTATGTGGTAAATATGCTTAATGATGTCGTTTGAATATCTTCAAAATCTTTTAAAAAACTAATATTTGTGTTGCTCAAGAGCTTGACATGAAACAGGTGATAAAAATCAAGGTGAATCATTGTTGTTTCAGTTGCTCGGCGTCATATCTGCGGCTTTGAAATTTCTCATATAAAAATGTGGGTTCGCGAAATTATAGCTCAGTTTCGTGTTTTTCCTGTCATATTGAGACTCAATTATGATTTCTAGAAGTGTAATACTTGCTCTTTTGGGCACGGCTCTGCTTGTGGTGTGTGCATTAGTTTAACAATTTTAATAGTTTAAATCTTGAATTATATCTTAACGTATTTTAAGAATAATTATTTAATATTTATTACAGGCTAATGTTAACTACGTCCATGCTGATTACGTATGTACAATAATTTTTTATTTTCATTTTTTTATACGAGAAAATTCGATATAGATTAGAATTTAGAAAATAACAATCTGTACTTGAATAACGAAATATGGTTCACCATCATTTGTGATTCTTTTATATGCTTATGTCTGGAAAGGATAATTCAATCATTATGAATTATTATCATTATCATTATTTATTTTTATTATTATAACGTACTATAAAATCGAGATCATTCAACTTCTTCGAAACTAGACTAAAATTTGTTTTGATTGATAGAAAAGTTTATATGTTTTAATAGTATACATAATACTAACTATACTGACTGTACGAATGCTTTACTGCATTATATTATATTTGTTCCAGATGACCAAAGATATTATAGAGGTAGATGACACTAATAATCCTGATAATATTCAGGTAATCAATTTAATCATGTGTTTATACAAATATTTTTTATTGAATTTTAACTCAATAGAAAAAAGTAATTTTTCTTAAAAAATCTTTCTCATTTGATTGATGTAATATTTATTTGACATATAACGCATCATTATCTTTTAACTTTATAGGGTCCTGCTACTGGTGAAGCTGCAGTAACAGAAGATGTACACACCGACGGACATGAGGTAATAAATATTGTGTTTTTAACTATTTTAAACGTTAGATTCACTTTATAGAACATTTTATAAACTTGCATTATGTTTGGACTGGGTTTTCTAACTAAATATATTTTCTTTTAAAAGTATTGTCTTGAATCAGTAATTTATTTCTCGTAAAGAATATTTTTTCCTACGGATGGGTTCAAAGTTTGACTTTACCCACTGATTTGCGTGCGTAAACTTGAATTCTGCACATCTCCTTAGGAAAAATAGTATATACTACAAGTTGAACATAATCTATTATTAGATTAGTAAAGTATATTATAGGAATCGATTAATTCATAATTTTACTATCAACAGCTTCCTTCGTTCAGTACTGCAGGACCTACAACTGAACCTCCGGTCGTTGAACAAGAACTACCCGAAGAAGTAACTGAAATACCTACTCAGCCACCAAAGGTATTTCCTTAATTTAGTATATTAATAATTGGACCGTTTCATTTTGGTTTATTAAATGTATTTTAAAACAATTTTTCAAATATTGCAGGAAAGTCACGGGCTTATAACTGACCTTCATAATTTGCTGCATGGAATAGGAGAAGCATGGAAGGAACAGATTAACAAGAAAAAAGACACCATTAAGGATATTTTGGGCATAAAAAAAAAACATTAATAGAATAAATAATAGTTATCTGTCACGATTACTTTGTATTTCAGTTGACCTGAAAAACCCGTTTCAAATACAACTCTATCATAAGTTTGCATTTACAAAGTAAACATTTAATATGTTAATTAAGTATACTTTCAAAATCATTAGTATAGATTTAATAATTGCATAATAAGTTTTCCTGTTTTCAATTCATTTTATCGATATGGATATTCGTAATTGATTTTAGAATTTAAATAAGTTTAGAAAAAGATTAGTCATTGTTGTAAATTTGTTGAACATTTTCAAAGAACGATTGTATTTAACAATATGTATTTGATATATTGATTGATTATAGAAAAAAGAAATCAACATCTTTAAAGTATTGGTAAAACTTTTGTTGAAAATTGCCTTTTTTATTTTAAAACACTTGCTGTCTTTCATCGCAATACACTTTAAAGCTTTATGCTGATGTTGCTGTCAAAGTTGGAAACGCTTTTATAATACTACAAGCAAATGTTTCAGCTATTATTGGAGGTTCTTAAAACATATAAAATTGAAAGTTTCAATAACATCCCCTTTAAATAGCGTTCGTAATTAAAGGAAATCGTAAAAGTAATGAACGAGGTTTAAAGAGCAATAAATGCGAGAATCACGGGTCTAAAAACAGCAAGAGTGAAATTTTTATTCCCAATTCACGTGCCCTAACGAGTACCGCTCTTATAATCGTTTGAGCTTCGAAGGCCCTGATTTTACAGCCTCTCTAAAACCGTCCATAAAACCCTTCAAATCACCCCTTTCATCTCCCTCAAAATCACGAAAAAGCCCCTCCAATATAATCTATACATACATACATACACATTGACACATAAAACCCTCGCAACTTGTGCTCCCTTTGACATATACCACTCTGATCTTTCTCCAATGGAGGCAAAATACCGTATCTCACTGACCTGTTGTCCGAGGAGAAGACGACCTTGAGGGAATTGCCTTCGGAGGTGATGAGGGGCGGTGGCTTGGAGCCGCAGTAAATCCCGTGTTTCTTGAGCACGTCCTCGGCGAGCTTGCTCGCCACCTCGACCCAGTCGTACTCGCAGGGCTGCTCGTAAACGTTATTGCCCTCGAGGTCGAAGTGCGTGAAGTTGAGGGTGATGCGGTACTGGGGCGGCGCGATGATCTTCCAGACGCAGTGCTTGTTGCCAGGATACGTCTCTGGGAACGAGGGGCTCGTGATCGTGCCGTTGCTCGCGTTGAAGACGCCACCGCACGCGTCTGCAATGAGGGAGAAACGGAAAAGAGAATACAATAGTACCGCGCCAGCACTTGTACGCTCGCGTATGTGTGTTTATGTATGGGTATACATGTGTACGATGAATGGGTGTGCGTGTGTAAAGCTGCGCGGAGAAACGAAGGAATATAAATTGTGGGATATGAGCTGTGGATGCGGAATGATCCATGTCGTATATCAGCGTGGCGTTTCATATAACGTC
Organism: Torymus aiolomorphi; assembly: GCA_036365515.1. Classification (NCBI taxonomy): domain Eukaryota; kingdom Metazoa; phylum Arthropoda; class Insecta; order Hymenoptera; family Torymidae; genus Torymus; species Torymus aiolomorphi. Next base: position 122,510,482 of record CM070877.1, on the reverse strand, counting down.
GCGGGCGCGCGATGAAATGCGCTTTGAGCGGTTTTTAATTTTTCACCTGCGCGCTCCAGCCGTATTTATTTTATTTTTCCGTGTTTGCATGATGACTCGACGCGAAAGACAATACAGAATGTTTCTGTATGAAATATCAAAATTTATCTTAAGGTATAAATAAAAGTAAACAAAACAAGTGATTTATTTTGAATGAACAATAGTGCTATAATATATATTCTAATAAAGGATGATTTTTACTCCCGGGTTGCTATTTGATATTGTTATTTAAAGTAAAAACTAATTTTTTAATTTTTCATCGTATATCACCAACATGCATATGAGCAAATCAATGTTAAATATTTAACAGTTTCTTTATGATTGAAAATCAGACCATCATCACTGTACTGTAATAACTAGTATATAATATTAAACATTGCGTGATTGCATCAGGTCTTTGACCGTTCAGGGGAGATTGCTGATCAAGCATTCATAGAGGATCGCCAGTGATTTTCAATAGTCTCGTTCGCGTTAGGGCGGAAAGTCAGTTTCCGTTGCTCAACACTATCACATTTTCATCAGATAAAGGCTTCCACTATAGAGATACGCCAAAGGGGTAAATCTATATGCCACGAACTAACGGCGGAACCAACTTTGTTCCAAAAGCGTAGGGAAAGTAATAGTTTACTAAAAGCCTTACATTCCAAATAAGGAAGGCTCGGTTGTAACGATTATAATATTTTAAGCGTTTTCTGATTATGTGTTTATAGACTTCAGATGTATATTTCGAAAGAAAATCAATATGTAAGGTACAAAGGAATACTTACCTTCGCAGTGTTTTCCATCAGAGTGCAGCTCGTAGCCAACCTTGCAGGAGCACTCGTACCCTCCCAAAGTATTTATGCAATCATGTTCGCATCCGTGGTCGGTCAATGCACATTCGTCGAATTCTAAAAAGGCAATACAAATATTCCAGGAACTATTTAAATGGAGTTTTGATTTATTTATTCAAATGAAAGGGTTATTTATATTCTTTAAAAAATACGTCATAATCTTTAATGACGACATATAAAATTGCGTGCATTTTTTTTAATGGTCATTTTCATTTTATAGAAACGTATGAAAATTTCAAATAAATATAACTCATAATAACGCGAAATACTTATGTGTTCATTTTGAATGGAGACCAATGTTTTAACGATTTTAGTGTGCAACATATAATTATTCTTTAAAAAATATATATATATTATATTTACCGTTACTGAATATTCAACATTGTGTAAAATATCATGTTTAGTCAAAATTCAGAGGAAAATATGATATTTATAGGTAAAGTAAATATATTAATTTATACTCATTTCCGAGATAATGTAATGGACAATTTTTGTTTACTAATCTATTATTCTGAATTATTCTTTAAAATATATAATATATTATTTACCGTTACTGAATATTCAACATTGTATAAAATATCATGTTTAGTCAAAATTCAGAGGAAAATATGATATTTAGGTAAGGTAAATATATTAATTTACACTCATTTTCGAGATATTGTAATGGATAATTTTTGTTTACTGATCATGGTAAAATACACAAATATGAAGAGAGTGGAGGGAGGAGGGAGGGGGGTAAAGAGTAGATAGAGACGTGCCGAGTTTACGGAACAGAAGGAAATTTGAAGGACGATAATATAATATAGGTACGAGGCGTTAAGCGGAAGGGTCGCAGGTCTGCACGTAATAATCGACATGGCAGAAAATACAGAGACCTCGCGGTACGCGCCTATGGCTTCCGAGAAGGAAGAGGGCCATAAATGTGCCTTAACGGCTACAACGAGTTTCCACAACGAAACCCTTTTTTTATCTGTTAGAGTGCACGAGCTACCGAAGAGAGAGAAAACATGGTACTCCTCAAAGCTTGCACTTTCTAACGCATGTATAATGCGCGTGGATGCATTGAGGTGGAAAAAGTACAGCTAGGAGACAAAGGCAAAGCTGTGCACAAACTTTTAGTGGGCACTGCTAAACTTGATACGGAAAACAAAGAGCTGTCAGGGTATAATAAAAAGGTTGGACTACCTGTCCTTCAAAGAAAATATTTTTCTCCTATCTTTCCTAAGGTGAAGCTGTGCCCGACTGCAGTTAGAATCGCAATAACTAAAATCATAAATAAGAAGAAAACTTCGCGCACGATATATGTTACACATATGAAAATGATTTCGTCAAAATTCGGTATAACACGGTAGGTGACATTTGTAAAAAGAAGGAAGCAACACTGTGGAGGAACGCCGAGAACGCGGTTGCCGCATTTACACATAAGGAGCAGCGGTTCCAACTTCTCATACTGTCGACCAACCTGAACAATTATCGATCCCGAGATAGTAGGTCAAAGCCTAGATAATAAAGCATTAGTAAATTTGCGTACGTAATAAAAAGTGTACATTGGAATTGTCGGGAGTCAGTGTTACCAAGCTTGTCTGTAATAGATAGTCCCCAAGTTGGAGTGCAACTCGAATTGTCGATCTTCGATTTACATATAGCCTACCGACAGACGGCTTACGCTTGATGTATCAATCCCGTTACTCTTGTTGTGAATCTGGCTTTATCTATCTGCTACACACGCAGCCACATCCCGTAACCCTAACTGGGTAACTTGTAAATCCATAACCGACCAGAAACTGAGATCTAACAGCGTGCCACGAACCTTACTTTAGATTTAATAATAAAAATTTCCCATTGGCTATGTATTTATGAAATAGTCGAGTGATGCGTAAATCCGCGCTATTCTAAAAAGTTCTTTATGGTTTTAAACACCATTAAACAACAAATCAAACTCGTAAAATAGAAATACACAAACTTTTCGAAATAAGCTTTCAATGGCATTTATTCGTGGAACGGTATGAAAGAAATAATTACCTTTCATGAAAGTGGCAGAGAAGCCGGCCTTCTGTACCGAACTGTCGCTCACGAACTTGACGAGCAGCTTATTGCCCGTCGACCTGATGTCCGGCGGCGGCTTGTACCCGCAGTAGACGCCAATGAGGGGCGAGTCGGGCGCGTGGCCGTCGCGCACCTCGACGTAGTCATAGACGCAGTTGTCGTGGCTCTCGATCTCGAAGGATTGGAACTTGAGGGCGACCTGGTAGTCCTGGGGCACCGATAGCCGCCAGACGCACTCCTTGCTCGACTGGTACTCCTCGGGGTAGTTGGGCGACTCCAGGTGGCCCACGCCGTCGATTTTCACGTCGCCCCCGCAGACCGCCTCGTAGTTGGCGCTGAAGCCTCCGTGGCCACTCTGACGCGAGGACGTGACGTAGGTGACGAGCATGCGACTGCCCGTGGAGACCACCGGGTCCGGGATCTTGCCGCTGCCGCAGAAGCGTCCTGCGATAAATACGTCACGTGTGAGCTTCAATGTCATCACGTCAAATTTAATTATGGTCATGTAATTATCGCCTGCGAAGCTAGCCACGAAAACATCCAACTCTAGTGTAATTAGTCGTAACTCTTTTAATTACAAATGTATATTTATAAATCATAAACTATTCAAATTTAGATATTCTTTTGATTAGGATATACTTTAATGATTATGATCTTAAATGTTAGCTTTTTAGGGCAACGCGTCCCTGGTAGAAACGTTAACGACATGTTGGCTAATTGTTGGTTAATTTTGGAATTAAAAACGTTACACTAACATTATTTCGTTGTTAAAGATAAATATTCCATTTTTGTTCATAAGAACATATTCTATTGTCAATACTTGAACATGTGATTATAATTTTCGATACTTTTAATAAGGTTTACATGTTGATTTTCGTCGAAAATGCTTACATTTGATTAACACGTTAACCAACAAAAATGGTTAATTTTCTACCAGGGATGTGTATGATAAAATTAAAAAAGAATAAAATTAATTCTACCAATAGTAAAATTATAAGATTATAATTAAAGCGTAAAGAAAATGAGTATCGTTTGAAAATTGGAAAGGTAACATATATCAAGTGTGGATGAACCAGAGCAAAGAACCGTTCGGTCACATTGTTCAAAGACGAGTAAAGAAGTAAATAAGTAAGTTACTAGAGCGGTTGCAAAAATTGCTTAAGCAATGCGTAGAGACGAGTGTGCACTTTTCCCACCAACAATGTACTTTCACATATGTCATCACAGCAAAAGTAAAACAATGCTAATGAAGTCTACATTAAATAAGAGTAATAATTGATGTAAAACTTGAATTTCCACGAGATGATGATATTAATAAATTATTTCGTAAAATTCAAATTCATAATAAAATTAATTTTATATGTAACACTATACGGTGTAGCGAAATCCTATCATGCGTTGTAATTTTCTTGATTGCTATGTAAAATTATTACGTATAATTGAGTGGCTGGTTTTTGGGTATAAATATTCACTTTTGTACACATTCTGGGAACATATTACAAAAACATATCACAAATTGAAATGTACTAATTAAAATTTTAGTAACAATACATATTGCTACCATCAAAATTGTTCCAAAATACATTTAATCCAATCTCAACCTGAATTTCATTCATTGTATTGTGTCGTGTAACATAATTCATGCATTAAACAGTACGAATTCTTCAAATCAGTCGACCAATAAAATATTAATGATTTTAATTTTATGATATAACATTGACAAACCGCCAATCCAGAGTAAAAAAGGTCACGTTTAATTTAACTCTGGTGTATAAATTATGCTTTAATTCATTTTGTAGAGAATAAATTTTATTGCTCCACAATCGTCAGCTTCAGGCACTTCAGACCGCATAACTGCTGCACTTGTGTCAAGCGCTTTTTCCTCAGTGTACTTTAAACTATTGATTGAGAGCATTTTAAAATTAGGACATGTGCCTACAAACCTAAAAACCAACTCATTATAACACATACGGATTTCTAGTGATTCCTGCAGATTGTTACGTTATGTAAACTAATTTATGGTTCAATTTTTTTATTTGACAAAAAATTAACATATACAAATCAGACTTTGCTCAAATATATTAGAAAATATTAATGAAAATTTTAGAATCAAACATGTTTTTAATTATTCTTTAATAATTAATTTTAAAATATTTTATTTATGGAAAATTCAAATAAACTATGATTAATTTTATAAATACCCGCGGTTACGAAAATAAAACACAGTTTTAACAGTGGGCACCATTTTTACAGTGAATTCTGATTATAAAACAGATACAGAATATGTTTGTTTATGTAAATCCAAAGTTATATAACAAGTCACTAACGCTGAATTGACGATTTGACAGAGTCCATTACGATTGTTTACTTTATTTACTTTTTTAGTTATAATCTGCTTTTATGTGATGTATAATATTAGCATTGAGCCAAGTCAGTTGATGGAAGTGCAAATCCTCATATAATTATCTTAATTTATATGTCTTCATTTCTACTACAAAGTGTAGCACAGCGACACTGAGTAATCCGACAAAGCCCAAAACAATCAAGCCACTGGCATTACAGAGCCGCAATTTGAAATTGGTTCAGTCACGCGGTGGCGACTTGCGTGTGACGCATACACACACACACACACACACACACACACACACACACACACACACACACACACACACACACACACACACACACACACACACACACACACACACACACACACACACACACACACATATATATATATATATATATATATATATATATACTCACCTAGAACGGGGCTTTTGTGCCAATAGCCGTCGCGTATCTCGAGATAATCGCTGCGGCAGTAATCGCTCTTGTATATATCGAGAAAAGTGATATTGAGGACAATGCGCTCGCCGTGGGTGGCGGTGATACGCCACTCACAGCGCTCGGGTTCCGCGCCCGCGCCTGGCGAGCTGTTCGGGTGGCTCGGCGAGCCGAAGCTCCCGCTGTTCTCCTGGAACGTGCGCCCGCACTCTGAAACACACGTGCGCCCTTATTAGTCACCCCCCCTCGATTATAATTGTCATTATGCGCACTTGAACTTTGCGTCACGCCTCGTTCTGCCCACCCCTGCCCCCCGCGCCGGCGCGTAAAAGGCTTTTGTGCGAGCTTAATGGACGGGAACTTTGAACGGCGCGCGTCAACCGCCGCCGTTTCGTTTCTTGCAGAGCTGCAGTGTATACATTTTGGAGCGCAAGCGCGCAAGCGCGAGAATTTACGCTGGCAGCGGGCGTAAATGCAGCGCGCGCGCGCAAGGTTCTCTACCGCGGCGCTTTTGTATGGTGCTAAGCGTCATAATTATTGCGCGCATAATGGCTATATTCTTTTACGGCCGGGATAAATAGAGAGCGTTTTTGTTGAATTACTTTTGCGCTCATTATAATTATAAATATTTTATATTTGACTGAAGAATTTTTAAAAATATTTTGTCAGAAATATATATAAAGTATTTCAGACATTGAATGAGAAATTTCCAGAAGAATATTCAAAATGAGGCGCTTGCATGTTATTTTATTATATTATTTTATTTCATATATGAAATTAAAAACAGCGAAGAAAAAACTATGTTTAATTTTGAAACGGTAAGTAAAACTCGTTTTCTCGTGTTTTCTTTTAAAAATTTATGTAAAACTTTATCTGACTGAATAATTTACGGTTAACGTTGAATTAAATTATGACATTAAAGCTTAAAAAAACATGAAACGTATTTAAAAAGTAGAACTTACTGTGGCACTTGTAAAGTAAATTGGTTTGTGCTATATCACCCTCGCTTAATCGCACTCTCTGACCGATTTCCGGTCTCTTCTTCCCATGGCTCTCCATCGGCAAAATTGTGTCTAGGTAAGTACCCTTTGAAAACGTATTTTTCGCATAATGCATTATTGAATCATAATCGTAAGGCAGTCCTAAAGAGTTAACTTCGTCTTCGGTCAATTTATTAAAGTTGTACTCTTGACCTGGAATGAAATAAAACAATAATTGCAAATCTACTCTCACGTATATTATATATTGTAAGTACAAAAATCAAAATACATTTTAATATCAAAAGTATGAAGTCCGATGCAAGCACTTTTGTTAGAGTATATTAAAAAAGTAGCGAAAGTACATATATTACCGGTCATTATGTTGTCGCGGATAATCTGCACATGTCGGTCACGATCCGGCCGTGTATGCTCGTGCCAAAAGCCGACGACGTGACCGAGCTCGTGTACGACTATTCCAAATTTGTCGCAATTTTTTCCGATACTAATGGCCTGTGGTCCATTTCCTCGTTTGCCAACGAAGGAACAACATCTGAAAAACAAATTTGCACGCATTTTGAAATAAATTTCTTATTTTCCCGTTACACTCGACTTTTGCAAAATTATTGTATCGAAAAATTTTTACAACTTTTTATTTACTAGGAAAGTGACCTGCGGATCAAGGATTTTGCTCAAATGTTAGGACATTTTTTCGCAAGTTATGAATATTTCGAATCTTCTTTTAAAAAAATGTTGCAAAATAGACTCTTCTTCAAACAATAACCAAACAATCTAAAAAATCGTATATATATTTATCGATTTTTTCAGAATTAAAAAATACTAATTTTTGCGAAAGCTATTTGAAGTTGATCGACTTTTTTCAGAATTAAAAAATATTAATTTTTGCGAAGGCTATTATAGTTTGAAGTTGAGCAAAGAAAATGCACTAAAAATTCGCAAAGATCTGTTTCTTCATTTCGCTCATATTTTAGTGCATTTTCTTTGCTCAACTTCAAACTATAATAGCCTTCGCAAAAATTAATATTTTTTAATTCTGAAAAAAGTCGATGAAAGCTATTTAATATAATTATGTATGTACGATTTTTTGAGATTGTTTGATTATTGTTTGAAGAAGAGTCTCTTTTCAACATTTTTTTTTTAAAACAAAACTCGAAATATCCATAACTTGAGCAATATAAATTTGAGCAAATTTCTGACCCGCAAGTAGTAGCACTCTCCTAGTTAGTCAAAAATCGTCGGAATGGGCTTTCAGATAATTCTCCGGGGCTTTCCATCCCTCGTGCACCTCAGAATGACAAAAAAGCTCATTCCAGCATCAGGAATCGCAAGAACGAGGAACAGGAGTAAACGACCGCGACTCACCCGCACGGTCTCTCGGTGAAGACGATGTAGTTGGGATGCTCGCGGGGCACGCGCTCGACGAACTTGACGCACGTGAAGTTCTCCCAGTGTCGCATCGCCTGCTTGAAGAGGGCCTTGTGCGCCCCCGAGAAATTGCCGTCGATCTCGTACGGGATGACCCCGTGGTCCCAGACGCGTTCCTTGCGCGCCGTCGCCGCCCGCCTCCGCCTCGTTAGCAATCCGACAGCCAGGCTCCTGCGTAGCCTTGCCAGACCCGCGGATTCCGGGGCTCGCTGCTGCCGAGCGATCCGCTGCTCCTCCTCGTCGTCTTCCTTCTTGTTGACCCTACGGACCACGGCGGCCTTGTCTCTGGCCTTGTCGCTCTTGGCCTTGCCGCCGCCGTTGCTCGCTCGGCTTCTGCTCTTGTTCTTGTGCTTGCGACGACCTGCCGACCTGCCGGGGAGATAACATGCCAAGCGTTTCAGCGATCTGACCTTTTCGTGGACGGGGGTAGGGCGGGGAACGCGCGTCTAAGCTCCGGCCTTGTCCCCGCTTGGGAATTCGGCATTCGAGGGATGTGTTATGCTGTGTATCCAAATCTATACGATGTTTGTCTGTCGTTCGTGTTGTCAACCGACAATGTAAGCTATGGTTCGGCTAATTCACCCGTTTATTCGATTGCGACATTTTTTAAAGAAATTTCGTTATGATCGCGTTGATTTTTTATAATGGTTTGATATTGTTTCATGGAATGTATATTCGTAACAGATTATTTAATAGATTATAAATATAATAATTGATAGTTTACAGCATTAATTTGGAATATATATTGGCAAAAATTGTTATGGATTCTGTCTCTCACTTTTCGCTATAGTGAATCATTCGTTACTATAGGTTTTTAATGGTTTCGTGATTTGACGATTTTGGTTAACTTTAAAATATCGAATAAATATAGGGTGTGCACAATCGAGTTCGTTTTTCATTCAGGAAAGTGTTTTTATGATAGGAAACTAGAGTCTGTTTTTCGTGATTTCTGATGAAACTGGAAAATTGTTACTTTAGGAATGATAGAAATTTTTATCATACCAAAAATTAAAAAAAAAAATACTCTGAAAGTTTCGAAGTTGAGTAAATAGAGCGTACCTCAGGTAACTTTATGTACAATATTTTTTGCAACCGTGACTGTAAACATTTTGAATGTGAACAAGCATATAAGTATAAGACGAACTTTTCCATGTTAAGAAAATTTGTATGGAACGAATTTTTGACTATTGTGAGACTTTTTTTAAAGAGATTTAACCGTATAAGTTTCTATTACAGAACACAGAAGATGGGTATGTGTTTTTTTATTTGTTATTCTTTTCAACTCTAAATTAAATGAATTTCATCCAAACTACAAATTATTGGGTAGTGAGTTCTATATTACAGAAAAGAAGTAATTACGGTGAGAATTTAAAAGTATTTTCAAAAGAAATCGCTCAATAACTTTAATGGAATATTTTTTACTCTCTTTTGATAATTACCCGTATTTTTATTGTTTATGTCTGTAGGTAGCAACAAATATAGTTGCCAAACACAAAAAGGATAATGCCGCTTTTCAAGCATCTATATATATACGTATATTCTGTAATTACTCCTTTTCCTCCTGCTCTTTTCAAGTATCTAAAAGTACAGAAATGAGCTCTTCGTACTGAATAGCGGGGATTAGAGCGTTTCGAAGACTATGTATACGTGATACTAGCCTAGCGTACAAAACTATCTAAGCTGTACACCTTTTGGCCCGTAAATTTTCATAGAAGCTTTAAAAATGATTTTAACCGCTAATAAAGATCTACGGCTTTTATTTTCTTTTAATTACCTTGAGATGTCAATTTAATGAGCTTTTGCTTGCAAATAAATACAAATTTTAATTATTATAATCCCTTAAAAATAAAAAATTTAATTTGAATTGCTGTAATAATTGAGTACATATTAATTATTAAATTCTAAACGATTCAAGTAATAAATAGTAACAAAACATAATACGTCGACCGAAGCAGCTGCAATCCTTTTCAATGAAGAAAAAAATTGACTAAATACTACCCCTATAAGTAGATAAATTAAACCCGTATATGTGCTAAAACTCTTAATATTCTAAATATTTAGTTATAAAAGTTATATTTGAATATGAGCTTTAAGAGTTATGCGTAATTTTCATGTACATTTAAAGGATCACGTTTAGGGTATAGAATTTCCGTGAAGTAGCAGCACCTGTGTCATATTGACACAAGAACTTTGGTTCGGATCTGGAGGATTAATAATACTACCGCTAACTAAAGTTATTCTAGTGTTAAATTTGCATAACATGATACTTTGCAAGAAATATGTTACTATACACCGTTAGAAAATATTATACCCGATCAGTTGATTTTTTCTATTTTTGTCGCTACGGCTAAACATCGATAAACTTTTTGAAAGTTTAAATTTACATTTATAATAATCAATGGATTGAAAAAATTCGGAAGAAATAAAATTTATGCTATTGATCTAAATTTCATAAAAAGTTAACAAAACGTTAAAGGATAATGGACCCGAAAGCCAATGCGCTATCTTAAAATAGAAAAAAACGTTCACTTCAGATACGTACTACTCGATCAGTTGACTTCTTATCTGGCTCAAAGACTGCACTACTCTATAGAGCACACACCATTCATACGAATGTATGACCTCAGATGAAACATCATGTGGAACACTGATTTAACAGGCTTGTGAAAAAGGCATTACCGTAATTTTACGGTTCATAATTTTAGCGAATAGAATGCTTTTTGTAGTTTAGATTTCTCAAGATTCTGCGCAGAATGGATATTTAAGTGAAATATTTTTTTTTGCCTTTTTACTCAAGGATAATTTCATAGTTAAAATTTTTATTATTATAATTTATTTAGAAAAATTATAAAATATTTATGTGCTTTAAGTTTCAATTATAAAAAATATTCTTCAATTAATTTGTTTGTTTATTATGTCAAAACGGTGATTTTATTGACAGAATGAATTTCATCTCTCTTATAGGTATATATTTGTGATAATTGTGCTGTCAATCTCGATCATTTGACGAATTGAAGGAATAATAGAAGTTGAATTTCATACGTAGGTGATCGATAAGAATTTATAAGGAGAGCGTTGAGTAACATTGCCTTGACGTGTCAGAAACAGAAAACCCCCCTGATGTGGGCAATAAGATTAATGCCCGCGCTTTCGTTATCGTCAGCACGTTGTTCCCCTCGTCTTCGTGAAATTTTCGTTCTTTCTCCCCTTGTTCACCTCGTCTCACTTCACTTGAAAATTTTATTTACAGAATATAGTTAACGGTCTCGTTGAAGAATTAATATATTTATTTTGATATTGATGAATGTAATAGGGAGAATAATGTTTCCAGACAACTTTCTTTTAATAAATTAATTACTAGAAATAATAAATACTTTTCCAGAGGGAACGATTTAGTTTTTTTTCTTTTTTTCCCTTTATTATCTTTTTCACGCTATTTTAGTTCAGCAGTTTTACAATATCATTTATACAAGAAACTAAAGACGAACCTACTGATTACTAATAAATAGGATTTTAAGCTCGTATTTTCCTTAGCTTGAGTGTAAATCTAGTTCAATTTAGTTAGTACCTGTTTTCATTTATTCTTTCATGTTAAAGGACGAAAAATTTGTTAAATTTGTATGAAAATAAGTTTTGAGAATTGTTACTAATAACTTGTAAAAACAATTGTAAAAACTTTAATGAAATATTACGTTTAAATAGAAGTTTTATTATGAAGCTATTTAAAGCAGGTATAACCGCAACGGCCGCGAGGTTTTAACATTTTCATTAAAAATTTTTGGACTAAAGCACAGTCGAGAAATGTGGGTAAGCGGGGGGGGGGGGGGGGGGGGGGGAGAAACGTAATATCAAAGTCCGTTTCCTGCTTTACGATGACGGGCATTGTTATTGGCACAAGCGAGAGCAGAAAAAGAGAGAGGAAAAATCACAGGTGGCACACTGCAACTGAATTCAATAGTCCTTTGGAAACTGGGTTGCTGGATGCGCTAAAAATTAACGCGAGTTTCAGGGACAAAATGCAAAAATAAAAACAAATTTGTGTGGTTTGAAAAACATTTTAGGGTAATACAGTATAACATTTATAATGCTATATTTGCAGAGAGATGTCACCAAAAAATGAAATAATTTAACTGGGAAGGTTATTCGATACATTCTTAATCGCTCTTACATAATGGTAAATTAATAATATCTTATCATTCTATTTACTACAGCCTACTGTATTGAAAAATATGCTGATAGATGAAAGAAAAACTATGTTTGAGAACTCACTTTCGTCGGTGATGTCGTCTTCTTCTAATTTGGGGTATGGCAGTAGAAAAATGTTCACTATAAAATACTTTTCCTGGAAGATCATCAGCACCAAGAGTAGCATCTTCAATGTATTTAGGCGTTGCTAGTTTTTCTTTTTCATAAACTATAGTTGTACTCGGAAACAATGTCTGCTCGGTATTAATAAAAGTTGATGTTTTGATTTTCTCAAGTTTTACGTCGTCAATGATTTTTTTCGTAGATTTATCCGTTGTGTCTTCATCTAAACTAAAAGTTGATTTAAAACATTAGTTTTAATGATTCCTATTGACATAAGAGTGTATTTTAGTTAAAAGTTTCATAAAAAAATTTCAACTCTTTACTATAAGCAGACAATGAAAAGTAGATATTATAGAAACGCTCACATAACAGTGTGGTACTAAACGAAGTATATAAATGTGAAAAGTTTTAGTTTATGGTTCTATAAAAAATGCTCACGACTCAAATTGACTATAAAAAGTAGTTTTTAAATTTTATGAATATTATTTCAAATCAAAAGTTTCTGTATAAATATATTTTTTTAATTTTGTAATCTTTTACTATAGTTTACAATAAGAACCTTTTCAGAAATTTTTCATATTTTGTTGTTTAATAATGAGTACAATTTATCACACGTAAATGGTAAAATGTAATTATAATTAATCTTTTATTGGAAAATGTTACCTAAAAACAAAACCATAATCTTTAACACCAGGAACATTATCTTCCTCTTTAACGGCGCCGCCATCAAAATTATACTGATTACGGTCAGCTACAATAGACCCTGTTTTTTCCTCATTTTCTTCTTTCTTATCCTGCTTTATTGGATTTTGTTCACTCTTAAATTGTAAAATTTCTATAATAAAATATAAAACCAAGTTTATTTTACAATAAAGTTATTCTTTGAGAATGTTAACTACTAATAGGAAGGTTGACATACCAGTCAAACCTTCTTCTTCTACTTGCAAACCTTCATTTTCTATCTGATCTTTATAGTTATCAAGTTCATCCAAGTAAGTTTTGTTCCATCTTTGTTCTCGCCACTCAGTTTCATACTTCATGTTTGGTAAAGCGATATCGCCCATAAATCCACCTAAAATAAATTGATTTTTATTCAAAAACCACCAACTTAACTTTAGCAAAACACTTTTTTAAAAAAAGATACAATATGTTAAAAGATTTTTTAATAACAAATTTAATTTAAGCAAAAATTTAATAGCTTCAGTCACTCGAAATTCCAGGAAAATTCTTTTCATTATAAATATCATATGAGTAACAACTATAATCAATATGAAAAATTTCATAAAAAAATGCAATATATCCGTAATCATATAATTTATTACTGATATACAGATATCGTTTCCACAAACAATAAACACAGAACTAAAATAAAGTAAAGGTATTTTCACCTAGTTAAATAAGTGATTTTTTAAATACATAATATTTTTTTATATCTCTTTTATTCATCTACATTCGTTTGAATTAATAATTGCTTGCATGGATTAAAAATTAAAATTATTTTTCTTTCGCATTTTTATTTTTTAAATTACTTCAGAATAGTCACGTAATACATTCCTTAGAAGCAATCACGTGCATTTTAAGGAAGCACTTATAGTTTTACTATATTTTCTCCAAATATTTTTTTACTTTTAATTCATGATTTTAAAAAGCTAAGATTATTAGTTTAAAGTAAACTTCCTTTTTATAAAATTGCTTTGTAATGGCCATAAATAAAATGAGTTTACAAAAGAAAAAAACGCCCGACCTATGAGTATAAATCGCGATTCTCTTTTTTAAAAGTCTTTTTAAATTAGTCATAGGCGATATCAATAAAAAGATAACCACACATGTTTTAGAAATATGTACATTTTTTCTAACATTTTCAATACATACTATAAAATTTTTGATTTTTAATATTTTTTAAAATAATTAGTGTTTTCTTTGAAGTTTGATTGTGAATAACCATAAATTATACGTGTATCAAAAGATCATTGAGCGTATACTTTAAAAATATATACCTATATTTTGTTTAAGCTTTTAGAATATTTGAACAAAGCACAGAATGCATAATATTATTCACTGACCCTAAAATGTGAAAATTCATAAATATCTCTAGTTCGAAAAATGTGACTGTTACAATGCTGTCTATTTAAGAAATATATATAATAAATTTTAAATCAGATAAGTATGAAAAATAACATAAAAGGTCCAATTGAAAATATATCAACATATAGACAGAAGATAAAATAAGTACTGAAAAAAGAATAGAAACGGGAGTTCCACAAGGAACAATATTAGGACCACTTTTATTTATTATATACGTTAATGATCTATTGACAAATATGCAAAAAGATTCAATCCTCTCCTACGCAGATGACACTATCATCATCTCTGGTGAAGATACGTGGTTTGATGCGCAGGAAAAAATGAACAAATCATTAGAAAATGTTGCAAATTGGTTAGCATTTAATAAACTTTCATTAAATACTAGTAAAACGGTCTATATGACAATTGGTAGTTATTGTGATAGTGTACCAAAAAACATTAAAATTGAAATACAGAAACAACAAAATAAAAGGAGTGACTAATTATAAGTACCTAGGAATAATTTTCGATTACAATATGAAATGGGATATGCATATTCAGTATATCATAAATAAAACCAAATATCTAATATTTATCTTTGCAAAAATTAAAAATCTCTTGGACATTAAATCGCTAATAACAATATATTATGCCTTCTTTCACAGTTACATAAATTGTGGAATAATAGCATGGGGTGGGGCTTACAATAATAATATAATGCGATTACAAAATATACAAACAAGAATTTTGAAACTTATATACAAAAACTCTTTCGTAGAAAGAAGACCTCTAAACGTAAGGGAAGTGTTTGATTTGGAAGCACTAATGTATCACTATGAAGAACTGAAAGAATTATATTTAAAAAGTACATCTAAAACTAGGAATAAGAGTATTCAGCAACCAAAAATAAATAAGTCTGTTAGTAAAAAAAGTAGTTTCATGGTAGCGCTGAAGACCTTTAACTGTCTTCCTAATGAATTAAAAAGTTTGACCTGTAATGGTAATTTTGGGAAATATAAAAAAAGAAAAAACTAATTAATTATATACAAAAAATATAGATTATATATCTACTGTTTTGTTTGGGTGTTTATACTTTATTGGAAATTTATAATGTTAAAGTAATTTTAAGTTAGTGTGTAAGTTTTTATTTTGTATATCCCAGCCCTTGTACAGGTAGTTATATCTACCTCTTAAGGATTACGCTATCTAATTTGTCTGGTTAATAAATAAATAAATAAATAAATAAATAATTGTTCAAAATAATTATTTAGAATTTATTAAATAATGATGAATTTATCTAAATCGTGTGCACTTTGTTTTAGATGTGTGTCTGCATCCAATCATCGATTATCATTATTATACCGTCCATAACCAAAGTTACAGAAAGTTATTTGCATTGCATACTTCTTTTTTTGTTGTTGAAGTTTTAAACGAATTCCATAAAAGTATTCAAGGTTCAAACACAAAAATCAATTGTAACAGCACTTCCTTTCGACTGCACAATGCACGCGTTAAAAATACGAGCTTTAAATGCAAATGTTTAGTGTTGAAACGTAAATCTCGTTGGAATTGTATCAATGCTTAGAAAGTACTTGTGTCGCTGTAACCAAAGCTTTACAAAGTTCCAGGAAACAATGGTTCTTTGATACAATCACCTTAACCTACTCGTTTTAGTGACAATACTGCATAAAGAATTCTTGAAAATTACGCAAGACTTTTTAAACTATTATGTAGCGTTTGCGCTATACAGGTCTCAGCATTTACGCTTCTTCATTCTCAGATACTTGGCTAGTAGAATTCAAAATACATCATATTTTTGTTGTTACACTAATATATTTATTTAAATTTTAAAAGCACAATATTACAAAAAAATAAAATAGTTTAATTATTATTAATTATAAACTTACATAGTATCCCATCATATAATATAATTATCCTATAAATATTTAATCACATAATACTAATATTGTAAGCCGTCAATACGATTTATTGCTAATTCTCTTACTAGACAAAACCATAAATATTATAAGCCATGGTTTACTCGTACTTATAAACTGAGTAGTCAATTTATTACAACATATTGTGCATTTGGCCATATTAATGGAATATATATTATCTGTTGTTCACTCATACATGGTTGATTAATAAGCATCACGCACCGACCAAAATATAGGATTATTACAATTTCAATAATTATTTTAGAGTTATGAAGGGCCATTTTCACTCATCCAGCCTGCCTTTAGTTTAATGTCATTAAAATCCCCAAAAGTGAAAACAAAATCGGAAGCGAGGTGCAAAAACAAAGAGCTGGATAAGACACGAGTGATCTTTCGGGAAGCTTTAAAGTACGTGCTAATATATGCACGCTAAATACGAGGCGTGTACCAGAGAGAGAGAGAGAGAGAGAGAGAGAGAGAGAGAGAGAGAGAGAGAGAGAGAGAGAGAGAGAGAGAGAGAGAGAGAGAGAGAGAGAGAGAGAGAGAGAGAGAGAGAGAGAGAGAGAGAGAGAGAGAGAGAGAGAGAGAGAGAGAGAGAGAGAGAGAGAGAGGGGGGGGGGGGGTATGTACGCATTGCACGCCGCGGCGGCCGCCGTCGCCTAAATGGGTATCTGTTCCGTTAGGTTAATTCATGGGATATGTACCGCCGTGCATAGCTATACGGCTGTATTTACATTTTGCGGCGGGTGTATATATGGAAGACTCGCGCCGACGCCGCCGACACCGCTTATCCTTTATGTAAAGCTCGAATTTACTGTGTGTCCCATCCCCTCCCCTCTCTCTCTCCCTCTCACGTGCACACGTAACGTAAAGTCTCGATAAAATAGAACGCGAGCGCATTCTCTCCACTGTAATGCGAGAGATTTGACTGATTTTAGCAGCGTGATGTACAGCCTGCACGCATATGCGTCTATGCGCGTACACGTGAGCTATTAATTTCTGTTCACTAGTGGAAGTTAATGCGAGCAATCGTCCACTTAAATGCTGCCGTTTTAGTTAGTACCGAACACGTATGTTTATATATATTTGGAAATCAGAATTAGCTATTGAATGATTCTTATTTAGTTCAATTTCAATGAAATTCAATAAAGTAACCAAAACCTGAATAAATTAAAGATTGGGATCTTTACTCGGAAATATGATAAAGTTGTAAAATTAGCATTATGATACTAACAATGTAGTCAAATGAATTTTGTGTATGTTCAAAGTTCAGATTTTGAACTTATTATAATACAGAATAAAAATTTTTGGGAGTTATGTGTCATAAGAGTTTATAACCAAATGTTTGTTCAACATAGCATGCCTCCTAGTTAATCATACTTAATACCTAATATTTTTCTCAATTTGCCATCCAAATGATGTTCTAGTATTGCATTCACTTTGACATACCATATGATATGGGAAATGGTCCATTTCCTATTACTTTGGCCATATATAAAATACACATACATGCACGCGCGTAATATATTTTAAACATATACTTTTTAAGAACCCATAAACCACGTCCAAAAATCCTAAATCCATAGACTCTCAATAAAAATATAAAAAGCTTCAAAAATGTTGTTTATTAGTCCAAAATTCATCATTTATTTCATGAAACTATTTAAAAACTACTCCAGTATAGTATTATACAAATGATATCTTGACCTAACATAGCTTATATTTTTATTTTCGATAAGTCAAAGCTTTATCCCATTTTGTGCCAAATGTCCAATTTCTTTCCTTGAATGTCAAGGAAAGAAACTATCTTTTTATGCAAAATTCGTAGAAAAAAAATGTCATACAATGTTTTTGATAGTTTAAGATCTGCTCTTTTGAATGTCATTGTCAACAGTGACCTACAAATCGATTACAAAAAGTTGTGACTGGTTTTTCGAAAATTCAATTTTTCGAAGGAGATAAAATATTTCTGAACTATTGTAATATACGAATCGTGTACAAAACTTGTCTATTTCTGAACCCTACGTTATCTCAAATAATTTTATCTCAAATTTATAGTGGCTGCTTCAATATTACCGACCAAAAAAGAAAAAATCATATAATATTTTATTTTAAACTATTCTGGCTGAATTTTCCATTCAAATCCTTAGAAAAGAATATTTAATACATTACTGGATACATACATACGGTCAAATTCATTATAAATATGAAAAACTTTGCAATAGTAAAAACTGTGTGAGTTCCAGACCAGCATTTACCTTCACATCGTCGGAGTCGGACAACGGCAAAGTACTTTGACGAAAAAAGAACCCGATATCTGGATTTCATATGATAAACTTTGGTGATGTTTATGTATCCAGTTATGTATTAAATATTCTTCCAACGAAAAATTGATCGAAAAAAATCTTGGAATAAAACTTTATATGATTTTTTACGATTTTTTGGATTTTGGTCGGCCATCTTGAAGCCACCTTGAAATCAATGTAGGGTTTGGAAGTGGATAACTTTAGTACGCCAGTCGTATATATTGCAATAGTAATAGTATTTGTATTGTAATAGTTCAGAAATATTCTAAACTTGTTATAAAAATGAAATTTTCGTAAAAGAATTGAAACATTTTGATTCTTATTTTCGAAAAACCAGTCACAACTTTTTGTAATCGATTTGTAGGTCAATATTGACAACGGAATTCGAAAGAGCAGATCTTAAACTATCCAAAACATTGTAAGTATGACATTCTTTCTACTATTTTTACGTTAAAAAGTAGAGCCTTCAAGGAAAGAAATTGAATATTTTAAGCCAGCAAAATTTTTTTTGTATCTGTCCACCAATATTCAGCAACATCTCACCGTTCCATCTTTTTAAGTAGTTTGAAACCAAAAATCAATTTTTTCTCAAAGTTTTATTAAAAATTTTTTATTTATTCATGGAACGAATCGTTTACACAATGTTTATATAATGAAACATAAATTGACGATTATGTTAGAAAGAAACATTAAATGAAGAACTACGTTCAAATCCCGGCCTCAGCGATTGACTAGCACATTTGTGCCGAGTTTCTCGAAATTCGGAATTTTTGCGTGGTTATCTTACTATAGTTCTGGTGGTTTTGAACCCAATTAAAGCGGTAGGTACCCCCATTGTTACGTGAGTCAGAAAGGATGGACCCATTGTACCGAAAGTACTCATAAGCACGCAGCATTTCAGGGCTATAATATAAGACTCACAATGAGGACTTCAAACCTATAGCTGTAAAATATGAAAACAAAAAAAGATTGAAGATTGTGAAAGCTAATAATCAGCGTTGGTTTCTAAGTTATTATTATTAGTATATGGACAAATCCATTATACTTTTAACCATCGTGTACTTTAAAAGTAATTTATTGCAACTTTTTGTTTGCGATGCGAAGACAGCCTGAATGTAAGATCTTCAATGGAAACTCGAAGTCGAACCCTGTAATTGATATAAGTGTGCAGAGCACGGCGCAACGGGAGAACGTATAACATTATCTAAGAAGACACCATTTTTTAATATGGCGATTTTTTGGAAACGCGTTGAGCCATGCGGTGTACACTCATACCAATTACATGATTTTTTTCTAGTTGCAATCGAAGATCTTCAATTCGTCTAGTTCATGTGCTTTTGTGGTGAATGATGATGAACAAATAGCAGTAATAAATAACTTGAGGAAATCAGTACACGATGATTAAAAGTCTTGTGGCTTTTCCCTTGTAGTACGAAAAATAAAAAAATGTGCTGTGACTTTTTTAAAGTTATTTAATATCGGTTATACATATGGTGTTTAATATTTCGATACGTGTCAATAGCAATAAACTTTTATTGCTTTATTCTTATTAATTAATAAAAAAGTGGAACGCATCTCGCTTTCCCTATATTGTATGTTAAACACCAACGGTCATAAATAGGATATCGATAATTATGTATTCACGTGATCTAAATAAAACGCTTTTCTATTCTTAACGAGCGTTGTTACTTATTATAAAAAAAGTACTTTGTTAATGAAAACTATTACCTCACATATGAAAATGAATAATCTTTATTTTGTTTAAAAATTCAGATGTATTGATCAAAGTCAACAAACAATGCACAAGATTAAAAAAAAATTACTACCATACAAATACGATTTCTAATTCGGGCGTAGTTTTTTTTTGTTATTTCTTCGATTGCAAAATTTTATTATTAAAAATATAACAATGATTGGAGGTATTAATGAATTTTTACTTTTTAAAGTACTAATAACAAATAATTGCACATATAGGTATATACTAATAATTAGTTATTTCACAGTAACTGTTGTTAAAAAAATATTTTACATATTTTCCATAGTTATTGTCGAGTGTAATTTATAGTTGAAAACTTTATTTGAAAGGTATGAAAATGCATTTTTAAATATTTCCATTATGTTGCTGAACAATTAACCAAGTAATGTAGTTCATCTATCCATAATTACAAATTAATTACAAGTGTTACATCAATCAAAGAACAATCAATTTTTAATTAACTGCAAAAGGTTGTTTAAATTAAGAAAATCGAAGCTGCGTCGGTTACATTGATTTATGAGCGGAACAAGCTCGGGAATTTCCTTAATATTTGCATAAGTTTTGTTATAACTACAAAGCCGATACTAATCCAATTTTGAACGCGAGCCTGGAATGAAAGTAAAAATACGCATTCGCGAGTAAAGCTGTCCCTCCACAAAGGTAATTAAAAAAGTTTATTTTATGGACGAAAAAGTGTATCGTGAATTTTAATTAAAAGAATTCCTCTTATTTCGCTCTAAAAACTAAAATGAATGATCAAACGCAAAAGTTAATAGCAATTGTTTGATGCTGTTGATAATAGGAAAAGGAAGTAGTTTGATAAAAAATAAGATTGACTTCATGTCAATCTTACGATAGATAAAAAATAAACACTTGAATTTTCTTTTATTTTCTAGCAATAAATACTCATTTCTGTTTACAAAGATCCGTTAAAGAAAGTAAATATGAATTGCATTATTTTAATTATACTCGACTCTTTCACGCTTTCAATTCACATAAGCATAGAAGCAGTTTATCTTACTTTTGTCACAAATTATTTTTGAGAAAGTCCTTGTTAGAAGTTGTGGGTTGTGAGTTTAATGCCAAATCGTCCAATAAATTTCATTAACTTTTTATGATCTCGAAACATTTTCAACGAAAAATAATTTGTATATAATATTATCTACATGGTTACTTATATTTTGTTTCTATATTAACTCTTATTTTGCAGCAACGAATTCAAATTGTTAATAACCTCTTGACATGAAAATTAAAAATTGCTTTTTAGTCTTTTACGAGCTGTACACGTTTGAAACGATGCACATTTCCGACGGGAAGTAGAGTGTAGCTAATTGAATTGTTACTCACTGTTAACTGTTTTGAATAACTTGTCCTAAAATTACTTAAACGCAATTACATTATTAACAACAGCCTTATCACATGTGTAGAAAAATGGTCAGCGAATAAAGAGCGTAATTTTTAAACTATGTAAAAAAGGTAAACAACTTGCAATATAACTGCATTTATGTTTATTAACCATATTATAGGAGATATTTTTAAAATATCAGTATCCAAATTGCTAATAAAGCTATAAACTAATTACCTTATCTTATCCACTACAAGTTACTCACTTTACTTATTTATTTGATTGATAGCTCTATAGTAATTTTTATATAAAATAATAAACGTAATAAAAATAAGTTGAATTTCTTTATTAACATGTTTATCATGTGTAAACACGATATTGAAATATTAAACAATTACATTTTTTTATTATTAATATAAAAATGTTTTAACAATCTTTTTCAAGACTTTATTTGGGAAGACAAAATTATTGAGAATGGAAAAATCCACGATTTTTGAGAAAATTTGTGTGTGCACGTATGTACCTCTATAACGTGAAAACGTTTTAACCTATTTTAACCGAACATGATTTATTCTTTTTATTTGTGATAAAGGGCTCAAATCCATTTTTGTATACTGACTAAATATCGTTTTTAATCTTAACCTATTTTTTGCGTGATTATCTACATAGAATAACGATGACATTATCTTTAATAACCAAAATAATCATATAAAAAATGATTCTGACTACTGTTTTATAAATAATCTTGATGATCATTGGAATATTATAAGCATTTCAAATCAATATTATTTTTCAATATATATAAATTTAAATTATTATAAAACACAAAAAAAAAACAAAATGTAACAAATAAAAAAGCTCTTTATATTTTGGCCTGTCTATTTTATCGATACAACTTTTTTTGAAAAATTAAGAAAACTCGAAAGTGAACGGACTGACCAAAGATCGTTAACAACAAATATCGGTATAATGCAGATAAAGCTTGATTTCAGATCGGTCGAATTATTCGCCCGTGTCATACAAAAATCCTCGCTTCAGTTCTAAAAAAAAAAGGAACCGACAAGAGTGAGAAACCGGGACAAAGCGCGCGTGGCCTAGGGCAAAAAGATTAAAACGTCATTAGCATCCCGGTAAATTAGTCGCAGTTAAAATAAATATTAGGAGTGACAGGTTAAAAGGCTACGAAAAGGGCTTGAAAGCGCGCTCGCGTTCGCCGTTCGCACGCGCGCGCGCGCGTTTACCGCGCGGGTGCGATGTAGATGGATCGACGGCGTCGGCGGCGGTGAAAAGTCAAAAATTTATGGACGCTCTCGCGCGCGCGGGACGCGAAAATGTGATAAAGGGAGAGACAGACAGGGACAGAGCAGTTGTGCGCGCATATACACCCAACACAGAGAACTACGTACACAGGGACACACGTGCGGCATAGAGAGAGAGAGAGAGAGGCTCCTCGTCTCGCAGTTAGCGCGCGCGAGAGAGGCTTCCTCCGATTCGAATCAATACGAAACACGCACCCCGCGCGCCACGGCTGGTGATGCGCGCTTCGCGCGCCCATTATATGTGGTGTGTGTGTGTGTGTGTGTGTGTGTGTGTGTGTGTGTATTGGGCATCGAACGCGCGCGCGCCTCGTAATGCGGCTGCGGTTCACATTTTTTTTTCTCTCGCGAGGAAGCGAAGCAGTGTGTACACATGTGTGTGATATATACAGCGCGTTAGAGCGCCGAGGGCTAGTTTATCAGTCTTGGTCCAGAAAGGCGCAGGCGTGATGCCTATACGATTATAGTACAGCTAGTGAGCTCGGGTAATGGTGACAGATGGCCGTTTCGAGATGTTTCGGGGGAATTGATATCGGAAGGGACCGGAGTAACCCTTGGGATAAGAATCTTGAAACGATAGATAGAAAACGGAAAAGCCAATGCCAGTACATATAGCGTCAGTTAAAGTAGATTAGAGTATATTAGTTGAAAAAGTTTTCACAAAATTTGTTACTATAATTTCATAAATCACATTTGATTTCACTTTCAATAGTTTCGTTAGATGCCGTGGGTTGTTTATGACTTCGTTAGTTTATAATTTAGTATTATATTAATGCAATAATTTGTATTCGAATAATGCGTCAAATGAATCCCCTCTAAAATATATCATATGGCAGATTAGACGTAGCAGATCTAGATAACACTCTGGAAGTAAGTACTACTATATTAATGATTTATAACAACGAATCCGATTCAACAAGACTAATGGATTTTATCCAAAAATTTAGTCCATCCCGCAGGTAGTAATTCTCAGATAACAATCAAATAAATGAACGAACAAAATCCAGAGACAAGGTCGTCACGTCTAAACGAAGGTAGCACCCACATACACACGTATAGAAGAATACAGTTGCCGCAAAATCCATGACCCAGACGCAAGACACTCTCTCCTCGCAACTACAATTCATCTCAATCGTCTGTCGCGCAGCTCGTTACTCTTTCCCCGCTACCTATATACAGGTACACATATATATATAGGTTCTCGCTGGCTGCTCTGCGGCTCGGCTGTGGGAGCTTTTCACTTATAACTTTCACGCGCACGCTTTGGACTCCCCCACCCCGTCCTCTCTCACTCTCTGTCTCTCTATCTTTCGTTCGCGCGCTGCTCACACCGGACGAGAGAGGAAAATTAAACTTTTCAAATTGAACGGCTCCCGTGTGCGGATATCGCTTTTGTTTGGGCGCAGGGACACTTTTGCACGTGGGACGCGAGCGATCGTCCGAAAAGCGCTTCGCGCTCGTATATACATCGACGTGAAACTCGTGAATTTTTTAATAGTCATGGAATTCAGATGTGTGAGCGAGCGTTGTAGAAAGAAAGGAAACTTTTCGAATTTATAGCGCGTTTTGTGCGTGAGTTTTTTTTTTTTTTTTTTTTTTAATAAAACTTTTTGTATACGCGCGGGCGCACACGTGTGACATTGACGGAAGTCGACGAAAATGAATAATTCCATAAATAATGCATGACGATATGGGCATGCGCCGATAGATATATATATACATACATACGCACTTGCGTGTAAACTTTTTATCTGCGCGATTTTTTACATTTCCTGGGGGAAAATGCGATAGCTCTCGAGAAGAGCGGATGTGTAGAAGAGCGGCCGAGCCGAGCGCGCTTTCGTTGCGCTTGGAATTGCGAGAGCAGCAGTGGCAGCGTCGATGCGCGCGTAAACAGCAACTGTGATTTTATATACTTTGCAAATGGCAGCAAGTAAATATTAAATTATTTATCCGGGCCATATGTGATTCCGATAAGTTGTTCCCCGTTTAATATAGAAAGATGATATTTTCACCGTTTTCCACGCGCACAACGTGAGCCGCGATTGGCTGAATTTTCAATTTATATTTGATGAGCGATTGAAAATTGATTTTCGACTGAGCGAATTTTAATGACTCCCTGCTGTTTGTACTGCGTTTATGGTAATGCCTATACGCAAAAAAATTTAACCTCTACGTTTATATTTTTCTTTTAGGATCGATAAAATACATCGAATGTGATATTTTAAACGCCCAGGCAAAAACTGAATAATTATCCCCGTGTAAATTGCTTACGGAAACTTTAACGATCGATGCGCGTTCCCTCCGTCAAATCCTACTATCGCGATAGAAAGTGAAAAGACCATATCTGAATTCCTGAAAAATAACGGCGATCGAACGAACGGAATCTTGGAGCGAATTTCTAAGACAATTACCGTTTCTATTAAAGCCGGAAATAGCGACGAGATCGTTTCCGGCGTACAACAGATGACAATCTCAAGCGTGAGCGAGCGCGCGAATCTCAATCTACAGCGGCGCAGTGGAGCGCTGACGCGAAGGTCGAGTTGGATGGGGTTCGATACTATGCGCAACGCGAATATCGCTTAAATCGTATGAACATCTTCTTTTGTCCGATTATATGAGGAGGAATAGTTTCTTCCGTATTGTTGGCTGCTCCCGTTTGCGATATTTACGCGCAATCGTCGCTGCACTGCTGGAAAATATCCATTTCAACGCGTTTATGTATTGCGCTTCAGGATCGAGTTTCTGTCGATTGTTTGTTCGGTTAATGAGTAGTTCGGCTTTAAGTAATCCACTTGGATTTTATGGATTAAGGATGCAGAGTTGAATGTTTGCATAAAACTATACGTTGTATACTTGGTAGAAGTAGTATTTTTCAACTGTGTGTGAAAATTGTCGGTTGAATGAGCTCTTACTCGTTTGATTGTTGGAGTGTAATTCTATATTTGTTACATTAATTGGAAAGTAATCAAAAGTTTAGAAAAAAGGCTTTCTTTCAGTGAATTTTTCAAAATCATAGTAGTTTTAACGAGTTATTATATTATATAAAAATTCAATGCATGATGTAATGCGTGCGTGTTATATTATATATTTAATACACTGAACTTGGTTTTGAGTTTGTTAAAGTTTACATACCACGAAATACATTTCTTTTTTTTTATATGTGATATAACCAATGCTTGAAAAGATTTACTAACTACTATTTGGTATCGAAATAGAACTTCAATTGCACTCTTTTTCAAAATCGATTGCATATTTTTTATAACGCTCTAATAAATCTTTATCCCATTGAAACATTTCCTAAAAATACTGAAACTTTTGATTGTATCAAAATGTTTCAGGGGAAAAGGTATAGAAGAAAATTATTGAGACTAGCGCAGTAATCGTTAGTTTTTAATCTCGTTAGGTTTTTTTCAATTTAAGAACCGTAAGATTTCTTGCACTCGTTATTTGAAGTATAGCGTGCAGAAAAAGATGAGTCAGCGATCTGGAAAAGTTCACTGGTTTGCACGCAATGGAAAGGCGACGAAATTCGCTTTTCCTGTGCCGCTTTTCCCAGTCAGTTTATTAAGACAAGTTAAATTCATTTCACTCGCTGCAAATATTTAATTAGGATGAGCTCTCGTGATAAATTATTTCGAGAGATTGAGAAGCACATGATAAACAAAATATCATCAATTATCATAATCATATCGAACATAACTTTACGCTTATTTTTAAATTTTGTTTTTATAGAGAACAGATTTTACTCTAAAATATAGACGTATACGAACGAAAATAATTTACAGTTATTGTAGTATTAATTATATAATTATTGAATTATACAAACTGACAACCGTTGACTTTAGTCAGCAACTGACTACAATAGTAATGGATTCTCATTATAACAAAATGAAATTACTACATTTAATTAGTCTATAAAAATGGTGTTAATTTTATTCATAAAATTTTATCGTTTCGTTGTAGAATATAAATGTAAAAAATACGACAAAAAATGTTCAACTAATAATCAGCGATAATTGTTATCTATCTTCGTAAATTTGAAATTAATCAATTGCAACAAGAAAAAGATTAGCGAGTGTCATTAATTATATTTTCAAGCGAAAAATCCGTAAAACTATATTTCAGAACAAAAAAAAAAAATAGTATCTATTAATGATTTTGGTACGTGTATAATTTATGAGAAACGAAGACTCTAGAAAAAGATTTAGCAAAAACATGAATCTCGAGAAAAAATCTCGACCTACCCCAACGAAACTCACAAGTCATCTACTAATTGCTATGTGCCGTTACGCGCCTCGTTGTTCACCGAAGAAATTGTAATTGGCCGACGGCCGCTGCGGAAGAGGCGGGTGCAGAGAAGGTATAGGCAGGTAGCGCCACATGCGAAACATCGGTTCAACATGTGGAAACAATTAAGTAACGATGGGGGCTATTTAGGTACCGAAAGTTTGCCCCGAGCGGATTGCTTGAGCAAACATCGAATTTAACGTGGCGAACTCAAGTCTGTATAGTCAAAACAACCGCAGCTATTTTCTAAATGTTTTGATTAATGAAATTGCTGTTGATACAGGCATTGTAACGAATTTTCAAACACATAGGAGGCTCGAGGTCTTCGTGCTGTGTAATTGAAATAGTAGTTTTCGGCCTGTAAAATGTAACGACCGTGAAGCGAACATTATTTTTCGTTAGAAGTGTCCGTAAAGTACGTACTTTACGGCCTGTTTTTAGGCTGTAAAGTTGTATTTTAATTTACGGATACGCGTCCGTAAAGTACATATTTTACGGACACGTATGACGAAATGGTATTATTTCAATGTATTTGCAATAACCAATATTCCGTATACCATGATGTAATCATAATAATTATTATTTATAAAGATATAGTTATTGATGTTTATATATATATATATATATAATAATAATTATAGTGTACGTTTTTCAATCTGTACATTATTTTAAGTATTAAAGATATTTAAGAGAATCTCTTCAGATGGTGACATAACTTGGTGATTGGACTCATAACTTGGTGATTTATATGAAGTAAGAGGAATTTCTAACATTTTGAGGTTAAAAGACAACAGATTACTATATAATTTTATCATTTCACTAATAAGCCAATTATAGTACAATAAGATCGCCAATCGAACGACGAAGAATTTTAATAAACGTTTTCTGCCCTTGATAATCAATATATTTATCTTCCCGTCGTTTCACAGAATATCTTCGAGATTATTCTAAAATAAGGAAATTGCACTTTCAACTCGGTATCGAGCACAAATCGCGTATCCGATAACGAGGTGAGACCGAGGGAGAAAGGGGGTAGAGAAAGAGACAGCAAGAGAGAAAGATCGGCCATCCCAGTAAAAGGGGCGAAACAATACGCCCCATTATCAAAGGGGACGAAAGGCGCGCCTAGAAGAATTGGATCCAGCGCGCCGCGGGCGCACGCGAAATCCATCGAACGAGGAGCGAATCAAAGAAATTCACCCCCACCCTCCCTTTGAATGTATATATATGTGTGTTTCAGGCTCGGTTCGCGAGGCCGTCGAAAAAAAAGCGAGAGAAGGAGAGAAGCAGAGAAAACCGGCCGCCCCCTGCGCGCGCGTCCGAAGCTATTCGGTTAACTTTATATGTATATATATATATATATATAGTGTTTTCGCGCTGTGTGTGCCGTAGTGTCGACATTCGATATCGGGACTTTGCAGCCTGGCACAGCCCATAGCAGCGACAAAGCGAGAGGAGAGAAACCCTTAGAAGGAGATAAAGGAGAGTAACGAGGAGGGTTATACCTGGCCGCGAGGGAGACAACCGGCCGAGAGAGAGTAAGAGACAATCGTAACAGAATGCCGAGGGCCGGGAAGATACGAGAGGCTCTCTGGGCGCAAGGTCAACTGCCTTCTCGAAATTCACTTACTTAATTTAGCCGCGCGCTCAGTGCGGGAGTTGCGAGATGAAAATGACACGGCCGCGAGTTGAGAGAGAGAGAGAGAGAGAGAGAGAGCGTGTGTGTGTATATATATATATATGCGGGGATCTTCGCAGCCCCGCGCGTTAACGACTTCTCGCGAGAAATTGAAAAGCGAAGTTGTTGCGGCTCCGTTTGTTGCAATTTTTTTCAACTCGTTCTGGAAACTTTCCCATTTAAGGGAGATGAATTACGAGCGCTTTACGGCCTACGATTGTTTAAATCTGAAATCCGCGATATGCGCTTTATAAGGGGGGGGACGATAAAAGTTTATGACAGTTAAAGTATATGGAAATTCAGGAGCTTTATGAAGCCCATGAAACTTTTAGTAGGAATTTTCAAAGCTGATTAAATTAATTCTTGATCTACTCTAAACTAGTATATATCTATAAATATATTATGCTGCAGCGCGGGACGAAAGAGCGAATAGTGCGCGAGCGCGGGAACGCATATGAAATTCCAATGGCGCGCCGGCATAAATCATTGAGCATTAAAGTGACCACTGTTATTAAACCTCCTCGAAATTCGAAGATATTCGAGAGAATAGTTTTCCCGGGCTACAGATTAAATTTTAATTGTATTTTAGTTGATAATAAGGATTAAAGCTGATTAAGCAAAACATATAGAAGTGAATAATTTTTTAGTGATCGCATATAAAGATACGTGGGCTGCATTAACAGAGCTTTAGGAATGTATACGTGTGTGGATTGCGGGAATCTGTTCCGTGCGTGCAAGAATTCCAGCAAAAATCCTGGTAAAACTAGATTCAGGGTTTTCTAACGAGATCGTTCTCGACGCATGCAGTCGGCTGTGGTGTAAACACGGTATCAAACAAAAACTGTGCCATATTTTTACTAATTACAATTAATTACTTAGCTGTGTGGTGAAGAAGAAGAAATTAAAATAACTTAGTAGGTGTAGATTAAGGTTGAAAAATAAATTTTATGTAGTTTGGTCTTGATAGAAGCCCGAAGTAAAATATCATCACATTTTTGCTGAGATTCCTGTTTGGCTCGACTCAAAGAGTAAGATATGAACATTGTAAGGATTCCCAGACAGGAATCTGGTCGAATTTCTCTGTAATATCCTCTCAAAAAGGAATGGTCCGAGTGAATATACGGTTCTCCATCCATTCGAAATTTCTTTCATTTCAAAAAGATAATTGTCTTTGCGGGTGGAAAGTAAAATTATATAATAAATTCAATTGATGGTCAATAATCTTCTTAAATAGGATACATCAATTTGCAAAGGAAAAATGAAAAATATCACATGAAAATTTATCACATGAAAAATACATTTTTTTTAATTTTTGAAAAGCAATCTTCCAAAGTTTTTTTAAATTCTATTATACACATATAAAAAAAGACTAAATACATAATTTATTAAATTATATCTATTACAATTTAAAGCGAATTTTGTTAGTTTCATTTTGATGTCTTTAGCAATTTGAATTATTCTGTTGTTTATAGTATGGGTGTTATGTACATATGGATAGTAAAATAATTAGCACCCATCCTATAATTGTTATACTTTCACTTTCTTAATATGGTCTGTAAGTTCACTGTACCAGTAAATGATTAGTTAAGAAGTAAAATCATAAAGTACCATTAATGAACTTAATTCATTTATTAATAATGAACTTAATTCATTTATTAATAATTGAATTAAAAGTAATTTTTATATAATATGATATTCAAACTCGTACCTATTCAAAAATATTATTCAAAAATATTAATGTATAACATAATATATATTAAGCTGCTTGCTACTCAATAGTATGTTGTTGATATGATAATCCAGAAACATAATTTACATGTATAAATTTTAAGTGCTTAATGGGGCACACTAATCATTCATGTTTTAACAAATATTTGGGTTAGTTAAATAATAAACGAGATCAAAGTACTGAGCACAGAAATCAATCGTCCTCAAAAGCTAATGGGTTCGTTAACGTAATCATTTTTTTTTCGTGTTTGTTTCATATTTCTGTTTATGTAAAAAAAGAGATCGGGTTCATGTGAAAAAGTTTGGCCATACATAGTCTATCAAACTGAACGATCCCAAACTTTTTTATCTGTTATTTTCTGTAATATAGTAACAGCAAAGAAATCCCAGTCTT
This sequence comes from Torymus aiolomorphi, assembly GCA_036365515.1. Taxonomy (NCBI): domain Eukaryota; kingdom Metazoa; phylum Arthropoda; class Insecta; order Hymenoptera; family Torymidae; genus Torymus; species Torymus aiolomorphi. The sequence continues at coordinate 122,479,232 of CM070877.1, read as the reverse complement.
TACATTTAGTCTATACATTCTAAACCAACTAGATAATCATAATATTTGTCTAGAGCATAAAGGAGATTGCTGTTTGTTTATCGTCTTAGCCCTTTCGTTAAGAAACTGTATCACTGTTCCATTAATTAGACCAATACCAGATTTCCGCTACACTTAATTCAGACTTCCGTATAATATCATAACAGAGTTAAATAATGAATACAAAAAACAAATAATTTTAATATGCTGTTTTATAAGTCGCACTACACGTCAGTGCATCAATGAAAGCTTCTGTTACCAACGTATCTCGCAATTAAGTAATCTCATATCGTGAAAACATTCGAACGTATATACCAACACGTCACAGCCCGTACCGATTTTCTTATCGCTACGACCCATAGCACTTTCTTGCGCTCTTCTTCCCACTTCTCCCTGCGCATCTCGTTCAAGGTCCTCGCGCCGCCGAAAGATCGACCGAGATTCGGAAAACCGAGTTGCATGCACTCTCGTGCAACTCTTCTCTGCGACTCATGCGCTTGCTCTCTTTTCCGCGCCTCATTCATCGCCTTGAGCGTGCGCGGTCGCCTCTGGCTGCTGATAAACTTTAACCCTGATCGTCTCGCGGTCCACTCACACAGCTGAACTACAACGATCAAGAACAACTAAGTCACTCACAAATAGTTGCCGGAATTCCCCGAGGACTGATGGGGGGAGGAGATGAGGGTCTCGGGCAATAAGGGTTCCCGTGAGAATTATCGATTAGGTACGTTTGTAAGTGTATTATATGCCGGTCGACTCGCGAGTCGCGAGCCTGGCAATTAGCGAGCCCATTGCGGCCTGTTGGCGTTGTAATTGATATAGCGTGTGCACTTTTGCAAATCGATCGACCCTCGGTTTATCTTGTTCTGCATATGTATGCTACTGTATAAAGTACGAGTGTAACCGCTTAGTAAGTTGGCCGCACGTATCAGTAGATATCGCATTGCGCTCTCTTTCACAGATAATTTGATAAATGTGCTACAGCTAATAAATTGAAGTTGTTCAATTTATTTCGTCGTTTAATTAATTCTACACCGTTGTACGTATTGTTTTTTAATTTAATTATTTCGATTAAATGTTCTTTTCTGTTGATAAATACATGTATCTCGTTAAGTAAAATCTGTTGTCAAGAGTATCAAAATATTTGATGCCTCGATAAATTGTATGAGAATCTGTTTTTATTGAATATATTGTTAAAAATATATATATAATATCCGTAATTTTCATTAATTCGAGCGTAATTCGATTTTAATAAACAATTTTTCTCAGTAGAATTAAAACTTGGTATTTCCGTAGAACTTGTAAGGACATAAACTGAAGGTAGTTTAAAGTTTCTAAAATCATTGGTACCATTAAATGAAAAAAGTACTTCATAAACCGTCATGCTTTCCCTAAACTATTGACCATATTCTTTTATTTCGAGCACTTCTCTAGAAACTTTCTAGGCTAGTTGTGCCAACTTTTAATGATTTAAAACTATTTTTCCTGCAATAACTTTGTGCTCATCAACTCGTAAAGAGATTAACATGATCATTAAAGAGCTTATTTGCCATTTAAAAAATTACGTTCCAAGTTAATTGAAGTATCTTGAAAATTAACAATTTTTCTCAAGTTTGTTTTTACCACAACAAAATGATGCCTTTATAGTTTTAATGGAGATTGCAATAGTGGCATATAAACATATGATTTACTTAAAGTTTCCCAATAAATTAATGATTTATTTAGTTATATATGAGTAATTCGGCGGAACTTTTCAATTTCAAGTTACTCTTCGATTTCTTTAGATATACTGACTACACGGAATTCTGTAAAGGTTACAGTTCTTAAATGGGGTTAGAAGAACATCATCTTGGTACCAAAATCCGATTTAGAATCGTACACAGAGAAAAGAAAATCTTTACTCTTAACGAACGGACGTTTGGATATGGACAAATGAATGTTCATTTACAGTTAGACAAATTCGTTAACAGTTAAGTTACGAATCGTTTAAGTAAACAACTCAAACTTAACTGTTAACGAATTTGTCTAACTATAAATGAACATTCATTTGTTCCATTTATTCATATCCAAACGTCCGTTCGTTAACAGTAAAGATTTTCTTTTCTCTGTGTACAAATTACATATGGTAAGGAGAAAGCCTAAAATTAAAGGAATACTCAAGTAGTATTAGTACAAATTATTATTTTCTTTAAGCGATTAAAAAAATTTTTTTTCTTTAAATTATTTGAAAATTTTTTTGTACAACGCAGTTTTAACATGTACTTTCAAAAAGTCAACTCCAAATACGTGTGCCTATTAATAAATAACTTATATAATTAATTATTTAAGGGTTACCAGATTATTGCAAAAATTGAATTTTTTCTTTATACGGCTTTTTTTAAAATGGCTTAGCATTTTTTTTAAGTTTATATAATGTTAAAATCTTTATTTTAGCATAACGAATAAAATGATTTGTTACTCATCATGTGCCGCTTAAAGCATTTATTTTACATCACTTGTCATTATTAAAAACTAAACTCGTTTAAAAAAAAACCATTTGATCGCTGATGGACTGGCAAAGTTAATAAAAAGTAATTTTTGTGTGGCGGGATCGATACATTTTATCCCTGTCAAAAACACATACCGCATGTCAAAATAGGCAAGTAAGTATAGTTTTTCACTTACTATATAAAAACCGTCGACTTTTATACAGAAAATATTATGTAGATGTTCCCAAAGCTTTTACATGTGTTATCCGGCCAAAAAATGGTTTTAAAAGAAAATGAGTAACGGGGTAACTTCTAAAGCATAGAAAAAGAGAAAAAATATCTTACAAAAATGTACTTAAATGTTTTTATTTCAGTTTTTCTTTGACTAAAATTTAAAGGTTTGGCGTAATTACTTGTATATCCACTACAAAAACATTCATACTTTTGAAAGTTTGTTAAAAATTAAATTATTATTACCACACTAAAATAATAAAGAATTATGATAAGGCTTTTGATCAAGCTAAATATTCAACACCCGAATTTACGTCTCAATTTTCCCCAAGAAAAGTTTATTTTACATTCGTAAACGTGACCTGTCACCGAGGCACCATCACACTTCATTCCTAATCCATAAAAACTGCTTCCCCTAATCCCATTATCCTCCCATAACTAGTAATCCCAGCAGCTCCTGAAAGCTCTCTCCTCTCCCCTCTAATCGTCGAAATTCCTGCATCGGACTGTTGCATAAGCAATTCAGTCGAGCGGGCCGCGCATAGAGCACAATAAATCCGACACCTTTATCCAAACACACTTTTTTGTCCCCTAATTCTTCTTCACACCCCGCACGCCGGCGCGCTTTGTGGCAGGCGTGCGAGCGACGCTAATGGGTCAAGCCCCGGGCGCGTCCCGCCGTGAAAAAAAAAGCCGAGGACCGCGCGGGCGCGTGATGGAGAATTCGAGAGTGAAAATCGTCCTGCGTGCGCGCAGCTCGTCCGTTATTACTTTAATCGAGAGCCAGGGCAGAATAGAGGCTCCATAGAATTCGGAGGATAAAGAAAACTAGAGTTTCGAGGGCGCGCGCTCGCGCTCGAATAGAACTGGGCTACTGCTAGTGGCTGTGTCGAGAGGGAGAGCGAGAAGACAGCAGACAGAAGATAGAAGAAGAAGGAGGAGGAGGAGGAGGAGGCGGCAGAAAAGGGCCAAGAGAGGTATAGTAGAGCTAGAGGCTGCAACCAGGCATCGTGAGAGGAAGAGGAAACGCGGGATTAGCCGAGGTGTCGAGAGAAAGGCGGCGGCGGCGATCGAGCGCGCGCGCACGTCAAGCTTCCATCATTAGGGGCCGCACGAGCTTCGCTCTCTCTCTCTCTCTCTCTCTCTCTCTCGCTCTATAATACCCGTTCCCCTCTTCTATTTCGATTTTTCCGCTTTTCAGATCGCTACCGCCGCCGCCGCCGACGACGACGCCGAGAGAAGAGAACTTCAGAAAGTTTCGCAGCTGCTCTTTTTCGTTTAAGATTCGCCTTTTTTTCCGCATTCAACGGCGCGCGGCTTTTGTGCGCAGAGCTGCGGCGGCGCTGGGAGCCCGCGAAAAATAGCAGAGCCGACGAGAAGTTTTTCTTTAGGGCGCGCGCGAGAGTGCCGCGGCTGGGAGAAAAGAGGGAACGGAGCGAGGAGAGCGTTTAAAGTTGGTGAATGAGCGCGCGCGGGGTGAAATAAATGTTTGCCGCGCGCGCGCGCGGCACAGAAATATTGAGTCGGTGTATATGCGCGTATATATATAGAGAGGACGCACTTGCGCGCGAGTAAGTTGACGAGTCGAGAGTCGCATAAAGTGCGCGGCTTTCTAAGGCACGCGGCCTTTGTGTTGAGGGTGAAAATTTCTTTGTTATTTATTGACTGGCGCGTAGTTTACAGCTGATAAATGTGCTGTGCACTTTAAGGCGATATATAAAGTAGAAAGCTTATTTCAGGGAGTAATCGAAAAACGGTTTAATGAATTAATTTTATCCACGAATTGTACGATGGAGCAATTTTCACTAATGTTTAGTGATTTTTTCACTAATACGACTTTAGAGAGTAATATAGTGTACTCGTGTATAGTCTAATATACTTTTGCAAGTATATATTTAAAGAGTCTGCATTTAAAAAGTTTAAGGCTTATATAAAGTGAAATGTACATAATATAACGGTCGAGTATTTATTGCCAATTCAAATGCGCGAAGAAATAAGAAAATTTTTATGACAATATTGGATTTCATATAAATCTCGTTAGCTGCAGTTCTTATGATGTCAATATCACTTCTATATAAAATATATGAATCGAGAATTTCATAAGTTTTATACATAAAAACTTGGCGAATAGGTGTAATAATTTTCCTGACGTTTTCAAGTTCCGCCGTATAAGTTTGATTTAAAATTGTGGCTATTTAGTCGTGCGTTTAATGACAACGAAATATAATAACAAGAATCATACCAACATCAGTAACATATGAATGTTATTAAATGTGTGTTTTTCAGTATAAACATTTAATCAATTATTTCAATGGTTGACAAAACACAGATTTCGGTTTATAAGCTCAATTAATTTAATAATGGTTCCAATAACGAATGATTATTATATAATATGTATGTATTTATAAATAATCCGCGAAATACAACCAGAGTTCAAATGTCAAGACTTAAAATTTCAAAAAATGCGTTTCCACTACAAACCATCACCCACGCTATTTCCATCATAAATAATTCGAGGTAAGCTCGCGTGTGTGACAACCAGCTGAGCTCAAAACTAAAGCTCGAGCGCATCAGCTATATGTACCATAAAATAACTTACGTGCTTTGCAGATATCGAGGTCGAGATCGCCGGTGATGCGCGCGGGGAACTGCCTGGTCATCAGCTCGTCCATCGTGAATCGCTGCCTCGCCATCATCATGCCCAGCGCCAGGGCGGCCTGCTCGTCGTCATCCTGGAGGCTCTCCTCGACGTAGTTGGGGGCCGCGTCGAGGGTGCGCGACTCGGCGACCTGGCCACTCGGCAGGAGGCCTAGGAGCAGCAGCAGAAGCGGCAGCAGCGTCGGCGACTTCATCTTGCAGCGCCGCGGGCAGTCCGACAGCATAATCGCCGGCGCGGCCTATTCACAGCAGCATCGGCACGCTCAAGCCTCATCCGCGGGATCCGCGCGATGGCTTTTCCCTCTCCTTCGGCTGTGTGTCCTTCAACCGCTAAAGATCCTTCGAATCAAAGGTATATTTTGTTGTGAGATGTATGGCGGTCTTGGATGGCGCTTGAGAGATATAGAATCGCGATTATTTTACCGAAATGATACAGTTAGGTCTGCAGTTATCGGGAGTGAAAGATCGGCGGTTGAGCGTTAATGAAAAGAGAGGATTATTTTTACGGAGGTTCGCGTTTGAATAAAAAAATTTTAAATTGTAGATATACGAAATAATATCGTGCTATCAAAATGTTATTTTTGAAGTAAAAATCAATATATTTGTTAACAGTTTGGAATTGACTTTAGGATGATCCTTGATAAGTTAAAAAGATATTTCATATAATTAATTTAAATTAATATTAATTTAATGTCTCTCATAATCTGATTTATAGCAATATACTATTGTTTCTATACGCTGAATGAAATTAGATTAAATGATAATTTGACGCATGATTTACTTTATAATATACGTCTAATATTCCAGCTAATGCGGTGCGGAAAAGTACAGTAGGGCATACTGATGATTTGTATTGTATTATAGCCTTAGAGATAAACAAATTGTATGCTTTCGTATTGCAGATGTTAAAAATAATATTATCAAATTAAATTTGTTCTTATTTCAACAAGCAATTAATTTGTAACCATATTGTTGCTGTATAAAGTTGCCAATTAGGTTTTATTAATATAATATTAAGCTCGATATTAAGTAAATAAATTACATGAACGCTAACAACGCTGTTATTACATACTGCATTTAATAAACTGAAGTTGTTATTGTTATGTGAATTAAAATCTAGCAGCTAAATCTACTTGCATTGATGAATATCTTCGCTTTATTCGAATGTCATAATTCAATTAAAATGCAGGAATCTATCAAATACAAGTTTCAAGTCGAGACGCGATTAAATGGAAAGCTGAATATTAAATTGTATCTCTTTTTGGCGTATAGAAACGACTATTTTTCTCCGTCTCAATCGAATACCGATTTTGCCGAGCGATTGGCAACGTTATACCACGGATTTTTCCTCACTTATCAATGTTTTTCCCTTATGAGTAACGCAACTCAATTCGAATCATTGCACCGCCACGCGCAATCATTACACATCTTAACAGAGAAAACTGAGTCATCTTATCTTCCTCACTGTACCTCTCTCTTTATCCCCGCGCTTCTGAATAGCAAAACGATACACCCGACGCAATAAATACATACCTACCCGTAATGCACCGCCGCAGCTACTCTCTTTTCTCTTCTTCCTCCTCCTCCCGCGGCGAAGGTCATTCGTGCACTCTCTCTCTCTCCTCAACTTCTTCGCGGTCCCAACATAATCGTCGGCGAATGCGGCGCGGCGGTTGCGCGCTTATTTCGACCGCCTGTCAAAAGTTCGACGCTCTTTTCCCTGAGCGCGCGGGCACCGTAAACAGCTGCTGCACGCGGAATCTCTCGAGGCCGTTCACCCTTTATTTTCTCCCGTGCACTCGTTGCTGGCGAACCTTCAAGATGCGCACCTTTCTTTCGGAGCCGGTCCCTCTCTCTCTCCCTCGCGGCTTCGCTTCGTCTCTCTCTTTCTCCGCGTCGAGTTGTCACCGAATGCGAGAGAGCCGAGATGACAAGAGGCGTGATGCGTGCGCACTGGAGCACGCGCTCGGCACTGCGTTGCGAAAGCTCTAACGCGCGCTCTGGGTTGTTCACTGTTGGGCAATGTTATATATATGTATATGCATGTTTTCATGTATTATATACACGCATTATGTATTTATAGAAATGAACGGGACAGATTGCTGATAAGGATACGACGGAGAGTGGAAATGGGCTTTTGTTTATAGGTAGGCTGACATTAGTATCTATGCTTGATATTGGGGAAAACTGAACGTGACATTGCTGTACGAGAGATTCGTGTATTTTTAAGGTTTTAAATAGCAAATTAAAAAGAAAACTGTAGTTCTTTTATGTATTGGAGTATAAATAAAAGCGTATACAAGTAACTTAAAAAGAAAAATATCAATGCCTCAATTGCAAAGTTGAAAGAAAAATTGTAAAATAAAAAGTAAAATTCGATTTTTATTTAAATTTCAATTAGATGAACAGACAAACTAAAGTAAAATCATCGTACTTACATTTGCCAAAAGTGTCAAAGTGATCGGACCATGTAAGTTCTTAAAAAAAAAAAACCACACTGCACTTGTTATAGACCCGCTCCGATCGTATAAGAACAAAACCAGCCACGCGCGAACCCGCGCACCAAAGCACGCGCGACGCGTCGGAACTGCTGCACTCCGAAGGCCCAACCGAAAGCTCGCGCGCGCGCTTCCGCGGATTGCCGACGACTGAAGCGGGCGAGCGCGAGCGAGCGCCGGAGCTGATCGCGCGCACGAGTCGCCCGAGAGATCACTCTACTCTCTCTCTCTCCACGCGCGCGGCAGCGGCGCCCGCCGGAGCGCTCTGTTTAATCGCTCGCACTCTCTCGCTCTCTCTCTCGGGTGGGGGCGGCGACGGAGACTGAATGCCTACGCAGGTCCGTTTCTCTCTCTCACACACGCTCGTTCTCTGTCGCGCCCCTAGCTCCCTCTCAAAGCGTGGCACATCATCCCCCCTCTGCGTATCGGCGTCTCTCTCTCTCTTACTATAGCAGAGTCTCCCTTTCGCTCTATCTCACTCTCAGCTTCTTCGGCTTTATTGGGGATTCGCGCGCGAAGGTATAAGTACATGTTGCAGCTAGGGGGGGGCTTTCGTCCTGCCCGCGTTTGGACCTATATATACCGTCGCTGCTTTCGTCTTAGCTCGCTGTACTGAGGATCTGCGAGCGGGCCTGTGTGCGGCTTTGATTTACAATTGTCAATTAGGGGATCGCGCGCGCTCCGGGAGCGATTACGCACTTCGTGAGAGCTGGCGAGGAGCTGCCGAAGGTGGGAAACTGGATGCTCAACTTGGGTTCACTTAGGAAGGCAGGGTTGTTCAATTAAATGGGGCTTGCGGTTGTCAGATTTTTACGTAATGTACGCAGGTGGGATTGATTGTCCTTCTCGTTTTATTATAAGAGGATGCGTTTTATAATATAAGTGTAAATTATTGTTTAACAGTTCATTTTAATGTTTAATGAATTCACGTCGTCAGTTTTGATATCTGTATTTCACGTGAAATACTTGTCAACTTGTTAATTTATTGAAATATTATATTAACGTATATTGATAACTTTTAGTTTAGCGAAAAATGTGGTGAGAAAAGAAACCGTATGAACAATCTCATGAATTCCAATCGAACAATTAACATTCGATTTATAGCTTCATGTGACTAATGGCTTTTGAAGTAATTAAAACACTTCTGAAAATACCATCAACTTTTTTAATAATCATTATAATAAATTCAATAAAAATGTTTTGAGTAAAATAATTTATGTTTATTCTAAAAATAAATTTAAAAATTTGGTATTCAATTGCACATATATTAATTATATATAAACAATAACAAATTTCATAAAATAGAAACATCGTCATTTCACTTGTTATGAAAATGACAAGTGATAGATATTTTATATAATATCTATTTTTAACTGATTTTTTTCCCTTTGTAATTAAATGTATAATCGATTCTATGACTTTTTACAATTATTTTCATTACAAGTTTACAACAATGATAAATATTTTTTTATTATAATAACAATACAGTTTAAAAATAATTTAAATGGAAATTCAAAAATCAATTCAGTGAATTCAAATATATAAATAGTGTTTTTAATTTATCCTTTTCGCATCGTATAGTCAATATGCATATTAATCTATTCATGTTCTGAAATTCAATAAAGCATTTATTTTTACGTATCATTTAGTAAAATTTTTTTTTTCATTTAATATTGCGGTTTTATATAAAGTTGTAAAATTGTCGGTAAAAAGGAAGGATTCATAATAAAATCTATTGCGATTAAATAAATGATCTTTTTAAGTAACACTGTAAGTGAAAAACATTAATGAAAAAGTAGAAAACATTAATGTAAGATTTAATATTTGCTTAAATTTGTTTAAACGCTTAATAAGATGAAAGAGTAAAATTACAAACTAAATAAATTTTAAGTATAAATATAAGTTAAGCGTTGTTTTAAAGAATTTCTAAGTCGTCCATTACAAATGATATGCATTTGTTTAAATTGAAGCCTGATATACGTATTACAGTCAATATTTTACTACAATAATTATCATCTGTTTTTATATCTTCGTACCAATGTTTGTCAAAAATTTTATTGAAATCAAATACGAAGTATTAGAAGGAGCACACACTTATTTTCATCTAAAGTTGAAATTTTAAAATAATAATATTAAAAACACGTTTTAACAGTACATTTTATTAAATATGTCGACAGTTTAAGTAAACGTTAATTGACACACTTTAGTCATCGACCTTATAGTAAAAGAGTAAAAATACTTTATTATTATTTTTAATCTATAAGATAAAAATAACAAAATATATTATTCTGGTCATACAGTTTCTTGTAAACTTATTAAAGAAACGTAAGAAACTTGTTACGTTTTGCATATATCAAGTGTTAAAAGATCAACTAAAATGACAACTATATCAAAGATACGAATCATTGAAACAAAATTTTGATGTCCTAATTTTATAATTTAATTAATTCTAGGGTAAATTGAACGTATGCATGGATATAAATATACTACTTTTCTTAATAGATCAGGAGAGATTTTATCGATATACACGAAACTTTTCATACACATTATAATTAAATGACTAGAATAGAAAATAAATTTTACTCGCTTATTTTGTACATTAAAATATAGATTCCCTACTATCATTAAACTTATTAATAATAATATTTAAAGAACTACTTACTTATTTTTCCAATTAGAGTGGTTCTCTTTTATAAATACACGAATAGATGTACCCACGTATGCTACTTAGGTAAAGCCTATAAATTCAATTATATTTTTGAACTCGTGAAAATTGGCTTCTACATTGTTAATATTCTGATCTGAAGGTTTTTGTAATTATAGATATTGATACTTGAGTAATGTGACTGGAATTCGAAATCATGATTGATATTATAATCCAATTATTTCAAGTACTTTCTTGTAATTGAATGTCATTTCTGCATACATCATTTCACTAAGGCGTTTATCGATTTTGCTCCTTACCCGACCTTTTAGGTATTGCGTATACATTTCTTTAAATGAATTGCTAATCTGATGTGGCTGAATATCAGCACTCCGTGCATTTAGAACCATGTCAACGTTCTTATAATTCCTCTAAAATCAAAATCATTCAAAATAATTTTGAATACTTACGAGATTTTTTTTAACACTATTTAGAGCAGACTTGTCGTATGAAGCTTTGGAGGTAATTAAAGACTTTGTATATTTATAGCAGCTTTGAGTGTCGTAATCGGGGAAGTATGTTTTACGTTTAATTTTGATAGTTTCTTTTCATAATTAGGGATTTTTATAGTATATTAAACAGTATTTTTTTGGTGCGAAATTAGCAGTTTAAAAGGAACTTTTTTCATGAATTAAGATAGGATAAAATTGTGTTTCTCTATGATTTCTTTGACAAATTCTCAGTTGATTAAAATTCTGTTGTTTAGTAAATAACTTATTACATTTTTCTTTTCTATGAGTTTGTAGATCGCACAATAAATTGAAATATATTTTTAAATAAGATGGTATTTTATGTCTACAAAATATGATAACTTGAAGTAATGATTTTTGAGTATTTTTGGGCAGATAACTATATTAATGCTTGACTTGATTGTTCATCTTTATTAAATACATTATAATTCATTTATAATTAAAAATGTTAGTTAAATTGAATGAGTGAGATGAAAAATGGTTCAAAACATAAATTTTGAGTGTGCAGAAAGAAGACTTTCTGAAGTTGATAGGTAATGATTTAGAGTAAAAGTTATCACTACACAACATATTCGTTGAGATTTATACATAATATGTATGGTATTTGCTTACTTTTCTTAATAAAAATGCATAATTGCATGTTTTGAGTAAAATGTCTCCCTCAGATTAAATTTTTTATTTTGGACTTAGATCATTTTTCATCTCACCCGTTCAATTAAGTTTTGATGATGAGAACGGTCCGGTTACGTGTTACCTATAATTACCTATAAGATGATGTTTTTGTGGATGCTAAATGAAAGCAGCAGAGTATTTTCTCTATACATTTCGGGTATTTTATTCTGCTGCTTATCAGAATAAAGTCAAATGAAAAATGAATCTTCAATATAGCGTTGTAGGCTATCATCAGTCAAGTTTGTTATAAAACTTAGTTAAATTCAATTATAAAACATTTTTATTCAACCTTGGGATACAAAAATATTACTTGAAACAACTGTCAACAAGAACTTTTCTTACATCCAAAAGAAGTATCAATCCACTGCACTCTCTAAATGTAAAATAGTGCATTTAGAGAACAGCTCCGTGGGGATGACGTAACTGCTATGAAATTCCAAAGAAAAATTTTCTCAAAAATATGAATGCTACATGCGCGCGCACACACACACACATACACCCACACACATGGATTCACCCACAGAAAGTGTGCGGTAGAAGTCGCGGAAAGGGCGGTACGCCGTTAACTCTGATTAATTACTCGTTTGTGTGCTCCTAATGACTTCTGTTCTCGGCCGTTTGCTTTCCCGCAAACTGTCGGTCCTCTCGGGAATGCCGCGCACTCCCGAGTACTCATACAGCCATATACACACACACACACACACACACACACACACACACACATACACATATACACTCGTACGAAAGGCTAAAAATTTAATTAATGATTCCCGCCTCTTATATGCCGCGGCTGCCGCTGCTGCTACTGTGTTACTCTCGCTCGCGCGAGCGAAATGAAATGTGCCTTTTCACTGACTGCTGATTCAGTGTGCACTGGCAGGCTGGCAGTGTAAGCCGCAGTTTTAACACTCGACTTGACCCTTAATTATCCACGAATGATAATGATGTTTCTGCCGGCGTAGCGGATTTCCTTTCCGCATTTCCTCATGTCTCCGCAATTCTTGGTAATTTTGAAGAAAATTTGCTTGAGGTTTTTTCTTTGCAATTAAATAAACAGGCCAGCAAATTCGAGGCTAGTTGGGATCTAGTTTCTAGGACAATTTCATATGATATGTGCATCATTAGACGGTCATTTTATTATTAATTAGTATTTTTTCGAGATATATTTGAAAGTAAATGTATATTCATATAAAAGTATTTGTTTACCATGTAAAACGTTTTTTGAATATTAATCTGAAATAAACAACAAACATGTAAGCACTACTTGTGTGCGTTACAAATTTACTGTAATTTTTTGAAAAAGCTGCACTTTACTTTTTCATACTCCAATTCTACCTCAACTAAATACTTGTTAAAATCGTGGTAACATGAATTCTTATGTATGCGAAAAATTTAATTGCAATTTCATATATTTAATTGACACTTTTATATATAAATCTAATAAAGATTTTTAAAAGTTATAAAACTGTGCCCTTTTTTTTGAAATTTTTCAAAAAGTTTTCACAATATTTGTAATTTGCACAATACGTGAAATGGGAGCAATAAAATCCTTTATTTTGAAGCTTTTACTTGATACTATGTGTTCCAAAATAGCAGTAGTAACAAAATATTTCCACGAAAAAATGCATAGAAAAATACGGGAAAGGATGTATTGAATTTCTAGTTTATTTGCGCCATAAAAAATTTAAAAGGTGGAATCTACAAAATTTCTTATGTTCGGCATTTGCATATAAATAATATCATACGAATGTAAAAAAAAAGAAAAATTGAGCTTCCAACTTACATATAATTAATGTGAACATACTTTTCAATGCAAAAATAAATAAAGTCAATGTCATTGTAATTATATTCTAATGTCGTACAAATGATGCCGTTAAAAGTTTGTGGTGTCTTATTAAAAACATTTTATAAAATTAACATATAAATCTTTTTACTCTGTGTTACTATACTAAAATAGTAATCGATTTTACACAATAACAAAATCTTAACAGCAAAAGAACATTTTTTAATAGAACTTTTCTATAGTATTGCTATATGTCCACTTTTATAAAGTAGATAAGAAGATCCATCAGTCGCTTGAAAAGTAATTCAAGTGAAGAAAACTGTCGAGAATTTCTTCAGAATATTTTTCAGATAAATTCTAGTTCATACAACTCGTTTATCTTTCGCGTCCATCTTTGATGGAGTTAGTAAAAAAAAAGTTATAAAGCAACTTTTAAGTGAACGAAGTTGAAAATGAACACTTGATAATCTATCGCTGGGTTGCAGTAGTAACCACCAGTAAACATTAGAGTTCTATTATGCTCATTTATGAGCTCATAGGCACGTACTACAACTATTGGGAAAAATATGACTATATAACTGGGAAAGTTTGCACAGAATAACGCGTCAGTTGATATTATATTGATATTCTATATTATGAGTCTATTTGTATTAACGGCTTCGCTTTTCAGCGAAAGCAATATATTTCAATTACTTATGACAATAAAATGTTTGAAATTCAAATATGAAGAGATAAAATGTGTTTATAAATTTATACAATTTTATGTTATGTATATATTATACAACATCAAATTTAAGTTATGAAAAATTGTCTATAAAAATGTTTTATTGTCACATTACCTTATGAGAAAATAATTGTACACTTACAGTTAAATTTTGTATAGTATAATTATTCTTGAATGTTATTCCAGTCACAACATTTTTGCATTGTTTATTCGACAATTTGATCGAAATACTACAGCTTGAAAAAATGCCCAAACATTTTTCATTATCTCGCCTACATACTGATCTCAAGATCACACGTGAGAATCTCATTTTCGTGCAACACGATATTGGATTATCCTGTCAGACAATCAACCTGCTCTACCGCGATTTATTTATGCCCAACCGAAATGCCCGTACGATAATTATACCGCATAGTGGACCAATTGAGACGAAGACTCCGTTTAAATTTAGCGTCTAACGAGCGCTCTCCCTTTCTATCCCCCTCGCACGCACAGCTACGTCCATCCTTATCGCTCTTTATGGTGCATGGACACGCGGCTCTAGTGCGCGCGCGTGCGCTCAGCAAAACGAGATACACAAGCCTCATGCAGCGCGCACACGAGCGCGAATCTTCTTTTTTCTCTCTCTCTCTCCCCCTCTTGCGCGCGTGCGCTATGCGCGGCAAAAAATGAGAGCGAGTCTTATTCCTCGAATCGGCAGAGGAAGAAGAAGAAGAAGAACGGCGAGGCTTGTTTGCGGTGCGGTAGCGCACATGTGCGCGCAAATCGAAATCACGGGTGCCTGCACGCCCCGGTAGAGAGCTGTGCTGAGCAGCGTCGCCTGTGTGTGTATGTATGCGCATGCTATAGAATGTCTATTTTAGTGTCGCTGAATTCGCCGCTCCTTGTCCCTTTTTTCCTGCTGCTTCTGTCCTTCTCATTAGTCAGCTTTGATGAATCGATGGCTGTACGTATGTGTCACAAGCTGTTTACCATATTATCTTTATTTGTTCGCGTTAAAGGTCAACTGCTTAATTTTCGTTTTAAATGTTTTAAATGAAAATAACATGTGTATAGTAGTTGCACGGTTTAACTTTATTGGATGTTGTATACCTATATTATGTACATTTAAAGTATTGCTTTAAACATCTGATTTTGATTACTTCTTATTGTTTTATGTTAAATCTTTTATCGTGATTGAATTTTTCAATCAATATAAATTATAGTCTGTTTTTCAAAAAAATACTATAAAGAAATTCATTACGTTTTAAAAATTATTATATAAAATAAGTTTACCATTACAACTTAATAGACCTCTCATGTAGAAGACCAACCTATGACTTTCACTAGTTTTCTAATTTCAAATAAAAGGAGGTAAGTAATACGATGTAATCTTGAAGTATTTAGCTTAATTTAACTTTTAATTAAATAAAAAGTTATTGAAATAAAAGTCCTTTTCTGAATCTGTAATAACGTGCTCTTGCCTTCCTATAACTTTGAACATTTATAAGTTGGGCGAAAGAGATTAAATGTGGCTTTTAAGAGATAATCTATAACTTTTAAAGCTTGATTAAGTAAAATATAAAACAAGCTATAATAGAAACTATTGACTGTACAAATACAACATCCTGTACAAACTGAAAGTATAATAACACAAATATAATTTTAGTGAGTTCTTAAAAGTGTATTATTAATTAAAAGTGTAGTATTCAATTCAATAATTTTAATTTGATTGATATTAAATGGGTTTTAATTGATCAAAATACAATTCATCTAATTAATCAAATTCCTTTAAGAATTTGATGATTAGTCACCAGTAACTTCCAGCATTAACTTATTAATAGATATTTTTAAAAGAATAATACGGTAAATATTTTCTTGTTTTAACTCTTAAAGGACGCACTATCTGCATGAGATATAAAGATATACTAAGTGGTATGTTTATTTTCTTTTATATTTATTTCTTTATTTTATTTATTTTATAAAAACGTAACTTATTAATACTTTTGGAACTGATCTCTAAAGTAATTATAATTGTAGATTTTTCGATAAAGATATTATTTGAGGAAAAAGTTAATAGCTTTTGACTGGATCAGTGAGGCTCAGAGTACCCCATAATAAGGTCAAACTTTTATTGGGAACAAAAAATACATTTCGATACAAGAGTACACAATACACAATGCAAGAGTAGTACCCTCGCTTCGCTCGTATGACAAATTAAACCCGTGCGGAAATCACCCGCTTCGCTTACATGTATCAATCTTTGTTTTGAACGGAGTAAGCAAAACTAGCTTTTTGGAGCTCGACGAGTCTGCAGTTTGCAGCGTGGCAGCGCCCTGGTAGAAAATTAACCATAAGTTGGCTAGAATATGGTTAATCATATTCTGGTTAACTATATTCTGGCCAACTCATGGTTAATTTTCTACCAGAGCGTGCGTGAAGTAAAACAATGAGAGTATGCGCGTAATTAGCGCACGCCGTGTGTAAAAGAGCTATACTTTGCGCATGAAAAACAAGCGCACGAAAAGGCTTATAGTTTCGCGCACTCCGTTAAAAAAATAGTACAGTATGTAACAAAGGACTAAAGTCGCAGATTATTGACTTTAGTCCCGTGTTACATATAGTACTTTATTCTGTGTCCACTCCATAGATTTGAAAAGTTATTTTGTATTTATATGTGTTATAATTTTGTTAGTTTTAACCCAATTCATCATAAACGCAAAAAATTAGACTATGTTACTTTATTCCCGCTAATTTACTTTATTAATAAATTATTAATAAATAAAGTAAAAAAAGGGAATCAGACGCCACTTTTGCCCCGCTTTTCAGGCTATAAAATGGTCATTATAGTAGATATGAGAATAAAGTATTTTACTCCCGTCTCCACTATAATAGCAACTTTATTAACTCGAAATGTGAGACAAACGTAGCATTTGATTCCCTCTCATACTTTATTCCCTCACATGAGGGGAATGAAGTACCTTATTCCCCTCATATGAGGAAAATAAAGTACATTATTCCTCTCATATGAGTAACTTTCTATTCCTCTGTCTTTCTCTCTTATCTTCTGCTTTTTCGTTAATCCCACTTTCCAACAAAGTGACCAGTTGAGTCGGAAATAATGTGCTACATCCAACATGGAAGTAAAGTCGTAGATTACTCCCACGGCTGGGTTTACTGCCCGAGCGAAGCGGGGCGATATGAATTTAAATTATAATCTCTACTTTCACACTTACCTCACACCTGAATTCTGTTAAACCTGCAATCGGTGTTAAAGCTCTTGGGATGCATCAAGCATTAGCATGATACAGAAATCCTACTTCAACTAGCGGAAAAAAGAAGGATGTATAGTTCTCTATTAAATTTTTTGGTGATCAAGTCAAATGGTGTGTCCATCTTAGCTTTGAATCCAGTGTGTCACCAACACTTTCAATGATGTCTAAAGATGGAACACTTTCTCCCTCTCCCAGAGCCACATCGCAGGAATACCAGTACGCTTTGCGAATATGATAGTGAATGTTTTGCTGCCATTGAGTGTTAGTGAGGCATCAGTGAATTACTTCGTCACCTGTACTGCCGCTTGCTCAGGTTCCATAAGTTTTCTCTCATGGAATGTTTTGAAACTTGAATACAAATTCCAAAGTCATCTGCAACCTACCAAAATTGTAAAGGCACTCTCTAAATTTGAATTAGTGCATACGCACTGATAATAAAAACTTAAAGAAAAAAAAGTTAAAGTTAAATAAAGTTAAAGTTTTTAGTAAGTTAAGTTTCATGGAACAAACAAGAAAAGTACCATTTGATTGTGGATTTTGCTAAAAATTTAGGGTTTGATTTTAAGATAAAAATATCAAGGAAGTGACCGACATCCAATCAAGTTTTTCAAATGTAAAATTTAAAAATATCAATGTTTATTCAATCACCGGTATAGCTTTGCAACCAAAACTATAGAGCATTCTATTGTACGCTATTTAAATCACTTATCGATTTTTAAAATTCATTACAAAATCTTTATATATATATATATATTCCAATTTGTACCAAAACAAAAATTTAGAATTAATGTAAGCTGAAATTATGTTTATTATTCTCTGTAAATTTTATATTTATATAATATATTTTTATAAATAATATTTTGTAGATTATTATACAATATCTCTTATATTATTAATCTATAACAAATATATAGGGGGAGGAGGGATTAATTTAAACACTTTGTAACGACTCTATAGTATAGATATTAATAACAAATGATTCTCTTATATATTAACACTTTAGTTTACAAATTAACCAATAGATGATGTTTATACAAACAACAATAGAATTAAATATTTCCAGTGCTTATTAGTATTTAGTCGGCTAAAAAAGGTTCCATTTCATATGTATTTTTTGTTATCATAATTTAATATTAGCAACGTAAAAACGAAATTCAGAATTGTCATACCTGTGTTTATTATGTTTCGAATTTAAACTAATTATATCCAAATCTTAATCATACATTCTGGCTATAAATAAGCTAGATTTTTAGAATCTCGTTAATTTTTAGCTAAAAGTTAGCGAGAAATCCCGGTAATAACGTCACGCTTACACTGACAGAAAAAATCTGGTAAAAATTCTTATGTTGTCATGTAAAAATTACCATGTTGGAATCGTAACTCGACCATATGTCGGATTTTTAGCAGAAATTGCAATACACGTAGGAAAAATTCCAAGTCTAACATGGGAATTTTTTTATAACTGATTTTAAAGAGCGAAAAAAATTATTACATCTTTTTTTTTTTTTAGGAGTGGGGGAGCGAGTATCAGACACATAATTATTATATTTAGACAATACAGAAGTTATTTTTGAATTAAACATGATTAAAGAAAATTTATTAAATAAATTAAAAATTTTTGACGGCATCGAGACTCGAACCTGGAACCCTTGGCACGGTAGTCGGGAGCGCTAACCACTTACCTAAAAGACATATGTCCTACAAAATTTTGGAACTTGTATATCCCCAAACGTAAGTTATGCGCGCTAATTTTATAACAAATTATGCTTTAACTCGAATAATATTATTCTCTATTTTAACGTAATTTATTACAAATGTTATATATTAAGAATATTGTTTAACATTTTATAACTATTACCAATACCTTAAATTAAACAAGCTCATTTATTTATTAATGAATTTGTATTTTCGATATAATGGTTTTTCACAACCTTCCTTAAAAATATTACAAATAAACAATGATTTTAAAAATTGTCTTATCATAAAAAATAAAAAAAAAAAAAAAAAAACAAGTATGTTGGATTAGAACGCACATTCAGTTGTTGCGTTTAGCGTTTGTGTTTTGTCTCGATGTTGCCAAGGTGGATTGAGTTTGTTGACATGTATCTGTCTGAATCTTTCCTATTTTGACATTGAAGAGGTCAACTTTTCGTGCATTCGCGGGGTGTTTACGATTGAACGTGTGAATTCTTACTCTAAAACTCTCTCAATTTTTACCATGCTAGCCTGGGAAAATGTACAAAAGATAAAGTTCCATTAGTCACGTGTTAATTTTTACTATGCTGGCATAGGAAGTTTTACTTGTGACATTGGACTTTTTCATATAAAAGATAGTAAATATTTCGATTTTAAGCAGTTGTGGGCAACTTCCAAGAGCAACATAGGAATTTTTCCCCGGGTTTTTCTGTCAGTGTATAGTATTAGAATTAGCTAATATAATTATACACGAAAAAAAATTTGGAAGCCTGGGATGTCGGAGGTATGGAATTAACAGAAATCCAAAACATACCGTATGTGTACACGGAAAAAAATTTAGGATCTCTAGACCTCCGGTATATATGGGCTCCGTGCAATACCATCGATCGTCTTAATTTATGACGAATTTGGAATTAAGGCGCATCCAAAGTTGAACCTGTAAGAATCCAATATCTTCGGAGTCTTCACGATTCAAAAACGTATGTTCTGAACTCCAATTCGGTCATCCCCAGACTCCGAGATTTTCGGTATTGTAGCGATTCCACTTTGGACGTCTGAGGCCCCCATCTCTGGTATCGTGGCGCGACAGCGTTGAGAGAAGGGGAACGGTCCGCATTTGCGCGCGTTTTTCTCATATATATGCGTTTCATCATTATATATCAAAGTATTATTATAGTATAATATAGCACACACGTTTTGAACCGTTTATATATATTATATTAGTATATTTACGAAGCGGCGCGCGTGAAATACGTCCGAATGTATAGCCGACCCGCCGAGATACCAAGAATGGGGGCCTGAGGACTCCATCGGGCGTATCCCGACGGTACCGAAAGTCTCGGAGTACCCGCCATTCCAACATGGCATACACATAATCCCATTTTGAGATCCGTACACAACCGAAATTGTTGGAGTCCACGCAATTGAACTTGGAAGTGACTACATTCAATTTTGGACGCGTACAGATACGGTATTTTTTGGATTTCTGTTAATTCCATACCTCCGACATCCCAGGCTTCCAAATTTTTTTCCGTGTACGCGTCCAAAATTGAATGTAGTCACTTCCAAATTGAATTGCGTGGACTCCAACAATTTCGGTTGTGTACAGATCTCAAAATGGGATTATGTGTATGCCATGTTGGAATGGCGGGGACTCCGAGACTCTCGGTACCGTCGGGATCCGCCCGATGGAGTCCTCAGGCCCCCATTCTTGGTATCTCGGTGGGTCGACTATACATTCGGACGTATTTCACGCGCGCCGCTTCATAAATATAATAATATAATATATATAAACGGTTCAAAACGTGTGTGCTATATTATACTATAATAATACTTTGATATATAATGATGAAACTCATATATATATGAGAAAAACGCGCGCGAATGCGGACCGTTCCCCTTCTCTCAACGCTGTCGCGCCACGATACCAGAGATGGGGGCCTCAGACGTCCAAAGTGGAATCGCTATAATACCGGAAATCTCGAAGTCTAGGGATGACCGAATTGGAGTTCAGAACATACGTTTTTGAATCGTGAAGACTCCGAAGATATTGGATTCTTACAGGTTCAACTTTGGATGCGCCTTAATTCCAAATTCGTCATAAATTAAGACGATCGATGGTATTGCACGGAGTCCATATATACCGGTGGTCTGGAGATCCTAAATTTTTTTCCGTGTATGCTTAAGCCAGATATCGCACACACACACACACGCACACACACACACACACACACACACACACACACACACACACACACACACACACACCTTAGATGAAAGCCATTCAACACCTGCACTAACTGTTCGGGATAGCCGATGACTACAGTTCTAGATGTGCACTCCGTAGTTTTTTACATTTAGATGTCAGCAGGCGCATCTAATATGCGGTCTAGATGTTTGGGGTAGTCGATGACAGTGTCTTGGTAGGCGGTCCATAGTTTTTTGCGTCTAAGTATCGCAACGCATCCAATGCATGGTCTAGGTGTTCGGGGTGGCCGATTACGGAGTCTAGGTGGTGCGCTACGTAGCTTTTTTTATGTCTACCATGCTTTGGATGCGTTCCGACACCAAGACGCAAAAGAACTACGGAGTGCGCCACCTAGACTCCATAATCGGCTAATAATTTAATCTTACAAAAACTATCTTCGTAAAGAATTCTTTTTTAACACTTTCAGAATGCTATATAAACGGTTATTCGTGATAATAAAAAAGGTACAAGTAAGAGGTCTTTAAGATAACTTTCTCAAAAATATAATGCATATAGTAATTATAAAAAGATCATAAAGAACATTTTTCCTTATTGGGATAGTTATTATAGTCATTACGTAGCTAATAAAAGTTCATTTAATAAATTATAATCTAATTTCTTCTTTAAACTTAAAATAAGGTTATATATAGTGATACTTTCACCTAACTTTTAATATAAATACTTTTAAAAAATATGGTATTGATAACCTTAGTTCATATATATTTGTTTCTTTCAGGGTTGAGGGTTACGAGTACTTGATCAATCCCTGAGACCCTCAAGTCCTCAACAAGTCTAGAAACACTTCGAAGTTCTGGACTTGATTGCAATCAATTCCAAAAACCCTTTGCACTTCTGGATTTCTGGATGCAAGAAGTGCAAAAGCTACAACCCTGGTGATATTTTTATTTTCTTTATTTCTTAACCAAGACAAAACAATTGTTGAATAATAAATAGTACTTCTCGATACACTTGTGATAAATATGATTCTAGCTCGAGTGTGAGTTTGTCGCCCGAGCGAAGCGAGGTACTATTATGAAAAGTACTATTATGACAGTTTTGCTGGCAATAATTTCATTGTTTTTAAATACCCCTTCATTAAGCGTGAAGTCTTTAGCAAAAAAAAAATCCTACGTAAACTTTCAAAAAGTAAAATAAAGTTAGAGAATGCTAGCTTAAATTTCGTTCGAAATACATCGAAAACGGTCAATGATCCATACGATTACGTATTTTAAGCTCGTCTTTGATCGTAATCAAGTTCGAAAATACTTTGCACTTTCGGACTTGACTGCAATCAAGTCGAAAACATGTTGCACTTTCGGACTTGATTGCGATGAAGCCCGAAAACACGTCGCACTTCTGGACTTCTGAATGCAAGAAGTGCAAAATCCTCAACCCTGATTTCTTTACGCCACCAATTCTCAGAAAGTAAGTATTAAAAGTATAGAAAGTAAGAAAATCATGGCCTTCTATTTAAATAGAGGTATATGAAAATATAAATTAGCCTCAAATCAAACAAGATTAAATAGCAGTGACTAAAAAACTTGAAAAATGACGATTACATCTTGTATACAATTATTATTGAAACTTTAGGCAAGTGGTAGTAGCTAATATAATTGTCTAAATAAATACGAATGTAGACTTTTACAGATATGTATTAGACTTTTATTTAAGATCATTTTTAGATGATTTTCTCACTCTCCCCTATTATATTTTTTTAGTAGCAAATTTCATTCACAAAATTTTGTAAATATTATACTTATTTATCTACTACTTATAGTCGAAATTCGAAAGCCAGAAACCGGGTGGGTGCGACTGATAGACGGATATGGTACTCAGTAGCTCCATCTAGCTACATCGACGAAACATTTTCGACCGAATTCGCGTTGGTAATGTCATTTTCTTTCTCTCTCGACGTCTGGGAGGCTCAGTGCCCAGTGGGAGGAGAGACTGCAGCGCAGCCGAACAGCACAGAGGGACTTCAAGAAAGGCGCACTCAAAATTCCGATCTATATGTGTTCTGCGAGTCTTTCTCGTTGATCTAAATATTCGGTTGCGAGAAATTGAATTTTTCACTAAAAGTACGCCAAGGACGATGCCGCAAACGCCAAATCCGTGTGAGACTCCGGGCTGCAAGGTCCCAGCGACCCTGCAATGCCCGACCTGCCTGAAAATCGGAATAAAGGGTTCCTATTTCTGTACTCAGGTGAGGCCCCTAACCTCTTACCTTTTCGAACTTTTGACCCGCCTTCGACTTGACTCATATTTTGATTTTCCACTATATGCGGAATCAACGAAGGCCCTTTTTTAACCATTTTCCAAATTGCAGGATTGCTTCAAGAGCAGTTGGAAGACCCACAAAGTACTCCACCAGATTGCACGTGGGTTTTGATTTCGTTTATATTTATATACTTCCTATGCTCTGCTGTCTTTCTGCTCCTATATGCAGATTATTATTAGACTGTTTATATGTATTTTTAAATCACTTCTTATCAGAGTCATTGAACTGTGTTGTTCTTGAGATTAAGTAATAGTAATCTTTGTTAAATTTTTTAATGTATTTACTTGTCTTAGTAGAGATTTAATAATTTCCCATGAAACTTTAAGAGCTGTGTTATTGCTGTTGCAGAGGGAGAGAATAATAAAAATGAATCTGAAGAGTACAATCCTTGGCCATATTACATGTTCACTGGAAAATTGCGTCCAGCACCAAGGGAACTTATTCGAAAAGTTCCAGAGTCTATTGCCAGGCCTGATTATGCCGCACATCCTCAAGGTCTTCCACTGAGCGAACAAGCGGTTAGAGGCTCTGCTCAGATTAAAGTCTTGGATGATGAGGAAATAGAGGGCATGCGAGTTGCCTGCAAGGTAGCATATTTTAATTCTATTCAAACAAATTTTACTTTCTTAATAAAATAATAAAAAAAAAAAACAATAATAAATTTATTTCATCAGCTTGGAAGGGAAGTTTTGGATGAAGCTGCAAAAGTATGTGGAGTTGGAGTGACGACTGCTGAAATTGATAGGATTGTTCATGAAGCTTGCCTTGAAAGGGATTGCTATCCTTCACCTTTGAATTATTATCAGTTTCCAGCAAGTTGTTGCACTTCTGTGAATGAAGTCATTTGTCATGGAATTCCTGACAATAGACCTTTAGAGGATGGTGACATTTGTAATGGTATGTCTCAAAAATACATAAAATTAATATTTGTTATCATTTGTTATATCTAATGACATGGTTATAATGAAAATTGAATCTTTAACAGTTGATATAACTGTTTACCATAATGGTTTTCATGGAGATCTTAATGAGACTTTCCTTGTTGGAAATGTTAAACCAGAAATTAAAAGACTTGTTGAGGTGACTCACGAGTGCCTTTCAAAAGCTATTGAAATTGTGAAACCTGGAGAAAAATATAGGGAAATTGGTAATGTTATTCAAAAGCATGCTCAAGCAAATGGTTTTAGTGTTGTACGGAGCTATTGTGGGCATGGAATTCATCGTCTCTTTCATACAGCTCCCAATATTCCACATTATGCCAGTAAGCCTTCATTATTTTATATATTATTTCTTTAATTTTATTTTTAAAACAAAAAGTTTATGTTCTCGATGTAAACATTTTTTCATAAAAATAAAATTAGAATATGGATAGGTATAAAATAGATTAGAATTTCGAAATGGGAAAATTTTACTAAAATTTTCTTTACTTTTTAGAAAATAAGGCTGTGGGAGTGATGAAACCAGGACATTGCTTTACCATTGAACCAATGATTTCGCAGGGCACGTGGCGAGATGTAATGTGGCCTGATAACTGGACTGCTGTCACATCTGACGGCTTATGGTCGGCACAGTTCGAACATACGCTTTTAGTTAATGAAACAGGATGTGATATCCTAACAAAACGATTTACCAATGATGGCAGTCCTTGGTTTATGGACCGTTCTTAGTAAAAGACGCTATATAAAGGTTATTTTCTGTAAATAAATTAAAATTCGTTATGTCGACGGTATAAAGTAATAAAAAAATTTCGACAATTTTTGATACAAAAAAAGAAAACAAGGAAGGACATCTATTGTAAAGCCCTAATAAACAATAATAAATAATTAAGTGTAACTAATACTTAATCTTGACAGTATTCTTTTATAGACAAGATTATTCTCGTTTAAAGAGATATATCAGAACGCTAATAAATGATGCTACAATAAACAACCAAAAACTTTAGAATAGCTCATCTTAAAAGACAAAAAATAAAATTTTTATTAATACAAGTAGTAATACAAGTAGTAATCTTAGTACGACGCAGGTAAAATATTTTGTATCCTCGTGTACAATGTACTATTTTACATAAACTAAAAATTACCGAAGATTTACAGAATCCTCTTATTTGAAATATGAATTGAAATCACGATAAAAGTATATTTATAAAAATTACTAAGCACGATTTTTAAATTAATGTATTTAAAATCTTAAATAATTATGATATATAAATTATATTAATAGTGCATAAAATTCTATATTTTTTCAAATGTCTAAATATAACAAAATGATTTTTTAATATATAGTTATTAGGTAAATAATAGAAGCTATCATGAGCGCTTATTTGATAGATGTTCCTCCTTACAGAAATATTTGAGATTTTTTCAACACCATAATTTTTAAGAAATTGCCGCTATTTTACACATGATTATACAGTCGATAAAGATTTTATCATTACTTTTTAGACGAATAAACATGCGTTTTTTGTACAGTGTCCTTATAAAATTTACCAAATACTTTTTTAATTTATATTTTTTGTTACTTATTACTTAAATTTTTTTCGATTGCTGATATTTAAAAGTCATTGTTTTTCCAGGGGTTATTAACATTTAAATTGACCAATTGTTATAATATAATACTCTACATCAAGTTTTTACACATGTTATATACAAATTATAAATTAAAATTTTTTCTGATGGTACACGAATTTTTAATTATTACCCATTATTATTATTATTGCCTTGAGGTGGTTCTTTCGTGACTTCCTAGTCAAAGCAGTGCTAAATGCAAAGGGCACCTAACATTAAAAAAACCATAGTTGAAATGTAATTTATTTATTTAAAATGATAGAGATAGTTAATGTATTATAAATAAACTGTATTTAACATGACTAAGATAGCTTTTTTAACAAAATGTCGATATTTTAGAAACAGCACAAACAATTATTGATAAAACATCTTAATCTTTTTTGTTTCTTAACCGATTTTAATTTTCAAGGTCTCAGGTGATGCGATACCCACGATATTACTCAAAATTGAGTTCCCGTTTTTCTCATTCAATTTTTAATTTTAAGGAAAAAACTCTTTGATACGTTATAGTTCTCTATTAAACTTAAAACGTGTCAGAGTTTTTTTCAAAAAGTTTAAAATTGAAGGAGAAAAACGGGAACCCAGAAATTAATAATAGTGTGGGTATCACATCACCTTAAGTAAATTCATTTGGACTTGCCCAAGGAAAAATTTAAAATTATTCGAAACCAAGAAAGTTATAGCCAATGAAAAAGAAATATTTTTTTAATCCCGTGCATGAATTTATAAACAATTGGCTGTAACTTTCTTGGTTTTGAATAATTTAAAATTTTTCCTTCCGCAAGTCCCCATGAAATTACTTACGGAACAAAATGAGATCTTGAAAATTAAAATCGGTTAAAAATCAAAAAAAGATTAAGATGTTTTATCAATAATTGTTTGTGCTGTTTCTAAAATATCAACATTTTGTTAAAAAACCTATCTTAGTCATGTAAAATACACTTTATTTATAATACATTGACTATTTCTATCATTTTAAATAAATAAATCACATTTCAACTATGGTTTTTTAAATTTTAGGTACCCTCTTCGGCGGATCAATTTGGCACCTTGATATTTAAACAGTTAATGAATATTTTGAAGCAAATTTTTATAGAAATCGAAAGAAAAATACTTCTAGTCTTTGTCTTTGCTAAAAAAATATATAAAAAAGGTTGATTTCATTTTTCATTCATCTGACAGAATACAAAAAAAGGATGGATCCGTTCAAAATAAAGTGTAATTTGATAGTTCAGACTTTGAACTTTGAGGCCTCGTTTGATTTTTTACCTAATAATGCTTAATAATTATGCATTATCAATTTAAAAAAAACAGTCAAAACGGGGCATGTGTGGTACCCCAGGGGGGGCACTAATGGCATACAAAATGCGTTGCGCCGTTGCGCGGCGCCGTCAACTGTTCGTTCCCTAACCAATAAGGCGCTGTAAGATCGAATTTCGCTATTTATCATTGTAAAACATATCATACAATCAAATATATGTAATGTACTTCTTATTTTAATTATTTCACATTTGATTATTTACGTAAAATAATAAATGTGATAATACTTTATAAAAACCCATGCCACTCGTGCCCCACCGGGTGCCACAAATGCCCCGCTAGTGGGATACGTACAGCACTTTTGACAGACTTTACTTTTAGATTTATATAAATAAACGCGTCACAAAAAAAGTATATTCAACTGTACATTTTGATTCTTAATGTAATTTCTTAACATTTCCACTTTTTTAAATGTTCTTAATATTTGTAACTTCTATTATACAGTTCTACGTTAAAGTTAGGGTGCCACTACTGCCCCACCTTCCCCTATTTAACAATAATTTGAAGTATATATAAAGTTATAAGCAATATCTATTTTTATTTAAACAATTAACTAAATTCATGAAAATTATGTTTAACACTTTCAGAACGGCATGGCCCATATATGGATCATGGTTCGCGATAAAAATATTCTTACGGTTGACTCTAATATTTCTTAAAATCTAGAAAATTGAAGCAAGATTCAAAATGTAAAGTTACTTTAAAATTTAATTTATAGTTTGAAATATTATCAGCACTGCCTTGTGCCTTAGCTGCCTTGAAAAAGTTAAAGTGCGATGGATATAAATTGCATAATTTTAATATTAAAAATGGATAGGGAAGTAAAACAAAGACAGGAAAAGTTATATTATAAAAATTTACTAAGAAATAAATAAATAAATAAATTGAATATGTGATGAAACATTCGCATATGATATGGAGATGATTACACATATGAATTAACGTTGAAATTTTTACATTAGTATTATAAAAAGTTATTTTGAATAAGCGTATTTGACGTTATTTTGTACTAGTCAAATACTCTGTATAGACATCTTTGTCAGTCAATAATATTTTTACATCTACTTTTTCTTGATTCTTCTTGAATTTTAAAAAGAATTCAAGAATAATAGTTTCGCTCGTAGGCGTTTTGCTTACCTCAATGCTAATTCAGTTCGACTTTGATAAATTACAAAATTTGCACGAGTACTCAGTCAAATGAAACATCTTTAAATAATGATGGATTACATCGCGATTGTTCTAAAACTTAGAAGATTCCCATTGGAATGGGAGAATCTGAATTTAATAGAAAAACATATCTAACTAATTGAAGACTTTAAAAGATCACTATCCAGTTTTCGAAACGATGCGCGATCCGAATTCCGAGTCTTCCGAGGACGGTTCGTGCTCGCGAGATACGTCCGCTTCGTCGTTCTCGTACTCGTAATCCTCTTCAACGATTTCTTTTTGTTTCTCTGCCTTTTCCGGTACTAATATTCTCAATGGACGTCGCTTGTCTTCTTCTTGACTATGTTGCTTGTACTTTTCTTCTTCCTAAAATATTATTAATTAATTTGGTAAATATTTGATCAAAATTTTATCAATAATAATTGGGTTAATAACTTTTTTACTTGCACAATTACAAGTATAAAAACAATTTTCAATTACGCGCGGTATAATTAATAAAGCGTGTGCTTTAAATACGTACTCGCTGTACACTCGAGAAAAAAGAAACATTTTGTAGTAATGTAAAAGCATAAAACGTGGCACAGGAAAAGATTTTCAAAGAAATGAAAGCTCTTTGTAAACAATGCTTCTGCCGTAACGAGATCTATAGTGTTTTAATTTATTTGTTTCAATATATTACAATACTAGTTTGAAAGTATAAAAAGCTCTTATTCCTGTTATATCGATTTAAACATTTTCATATTTACAGACATAGATATTATCTTTATTACGGAATACGATAAATTACGATAATTTAAAATAGCTTACAGTAGCTTAAGTATGTAAATTTGACAGAATTTTATTAATCTGAAATTTTATACGAACTTTTCGTCACCGCGACACGCGGCCTCACCCCATATACATAAACCGTTTAAGCCTCGGCAATACTTTAGCCGGCCGATAAACTTCAATTACTCAGCCTAAATTCTGTCGCGGCGGGCTCTCGTCCCTCGGATTAAAAAGAAAGCCCTTCGGCGGGCAGCGACGGCGACACTTTAATCAATTCTCCGGACAACCGATAAATTTCGCGCAAAAATACAGGGCTTTACCTCCTCGCGTCGCGCCAGCTCCTGTTCCCGGATCTTCTGCCGTCGATGAAACAGTTTCTGTCGGTGCTCCTGCTGCTGTCGCTGCCGCTCATTGTGATCGTTACCGTCCTTGTGATTCGCTGGCATCGGCTGGTCGGACTGCGGCTGACTCTGTGATTGCTGCTGCTGCTGTTGTGCCTCTTGTTGCTGCTTGCGGAGTTGGCCGATCAATTGGCTATTGACGTTGCCCGCGGCGGCGAGAGCAGCCAGCTTCTCAGCGGCCTCGCGATTCGGCAGCGTCGTGTAGAACGTCGAAGCGACGCTCGCGTCCTCGCCGAGCTTTAATTAAACAGCGGAATGGAGAAAGGGGCTTTTAGGACGTCGTTTGGTCTATATGCTTGTTGCACGTGTACTTTCGGCTTTTATGAAACGGCTTGTTTTTAACGGAAAAACAAATATAAGTGCTTTGTAATTCAACGAAATGAATAGACAATATAAAAGTTATTTACTGTTTCTCGTAAAATGATATTTTTTATTAAAAGTTTTTAATAAATTTTTGTATAGTTTGTCAGTTTTATTGAAAGAATGTTGCAAATATTCTGTTCGTGTATGTATTTTCTGTAACTGAATGAGAGCACTTTATCTGAAATGGACGATGAAAGTATCATTTTGATGTAAAACGGATGAATTTAATTAATTCATTTTAAATTTAAGTGAAAGCACATTTCAAGTAGGCAATTTACTACAACGTATGTAAAATAATTTGTATAACAACCGTAATAATAAATGTTTTTCCATAATTTTTAAAATTAATTTCAATACGCTTTGAGTAAAGGCACTCTTAAATTAATGCACTCAAACATTTATCAATTTACATAAAATATTCGTATAGAATTTTGAAAACCATTTCGAAAATCCTTAATCTTCTTCATGAACAGTGGCAGTTAATTCAAAACGGCCCATTACTGTAGCCGCATAATATAAATACACGCATATAACGTCATTAAAAGATGCGACTCGTAAACTATAACCGTTAAGTTGCATATATAGGTAAACAGCCGCAGGTCTTTCTAGACCAGAAACTGGTTATCTACTAGCTTTTCCAGAACTGCAATTGGACAAGTCCGTTTCACTAAAAATAGGTCAAAAAGACCGGCGGCGTAAATAAAACCAGTTTTTACATAAACACAGTTGAACAGCGCACGGTAAAAATAAATAATTTATTCCACGACTTTCTTCTTCGCGCTCCACGCAATTAATTAAATGCGATAGTTTTGAATCAGCATACCTTGGTGAAGTAAGTGGTGGGCCTGACCTGGCCAACGGGATTCTCGAATTCGATATTGTTCTCATGCTGCTCGCTGGCGTCGGGAACCTCGTGGCCGACGTCCGGCGTCTCGGGCGCGAGGCTGTAATCAGCGGTTACCCGTCCCGCGGCGTAATTCTGATCGACGAATATGCTCTGCTGCTGTTTTTGCTTATTAGCCTGCTCGTCGTAATTGAACGAGTGAAGCATCGGCTGCGAGAATGAGGCCTTGAAAGAAGAGGAACACAACGGTTCGCCTTAATTGCCTTGCTCAAATTGAATAATGCAGCGTAAAATATAAATCCTTTCGAAAGTGCTTCCGTCAGATTAAGCTTTTCCCAATTACTATTCTTGTTATTATTACTGTTATACGAGCTTGGTATTCTGTGCTTCCGGATGATAATAATTCCCACTAGTTATATATTTAGTTATGAATACGGTGCGTGAATAATTCGAGCAACGTTTTTAGTGGACCGAGTATCATTCTATACTTAATCTATCGACAACTTGATATACTTGATAAACTCATTGCTAACGATTCACGATACAATTTAATTTGAAAACTTTTGGAGCGATACGGTTTATAATTAGAGTAAACCGGAATAACTCTGATACAACGATTTAATTAATTAGAACACGAAAGTGAAATTGAATTTGCGCGTACAAAGTTATTTCAACATGCTTGGATAAACAATTTTTATTGTTTTATGGTGTCGCATTTCTTCATCAATATATTTCATTTCAGTGTTTGCATTTCAGTGTTTGATATTAATAATATTATGAATTGAAAAGCGATATTTTAATTAAAAACCTTTTGATAAAAATCGGAAAAATTCCAGGAAATATAAATCAGGATTACTTTTGAAATCTTTGAATTACTTGAATTTATTTTCGCAGTATTTATCATAAAAGTAGCACATGAAATGAAAACATAATTGGTTTCTTTCTTAATTCTAGCTCCATTGTAAAAGGGGCAAATTAAAGATTTAAAATTTTTTATAGTTTAAACGCAAAATGACGTAACAAACGCACTAGGAAAAAACTTTTGTAATAGGTATTCCGTGAAAGATTACGTGAAAACGAAAAATAATCAAAGTAGCGTATCTTGGATTCAAAAAGTTTCTTTGTTAAGGCTCTGATCAGAATTAAATTTTTTGTATATGCCATGAAACATATAGTTTAAGTATTTTTGTTAATTTCCAATATTCTTTAAATATTTTATAAAAGATAGATGTTCTTCTAAAAGCTCTTTAAAAGCCACATTTAACAATATTATTTAAAAATCCTTGTGAGAATATATATATATATATATAGAATTTCGATAAAGAACTTTCACGAGCTTTTAATACTTCTAAAATAGAGCAAAACTTTTCTAAAAGCATGCAATCCAATTTGCACACTTTTGCCTTAAAACTGTAAATTTAGTGGTTCGAAACCAATAACAAAATTGTTGAAAAACTGTCTCATACGAGACTTCCGTAAAATTAAATTTGCAAGTATACAATAATTCTCACCTTCGTCTGGTCCTCCTGCTGCTGAAGAATCTGCGACAGCTGTTGCTGCAGTAGGTGCTGCTGTATCTGCGGCTGCTGGTTGAGGGCGTACTGCTCGGTCAGATGCTGGGGGAACGCGTTGAGGACCTCGTAGAGCTTGGCCGCGGAGACGGGCGGCACAGCCCCGGGCTGACCTACGTGCAGGTCCGACACCTGATCCTGCACGCTAATGCCTGCCCCGGTCGATGCGCCCACGTGCATCGAGCTGTGCAGATTTGCCTGCAGCGTCGCCCCATTGCCGGCGTCAAGCTGCTGCTGCTGCTGCTGCTGCTGTGGAGGATGATGGATTGCTTGAGTAAACGTCGTTAGGCCGCGGTGACGCGCGTCGCCTTCGTATTGCGCAAGGTATATGCTGCTGTGGTATGGGAGGAAGCGAAAGGCCGGGATCGCAGCGGCCGATAACAAATATCAACCCTTTATGGCGTGCCGCATCCCTCCTCACGTATATAACGCGCGTGTCTCGCATTTTTCGTTTGCTTTTTTTTTGCCTCGGGGCGAATGTATTGCGCCATTTTCGGGCTTTCGACGGCAGAAACCGATGACGCGAATGGGACAAGAGAGAGAGAAAGAGAGCAATTCTGATTTGAAATTTGATTTGTTTAGGAGCCAGTTGCGGCTGACAATGTTTGATGAAGATTGATGAGCAAACATTTTTCTTTGTGGGTGTTATCGTTGTCTGACGCGGAATAGTCTTTTTATTGCTTACTTCGGTTTCAATCACTGAAAATATTTATGTTATTCACTGAATTCGAAAATTGATATAGCTTGTTAAAAATATAATAATTTTCATAACTTCAGCAATACAAATATCTAAGTATATTATTCGAATAAGTGGAATTCACTCTCAATAAGTGAAGATTCACTTATAATAAGTCCAAACTCGTCCACACATTGAATAAGTAAACGAGTTTGGAGTTATTATAAGTGAATATTCACTTATGAGAGTGAATTCCACTTATTCGAATTTAGAGAGTAAATATACAGTATTTGCCCTCATAAATACGATAAATTCGTGGAATTTGGCTCAATATCTTCAACGGATTATTGGACCATCAAGTTTATTTGGACACTGATTGCGCATATAACGGTAGGAATATGCCTGAAACATACACAATATACCTCTCGCGTCAGAATTTATGCGTCGCTTGTTCAGAATGGAAAACTTCCGAGCTTGTTTTAGAGTTGTTGCTTCTAATTTCAGTAAAATTAGTTTCGACTATCCGGTTTATGAATGACTATGATTGTCACGTGAAATTAATGATTCTTTAAATTAAATGCATTTCAGATAAACTTCGGATGGAATATTTGTTTTTCTTCGCATATCGAAACTAACTACTCTAAAATAGTGTTGTATTTTGTGTGGTTATTTCATATGGCCTTTTGTTTTTATAAACAATGCAATCAAAATACACAATGTTATGTAAAATTTAGGAAGCATACATGTGTAATTAAATTTGATGTCATTGTTACATGACCTAGCGTTTTAGCATATAAACATGTTTTCTCTTTGTTAGCTGAAGTTTCAATGGGTGGTTTCCGTTTGTTTCCGGCTAAAATTTGAACGATGTATACATTAATTATAAGTTAATTTTTATATCAGAATTGTAATTGCATTTTGTAAATTTAAGAGTTACAACTAAG
This sequence comes from Torymus aiolomorphi, assembly GCA_036365515.1. Taxonomy (NCBI): domain Eukaryota; kingdom Metazoa; phylum Arthropoda; class Insecta; order Hymenoptera; family Torymidae; genus Torymus; species Torymus aiolomorphi. Next base: position 122,444,913 of record CM070877.1, on the reverse strand, counting down.
GATTTAAATCACCTTGCGCACATGTGTTATAACGGTGTCATGACGTTTTTTTTATCATATTGTGCACAAATTTTACGAGAATGTATACGTTTGAAAAATCTAGTTTCATATTAGAATTGCAATTTTACAAACCTGCTGTTCTTGAATAATGGAAGAAGCATACTGTGTTGGGTCAAATTCAGGAGTAAAATAAGTTGGCTGCAAGGAATTAACCTCGTTCGATTCCGTCACTTCATAATGGTGCTGAAAGTTGTTTGTCGGCGTTGGGTTCGAGGGTACAACCCGTTGTGGTGTTACACTTGATTCTGTCGAAGTTACAAGTTGTTGATTACAAAGTTTGATGAAATCTTTCAAGTTTAAATTTTGTGTTAAGGAGGTTGCTATACGACTTCCGAGTCAAAGCAGTACTAAAGAGTACTAAATGAAGAGTTTACCTAAAATTTAAGAAAACCATAACTATAATGTGATTTATTTATTTAAAGCGATATAGTCAATGTACTAGTTGTTCACAAATTCGTGCACGTGGATAAAAAAATATATTTTTGTCATTGGCTAGAACTTCTTGGGTTTTGAATCATTTTGAATTTTTCCTTTGACAAGTTCCCATGAAATTACTTAAGGAACAAAATGAGACCTTCCAAACTAAAATCGATTGAGAAACAAAAAAGATTCCTGTGATTTATCAACAATTGTTTGTAGTGACAATATCTAGTTTCTAAAATGTCAACATTTTGTGAAAAATATTATGTTAGTCATGTTAAATACACTTTATTTATAATACATTGACTATCTATATCGCTTTAAATAAATAAATCACATTACAACTGTGATTTTTGTAAATTTTAGGTAACCTCTTTATTTAGCACTGCTTGACTCGGGAGTTGCGCAGGAATCTCTTTAAGGTAGGTCATGCCCCCAATAGTTCTCAATCGGTTTTTTTCGCGAGTGTATGATGAAAGATTTGAAAAATTGGAAGGAAAAACTGGTTTCTAGGTTTTTTCTATATTTTTTTAACCGGAATATTTATTTTCAATGTTAATAGCTCCCGTATGTTTCTTCTACTGCCAATGGTCTAGTTTTTCATACTACGAATAAAAAACAAATTTTATTGAATCAGTCTACTGCTTCAAGTGGAAGTGTTAATATTTACTGACCTATTACTGACAGAAATTTGATCATCCTCATTGTTTTACAGCTATGTAGTAATAATTTCTAACCGTTTCTTAATGTATTTTTCAAATTAGTAATTTTGATATTATTTATCATAGTTTACAAAGTTTCATTATAAGTTATACTATTAAAAAGTATGTTATGTTTCTTTATAAACCCGAAGCAACGATTTCGTCATTTCTTAAAAAAAAGATGCCCATTCTTATTTAGGTTACGTAAATAACACTATAATTTACTCTACGAGGAAACGAATTGATGTTTATTTATTCACGCTCATTGATTCTAAAAACATTCGCAAACCTCAATCTTCGATGACACAAACCACTTCGCCGCGTTTTAGTGTCGTCCTCCTCTATCCCGTGGCTCGCACAGAGCGATTCTCATCTGCATTTACATTCTGTATCTTCGCGTCCTTTCCCCCGAAAATTGCGAAAAAGCCAAAGAAAGCTCTTGGGCGCAATCAAGCGGCCGCCCAATCAGTTCCCTCTCAATCAAATTCTTCATTTACCTTCGGTTGCCGGATGCGACCGACCCCACGGCAAATAAATCCCCGACACCAGTGTAGCGCACCCGAAGTCGATAAAAAGCGTAGGCGATAGCGAGAGAGGGAGCGAAAGGGGGGGGGGTGAGAGTACACACGTACGTGCGAGGATCGAAAGCAATTTCGGACATGCTCGTACTACCCTCTCTTGTCCGACTTATTTACATAACAAAGCCCCGGGCTTACCTTGACCATTGAAGACAGTTGCGAAGTCCACCTGAGTGACGGTGTAGGGTCGCCTCTGCTCCTCCCCTTGGCTCTCCTGGCCGTTAAAAAGCGCTTGCTGCTGCTGCTGATAAGACTTGCTAGCCGGGCCCAAGTTCGGCGCCGGGATCGTGTGTATCGGGCCTTTGTCGTCGTCAAGGCCAGCTCTGTGGCTCGAGAGGCTGGCGAGCTCTGGTCGATACTCCGGACTGTACTGCTGCGGAAGTTTGGCAATTGAATGGAACTCCTTGACGCGCTGTGGTTGCGGCTGTAGCTGAGGCTGGGTTTGTGGCTGCTGCTGCTGCTGTTGCTGCCCGAGGCTCGCACCGTAATTGTTCATCATTCCGAGGCTGGGGGGTATCGGGTTCTTGTACGACGACGGCAGCACGTTGAACATCGCTGATGGAGGTGGCGGCGGAGGAAGTCCCGGGGGACGTCGGAACCTTACGTCATTGAAGACGAAAAGAAGAGAGAGAAAAAAAGAGGATAATATAGAGACAGGCGCTCTTCCGGCTGACTTGCAACGAATTGGGATGGAGGGTCAGGTCAGCTTTTTCCGCTCTTTTTATTTTCAATTTGTCGGAGCTGATGAATTTCGCGTTATATAGGGGCAACGACACTCGCTAGGGAGAACTTGGGCTTTACAGTCTATTCGCGCGCGGTACGTTCAAGATAACAGTGCGAGATGTTTTATTTGATGACTTGAAATTTTTGTACGCTCACATAGCTAATTGCTTAAATAAATAGCGTTCTATACGAATTCTAAGAGCACGTGATATTATTATTTTGTTACAATAAACTGGAAAATATTTGCATCGAAATTTTATGAAAAAAAAAAAAAAAAAAAAAAAACTTCATTCTTTTCAGCAGAAAGAATTTTTTAACTTACTAAATTTGCAGTGTGTCCTTAGAAATAAACACAATAACTGTATTAATTATGACAAATTTAAACCCACCGCCTTAATTTATGAATGAAACTTCAAATTCTGTAACTACGACGGTTGTACATTAAAAATAACATGCTAAGTTTATACACTAAATTTAAAAATCTCATTTATCGTAGAAGATTATTCAAATAATGCAAGAATTTTAAATAAATAGAACTAAATATTTGTATCAAGCAATATTTATGTATTGAATTCGGAAAATGCTATATAAGGCAAAATATATATTACCTGGAAATATTTTTGACAGAACGTGTTTCGTTCGTCGTTTTATTGTATTTTCTACCTAAAGGATTCCCTTAGTGTTCTTTCACTTTAGGCGAGTATTGATTTTCATAAAAGTAAAGTTCTTACGTAAACAAGAAAGAATATAATGGAATTTTTCAATATTTGAGTTTTTAAAGTAAGTAGTTTTATGCTTTGTGAAAAATGTATATTAAGTTATAATACATTTTATGAGTAACATTTTGTTTTTATATTATTATTTGATACTGTAAAACTAGAAAAAATTACTAAAAGAATAATACAATAATAATAAGAATGCTTCTGATATCCAGATGACTTATCAAAATAAACAAATGACAATAATCAGTCGAATTCAATTATCTATTTCTCCTTCAATACCAGATTTGTAAGAACAGTTTTACTTCCTTAAAATGTATATTCTAAAAATAAATGATATTGTTCATGTTATTTTGCATTCAGATAATCACGAAGCACTGTTCTGCTTCGGAGGCAAGTATGAATTACGAAGTATGCAGATACTAGATATATATATACACCCTGCTGGAAATAGTCTATTTTTCTCCCATTTGTGAAACGATTTTTCCAAAATTTTCTACACGGAGAAAAATGTTCTATTAAAAATTACTATGTTTTATTGTAACTGGGGGACAGACTTGAATTCTTAAAAAAATTACTATGTTTTCTAGCAAAAATTGCTGTGTTTCTAGTAATTTTTACTACATTTATAGCAATTTTTGCTATAAAACATAGTAATTTTTTTAAGAATTCAAGTCTGTCCCCCGGTTACAATAAAACAGAGTAATTTTTAATAGAACATTTTTCTCCGTGTAGTCATTTTAGGATATGTTCAAAAAGTCGTTCACGAATTGGAGAAAAATGAACGATTTCCAGAAGGGCGTATTAATTAACGAAATAGACAAATAAAAGTTTTCATCCATTTGACTGATTCAAAAAAATGCTTCTGATTACCAAGAACTGTTTTGACGTGTCAGATTGAAAACATTCCAAACTCTGGAGTCTCTCGCGAACCGTGAATAGCTCAGCAATTTCAATCAACAAATTCCTGCTGCTTTCATGCGTGTGGCATAGACTTTCTCCCACCAAAGATAAAGAGATGTCAGAGCGCGTGCACGTGCACACACTAAACTATATACAAGCTCAATTTCTCCGCGAAATCGCCGTCTCTTTACTTTTATAAGACCTTTTTTCATACAATAAAAAAGAACCGCATGCTCGACATTACTTTCATCTACTGCAAAAAGTTCCATTAATTTCGAATAGCCGCGCGAAGTTTGATTAATAATCAGTGCATGGAAAGTTGCTGCCTGTTGATCAAACTTTTTCGCCGGACACTGTAACTCGCACGGCGGCGCGGCAAAGTTGCTCGACTCGCGGCGTGTGTATAAGAGGCTCACCTGTAATTAGGGGGCTTGAATAGCGGTCTTTTATGAGGGAAGTTACCGCCGACAGTAGCCGGCCCACCACCAATGTGTATGGAATTTCCCATAGGTGGTATCCTCGGTCCGGGAGCCCATGACTTTTTAAAAATCTGTGGAGGCGGCAGTGGGGGCGGCGGGGGCGGGAACTGCGGCCGGCGAAACTTGTATTGCGCCTCTGACAGACAAGCCACCGATGCGAGGGCCAGCAGCCAGCACAGCCAGCTCGATCTCTGCAAAAGAAAATCAGAGATAGAGTGAACCAAAAAAGAGAAAAAATATAGCAGTTAATACCGAACAATGTTCTTTTATTCATGCTTAAGCATTTTTACATTTTTTCGTTTTCAATCGATTTTACTAAAATATGTGTAACTTTTCTGTTCGATCAAACAGTATTCAGCTAAAGTTAAATTGAAAAAATGAAAGAGAACAATTTTTTTTCTTTTTTATATTCTACCGCAGGTTTTAGTCCTCTCTTAAAAGAATAATGACGGAAATGTGAAGTCGAAATAAAACCTTTGCGATTGGTTAAGTCCGTTTAAAAGGGGCCCGTGATTGGTAGACGGTGACCTTAGCTCTTCGCTTAAGGTCTTAGCTGATTAGTCCAAATAAAATCCACAAAGTTTGAAATTATGAAATATTTAAAGTAAAAATATAAGTCATAAATAGTATTAATGACTTCAAATTTGTTTTTGTATAACAAAAAAGTATTAAAATTTTATTTATAGTTAACAATGGAGGACTACGTACTGTTCTGATTATAATTAAATTTCTAACCTCCAAATGTTTGTATTGCAGAAATAAACCATAATAAATATAATCCAAGTTTCAATAAAAAATATTGGATAAATGTGCGGATGTTAAAAAGTAAAATAAATTTTAAATTCATAATATTTCAATATTAATTGTATAGGTATAAGCAAGATAAAGGAAGAGCGCGCGCAGCGCGCCTGAACTTGCTAGTTTTATAAAAATAACATAGCGTTTTATCGGGTAGTACTATTTTTATTGTAACTGTTATTACGTACGAAGCTTTACTTCAATATAAAATCTTTATTTCAGTCTGTAGTACGAATTTCTGACTCAATAATTTTCAGGCTAGAAAAAGTGTAGGGCATACAAAAAATTACATTGTACACTTTGCAGTGTATCTTTATGAGATATATAAGATTCTATTTTGCTTCTGATGCAACTCTAGTGGCTATTGTACAAGATAGAGCTGTATTGACAAGTTTTCTTATACAGATATACAAAATTTATAAAGTCTAACATCTTTAGAGCATCAGATTAAATCTTTCAATTGATTTAATTTGAACTGTTAAAGTTGCAAGGCCACAAAGATTGGCTCCTTAGATAAACAAAATGCATCTTTCATTTATATAATGTAAACGTATACTTTAAATTCTTAATTCATTTTCTTCAAAACTTTTCAGAGTGGGTGACAAACATTTTTGAAAAGATATTCGATTTATTAATCTGAAATTTTTCATGATTTCACACTTTATTACGTTTTGAATTACGCTGTGAACAAATTGGGACCTCCTGCGTAATCCAATAAAACATTGTTCTACAAAGTTTGAAGGCGAAATATCGAAGATACATTTTTTTTTATTCCTCGAACGAAATTTCGTTGATTTTTATTATAGTGGTACTATTTTTCAAACGGAAACAAAACGTGAATTTGATTTTTTTTATACTGTGGGTTGACGAGCCAAATAAAATTGAATGAATCAAATAATCAAATATTTGACATCAAAAGCTATATTCGGTAATTTTCTCACGGCAGTTTAAAAAAAGAATTTATAACTCCAAATGAATGTTAGGAATAAGAAAAAGAACTTTTTGATCAAAGTGAAATATGATATTATTGAATTTCTACAGGAGTATTTATGACTGTACCGGACTGTACATACCTCTAGAAATTTTAAGGAATGCTAAAATTAAATAATTTAACGGCGACCACACTTATAGCTGTATTATAAAGAATGTATCTAGTAAATTAATAAGAAATCAATAAGTTGGCGACATTTTGAGATTTATGCACTTCACTATCTTAGATTTTTTATATAGTATTTACTTAAAAATTGTTATTAAAAATATGTTATTATAAGATAATGTGCCTTTTTTAAAATTAATATATTATTAATATAACATCTAACTGTACTTTTTCGTTTATATGTAAATTAGACTTTTCTGTATTATTTGCTATGTATCAGAATGACGCATCATTCTAAATCTAATTTTAGTATTTTCGACAAAGGAACCGTGATCTTTGTTTTTGATGAGACGTGTATACATCAATACTGCATTACTTTTGTACATTACAGTGTTATTTCTGCATAAAACACTTATTTTATGTATTTTACCAACATTTTTTCTCTAATTTTTTCATTTATTTTATAAAAATGTATTTTAATATTAGATATAAATATTATTATTATAATTAAAATTTAAACGTTGGATAAAACTGACGGAAAATTATAAAATCTCTTATATATTTACATTTTTGCAAATTATTATTACAATTTCCCAGATCCCTTAGTAGAGCTAATATCATTAATCACCAATTTTGTTTTCTAGAAAAATCACCCTCTGAACTATATATCATTATTATATGACAAAGGGTTTGTAACGTTTTTATTAAAACAAGATTATTAATTAATTAAAATGTTTTTATTTTATCTTTATGATAAAATTTAACAACTTAATGAAAGTTATAAAATATCTCATTTTTTCATATAATACAATCCATTTATATACAGTGAATTGCTGGACAACAGCCCTTTAACTGTTCAACTAAATTCATGAAATAGGTCCAGGTTGACGCAATCGAAAATTTATTCGATTTTCATGAAAGTTCGTATCTGAGGGTTTGCTAAATTACCGCTAATGAATCTGCTATCAGTTTTCAAAAATTCAAAATGTTCGGATCCAATAGAGTTGTTTATCTAATAGGGCAGACATGTTGACCCATAATACTTGAGATATTTAAGATTAAATTTGTTATGTACATGTTTCTTTTGGAATTGTTGTTTCTCGAAAACGAATTCATAAATAATCTTGAAATTTATAGTAAATGATGTAGTGAATATTCATGTAAAATTTCATCAAGATTAGATAATTAGTTTTTGAGTTATTTGTAATTTAGTTTTAAGTGTTATCTACAAGCGAGAAATTTCATCGAATTATGGATGAATACATCTCCGTAATAGAATATGTTACTCAACTTCAAACTCTACTAACTTTGTTAGAAATAAACATTTTTAAGTTCTAAAAAATAGAAAATGATAGCAAAGATTCTCTATTTTTATTCTATATCTTCAAAATTGTATGTGCATTCTTTCTAGACTAAATGGTTACTGTTTGAAAAAGAGGTCATTGTAAACATTTTTTTGAAATAAAAGTAAAATAGTCCATAATTCATTTCCACAGACCACAAAAAGAAAATAGTGATATGCGAAATGCGCCAGACTGGAACACTGTATACTTTGGCCTCCGAAACATAATTCCAAGGTCAGAATTGATCCACCACGTTTGGATTTTGATACATGTAACATATAAAATTCTCTCTTTAAAAAATGATGGCCACAAGTAGTGGCTCATTTAAAGACCTCGCTGTGATTGGTTATTTGAAAAAAATGTAGTGTAATTGGAATTTTGAAACTCAAATATTTATAGAACTACTAAATAATTAAAATAGAATAAAAACATTTTATTGTTTGCTTAAAAAATGTATCTAATTATCTTATCATTTAAACTAATTAAAACTAAATCATAGTGAAAAATAGGGGTCATCACCTGAAAAAGAAAATAGAACGCGCGGAGCGCGTTTGAATTTTGCTAGTGCTTTAAAAAACTAAGTGACAAAAATGTTGTTATTCATTGTTCCTACAGAAAAATGTAGCACTGCTTGGGTCCTTTAAGATCAACTTTGCATCATACTTCTACAATTGTTTTTCTCCAAGATCTAATCGTGTAAATTTTAAAAGAGAAATAATAAAGAATTTGATTTTAAGAGCTATATGCGAGTACGTTAGATATCTCAAAATCCAGATGTGGTGAACTAATTCTGAGCTTGCAATTATGTTTAGAGGATCAACATAGTGCGACTAATTTTTCACAATTCTAAATGGTGATAAAAAAATATCGAATATATCTGCCTTTTGTTTGTGAACAAAATTATTATTTTAGTAATTTTGATTAGGAAACTATAGTTTTTAATATGGAACCAGTAGATCATGTAAATCTGCAGAGGTTTTATAAACTACAACTTGAAATAGCCATTAGCTAATATAAGTATAATTCCTTGCATTACTTTCTGCAGCATTTAGAGAACATACTCAAAACATTATACTCATGGAAAAGTCAATTAAACAATTTATAAAACTTTGCTTGCAGCATGTTTGCAATAACTTTCTTCAGATGTCATTCTCTTAAAGCATTATAAAATAAAAATATCATTCTATGACTTGCTTTCGTGTCTTCATTGAACTTAATGCCCGTGAAAGTCGCTGATTATCCTCAAGATGAGTAGACACTTGTAGTAAATCTAAGTGCAATGATGCCTGACAAGAACCTTCACAATATAGAAAATGGAAACATGTAGGTGATCTAGCCATCTTTAGCAGATTGGGAGAAAGTAAAATTTATGGCGATAAATCTCCCATAGTAAAAACGAGAAAGTTTTTGCAATGTGTGTATTAAGTTTGTATGATACATATACAAATGCTAAGGATAATTATGAACGATATTTTTCATTTCAATAAGATGCCTTTGAAGATGAAAAGTTTTACGTGACTGGAGAAGACTTTGTATGCCATGCATTTCTAACTTTTAATTTTTGATGAGCTTCCTCTTGTCCACTTGGCTTTAAAATTCATTTCGAACGTCACGGAAGTAAATGAAAAAAAGAACTAGAGATTTTCTTGAAAAATAAATATATGTTAGTGTGTTAGTGAATTGATTTCTTTCATAATTTTTGACTAATCAAAAAGAAAGTTTTTAATGATGTTCAGAGAAACAGTAAATCTATCTTTAATTTTAGTGCTCCTTCAATTCTAAAAAAGATAAATGGAACGTTATTTATCCAACGTTAACACAAGAATGAAAACTTTCTGCGACTGTTTATCTGCACCTTAATCGACTTTTGAACGTCGGTCTGAAAAAAAATGGTTTTCCTTTCAGACGTAAAGCGTGAATTTCGTGAATTTTCTTTCTATTAAACCTCTTCAAAGTAACTTCTCGAGATCATTCATCGTTTCATTTAAAGGCAATTTCTCTTTGACCCACGAAAATCCACCGTAGCATGTGATTCGATTTATTCGAGTAGCCGGTGAAAAACGTTTACCCGGTAATCGTGTAAAGATTTATTATGACCGCGTCGGACTGGCGAAAGGCTAAATTGCCGTACGATTTATGCAAATGAAATACGCTCAATTGAGATTAATCAAGAGTTTAATTGAAAGTTGTTCCCTCTTTTAGACCTAGACAGGAGCTAGAAGAAATTAAATTAATCGTATGCTTCTGGATATTTATGTTCACAGTTATCTAGTCGATAAAAATACATTATAATTAAAATATTTTGAAAATTTACTGAATACACGCAGATTTTCCTCAAATTACTTGTCTTGACCTGTTTAAAGTAAGCGACTGGATGATTTCGAAAGCTATTCGCCGTACTTGTCAACATGAATATTTTTTCGCGCTCAATCTTCACACGTGACACATCTAATCATATTTACATATCCTCATTCGTATATTATACATTCCAGCAGCAACTTTGGGGTCTCGTGGGCGTAGCTGATGGAGAAAAATAACATGTCATCGAATTCGCTTTACGCGACTCCCACATAGTTTATATTCTGCCGCATTTTAAAAGGCCATTCGCGGTTATCTCAAACGCACGCATATAAACACCAACCCACTCTTGTGAGTTTAATTAGGCGTCCTTGAAAGAAAGGAAAAAAGATTCAACGTGCCTCCACTTTGGGCCGCGTAGTAAAAAGGCAGCTGTAATCCACGCCGTAAACTTTCATCGAGTCCGCAAAAAGCGGAGCCCGGTAATACAGCTTTCCCGAGTGCGCGCTCTTATATATACACACACACACACATGTACGCGCAAACGCGAACAAAAAAAAGATAGGCAGGCGTAAAAAATGCTTCCCACCGTAGAGATGAAGAGCCAAGGCGTGCGGCTCTCGTTATAGCCCGTGTACCAGCGCTATAACGCGCCGCGCACGTGTGTGTATGTGCTCGCGTCTATCGTGTGAGACACCAAAAACGGAAGTCGAGTAAACGGTACTGCATATCTAAGTACACGTTGATAAACAAGTCGCGTACAGCCTTGCGCGAGTGCGCGCGCAGAAGTGGGACACTGTGCCACATTGACTGCACTGGCGATCGGGAAAAGCGCCCGGATAAGCCTTCGATCAGCCGGCGGCAGCATCTCTGCACGAGCGTCTGTATATCCTCGCCAGCTCGGGGGGAACGACTCGGATGAAAAAAGTGCGCCAGTGAGTTATCGATCGCAGACCGATTAGAAACTCTCCACACACACACACACAAGTGCGAGTGCGTCAATGCGTATTACGATCGCCGGAGGAGAGAGGGGGAGAGAAAGAAGATTCTTGACTTTGAACTGTACGCGTGCCGGCTGCTGTGTTGGCTGCGCTTTTTTCCCCTCATTCGTCTTTTCATCAAGATGATGAGGATGATTCGGACGGCTGTGATGATGATGCAGTCTCCGGGAGTTTCGACGTGGGAAATTATGATGAAGAGATGCCTCGAGAGAGAGAGCGAGACTTATCGCTGTTATTTATATATATGTAAGGACGGAGAAATGGAAATATGTTAGGCGATCGAGGCGAAAGCGCGTCGCTTCTTTTCTGAGAGGAATAGAATGCGGATTTCGATAGTCGGGACGTTTCGGGGTGTGATTTTTCTTTAATATATTGTATGAGCGCCGGAATCGATTATAATATTAATATTATATTGATATTGCGTGGTGGTTTAATTATATATATATATATATATATAAAATTATTTGACGGATTCACGTGATTTATTATTGATATTTAATGGCGTAATAAAGTAGATAACGAGCGTATTTAAGTATCATTGGCTATGCTATTGGTTTATGTGCTGCACTAATTTGAATACAAATGTTTAAGCATAGGAGTTACGATGTAACGCTCTGTATATTGTGCATCAATATATTATAGTGTTCGATGAAAAATTATACGTTTATCGAGTGTGGATTGGAAATAGTAAATTTGTCTATAGTCAAATATAAATATAAATATAAAAAAAATAGCCAGCGCTCAATCAATACACGAATAGTGAATGAAACAGTAGATGAATTCAGTGGAAAAATGTCATATTCACGATAAGTTCAATTTATACCGTATGAATTTGAATATGGGAGATAGAATGCAATACGATGGTGTTCTATTCCTTCTCCAAGCTATACGTGAATACATTTTATTTTGTTATTTTAAAAAAAATTGCATTCGAGATTTATATAAAAATAAATTCGATATTTCACAAAACGATCAGTGTCGGTTAAAGATAGCTTTGAAGCTTAACATTGATTTATCTAGAACTATCAAAGCATTACGAAAACGTCCCACCACATTCCGAATGATGCTTCAGTGACTGTTGCGGGGGTTCGCTTTGACTTCTTCACGCACGTTATAAAAAATACATCATTTCTGCGCTCGTCATCGCGTCGTCCCCCCTTCGAAGGTCATGCAACCGGATTAATCTCCACCCCTGCTCTCTCTCCCTTCGGCATTAGATTATAACGGAGCAGGAATTATTGATTGTGACATTGAACGATTGCTGCGGATAGTAGGGGGAGCCCCGACTGCAGGAGTGTTTTATTTGATCGGGAGGCTTTCACGTTCAATTACCGGAGAGACCAACGCGATGAAATCGACGACGGGCAGCGATTAACTAATTCGACCGCCGCTAGACGCACGTCGAACCGCAATAGTATCACTATATATAACACCCGCACGATAATGAGTTATTACACTCTCGGTGGAATTAGCGAAGAAGGTTTTTAGAAGCTCCTCCCAAATGTTTTGCCACCTTTTTTTATAGACCAAGGTCTACGCTACGATTGATTACACGCGATCGTAACAAACATGCGCGACAAAAAGTTCGCCGGGTGATTCACCATAGTGACATTAACGTCATCTCCCGGCCGAAATAACTAATCACATTATACCCCCTCCGAAATTCACATTGTTCGTTTTCTTTTATATACACTCTCGAGTCGAAGCCATAACAATTACATCGGCATGATTAATCATAAATTTTCCATAATGAACGTCACTCGTGTCGATTCGCAGCCGCAATTCCCTTGCACACGCACGATGCTCCGAAACTATCATGGGGCGCGTCTTTCTCAGCTATATAGTATATAATCCACACATTCACCCTCGTACCGACACACACCCACACACGCACGTCGCATTTTAAGAGCACGGCGCGTGCAGGACGCACGGAATTGCGGAAGAGAACGCGTAGAGGATACAAATGGCCTGTCGGCTACTCACCTTCATCTCGGTGCCCGGACGGAGCTGTGGGCGCGCGTCCAGCGGACAATGCTTTATAGGAACAATTCGCGCGCTCGCGGCGGCGTCTGTATGCGTGTGTACGTACGACACTAACTACTCGGATTTCCCGCGAGGATTAGCGTCGACGAGGAGGCGCTTGGCTATTCTGCACGCAATTAGGTCATTGTCCTTCATTTATACTTTCCACGTCGGCGGCGTGCTCTCTTCTCTCTTCCTCTCCTTTTTCCCCCCTCTCGTCACTCTCTTGCCCGAATGCTCTCTCTCTCTCTCTCTCTCTCAAGCGCGTGTGTATATATAGGTACACCCGTCCCGGGTATATACGCACGCCGCGCTATATAGCCTCATGGCGCCTCGCTCGCTCGCGCGGACCGAATCGTATAGCGACGGCGCGCCGCGGCTGCATCTCCGTACGCGCCGCGCGCGAGGTCCGGTTGACCGACTTGGAGAGCTCCGCGCGTGAAACTCGTCGCGCTCTTTCCCTGAGCGCGCGCGAGAGCTCCTGTGATGTCCGTCAACGCTGTGTGTATACATATATCTGTATTGTAGCACCTATTCTCACCGGCTGCTGCTGCTGCTCTATTATCGTCTCGTAATCGTCGCGTCGTTTCTTGATTGTTACCGACGCGCTAGCCGCCGGTGCCGATTCTCTCTCGAGACACTATGATGCGCGTCTTTCTCTCGGCGAGTCGAGCGAGATTCATTTTTCAAATTGCCCGCGCGAGCGCGCGCTCGCTTTACCTTGCAAGTGTAGATTATAAACGTAATGCGCGTACGTTGTGTATGTCTCTGTCTGAATTGCAGTTGTGGACGTGTGTATAATGGCACTGGTCCGACTGGAGGTGAGCCAATCGCGAGAAAATCGCGAAACTCGTATTATCATTTTTACGCGGGCTTATCGCGCGAGATATACTCTCGAGATTTCCAAAAGTGAAAACTCGCATGGCTAAATTTGATTTTCACTTGTGGCCGTATCAGATTAGCCGCAGTGCTAAATTTAATAATCGAAAGTGGTTTTCAGAGGTTGCGATAAATGAAGAAACTAGTGTGTGTGTATGTGTGTATGCATTGAGTTGAAAATGGAAGATAAGGCGACGAAAAAATATTGTGGGTTTTACAGCGAAAATAAAAATCGGGTAAGGCAATTCTGTATTTGCTATATATGAAAAAGGAAGTACAAAAGTATTACTTTCCACCAACGACATTTGTGAGTTTCAACAATTTTTGTTTTAAAATCCTTTGGTAGTTAAGAACATTACTGAGAGGAACTTACTTTTTGACGGCTAAATTAAATGTTTTTTCTTTTTCTGGTGAAAACACAGATGGTATGTTGTAATAGCAATTTAAGACTTTAATATATAAATTAAATTAAATTTCGTTCATCATTATATGAATTTTAATTTAATATTTTAATATAATATTAATACCCCCTCTCAAAACTCAGAATTATACGAAAATACATATATTTAATATTGAAATTATAAACTTAATAATTTAATTTAATCTCCGTAAATAAATGTTGCTGTTATCTATATAAATTGAAAATTAACGTTTTAAGCTTTTCAAGTAACATTTAATACTGTTTTTATTATTTAGAAAAAATATGTTTGAAACAATAAATATTTGTATTGCTTCTAGAAATGGAATTTGTACATAGTAATTTTTCATGTACATACGCTATTTTAAAAAATTAACCCTTATTTGCTTTTGTATTGAATTCGGGATAGCCATTATTGTTTTAATCAGAAAACATTTTGTCTCTTTCTTTTCAGTTTTTACATTTTCTTTTTTTGATAGACGTTTCCTTTTTGCATTATATCATAGATATTAAAAAAAGCTTAGTAACGAATATTTTCATTTTTAAAAAGTTAAAATCTTTGTCGTTTGTCATTTATTATTGAAAGAAAGAAACGTTTTGATATTTTTTAGTTCCGTTTTTTTTGGAAATAGTAAATATACCTTTTCATTCTTTTTGCGGTAATCACTATAAAGTGCTTTATTCTGTTAAATTTTCAAGAGTTTTTTTCAAGTAAAAAAAATATTTTCTAAAAAGCGATGTTAAATTATAATTATAAAGTAAGTATATTACGAATGTAGTTTCGAAAATATAAATAACCATTAAAGGGTAGAAAATTCAAAGGCTCCTGGCTGTTTTCCATCGTCTGGCTTAATGATAAAGGTGGGTTCTGTGAATATTACTTTTTGCATACATGATACCAGGCGGTAAATTTATTTTGTAGACTTCTAAATTTACTGGCTGAGAAATTCAACGTACTTTATGGGAAAATATGTTTGCAATATAATCCATTATCAAATAGTATCTCGTATACGAAATTTCACATAAATGGGCCCCTCTATACTATAGTAAATATGTGTGATTCTTAACACTACAACTATATGATAAATATAAAAAGTCGAACGATGTATTTGGTGTACGAAAGAATCTATACTTAAAGTGTCACATTAAATTTTAAGTTAAAGTAACATAAACGTTGAGCGTTATTTGTTTAGTAAAATTCCAAGATGATTTTTTTCTATATTGTGAGTATTACAACTATACCTTGTGGACTTCATAATGTTATTTCTATTATTTATTTGTGATATGTTTTGAAAAGTTCTTTTAATGATCAGCTTTCTAAGCACGTGCAACTCAAATGTATTGTATTAGGTATGGTTGAAAATATATAGGTCAAAATTTGAACGTTTTTCATCAGAGGAGATAGCTAGCAACCGTATTTCCGGTATTCATAATTTTTTTCTGAAGATGTCCAAAGAGAAAATGTATAATTAGTTTTTAGATAAAAACTAACTTTCTTTACGTTCACTTTTTCAAACTTTTGTAAGATTGAATTTTAAATAGTTTTAAAAATCCCTTTTAAGATAAAATTTACGAGCTTTCTTGCGAATTCCCAAAATACTACATATGCGAGAGAGAAAACAGTTGTTGAACACGAACACATAGATATCCGCGGGTACAGCGCTTTGAGATAATTTGTTTTTCCAGAATTTTATGGAATATCAAGCATCAGTACGTTTAATTTATTATCTATTTCTAAAATATTTATAATGATAAATCTTGCATTAAAACCTAAAAGCGTTGTTAGATGCTTATGCGTGTCCTAAGTGCGTTAGACATTGTCAAAGATAAAATTAATTTTTATTGTTTCTTTGTTTTCAAATATAAATGAAGTTAAGAATTCGAGAAATTAGAGCTAAGTGCGCGCACAGCTATCGTCAAGTAATTTTCAAATATTGAGAGAATTCGAAGTACACACCCACACCCACCCATCACACGCACGCGCGCGCGTACATACACACACACACACACACACACGTATATTGCTTTGCTAATCTAATGTTCTAGTATATATAACTCCACGTATTTACAAAATCCTACATCGAAATCATATTGCATATTTTATATTTGTTTTTAACTTAAATTCCTGGTGAGTATAAATAGAATAGCTATTCTAGACGTACTAAATTCTAGGTGTCTTACTATCCTACCTTTATAGAACAATTCAGTTGCAGCTGATTTGATTATAAGGACTGACATTCAATCTGGAATAATGCTCGTGACGCGTCGAAAGCTGCAAAATATTTACGCTTTGATGGAAGTGAACTTGATTATTTTATAAATGCATCTCTACGTCGAGCGTTTCTTATTATAATTTAAAACTTTAAATTAAAAATATCACTTGCTCTATGCTAGAAAATTTTTGAACAAGTTATATAACTTTTTACGTGTTTATATTGAACCACATCACACTTAAACTGGTCAATAAACTCTCAGAATTAGTATCTCATTTTCTGTTTAGATTGTGACAACCCTGTGTATGAATTGAACATTTCAAATATTTTTACATGTTGTTTGTCATAACTGTCATAATAAATGTATCAAGTTGAAATATTTAAGACAAATATAAGTAAATTCCAGAATCTAATTAAGTATTAGATTAATAACGTGTATTGTTTTAATAACGCTTTTGGTTCCTTTAGACGCACATTAGATAAAAAGCAAAGTTGAATCTCGTGAATTTCTTTATGCAGTGACCGACTAAGATCGATTGCTAGATATTCGAAAAGGGAATAGGAGATCTGAATAATAACTATGTTGATCAGTGATATACTAATGCATTACAGTTACCAATTTGATGCTAATTATGATGTAGGGTATTATGGATAAATATCATATACTTGCTATTCACTCATCAAATTATAATTACAATCACTAACATTTTCTAAAAATATTGGTAAAATTACTTTTTGTGGGTATTAGTAGCATCTTAATTTTCAGAACAACAAAACTTTTATGTTGTGTTTTTTTTTTTTAATGAACAATTATGATTATACTTAATATAAATCATGTAAAGTAATTTTTTATAGTTATTTTTAACTGGTTATAATCAATTTTCATTTTATGTGATTTCTTTTTTTTTTTTGTTAAAATACTGCGGCAATAACTTCAAAATGAATAAAAACACACGATCTATTAATAACAGAATACAAATATAACGGAAGCATGTATATTTCTTTTCTGTAAATATAACAAAATATACGAGTCAAAGACGCAAGTTTATGAATTTTTGTGTGACGTAGGTTCACTCACTTTCTGTAATTCGAATGACCTCGCAAGCCTAAATTAATCCATGCTCGTGTATTTTATTAAAAAAAATGTAGATATGTTATTTCTTTTTATTTTCTACATTAATATAACGAGCATAATGATCTTACAATTTTTCAATCGAAAATACATACCTGTTAAATCTAAAAATTGTGATTTTTAAAAACCTAATTTTATTTATTGTTCAGATAATGAACAACTCTTTTTTTAATTTTGATACACATTTTCAAACTACACACTACTATTCAAAGAGATAGTAAAAAGCCCCGCTCAATTTATTGATTTCCTCAAGATAATTTTATTCTTTATGTTATGTTATTGATTCGATTAATAAATAATGCATTTTTATAAAAACTTAAAAAATAAACCAAACAATTTTGCTTTCTTAACAAGGAACTTTGGAATACTAACAACAAAAATTCAGACTGACAATATTTAAAAACATTTTTTTTAACTTTTGTATCGTATATTTTGCGGAATCAAATCTTTTATACTCGATATCTTCTATGACAGTGTTGAGTAATACAGGGAAATCAGTCAAAATACCGTGGGTATAACAATGTGGTATTATAAGAATCGTAAATTATAAAAGAATTTTACTTACTTCTTATTATAAATTGTTGAAATAGTTTTTGAAGCCTTAGTCTTATACAAGAATTAATGCGTTATATATTATATTACGTAGCAATTTATAAAATAGATTATTAGAAGAGATATTTTCTTAATATAATAACACGAGAATGACACGTTACGCACTGAGTTGTACTTCACGGACAAACGTTGTGCACGACCGTGCACGCATACATATATTTATAAATTGAATATAATTAAAGATTTCTTTGTAATGTATATATAACAATACGATTTTTCTTCTATTTAGCAGTAACATACAAATTGATTTTTTACTATGAAAAAGTTTATTACAGTTTATTTCATGGACTAAAAATAACATTACATACAAATACAATACAAATTGTATTTCTCAAAATGTTTTACATTGGATATTATATAATAACTGCATAATAGCTATGAAAATGAAAGGTTAGAAAGATTGTTGCCGTTTTCTGGCCTCATGCACTAATTATTTTTCTGGTTTTCAGAAATAACGGATTCCTGAAGCTGCTCACAATTAACTGTGTTTCATATTCTAGTATTCACGTGTAAATTTTCACATTCTTTGAAAATGTATTGAATATTTTAGAAATTTTTTTCTTTACATTATTAGTAAAACATTTGAAAATTATGTACAAACCGAACGGCATTAGAATTACAATAACAACTAACAGTATCTTACAATGATGCGCGTGCGGTAATATTTTGACTGATTATCTACAATAATGTTTATATAACAATGTTATGATGCACAAGTTTTATTATCAAATAAACAAATCTCGCGTTAACTACAATTATTTGTTATAATATTAATCTTCATTAAATATATATTTTATACAAAACAGTGTAAATATGTAAAAAAAATATAAAAATAAAAACAATTTGATTCACATGCTGCAGATAACCTTTTTAATTTCTGTAAACTTTTTTGAGTAAGCAATAGGAAATTTTCTCATTTATAATTATAAATGGCTCATCTCATTATGATTGATTCGATTCTCGATACACAGTATATCATTTTTTTCTTAAAATCCGTATTTATTACTCTCATTGACAGAAAAGTTTTAAAATCAACATCTGCTAGTGCTGCCTATAATAACAGCATATACTCGCATTTTTTAATTTCCAATCCTCACTGCGTGCCTTTAATAAAAACTACCATATTACACTTAAAAATACATAATAAATTAAAGACTTGAGGTTCCATAGGGCAACTTGTCATTGAAAAGAAATGGCCATGCGGAACTGGAATTTGGCAAATATTGCCAGGAGCTGCCGAAGATCGTCGGCCAAATTCTCTGAGAGTCTTCCATTTCGTTGATTTCTTTGCCACTTATCGGGACTTTTCAGCCCATTGGCCAAGATCTTCGGTAGTATCCATACCGTGGGTAGTAGGCGTAAGCATATACCACTAGAAAAAAATGAGTTTATTCTTTTAGTATTTCTTCGTAAATGAATATACTTTAATTACTTTAATATTACCTACAATATTTTAAATATATAATATTTAATAATTTATATATTTATAAAAAATGAATTGCCGAATTGCTAATTGAGGACAATTTAGAGGGAAATTAGAATTGACTAAAAATATAAACATTTATAAAAAAATTAAAAAGAAAATTGTTTATTGCATTATGAAGAGAAATTCGTTGTTGTAGTTTTAAAATTTAGTTTTAGTTGTGATAAAAATACTAGTTTTTTTAACCTAAATAGCAATATTGTTGAATGGTTTCACCGTGAATTGCAATATTGTTTCTATTTGAATTTATTCAATTAATATAATAAGATTCGATTAATTATTTGGAATCGACAAATGTTGAATTAAAACAATGTCTGAAATTTAACTCTCAATACGAGGTTGTCAATACTAGTATTTTTGCGTCATTAATTTAATTTGAAGGGTAAACGACATACCGAATTTTGAATACTTTGTATTTATTCATTACGTGGATGTCCACCTACAATGGATGGATGTTCATCTAGTAAGGTTTAAAATGTTTGTTTTTCGTGTAAGTTTGTGATAAAGCAATTGAAAATTAAAACATGTGTTACTAATTTTTGAATGTTACTTATATTTGATGATCAAATTTTATTCTTATTTCTATAGCTTCAGTCCAAAATAGCGTGAAAGAGAAAGACAAACATTTTAAGTGTTACCGAATCAAACTCCACCCCCTGACTGAAGTTATAGGTTACAGATAAAAGAAGTGCTCGAAGAACCATATTTTTGGATCCAATGGCGCTGGAAGTTCCAGTAAAAGAAAAAGTGTATATATATATATGGTTTATTTAGCACCAGTAACATTTAACAACCACAGATTTTTTGGTTTTTGAAATATTTTTAGTTCTAATAAAAAATGATGCGTTGTTGTTTTCTTAAGAAATTTCGAAAGTAGTATCTTCAACTTGGTCAGTACTGAACTAAATACAATTTGTTGAAGTTATTTTAGTGACAAACATTTCTGGATAAAACAGAACAAATTTTAAACTAGGGTTATCTGCAATGCATGTGGGTAAACATGTTCTTTTAAAACAACATTAATCTAATCTAATATTGCTAACGTTATTTTCTATTTCAATAAATAGAATGAAATTGATAGAATTATATTAGATGACTTGAAATGTACTCAATTAAAGAGCTTACCTAAGTTAAACAAAGTTTTACAATATTAAATATTTTTACAGTATAAATTATAGTATACATGTTTTGAAGATCAATAATAGTGTCCGACCTTTGTTGATATAATAATATAATCTTTGTCAAATATAATTTGTATACTACTATATAGTATTAATATTATAAAAAGAATAATTAATCTGATATAACTGAAGGCAAGTAAAAGGTAAAAATTTTGAAACATCTTCAACGATAACTTGATATTAAAAATCTGCAACTTCTAGGGTTAAATTTTGATGTAGCAGACGGTTGCGTAAATTAAACAGTACTACTCCTGCATGTCAATAATTTATCAAATCAATTTTCTAGTGTACCTATCCAAGACATTCATTTCAACTTTAACCCAGAGATAATGATCTCGTATTCCAGCAATATAGTGTGTATCAGTCTCAACTGTCCCGTAAAGCCGTTACCTTCCACGTCGTTCGTTTATCTTCAGTCTTACGCACGAAGAGCGCAGAGCATCTATAACCTATGGACTTTTTTCCCATCTCTACGCAGCTCGTATCCGATAGATTGTTGAACTTCGAAGCCCGGCCCGTATCTCGGGTACTTGCCGATGCCGCCGATAGCATTGACGTGACTCGGTGGAAATCCGGGACTCTTGTAATATCCAGACGGGCCGAGGATCGGGATCTTGAGGGGACCCTGCATGGCAACCACGTGGAGACCCGGCGGGTGGCGCTTGTACTTGCCGTACCCGCCGGCCTCGAATCCCGTGATATCATGATCCGAGATCTCGATTTGAATGTCGGGCTCGCGCTGAACGTGATAATGAGGCTTTGGCGGCAGGTAATTGTGCTGCTGGAAGTCGAGGCCTGGCGCGGCGTACTTAGCCGGCGGATTGTATGCGTTATTCGCGTAGGAGGGCACCCCCGGCCCCGGATACTCGTATTTCTGTCCGTAGTCCGGATTGCCGCTGTAATCTGCACCGGGGCTTTCGTGATGCGGCGGCTGCTGATAATGGTGCGCCTTATGATCATCCGGCGGGCCGTTGCCAAGGGGCGGGTAAAGCTCGTAATTGTCTTGGTTGTAATCCTGCAGCTGGAGCGCGTTGCCGGGAACAGACGCCGGATCTTCGTGCCCCTCGTGAGGTTTGCTGCCTTCGTAGAGATTGAGGGTGCCAGTCAGATGGCCCACTACGTCCTTGACATCTTGCGACGGCCTGGGTGGATGTAAGTCCTCGATTTCTTCAGCGTGCTGATGATGCTCGGTGTGGTGGTGCTCCGCGTGCTCCGCGTGCTCCTGTTCCACCTGGTGGTCCGCTTGATAGTGCTGTGTCTCGTAGTGGTCGGTGTGCACGTCGAGCGAGGGCGCCGGCTTGGCGATCAGCAGACCAGCCGATATGTCCTCGTCTGTAAACGTAACGTCTGTCAGTTGGTCCATACCATGATGGCTAAAGTTAGTCGCGTTAGTTATTTACTGTCACGTGCGGGTATGTCAGCGTGTTATGGTTGTATGAAGGTGTCATGCTTTCAGAGGTAACTTCAGATTCATTCGATTATTTGGATTTTCTTTGGGTTATTCATCATCATTATATTTTTAAATGCTTGCAGATGTTAATTTGTTACGTTTAAATTGTACGGTTATTTTGTTATTGGCAACCAAGATAGTAGGAGTGATAATTTATATTAGAGATAGACATCGCTAGCCGCAGAGCTTTAAAGCCAGACATTAACTTTCATCGTAGCTTTCTCCCAAAGTTGTAAATAAGCTGTTTTTTTTTTTAATTTTGTTACAAAGTAGTTATTCATAGTCCTGTCAGTGATGTGCAAACTTTTAAATAACTTTGTCTATGTTCAATGGGGTTATTCAAAAGATGCACTTTCTAAGAGTGACCATTCGTTTTCAAAGCCAAAAAATACATTGTACGTAAAAATTAGCAAAGACAAGCTACTTTGTATGTTCAGTAGCACATTTTAAAAATACTCCAAACGCGAAACAGGATTATGATACAACTCTTTTAGTTTAGTAATTTTTTTATAATATCACCACACAATATTTAACACGCGCGCTTTCTTTTGAATGGTACAATGACCTGAAACTCGACCGAAAACTATTACCACACGCCCGACACATCCCGAGCCCGATTTAGCAGCTCGCTATAGGGTCACGACGACGGGCCATAGGTTAATTTCGAAAGTTCTTTTCGTAATACCCCGGAACACGCGGGTTATCGTGAAATATCCCGTTGTCCTTGTCGCAGGCCCGAGCGTTCGTATTAGGCTATAGCGCTCGCAGCATTTCATGCACTTTATAGATATTGGATGGGCGGTAGGGGCGAGAGCTAATATATGATATATATATATATAGGAGGGTCTCGCGCACGCGCCTCCTCATGCAGCGAGAGCGAGAGTGAGAGTACGTAGGAGAAAGAGGAAGAGAAAGTTTCCCCCGGACGAAGAATCCCGACGCGTGCATTACGTGAATCATCAATTTCAGAAAGATATCCTTCTCGCGCGCGGGATTACCCGCGGAATAAAGCTGAGAACTTACCATCCGATGCGGCGCCGAACGAGTGGTAAGCGTCTGCACTAGGCGGTGGACCATCGTAGTGTACGTCGTGGGCTGTTGGGAGAAAAATATATAGCTTAATGTTAGTTATACGATCTTAGCGTGATTTGAAGATACTGCGGATAGTGGAAAAGTGATTTTTGCTCCGCAAAATAAGAATGCTTCAAGTAATTGTTTGAAGTTTATACTTTATGTGTAAAAAATTATATAGGTGATATATGAACGTTCTAAAAAGAAAATTTATCACTTCGAACCCGCTTTAAACTCAAACTACTTTGGGTTTAATTCAAATAAATAGTTGATCTGACAAAAAATTAAAGTGATAAGATTTGAAAACGAGTTTGGATATTTATATATTTATTTTATGTTAAGGAACGAGTATTGGATATAGCAAATGAAAATTATGTAGAATAAATTATTATTGTTATTTTCTATTTTGAACTGCATAATCGTTGCAAGTAGCATTTTATCCTCTATGAGGTCACAGCAAGCATGCGTAGTCAGCGTGGTGTAACATTTCACATTACTCGCTGCCAGATAGAGTAACAAAAATGTGTACTTTTCTACTTTTGCGTGGCGAAATCAAATCGTGTTTATTTCGTTAAGATACATTACGACAAGCAAAACATGTAATCTACATAAGTAATTTATTCTGCTATTTTATTTAAAAATTCCAATCAATCAAGTGTTATATTCAGTTAATCAGTTTCGAATGTTTTTTTATAAATCCAGTTCTAATGTTAATGATATGTGCTAATGCACAACAAGTACAAAAAATCGTTGATTTTAATAAATGAGTAAAGTATGCAATATTAATACTATCCGTTATTTGGTAATAAATAATCTGAGTTCTTTAAAAATAGCTGTATAATCTTGGATGGTAAATCGTCGATTAATTGAAAATGTCAGTAAGATAGATATTTATTTACTTTGTACTTTGATGTAAAAATACATCGGTATTGAATTGATACGCGTATATTTTTTTTTAGAAAAAACTGATATGAAAAGGTGTGTTTTCTATCACTCTAACGCTATTTTCTGCCATGGATATTGCACCATTCTTTATTTTATAACTATTATTTTTTAAATTTTTTGAGATAAACTAAGCTTTTCTTTAATAACAGCTGCAGCTGTTAAAAATTCATCAACTGTACTTCACACAAATGTATATGAAGTAGTCTTACAAATACGTATATTAAATGTCAATACATGTATTAATAAATTTTCAAACTCTGTTTTGAATTTAATACATGCACATTAAAACTTTTTTAATACACGCATTTTAAAATTAAAATATACGTGTATTAAATATACCTCCACGTCCTCTACATTTTCTTATATGCATATTTTACTAGTAGTTTTTGTACAAATGAACTGTGAATTTAATATTATATTAATGAATAAAAATACAAAATGTATATTAAAGTTTCCTTAAATTTAAGTCTAATCCAAATTTCTTTACTTAAATTTTATGAACCCTTCGCACTTCAATTAACTATCCAAAACCATTTCTCAACGACATACGGAAACTGCAAATATTACTTTTAAAACGCAGATTTTCCATCTTTCATAATTTTTTGATTATACCAAATGCGCCATTTCATATTCTTCTGCTTGCCTCCGAGTTTAATAAGAAGTAAAACAATATGTCTCTTTAGGCGCCGGTGCGCCCTGCGCTGATTTAATACTCCATTTTCCCCTTGACGTAATATAAAAGTTTCGGAGAGTGCTTTGGCGCAACAGAATCGGAATAAATAAGGCCTCCGGATAAACAGAAAACAAAGAAGAAGAAGAAGAAGAAGAAGGAACCCAGGGAAGTGGAAGGCGAAAAAAAACGGATGGTAAAATGAAAAAAAAGAGAACGGGGTAAGACTCACTGATAACGGGTGCTTCGTAGGCGTAACCAACGTGCCCATAGGGCTTGGGTGGGGGCGGCTGTACGAGCGCGCTCGCGGCCAGGTTCTTGCCCAGTCCGCTGATAGCCTCGCCGGCGCTGCTGATTATGCGGCCCTTGGTCGACACCAGGAAACCGCCACCCTTGATCAGCTGGCCCTTCAGCGCGAGCACGCCGCCGCCGATCGCCTTCACCGCCTGGATCAGCGTGTTCAGGATCGCTCTCTTGAAGTCCCAGATGTTGAAGCTCTCCTTGCCGTACTGCAAAGAGCACCACACGCTTAGTGGGATGAAGAAAACAAGGATATCAGCCGGGAAACGCTGTTGCCGGGTGCATAGGCTGTCGGCTATATTCCCCCCTCCTCCCCCCTCTGTTTCTTTCTCTCTCGCGCGCCTCTTTCTCTCGGTTCAGCGAGGGATTAGAGCCATTGAAAGGAAAGTATAATTGAATTGCCGTGTTCTTTTGATTTAAGTTCGGGCTATTAACTTCCTTCCAATCAACGGGCGTATAGTAGCTTTTTTTAATTGTCTAGAAGAGAAGGGGAGAAGGATTTTCCAAGAAACAAATGATACACTTTTTAGTATTGTATGCTAATGTTTAACACTTTCTCGCGTGAGGCGCATCGTTCGCAAACCATTAAAAAGTGAAATCCACTGCGATAATCATTTATGACGGGTTTTTATGTCTTGGATTTCGAAATGCAAACATTTATACCCTATAAGTTAGTAGAACGAGTATTGTCATAATATCTGATGCAATTACAGTCAAAGAGAAGAGTCACGTATGACTTGTAAAGAGCGATACACTTATCACTTTCTCGTTGTGTAATTATTCTGTAAAGATTTTCACAGAAATATTCTTTGCAGTTGTTTATGCGAATTTTTTGGTAATAGACTGAGTGAAAATAGTCACATAGAAAATCACATTATACCAGCAATTATATAAACGAGCTATTAATGTTTATCTGAAATTTTTACGATACATAGAGAAATAAAAATCTATTTTCTGAAAACGAACGTCTGCAAAACCACGTATACGTACAACTCGATGATCGCGTATATACGGTTCTCTAAAAGTGGGCGATACATGTAGAGAAAGACACTTGGCGCGAACGTGCCTCGGTCTTCGCCCGTAAGTAATACCGGCAAGGCCGGGTGAAAAAAATGGGAAAACAACTTGCACGCGTTTCCCTCCTTAATCGTAGAGACGGCAACGACCCACATAAAGTGCGTCTCCCTCTCGCTGCCGACGAACCTATCTTGCGCGAAACCTCGGAATCTGGTCGACAACATTATGAAATATACTTATTTATCCAGCCGCGCTGCGTGATTTTTTTCTCTTTACGTCTGACGCAATGGGGCGAATTCGAAAGGTGCGCGTTATATCAGGCGCGCAGGAACGGGGGGAAAATATTTACTCGGGCGCGCGTCGCGTGGCGAGAGAAAAAAAACGTAATTAAAATACTTTCACGATCCTTTGCGCAGATCCTCAAGGTGTCGTCTGATCGATTTTCGCCGACAATAACGGCAGTCACCGACCCTCGTTTGCTTGTACTTGTCAAATCGAAATCGACGTGTCGTTAACATGTCATTTCGCCCCGCTTGATAATTTCGCGCGAAGAACGACGACGCGAGCGCGCGCTCGTGCTTTCGATTAGAAAGTTGGGGTGGCGCGACTCTGCGGCCGGAGCTAAACGCGTTCGAGGCGAAAATTCGTTCGGCAATTAAGCGACGCGAGCGAGATAGTTTGTAAGGAAAGATGACGATAGAGATTACTGACACTTCGCACTCATATCAACGCGCACCCTTTAATGAATACGACAAAGACACTTCAACGCATAATTAATATATAAAGTTAATTTTAATATTTAAAGATGAAATACTAGCTTTTTCAGATTCGGTTACGAAGTAATAACGCAGCTTAGATGCTTGCGTATCGTATTAACGCCTGGTAAAAAATGATCGCTTCGTTAGATACTATGATGCAATTTTTGTATGTTTTTATTTTGATGTTATCTTTTTTAAGCTAGGAATATTTATATAAGTTTACGTTAGTGATCGATTGATGTCCGGTGATTAATAGATAATTAATTGCTCCTACTGCGAGATTCAAAAGTAATGAAGTCTTATGGAAACTTATGATGCAACTGGCTTTAATTAGTTTTCACCAATCGTTTCCATGGAAGTGTGATTGAACTGAAATCGCAGGATGTCTTTCAGTCTCTGCTAAACTGCTCATTCGCAGAATTATTTTGACCTGTTCTTTGGAAATAATTTGTCATTAAACTAATTAAATTATATATATAAAAAAGTACTGTTTTATATTTTAATTTAGTATGAATAAAGCGAAAATTGTTATCTAACATTATGAAATTTCAATAGTGATGAATAACTCAATTTGTAGCACATGTAAATTTAGTAATCGATTTTAGCCGCAGCAAAGCCAGGTCGCAGCTAACATGAGATTGTCAAACAATGTGTTAATTGAATCAATTAAGGTGTCATTAAAATCGTTACAGTAATATTTGTATTTTAAAAAGTAAATATTGAAACATCATACTGGATTTACTTCTCGATTTGATAGTTTGCATAGGACAACATCAAAAGTTGCGATATAATTTTACTGATATAAACAATATTATTAAAAATATAAAAAATATACTACTTCAAAGTAAATCGTACAGTTAGGAAGGATTGCACATAAACTTTTAAAAAAGGAAACTTTCAAAATTGAACTGAATTGAAACGAGCTTCTATTCATTTTTTTCTAATTAAAAAGAAACTTATTTCTTCTAGACATACATCCAATAAATTACATGTTAAAATACACGAAATACACTAACCAATAGCAAAATTTTGTACATCTGAATTTGTACAATATTTTGTATATTTCCCCTTCAAAATAGCATAACTTTGAAAGGAATAATCATTTTTTAATCCCAAAAATTAAAAAACGAGAGTCCCTTTTCCTTGTTTGGGAGTTTAACAGCCCTTTCTGAATTAATGATTTACTCTAGATTTAAGGATTTCTAAAAGAATTTGTTTATAATAACGTTTGTGTTGGAAAAACAACCAACAAAGGCTTTTTAATAGTTGAAAATTTCTATAGTCAATTATACGATTTATAAAAGTAGAAAAATCCGGTACAAATACCTTGGTGAATGCAAATTTCAAATTTAGGAATTAAAATTATTTAAAACTCTAACTATACATTTCGATAGAAACCGATTGCACGACTGAAAAGTGAAAAAAGTAATTTTAACATGTTGTTTGAAAAATATTCTGGTTAGTGGTACGGTATTCTATGACATAATTCTATCGAGATATAAAATACAAGCAATTACCTACATATTTACCGGATCATTTTTGAAACAACATTTTACACTGATCGGGTCACTAGATTTTTTTAAGCTTTTTACTTTATGTCATATGTCAATAATAATTATGATATTTATTCATAAGTTAATGTACTAGATTACAAAAAAAAATGAACGTAGATGTGGTTTTTATTTTTTAAATAGCTTGATATAAAAATGTAAATCCCAAACAATAGCTTCAGAATAATTGGACGGCTACCTCGACAATGGTCATCCTAATACATAGAAAGCTTAGTTTGCGCGCAGCTTCAGCGAAGCGGGCTTTATCCCCATTGCATACTGATCCTATTTATCACGGTTATCCTAATTAATTCTTGTTCCATCAAAATTTTAAAGACTATTTTCATTGCTCGAGAGAAACCGAATGTATCGAGCTAATCTTCGTAGCAATCTGACTAGTTATTCGTTATACCCACTTTTTGCAGTGCAGGTACTTGAAAAAGTTAATTCGTCCAACGGTTTCTCGTCCCTCAATTATTGATTTTCTTTTATTCTATGTATATAGTAGAGAGTTCAATGTATTTATGTGCCGATTTTCTATCGTATAAAATTTTTCCCTTCCGAATGTAAATAATTGTAAAATTTTTCTAATAAGTATTAAAAATTCTGAATAAAGATATTTTGATTAAAATTACAACTGTATGGGATTGTTATTGCCATACCGATTATACAGACACTATTCACGAAAATTTATTTATGTTCGACAATTAAGTAGTTATAAAATTTTCAAATAAATAACATAAAGCTGAGAGATAAAATGTACTTTTTAAATGGTATATATTAATCCTGTGCAAAATTGAAAAAAATAGTAATAATTGAGTATACGATACCGTTAGGTAATTTGTAATAAGGAAAGACTTATTTACTGGTTTGCTATTCATAGCAAACAGATAAAAATATAATACTCAACAATTTCCTAGTAAAATTATAAGATATTTAAAAGCTGCGTATTAATGTTGTTTCTTTTAAAGTAAGGATTCTGAATTACGTTATCGATAAAATATTCATTGTTAATGTATACAAGAACTTTGCAAAATAGATTAAGAATCTATAATAATAAAGAAAAAAACTACAAAAATAACAGAAATAACAAATTAAAACAGTGAAAAATTCGATGTATAGAAATCTATAATTGCCTCCGATATAGCTTTAACATTGTAAAACGGAATTATTCTTCAATGCAATGAGGGAATAACTTTCAGAGAAGACCACACTGAACTTTTAAAATAAAAACGAGATTCGCATTAGGTGTCACGCCCCATTAGCTTCGGGAGGATATTGCGGCTACGGATGGTTTTACCGCATGATACAAATTAACGCCGCGCATATTGTAGGCTCTAGTATTTCCATTGCTGTTCTCTTAACTTATCTCTTTGTTAGGTGTACTAAACATTTGGATCGTAGAGTTACGATTCCGCAAAAATATATCTCAATGTGCAAAATATTGCGTTATGTTATATATATGTAAATAAATGAGTAAGCAGCATGAAATCAGATGGACATGTTGTAATCAAAATCTAGTTTTCAATATGTTGGAAAGCCTTTCAGTAAGTTATTTATTATTGCCACACCTCATGAAAGGTATATTTATACTATTTTTTCTAAATTCTTGAAAGTTTATATAATGAAAAAGGTCATATAAAAAGTTGCAGTGAACATGAATCAATGATCATTAAATTGAAATATTCACTGTTGCGATAACGAAACGTTTTAACTACCCTATCTCATCGAATAAATCAATTTTAAATAATAATATAGCTTAATCATTATATTTTTAAATATATTTGTTCTATAGAAAAGTATTATTGTTTACAATTATTTTTAGCCAAAATGACATTTTATATCAACCAGGTTAGTACTGAAAAAAATAATGTTTTCACCGTTAAGTTTGGACTCCTATAGACTTTTGTTATGCTTAGTCTCGCTCTATACAGACTTGATACTCTATTTTTATAGAAAGTTATTGATGACATGATTAAATTTTTGTAAAAATTTGAAAAATCACAAAAAATACATTTTGTAATCTAATGCTCAACATTCTACTTCATCTTCAGCATCTAAGCTAATGTGGACAAAGTTTAATTAAAAATAAACTAATGGTCAGCCAAATTATTGATTATTACGATATAAATTAAACCAGTGATGATCTTTTTTAATACACCATCGCGAAGACATGGACTCTAAAGTAATGTATTAGCCTTTGCAGTTCTAAATAGATAAGAAAGCAACATTTGTAAAGTAATAAATAAAAATATTAATTTAAGAGCAGGAAATACTAAATATTTTAATGAGATAATATGTTCCCGATATATTTTCGACATTCAAAAAGGGCTAGGTTTGGATGGCCCCTATTTGTTTTTATATTATTCAAATGACTACTATGTAAAATTTAGTAGTTTGCGGTTAAATGTTCTTAATCGAAACACGTATTTCTCTGTTAACAGTTAAAAAACAGATAAAGTATTCAATAATCCTCCAATAACCACTGATGAAATGATGAAACACTGCAGTGCGTTAAGCTGCCTGACATATTAACTGCATAAAAATATTGTAGTACAATTATATAACGATAGGTGAAAGGGTGATTGCAACGCAACTACCAGGTATAATCCCACCGCCTAAACGATTATCGCCACCAAAGCAATAACCATTAGCGGATTCAAAATCACCACTGTGAAAATTGGCGAGCACACAAAAGGCGGATGGCAATACGGCCAAGAAAGTGCTTGGTACTGTCTTAACAATTATTATTATATCGAAGTAAAGCACATAAGAAATTGAATTGCGAATTCATGTAAGTTCCTTAAATACATCTTCCGTCGAAATTGCAATGAAAGGCGAAATGCTTTCAGTGCAAAATACTCCTGCTGTAAAGGAAGATACCTTTTTGAAGCGAAATAAACTCAAAGAGAAACCTTGTCAATATCATATAGTATTTAAATTAATCTCTAGAAAGTCTGATTTAAGATGTCAAGAGCTACGAATGAACACTGCAAGAAATTGGCATTCCTATTTAATGTTCTCTAATTTGCACTTTGTGAATTAAGGTATTGAAATCTTTTGCATACTTATGGACTACCTATATGTACAGAAATGTATGAGCTTCCACCACATGCAAAAAATGACAAGATAATGATGCAAGCCATGATGTGATTTTTGCTGCTTTTTGCTATTTCGACCGGAACACTTTGAGATTTTATTTTTTTCTAATTCATAGTAAGTAATAATATTTCGTGGAAATAAACTTTATCTCTCCGTTAAAGTAAAAAGCATCATATTTTTTAACAAAGTAATTTTTTATGTAATTAAACTAAGAAGTAAAAGAAGCAAATATAAATAATAACATTTCTTTTTGAAAACCCTTTAAAAGATGACGCAATGATTGATCCACTTAAAATAGTTGATATATAATAATAATTGAAATGATACCTACAATGAATAGAATCAAACGTTCTTTGAATTTTTACCTACTGCTAAGAGTTTTTGCAATCACTAACATTTCTACGTTCAACCGTTCTCTCAAATCGTTCACCGCAAATTATTAATTTACAACATGTATTCATTTCACTCGAGAAAGGCACTCTATGTTTAAATTGTATTTGTTTCTTTAAGGGACTTTATATAGGGGCTACTATAGGAGCTCCTAGAGTAAACAATAAATAAATAAAATAAATAACAGTTTAATAAATATCATTTTCAGATGAAATTTACAGTCAAAACCGAGAAGTATAAGAAAATTATAACTTCTCAAAGTGAAAAAAATTTTGGTCCTTTTAATTTTAACTTTTTCATCACTATAAGAATTTTAACAACGATTCAAGTTTCAATTTCACTCTAATTTGCAATTCAGAAATCTTCCGTTTCGGTCTCTCTTAGCGCATAAATGAAGATTCTTCGAGTAAAAATGAAAATCGACTTGAAAAAGTTATAATTGTCTTAATTTCGACAGCTCACCGTGCCTCTTTATTCCCACCAACTCTCTTGAATTTTTTAATAATACTTATCCAAGTACCTCCTTCCACGCGCCGTCAAGAAAATAATGTTTCCCCGAATCTCGGAGCCACTCGGCTAAGTATATCCCGGACGTCGTGCGCAAACAATAAACCACAACACACACACACACATACACACATATACAGCCGCGCGCTAGAGTTTCCGGCACGTATTACTCACCGAGTGATAGGAGGGCGGCCCATAGACAGGGGCAGGTTGGTGTCCGCCGCCAGAGCTAGACGATCCCCTCGAGGCCGTGGTTGAGAGTCCGACGACGCTGCCGACCAGCTGGCCAGCCAGTCCAGACACAAAGGAGCCGGAATCGCTGCTCCCCCCGCCCCCGCCTCCTCCGTAGCCACCGCCGTAACCGCCGCCGTATCCGTCCCTCTTTATTCGCTCCTGCATGTACGACTGCACGCGCTCGTCCTGCATCAGCTTGTCGGCGTACTTGTCTAGCTTGGCCATGCGGTCGGGCGTGAGCTGCACCGGCTCCTTCCTCTTGTCGCGCGCAGCCGCGGCCGCGTCCTGCGAGTCGCTAAATATGCGGAACAGCTCGACGAAGTCGATGGGTATTCGCAGCTCCTGCTCACTGCTCGGCGCCTTTGACGCGCTAGAGCGCGTCTGTTGTGGATCCGCTGGCGGCCGGCTGGCCGGCTTCTTCTTAGCACTGGTGGCGATGGTTTGGATTTGATCGTCGAGGCCGGAGCGACGGAACGACGCGAGCCTCTGCAGCTGGGCGGCAGCTGCGCGCGAAAGTTCGCTGTCCTGCGGTAGCCTCTGCGAGGCGGAGGTGCCGGTCGCCGCAGCCGGGGAGCTGCTCACTGTCGCCCAGCAGGCGACAACGAGGAGCACCGCTATCTGCAAGAATTAAACAGTTAGTTCGGGAGTTGTATTATCTCTTGGGCCACGGTGGCTGGAGAGCTGTTAGGTCAATATCGAACTATTTGTAGAATAGTCGGCTAGAGTAGTGGTTGGCTTTTTCACGTTTAATTTGGAGAAATAAGCAAGGATATTGTATATAGTTTCTAACTGTAAGTATTCACAAGCTGTGCGAATAAACTAATCTAGGAGTGTAATCGGAGATGCTTCCTACGATGTAACGTTTTTAATTAAAATTTTTGCATAGAAGGCAGCCGGCGAGAGATTGAAAAAAGAAATGTGGTCGAGTTTTTAATTTCAAGGAAAGTATATAGAGCAACATTGTTAAGGCTGTGAACAAACACGGGCTTTGGTTGAGTAAGGCTACGGCTTACTAAACACAGCGTTTATCTATTTACAGGCATGGCAGAAGTACTTTCCATAGCGGCTTTGGAAGTTCGACCAGTTTTTTCTAAACTTTCCTTGCTCTAAAGTCTACAAAAACGGTTTTCAGCATACTGGATGTATGTACGCAGATTTTTTACAAAAATCGAAAGCTTATATTAATAAGTAGTATTTTTAAGTATATAATCGTTTTAGGCTGTATTACGTCTATCTTTGAGTTTTAAAAAAATCAGTAATATCTTTTTTAATTAATTATTATTTATGAAATGCAGTAAATGAAAGGCAACTTCGTGTATTGCAAAATATAATAGCATGTAAGTATGTCGTGTGAAATATTAATTTAAGCTGTATATCTCTTTAAGATTTCTCTTGCTCTACAAATAAATATAGAGGAATTAGACTATTCAATGTAATCCCGGATTATTTTGCATATGTATGATAGTTGCAGTTACTAGAACATTTAAAATTCATACATGTAACGGAAAATTGATATTTGCTGTCAAGATGACTACAAAATACTACAAAAAGTAATTTATGGAGTATTCTTTTTCTGCGAGTATATGAGCTATTCCAAAAATTATTTCCCTCTTACGTCTCGAAAAAAAAAAAAAAAATTTTTTTTGAAGGCACACTCATCGGACAAAATTTTTCTTGTTCTTTAAGCTTTTCTGAATGTGAAAAAAAAATAGGTACACGCTCAATTTAATGGTATACTTTTTTGGCGCTATTTTTAACTCTAAAAATTAAGGAAAATTTCGTCTTTTTTCTAAATGACGACACTTATAAATACTGACATCTACCTCTTTGATCTTTGCATAAATAATTATCTACACTGAAATTATTACTTTAAAAGTTATAGTTTTCTAAGAAATATTACAATTATAACTTTTCATAATAATTTGTTACTAGCGATAATTCAATAAATATCTGAAAATATAAAAAATCAATCTTTTTTTCAGTCATTACATCAGCTTAACATCTTCAATGCATATTGTTATGGAAATAACTAAGTAATTACAGAACATCAGTCATTACATTTAATTTTTTATTTACCAATTACAAGAAAAATATAAAATAAGTCTGGAAAAATATTCTGAAGAAATAAATTCATAGCTCGTAAATTTATAATTCTTAGCTGCCTCATCTACATATTTATATGTCTTATCGCTAAGGCGGAAAGTATTAGTTTTTTGCTTCCCTTTACAATTGTATTTGAATGGAGCTTCAATTCTACATAATATTTGATTCGGATACTTTTTGCACGATACTTTTTCGGAATATTTGATTCGAATCCATTTGTGGCCATGAGAAATTTTTTCCGTTGCGTGTGAAAAACTTCGTAATTAATATACGTTTCCTTCGATTTCGATAATTACTCTAGGATACCATTTCTTATCATAAATCACTACTACCCAAGTGTCTTTTAAATAATTATTATTGTAGGTAATGTTGTTCAAAAAAGACTTTTGGGTAATTGAATAATTTATTGTTCTATCAACAAGACTGTTATGATTACAGAAATGTGTTGATAGGCAATCGCTGCATGATAAATAACGAAAACATAAACTGTTCTTATTTGAATTCAACCAAATAACTTGGTGCACTAATTTTGTTTTTGAAACAGGTAATAGGTTTTTTGGCATTAATTCATCAATTTTATCAAATTCTTTTTGTAAAACTAAAAATATTCTTATTTTGCAGTTCATTTCTTTTAAAGCATCCATCATATCTTGTGCACAAGTGATATCTTTGCCGCGCATTACGCACCGGTCACACAATGATTTAGATGAACGAGAGCAATTGTACTCATTCCAAAAGTACTGAAAACATATAAATTCATTAAACCAAACATTAAATTGATTGGATTTAACAATGAACAGTCTACTAATTACGGAAAAACCTCAACACCAACACCGCAAGCCAATATTGAAATCCAAACTCCGAAGGGGAGGACTGATAAATGATCTCGTATAAACATCCGAGTATCGAAGCGGTAGGGGCGCGGACGGCTCCTGACGTGTAATCCTTTGCTTAGGGTTCAAATCCTGATCAAGTGTTTTTTTTTATTTTTTTTTATACTAAAGTGTAAATAAGTGTAATATCTTGAAAAATGTTTTATTTCATTTTTTTCTTTTTTTTTTATCATTTTCAAGTTAAATCAATTGTGTGAGAAGTTGAATTTATTCTTTTGCGAAATTTGTTTTAAATTCACACAAACTATATTAGTTAATATAAAGTTAATCGATATTTTCCTAAATATATAGTATTAATATAATAATATAATTATAGTAACGTATACAGAAGACAGATGTAATGACTGAAAAAAGATTGATTTTTTAAATTATCAGATATTTATTGAATTATCGCTAGTGACAAATTATTATAGAAAGTTATAATTGTATATGCAAAGATGAAAGAGATAGATGTCAGTATTTATACTTATAAATATGTTGTAATTTTTAGATTTAAAAATAGCGCCAAAAAAGTATACCATTCAATTGGGCTTGTAAATAATTTTTTTCACATTCAACAAGACTTAAAGAACAAGAAAAACTTTGTCCTGTCCATGTGCCTTAAAAATTAAATCATCTTTTCAAGTTTCATCGTTTAGAAAAAAAGATGAAATTTCTTTTAATTCTTTTCAATCCAAAATTGGCTTAAAAGTGTCGTAAAAAAAGTATACCATCAAATCGGACGTGTACCTATTTTTTTTTGCATTCAGAAAAGCTTAAAGAACAAGAAAACCCTTGTTCGATGAGTGCGCCTTAAAAAAATTTTTTTTTATTTTTTTCGTGACGTAAGAGGGAAATAATTTTGGAATAGCTCATATAGTGGAACCAAAACACTACGGTTTCTCAGAAAAATTAAAAATAAGTTCAAACAATAGCCAAGTGTAGATCCAACTACCGAATTCTTGTTAAGTTTTTACCATTGTCCTACTTCCTTAATTGTATCATTCTTAAATGTTTATTTTTCCACGTCTCTAAAAAGAGTATTTTTATTCCTATAATAACATAAAACTATTTTAAGCTCAAGAAAACACGAATTTTCAGGATGTTATTCGCTTTACATGTAAACTCAGATAAAATATGTTACTGTAGTGATCTTGAGAGATAATAATCTTATTATCAATATTTTCATATACTTTGGATACGTCACATAATATTTTTCATGTACTTATAAACGATTATTTTAATGTACCATGTTACTAATGAGATTCGTAAAGATATAATCAGTCGTCTCATAAATTTCATATATTTAATCTCAAATTTTGACTGGCTTTTAACTGTAAGAAATACTATATTTTGTAATTTCAAAGAAATGTCAATGTTTTATTAAAATACAAGTATGTTTTTGAAATATGACTTTAGTTAATAAATGAATGTATTTAATTAGAAGTGTTATGTATTATTGTTGTTCACTGAGAAAAAAATATAGCATATTTTCAGATAAAAGTATTATAAAATATTGTGGTATTCGGCTACAACTAGCTATAAATGTCTTTGGGTACTATATTATATTGTATATAGTAACATTTGAAATATTAAAGAATTTCGCCTATTTTATGCTTAAATTTTAACTTTTAAAGTAATTTTTAAAGGGATCAATATTTTTTAGCACCGAAAAAAGCAAACGAACGCACGCTTTTCGTAGTTTTATTTTCTTTATTTTATAGTTCCAATATTTTTAGAGATAACGAATTTGAGGATGCCGAAAAGGTAGATTTTTCAGGATTTCGGCGTCCCGCAAAAGGTCGAAAAATGCGTGTTTCTACGCTCATATAAAATCATTCAAAATAAAAATCAATATAAAAAAACAAAATCTGCACACAAAGTTTCTGAGTGCTATCAAGCCACTAAAAATTTTATTATCTTAGTCCATCTACGTAATAACGTACATTTTGTAAAACATGAAAGCGTAAATACAATATAAAAGAAAACATTAATCACCTCTAGGAATATACGTAAACACAACTAAAGTGCCTCAGAGCATTAAACTGCCCGTGAATTATATCTGATATGAAAGTAAGTAAACTTCCGGTATTCCCGGGGTAATAGCTTCGCACGCGCGTATTCACCTCGAAAAACTTGCAAAATCATCGTTAATCGCCGTTCGACGCTTACGTGAACACGCCACTTCGAGAAATAACCCAGAAATCCGGCGTACGCGCGTTCAAAAAAAAAAGAAAAAGAGGAAGCCAGAGGGAAAATCCAGGGCACTCGCGCCCCATTGTCCTGACCGGATAAAAATCATAATATCCTAAAATTGGTCGCTCCGACTTGTCGTCATAGACGAGAGAAACTTCTGCGCGTCGTCGGTCCTATCCCGCGACGCGCGCTAGCGTGTTCGTCGAACGACTCTGCTGGTTGGAGAACCATCTCCCGCCAGCGCCATAACGAATAATGCAACAATTCCCGCGCGCGCGCGAGGGCGCGACGCTTTTCACTTTCACGATTTTAACCGTTTTTCCCCGCTTTTATGGCCCTCGCGCGTCAACTGTCGGACGCCCATCCGCGCATGGAAATGTGCTCGTATCGTAGCTGCGAGTGAGGACCGTCGACTCGGATTAATTTGCGATTCCAAAGCTGGAAGTGAAAAATGATTTTGCTGCAAAATTTAAAAAAAATTCAAAATCACTTTGCTATAATTGATAGACAGCGTTGTCAATAACTTTGTTAGCGATTGTGAGAGAATTTAAGAATTTTTCTACCATTTTAAGCGCAATTACTAACATTTTTTTTTTTTGAAGGACCAAACCATAAAAGTTATTTTTGCCTCGCTTTTGCAGCAGTTATAGCTTAAATTTGAATAAGTATAAATTTGGCCGAGCGTTGAATTTACCGTAAAATTTCTATTTCAGAAGTGCGCGTGAAAAATTGAACGTTTTCTGATGCGTATTTATATAAGCTTAGGAGGTATTAAAATTAAATAAATTTTATTTCAATTTTTCATGTTCAGTTAATTATTAGTTAGCTTATCGGTCACAAAATTTCAGGGTATTTTCAGGTAAGTATCCAGACTCACGTACCATGACAGGTATTACAAAATCTGATATGTTATCTCACCCTAATATAATTCTACTTTCAGCTATTGCTGTCTGAACAAAAAAAAAAAAATTGTGACTGCTTAAGTTTTTTAACGTAACTGTACGTTTAAAAAGATAGAAAAAGGTAACAGTTATTTTCTGGTTTCACAATACCGCTTGTCCTACGTACTTTCTCGGCCTGGTTAGAGAAATTCCCAAAGTGTCCTCATAGAATTGCAAATAAACGGGTGGCTAACACAGCTTACTCCTCAACGTCAAGTGATTCAACGAAAAGGCAAAAAGTAAATCTAGCCTTTTGCGTTTTCCTTGAACAAGCCTGCTAGTAGTCAATACCCAATACACATTGTGATTTTACAGGCTAGCTTTGGAACATGTATTATTGATTTTTCCATGTATAAAGCGCAATAAAACGAAATATAGTTATAGTTTATATGTTTTTAAGTACAATATACTATATCATAGTAGTTTTTAACTATAATTATCGTAGATGCAACTATAATATAGTGATTGTTACTATAAAATAAGGTAGTAACGACTTTGTACTATTCGTTATTGTAACAGTAATTATATTTTTACCTCAGAGCGCCATACAAATTTTTAGGGACAAAAAAATAGTAACTCCGTGTATCAGCATGACAAATGTGAGTAGAAAAATTAAATTAAAAAGTAAAGATATTATATCTATAGGTGCTTGGGTTTTTCTTCAATAAACAAAATGAAAAAATTAATGAATATAATTATGTTTCTTGGGTATTATTTAAAATCCATTAACACTAAAAATCGGTAGGTCTATGTTTTCACTAAAAAACAGTTTTACGATCTTCCATAAAAAAAAAAAGTATTCATACAAAGTTGTTACTGACTTGTATAGCCATTTGCATAAAACGTATTACACCCCTCAATTCAGATCTGAACAATTGCATAATGTTCCTCTATGTGAAAAGTCAGAGTTAATCGTCATAAAAGATTTGAAAAAATATGGAAGTGATTGAAACGCTGACCTTGCACGCTTTCATTTCTATAAAAGAAAACATAAATATACGTATACTTTCGGAAGTGCGTAGTTATTGGATCGATATGCAATTATATATGGAGTCTAGAAAATCCGATTTATATGAAAGGCAGAAATATTATATTACTGGCATGAAATCTTTCGTTGTCGTGCGGTGCGATTTCACGTCTATATTAATGTTATAATATTTTATATAAGTTAAATTGATTTCCATTAGGAATACTTAAATATACATATATACATCAAGATGAGGAAGACATTTGCATAATGTTTCAACGCATCGTTAAAGCTCGAAGTATATAAAATACGGTATTGCAATATTGGGCGATTAATACAATTACTGTAATGCGTAAATAACTAAGTATTGTAATAATTACGTTCCTATTTATAATTAGACTATGCTTTTTTTAATTGTCAAATCGTACGTTGTTATTCGTTTTTTACAAACGACGTATAATCTTTTTATAATTTTATACGCTTAATTATCTTTCAAATCAAAGTTAATATTCTATTACTGTTACTTTACACATGTATGTGCGTTTATTTGTAAAATATTCTTCACTTATTTGTAAAAAGTAGTATAATTTTTATTGTTACAACTAACCCTCGGTATCACTAATTATTGAGAATTATTCAAATAAAAGCATTTGTAATGATTATGCCCGCATGAAGAAAATTTTAGCGTTTTCAACGAACCGAAATTCCAATCTCATTACAACGAAGTTCTCAATAAATCACGGAAGACAAATGGTTCCGCAATGATTATATATTCAAATACCAGATGAAACCCGTAAACAATTACGCACACATGTATCCCGTAGCCCCTTAATAATGATTAGATGCACTCAAACTACCCTTCGATCTTCCGTGACCTCGCCTCGGCGAGTAACGAAAAAAAATTGATTTTTCAGAAAATTACAGCACGACCCTCGCCAACTGCGCCCGGCTTAAAATCCCATAAAACTTAATGAAACATAATGAAAAGAAATAAATATAAATAGAACGGGCGCGCTTAGACCCTTGGTTCTCCTGCACGAGTGCTCCCTTCCGAGCGTTTTCGGGAGATTGAAAATGACTTTCCGCCAGCGTGCGTCTCGCACAGTGTGTGTGTGTGTCGCGCGTCTCGCAGGAGTCGTAGCAAGTGGAGCGAGTAGCAAGCGGTGAAAGTTACGTGCGCGCGTGTATATATGTATACACTCGGGAGAAGCGCGCGTGCGCGCTCACAGATACACACGCCCGCGTCTCCGGCGACATCCGCCGCAGTTCGCTTCACATGTCGCATATTAGAGCGAGAGGAAGAAAAAAAGGAAAAGGAAAATTGGAGCGACGCCGCGCGCTCTTTATAAAATATCGTTTGTGTTTGAGAGGCGGGGCTGTGTTTCTCCCAATCGCTCTTCTTTTTCTCTATAATGCCTGTTTCTCGATTTTCACCTTTTCCCTGTCGTTTGGCGCACTTCCGCGTCTCCCGGGTAATTTTTTTTTATTTCTTTTTTGTCGGATCTGTGGTCCGCTGTGCCAGCACGCCCATTGACACGGTCATTAGGAGGCGGCACGCACGCGCCCGAGCACAGATCCCAGCGGGGTGTTTCCATAAAAAAGAGAGATTTTGTAATCAAGGCCACGTGGTCGTGGTTTTCGTTGGCGTCGTCGTAGGCACTTGATGTGTCGTATGTCGTATGTATTTTTCGCGTAATTAGCGCCGCTGCAATATATAGCGGTTGCGAGAAAACTATAATATTAATTCGGGTAGAATCTGGGGCAGACTGTTAATTTAGCACAAACTGTTGTGTTTCAAGTATAAGCAATTTATATAAAAAATTCATATCGCATTATATAGATTTATCATCAATGGATTCGAGACACTTTTAATTGGTGGTTGAGAAATATTGTGTAAGAATCTATCTAATACTATTTACATTTCTGCGAGTGAAGTGAATTTCATAAGTATAATATAAAATTAATAAAATTACGAACTCGGTGGTTTAGATGAAATTATTATACTTGAAGTTTTTATAGATTTTAGATGTTGGTACATTTATATGTATGAAGTCTCACGAATCCTTACGAACATAGATCAATAAAGTTTTATAAAAAACGTTTTTTATATCCTAACATAGAGTTGCGCATGAAGAGATAAATTATTCATTCGTGAATAATATAAAGAGCATAGAAAGTAATAGAAAAACATTACAAACATCGTTTGATCGATCCGCTGGGATTATACGAATAAATCCCTGATTCGGTTTATTTGCGACTGAAGCAAATTTTCGTAAAGTTTTTTTTAAGGATACAGATTACATTCAATACAACAAATTGAACAATTATATTAACTCTTGTCAAATTCATGAAACAAAACAAATAAAATAATAATGAATCCATATTCCAATAATTCGACTGTCAATAAAGTTAGGTTTAATATTGAATATAAAGTTCTATATAATATCGACACTTTCATACTCGCTCAAATAAATTTGAATTATTATTATACCTATAATCATTAATCAATAAGATAGTTTACAACATAAAAACAAATGTTGATCTACTATACAGTATTATTTGATAACAGTTTTTATGATTTGTAATGTAAATGATACCGTATAGTAATTCAGTATTGTTAATATAATTGTAATATTAATAATTTATTCGAGAAACAGAGCTACTGATCACAACATACTCTAAAGTATTCAAATCAGACTCGGCGTCAAAATTTTCCAACTTTTCCGTCACGTCCTACGACCTATCCGTAACGAAAGCTAATATATATCGAGCACCTCATCAATCAATCGCGGAGAAAAAGATGCGTGGATCCCAAGCCAGCTATAGACCATACGAAACCGGAAACGAGATTTCGCGTGCCACATGTATATTAAGAGGCGCGTGAGGCCGAGGACCGCGACGATGCGCCTGTCCTTGGCATCGACCCGCGTGCGCGAGCGAGAAACTCGGCGAATCTCATGATCAATGTCAGCCACGCGCGCAGGAGGGAGAGAAAGAAAAGGAGAAAGAGATCGGATGAAAGGTTACGGGCCGCGCGCGTAACTTTCACATGTAGCGTTCACTCTCGGCGCGCGCGCGCATATATGAAGGCGGATTCACCGGATTTCGCAGGCGCGCGGCGTCAACGATTTTCGAAACGAGGATGAGGGGCCGGCTTTCTCGCTCGGCTTATTTTACGACCTGCCGTAATAATTTTCGACTAGATATCGTAGACAATAATGTGGACCCGGTTTTTCGGGTTCACCGTGTGTGTTATAGGATAGGTAGCAAGCGCACGCGCGAGCTGCCGTGCACGGGGAGTGCCAACGTGTGCCCGCGTGTACGCGATTTCTACTTTTTTTCTTTTCTTTCTCGAAGCTCTGCGGCTTTGCGGTGACATTGATCGTCAGATTTGCGCCCGCTGTAGAGTTCCGTTTTGTATGCGATGCATTGGTTTACGGCGGCTTCGCCTTTTTGTGACTAACGGGAACCCCCGATTCATTTCATTCTTTCCGTGTTATTTGATATCTGATACGCCGTGCGCGTGCGCGAGTTATAGACGCGTCGTTAGAGTTGTTTGATTTGATTCCTTTGGGAGAAAGGTCCTTCGATACTTTCTTCGAGGATGACGTATTGTTTTGATGTAAAACTCGTTTGTGTAGGAAAGATTTTTAGCTTACAACGTGATATTCGTTTGGAAAGTTAATTTATTTTACAGCATTGATTGATGATTGACGCTTTTACAATGGTATATATCGCCGCTTCGTTTAAACATTTTTAAGTAAAAGTTTTAAGTATTACGATTAGAAAACTCGATCGCGAGGATTCTCTTTAATTATTTTAACTTTTTTGTTCTGTTATTATAGTTAGGTGGAACTTTTTAATGCTATTGTAAATACGCGTTTAATGACATTTTAATTACGTGGAAAGTGCTAATGCTTTAATTTTTGGGAAACTACAATTTTCAGTTAAATGCCGAAACGAAATTATGAAGGTAACTCGGTTTTATAATTAACTAGTATTAGTTACAGATGCTTTTCTATAATAAATTTTAAATTTAAAGTTGGAAGATAATTTTTGTTCAAAACTTGAGTTGAATTAGAATGTATTGAAAGAAAGTATAGTACGAAAGTCTTCGTTTAAAAAACTAAATAAGATAGATATTTAAAAAAAGACGCTAGAAATCACATAATCCCGTTACACTTGCTTAAGATAAAAATAAAACTGTACGGTTTTTAGAAAGTGTCTATCAAGAAGTAAACAATAATTTGCAAAATGCCATGCAACACAGATGATCAATGACATCGTAAAGCAAAATTCTCACGCCTCCTGGTATCTATTAATACATCACACTTCGTAGCACTAGCGGTTACCAAAATAACAGAAAAAGCAAACCAAGAGTATTCGAAAATTTCGGATTTTCTCGTCGAGATCACTTTAAAAAAGATCGACCGTAAGGCCGGCTTTCCCGCGCTCTCGAGCACCGAGGCAAATTATTCACGTCACTTCACCCGCGTTGTTTCGTGACAAAATACGAGGATACAAATACTCGAGAGACAAACAGAAAACTTTTCTCCTTCTGCATATCTCTCTCTCTCTCTCCGTACCTTCATGGCAAGGCTTTCGCGGATGGGTCGAAGCTCACGGCACTCTCACTAAACTCACTAACCGGCGCCATCGCTTATTTCC
Source organism: Torymus aiolomorphi (assembly GCA_036365515.1). Taxonomy (NCBI): domain Eukaryota; kingdom Metazoa; phylum Arthropoda; class Insecta; order Hymenoptera; family Torymidae; genus Torymus; species Torymus aiolomorphi. Next base: position 122,400,113 of record CM070877.1, on the reverse strand, counting down.
CGTCTTTATACTCACTCCCACCTCCAGCGCGACTCTCTCGCCGCTCGCCTTCCAATTTCGCGCCCTTCCAGCGCCGACTTTGCCGGTTCGAAAGCACGCGCGCGCGCCCGCACCGCAGTCGAGGCAGGCGGAAAAAATGGAGGGTAATACGAAATGCGTGTACACAGTTATGTCAGGGGAGCGACTTGTCACTCGACTACTCGCGGGATACGGCTAATCAGCCGTGCATTCGCTTGCCCTGTGATGTAATTATGGGTGTATATAGCGAGAGTCAAAGCGGGCAAAAGTGATTTGCACCTCGATATCGGACCGAAAAATCTCCCCGAGCACTAAATCAGTATGCAGAAATAGTTCTTTTTTCTCTCCTTGTCTGTCTTATCGCGCGAGAAAGTATTGACGCAGGCAGAAATTCTGCGATATGTATATTTGCATTTGATGTCCGGCCTTGCTACTATTGCGTAAATTGAGAAATTTTTATTCTTAAATTCAATTTGCGTCTTGCAATATATGTGGAGCACTTTTTTGCGTTTCGACAAGAAAGTTTTAGCAAGTCTTTAGAAATTTATCAAAATCTACGTGAAAGTAATGTACAAATGTTACGCAATATTTTGAAGAATTCTTCATTAATATTCAATAGAAATTAAATTGAAATTACAAAAATATTTCAAGTTCGTGACGAGTATTACACAAAAACATACACACACATGCACACATACACACAAACACACAGGAAGTATATTATGCACAACAGTAGGTAAGTGTAATATATATAATGCAATTGTACTATTCGGTAATTCAGTGAATAAATAAAGCATCAACCTCGGCAAAGAAAGTTTTGGACAATCTGCATTCAACGATTTTCACCTAGTTCAACTTAATGAAAGTTCGTTCTTACTTTAAAAGAAACCACGCTTGAATAATGCATCAATTGTCTCTTTTTATTGTCAAGAAGTCCAGAAGAATTTTCAACGTTAAATATGATTCTCTCTTTGGAAAGTTCAATATGAAAACTGGTAAGATACCATAATCGTATTTAATTTTTGATGTTTTCGAAAGCAGCATGTAACTATAAAAAATAGTTTTAGGGAAGTTATTTATGTGTCTTTAGATACAATCATAATTACCTTCATAATAAAGTATACAACAATTTATCAATTGGAAAAAATGATGTCATATTTAGTAATTAAATAACTTATAAAGGTTTTTTACATAAGATATAAAATCAAACTAGAATTCATACACGTAATTCAGAATTCCTTTTCAAAATTAATAAATTACGTAAATTTCTAAAATAAACTGTAAGTGTCTGAGGTAGAATCGTCTATATGTTTCACTGATGAGGCCAGCAGATAATTCGGGGCGAAACGTATGATATAGGGGAGAGTGGAGCAAGTAGCGCAGGGGGGTAAGTTGACAATGCTATAAAAAACTTATTGTAAACACGGTATTGCGCCATGGCTCTGTCGTCATAAATACTGTATGAAGTGACGAACATCAATGTATAGTACAGTAACAGTATTTATGACGACTGAGCCGCGGCGCAACACCCCGCGTTTACAATAGGTTTTTTATATAGTATTGTTAATTTACCTTCCTGCGCTACTTGCCCCGCTCTCCCCTACTTATCGTTTTCCAAAAAGCTTTATTTTGCAACCTTTTATAATCAATCTTATTTCTTAAATTCAATTTAAATTTTTGTTCATCTGAAGCATCTTAAACGTCAAGCGGTTAGAAAAGTCTGTAAGTTTAAGTGTTACGTGTAAAATAAAATTGATAGATGATCTATATTTGTAATTATTCAACTATTGAATATCATTATAAAAATTTTATATTTATCGATTAGAAAATAGTTAATGAGATGACGACATTAATATTTTCACACAGCTTATATTTTCATCGAAATTGATAGCAAATAGAAATTCATCGTATTTTATTCACTCATTGATTTGCGGAATGCTTTTCTTCATTCCGTAGCTACTTACTTCGAGAATTTCACTTCATCTTTTTAAAAAAGTTTTTGATTCTTATATTATAACGTTGAAGATTATTATAACGTGAAAAATATTAAATTATTAAATTGTTATTGGGAAAGTATGCTTCACAGGTTTGGTATATACAGACTTTTTCTATTAATTGATTCTAATTCAATATTTTTATATGGATTATTATAGACTAAAAAGTCGGATACATTTATACCCATCAGCGATAAATAGTTTAGTTTAGAAATTTGTTAAAACGGAGAATATGTACAAATATTTGAGATTTATTTGTTTTAAAGGAATGTAAGGCATCAACATAACTTTTTCTATAAATTTGACAATGCTTTCTATTTCGATTTCAGACGAGTTTAGACAATAATTGGTTTTTACTTCTCTTACGCCCATGTTTTGGAATTACATAATAAATCGTGTAAGTTTCAATTAAAGAAATCTTTATAAAGTGGTAGAATCTTGTAGAATTTATGAGATATTGTACTGCTAATATTTGATATTTTATGATATAGTACGTTTCCTTTTCTAAAATAAAATGTTCAATAATGGCTTTATATATTAACTGGGGTCGTAAAAAAATATTTTATTCCCATCTCTACTATAATGGCCATTTTATAGCCTGAAAAGTGGGGCAAAAATGGCGTCTGATTCCCTTTTTTATTTTATTCCCACATAATGCGGGAATAAAGTAATTCAGCGGAAATAAAGTACTTTTATTTCCGAATTATGCGGGAATAAAGTAAATATGCGACAATAAAGTAACATAGTCTAATTTTGTACGTTTATGTTGAATTGGTTTAAAACTAATAGAATTATAACACATAAATACAATATAACTTTTCAAATCTATGAAGTGGCCACAGTGGCGATGGGAATAAAGTACTATATGTAACACGGGACTAAAGTCGATCATTCCCCGCGTCGAACTCACCCACGGGAATAACCTGTGACTTTAGTTCCTTGTTACATAATGTACTATCATTATATATTATATATGTATAATCCAAAAATGGCCTTTACGCCTCCAAGGTTTCCAATAATTGAGTCTGCTTTTATTTTAGAAGCAAAGAATTGGTGAATGATCTAACAGATAAGTATGATGACTTTCTTAATCAATAAAAAACCGCTGCCAATTCATTGGCCCGTAGCTTCCTCAACCGTAATTTGTTGATTCCTTTAATTGATTTTTAATAATAAAATTTATAATTTTTTAAAAAATTTATTGCGTAATTATAATTACATTCATTTATGAATATTAAAAATTGTTAATTTTTAAATTTATTTATTTATTTATTATTTATTTATATCAAATTTATATAAATTTTGAGCTGATAAATAAAGTTATCATTTGAAATAGAAGTAAAATATCTATATTTTATAATAAAACAAATAGCTATCACGGTTGTTTCATTATTAACAAAAACGTTTTTTTTTTTTATATTTCATAATTCATATTTTTTAAGAAAAAAAAATTTATAGCTGTCATTGTTCTTTTGTTATTAACAAAAACGTGTTTTTTTGAAAAAGTTCATAACTCACAAATAAATTATAATAATGCAGAATATAATACATTCATAATGCATAATCCATAATTATAATAGATTATAATAGATATAATTTTTAAACATTTTAATTCATTTTGTTGGTTGGTTTTTTAAAAATTAAAAAAAAATTATCGAATGCCTTCTCAATGACGTTTCCTCATTCCACACCACCTAGCGGTAGATATCACTGCGCGTTTTTTATTTTAAAAATAAAATATAAATCTTTTTTAATTTAGAGATTAAATTAATTTTTGTAACACATGAATGATTTTCGACGTTTTCCTACATAAAAATATGTTCTAAAAAGTGACTTTTTTTACCTATCGTGTAAAGAAATTCATTCTCTCCCTCTCCTCTAAAATTATGTAATACTGATGATAACATCATTGGAGTTATGATTTAAAAAAAAAAACACGTTTTTGTTTTTGATGATAACTAAAGAACCGTGATAGATAAAAAATTAATTTTTTTAGAAAATATAGGTATTTTAATTCTCTTTCGAATGCCACCCATCCCATTCAGATACATAGAGCCGTTCTCGAGAAATTACGATTTTAAAAAAATGTCAAAAAATTTTTAACCTCAAATATCTCTGAAATTTATAGACCAATCATTTTGCCCAAAGAACTCGACCGAGAACTATAAAAATCTACCTCTAAAAGGAATTTTGAAGCCATTAAATTAATTTTACTCTTGTAATCGTTGGACATACAAAACTGATTTTTTTCATTTTTCATTTTTTTACTCAAAATCTAGCCTACAGAATTTCAAATTTTAACAGATTATAGCTATTTATATTCTGTATTATCATGATTTTTCTAAAAAAAAAATTGACCGTTAAGTTTAGGAGTTATAAGCTTCTTAAAAAAAAACACGTTTTTGTTAATAACAAAAGAACCGTGATAGCTAGAAACTTTTTTTTTAGAAAATATAGGTATTTTAATTCTCTCTCGAACGCTACCCATCAGATTCGAATAACTCGATCCTATCATTAAAAAAAATCAAAAAACAGTTTTGAGAAAATCGAAAATTTAAAAAAAAATAAAAACGCATCGCCCCAATCGAAAAACGGATTTTTGACCCGCTACCACGCAAAAAAAAAAAACAAAAAAAATGAGACCTGTCCGGTCAAAATCGACCGAGTAGAAGCTGAGATCCAGGCGTATACACACACACACACACACACACACACGCGCGCACACACACACACACACACACACACACATCTATACAGACATTTTTCAAAAACCATGTATTTTGATTCCTAATACCTCGGAACACAATTATAACATGTTTTTACAACAACTCAAAAATTTACTATCACAAAGCTTCCTCTAGGAGGAAGCAAAAGTCATAATTAGACCCCTGTTGTTAAAGATGTTTTTCGGAAAATCGAATTGTCCTAACTTTTTCTGAAACTTTGCATGCATATTAATTTAGTGATGCTTAATTTATTGCTGAACAGTAAAGCATAGTTTGCTGGGTGAAATATTGGGATCTCCACCTACTTTTAACGCGGGAATTCTATGCTTATCCCGTCGTAGAGACACATTTTTACGAATTATGAAGCCAATGTTTCTTAACATTTTAAAAACAAGTGTGTTATGCTACATAATAGTAATAAGTCATAATTCGCAACATGGCAAGCGGGATTAAATTCAGAGATATAGCAATATAAAGAAAAAGTTCCATGTTATTTGTATATGTAGTACCCCAAAAAACAGAGAAATTTTTGCTATATTAAAAAAGAGTACCGTGTCAGCAGACATATCAATCTCAGCATAGAACATATTTTAGATACTCCACGCATCAACAGTACCCGATTATTCTGTCAATTTTCTGAAAATCTGTATGACATAAAACTAATACCCGAATTATTTAAAATCGAGGAAACGAAGAAAAAAGGAAAGGAAAGAATTGAGGTAACCTCAAACATTAATTTCAACACTATTAAAAATAACAATGAAAACCTAAACTTCTAGCATTCATAATAAAAATTTAACAAAGATCTTCAAAAATTACGTAACAAAAATTATGGACCAATGGAAAAAAGGTAGAAAAGTAACACAAACAAATGCAAGCTTAAACATATAAAACCGAACGTATTTGATACGAACCCAGTTAAAACTTGAAATAGAAGGCATCAAGTAATGATCATAAATATAATTGATCACATTAAATTAACACAAGAGTATCTATTTGTGAAAGAGAAACTCAAAGAACATGAATTATATCATACTGATTTGAACATTGAACATGCTCATACTGCTACAATGTCCTAAGTAATACTCGATAAATAAACGACTGTGAATATATAAATAAAAAAAAATCTTTACAAACTTATACAAAATATATAGCTTTTTGTTTTACTAAATCAACTACTTCGTTTACGAAAATAGTCAGTAAAACTTCTTTTTCTTGATGCCCTGGTAGAAAGTACGTGGTTTCGCCATTGTTTTCGATGGCGAAAGAAGGACATTTAACCATTGATTCTGAGTTGGTAACTAGGCAACTGTAGACTTTATCAATAGATTGTTTTAGAGGTTTTGTCAACATATTCAAAGTCAATATATTTACAACAAAAACTATCACTTCTGATCATCAAGGTACACCCGATGGACATTGATTCTACCAATGCATGTCCCGTTAGTGACACTCACACATAACCTTTTGAATGTTCATATCATTTTCGAGGTATGTTAACGATTTAAATATTATGTGTGACAGTCACTAACGGGGTATGCATTGTCAGAATCAATGCGGCCCATCGGGTATACAAGTGATTTATATTGCTTTAATTTGTGAAATGGATAAAAGATTGTTCGTTAATAATGTCGCACTTTTTGTGAGAATTTCTTCTTGAGTAATCATGTATTTTTTCAGATACAAATAAAGTAGTTGACTTTGTTGCTGCAAATGGAGCAAAAGTACCGCATGTTTAATAATTGTACGTGTAACAATTGTAACAATTGCACGTAAAATAAAAATATTTTACATGATCTTCAGTAAAATTCACTTATTAAAATTATGCACGTGATGTTTTCGATGCCCGCCCCCCCGACCAGCAGCACTCGCTGCGCTCGTGCCGCAAATGTCGGGGGCGGGCATCGAACTCAATGCTCTCGAGCCCGTCGGGTGCGTTATCATTGTCAGTGGCAAACGTATTTTCCACCGGACATCAAGAAAAATAGTATACGGTACACGAGACGAAATTTCAAGACCCGCCACTGCGTGATATGGCTTCACGCAGTGGCGGAACTTAAACTTTCGTCACTTGTACCGTAATGTACTATTTTCTTTATTTAAATCATCTAATTTTAAATCGGTTTCTGATTTTTTAAAATTATTGATGGAATTTTACGGGCACAACATAAGGCCGACGTCTGGTTATATATCCCAGGTCAGAGAAGTCGGGATTTGTGTATTTTCAAGAAAATAATGAATTTTGACTTCATTATTGTTTGCGTGAGGTTTTTCCCCACATCATACGCGCGTGTATATATATATATATATATATATATATATATATATATATATATATATATATATAGTGTTTCAATTGTCTGTTACTTATTTCTGAGTTTGCATTCCACTTTCATCAAGGTCTCATTTTAAAAGTAACATTTTGTATCAAATTTTTAGCCTCTGTCGAGGGATATTAATTACGTTACAACCGCCTTAAGCATATTTTGTATGGTATTTTCTTACGTATAAATTAACAATATAATTGGCATCAATCTGGAAAAATTCTGAGCAATTCTGCTTACAATTTGGAAACTTTTTCCCATTTAATGTGCTATACAAAAAGTTTCAAGTTTTTGAGTTAAAAAATCATGAAAATTGAAGATTTATGAAAAAATTCAAAATTTTCAAATTTTCAATTAATTCTAACTTTTGAACGATTGAATATTTTGCTCTAAAACTGTATGGTTGTGTTTTGGGGCTAATTTGGAACTAGTAAAAAAATTTTGAGCCATTTCAAAATTTTGACCTGTCACACTTGACATGAAGTTACACACACACACACACACACACACACACACACACACACACACACACACACACACACACACACACACACACACACACACACACACACACACACACACACACACACACACACACACACACACACACACACACAGATATATATATACCATTGGAGCAGTATCTGAGCGAATACGAGAGCAGTGGAGCGTATGCTATGTTTCATTTCAGACCTTGAGGTTGGAATTAGGATAAAACATTCTACGTTAAACCGACGAGATATGCCATAAAAGGCTAAAGGACTATATACCAATTGGAAATAAAAAATAAAATAAAGTAGCACATTAAGTAATTGAATCTATGAGAGTATAGTTTTCTAATAAGTAAAAATTAAAAGTATTAATACCCGATATATTTTTATAAACACGAGTATAATGCTTACTTTAAATCAAATATCATTGAAGTTTCTATTTTTAAATAGAAAAAATAGACTAATTATATAGAGGATCATTAAATCATTATAGAAAGTCACGCTATGGGAAAGCATATTATTTTTTGATACATTTAAAACTATTCGATGGCGTTTCCGTTTTACTCAATAAGACGCGTCGTGCGTAATATATAGGAAGACATAGTTTTTTTTCATTTCGTTTCGAGCAAATCGCGAAACGATATAATTACCTTCATTGTTGAACCTTTATTAATGTTATTAATACTTGGACTATCGTTTCGCTTTTTTCTTTTCTATCTTGTTAGTGAAGATTGTTAATTGAATGAAGAACTTATTGAGGAAGAAACTAAAGTTTCTTTTCAATAAATGCGTAATTTTTCTTATATATGAGATTATATAAACATATATTATTAACATCAAGATTTTAAAAGAAGGGTTATAAAATAGGCCACATTGCTACGTCAAACTTTCTCGTTTGACTTTGTCTTGATAAAGGTCACCAAAAAGTGCCCAAAACGTCGACAGAAAATACTCTGACATTTTAATTTACCATACATCAAAGTATTAGCTTGGGAAGAAAACCCGATTTTATCACCAAAACCATAACTCACTAGAGCTGTCGATTATAGAATCATCTAATGTTATTAAATTGCAAATAAAAATATGATTTTATTAAATAATCTACCTAAGGTCACTTACATGATATTAAAAATGTAATTAGTTAATTGTTATTATATAATTAATTTAGTATGTGTTTTAAGAAAGTTTACACAGTACAAAACTGCTGCCAATTTGGCAAGCTGCTTAGTAAAACTAATATATTAATTTCTTGCGTTAATTTTTTAATATCAATGATTATTTGTCTTACGCCAAATTTTATCTAAAGATATCCGCAATGAAACCAAATACTATATGAAATACAAATAAAATAGAGATGAATTTATACATTAATGTCATAACTTTTTTTCGCCGTCACAATTCTTTCTTTCTGAGGAAACAATTTTCAAAAAAATGTATTTAGGTTTTGTATTTTTTCATATTTGCGCAAAAAATAAAAATTCATTGTATTATTATTATTGACATTTACAAATTTCTATATCAGCTATATAATACAAACAATTTCAATTACTACATTCATTTATGTTTTTGAGGTGTATTTGCGAAAAATTATGTTTTCATAAATAACTATGGACTAACAAGTAGCTATTAACACTTTTGCTTCCTCCTAGAGGAAGCTTTGTGATAGTAAATTTTTGAGTTGTTGTAAAAACATGTTATAATTGTGTTCCGAGGTGTTAGGAATCAAAATACATGGTTTTTGAAAAATGTCTGTATGGATGTGTGTGTGTGTGTGTGTGTGTGTGTGTGTGTGTGTGTGTGTGTGTGTGTGTGTGTGTGTGTGTGTGTGTACGCCTGGATCTCAGCTTCTACTCGGTCGATTTTGACCGGACAGGTCTCATTTTTTTTGTTTTTTTTGCGTGATGGCGGGTCAAAATCCGTTTTTTGATTGGGGCGATGCGTTTTTGTTTTTTTTTCAAATTTTCGATTTTCTCAAAACTGTTTTTTGATTTTTTTTAATGATAGGATCGAGTTATTCGAATCTGATGGGTAGCGTTCGAAAGAGAATTAAAATACCTATATTTTCTAAAAAAAAAAAGTTTCTAGCTATCACGGTTCTTTTGTTATTAACAAAAACGTGTTTTTTTTAGAAGCTTATAACTCCTAAACTTAACGGTCAATTTTTTTGAGAAAAATCATGATAATACAGAATATAAATAGCTATAATCTGTTAAAATTTGAATACATTCTGTAGGCTACATTTTGAGTAAAAAATTGAAAAATGAAAAAAATCAGTTTTGTATGTCCAACGATTACAAGAGTAAAATTGATTTAATGGCTTCAAAATTCCTTTTAGCGGTAGATTTTTTATAGTTCTCGGTCGAGTTCTTTGGGCAAAATGATTGGTCCATAAATTTCAGAGATATTTGAGGTTAAAAATTTTTTGACATTTTTTTAAAATCGTAATTTCTCGAGAACGGCTCTATGTATCTGAATTGGATGGGTGGCATTCGAAAGAGAATTAAAATACCTATATTTTCTAAAAAAAATTAATTTTCTATCTATGACGGTTCTTTAGTTATCATCAAAAATAAAACGTGTTTTTTTTTTTAAATCATAACTCCAATGATGTGTAACAAAATTAATTAAAATGTTTAAAAATTATATCTATTATAATCTATTATAATTATGAATTATGCATTATGAATGCATTATATTCTGCATTATTATAATTTATTTGTGAGTTATGAACTTTTTAAAAAAAACACCTTTTTGTTAATAACAAAAGAACAATGATAGCTATAAATTTTTTTTTTCTTAAAAAATATGAATTATGAAATGTAATATAAAAAAAACACGTTTTCATTAATAACAAAACAACCGTGATAGCTATTTGTTTTATTATAAAATATAGATATTTTACTTTTATTTCAAATGATAACTTTATTTATCAGCTCAAAATTTATATAAATTTGATATAAATAAATAATAAATAAATGAATAAATTTAAAAATTAACAATTTTTAATATTCATAAATGAATTTAATTATAATTATGCAATAAATTTTTTAAAAAATTATAAATTTTGTTATTAAAAATTAATTAAAGGAATCAACAAATTACGGTTGAGGAAGCTACGGGCCAATGAATTGGCAGCGGTTTATATCTTCAAACTGAATTCGTTGCCCAATAAAATCGAACTATTACGACGAAAGATATTTGAGGTTTAAAATAAAACTAATTGAACATGTGATAATATTTTAAAAAACTTGATTTATAAAAATATCGGGTTGTCGCACGAGAAAAAGAGTAATAAGAATGAATTTTCGAAAAATATATATTAATTTATTACGAATATTCATAAAGAAAATTGGGTATGATACAAATAATTATTGTTATAAAAAATTAAAAAAAAATGAATAAGTACATTATTTTGAGGAAGCTAAGTGCCAATGTATTGGCAGCGGTTTTTTAAATAGTGAATAATTTTACATAAAATAAATAATACATACAAAAATGGAAAAACGTATGTATGTATGTATTTTGAGTTTATCCACCGGCAGCCTATTTGGCCCAGCAAGTGACCTATTATACCTTATTATATACTTGCTTTCGAAATGCATACCTTGATTTTGATAGGAAACTTCAAAGCAGACCCGTTAAGCAGCCAGATCTCTATGTGTCTCAGACACGGCGAAAAACTGCGGATTTACTGCATTTGCTTCACTATCACCCAGTGTCCCAATATGTTTTAAATATTTATGTCACATTTCGTAGGTTACACCGAAAACATATTCAAGTCAACTAGTCAACACTTTGTTAAAAGCGAAAAATCACTTAAAGCAAATCAGAAAGACTGTGCCTCGACCTGATGTAATGCGAAAGCAGTTCCGGGTGGAGATGGACGCAGTCGAAAAGAGGTGGGAGTTTAGTGGGTAGGCCTGGGGAGGGGCCATTGATGCGTTGACGTGAGTGATCCAATCTCAGGAGTGCATAAACGCATTCTCCAACTCTTAAAAAAAAAAAAAAAAAACAATCGTATGAAGTGCAAGTACACGTCCGGGATCAGGCTACTGATGTACCCCTAATAAAGTCTGCCTCAAGCTGCGGTGATACCTCTAATACGGCCTGAATTACGGTTCAGGTTACGGAGGCATCCCTGATACCGACCAGATCAGGCTTCAGGGGTACCTCTAATGCGGCTACCCCTGACTGAGCAGGTAGGGCTAAGAAGGTACCCCTAATACGACCCGGATCAGGCTATGGGGATACCTCTAATACGGCCCAGATTAGATAACGGTTGTACCACGGGTAAGGCTAATGGTACCCTTAATATCGCCTAGATCATTATTCACTAACTTTATCAGTTTTGATATAATTATATCGGTGACCAGAACGACTTACAGCTTATGCGCAAAATTATGTTTTCGGAACTGAATAGTATTTTTGCGCCCTCCTAGAGGAAGCTTTGTGATAGTAATTTTGCTTCCTCCTAGAGGAAGCTTTGTAATAGTAAAATTTTAAGTTTCGTTTAATCTCTCTAGAAACATGATTAGAGATGTTAGAAGTTTGAATCACATGATTTTAGAAAATGTCTGTATGGATGTGTGTGTGTGTGTGTGTGTTTTCCGAGGCGACGAGGAACTGCTTTAGGCACCATAGGGAGACACATGTCTCCCCGTGTGTGGAACTCCCCTGGCGTTGACATGCCAGGATTTACCCACTAAAACCCCTCCGCCTTTTACTGCTACCGCGGAAACCGCCGGAAGGCATTACTTCGCGGTGGCAGCTTCTGCCTCAAAGGCCCTCCTTAACGCCACCCGGCACCACTTCATCTGTCCGCGCTGCCCACGCTTTCTCCTCTCTCTTCCGCCCTCTGGATGGAGTTCAGCCTCTCGACGATAGACGTGGCAAGTGTAACCACTGCGTCCCAGACCTCCTGCGAGGCGAGCATACACTGGCCGATGCCCTCCGGCGTCAGGGGACCTTCCCATGAGGCCCGGAACCGATCCCTCTCATCTTGGAACCTAGAACACACGAACAGTACATGCTCCACGCTCTCGTCGACTTCAGGGCATACCGGGCACTGCGCGCTATGGTACACGCGGATGCGGTGTAAGTAGCTGCGGAAGCAGCCGTGTCCGGTAAGCATATGTGTGAGGTAGAAGGTGAGGAAACCATGTCGCCTGCCAATCCACTTCTCAACATCTGGGAGGATTCGGTGGGTCCATCGGTCTTCTTCTGCCAGATCTCATCGACGCTGCCACTCCTCGCTTGCCCTCCTGGACAGTTGGCCATGGCGGTGCCTCTGGCCCACGTCGTCTTCTTCGGCGTGCCTGCCTTCACGGTACTTAATGGCTCTCTCGTTTGCCAAAAAGTCTACGGGGGAAAGTCCCGCAATCACCGAGAGAGCGACACGGTACGGTAGGCACGGGCCACCCTTAACGTGGCCGTTCGGTAGGCCCGTCGGCAAGTGGCTCCGTAGCTTTTATGGCTACTCATAGCTTCTGCCCAGATTGGGGCACCGTATAGTATTACGGAGCTCACTATACTGTAGAGAGGAGAGCCCGTCGCGGCTGCTTCGGTCCTCCTATGTTGGGCATAATACCCGCCAGGGCGCGTGCCACTCCAGCTGCCTTTAACCCAGCGTTTACGAGTTGCTCCTTGAACGTCAGTCGCGCATCTATCATAACCCCAAGATATTTAATAGTGCCTACCGTCCTAATCTTGTTGTCTTCGAGCGTAAAGGTGGCATACTTCCTCTTTTTTGTTCGTGAGATCAGCACCGCCTCCGTCTTCTCTGCCGTCAGACTCAGTCCGTGGTCGCTCAGCCAGCCAGCTACCACCTCAATAGCCTCATCTCCAATGTGTTGGATCTCCTCGATACTCTTCGCTACGATGATCAGCGCAACGTCGTCAGCGAAGGCCACCATCGAAGCCCCCTCTGGGAGCGATTGCCTAAGTAGTCCGTCATATAGGACGTTCCAGCCAGGGGGCCCCAGGACTGAGCCCTGCGTCACGCCTCCTGTGATTTCGTAGGAGTGCGTACCATCATCGGTGTCGTAGAGCAGGATTCGGTTTCCCAGGTAGCTTGAGATAATCTTACGGAGATCAAGCGGTGCCTTTAGTCGCTCTAACGACTCCATGATGTAATCCCACCTGGCCGAGTTAAACGCATTTCGGATATCCAGGCAAATGACAGCGCACATTCGCTTTGTACTCCGGCTGCCGCTGATGACGTCCGAAGCTAACGCTATCACTTGGTCGATGGCATCAATAGTTGAGCGACCTTTCCGGAAGTCGAACTGGTTATCGGATAGGCCACCTGCCTTTAGTATCGCCACGTCCAGCCTGGCACTTAATACCCGTTCAAACAATTTCCCAACAATATCCAGCATACAGAGTGGTCGGTACGAGGATGGTTCCTCGGCGGGTTTCTTACCCTTAGCGAGAAGTACCAGCCTTTGCACCTTCCACTGTGCCGGGAAGATTCCTTCCTGTAAACATGCATTGAATGTGTCCACAAAAATATGGGGAACATTCAAGGCCGCGGTTTTTATGGCCAGGCCTGGGATTCCGTCAGGTCCTGGAGCTTTCCGGATGGAGATCTTCTTGGCGGCCATCTCCACCTCGGCTTTCGTGACGCCTGGCAGCTCGGCTGCGCCGTCTATTACCTTTAGGCCAGTGCCGGCTGGCCGTTCCCGGTGCTCTGGGAACAGGTGGCGAACTACCCTGCCCAGAAAAATTGGGCAGGTTAGTACGTTAGGGCCTCTCGACTTGATCTTGTTCATGACTGTTTTGTACGGGCACCCCCAGGGGTCACTATTCGCCTCCTCGCACAGGTCTCTCCAGCACTTTCGTTTGACCATTTCGATGTATGTGTGTGTGTGTGTGTGTGTGTGTGTGTGTGTGCGTGTGTGTGTGTGTGTGCTGCTTCATCTCTGGATCTACGCGGTCGATTTTAATCGGGTGGATCTTATTTTTTTGTTTTTTTTATTTCAAATTCGGGGAGAAAACAATTTTTTATGATTCACTGACGCGTTTTTGTTTTACGTCGAATTTTTGATTTTTGAAAAATTTATTTTTTAATTTTTTTAATGATCGGATTTAAATTTTTAAATCAAATGGGTGCCATTCGAATGGGCATAAAAAAACCTATATTTAAAAAAAAATAATTTCTCCAGCTATCACGGTTCTTTTGTTATTAACAAAAATGTGTGTTTTTTTTAAAGTTTATAACTTCCAAACTAAACGGTCAATTTTTTCGAGAAAAATCATGAAAATTCAGAATATAAATAGCTATAATATGTGAAAATTTGAATTCAGTCTGTTATTTAGTTTTTGAGAAAAAAATTGAAAAATGAAAAAAATGAGTTTTGTATGTCCAACGATTACTGGAGTAAAATTGACTTAATTGCTTCAGAATTCATTGTAGAGGTAGATTTTGGATAATTTTCGGCTGAGTTCTTTGGGCAAAATGATTGGTCCATAAATTTCTGAGATATTTGAGGTTAAGATTTAAAAAAAAATTTTTCCAAATCGTAATTTCTCGAGAACGGCTTGATGAATCAGCTAAAGATTTATAGACAATTTTGTGTGTGATATAGATATTAGTATGTGAATTTTTATCAAGATCGTACGATAACTTTTTGAGATATTTGATATTCAAAATTTTCGTATTTTACAAAGTTATTTTCGTTGTTGCATGATAAATAGAGAAAAATGGTTATAATTTCTTTGAAATTTGGTGGAGATGCAGAGTTTGTATGTTATTTATTATGTGTTCTCTTAAGGTAAAAAATTCGTTTGTGAATTTCAGAGATATTTGAGGTTAAAACTGTTTTAGCCCTCTTTTCAAATCGTAATTTTTTGGGAACGGCTTTATGTATACTTGAAAATGGAACTGACGCGTCCTACGCGTGCGTGTTGCTTACTTGCTTTTGTTTTTTATTGAGGTTAATTTACAGCGCGCTTCATCGATACATGCATGAAATTAGATAGATACGCTGACGAATTAGAGGCCGAGAAATACGTTTAACGATACTTTTGGTTGCACTTCGATATTAATCGCGTTTTCTTTTTTATAAATGGAAACATGTAATTTATAGACAATTTTGTGTGTGGTATAGGCAATATATTTGTCAAATTTCATCAAGAAACATTATCTATTATACAGAATATTGAAGTACAATAATTTGGAGGTAATAGAAATGTAGAAAAGGGGTTCTTATAGATGGTACAGTGCATGTGTGTTAGTTGCGCTCCAGGTAGGTAGATTATTTTGTATTATCAATATCTTAGAATATACATATTTTATATTTGAACTATATACTATACATGTAGGAGTGATAAATACATTTGGAAAAAGCTACGTGCCAATATTTAAATTATGTATGAAAAATAAATAAAATAATTGATTGTAATATTATCGTCTTCAAATTATATTTATTTATTTATTTATTTTATTTATTTACCAGAGTAAGTACAAAAGGTAAGCACATGTTTACATTATACATGATGTATAATCCAGCAGAGGAATTGTTTTCCTGTTCACTGGTCCGGTGTTCTTAAATCTAACTTAACCTAAGATTCTAGATAGAAATATAAGTTTTGTGACAAAATATAATATAATATAACAAATGTGATTAAACTTTTCAATATAAAAATATCTAGGTTGCTTTTATTTCTAAATGTTTCTGAATGTTTTCTTTTACCCATTTCTTTAGCTTCCTTTTTTTACTATGTATGCTACTAATGGTCTTTAAATCGTTGGGGAAGCGATTGAATATCATTATTGCTCTAATAAAACTGTTTTTAATGCTAATGGTTTTAATTTTCTTTGTGAAATTTGACACGTTTGTCTCTAGTAGTATGCCTGTCCGTATTTGTATGATCTTTCTGGAATTTCCGATCTAAGACAAAGGTTCTAACCTTAAAAATAATAAATGGCTATTACAAAACAAAAACAGGTACACAACACGCGCGCATAGCGCATAGCACATGTCATTTCCATTTTCTAGTGTACATAAATGTGTTCCCGAATAATTACGATTTTAAAAGATGGCTAAAATAGTTTTAACCGCAAATATCTCTGAAATTCATAAACGAATTCTTTTATCATAAGAACTCTTCTAATAGATAATATACAAATTCTACATCTCCACCAACTTTCAAAGAAATTAAAACAATTTTAATGTAGTTATATTGTGGGACAACAAAGAAAGTCATTTTCAAAAATACTAAAATTATAAATACCAAACATCTCAAAAAATAACCATATAATCTGGATGAAATTTTACACAGGTATTGCCTATATCGCATACAAAATAGTCTATAAATTTCAAGCTGATACATGAAGTCGTCAGTTGTTACAATTATTAAATTGTTCATAAAAATAATGTTTTTAATCTTAAAGACGTCATTGAATTAAAATGTGCTAATTATAAATTTAATTAGGTGTTAAGACAGCCAAAAAGTTAAGTTTCTAATAAGTTCATGATCTTGCCAGTTTAGTACACTTGAGTAAACTCTATAAAAAATTAAAGCTATTGAAAAAAAATTTAATTGACAGTTATCAATTTTTATTATAGTTTACTTTTTGTAGAATTAAGCGGGTTTTACATCCAGAGGCTTCTGAGGCCAAAACTAGCTAAAAAAATCACTGCCAATTAACTGACACGTAGCTTCCTCAAACTAATTTATCAATTTCTTTTTTTATACTTTAAATAAAATAATTTTTTTCTCAAAAACAAATGAAGAAAATTTATTGAAATTTTAACCAAATATAGTTTTTAATAAGTGTAATGTATGATATATATAATAAGTGGTTGCCTATATCGCAAACAAAAATCTATAAATTTCAAGCTTCTACATGTAGACATCATTTAGAAATTACGATTATAAAAAAAACGTAAGAAAGTTTTAACCTTAAATATCTCTAAAAATTATGATACAATTCTTTTACCTAAAGGACTTATACAATAAATATATAAACTGTACATGTCCACAAAATTTCAACATGATTAAACCGATTTTTTGTCTCCAGTTATCAGGCGACAAAGAAAGAAAATTTACAAAATACGAAAATTTTCAATATCAAATATTTCAAAAGGTAATCGTACGTTCTTGGTGAAAATTCGCACACATATTATCTATATCACATACAAAATTATCTATAAATTTGGAGCTGATACATGGAGCTGTTATCGAGAAATTACGACTTGAAGAAAAGGTTAAAAAAATTTTAATCTCAAATATTTCTGAAATTTCTGGATTAATCATTTTGCCTAAAGAACTCGACCGAGAGCTATCCAAAATCTATCTCTACAAAGTATTTCGAAGCGGTTAAGTCAATTTTACTCCCGTAATCGTTGGACATACAAAACTCATTTTTTTCATATTTCAATTTTTTTCTCAAAAATTAGTCGACAAAGTGGATTCAAATTTTTATAGATTATAGCTATTTATATGCTGCATTATCATGATTTTTTTTCAAAAAAATTTGACCGTTTAGTTTAGGAGTTATAAGCTTTAAAAAAAAACACGTTTTTGTTTATAACAAAAGAACCGTGATAGCTAGAGAAATTTTTTTTTAGAAAATATAGGTATTTTGATGTTCTTTCGAATGCTATCCATTCGATTCAAATATTTCGATCTTATCATTAAAAAAAGCAAAAATCAATTTTGAGAAAATCGAAAATTCGAAATAAAACAAAAACGCATAGGCGAATCAAAAAACGAATTTTTGACCCGCCATCACACAAAAAAAAACAAAAAAAATGAGTCCCGTCCGGTTAAAATCGATCGAGTAGAAGCTGAGATCCAGGCGTACACACACACACACACACACACACACACACACACACACACACACACACACACACACACACACACACACATATACACACACACACATACACCCCGTGTCGAGTTGCTAGTCTCGCATCAGGCGCCTCCCCAGGTGGCGGATAGGGGAAAGCTCGTCAGATATGAAGGGCACCGGGGAAATAAAATACCCGGGGTGGACCAAAACTGGCTAGGGGAAGACACCCCAAATAAGAAACCAACCATGGACGTAGTGAATGAGAGATACGCATTACCCCAAGTGGGTGCCCTCAATGGAGGGGTTAATCCCACCACCGATTCCGATCGGGTGAAAGCCCCGGTGGTCGGTGCAGGCTCCACGGATTTTGGGGGGAGCCACATACACTATACCAGGAATAAGATGGAAGAAGAAGACGAAGTAAGCCAGGATAGCGCAGATTCAGCTGCCTTCCGAACCCTACAAACAAAGGTAGAGGCTCTGGTGGACTTTATTCTAGATAAAAAGAACATTCACAATGAGCTCAAGTCAATGGCGAAGACTACCCAAAGAGCCTTAAAAGAATTCGTCAAAAGTCGAAAAAGTCATGAGTCTGGACAAGCTACCAGACCTACCAAGGACGGAACAAGCCAAACATCACCGCTCTTTCGGAAAGGGAAGGCGTCGGTAGTACACACCGAACGTAACCGCCTTCACCGCCACCAGAGCCAAACGAAAAGAAGGCGAAGATACGTGCTTCCTCACAGATACCTGCAAAAAAACCGGAAGCTCAGATAGGACAGACCGACTGGGCAACCGTCGTAAGTAAAGGAACACGCAGAAGATATGAGAGACTCAAGACTGACGGCAAGGAGAAAGTAGTGCAGGCACATACCACGGTTAGGCGGAGGCCAGCTCGATCTGATGCCTTCAAAATAAGAAGGTGCGGTGAGACCACCTACGCCGACATCCTAGGAACTCTCAAAGGGGCACCTGAGTTGAAGGCACTGCAAGAAAGGGTCACGCGCATCAGGCGCACCAAGGCAGGAGAGTTGCTTTTGGAGCTAGACAAACCAAACATCGTGTCGCATGAACTGCAGACATTGGTCTCGTCTACCCTTCATTCGTCAGTGATAGTACAAACGTTGTCCCATAAGGAGACAATCGAAATCAAAGATTTGGACGAGACAACAACAGCAGAAGAGGTAACACAGGCGATCACTTCAATTATCGGCCCCGAAATGATGACCGCTGGGGATGTTAGACTCCGGGCGTCTTACAGTGGCACTCAAGCAGCCAGCGTTATGCTACCTGTAGCAATAACAGAAAAGCTGCTGGAAACTAGAAAACTCAGAATAGGATGGGTCAATTGCCGGGTCCAGTTACGTGAAACAGTGACGCGTTGCTTCAAGTGCCATGAAATCGGACACCTGGCACGGAATTGTAAGAGTGTAATTGACCGGTCGTCCCTGTGCTTCAAGTGTAAAACCGAGGGTCACAAGGCAGTGAACTGCCCGACCAACAACGAGCAGGTAACGATGGAGGTCGTAACAACAAACAACGATGGCTAAAGTGCTTCAAATCAACATGAACCACTGTGCAGTAGCCCATGACTTGCTGCCCCAATTGATCCGAGAGGAGAAGGCGGACATAGTAATCATCAGTGAGCAGTACAGGGACAAAAATGAACCAAACTGGGTAAGGGATCGTGCCAGCACGGCGGCCATCTGGGTATGCGGAGAACTCCACATATCTAAAAAAATGGACGTCCTTCAGCCCAAATTCACCTGGGTTGAAGTATCCGGTATAAGATTATACAGCTGCTACCTATCACCCAGCGACTCAATAGAAGAGTTCGAAAGATCCCTAGATGCTATCGTCACTAGCGTTAGAACCTCCACGCTGCCAGTCGTAATCGGGGGGGACTTTAACGCTTGGGCAATTGAGTGGGGAAGCAAGAAAACGAACAACCGCGGCCACGCACTGCTTGAGACCTTCGCGATACTAGAGCTAGAGATTGCTAACATAGGGACAAAGCCGACCTACACTAAAGGACGAAAGTCTTCCATAGTAGATCTGACCTTTGTCGACCCCAGATTAAGTCGGGAAGGCTCATACTGGCAAGTCATTGATCGGTACACTGGCAGCGATCACCGAGCTCTCACATACCAGTTCCACCCGACAGGCAAAAGAGCGAATATGACCCGGATGCCGAAGAGAGAGAAATGGGCACCAGCTACTTTCGACAGGGAAGCTTTTCTCTGCTTTTTGGAAGGAGCATCTGTCGAAGGAACAGCTGAGGTTAGGGCTCAAAGCCTCTCGGAGACCATCACAGCGGCATGCGATGCCTCGATGTCCACAAGGACGAACCACCGGGGACGCTTACCAGTCTACTGGTGGAACAAGGAGATTGCGGTAATACGTAAAGAGTGTCTTCGTGCTAGGAGGCTGCACCAAAGAGCAGTCCGTGGACCGCTGTATGATCAATTAACAACTAGATATCAGCAAAAGAGGAAAGAGCTGAAAATTGCCATCAAGACAGCCAAAAGAAAGTGTTGGCAGGACTTCTGCGAGGAAGTGGACAGTGACCCGTGGGGACGGCCGTACAAAACGGTCATAAATAAAATCAATCCCAGAGGCACCAATGCTCCCTCCTGTCCAACCTTTCTTGATAGAGTAGTCCAAAATTTATTCCCACAACACCAGGAACGGCAACATGGCACTGGTCTAACAAAAAGAATCGGTACAGCCGAGCCAACAGCAGTCACCGAATCAGAAGTGAAGATAGCGGCCAAAAAGATTGCCATAAGAAAGGCCCCAGGACTGGACGGCGTTCCTGGTTTAGCTATAAAGACTGCAGCTCTAGAAGTTCCTTGCATATTCAAGGACACTTTCAATGCATGCCTAAGTGAAGGAATATTCCCGACACAGTGGAAGATACAGAGGTTGGTACTCCTTCCTAAGGGAAATAAACCCCGGGATGAACCATCCGCGTATCGACCACTCTGCATGTTGGATATAGTCGGAAAATTGTTTGAACGTATCATATCCGTCAGACTGGAGGCAGCTATACAAAAGATCGGCGGCTTGTCTGATAACCAATTCGGCTTTAGAAAGGGTCGATCAACGATCGATGCTATCGATAGGGTGGTGTCAGTAGCTGAGAACGCCGTTAGTGGTAGCCGGTGCACAAAACGCATGTGTGCTATAATTGGTTTAGATGTACGGAATGCGTTTAACACGGCCAGGTGGGATAAAATCATGCTCGCATTGGAAGACCTAAGCGTGCCACTGTACCTTCGAAGAGTAATCTCGAGTTACCTAACTGACCGCACGCTTCTCTATGATACCGACGACGGTATGCATTCTTATAAGATCACAGGAGGCGTGCCACAGGGCTCTGTACTAGGATCCCCAATCTGGAACATCATGTACGACGGATTGCTTAGGCAACTGCTCCCACATGGGGTGTCGATAGTAGCTTACGCAGATGATATTGTTCTCATTATCGTTGGGAAAACCATCGAAGATGTGCAATACCTCGGAGATACGGCAATCGAGGTAGTAGGAGATTGGCTGAGCGACCATTGACTCAGTCTTGCCGCCGAAAAGACCGAGGCAGTGCTCATTGCCAGAACAAAAAAGAGAGTCTACGCCACTTTCACGGTCAACGACGAGAAGATCAAGACAGGGGACACCATGAAGTACCTAGGAGTTACAATAGATGCGCGGATGTCGTTCAAAAACCACCTTAGGAACGCAGGATTAAAGGCATCAAAAGTGGCTCGAGCACTCGCAAGCATCATGCCAAACATAGGAGGGCCGAAGCAGCCACGACGGTTGCTTCTTTCATCGGTGGTTTATTCCGTGATTCTATACGGAGCCCCCATCTGGGCTAATGCTATACGTAGTAACCCAAGCTATGGTGCAGCTTGCCGAAGGGCCTGCAGGACAATCGTGCTGAGAGTGGCCTGCGCCTACCGTACCGTGCCAGACATCGCTGTCTCGGTAGTCACCGGACTGCCACCCTTGGACCTAATGGCATGTGAGAGAGCTGAGGTGTATCGTGGAGGAGTGATAAGAGAGGAGGGCGAACTTGATCAGGGACCACGTCAAAACCGATGGTCCAGGAAGACTGTGGAAGAGTGGCAGCGCCGATGGATATAGCAGATAAAGGTCGGTGGACCCATCGCATTATTCCATGTGTCGTGGAGTGGACGGAGAGGAGACACGGACTCGTGACCTTTCATCTCACCCAGGTACTAACTGGGCATGGCTGCTTTCGCAGCTACCTGAAGAGAATTGGAGTGTACGAAAGCGCGGAGTGCCCAACATGTCCTGAAAGTGATGAGGACATTGGACACGCTTTGTTCGTATGCCCCAGGTTTCGGGAAGAGAGAGAAAGGTTTCAGGCCTTATGGGAAGGCCCCCTAACTCCCGAGGGCATCGGGAGATGCTTACTCTCTTCACAGAGAGGATGGGATGCTGTGATTGGTCTCGTCACCGAGGTGGTGGACAGAACTCCATAAGGCGAGAAGAAGAAAGAAGAGAAAACCGTCTCACAGAGGACCAGGCGGGGTAGAGGGCCGTAGAGGCTGCGACTGCCCTCCGCGAAGTAATGCCTAACGGCGGTTTTCGCGGTGGGAATTACAGTCGGGGGGAGGCCCTGCTATAGAACAACAGCAGGGGGTTTTAGTAGGTATTGTCAGAAATGGTCGAGTCCTATATAACATCTCGTATGCGTAAATGCATTTTTCCTAACCTCCTCCTCAAAAAAAAAAAAAAAAAAAAAATACACACACACACACACACACAATGCATTGACGAAACGGACTGTCTCCCATTATCATTACATCCTGACTTAATTACCTGAAGAGGGACACGGAAAAAGTGTCCGAAACGTCGTTTAAGAATAAATGGTGTTCATTTATTTAAACGAAACCTTTCCTGGTAGACAATTGGCCATCAGATACAAGATACACATATGAATAACACCCTACCATAAGCGCCTTTACCAACCAAATATCCAGTATCCTTTGTATTCTGGAGATACGTGAAATGTAATTGATCTTATTTATAAATAATCAAATGTGCAAACTTTTTATTTTACAATATCAGGAATAAAAAGCAAAATTCTTACAGAAATGCACTTGCGATCGTTCTAAAGCATCCTTTCGGTAACAGGTCGACGCTAAGACTGAAGGATACAGCTGAATGTGTTGAAACTTTCCGGGGATGCAGGTCAGTTTTACCCTGCATTCACGAGGTTCTACAAAAGTGTTCGGAAAACCGGAACCACAGTTCGGAAAGCATTCTGAGATTTGTACCAGAAATATATTCTCTAATGGAAAGAGAATGACTACACTTTATGGTAGAAAGTAAGAAAACTTAATATTCAATTATAAAAAATGTAATAACTATGATTTTAAATACTAAATTTTTTAATGAATAATATACTAAATTTACACATGTTTTAAATGCCCATGCGTAAATTCGTCCCGATCAACCGTCCGCTTGCCCACTTAAGCGCTAGCGTCACTGATACATTGTTCCGAACATTTAAGAGGGTGTAAGAGTTCTACTTTACCATTAGGCCGAATCCATCTCAAATCAGACAGCCCGCGTATGCCTATTTCACCTATCATGTTGAAATAAAAATATTTATGTTCTACTCGAAAAAATATTTTACACGTGTTTTTTTATTTTTTTGTTTCATCAAAATTTCATGCGTTCAGCGATGCCGAAAAATTCCGAGAAAATTCTTTCATTGAGAAAAAAAATTTTCAATGTGATTTTCAGACTGCTATTGTTTCAGCAGTTTTTCGAGCTTTTAAACGTGTAACACACAATTTCACTCAGTTTTGAGCCCTCTTTAACGGCCTTAATGTCATTTTCAAAAAAAATAAAAAATCCACGAGCTATGCACTTTTTACTGAAAAATTCATTTTTTAGGGAAGTGCCTTTTTCTCGAAAACCCCATGTTTTTTTTGCACAATTTTTGTTGTCGTGATAGAGGACGGTAATGCCTAGCTAGACGTATTTGTGAGATTCGGTACTTTTTCCCTGGGATAGCGATCACTAATGAGATAACACACAAACAAATTTTTCACGCCTAATGCTTATATATAGTCAATGATATTAGAGTCAATGTAAAGGTATTTGTCTTTGTGTGTATGTAATATACAGGTACACATAACTATGTATTTATTTGTTATTTGCGTCTTTTTGATTTTTTATTTTTATACCTTTTTTTCATTTGTATACCTATTTTACTACCTTTGTTTTTCTGCTTCATTGTTCTTAATTCAGTAAGCGGACGATCAGCGGTCTTTGCTGTCAAACAATGTATTTTATCGTCAC
This sequence comes from Torymus aiolomorphi, assembly GCA_036365515.1. Lineage (NCBI taxonomy): Eukaryota > Metazoa > Arthropoda > Insecta > Hymenoptera > Torymidae > Torymus > Torymus aiolomorphi. Next base: position 122,375,420 of record CM070877.1, on the reverse strand, counting down.
ATGTTTTTTTAACCCATATATGAGTTTTTTGAATTCCAGGATACTTTGGAGTTGTAAGCCAATCAATATTTTTTTCTTTTCTGAATTGTTCTATTTCAGCATCTTGTAAATGTATTATTTTAATAGCATCAGTATATTTTTGAACATGTATTGCAAAATCATTTGCGTTTTGAATAGCTTCTTCAAGGGGCTCTCGAAGATTATGCGAAGTAGCATAATGCTTTATAAGTCCACCCAGACCATCTACAGCTCCTTTGCCGTGCCCAGTAGCAGAGAACAACCATTTTATATCACACGGTGCTCGTTTTAGTTCATCTAATTGAAAGCGATTTTTAAAGTGACTCGCAGCGCCGTCTGATACGATGGTAATTTTTTTAATTGAATCACAACAATTTTCTTTCAAGAATTTTATAATTTTTTGTACTGCTAGCAAAGCATACGCTGAATCATGTTTTCGGTCATCACTTATAACTGCGAAACTTTGTGTCGAATCCCCTTGATAAGAGACTGCTGTGAAAATAGAAATTTGATCATTAACCCAATGATTTCCTTGAACAGCTTTATTATGAATCACAGCCCAGTTTTCAGCGAAGTCTATTTAAAGAACTAAATGATGTGAGTCTTTTTTAGCACTTTCTCTTTCTGTTTTTATAGCTTTGCGTTGTATATTTTTTACATACATGTGAGTACTAACCCTCATGGTCCAAACCGAAAGTTCATCTTTAAAAGCAGAAATTGATAGTGTCTTTTAATCAGGTTTCCATTATCCCACAAAGCATATGTAATTTCTTCTGTGCCTTCTACATCTTGCAGTTTTAAAACATGAAACGTAATTCCCTTAATCCCTGGACATAGTTTACATTCTTGTAAATAACATAAATCAGATGGCTCAGAACACATTGTTGCATTTATTATTTGTGACCGAGTTTCATCCAACTCTGTGACGTTACTCCCTCTAAAATTAATTAAGCTCGTAAGAAATAAATCATAATTTGCGCAATAGATACAGAGACAAACTTCTTTGATGGGGCTAAGTAAGACATACTTTGGTCGCAAACTATAAAATTTCGATTTTCCAATTCTCAATTCTGGATAATCATTTTTAAATACTTTATACGTCTCTTTTAAACTTCGAGTAAGAAAACGCTTAACTTTTTCTCTTTTTATTGTTAACTTTAATTGTAACAACGTCACATTTATTAGGACTTTGTCTTGAACAATTAAAATCATCATTTAAATAATATTCCATAACAATTTTTTCCATGTTTTCATCAATCGGATGGCCTGAATATGCATCTGGTTCTGAATAAATTCCTTTTTCTTTAACAAGATTTCTCGATTTGTTGATCATATACATTGTTATTTCTGGAAATAAAGATAAAATTTCATGTTTTGTAAAGGATGAAGGTAGCAAAGTCAGAATTTTTATTTTTTCTGATACCGTAGAACACTTTTGCAAGGCTAGACCAAGATTTTGTATCCATTCTGTACAATGGCATACAGTTGATTCATTTGCTGTTATAGAAACGTCATAAACATTGTTCAACTTCACATCAAGGGTATTAGACAATGTTGAAAGTATTTTTTTTTTCTTCTTTGTTACGTAATTTTCAATTGATTTTTCATGTATAAGATTTTTTCTTTTAAGAGGCGATACAGAACCTAAGAAAGATGTACTTATTTCATTATTAAATTCTTCAATGCGTTCTGGAGTACTTGGTAAAAAATCTTCATCTCTATCAACTACGTTATCGGTAACTTCATTATCCGTTATAAATTCATTGTCAGTACTACTCACCAATTCTAAAGCACGATTGTAACAATGTTGACACAGATATGTAGAAGGTGTCAAAGGTAAATGAGGATAAAGGTGCTTCAATGGATGAGCAAGATTTTCAAGTTGTTTTAAACGTACGGAACTAGATTTGTAAATAATTTGTTTGTGTTTGTCTAAAAAGTCTGCACATTTGATTCTCTCTGTTGAGTAATATTGAGACATCGTAGTTGAGTTGATAAGGTGTAAATATGTAATAATTTTCCAAAAGATGATGGTTTTAAATAAGACGAGATGTGTGATATATAGCAGAAATCGAACTTTTCTTTGTAAATGTTAAGTCAAACCATATCCATCTAGCGGACAAATGTACTAGTACATATACTCCTATAAGTAGGCGCACGTACATGTATATTACATACGCACAAAGATAAATACCTTTACATTGACTCTAATATCATTGACTATATATAAGCGTTAAGCGTGAAAAATTTGTTTGTGTGTTATCTCATTAGTGATCGCTATCCCAGGGAAAAAGTACCGAATCTCACAAATACGTCTAGCTAGGCATTACCGTCCTCTATCACGACAACAAAAATTGTGCAAAAAAACATGGGGTTTTCGAGAAAAAGGCACTTCTCTAAAAAATGAATTTTTCAGTAAAAAGTGCATAGCTCGTGGATTTTTTATTTTTTTTTGAAAATGACATTAAGGCCGTTAAAGAGGGCTCAAAACTGAGTGAAATTATGTGTTACACGTTTAAAAGCTTGAAAAACTGCTGAAACAATAGCAGTCTGAAAATCACATTGAAAATTTTTTTTCTCAATGAAAGAATTTTCTCGGAATTTTTCGGTATCGCTGAACGCATGAAATTTTGATGAAACAAAAAAATAAAAAAACACGTGTAAAATATTTTTACGAGTAGAACATAAATATTTTTATTTCAACATGATAGGTGAAATAGGCATACGCGGGCTGTCTGATTTGAGATGGATTCGGCCATTAACTCTATTTTATCTGCGTAACATGCAAAAATAATTAATATTAAAAAGAGTAGCGATTTACGTCTTGAACAAATTCAATTGCCATGCGCAATCCAGTAATTCCTGAAATAAAAATTAGAGAAAATTAACGAAATTTGGTATGTGATATAGGCAATATGTGAGAAAATCTACTGTACTTGTAACTTCGATGTTGTGACAGAGATATGTCTCCACCACGGTCGTATACACAGGTCTGGAAACTCCGGAGGTGGGGGTAGATCCCTTATCATAGCCAAAAAGTTTCCTCTATCGCCCACCCGAATCGAAGCGCTGCTATCGAGTCGTATGTACGAGCGGCGAAACATGTGTACATCTATATAATTATGTACATAAGTTAAAATATTTACAATAGATATGGGACCAAACTAAATATGTGTGTAGTAAAATGATAGTTTTATAGATATGTGTAGAAAAATTCTAGATTTATATGTGTATAGATAGTAAAATGCTAATTTTGAACTGTGTTTCTCCTGTCCATACAGTTTCGAAATGTAAGAAATTTTTAGTAAAAAGAAAATTTAATTTCATATCTTAAATTTTAATAATAACTAATGTTTTTACGATGGATTTTCAGGATATCTTTGTAAACAAATTTAAAAAAAAGAAGAGTATAGAACTTGTACAGTTTGTAAAGAAGCCCTTACAAATTGCCAAACTAAAACGTCCATTACACATTTAGTTGACTTAAAAAATCGCGGCGGTTTGATTCATTCTAATCCCCATTTTTTCAGTTTAATCAATTATACAGAAAAAACTTTTTCAAAATATGCTTCAGATATTAATGTATTTGATTTAACACTTGGTGAAGTATTAGATATTTACGAATTTACGTACCCTTGTAACAAACATGCTTCAGATGTCCTTTCGTATGCTTTATTTTATTATATTCGATTGAGGATGCGTCTATTCTCATATCAAGAGAATCAGAAAGTCAAAAAAACGTCTAGTGTGAAACGAAAAATGGCAAAACTTTCAAATGATTGAAAGTTACTTAATGTTACTTTAATGTTACTTTCTGTTGTAATTATGTAATAATGTAATTATTTTATGTACGAAAATATTTATTGAACTTCACGTTTTATTAAATAAAATTATTTGGTATGTATAGTAATTTTGCTTTGATCATTATTAACAGAACCTAATTAGATTTTAAACTTCCATAATATACATCCAATTATACAATTATTCAAAATTTTACACACACACACACACACACACAGCATGTATATTAAATGTATTATTTTATAAGACTCATCGCAATTTTTGAAATAAAAAATGAATTAAATGAATTATAATTATTATGAAGAATGCACGACTCGATAGTAGCGCCAGTGCGTTAGCGGCGGGTCCAGAAACTACTCCCGGTCTCACATAAAGGGTCTACCCTCACCACCGGAGTTTCCATAGCGTAAGCTGAAGCAAGGAGCGAGGGGGCAGGAGCCGCGCGCGAGCGAGAGAGAGAGAGAGAGAGAGAAGTCGACGCAAGGCCAATGGAGCAATTTTGGATCAGTCTACGCAAGGGTCTGAGCGATACGAAATTCGCGGGCTCGCGATATCGGATACAACGCCTGCGCGGCCGGGCGACGTCGCCTGCTCCGCGACGCCCAGGCGAAGGGCCTCCCTCGTCGCCCCGAGAGCGCTAGCCTATGCGCCCGAGGGGATCACCGCGCCAACTACTGTCGGACAGTCCGGACGACAGGGCCCAGTGCGCCCATCAGCCTCGCGAAGGACGCCGCCATTGAGCCGCCTCCAGCCTCGTCGCATCCAGGCGAACCAAGCCGCGACAGCCGAAAGGAGAAGCGTCAGAGCGAGAGGGGGCGAAAGTAGCTTTCGACACTGCTATGGCGGCGCCGACAGAAAGCCGCCGCACGGAAGCCCCGGACGAAGACCAACAGCAGCGTCTGAGATAGAGAGCAGCCAAGCAGACAAAACGGAGAAGACCGATACTGGCGCAGACTTCTACACAGGGGCGCACCTATGAGCGTCGGCGAATTGTAAGTCGCCTGTTCTCTACGGCGACTCGTGTGTTGGCTGGCCCTTCTCTCCGTGTCTCTCTCACGCGCATCCGCGATTTCACGCATGCAGCCGAATAGGCACATTATCAGGCCGGTTCGCCCCTTGCAGATCGCTATTTGGAGATGTCGCTTTTCCGATGCGCGTGACGCTCATAAGTATCAGCCGCGCTAAGCGAGCGATAAGCACGATGCGACGCGCATTCATGTAAGGCCCGCGAGGCCATGTATATTAGAAGTATCGAATAATAATCCGAGATTTTACCTACTCATTTGTCTATATTCTTTTGCATGTACTTGTCCCCCGAGATTCGCTACGTTTCGCGGTGTATTTTTAGCACAGCTTATTGTTAGTCTCGCCTCAACGATCATCACACGGCCGCCCATGAGGTAAGATTGGCCGTGGCAGCGGACACACGCGCCCGCCTCGATCAGTCATTAAGCGAACGTCCGAGCGCGTGACCCCGCAAGGGGGCTCCCGCATTTGCGACGGCGCTGCCCCATGTCCCTCACTCCGACCTGGGGAAAGTGCGTAGCTAGGAAAACGACGGTAGGTTTAGCCAGCTAACATTCGCGTGCGCGGCAGCAACATCACAATGTTACTGAGCTATATCTTACAAATGGTAGGACACAATGACCTCTCTATAAAAGCCAAGTTTTAGGAAAAGTCCTCAAAAACTGTCGTGTCATTTGTGAGCTTATTCACAAATAATTATGAAGATATAATATACACTTATGTCAGAAGTATTAAAAACATAGAGCGTTCATGCGTACCTTATAATAATTAATCATTTACATTGTCGTTAAATAATGTGTTATTGACCTTGGCAAAAAATTATTTGCCAAAAACTAAGCTTACGTAGCCCTCAGTAGAGTGAAAACTTTAAATGGTATAGAGATATCTGATATAGACAGCAATAAATTATTGAATACTTCCTCACGATGCAAAAGCACTCAAAGAAATGCGAAGATTGAGAAGCCTTCCACGTAGAGATGGCATAAATCTTCCTAGTTCTTCTGCATGAATAAAATGAAATATAAAAGAAAATAAATTCATATTCATTGTCATACGGTCATTCCTGTTTCTACATTTGGCTGGGTAGGAGTTGGTCGGAACTCGAATTGCAGCCACCTCCATAAGTGGTTATCAACATAATTATCAATATAATTAATAATAATAATAAAGAAATGGGATAAGCGAAGAGCTGCATGATAGAAATGGGGCCACCGAAGGATAATTACCTTACATTTAAAAAAAATTTCATCCAAATCGGTCGTGACAGTAGCTCGACAAACATAAAAAAAATAGGTCGAATTGAGAACCTCCTCCTTTTTCGAAGTCGATTAAAAACGACGTTTTTGATTAGCACACTTACAGAAACAATAGAATATCGATCAGTAGTGGTGTTTTATATTCCATAAACTGATGTTGCCTTGTTAAATTATTATTGTCAGTATGAAAAGGTGAAAAGTTAAAAGTACAGTAGGATAGAAAAAAAAGAATAGACATTAAAACTAGCCTTTTACTTGCAAAAATTCACATTGACATAAAGCGCACATTGCGCTTAGACAGTTTAGCTGCCACAGAAAAACTTTAAATTCTTGTTACAGGTATTTATTTATCGCGATATCAATAGTATATTACGATACTACCCGAGCGCAGCGAGGGTGATAATTCATGTCGTGCAGTGCATGAAGGCACTAGTGTCATACGATTTTTTATAGCACGTTTACATAAATCCGCTGTCACGCCTATCCGTGGTATAAGTAGTTCATTATAGCACCGTGCGGTAGTACCCCAGAGCAGCGATAACGGTGCTATAATAGACTATTTATAAGTGCGGATTTATGTCATGCAGTGCTATAATTTATTTACTGTATTTATATAACAGCTGCGCTTACTATGTGCAGTATTTAATAGTACACTAAATTTCAATATTTTTTTTTATTTTAACAACTTATTAAGCAACTCATTTATACTTTATAATACATTAAAATAACTATTGTTAACCTACATTAGACGAAAGTTTGACCTAATTCAATGAGGTTCATCGAATAAAATTAGCATTGAAAATGTTGTCCATTCAAAGAAATTCAACTAATAGGTCGTTAGGACGCGTCAGTAACTACGAGAGAGAGAGAGAGAGAGAGAGAGAGAGAGAGAGAGAGAGAGAGAGAGAGAGAGAGAGAGAGAGAGAGAGAGAGAGAGAGGCAGAAAGGACATTAGAGAGAAAGAGGAAACATGGCGGCGCGTCATTGGGACGCTAAAACTTTCTCTTTCAGCGAAACGAAGCGCATCAAGCTCGCATATAGGTACGCGCTCTTGACCGTTGCAGCGTCAGAATCTTTTTGGGGCTAACTGACTACCATTTTAAGGAGATTCAGGAGTTACATCAAAACAATGATAATTGTGTAAAATTAAGAAATATCATTTGTTTAGAGTGTCAGAATGATCCCTGAATTTTTTAAATATTTATTACCAAGCATAATTTAAAGATATTGAGTGTTTAAAAGCAATTCTTAATCACGGGCTTTTATGAGACCGGTCATAAATCAGAGATTGATGTAGGGTGCGATGTATGAAAAAAAAAGTAAGAAAAATGAAAAACTATGTAACTCATTGGCTCAGTTGTATATGCAAAATTCCATCTGATGTTGTCACATCTAATGAGGTGCACAGAGAACAGAGTTGCACGCGCGGAGAGAGGGGAGACTCGCTCTGCCCCACACCGAAGACGCGACACAGGTTCGTAACGAGCACTAATCATTCTTGACGTAGAGTTCGAGCTAAACGGTTCGCGTCAAAGTTTCGGCTATCGGCGCTTTCTATTCCAACCTAAACCGCAAAAACACTGACCATGGAAGCCGAGAAACACAACCCCACATCGAGTGCCGCTGCGATGACGAGCAAGTTGACCATCAATGACCTGGACGACGACAGTCTGGGCATGATATTCAACAAGCTGCCGTACATGGACAGGACACGCATCGAGACCGTCTGTAAACGCTGGCTAAACGTTAGTGAAGCCAATTGGTACTCGTATTCGAAGTATCTGAAAATCGGTGAGGACACGGGCACCTTTCCACCCCAGCGCAATAACACCACCGAGAGGAACGCCACCATACTGGACGAGATTCTACGACGACGCGGGCCCTACCTCGAAGAGATTTCCTTTACGCGGCTCTGCGCCATGGATTTCAAGGTGGGAACAATCAAGCGAATCGTTGAGCGCTGTCCCAAGCTGAAGCGGCTGTACGCAGGTAACCTAAATCTGAACAGCGACGACTGGATTGCCTGCAGCAACCTCGAGGCGCTAGGCTTCATCTTCTTGTCGCATCCGAATGTCGGTGAGCTAGAGCAGCTGTTTCGCAGGAACAAGCGACTGCGCCGGCTGCAGATCATTAACAGTCTCTGGTGCAGGACCAGAGACTTCGATTATCTCGATGCCGGCCAACTCGAGTACCTGAAAATAACATTCTGTCTCTATTTCGAACTCACCGCTGGGATAGCGGACAAACTCGCTGATTCGCTGATTGAGTTGGAATACAATCCCCACCCGTATGATATGTGCAACGTTCAGTACTTGTACAAGCTGAGGAGTCTCCGAACTCTGACGCTGACAATGGATTTCGGCGAGATCGAGACCAAGTTCGTGGCTGATATTGCGAAAAATTGCCGAAAACTCGAGAGCCTTACTTTGGTTTTTCTCGAGGAGCACATTTCTAACCAAAATATCATTGCGCCGCTGTTTGGCCTGCATTATCTGCGTAGACTCATTATAACGGTCGCCAAAAATGAGATGTCGTGTGAAGAACTTGATAAGCTGTTCCGAAATGCGCCCAACCTTAAGTTATTCGTAGTGTGCACGTGCTCCGTATGTATATACCAAAAAGAGGAGCATTTTAATTCTAATAAAGGGATGTGTGTGATATATAAGAATTAATAGCATATTAAAACTGCCTTAATGATAAGGTTGACTTCGAAATTAAAAATTTAACTGAATTATTTATTATATTCTTTTTATAACTGAGTGCGTGAAACTCGACTTTAGATGCCTGTTTAGCGTGCGTAAAATACCCCTTTTTTCACTAGTGAAATACTTTATGCATAAAGTATTTACTTTTTTAACACACCCCATCATAAAGTTCGTACTTTATTATAGTACTCGCCTTTGGTTCGGGCACAAACAGTGCGTTACGCTGGAAACGAGAGTGAGATTAGGGAATCAATATGCAGCCTTTTTTCCCTTTTCGGCGGGAAACGAGTACGAACTTTATGATAGTTGTGTTAAAAAGTCGTATATTGCACTCGTGAATATAGTGGGTTAAAATTACAATACATCCTCAAAATTGAGGATGTTATTTTTTCGCCGCACATTTTGAAGAGTAATTTTTTTCGCCGCACTTTTATAACTGTAATAATTTTCACCGCATTTATTGACGATGTAATTTTTTTCGTCGCATCTATTAAAGATGTACTTTTTTTCGCCGTAATTCTTTGAAAGTTATAATTTTCGCCGCAAATTTGTAAGCGTTATTTTTTTCGCCGCACTTCCTATCGTAATTGTCTTCGTAAGCACCATCGATATAATGTTGGACTCAATAATGTGATTTATAATACAGTGTAAAATTGGGATAAGTTTCTCTAGTTCTAAGATTTATTGTACATACTTGAGCATAAATAAAATGTTACGTTATCATTTAATTGATTCTTTTATTTTGTAAATAACCTATACTATATATAACCCATATTTGTTAAGATTATCATTTCTACTAGAATTTGAAATTCATTCAAATTATAAAATATATATAATTAATTGTTCATCATTACCAAAGTTAGTTATAATTATTTTTTATGTTAAAATAAATAAGTTTAATCAACTCATATTATAAATTCCGTTGTTACTTTTTTAATAATAAAATTTAGAAAATAATATTTCTTATTCGATATATTGCTTCCTCATAGAGGAAGCTTTGTAACAGTAAAAATAATTTTCGAGGCAAAAAATGTTCAAGAAGATGTTTTAAGGCGATATATGTCGATATTTGTTGATTTTGAGAACATTATTTTTGCGGATGTGTGTGTGCGCGTGTGTGTGTGTGTGTGTGTGTGTGTGTGTAAACTCTTTATATCTTGGAAACGAATCGACCGATTTTCGTGGGACAAAGACTATTCATTTCATCTCGCGAAAAAACTCTGTACCTTGATGGATATTTGAGTTTTTATTGATTTTCTTTTTTTTTTATAACCAAAAAACGATTTTAAATTTTTATTTTTTTTTATTTTTTTATATCTAACAGCCATTATTACATAATATAATGAACTTTTCTTGAAAGGTATTTAAATTACCTATATTTTCTTTAATATTTAAATTATCTGCACTCTGTTATTTGTTATGAAGGAAAACGTTTTTATATTTCATAAATTAATTTCTCAAAAAATATTTTATTTATCGACTTGAAATTTTAAACACTCATTACACTCATTGAAGACTATATTTTGTTAAAATTTCAAGAGATTATCTTCATTTGTTTTTTAGAAAAAAATTATTTTAGGAAAAATTTGCGTGTTCGTTGTCGCACGATAACAAGAGTAAAAACCGCTGCCAATACATTGGCACTTAGCTTCCTCAAAATAATGTATTTATTCATTTCTTTTTAATTTTTTATAACAATAATTAATTGTATCATGCCCAATTTTCTTTATGAATATTAGTAATAAATTAATATATATTTTTCGAAAATTCATTCTTGTTACTCTTTTTCTCGTGCGACAACCCGATATTTTTATAAATCAATTTTTTCAAAATATTATCACATGTTCAATTAGTTTTATTTTAAACCTCAAATATCTTTCGTCGTAATAGTTCGATTTTATTGGCCAACGAATTCAGTTTGAAGATATAAAAAAAATATATCTCTCCCAAATTTTAGGACTATTGGTTGATTTTTTTAATATTGTTATCGCGTGACAACAAAACTCCTACTTTTTTATAAAACATTGTTTTTTTAAAAAACAAATAAAGATAATCTTTTGAAATTTCAACCAAATATATTCTTCAATGAGTATAATAAGTGGTTAAAACTTGAAGTCGATAAATCAGTTATTATTTGAAAAATTTATTAAATAATTTTGAGCACATTTTCGTTAATAATAAATGACAGAGTGAAGATAATTTAAATATTAAAAAAATGCACAATAGGATTGTTTTTTACGCTTATTTATTTATTGTTTTTTTTTTTGTTAATGGTTCTCATGAAATTAAAAATATGGGGCTAATATGGGAACTATATGGGATACTGGTGGGAATACTATGGCCCGATTCCAACCCGAATTCGGCTCAGGCGCCGGGGCCGAGTATCTCCCATACATTGCTCTAATATGGCTTGCAATGGCCCATATATTGCCCATACTTGTCCACCACTGTGGGCAATATATGGCCCACAAATTTTTTTTTGCGCGGGGACATAATTCATATATATATTTATATACAGTTCTATATGAGGATATATACACATATATAAGTATATATAAGTATATACGAATCATTTTTTCGCGGGAACAAATTCTTTTACTCTAAAAACGCATATAATAAATAATATACACTCTACATCTCCGCCAAATTTAAAAAAAATTAAAACAAGTTTTCTCTAGTTATCAGGCGACAAATAAAATAACTTTGTAAAATAGGAAAATTTTGAATATCAAAAAGTAATCGTACGATCTTGATGAAAATTCACATACATAATATCTATATCACATACAAAATTGTCTAGAAATCTGTAGCTGATTCATAGAACCGTTCTCGAGAAATTATGATTTAAAAAAAAGTTAAAAAAATTTTAACCTCAAATATCTTTGAAATTTATGGACCAATTATTTTGCCCAAAGAACTCGACCAAGAGCTATCCAAAATCTACTTCCACAAGGAATTTTGAAGAAATTACGACAATTTTCCCTCCGGAATCGTTGGACATACAAAACGCATTTTTTTCATTTTTCATGTTTTACGTTTTTGTTAATAATCAAAGAACTGTGATAGCTAGAAACTTTTTTTTGTTTAGAAAATATAGGTATTTTAATTCTCTTTTAAATGCTACCTATCCCATCTTGATACATACAGCCGTTCTCGTTTTTTTCATTTTTTAATTTTTTTCTCAAAAACTAACCAACAGAATGGATTCAATTTTATACAGATTATAGCTATTCATAATCTCCATTATCATGATTTTTCTCAAAAAAATTGACCATTTAGTTTGGGAGTTATAAGCATTAAAAAAAAAACACGTTTTTGTTAATAACAAAATAACCGTGATAGCTAGAAAATTTTTTTTTTTTAAATATAGCTTTTTTTATGCTCTTTCGAACGCTACCCATCCGATTATAAAATTCAAATCCAATCATTAAAAAAAATCAAAAATAAATTTTTCGAAAATGAAAAATTCGACATAAAACAAAAACGAATCAGTTAGTCGTACAAAATTATTTTTTTCCCGAATTCGGAATCAAAAAACAAAAAAAAAATGAGACCCGTCCGGTTAAAATCGACGCGTAGATCCGAAAATAAAGCGGTATACATACATATACACACACACACACACACACATACACACACGTACACACACATCCATACAGACATTTTCTAAAATCATGTGACACAAACTTCTAACACCTTTATTCATGTTTCTAAAGCGATTTAAAGAAAATTAAAATTTTACTATTACAAAGCTTCCTCTATGAGGAAGCAAAATTTAGAATAAATTATATTTTTAAGACATTGCGATCGGCGAAATATCTGTGATCCCCAGAAAATATCAGTCATAAATTAAATTGATCTTTTCTAGATCAATAAATATTTTATTAATTTGGAAGTCTGAGCTCTAGTTTCATAACTCACCTGTTCTTTTTATTTTGTTATTCTTAAAGTTCAATTGTAACATTCCCAATAGTATGGGTTATGGTAATAGAAGATTCAATAATAAAATGATGTTGTTAAATGACTTTTAACGGAATGAAAATTATTGTATTGATATAATCTTTATTTATCTTCCTTCTAACAAATTACCCTCCTGATATAACTCCTGATAAATACAATACACCCCCTGATAGATACAATAACAAAATTTACAAAAATTAAATAGACTAGGATCCAAGGTCAAATAATTAAAGGCTATGGTTAAGCAATTATTAGAACTCGAATGCTTTGATCATGGCTTCCAATTCTTTGGCATTCAAATGCCGAAAAATGTTCCAAGATTTCCTGACGAACACCAAGGCCTGGTCTAAGTACGACGGCACCCTTTGCAAGTCGTCGTACCATCGACGTAGGCGGTCCTCGTACACTGGAAACCGATAGAGCTTATTCGACTCTACGAGCTCCACTAATTTTTCGCTGTGTCGCCACAGTCGGTCCACTCCTATTGCGTTTTTCGTAAAGATGTTAGAGTATGTGAGGCAGATATGCAAGCCCATTTCTCGCAAGACCTCTATCTCCTTGCGGCACGCGTTCCTAATGCTGGTGATTTCGTTCTCGGAGAGGAGGCCTGACTCGCGAATCATGTTAAGCAGAAGGTCGTTATCATGACTTGTTATGTTGCTGGAGTTGGTGTAATGAAGCACCTCGAGATGCTCCAGCTGCCTCTCTGTAAAGGCACATCTGCGACTTATGTAATAATAAGCCATATAATGTGCTCTTTCGATGAATTGCATATCGGCGCCGTAAAAAAGGAGAGCACGCAGGGAGTTCTCGTCTTTACTCCACATGGCGATGTCGATTGGCCTCACATCACTTAAGTTGCGGGCATTCAAGTCAGCACCAGCCTCTACTAAGAAGCGGATTATGCGGCCGTGGCGGTCATCTACCGAGAAAATATCAAATTAGAGAAATTATTATTAATTTTATAAAACTAATTTATTTGTGAGTAATTTTAGAGATATTTGAATTTAAATTAAAGCATGGGTTTGATATGATGAAAAATTGTTCAAGTTAAAAGTAAAAAAAAGAATCAGCAATTCGACAAAGGATAAAAATATTTTAAATATTTTAGACGAAATTAAGTAATTGAACTAATCAAAATGGCTCTGTTGTGTTCTTTTGACTTATATATACAAACATTTGTTTGTAATGCACAAAGTTCATGTCGTCGCTCCCGAATAAAAAGATGCTATCTCAGCGGTTGGTTAGAAAAAGGGTCATTTCAGCGTCCGTTTAGAGAAAAATGGGCCGTACACGAAAAAAGGAACAGATAAAAAGAACAAGGATTACATGGGTTTCTACATCTATATATACGAGGAACAACGAAATACAGAAGGAACAAGAGGTATATATAGATATACTAACCCATGCTATTCTTGTTCTTTATATCCTGTTCCTTTTTTCGTGTACGATCCTGAAGTCATCTCGGCGCCCGGTTAGAAAAGATGCCATCTCAACTCCCGAGTAGAAAAGAGGTCAAATCGAGTAGTCGTTTTTCCTTCGCCATAAAGATGGGCGTGAGTCCATGGGGGCTCACGATGCTAACATCAGCACCGCAGCCCAATAACGTTAGCGCAACGTCCTCGAATCCAAGTTCGATGCACAGTTGCAGCGTGTAGCCAGGTCAGAGGGAGCAGCTTTCTGGGATTCGCTTGTTGATATCAGCTCCACTTCTGCAAACAGAAAAGACATTTGAATGTTAAGAATAATTTAAATTTATTGCCCCGTGACTTCCTCTAACTGAATTTATCAATTCCTTATATTAATTTTTAATATAAATATCTCACACAAAAATCGTGTAGGATGATCTATCGTAAAATTAAAAAAAAGGTCAGATGTGTGTATGTCTAAAGTTTGTCACAATCGTTATAAAAAAACACCACGCACGTGTTACGCATAATATTTTTTTAAACAAGCTATAAGACATGTTCAACTTTTATGCGAGGCTGGCGTGTAAAATGTAACCGATTAGCTACCTTTTAAGTGCCGCCAAGCTTCCTCCAGGCGGAAGCCAAATTACTGTAAAAGGGATTTGAAAAATTGTACATACTTAAATAACTGCCTGACAACGCTGCGATCTCTTGCGCAGCAGGCAAAGTGCAGAGCACTCATTTGCTTGTCTTCGACCATCTTCCCGCCATATAGCTGCTCCTTGGCATTGTACACCTGACTGTACATTAGCCCGAGTTTGCAAGCCGCTAAGAGTAGCGGCGTAAAACCGTTCTTGTCCTTTTTCACCAACGACAGTTAGTTCTTCAGCAGAGAACGTATTTCTTCTAAATGCCCGGAGTCTATAGCCGCGAAGAGTTCCATGTTTTCATATCACTTTCGAATGGATGGCTGCCATGATCTCCTAAGCGATTGACGCGCACTGAAGTTTCTAAAAAGGTTTGCGAAATCCCTTCCAGCGACGCTCGCAACTTTCTCTCGCCGAGTTTTGCCCTTCTTAGCGCCTATACCTGAACGAACGAATCTGAAACATTTGGAGAAAGCTGCTGTGACTGGCTCGCTGCTTCTTGTGTGCAGAGGAGAAGTGGTATACGTCTACCTCGAGCATGCGCAGCATAAGGGAGGTGATGATACTCTCGATTTAAATAAATAAACCTTTTGTTTAGATTTACTCTTTATATCAACAGTAAATTATCTTATACCTTTTTTTAAAAGTACGTAAAATTAATACTTGAATCAATCATATTACGAAATAAACATCACGACAACACCTTCATTTGCAAATAAAAATTTACCTCGGGAATTTGTAGTAACTATAAATAGATGCAGATCGGAACATTACTGTTTTGAAGCTTCTTTAGCTAAAATAGCGAACGAAGGAAAAAAAATTAATTAAAAAACTGCTTCAATTTAAAATACGCAACTACTGTTTTCATGGATATTCGTATGAATATGCAGAATAAAAAGAGGCAAGGAATAGAATTACAATACGACAATGATTAGCAGAAAGCCGAGCCGTGACGGCCGTGGCTAGTTGATACACTGAAAAACTCTTGGGTGCGCTACTCGGCCGACAGGGACTGCCGCACTCTCAAATACGCAACTCGCTGCGTACCCGCGTTTGGCACTCCCCAGCGCCCAAAGCGAGAGAGCCGCTCGGCCGCAGCAGTGTAGCAGTGTACCTATCGGTATCAGGTCTCTGTTGAGTGAGACAGCTGTGAACTTACACTGTGATGTACATAAGTTCTCCTGTAATCGCCAAATCGAAGTGATCGTTTGTTCTGCGGATTGTAACGGTGAAATAACAATGAACGACTTTTTAAAAAAACTAAAACTAAGATTTATTTATCGCTCTCTAATGACAAAATTATTTCAATAACTTTAAATTACTTAAGTGAGGTAAAAATATACAGAAATGTTCATTTTATCTGTCGAAACTAATTAATAAAATAATAAATAAAATATAACAAACTTAGTACAAAAAGTGATTGGCATTACTGCAGTAAATCTATTTTTCAAATAACTTTATCTAATTTGGAAATTATATTCATTTTATCTAATATAAAATGCCTGTGCTAAAAAAACGCTGTAGTTAGAACATTTATCATACAGCCATTAGCTATCCGAGTGATCTTACAGCTTTTCTTTCAAAGTATAGAGTATTTTGCAAACTAGTGAGGGAATATGCTATTTTGCACAATCATTCGGGTTCGCAAAATCGAATTTTCCACACTTCGTTAAGAAAAAGTACATTTCGATACTAGTGTGAGAGAGATGACTCTCATATGAGCGTAAGTCTGTCGCCCGAGCGAAGCGAGGGTGACAATTGAGCGGCCGGATAAGAGAATAGCCTTAGCGCTCAAAAATGGTTCGAAGCCCCTCGCACACTAGAATTTTCGGGATATAGCTCGAATTCAGATTTTGATGATTGATTCTTGTAGAGAATTTAATAGTACATCTTTTTTGCATTCAAAGTATGTCTCTAGCTATTTTCGTTTTTGGTCCTGCCGGCAAAAATCAAACATCGATAGTATTTCATTTGTTGTTGCTATGGCATCTTATAGTTTTTTTTCGGCCAGCGGGACCGAGCGCCGAGTGGAGCATTTTCGGAATTTTGAAATCACTATTAAGTTTTGTTCGACAATCGCTATAGATGTCTCAAACTTTTCTAAAGTAATAAGTAAAGTTCTAAAGAAATACATATTTAAGTTCTTAGGTAAGAACTGATGTTAGATCTTACGTGATTACTACGTAAGTTCTTACGTACGTTCTTACGTCAATTCTTATATACAATTTTTAGTAGGGAATGATATGATAAGATTAGAATCAAAAATATTACGATGTTCTTACTACTATAAAAATATATCATCATTTAGTTACGACTTCTAAAATTGTATGCAATATCTATTAACGATATCTAGAAAGTTATTTGAATTTGCAAAAAAAACTTACTTTTTCTCCTCGTGCGAACCACAAAATCGTCGAATTCAAAGATGATAAATAATAAATTAGCTAAAATGAACAAACAGTTTTGTTACTGTAGCTTTAGAGCTTAAAATCAATAAGTTGCACAGTAATATAATGATATGTTTCATTATTAAATATTGACAAGCGGTATAAAAATTGATATTAATAAAAATATTGCTGTCAAAACATCGATAATGTATCTTGTAATTCATGACTTTGTGATCTTTCTCAAGTCTTTTTTCATTTACATGATTAAATACAATTATTTTCAAATAACCATTCGATTTATATAAAACCCCACAAAAAGAAAAAATTTTATTACCTAGAGACTAGACAATCTTATCCACCAATGTGTTTTTTCATGTTTTTTTTTTTTAAGTTTATTATTTTAGTGGAGTTACAAACCATTTAATCGTTATTCAAACAGAAACTTAGAATAAATATTTGCAATATGTGAAACGATACGAATCAATGTCAACAACTGTAAACAAACCAGAAAATAAGTAATTAAACTAAACTATTACAACAATCGTAAATGCAATTAAGTCCATGTGGAGTTCAAAATCAACCCAACTTCATTATTTAATAAAATAACTTTTCAAACATTGATTTGAAAAAAAACAATTTTGACGCCCTCCGTTTATATAAATACTGTATTCAAAAACTTTTTTCGAGCGATTCTATTAATACTGTCATGAGATATACTCGTTGAAAAATTGGATCAAAATGACAAAAATGCAGATGCCTACTTATCGACATTACAGTTTTGCTTCCTCCTAGAGGAAGCTTTGTGATAGAAAATTTTTGAGTTGTTGTAAAAACATGTTATAATTGTGCTCCGAGGTGTTAGGAATCAAAATACATGGTTTTTGAAAAATGTCTGTATGGATGTGTGTGTGTGTGTGTGTGTGTGTGTGTGTGTGTGTGTGTGTGTGTGTGTGTGTGTGTGTGTGTGTGTGTGTGTGTGTGTGTGTACACGCCTGGATCTCAGCTTCTACTCGGTCGATTTTAACCGGGCAGATCTCATCTTTTTTGTTTTTTCTGTGTGATTGCGGGTCAAAAATCCGTTTTTTGATTGGACCAATGCGTTTTTGTTTTATTTCAAATTTTCAATTTTCTCAAAATTGTTTTTTGCTTTTTTTAAATGAAAGGATCGAGATATTTGAATCGGGTGGGTAGCATTCGAAAGAGAATTAAATTACCTACATTTCCTAAAAAAAAATTTTCTAACTATCACGGTTCTTTTGTTATTATCAAAAACGTGTTTTTTTTTTTAAAGCTTATAACTTCCAAACTAAACGGTCAATTTTTTCGAGAAAAATCATAATAATGCATAATATAAATAGCTATAATCTGTAAAAATTTTAATTCATTCTGTTGGTTATTTTTTGAGAAAAAAATTGAAAAATGAAAAAAATGAGTTTTGTATGTCGAACGATTACGGGAGTAAAATTAACTTAATCGCTTCAAAATTCTTTGAAGAGGTAGATTTTGGATAGTTTTCGGTCGAGTTCTTTGGGCAAAATGATTGGTGCATGAATTTCCGAGATATTTGAGGTTAAAATTTTTTTAACCTTTTTTTCAAATCGGAATTTATCGAGAACGTCTTTATGTATCAGCTCCAAATTTATCTAAATAAAGAAATAAATAAGTAAATTTAACAATTAATACTTTTTAATCTTCATAAATGAATTTAATTATAATTATTTCATAAATTGTTGCAAAAATTATAAATTTTGTTATTAAAAATTAATTAAAGGAATCAAGAAATTAAGTTTGAGGAAGCTACGGGCCAATAAATTGGCAGCTGTTTTTTGAGTTGTTGTAAAAACATGTTATAATGGTTTTTCGAGGTGTTAGGAATCAAAATACATGATTTCTGAAAAATGTATGTATGGATGTATGCCTGTGTGTGTGTGTGTGTGTGTGTGTGCGTGTGTGCGTGTGTGCGTGTGTGTGTGCACACGCCTGCATCTCAGCTTCTACTCGGTCGATTTTAACCGGGTAGGTCTCATTTTTTCGATTTTTTTGTGTGATGGCTGGTCAAAAATTCGTTTTTTGATTCACCGATGCGTTTTTGTTTTATTTCGAATTTTCGATTTTCTCAAAATTGATTTTTGCTTTTGCCTCCTCCTAGAGGAAGCTTCGTGATATTAATTTTTTGAGTTATTGTAAAAACATGTTATAATTGTTTTTCGAGGTGTTAGGAATCAAAATACATGATTTTTGAAAAATGTCTTTATGGATGTGTGTGTGTGTGTGTATGTGTGTGTGTGTGTATGTGTGTGTGTGTGTGTGTGTGTGTGTGTGTACACCTGGATCTCAGCTTCTACTCGATTGATTTTGACCGGGGTGATCTCACTTTTTTGTTTTCATTGTGTAATGGCGGGTCAAAAACTCGTTTTTTGATTCGCCAATGCGTTTTTGTTTTATTTCGAATTTTCGATTTTCTCAAAATTGATTTTTGCTTTTTTTAATGATAAGATCGAGATATTTGAATCGAATGGATAGCATTCGAAAGAGCATTAAAATACCTATATTTTCTAAAAAAAAATTTCTTTAGCTATCACGGTTCTTTTGTTATTTATTATTTTTAAGGTTAGAACCTTTTTCTTACATCGGAAATGCCAGAAAGAGCACACAAATACGGACAGACATACTACTAGAGACAAGTACCCTACGTGTCAAATTTCACAAAGAAAATATAATTTGAAGTAAAGGTTATTTAGGAATATTAAAAGGTTTTGACGATAATATTACAATCAATTATTTTATTTACGAATAATTATCTTCAAATTACTTTTATATATTACATATTATTTATTTAATTTAATGCCTGAATGGAAATTCGACATGGCACTTCGTAAAGCTCGATGTAAGGCGAGTAACGGGGCGCCTACGCGGCCCTGGCCGTTTATTCGAACTTGTTATTTCTTCTTAATGGAGACCGCTCTCTGTATCATGAGTTACAGCATGTTTTTGCTGTTCATGAGTTGCACCATGTTTTTGTTGATCATGAGCTTATTTTTGCTGTTGATGAGATACTGTAGTTGCCATTGGTTTATACTTGAACACTTGATATTTGTTCCTGTTGCTTCTGAGAATTATGAATTATATTTAGAACTCGTACAGTCAATTATGACAGTGGAGTTACATCTTTGTCATCTATACTGTTTAGCAATAGTCTACACTGAAACAAAAAAGGGTGCGCGTCTCACGAAAACAGCGGCGCGCGGATCGCCCAGGCCGTAAGGCATCGTCTTACCCGCTGACGGTGATTTGCTTTCCGTGAGTGGGGAAAACGCATGCTGAACCGCCGCGCGCGCAGCTCTCCTTTCCTTGTTATGTGTGGTGTGAGAGCTGCGCGCGGCGCGCGCGCCGCGGTTCAGCATGCGTTTCCCCCACTCACGGAAAGCAAATCACCATCAGCGGGTGAGACGATGCCTTACAGCCTGGGCAATCCGCGCGCCGCTGTTTTCATGAGACGCGCACCATTTTTTGTTTCAGTGTACGCTTTTGGGTAGCTCTGGTTTTCATAACTTTTTATCACTAAACATAAAATGAAATCATGAATATATAAATATTAAAACAAAAATGTTTATTTCATTCTTATTTAAAATCTAATACCAAATGAGCGTTATCAAGTGAGAAATTTCTGTTACTAAGTATTAAAAAAGTATTTCTTATTTCTAAAGTTTTTTCAATATGGCATATTGATCAAAATAATATCCTTACAGTTACCATGCTCTCATTTCTCTCACAGTTCCACCCAAAATAGAATTCAGTTGTGATGATAATTCATTCCAGATGTGTTGGTTTTCAGTGGTGATAAGACCAGCAACTAAAATTGGATTATCTTGCATGAACTCAATTAGGGCATTAATTTGTTCCTTCGAGAGCCTATCTCATTTTTTCTTGTCACTGATGAACTCAGTGATAGGTGGGTGGCGGTTTACAGTTGCTGCGAAATGCGTGTTTAGAGTAGCCGCATTAAAGTAGCGGAAAGCCGAGGGGATGCTGGAGCCAGTAACACGGAGACGCCGAAGTTCTCTCCACTTAGCCTCAGGGCTAGGGGCCTCTTCGAGTCGCGAAACGATGTAGCGATTTTTGGCCAAGTCAGAAGAGTTGGATACATTCGCGTGAGTGGCTCGAAAACTCTGCAGATCAGTCGTATCTCGGAGCGGATGCTTCTCAACTCAGCCTTGTTCTGCGCATCTGTGTCTTACAGACTCCACTCGACGTTGTCGGTACGAGCATGAATGCCGTTGATAGCGACCTGTGTTCGCTCGTGGGCACGCAAGAAACGGGAGAGGGAGAGAGAGAGAGAGAGAGAGAGAGAGAGAGAATGATCAATTCATACCAAACGTATATTTAAACTGTAAAGTTTTGAAAATTGGTTAAGAGCTTGTAATTATTAAAGCATATGTTGTACCACAATCGCGCGAAATTAATAATTGACGGTATTGACTGGTAGTACCGAAGATGACCACCTATACGTAACAACTTATTCATTCAACTTATCCAAGTTCGAAACGTCGACGTCAAAAATTGTGGTTTTTTTTCTCCATCCTTTTTTCCATCTGCATACAACACTGGGCAGCAAGATGGTCAGAGACCAACACTTATAATTTCTAAAAAGGTTTTCATTTTTTATTAATTTTAAATTTATTCTGAAACCATTTGTGTTACGAGATAATTTGTATAAATTGACAGTTAAAGAAATATATAACAGCTTGCAATGTCATTGCCATATCATCATGAAACTGTGAATTTTTACATTCAACCGAATATTTCCTTACAATATCAAGGTTATGTTTATTTATTATAAAAACATAAATGTTTTAATCATATTGCAATGTGTTCGTGAATAAAGTATCACATACTAATATTTATACGACTTACTTTTCGCAAACTGAGAAAAGGGATTATCAGTGTTAATTTGTATCCTTTTTCTGCAACCAATTTCAGGAACGATAGGAAGTAGTCTACTTCCGGGGATTCCAAATATTGCTACGACTCTTTCTTCAAAATCAGTTAATAGTTGCACTTTATGCCCGACATTTCCCGTACATTAAAGTGCAGTTACATATGCTGCTTTCTTTTTCTTACATGAAAGTCTTATTAGATTTTTCCATAACAGAAATGTTGACATAAATGGATGAAAAAATATGTACAAACTACATACATATGAGTATTACTGAAAGTCTTAGAGATTTGATTATACTCACAGTTTGCCGTTGTTTAATATTTTTTGTGTAGGTCCGCAATTATTAAGAGTTGATGTTAGTTTGCGATACGTAATGCGATAAAGCAAGTACGTCTATTAATATCGTTCATGGACTATTTTATTCAACAATCTATTAATAAATAAATCTATTAATAAATTTGTAAAATAATCTATTAATTTTTTAACCAGTTAGATTAAAGAAATTGCTGCAAAGGAATGAATGTTACAAAATTTAGTTGATATTTATTTACCTGATATGGTACAACTTTTATTCTAACGTAATCTCCTTCAACAATTTTATCTTCAGTTCCAGTTTATCACTCGAAGGGAGCAGACGTGTTTACGCTATACTCTGAAATAATCCCTAATAAGTGCGAGGTCCGTGTGTTGATGAGTTACAGTGTTTAATTATACTCAAGCATTTAGTGTCTGTGTATCAAGTCAGTGCAGTATCGAGGCGGCCGGTCCGCATCGATACTAACAACCAAGGAGATGGCCTCCGAAAGCGGAGGCCCTCATACGAACTCTTAAGAAGATGCTATGCAACAAACTCCCACACCAGCAACTTATTCCAAAGTTACAGCTCAAAGTATGACCCCCAAAAAAAAACAGGCAATCATTCGACTCGATTGAAGGTCTTACCGTCGATAACTACCTAGATGGACTAGAGCAGCTGCTTGATTTAAACAATGTCAAATATATTTCAAAAATATCCGGAAGTAGAGTATGTATCTATTTAAATAGCAAGAGTCATGTTGAGTGTTTGAGAAACAAAATAATTAAAATCAAAGAACATAACTTATCCATCAGACCCCTAGTAAACAACAATAAAAGAATGGTAATTTCGAATGTACAACCAGTTATCCCGAATCAAACTATCATAGAAGCTCTAAGAGCAAAAGGTATTGCAATCATATCGAACATTGGTGAAATGCGAGCAAGCTCAAGTAAGCCAGGCAGGTCATACATCATGTCCGACGTCAGTTCTTCATTAAAGAAGAAGACGAAAAACTATTACCGAATCAATTCAGATAACGCATGATAACACTACTTATTGGACTTACTTATCCACCGACTCGGCAGCCTGCTTTGTTTGTAAACAAAGTGGGCACATTTCGAAAGTATGCCCCAACGTAAACATCAACACTCTAAATTTTACTCAATTAAATAACTCCCCAAGTATTCGCCCAATATCTAAGGATACTATAGAAACTCATACTGCAACTAGCGTAAAATCCAATCCCGCAGAAATTAATAATTTAGAATCAAATGAAACCACTCAACCCACATCACAACCAGTAACACCCAACGAAGTTAAACGCACACACTCTCAGATTAGCTCAAATGAATCCGAAAGCGACGTTATTATACACACGAACACATTTACTGCATCTATGCCGAAATATGTGGCCAAAAAAGGCAAAACAGATCTAGAAAGCGCATCCAGTTCAGCCAACCCAACTCCACTCACGAACAATGCCTTGAATAATCAAAAACCGCATAAACTAGATAAAATGTTAATAGCTGTGAAAGATTATCTAAATGACGCCAACATTCTCCTAAACTATGACCAATTTAAAAACTTACTAGAAAACGTCGCAGGAGTAAAAAATCCCACAGATATCGTACTTCAGTACACTGATGATTTAGAAGCCTTCAGAAATTTCATTCAAGAAGATGTTTATCCGAATGTACGTAATAGCAGCATAAAGTATAAGTGCACGGCATTATTAAAAAGGTTGAATTTAAATACAGATATGTTCACTCCGCAACAAATACCAACCAGCTCAGACGATGAAGACTCCCAAGTCAACTCAACCAATAAATCCAACAAAAATGGAGAACCTCATTCAACGGAGTTGTAATAGCTTTAATAGTCAAACAGAATACCTACAAGACATCATCAGCAGCTACAATGTTGACATCATATGTCTACAAGAAACTAACTTAAAAGAAAACCAGACAATTAAACTTAAGGGATTTACGTCGTACAATAAAATTCGCACAGACTGTAGAGCTGCTAGAGGAGGAGTAAGTATCCTTGTCGGAAATAGTCTGTACAATGAAGAAGTTAAACTCCAAACTAAACTCGAAGCAACAGCAGCCAGAATAACAGTAGGGAACAGATTAACAATAGTGTGCAGTATTTATTTAAGTAATCGATTCGAAATCGATACATCTCTTCTAGAAAACCTGATCCAATAACTCTCTCAGCCTTTCATCATCACAGGCGATTTTAATAGTCATAGTAAGACATGGGGCTCATACAAAAGAGACAAAAGGGGTGCACTTATCGAAGAGCTCTTAACGAAACTTGACTGTCTAGTACTGTTAAATGACTCATCCCCAACACATCTTAACTCATCTACAGGGAATTCCAGTGCTATCGACCTCAGCATATGTAATCCAAATATTGCTCCGTTATTAGACTGACAATTCCTAAGCGACTTATACGATAGTGACCATTACCCGATTAATATAAGAATAAACCTACCCGGTATATACAATAGCACCCATACTCCAAGATGGAGATTTGATAAAACTGATTGAACAAAATATCAAGAAAAATTAAACACGAACTTAAGTAATCTAAACAACCATATTGAACAAAACGATAATAACCATAGCAATATCAACGACATAATAAACAACTTTACCAAGACCATAATAGATGCAGCTAACGCAAGTATACCGAAGACGAAGGGCTTTGACACCCCCATGGTGGAACTCCGAGTGTGAAAATGCTATAAAAGAAGCTAAAAGGGCCCTCAATAAATATAAAAGAAACCACACTATGAAAAATAAAATTGAACACCAACGTCGAAAAGCCATCGCAAAGAGAACAATAAAAAATAGTAAAAAACGCTCGTGGATAAATTTCTTAAAGTCTATGAACAACCAGACTTCTACCAAAGATATGTGGAAAAAATAAAGTCTATTGAGGGAAATTATCAACCTCCTATTTCCGCCTTAAAATAGCAAATACTATGGCCAAATCATTTTCAGATAACTCCAGCGATGATAACCATAATAAAGAATTTCTCGAACAAAAGATTTCAATAGAAACCAGTGAGGACCTCGATGATACCGCAACTTCAGATAATAAATGCATAATTAACAGCGGAATATCTATAGAGGAGTTAAAAAGCGCTATCACTCTATGCAAAAATGCAAGCCCGGGACCAGACACAATTCCCAACATCCTTATTAAACAATTACCCCCTAATGCACTTGATACTTTACTAACCATTTTCAATATAATCTGGACAAAAAAAATCTTCCCCGACATATGGAAACAAGTCACCGTTATACCTATTTTAAAACCTGGAAAAGACAAATTTAGCAAAGATAGTTACCAACTAATAGCTATGTTGCTTATGCAAACTTTTAGAAAAAATTATAAATAAAAGGCTACGGATATATCTAGAAGCTAATAATATACTTATGAAGAACCAAAGCGGATTCCGCGAAAAGTGCTCCACAAACGACTGCTTAATGTCGCTAGAAACAAATATACTATGAGCTTTTCAAAACAAACAACATTTAATTGCAATTTTCCTAGACATGGAAAAAGCTTGTGATTTATTATGGAGACGTAGAATATCAATGACGTGACTTCATCAAAAATTTTTTAAACAATAGAAGTATTCAGGTTAGAATATTCAACCACTACTCTAATTCTTACAATATAGCAAATGGCGTCCCTCAAGGGTCGGTTATTAGTGTAACGTTATTTCTCCTGGCCACAAATGACGTACAAGAGCACATCGCTCCTCCTATTGTAAGTTCAATCTTCGCGGATAACATCACTCTTTTTATCAAAAATAAAAACCTAAAATCAGCCCAAAACATTATTCAAAATACACTAAATAATCTAGTCAGCTACGCAAATAAATCAGGATTCAAGTTCTCCATCAGCAAAACGTACCCAATTATTTTTACCAGAAACAAGAAGAAAAAACATAAACTATCGCTATACATCGGAAATAAGCCAATCACCATAGTACACGAAACCAAAATTCTCAGACTTATCTTCGATGAAAAACTAACCTGGAAACATCATATCGATAATCTCAAGGACCAATGTTCACGTAGACTAAATATTCTCAAAATACTCTCGGCTAAGAACTGAGGCACGAACCAAAAAATACTCTGAAGTACATATAAAGCCATAATTCAATCCAAGATAGACTATGGGTCCATTATTTACGACTCTGCTAAAGAATATATTCTTGAAAAACTCGATCAATTACTCGACTCTAGTATGAGAATAGCCACGGGGGCCTTCAAAACGAGCCCTACCAAAAGTATTTTAAGTGAAAGTAACATGGTACCCCTCAACTTAAGAAGGAAAAAGCTGAGCCTCAAATATCTAGCAAAAATAGCGAATACACCAAACAACCAAGTCCACCACCTAATAATGAAAGCGAAAGATATAGTAATACCAAATAGTACATGTAAGCCCTTGACGTAAGCTCAGCGTCGGCGGAGGGCATGAGAGGAATTGGAAAGGGGGTAGGTTAGGCTGAATTAATAAGATATGTACAAAAATGTTTAAATTAAAAATAAAACTTCGAGTGAACGGTAGAGCAGTGAATTACACAAAAAAGAGGTAATTAATTAAACAGTAAAAAAAAAAGACATAAGTAAAAAAAAAAATTATGAGGGGCGCGGTGACTCGCGGTCGCGTAGTTTTCGCGGGCTCGCGAGACTCTCACCAGGGTGTTCCTGGAGTGTCTTGGTGACACCGAGCGTGGCTTGAGGTGTCACCCCCTTTTTGCCCTTGCGCGGGCGGACGTCCGCACTGGGCGAGGGTCAGGACACTCCATGCGCCGATAGCGACGCAGTCGCTGTTGGCGAGGAGGCGAGAGCCTGCCGAGGACCCGGAGGTCCCTCTCCGGTGGAGCGCGGAGGCCGAGTCCTGCTCCGAAATTTCGGATTCAACAAAATACCTCGGTGCGGTTAGGGGGCGAGCGACGGCGCTTGTTGATTGGCTGCCGTCGGGCGGCGTAAAAGATGTGCAGATCAGCTGCAGCTTGGGCTGCGCTCGCGGGCCGCTCGGTCCCCACCCCCGCTTAGAGGGTACGGCCCGTCGGCCAAGTCGTGACGCGAGCTTCTCCGAAGCTCGCGGAGCCGATCGATACTCGACGTTCGGGGAAAAAGTCGAGCGTAAAAAGAAAGAAAAAAAAAGAAAGCGATTGTCGCGGACGTCAATTCCCCCCATGGAATTCGCGACTTTTTCCCTGGGGCGGAAATTAATAAAAAAGAAAGAAGACGCGAGCAAAAAAAATAATAAGTTAATAATTACGAATAATTACTCGCGACGCGTTGCTCTACCGCGGATAGAAATTTTAAATTTATTCATATTTTCCTTAAATTATATTTACATGGATCATGTGTGCGTGTAATTGTTTGATTTTAAAGTTATAAAAAAAAATCTTGAGTCGAAAGGGGAAAAAAATGTATGTGTGTGTTGTTTGTGTGGAGTATAATTTCATTTCACAACGAAGACGTTTTTTTTTTTTTTGTTTTAAAAAGAAGAAATGAATGTATATAATACTATAGATGAGAAGAATCAAAATTAATTTAATTACGATAATATATCACTTAATTAGTCTCTAATTAACTTGACACTGCGGTCGATGCGCATTCGTACGGCGCAAGTCGCACCTTAGCCTCGCGTTCACTAATGAGTCAAATGTTAACCAAATCACTTTTAACTTATAATCA
The DNA here is from genome assembly GCA_036365515.1 of Torymus aiolomorphi. Taxonomy (NCBI): domain Eukaryota; kingdom Metazoa; phylum Arthropoda; class Insecta; order Hymenoptera; family Torymidae; genus Torymus; species Torymus aiolomorphi. The sequence continues at coordinate 122,347,242 of CM070877.1, read as the reverse complement.
CGCACAATCAGTCGCGGTGCCTCGGACGTAGTTGTAGCGGTGATTGCGTGCGGAGTCGTTTCGGTCTTGCTGTTTGTCTGGCGCGCTGTCCCTGAAAGGGCCTGCCGCGGTAGCGGCGAGGAGGCGTGCCTGCAGCGAAGTCAAAGAAGTTGGTAGGCCTCACCCAGCTGGATGAGCGTGTGTGTGTGTGGATGGCGCGTCGTCGGCAGACGATGGCATGTTGCCTCTCTCAGTCCCAGACTCGCAGCTCAGCTCGTGTCAGTGGGCACTGATGTAGCTGGTGCGTCGTCTGGAGTGTGCTCCGGACTCGTGTCAGTCCAGGTGTCGATGCAGTCCGTGGAGTGGATGCAGGTGGAGAGGCGGCATAGTGCCGCGTGTCGTGAAGTTGACCTGCTAGGCGGCGTCCGCAGCCTCAGCAGATCAGGTGGGCAGCACCCTTTTCAAGGCGCTGACAAAAGTGGTTTTTTACGTCCTGAGCTCCAGGGCGTAGGCGTCGTCGCTGCGCCTCTCCAGCAGCGAGAATGGCCCAGTCCACCGTGCAGCAAGTTGGGCTTCGACCTTCAGCTGCGTTGGAGAGGGCGACGTTTCAGCGAGGGCGAGTTTTTCAACTCGTAGCTGGTTGTCGTTGTTGAGAGCGCGAGAGGCAGGCGCGAGTGCGGCTTGTCGCTGCCGCGCACTCTCACGCGATCCTGCGTTATGTTGTCGGAGGCGAAACATCCTTTGCTGGGCCGTGGTAGCTGGCGTGCCACGGGCATCTGATGGCTTGGTGGTGTGTCTGAATGTGTGTATGGATGCGCCTGTGCAATTTTGCCCAAAGAATTCGACCGAGAACTATAAAAAATCTACCTCTAAAAGCAATTTTGAAGCCATTAAGTCAATTTTACTCTTGTAATCCTTGGACATACAAAACTGATTTCTTTCATTTTTCAATTTTTTACTCAAAATCTAGCCTACAGAATGTATTCAAATTTTAACAGATTTTAGCTATTTATATTCTGTATTATCATGATTTTTCTCAAAAAAATTGAAAGGTTAAGTTTAGGAGTTATAAGCTTCTAAAAAAAAAAACACGTTTTTGTTAATAACAAAAGAACCGTGATAGCTAGAAACTTTTTTTTTTAGAAAATATAGGTATTTTAATTCTCTTTCGAACGCTACCCATCAGATTCGAATAACTCGATCCTATCATTAAAAAAAAACAAAAAACAGTTTTGAGAAAATCGAAAATTTGAAAAAAACAAAAACGCATCACCCCAATCAAAAAACGGATTTTTGACCCGCCATCACGCAAAAAAAATGAGACCTCTCCGATCAAAATCGACCGAGTATAAGCTGAGATCCAGGCGTATACACAAACACACACACACACACACACACACACACACACACATCCATACAAACATTTTTCAAAAACCATGTATTTTGATTCCTAACACCTCGGAACACAATTATAACATGTTTTTACAACAACTCAAAAATTTACTATTACAAAGCTTCCTCTAGGAGGAAGCAAAAATAAAGTTGTTATGCTCCAATTTATCATTCGTCATATCCAACGAAACCGCAAAAGAAGCTAAATTAGCCTGTGAATTATCCTCCCTCATAGCCCAAAAAGTACCCTGTATTGAAGACTATTACAATTTGATTAACAAGAAAATCATTAGCGCTTGGAATAAACTCTGGAAAAGTGATAGAAATAACCTTAGTCGTACCAAACCTCGCGTATTTTCTACAAATCCAGTACTAAAATTCAATAGGAAAGATCAAGTTATACTAACAAGGATAAGGATAGGTCATACTAGGCTGACCCATCAACATATTTTCAATAAGGAGGAAAAACATAAATATACAACCTGCGACTTACCAATATCCGTCAAGTACGTACTCCGCGATTACCCCAATTATAATGAGGAAAGAAAATCACACAAGTTGCAAAGTAACCTTTCAGAAATACTCAACAACCCATTAAAATGCAGAAACGTTATCAACTTCATAGATGCCATCAACTACAGAAACTTCATTTAACATATATTAAATTACTTATTACATTATTACTGTACTCAACTTTTGTACCTATTTCAGCGTATAAATTTTTGTAAATATTACTTGTATATGTACATATATTTATTATAACAAACTATGTAACAATTGACAAGTCGCTAATACCCACTATGGGGGATGCGACTTTAAATAAATATATTAAAAAAAAAAATTATCATCATGTGTTCCATTGTTATCTATTAGAAATTCAAATATAATATGTAATTAAAAAATTTATTTTAATCAACAAAAATACTATTTAAAATCTCTTTTACCTATATAGAAGCCGCTCGCGAAAGCGACGCACAACAAAATACACAAAACCTTCATGACTCCAATAAGTGAAAATGAAAAAAAAAGTCTTCCTTATATACACCGTTCTTATTAAATGATCATTAATAAAATTATAAAGTAAAAATGAAATAAACACAAGTGTTAGAGTCAACTATTTCTTTCGTGCTATCATTAGCTTTGTTATTTCATGATTGTTACGATAAATGCTGTTGAAGGCCGCGCGCTATGGTACATAAAATGTACGGAAATTTTCAGTAGTCTATGTATTGTACAATTTTTCGTGATCGTGTCGTGCGCACGTCGTAACATGTGTACCGTGGCATGCGGCCTTCAACAGCATTTATCGTAACAATCACGAAAAATTCTATTTAGCAACAATGTATAGAGTACTGGAATTTTCCAAGAAACTTCCTTAGGTGTTTAAGAATATAGTAGTTTGAATCAAATCGCAAAATTCGAAAATTCGTTACGCAACTTTTGCATTTGAAAATACAGGTTTAAAATAGCGAAAAAAATTGTTTTAAGATTCGCTATTTGGTTCAATAATCTCTATTATTCCGCTATGGTTTATAATATTCCTAATACTCCAAAATTTATGGTTTAAAAATTTCTGAAAGAAATAGTTGATCTGAACGAAGTTCTGGCGAGTCGAACAGAAAATTACATTAAACTTTTCTTTTTCGAAAAAAAAAAGAAACAGTTTATTAGGATTTTCAATAAAACTAATAAAGATGAAAATTTGATTTCTTCACAAAAAATACGCATTTCAATTCTTTACATGCCTATACTTTAAAAAACGAGATTTGCTCAATTTTCAAATTCGGATCTTGGTTATTCGTATGCTGAAAAATTACAACGTGAAGTATTTTTTACTCGAAATAAAAAACTAATTTTAAATTTAGAAAAAAAAATGAAGCTTGAAAAATGAAAAAAGAATGAAAAAAAGTGAAGTTTTTTACTGCTCTTTTCATTTTTCAACATTCATTTTTTTTCTAAATTTAAAATTAGTTTTTTATTTCGAGTAAAAAGAATACTGAAAATTTCCGTACATTTTATGTGCCGTGGCGCGCGGCCTTCAACAGCATTTATCGTAACAATCACGAAATAACCAAGCTAATGATAGCACGAAAGAAATAGTTGACTCCAACACTTGTATTTATTTTATTTTTAATTCTATTAATGGTCATTTGATAAGAATGGTGTATATAAGGAAGATTTTTTTTTCATTTTCACTTATTGCAGTCATGAAGGTTTTGTGTATTTTGTTGAGCGTCGCTTTCGCAAGCGGCTTCTGTATAGGTAAAGAGATTTAAAATAGTATTTTTTTTTTTATTAAAATAAGTTTTTCAATTACATATTATATTTCAATTTCTAATAGATAACAATGGAACACGTGAAGATAAAATTGTTGGAGGAGATTACGTTAGAATAGAAGATGTACCATATCAGGTAAATAAATATCAACTAAACTTTGTAACATTCATTCCTTTGCAGCAATTTCTTTAATGTAACTGGTTAAAAAATTAATAAATTATTTGATAGATTTATTAATAGGTTTATTTATTAATAGATTATTGAATAAAATAGTCCACAAACGATATTAATAGACGTACTTGCTTTATCGCATTATGTATTGAATGAATTTCATACAAAACAGTTTATAGAAATTTACAAGTTTTTTAAAATAATTCAAGAAGATGCTGAATCTAATTAAAGCTCCTTATATCTTGTATATCAACATAATAATTTCAATACAAATCTTTAAGCCCATAGCTCTCAGGATAAAAGTTTTTAAATTTGTTTTTAGGCTAGCTTGCGTTGGTTCAGAGTAGACTACTTATGCAACTATTATACATGAATCTTGGGTTATAACTGCTGCACATTGTGTCAAGTAAGATTTCATTTAATTTTTATAATTACATTAAATATTTCTATATAATAGAACTTCTTGCAAAAAATTAAATTATTCTCTTCATTGCAAAATAGAAATAAATTGCATATATCAGTACGAACTGGTAGTGGATACAGAAAAATTTTAGGCAAATTACATAGAGTTGAGAAAATTATAGTGCATGCAGGTTATAAGACCAACAGCAAACACGACGATATTGCTTTAATCAAGGTAATTAAATATGTTTCTTTTACCTGTGAATTACTTAGAAAGGATTTAGTATAGATATAATATCACTATTCATCACAATGTTAGTATTTTAATGTGTGTCATAATAGTTTTATACAACTTCGAAACTTGTTAAATAAATTTCAGTACAAATTTTAATTTTTTATTTAGAACTAAGAACTTGTGACTAACACGAATATTTTCATTATATTTTTCATCCAGCTTGCAGAGTCTATTCAATTTAATAATAAACAACAATCTATAGAACTTGCAAAGCCACACGATATTCCCAGAGAAGGTGAATTGATGCGGATTTCTGGTTTTGGACAGATAGGGGTAAGTTCTTATCCCTCACAGAGAAAGGTTTTCTTTTTTTCTAGAATTTTTTTAGTTAATTTAACTAACTATTTTAGCTACATCTGATGAAGAGTGAGGTTTGTTTTGAAGGCTGCAAACATACCTGTAAGGAATCAAGAATACGGTGAAAGCGTTTACCTGTCACATCTCATAACCGATAATCTGTTTTGTGCGGGCAATGGAGACGCTGATGCGTGCTATGGTGATTCTGGTGGACCTGGTGTTATTCGTGGTAAACTCTATGGAATCATTACCTTTGGTACAGATTGTAGATCGACAATATATCCTGGAGTTTTGAGTAGAGTGCACAAATACTATAATTGGATTGAAGAAAAAACAGGACTCAGATTCTAAAATTTGTAAACCTAACTTGCTACAAAAAATACTTGTTTCACGTGATAAAAATAAAATTTTGAACATAAGGAAAAAATTAAGCTTGATTCTTCCGGCTAATTTCCGACATGCCGTGACCAAAGACCTGCGCCAGCAGCTTGTTGAGACCCTAGTATTTCCATACTTCAACTAGGTCTGCCCTGTGTCCACCATCTGGATAAGATACGTGTGAAGAAGTTCGAAAAGGCTCTTAAAACATGCGTCCCCTACGTAGTCTGTAACATCCTTTTCCGCAGTCATGTCATCCCTTACAAGCTTGGCCTCGGCTGGCTCTCTGCCCGTAGACGGCGTGAATATTTCATCTGTCTCCAAGCTTTCGCCGTGGTGTTATTGTTATTTTATTTATTTTTTTTTTTTTTTTCTATTATGATTTTATTTTGCCGGTAAAACTCGTTTCTTTCGTCTCTAAGGCACTTATCAAGCAACAATAGATTTAGATTTTATCAAGTAATCACTTTAATCGCTAAGTTATTGTATTCTAGTATTATTGTTTATTTATTTACTTTATTTGGTCTTATCTACCCGATTGTGATAGAAGGATTCTAATTTATTATATGAATGAATACATGGATATATGATTAAGTGTGGATATTTTGTTCTTTTGTACCGCAAGCACAATTTTCGCGTTTTTTCAACCTATTAATAGAGCCGAAAGCGACCGCTTGTCGACCAGCGGGCGGTAAAAACTGAACAGCGCCCGCTGCTCGCAGTAGCGGGCGGTACACTGAAATAGTATATTTCGACACTGGTGCGGAAGGTGATGATTTACTTCCGCACTCGTTTCGAACGGTATTTTATACCACGAGCGCCGAAAAATCATACCAAAGTTGTGATTTTGAGGTTAGAGCGGTATAAAAAAAATTTTCTATATTCAAAAAGTATTTACTTGAATAAAAAAATGGCTTCCTTCAATATGTTCAAGGAAATATTTGTTCGAATTAAAGAAATAGTATCGTTTAAAATAACGAAATATAATTTTAATACTAGTAAATATAATTTTTTATCAAAATTATGTTTTTATTTATAAATTAGAAGTAAGAAAACGCTTACTTGATTTAAAGAAATATTTTTTTAGATGAAAATATTCTAATCTTTAAGTAAAAAGTTCAATTTTTACTTTGAAAAAATATTTCTTTGAACTAAAGAAGTATTTCTTGATATATAGAACATGTCTTTCATAGTTTGATAAAATGTAAAAAATATAATATTGTGTTCAGAGCATAATTTCTTTTTATAAGTAAATATAATTTTGTTTAAAAATATTATTTTTTTGATTCAAAAAATTATTCTTTAAAATTTATCAATTTTGTAAAATTAAAAAAAATTACAATAAATATAATAAAGTCACGGTTTGTAAATTGCTATATCATTACTTTGAATCAAATTTATCATATACTTATATAATTTTATATATACTACCACTTTAGCGTTGTACGAAGAATATTAATTTATTTATTAACAACTTTTTTCATTATTTATAACATTTTCGCATATTTATTAGAGAATTGGTTTATAAATTAATCGCACTTTCATTATCGCAGAAAAAAAACTTACATAAAAATTTTCGCCCTAACCAAGAATCGAACCCACGATCCTTAAGTTACTACGCACGCACGCTATCCGTTACGCTATCGCTCGCATGAAAGAATTCGGACATTTTCATCTACTTAAGCTGCATTATCCGTATTTATTCAATATTAATATTTCATTTTAATTATTCATCTAATATATTAATGATTTTTAATAATTATTTATATTTACACAATATTTTAAGAAAATGAGTGACTTATGATAACACATTAATGAATTGAATTCGATTGATTGAACAAATTTTGTGTCGGTAAAGTACTTAGTTCAAGAAAATTCATTTTCTAGTAAAACGATTTTTTTGAATCAAAAAACATTTTTTTTCAGTGTGCGTTTGCTAAATTCAAGACAATTTTTTTCGGTTTTAAGATATCGATTTCTTTAATTCAAAAGATATTTTTTTCAACTAAGATTTTCTTACCTTGGATTTAGTTAATATTGTGAAACTGGCTACTGAATTCAAGAATATTAATTTCTTGTTTCTAAAGTAGACGTTCACTCAATTCAAAGACCATGTATTAGTATTAAAATTTTATTTCCTTGGTTTTTAGTAAACGTTTTCTAATTTAATTCATCTTTGAATCAAATTATTATTTTATCAGATCAAGCTTCTGATGTTTTTAATTTAAATAAATATTTTTATTTCTGTTACTGCTAAATTCAAGAAAATCAATTTTCTATTTCTGAAATAGCAGTTTGTTTAATTCAAAAGCTTTGTGTTAGAACTATGATTTCAAGTTCTTGATCTAAGTAAATATTTTTTTACTGTATTTGGTCTTTGAATCAATTGATTATTTTCTGGAATAAAATTACTGATGTGTTCAATTTAAGGAAATATTTATTTGCTTGCGGAAATCGAATTCAAGAAAAATCATTTTCGGTTTTTAAGATATCCGTTAGCTTAATTTAAAAGCTGTTTATTAGAACGAAGATTTTATTTACTTGGTTTTAGTAAATATGATTTAAGAAAATTTGCTATCTTACTTTAAAGAAATATTTACTCACATCAAATGTCGGAAACTTAAATCAAGGAATGAGTTGCTTAGTTCAAGAAAATTCATTTTCTAGTAAATAGATTTTTTTGAATCAAAAAAAATTTTTTTTTAACGAAGTGTGCAAAACTCGCCTTCTCGTGCTTGTTTTGCGTGCGCGAAGTAGCTGTTTTACACACGGCGTGCGCGAAAGTCGCGCATGCGCAGATCAATTTACTTTCGTGCATGCCGTGCGAGAAACAGCTACTTCGCGCACGCAAAACAAACAACAAGGCTAGTTTCACACACTCCGTTAAAAAAAATAGAGTTCGATACACGTGACCGAAAAGGGTCATCATTGCACGGGTGTCTTTGTCACCCTCGCTTCGCTCGGGCAACAAACTACACCCGTGCGAGAATGACCCACTTCGCACACTTGTATCGAAAATAACTATTTTGTAACACAGGCACGATTTTCGCGTTTTTTAAACCAAAAAGTAGGGCCAAAAGTGAACGGTTTTAGACCAACGGGTGCAAAAGTAGCTAAGCGGGCGCAAAAGTAGGTAAGCGGGCGCAAAAGTAGTCGAAGCGGGCGCAAAAGTAGCGGAAGCGGGCGCAAAAGTAGGTAAGCGGGCGCAAAAGTAGCCGAAGCGGGCGCAAAAGTAACCATTTTCAATAATCATTCTTCTATTTCTTTTTCTTTATCCGCGTGTCTTACTTTTACTAATTAGATGTTTTAATGTACTTTTTATGTTTTTAATAATTACAAATTTTAGTTTTTTTTAGATTAATTTAATATTTTACTATCTAATTTGTAACGTATAAATAATACACAACTTATTGATAAAATATAATGTTATAAGCTAGCAATATACATTCATATAAGAAACAATCTTATTACATTAATCAGATTTTCCATAATAATTGATGGTTATACTTGAGCAATTATCAAAATTAAAAAATTTCTTCTCATTTGAAGTCTGCATTTGTACTGAAGACATACTCGTACTACTAGTACTAGCTACAACAGAGTCTAATCTTAACTGCTTTGTCAGATTTATTTGAATTATTAGAATCAGTTACCGAGAGATTGACTGCTGAAGATATTATATTTCCTACTTTTGATTTATTCGTTATAGATTCCTCGATATAACCTTCTGCAACCGCACTTGACTTCCACCCTCCGTGTCTCTTCAATGTAGTAATGTTCGCTCCAGAATCTGCAAGTACCATTGCAGAAGTATGGCGAAAACAGTGCCCAGTATATAAATCAATATCTGGAAGCTGTAAGTACGAAGCAATCTCTTTGGGCATCGAACCAAACTTGTTTTTACCGATGGGTTGTACAGTACATTTGGCATTCCTATAGTTTATAAAGAATCTGTCCGTACTTGTTTTAGGTGGACGAAAACTTTGATATTGTTTTACTATCGGACTAAAATTAGCAGGAATAGTAAAAGAACGCGGTTTTGATGTTTTAGTGTCTGGTATTTTTATAAGCATTATTTTTTTCCCCATTGATTTCAATATCCTTTAATGTTATTTTTGTTAACTCATCTTTACGACATGCACCGCAAATTCCAAAAATTAATACAACCTAAAATTTACACCCGTAATTATTATTTTGAATTGTATATAAATAAATTTTAAAAAGGTTAATAATAGTACTCACTTTAGTAAGAAGATATTTATCATCAGGCGCTTCTGTTAAAAATGTATTGATTTCCTCAGCCGTAAAAACTTTAGATTTTTTTGGAATGTATCCAGTGGAAAACTTTTTCAAAAAAGCAGTTAGAGAAAGATATTTGCTAATATTTACTTTTTCATATAATTTTATGGTTGTCTTTAGCATGGAATATTGCGACCAGAGAGTTGACGGTTTAAATTGTTTACTTAGCTTTCCAAAATATGCTATTAACGCTCTTTCTGATGATGACTCTACTTTTGATACTTTTTTCCATTCCACAAAATTGTTGTAAGATTTTTCATAAAGAACTTTAGATTTAGTTGGTAATAAATCCAACGATACGATTTCTGCGAGATTACAAATTTCAGGCGGCATGCACTGCGCGTATTCTTCAATATCACTTTCACTCATCGTTTAGGAAAAATTAAAACTTTTAAATACTAAATACTAATTACTAATTTAAATAGTACTTTACTCCTATAACAATATTCTAATACTGTCGAATTATATACGTCGCTAGTACACGTCCGCTCAACTATATTTTTGAACTAAAGAAAAGCAGCGCATTCGAGCGCAACGGTCCAACGGTCAGTTGGTATGCAAAACATGGAGATGGCGCCACCGTCCGCGCCGAAAACATAGATAACCGATTTTAAATATGTTGAAATAAATTGAAACCAAAATGTAAGTGTCATTCAATTCCCAGGTGGGTAGTTGGTGTAACAGAAATTCGTCGATGTTGTTTTCCGTTTAAGTGGAAAAACGTGAAAATCAATACCTGTGTCACAAAAAATATGGTGTGCACCAAGGGTAAGCCCTTGTGATTGTAGTACTCGTCTACGGCTCGCGGATGCACTCGCCTTCGGCTCGTGCTGCTCGCCTTCGACTCGTACTGCAAACTTCCCATTCGGTCTAAAAAGCCCCACTTTACAATTAGCCCCCCTTGGTACACAATATACTATTTTTTCAGTGTAAAAATCGAAAAGCGCCCGCTGCTCGCAGTAGCGGGCGGTAAAAAATCGAAAAGCGCCCGCTGTCGTTTTTGAATGAAGTTTTCAAGATTGTTTAAGAAAATCATCGACATTTTGAAAAAACGCAAAAATCTATACTTGCGGTACAAAAAATATGGTATGCACCAAGGGTTAGGTGGGCTTTTTGACCTCGTGTGGTTGCAGTACTCGTCTTCGGTTCGCAAACGCACTCGCCTTCGGCTCGTGCTAGCTCACCTTCGACTCGTACTGCAACCCCACACTCGGTCTAAAAAGACCCACTTTACGCCCTTGGCACGCAATATACTATTACGTAGTAATCTGCATCATACTAATTGACTAGATAAGTATTTCTCTATCGCTTATCATTTAATCAACTTATTTTTCGGAATATTTTATGTACGATTTCGACAGCGATGCACATGTATATGTGTCGACAATGCATATTACCATGATTGTAATAGTTTTGTAAATACTGAAATAAATAAAAAGCTACGCTATTTAGCTTATTGTAATTTTTTCCTTATACTAGTCTTGGCTTGATATAAACCGATTTCAATAACTCTTACTTAGTAACATTTGTGTTCACCTGATATTATTTGACTTTATGCTAATTTCCATAAAACGGAACGCATAAAGAAAAAATATAGATCTAATAATCTTAGAAGCCTTTTTTCGTCACAATAAAGGTTCTTTACTTTTTATCGTGTTTAGTTTACGCAAACAGCTTTTACATCAGTAAGATTACAATTTCAAATCATCGAGAACTTGAATTATTGGGAGTTGCCTGAACAATAGCTAAAGTTTCTATACAATTACTTTGAAAAATTTTAGTGTTTTTTTTAATTTAATTCATAGAAATTATCAGTTTTAAAAAAATAACCTTATTATATACTTTGAAAATAAATGTAAATTGATTAACCTGCTATATGGAAATAGAATATGCGCCCTATCAAGTATTGTTTTTAATAAAAACATGAATTAATAAACTCAGAAAAGGGTATTCAAAAGATGTTTCTATATGCGGTGCATCAATCATTGCAGAATCTTGGATTCTCTTAACTGCGCATTGCATGGGTTTCATTGAAAGGGATTTATTATTATTAAACACCATTTCATCTAATTTATATTTATGAAGCGCAATTATTATATAATTTTATTTGTTCTATGACAGAAACAAATAAGGTTTGGTGGTGCGCATAGACACTACAAAATTTTTAGGCCTAGGTAAGAGAATAACGGTCCAAGAAATGATTGTACACCCTCATTATAATCATGAAAATTTCGACAATGATATTGCACTTTTAAGGGTAAATCCAATTGTATCATATATTTTTCATGTAATGAAATAATAATTTCCGAAACATTTTTGTGAACATTATGTTTTTTACAGTTACAAAATAAGATTGAATATAGCTCTAAAAACCCAATTCCTCTCGCTGGACCTGATGATATTCCAGAAAGTGAACAATTGATGCATATTACGGATTTTAGTATCAGTATGTAGTTTTTATTTAATATGGGGCGTTTAACGTTAGATCTTACAGGCTGACTTAGGGGTGCGAAAACCACCCGTTTTCGACACTTATTTTCACTACTAGAACCATAACATGATGAATTAGTATTTACAAAGATTAACTTTTTTACGCCGATGTAACTTTTAAAATATGAAAGAGTTTTATTTTTCTCGAGCGTACAGCCGGTAAAGATGTCTGCCACACGAATGAAAAAAGAGGTAGAAGAGGTAGTCATGGTTTTTTTTTTCATTTGTACGGCAGATGTGACGCATGCTGTTTTTCGCAAAAATATCAAAATTATAAAATAATATCAAAATTATAAACTAATATCATCATCAAAAATCTGAGAAAAAAATTACATCGAAAAAATATGTTAAAAGTTTTTCAAAACTTTTATTGTAATGCTAAAAATGAGCATCCAAAACGAAAGGTTTTCGCGTTCACGGACCGGTCTTGGTCTCATATGTTCTTCGTAATCGTCTAGTATAGTACTTTTGTTTATCCCCCTACAGCCCTATTTAGCCCAGTAAGTAACCTATATATCTTTTCCCATATTTGCTTTCAATCCATACTTTTATCAAGTGATGCCCAGTCTCCGATTAGTTCGTTGAGTCTAGGGATCTTTCCCTAGGGCAAAGACTTGAAAGTTTTTGCTGCATTGGCTTCAACGGGCATCCTGTGACCAAATTTGTTTTAAATCATATTAACACACTGTTAACGATCGTAGAAGTTGTATAAGTATACAGCGGTCGCCCATCTTAGTACTAACCGTACTGAACGGTACTTGACTTCTGTGATCGGTCGAGGTGCAGTACTATATCTTTTCAATGTCATTTTAATGTCAAATTCACTTGTTCTAATATAATCATGAATATAACTTTTATAGGTTGATGGAAGTCCATCATATTGTCTGAAGTCAGCATATGTGCTAGTGTTAGAACAAAGTGTGTGTGAAGCAGCGTACACGCATGATCCTGTAACTGACAATATGTTTTGTGTTAATGGCGGAAACGCTGATGCCTGTCAAGATGATTCAGGTGGCCCTGAAGTCGTGGATGGAAAAGTATATGGAAGTTTATACAAGAGTTCACAAGTATTATTATGGGATTGTGGACGTTACCAATAACTTAAATTAGATACTTAATTTCATAAGAATAAAATTTATAATAATAATAATAATAATTATATATATGTATGTATGTATATAAAATGGTTTTATCATAATAAATATTTTCGTAACATTGTTTATACATTCTTTCGTATATATTATATCTTATTAGTACCCACGCACACGCAGGCACGCACACTATTCTAATTCATACAATGCATGACGATGTAATCACTACATTAATACTTTGTCAATACGATTAATTATAATAATTTTGATAACACAGACCTGCAAAGTTCTGAAACAGAGATCAGATACTGTTCCGATGGCTTTTTGATGCGCTGTAATCGAATCTGGTAGAAGAATTGTTCTATCACGTCGGATTTGGAAGTTATCCTTATCCAACGTGCAAAAAAACACTGTTTTTCGACATATTCGGACTTAAATAGTGACTATAATGAGATTAATTACTGTCAAAAACTCAAGTTATTATCACATAATACTGTCCTTTTCCTTAACTTTCATTTTTGAATGCCTCGATAGGATTTTTTTTTCGCTACGATAATGTAAGCAATAGAAAACACATAGATTAAATGTTTGCTTAAAACAGTAGCTTCATACTCTTGAGTTCATTTAAAATAAACAATGAACTTTATTCTATGAAGCCGTTTTAAAATGAAAATTGAAGCGCAAGAAGAGTAATATGCACCATATTATACACCATAGTCACTATTCAAGTCTAAATATGTGCAAAAACAGTGCTTTTTGAACTTTTAAGATAGGATATCTCGAAAACCAGAAATGGTGGGGTAATTCTGCTGCCAAATTTGGATTCAGCACGCCAAAAACCTCCGGAAAAGTCTAGTTTGGTTTCTGTTTCAGAAGGTTAGTGAAATTTTGCAGGCGTGTGTAACAAAAGCTTGAAAGCTTAAGTTAAAAAAACATTAATCGGTGATAGTTACTATTTGGAAAACGTGCTCGAATATTTGAATGGAATTTCTGGAAGTTTCACATTTCGTAACGCGTATTCTGGAAAATGTAGTACGTCAAAATTGTCTTAAAATTTTACAAGACATTGCTTGCATAATTACGAAGATAAAGGATTGCTTGCATAATTACGAAGACAAAATAAAGGATATTTGAGATTTGATTGCCCATATCTCAAGAAAAAAGGCCTATGAGATGGAATTAGGAACACTGAGCTTCATTTCTAGATACCAGAAATCGACTCTCAAATACCCGCTGAATTCCGTTTCCCGGAAGGGTGTGTACTCTCCTTGTTAGATGGGTACTGTTGAATATACCTATCATACTTTGGTGATTATTTCGGATATTTTTTGTCTTAAAACAAGGCGACAATAGGTTATTGAAAAACGATTTTTGGAGGTCAAAGGTTATCAGGCGATCTCGAAGCCAATGGATTAACATGCAGTTTCTCTATAAGGGTAAAGAACTGGTACGAGACGATGACAATAGAAGATGAGCAATACGATGACGATTCGTTTTTCTTTTTGTTCGTTTTATTTACACAAGTGAGTGAACTGCAGAAATACGTGATTTTAACTACAGTTTTTATTGTTATACAGACAACTCCGGTCGTGAGAAAGCTAGGATTGTTGGGGGTGACTGTGTCGATATCACCAGAGCACCGTAGCAAGTAAGAGGCATCTTCTTATTTTAGTCACTTTAGAATCGTTATCTAGTTTATTTGACATATACTTTATTTGACAAAATGCACATATACCTATTGTAAATATAACTGTTTTTAAATTTTAGCAAGAATACTCGTAATTTATAAATAATTGGCAATTAAGTTTATATATACAGTTTTTGTTATCTACTTCCACTAGTTTTCATTGGTTGAAATATGTACAGTTTCTTTAGTCTGAACTGTTTTGAATTTAATAACGTTTGGAGTTAACTTTATAATGTCACAACACAACATTAACATCACTTATTAAGAAAATTTTCAAAAATTCATAAACATTCATACGGCTTACCCTGCAAAAAAACATCATAAAACATATGTCAGTTATTTTAATATTTAACATATTTTTTTATTAAATTATTTGACTTCATTCTAAATATCTTATATCGTTTTACACGTTTATATATGAGGCGTTTTACGTCAGCTCTCCAGGCGCGGCGCGCGAGCGCGAAATCATGCTATTTTCAGCTTGTGTTTGAAGGGCTAAGATGTAACTAAAAAAAATAATCCCCAAGTGATTTCGATGTATTTTTTCCTCAGCTTTCCGATAGTGCTATTAGCGCGGCGGCTGGCCGAGCGCCTTGTATTTCTTGAATAATATCTCGAAAAAATAAAAAAACCCCTATGTAGAAAAAAGCTATATCCATGTGAAATTTCCTCCTCTTTCGATCTAGCAGGTAAAAAAAAATATTAAAAATATAGTTTTTGAGATATAACACGTTTTATGTTTTTTGAGGTTAGAATTGAAAATTTTTGAGAAACTAATAGCACCATCGGAAAGCTGAGGAAAAAATACATCGAAATCACTTGGGGATTATTTTTTTTAGATACATCTTAGCCCTTCAAACACAAGCTGAAAACAGCATGATTTCGCTCTCGCGCGCCGCGCCTGGAGAGCTGACGTGAAACGCCTCATATAGGCTCAACTTCTTCAATTAGAATCGGCTATTTGCGAAGCAACCATCATTTCTGAATATTAGTTTGTTTTTGCTGCTCACTGCTTCGAGTAAGAGTATTTTCCGAAAATTAGTATTAGCAAATAAATTATTTTAAAACTAAACTGAATTAAATTCGTAATTATTACAGAGAGACCTATGGCATGTCCATCCTCACCGGATCTACATATAGATCTAGAGGAGGTCAAAGACATCAAATCGAAAAAGTCATTGTTCATCGCGACTACGATGAATACGCCAGTGATAATGATATTAGTTTAATTAAGGTAAAATTCATCTTGATGTAAAAGTATATTTTATTTATTTCATAGAAGATCAGGACTCAATTCTTATACTGTTTATTTATAGTTGGTAAAACCAATGAAATTCATTGAAAGACAAAAATCAGTTCCTGTAGCAACTAAACCTCCTTAACTGGGAGATACTTTGAACATTTCTGGCTACGGAAAGGAAGAGGTATGCATTTTTTATTTTTTAATTGCATGTTAAGTTTATATCTGTTATTTAAATTTAATAATAATTAAACAATTTTAGGAATATCAAACTGCTTCTACCGTTTTGAAGATTGCCGAAGCCCCTATCGTGGACCAGAGAACTTGTGCACGAAGATACATTCGTGACCCTATCACAAACAATATGTTCTGCGCTGATAAGGGAGCTACTGATGCATGCCAAGGTGATTCTGACGGTCAAGGCATTATTAACGGTCAACTGGCTAGTGATGTATCTTCTGGTATGAAATGTGGATCCACATTCTACCCTGGCATTTACACTAGAGTCCACAAATATTCTAAATGGATCGCTAAGCACACTGGATTTGACATTGCACAAAAGACCAATTTATTATTAATATAATTTAATTTTTGTATTATATTTTTATTTATTATAAAGATATCATTGCGATGCCAACATTAGGTCAACGAATTGTTATCATAAAATTCATATTTTATAATCATTTGAACATTCTTACTTAAAAAGTTTTTTTGATATCTATGTGTTTTTTAATTAAAAAAACTTATTATTTAACAAAATATGATTGCATAGTAGTTAAAAGATTATTTATATTGTTTAATTATTTATATTGTTTAATGTTGCTTTATTGTATGCTCGTATTTTAATATCAATCAGTGATGGCAACATAGTCTACATATCAGCAAACTGCGGGTAAATGTTTACAGTAATGCTTGCGTCATTGATAAAGATCCAGACTGAGAATGTTGGATAATAAACAGCGTTGGTTTATCTAAAACTACGCTCATAGTTCATGACTGTAGACGAGTGGCGCCACAACGTCATATCATTGAAACTCATGCGCGCGTATGAATAAAATTTGAAATTTTGTCGAATGAGCTATTCATAAATAATACTTTTTTAATTTAAATAATCCATACTCATTGCAAAAATAAAAGCCACTGCCAATTCATTGGCACGTAGCTTCCTCCAAATTAATGTATCGTTCCTATATGTATAGTATATATTTTAAATATAAAATATGTTTATTCATTATACTTTTTTTTCAATGATTTAATAGTTCATTGATATTTAAAAAATTGAATATTTTTTTCTTATTATTGAAATTATTTGTTATTTGACACTTATTTTATTTAAAAAACAAATAATATTTTAAAATATAAAATTAAAAAATTTCTATCTACCCTGAGATCAACTTACTCACATTTTCAAAATCATATATAACTCCATTTTTTACGTTATAAATATATTATTATTCAATAATTGTGTACATATTATAAAAATTGAAATTATACTTCTAATTTTGATTTTTTTAATGGTCCGTTATAATTTTCGTCATCCTCTTCTTTTATTTTCAAATAAAATATTATTGATTGTTGATTTTATCATTTCTTACACCATCTTAATAAAAAAAAGCAAATAAAATATTATGTAAATACAAATATCAGCGGCAGCTAAGAAAAACATTTACATAACTTTGTGAAGGCAAAATGAGTGTATATATAATTATATGCCCATGAACCATAAACGTTTAAACTTTATAGTACATTACGATACTAGTGGCATAAGTTGCTCTTTATGGCACGGCGTGTATAAGCGCCCGAACGTAGCGAGTGAGCTTAACGCCGTGCCGTAAAGGACGACTTATGACACTTGTATCATACATTCCTTTATCTCAGGGTAATTCTTACTATATTCCCTTCTTAAATCGCGATTATTCGAATTAGTTCAAACAAGTTTAAACTTTAAAATTTGTATCTCAAAATTGAGTGAGAGGAGGGTATGACGAAGGAAGAACTTATGTCGACCAATCGACGGAAGTTCCTGAAGGATCGGTTATAGGGCCATTCCACAGGAATATCCAGTATGATAGCCTTCTTCGATTAAGGTATCCTAAGGGAGTCACTGTTGCAGCGTTTACAAATGATGTTTGTGATGATGGCGTTGGCAGAAGATCCAACCGAGTTAAAAATAATCTGGAACCAGACACTGGAAATGATAAACGAGTGGATGAAGAATATAGGTCTGTCACTGGCTGAGCAATAGAGCGAGACTGTGCTGATAATCAAGAGATGAAAGTTCAAACCAGGCTTCGAGGTATCACTCAAAAACTGGATTAACTATTTAGGGGTGTGGATCGGCAAGGATCGACAAGAACTGGTTCTTTAAAGTTCATGTTACTGAGGTAGCCAAGAAAGTAGACCGCGTGGTATGGACTTTTCAACAGTTGATGCCCATCGTTGGAAGACCTAGGACCAACCGAAGGACCCTCCGGATGAACGTGGTTAATTCCATCCTCCTATACGGCGCACGGTGCACCAGTCTGGAGCCTGCTTGCGTTGCAAAGTGTCATCGAGCACGGGATGGGTCCAGTGCAGCAGAAAATGGTGCTTCAATTCATCAGTGGATTCAGGATGATCTCCAAAGATGCCAAAGAGAGGAGAAACATCTGACTAGAACAAGAAACAATACGGCAGTTACAGAGAGACATGGCTCCAGTTGAGCAAGAAGCGATTACGACGAGAGCCCGAGATCTCCTACTCATGGAGTGGCCACTGGAGTGGTATATATCAGACAAGGGCAGATGGACACACAAACTGAAACCCAGAGTCAGAGACTGGGTTGAACAGACACACGATAAACTTGACTACCCTCTGGTGCAAGTTCTCAGTGGATATGAATGTTGTGATACTTAAAGTATCAACACAAAAATAATGCGACATGCCACCACTGCGGCCAGTTAGATAACGCTGAACACTTGTTGTTCACATATTCAGCCGTTCAGATTGAAGGGTGCACTGGAGACCGAGCTACAAGTTAAATTGTCGTCTAAAGAAATACTCACACACGCGAGAAAATGGAACCACATAGCCTTCTTCTGCAGCATGATGGTCGATAAGAAAAGAGAAAAAAATGAGAAATCGTGCAACGACAAGAGCGGTAAGAAGAAGCCAGTTCCAACGAGGGATGTACGAAGGATAGTAACAGATCCTACCCGACGCACTACCACGAAGCATTCCCGGGAGCAGCTGGCGTCTAAGTCCTACTTTGGTTGTAGCGTATTACACGGTTGGACAGTTAAAAAATACACACACACGTGCGTGCACGCAAAAAAATTCATTTTGTATATTTCCATTTCTCTGAGAAAAATCACTAATAAAACTAATTCCCAAAATTAAACGTCCGACAATCATCTCCATGTATAGACCTATTAGTTTACTGTGCTGTGAAAATATGAAATAAAAGTAAATAATAAAAGCTCGCGATGCACTCGTCATGCCATCGCGATGTTAGCTCCATACACGGAAAAAAATTTCCTGCTGTGACTAGTCCATAGCTGCTGCGGCAGCGCCCTCAAACTTTTCAGTAGTATCTCTGCCAATTTGTCGCACTCAGTGCACCAATCCCGGCGAGAGCAAGGTTAGGAACCGCTACACTGACCGAGTTCCGTAGCTGTTGTGTCAGGTTGGTACAGTGAGTATACCAAAGGCGTGGAGTCCCTGCTCCAAAGAGAAGTGTACTATATATGCGAGATATTCTATAGTCACTCACGGCGGTAGTCACTCTAGGAAATTTTTTTCCGTGTGGTTGAGCGCGAAACTGCAAACTGCGGATCCGTGACTTCGCATCCCGCTCGTCGCTTATTTTCCATACTTTATTTTTCATTTTCCTACATACGTATACCTATTACACAGCTATAACAGTTTATAAATACATTATTTGAAGGTAGCATATTGACTTTAAAAAATATGATCGAATGTATCATGCTTTTCAAAACACCAAACGTCTGGGCATGTTTTTAAAACAGTTAATTTAATTTTGAAGGTTTTTAAAAATTCTTGTTTTTATAACCGGGATGCGAAAACATTGCGGGGGCCTTGCCCAAGGACGAGGTAGGCGTACGTGTATAAGCCGAAGTGCTCACGGGAATATTCAGTTCGGCTAGAATAATAGTTTAGTACGCAAGTCCTTCGCGCCTTTCAATTAATAATCTCTCACGCTCAATTTTGAGAGCAAGTGATCCCATGGGTGGAGAGTGAGAGTAAGAGATAAAGTGTGGATGTGATGATCTAACACCTACGAGGCGGAGGCCTCTCGCACGCCATCAGCAGCAACCGCAGTAGCAGCACAGCCGGCGTTTCTCTATGCACACACTACACACATCGACTGCCACGCATTCGCGGGGAACAAGAAGAGAGAGAGAGAGAGGGAGAGAGAGAAAGGGAGAGAGATAGAGAAAGAGAGAGAGAGAGAAAGACAGAATATCGACAGCACCCTAAAAAATTTTTCGAACAAAAATAACGGTAATTTCGTCCTCAAAACTGCGTAGGATGGTAGATTATTGCATTGCACAGGGCACCTATCTCCTTATAAGACGTAATTCGATATATTTATTTTGATAATATAGAATTTGCTGTGTTCTGTTGGTAAAACACAGTACAAGAGTACTATACCCCCTTAACTGAAACCCATATTTTTCTATTAGATTCTGTCTCCCTCACTCCTCGTCATAAGAACAAGCCTTCTACTAGCCATTTTCTAACTAAAAAACTGACCAACAGTCTCTTTTTCTCTCCAATTTTAATACCTTTAAAATAGTTAAGAACAAGCTTGTGTAAATCTTTTAAAAAAGTCTTTCTATTTTCAATCTATTAAATAGTAGAATAATGTTGAAAAAATTGTTTCATCGATAGATAGAAATATCCAAGAAAAGTGGCTAGTTTTTAGCTATACCCCACTAATACTAACTATTTATTAGGCAAAAAATGAAGTCAGTTTCCACCAGGGACAAATTCATGACTAATCTTGAAGCGAGGTTACTGATTTATTAATTTGATATACACATTTTTTGTCATAAATTTGACATAAATTTATAAAATATTTATTATATCAGCATCGGGAATTTAAACTTATTGTGTGCATATATGTTATAGTCGACGAAGCTATTGAAATTGCGCGACTATATACCTGCATCATTATTATCTTATATGTTTTTTATAGTGACTCTTTTTTTATATTTAAATTAAAAAAAATACTTTAATCTACTTTCTTATTTTAATTTGTAGAAAGTTAATACATAATACCTCATATTGCTATTGAGTATTAAATTTTGGCACTTTACAAACTATAACGTGTAAGGAGTTTAAAAGCAATTATGATGGAAGTATCTCTCAACGTGTTACACATAATTTTAATTTCATAAACTACGAATTCTTTCAAAATAATGAAATTGTATGTTCTAAAACATTTGGAAACCTTCATTCACCAGAAGAAAGAGTTTAATTTATGGAAAAATTGATTTCCCATAATGTATACTTACTGATTATTAGAATAATGGAAATAACGGATGCTGACGAACTATCTTTATTAACTAGATGTTTATTACTTAATCCAACGTTTCGGGAGTTTTATATAATACTCCCCTCTTCAGGGCATTAATAATCATGAAGTCACTTCATAGTTCGTCTATCTTTTTGGATGGAATGTTTATCTATAAATGCCAATGCCAATTATGAAGTGACTTCATGTATTATTAATACCCTGAAGAGGGGAGTATTACATAAAACTCCCCAACGTTGGATTAAGTAATAAACATCTGGTTAATAAAATTAGAATTACTCCACAGTAAATTACTGATTATTAATTGTAGAATTCAACAAAATATTTACATACTGTAACTTTAATAATTGAGTAAGTTATGACAATCTAAAAATATTTTTGAAATCTTTGTAATATGAGGTAAAACTTAAAATATATTCAAGACGTATCTGCCAAGTATAAATGAGTATTGATTTATTATCTAGTTATAAAAGTTCTAAATTGATTGTATAAACGTACAGATATAGTTCTGACGTAGTCAATTTCAAAATAAAAACATAATTCTCAAGGAAGAATTAACAATGATACACATTCAATAGTAATTCAAAGTCTCGAAATTTATAAATATTCCAGACATTTTGGTGATTACAAGAACTTGTATCACCGAGATAACTAAATTAGGCGTGCATCGACTCTCTTGATGTGACGAAAGTTAGCTACATAGCCAAAAGCATACAGTGTGTGTTACTTATTCCTCTTACACACACGACGGCCAGAATGTTGAAACATTTCACTTAAATCTTTTTGAACCCATAGAAATTTCATCATGTTCTGTTTATTATCTTACTTTCAACATTGTATTATCACCTCATGTTGTGTCCAACGTCGACGGAAACCTCCGTGAAAGTACATAGTCTAAAGAAAATACGATGAAATTAATATTTTCATGAAGTATAATCTTCAAATAATTTTATATTTTGTGATTCCTTTCCATTTTTGAATATATGAACATTTTACAAGAAAAATCCCTTTCTAATTGATAGACACTTTTTCTCCTCACAGCATCATTTATGATTTCATTAAATTCATTATTAATGTCAAAAACAAAAAGTTAACACAAAAACAAACTAAAATTGAACCTGAAACTTTTACAGAGCTTTAGAATTTTATAAAACTTAGGTGATTGTATTATAGATTATTTATGATAAGATATATTTTGTTTTATAATAATATCTCCGGAAAAAAGTTATATATGACCTTATATAAGCATATACGATCATATATATTTGCTTATATATAAGTTAAATATAATCATATATAATTTATATATAATTATATATAAATTTTTTTAGCCAGTATAATTTCCGGCGTAATATACTATTTTGCTTCGTAACCTAAAGTTTTGGATGATAGCATTAGGGCATACGGAGACCACATACCTACCCGAGCGAGCATTTCCATACAATTGCGTAGAATCTTATGAGTGTCTACAAGCAAAGGCGATCCGTTACTAAGTTTTTTTTGTTATAATGCTTATGAAACTTGTAAAACTTTCACTTATAAGTGAATTTTTCATGTATTTAAATTTAGAGAGCTTAGTATCTTTATCGATGTTGACTTAAAGTAATAATGTATGCTTTTCGATTTTTAAATACAGCAGTTCGGTATGAAAATATCTACAATTTAAAAGAAAATCTAGTCGATAGCTATAGTCATTATTTTTTTATGCATACTAATAGTATTTTCAGTGCGATTGTTTTAAGTAAACCTATATATTGACATTTTTTTTTTAAAGTAGCATACCATTTTTTTGAAAAATTCTTTTTTTGAACACCACAAGCTTCTTCTGGAAGTAAGAAAAACAGCTGTACTTTGAAATGTAATGAATAACAGAAATCAATAGAAGACTATAAAACAACTTATAGTAGTAAATCACTTTTTCAATCGTTTCTTTATTTGTTCAATAATAATAATAAAATATAAGTTTGCGTTTTTCGTACATGAAAAGCGGGAGTAAAGAAATGGTTTCCCAATCAGCGGTTGAAAATCATTTAAACTTATATATTAACGCGTTCAATTAATAAATAGAAATTTTAATATCATTATTTATGAACCTTTAATTTATCTTTGATCTTTTATTTCTCTTATATCTTAAAATCTGCCCTTGATTGAGGTATCGAAAAAAAGTTACACCCGACATGTGTATCGGTAATCTTATTTACAAAACATGTATAATTATATAAAAAACATAGAAAAACTAAAATTCAATAGAGACTGACTATTAAAAGTGAGATTATTATTTATAGATATCGTCATTACTTTGCAGAAAAATACTGAAACTATCGTATTCACTATGAAAAATCCTTTCAACAACAAGTCTTAAAAATTGCAAGCCACTAAAGGTATTTTAAATAATTTATTCTGGCGCCATGAAATGAAATTATAAGAAATATTGGTGCAAAGAAAAAGTTCAGCCAACATTTAACTCTTCTCTTTATGCACTTATTGAAATTCAATAGCGCCGATCGAAATAGATTTTTAAAATTGCCAAGAGGCCGGTTATCCTCTCAATCATTCAAAGCAGGAAGCGCATCTACATACATACAGGTATACAAAAAGCAGACGAGTCTCCAGCTTTCCCTCTCCTCTCCTGCCAGACTACGAGCTGAGATCGGTTTGCAGGAGTGCCGTGTCGAGGCGAAGGAGCAGAGCAGTAGTTACATGGTCGCTTTGTGCGTGCGTGCAAAGAGGCGCGCTCTCCTCTCTCGTCGCGTGATTTATACCTGCGAGTGTGCGAATGAGAGCCGCAACGACAGCGAATCCCCACCATGGAATGAGGCGTGAAACTCCTGTGAGCGCGCGCTACCACTGCTCGTAGGCATTCACGGCGCACGCAGTTTGGCTCTTCTGCTTACATACTTATAAGCACGCCGGCATCAGATGCTTGCGCTTCACCGGTTCGCACAGTCGCACTTGCTGAAGTCCCTCGTTAACATACGAATACTGTACGTCTAGAGGAGAAAGAGACAAGAGAGAGGGGCAGCCTCGTGCGCGCAATAGCGTGTGTCGTGCAATAGCTCTATTGTTTCCTCGTCGAGTGTGTGAGAGAAAGAGAGAGAGAGAGAGACAATCGTCGCCGATATATACGACGACGCGACGTGCGGCGACGGTTTATTTTTGTTTCTGGCGAGACTACAGCACGCGCGCGCACACGCTGTCATCGTATATTTTACCGAACCGCGTCGAGTTTTTCCGTTTGTGTACAGTACTTATAGTGATACCGATTTCAGTGCTGATAGGTGGTGATTTAAAGAGACCCTCTTTCGCGGGCTCCGGACATAGAGAAGTTCGTAACAAGTGAACCAGGGTACGAGAGGAGCAATACGCAATACGCAACGATTTTTGACGTTCAGGCCTTGATGCAAAGCAAAATGGCGAGAATATTAAAGATGTTCCTTGTGCTTTTACTGCTGACTATGGTGAGTGTTTTACTTATTTTGATATCGTAAATTTTCTGGATTCCTCCTTTGTTTTTATTCAGCTTTATTGTGCTCGGTCGATTAGGCAGATTTTAAGTTTATTGACAGCGACGGCAACGCTGCTTTTGATGTTATACTGATGCCATCAATATTCATAAACACGATTTAAAAAACTACTATCGATTAACAGTATCCACGTCACAATTCTAAGGTCATATCGTCGGCTTAGTGGAAAAAGCGGACAACTCCATTTGATTTTAGCTGGAGTTGTTCGTTTTTGCCATTAAGTCGACGAAATGATACCATCATAACAGTTTGAAAAAATTTTAAATTAACAGAGTCTCTCTATCAAGGTCTTAGTATAAACGTTATAAATCGTATGATAGTGAGAGAAAAAACGATGTGACGAGTGACTGCAAAGAACACTAAAATTTAAAAATGTTTTTTGAATAAATGGTACTATTGAATTTCTTTCGTAAAAACGAAATGACCCGATTTGATTTAGTACGTACATTTTAGAGATGAATGGATGCAACAGGTGATTCTTTCTGTGAGGTGGCCCGGCTTTTTTCATAAGTCAATTGCTGTTTTATTATCTGCGATGCTCATATTATGTATACTAAAATCGGTACTTTTGTAATGATAAAATTGTCAGGTTTATGAAAAGGTATTAAAAATAATATTATTTCTATTCTTTACTTATTTTATTCATATCATGAAATCAAATATTATTATTACCAACATTACACAAAATGAAAGCATAACTTATCGAAATTTTTAGTGAATGACAAGATTTTTACGAGAAGCATTGTTTACTTTGCTGATGAACGTAATCCGAAAGTAAAGAAAATTAAAGTTTTTTAATGATACGGCAGACCACGATTTTCGTATTAAAATAGGAATGCACCGCAAATTGCAAGCAAAGGGATGATTTGAAATTTGCCGGTACGACGTCTCGGACAGCCTACGCGCTCAAGTCGAAGAAATATAAGGGGAACGTCCCAATACCCGAACAGTGCCCAATATCCGAACAATATTACTTATTCGTCTCTTTCTTGGTTAATAAACGTTAAAACATCTCAAAAATTTTTTCTTAGTTTTCTTTAAAGTTTTAGTTTAGTTAGTATTCTTTTAAAATTATTAAGGATACGATAAACAGTTTATAAAAAAATATTTCAATTAGATAGTATTCGGGTATTGGGTCATGACATTAAATAACATTTCTCGGTACCCGAACAGTACATGGTGTATGTCGTAACCTCAATATTGCAAAGTTTACATGTATTTTAGATTATGTTATGTTTTCCATATGACTTACATTTTACATATATAGTGTTTATACATTTATTCCAGTAATTATAACAACAAAAGAACATTGTAATAATCAAAAATAATTTAATAAGTCGTTTATTTACAAACGATTGTTCGGGTATTAGGACATAAAAATGGAACAATGGGGACATACGTATTTTCTGCGTTCGGGTAAGGGGACAAAGACATCATCGTACTTTTATCTTTATAATAAACAATTACCTTTATAAAGCAATCTCATTTTGATACCATTTGACTAAGGACGTCATAATTGATCATATAGAAGAAAATATTATTATTTAAACCTTCTAGAGTAATTATTTTCGTTGAATGTTGAAGGTCAATTTCTTACATGTTCGGGTATTGGGACGTTTGCCTTACTTATATCCTCTAAGGGTTTGTTCACAACCTAATGTATTATTAGCATCGGCGTCAGGTCATTATAAGCAACTTTGTCTGTCGTCTAGACGTATTAAGGGTTGCATTAAGAGACGGGGCGACATTGTAGTATTCCGCTTTTTGCCGTGCGTACTTACGGAAAGCCTTAAGTATATGTTGGAGCAAGGGTGAAGTTTCGAGGTCTATCGGTAATTAGGCTGGCGGCCCCATCAGACCGCATGGCGTTTAATGATTATAATGCCCACTGCACTCTTCTCGAAATGTGTGTCGACGCTTGCTTCGCACCGCTTTCTGCTAATTGCGATGGTTATCGACTCGGTTTTAATGGTTTCGGAAGTCTTGAGAGGCGGGGCGGATTTACCTTTGTAAACGCTACTACATTTTTTAAAAAAATATAAAAAAAATTTAAGTCAAATATCTCGTAAATTTATTGACAAATGTTTCCGTCCAACGAACACATTCAAGGGCTGCACGCATACTAACTCTTCAGAAAATTTCAAGAGTTTTGAGCGAATTTTACTGAAATTTCATGTTATCAATTGATTTGATTATTTTATTAATTATTTTATGTTAATTAATATCTTGAAATATAACCAAGTAAATTTTTACAGAAATATCTTCCTTTATTTTTAAATTATAACATACTAATAAAAAGTTACGATTTTATGAATAACGAAGGAATACAACAGTAGGACAAAAACCTGCAAAAAAATTTTTGCAGGCATTTCTACAAGAAATCTTGGGGAAGTATCTGTACGAAATTTCTACAAAGTTTTCGGTTACAGGAAAATTCTACAGAAATTCCTGCAAAAAACATTTCATATTTGTACAACAAAAATTAATTACACTTTGCTAAACATTAAAAAGTCGAAGCAGGTGACTAAAACATCCATTTATGGATGTTACCATCCGCATAGTGTCACGAATCGATATAAAAAAACTAAGCTTAAAACCACACAATATCATTTTCAACCCCACACTGTAAAACGAAAACATAGATAATAAGCTGTGTCCGTTGTCCGTTCGATACAAACTTGGACACACACATAAGTATACACACGCGAATCCATACATTCATACAGATATTTTCTAAAAATAGGGTATTTCGACTTCAAATGTCACGAAATACGTTCTTATCATGTGATTTCACAAACTTTTTTTCACTATTAGGTACAACGCTTCCACTGTGAGAAAGCAAAAATGCTAAGTGTCTATAAAAGTTTTTTGTTAAATTGAAATAAAATATTAAGTGGTTCTTTAAACGATTTAATTATTCGCGGAACTAGATACTTTTTTGTTCATATAATTTACCTACATGTATTTTAAAAACTTGAAAATATTGATTTTTTCAAGTTTCTTTTAGATATTTATGGAGATGTGTTGCAAAACAAGAGACCGGTTCAAAAACAAGTTCTAAGCCTTTTTTAAGTTGTGCGCCCGTAAGCCATGTATTATGAATATACAAATATGTTATATATTTCGTACATCTCGAAAATCATCAAATACGTTTTTCCTCGGCTAATGCATTTTCCTTGTTAACGATGGGTAATTTGTTCCTTATTTATTTCTAAAAATATCTAGATTATCATGTTTCATATTTTACCATAAAATGGTACGCTCGTATATTCAGTATATTTGTATGTAATATTCCATCGGATACAATTCATTTTATAGGTATATAAAACCAAAGTCTAACATATTAATTTTTAATTCTGAATTTTCTGTTAAGAATAAATATACGCTTGTATTGAATTATAACTACTAACATTTTTTAAGTTATTTATAACTTATTTATATCAAAATGCTTTTCATACAAAGTAATCAGTAAAATGTATTTATGAATAATTTAATTAAATACGGTCAAGAACAAAGTCGTGAACAGGTAAAGTAAAAATTTAATATTTGGATATAAGAACTGTTTCTTATTTATTAGTTTGTTTCTTAAACTTACATAAAATATAATAAAATAAAAAATTAGATAAAAATAGATTTGAGACTGTATACATCAATTGTAAATTAACTAAAAAGCTTTGAAGAAAAATACTTTATCGTTGTAATTTCTTATCAAAGCATGATCCAGATTCTGTATACGAATAGTAGTGATATGCAGTAAATTTATGTAATCATATATAATATTCTAAACAGCCAGAGTTTGCTCTAGTAAATATTAAAAATATTATCTTTGTACAGTTTACATCTACACACACACGCCCGC
This sequence comes from Torymus aiolomorphi, assembly GCA_036365515.1. Lineage (NCBI taxonomy): Eukaryota > Metazoa > Arthropoda > Insecta > Hymenoptera > Torymidae > Torymus > Torymus aiolomorphi. The sequence continues at coordinate 122,318,322 of CM070877.1, read as the reverse complement.
GTGCGCACGTACACACAAAATTAAGGTAAAGCAGAAAATATCAATAAATTCGCGCGTACAAAAATTATTCGTACTTCCCAGCGCGTACATACTCTCTGAATATGAATAAGTGAAAGATCGCTCATTGGGTCGAATAAGTGAAAAAATTAGTCGAGGTAAACTTTAACATTTTTGTCTCATGTTGATAGGTTTTAAATGTATTTCTTAGATGTAGAACCCTATTTAGTTTGAATTCCCATTTGAACAATTTTCGGTCAAGTCGGATAGTTAATATACAACAAATACGCATCATTTATATTTAAAAAAAAAGTGAAAGACGTAAGACCGTCAATTTAATGTTTAAAGGGCATCTTCGCATTATTTTAGTAGAAATTGCTATCGCACTTTACTCTTGGAAAAAGCATAAAGGGGTCCCATTGATTTCATGTTTCAATAAATTTAACGAATTGATCAGGAACCCTTGATGATGTGTAACAACAATTTTTTCATTACCCCCCGAAATCCTTTATCACGGTTAGCTAAGTAATAAACAAGAATACGATTATTGTTAAACATTACAAAAATTTACTGTTTTAATTAATTGTTATATTATTTCCAGTATCAAATGGTATTTGAACATTCAGCTTTGCAAAGTAAGAAAGTAAATGTAGCTTCGCGCCACATTGTAGATGATGATATAGTAAATTGAAAGAAAAAAAATTCCATGAGTATATTTCAATGAACTTTTATGATCTTTTATGAGAAGATTCTAGTTAATATTTTAATTACTCTCGTATAAACTTATTTACATGACGAAAACAATATATCATTTATTTTATTCACGGCTTTTTGCTGTCAAACGTTAAAACAATTATATTATATCGTTTGAAATCCACGTGAGGCGATAAAAAGGTCTTTGTTATAAGGTCAGTGAATTTTTGAACTATTGAAAACAAAACAGATTGTGTAACATGGAGTTGTTTACTGATAAATAATAAAAACAGGTTGTATTGTTTTCTATGAGTTATTTATATATTACTCTATAAAATCGATTTCCAAAAAAACTGACTCGATAAATCTCAAATTGAACGTAACACTTTTATTCGTACTCTGATTGTTCAGTTTTGCTAAAAATGCAATTTCCTTCGCATTATTAATTTGTTTATAAATTTATGCTAGATTAACGTTTAGAACATGTAAGAACGCGTGCGTGCATAGCGGTGCTTTTTATGAAAATCCACTGGTTATATGAAAAATTTCTTAATTATGCCGCCGAAAATAATCTGACACTAATCTGGATTATAGAATAATTACAGATTTTTGTCCAGAATTTTCATTTCCAGTATAGAAAGTCTTAGTAAAAAGAATTTTTTAGATTTTCCTAAATATTTTATGGAAAAATTTGATGGAATCGTCCTTCTTTCACATCGAGTCCAAAATATTTGAGCGTTAGCTTGTGCCAGACACTTTTTACATAAACACGAATCCATTGTATTAAAATGACAATTTTATTGAATATTAAATCATTCTTAATACTAAACGTTTCAATGAAATTCTTATTTTAGTTTTAATCAAATCGAATACTAAATTTCTTCTTTTAACATTATATTCGTTTAACATAAAGTTTTAAAATGTGTACCACCTCCGTACTTAGAAACATTCTGAATATTCAATAATGCATATCATATTGTCTTCCCGTCTTTTTGCATAAATTACCAAACGTTCAATTCGGTAATATATACATTCGATTATAATACATTTTAATCGAGTGGTATCAAAGATAAAGAAACATTAATGTCACATTCAATCGACCCACGTAGTAGTGAACAAAGTCAATTTTTTTCCACTACGAATATAACTCGGGTGCTCTAAAAAATTGAAGGCAATTATCGATCGACGCTGCAAACAGCATTTAGCAATCGTTAAATTGCGAAAAAGTGCTATTCGACGCGGGTACCGTATTCTGCGTTAAACCCGACATACATATTCCCAGCGCGCGAAAAGCTTCACCCGCGCTTGCAGTGTCATGTACTCGCGCTCGCGCGCGCTTACAGCATGACAAGTGTGCATCTCGCAAAGGACGTGACAGGATGTGAACTTGAGAACGACGAGACCAGGAAAGACGTGTACATGTATATATCTATACATTTGCAATGTATATTCCACGTGCGTAGTAACGGTGCGACGCGCGTGACGCTCGTTAATGTATAAGATCCGGTTTTTCCCTTTTTATTCGCGCGTGCGCGAAGCCGCGACGGCTGCAGATTCTCACCTTACGCCCGTCTACGGTATTGCCCGGGCGAAAATGCATGACGTATTAGCTGCATACGCACACACACACACATACACACATTGTTAGAATTGCGCTGCTATGAGGAGCTCGGTGCTTTTTCGAAAATTACACCGTTGTACGATGATGCGTCAGAAAATCCAGAGCCCAAGTGGGGAGTTGAGACGCCCGGGAATTCCGGCTCGGAAGTTAAATTACGTAAGAGATGGTCTATTATAAGAAGCGTGCGAACGCATTGCCTCTTTTTCGCTCTCCATCTGCCTTTCCTGGCCTTTCGAGTCGTCAATTTTAATAATTACGCGCTCACGTCTACGTAAATTCGCAGTAAAAAATAGTAAAAAAGATCACTGGTAATGGATCTTGTATGAAAGAAATAATACGATATGCGTTATGGATTTTCAAATATAGCTTGTTGCGGGGAAAGATCTTTTGTTTGTTTTAATTCAGAGAAAACCTGTTTTTGTCATTCAAGGATAACAAGTATGGACAAAGAACATAATAATGTAGCTAATAAAACCTTGTTTCCATAACACTGTTTTGTAGTTATGGATGCTTAAAACATTTTGAATTTTCTTTCCGGATATTGTAACACATTTTTTCAAAAGCAATCAAGCATGATAGCGATTTTAATTCATAAAAAGAAAATTTGACGTAGCTCAATTTATATTGTCATCTTTTTAAGTAATGAAAAATAAACAAAAAGTGTCATTAAAAAATCATATATCGTAGTTTAATAGAAGAGTTAGTTTTCTCTCAAAAATGAATTTCGATGTAGGTTGAAGCGATCTATTTTTATATGTAAATATAAAATTAAGTAGCTTTACTTTGAATCTTTATAAAATTGCTTATTTGTTTATATTTTGTATAATCATGAAATAATATTACAATAAATTTTTGTTATTTGACTATAATTAACTGCGCGAATTTTATTTCGTCTAATTTCTGCATGAGTTTTCATTGTGTTCTGAAGAAAAGGTTTCAATAAAAAGAAAATAAAGCTTGCATTTAACAAGGAAAAGCTATTCTACTTATATTTTCATATTCCTCTTTTATTCGTGATATTCATGTCGTAATTGACCTTTTTCACTTAATTTTTATTTAAGTTATACATACTTTGAGCTAGAAATATTATTGTTACAGCAAGTATTGTACCAAATTATTAGAAACTCATTTTGTAGCAAAAATTACTGTATTGTAGTTATATTTACTATATATTTAGTTCAAAATACAATACTATAGTATACTTTAGTGAAAAACAGAAACTATTTACCCATTTCGATGAAACAGTTCTTCTTTCCGGGATGCGAAATCGAAAATTTCATGGTATCATTTTACAGTTAGCTTTTTTCTTTATATAAATTTTTAGATCTTTCAAAGGCAACTTTTCCGTTTTCTTTTTTTAATGTAGAAATTTATACTCGGATCTTAATGATTTATAAGAATATATATTCATATTGTAGAAATAAAAAATTAAACGTTATTGCTGTTCAATTTTAAAGCTGTATAATTATCTATAAACATAAATCAAAAGTGGTAAGTAAATATAAAAGCATTTGAGAATTAAGTCCCTCAAATGGTGTTATATTTCATGTATTCTTTATAACTAAGATTAGAGTATTGAATTCCTATATCTAAAAAAAGTTAAAAGGGAGATTTTTTAACAATTTTAGAACGAAATTAAAATTAAAAGATGACTGCTTTGTAAAATATTTAACAAAAACATAAGGCAAACATAAAATGAGCAATAGTTATTATTTATTATAAATTCGTATATGCGTACACGTACGCTCATGTGTGCCTGCATATACATATATTCACACAAAAATTTTGTATATTAAAAGAAAATTTGATCTACTTATAGTATATTGTACATCTTCTTATAATAAGTCTATTGAATGCACGGAAATAACAAGGGTATGTAAAACGTATTTAGATAAGACATCGTTATATGCCCTTTTCGTTTTCGTGCCCTTAATTATTATACGTGCAGTAAATCGATTATCTGTTAACCTGTTAACATTCAATCAATAACAAAGACTAGAAAAGAAGCGAAAAATGATCTTATTGCAGACAATTTCCTTTTTGGATTTGATAGTTAGTCTTATTAAAGGAAGGAACATTTTCCTTCGAAGGATAAAGTCGATTTTTGGATGGAGTTTGCGTTTTACATGTAAGTAGATTTTGTTTTGCTATAGCAGATGTTTCTTAAATGAAATATTCTACTTCCTTCCAGAATCAACTTTTTTCAGTGCAAGGTCTGAGAAATATCAAACGTAAATTAAGCGTATATCAAATAGTTGCACATCATCTTTACTTTAATATGTAACTCAAAAGCTCTGTGGTCAGCGAGATTTTCAAATGATGGATCTTCAGTTCATTTATTTCACTAATTCCGCAAACCTTGTGCTCGCCCTCGAACCGCGACGTAAATCCGGACAAAATAAATCAAATTGTCTCTTTTCATTTAGTCAAAGCAATTTCACACGTTAACAATAAAATTTAGTTTTTACCAAACCCTGACCGAAAGTACCACTTTCGTTCCCGGCCCACATTTCGCGAATGTCGTATTTTCGGCCCGGGTATGGGTATAAAAATAGTATACGCACCACGAGAGAAAAATTGGCCAGCCCACATCTCGTGTTTGTCAATTTACACAAGCTGTGGACTGTCCAAGTTTTTTCCTCCCTAGGTGCGTAATATATTATTCTATCTCCGTTACTCTTTGAATGCAAGCAAAAAAATGAACTGATTTTTTCAAATTACACCTTTAAGATCATATAACTATAGATTGTTAAAAAGTAAAAGTTATGAATGTACTATTTTCGTTAGTAGTTCGCCAATTCTTAACAACTAATCACACGCCTTCTGAAGGTAGTTCCTCAATAATGCTAAAGGTGAGTTTCAATAATTATGTCATATTCTTTAAAAATTAAAGGATTTTTTATTATTCTTTTATGTAGGTTGTCAAACTCATGTTCCCTGGTAGAAATTGTAACCAACCGTACGCCATCCGTTCGCCAAATCGCAAGGATTTGGCCAACCATTTAACTAACAGTTAGCGATAAATACTGCTTATTTCGTCACGGAATCACCCTTGCGCTTGGTCAATGAATGCTTAATATTAAAAATCTGAAATAAAAATCATTTACACAACTTATTATTTAAATAAAACTCTCAAAATTTGTATTATTCATAGAATAATCAAAACCCACATATTAATAGTATCTTTCTTCAGATAAATATGGTTAAATCGGTAACGGATATAGTTTTGTTTGTTTAAATTGAGGTTAGGGCGTGTTAATGTGTAGTGTGCGTGACTTTTTGACGTAAGTCAGGACATGTACAGGTGGATACTTACATTTTTTAAATTTAGAAGTATCTTATATTTAAAATTTGAAAGAATCCTACATAAAAGGTATTCTACATTTAAAATTTGAAAGTATCCTACATAAATTTTTCGTACTCGTATTGCTCCGTTTTCTACACGGTGCTCCGTTACCATCTGACCTTTACAGTGAAGCAAAACCACGCGATCCCGGCAATCCCGTCACGTGACTCGAATGAGTCTGCGCAGTTAAATGCTTTTACCTATACATAACACATGAACCTGCGATCACACTCGTGTGTATGTAATATGTGTGTATTTATGTGCATGTGTGCTTGTCTTGCGGAAAGCGGGATGCGGACAGTAATTTCGGAGCATAGCCCATGTGCTACGCTGTCTACTTAACCTTCAAATAAATTTACTCCCAACTTCATTCAAATTTTTTTTTTAATGCATTACAATAATTTTTATTATTGTTTATGTATCAAAATCTTTTTACATATCTATATTTCTTATTAATTTCTATTATTGTTTTATGAGTTACTCCATGTTTTATTATTGATTGATAGTCCACCAACCTTTGGTTAACCGTTGGTCAATATTTTTCTTATTCGTTGGCCTAAATTATTGGCCAACAGTTAGTAGATAAGCCATCCGAGTTGGTTTATTTTCTACCAGGGTTTAAATAAGAAATTATCAAAAATGCTCACTTTATATGTGAGTAAATCACAACTATATTAATCGATTTAAAAAAGTAATCAAATTTCTTGCTTTAATGGTAAAAGATGAAAAAAAAAATCGGCTTATGAACGATAAAATTCTGCTCTTTCACTTACATCCAACCAATGTAAAAATAGACCAGCAAAGTTTCACTAAATATATATTAAGTATATTATGTACAATTAAATTATTAGATATGAAGTAGAAAGTATAGACATTCATTTTTTTTAATTAGAAAGATAATTTAGTGTATCTACAATTCGCACACGTGTAATACTACAATTTACAAACGACCAACGTGACGTTTAGTTAGATTTTCTCTCTTTATTTTATTTGAAAGTCAACATTAATCATATTCAGGTTCAATTGTCAATTATTTACCAAAAAATTACTATTTGCTAACTTTTCTTACTTTATAAATCGTTTAGATTTATTTTCACTTATTGCTTAAAACTAAATCAAAAGGCTAAGATCTATTATCAAAAGGCATATTTGAGTTATATGAAACTATCGACGTTTTTATCACTAAAATCTTAATATATATATTTGTCATAAAAACATTGTTGCTCGTATTCACTTTGCAACTTAAAATATATGAAATCCGCATTAATTTAGGCCGTGACCATGTACGCATGAATCTTATATTCATAACATCTTTTTAAATCAGAAATGTATTAGTTCTTTTATAGGAAAACTAGAAGCTGAATGAATCCATTAAAAACGATATTATATAAAGATTATTTAAAATAGATTTTGTAATGAATATGTATTATATATTAATATAAAAAATATTTTTATTAAAATTATTATTTTAGGTTATAAATGTCACCAAAGGTCTCCCTCATAGGTGGCATAGCGACGTTGAAAATCCTTCCACAAATGTTTCTAATAACGATTCGGGTTACGGAATGAAATCATCACCCGATCATGGTTATACGTTACGAAAAATTTTGTCAAAAGGAAGTTATGGTAAATTATTTATAAGTATAGAGTATCAAAAAAATACTATTTATAAGTTATTGTATCTTATTTTCATTTCATTATTTCGTATAACTTTATTTTATAACAACTTGAAGAAAGTAGAAATATCAATAATAAAACTTCAATTAATAAAAATCATTAGATTTTGTAATCTTCATAAAACCCAAACAATTAATTACATGTACTGTTTTCTTATTTGTAGCAATAAATGGTGATGATGTTCCTAGCAGATCTGACGGTAAAATTATTTTTCCTTCGGATGATATAGATCCCCTGCCTTCACGATCACGATTTGTACCAAGTCTCAGACCAATATGTGAAAATTTAACATTTTGTGAACATCCGGTAAACTACCCAAATGACTTTGTGGAAGCTGCTTTGAGGATGAACAAGGAGATTAAATTTTATTCAGGAGCGGACTTGGTGAGTTTATATAGTTTTTAAAGTTTATTATATTTTCTATTATTTATAAATATTTCATAATGTATGATTTGTTTTTACAGGTTCCTGACATAGTGCACCGAGTTAATACACCGGCAGAAGACACGCCGCTTTGTGAATCTTACGTAAGTTAATATTCATTATGTAAACGGTGATCTTTCTTTTGTTATATTGTACAATTAAAAGAAACACTGTTGCATGAATGACTAACAATGTCATAATTATTTCCAGCAAAAATTGTCTAATATTGAATTTGCAAATCCTTTCTGTGTTACTTTAAAGTTTTTACATATACTAAGTTCAATTTATTAATTAATTGCGAGCCCTCACTTATGACAATAATGTTCACTTAAAATGTTTTCATAGAATGAGCAAGCTGTTAAATGATAAGTAGCGGATAAATATAATGTAAATAGTTTATTTAATTCTTCCTAATTTCAAATAGATTTTACAAATATTCATTCACTTTTGTAGTTAATGAATATTTTTCATTGTTTTGAGAAATAAAATATGTACCTCTTAAAATAATGATAATTCAAGAGCAGTACTTCTAAGAAGAATTAATGCATCGTAAATCCGAATGGATGATAAACAAATTTTGCTTTTATGATAAACAATGTCGAAAATGACTTATACATTCGAGTTCAGATGAAGCATTAAATTTATTTTTGATGGTTATTAAATTCCAGCTGTTTTCATTACGCCGATGTGTTATCAATGTCTAAAATTAATTTATTCTCCATCATTTACATCGGTGGCAGTCAATATTGCCTCGAGGGAATGAACCGCATGAACTCATTGCCGTAGTGATAAGCAAGCCAGCGATCGTTGCTTGGCAATAACGTACGCGCGCAGCTAATTATAATGCGTAAAACTACCTTCCTAAGTGCGTCTCTCGAGTAAGGCAAATGCTAATTAAGTAAAGCGCTCGCGCTGATCGATGGGAAGCGCGAGGGGTGCGCGAATTCCCACTACACGTACTATAGGTTGATCTGAACTCTCCGTTATAACTGAGGCTATTTTCTGTTGCAGGAAAAGGTAGTGTATCCAAAGGTTGCGCAGAGCAAGGATAAGGAGTGGCTCTTCGTCGTAAATCAGGGAGATTTCACACAGGGCGTGCGAGTAGAAACATGCGGGTGCGTGACTAGACTCTTCGCTATTCTTCACCTTTTTCTCCACTTCCTATCTCGTCCCGGAAAGATCTCCCGACTCCTCGGTACCCTATTCTCGGACGAAAATATCATTTACCAAATTGCCAATTATATATCATGTCGGCCAAAGGCAGACTTAGTTTTGGAAGCCGCGATTAATTTGTGACCGGCCAATATATATGGTACCCTGTGACTGTTATGGATAAGGGCCGTAGTAGTTTCACTTTGGCTGATTAGCTTATTATGTTATGGCGCTGCATAGCAAATGGTTATAGTCGATTTTGGCTTCGACTGACATGCTATTGATTACAAATGAGGAAGATCAGTTTAGATTAGATGCAAATTAATCAAAAGTGCACTATATTATGAAGCATAGTCATTACGGGGTTATATTTTGTTCCAATCATCGCGTGCGTTATCTTCATTAACTCAATAAATATGAAATATATTCTTTCATTTATCATTGAAGTATTTATGTTTCATAATTCTTTCTAATAATAAAACTGACTGAATATTCATAATAAGTCAGCATTTGTTAGGCATGTTTAATACAATGATAGAAAACTTTTTTATCATAGTTTTATTTCGTCAAATTTTTCATTTCAAAATATTTCTATACTTATTTCGTTTTCCTTACTAATTAAGACTTTACTACCGAAGAACTAATTTCTAAATAGGTATCAAAATTTATTTTGAAATACTTATTAATCATCATTTTTTATGATTTCTGCATAAAATCTTAAAATACACAGTAGTCTAATCTTCTGAACAGTATATTAAACATTAATTTATCCCTGGTAGAAAATTAACCATTTTTGTTTAATGCATTTTCGACCAAAATCAATATTTAAACCTTATAGAAGTGTATTCGAAAATTATAATCACATGTTCAAATATTGACAATAGAATATTTTTTTATCAACGAAAATTGAATATTTATCTTTAAGAATGAAATAATGTTAGTGCGACGTTTTTAATTCCAAAATTAACCAACAATTAGCCAACATGTCGTTAACGTTTCTACCAGGGAAAAATAATGCTTTAAATTGATTAAATTGATATATAAATGTGAGTCTCAGCAGAAAAATTATGTACCAACTTTCGACTTAAGAATTAACGTTCTTATAATTAAAATCAATAAGTATACTACAAATGTACATGTACGAATTTGTCAAAAGATAACAAAAAATTTCAAAAGAAATTGCGAAAATAATTCGCTGAAAATTTAAAAATAAGATCTGTTATGATTGCATTTTTACAGATTACATACTGCTATTTTTATTTAATCGAAAATAATATTATTTGTATTGATTGCCAATGAACAAAATAATATTATGTATCAACAATTGTTTTAGTGGTAATAGGCTATATTACTAGGGTTCAAATATTTAATACACCAATTGATCGTATTCTCTTCTTACAGAAAAGAGAACAATGCCTGCAATGTGATCGACGGTTTCGCGGAAGGCTACAAGACTTCGTGCAAGCAAAAGTATATCTACCGTCAACTGGTTGCTGTTTCCCCCGTGGGTGAGATCAAGCCTGAGATGTTTCGGTTCCCGGCTAGCTGCTGCTGCCACATCAAATTCACGGCCAATCCTCTACTACGTATCGGCGCCAGTAAGAAAAGTGGGCTAGCCATGTCTAAAGTTCAAAGGAGGAAGTAAGGATGTAGTATACTTACTTTGGTTTCAAACATGATTAGGTCCAGTCCTTTTTTATTCTATGATTATGCAACACGACGAGAAAATACCGCTTTAAGAAGAAAAGGAAAGTACAGGACACGAAGGACTCTTGCGACATTTACTTTAAGACGCTGATAAGAAAAGCGTTTATTCAACGATTGATATATGATATTGTTGACGTTTTATTTCGCATGTTTTATACAGAAAAAAGTTTGTTCAACGATTGATATGATGTTGTTGACGTTTTATTTCGCGTGTTTTATACAGAAAAAAGTTTGTTCAACGATTGATATCATGTTGTTGAAAAAGTTTGTTCAACGATTGATATGATGTTGTTGAAAACGTTTGTTCAACGATTGATATGATGTTGATGAAAAAGTTTGTTCAACGATTGATATGATGTTGAAAAAGTTTGTTCAACGATTGATATGATGTTGTTGAAAAAGTTTGTTCAACGATTGATATGATGTTGTTGACGTTTTATTTCGCCTGTTTTATACAGAAAAAAGTTTGTTCAACGATTGATATGATGTTGTTGAAAAAGTTTGTTCAACGATTGATATGATGTTATTGACGTTTTATTTCGCCTGTTTTATACAGAAAAAAGTTTGTTCAACGATTGATTTTATGTTGTTGACGTTTTATTTCGCGTGTTTTATACAGAAACACGTTTTGTATGTGTATTTGCGCTGATCTCCAATAAGAATCCGACGCAGCTAAGTGAAATGCAAGATACATTTCTATGCGAGCGTTCTATAATGAAAAGTCGTTACGTTGGTGACGCTATAATGTGATTAAGTATGATATAAGTGTACTTAGTTATTTTTTAAGCAATTACTATTTCTTGTATATGTATTTTATTATTATATACAAATATGCTTTATAACAAGGGACTATGTAAAGCTTGAATAAATATTATTTAAAATGCAAATTTATATATGGAGTTTTGTCGATTAGATAACATTAATGATAATCTGAAGTACGTATGTAGAAATCGTTACAAATAGCTTCCTCAAAATTCATTGTTCCCTAATCATAAAACTGTCGACAAAATTATGTAATTTCATAGAAGCTCCGACATTCCTCAAATAATAAATTTAAAAATCAGTTTTGTTTATAAAATTATTTCTATGTTTGATTTTGGTATTTTTCTATATAGACGGTTTATTATGAATGAATAATTTAAAGGAAATATATAATAGTGTTAGCTAATTATTGAGTAATATCTAGCGGGAAAATTGATTTAGGATTCGGTAAGAGATATAAGTTTTTAAATTAACAGTGTAGGTACATAAATACGAAAATAAATACATTGTTTATAATTTTCATTTACGTATTTGAGTAAAGATATTTATTTACGAAATTGTACTATACAGTAAGAAATGAATACCTTGGGAATGTAGTATTATAAAAAAAATATAGCAACAATCATTTCAGTGTTTGAGTTGTAATTTTGCTTTGTACTAGAAAATTTGTACTTTATTATTTCATTTTTTATCAATAAATTTTACTGAAAAAGTAATCAATTGCAAAATCTAAGTAAGAGTAAATTTAGATAGTTCTTTTGTAATTCTAAAAACGTATCCCTATTCTGATGAGACTAAATTACGCGCGTGATTAGCTTAAAGGTAACTTCTATGCATGCAAATATTGCAACGCTGAGACCAAACAATGGGAGGAACAATTGCATAACCACTATTTGCACCTAAAGGGCCACCTTCGAAAACCAAAATCTCAACTTCGCGTGCTAAGCAGCCATCGTCGATGAACCAGCAAGCGCTATCTGTATTTTTCAAGTGTAGTTGAAGATCACGACAACGATGCGATCCTGAATGATTTGAGCCCACGAACATTTCCACCATATGTTACAAGATTCGAGATTGTCAGAAGTATTCGCTCGCCTGACATGGTCAGTCAAATTGTTAATCCGCCGCTCCTTCTTTGATAAGTCATTTATAGTGCATGGTGGTTTTGTTCAAATAAAACGTGTTCCGTTTCGTTTATGTAATTAGAACCGTCAATTATTTTTGTACTGCGATACTATCCACTTATATTATAACATGTGTTGATGAAATTGTGCAATGAATTTTATCGAATTTTTTATATTTATATAATTATTAATAGATCTTTTGTCATCTATCAAATCATGTATTTAAATTGTATTCAATTTATCTATGATACATTATAAATGTTCTCCGCTACATAAGTGCGTGTCGCCTTAATTATGTACTAAATATCGCAATTTTTCATTAAAAAAAAAAATTATATTAGATTAAAATAATGAAAATTTAAAATGCAATAAAATCATCTTACTTACAGTAAGTATTTGTTGTAAATTATTACGATCAAATATACTTTTATTTTACTCATTTACTTTCATATTAATTAAATGGAAAATAACAGCTACTTTTGTTAACATGAACCCTCTCCACATGCTATAAGGTACTTACGTGTTATAACGAAGCTCACAGATTCGGCGCTAGTCGGCGCTATAGAAGAGATATGTGATACCGAAATTTTGGAAAATCATACATGCTCTGCTCTTATCTGCATGGATTGGGTTCGATACCAGATTACATTGCTTATTTTTTCGTCCTCCTTCAAAATCTATAATCTCATTATAGTGATCTTTCCTATTTTCGCGAACTCATTAGGCTCTCGCTCCCTTGAATACGCGCAGCCCGATTGGGTTTGTAGGTCTGCTTAGGTCGCGTAACTATATTATACGTATGTATGTTATAATTACTCATTTCAAGCAAAAACGACTACGAGCGATTGTGTCAGTATAGCGCAGCATGTAGTCACGCGGACCGAACCCAAGAAGCAGCACACGTGACTTCCTCTGGGTACCTCCGGGAGCCTAAAGCGTTTGTAGTTAGACTGGATATTAATACCCAAACTGAAAACTGACCAGTGTCGACTGGAAGGATAAGACCTCAAGTCGACAAACGGAGAAGCGAGCATACGTCTTCACTCGTAAATTCTCATGGAATGTTTGGTAAATTTTCAACTTGTCGAGTGACTGATATGTCGTACACCGGTTCAATGAAAATCATTAGTAACGATTTATTTCTCTCCCCTATACGACTCCTCCGCTATTCTTCTCGTGCATATTGCTGCATCCGCAAAATTGTCACCCCTAAAATACGGTAATTTTTTAGGGTCTATACCTCCAAACTATAGATATCGCGAGTAAAATCGTTTGCCCTATGGAACGAAAAGTTGAGTTCGCCTCTCAAATTCGAAATTTGTTTATAGTTTCCTAGGTTGGAACATCCCCGGGATGTTACTCTAGATTGACGACCGCAGCACCGAGTTCCAGAGAACGAGTTAATAAATAACACGAGCATGAAATGAACCTTTTTCGCAGATCATGGCACGCGCGGGAAAATAAGTGAGAAGGAGAAGAAAAAATCAGAGAGAAAGAGAGAGAGAGAGAGAGAGAGAGAGAGAGAGAGAGAGAGAGAGAGAGAGAGAGAGAGGTGGGAGCTATGTGTTTTTTTAAATATTAAAAAAATTAATCGTTTCAGTTCGTAAAAAATTTGTTGGAATATGTTATTATAGGCTAAATAATAAGATTAAAGAAGGCTTAGATTTTTAATCTAAGGGAAATTGTCTACCTGAGAAGATTTTTTTAGGATTAGCTCACTGCAATAATAAAATAATAAAAATACACCTGGGATCTGTTGATTTATATTCTTTGATATCTGTAAATTATTAGTGCCGTTAAGGCGAGATTGGAATTTCAACTTAGACAATATAGCCGCAGAGTCGAGGTGATTATGCGAAATGCCTGTTCCGCCCCACAAGAACATGCACGTCTGTGATATTAGCTGTGCCAAAGTGAATTATTATTAATTAAAATAACAGAAATGGTGCGAAATTGTATATGAAAACCTTATAGGCAGAGTTGGTCTACCGAATTTTTAGAAAAAGTTTTGAAAAATCTGAAGGAAAAAGGAGGAAAAAATGTAAATTTTATAGCTGCTAAGTATGATATGTCTATGTGAAAGTTTACTAAGAAACTATTTCAAGAAAAAAATAATGAAAACCAATTGATCTACAAAGAAGGTATGTTCTATTTACTATATTTTAGTAATGTTACTAAAATATGTTATCTTCATTGTACAAAGGCAGCTTTGTATAATTTAGGTTGTGTCTTATAGGTTTCTCAGCTGTAGAAGTAAGAAAACTTATATTTGATTTGATAACAGTTTAAGTGCAATGTGCCCAATAATTTCAACAAAGAAACTGGTTTGGCTGGGAAAGATTTGCTTCAAGGATTTTTAAAGAGATATCCTCAATTATCACTAATGGAACCAGAACCTACATCTTCTGCGAGAGCTGCTGGCTTTAATAGAGTTGCTGTGACTACTTTCTTCATCATTATTGACAAAGTGTACTTTCAGTTTTCATCAGAAAAAATGTATAATATGGATGAAACAGGAATCTCCGGTAACCCTAATAGTAGTTTTCGTCACTAGGGCGTAAAGCTGAACTTCACGCATCGAGTGTTGGATGATCACGAGGTCGTAAAGATTTCGCCCGCGTGGCGAACAATATTTTTTTTTATAGTATGAGTAAAGCACGTCATCGCAGCGTTTGAGTGTGTAAAGTTGAATTTTACGCACACTATATGTGAAATTCAACTTTACACACTAAAAACGATGCGAATCGACGTACTTTATGCATACTATGCAAAAATAGTATATTACGCACCAAGAGAGGAAAAAACTTGGACAGTCCACAGCTTGTGTAAATTGCCACCCGAGCCGAAGGTGAGGGTGGCAAACACGAGCTGGGGGCTGGCCAATTTTACTCCCGTGGAGCGTATACTATTTTTTTGCCTAGCGAGGCCGAAAATACAACCTTCGCGATCGGGCACCGGGAGCGAAAGTGGTACTTTCGGCCCGCTAGGCAAAAAAAGCAATTTAAACCAAGATGGATGTGGAGTGTCAGCAAAGCGAGGTACTAACGTCACAGTAACTATATGCTTTTCAGCAAGTAGAAAATATATGACAGCATTGCTAATATTTTCCAGAAAAATATACAATAAAAATTCTATGAAGATCAGTCTTTTGGGAATCATATGCCTACTCCGTCGTAGAGACACATTTTTACGAGTTGTTAAGCCAATTTTTCCTTATTTTTTTTAGAAACTATGATGTTATACAACATAATAATAGAAATAATATTGTATAATTTGCAATATGGCAAGTGGTATTAATCACGATACTGCACTAGTCAAAATGTGTACAATGTTTTCTACTTTTCGATTCTTATTTGTTAATGAGTTAATTTAAAGTATTTTATAAGGAAACTAATAATATTAACGATAATACATCGGAATAAAACAGTTCTAATCATCAAAATTGTCAATAAAAAGTTGCTAGGCATTTCTATACTACTAAATTTAAATTAATATAAATTATAAAAGAATTTCAAAAATTAAAAATCTAGTACAGAAGGGGATACCTATATAAATAACAAGCTCCTAGTATACAATAAAGTTATCACTAATGACTTAGTTGGTGTTTTTCGTAATGAAACAATTTATTTTTTTATATATATTTTGCATTAAAAATAGACGCTCTTGAGAAATGACTCAGAAAAAGAGTCCGATATATACGTCGAAAACCATATCTAGCCGTAATTAGATTTATCTCTAAAACTTTGTGGATAAGGAAATCTTCGTTTACGGGTCTAAATTTTTTCAGGTTTCTAGAATTGGTGGTTCTAATTTAAAAATACGAAAAAATGCTATATTTAGCTGTTTTTGGGAACTGACATTTTACCAAAGGCAGTTACAGTTACAGTTAAATCGATAACACCATCGTATTTTACTTGAAAAAATATACCAGAAACGTGTGTAATATTTGCGCGTTTCATCTGGCGTATATGTATCCACAATCACTAGCAAATTATTTACGAGGTCGTCAAATAATTCACCATCTGATACCTCTTCTGGGATCCCCAAATCGACGATTTTATGAAACCACACGAGGGCAAAACATTTGTCCACTTCTCGCAAGGGAAATCTCGTCAAACACTTGTAATAAATGCAGATTTACGCACGGTTTTTCGTCACAGTTGAGGTCGGTCCGTGTGGCTGTCCGTCGGTCTATTGCTCCAGCCGAATCCGATGTGTCCTGTCGTCTACTAACGATGTCATTCACAGATCACGAACGTTTAAATAAAGATTCAAAATTCAATTCTTAATTTTAATTGTTTACAAGCGTTTAATTAAAGGTTCAAGATTTCATTCTTAATTAGACGAGTTTTAATTAAAGAGTATAATTTTTATTGTTAATTAAACCAGTTTTAATTAATTCAAATTTTAAATCTTAATTATATACCGTATAGTTAGCATTCGCTCTTGATCATAAGCTTTATAATTAATATACGCACTTAATTATATTCGGTATAATTAACATTCGCTATTTTATATATATATATATATATATATATATATATATATATATATATATATATATATATATATATATATATATATATATACACACCGTATAATTAATTTCTCTCTTAATTTTATGCATTTAATTAATCAAAGGCTAATTTGCATTTGACATTATCTAAGGGATTTTTCGACTCACTGATTTCAATTTTGAGATCTATTTTAGTGTACGATGCAACTCGCATGCACAGTAGACAACTTTTGCACAACTCAGCCTCTAGCTTAAATCCGAGGTCATTCGGGGGGTTTTGAGACCCATTTATTTAAACTTTGGAATCTATTATAGTGTACAATGCAACGCGCATGTGCAGTAGATGATTTTTGTGCAAATGAGCCTCTAACTTAGTTCCGATGTCATTCAGGGTTTTTTTTCGAATCGCTGATTTCGATTTTGAGGTCGATTTTGGTGTACAATACCATGCGTATATGCAGTAGATGATTTTTATTTTGACGAGTGTCGCCAAAATATTCATATGTAGTAACTATAATATATAAAACTTCACAATGGTAACTGCCGCTCTTACACCTCAAGAACTATTCAAGTAATTTACTAAACATGCACGTAGATTGTATAGCGAAATAGACGGCAAAATCTAAATCAGCGGGTCAAAAACCCCCTGAATGACCACGGATTCGAGCTGGAGGCTCATTTGAGCAAAAATCATCTACTGCTCATGCATGTTGCATTGTACACTAAAATAGATTCCAAAATTGAAATAAGCGGGTCGAAAACCACCCGACTGACCTCGGATTCAAGCTAATAAAGGCTCGTTGGAGCAAAACTCATCTAATTAAGAATGAAAGCTTGAATCTTTAATTAAATACTTGTAAACAATTAAGATTAAGAATTAAAAATTTGATCTTTAATAAAAACAACTTGTTTTATTAAGAATTGAATTTTGAATCTTTATTTAAACGAGCGTTTATAATCAATTATAATGAATTCCATAATACGCATATATACACTGAGAGAAATGTTTAGGAAAATTTACTATAAATGTAAGAAAAATTACTATGTTCGATAGGAACTTTGGGACAGACTCGAATTATCATAAAATTTACTACAATTTATAGTAAAAATTGCTATGTACATAGTAAAAATTACTCAAAACAGGAATTTTTCTTATAAATTGTAGTAAATTTTATGATAATTTAAGTCTGTCCCACGATTACTATAAATATAGTAATTTTTGTTACACCATTTTTCTCCGTGTAGTAAATTGTCAAAGTCATTGTTGAAAAATCAGGTCAAATTTTTTTCACGATTTTTAGAGACACCGATGTTGTAGAAATAAAAGTTTAACCAAGGTGCGCAGAGCTACAAAATTTGAAGAAAAAAAAAAACGCGTCTGAGATAGCACGTTCTGTGAACCTCGGCCGAGATAGCATCTTCTGTTAGCCTCGGCCGAGATAGCATCTTCTGTTAGCCACGGCCGAGATAGCATCTTCTGTTAGCCTCGGCCGAGATAGCATCTTCTGTTAGCCTCGGCCGAGATAGCATCTTCTGTTAGCCTCAGCCGAGATAGCATCTTGTTCCGCTCAGCCGTCGATGTATTATCATAATATATGATTCATAT
This sequence comes from Torymus aiolomorphi, assembly GCA_036365515.1. NCBI lineage: Eukaryota > Metazoa > Arthropoda > Insecta > Hymenoptera > Torymidae > Torymus > Torymus aiolomorphi. The sequence continues at coordinate 122,299,698 of CM070877.1, read as the reverse complement.
ATCATATGATTTTTTTGGCTACTGCTACTTTAATACTGCAATCCTCACTAGGTGCTCAAATAACTGTAAGAGCCCTAGTGGATCCAGCTTCAGAAGGCTCGTTTACCACGCCTATTAGTGGGCTTGATGGCAGCGTAAACCTAACCTCTCTTTTAATACTAATTTTAGCAAACATGACTCCGGTCGTATTCCCAAAAAGCGTTGGAGCTCACAGCCTCTTAAGTCTCCTCAACGAAATGAAAGTTTGTCAATTTCGAGACAATTTCGTCGAAGAACGAATTCATTACATTTTACCTGTGCGACTAAAGGTAAGGTACAGTCCCAAACAAGTAACTTTAAGCGATTTCTCCCTTTTTTTAGACACTAACAGCACCTTTCGCATCGGTGAACGCCTGTTGAAAATGCAGCACGCGTTCCTCACCAGGGATGAACAAAATCTAGCGCACACTTCGCAGAGACGCTTAGCTCACTCAGAGCCACCTATTTCGTGCGTACGTACGTACGAAATAGGTGTGATCAATGGCGTGATCCAGTATACTGGATTATTGCTTCTTGAAGGCTATAGTATATTACTAACGCGGGCGGAAGAGGATTATTTACCTCATGCGACGTTTTTCGGCCGAGCGAAGCGAGGTTGAAAAGTCGCATGAGGTAAAAATTCTCTTACGTCCACGTTTCAGTAACGTATTTTTCCGTCCGAGGCCGCAAAATGACATTTAAGATGGCATTTTGAGGTTAAAGGGCGGAAAAATTCATTTTTAGTTTCTTCATATTTATGAGGGATGAATGAATAAAAACAAAAGGCAAATCATGCATATCTAGTTTCATTATTCTCAAGTAAATACTAAAAATCATGAATATATACGATTTAATTATTAATTAAAAAAGCTTCCTCTAGGAGGAAGCAAAATTACACTATTCCAATTAATAATTAAAACGTTTGTGGATCAGGCCTAAATAATATATAATATATATTATAACATTCTGAATCAAAATACATTGTTTTTTTTATAAAATTTCTATAAGCATGTGTGCGTTTTTCCTTAACAAAAGCTTTCTAAAATAGATGTTAAAAATGTAAATACACTATTTTTATAAAAAAATGTCCATATCTGTATGTGTGTATGTATGTGGATGTATGTGTAGGTGTGTGTGTGTGTGTGTGTGTGTGTGTGTGTGTGTGTGTGTGTGTGTGTGTGTGTGTGTGTGTGTGTGTGTGTGTGTGTGTGTGTGTGTGTGTGTGTGTGTGTGTGTGTGTACTTTTATTTATTGCCGGTATCAAACCTAATATTGTAATATTTTAAGGTTAGGTCATGTTTCATATCGATATTTCAATTTTTTAAAATTAATGTATTTATTTTCATAGATTTTGAAGTATTAATCGAATGGATTCGTTGGACAAAAATATTCATCCATAAATTTTGGAGGTGTTCGAAGCCTGTAAGTATGAGTGATGAGTGCGAGGAGTACGAGTATGAATCGCGGAGCGCGCGCGTGAACAGCAGAACAGAATCAGAAGACGTTAAGACGCGGTTCAGACAGGACGTGGTTCTGAGAGAGCGATCGAGGTGTAGGCGCCGACGACATACCCCCGACGAGTGTAACGCGAGAGAAATAAGAGTGTGTGGATTCGGTGTTATACTTATTACTGGAAAGAGTTCACTCTACACATATATAGTTCAATACCTTTAATAAGTACCATTTACTCTAAAAAACTTGAGTCATTTCACAATCCCCACCCCCGCGACCAGCCACACTCGAGTCAAGTTCTAACAGAGGTGTCAAGGAAGCTAAGTAACAAGAGTTTTTATTACTGCTAATAATAGGGCGACTCTCGCTGTCTAATAGGCGCCATCGGCCGCATTGTCTACCACGCCCATCTGTTTACAAACTTGAAGATTTTTCATCATCATCGAATCCTAGAGAGCTAAACTTTGCAGAAACCTTCTTTAACTGTTAAACTTATATATTTAATAGTTAGAATTCGATAATTAAAAAATTCATTACGCAACTTTTCTCGTCATTTTTAAAAAATTCTCTTTCGGTTCTGTACATGATTAAAGACTTCTTATATATTAGTTATACAAGTTCTGAACAACGTTCAAGAACGTGTAATAAAAATTTCTAAGCGAAAGAATCAATGGGAAAGAAATGATAGAGAGTTAAATAAAACAGCGCAACTCTCCCGTAGCTAATCCTATCTGCGACGCCATCTCTATACTAAAATGGCCCGACTCTCCTGCTGATTTAGCGTTTTATTTTTTTACAAGTTTCTCTAATAATACTAAATAATAGCGCGTAGAGGCGATTATATTTGGAATTTCTTCATCCCTTCTCTGACAGAATAATTACGAAAAGGCTATTTTAATTGTCTGATGTTTACTTACGTGTTGACACGTTGATGGGCGTCTGTATTCGAGAATTTCTAGCGCATATCTTTGTTTCACTTACACTTAGTCGCGGTCCCTTAATAAAGAAAAGAATGCAGGAAACGGCAGAGGACGCTCCCTCAACTCTGAACTGAATTTTTATGCGAATACGTGTACAGCCAGAGCTACTTATCTGTCTTTGGAATTCCAAGCTTGCACACTACGGTTATTTTGTGATAGAGCTCTCGCAGATGGAAATAAATAAGAATAAAATGTTAGATTTGAACAATTTTTCCAGGAAAGGAGAAAATTCTATAGATAAAAAAAATAATACTAGAAGATAAAATACTAGAAGATTTAAAATCGGTTCAGTTTTAGCTGAGATCTCTTGACACACACACGCGTTCGCGCTCACACGCACACGCACACGCACAAGCACACGCACACGCACACGCACACGAACACACACCAACACCCACTTTTTCAAAATCAATAAAAATAAATATGTTAATTTTAAAAAATTGAAAAATCGACATGAAACATGATCTAACCTTAAAATATTACAATATTAGGTTTGATACCAGCAATAAATAAAAATACAGACACACACACACACACACACACGCGCGCGCGCACGCACGCACACAGACAGACCTTATTAAAAAGTATATATCTCAACTCTAAATGACTCAAAATACATTTTTACCATGTTTATAATAAAACTTAACTTTTTCACTATTATAAAACTTTGTCCAGGAGCAAGCAATACTTCTAAAATTATGCTTATTTCTATGTCTCATTTTACTAATGCTATAGAATCAGACAACGTTGACATAAAACAGAAACTATATATAACATTATACGGAATAGGTACTACAGCCACATATGGGCCATTGTTTGCCAAAATTTAAATATATACCTACTAATAATTGGCGAGTCTAGATATAACTATGAACAAATTTTTTAAAAATCTCTTAACTTGTCGCTCAATTTGGTTGATTTATACGCTCGATCGCCGTATTTGCGCGTTATACGATGATAAATCATAATGAGAGTAAGTTATCGAGGCCGAGAAAAAGAAGAGAGAGAGAGAGAGAGAGAGAGAGAGAGAGAGAGAGAGAGAGAGAGAGAGAGAGAAATACCTGGATCTATTTTCGCAATGCTTGCCTAATGGGCCGCCAATGTAAACAAAAGCAGTAAGAGTTTACATTCATACAGACTAGTACTTTTTCTTTTCTTTTCTGTAGATGAGCCACAAGGTCATGTGCGTTATGAAAAAGCACGTCGGATAGTTGTAAGATCATCAGATTTGTTTATGCACGATATAATCAATTAAGACTTAGTTATATTCGTTACTTTCGAAAAATAGGCACAGTATCCATAAGCATTTCGTAAAAGCAAATGTCGAGCGTATAGAGTAATATAAGTGGTATATAAAGAACAGATCTACTACGCTGAAAGATTCAATGGAAAACCGATGTCGATTATAGAAAAATTTCATATTTTATGTTAGTTCTATCATAAAATTTATGTAATTTATCAAACAATATCATATTCAAAGCTATTAACATGATTATTTATTTTTATTTATTTCCTTATAAAATACTAAAAATTCAAATGAATAAATTTTTATAAAATTAAAAGCCGGCACCGGTAAAAGTATTTTTTTGCATAGTATGCGTAAAGTACGTCGATTCGCATCGTTTTTAGTGCGTAAATTTGAATTTCACACATAGTGTGCGTAAAGCTTCGCTTCGCTTAGCTTTACGCATACTATGCGTAAAATTCAACTTTACACACTCAAACGATGCGACGACGTGCTTTACTCATACTATAAAAAAAAATATTGTTCGCCACGAGGGCGAAATCTTTACGACCTCGTGATCATACAACACTCGGTGCGTGAAGTTCAACTTTACGCCCTAGTGACGAAAACTACTATCCTATTTTTCTTTCTTTCGGGGTACATAAGTAGAATTGATATTTATATTTTAAAATACTATTCTAAAACCACGATTTACTTAATGTGTACCTAATACAAAAAGAATTCCGATTATTAGGTTATTCTTATTAGGAGATTGTTCAACCTGAATGTTACAGATTTGACTTCTTTGGTATTGTTACTTTAATATGCAACCCGATCAGCCTCGTCACGTTGTGCATAATATGTACACGTAACAATATGTATTTTTAGATGTAAAGATATCAACAATATCTCCAATAGGAAACCGTAACGCTCCAAAAATTTAAAGTTAGGGACATTTGTTGAAAAAATACTTTTTTTTTAACTCTACCTAATCCATCCTAGTAAAGTCTTTCATTAAATATGTAAATGGAAATAAATTTAGAGTAAACAAACTTTTTTTTGCTTTTTTCAGATCTAAAAGTACTAATATAATTTCGTGAACATTTCCTCCAAATTTTTGCTTATTGGCAAATTAACTAACTCGACCTTAATAAATATGCAAAACAAAAAATCCTTTTCCATCACAAAAATGAAGTATGAATTATTTTAAACCTTATAAGTTTATTATTACTACATTTATTACTAAAAAAATAGATGTATCTACTTCAAAATTAATAAAATAAGACTATCAACACAATAAAAATAATTTCTTTTTTTAACAAATTTTGGAAAAAAAATATTACATCACCTCGATTATGACCCTAAAAAAAATTTGTCGAATAATCAAACTAGAATGTGTGGACACCCTTGAGTTGTTGATCCAAAACTTTTAAATCGAATGCACACTTCTCCTTGACCAGATCTTGCAAGCCGACAAGATTTTTCGTCGAAATTTCGGTAATCAATATGCGCCGAGCGGCGTTGCACCCTGTCAGGAGCATTCGAGGGCAAGTTGCCGAATGACGCGCAAAAGGACGGTAAAAATCGTGGGAATTTTACGCATCGTCGCAATGACGCCTCTCGCGTCCGTCGATAGCCGAAAAATATATATTGAATCTCGCGGTGATAGAGAAAAACGGGGAGAGAAATGGAGAGAGAATCAGCGGAGGGTTCGATTCAATCCCCCCGACAGTTTAAAATTTTAATTCAGCTCTCGTTGCTATTCTCGGGAATCCAAAGTTAAAAAAGATTGGCAGTTGAGTGAGACTTTCTGAAGCTGTAACGAGAGTTTGGTGTCGAAAAAGTAGATTTCCCAAACAAATGAAATATAGAAGAGGAATGTATATAAAGCAAAAAATTAATCTTGACATTTTCAAACTTACTATTTTTGGAGTAAGTGTTACGATTGAATCGGAAATTTCAATGCCGATACCAGATTTCTTTAAAAAGAAGATCTACAACTGACAAGTATGAAATATACCTGAAAAATGAATGAGAATAGTTTTGCATATATGTAATTCTAGTTCGCATTTGTTGTACTGTATAAGTATGTTACAATTGTTCTTAATCAAAACATCATAAATATTTAAAATATCATAATCATCATTTTTCACGTCCTATTTTGTTTATCTTACCGCTGATCTGAAGTAACTTTTATTTTCTGAAAATTAGTAGGTAATATAAATAAGTAGTAATAATATAAATAAATGAAATAATATACCATTGATAAATGTATCAAAAATCATAGCATATGAAGTCAAGATAAAATTGAATGCAATGATATTGTATTAAATTTTCTAATATATCTCTTAAAAAATAATTTATGATTACTTCTGAGGAAAAATGCAATTACTAGAATTTTATTTTTTTCATACTTTTGTAACGTCGGATATACGTGCAAACTTCTACTTAGTTTTCTCCAATAATACTTTTTAGGATAAGGAATGATGTTGGGTTTCTTTAAAAAGAAAATCGTACGATCCGCCAACGTGTAAGAACACTCTAGATTTTGGATAGTCAAAAGAAGAGAAAAATTGAAATGTTTCTTTCTTTTATTTTCGAATTGCCGCCGTTCCACAGAATAACTCAATGATTTATGAAAAAAAAACTTAAAATTTAACAAGAGAATATAAATCGTTGTCTTGATGATAGCAGACGCTTGGCTGAATAACGGTGACTGTTGAGTTTTTAAGGTGGCGACTCCCCGATGGCAGACCGCTGACTGTTCCATTCTGGATCCACGTTTCTAAGAGTGGAGAGGGAATACTCCCTCTGAGTTTTCCAATCGACTGCTATTATTGCGAGCGTGAGGGCAGATAATTTACCTCACCTTTTTTACATTTGACTTGTCAGTAAGAGAGACGAAGAGGATGGAGGCAAGAAAAGGGAAGAGAAACAAAAAAAGATAGAAATTTCTTCTCCATTTAACACACATTTAATTTCTCCAGCCTTTACAAGAGATTATTATTTAATCATTTAACTGTTTTAAAATTAAATTATTTACAAATTTGTAGAAAAATGAAAGATTATAAAATGATGCAATTTGAACGGGGATTGTACATTAATTAGAGTGGATTGTGAAATTTAATTCATTTAGAACATTTATTTATTTATTTCACATGAATTATTTCTTTATTACGTAATTTCGGATTACGTTATTTCGTTAAAGAGCGTGGGCAGTTACGAATATTACATGTACAGAATTGTTATTCATAACTTTTTGTCATTGTAAAATAATTATTTGGTAACTAGAGGTAAAACTACAAATATGCTATATATGCTATTTAGGTGTATTTTTAATAGGTAATATTGTTTATAATGTATACATAAAAAAACCGCTGCCAATTCATTGGCACGTGGCTTCCTCAAAATTAATTTATTGATTCATTTAACTAATTTTTAAAGCCAAATTTGAAAATTAATGCACCTATTTATGACATAATTCGAATTAAATTTATGTATGAATATTAAATATTTTATATACTGACTTTACGTTTAATAATAAAGAAAATCAGATAGATAATAACTTTTCTTTTAAATTAAAGGATTACCGAATACAGATAAAGTTTCATGTTACGCTAATGCAACAATTCAATCCCTTTTACATTGTTCAACTTTAAGAAATAATATTAATAATGATGCAACAGGAGATTGCTTAAAAACTATAATGGAGCAATACATAAATAAAAATAAAATATATGTATTTAATTTTAGAAAATTTATAGACGAAAAATATGCTGGAAAACGTCAACAAGATGTACCTGAATTTATAATGGATATATGTTTAAAATCTCCTGTATTAAAATATACAATAGAACAGAACTGATCGTGCAAACAAAATGTAAAAATTGCAATTATTTCAATAAACAATCAAGTAATAATAATGTGATTATATTAGATTTACCTACACTTAAAAATCAAAATAAACATTGTAACTTACAACAAATAATTAACTATAATTTTAATAAATTTACAGACATAGAAGGAAAATGCAATATTTGAAAATGTATTTTGCAGCAATAAAACATAATACAATTTTAATTCTACAATTGTCCCTATTTATAATAAATGATTCATATGAATTAAAAAAAATAATAAATTATAATATTGAAATTATACCACAAATAAATTATATATTATATAATTATAATTATAATTAATTATAATTATATTTATATCATTATTTATCCATTTTAAATGGATCAATAATGTTACAGAATTTTATGTTATATTTTTAGAAGAAATAGATAATAATTAATGCATAATAATCAAACTTTTTACTTCTAAAATTTGTCCAATACATAATTAAAATAAAATAATCTACATGTAAGAATAATTATTTAAATTATATATAAAAACAAACCGTTCTCAATAAATTGCAATTTCAAAAAACTGTTCAAAAAATTTTGAAAATTTTCAATCTTAAATATCTTTGAAAATAATCGATCAATGATGATCAAATTTTTTACACATATTGCCTATCTCAAATGCAAATTCGTCTATAAATTTCAAGATAATCCTTCGATCGGTTCTCGAGAAATTACGATTTAAAAAAAAAGTAAAAAAAATTTATCGTCAAATATCTCTGAAATTTATGAACTAATCCTTTTGCCCAAAGAAAGGACTCGATTCATATACAAAATCTACCCCTACACGGAATTTCAAAGCGATTAAGTAAATTTTACTCTAGTTAGGCAACGACAAAAAATCACTTCTTTTTAAATTATTTTTTTTCTAAAAAAATAATCAATAAAAAAATATGAAATTTTAGAAAATTATAGTACTCAATATTCTTTTTAACCAAAAAAATATTCATGTCAATATCTTTTTTCAATTTCAAAATATAACCTATTTTCAAAAATTGACGTTTTTATCAATAACTTATGACAGAATATAGCTATCGACTTTTTTTTAAATGTAGAGAATTTTATCCTGCATAAAGTGCATTCATAATATATTAAGAATATTAGTTCTAAATATTGAAAAATACGAAAATAAAAATTTTTCAAAATCGAAAAATGGCTATAAAAAAAAACAAAATCGAAATTGACAAAAATAGACTATTGACCCCAATTGTGAAAGCAAAATGCAAAAAAAATGATACCTCTCTGGTTAAAATCGGTCGAGTAGATCATGAGATATCCGCGTATATGGGTATACATACACACACAGACATACATACACACATTCATACGGACATTTTCGAAAAATAGTGTATTTCGATTCCAAATGTGCTAAACAACATTCCTAACACATTTTTTCCAAAAAATTTTTTTTTACTATTACAAAGCTTCCTCTAGAAGGAAGCAAAAGATACTGGAATAATTAAAGCAAATCCTATTTTTTCAGCATTTACCTAAGGCCTGCTCTTTTAACCGAGCGATTCCTCGTTAGTTTTTTCCATCTGACTACGTACTCGAACGATATTTCCATTCTGTAAGCCCTTATTTACTTATCTCATTTCTCCAAGGGATAGCTAGAACATGTGTATATGGGTGGAAGTGCAAACGTTGCGGAGTTCTAACCGTTAAGGCCATGTAAAACCGTCAATTTCAATATTTTTTAAATCAACATTCAAGCGTTTATTCGGAAAACAAATTTTGTCAAACGCTCCGTACACATAAACACTATATCCAGGAATTTTTTTGAGTGATTCTATTAGCGTTTTCGTTAGATATGCTCGTTTGAAAATTAGGTCAATTGCAGATTCCTACTTACTGACAGTACGGTTTTTATTTAATTAAATAAATTCTCATATTTTTTTTTAAAAAACACGTTTGTCAAGCGCTCCGTATATGTTAATACTATACTCAGATTTTTTTTTTGATGATTCTATTGGTATTTTCATGAGATGTACTCGTTTGAAAATTATGTCGGTATTTAACATCACCTTAACTTTAGAATGGTTCCCGACTTTCGCTCACGCGATATTCACCCGAGACCTTTCTGAATTTGGATCATTGTGTTCCAATTCTTTGGACCCAGGAAATTCATGAACAAAAATAGAAGTTTGACTTGCCTCCAAGTACTTTGTGAAAAAGTGTAACATTGATTTTTTATTACTGAATAGAAAAATATAAGTTGAATCAGCTATTCGAAATCGATACCCCTATTTTAATGATACGAAACTTCAGAGTGGAGTCATTAGTCAGATCTCTATGAGTCTCGGACACGGTGAGAATCTGTGGGTTTCCTGCATTCGCTTCATCATCACCCCGTGTCCGAATATGATTTAGATATTTATGTCACATTCCCTAGGGTTAAACACTAAGATATATCTTATCTAAGTCACCTAGTCAACACTTTGTTAAGAGCGAAAAATCACCTAAGCGATCGCCGAAGTTGCTTAGGTTTCCCGCATAGATCACCCATGCAAGTACTAACCGGGCCCAGCGTTGCTTCACGGTTAAAAATTTTATGTAAACTAGGGATAAAATTTTTAAGAGTGTTAAATTCGGTGACGAATTGACGTGCAATTCTGCTACCCCACCAAAGTGCCGGTTATATTGTGACGGAGATACGGCTCCGCACAAATGCGCGTGTAAAAACACACGCACACTGAGAGAAATGTTTAGGAAAATTTACTATAAATGTAAGAAAAATTACTATGTTCGATAGGAACTTTGGGACAGACTCGAATTATCATAAAATTTACTACAATTTGTAGTAAAAATTGCTATGTACATAGTAAAAATTACTCAAAATATAGGAATTTTTCTTATAAATTGTAGTAAATTTTATGATAATTTAAGTCTGTTCCACGATTACTATAAATATAGTAATTTTTGTTACACCATTTTTCTCCGTGCACCGACACACATACACATACGCGTACGGCTAGGTAGAGCCGCAAGCAAGGCGGCAGGTGCCACGCGCGAGCGACACGCGACAAGCAAGGGGGGATAATCACAAGGGAGAGAGACACTTACTGGTAAACAGAAGAGGAGAGAGAGAAACACGCCAAAGGAATGAAATGATCTCGCGAGTTTGCGAGAGAGAGAGCAGAGCAGCGAATTAAGGAGCGAGCAGTGTGAGCCGAGGCGCCTAGAAGTCGCAAGCGCGCTGAGGAAGTCGAGCCTGATCTAGGGCCCATGTCGTCACCGCAAGGGCGACGCCTACGTCCGGCCGAAGTCGAGGACGCATTCAGAGCGACCTGGCCGCCGGCCAACCAGCGCACGTCGCCGTCAAGACCCAGTGGACTCGGAAACCACGGCTTCGGAGCAGAGCAGCCGGTGTGTGCATCGCAAGCACGACCGAGCAGCAATCCGGGCCCGAGCGCCGCGAGACGTCCAGTGATGGGCCCCCGGAGTTCGGAAACGGGAAATAATAATAATTATAATAATAATAATAATTAACAAAATTATTTCCGGTCTTTGTACACGCGGAAATCGTATGCAAATTAGCTTCCGTCGGGTTATTTTTGTTCAAACTTTTAGAAAAACTACTTTGCATACACTAATTAATCGTTCAAAAACATTGATTTTCGTTACAAATAAATATTTAATTGACAACGTGGCTGCAAGCGTGCACTCTCAGATTATCAGCTTATAATTCGTCAAATAACTTGAATAATCAACCTTCAAATATGCATACACTAACTAATCATTCTTTTTTTTCTGTCACTATCTCCTGGTCTATAAGGCGCCCGCTTGATGCACGGCCCTACTCTCTCTCTCTCTCTCTCTCGGGATAGCGCGACCAATGTAAGTGTGCGGAGAGACGCACCGTCCTCCTAAGCGCCTTGCTCGCGGCGACACTCGCCGTCGCCCGCTCACACCCCGAACACCGACACTCACCCGCGAGCGAGCGAACCGCTTCGAATGCGCGAAGCACGACTGCGTTAGTGTTATTTAGCCTTAAGTCCAGATTACGAAATAAACGCCCTTTTACTAATGTCCAAGCGTTGATCTTTTACGAAAGTGTCCGACTCCCCGCATCCCCGCCCATTTGCATGCCCGTTACAGCGAGGAGTCGACGTAGCCCAGGTAAGGTATAGACGCAGCAGCCCAGGCCGACACTGCTGCACACGAGAGAACCACGACGCTTGACCCGGGAGCTAGCCGAGCCGGCCGAAAGGCCGAAGGCGCGAGCAAGCTCGATAGACAAACACTGATTGAAATGCATTCTTATTAAATTTTAATAAACTATACCTACTAGTTAAAAGACATTCTTGCACTTTAGATTTAATTATTTTTAAGAAATTAATAATTACAATGATTCTTGAGTTTTTTGAAACGCGATCTGAAGGGAATTAGGAATTATAACAAAGAAATATAAGTTTTAATTATTAAAACCGCTGCCAAGTCATTGGCACGTAGCGTCCTCAAAATTAATTTATCGTTCCTATATATCGTATAGCATATAGTTCGAATATAATATATGTTTATTCATTCTACATGTTTTAAAATTATCTAAAAATTTACAATGATTTAAAAATTCTTTAAATAATATTTAAAATTCAACCTTATTCCGCTCCGCCGTCGATATATCGCATACAAAATAGTCTATAAATTTCAAACTGATACATGAAGTGTGATTTTTCGAAATCAAGATTTTGAAAAAAACCGTAAAATAATTTTAACCTTAAATAGACGATTCTTTTGCCTAAAGGACTTATACGGTAAGGTACAAACTCTACATTTCCACAAAATTTCAACATGATTAGATTAAATCAATTTTTTTTCACTAGTTATCATGCGACAAAGAAATTGACTTTGTATAAAATATGAAAATTTTCAATATCAAAAATCTCAAAAAGTAAGCGTTCGATTTTGATGAAAATTAACACACATATTATCAATATCACATTTATCATATTGTCTATAAATATGGAGCTGATACATAGAGCCGTTCTCGAAAAATTGGGATTTGGAAAAAGGTTGATTGCAATTTGGAAAAAATTTTAACCTCAAATATCTCTGAAATATATGGACCAATCATTTTTCCCAAAGAACTCGACCGAGAATTATCAAAAAATCTACCTCTACAAGGAATTTTGAAGCGATTAAGTCAATTTTACTCCCGTAATCGTTGGACATACAAAACTAATTTTTCAATTTTTTTCTAAAAAACTAACCAACAAAATGAATTCAAATTTTTACAGATTATAGCTATTTATATTCTGAATTATCATGATTTTTCTCAAAAAAATTGACCGTTTGGGAGTTATAAGCTTTAAAAAAAAACACGTTTTTGTCAATAACAAAAGAACCATGATAGCTAAAAACTTTTTTTTTTATTAGAAAATACAGGTATTTTAATTCTCTTTCGAATGCTATTCAAATATCTCGAGATCCTATCATTAAAAAAAGTAAAAAACCATTTTCAGAAAGTCGAAAATTCGAAATAAAACAAAAACGTATCGGCCCAATCAAAAAAACGGATATTTGACTCGCACTCACACAAAAAAAACAAAAATAATGAGATCCAGGCATACACACACACACACACATGCGCGCGCACACGCACACACACGCACACACACACGCACACACACATACACACACACGCACACACATACGCACACGTACACACACATCCATACAGATATTTCTCAAAAACCATGTATTTTGATTCCTAACACCTCGGAAAATAATTATAACATGTTTTTACAACAACTCAAAAAATTATTATCACAAAGCTTCCTCTAGGAGGAAGCAAAACTACTTTCTAGTTAGTAACTACTTAGTAGTTATTAAAAAAGATACTAATAAATTAGTGAATATGCACTATTAAATTAGTAGTTTTTTCCATTAATTTCTTGAGTGGAGCAATTGTCACTAATAATTAGTAGTTTGTCACTAATTCAACTTTAGAGAGCAATATAGTTAATGTTACTGAAATTTTTAAACATAAAAACTATTTTTCTTTAGTTAAAATAACCAGATAGTTTCTGCAGTGAAAAAATCATTCAATATTTTTTGTAGCGATGATAATTAATCAGCAGAGATGAGTCATTTATACATTACATAATGACATTCAGCAAGGAGAAATTGTATCAAGGGATTATCAATCAAAGAAAATTGACAGTGGGACTAAAATTCAGTAACAATAAAAATTAAAAAGCATTCTCTCAAAAAAAGATGTTTATAGATGGAATCTCAGTTCATTATTTAATGAACATCAAAATCCAAAAAGCCAGAGAAAGCGAGTTTCACGTAGAAGTAAGTACGCAGATAAGCGAAAGGATGCTAGTTTACAATTAAATAAACTTCACAACCCAAATAGCCAGAGGAAGAAAATTTCACGTATAAGAGGAAGGTACGCAGATGGACGGAAAAAGCGAGTTAATTATTACATAAACTCCAAAACCCAAATAGCCAGAGGAAGCGAGTTTGACGTAGAAGAGAAAGGCACGTAGACAGGCTGAAAAAAGCCAGTTAATCATTAAATAAATCCCAAAACCCCAATAGTCTTGGAAGCAAGTTTTACGTATAACAGGAAAATTTGCAAAAGGATGGAACGGTGCGAGTTAATAAATAAATAAATAAATACCAAATTGCGAGGAGATTCGAGTTCCTTTTGAAAGAGAAAAGCAGACACACGGGTAGGAGGAAGCGAGTACATTATTGAATAAACCCAAATATCCGGGATAAGCGAGTTTCATGTAGATGAGAAAGGCACACAGTCGGGTGGAACGATGCGATTTAATAAATACATAAAACCTAAATAGCTGGGGGAAGCGATTTTCACGTATAAGAGAAAGGCAGGCAGGTGGCGGAAATCCAAAACCCAAATAGCCCAGGGGAGCCAGTTTCACGTAGAAGAGAAAGGTACGTAGATAGGCATAAACAAGCAAGTTGATTATTGAATAAACTCCAAAATCCAAATGGCCGAGGGAAGCGAGTTTCACATAGTAGAGGAAGGCTGGCTGACGGGAAAAAGGGTGCGAGTTTATAATCACACGCTGCGGTAGTGGCCCTCCGTGGCAAGTATACAAAGCCACGAGGGTAGCTACCGCTGCCCTATATAGTTTGATTTTTAAGATCCTTAACCTCGCGTACGTCGAAAAAATGTATTGCGCACATACATCATGCAAGTTGTGCATATGAATAAAAATAGTTTGTTAATTTATTTATTGTAGGCCAAGATTCATTACAAATGACCATTTCGTTTACAAAATAACATCTTTTGAAATTTCATTTTTCAGTTTTGCGACGAAAACTGATAGTGTTTTTTTTTTCTCCAGCCTTACATTTATTACTTATAGGGGAAGGCGGGGCATGCCGTGTCAGGTAGGTAAGTTTGGCACCCTCATATTTTTAATATTAATGAATGCAAAAAATGTAATTTTTACATAAACCTAATTAGATATGCTTTTAGAATTTTCCTCTATACTTTTGAGATTGTAGATAATGTTTAACATTTCATTTAATAAGATTGAAAATCGGTGCTTAGAAACAAGGTTGACTTCATTTTTAAGTCGCTTGGAGCCACGAGAAAATGATTTTTTTCTAAATGAGACCAAACCTATTTGATAGTTTCAACTTTTATCTTTCAAGCCCTGTTTTTGTTATTTTCAGAAAATCTTTATAAATAATATAATTAAAAAATGAAAATGGTATTAAAATGGGGCATGACGTGGCACCCTGGCGGGGCACGCGTGGCACACTCGGGCGTATCAGTGCGCCGCGGCGGCCGCCGAGCAAAGTGATCTAACCTACAAATAAAAAACGGAGCAAGATGGGTTAACAACTACGCAGTGCAATAATTTAGTTTTAAGTAGTTTTTAGTTTCAATTATTACACTAATAAGTAAATAACGATTATTTCGACTGCGTATTAAGTTATATTTAGAGTAGAAAAAAGCCACTTGAAGACTTAAACACAAATCAGCTTGATTTATCCATTGTTAATAATAATTCAGCTTCCGTAAATAATGAAAATTACTTTAGAGAAGTAATATCTGAAGAATCAATTGTAGATACTCAAACTGCCTTTTTCAATGGTCAGGTAGTTCAAATATGCTACATAGATGAAAATGATGCGAAATCTTTAAATTTAAACTTATTGTAATAATAATGATAATTTGTTAATCAAACAAAAGTATTATGTTGTGATCATATTTTATAAGAAGGAATTTATAATATAAAATCATTTATTAAAATGTAATAATTTATTTTAAAATAAAAATTGTTATGTTCCTTAATAAAAATAAAATTTTAAATTTTCAATAGACTGATTAATTATTTGATTTTTGAAAATTTTATTATGGCATAATTATTAAAGTATTAATTACTGGAAAAAAGAATTGAAAAATACCTATAGTAAAATATTAAATTTGACCGTGCCATGCGTACCCCGTCGGGTGCCACAATCCACCCGCCGGTGGGGCACGTAGAGCATTTTTTTCAGAATTTCTTTTCTGTATTTTATCAATAATTAAAAGAAAATGAAAAAAAGTTAATAGTTTATTTTATTTTATTTTTTTCTGATCTAATTATTCCGTTTTTGTACATTTTGAAATAATACACGGTTTAGTTGTTATTTTTAATCAAAGTTAGGGTGTCACACGTGCCCCGCCCTCTCCTAGTACAGACAATACATGTACCAAAGGAATAGTATATTACGTCCCTAGGGAGCAAAAGTAAAGAATGCCCCAGATCGCATGTAAATTGTCACCCGAACCGAAGGCGAGGGTGACAAACATGCGATCTGAGACATTCTTTATTTGTTCCCGTGGTGCGTATACGATTTTTTTGAATGGCGAGGCCGAAAATACAACCTTCGCGATCGGGCGCAAAAGTGGCACTTTCGGCTTGCTAGGCAAAAAAAAATTTTATTTTGAAAATTAAGCAACTTTTTTTAAACAAAAGTGCCTATGGTGCGATTTTTGCTGTTATTAATTATTTAGTTTTGAAACATACGGCACAGTAGTATACGTAAAAAGACATGAATTTAAAGAAAAAAACGAATGTCCTACGACCAATAGACTTCTAATCTCATTAGTATTGGATAAAGTTTTCATCATCGTCGTTTTGCCTTGCTGAATACTAACATTACCCGGACTCGGAAGATGGGGAGAATGTTGACCTGACCCGAAACGAAGCGCTCCGCAATATACTTATAATTACATGAAAATGCATAAGTACCTCCATAAATATTCAGGTCAGAAATGAACTATTCTGAGAAAACCAGGGAAATTCCTTACTTAAAATTCGAACTAATTTTAAAATCAGATAAGAAATTGTAATTCACCACAGTGTAAGTTTAAGTATGTCTCGACTTTTGACCATTAAACAAATGCCTGCAGAAATTTGCTACAGATTTTTTCCTATGCGCTCAGTTTGTTTGAGAGAGAAATCTCTAGCGTTATGCGAAGGTTCGAGGCGTTCAAGGCCAGCCCCGACAACACCGCGTCCCTTCTCTCTCAAGTTGAATTAGTGAAAAAACCACTAAACATTAATGAAAATTGCTCCATCGTAGAATTAGTGAAAATGGCTCCACCGTAGAATTAGTGAATATTGCATGCCGAGCATGTTCCTCTGGCATGCATCTCACCTGTGCGCGTCGCGCGGCAAATCCAGCCGAGCCGCCACATCAAGACGCGCTGGTAAATCTGAAACTACGCCTTTAGGCCATGTCTCTACCCTCTGACTGACGCTCATATGATTTTGAAAAAGTTCAAATTAACATTATAAAACTTTTAAGAATGGTATTAGAACAAAATGTATAAATCAAATAAAAATTGTTGTTGTAATGCCATCGTTAGACAGTTTGCAATATCGATTTGATACGTTGCAGGATGATAGAATGTACTTTTTAGTCCGGGCGTATTTACATTTTGTTTTGATGTGGGAGCAACGTCGCTGGAAATTGTTGATCACAGCATCTTGTTCTCTTTCATATTTTTTGTGACACTACTCGTTGCTAACACGACGGTATTCGTCACTTGAATCTGTATACTTTCACTTTCGGAGCAATGCATTCAACAGCGACCGCTCACGACCAATAGCGTCCCGCTTTCAAAATTTTCTTCCCCAGTGGGGGGAAGAAAAGTGATCCTCCCTCTGCTGGGGGTCCGGTGACGGCGGCTATAAAACTCCGCTTCAAATACCGTGGCAAGTCAGTCGACTTACTCGTTCTCTCGCCTACAGATGCAGCCGTTCAACGATCCAGGTACAATGGATAATGTCACGCCGTTCATTCCCGATCCCTACCACTTCGGAATGATGTTGCCCAACAGCCGCTGCCATGATTGTGGCTATGTGTGCCAGTGGCCTGATCTCACTCTCAAAGGAGCAGCAATGAAAAAGGTATTCATTGAAATCAATCATAGAAAGATGAAGCTGTTGAGAGAGAACATCCATAACTCCATGGTTACTGCGACTGGTGATAGCAGCAACAGCTATCTCGAGGAATCGGGCGTTACTCGACTTTATACAAACATAGAGTTCGATTACGCGTTTGCCCGGCAATTAGACCATTATGATTATTACAGTGTAGTGAATCACAGATTCGGGGCCAATTTAAGCACCCTCATGCAGGACCTACGGGACGAGAGGAATTACAATTTTATATTGATCGAGCCATGTAAATGGGCGATCGAGCGTGAAAAAAATAAAGAGTTCCATCCAAGTGGCTGTCCAAAGTGCTTTAGTGAAAACCATCAACAGCTTTATGACGTAAATGGGGAATATTGTTGGTACGTATAACAGATCTGCCAATCTCTCTATTATTCTATTGACCTATCACTACAATATAGTATATTACTATTTTTATTAGAATACTATTTTTCCTATAAATGTGCTCGAAATTTAATTTTGCATACGCATTTGCGTCGTAAACTGACACTTTCCCATACGCTGAGAAGAGCGTGTGGCGAGAAAATAACTCAGTGCTAATATGTTTACATTACGAACGCAAATGCATGTGCAAAATTAAACTTTGTGAACGATAATCAGCGTGACCAGATGGCGATTTTTTGTCTTACTTACTTTCAAAGAACGTGACGTTACTTACATGTGAGTGAAAAGGATAGATGGTCGACATCTGGTCACCCTGACGATGACAGGAAAAGATTTTTTCCTAACGGAGTGTGCAAAATCGAACTCTGCCGCATCTCGCTGCGCTCGGGCGACAAACTTGACTCATGACATATTTTGCACACTAGTTGCATAATGTACTATTACATTCTTCGAGCTAGCGTGAAATTTTTATTTTAATTAAAATAATCAGAAATAACCTATATTGATATGAATTGTATTCTCTGTTTGTATTAGGACTGGCTGTTTTGATGTGGAAAAACAACAGGAGGAGTGGGAAAATCAAAGGCTGGAAGAGCATGAACGAGATTATCAAAATTATCTAAAATCTATTTCTGTATCTTTGGTAGAAAATTAACAATATTTTCTGACCTGTTCACTAACTATTGGCCAGACATTTAACCATAAGCAACGAATATAGACGCATATAGAAGCGTACTCCTTAAAAAACTTTTGGACGAAGCGTTTGGGTAACACGCCGATTAGTTCTGTCACTCAACCGCGAGGCGGCGCTGACGGCCGCCGAATATGTATAGATATACACACGTGTACAAGATGTAAATACTAAAATAACTGTTAATTAAGCACAATAAAGATATTATTTTACAAAGAATTATTGTTTTTATTTATATCAAAGTTTTTGCGTATAAAATACTAGGCTATTATGTGAAAATAAGTAATATAATATTTCTGTGTCGATCCGACTATCTATATTAAAAAAAATAAATGGTTATTACAAGAACCAGTAAAAAGATGATTTATCCGGTAAATTACTTGGTTGGTTGTATTATTTGTTAATAATCGCTAGTTAAAAAGCGTTACTAATACGGACTATCGACTATTTTAAGAGCACACTAATACGGTCACTTACCCTATATTACATATATCATAAATAATATACAAACTCTACATCTCTACAAAATTTCAAAGAAATTAAAACAAATTTTACTCTAGTTATTGTGCGACAAAGAAAGACATTTTCAGAAATACCATAATTTTAAATATCAAATATCTCAAAAAGTAACCATGTGATCTTGATCAAATATGACACAGAAATTGCCTATATCACAAACAAAATAGTCTATAAATATCGCATACAAAATAGTCTATAAATTGCAAGCTAATGCATGAAGTGTGATTTTTCAAAATCCTGATTTTGAAAAAACCGCTGCTAATTTATTGGCCCGTAGCTTCCTCAACCGTAATTTGTTGATTCCTTTAATTAATTTTTAATAACAAAATTTATAATTTTTTAAAAAATTTATTGCATAATTATAATTAAATTCATTTATGAATATTAAAAATTGTTAATTTTTAAATTTATTTATTTATTTATTATTTGTTTATATCAAATTTATATAAATTTTGAGCTGATAAATAAAGTTATCATTTGAAATAGAAGTAAAATATCTATATTTTATAATAAAACAAATAGCTATCACGGTTGTTTTGTTATTACAAAAACGTGTTTTTTTTATATTTCATAATTCATATTTTTTAAGAAAAAAAAATTTATAGCTATCATTGTTCTTTTGTTATTAACAAAAACGTGTTTTTAAAAAAGTTCATAACTCACAAATAAATTATAATAATGCAGAATATAATGCATTCATAATGCATTGTATGCAGTACTGCGGGATTCGTGACTATGATACAGGCCTAACTAATAATAATAATAATTATTATTAAATTGTAAAGACTCTTCGCGCCGGTTTGCAATACAAACTATAAGGGCGCGACAGATTCGAATTTGAATCTCCCGCCTCGCGCGCGGCGCCGGCGAGAGTCTAGTTCGCGCGCTGCCGCTACGCGGCGCGACACCTCTCCGCGCGGCTCCCGCAGTCAACCCCGCGGCGCGCAGGGATATAGGCACGCGCGACAGCAGCCCCGATCAGATTGATTCTGTCTCTGACAGTCGTCGCGGCAAGATCGCAGTGAGCATCGTAGTATCGCGATAGTTTTCATCAGTGAGTGATAGTGATTGTGATAGTGCATCAGAGAATCAATTTGATCACCTGCCCTTCTAAGGGCAATCACACGGCTGAACACAGTATTGTGTTATTCACCGCATCCTTCCAAACTACAAGTTCGACAACAACAGCAGCCACCAGAGTGCGGACCTAGGAGAGGTGACCTTCAAGGTCACCATGTCACGCACATCGGACAAAATGGACCAGTCGGATGGTTCAACGCCACACCATCCTAAGCGAGTGAACCCCGATAATAATGATGATGGATTCAGCGTCGTATCATCGACCAAGAGGAAGAAGGCCAGGACCTCGACAAAGGCCAGGACCTCAACAAGGGCCAGCAGCAGCACCAAAACCAGCACTAGTAAGATCAACACACAACCATCTAACGTGACCCTTTCTAATAAAACTAAAAATTACTTTGAGGCGCTTGCCAATGACAATACAGAAAAAACGGTACCAACTGGGTGCCTAAATACAAACGACACACAGACAAACAACGTGACAGACCCTAAACCTAAAAAACAAAACATCAAACCAGTGACAGTCAAAGTGGACGAACTAAACTTCCCCTACAAGATGCTTAAAGTTATTCTCAGGAAACTTAAGTTTTCACCGATGGTTCAAACTATTGACAGCACCCACATGTCAGTTGGGGTTAGTACACTTGACGACTATCGGTTGTTACTCAAGGGTCTTGAGGAAGCAAATTTTCAATTCTCCCTGAGACGACCTGCTGATTCCACCCCTCCCCTGCGAAAATTGTGATAAGAGGCCTCCCCTCGTACACAGAAACGGATGAAATCAAGAAAGAATTGATTGAATTAGGATTGAAGATTGAGGGCGTTGCACAGATGAAAAGAGGAAGTGGAAGAACAGCCACGCCGCTCCCTCTTCTCTTATTAACCATAACTAATGATGAAAACCTAAAGCTTTTGAACGAAGTAAAATCGATTAATTATTTTAAAATAAAACTTGAAAAGTACAACAAACCTAACAAACCTGTGCAGTGCTTCAACTGCCAGGAATTTAATCACGTATCTAAATTCTGCCACATGCTTCCCAAATGCATTAAATGTGGAGAAATCCACAAATCAACTGAATGCAAATTAGATTTCTCGGATAAAACAAACAACCTAAAATGCGCTAACTGAGGAGGAAACCACACGGCAAACTACCAGGGATGCCCAAGATATAAAAGACAACACGACCTAATCAAAATCAGGTCACAAAAACAAACAAACGCTAAACCTACACAACAGGTAAAAATTCATGCGCCCAGACAACAACCGCCACAAAAACAACAACAAACACAACAACATAATTACAACGCCAACACTAACTATGAACGTAACTTCCCGCGACTTATTAATAAACAAAACGCAAGTCCAGCTTGGACACACACACAAACAAACATGATAAATAATAATGATAAAATACAATCTAAAGACGCCGAAAACCTAATGAACATTATAAAGGAGGCAATCGAGTTAACACTTCAAATTACAACAGGTACACTCATACTTAAAGATGCAACAATTCAAACAGCTAATCTAATAAAACAACTTTTCTCTACAGCCCTTAATGTCAGCAATAGAGCAGGAAAATAAACAATTAAAAATGTACGCATGGAACGCATGTGGTGGATTATATGCCAAAAGACTTGAATTAGAATCCCTCTTAATAAATAACAAAATAGACATTTGCCTCATAAGTGAAACCTTAATTAAAGATAAACAAAATTTCAACATAAAAAATTATAAAACATATAAAAACAACACTAACAGAGGCACGGCTATTCTCGTTAAAAATAACATCAGCCACTACGTAATTCCGATTGATCTCGAAAAACTAGAAGCCACGGCTATAAAAATTAAAACGCGAGGCCAAGAAGTCGCGATAATATCCACATATAACTCCCCTAGCGTAAAATTCCATAAAGCCGACTACACTAAAATCTTTAAAATAGCCCCGGTTGTTATTGCAGCAGGAGATTACAATGCAAAACACACCATATGGGGTAGTAGATCTATTAACACACTTGGCAAAAACATTAATAATTTCTGTTTTAAAAATAACCTTTCAGTTCATGCACCCCCGGAATTCACGCACTATCCATTTAACAAAAGACTAAAACCGGACATAATAGATTTCATGATCTCAAAAAATCTCTATTTTACTTCGGATGTAAACACAATTCACGAGTTAGACTCAGATCACTACTCCATAGAAATCATAGTTAACTTGAGCGCTAAATTCACCACTAACCATCCTAAATATAACTTAGCAAAAGCAAATTGGAATTCATTTCAAAATCATATAGATAACGCTATTAAAGAGCGCCAAAACGACTTAAATTCAATCGATAATATAAATCTTGCAATCTTAAATTTAACTAACTCAATCTCGGAAGCATTAGAAATAGCAGTACCTAAAAATGAAAATAAAACCGGTGAACCCCCTCTGCCACAAACAATACTTGATTTAATTAACTCCAGAAATAAAAACATACGAGAAAACCATGTCAGGCCAAATCCCCTATTAAAACTAGAAATAAATCACCAACGGAAAAAAATCGATAAAATGATTAAAGAATTTAAATGTAACACGTGGAATAACACAGTTAAAAAATTAAATATTAAAGATAACAGCCTCTGGAGAATGACAAAAGGTCTAACGCGTAAACAAATATTCCAGCTCTTAAAAACGAAAATAATGAAATTAAATACTTTTCTCCAGAAGACAAAGCTAACGCATTTGGAACGCACTTCGCTAATACATTTACCCCGCATAAAAACGAATCCGAAGAAGCAAAGCTCTTCACCACAGAAACAGACCGCATGGTTTCCTCGTGCTTAAACCATCTGGAAATTACGGATCCTAAATATAAAGCCAAACCATTCGAAATCAAAAACTATATTAAAAGAACTAAAAACAATAAAGCCCCCGGACCGGATAAAGTCACTAATTGCATGCTTAACATCTACCCTCCAGCGCCATAAGTTATATTACGAAAATTCTTAATGCTTGCTTCGATTTAAATTATTTCCCTACGGAGTGGAAAAAAACAACTATCTTAGTGTTTGCTAAACCCGGTAAAGATCTAACCATGACCACCAGCTACAGGCCCATAAGTTTACTAAATACAATGAGCAAAATTTTCGAATCAATCATAATCGACAGACTTAAAGACGAACTAAACGATAAACTTCGACTCCGAGCAGAACAATTTGGCTTTAGAGATGGACACTCGACAGTATAGGCCATACTTAGACTAACAGAAGACATCACGAAAAACTTTAACTGCAACAGAAACACAGGCGCGGTTTTTCTGGACGTCGCGAAGGCTTTTGACAGCGTGTGGATTAACGGACTAATCCGCAAGCTGATCGAAGCCAAAATAAATAAAAATTTAATTCACCTACTAGCATCATATTTAAAAAATAGAAAATTTAAAGTAAAACTAAATGACGTAGAATCTAAAGAATTTAATATACGTGTAGGCATACCACAAGGCAGTCTACTCGGTCCTATACTTTTCATCATTTACATCAATGACCTTCCAACCGTTGAAGGAGTAAAAATAGGAATTTACGCAGATGACACGGCTGCGTGGGCTGCCTCGTGGAGCAATCTCAAAATAGTAAAACTTTTAAACGAATTCCTTAATAAAGTAAAACATTGGACAACATTATGGCGCATAAAAATAAATGCTTCTAAATCAGAATCAATCCTTTTCTCGCGTAAAAAAAATCCAACACGGGATCTAGATCCGCCTAATCTAAACAACGAGTCTATAGAATGGGAAAATAAAGTAAAATATCTAGGAGTAATGCTTGATAAAAAATTAAGTTACACAGCCCACGTTAATAACTCGCGTAACAAAGCAATAGGAGCCACAATGAAACTCAAACCGATCTTAAATAATCACTCAGCACTAAATATAAATAACGGAGTAATAATTTACAAAATGATAATAAGACCCATCTTAACCTACGCCTCGACGATCTGGGCTAACACAAACAAATCTAATTACCAAAAAATACAAACGGTACAGAATAAACCACTCCGCACTATTTTAAACGCCCCTAGATACACTAAAAACACTCTAATTTATAAAGATTTAAATGTAGAGTACATTAAAGATTACATCAAAGAAGCCGGCAAAAACTTCTACAACAGAATTTCGGAATCAAAATATCAAATCATTAAAAACCTAGGCAACTACGACTCCGACGCAAGAGACAAATACAAGAGACCTAAAGACTTTTTGCATATAGATCCACCCACATAAATCCTAGTAAATAACGCAAATTTACGATGTTTCAGATACAACAGATCCAAGCCAAGGACAAATGCAGACACACCAGATTTACCTTCCCCTTACTAATCATTTTTCTTTCAGGATCACATCAAGAAGACGCACCTCATACACTAAACTCTCTCTCTCTCTCTCTCTCTCTCTCTCTCTCTCTCTCTCTCTCTCTCTCTCTCTCTCTCTCTCTCTCTCTCTCTCTCTCTATTTTCACGCAAAAAGAGACGCAGCGACGTTATGCTGACGGCTGATATTCAGTGCGCCTCAAAACCGCAACGAATGCCTGACCGGACCGGCTGGCGGATGCGGCGTCTCCCTCTGGGTGAATCTCTTTCCTCTAAAACTTTCTGCCGCATATCACCTTTACCTACCTATATAAATTACTCATCTATTTTTTCTGTCTAATAAAGTCATTCTACGCGTCTCAACAACTAACTTAAGATAAATGGGTTTTTACTCCTAGCGAGGTTTTTTCCCATTCTACACTCCACATAGTAGTCCAGCCATACAACTGTTTTTGCTCTATAACTTCTGATAGTGTGGAAATGCCCTCACAGGGTAATGCACAACTTCCTCTTTTTTATTTCCTTCTTTAAGGAGAGGTAACTGGAATCGCCCAGGCTCCTCCTACGTGGATTCATTTCTACGTAAGGGGCTCCTGGACGGTGATCCGGGCAGGCTGTACCTCACTGGTAGGGGGCGACGGAGGGGGCCCCCACCATCCCTTCTTTCTTTCTTTCTTTGCCCCGATCAGTGCGTCGATATGCTACTGTAGTCTGGCGCCTGCGCACTAGAGCTCTTCGCCGATTGGGCGCTCGGTAGGCGGCCGAAAAGTACGAGTGGTACGACTGTAGCGCGCGCGTTCAAACAGCGAGCGGAGGACTTGGCGCGTGACACGAGGTTCACACATATAACGGAGTTATGTAGATTCGCGGTACAAAGCAAGACGAGAATTAAAATCATTTCTAAACCCATGTAGGCGGGGGACGCAAAATCCACGCATATTAGGAAATTACATAAGTGCTACAATAAGCAAAAGAATTATTTAAATAATTTTTAAACCAAAGTTGGCGAGGGAAAAGAAGTTCACGCATATTAGAAAATTACATAAAAGCGCTACAATAAACAAAACAATTATTTAAATAATTTTTAAACCAAAGTAGCCGGGGGAAACAAGGTCTACGCATATTAGGGAATAACATAGAAGTGCTACAATAAACAAAACAATTATTTAAATAATTTTTAAACCAAAGTAGCCGGGAGAAACAAGGTTCACGCATATTAGGGAATAACATAGAAGTGCTACGATAAGCAAATCAATGATTTAAATAATTTTTAAACTCAAGTAGCCGGGGGAAACGATGTCAACGCATATTACAAAATTACATAAAAGTGCTACAATAAGCAAAACAATTATTTAAATAATTTTTAAATCAAAGTAGCCGGGGGAAACAAGGTCCACGCATATTAGGGAATAACATAGAAGTGCTACGATAAGCAAAACAATGATTTAAATAATTTCTAAACTCAAGTAGCCGGGCGAAACGAGGTCCACGCACATTAGGAAATTACATAAAAGTGCGACAATAAGCAAAACAACTATTTAAATAATTTTTAAACCAATGTAGCCGGGGGAAATAAGGTCCACGCATATTAGGAAATTAAATAAAACTGCGACAATAAGCAAAACAATTATTTAAATAATTTTGAAACCAAAGTAGCCGGGGGTACGAGGTCCACGTATGTGAGGGAATTACATAGAAGTGCGACAATAAGCAAAACAATTATTTAAATAATTTTTAAACCAAAGTAGCCGGGGGAAACAAGGTTTACGCATATTAGGAAATTACATAAAAGTGCTACAATAAACAAAACATTTATTTAAATAATTTTTAAACCAAAGTAGCCGGGGGAAACAGGGTCCACGCATATTAGGGAATAACATAGAAGTGCTACGATAAGCAAAACAATGATTTAAATAATTTCTAAACTCAAGTAGCCGGGGGAAACGATGTCGACGCATATTAGAAAATTACATAAAAGTGCTACAATAAGCAAAACAATTATTTAAATAATTTTTAAATCAAAGTAGCCGGGGGAAACAAGGTCCACACATATTAAGGAATAACATAGAAGTGCTACGATAAGTAAAACAATGATTTAAATAATTTCTAAACTCAAGTAGCCGGGGGAAACGAGGTCCACGCACATTAGGAAATTACATAAAAGTGCGACAATAAGCAAAACAACTATTTAAATAATTTTTAAACCAAAGTAGCCGGGGGAAATAAGGTCCACGCATATTAGGAAATTAAATAAAACTGCGACAATAAGCAAAACAATTATTTAAATAATTTTTAAACCAAAGTAGCCGGGGGTACGAGGTCCACGTATGTAAGGGAATTACATAGAAGTGCGACAATAAGCAAAACAACTATATAAATAATTTTGAAACCAAAGTAGCCGGGGGAAACAAGGTCCACGCATATTAGGGAATAAAATAGAGGTGCTACAATAATCAAAACCAATTATTTAAGTAATTTTTAAACGAAAGTAACCGAGGCAAACAAGGTCCAGGTTTATGTAATTTCCTAATATGCGTGGATCTTGTTTCCCCCAGTTACTGTGGTAGTATATTGTGTACCAAGGGCGTAGAGTAGGTCTTTTTAGACCGAGTGTGGGATTGAAGTACGAGTCGAAGGTGAGCTAGCACGAGCCGAAGGCGAGTGCGATTGCGAACCGAAGACGAGTACTGTAATCACACGAGGTCAAAAAACCCACTTAGCCCTTGGTGCACACCATATTTTTTGTAACGTAAGTATGGATTTTCGCTTTTTTTTGTTTTAATGTACTAAAATCGACATTGAGTGATTTTGATTTTTCACCGCCTGCTACGACAAGCAGCGGGCGCTTTTCAGTTTTTACCGCCCGCTGGTCGGTAAGCGGTCGCTTTCGGCCTTATTAATAGGTTCGAAATACGCGAAAATCGTGCTTGTGGTACAAAAAATTATTTTCATAATTGTTTTGCTTATTGCCGCCGTTTGATGTAATTTTCTAATATGCGTGGACGTCGTTTACCCCGGCTACTTTGGTTTAAAAATTATTTAAGTAATGGTTTTGCTTATTGTACTACTTTTATGTAATTTCCTAATTTGCGTGGACCTTGTTTCCCCTGGCTACTTTGGTTTAAAAATTATTTAAATAATTGTTTTGCTTATTGTAGCACTTTTATGTAATTCGCTAATATGCATGAACCTCGTTTCCCTCGGCTACTTTGGTTAAAAATTTATTTAAATAATTGTTTTGCTTATTGTAGCACTTTTATGTAATTTCCTTATATGCGTGGACCATGCTTCCCCCGGCTGCTTTGGGTTAAAAATTATTTAAATAATTGTTCTGCTTACTGTCGCACTTTGATGTAATTTCCTAATATGCGTGGACCTCATTTCCCCCGGCTACTTTGGTTTAAAAATTATTTAAATAATTGTTTTGCTTATTTTGTAGCACTTTTATTTAATTTTCTAATATGCGGGGACATCGTTTCCCCCGGCTACTTGAGTTTAGAAATTATTTAAATCATTGTTTTGCTTATCGTAGCACTTTTATGTAATTTTCTAATATGCGCTGACATCGTTTCCCCCGGCTACATGAGTTTAGAAATTATTTAAATCATTGTTTTGCTCATCGTAGCACTTCTATGTTATTCCCTATTATGCGTGGACCTTGTTTCCCCCGGCTACTTTGGTTTAAAAATTATTTAAATCATTGTTTTGCTTATCGTAGCACTTCTATGTTATTCCCTAATATACGTGGACCTCGTATCCCCCGGCTACTTGGGTTTAGAAATTATTTAAATAATTGTTTGACTTATTGTCGCACTTTTATGTAATTTCCTAATATGTGTACCTTATTTCCCCCGCTACTTTGGTTTAAAAATTATTTAAATATTTGTTTTCCTTATTGTCGCACTTTTATTTAATTTCCTAATATGCGTGGACCTTATTTCCCCCGGCTACTTTGGTTTAAAAATTATTTAAATAGTTGTTTTGCTTATTGTTGCACTTTTATGTAATTTCCTAATGTGCGCGGACCTCGTTTCCCCCAGCTACTTGAGTTTATAAATTATTTAAATCATTGTTTTGCTTATCGTAGCACTTCTATGTTATTCCCTAATATGCGTGGACCTTGTTTCCCCCGGCTACTTTGATTTAAAAATTATTTAAATAATTGTTTTGCTTATTGTAGCCCTTTTATGTAATTTTCTAATATGCGTTGACATCGTTTCTCCCGGCTACTTGAGTTTAGAAATTATTTAAATCATTGTTTTGCTTATCGTAGCACTTCTATGTTATTCCCTAATATGCGTGGACCTTATTTCCCCCGGCTACTTTGGTTTAAAAATTATTTAAATAATTGTTTTGCTTATTGTCGCACTTTTATGTAATTTCCTAATATGCGTGGACCTTGTTTCCCCCGGCTACTTTGCTTTAAAAATTATTTAAATAATTGTTTTGTTTATTGTAGCACTTTTATGTAATTTTCTAATATGCGTGGACTTCTTTTCCCTCGCCAACTTTGGTTTAAAAATTATTTAAATAATTGTTTTGCTTATTGTAGCACTTTTATGTAATTTCCTAATATGCGTGGACTTTGCGTCCCCCGCCTACATGGGTTTAGAAATGATTTTAATTCTCGTCTTGCTTTGTACCGCGCATCTACATAACTCCGTTATATGTGTGGACCTCGTGTCACGCGCCAAGTCCTCCGCTCGCTGTTTGAACGCGTGCGCTACAGTCGTACCACTCGTACTTTTCGACCGCCTACCGAGCGCCCAATCGGCGAAGAGCTCTAGTGCGCAGGCGCCAGACTACAGTAGCATATCGACGCACTGGTCCCAGCGACCGGCAACGGGGGACTTCGCCTCTGCGGGCGCTCTCTGCTCTGCGCTATCAGCTGTGGCAGCCTCAACGACCTTCGTCGCTCTAGGAGAGCACACCTCCAGACCGACCCCACTCCAGCCCGCAGAATTTTTCGATTCTTTTTATTTTGTGACTAAAGAAATAATATTCTTGTTTGTAAATCAATTCCTCCAACTAAAATTTAATATCCTCCATTTTCCTCCACCATTAGTTTTTTTCTATATGTTCACAATTTTTTACAAGATTTAATAAATGACTATAATGTGTTTACTTTAAAAGAAAAAAAATATAACATTAAAATCTTAAACAAAATGTAGAGGAAAATGGAGGAAATTAAATTATAGTTGAAGGAATTGATTTACAAACAAGAATATTATTTCTTTAGTTACAAAATACAAAGAATCGAAAAATTCTGCGGGCTGAAGTGGGGTCGGTCACCTCCAGCGAGTACGACGGGGAGACGTAGCGGCTCAGACCACGAGACGCCTGTGGGCGGGTCT
Organism: Torymus aiolomorphi; assembly: GCA_036365515.1. Taxonomy (NCBI): domain Eukaryota; kingdom Metazoa; phylum Arthropoda; class Insecta; order Hymenoptera; family Torymidae; genus Torymus; species Torymus aiolomorphi. The sequence continues at coordinate 122,269,297 of CM070877.1, read as the reverse complement.
GTGAAGAGCTCCCTCCAGCGAGCAAGCTCTGCTTGCCCTCTGCTCACCGATCGGCGTTTGAGCGACCTTGCTCCGCCAATCTACCTGCAAGTTCGGCGATGGACTCATCTTATCCCCGCTCAAGGAGAGCAGCTCCGAGCGAGCAAGCACTGCTCGCACCTCGTCTTCGACCGGCGTGGAAGCGCTCATCGCTCCGCCGGTCCCCGCACACACTCTCTTAGAGTGTCGACGATGGATTCGCCGTCCGTTTCAACGCGCCTGTAATTTAAGTACAGCTCGCCCCACGCTCTATAGCGCCTCCTTGCGCTTTGAGCAGCCCTTGATGTAGGCAAGCTCACAGTTGGCGCTCCGCCGATCTCCGTGCGCTGTTCTACTCTTTTACCCGAGCGAACACGCCTGCATCAACTAACCCACAGCTTGTTGGACCCGGCCGGAATACATACTGCACTACACGCTACCCCGATCGGAGCGCCACCTACTCTTATACTATTTTAATTATTCATCAGTTTTGAATACTTAAACTCAAGAATTCAATCTTGAAAATTCAAACATATTACATTTTGACGCCAATACTATATACTTTTATAATAAACTGATGATAACATCATTGGAGTTGAGTTAAGAGTAGTAGAAGCTGAGATCCAGGCGTACACACACACACACACACACACACACACACACACACACACACACACACACACACACACACACACACACACACACACACACACACATACATCCATAGACACACACACACAGACACATACACACACACACATACACACACACACACACATACATCCATAGACATTTTTCAAAAACCATGTATTTTGATTCCTAACACCTCGGAACACAATTATAACATGTTTTTACAACTCAAAAATTTACTATCACAAAGTTTCCACTAGGAGGAAGCAATATAAAAATTTCTTTCTCTTGAACTTTTGTGATGTCAAAGTTATAAAAATTCTCGATTTCCGGTAATAGAAATTCAACAAATTGTAAGATCTCCCCTAAATTTTTTAGTATTTTTTTCAGGTATGTTCTACTATAGACTAAAGGTTAAAATTTTCAATAATAAATGACACTTATACGTTACACATTCTAAGTTTTTGATTTTTAATGTCATTTTTAATAACTTTTCAAGTTGTACGTGTTAGAACGTAGGCATGTAAAGCAAGAAAATGGTTGCCTTTGATTTTAGTATAACGAATTACTTATTTATTAATTTAATATTCATTATTCTAAGAGTGTATGCTTATAAGTATTCATAAATTGTAAGATCATTGAATTGTATTGCTTAACGTTTAAACTCTTTTACTTTTCGATAAACACAATAAAATAAAGGGAGGAATCCGTTTTCATTTTCTAGCGTATCCCCCCCTTCCTGTCTGTAATATTTCAGGGCACTCTGACACTTTCAATACTGGCTTTTGATTATCAGTGCCTGAAACGAAGTTTGTAGAAGTTATCTGAAGAGTTGTATAATACTATTTCCACGCTATGTATACACATACGACTAAACTTAATAATTTTCGAGCAAATTCGATAAATCGCCGATAATCCCACAAATAAATTACTAAATATGCTGCCGCACGCTGTTCCAACATCAGATACCATTTAATTTTAATTACCGTCTAATCAGTAACAATTTAAAATCAATTTAAACTTTGTAGCACGATACAAAGTCGAAGTATAAACACAAGTATTTTCTATTAAAAACCTCCTAATAATTTAGATTTAAGATGACGTAATAGTTGTGTTTACTATTCGGTTTATTCTTGAATATTTATATAATAACTTAATTAATTTTTAACAAAAATTTTAATCTCTAATGAAGTGTTTTCAATGATAAAATGTAAACCTATAATACTTGAGAGACATTTCGATTGGTACTACGTTTGCGCAATGGAATTCACTGCACATTCCCATTGATGAAACAATACAATGTTATTCAGCTAAAACGGGGTGTAAAATGTCAATATTGCTTTATCCTTTCAAGCTTGCTCCCAACGATACCGTGAATGAGGTAGTACAGGATTCCATTTTATTTATTCAATAGTTACTATTGATATAACCTCGAATTTAGTGTCTAATTCTACCGAATATTAAAGTATTTTTTCGACATATTGTAAATAATAGATACGATAAACTGTAATTAAACACACGTGACCAGTAGCTACTTCTTTAATTATTAAATCTTGTTAGAAAAGCCGACTTTATTCCTCTAGTGTAAGTTTTTTTACTAATTATCTCGATTGTCTTCTTTGTTTTTACGATCCATCTCTCATACCTAGAAAAAGTGCAGCACTTTACCCCATTTTTCCTAAGCGAACATTTTTATATCGATTTTTCAAACCGAATATTTCACAGAATTAAATTTCCATCTACATTCAAGGCGTCATTTTGAACTTTTCAACTGAAAATTTTTTAATTTTGCCTGCAGATTCAGAAAAAGAAATGTTTACATAGGAATAGTGACTGTTGGAAATATTTTTTCATATTCCTTTTCATAATCCTTGAATTCTATAAGTACAAATATTTATATAGTCCTTGGCTTAAGAATCTCATTAAGTGTTTATATTATTGAAGAAAAATTGTATGGTATTATAGTTATAGTAATCTTCCCAATATAAAATCAAAAGTTCGGAAAAATCCGAACGTAATACTAATATACGTATGAACAAATCTTTACAATGCAAAAAATGTTTAATCCGTAACAGTCATGTGGGATCCAGAAGACTCCACACTAACGAGAAGAAGACAAGAAAAACAAAAATATAAACGAGAAACATACAGAAACACCAAATTGCAGTTCGTTTCTTGCCTGCGGCCGATGTGCGATAATCGCCATACGTATGTGTGCACCGATTGCAGCGGTGTAGAGAAGTATAAATAAACAAAATACACTTTTTTACTCTTGTATTATTATTATTATTAAACTAAAGTCCAGAAGGTTTGAGTCGGTATCTGAAAAAAAGAAGGCAACCGTTTTTCTGCGTAGGGTCCACTGGACCTTGCCTGATCTTTATGTTACTTTTTCGAGGTGTGACCTTTAAGGGTTAAGGTTACTAGCGTAGACGTGATAGAAATTTATTACAAGATTATAATTACAGCCAATTAAATTACTGAAGACAAGGTTTCTCTGATTACTTCACAAAGAGAGGATCATTATGCGTTTACAATAATATAAAATCTAACATACTAATCATATATTGTATTTCAATATAATTTTAAATATAAAAAAAGAAACGTGGCATCGAGTAAGCACAACTAATTCTAGGTATTTTCACAATAAAAAGCTGTGTATATATTTAGCACTTACATAAACAAGATTATAATATTTTAATAAAGTTTTTGTGCATATTGAGAAGTTTTATAAAGAACATAAAAATGCATGTTGCAACGACATACTTTCTTTTGTGACAATTTCCCAGTAAATTTAAATTCATCGTCAAATATATTAAGAAACTGTTACTCGGAATCATCTTATCCCTTGCCTAAACTCTTTTAGGATTTCAATTCTTCATTATATGAAAATGTACATTAAATGAGTATTCAACAACTGTTTTAATCAAAATACACGAAAATTTAACATAACTATGCTTACGCCTTTCTTTGAACTAATATTTTATCTAGATGTTTCTATCTATATCTCATCTAAATGTAAATTTTAATCTAGTAAATAATCTTATTTTATCTTGAACTCTATTTTATCGAAATTAGCAAGACATTGAATTTCGAGCCAGAGCACTGACATCTTGTAAAAAGATTAGACTGTTTCCGACTGATCCCTTATTTATCTCTGGCACGCGAGGGCAGCTCAAGTAAATTATTTAGAGTTGTTTGACTGTATTCTTCCGAAGCATAGCTCTAAAGGGAATATACTGCGGTCTGCACTTATGAAATTTGTGGAAAGGGAGTTTCAAAGATTTCGCTGATAAGAAGTAAATGTTTCAAGTAATTTTGCAAAAACACAATAATTGCGAGAATTTTCAGACTTACCACATTTCTACTTTCGACCTTATTCAGAGACAATGCGTTGTATATTAAGTCGCTGTCGTCTGCCTTTGCCATCGCCGAATCTTCGTAACGAAATACAATTAGCATCTAATTTAGCATTCTAAGCCAAACCTCAAGTGTAATGAATACTGCAAGTAAAGTGAGAACATTAATTAGTTCAACAGTCGAATAGTTTGGCAAGTCAATTGTAAATTAAATTTTTAAAATAAAGATTACAATTGACGTACGAAGAAGTTTTATTTATTAAAAAATTATTTATAAAATTATTTAATAGCTACAAGTTTTATTTTTGACATCTGATGTGTTATCCAAAATAAAATGAAATGAAATACTTTATCAAAGGCTGCATGAAAGACATCAATGAATTTATTTTTTTAGACTTTCTATGTGAACATATTATAAAATTTACATCGGAAATTGAGAAGTTAAGATAGTTCACAAAAGATGAAAACTATTATTTCGTGTAAAATGCGTGTTAAATAATGAAATTTCGTGTTCTTGAGCATACAAAGATTGGCATCACACTAAAATACATCTAGAAAGCTGTATAATATATTCTTGACAAGAAATGCACCAAAAAAGATCAAAATCGTAGCCTTACCTAGAAATAGAGCGATTTGGCGAAAAACATGGGAGTTCCATAAAATTCATTTTATTCCGCCGCGTATAAAGGGTGAAGCCTGAAATTTTTTTTTTATTTTGAAGCTCTATCCTTTCATATTTTTTTATGAGGAATCAAATGCAACTAGACAAAATGGTTCGACTAGACGATTTTACTTCAAAATTTAGGAAAAGCTGGAAAAAGTCATAAGAAATCAATTTTTCGTTATAAAATGGTCGAAACAACAATTTGGAGGGTTTGAAACGTGAATTCTGAAAGAAGCAATTCTTAAGAAATGTTATTAGAAAAATACTTGTACAGATATCATTCAAAAATCTTGATTTTTGGCGGAGATATAGCGTAAAACACAACAAAAAGTAAAAAAAATAGTACATTGTGCAGCAAGAGGAGAATGTTGGTTTTTTCGTGCTCAAACATCATTCCCGCTAGAAAAAGTTAACTTTCCTCCTCCATTGCACAATGTACTATTTATTTTGAAATGTGTCTAAAAATAATTTCTAACAATAATGTCAGCATTTACAATTAATGAATCATTTGTTTAATACTTAATTAAGTCTTTATTATAAATGTCAGTGGAACTAATTGTGGATCACATGTCAGCGGTCAGGAGCGTTTGACCATTTATTTAGCATGAGCTTGATATTACAAAAACTTAAACATTATTTTGATATAAATTATGTCTTCAACTCCAACCATCTAATAACCTAATCTAATAACTTTAACTCATTAAGATGACATAACACATAGTAACGAAAATAGTTTTCTTTAAATCTGCTGCAGAATACTGCTTATCCTTAGCTTTCTTTTTTTAAATACAAAACCATATTTTTACGAGTTAGAAAATATTGGAAATTTATTATTAAATAATATAGTAGTTGATTTAGATTAACTGATTTCATTAACTTTGTTAATGATCGACAATAATAAAAATAAATTAAATAAAAAAATAAACAATTTAATAAAATTATTAAATAATACAGTAGTTGATTTAGATTAACTGATTTTCATTAACGTTGCTAATGATCAACAATAGGTTACGCCCCGAAATAGGAACCAATTTTCGATCGCTTAAATAATTCTTACCTTTTTATTTTACTTATACTGGCTAAGAAAGTTGTTATTGAACTCAGTTCAATACAAAAAAAAATACTTGATAATTTCTGAACAATAGATCTTATGTTGCGCCGCTTCATTTTGATTTATATGACAAGAACGGAGCAGATGAGCGTACTGCGCTCGACCGACAAGTTCCAATAGTTTTTTTATAATAATTTACACGCTTCGTCATTTCAAAATTTTTTGATAATTATTTTTGAATACTTTATTTTTATACAGTAATACAATATTTTGTGAAAAAATTCATAATAATTATTTAAAAATCGCGTTTTTATCAAATTGAAAGACAATTGGGTTCTGTTAATGAACTAGGTCGAATGCTAGAGATAAAAAAATTGTTGCAGAGATAGCTGGGTGGGCTAAAAATGACTGTATTAAATTGCTATACCTTTTGATCGTTACACATATTTATTAGAAAGTGCATCAATTGAAACAAAAAGTATATTTTACGTGAAATTATATCGAGTGCATTTTCTTAAGACAAATTTAATATAGTAAATTAACTCTTATAAAAAAGAATTTTCTAAACTTTTCCGGCATATTAGATTTATTCACTTTTATATATGCATTCCGTTACGTCTACATTATATATATGGTCCGTGTCCACAAGCGAACTCGTGCGTAAACAGGGGTGTTCTCATGGCGAAGGAAGCAGCATGGCACACATTAAACCTGCATAACTCGAGAACCATTTGTCACAGCGAGCTGTTGCCGAACGTGAGATCGTTTTTCACTTCTTTTTTCTTCGTGAGCTTACAATTTTATATTTACATAATACGCTCAATCTGATCGACAGCTGCTTTTTATCGGGTTGAAAATGATTTATTGTTTCAAAGGTATAACGAAAAAGTATATTTTTATTAAAAGTTTCTTAGCTTATTTTTTGTTTTTTTTTTTTTTTAATATCCCGACATATCCCTTTTTAATACCTATATACACATAAAGTCCATAAATTATTTATTATCAATACTTTCCTCAATTTCGATTCTTCAATCCACATCAAGCATGCCGGGCGAGAATAAAGCCTTTCACCCACTACAACCGCAAAGCCTCACGAATCTTTAAATCGGGACAAACTGCCGCGCCGCCTCTCGCGCTTTCAATCGCGCGCACTTCATCGTGAGAGCAAACCGAAAAAATAACAGCATGCACGCGCGTGACATTGATCTGGCTTTCACTAAAGTATACCGTTTGATAAACAACGCCTCGCGAGCGGCGGTTTTTGAATGATTGAAGGGTGCAGGAGAGCGCGATCCCGAGCGCATGCGCGCCTTCAAAAAGCGCAGAAGCGGACGAGGGAAGGAGAGAGAGAGCTTTCCATGGGGGGAAAAGCTGCGAGCAGAGCGACGCGCGTCCACACGCGCGAACGGAGAGAGCCTCGAGTCAGTCCACGATGAGCCGCAAGCGGCGCAAGTTTGCCTGGCCACTCGCAACCCGCTCTGCTTCAGATGGAGTTCGGTCACGTATAGTGCTCGGTGAATGTATGTACAAATGTTGAGATGACGTCACTTGGTGTCCAGTTCGGGTAAAAGTTTATAATCGTTTCATCGTTGAGAAACTTCGTTGTTTATTGAATAAGAAGTTAAAAAAAAATATAGTATATAGGTGTGATTATTAAAGTATTGTATTAAGTGGTAACGCATAATCGTTATAAAAAAAAACTTTCTACGTGAAAAGTTTAAAAGATAGTTATTGTGTTAGAAGATTACGCGTTATAAGCGATACCCGCCAAGAATAGACTGGCAACGAGCTGGAGTAAAATAACTACGTATATCATTCTGTCAGCAGTGTATTATACCCGACGGAGGCAATTGTATTGGAGAATGATTCGTGATTCAGAGTAAGGTGAAAATAAGCAGGCGTGCAAGAATTCGGTGTACTCTCGCGCCCACACTCGATGATTATTATAAGAAGCCCATCGCGACTTTACAAAGCGAAGAATTCCGCGGTAATCCAAGATGATAATAAACATCGAGGAAGTGGCGGTTGGCATTTAACGAGACATAACGAGACCGGGAAGAAAGAAAGAGCGAGATAAGAACCGAGAGAGAAAGACTAAGCAACAGGAGAGAGGTACAGAGCAAGAGCTGGCGCGCTTCGTTGTGCACGCGAGTTAATTCCTTGAGAGTGCCGTTATCGTCAGCGCACTCCGGGAACTTTGTGCGCTTAAATGACGCAAAAGCAAAAGAGGTGGGCGCCGTATCGAGGCGCGCCTGCAACGAAAAAAAAAGTCGCCGGGAAATTGCAGTGAAAGAGACGTTTTCGGAGGGGCAGTAGATGAGAGAGTCTACGTACCTCTCTCCCTTCGTTATTATGCGTCGTTCGCAGGTAACAGACTCGAATCCTGAGGAAAAGACTGAAGTTCACTGTGGACGCATTTGTTTGGCCAGCCGATGAGGAGAAGAAGAGGAGAAAGGCGAGCGGGAAGGCTAGTGCGAGAAAAGTGCTATAGCTTTCCGTTTGATGGGCATGGTAATAGGATTCTTTGCGCGCTAAAGCAATTCGCATTCGATTGCTCCACACCGGCGCCCCGTGTTTGAGGTGAGTGTAGTTACGCGCCTCGCGCCTTTACAGCGAGCTTATTCGCACCGGGGTAATTTTTCTCGCCTCCCCTTCTTCTTTTTTTTCCTTTCGTTGCCGCGACCGTGCGGGGGTGGATTTATCGTAATTTTCATTGTTATCGATTTTGTGAACACAGCCGCGTTACCGCCGACCGGATATTATTAGTGCGGGTATAATTGGGACTGATAAAGAAGAAGAAAGGGAGTGCGCGCAAAGGCAATTGCCGCATACAGGAAATAATGATTACCTTTGATGAAGTTATGGGATTATCGACGACGCGAGCGTGAGAAATGAGAGATGCAGGCGTTACCCAACTGATTACGAATTTTAACGTTTCTTTTGTTGGGCTTGTTAACATGTTGAGTTACGAAATGTATTGTTACAATAGTGGCCTGGCGGTGTGACCGTTTATATATGATTTGACGTTTAAATTGGGTCTGCCGAATTGTACCGCGTAATTATGTACAAATTTATAACGGTGTCGAATTACATTAATGACAAGGGGAATCACGTCTATATTGTCTATTACGACAAAGGAATAATTAATAAGGTGATCTATTATTAGTCATGTTTGCTCAAACATGTCAAAATATAATAAACTAGTGTTAGTTTTCCAATTCCAACGAAGTATATATATATTTGAACTATTTTCCATTAAGATTATTTACCTAGCAGACTACTGGTGCTACTGAATTAAAGCACTGATTTTGCTAAATTATTTTAATTAATGGTTTCGATAAAAGGTTATGATCAATCACATTATGCGTTTAATACATATAATTTTCATATACGTTAAGTGGATGAAATGTACAATCGTAATAAACTCTTTCAAATTATATTATAAAATGTTTTTAGTAAGGCACAAATAAAAAAGTATTCATTGTTTCATACATGATACTTTCTAACAATATTTTATTTAATATCTAAAATGTACCCATTTGATACAAAGAGAATACATTGATTCGTATGTTATGTTAGTACTTAACATTGCCCTTTTACTTTTCTAAAATATCATGATACTTCTGCTATTATTTTTACTGAATACAATTTAAAACGTTAAAACTTCTATTTTCCAAATGACAAAATTTGTGTTATACAGTTTGAATCGTTTCAAACAAATAGTAACATCCGATATATATGGAATCTTATTTACTTGAAATCTCTTTTCACGTGAGCTAATTCATTTGTTCGAGTACTAAATTATAAGTTTAATTACGTGTGATACTTTATTCTACATTTTTTAACAATTCACGCTTTCAGAAGTTAAAATAGAAAAACGACATCTAACAGTTAATAACAGAAAAATTGCATATGTTTTATTTTACCTTTCAAATAAATTAATTATAAAAAGTTACCCATTTTATAATGAAATAATATACATCATTAGATTATTTCTTCAAATCACTACTTATCCTAATGAAATAGGATTTTTATAGTAACCTATAACAGATTTGTCGAATATGAGCTAAATGAAATAATATACAATATTACAGAGTTAACGCGAAGAATGATAAGTTCAAGATTTACAATCAAGGTTTACAATCAAGGTTAATAAGTAAACTTGATATAAAAATAAAAACATTCTTATTCTTATTCAATTTGACACGTCAATAATAATATTTCTTTCAATCTCATAAATGCACTGATATAGTGTAATTGTGATGTCTGACAAAGGTTTGATACTTCTATTATCTATTTAACAGTCGTTGACTCATAATCTCCAAAATTATTCCACGTATGGTCCCAGAGTGCAGGATTGCCCTTTTTATCCCAGGGAAGATTTCCCGGTGGTATTGCTGTTGAGTTTAGTTTTACAAGTTCTTCTTCTAAGTGCTTCACTATATCCGGATATCTTGAAGTAACAGAAAAGTATAGAATATGCATATAATTAAAACATTTCAATAATTTTGCTGCAAATTTACATATTTTTAAAGATTCTTTTTCTCGAAGTAAAAAAAAAGTTACGTAGTCCATCATGCATTCATATTTGCTTAAGAATATAAATCTAATTATGCAGAGTATTTTATAAATTATATTCATTAAATCTTCTTTTATATGTTTATATATTCATTCACTAATTAACAGTATTAACTAGTATCATAAATGATTTTATATCAAAATTAAAAAATTCAATTATTACAGATTATCACAATTTGTCCCCATTTTAGAAAGTTTGTTTAAGTTTGTTTGTTTAAATAAACTATTTTAATTGAAATTTTTGTAAAGGTTATCAATTATATTTTATCAGTTTTGATTCATAAAAGTGGTAGATTATCTGCTAACAAATCAAACTCGGGGTTTAAAGTATACGTCTGGAGGCTTTGAAGATTAGTTTTTTATGAAAAATTACTATGATCGACTGAGATTATATTATTTTATTAAATTTATTAATGAAATAAAATATCCATGGTTTAGTAATATAGGGTAGTGGTCCGTATTAGTGTGCCTGTCCATATTTGTGTGCCCTATTATTAAAACATATCCTAGAAGTGAACGAGTAAAAACGTAACACTAAAATATTTTTTTTCATAAAGTATAGTTAATTAAGTTTAAATAGAATTAATTACTTAATTTGTTTTCATTTACTATAACATTAAAAACGAACTTTCAAAAATATGTTTCACGGTTTGCGGTGTGTCACGGTGTTTCCTTGTCCAAACTTGCTAAGAAATGACATTTTTAAAAGTAACATTAAATAATGTTTCGGAAAGATTTTAATGTGGGATACAATGATTATATCATAAAATAATATTATGTTATATAATAAACCTTAATATAAAGGTTTTCAATTGATTTTAATATTTAATTAATGGTGTCTACCAATAGGGCCAGTGAAAAACGACTTGTCCAGATTTGTGTATGCACAAATACAATACGAGCATGCTCGTATCGGCGCTTGAACAGAAAAGTTAGGTTAGGTTGTCTGCGCACAAACGTTGTTTCATATCGCATTGACGATCTTCAGCAGTTTTTACCGTATTGGAATTAATTAACATTCAATGTAAACAAGGGTTAGAAATTGATTATAAATGCACTACAGTTAACAAAATAATTTTGTTGGCAATGATAATATTATCAAGACACACTAATGTGGGGCACAAAAACGTGTACATCCACATTAATACGGGGCACACAAAAATGTACTTTGATGTCTGCTAGGGCACACAAATGCGTACAAAATTTTTTTTTTATATTGCTTGTAACTTTCGTAAATATAAATATTTTTCTATAAAAAAAATTGTTTCGTGTAGATTATTACTTTTGTTATCTATATAAACCACCCGGAATCTCTGATACAGTTTAAATAGTCTATTATTATGCGACAAAACTGAAGAGTTTCTTAAACCCACACTAATACGGACATCTACCCTAGTTTAGTTTTAGTCTACCTTTTTCTGTTTGTATCACTAAGTACATCTGGCATTCAATCGTGTAGGCAAATATAAATCATAGCAATTTTTTATTGGAGTCAAATTCCAGGAATAAATAATTCTAATATACGTGCATATAATTGAAAAACGATTAGCCGGAATTATTTGGCTATGAACTAGCTATGCTTTTTAATTGATATAGGTTTTAGCTAATAACGGCGAGTTTTTTTTCAATTTCTACTAGGGAGTTATGCCTTCGTTTAAATTAAAAATGTGTTAAATACATTAGTTCTTATTATTAAACAAATTACTTTTGCTTTTTAAGAATTTATCTTTAAATCGTAGGAAAGACTAGACATGCAAGCTGGTTTATTGTATTTATTTGGATTTTTATTGTAATTATTTAATCTCCACGATTCGTAATCTTTTTCTACCTTCTACCTGTATCCTTTTTTCGTTTTTTTTTCTCGTTTTTTCTTTTAATTGTAATTTCAATTTATTACAAAAGATATTGAAACAAAAAATAAGTAATTACTGGTAAATACGCAAAGATACTCATAGCGACTATTTAACTAGGTTTTTTTTTAGAATTAGGTAAATCATCTCTAACAAATTAACCACAAATCTTACACTCTAACGATGAGGTTTGACTACAAACAGGATAAGAACTCGTTAATTCAGTTAAAGGAAGATTATCCATAACTAATAGTTTCGAAATTACAAAGACTTTTATAGCAATACTTTAAATTTTAGTTTATTTACAGATATTTTATTCTATAAATATTATTTCTTTATTCCTTTAATTAACCCTTTTTTTAGTAAATGCATGCGATTTTCATTTTGTAGACGGAAGAAAATGATCAAAAAAATGATTATACAGGTCGCTTTTAACTAATAAAATGTATAAAAAATGCTCAATTTTCGGTGAAATCTGATTTCATTTTCAGGCAATATATAATTACATTTTAATGTGGTGTCCAATTTCACTTTGAAAAGTAAATTTATAGATAACTGTTCCAATTTCCGTATTTTTTGTCATTTGATTTTAGTTTTTTCTTCTTTTTAGATTTTGTTGCAGATATAATCGTAAAAACAAATTTAATATTATTGAATAAAAAGACAAGAAACTAACTTTTAAATTTAAAATAACACTTACTTACTATAAAAGTGTCAGGTATCCGGATCATGAAATGGCTCTATAAAATACACCATAACATGTATGAAGTCGGACTCCGAATTTTAGGGTTTATCAAAGTATTTTTGTTTTTCGTTTTTAAACTGCGTTATAACTCTAAAAGAAATTAACATTTTGTGACTTTGAAAAATTAAATAAAAGTTCCTTTTCTTTAGTTTTATTTTCCGATTTCAAAATTGTGTGTAAGACTTTCCTCGATTAAAATATTACCATTTGAAAAAGAAGCTTTTTGAAGATTTCTTTAAAATAAAACGAAATATGTTCAGACCTAGTGTTTTTCGTAGCGTTAGGGTGATATTACAGCTTTCTTCATATTTTCATGTTCAAAAACCACAACCCCAAAGATTGAGCCAAATCCGTGATTCGGATGCCTGACACTCTCCTAGTTAGTCTTGAAGAATATTAAAATTCATTGCTATTGATTACACCTTCATTAAAAGTTACTGAAAAAACTATTGATTTGATGGTACAAAGTAATACACAACAGAAGCAATGACATGAATGTTGATATTTTGCTATGCAATACCGCAGTCTAATTTCTATACAAATATTATTTTACTCTCTATACATGTTAAGTAGAAATATTCATAATTTATCCATTTCAATTATAACCTCATATTTCTTACCAAGTTTTTAAGGCGGTCTTTGGATTTTGATATCAAATTTTCCTGACAAAGAAACACATTCAATTACCTATAATTTGATACGATATATATCATAAAAAGTCATTCTTTCTGGCAAAATAAGCTAAAGTAGAAGTTCCTAAATCCATTTTATACAGAGATACAGCATTTTCAAAATTTTAATGTTATTGTAACTTTTCTTTGGAACTACTTGGTGAATTTATACGGAACACAGCTTGATTTTTTTGTATTTTGTGTAGTTAGGGTTCAAAGAACTGCAAATATTAAAATTATTTGAGTAGATAATTTTTAAATTTGAAAAACCACATAAAACTGCGTTATTTTTAGACTTTTTTTAATTTTTGTGATAATTTGTATATTTTCACCTCTTTGGACCATAACTGCACAAAATAGAATGAATTTAAGCTTTGTCCCATGAAAATCCATCAACCTTCGACCTTGGCTTATTTTGTCAAAAATAATGTCTTTTTATGATATAACATCGTATCAAAATATAGGTAATTAAATCTTCTTTCTTTACAGAAAAAATAGGACATCAAAATCCAAAGGTATAATAACCAATTAATCATTTTTTTCACGAATTATTATTTAAAAATTAGCAAACGCTATTATCGCTCATTTTTATAATAGCGTGGTGAGAAGAATCAATTCATTAAAAGCGAAAATTTCGATTAGGCCATTGTAAATAACTTGCCATAGCTTTAAAAAAATGTAAACTATCAATTTTTAACGGCAGTAGAAAAGAATCATTTAGCCATGTGAGCGATGTATCTGAATTACACGCGCGCGGGAACAAGGGTGAAAAATCACACTTGCGCTGAAACGACCGTGACACAATGGCACTGGGCCAATTATTGCGTAAATATTTTTCAACGCGATTTCTCTAAACAGCGTTCACATCAAAGTGGGTCGTGCATCAAACGTATACTACGAGAAGGGAAAGAAGAGGGAGACTACGAAGTGAAGAGATTACGCATCAAAAAGCAAGCTGGATCGGGAATAGGATATAAAGAAGGGAGAGAAAAATGAACGATCGTCCAAATCGACAAAAAAATATGAAGTTCCGGGGTGTAGGAGAGCTTCTTATTAGGTTAAAAAGCAGAGGCAAGAGAGAGAGGGAGGGGGAGAATGAGAGAGAGCAGGAATCTTGCTTAATGTATCTTTCTGCGTCAGCGTTAACGGAGCTAAATCGTTGATCAACATCGCCCCTCTATACCCCACACACACATACACCCCAAATCACTCCATACTTACTCGCCTGCCAAGTTGCGCTGCTCGCAGGGATCCTGAATGATGTTAAGTAGACAGGGAGCTTTCAACGGATTACAGGCGCTCGTCTCAATTGTGGACGTCGTGCTCGAGTTCGTCGCCTCCGCGCCGCACTGTACCGTAGCAGCGTTGCGCAGCTCCGTGACTTTTGTCCGATCTAGCGGTGAGCCGAGGTTCTTCAATGCCTTCGCCACTGGACAGTCCTCCACGACGCTCTTGAGATCGTAGGGATAGTCGCGTCCCGAGGGACCGTACCATTGGTCCCATTTACCCTTATAAGTCGTACCTACGAACATGCAATGAAGGGTATTCTGTGTTCATACATGTTTGCTATATGTTTTTGTGCCTCAGCTATTGTCTTATT
This sequence comes from Torymus aiolomorphi, assembly GCA_036365515.1. NCBI lineage: Eukaryota > Metazoa > Arthropoda > Insecta > Hymenoptera > Torymidae > Torymus > Torymus aiolomorphi. Next base: position 122,254,131 of record CM070877.1, on the reverse strand, counting down.
TATGAGCCTCTTATTTTTATTGCGGTGCGTACTCTTTCCCATCAATGTAGACGTTTTTCCGAATTGGATCGTCCCTTTTCGGTGTATTTCATAAGATATTATCTCGCATACATCAACGATTCTTCTTATAAAAAATTTATCAACGTTAAAAAAGTCAAAAAAATTGTTTAGTAGTTTCACAAAATCATATCCACTCTTTAAAAAGTGATGACGGAAATGTGAAGCTGAAATAAAACCTTCGCGGTTGGTTAAGTTCGTTTAAAAGTAGTCCGTGATTGATCGACGCAGACGTAAACTTTTTACTTTAAGGTGTTATCTGATTGGTTGAGAAACTAGCCAAAAGTGAAACCGAAATAAAACGTTTGTAATTGACTTATTCGTATATAGTCTCGAATGCCTGATGAGTTAGTGTTCTACAACTTAAAAAGACGAATGATGTCTAACCTAAAAATGTGTGTACTCTGAAAATTGTAACCTCAAAAATATTATATGTAAAATGGTATTATTAAAATTAATAATATAATTGAAATATAAAAAGTAAGTAATTGCAAAAGTTGCATAAATCAATCATAAGAATTAATATAATATAAGAAGTTGAAACTTATCATTTAAAAAATTTTAAATTTTAAATTAGAAGTATGGTAGTGAATAAAAATTATGCGCGTGAATCTTGCTAGTTAAGGTGGCTCCAGCGTTGGGTATCGTATCAAGCGGAGGCCCCGCGGGTGCCTCAGTTAATATTTACAGTTATTCGCAAAATTAAAGCTTTAAATTTAAACCTATATAACTGCAAATGATTTATAGGCGTATAACTTATAAAAGAATATCACCAATAATAAAACAGAATAAAAAGGTTCATTTTCGCCCCATGAGAAGCGCCCCCAAAAAGTAAAATTACATACTTTGACAGTTATTTACTCTCTAAATTGCATGTTAACCTACAATTTTTTTTATACCGTCGGAACCGCTGTTTCAAATCCTATGACCACAAACTTTTTTACTGAAAACACATTTTTTATTACTTTGTATACGCGATTTAACCTTCATTCTCGGCCAAATTGCCATAAGCTGCATGTTCAAAATGAACATTTTGCGATGCAATTTTCTCGCTAATTTGGATGTTGACCCCACTTTTTCTTAACGGCAATCGAAAGTTGAAGTTTTAACTATATCTTTCCCAAAGTTTCATCTTAATCTATAATTTTAAATAAAGTCGCTGGAGCCACCTTAAAATTGCAATTTTCGACTGTACTTTTAATGTGTGTACAAGAATTTGAATATTATTTCACTCATTATGCTAAATGTATAAAGCAATATATTAATGTATGAAGTAGTGCTCGTAGCATGAATATGATTCCCTTTCAATTGACGTTTATGCATGGCGTAAAAAAAATATCCAAAGAAAAGATTTTTGGACAAAGGAAAACTCATTTAAGATAAGAAAGTTGTGAAAAATATAGCCGAAGTTAACACTATGAGCTGAAAAAGGGTCATGCATACGGGACTGTTTCTTCTAGCCAAAGCCTTATCTGAACATATATTTCTTTTATTTTTGTTATCCGCGAGTACTAATTTACTTTTCCTAACTTCTCAAATGCAAATGTAGCAAGTTTATTTTCGCGTTTTTACCAATTTCAAACTAATCTAGTAGAAAATATCACTTAATAAATAAAATATTAAACCTTTAAACCGAGACAATAATATATAATACATAAAGTTCAAAATTGAGCTTGATGAAACCGGACAAGATAAAATTACGCGCAATGCTAATTTGAAATTCCGCGGGAACAAATGTTCATAATCTCTTTAAGGGGACAGCGGAATTCATTGTCATTAAAATGTAATTTCATCCCGGAGTTGTTGCTGAACTTATCTAGGTGCTAAATGCTTTTGCTTTCTCCAATTGTCAATCCTCAGCTTGTTTCTGCGCCTTTAATTTGATTTCTATTCATCGGTCTGAATTCTGATCGATCGAGTTACCCAATTCATTTACAGAGTTCAACTGATTAATTTTGATGTCCTGAAAATTCACGGAATATAGCAGTCATTTGAATGAGAAATTTTAAATCTTACCGAGCCATCATAGTGTTGGAGAATAATATACTGTTAATAATTATTTAATTAGCATAGTTGAATAATTTCACTGTAATTACTTGTTTATTGAAGTCGAAGACAGTTCTTTTCTAAAAAATAATCTCGCAAGTCAGCGTAAATCCTTCTAGCATTTCCTCTTTAACTTAGCATTCGCGCGAAAATCCACACGAACTTTTTTTAAATTAAAATAAATGGCCCGCATGCTTTACATGAGTCACACAACAAAACTTTAACAAAAAACATTAGGCAAATGAAACTTTATTATCAAATTATAAAAATTATATTTTTTGTGCAGTTTATTTTTCGTCCTATTTAAGTTAACTAAAATTTATTTTTACATATATATTGTAAAAATTCATAATTAATAGTCATAAATAATCCTTTATTTTGTGTGAATCATACATTATTGTACAACTCATCTTTAAATCGAAACAAGTAATGGAAAATTCCTCAACAAATAAATTGTTTGTAATGCTATTTAAACCAATAATATACTGAGAAAAATATGCGTAGATGTTATATACTACTATATCATTTAGTTGTCGAAATATAGTCATAGTAGTTTCAACTATAATTATTGTAAATGCATCTATTTATACTATAAAATAAGGTAGTAATGATTTTGCCCTAAGTATACATAATAATGTAAGAATAACTATATTTATACCTCAGTGCGTTATTAAAATATTAAAAAAAAAATTTTCTCCAAACTTTGCTAAAACCTTTTTTTACTTTTTCAGGTCACAAAAGAACAATACAACATGTTTCTCGTGGAAACGCTTTCCTTGTACCAACTAGTCACGATGGTCATGCAGGTTTCAATTGTGTAAGTTGAGTGTTTAATACACACATATATACACACACACACACACACACACACACACACACACATGTGTCGGTGCCGAAAAACCTTTAAAATAATTTATTGAAGTAATGAAATGTTTTAAACAAACAGAATTGACGCAAACGTACACATTGTTTTCAAATGTTATTGATTATTTTTTATGTTTTTATTTTAAATACAAACATGTTTGCATGTATACTTTATTAAATTAAGTGCAGATTATAAATCTGCGTAATTTTTCGACTGTATTTCTTATCCTTTCTTTAATTTCTATTTACGAAAAGCTGTTCAAGAATGAGTAAATTTAATATTATTCGTAAATGAAGCAATACATCGCACCTGTAGTTGAACGTTAAAATCTTCCACAATGGAAAAGTTTGAGCCCGAGGGAAGTAAACTGTGTTTTTCATTGCGCGCACCATTCCGATACACACAGTGTCTATCATAAAAGACACAAGAAGGATGCGATCGCGCGTCCAAGCGAGTATTGCAAAAAGAGGAAAGCAAGGAAAGCTTTGAAAAGCGTAAGAACAGAGAAATTGCAAAAACTCAACCCAAGAGTGTTCTCATAAGACCAGTATAAAGTAAAAGGGACTTCTTTTGATTTATTTTATATTTCTGTTCGTGTCAAAAGAAAAACCCGCTATCAGCCGCGTCGTTGCATCTGTCGGTTCCGATAATAATGAATTCCAGTAGGTAGAAGCATAATTAATTAACATTTTTATAAATGTATTTATTTTTACTCTAATATTTGTAAAATTTTTGACTAACAACTGCACTCTGGGTAAAAAGAAATTTCAATTACAACCACAATTTCGCAAAGCTATTTTATTTGTAATGTAATTTGTATTAATAAATAGTTTTGTCCTGATAAACAATAACAAATTTCATGTGTTATCATTGTGTCCAATATATAATATTCGTTCATTTGAATAATACAAAATTTTCTGTTTTCTGTCATACAAAACTATTTCTCAATTATACAGGGTGTTCAAAAAATATCGGACCGCCCCTGATCTCAGAAACGACTAATCTTAGATAAAAGTGACTTGTACATGTACAAGTATACAAAAGTTGTAGGATTTCGAACGAGGATTCTACCGATGATCAAAGAGGGGGGTCATATGTAAATTAATATTAGTTACTTATAAAACTATTTAATTTTAAGTTTATCATATTACTATGTTTAGTTAAATAGACTTGAATGACCCTGGTAGAAATCGACCATGACATTTTTCCGATAGTGGTCAGTTTAGTCACGAAATGATAAAAAAATCTTTTCAATTTTTTACTGTATGATAAAGAATGAAACCTTTTATGATTTGGCTTATGCTTATGAAAAAAGGATTTTCATCCTTTTTAGGGTTAATTTTTAATTATTTTCAGAAGAGCTGCTTTCAACTAAAAATGTTACAGGCTTATATATTCCACTATAGATAACCAATAAAAAAAATCCGTTACCAATACATTGGCGCTTAGCTTCCTCAAACTAATGTATTTATCCTTTGTTTTTAAATTTTTTATGACAATAATTAATTAATTGTATCAAACGAAATTTTCTCCATAAATTTTTTTCCTATGCGCCTTTTGACCTCTACAGATCATCAAAGGACATAGCAGTCGGGTGAAGCCGGATTTATGTTTTAATGAGTTACGAGGTTGATGAATTGATGGGTTTATGAATTGACGGGTTCATGGGCTTTGGGGTGTACGGATTGATAGGTTTTAGGGCTTATAGGTTGATTGATTGATCGGTTTATGGGTTGATGGATTGATGGGTTGATAGGCTTATGGATTTGATGGGTTGATGGGTCTTGGGATTTTGAGGTTTTGAGGTTTTAAAGTTTTAACCCATCAACTAATCAACCCATCAACCCGTCAACCTATCAGTCTATCAATCCATAAACCGATCAACCTCTTAACCAATCAATCTATGAGGCCCAAAGCTCCAAAACCTATAAAACCATAGACCCCAAAGCAAATGAAACCCAAGGACCTTGAACCCATCAATCCATAAACCCATAAATATACCTTACCCAAGTGCTATGACCTTTGATGATCGTAGAGGTCAAACTGCTCATAGGATGGAGTCCGTGCAATGGTAACTTCTGATTAGTATATTGCCAATTATCACTCCACTAAGTTTTAGAAAAATTCACGGAGTTCCATTTTTCTATAAGGATCCTGAATGCATGCTTATACATAAAGCCGTTCTCGAGAAATCATGATTTTAAAAGAGGGCTAAAAAAACTTAACCTCAAATATTTCCGAAATTCATAAACCAATTCTTTCATAAACAACATTCCTTATATCTTTTCTCAAAACTTTATTTTTTACTATCACAAAACTTCCTCTAGGAGGAAGCAATTCTGGTAGGAACATAAATAGACCTTTATTCATAGTCATTTTGGACATATTCGATCTTTCCTAGCCTTTATATGTTTTGTAGGGTTGTGCAGCTATTCAAAATCGATGTCCTGTACAAAAAGTATCACGATTCAGATTCCGATGAAAATTAGCACATTTCAGCGATTACATCGAATAGAAGACTAAGGCATATTATTGATTTGCGCCGAGACTAGCACGATTCGCTAGATTCTAAAAGATTAGCACGTATCGAGAAATTACGAGAAACCGTAGCATCACGTACGGTAACCAATTTGTTATTATTTATTTTATTATTTATTTTAATTTCTTAATATATGCGTCTTTCAAGATCCAAAATAATAATTCATAATTTATACATATTTTATATTTTAATTGAATTTCAGATAACACTTGTGATAATAATAATTACCGTTCTTAAGTGCGTAACAGTTAGAAAGATATCTAGGATACCGACACTATTTTTTAGTTTTTTAAAAGGAACTTATTGTGAAGATTGTGTTTTACTTTATAGTTATTTTGAAATTTTCCATGGTAGACTTTGATTTAGGCAAGAAGAAAAATAATAATAATTATTGATTTATATTCGAGAAGTCACGGACTAATAGTAGTAGTATTCGTCGCGATCTTAAGAATCTTATTAGTATTTAATGCAAACTCGTGAATAATGCTAGTTTCCGTCATAGATTTGCAAAAGTTGATATCTTTCATCTGGAAACAACAAAACGTGCTATATATTCTTGGTATCTCTTATGAGGACAAACAAATAAATCTTGAATATGGGTTGCTTCAAATAACTGTCAACCCACACAAAAACCTAACTATTTATTGTTATCTCGTTACTAAGAAATAAGACATTCAATTATTTTTGAATATCTATTCCATGGTAAATCGTCCACGAATCTGCCTCTATGCCTACCGTGACGTGGTTTCTTCTCTTTCGATCAAATTGAACCTAGACAAACAGCTATAACCCTTGATAGATGATAAGCAGCCCCGTGCTCATGTCCAAAAAACATGAAGTCTCTTCGTTCAATATCCGCTTGAGAAAACCCAAAATTATGAATTTAAATTATTTAAAAATCTGAAATTGAAGGGACAATTATTTTACATTTTAATATACATAAGGAACCAGGCCACTTTCATATGCAACATTATCGTTATTCAGTCTAAAAAATTAAATGTATAATATAAAAATAGATAAACTAATGAATACGGTTTACATACAGGAATAGCTAGTAGAATATGTAGAATTATTCAGTTGGCACGCGAAATTAAGGAACTAAATTAAGAGTAGGTATCCTCGAACTAAATCTATTAGAACTTAGCCCAGAGCTGTCGCTCGACCTTAGCTAGTTATTGTTTTTGCGCGAATGCCAAGTTCGGGCATGTAGACAATAGTATAGCGGAGTTCCTGACTACTCGTTTAGCATAGTCTAGAATTAAAACTACCTCTCACGCCCATCTTCACTCTGACCTGAATTGAAAATGATCCTAATCTCCAGTGTATTGGCAAAACTTCGCGGCGTATATATGCGAAGACGAGTCCGCCGAGTTAAACACTTAAGAGTGGGGTAAGTGGCGAGGGTGTAGGGAGGAGGGTGGGGTTCGGGCGGCAGGAATGATGCCGGCTCATGTGCACCGTGCATCGTCGGAAAATTTAAGTTCAATATGCGGGTGAATCGCTCTAGCATAAGCTTTGCTCTATTCAGAGCAATTTATCCAATTGGTAACTAAGCGCGTCCTGTTAACTATTCGACGGTCGCTGGAAAGGTGTTTAACTGATTGTGAAAATGTTTGGTTAAATTGACGTTAGGGCTACGAACGAATAGTTTGTAAATTTTTTGTTTTTTCTTATTACCATTACAAAATGTATGTAGGTGAAAATGCAATTGCAATATTTTTACATAATATGCACCTTATCTATAACTTGTTTCATTTTAAAGTTATTAATAATAACTTTTGACTCGTGTATTTTTTCGAGTTATTTTTCGAGCAAAAGTTCGAGAAAAAGTTTGATTTTATTTGTATGAACTTCGTACCCTTATACGTGCTTTTGAGCTTCTGAACCTTTTTAGTTTACTAAAGTAATGTGTCAGTGAGAAAATGTGGGTAATTTCATTACACTATTTTATCATTTACAGTATTGTATTTAAGTTTATTAAAAATAAGAGGAAGACATTTTTCGATCTGTTCGACACACCTCTAATTGACGCATGTTTATCTTGATTACGTGAATATATTTTAAAATTGAAAATTTTACTATATCGGAAAGATTTATTAAAAAAGTTGATGTTGTAACAGCCCGTCGAATATAAATCGATGCATCATATTTATTCAAAAGTATATTTTATTAAAATAAAAACAAATATATTATGTTTTTATGAAGGGATAGTATATAAAATATTTTAAAATAAATGCAACAGGTGTTATTCACTTATTTAATATTACTAAGCACATATGTAAAACCAGGAATCATTTGTAGTAACGATTGTACGTTTGCTCCGATGATAGGCTAGCTGAAATTATTTTATTAGTTTTGCTATAAATATTAAATTATTAATAATTATTTTTCCTAATTTTTACAATTCAACAGCTTGATTTGAATTCAACGGAAATAATTTTTATCGGTTTTGTATAGTGCAGCTATTGAAACAAAACTTAGTATATTACTTTATATTCAAAGTTAAGTTCCGTTCAAAGAATAAATCGAAGGATCCATTTTTTATTGAAAAAAATGTTGCTCAATATTAATTAATTTAAAAAGAATAAGTACTACATTTCTCATGCTACTATAATTGAACAACAGAATAAAAATTATTTTTGTAAAAAATAATTTAATTAAAACGGTATTAAAAATTCTTTGCTTCATAAAATATTTGAAGTATTGAGTAGTATACTTACTTTGTTTTGGAAATTTTGACATACTAAAAATGACCTAGATCTATGCATGGCTGAAAACATTTTTCTTTCTTCTAATTTTTGTTACTTTTTCATGCTTGAAGCTTTAGAATGGTAAAAGAATATTTCGAAACAAAAAATGTTCAAAAACATCACGACGTTTTACATTAAAATCCGATTTTAGGAACAATTTTTGTTCGTATCTGTATAGTGTATGTACATACGTGCACGTGTACGCCGTATGTGTGTCTGTATGTGTGGAGTGTGTGTGTGTGTATGAAGGTATGTCCGTATACACTGATATCTAATGATTTACTCGACCGATTTTAACCAGACAGGGCTCATTTTTTTATGATAGAGATAATATTTTGAATTTAATGATATTTTATTAAATAGGCTTACAATTACCACACCTTTTTTAAAATTTGAGTGACCTATAGTCTGTTATTTTTATTTATAAAAATGGCACCTTTTTTATAATTTAAATCTACAAAAATATTTAATGCATTTTCACAACATTTTTATCAGTTATTAAACTTATGAATTACTTTAAGATGGTCTTCTACCTAATGGCTCCTGAGAGCCCAAATTACCTGAAAAAGTAAATTAAAATATAACTACTATAAAATAAATTATATGTATTACTAATATAACTTATTTCTAATACAAAATTTCAAGAGATAGGTCTTTAAACCCACTTTATACAGAATTATGTAATTTAAAAAAAAACCACTAGTATTTTGTGAGTAAGTATTTTTTAATTGAAAAAACTACTTTTTTTCTTAATTTTATGAATTTTTATGAATTTTTATCGTTTTTTATAGCATCAACAAGGTACTTACTCACAAAACTTTTCAATTCCAGAGCTTCATGCCATAGGTACATGTTTTCCAAGTAATTTGCAACTTGTCTCATCAAAATCCATCTACTAACTGCCAAGAGAACTTGTACATCAGTTGTTTATTTTAAAATGACATAATTCTCCATAAATTGACTTTAGAGACCTATCTCTTGGGATTTTGTATTAGAAATGAGTTATATTAGTAATACATATACTTTGTTTATAGTAATTATATTTTAATTTACTTTTTCAGCTAATTTTGGCCTCAGGAATCATTATAGGTAGAAGACCACCTTCATCTGTTAGAATTTACTCAAGACATAAATCAATATTCGTTGAAATACATAGATTTGATTATATATTATACCGATGTCTCTTACAAAAACTAGCACGATTCAGGTTCTGACGAACACTAGTCCATTTCAGTGTTTGCGGCAAAGACTATAGCGCGTACCAAAGTCGTGACTTATGCCAGTTTTGATGTTTTCATTGCAGTTTTGGGAAATGTACAAGTTTTCGTGAGGGCGCCATGAAACGTGCTAGTCTTCGTAAGGGGCGTCGATATATTAATGAAATTCCATTGAAATTATTTATAAATTATTTATTTTAGTTTTATTGATACTTCATTTGATAATAAATTGTGATTTAATTACGAAATTTCAACATAGATCAGTAAGTTATACAAACGATTAGTCTATGATCTATACGGATTAGATGTGGTATACTAAAGACGATATGACTGCTACTTATAAGTTACAATGGTCAGCATAAATACATTAGGTACATTGTTAATGGTATCACGACTAGTCATTAGGGACAAATTTATGGCTTAGCAGTAAAAAAATATGTTTTACACTGTTAATAGTATTACAATATTTACATTTCTCCGGAGATTTCAATTTTATTTGAATTTTTATGCTATTTATTTCGTTGCTTGATAAAATAAAGTACATATATGTTTGGAATGAAATGGTCTCATTTTTCTTAAAAATCTAAATTTTAAATTATCTCTGTTTAACAATTCATACATTTAATAAAACTTTATTTCTATTTTCATTTTGTCTTTTATAGAAATGTTATACTCATTAAAATATGTAAATACCTGGAAAAAGATTTAACGTCATCAAAAATCTAAATAATGGCTTTTCTGGTTATCACAAAATATCAGCATTTCTGAAAATTCATGTAAAATACGAGTACTTTTTTTTGGTTCTTTGAAGCTGATGGTAGATTATATTATAGTTGTTTTATGAAGCTGATGGCCATACTACCAGGTGTTTGTTTATGTAATGAAATAAAACAATTGGTTACAACGTTTCGGATATTTTTTTATATTATGTCCCTCTTCAGATTAATTAATGTGTAGTCAAAATCTTGATTCGGAAGAATATTCCGTTCGTCAATGTCCGAAACGTTGTAACCAATTGTTTCATTTCATTAAATAAACAAATACCTGGTAGTATGGCCATCAGCTTCATAAAACAACCAAAATACGAGTACGTAAAACGTAATAGTAGTGTTTATTTTTTAAGAGCTAAAATAATTTTATCATCTTAATCATATTTTAGATTTTCCGATTAATTAATTAATCAATTAATATCACATTAGCATTGTCAAGCGGCAATAAAGCAAACAAACAGAATACAATATTTTCAACGACAACATACTTCTACAAGTCCATGTTCCATCTACTTTATGATAACGCTCCAGCTTTTGATTTTTCATTCGACTTTTCCCTTATGAAGCTTCCCAGGCGCCACACATGCCACCAACAAGCGATCTCGAGCCATACACGTCAACCATTCACCGCACCTCGATCAGCTGCAGCTGATCCGCGGATCACGCGCTCTATAGCCATAGTGCAAGTATCTCCACATATCTCCCGATGCGCATACGTACCTTTGATGAGCTTCCACTCGTTGACGGTAATCGCGGCGACGCCAACGATGTCGTCGATATTGTGCAGTACCGTCGAGCGTGGTGAGTCTTTGTCCTCGGCGAGCGCCCCCCACGCGTTCAGTCCGTCGATCGACGTGATCGCCTCGGCGCTGCCGCCGACTGCGTGCACAAGCGTAGGCAGCCAGTCGACGATGTGCAGCGTCCGATTCGAGACGCGTCCCGGCCGGGATAAGCGCGTCGACCAAATTAATCCGACGCCCCGCACTCCTCCTGTACAATAGATTCAGCGATAAACCGCGAAATAAAGAAAATCAGGAACTGCGAAACCGAACCGCGTTACTCCGCAACCACTCGAATTCCAATTAAACTCAAGCGAATTCAGTTTTTCCATTTATGCTTCTCGCATCCACGTTTTTCCAAATAAATTGGCAGCCGTGAATATGCCAGTAACAGTTTTATTCTGTATTTATTAATTTATTGCCTTTTCTCTCAATTATTTAGAGGATACGAGATATATTATAACATTAATTTCTACAAATGTAATAAAATACTTTGCTCGAAATATGTTTACCAGATTGGAAAGAGCGCATTTGTTCGAATACGCATAACATAATTTCAAGAGAAACATTACACAAATTGAATCGTTAATTTATTGAGGGGCCGGAAAGAGAAAGGACGCGTAAACTTTTTTCGCCGTGTAAGTAAAGATGGAAATTTGGTGTAAAAGTGAACAAGATACTCAATAAAAATCTCTACATTAACAAATCATTATATTTAGAATTCCAGCCATTACGAAAACCAGCAAGCTGGACAATACTTATACGCGGCGAAAAAAGCTTCTCTTTCCGGCCTCTCAATTATGGATGTGAAAGTAAAACGACACTTTAAAATAAAAGCTCAATTTACCTTGCAGTTTATATTTCACATTTTCAGTCTGGAATAGCATATTATAATATCACTATTTTAGATTAATAAGCCAAATAATTTAGTTATTTTAGATTATTTAGATTAATAAGACAAATAATAATATTTTAGATTAATAAAATGTTCTCTCGTTAAGAGTTATTCTAAAGAAACTAGTATAAAAAATGAATCTTTCTCAAATTGCGGGCTCAATACGGAATGAAGCTTTTGCCTAATCCAATAGGATGGACCGCATTCGACAACAAAAGTCCACGGAGCTTGTAAATCGAGGGTGTGGACGCACATGAATAAAAGAGTCATTCTCTCTCTGATACGTACCTTCGAAATATGTGTCCTTCACGCCTCGCAGCGGCCAATTCGAGGCAGCGTTGAGGTTGAAACCCTCGGCCGGGCCGCCGTTATCCGTCGTGAAGACAATAATGCTGTCGCGTAGCATGTTTTTCTTCTCCAGAGCTTCGACGACTGCGCCCACCGACGAATCCATTACGCTTGCTATAGCTTATTAAAAATATATAGAATATTAACGCGGTAAATAAAATTCCATTGGTAGTCGATGCGATGTAAAAGTTTGAGAATTCTACCGACGAAGTACTTTAAACATTTATTATAACGTCACTGCGGCTTTGTGTCGTAAGTTACTCTTTTTCAAGAATGAAAGAGAACGTTGATAAATAATGAATCTACCACAAAACTATCTCGATTCAGATTCAAAATCATACTTATTTTGCTTTAAATTATTCAATATTTACTTAAGAAGAGCATAAAACCATGTCCAATAATAAAAGAGAATTCATTAAAACGGATTTTTAAATCACGGTTTATGTCAGAGAGGCCCTTGAATCGTTGTCATTCAATTGAATAAAAAATTTAGCCTTAATCTTTATTGTTAATCGTAAAAATAAATCACGCTTTAGTTCCATTTTGAAATTATGGAAGTTAAATGAAAATTAATATTGTTTTTTTTTTAATACTTAATTGTATAACAACAAAAAATAAGTGATACATAATAAACTTCTTAAAAAAGTGAACAATTTTTTGTCCAAAATTGCCACCTCCGTTTTACCCATTTATTGGGTTAGGAAGATCAAATGCTGATTCATCTTGTGAACATATAAAACCAAACAATAATTCATTGGATTCGCTTAACGAGAAGAATGACGATTCGCAAAATAAACCGCGATTGAATTTTATCGATTAAAAATGCATTCTTGATTATTTTTACCATTGGCAATATAGATTTAGGCTAAATATGAAAGATTTAATTCTTAAATCGTAATTCTATTTTCTCGATTTCAAATCATGATTTGATTTAGTGATTCAGTTGAATCGCTAAAATACATGCTTTTGAAGTTAATTTTTTATTTACATCGAATATATTATTATTTCACTATTTAAATACGGTTTTGGTTCACTGATCTTTGAAAAAATGGTTTACATTTTTAAGAAGTTGATAATCATGTCGTACTTTTTCAATTTCTTATAACATTTCACGTGAACTATTTTTTTCTTTTACTTTTCTTCGTTATTTTCCGTAATTTTCCAAGCCTTAAATTATATTGCTCGTCATATTTTCTAAACTGAAATTGAAAGTGTAAATTTAATTTTCTATGTTTATTTCAATAATAAATTACAATTTTAATCGATAATATACAATACAATTAATTACGAAATAATTAGTACTTGTAATGTGCATTTTTTTAAAAATGTTTATTTCTGAAATTCTTAGCTATTGTGTTTCAGTGTGTGATCCCACCTTCTACTGAATTAACTTTAATCAGGCAAAGCTGATTCTTTTTGTACAATTGAAACTAACGGTCAATGATGTCTAATGGTGTATAAAGCTTATTCTTTTTTTTGTTTCTTAAAAATGTATTTTTTATTTTGTTGGTGCGTTTTTGTTTCACTTTTGGTAATCCAATTTTTCGAGTTTTTCTGAATTAAAGGGTTACTCAAATTAATTTAATTAAAATGTATCCAAAAAATCATAACATTATTTCTTTTTCTTTTTTTAAATTTTGGATTAACTATCTTTGTTTCTTTGTTATATAAAACTAAACGTGTATTTTTTTTTTTAAATTATGTTTTGGTAATTTAACATTGAAACTTGTTGAAAATATTACGGTAATGTAGAATTATTAGAACTATGTACTGTTCAATTTTTAACTTATTATTTGTATTACATCTCGAGAATAAATTAAAACATGAGAAATATCATTTTTTGTTGGCACACGATAACTGAAGTAAAAATATGAAATCGCTTTAAAATTTCGTGAAAGATAGTTTTTATATGGGCAAATCCATAATACTTTTAACTATTGTAAAACTTTTTTTTTTAAATTATTTAGTGCTGCTCCCTGGTAGAAAATAGCTAACGAAAATGGCTGGTAAAGTAATTGTACGGTAATTTATTTAGCCAACGGTTACAACAAGTGTAAGCCAATGGTTAACCAAAGGTTCGAAAAACCTTTAAAAAAATTTCAAAAACAAAAGAAGTGTCATTTATAATATAAAATTTTTTACAAAAATATATTTAACCTCAAAATGTTTAAACTCTTAATTTAATTTAATTGAAATTCGATGATTAGTTTTAGAGATATTTAAAATTAAAATATTTGGATTTTTTACATCTTCTTACATTGAACATACTTAAGGAATATTCTTTTAAATACTAAATAAAAAAAATTCGGTACATCACCTTAAGATAAATTTTATGGTGTGTTCTATTTATAATGATATCGATAAGTATTTTTTTCGATGTTCTCTTAAAGTAATAATCTATAATTTTGAAATTAGTTTTTTAAAAAAAGTAGTGCTAAGTTTACAATTTTGCTTTGATTTTTGATTTTTAAAGCTTATAATATATTTCATTTGCATTAATACATTGATCGCGAGAACTAAAAATTTATCTATTGCTTTACATAATTATTTATCGCAATTTTTAACGTGAAAAACTAACTTTTGGCAGGGACCTTACGGCCAATACAACCTTACTCAATTTACCGATTTTTAGGGACAAAGTTTTCATTCTGAAAAAAATCTATTCCCATTTTAAAAACTTAAATTTTCTAATTCATATACGTATAGTAATAGTATTTAAAATGGAAAAATACTCGAATGAATCGATGGTATAACTGATCGAAAGACTTAAACATGTTTTTATATAAATTTTTTTCATTGCTTGTATTGTCATTAATAATTTTACTACGGGTTTTTCTATAGATTAATTTTGGTGAAAGAATAAATTAAATGATAAAATAAAAAATAAGAAAAGTGGAGCTTGGGTGGTTCATCAGTAGAGCAAAGAATTAGTAATCCAGCGGCCCGGTTCAAGTCCTGCTTTCTACATATATACCGATGATACAAGCACTGTAAATATTTACATGATGTACTTCGCTGGCAAGCGCATCGTTAGTATCTGCCATTGATTAACACCGAAACTGAAGAGTAAATAGTGCAAGGTTAAATAATATAAAAAAGAGATAATAAACAAAGTATATTTCGTGAAACTAAGAAATATAAATTTTAATGTAAATACTCAAGTTAAATATCAAAAGGTTTTAATTATGAATTAATCTTTTCTATTCTTAACAATAAATATTCATGATAAACTCAGCGAGTAAATTGAATATGAATTTTGATGCTAATACAGCTATTGATGAAAAGAAACATTTCTTGACTATAATTCATTTTAATTAAAACGTAGAAATACTGTTAACAAATGGATAGACACAAGCGATCCTTTATGTAAAAATATGAAAAACAGTTTTACTCCACACATTTGCTGTCGCAGAACCTACACAGATTTATAATTAAGAAAACATAGATATTGTAAACATTAACGGTGCGCCTGATGAAAAATTAAAACGATAAACTTCCCGATTATGTCGCTTACTGTTAAGTTTTAATTGTAAACTTAGAACGAAACCTCCACCGTCTTGACTTCCTATACTTTTTCAATCAGTCGAGAGCTCGCGACGTTTACCTCGGCATTAACACCGAAAACGAACTTTAATCTCTCATCTCGTTAATTTTATTATAAGTCGCCGGAGGAAGTAAGCAGTACGGGCACAAGAAAAAAACACCGGAAAAATTAATGGCAACGACGTGCGACGGCGAAAGCGGAGACGAGAATGCAATAGGGGCCGCTACGCTTGTTAAAAAAAGCGACGAGTAGAGTGACTATATATACTTACCGGCAAAGCGACGCCTCTTGTATTCCGGTATTTTGATACTCTCAACAATTTCGTCAGCCACGGGTAATGGGTTATACGGATTCGCTGAATGCACAGCCACGTGGCCGAAATAGAGGAACAGCGGTTGGCTATCATTATGGCTGTTTATCAGCCGCACAGCCTCGCGCGTGAAGACATCCGTGGAATATTGGCCGTGCAGGTCCCAGGCGGGCTCGAGGTTGCGTCGCATGTCCATGCCCCAATAAGGCTGCATGGAAAAAGCAGGAAAAAGAGAGAGAGAAAAAGGGTAATTGGTGAACGGAAACTCTCTAATGGGACCGGGAATTTTCGTCTGTTCAGCGCGATCGGAAAATTGCAGTTTCCGAGGGTGATGTTTCGCATTTTTCGTAATTCGGATAAGCTGGGGTAATCGTATTCCATTTTCGTGAAATTTTCGAATCAAATTCTCTCGCTTTAAATAAAGAATAATGTATTTTACGCACACTTTGTTTTGTAGCAGCTATACATGTTTTATTAAATAATCCTTTTTACACTTTTATTTGGCTTAATTATTCCATAATTCATTTGGTGAAATTCAAAAGTATATATAAATAAGTGATGTAATCAAATTTGACGTTATAGATAAGGATTTTCTTTTTTGACTGTGATGTACTTTACGGATAACATTTAATCAGAATTTAATTATGTTATTGAATAAAATAGAAAAGGAATTATAATGACGTATACGAATAATGGCATTATGTATACGTATAATTATAATGAATCATGCAAGTAATTATACTGAGAAATTTGATTAATTTCTGCTTCTGAATTTAATTATGTGATTTAAAAAAAATTTATTTAAAATTTTAAAAAATGTATTTTTAATTATATTGTAACTTTTATAGTAAAAAGGTCTAAGACATTGAACTCTACAGCAACGCTCATATTTTCAAATGTTCAAACAAACGGTGCATTTGTAAGCGAAAAAGTAGACGGAAAATATATGAATGCGCAAAGGTATTAGAATTTTAATACTTTCAAGATATTTGAAAAGAAAATCAGGTCGATATAACTTAATATATGTACCTATATGTATCGGGTATTTTTTGTCAATTTTCTCTTTGAACTAAAAAATTTTATAAATCGATACATAAATATGCACATACATACACATATAAATCTGCTTTGATGTTTCAAAAATGTAACGTTTATTGTACATTAAATATACAGTATATTCTGCAGAAATTTCTGTAAAATTTTCTATGGATATCTGTGTATAATTTTTTTGCAACTGCTTCCACAAAACATTCTACAGAAATTTCTACACGAATATAAACTAAACTAAACTTATAAAAACGATTTTTAACGTATAAATACACCTCAAATAGTGGATTTACGCTTATCATTTAATAGGATTTGATTTTACACACAAATATTCCATACAAATGTTGTAGATCTCAACAAAACTCTTTCGTGATGAATATTTTTGCGTAAAACAATTTCTAGTAAGTTAAACCTAAAAGAACGATTAAAAACACTTAAATACAATCAAAATAGTCGATTTTTGGCCATTATAGAAAACAAATAATTTTTTACGAATTCGTTACAGTTTGCGTCAAAATATAGTATATTTGTATTTGAGATGTAACAGTTTTTGCAATGTCGAAGATATAAGATTCTCCTGAATAGTAGCGGTCGTGCGATAGCGCGCAGGGGGGCGCGCTTTTGTTACGGGACGTAGCTGCTTTTATCACGCATACTTTAAAATTTTATCTATTTATTAAAGATGTAGATATAAAGATCAAAGATATAAATGGTCTTATCTATTTACAATATTAAGAATTCTATTAATAAAACATTTTATTATCACGTGTAACATGTTTAATAGATTTTTGGAAAAAATAGAAGTTTTTTAACTGAATATTAAAGCTAATTTGCTTGATATGATTGCAACCGGGTTCTGAAGATTATTCAATAATATATTTAGAAAGTTTTGCGTTCTTATTACGGGAAACAAGTACGAAATAAGGGACTGTTGTAATACTAGATTATAAAAAGAGCAGCATCGGCTTAATGGTAAGGCGTAGGGCTCTCGACCCTAGAGTCATCATGGGTTCCAATTCTCCACCAATCTGACCAGAGTTTTTTCTGAATTTACCTTGATGGAGGAGGTTTCTGTTAATGAGATTTTTAAGACCCAGGATTGTTCCGGTGGAAATTCGATTTTTCAGAGATTCTCTTGCCAGCAGCAGCAGGAGTGACTCCACTTTTATCACTCCCTACTCGAGTAGCAGCGGACGTTATTCTACTTTTATCGCTCGCTACTTGAGTAGCGAAAGTTTTTCAACTTTTATCGACCGCTAAAAAATTTTTAGAAATATTTAGAAAAATTATCGAAAATTGTTACAAAATCCCTGGTAGAAATTAGTCCATTAAAAACAGAAACTGGCCATTGGAAATGGCTAGTTATTAGACACAAGTGTAACGCTTTTTTCCATCAACTTTTCCCATTTTATGGAATAGCCCTAGCCCCAAAATCTTCACATTAAAATTTCATAACAATTTAATCACATGTTGTAAAACTTATACTCTTAAGAGATAGTTTACCGGGATATAACCAAAATTGAGTAGTCTTTGTACTATTTACAGCTTTATTCTATAAGATATAAACCAAAATCGTTATTTTGCCACGTATCTCTATGTCTCTCACTCATTGCCATAACAAATCGCTTGTTACTAGATTTTTAATGGCTTCGTCGGCTAGCTATTTTAACTAGTATTAAAATGCCAAATTAATAGATAGTACAACATTTTGACCATTTCTGCAACCAATAAATGTGAAAAATAGGTTAAAAAAATCGTTACACTTATGGTAGAAAACTGATGTCCATTTTTTACTATCTTGGTTCAAACTAGCCATTTACTACCTAAAAAATAATTTCTACCAGGGATATGTTAACATTATTTAAATTCGACCGTCAAATGTAGATTTTGTTGTAGCAAAATATTAACTAAATAAAAATTAAAAATACTCTCGAAGTAGCGCATGGTTGCCGTGTCTAAAAACAGTCGCATTGGCCCCGCTTTATATTAAAAAAAAAAGATTAAAAAGAGTATGTGCCTTTTAAAAATATGGTGTGCACCAAGGGCAAGTAGGCTTTTTGACCTCGTGTGGTTGCGGTACTCGTCTTCGGTTCGCAAAACGCGCAAACTCCACACCTGGTCTAAAAAGACCACTTTACGCCCTTGGCACACAACATACTATTATAGCCTGCCGTTTTTGGAAGGTACACCACCGTGGCTCTCTGCAAAAGACTTTTCTAGGCGCCTTTACTTCTTCGTCGAGACATATCGTCCTTTTGTTTACCTCGATGCGTCAACCGTTCCTACAGTGAGAACCTCCGTTGGTTAATAACAGATTCGCGTGAAGACTAGTTTATCTGTCTACTTATTTACAAGATTCTTCGCATGCACGCGCCAACCTACCTACTCGATAGTTTCCATAAAAATGTACCGTAAATCCCCTGTAGGGATGAGATGAAAGAGCTGGCTGTTCCGCATGCACTGGGCTGTTTCCACGTGCACCGTGAAAAATGTCACCGCTCTTTCTATGTTCATGGTGCGCATCTGTGAAACCGGCTTACCTTATCAATAAGAAATCTTCCTAGCTCACATAAGCAGTACAAGAACATATGTTAAGGCTCGACTAATTCAAATGAATTGCGCGATTAATTATTCTTTATTCTATTGTATTTCTTTATTTGTATTTTTTTATTTTACTTATATTGACCTATTTTACTTGTTTTTATTCTTTTATATTACTGTGCTCTGCCTGTCAAATAGGAAATTATGTGATATTTACAAGTATCTGACTTATTTTTATGAATATGTATGTATGTATTATAATGAGACCGGGGCTGGTAGACGCCCTCTTTACATACTAATTTTTTTCTGTTTTTTTGAGAAAACTAATATTGCTATCTAATGCAGTTTCCCTCAGTGCGATTCTACAATTTTTAACCAAAGTTTAAAATAAGGACTGTTAGACTAACAAGAAATTTGAGACAAATCATTGACCCAACATATTTATTTATTTATGATTATTTTTCTATAAAATACAATAATAAATTATAATAATATAGAATTATAAATCAAAATATTATAAACAAAAAATTCAAGTCGTAAAGGAAAATGTAAGTCGTAGAGTAAATTTACCTCGGAAAAGGTGCATCAAGTTGCCCCGAGGGTGCGTCATAATTTCAAACACATAATTTATGCATATGCTAATTACACTTTCGAAAATGTGATCTATACGTAATAAAGCTAAGAGCATATAACTTTACATTAATCACTCATTGCTATTTTATTAAAGTAGATAAACCATTTTTTCCAAAAAATTTTTATTTTATAGTATATAATAGTACATTTCGACACTGGTGCGGAAGGTGATGATTTACTTCCGCACTCGTTTCGAACGGTATTTTATACCACGAGCATCGAAAAATCATACCAAAGTTGTGATATTGAGGTTAGAGTGGTATAAAAAAAAAATCCAACTTAGCTCTTATCGCGACAAATGATGTTTTGACTCTGACAGTCTCAGTACTTCAGACACGACACTAAGTATTATACAGTTCTGGGATCAACAGTATTGACAAATTTTGCAACCAGCTTCGTACTTCCCTATATTTTCTTATACAATTACAAATAAAGCCTATTCTAGCTATATCTATCTCTCTATATCTATATCTATAGATGTATCTATTTATAAACAAGTTCAAATTTCAGTTTTCTTCATTGCGGAGTTTCCTTAATCTTAGATATCTTTTAGTAAAACATAAACATAAAATTCCAGTATCCGAATTAAGGTATCAACTTTTAATATTTAAACATTTATTAACAAGTTTTCAATAAGTAGAGCAATATTATTAAAAATTAATGGTTAATAAAGAATATTTCGGTGAGTAGTATGAAGGACTTTGTTTATATTATTTAAAAATTACTGTAATCTAGCATTATAAGATCTATAAACGCATGTTTACGCTCGGGCCAGACAAGTACGGGGAAAAAAGAGTTAAGCACACAGGAGAGGAGGTGTAGTGAAAGATCTGACATACACATGCTCGGTATAATATTGTTCACTCAAAACATTTTCCTTGCTTTAGAAACAAGACATCCTTAAGCAGCTGCTAGAGAGCATAATACACTGTCAGCTCTTGTGACTAAATGAACGATTTCTGCAGTGATTTTAGACATGCCTTATCAAAACACACGATTAGGGAATGAACATGATGCATAATAATTTATGGCTTATATATGGAGTTTATTATTATATATGGAGTAGGCTTTAGTAAAGTAAATTCAATTGTATGTAAACTAAATTATTTCTGTTATTTTTAAAATGATTTTCCATTAGTTTTTATCTTCAAGAATGACTGAATGATCATAAAAATTAACTGAAAGAGAATTCAAACTATAGAAAAATGTGGTTATTAATACATAACGAGTGTGATATTATTTGATATAATTTTACTTTCGTGTTAATTGTCTATGTGAAAACTTATTTTTAAACATTTGAAATTCTAAATAGTACATTATGTAACAAGAGAAAACAGTCGTTCTTGATTCCAGAGGGTGGATTCCTGAGGGAATTATCGACTTTATTCCCGAGTTACGTATATTACTTTATTCCTATCTCAACTGTGGATACTTTTTTGACTTTGGAAAGTGGGACCAACTGAAAGAAGAAGAGAAAGATGCTGAGTGTTTGTAAATGCAGGTAGCGAAGATATTTGGCCTAATTCATTTTGAATTTACTTTTTCTCGCAAAATGCGTGGAAAAAAGTAAAAGAGGGAAACAAATATAACTTTGGTCCCGTTTTTCAGGGAAAAAGGGCAATTTTAGTTGAAATGGGAATAAAAGAATTTTATCATTACATAATGTACTGTTATTGATTGTTATATCTTTTGAGACACCTTCTATTGCTGGTAGGTAATAATAGAAAAGAAGAATCTTTTGAGAGCTGATGATGTCCAAGGAGAGTAATAATTTAATTACTCATTTTTAATTGCGACGTTTCGTCAGGCGTTTTTTGACCTGTTCAGGCAGAACATTAGTATCAGCTGGTGAAAGGATTGTTTTTTTACCAGCTAAAACTAATGTTAGGCCTGAAGAAGTTACAAAACGACTGACAAAATGTCGCAATTAAAAATGTGTAATTAAATTATTACTCTCCTTGGACATTGGCCCTCCAAAGATTTTTCTTTTCAATTACTATCATTTTATTGATTGTAACGTGGCTGTGCTGTCGTTTGTTAGGCCTCAGAAGATCTCTCCCTAGGCCATCATTCTCGCGCATGTAAACAATTGGAACACATGTATGGTGAATTGGGAATGATGGTTGATAAAAAGGGTAGCGCCGTTCTGCAAATATGCTAGAAGAAGAGAGAGCGAAAGAAAAGATAGATAGATAGAGAGGGAGAGAGAGAGAGAGAGAGAGAGAGAGAGAGAGAGAGAGAGAGAGAGAGAGAGAGAATGTGCAAGTGGCTACATCGCCTGAGGAAAGCATCACTAGGCTATTCTCAAGTCACGAGTCCTCGGCTACAAGGTGCGAGGCGGCGACGCAGCACCTGCAGCGGGAGTGGCGCATGCAGCAGCCCAGTTATAACACAGGGACAGAGAGGAGAGAGCCACTTTTCCCTGCAGACAAGGTACGAGGCTACTACACGGCTAATACTCTCGCAATGTATATACGGCGGACCAGTTGCGTCGGTGGGAGTCTGTATATGCAGTCTGATTAGATAACGTACCGTCGAGGCAAAGTGCTGCCCTTGCTTCCAGCATACTGGAGATGCACGCACTTGAGAGAGCCTGGATACTCAATAAAGAAACGCCACACTGCGCACACCTTCGACTTCAGCAATAATATGTAAATGAAGAGAACGTGTTTTATAATTTAATTTCTTAGCGAGTTGTGGTTCTTTTTAACCTATCCACACGTCTAATACGCACAGGGATCGGATATCCTATACCGATCCCGAGGGAAGCGGAACTTACGTCTCCGAACCTTCTCAAAAATAAATAATTTGTGGTGCGGAAGAATTGGGATGATAAAAATCTTATTTTACATGATTGACTTAAATGCAGTTGAAAGTGAGATTGGTTTTGACACTTTTGACACGAATTTTGTGTCAAAAATGGAATTATAGGAACACACTTTTCTGTGTAATTAAGATTTGGGAGGGAAGGGCGGGAAGTACACGAAATTTGTAAATTTGTGTAAAGTAAATGGAGTTATAACACAAATTTTATGTTTTTTCTGTACACACAATTTCCGTAATCATTTGTTCAACTCAAAATCTTACGATTTTTAACCATAAAGAGAGGACGAGGTATTCGATTAATTTTAAATTTGATAATTTTGCATGAACTATCTAAGATATAATATCTTAACAATATCAGTTCCTGTGATATACCTGTGTTAATATTGAAAAAGGATTCATAAATTCGATTTTAAGAACTATGCAAATTTTCAAAAGTTAATCTTTGTACTTCAATATATCTTTAAAATCTTGTACTTCAGATATTCCAAAATACCCACTTGACAAAGCAATTCCGACTTCGAATTCGTGTTTGGAAGACCAAACTACATTGGTGTATTGTTATGGTCTAGTTTCTAGCAAATATCATTTTTTTATTTGTCTTATTAATGTAATAGTTGTATTAATGTGTAGTCGATAAATTTAATAAAATATAATTCATCATATAAGTCGTCAATAAAATATATTTCACTTATTGAAAAATTTTAGATGGATTAAAAAGTTTTGTCTAAAACAGTATAAATTTATGAAATGATGATCAATTTCACTTGAACGAACACCCTCAAAATTGTACCAAATACTATTAACCGGGTAATCGCAGGACTGTTTACGCTTTACCCGAACATCTCGGCGGTATTCCAATTTCTGCGGAGCGGCACGTCGTCTAAGAGCGGAGGCTAATAAACGTGTTTACGAGCCGATAGTTGAATTATTTAGACAAAGCTACCGATACAAGAGGCGCCCGCTGTGTGCACCTGGGGCTCCATCCCTATATAATATACGCACGGATTTAAATTGTTGTTGTTATCGGCAAATAACACGAAACAGCGAGAGTTACAATGTGCTAATATTCCGATTAGACCGCAATTCATCGCGCATGATTTAATTTGGGCAAAGCTTTAGTTTCATAATAATTGTCATTTATTAAGGAGCCTTTCAAAAGCAAGCATTGCCAATTATAGAGTCAACGCAATTTATGTTTACATTATGCGCGCTATAGTTTACTTAAATATTCACTCGACGACGTAAAAATTGATTGGGAAAAAATTTAATATTAATTTTATATGTATATTAAATTTTTCGAACAAGAATCTCTTGGAATTTCGTGAAATTCTAATTATGAAAAATCTCAAAGGAATTCATTAAGTTCATTCAAGATCGATCTAATAAGAAATATCTATTTCATATCTATACGGGAACTAACTTTCTCGTGCGAGGCGATTTCTCTAAGAACTTCGCTCGTGCAAAGCTGATGCAAAAATTAAAGTGCAAGAGGATAGGAGAATGCTTGCGGCTCACCTCTTCGACTGCGGAATGATCGTAATAATCCTGATGGCCGGTCCAATAACCCAAGTGGCTCTCGAAGCCCCTATACGTCGGCGTATGCTTCTTCGTGTGAAACCCCAGATGCCACTTGCCAACAATGTGCGTGCGATAGCCGAGCTCCCGTAGGTACTCCGGTAACAGTTTCTCCTGCAGTGGCAGGCCACGTGGCTCCGCTCCCTTGAGCACCTGCCAGTAGGGAGAGAGAGATAAAGTCAGTTTTACATTAAAGTCCGTCGATTTTAAGAACAATTTTTTCGTAGCTGCAAGTATGCGTACGCGTTTGAATACGTGTGTGTATGTGTGTGTGTGCGTGTGTGTGTGTGTGTGTGTGTGTGTGTGTGTGTGTGTGTGTGTGTGTGTGTGTGTGTGTGTGTGTGTGTGTGAAAAAATTGGAATTGTCCTGGAAATTATTAAATGAATACTTTTCTTTAAAAAGCTCTTCTAGTGGATATGCAAATAGTGCGTCCTCAGAAAATTTCAATGCAATTTAATACATTTTACTCCAGTTTTTCAGGAATAAAGAAATTACATTTTCTTAGAAATTATTATTTGTTCTATTGAAATAATCAAGGAAAAAACTTCAAATTTTAATTATTACATTGTTGATTTCTGCATTTGTTACAGCCAAGAAATTTTCGTTAAGAAATTTTTTTTTTAGATATAACTTCATGACTGATTATAGATATTAATTATTATTCGCAGATAATAAATAAATAAATGGAGGAGAACAATAAAAAACGGAATGGCATTACTCGGGCGAGAACAGAACCCGAAACCTTCCGTTTCGCGACGGATGCTCTTTCACCCGAATAGAAATTATCTTAGGGCTAATATAAAGACCTTGTCCGTTACCTTAGAGAAATCACACGGTCGTGTTTAAAGGCACCTCGCGTGGCCTCGAAGGCGCCAACGCGACGGATCTCTGACCCCGCCGGCCATATTTTTCACTGTTTTGTAATTTACTGCTGTAAATAATTTAATTAATTCATCGCCTTGTAAGCGTGCACGGTCTCTAAAATAATTAAATAAACTTCCTTCAACTAACCAGCCATTCTTACTCTATCATTAAAAATATTACTTATGTCGACTGGAAGTTAATATCAACTGATAAGAATTTTTCCATCGGTCTTACAGTCTTACAAATTAAATTAATTCTTACTCTAGTAATAACATAAAAAGTTAAAATTTGAAGAAAATGATTTTTAACCTACAAATCCAAACGCATGATTACAACAGTAAGGCCAAACAAGAGCCGCCCATATAGTTTTATTACACAATATTTTTGTGAGTCGGCTGTCAGTCAAAGTTATGGTCCTATATCAGGCTGCTTTGGGGTCGTATCGGCGCCCCGTTACTCGCCTTCGAGGTAAACCTACTTAGGCCCTTACGTTTACTTGCCGAGTTATCGATGCCTATATGCTCGTCTTTTTTACAGTCGTCTTCATATTGCTAGGTGCAACCAAATTCACCTCGTGACGTCCTACATACATTCCACGCACACGTAACAATATCAACAAATACTATTTTTTGAATTGTCGATAATTTTAATCTGCTTCGGAAGGTTTAATAAAAGAAATTGTCAATGCAATCTTTAAAGTTCGAAAAAAAAAGAAAAAAACAATTCCAAAAGACGAAAAATTGCTATAAAAAAAAGAAAACAATTTTTACAAAAAGAAATATTTCCCCGAATCGGGAAACGAAATTCAAAAACTACACAAAAATACACACTCGCATACACAAACGCACGTACTCCAAATGTTCTATAACGTGAGTTTTCTGGAAAACTTTATTATTATCACCAACCTCTTGGTACGCGAAAGCAATTCTTTCTGAAATTGTTATAAATATTACTCATGATTAGAAATAATAATCATCACATCTATGAATATTACTTTGCTTCCGCGTTTTGCACCGTTCTTTTTCCAAGCAAAAACAATTGCAGTGGGAAAACAAAAAAAGAGGCGAATGCTGTCTTAGCATTATTTATAATTAAGCAGAGAAACATATGTCATAGGGTAAAAAGGCGTCTCTTTGACAACATAAATGTTTACACTAATTCCGTTTGACGTGTCTTACGTAAAATACTGGAAGGCAGCTATGTGGGGGCGAAGGCAAGTCAATCCGTTTCCTCCGCTTCATCTCAGCTTCTCTCTAACTTTCTCTTTTGCTCTCGCTTCCATTCACTGTTCTTTTTTCTCTTTCGGAGAAAAGCCAGCTTCGTTCGTTCTCAAGCCTCCTATTTAAATTGCCTTTTGCATCCCACTGGTGCAACCAATTTCGTTCGAGTTTCTCTATCCTTAGTGCGCGAAAGCATTTGAATTGACGCTGCGCTCCAGCATACTCCATCGTCCACGTATTTACACTTGAACTACTTTTCGAATATTATCACTGACTTTAAGATTCTTTTTTCTCAATATCTTTCAGCCAATCGAGACTTTTTCGATTGGCGAATGTTATTTGGCTTCTCTAGATAACTTTTTGATGGCGGTATAGACGCTTAAAAGATTTCTAATTGAATTTAAAAAAAATATTTTACGTTTAACTATAGCTAAATCAAAAGATAGTAAATTTTAAAATAAGCAAATTAAAGTGTTAACACCATAAGAAACATTTTTTCTTCCGATTTTGTTAGTATTGACATTTAGACGGTAGTAAAGAAAATTTTGCTTTTTCGTACAAAGCGAAGGGACCCAGGAAATTATTTACAAGAAAAGTGGACGGCCTCTGCAAAACGGAACTAGGGTAGCGATCTCTGATGACTAAAAATGAAGTTCAGTACCTTGAAATTTTCTTCAGTACCCGTAACTCTTTATAAATGGTCCATAATATATTTTATAATGAAATACAAATTATATTAGTTATTTAATTTCTAATTATACTATTTTATTTAAAGTGATGTACCTTCTTTCTATTATAACTGTTGAAAAAATATTAGTTCATTTAGAAGTCATTTTACACAACGATTTAACATAAAAATATTATAAACAAATCATATGCTTGCTTATTTCAGAAGATTCGAGAAATATTTTCAATTTTTTCTGAACCATTATATTAAGAAGTGTCAGTGTAGTAGCAATTTCAACGCAGGGGTGGAGTTCCCCCGTGCGTAACGTATTGAATTATTTCGAGGTGTATACAGCAAAGGTTAAATACTGTCTTTACTCTATCTTATAAGGCTTATCTGAAGGAGTTAATATTTGTAAGATATAAACAGTGAAATAAATGATTTTTGATCATAGTAGGCGTAAAGTACGAGAAATCTTATATTCTACGGTCCTGAAGCCAATGTTATACATACTACAGGTATGCCATTGGGATATTATATTAAAAAATATTAATTCTTTTGGAAGTTACAAGTCTTTTTTTCGAAGCGGACTCTAAGTTATCATATTTATATTCAAAAGCGACGATTTCTGCTTCAAATAATACTCATCCGCGAATTTGAAAATTTTCAAACGTTTTTTTAGTTGTAAAACTTTGTCTATTGTAAATCTAAAATTTAAACTATTATTTTTATTTAATCTTTTTCAATTTTCTCGTATTAAAAATAATTTACAAAGTCAACTTATGAGGATTATCATCACTAACTAAGAAACTAAAATAAATCTTAATCCATCAAACCACCTCCAACAAAGTTTTGTAGGATAAAAAAGTGTATCAAAGTGTCAATAATCTGCCAAAGTTAATAATAAACTTTACAATTGATAACAATTTTAAAACTTGTATATTACTATATAAATAATGACTTAACACAATATTTGACTACCCAAAAAATTTCCAATATCTAAATAATACGGATAACAATTTTAAATTGTTACTTCAGTATAGCATCCATGTTTTATTATTTTCGTATTGCGAAGAGCTTCCAAATCTAAAGTGCATTAACGTACGATTAATTGAGTATTAAAGCAATACTCACAAAATCTACTATCAAACTCGTCTTACTCAAGTATTTTTACTAAAACTGTAAACATGGTATTATTTTTTCAAAAAATTTGTATGACTCTCAGAATCACTACTCTATTATACGTCAATCAAGGAGATTGGCGTTCCTTTTATATACTTGATTTATTATCGATATTTTAAAACTATATTTGATTATTGCGTTATTCTGTTATGCTATACGTACAAATGTATTATATTTGAACTATTAATTTTATTACATTATGTTTGCATTTATCATTTCTTTTGGTTATTTAGTTTTATTATATTATAAGTCAATTCCTTAATATTGAAATTAATTTATCCATAAAACCGTATTATATAAATTTGCGTGTCTGTTTGTAAAAAGTATAATCAATACCAGTTATATCCGACTCTTCTCCTTGTGAAACTAAACGTCAATCACAATTGAAACAAATGTGCCGGCAAGCGAACGTAATAATACACCTGTCCTCATTTCTTAATTTTTTAACTAATTCTTATTTCTTAAACTAGTCATCTCTAAGCGCACTTCACGCGCCGTAATTTGTTTTTGTAACCTAGCAACATATTACTCCCACCAACCAAATCACGAATAAATTGATATCATAACAAATCCATCATTTTTTTAAGATAGGAGGATAGGATAAGAATACATACTATAAATAATTATTTGCTATAATAATCCCTATCTATATAAATAAGTTACATACTTTTAAATATAAACTTGGAAAGAACTCGTTAAAACCTAACTCATATGCGTATATTATGTATGTATTCTGTATTCGGAAATAGTATACTATTTTATAGCTCGTGTGACATAAATCCGCCATATTCTTATTTTACTTATTTATTTATAATGATAGTTGGAACTTGGAAGTGGGGTGGAAGAAGTGTGGGGCGGAAGGGGGGGGCACAGCCCCCCGCCCTGAAAAAATTAATAAAACGTTATTTAAATAATAGAATACCTGATATAGAATATGGTTGTTATTGAATCTAGAATATTGAATATATACATAAAAAAATCATAAAACTAGATTCTTGGCAATTTGATTTGTATCTTTAACAATAAGTTGAAGTTTATGAAAGTGAAAGATTTGTATACGTTATATCATTAAAGAGAAAGACTTTTAAAACTAAAATCCATACAGTTTAATATTGAATATTTAAAAAGCACGCGGTCTGCTATCCCATAGCAGATGAAACTAACCTATAATATAGACAAGCCTTATTATCATCACTTTTATTTATTCTTTGTGGTTTGTCAACTATTAACGAAGTTTTACTTCTTTTCCTGTTCATTCTTATATGTAAAATCGTATTTTTGAATAGTTTTGGTAGATAATTGGCGTTAATTACGTGCCTGTGACTTAAGTAAATTCATTATTTCACAGTGTAATAATGGGCTACTTAAGTCACAGCTAGCCGTGACTTAAGTGCGGATTTAGGTCACACAGTGCTATAAATCTATACATAGCTGTGTGTACAATAGTCAATATAATTATGATGTTAAATATCGTTAATCGACTGAAACGCGGACATTCATTGCTATTTATGATTATGTATTTATTTGATTCGGACATATAACCTTACTCAATTCTAGACAGTTGCAAAGAAGTCTGCAAAACTGAAGTGAATAAAACTATAGAATCGTCTAATGACGCCACAACGAAAAAATGGTAGTGGAATTCGGAAAGTCGGCGTGGTATATAAGTGTATACGTGAAAAATAGATTATTTATACGAATTCCTCTAAATATGTTTTCAATTTCAGCTTTAACAGATGAGGATTATTGCGCCTGTCAATTTTTAATTTATTTTATTTCTATTCTTAGAAGTAACTTGATTCTTTTTCTATTTCTATTTTCGTTCTTGAAGGAATAGTTTTTTGCAAATCAAATGTTCGCGCAACTTCTAATATTGAAAACTTTCGAAGAAATTAGCCACCCTGGCCAAAGTAGAGGAGCTTCTCCGCCATTCTTCTTCTCGCGCACAATACGTTACGAACGTTGATAATGTTTGTCCTCCAGAGAAACAAAGTGATATTATTTAATAAACTTATATTAACCGAGCAAAAGAACAGTGTTAAGTTATTCCAATACGTTCCCCATCTTGCTGACATTTATTAACTTTAAATTAATTAATTTTTATTTTTATTTTTTTCACTGTTGAACCATCCTATAATAGGTGTGAGTACGTTTTGAATTTTATATCGAATAACATTTGAAAATACATCGTTATACATTTTAACTGAATTTGAAAACCAATAATGAAGATAGAAAATAATAAAACAAAAAGTCATCAACTGGAAACTAGTAACTCCTGTGTGCTGGTATGTATGAGTGTACGTATGTGCCGATGTATGCATGTATTTACTATTATATATAGTAAATAGTTTTAAAAAATTTGAGAATTTTCTCCAAAACATTTTCAATCATTAATTTAGTACATATTCAAATCAGGCAAATTGTGATTTTTAACATTAAAAACTTGAACTTAATATTAAACATAGAGTACATAATTCATCGTACCACTAAAACAAAGAAAAAGCACATAGCCACTTTTTTGCAGGGAACTTTTTACAAGTTTTGCATCGCATCAAAATGCGACTCGCGTACAGTAGAAATGTGGTATTTGCACGTTGATATTTTTTCTCTTCCTCCTGGACCGCTTAATGTTTGATAAAATAGGCATACTTAGGAAAAATAATAAACGTAATTGCTTTACTTAATTTAAAAAAATTATAAGTAAATACAACTAATGCACAATATTTATAGAATGAATTAACATTGAAGTGAAATATAAATAATCATGTATGCTGTATGAAGTTTAAATAGTATATAAAAAGCTAAAAAGATGAAAAATATGAGACATGAAACTATATCAAAAGAACAAATCTTAAAAAATTATATTTCTATTTGAAATTTCGGCGTAAATGGATTAAAAGTTCCAGTATTGCGTTTAAACGTATTTTGTTGATAATTAACATAAAATATTATCCTTAATTTATGCAATTTATTTTTCTATCGGCCTACCTTAAATCAGTACATTGCGATTACTCAAAATTATTAATGCGATGAAAAGAACAATAATGAAAAATACAATATAGAAATCTATAACAGCTTTTACGTAAGCATTCAAATATCTTTCATACATCAAGTATTCACTGCAAGTCTCTGCATATGAGTGAATGTGGTGTAAGCATAGGATACCAAATTACTGAGTTTTTGGCCTCATAAATACATTTAAAAAAATTTGTATTAATAAAGTATCTTAATATTTACTTAAAATCATTAATGCGCAAATAAAAACCTATTTATAGTCATTCCATTCAAACAATTTTTTGGTAAAATTAGCAGTTAACGCGAGTCATGTCAACTCACCAATGAATTCGTATAGCCTCTCGTGTAAGTAATCGGCATTAAATAGCAGTGTTAGCTCATCGACGATTGAGCACGAGACTCAAATCCTAGGATTTGTGAATCGTGCATCGCATATTTTTTTATACCTTTACACGTGAAAGTAACACGTAATACTAACTGAATTAAAAATAATATAAAGACTACATTCACATTTAAAAACTTCTTCAAATGA
Organism: Torymus aiolomorphi; assembly: GCA_036365515.1. Taxonomy (NCBI): domain Eukaryota; kingdom Metazoa; phylum Arthropoda; class Insecta; order Hymenoptera; family Torymidae; genus Torymus; species Torymus aiolomorphi. The sequence goes on along the minus strand of CM070877.1, from coordinate 122,221,908 downwards.
CATTTAAATAGATAATAAAAATTGTTTGAAATAAATTTTACCCCGTGCTGCATTCCAGTGTGAATAGGGTACTTTCCTGTCATTAATGCGCTCCTGGAAGGCGTGCATATTGGCGTGACATAATATCTGTTCAAGATCAAGCCGCTGTAGGCGAGAGCATCGATGTTCGGAGTTGGAACCTGTCCAGAACCGTGAAATCCTACATCATTCCAACCCTTAAAAACGAAAAGTTCGTAATTGAATAATGAAGTTTATACTTGTTGCACATATCAATCTGAGGAATTAAGTAGTTACGCAGGGCATTATTTGATTGTTCGATAAACATACGTTAATTAATTCTAGTTTTTCTGAACGTGATAAGTAAAGATTAAAAACTATCTTTTATTTCAATATTCGTTCAATTTTCTATACTACATATTATTTAATTATTTATGACTATTAATGTACTAACATGAAGACATCTATTTAAATAAATTTATCTAACGATTACAATATTTTGACTTGTTAACTATTAGATATGCTTAAAAATAGAAGGAATATTGGTTCATAATTAAAAAGAATTTAGTGAAGACATATTTTGCATGATTAAACATATTTTTAAAGATAAGGCGCTATTATCTTTCAAAATATTTCTTTTTACTCATGTTCGATTTCCTGGCAATTCATACAATTTTGATAGAATGTGAAAAAAATAATCTTAGTTTATAAATAATCTTTTTTTTTAATTTGTACAAGTCAATGGAATAGTAATAGAATGAACTACTTATTATAATTACTTAATCGTTTCGGAAATGATTGTGTTTTAATCAAGGATACACATGACAACCAAAGTCAAGTTTCCAATTAAAAAATTAGCAACGAATATATCTGACAAGATATATTTGTAGATTCATCTTGAACTACTAGAGAAAAAATAGTAAATTTATAACCGGTAAAACAATTGAAATCGTAATGTGCAATTCTCCCAGAAATTTTCCTTTAACGGGCCATAAAAACAACGAAAAAAAAATGTTGAGGCACACTTCTGCAATAGGTTTTTTCTTGTTCTATATACCACACAATACACGAAAAAACTTTGAAATACAGGAAAACGATTTTGTGACACATTTTTAATGCATATCAATTTTTCTTTAAAGATGCGAACAAATGTTCCACAAAAAAGTGATTAAAGTAAAAGAAAAGAGCATTAATTTAAGCTAAAGATCGTTAAAATCGGTCGGTTCTGTGCAAACATTACATGCATTTGTAAATTTACGAAATTCTTAAGATTTTTATGTTTTTTGTAATTTTTAGCAATTTTCGAATGTACGTAACAGCGTTTAAAACTGTGTCACAGTTTTCCTGTGTTCAAAAGTTCTGTTCGTGTATTGTGTGGTATAAAGAACTGTTGAGACATTTATGCAGGATATTCTGTTTGACGAAATAAATGTGTACACTGAATTTATATAAATTATCTTTATTCAATAACTCAGACTTATTCGGGCTTATTCTTAATTAGTATTACACAGGTAATTCGGACTGATTGTTAATCTATAGATAGTAACTAATATAAAAGATACGAGCACGATACAACGTGTTACTCGGACGAACTTTCAAGACGAAGAGAGCCGGCGCTGGTGCGATCGCGGACACAGTGCTCGCCGTAGCGCCGCCGGCAGCATCGCTGTCTGACAGTGACACGCAGGCCCCGCCCCCCCGACATACAAAACACATACATGTACCCATGTACGCACGCTTAGGCTGGAGACCGCCGTCTTTTGCATATTACTGAAGTCTGCTCCCTTATACTCAACAAGAACAAGAAAAAACTTATTGCAGAGGTGTGCCTCAATATTTTATTTTCGTCGTTTTTACAAATATTGGTATCAAAAAAACTACAGTAAACTTGATTTATAAAATACAACTATGCTTTCACGTACTTATAAAAAGTTCAATTAAGTTTAGCAATTAGCATGCATTGCCAACAAAATTATTTACCCTATTTCTAAAACTATCTACCAAAAATAGACCAATTGTGATAAATATGTTCAGTTAAGATAAACATAAATAAATAAATAAATTGAAAATAAACAAATTAAATAATAATTAATAAATAAATTAAATTAAATTTATATATGAAAATTACATAATATGATTTGAAAATACTTAAATGTTCGTACACTTCCTATCGTTGTATTTGATAATATCTTTGGATAAAAATCTAATACATGAAAGAACGCAATTGAATGCTCACTTTATCATCCTGTTTTATTATCTTAGGAATAATAGCTTTTGGAATCAATTTGAGAGTAAAGAAAAAGGGTCGGGTTTTACAACCACTCTTTGAAAATGAATCAGCGAAGTGCTAAGTAATGATACAAATCAGTAAAAAAGTGAGTAATGCTGTAAAGATATATGCTTATTAAGATATAATTCGTTATTTCTTATAAAAAACTATGGTCTATCTGTAACTTATTGTTTATATGCGCGTGCATATGCATTTAGCTAGAAAAATAAAATTTTTGCATAGATTTAAATTAAAACCAGTCCCTGACTATTCACTGTTTTATTTTTGTAGGCAATAGAAAATATATTTCAGTGCCATAGATTACTTTTTATACGCGAAGGCCATGAACACTTTTGATCCATTCAAATACTAGTTTCTAAAGAAATCTAATTGCTGAATCACCACATTAAAAAGATAATTGTAGTTCAATATTAAAATAACAAAATCTCTAAACAGATTAAAATATTATTGTAGAGGCACCCAATGTGGACACTGTTATGAAGGAAAATCTGTACCAAATTAAAGGTTTGGTATTATATTATTGTAGTAGCTACAATGTATTAAAAGTATCAACTTCGATGTCATCATCTCATGTAAAAAAATAATTAGGAGTTTTTCACATTGGGTGAGTGTCCACATTGGGAGCCTTTTCCTTATAACTCTAAATAAATTTCATGAAAGTTTTAATCCATATTCGATGATAACGAAATGTCGATCCATATTATTATATTTTCAAATACATAAACTGAATAGAGTCTTTTACAAAGTTAACTGTTGTTTTTTTACAAGTATTTATAGAATTTCTAATATTATACAGTAATAAGGTCAATAGATTTTCGTTTTAATTGAATTCTATTTGGTCTTTGAAGAGTTTAATTTTACTACATATTTTATTATGAAAGTGTACAAGGTAACTACAATTTGAATAAATTTTTTTTACCTATTCATTAAATAAATTATTTATATCAATTAAATTAATAGCCCCTGGGGTATATTGCAAATGAAAACACTGGATTTGAGTTTATCCGATTATCAAAGTCCTATGGTAAGCATTCATATGAAATAATGATAATAACGCCGAGTCTGCGTTCGTCGATTTAACTCAATTCTATTCTTCGCTTTCCGTCATTTGCTATAAGCTTGCACAGAGGCCACACCAATTTCACTGTACAAGCGATTCACAATTACCAAATCGTCGGCGATGATAAAAACGATGTGCGGCCTCTCGGGAGCAGCAAGAGTCACGCTCACCAGAGCAAACAGGTAAAATATCCACGAGAACATGTTTGCCGTCTACACAAAACCACTATCGACACTGGGCAAACTTTAATTTATAAAAATTCCACAGTTACATCGTGCACAAGTAAATAAATAAGGAAGGTTCGCGAGCGAAACGAATGATCGCAAACGCACGAGTTTGTCAACTAGCTAACGCACACTGCTGCCTAAAACGCGTTGGCGCGTGTCAATATGAAAATCTCCAGCCAACTGGGCAAAAAGAGAGCCACACTCGCGTGAGCAGCTACACAGTAGTCACACTGGTCAGCTCGCCGGCACCGACACCGGCACATCAAATCGGCAGATGGAAAGAGAGTGGGAGGTACGACTGTACGAGCCGAACAGATAGAGTTGGCGCACAAGGACGATATGCAGTGTCCGGCACAGGCGCATTGGCTTTCTCCTCTCGTATGGACGCACCGAAATGTTTTTCTTTAATTAGGCGAATGAAATGCCAAGGGCGAAGGAAAGTTTGCTCATACAGCTTGAGCGTTACGATGGGTTTGTAGAGATTCATTGTTTCAATTCATTGTTTTCGATGGAGAAGAGGGAGGAGAAAATAAATTTGCTTTTCCCGTGTTATGCGCAAGATTAACCGAGTAGATACCATGCTTAGAGGGCTAGTATGCAGGAATCGATAATTAATATAATCTTTGATCTAGACAAAGGATGATAACGCCGTTGTTGAGGAGAATAGAAGGTGCGTGTATGCACATCAAAGATATAATTTACTAGTTACATTCAACGCGCTTCGCGCGTATTATTTATTTCTTTGTTTATTTTTTGTTTTTGAAGTTATGAACATGATTAAGTTAGTTAGTTTCAATTTAAACGTTTGTTTCAATTAGTTTAAATTATACGAATTCAATCTTCAAAATTCAAACATATTAGAGTTTGGAGCTTATTCTATGTAGACCAATCAAATGAGCCAACAAAGATCAATTAAAACAGTCTTATTGTGATGACAAATTTCATCCATCACTTTTTTAAGAGAGGGTAAAGTTCAAACGTATAATATATTAATATTATTGCAACATCTTGAATGAATGAATGATTTTTATTTAAAATATATTTAACAATGCATTTCAAGACATTTCACAGATAATAACTTGATAAGTCTTAATTATTCAATGAAAGCTTCCACATTTCTATAATTCTAAGGAAAAAAATCAATCAGTGACAGCCTGCATGAATTTGAATTAAATCAGCCATTACGTTAATACTTTCTAACAAGATGATGCAATAAAGTTTAATACACCATAAAATGTTCATAAGCGTGATACAACTGACCAATATTTAAAATTTTTTTATTTATTTTAAAAGCTAAAATATTTTTGTATTTTTGTTAGCTTGAAATTACCACGTATCGGAAAATACTAATTTTTCATATTGAACTGATTTATTTAGAGCTATAGGTATATATCTTTGAAAAACGAAAAACTCGTATGTCAATTCTGATGCAAACGATTTTAACAGATATCGTTTCATTAAATACCACTAAAATGTGTGGGTAAATAATTAAAATTTTTTTAATTTAAAATAAAAGTGGCTTTATTTTATTTCACTAGTGACCGTTATTTTTTATCAATAAATGAGATATTTAAAAGACAAAAGAAAAAATAAGTCTAGAAAAGTATCAGTACAAAAGTTTAATTTCGAAACTCTTTACAATTTGTAACAAATAATACAGAATTATTAGTAAATTATAGCAAGTATCATATTATTGATGGTATCTTTGACTTATATAATTTTTATTCCATTGAATTAATATCAGATAAAGTACGAAACAAGAAAGTAGAAAAAATATATCAACGAATCTGTTGAATATGAATAGCTCCAATTATTATTAGAACGATAAAGTATTATATACATACATTAGCATTATATTATATACATACATTAGCATTGTATCATAATTCATACAATTAAAGTACCGAGGATTAATTATAACAATAAAAATTATAATACTTTTTGCAAATAAATGAAGAATTATTCTTGAAGTAGACCTCGGAATCACTGTATTTTATTTAAATTATCAAAACTTTAGTTGAAAAGAATACTATTTTTGCATTGAAGTATAGTATAAATATAATTTTATTTACAAAATAAATTAATGTTTATAATTGAGAGTAATAGAGATAAATAATTAACTCAACACTGATATGGGATTTTATTAGAATTTTTATGATAGACGATTCCTAAAAAGCGAATTTTTGTTATGAATCGCCTCCGTATCGCAAATAGATTCTGAAAGATTTATATCAACGAAAATGTCGAAAATAAATTTATTAAACTTGATCAAATAACTTCCTTTTGTATATCTACTCTGTTAGTCCCGGCTCTTACTCTTTCATAAGCGTATGTCTGCGCAAGAAAGATGTATTATCGAACACACAATGAGCAGAGTGAGCACACACACACACACACACACACACACACACACACGCGCGCGCGCGCGCACACACGCACGCACGCACGCACACACGCACGCACAGCGAATGAAAACAGCTGGGATGCGCACGCATCGGTATTCATTTCGTTAAACTGGACACAAAAATAGAAGATTGTGCCTCTACTCATAACTTCCGCGTCTTCTCTCCGAGGTCGCGGCATCAATCGATCCCTTCTAAATCATAAATCAAGCGTGATAAACGAGTCTACCCGACCGAGCGGACGCACAAGCGTCGCATGACACATGTCCTTTTTTATATTAGCACCTCTCAATTCTCCTCACGATATATACCAACCTGTCTGTGCCACTGAAAACGAGCAGTAAACACGAAAAAAAAAATTTCATGGGTAGCTATTGTGTATGCGCTTCTGCAATGTTCGTTATTGTTTCACCCGCTGTCTGTTAAACAATGAAAAATTTTTAGTAGAATGTTACTCATTGTAGAATTTGTTCCTACAAAATCATTTACCTTTCCACTTTTTAATATGTATATACACTTCCATAGGACAATCACTACAGTGAAATTACATTTATATCTAATAACTTGAAAATAAGTAAATTAAAGATGATTTTAGTAAAACGTTTTTTAAAAATTTTCTTCATTTTTCTTCGACTTCAAACTATATTTTCGTTGTTTTTTTATTTTGTTGGCATAAAAAAACATATTCCATAGATGAAATATTTTTGTATTACACGGGTGTTATTCTCTACTACAAATTATCGTTAAATTTTTCTAAAGGTGTAAACCCTGAATAAAATCTTTATTTTCCTTTATCAACGAATTTTCTTTTAAGTGCAACGGGAACCTCACCTTTAAATAATACAAGTTTACTCGAGCAAACACGAGAATGCACACGCGCGCGCGCGGGTCGAAATGAGGAGCTCAACGAATCAACTCCGTCTGCTAATAACGTCGCTGGTCTTTGCGTTTCCAACAGTAGTACTTATAGCTAAAACATGTCTCGCTTCTTGCAAATAGGTACACGCGCGTTTACACGAATTTCCACACTGGCTACGCCTGCTATGCGTGTTATCTTCGCAACTCGTTGCATCAATATAAAACTAGTATCCAGAAACACCTATATTAAACTCATACGTAAAATTAGATGATTAACATTTTCTACGTTTATTTATTTTAAATAATTATTGGGTTAAATAAATAAAATTCAATAAAATTGTATGAAGTACCTTTTCGAGTTACACTTTCATCTAGTACACGTCAAACTCACAATAATTTCTATGAAGTATTTCAAAATTTGAAGAGATAATAGTAAAGCACTCTTCACTTTCTCTGATAAAGGGTTTCTTAAAATTATGATTAACGCATTACCGACAGCATGGACGCTTTTTTACTATTATTTTTCAGTAATAATTTAAAATACCGAAAACTAATAAGAAGCAAATCAGGAGAGATTTTCGTCGGAAAATGTTTCAGATGTATTTAAAGTTATTCTTGAGTCAAAAAATACGGTGGATTAGGGTCTTCAGAAGAGCCCAAATTATTTTACGGGATTTTTATTACATGGCCTTCTTCGAATCTAAAGAGTGTGGTGTATTTTTAAAAAGCAATTTACACCTCGAGATGAAGAATTATGATAAAAAATCGTGAAAATAATAAGAGGAAATACTTATAAAATATAAGACTGAAATAATGCTTAAGCATGAAAATTTAAAAATAATATAAAATTTTGGGGTATTTCGACACCATGTTTGTTCATTTAAAATTTTAAATAATTTTCTTTTGCTGTTAAACCAGCTAGTAACAGAGTAATATTACTCTAAAGGTTATATAGAAATGGTATAATTTTTCGCAGCGGACGACGGCTATCTATGATAAGCTTGATTGTTCCCTTTTCCCGCTATATTCAAATTTGTTGAGGTATGATTATATCTTACGTTAGGTTAGACGCGTGAACATAAATAAGGAAGAAAGATAGTGCGAAGTTGTAGCGTTTCTTTTCCAGCTCCAACTAGCTGAAGCATACGAAAGTATAATTTTTCATGAAAGTACTTATTTTTTCTATTCATAACATGTTACGAGTGAGTTATCGCAACTTTTAAAAATAAAAAGTGAAGGATCCGGGCTTGAGCCAGGGCACCGCCGTCGACTCACAAGGTAGACACTCTACCAACTAGCCACGTCCGCCACCGCTGTTCCACTAATCGTCGTCATATTGTAATTGTACTCCTTGCCTCTTCTTATTCTGCATATTCGTACGGATATCCATCCATAACAAACATAATATAATAATTAAAACTCATTTTTTTAATATATAGATTTTTAATAATAGAAAACCACTTGTATTTTTAGCTATTTATTTTTAAGCTTTCTTCCGCCTAATAAAGTAGGGTAAAAACTACTTTAAAAAAAACTCTTTCAGGCTTAAAAGGTGTGCACTTATATTACATTATGGAGAGTTATTTGCTTTAGCTTATATAACAACTAAAAAAATCATCTGAATAGCTTTGTATTGAACAAATTATACTAGGATAAGTCAACGAAGCATCGATTCAGCATGAAAAATTGATTCCGAGTATCTATATGAGCTTACGTGAAAACGATTTTCGCAAATTTCCATTTCCACAGATGTATATTATTTCGCTGTTACTTTTAAAATTTATTTTTTTTTAAATTAAATTTATTTCATTCTCTTTTATATTTTGATTAATATTAAGTTTATTTATTTATACTAGTCAAAGGATTTTTGTGCGAGTTAGGCGCGCACGTGGTCCTATGTGTTTTCAGAAAAAAAAAAAAAACACAAATAACGCGAAGTAGGCTACATTTCTTAGGAAATTGGTGAATCAGAGCATGAATAAAAGCGTAACTTTTTCAATTTGAGATTTATTGCGTTGGTTCTTTTATAAACGGATATATTCTTCCTTCGATATCGAACCATCCTACAATATGTAGAGGCAAAGTAAATATATTAACTTATGTGAATGTGCTCTATATTATTTCGAATAAATCATATCAAACATTTTTTCCTGAAATAATTCGTTATTCTTTGGCTTTTACGAAAACAAACTAGGATAGGATCCAAATGTTACCAATTTTCGCCCCAAAAATTGTACAAAAATGGTACCGTCGGCAATAGTTATGTAGCATATAAACTAATGTACCCATATCTTGCTTATGCATTTATGTTCACCACGTATAGGATAAAAATCTTTGAAATTTCAATGAGGTGTCTATCGAGCGTAACAAAAAACTATAACTAATAAGTATCTATTCATTAACAAACATATAGTTAAGAATTCTATCAGAGTTTTCACAACTCTGGAAAATGTTATATCGCATAAAAAATGGATTCCCGACAAATGCTATGCATTTAAAAAATTTTATGTGGTAACCCATGAAAAACACTATAAAAGTTAAATAAATTCTAATATATATTACATAATTTAAAAAAAAATTGATAAACTTAGATGTTTAAGGTAAATTTTTAGTACTCGTAAGAACATTAGATCATAAATAAGTCTCGTTTATAATATGAAATTGATTAAATTTTATATCGTACCGTACGTTAAAGAGGGAATTCAGTTGAAAACATAAAGTAACAAGTTGTACACTCCAACTCTTAATTTAATATTCCACTTAAATACTTACTCCCAAATGAACTGATAAAAAAAGATACAAAATTTGTTGATAGAATTTTACCTAAAAAGATACATATATACAAATACGTAGCAATAATGTTGCATACAAACAGTCATCTGTTCCATCAGACCTCTGCATCCACAGAAAAACCAATTGCTTTTTTGATAATAAGATATAAAGAAATATAAAGTTAAATTTATATGCTTTATTTATTATACATAAAACGACTATTATAAATATTTCCGAATTAATTTCTTGATTTTTCTTGAAAAGATGTTACATTTAGACAAATATCACATGAATAAATTATAATTCGTAATAATACATTAATAACATTTACTTCACGCTCCACCCTACTAGATCAGAACTTTATTAGCATTCCATCGCGGATTCACATCTACGTTTTCATTTATGACGCTGTGTGTTATCTTGGAATTCCTTTTGTCTTCTCAACTTAACAAAGATATTCATGCACTAGATACGGAGATCGACGTTCATTCATAGAACTACAGCTACATAAATAATTTACAAAATCAATCTTCGAGTTTTAAACGCACATAAGATTAATTCTAATAATTTATAAGAAACTATTAGAGAAAAGGTTACCTTTAATTTGAAATTCAATTATCGTTTTGTTATGAGATTCTACTGTCTAAAACTATAATCAATGATTTATTTTTATATATGCGTATGTATGTGAATGTGTAACTGCAAATATTTGTTACATTTAGTTCTTAAAACTACGACTATGTCACTGTACGCAACATCAGCAGGATGAATATGTGGCATTTCTTAAAACATTTTATTGATGTTTTCTGACATACGAATTATTGTATCTACGTATTCCTCAGAAATGTGCTTTGATAAATAAGGGCCGATATGTTTGGTAAAAAATTTGGGTTTTCAGGTATGACACCGGGTTACTTGATAGTTTGGTCATTTTTACTGATTTTTTTCTCTCCGTATAACTAATTATGTAACGTTTAGCGATATAATGTTTTTAAAATGAATGAAAATTGTTATATTAATAAGAGTGTTGCTAATGATTGCCGAATCAACTTATTATTTTCCTATATATCCGAATTATTTATAGAGAATTTTACGTTATTAAACTGCAGTTATTAAAATACTATAGTTCAGCCAGGTGCTTTTAATATTGAACGCTTTCTAGGAAATACAGCGATTGAAAAATGACATGTTTTCGTGTATAGAAAGGTCATGATTTATAAAGTTTTACTTTTTTTATTTAAGGGGATGTGAGTACCGACGTTATTTTTCAAACGAGTATATCTCGCGAAAATACCAATAGAATCATCCAGAAAAAATTCTGCGTATAGTATTTACATGTACGGAGCACTTGACAAACTTGTTATTCCAAAAAAATGATGAGAATTAATTTAATTAAATAAAAACCGTACTGTCGGTAAGTAGGAATCTACAATTGACCTACTTTTCAAACGAGCATATCTCACGAAAATACCAATAGAATCATCCAGAAAAAATCTAAATATAGTGTTTACGCATACGGAGCGCTTGACAACCGTCTTTTTCCAAATAAACGTTTGAATGTTGATTTAAAAAAACATTGAAATTAGGGTTGCACATAACCTTAACTGTAACATAAATTTAAGTTTAAATTTATTTCAAAATTTTTAACTTATTAACAATATAGTCTAATATTTTGTTAGAAATTCAGTTTTTAGTATTGTATAAATAATTTACGGTAATTAATAAAAGATTGCTTACATACCTTTGCTGTAAAATGGTCCTGTTTTACATAACGGAATGAACATTGAAAGAAGTCAGTACAAGAATTCCCAATGAGCTAAATTAAACTGACGAAAAAACTGCGGATGACCCAGTTAAACCGCAGTAATTGCATTAAGAACAATGCACTTAGTATTTCCCTGAATGTGCTACTTGGCTCTGTCAATTTTAATTGCATTTACGTTTTACACTTTATCATATTGTCTATTTGAATCTACTTTGTTGCTGTTCCATAGGTTATGAAAATATCGGTTCAAAATAATTTTTTCGGATATATATTTTAAAATTTATAACGCAGCATGGTTCTTAGGTATGATAGTCGATTGTTAAATAACCTTTACAAAATCTATAAAGAAAATAATTGTTACAACACTACATAGAATAGTGCCGCTCTAAAAAGGAACAATTATTTTTTATTAGCTTACATTACACTATTTACATAATAATTTAAATGATAATAAGTTTTTTAAAGTTGTTGACGAACCTATTTTTCCTTTTTTAAACAATTTCATTGATAAGAGTGAGTTAATAAATCTTTTATTTCGAAATATTAATTTTTTGTAATAAAAATCCCTACAATCAAATAAATAAATAATAAAGACGCTTACTACTTGACCATCAGATATAAAGTACATTATACTATACAAGTATAAGTTCCAATGTGACGTTGCAACCCGACGACTTGGGCGCATACCATAAGGGTGATGCTTAACGTCGCATTCCCCCTCTCCAGGCCGAGAGAGTTTGCAGCGTGCACAAAACCCGCGAGAAATTTCTGGTAGCGAGTGTCCTGGCGTGACAACTTCTCGAGTAGCTCGGCTAGCTCCCGGGCAGGAGTCGTGGGTCTCTCGCGCGTAGCTGGTTCTGCCTGGACTGCTACGTCTTCCCACTGAAATTCACGTGCAAAGTTAGGGATGCGGGATGACGGGTAGTCTCGCAAATGAGATAACAGCGGTTCAACTAAACTACGTTTATTGATACGTTAAGGTAAATATATACAACACACGGACACAGCCGTGTTCTTCGCGCTTTGCCGCGCTACGAACATTTCGCGCGGGTAAGTGAGTGTGAGTCTGTGACGGTGACATGCCGCCGTGAGCAAGGCGATTCGGAGGACGAGTTACAAAACGGTGCGAATATCGGTCGCGCCTATTTGAGAAAGAGAGAGAGAGAGAGAGAGAGAAGAGGGCCGTGCATCTAGCGGGTCGCCTTATGTTCCGGACGACTCGCCTTCCGCCGGCGTTAACAAGTACGTGACTTACTCGATGCTGGCTCGACTTGCAGTCGACGTTCGCTGCCGGCCTCGAGTAGTCGCGTGGCGGCGTTGCTTTCCCGGCGCCGTGGCATGAACCGTCTCCTGGACTCATGTGCAGCTCGGTCGCGCGTGCCGATCGGTCGCTCTGCTCCGTTGCGTGAAACCCCTAGGCCGCCGGTGCGTTGGCTTGCGGTATAAGTAGACGGTTATGGGCCCGCTAATAGCCAGGCCGGATCCATCCTTCACCCGTCGTCGGGGAGAAGCTCTCGTCGCTCCCAGGGTGACGATGCGGTGCCTTAACTTCGGCCCGCTTCTCGCCGTGCGCTTTCGTCCTTATCGCTAGGCGCCTCGGCCCACACTTCCTGGTCAGTTCCTCTTCCGCTCTCTCCAAATTGCGTGCTCATCCTTCGTCTTGGGCGTGCTTTTCTCTTTCTCCCTCTCTCTCCTTCCGAGTTAATCTATTACTCTATCGAGTATTGCCCCCCTGCTCGTCACATGTCGCTCGCGCGTGGCTCCTGCCGCCTTGCTTATGGCTTTACCTGGCCGTGCACGTGTATGGCATGTGTATTGGTGTGTGTGTGTGTGTGTGTGTGTGTGTGTGTGTGTGTGTGTTGGCGCGCACATGTGACGAGTCTTATCTCCATCACACCAAAATAACTTATCTTAATGTCTGTTTTGTTTTGACATTAGACAATAGAAATTATATCCCCTAATACTTTATATATGTATCTTAACTCACAGTGTGCAATGCACTCACATTGCACACTCAGTGCGCAAAGCAAGAACTTTGCACGCTGCGACTTCAAAATGCGAGAAACCCACACTCTGCGTACGCTACATTATAGGCATTGGAAATCGATTTGCGTACTTACATTTAGAAAAATAGTATACTCGCGTGTACTCGCTACGCTCAGGCGACAAACACGACTCGTGCGGGAAGCACCTGCTTTGCGCACTTGTTGCGTAATGTACTATTTATCACTATCCAGAAATTAGCTATTGTAATAACAATAGCTAATTTAGCTTTTGCTAAATAGCTAATAAGCTATTTATTAAGTTCCTGGCGATTTTCGATAGAAAAACTTTCTACCAGAGTAATAATGTATAATATTGTTTTGATGTATTCCTAACACGTACCTCTATAAGCAATTCATTCTTTGTTTAAGATTTTGAGCCACCAATAAGAAAAAGATAAGAAATTATAATCATTCATAGAAAACAAAATCTTCAGAAGTCTTCCTAGAGAAACTTTGCTCTTCTTTGCTACATCAGTTAATGAAGTCCTTGAAATCGTCTTGAACAACAATGAAAGTGAGATTACATACTAGCGGATTCGTTGATTTAGTGTTCTTACTAACATTATTAGTTCTAAAATCGATGTAAAACCGACTTCTTATGTACAAACTTGGATTTTCTACAAAAATGCTCAAATAAATTCCAATTCAAAATAATAAATTAACTTAGTTAATGCTTACTAACTCGCCGAGGTCTAGGAAGTTCGGAACAACATGCATGCACACTCGGCAGACGTTTGTCTTACTTCGAAATGACAGACTAGTATTAGCGAAAATTACTGTTGAAATTAGACAAGAGCAGGTGTCGTCTGTAACGTATTAAATTACGAGAAAATTCATATTATCCTTGTTTTCCACGAAAACGTTGTGGCGTGGACAAAGACAATCCCTCTCATTACAAAGATACTCGACATTCACTCATACATTTAAATTAGATTAGAACTTTACCGTACGCACCGGAAACACGGTTCGTCACTCACCAGTTGCATACGTACATGTACAGAAGTTTCTAAAATCAATGAGACTACAACCTGAATCTTATAAAAGTGAATAATATTAGTGTTGGTGAAGCTGTAAATAAATATAAAGTTATTATATTTAGTGGAGTTGGAGAAGTAATTTTACCAAGACATATGTTTATGACATAAAAAAAAATAACTATATGGTTTAAAAAATGTTTCAATTTTCCGCTAATTTACTGTATAAAAAAATAATATAGAATATTTTGTTAAGAATATGAAAACGGTAAGCAGGTAACAATGAATAGTAAATAGTAAAACGTTATACCATCATCAACGACCCACTTTATTTAATAAAAGACTTAAGGTGTACGTTGACCCAATTTTCGTTTGCAGTTCAGGCGTAACAATCCCTTATAAAATTTGAGAATTTGAGATAATCTATTTCTGCTTCGAATCTCGAAATCGATCTCGAACCTCAAAGGAATCGAGAAAAAGCCGAATGATGGCGCGCGGGGCGCACAAATTAACGTTAGTTATACAGGAAGATTAACGCATCGTTACGATTTGTATATTATAAATACTGTATAAATTAATCAATACTTTAGAAAAAATGTCATCAATTTAACGTATTTTATTAAATGTTCAAACTGAATATCAATATATTTTATAGTTAACAAATAGCGAAAAGAAATTTGTCTTGAATCTCTTGAGAGGATGCCAGAGGAATACATTTTACTACATACGAAAGAAATTTACGAATTGTGGAGCAAGTTTCATACCGAGAATATGAAAGTTCGCGAGGACTACACAAGTTTGAAACTTGAACCTCAAACAGTATAGAAATGTCTTCGCCTACTTTAAATACATTTACTCGAAAAGTTCTTTATGTTAAATATGAATTTAAAAGCATTACCAAAAAATATTTTAAAGACTTTTTTGAAATTATTTGATTGAATCATAAAATAGAACGTTGACTTATTTGTAAATGTACAGTAACTACATTTATGTTCATATTATTAATGAAGTTGCGGTTTACATACAATATGGATATATTGCCTCTTATTAAATTTTGTACATAGAATTATTAAACATTTCAAGTACAATAATACAAGAAATTTTGTAATAGTTTGATTTACGATAACATAAATTGATACAAAATTTAGAAAGATTAAAAAGATTCTACAAATTAAAAAAATTACTGTGAATTCAATGGTTATCAACTTTCTTAAATTTATTATATGAATTTATTTTATGAATTAATTTATTATTCCTACGATTTAATAAGACATATACTTAAAAAGATTTTTGAAAAATGTAAAACCAATGTAGTACGTAAAATATCGACGATGCCTACGAAGACAACTGCGATGGTAAGTGCGGAAAAAAAATAACGCTTAAAAAATTGCGGCGAAAATTATAATTTTCAAAGAATTACAGCGAAAAAATTACATCTTTAATAAATACAGCGAAAAAATTACATCGTCAATAAATGCGGCGAAAACTATTACAGCTATAAAAGTGCGGCGAAAAAAAATAACATTCTCAAAATGTGCGTCGCAAAAAATTACATCCTCAAAACGTGCGACGATAAAAATTACATTATAAAAAATTAATTAATTATAAAAGAAAAAAAGGAAAAATTTTCCACATTTCTAATACGAAAATATTTTTGCTCTCTCCTTAAATTATTCTTAAACTTGATTCGAATTATTGTCCGATCGTAATCGACAATAACGAGATAAATATATTAGCATTGTATGACCAAGGGCAGTTATATTTATAATTTAGAATGCAGTACTAATGTAATTCTAGATAATGTTGCTAAATTATATTTTTTTCGCCGCACATTTTAAGGAGTAATTTTTTTCGCCGCAAATTATGGGGAATAATTTTTTCGCCGCACTTTTATAGCTGTAATAGTTTTCGCCGCCCTTTTTAGTAAATAATTTTTTTCACCGCACTTTTATATTTACAATAGTTTTCATCGCGCTTTTGGAGTTGTGATTTTTTTCGTCGAAGTTATAGAAAAGTAATTTTTTTCGCAGTAAATTTTGAAAAAATAATTTTTACCGCACATTTTAATGCACAATTTTCTTCAACGCCTACTACTTCGCTGTAATTGTCTTCGTAGACACCGTCGATATGTTTTTATATTATTTAAATGTTCTACTTGGAAGTAAAGCATCAACTCCAGCTGTTATAGATCCACTTAGAAAAAACTTTCGACCCGATTATCTAAGATCTGAAAACTATTCGTTAACACTATGCATTCATACTAGTCTCCCATATTTTCGGATGGGAAAACTTGTGACACAGATTCGAGATTTATAATCTACGCGTAATCTAAAAGTATTTGGCTGGCTTTGCTAATTTGTTTCGACCAAAAGAAAAATATCACCTATAAATTCTGAAGTTGGAATAAATGATCAATTTCATTAGGATTTTGTATTGTTTAACGTTTGCACAATTAAAACAACATTACTATAATAATGATTTGAAACTCAACATTATAATATTTATTATTTGAATTAATAGCCAAGCCAACAAAATTCCAATGGATATCTTTGATTGCAATTGAATCGCCGGGTGCTGTAACTCGTTACGCCCACATTTCGTTGTTTATTTCTTTAACAACAAAAAAACGGCAATAGCTAGAAATATGGTTTAGTTGAGAAAAAGATGCGCTACAACATTCTCTACAAGAATCCATCGTCAAAATTCGGATTTGTAATATTTGAAAGAATAGCCTGATACGGACAATACTTATGCGGCGAAATCCGAGCGTAACGAGTTACAGTACCCGGCGGTTCAATTATATTATACCTGTGACGCTTTCTGAAGTGTGTAAATATCATTCCGTAACCGATCAAGGTCTGTAAAGAGCGAAAAGGCTACACAAATTCGTCCTGCTAAATCAGTACAAAATCTCATAACACGCGAAAGCGAAATTCTAAATAATCGCGATAAGCGCGGGTAAATAATACAGAAGAAAAACAGTTAGATGAATAACTAGAAGGAAACTTAGTTCTGCACGTAATCTTTTACCTTCATCGAAAGGAGGTGCATTAACCGAAAAAAATCCAGGTCATTGATGATTAAGGTCCAGTCTATCATTTAGATTTTTGTCATTAACAGAAAATGCTTTTATAGTTTTCTTTATTTATGATTTGAATCTCGTAGTGCATTAACTTGTTTGATAAGGAAAAATCTTTAAGTAGTCTTATAATAATTTGTAAAATTCGAATTTATAATTGACATTGATTATAATGCACCTGTTAGTTATCTACTAAAAGTATCTTATACGTTATAAAAACATGTATATTATGTGTACAACATATCACATTAATGAGAATAATAACATCAGATCAAAGAGATAAAATTCGGATCTGACGTCAATAGTTTGATTGGCATGAAATCATTTCGTTATACTCATTAAAAAAAAAAATAGATAAAAGCTAAATTGCAAATATGATGATCAATATATTACGTACATTTTTGTAAAATTAGCTATTATTGTATATTTGGTGTCGAAGAGTGACATTTAACATTTTATATCACCGTAAAATCTGTTGACAGTTACTAACCTCAAGCAGGAAACCTCTTACTAGTGTTGGTAAGACACGCGCGACACTGAAGTTTCAAAAGTACAAAGAAACTTTGGACAATAGTGTGGATATTGGAAGCAAAGTGAATGCGAATTTAACAGTGTGCAAATAAGAGTTGCCCCAGTGAGCGTGAATGAAGTTTGTGGTGCATTAAATTTCTTTGCTATAATAAAATACTCTTTTCATATTATTTAGAAATTAATAAAATAATTTACTTCCAAAATATTTCATTTTAACTCAGAATACTAAACTGTTAATCGAACACCTACGCGTCGTATCAAATGTAAGTGGATAACTCATGAATATAATTCTATGAACGTTTTCTATATTGCTTATAGATCATACTTTTTTATTATATTAGTATAATAAGTCAATGTTCCTCTTGATGATCGCTAAATATTCTGCATTTTCTATAAAAGTAGACCAAAGTAAAATGGGCCTGTATTACATTTTGATAACGGAGTAATATATAGAATATTGAAAATATTCGAATATGTGCATAGTTAATCTGATGACTATCTGAGTTTCAACCTGCTTTGGTTACTTGCGATATCGACCTTATATACATCACTCTTTAATCGAAAAATAAAGTAGGCGTACTTTGACCGGGTTTTGCACAGGGCTCCCCTATACACTTCATTATTTGTTTTTAAAAAGTTTATTACAAATCTAACCTTATAGTCTTTAACTATTTAAGCATTAAAAATAAAAATTTTCAGTCCTAATTCTTGATTAATCTTTTGTATAGTATATTGTATATTATTATACATAACTAATATATAGACATTGAAAATTTATATATTAATTTTTGATGTAGTAACCCATATAACGTGGTTACATTGCACATGCCAATATCCTTAAATTTCTAATTTTAAGAAGCTTTTGTTAACAGAATGTTATGCTGCAGCAACGAATAACAAGGAGCTATTATTAGTTTCATAGAAATTGTAATACTAAACTTCTGACGATGTTCGCATTTGAAAACTATAAAATTATTTTTTATTCTACGTAATTTATAAAAAATGATTTATATAATTATATAAATAAGAATATAAATCGATTAATTTGCTACTTCGATTGACTTCTACATATAGATAGATTTTTACAGACATATCGTCATTAAATTTTATTTATTTTTGTTTACTTTAATGTAAACGTACCCAACATTAAACCCGATAATTTACTGAATTATCTTCTTAAGTAGCCTTTGAAATATCTTACGTCTGACAAGATACAGTAGCTTTGAGGAATTGCGGTTGCTTTGCCCTCTCAGCTGTGAAGATGAAGGACTCGACCATGTAACTCGCAAGAACTGTATACTTGCAGTTCTTACTATGTTTTTCAACAGAATATATAAAAGCGCCATTCCGCCCTTTATCTCCTTCAACATTTTTTTAAAACTTTTTTTTCGTGACCACGATAAGCACACGGGATATCGGGTCAAACGCGACGACCGTCAACCCAGATCCTTTTTATTTAAAAATATGTAGAAGATTAATTATGAAACGTACATGCGCATCCAAAAACAAGTTATTGGTTTATTTATGAAATTAAGCGGACTAGAGTGGTGGCATGCTACTATACGCACATAATGCACTCACACAAGATATATGTGATTCCCTTTTCTATGGGTTTCTCTCTTTTTTTTGGCTCCTTTTTACGCTTGTATGCACTAATTCTCTCTTTATGCACAGTCAATTGATAAAAATTCTTTCGCCGCTCTGATAGAACTTAATCATATTCTAACTACTAATTAGCTACCTATTCAAGATATGATTAATTTCTACATAACTGTAGTTAAAGGCTCCGCTAAAAATACTACACCTTTTACCCACTAAGTGCGATATAAAAAAAATTGGAGAAAAATAAATTAAAATAAAGTAAATGAAAGACGTACAATAGTAGTGAAATAATATTAGTATTTGTTAAGCTATTTCGGATAATAAATTTTTCGCGTATGATTCTTATACTGGTGACGAATCTTAGCATCGTTTCGTCCATATAGAGCTATTAAATTGTAGTTCATGTCTAGCTAATGAATGTACCTAGCTTTGTGAGTTGAGAGAGCATAGCCAAAAGAAATGGATAATTTTCTACCAGAGCGTTTACATTAAAATTTTCTTAATAAGATGCGTATATAATACGTTCTTGTGACCATTTATTTTCTGTCTACTTCCTAGTCTGCGGAGTAGAAGGTAGTTTTCATTTTGAAATGTTTAAGTTTGAATAGAAAATATTTAAAGTATTTCAGTTTTATTATTATACTTAAAATTTCAAAAGATTGTATCAACTTTGTAAGGGATGTAATTTTGTGAAGCCCCCCCCCCCCTCCCTGTCACGTTTCCGCAAGTTTATGACCCGCAACGAGGCAGTGAGTCCTGCAGGCGCTCAATGCAAGTCAAAGCGAGACCATGCAGAGGCCGTCGCGATAACATTACCTGCGGTAATCCCGGCATTAATTTCGAAGTTAAGTATATGAATTTGTATGTTGACTTCGGAGCGAGCGCGCTCGCGGAGCTCGTGCGGAGCAATGCACAATTGGGTTGAGTACCGGTTTTCTGTTTATTTCATATATTGACAGAGAACGACAAAAAATTAGGTCGTATTTTTTCTTGTTTTTATTTAAACAATAATTACAAACGTTGTAGCAATTTGAAAGACATATGACTGTATCTTGAAAATTATTAATCGAATTAAAAAAAAAGAAAAAAAAACACGACCTCATTATATTTCAATTCTGCTCAATGAAAGAAAAAATTAAATTTTTATTTTTTATACCCAACCCAATTTTATCCAATAAGGGTGATTAGAAAGAGAACACTTATCGACGACGAACCCGCTAACGGGCCTTTGAATTTAGCGCGGTTAGTGAAGGTCCGAGTAGAGGAGTGCGACTCATCTTCCGGTATTAGTTCTACGGTCATTTGCATCGTTTCATCGCCTCCTTACCGCCCATCGTCATCTTGTATATTGCACCTTCCGAGAGAATCCGGACGAGAGTCGCAAACTTTAGATCCGTCCTTCCACGAAGCGACTCAATAGGTAAGCTTCGCTTCGCCGCTCCCAGCTCTACGCGACGACTATGCAACCCAACGACTCTGCGTGGATAATTATATCTTTGACCTCGCGAATTCGTACAGTTTGACGAGTGAATGATTTGTGTCGCATTTCTCTCCGTGTGTTAATGGTCAATCATAACAATTGTATGATATGACTGTGTGTACGTGATAGTTAATTACAATTGCGTGACGAGCAAGTCAAATTGTATATAATACAATAAAGAACCTTTTGAACTATATGATTCTTTCCTCATTCAGTTTGCCCGATAACTTCAAAAGAGGGTGAATTTGTTTCAACTTTTTATTGGGAAATTAAGTAAAGCAATCAAACATTTTTCAGTTTCTGATCCCCAAAAGAATTATTAAAAAATTTGAATCGCCTCTGTGATTCAGAAATCTCATTCTTGTTAATAAAGCCTCTATATAGCCAAGTACCCTTTGATCTACAGCAGCTGTTACTTGATGGTGCGCTAATTTAACTAAAATTATACGCTCACTGAAGCACTGTATCTTAATGTGTTTAAATTAAATAAATCGACCTGAATAAATTTAAATTAAACAAAATTGAAATTATGTATTATAAAGAAATATATATTTATGTAAGGGGATGCTACAATAAATAACAGACAAAAAGAAAAAATCGGCTTAAATACTTCCTTTAATTTATTTAAATATCAAATTTGTAACAAATTTGTATGTTATCTATAAATATATTTCTGGACAATACTTTATTCTCACTACCTTTTATATGATATAAGACAAAGAAGGATGAGTAGGACAAATTAACAATTTTTGTGCATATTGCAATGATAGAAATTAATATAGTTAAACAAAGATATTTTATTTCGCTTCCTGACACAGTGGTAAAAGTATAGAATACATTACGCAACAAGGGTGTTAATCACCCTTGCGTCCGTGTTGCGCATTATTATATTGTGTGCTAAGGGCGTAAAGTGGGTCTTTTTAGACCGAGTGTGGGGTTGCAGTACGAGTCGAAGGTGAGCTAGCACGAGCCGAATGCGAGTGCGTTTGCGAACCGAAGACGAGTACTGCAACCACACGAGGTCAAAAAATCCACTTAGCCCTTGGTGCACACCATATTTTTTGTACCGCAAGTATAGATTTTTGCGTTTTTTCAAAATATCGATGATTTTCTTAAACAATCTTCAAAAATCAATTCAAAAACGACAGCGGGTGCTTTTCGATTTTTTACCGCCCGCTACTGTGAGTAGTGGGCGCTTTATGATTTTAACCGCCCGCGCTACTGCGAGCAGCGGGCGCTTATCGATTTTTACCGCCCGCTACGGGGAGCAGCGGGCGCTTTTCAGTTTTTACCGCCCGCTGGTCGACAAGCGGTCGCTTTCGGCTCTATTAATAGGTTCAAAAAACGCGAAAATCGTACTTGTGGTACAAAAACTATTTTTTGAATCAGAAGACGCTAAAATTCCACTTTTTGATGCCTATTTTGGTGGGCGCAGAGTAACCGATTTTCAACATGGGGCACAAAGTAAATCACTTTGCGTCCGCTAAACAAGCATCGAAAGTGGAATTTTTAGTCGCATTTAAACTATTGATTATACTAGTAAGATCACGAGCGCATAATTGTTATTTGCTACATACTTCTACTTTAAAATTATAAAGGACCCCGCACACAATGTATGGAAAATAATCATTCGGTCAAATTGGATCAAACTTGGGGAAAAGATAGATCTTGAGGTCCTGAACAAAAGTTCTCATGGGCAAAACCCCCCAAAATTTGACCGAATGATTTTTTCCCATATATTGTGTGCGGGGTCCTTTGCTAAATGATAAGTTTCCAATTCTTATATTCTAATTAGTACTTATATTAATTCTTATATTTGAATTACGCAACTTTTGCAATTACTTACTTCTTATATTTCGATTATATTAGAATTAACTTTAACAATACCATTTTACATACAAACTTTTTGAGGTTACAATTTTGACAGTACATACATTTTTATGTTAGACGTTTTATCATACGTCTTTTTAAATCGTAGAACATAAACTCATCAACCATTCGAGAATATACGAATTACAAACATTTTATTCCAGTTTCACTTTTCCGTCATCATTTTTTAAAAAGAGGATAAGACTCGAAATATGAAACACAGATCATTTCATATATAGGTTACTTTCTCAACCGATCAGATGTAAAAAGTTTACGTCTGCGGCGACCAATCAAAGACTACTTTTAAACAAACTTAACCAACCACGAAGGTTTTATTTCAGCTTCACATTTCAATCATGATTCTTTTAAGAGAGGGTTAGTTTCTCAAAAAGAAAGCCTTGGAATAATGAACAAAATTTTTCGAACAAAAACTGTTTTAAAACATTTTTTGAAGCTTGTGGCGTAAAAATCCACAATTTAAAAAAAATATTTTGTTCGTGTCTTTAACGAGGGTCAGGATATTACTCGCGTTTGCGTGTGTATCTTTTAATGCTTCTCCTAGAGAAGTATAATGTACACGTATTGAGTGGGCACAAGTAGAGCATTTACTTATTCACAAATAAATACACAAGTTATTTCTTGGAAATACGTCATAATGCGCCTTGCATAAGCAGTCCTTTCCACGTCCAGGCAGACAGGCGGTACCCAATGTACATTACTATTGCTATTGTTATATTCAGTGTTTAGGTATTTATAAAAATTAGTTCAATTATTTTTAAGTTTTCTGCAGGCAAAGAATTTATATACATTAAATGCCAATATCCCAATAAAGATTTTATCTATTAAATTAAAATTTATAGAAACTCTAGAATATGATACAGAAAATACATGTGCAATTTTGTCAATTACAATGATTATAATTCTAATGACTGGCGGTGAAAATATAAGCGAAAGACATTCAAATAACAATACTTTCAAATACGCATAAAGATACAATAATTTCATAAGCAGATGATACAGTTATCATTTCAACATATAATTCATGGATGCCTGTTAAGACACAATGATCACATATATAGACAGCGTGGCGATTTAGTTAATATTAAATAACTTACTCTTAAATGTAACAAATACTGTTTTTCTAATAGCTATTAATTATTGTGATACTATATCTGAAATCTCAGAAAATAAAACAGGTAATATCAGAATATTAAGAAAGCAAATAGCGCCAAGCTTGATTTCGCACACGCTTGAATAAAAAAGCATGCGGCAAATCAAGCTTTGTGCCTGTCGTATCAAAAGATACTGTTCGATACACGAGTGAGAAGGTGATTTTAACCTCGTGTGACCTTTTCAGCCTCGCTTCACTTGGGCGAAAACGTTCGTACGAGGGTAAAATCACTTCCACACACTAGTATCGAAATGTACTATTTCATTATAATTTGAAATGGGATGTACAGATTGAACATATTAAAATAAAACGAAATATTTGGTATTCATTTTTTCTAAGATCTCAAAATCCGTATAAACAAATGTATGCTATTTTAAAAATAATCAATAAGACTAAAGGACCCCGCACACAATGTATGGAAAAAATCATCCGATCAAATTTTGAGGGGTTTTGCCCATGAGAACATTTGTTCAGGGCCTCAAGATTTCCCCCAAGTTTGATCCAATTTGACCGTATGATTATTTTCCATACATTGTGTGCGGGGTCCTTTATCATTTATAATCCATTGACAATAAAGCAATTATTCGCTTTTAATACGCCACAATATTACTATCCGATATTGAAAAATATACACACTCATACACATTCACGCACACATCTTAATATAAGGGAAAAATACCTTTATTAAATAAGCCAAGTGTTAACATTAAACAGCAATTTTTTACAAATGTATCCGTAAATCTATAAAATATGTCAGTTTTCGGGCACATTAAATTTAACTATCTAATTTTTTTTCATATTTCAGGTCCACGTACCAATACAACGAAGAATTCAATGAAACTGAGGATACAATCGAATATACGCACAACTGGACATTGATCAATGAGTCGCTCCCCGATTGCAATCTACTGCCACCGGGCAGCGTCATGTCGCAGAACTGGTTCCAAAGTTTCGTCTACTTGTTCTACGTGACCATCTTTGCCGTCGCACTCTTGGGCAACGGTCTTGTGTGCTACATTGTCTACAGGAGTCCCCGAATGAAAACAGTGACGAATTTCTTCATCGTTAATCTCGCTGTTGGTGACATACTGATGGATCTCTTTTGCGTGCCAACGAGCTTTGTCAGTACGCTCCTTCTTCAGTACTGGCCCTTCGGTGCCGAATTATGTCCCAGCGTTAATTACTCTCAGGTAATTAAATTTGTTTTTGAATATTATTATTGTTGTATTGCAAAAAAATTAAAACAAGATGCACATCAATGAGATGACTGCCTTGGTATAAAAAATAATTGGAATTTGTATAAGCATATTGATGTAGTAATATTTCTTAACTACTTATTAACATACCTTTATTTCATTGTTTGAAATTAATTTTTTATAAGATTTAACTTTAAAACACAAATCATTTTTCAAAATCATTACACTTATTTTTTTCTACCTGTACATCAGATTATCAGAATTAATTGTCAAAAGATTCAACAGAGCTTGAGTTTCATTATAATACTTCAAAATACATTAGTATATTTTATTTAGTTATCTTCATATCTTCGTACCTTAGTTTGCAAAAGCCATAACAGTTTATACTGGCAGTTACATTTTTGTTTATTTTCAAATTGGCCTGTAAACTTTGATTTATAATAATGGAATTATTAATGATTATAAATATTATTCGAATACTTAACAAGACTAATAATATAAATGATATTATTTATGACTTACATGTATCAGTAGAGCGTATTTTCCATGTCATTTAAACTTCTCACATTTACCAATATTTCGCGCATTTTTATGCGATATGAATGACTTTATGATACATTAATTTTAAAATATAGGTCGTACAGAATAATATCTATTTACTTATTGATTTACTGTGTATATATCTACTTAAAATAATTATTTTCAGTTGGACTTTTTCAAAAATAATTTACAAAAATAAAATTCAAGATTATACAATATTTCTAGATTGAGTTATAAATAATATGTTATGTAGTAGCCCTGCTGTAAATTAATTTAATTAGTTTATAATAAATATTTCTTTCTTTTTTTATTATTTTACGATCTACTGTAATAAAGATATTATAAGTTATAAACAAGATTATTATTTAGTATTTTCAAAATAGTTGCACTAAAAATAAGGAAAAGCAGTTAGTTAATCTTTTTACTTCGGAAATGAACTGTAACACACTAGTTATTGGGAGGTTAAATAGAAGAGGCAGAATTAGATAGATAACAAATATTCAGTTAAATACTAATAAAATAGAAATATATATACTGTGGTAATTTTTGTATTTATTAAATAATCGAATTATTCTAGAAAAAGAATTCTGTTAGACATATATCATGCAAGATCGAATGTAAATGTATAAAATTTAGTGTCCCCCTACCTTGACAGTTAATAATATAATATAGTCAAAATGTGATCAATGTTCAAATATTTTTTCAATAAAAATTTCCCTTTATACAACCACTAAATATCCCAGCTTTTCTAGAAATCTTCTATATACTGAATAATTTTGATTGATAGATTCCTACGAAGAAATCTGTAAGCTAATACCATGCTAACGTTTTATCACTTTGACAATTATCATTTGAAATAAAATATACAAGAAATATTTTTAATAACATTAAAACTGCGGTTAATATAAGATTGCAAAATACAATAAATCTTTTTAAATTTGTGTAATATCAATTTGTAGAGCAAAAAGAATTTTTAGTGGGATTTCTGAACAGTTTTAATAAAGCTATATACATGTAAATGATACCATAAGTAGTTAAGAATTCCTATAAGAAATAAATTCCAAGCATTTCTCATAAACATATATATTAAATTTTAAATGTAACTTCTTCAAACAATGTTTTATTCGCCATTTCATTATATTCATCTAAAGATAAACACCGTATCATTAAAAATATGTAGAAACATAATAGCACCTTAAGTAGTTCTTTAAATATCTTTATATTAGTTACAAGACATATTTTTATTGAACTTCCATATTATTTACTTTAAGAACACTTAAATAAAAGAAGATGCAAGCGACACTACAGTACAAAAAACCAAAATTCTGATATAATCTCATATAAGTATAACTATAACAGCTAAAGTTCCATTTACATATATGTGCGTGTTTTAGGCTGTGTCGGTGCTTGTCAGTGCCTATACACTGGTCGTAATCAGCATTGACCGGTATATGGCCATCATGTGGCCATTAAAGCCACGTATGAGCAAAAAACAAGCGAAAATGTCTATCGGTGCTGTATGGACACTCGCTCTAAGTTTTTCATGCCCAATACCCTATTTCTCTCGACTCCAACAACCGACTGAAACTTACAAATACTGTGATCTATATGTGTGTCAAGAAATGTGGCCCACTCCAAAACATAGGTAAATGTTTATTATTCACAATTTTGTTTTTATTTTAACAAAAAATAAAAATAACTATTTAAACCATATACTTTAAGTAATGCATATTCTGTATGTTTTAGCAAATATTACTATGCAGTCTTATGATCGTTTATGATCAAACGATTTTTATACATTTTACTTGCATTTTTAAAGACGCTCAGAATACTGCATAATCAATGTCATTTGTAAATAAATGCAAGTAGTTAATGAAATTAAATAATTAAATGATTTTCAAAACAAAAGTTTACCCTTACGGTATTTTTTCAAAAATCCAGCGTTTAACAATATGTACTGAGCTCACTCTTTTTTAAATCATGCAGGCCATCTTAATATTAATATTTTTTAAGGAATTAAGATATAAATTTTAATCTTTTCTGTCTACTTTTACAATCTTTTTATAAATAACACAATAGGATAAATCTTGATCTTCATCATATTTCAACAACAGATCGTCGCAAACGATTAATAACTCACAAAGTTAGAGCAGTTTAAAATTTGAGCTCATTTTAAATTTTGTAATTTCCATTTTCACGTTTAATATCGATTCGACAGTAAAATAAAAACGACAATTTTTTTAAGCAAAATCTCGAGACACGTGTCTTCTTAAATGTGGTTTAGGTAAAAGAAATCGATTAGTGACGGCTTGCATGAATTAGAATGAAATCGGCCACAGTATATAATTCAGAGGGAAATGGGAATTAATAGCGTAGTAACGTGCTGCAATGTGCAGAGTGTTGCAATTGTATCACATAGAGGTTTAAACATAACGCAGTGTCAATCAATACCGAAATTGAAATATGTGTAAATTTTAACTGATACTATTTTATTTGTTATTTCTTAAGCTTATTATAGTATATGGTTTAAATTTAAAATCATATTTGAATGGGTAATTTAAAATCAATTATTTTAACAGCATGAATAGGGAAGGGGAAAGAATTTCACACGCAATGAAATTGAATTGCGACTTGTTGACTCGCGCAGCAGTTCCAAAATGAACGATTAACCCAATTTCATTAATTGCGCAGGTATTACTACTCTATCTTTCTGATGTGTGTGCAGTACGTGATACCACTAGTGTTTCTAGTTTTCACGTACACGAGCATAGCGCTTATGGTCTGTCTCAAGAGGCCGCCGGGAGAAGCAGAAAATTCCCGCGATCAGCGGATGGCGAAGTCGAAAGTTAAGGTTAGTTTTTATTACACAATTAAAAAATTACTCGTTGTTAACCAAATTCTTTCTTAATTGAATGCAAATTCGAATAAATAAATAAAAAAAAAAACATGTTAACCATTTTAAAGATAATATTTAAAAAATCAGAAATAACTTAACAAATATGAAAGTATTATATAAAATTTGTTAATTTTTTTAAAACTTATTATAATATAATATAAATATTTTTTTATTTAGATACAATTTTCTGCAGGATCAGCTGCTCTTAATTTTCTTATATATGAAACTTTGTAAAGAGATATTTTTTCTTTTTGTTTCTCAAGTAAACAAATTTTCTCCTGCGGCCTTTCATAATCTCTTTTTTCGAAGTTGTTCCCATTCTGATAGCTACGTTAATGAAGTTACTCTGCGACTTGGTCTGAAAAATAAATACTTTACCTTTTTATTTTTTGTGCAAATCTACGAACTGTTTACTCGAAGTTGATTTAATACTTTGACGTTCAAGTAAAAAAAATTGATGAGTAAAAGTTTGAAATTATAAAATGATCTAATAAATTCTCCATACCCCTTTTGCCTTTTTGATAAGACCTGATAAGACTCTAGAAAATACAGGAGTTGAGCAAGTTACAAAGAAAGTAAATTATGTAGACTACTGAAACTTCTTTCAGATCTTTAAATCTTCGAGGTTTTGATAACTTAATCTCGAAACGTTGTTGAAAGTACATGCAAGTACAAAACAAATCATCCGCTATTTTTTCAATTTTTAATTTTATTGGGATCTTTAAACTTAGTTTTCTAAATTATTTCTAATAATGCGTTCCATATATTCGATTGTTATGAGATGAACATCACACATCAGTATCATACGGTATAAATTTCCATCTTTTTACTGCCAATGCTGTATAAAATTATTCAAGGCAGGTCTTGAAACCTTTGATAACGCACCTTTCATTTGCATGCCAAAAGGAGCTTTACTTCCTGTTTCCAGATAAAATAAGCCTTTTCTGAAATAGAAATTTATGAAAGGTATTAGAATAATATATACCTGTATTCATAACAAAATACTTCATTACAGGAGTGAACGACTGAGTTATTATACAGTTACAGTCGCGCACGTAATTGTTTTAAAAGTAAAAGATTAAAAATTTCGCAATCTAAAATCAATTTGAAAACAAACCTATTGTGGAACACATTTCGGAGGCAATGGGGTGCTATTAATGATTTTGAGTGAATTAAAGTTTAAATGTTAACATTTTGTTGCACTAATTAATTACTTTATTCCTCTTCAAGTAAAAACAAATTTTTATAGCAAATTCAAGCTAAAAATATAACAAATCTAAGAAAAAAAAGGTTATTCTTCCCGACCGTATTTTTGAGACAGCGTTTAAGAGGGTGTGGTACTCATGTACTCTGTTTTACCGGCAGAACACGGTAAATTCTATATTATTAAAATAAATATATCGAATTACGTCTTATAAAGAGATAGTTGCCCTGCGCAATGTAATAATCTACCAGCCTACGCAGTTTTGAGCTCAAATATCAACGGCATCCTAAAAAATTTTGCGAACAAAAATAACCGAAATTTCGTTCATAAAATTTTTTAGGGTGCCGTTGATATTTGGGCTCAAAACTGCGCAAGCTGGTAGATTATTACATTGCACAGGGCAACTATCTCTTTATAAGACGTAATTCGATATATTTATTTTAATAATATAGAATTTACCGAGTTCTGCCGGTAAAACAGAGTGCATGAGTACCACACCCCCTTAAACGAATGTCCCCGGTGTCTCAACCGATTTGCCCCAGATTACAGAATAATTAAAATAAGTACTGGCATCGCTATAATTATTTATTATTATTTTTTACTTTAATGGTATTTTTCAAATATTAAGTTATACGAAATATTTATTTATATTTATTTTCATAATTATAAAATGAATTTTAATTGAGTTTTTCTCTTCTCTTAATATTTTTGTATGTATACCAAAGATCTTTTCGTACTGCAAGCTAAGTACAACTATACCAAAATGATGATTGGTCCCTTACACTACAAACCAGATATTTGATGGCTGATTTATGAGTTGGGTGACTTTATCGCAGGAAATATTTTGAATCAATGAACTAGATGACTTTATATTTGACATTATTTTTTTTGTTTTTGAAGTGGTCACGACTTGTGTTGAAATTTTCAAAAAAATTTATATTCAACATCATATTTTTACAAAATATCCAATTCTTCTATTTACAATAATTTGTTTATGATTATTTAACTATTTTTCTTATACACTTTTCTTGAAAATGAAGAGCTCAGAGCAACAAACGGTCGGCTCATATTCCAAGTTAGCCCCTATTTAATTAAGCAGTTTAAACGAGCAGTTCAGGAGTCAACTGGAAATGTGAGCAGAACGCTTATTGCTCTAAGCTCTTTAATTCAATTCAAATTATAAGTAGTATATAAAAACCATGAATCATATCAAATAGGTCCATTGAGTCCAAATATTTCCTCTGGTAGAGATCCCAATAAATTAGTCATCGAACAACGGTGGTTTGCGGATCTACTATACGAAGGGACCAAAATTAATATTCAAGTTGTGAAAATTATAGCTCAAGAAACTATCTATATATGTACAAAATTTACCGTATAAAGATATGTAATTACAAGTCAAACTAATTAACTCAAGAATAGATATAGACTTCTAGTCTTATATATAACAGTAAATATTTTTATTAAAGCATAGTATCAATAGCTTGATACAGATAGCTTGATATCTTGATAGTGATTCAGATCATGAGGAAATGCATTTTGATGAATGAAATGCAGTTTCTACAGAACTAAGACGATGTATAAAGAAGACAGAATCAAATGCCGAAATAATGGTTTTATTTATTTTAGACCTATTTTAATTAAAAATAGTACAATCGCCTTAAATAAGTAAAATAGATCAAAAAGGGGTTTTACTTATATTGCGAAATTTATCATTCCTCACAATAATTTGTTAACTTCTTTCGCTTTATACAACAAATTTTAACGAGATTATTTGCGTATAACGTATATAGAGAACAAAAATATTTTAATAGAAAAGTATAACTTACGCATTAGTTGGTGTAGCAAATCCCATAACAACTTTTGTATTAGAATTACAGTTTCCACTAGTAAATGTCGAATAAGACGAGCAATTGGTGCCAATAAAAGCACTTTCATTTCTAAGAGATTCAGCATAGAAAACCCAGGAACGGTGATGACTGCAATACTCTGAAGAATTAACAAATAGTTTATTAAATTTTATGAACTTAAATTTTCGTACTTTAAGATTTTAGATAAAAACATGTTATGTGCCAACATTTGTCTTATTAATTTATTAATTTTTAAATGGTTCAATTATTTGTTAAAACCGAGTAGCTTGCTATTGCGCAAAACCAATTTAGAAATAAGAATTGCGTGATGACCAGAAATCGCTGCGCAAGCGGGGCAACGGTCTTAATCCAGCGTAACGGCCGCGAGGAAACGCATACGACACGAAGACAACAGGCGTTGCGCTGAATTAGTGGCAGCAACTCCCGGGCATCTCTCGCGCTCCCTGCCTTACCTGCGCCGATAGGAGCTACGGGAGCGAGAGAGACAGCGAACGATTGTAGTGGGAGGGAATTTTCGCGGATCCAGGTGTGCGGGCGTGCGAAAATTTGTTGCCACGACAGTTGCGTTTTAATTTTCAATAGGGTAGAGTCGAGAATAATTAATCGTTGAAGATAGTCAATTAATAAATCATCGGGAATATATATACTTCGTTAATAATTTTTTTGAAACTCCGTGCGAGAAGTTCGATTTCTCGCACGCTGCGTTAAACGATGCGTGCAAAAATCTCACTTCTCGCATGTCGTGTCAAAAAATACGGTTCGACACTTGTGTGAGAAGTTGATTTTCTCCTCGTGTGACCTTTTCACCCTCGCTTCGCTCGGGTGCAAACAGTCACATGAGGGGAAAATCAAATTCTCGCACTAGTATCGAAATGTACTATTATAAGTTCTTGTAATTTAATTTCAAGTGTTAAAATATTTGCGTCTCGTGGGAAAATTTGTTATATCTGCCCTTTGTTAAACTGGACCACTGGACTTCAATTAAAAAGGAAAATAAAAGGAAAGAATTACTGAACCTTTAACGAGTATTTTATTTCGGACTCCATCAGTATCTGGAATTCAATTATTATATATTTATTATCCTATACGAGGAGATCATCGATCCACAATAAGGTAAAAATCTTTATTTATTATCGGTAATTTATTCGCGTACTATTTACTCGCGTCCGGGGGTGTTCATTAAACTTTTCGTAATTGTCCTATATGCTCGTATCCGTATCTATTGCTTAATTGTAATTTGATTTCTATTCTCCACCGCGTAATCGTATAGGATTTCCGTGAGTCCGGCCATATGTACGGGGAGGTAGTCGTACGGGTTTCGTCAAATTACTTAGTATCCTCTTGTCGTTTTCAATAATTTATTAGTATAAATTTTGCCATTGTAACTAATTTTATGGTTACATTCGCGCGCGTTGATTCGATAACTAATAATAATAAACATATATATATATATATATATATATATATATATATATATATATATATATATATATATAGATATATATATATATATATATATATATATATATATATATATATATATATATATATATATATATATATATATATATATATATATATATATATATATATATATATATATATATATATATATATATATATATATATATATATATATATATATATATATATATATATATATATATATATATATATATATATATATATATAAAGACCTATACACGTTATTTCTGGTAATCTACAGGGTCCTATAGTTTATCTCTTCAGAGTTCCCTATATAAGCGCGTGACTAAAGAAATAATATCCCTGGGGTTATTGACTCTAGACGCGTCCCAGAAATAACGCTTACGTACAGAAAAATTTCCGGGACGTCCCGGAAAAAACAGCGCGTCCCGGAAATAACAGCGATGTACAGTGTAAACGTCCCGGAACGAACCGTTGCAGATATATATATATATATATATATATATATATATATATATATATATATATATAAATGAATAACTACTCATAAGTTTATACCGATATAATTATTATATTTATTATAATTCCTAATAATAACTAACCTTTAACTCTGAAAATTTTACTAATTCCTAATCCGGATTTCCTCCATGCAGTAGGTAGCTGAGTCGATTCATTGTAGCATGAATCGGCAAAACTACTGAAGATTGGAGTGTACGATCCGTCCAGCTCTAGGACTAACACTCGTTCGACGAAACAACAGCTACGCTAGGAGACGGAGTAGTACGACACGAAGAAGGAGAGTTTAGCCCTTTTATTACCATTTAGGTTTTCCTCTGTTCTCGGATTAGAACTAGCCCCTCCCCCCTAGCTAGTTTTTGTTCGATTCCGCTCTAGTTCCCGAAAGCATAGCGAGTTATTATTCACGGGTAAAGGAATGATAGATGTCCTTGGGCGACATCCGAAATAAATTTATAGTTCTGCCCTTACGTGTGAGAATCTTAACCTCTCACGTAACAGCAGAATTAATGGTAGCAGAGCGTGGTTGTTCACCCTAACCTAAAAATTTCTAACTCGCTTTCTTTTTGAGGAATTTCTAAGAAATATTTTTCCGTCAACCCTTACGCGTCCCTTTTCACGCTTTTAAGTGGGTTCTACAATAATTTTTTGAAACTTACCTACATTTACTCTAATAATCTTAGACCGATATAAAATTCCATTGAAAATTGATTTTATCTATACTTGAAGGTTAAGTGTATGTTTTACGTTCCAAATATTTTTCTTATCATAAACTAGAGACATCCAATGATATAAGGAAGTAAATCATTATAAGACATCTGTCTTTTTATTGGGTAAATTGGGAAAAAAAGAAATTTACTATAGGTTATATACTCCTCGGTTCCCTTACCTTGGCTGTTTTTTTTTTTGTTTTTTTTTGCCCACAATAAGCATCATGGTAGACGGACAAGGACCAGGAATACAGGTGGCTAACGTCACAGATTGCTCCCAACTAATCGTGACCATGGCTAATACCATGGCCATGCAGACCGCTGTAGCCAGCATACCAATTTATGACGGAAGTAACATACCCCTAAAGGATTTCATTCAGGATGTTCGGAGTGCAGCTGCCGATATTTCAGCAGCTCAACTCCCCTCCTTTCTTAAGAAGGTGTTGAGCAGATTGCAAGGAGCCGCCAGGAATTCGAGATTTGGTATAGCTCTTAACTCCGTAGATGATTTCGTACGTCATTTAAAGCAACGATTTGCACCCGGAAAAACATTCACCTACTACTATGCTCAATTGAATGACTTTCGCATGAAACAAGGCGAAACGGTCGGTGATTTTCGGGATAGATTGAATATTTTACTTATGGGAGCAGAAAATGCCCTTAAGGAAGATAGAGGTGAGGCCTATTCCGGGGACATGATGGTTCCAGTAAGAGGAGACGCTGTAGATATTTTTATCCGGGGTCTACCCAGTCACCTCAGCACTGCAGTCGATGCAGTACATCCTATTGATCTAGATGCTGCATTTAAGGAAGCCGTCAGGATTGAATCAAGGATCCGATAGAAAATATTGCCCGAATCAAGATCAAGTCACTACCAGTCACACTTATACGAGGACGATGAAATATCAGCCAATGTCGCAAGGAATAACACGCGATATTATAACAATCAGCGCCACTATAATGGCCAATACAACAGTCATTATCCTCAGGGTCGTTCGGCTGATGGTCGGAATCAGCAATCATCGCTGCCTGCATTTATAGAATATATGGACCAGCCCGATAGCCAAGCTTCGGCTCCGATCGCGTATTACGAGGAGCGGCCTGGCAGTCCTGGAGTAGTAAGGAGTGAACCTCCATTCATTGGATACACCGTTCTGAATCACGGGGAGCCGTATGGTAGATACCAAGGAGAAATGTATCCACAAGCGGATAAACCCTATCCTCGCAATAATAACTATCAAGGGGCAAACGGTTATCAAGGACCACATGGGAACTACAACACCAGTCCTCGCTTCTCTTCGAACCAGCATCAAACCAACCAAGCAAACCAATATCAAAGAGGCTTTCAGAATTCAAGATTTCCACCAAGGGACCGTAGAGAATTCGATCGAAGGGATCAAAGACTATACTATCCCGCTGGACCACCACTAGAGCCACAACCCCGGTATCCTCTGCCATCAATCGGCAATCCATCCACGCAATCTAACCAGACCGGTCATTTAAACTCGAAGGAGGCTAGCCCCGAAACCCAGGAGGCGAGCCAGCCCATCGCATCAACGAGCAGTGCTCAACCGAACCAAACGCCAAGAGTTTATGTGCTGCAGCGAAACCAGCGCACAGGATTGCTTCCTCTGAGACAGCTAAGGGAACCGACGGACGAGAAGATGATTCCACTGTAGTGCGGTACGAGTCCCCGAAGTACATCATCCATGACTTCAATTTATGATTGATAACGGAGCTGCGGTTAACATCATTAAGATTGGATCCTTGCATACGGATGTTCTAGTGGACACCGATCAAGCAGTCCCTTTAGCCGGGATAAGCGACCAGTCTATCGACACCTATGGCACGGTTACGTTACATTTGAGGGACCGTCCGGTCACGTTCGTCGTCGTGAAAGATGATTTCCCCATTGGACAAGATGGGATACTCGGACGAGAATATCTGAAACGGGAACAGGCGGTAATATCCTATCATTACAATGCTCTTATGATTAGTGGTGACGTTATGCACCATCTTCCATTTATTGACCCGCACTCAGGTCAGAGCATTGGTGAGGTATCTGTTAAGCAGGACGCTATATACCCAAGGGAACTTGACTTTGTCGAACTCCCAGATAATCCACCAGCACCATCCGCTAAGGTGATGTATACACTACCACGCAGAACCCGACAGGTGGTAAGAATAAACGTGATCAACAACTCTCAGGAGGAAGGATACCTGCCGCGGATTGATTTAGGGTATGACGACGTTTACCTCGGCGAGGGCTTACTAAAGGTCCAAGACGACGGAGGATGTTATGTCATGGCAATCAATACTAGGGATGAAGACGTGTCATTTGAAGCGGATGCAAAGGAACTTATACCGTTCGAATATGCATCCCTAGATTTCGAACCTGGAGCAGAAGAAGACATTCTAGTGGCTGCAAACAACCCGATCACCGACAAAGGAAACCGCATCCTTCGCTTGAAGGAGCTTATTGAGGTCAAGCATCTCAACGAGGAAGAGAGAACGCATATAAACAAGCTATTGGAAGATTTTTCCGACGTATTTTTGCTACCAGGAGACCCATTACCTTGTACCAACGTAGTAGAATACCATATTCCTCTTGAAAACAATATGTCAGTCAATGCGAAACAATATCGCCACCCCGTGATGCACAAGGAGTTCATCGAAAAGGATATCCAAGGGAAACTTAGGGATGGAATCATTGCACCCTCAAATAGTCCCAGCAACTCACCAATCTGGATCGTCCCCAAGAAACCGGACTCCCAGGGCAAACCGCGCTGGAGAATAGTAGTTGATTTTCGAGATCTCAATCAAAGGACGATCGGAGATGCTTACCCACTTCCGAATATCACAGATATCTTAGACCAATTGGGTGGTGCTATATATTTCTCAGTTTTCGACCTTGCTTCAGGATTTCATCAAATCAAAATGGCCCCGGAAGATCAATGGAAGACCGCATTCTCGACCCCGGGAGGGCACTATGAGTACAGACGAATGCCTATGGGACTTAAAAATGCCCCGGCTACCTTTCAACGACTCATGGATCAGATAAAGAGAGGACTAAATTGCAAAGAAACCCTGGTCTACATGGATGATGTGATCATTCATGCCAATACTCTGGCCGAACATGACAAAAGGGTAAGGCAATTCTTCTCTCGCCTCGCTCAGACCAACCTAGCCGGATAAGGTCCATTTTCTCCGAAAAGAGGTAGCGTTCATGGGACACATAGTAAGTGAACGCGGAGTCGAACCCGATCCCGGGAAGGTGAAAGCTGTCAAGGAATTTCCTTGTCCAAAAGGAGTACGAAATGTAAGGGAGTTTCTCGGACTCACGGGTTTCTATAGGTGCTTTATCAAGGATTACTCAAAGATAACTAAACCCCTGTACGACCTTACCCAAAAGGGGGTAGAGTTCAACTGGGGAGAAAGGCAAGAAGAAGCGTTTAATATCCTTAGGGAACGGTTATGCAGTCGGCCCATTTTGACCCTGCCTGATTTTTCGAAACCTTTTACCCTGACAACGGATGCGTCCAACGAAGCCATTGGAGCCGTGCTAAGTCAAATTCAAGAGGATGAGGACCACCCAGTCTCATACTTATCGAGAACCCTCAATAAAGCTGAAAGAAACTATAGCACGACTGGAAAGGAATGCCTAGCAGTGCTATACGCCCTTAACCATTTCCGGCCTTACCTACTAGGTCAGAAGTTCACCTTAGTTGCAGATCACGAACCCCTAAACTGGATGCACAGTACAAAGGACCCTGGCCAAAGGCTCATGCGATGGATGTTTAAATTTACTGGCTATGAGTATACCTTTAGGTAGAAGCCAGGTAAACGTAATTGCAATGCCGATGCCCTTTCCAGAAATCCGGTGGAAGAACCTACTGAGGAAGATATCAATCTTGCTTTACCAGGGATCAAAATTTTAGTTCTCAAGGAAAAGAAGCTCATGCCAACGACCCCAGGACGTTCTGCGGTGCAAGGTTCAAGTAGAAACCCAAATAGAGTTCCGACCCCGACAAACACCAGTGGACAGAGGTTGCGACCCCGGCAGCCCTCTACTACTAATAATCCCAGGAAACTCGGAAGACCCATTGGATCCAAGACCCGCAAAGTAGCCCCCGCCCTAGATCACAGTACAATAGCACAGCGCACAAGAGGAAAGGCTAAAGTGGACGCCCCGGATCCGGATACCACTCCTAAACAGAAGGAATCCAAGACAGCGGAATCTGATACTATACCCAAAGATCAGGATTCCAGCCAAGGACAAACCCAACCGTATGGGCGTCCGTCCACTACTACCCCCGCGCCAATAAATGTCTCCTTAGGACCCCAATTCCAACAACCCCCCAACGACCTTTTGTCATCAACAAGAATCGAGACAGAAGACTCCGAAACTGATGACCGACCCCCTATATATAACCCCCGGAACAGCGGACTGAGGATCGATGAATATAATCTCTCGTCTGAAGAAGACCGTTCTTCCAAAGAAAAAGGAGAGAATGAAGCCTATACCGACGAACCATTCGTGTCAAACCAAACCGAAGTCGAGGTATCAGCTGTCCCGGTAAGCGAAACAGACCAGGAAAAGGAGGACCTCCATACAACCCTCACCCAGGAGGAGCTGCGAAAGTCCTTCCACCGCTTCGAGGAAAGCATCCGAGTGCACGAGGAAAAATCGCTCATAGCACCCGACGAAGAAGAAGAAATCGTTAACTTCCCATCACATTTCTCCGATGGAGATAGGGTAGGTGAACAAATGCAAACCATCTTGGACGACATGGATCCTATAGATCCTCTGACGAAAGACGATTCCGTCATGGCCGAGAGAATCCAGAATTTAGTCAGATGAACGCTTAACGAGTGCAGCCAACAGGACTCGGACGAATCGGACGAGGAATCTAGTGTCCCGGAAAATGGCAATAAACCCTCCACCTCCCGATTGTCTTCCGTAGAACCTACCACTCCTATGGCCAAAAGCACTCCTAGGGGTCAGGCACCACAACGTCGATCTATCCATTTCCCGAACTTGAAAGGAATCCGTGAGGAAGGTAACAAGACAGGGGAGGAATCACCAATCGACCTACAGTTCGATCATCCCTCCGAGGAAGCGTTAGGATTATTTTTATCTATGTATCAGCAGTTCGATCCCTTAAATCAATACAAGAGCCAAACATGCTTCGTTGATCCTCCGATGGAAGTATCTTCCTCGGATTCGGACGTCACCCAGCTAAAGCAATCCAAATCACCCCTTACGTTAAAGAACAACGTTGCCACCTCCCGACAATGTCTTACGTACAAAAGAGATAATATTGTGCACTTTATCGCCAAGGATTGCACCATTAGTGATACTATAGGACTTTTGCTAACGGAAATTGGGGCTATCGACCCAAAAAGCCGGAAGGCCCGGAAACCTAAAATGTGCCAAGTAATCACCATACCGTTCAGAAATCACAAC
The DNA here is from genome assembly GCA_036365515.1 of Torymus aiolomorphi. Lineage (NCBI taxonomy): Eukaryota > Metazoa > Arthropoda > Insecta > Hymenoptera > Torymidae > Torymus > Torymus aiolomorphi. Next base: position 122,181,940 of record CM070877.1, on the reverse strand, counting down.
GTATTCTCCTTGGTAGTGAAGGAAAGGCACTCAAGTCCGACCGACTGGATCGTCATCAAGAATACGATCCAGCGACTCCGAAGAGTACTCTTGAGGAAGAATATCCCTAGTTTTCGCATAGCTCGCCGTGGCGATCTCATAGATGAATTTGACCCAGGTTGCTTAATTGAGGAACTAGCTACCACCTTCAGTGGAACACCTATTGATGTTACTGTATGTTATGGCCAGGTAGAACTACCAAAGCGGGAGGAACGGAAGCAGATTATCGAAACTCTCCACGATAGCTTCATCGGGGGACACAAGGGAATAAATCAGATTTACAGGAAAATTCGCAAAAGGTATTACTGGCCCTGCATGCGCAACGACGTCCTTGACTATGTTAGGCGCTGTCCTCAATGTCAGGAAAAGAAAATCGAAAGGATCAGGACGAGAGAGCCCATGATCATTACCGATACACCTATCGAAGCCTTCGATAAGGTTTCCATAGACACAGTGGGGAAGTTACGGACTAACCCCAGAGGAAATTGCCATCTGCTGACTATGCAATGTAACTTGACAAAATATCTCATCGCCATCCCCATACCCAATCTGAAAGCCTCTACTATCGCGGACGCCCTGGCCAGACATCTCATATGCCAATTTGGAGCACCGAGGGCCATTCTATCCGACAGAGGAACCAGTTTTCTTTCTGAAATCGTTGAGGGACTGTTGCGACTGTTCCGGATCCATCATCTCACGACTTCAGCTTACCATCCCCAAAACGAATGGATCCTTGGAACGCAGCCACGCCCCTCTAATGAATTTCGTGAGGACTTATTCTGAGAAGTATGATGACTGGGATAACTTCGCTCCGTTCGCCACATTCACCTATAACACCAGTGTCCACACAAGCACGAATTTCACGCCATTTGAACTAGTCTACGGCCGATTGGCAAGGTTCCCTACTCGAATGCCAGCCGCGGATCAATTGAAGACCTATAATTTGTACTTGCAGGACCTAATTACCAGATTAGATGAATTGAAGATCCAAGCCACCGACACCCAAATCAAAGCGAAAGAAAAGTCAAAAAAAAGATATGATCGGCAAGTGAAACCATTGAAGGGAACTGTTGGTAGTTACGCTTGGGTAAAAGTGGAGCCGCGCACCTCGAAGTTTGACAGTTTCTATAATAAACCCCTTAAAATCAAAGCAATACTAGGTAGGAACAACGTCCTGTTAGAATTACCAAATGGTAAAACAATCCGAAAACACACGGATAAATTGAAAATTGTTCTTCCCTCCGATAGCGATACTGATTAACAAAATTTATATTCACTTGTCGGGTCGACAAGTAAAATAAGAAGAGGGTGTGTAGCAAATCAAATTTCATCACAAACTCCTGTATCTGATTTCAGATGCTTGCAGTTTACATTAGGATGATAACACTCTTTATCGCGATTCCACGAGCAAGGTTGTCGCCGACCCATTATGAAATAACCCCTATTAATACCAACCCTGGGATTTATTATGAAAAACTACCATCAATCCGGATCCAGAGAGGAAATTGGAAAATCATTATTCATCTAGATTTGCATGGTTTTCTTAAGGAACACGGCCCTACTCGAACGTACAATGAACAATTGACCAAATGCATAACCTACCTAGGAATTGACCACTGCAATGTCGCCCTAAATAAAGACCTCATGGAGGTGAAACTGACGACCCTTAGTCACGTACATGGGGATATAAAACAGGCAGCCATGTCTATGGACACTCAGCCTATTGACGGCCCTTCATCAATTAAGGATATCCGAGCGCGCAGAATGGCCTCTCTTGGTATCATAGGAAGTGTAAGCAAAAGCTTGTTCGGCCTCATCACAACGGACGACGCGGATGCTATTAACAAGAACATCGATCAGCTGTTTAGAGATCAAAAGAAAATCGTGAAACTCTTAGTTGAAAAGACACACCTCATCTCGGCCAATCTCGAAGAGCTGTATAACATTACGACATTGCATCGAGAGACTATGAAGAGGATGGGTGAAACTTTGAATAGTAAACTTAATGCTTTCTTAGTCGAAGCTAACGAAAACCATCTAGCATGGAAACTTTCTACATTTCCTCGGCAAATGGAAACAAAATTAGACCATCTGATACACTGTAATAGAGAGATCCTAACAATTCTCAATACACTGATCGAGAGGAAGTTGCACCCTAAGCTTTTGCGACATGATGTACTCCACCAAATCGCCATAGATATCCAACAAACAGGGGAGAGCCGAATACTACCGATGCCATTGCACCACCTGCGGCCAGAGGAAATTGCGAAGATAGCAACGCTGGATGCCATCTTCCATGAAGGGAGAGTTTTAATAAGTCTAACCATACCTCTTACGGAAAGATCAACCTACGAGTTATACAGACTTCACCCCGTAACGATTCCTCAAGAATTGAAAAACCAAAGTTTCGGGGTTGCCCATATTTCTCCATCCTACCCTTATTTGGCCGTGAAAAGGGACTTGCAGGTGTATTTGAAACTCACCGAACAACATCTACAAGAATGTATCCCGACTCATTATGGACGCATTTGCCAACCTAAGGGCCCTTTATTTACCATCTCCGAACGAAAGGAATGCGAAGTGGAGCTTTTACTCAATCCGTATCCTGACGTCCTCAAGTCGTTTGATATAATGATATCTTCATCCTCCTCGACCCAATGGCGTTACTTAGAACTAACTGATAGTTGGCTATACTCCATAATCAAGGAAGAAACGGTCCGAATCACATGCCCAGGGGAGATCTATTACACTCCGACTATTAAGGGCACGGGTCTGTTGAGGTTGGCCACTGGTTACTCCGCCAGAACTCATACAGTGGAACTACCTGATAACCAGGATCAGACTGCCAAGTCTCAATACATCTACGCTCCAGACGTAGACCTAAATATTACGGTCGTACATCCAGAGCTATGGCAACACATGAACGAGTCCACCTCCTTAGAAATAGGACAACCGTCACCGGACACAGTCTTTACACCAAGGATGGAGCGTCTCACGAATATTGTCTCCCGTATGAAAGAGATAGGGGAACATAAAAGAGACACTTCGTTCACTCGATCTCTAATATATGGAGGGATAACTTTCCAAGGCATAACAATTATACTTGGTGTAATCTCGTTTTTCCTCTATAGAAGGACAATAGGGAAACGACCCCAACCCTCATCGCGATATACTGGGAAAAGAGACACCGCAACTGTAGAAACTCCGTTAACCTATGTAGCTATCCAACCTGTTCCTACCCGCTCAGTATCTACTCTCATCCTAATGCCACCCGCACTCCTACCCCAGTTGGCGGAACTCGATTAAAATCATATATACCTTCCTTTTCAGATCGAATAAATAAAAAGAAAAAGAAAAAAAATGGACCCTTCAACAAATCCTCCTCATTTCATCACCGTGACTTATCAAACGGACCTGGGACTCGATGGACTTATAACCTGTTTCAAACAGGCCGGATCTATTACTACAGTGGAAGTCTTATCGGAAAGTTTAACCACACAAACGACCAAGATCACGTTCGAGAATCAAAAGGACGCCATGGTAGCAGAAAAATCTAAGGACCTTTGGCTATTGGAAACCACTTTGGCCTTCGAGAATGAAAGGATGCCTATTCCACCACGAAAAGCAAGGAAACGAACCCATTCACCCGAACCCGGAACCAAGGAGAAGACTCGTATCTTTTGCCAAATACCTTGGCCAAAAGATCAGGGAAGGACGCAGGAACAATTGGAAGAAGAGTTTTTTTACCATTTTGCCCATTTTGGAATTCTAGAATATGTTCATACAATAAAAGACAACCAAGATCGGCTTTCTCATGGTTTCGTCAAATACCTGGAGGAGGAATCCGCACAAAGAGCTCTACAGAGATGCGACATCCGATACCGAGTGATACCTGCGCGACCATAGTACTCCAAATCTATCTATAATATAAAGATTAAACACCAGGAATGTGGAATTGAAATCGACCGTCGAAATTTTGGACTACACGAAAAGACGTGTCATCGACAACGAGCATTAGGACCAAAAGCCTCCCTTCCTGGACTTTGAAATTTATTTCCCTTGGACGATCCCGAAATTCCCGCCCCCCCCCCAAAAACCTAAAAAAAAAAAAAAAAAAAAAAAAAAGGGCTAAGGGCCCCGGACCTTTCTTTTGTTGCAAGCCAAAATGATACTGAACAGTCATCTTGTTTTCGCAGAAAATCGACTGACTTATAGAGTCATAGAATTGGAGCAAGAATTGGTGAGACTAAGGGCCGTCCACGAAGATCAATGGGCAACAATAAGTCACCTGGTGGATCAGGTGAAGGAACATGAGGAAAAGTAAAAAAAAAAACGCCATGATTCTTGGTGTACTCTTCACAGAACGAACCGTGATGAAGAACACAATGCATAAAGTGGTCGCTAAATCGGACAAAGTCCGGCAGCATCTAGGCCAGCTCACCAATTCAACCCTCAAACGGCTAACTGCTCTCGACGGCCGAGTCAATAATGTGGAGGAACAAATCAATGATTTGACCTCATCTTTTGCTCGTCTAAGACTGAGCAACAAACTACCATAGAACTCATGGACATCCGGACGTCTCTACACCCTTAGAATTCCCTTTATTTCCCATTGATATTATATTACCCTAGGCCATTACCTCGCTAATAATCTCATTTAACATGTTCCCCTTCGCTCCTTTTCTTCTTTTTGTTCCAGAAAAATGGCTATCAAAGATGGAGGCTATTGAGAGTCACCTTCGAAGGTACGGAAGGATCCAGGTAATCTAATAATCTGAGAGACAAACCACAAGAGGTAGCCGCGGTATAAATATACCATACCTGGAATATGGCCAGTCCAAATTGAGGCTTCTAACCGAACTAAGGATAATTCCTCTGGATATGATCCGCCAATCAATTAATTCTATAAATTAAGATATCAGGCGATCTAGGAAGCATATAGTTATCTCAGTCGAATCTGCGATTCACAATTACCTACATACTAAGAGATTAACAGCGCTTTTGTAAACCCGGCTATCCATATACGTGGAATACCCTCAATCGACGGACTCTTCCAAGATCTCTTGTACCTCTTTAATCTTAATAGCGACCTTCTATCTCCGTACTAGCTCTTAATAACAACCGGACAAGGACTCACATTGCGTCAAAAATTAGCGGAAATTCTATTAGTAATCATATTATTGTAACCTCTTATTCAAAACACTTGCCGGGACGACAAGTAAAATAAGAGGGGGGTGATGTTATGTGCCAACATTTGTCTTATTAATTTATTAATTTTTAAATGGTTCAATTATTTGTTAAAACCGAGTAGCTTGCTATTGCGCAAAACCAATTAAGAAATAAGAATTGCGCGATGACCAGAAATCGCTGCGCAAGCGGGGCAACGGTCTTAATCCAGCGCAACGGCCGCGAGGAAACGCATACGACACGAAGACAACAGGCGTTGCGCTGAATTAGTGGCAACACCTCCCGGGCATCTCTCGCGCTCCCTGCCTTACCTGCGCCGATAGGAGCTACGGAAGCGAGAGAGACAGCGAACGATTGTAGTGGGAGGGAATTTTCGCGGATCCAGGTGTGCGGGCGTGCGAAAATTCGTTGCCACAACAGTTGCGTTTTAATTTTCAATAGGGTAGAGTCGAGAATAATTAATCGTTGAAGATAGTCAATTAATAAATCATCAGGAATATATATACTTCGTTAATAATTTTTATAAGTTCTTGTAATTTAATTTCAAGTGTTAGAATATTTGTGTCTCGTGCGAAAATTTGTTATATCTGCCCTTTGTTAAACTGGACCACTGGACTTCAATTAAAAAGGAAAATAAAAGGAAAGAATTACAGTACCTGGAATTCAATTATTATATATTATCATACTATACGAGGAGATCATCGATCCACAATAAGGTAAAAATCTTTATTTATTATCGGTAATTTATTCGCGTACTATTTACTCGCGTCCGGGGGTGTTTATTAAACTTTTCATAATTGTCCTATATGCTCGTATCCGTATCTATCGGTTAATCGTAATTTGATTTCTATTCTCCACCGCGTAATCGTATAGGATTTCCGTGAGTCCGCCCATATGTACGGGGAGGTAGTCGTACGGGTTTTGTCGAATTACTTAGTATCCTCTTGTCGTTTTCAATAATTTATTAGTATAAATTTTGCCATTGTAACTAATTTTATGGTTACATTCGCGCGCGTTGATTCGATAACTAATAGTAATATATATATATATATATATATATATATATATATATATATATATATATATATATATATATATATATATATATATATATATATATATATATATATAACTACTCATAATTTTATACCGATATAACTATTATATTTATTATAATTCCTAATAATAACTAACCTTTAACTCTGAAAATTTTACTAATTCCTAATCCGGATTTCCTCCATGCAGTAGGTAGCTGAGTCGATTCATTGTAGCATGAATCGGCAAAATTACTGAAGATTGGAGTGTACGATCCGTCCAGCTCTAGGACTAACACTCGTTCGACGAAACAACAGCTACGCTAGGAGACGGAGTAGTACGACACGAAGAAGGAGAGTTTAGCCCTTTTATTACCATTTAGGTTTTCCTCTGTTCTCGGATTAGAACTAGCCCCTCCCCCCTAGCTAGTTTATGTTCGATTCCGCTCTAGTTCCCGAAAGCATAGCGAGTTATTATTCACGGGTAAAGGAATGATAGATGTCCTTGGGCGACATCCGAAATAAATTTATAGTTCTGCCCTTACGTGTGAGAATCTTAACCTCTCACGTAACAAAACGATACACTTTTATTATAAAAGGTGTTTTCTGGTCATGTTTGAAAAGAACATAATTGAATCACCGTTAAAAAAAGCCGCTACCAATTTATTGGCACGTAGCTACCTCCAAATTAATTTATCGTTCCCATATGAGGAAATGTACGGAACCTTTAACTTTTGCTATACTTTTTTTGAAGTAACTTTTTTTTGGGCTAAAAAAATATTAACGTCAAATATCTCTTAAATTCATAAACCAATTCTTTTAGCCAAAAAACTCATAAATAAATAATATATAAACTCCACATCTCCACAAAATTTCAACGTGATTAAACTAATTTTACTCTAGTTATCATGCGACAAAGAAAATGACTTTGTAAAATACAAAAATTTTAAATATAAAATATCTCAAAAATTAATCATACGCTCTGTAGAAAAATTCACACACATATTATCTAATCACATACAAAATTAAATAGTCTATAAATTTGGAGCTGATACATCGAGCCGTTCTCGAGAAATTACGATTTGAAAAAAAAGTTAACAAAATTTTAACCTCAATTTTACTCCCGTAATTGTTGGACGTAGGAAACTCGTTTTTTTTTTACTCAAAAGTTAATCGACAGAATGGATTCAAATTTTTACAGATTATTTCTATTTATATTCTGCATTACCATGATTTTTTTTAAAAACAGTTGACCATTTAGTCCGGGAGTTATAATCTTTAAAAAAAGCACGTTTTTGTATAATATATCTAGCAATAATATATCAGTATTCAAGGTGTAACATTTTTCGCACTCGCGAAAATATAAGGTTCTCTTCAGTAGTAGCGGTCGTGTCTTGTATATGTAAATACGGAGCTTTTATGTAAGACGGGTGGTTGGCGCGGCGAGCGAAGTGATTTGCACAGGGGGCTGGGGGGGGGGGGCAGCTAGTTTCATACAATAGAGATAATATTTTTGTATTTCATGAAATGTGTTTGAAAGGGCTTTCAATTACCTGTATTTTATTTTTTCTTAATTTGAATTATTTAGTCTGGCATTTATTATTTATAAAAAGTCACCTTTTTTTAATTTATATATTCAAAAACATTTAATGTATCTTCACGAAATTTTTACCGGTTATTAAACGATATTAAACTTCTAAATTGCTTTATTCTGATAAAATTTAAAGAGGCTATCTGCATTTTTTTGATGAAAATGCGTTTTTGTTGTCGACCGATAACTATAAGAGTAAAAATCATCTAATCTTCGTGAAATTTTGCAAGACAGTAGCTTTTTTATATTTTTAAATTGAGTTCGTGGGATAAAAAAAGTTCGTAACATACAGAAAAAGTGTGTTACTGATTCCGTTTTTGGCACAAACCTTGTGTAAAAACCAGATCTCATTTTTAATTGTGTATATGGGAAAATCCATTAAATTTGTAACTTTTGTGTGACTATTTTTTTAAGTAATAATTTACTTCTGTTATTAATGTGCCATGCTAAGCACATAAACGAGACAGGGTGTAACATCTTCCATTTTTACGTAGAAAACCAGTCCTGTAATTCACATTAGTGTGCCACGCACGGCACAATGCGGAGATGCCTAAAAAAAGATACATATAAGCACACCACTGGAAGAAGCAGAAATGAAGTGCCGTTCAAACAATAAAAGAGCGTTGTGCGTTAACTGTTGTACATTCACACGTGCGTACATCGCGTAGAAAAAAGAGGAGTGAAACTTGCCTTCTGGGCTGGAAAATTCGTAGTCGGTCGGGCAACCAGGCTGAATTCGCCTACCTCCGTTGGGATAAAAACTTGCCACGCCAGAGGCTCGGTTTATTCCATACCATCCGGCGTCCGTGTGAATCGTATCAACGAAGCGAGCGTCGCCTGCAGTCAGATGTGGCTCGAGGAAATTGAAGAACGGACCCGCCGGATCTAGACCTGCAAACATGCATACAAACGCGCTCAAATTTAAAGATGGAATTAAAAAAAAAGCGAGAGCGAGTTGATGTCGTTACAGTAAATACGCACGCGCGTATTCGCTCCATGAATGTTTCAATTTGCAAATTCTTTGTTGAACCTTGCGATATCTTCTGATTGGATTGTTTTTTTTTTTTATACCTTCTGTGAACATCCCTTTCGTGATAATCAGTTTTTTGACATTTTTGTCGAATCATTCAATATCCATTGTTTCTCGAGAGTGAGAAAGTTTTAACCACGGATAAACGAACATTGGCACGCGTAACATGATACATTTTTCCATTTATTAATGTAGCTTTTCCATTCCGATTTACAAAAATTCCAGTATTAATAAAATATTGAAAAAAAATATATATATATTTCGCGCAATTCCACTGAAAAGCTAGATTGCCAATTATTATTGTACCTTTCAATTTAAATAATAACTATAATATCAGTATCCTACATATTCTCTTCTATAATATTTAGAAATTATCGAAATGTAATATAATAATTATAAATAAAAACATTGACTTAGAGGTGAGGCTAATAGAAAAACACTTAGATAATTAAAGTGCCATTTATATTCTAAAACGCATATTTAAATAAACGAAAAATACTTTCAATGATTACAGGAGAAAATTCGAGGAAATACAATAAGCTGATGCACGCGCAGAAACTGCAATTTCCTTGAAATGTCTCACTAAAATATGCTTACAGCATCTTAGCAGCATTCTTGATAAATACATTTTCATCAAGTTGAAATGGTCACGAGCTCACATTTCCTCCGGACCAAATGCGCTGTTCGCTTTATTAACAATAAAATTACCAGCTGGAATGAATAAAATCAGACCACCGCAAATGAATGTCCCTCATGGCCACTTGTATCCACCCATGTGCTATAACAATAACGTAACATGGGGGACGACTCTCTTTTGCGCGCTCTCTCTCACTCTACCCCTGAGTAATATTAAACGTTCAACGTGATGGCCTCCTTTGTAATTCAATTCGAGCCAGCGAGGGGTAGAAGAAAAACAAATTCCTGCACTGGAAACCATTTTTAGAGAGCGGGTCTTCCACTTGAGAAAGTCGCTGCCCCAAAGACGGGTAGAGTTGCGCGACATTATTTTTGGGTAAAATTTCTTCCAAAACGGGCGACTAGGTATACTGTTGCTAAGGGAAACGGCGGAGATGGCGCGCAAAACTCTCATAAACCGCGCATAAACATCCGTTAGGGGTAATTATTCTCCCAAAATTGGTCGAGTCGTTATGCGAAACGCGGATAGAGCTACACTGCCAGTATTGGTACGTTCCTTCCCCCTGATGTTTTTCAGCGCATGCGCATGCGAATAATCTCGTTCTAATGAGAAGATTGGCGTATAATACTCACCGGTGACCCTGCGCAGTTCGAAGCTTGTTTGGCGGCTGAGGAATCCGGCGACTTGTGCCCCCATCGAGTGCCCGACGACATGGATACTGTCGGGAGGTACACCCTGGTCAACAATTTCGTCGATCGCCCCGGCTAGCGCGTCGCCCACTAACTTGGTGCTACCCACCACGTTCACATAGTTCTTCCCGGCTATCTTTCGCCAATCCACCGATATGACATTGTGGTCGCCGCGCTCCAAATAAGCTGCGTATAAACGTGATTACATGAGACTCTCGTCGTTTTATCGCTCGATGGTAAGAAAGGCATTAGACAAATTGATTTCGTCGCTTCTATACATGTTTTATTGTCGTTTGATCGACGGTAGTCCAAGCGAAAAGTCGCATCACTTGCATCAGAGTGAAAAATTTACTTTAATAATGAATTTAATTTATTTATTTATTTTTTATTAAGTTATTCTTTTTAACTTAAGCTTACTTAGGATCATTATTTTTTCCCCTTTGATATGAACATTCAAAATGCCACCTGCATCATCAATATAGTTTCTTAAACTATGAAATTAGAAGCCTTATTTGTTTACTTTTTCCATACCGTTTAAATATGATACAGCTTAATATGAAAAATCTTAATATCTTCACTGCTATGCAAATCGTATACAACTGATTTAAATCAAGTCACGGAAAATAAAAAATCATTTCTTGTACAGGATGAATGTGGAAATGTTAATAATAGTCAAAATTATTTTAATGAAATATTTAATTTCTGTTAATATTGTTGAGATTTCGTTGTAGCAACTATGAATGTATTTATTTATTCTAGATATTTCTATCATTTATTATAGAAAATAATAATTTTAAAAAATATTGAAAGATAAATTTTTAGTGCAAAATGTAAAAACCTTTGCGAAAAAGAAATTGAGATGATATACTCCCCGATGCCGTAGACAGTGTATATTGATGCGCATGTGCACTTTCATCCGTATGTCTACGCGATGAAGCAGATAGACACGCCTGCGTATGCTACCTACGTCCCACCAGGCTTGGCATTTATCCACTCATGTTTTACGTAGGTATACAGCGTGCGATATTTCGTTAAAGATAACAATAAAACTAATATTTTTTTTAATTTATGGGATGAAACCGTCTATTTATAGCTAGGTTTTAATTATAAAACTGTAAAAAAATAGTTTAGTGAAGAAAGTATTTATTTACAATATAATATTAATTGTCATAGAAAGCATTGAATTCTATTTAAAATATTATTTTCTCTATCAAAAATAAAACTTTTGAAAACCTTGTTTTTTTCAATTGTTTACTAATAAAACCTACCGCATCATATTTTCTAAATTTTCATTTCCGAAAATTAAATGCCAATTTAAAGAAGTGAATTAAAAGAGCATTGGATTATTTCAATAGAATTCCGTCTAATTTTGTATATTGTCCAGAGCAATTGTATCTTTCCATTTTCGAAATGAAAATTGGATACGAATTTACAGCTTTATAACGATAGACGTCAGGCTTTACAGTGATTAGTTTGAGTCATTTCATGTGCAAAACTTTCACGATTAAATGAATTGTACATCCTTTAATACGTAGCGTTCACTTTTAATGGTTCTTTTGTCTTGCTAGCACATGCGCTTTTTGTTTTGTTAGTTGGCACGGAATTATACCGTACGTAAAGCTGAACAACTATTTTTAATTGAAAATCCATTTCTCCTTTGAAAGGCCACTCTACAAATGCTTTTAGAGTTCATGTAATTGTCGATAACTCAGTTGTTTTTCGAATCTTCTAAAAGTCGTTTGAATTTTCGAATGCTTTGTTTAGCTTTTCTAGTGATTGCGTGCCTAGGTCGACGATTTCCATTACTTTTACATACAGAAAGGCTTGCTTTAAATTTAAATTATAAAGTTAGACAATTGAACATTGTTTGAAATTTTAATTGTAAATGAAGTTTTAGTAAAATTTAGTTATAACATTTCTTATTTTTTTCATGTAAACTTATATAAAAAGATCATATATTTCCATTTTATATATACTTCTATATAAACGAAATGTTTAGGGGGTAATAAAACTTCTGTATATAAAACCAATAAAATAAACATCTTCGACCTCTATAACTGCTTTTACGAATGGCTTAAGGTCGCTCTTGGGAGCATTCGTTGATTACTCCATTGTGGAAATATTTTTTACCTTCCTACACTATGCTACTCTGGAAACCAGGAGATGAAAGGAAAAGTATCGTATATAACTATAAATATAACTATAAAAATTCGGAATAACATAGTATGTTGATTGAGTTAAATATGTCGATACGAAGCATTGTCAGACCTTATTTTGTTTAACAATGTTATTTATTAGTGTTATGCAAAAAAAAACAGAAAAAATATTTTACTTATAATTAAAATTAGTAATAATATTTTTATTTTGGAATTTCGTTTGACTTAAGTAGCACTTGAATTGCCAGTGAAAGTGAAATACATGTATTACTCACATTTTACTCTTCTCACGTAAACGTATCGAAACGGCTTACAAGATTTATGCCTATAACTATAAACTTCGATTTTGAAACTTATAAAATATATTTCTAAAACTATTAAGGTCAAAATAAAGCTTTCCAACAAAAACTTTTTAAAAAATTACTAAATTTTCAATAGTATTGTTTACAAACTAAATGATACACTTTTTATTAAATTTAATTAAGTAAATTGATATTTTTAATTACTTATAATATCGTATACACCATTTAAGTGAGGACCAAGATTTAGAAAATGAAAGATATTTGGGTTCATGAGGGTAAAAGTCAAACCGTCTGCGTTACTTACCTGGTATAACAGCCTTATTGTCCTTACTGTTAGCGCTGCCTGTATAACCATGTATATAAATTACTGTCGGCTTTTCAAGTTCCATTCGAACAACTAGATTTCGAACTTCCAAAAGTGGTGCATCTACATGTTGGTCCATAGTTTTACTGTAAATATAACACTATTTTAAACTCACAAATTGTATTTTAAATAACTCTTTTTTTATCCAAATTGTAATAGTTAAATAATATAATGTAGTTACATAAAAATCTCTAAATATTAATTAAATCTTTGCAAGAAATATGCATACATTTAATGTGACAATTCTGTTGTATTAAATTGTAAACTTCTTTATGCACTATTTGGTTTAAAAAGATGTTTTTTCATATATTGCTATTGGATGTAACGTACTTTTTGTATTTTTTGTCTGTACAGGTATATGTGCGTTGTGTGCTACATGCTACGCACGTACGCACGCACACGTACACACACACACACACACACACACACACACATACATACGAGCGAAGCCATGTATCGCAGCGACTGAGCGACATGACGGATTCGGGTATTCTCGCGCTTCTTGATTTCCAATTCCTTAATATTGCTGTACGCATTGACCACATCAGTCGAATACTCCATTTAAATCGGACATGAAAATAATTCATCTTGTAAAACATCTATACTTATATTAACTAACTTACGCACTTTATTTGAACTCTATCCTTTCTTTATATTATAAACCTCAGTAGGTTATGGGCCCAGGCTATTCTACCGCGCATATTCGTGTGAGAAATGTATGTATATCTGTGCAGTGATAATTTTGTACTATTATCTGTTTTCTGCGTAAAGTAACTCGAGAAGTTTTGAACATCAAAATAAAAGTTGAGAACACAGCGTGGCTTAGAAATTCAATGGCAAGAATTTTCAAGTCTATGGGCATTTCAGATTCAGTCGATATTAAATACCAATGGACTAAAAGCTATTCTTGACGGCACTAAAAAAAGAGCTAAATGAACAAGACACCGATGCCTGAACGAAATAGACTAACGACGATGCAAGGTCAATGTTTATTCTTTCTACCTCCATTTTCCAGGATCAACACGAGAAATTGGTAGCATGCACAACAGCCAACGAAATATGGACAAAATTACAAGCGATGTATGAACACAAATCGAACGCAAATTGAGGGTGACTTCTACAAAAATATTTTTCCTACAGAATGTAGTTTGGCGATTCTGTTATGCAATACGTAACTAAGCTTCAAAACATACCTTTTACATTGGAAGACGTAGGCGAGAAGGTCTCGGCTGCCTCGCTCACAGGAAGAGTTTTAGATGGACTACCGAGCCAATTTGACGTTTTTTGTGGGATAATGGTGACCCGGGCAAACAAATAGTGGATACCTTACTAGAGCGTTTATTGAAAGAAGAATATCGCTTATCAAGGAAAGATGAAGAAAACAACGGATACACACACACACACACACACATACACACACACACACACACACACACACACACACACACACACACACACACACTAAAAATGAATATGTGAAAAGCCATTCCCTGGTACGAATAAGTCCAAAAATTGACTCATTATTTAATGAATATTCACTAAAGAATTAGTCAATTTTTTCACTTATTCGCACCAGTGAGCGACTTTTCATATATTCATTTTTAGAGAGTATATATATATACACACACACACACACACACAATTCAAAGCCCATAGAAACTTCCAGAAATAAAACTTTCCATTATTATCGATGTAAGAAGCCAATTAACCTCTAATTCAAATGAAGATACCCAACATATAAACGCTTTTACAGTGACAACAATAACCGATGATAGCGCTTTGTGAAGCCTGTCATTACTGGAAGGCACACCGATGATAGGGGAGAAGCGGCTTGGTTGGCGCGGCGGTTTCGAAGGCGCGCCTTATTATTAGAATTATTATTCATATTTTCGACATGCAAGCTAGTTTTTTCTTAATTAAAAATACAAAATTAATAAACACACACAAAACCATTAATATTGGAGTCTATTCTGATAAAATATTAAGAAAAGTATTTTTGAGTCACTTTTCATGTGGTTAGTATCATGTTCGAAATTGATCAAGTGACAAACCTGAGATGCTATGATAATAAAAACAAATACGCTGTAACATAGTTTAATTTATTTACTTTCATACAATAAAACTCGATTATTACGTTTATTTATTTATAATTCCGAAATAAGTTGAATTAATAAAAAAGTCCGAAGCGGCTTGATTGGCGCAGGCATAAAAATACACCGCCTAGCTTTTATTTATCAAAATGAGTGCATTCTTATATTCTCTTGTTATAATGTTTACGCAATTATTTGATATTTTTACTCGTGCAGCAAGTGTGTATAAAGTAATATCGTCCTTGAGAAAATATTTTCAGGTTATCCCGCGCAAAAAAAAATGTGTGGGCCATATATTGCCCACAGTGTTGGACAAGTATGGGCAATATATGGGCCATTGCAAGCCATATTAGAGCAATATATGGGAGATACTCGGCCCCGGCGCCTGAGCCGAATTCGGGTTGGAATCGGGCCATAGTATTCCCACCAGTATCCCATATAGTTCCCATATTAGTCTCATATTTTTAATTTCATGAGAACCATTAACAAAAAAAAAACAATAAATAAATAAGCGGAAAGAACAATCCTATTGTGCATGTACTGTGACTGTAAAATTATTATTAAAAAAAAAAAAAAAAAAAACCTTCGAGTGGATTCGAACCTCGAACCTTTGAATTACTAGACTTGCTCGCTACCGACTGAGCTATTTAGTTATGTTTATATTAAAGGATCAAATAGATGTTAATACTTGAACGACATCATCATTCGTTTCAGATTACAGCCTAGATAATCTCCATTTGATCCTTTGATATAAACATAACTAAATAGCTCAGTCGGTAGCGAGCAAGTCTAGTAATTCAAAGGTTCGAGGTTCGAATCCACTCAAAGAATTTTTTTTTTATGTATTTTACAGTCCCATGCACAATAATTGTTTTTTACGCTTATTTATTTATTTATGTTGTTTTTTTTTTTGTTAATGGTTCTCATGAAAATAAATATGGGACTAATATTGCAACTATATGGGAACTATATGGGATACTGGTGGGAATAGTATGGCCCGATTCCAGCCCCAATTCGGCTCAGGCGCCGGGGCCGAATATCTTCCATATATTGCTCTAATGTGGCTTGCAATGGCCCATATGTTGCCCATACTTGTCCAACACTGTGGGCAATGTATGACCCACAATTTTTTTTTTGTGCGGGATGATTCTTTAGATGGGCAAGTTTGCAAAAAAATACAACGAGTGGGATAAAGATAAATTGGAAAGTGCTATAAATGATGTTAAAGATGGAAAGTCTATTCGGGCAAGTTTAGCACATTAGTTTGCACATTAGTGATGAATAATAAAAGACAGTAAGTTTAGAAGTTATCATGACTATATTATCTCAAACAACTATGTAGTCAGACGCCCAAATTTTTAGTAGTACAGCATTGTTCCCTTGAGTTCTTATGATAAATGGTTCTCAGTATTGTGACATTAATGATAACTAATATCTTTCTTAAAAGTAAGTTGTATTTTCATAATGGAATAATAATAAATTTTACTTAATTTTGTATTTACAAGTACTGATAAGTCAAGAGATCTAAAGCTATATACGTGTGCGCCAATTAATCCGCATGCGGCGGGTTGAATGGCGCAAAATTTTTTTTTTTTAATAAATCACTTATATTCAATAAATTGCAAATGCTATGCTGTAAAAAGGTTTTTAGTTTGATACAGTGATGTTTGGCTATCTTCACGTATAGTTTATTTTATGTTTTAATTATTTTTTCATTTAAGTAATCAAGGACAAAAGTTAGGTGCGCCAATCATGCCGCTTCTCCCCTATTCAAGAAAACAATAGAAGAATGTTATGACTACCAAGTTGGAAAGTTTTTCTCCAGTAATGTGTCTGGTCCGATGTAGGTTGATTCATTTGGCGGGTTTCGATATTTTGTTACATTCGAAGACAGAGCCTCTGAGTACAGATCAATTTTCTTTATTAAATACAAGTCTGATGTTCTCGAATGCTTCAAGAAATTTAAACTTCCTGTGTATAATACATTTTAATCGGCCAATGAAAGTTCTCAGAAGCGACAATGGAAAATAATAATGCAATGGCCCATTCAAGGAATACCTACATCGAGAGACATCAGACATGTAACGACCGCACCGTACACGCCAGAGCAGAATGCGCTAGCAGAGCGGGACAACAGAACCATAGTAGAGAGTGCTCGCACAATGATTTACATGAAAAATGTTCCATTAATGCTCTGGGCTGAGGCAGTAAATACGGCCATGTACGTGTTGAATCGAACATTAACAAGTAAGCCATTGATAAACCATTTGCAAGTGTTTGATAACGAGGCATATCTTCACATCCAAAAACAGCAAAGGAAAAAATTAAATCCAAAATCTAAAAAAGGTGATTTTTGTTGGTTACTAAAGGTCTAAAAAATCTACGACAAGGAAAGCAGAAAAATCATCGAGTCAGGAGATGTTTTTGAAGAAGATGTGAGCCGATGCGACTTTAACAGACACTGCGACAACCTCGTGATATTTATCTTCATGTCGAAGTAATAACTCAGTCAAGGCGGGGCGGAGATCACGGACGGCGAACTAGCAGTGGACGACAACGATGTTAATGGGACAGGAGAGAAAATCAACCGGTGAATGACGAGAAGAAGTGTGCCGAGACAAGCAGCTACCACAGCAAAAAATCGGTGCTCGCATAAACGTAGAAGCAGAACAGAAGCCCAGTTTGCTTGACCGGCAAAAGTTTCGAATCCTGATTAAATTTCAAACCAATATAGTCACTGCTCATGAGCCTTGCTCTCAGGAAGCTGTAACGAGGTCCAAAAATGGATCCAAGCCATCAATGAGGAGCTCTAAACTCATCACAAAATCAGTCGCGGACGTCGATTAAAAGACCTAAAGACAGGATCACCATAGATTCAAAGTGGATATTTCGACTGCAATACGAGAAGAACGGAATAGAGGATCAATACATGGCCCCTGCATGAGAGCTTTTCGGCAGCGCTATGGAGTAGATTTATTCAGCATGCTGCAGTTCGATGTCTGTACTGCTTTCCTCTACGGAGAAGTTCATACATGGAGCTACCAGAAAGTTTGCAGGCCAATGAAGAAGATGTAGTTTAGAATCTTGACAAGGCTAAATATGGGTTGAAGCAGGCATCAAGCTGTTGACATCTCACAGTTGCGTCTTATTTGAGTGAGTTTGGTTGTACATCATGCGAGTCCTACAATCTATTATTTATCGGGACTGTGAATGGTGAGCGCGTTTATTTGGTTTTATTTATGGATGACGGATTGATACTATGTAAATCTCGCTGTATCTTGAATATGTAATAAGTATTTTGAGAAATAGATTTGATTTAACTGTAAATGAGCACAACACTTTTGTGGAAATGCAAATTGATCGTGATCGTAGCAAGAGTATTATGTATATACATCAATCTAATTATATCATGAAAATTTCCAATAAATTCAATGTGAGTGAATTTAAGTCAGTTTGCACAGCTGTGGAAAAGGATTTGAATTCTATACTTGCGAATAAAGAAAAACAACCCACATTGCGAACTGATAGAATAGATTATGTTTCTTGTAATTATGACACTCCCAGATCTAGCTTACTCTGTCAGATACTTAAGTAGATTTCTCAAGTACTTAGATATATCAGAGGAACATCTGACAGTAGCGTGATATTTCGAAGGAAAGGCTACTTTAAGCCAGTAGGATATTGTAACGCTGATTATGCGGGCGATTCCATCACGCGACGATATATGTATACATATATATATATTTTTTTTCCGGCTATATATTTTTGTTAGCCAATGGACTAGTCCCTTTAATGTTACTGAGGCAGAGAACTGCAGCTTTAAACTAGAGAGAAGCGGAATATATATCTGCGTGCGCTGCTACGAAAGAGAAGGTACGGTTAAAAAGGTTGATGAATGATATTGGGTGTCAATGTCCAAACGCAGTAGATTTAGACATTGATAAGCAAAGTGCACTACGTATTGCCAACAACCCAGAGTGACCCTCGTTTGGCTCTGATATGTGTCCGCCAGACGTACGCCTTACGAAGCCCTGATCAAGGCTTGATGTTGTAATGGCGTATTTGGATTTAGTAAGTTAAAAATGCTTTTCTTCAGTTTCTTTCTTTAATGTTATTACTTGAGTAAAACGTCTGTGGTAGTTGATGAAAGTTGTGCATCAGTCGCTTTTTCGTGATGACTGACTATTCACTACCGATGGGGATCTCTACAGCATTTTTCAAGAAATATTTTCCATCCAGTACTATATTATAGCATCAACGTAGCGAGAACCAGGGTACATGGTCGCACCACGGCAATAATCCTTCAAGGAAAAAAAATCGCAGAGAAACGGGCCTCGGCTGGACAATGGTGGAAAACTCTCTCCTCGCTCGCCGCAAAGCCGAGATTTCCATTCAACGAGTCCGCTTCATGATCCAGGCCTTGGTAGGAAGCATTTCCTCACCGGATCCCAGCAACCATCAATCAACACCGTCACTCCCCGAGGCACAGCGAATAATTCAGTAAACTGCGCGACCACCCTTGAGGAGGCATTCCATCACCGACCCCGCCGACATCTATCACTCGAACGGAGCCGACTCTGGGGACCCCCTCCCCTCCAAGTATGCTAAGAATCAGCATGACGGGATTTCAAGCAGAGCGACTTCGGGGTATCGTGTGCGACACTTCCAATTACTCCAATAACGCCATCTTTGAACGTCTCTCTCTCTGTACCTCCGAGACGTCTCTCCATCCTGTCTACTGCCCCACCGACCAGTTCCGATCTCCCGGGATATATTGGGTCTTAGACCGGCCAGGAGCAGAAAGTACGCCGCCACCCAGAGGCACTGGCCACATAACTGCATGCGATGCACGAAGAGTATCCTGAAAGACATAGAAGGTGCCCGACAGCCTGCTAGAACTGCAATAGAATTATACTAATTTCGAGTCATCCTCCTTGGTATCGTCTCAAAAATCTTCAATCTCATCCACTGATGCGAAGGACTTCCAAAACAGCTAACGACATCAAGAGCAGCTGGCATACCACCTCTTCTGATGCATTACCTTAAACAGCTCTACGCACAGTACAGCACACACTGTACTGTATTGGTTGAAATATTCGATGAAATACCTAAAGAGATTGACTGGCACAGGTTTTGTAAATACCATTTTTATGCTAACGGCTTGACAATATTTATCAAGATTCAAGGTTTTAAGTATGATTGTCGGCAGCTAATGGGCTCAATACCATCAACACAAACAAAACACGAGCGACTTGCTTTGGTGTACACAGATTCATACCCTCAGGTGGATCCCCTAATGAGTCGATAAGACTTACATGTTTTAAACATATCCATGTAAGATCTAAGGTAAGATAGTGAACGAAAATTTTAAGTTTGATACGAAAGTACGGCAGTCTTGTGTCCGTTCACATCCACCTCAGTCTACAACGAAAGAGAATCATGCGATTAATCCATCTTACTCCAGAAGTATACCTGATGGGGCATGTATTCTGTAGTTTTTACAGTCTAGATTTCTGTTTGTACGTGGCGTCGAATGATGTAACGAAGTGATTCAGTGGTGCTAGATTGGAAAAAGTGTTAGAAGTGCAACACTCGTTAATCGCGATGTGTCCAAAAAAGAATTCCAAGACTGGGTCCAATTTATCACCACTCCGAAGCTTGTCACCGTCTCAGCGAAGAGAACGACGTCCCTTAATCCAAGATCAATGTACTGTGTCAATACTGTGTGCTCTGATGCAGAAAAATAGCTTGCTTCTTGTCTGGATTGAGTCGAAGCCACGTACTAGTGCCGCTACTAATAGCATTCCCCTTATCCAGCTGATTAAATGGCCCTTGCATATAGATTTGTAGATTATCAGCACAAAGTATGTATCCTATGCTGTTGTCATTGAAAATTCTTTGTAAGTCGTTGATATATAAACAGAGCTGCTGAGGTCCGAACACCGACCCCTATGAAACATCAAGCTTGGTTATTATCCAATTAGAAGTGTCATTCTTATTAAAAAAATGATTTGAGCAGTCAAGAAGGCCTTGGCCTGCCTCCATTCCGTCAGTTCATTTTATTTCTGATGCTGTTCCTGGGCAGGCCTCTTTGACTTATCTCTCACTTTACAAGGCTCCTACAGATACTAGCATGTTGATAGTCAAACTTTATATCTTCTTGCACTTAGACTATGATGCTAGTTTATTCCTAGAACCCTTGGCCAAACTGTTCCTAAAACTAAATCGATGTAAGACCAATGCTACTTTGCAAGTCAGCTCCGGTATCCACAAGGTACAAACATATCACAACCGTGCACACAAATAATGACATTCTATCCTACAATGCTCTTATGGACTACCTCACGACTTAATTGCTATCCTCAATATTACGTGGCGGAGTGTCATGCTATTTATTGAAAATGTTCAAATTTCATCTTGATAATTCAATTTTCAAGTGTTGTTAGCAATATAACTAAATGATTTCGTGAGTTCACACGAACCGTTATAGATTTCGTTTATCGTACACTTACACACGTCCATACTTCAAATTAACGCTCCAGTGTTATTTTCTATTATACACATTATCTTAATAACCGTTCCTGTCTGTTTCATTATGTATAATTGCGCTTATTTTACAACATCCATTTTATGATAAGTGACTAATTCTATACTGGTTAATACATTACACCAGTTCATTGTTTAATTATAAATACTTTTTATTTAGTTTATTATTGTATATATGTGTTTTTCTTTTCTCTTACTAATGTCTGATGTTTTCCGGTTTTTATTTCCTTATAAATAACTAATACCTTTTATGAATTCCTGGAGCCTTCCAGTGTATTATCTGCGCAATTTGTGAATGTGACTTTTTATCATATGTATCTTGTCTGGACTAATTTGGACTATGTCCCATAGTCCTAAACATATAAATTTTATTTCTAATTGTAATCCTAAGAAGTAATATAAAATGAACATGTATTATTGACTTACCCACTATATAATCTGAAGAAAATAGTCAATAAGTCATCGTCAATACGAGGAGATTCGTCGGCTGTAATAAATGGATAAAATTTAACTAATTAAATGTAAATTTTTGTAAAACAATTCTCTGAGGTCATTATATATTTTTTGTCTACAATGATTTTAATTTTTCTAATTTTTACTCTCAAACAGTTAGAAATAGTTTTTTTTTTAGAAACTACTTAAATTAAATCGCTTTGAAATTCCGTGGAGAGAGAGTTTCAGTATGTATAATTGGATCAGTTTAAAAAGAAAAATTCGAAAATTGAGAAATTGATATAAATCAAAAGAAAATAAAAAAAAAGATGTTGGAAAATCATTATTTAGAAAATGAGCCGAGGCAATTAATGAATGTACACCCACGAATACACACATGCACATCCATGCGAACGCACATCACGCACATATACACACGCATGCACATACGCATACACTTTCATGCACAAGTACACGCGTACACGCATGTTCATACAGGCATTTGCTAAAAATTCTGCGTTGCGATTACAAAGGTCACAGAAAACAGTTTTACGTGTTTTTTTTAAACGTTTTTTTTTCTCTATTACAAAACTTCCTCTAAAAGAAAGCCAAAAAAATATTATTATTTTTATTTCATTGAATATTACTTTAAGGCGACCTCTTAATTTGCAGGATTCATAAAATTTAGCTTTTGCGTGTTACAACTGCTTTTATTTTGTTCGCAGAGCTACACGAACGTTACACGCTAGCTTGATGTTAACACGATATAAAACACAAAGCTAACAGCTTATTTCTGCGGAAAAGCAAATAAAGACTGTATACATAAATTAATCAAAACACTTGATTAAATATATGCTGAAATAGCAGGTATGGAGTAAATACTACTGTTTCATTAAATGTATTTATTTGTTTTATTTTTCACATTGCTTTGTCTTGTATGAAATTTATATTTTATTATCTTTATTTAAACTTGTTTTCGATGTTTTCAAAAGATACATTTTTTAACTGATGATTAGTTGATAAAACATTTATTTATAAATTAAATGTACAAAAAAGAAAAAAATTGTAAATCTTTAATATATTAATACTTATACTGAAGTACTATAAAGCACAAAGCTATTATCGTTGTTTAGTCCGTTATCAGTTTATACAAAATTTATAAGTAGAAGTAAAATAAATAATTTCTTCGATTTAATGC
Source organism: Torymus aiolomorphi (assembly GCA_036365515.1). Taxonomy (NCBI): domain Eukaryota; kingdom Metazoa; phylum Arthropoda; class Insecta; order Hymenoptera; family Torymidae; genus Torymus; species Torymus aiolomorphi. The sequence goes on along the minus strand of CM070877.1, from coordinate 122,158,645 downwards.
TGTTAAAACAAACTGAAACATAACACGCTTTATTATTTCCCACGTGCATAAACACGTTTACTTGTTTACTTTAACTAACAAACACCACATTGGCTTTTATATTCCTTTCATCCGCGAAAAAATGATTTGTATATAGTTATATATGATTATATATATCCTCATGTAGAACTATATATAAATATATATGACTTGTGTCTCTATATAACTGTGTACAAATGTGTATGGTCATATATACTTATATATAATTATTTATAACTTTATATGATTACGTATTGTATATAAATCTTTTAGTAATTGTATTACTCATATAATTGTATATTGATGTATAACATTGTACACCATAATAGATGTATTATGCATCACCATGCATAATCATGAATTTGACCTAAGATTATGTATAGTTGCTTAGACCCATGCAAAATTATATTCAGTCGTATATCACCATTCATGGTTATGCATGGTGTTGGAGAAAATTGTATGTACCTATATATAATTACATATAAATAACTACAACCTTACTTATTTATAAAGCATAGTTACATAGAGACATAATTCATATATATTTATATATAGCTCTATTAAATATGTATTGGTATATATAAGTATATACGAACCATTTTTACGCGGGCATAATTCAATATTCCTTTAATTCAAAGAAATTTTTAAATCCATTGATTCAAGTATTACATTAACTTCGGGCTATTTTCTACGATAGTTGACAAACTATATTTTCTGTTTACTAACAATCCGTATTTTCTTGGAAACTGTTCATTCAAGTTAAATTAAAACCAGTGCCGGTCTTTAGAGAAGCGGCCAATAATTTAATAATATTTCACGTAACTTTAATAATCCAGCATTACGAAAGACTTTTCCTCGCTTACCCGCAGCCCTTATTTCCATTACAAAAGACTGCCGCTACTCCCGGCTCGCACAAATATAATATTTTATGCGCATACCCCAAATGAGAGAGAGGGAGAGGAAAAGAGAATGAGTGAGAAAGAAAAAGAGGAAGAGAGAGAGAGAGAGAGAGAGAGAGAGAGAGAGAGAGAGAGAGAAGCATAACTCACCGTTGGTGCAAGCAGCGTCAGTAACCAGGACCAGGCAGGCCAGGAAGACTCGGGTATTCCTCATGTTCGTGCGTCCCGGGCACGCGAATGAGGCATTCCTCGCGCGCTCACAGTAATTTCTATCAGGTGATGACGACTTAATCGCGCGCGCACTCGGTTATAGGCTGGCCGTATATATACGCGGCGCTCGTGCGCGTCCGTTCGCCTCGCTACACTGGCAAATTTATGGCTTGTCGTGCTAGCACGAGCGTCCGCCGCAATCGAGCCTACCCATTTACGCACATACAGTCGGTATAAGGTGAAACTATCGCCGCTGGTACAGGGCGCGATAATGCGCGCGGCACACGAAAAAAGAAATCACGAAGGCCGAGTATATAGGGAAATGGCAGCGGCACCCGTAAATCACGTTCCTTTTCCGTTCGTCCTTCGAGCTCTTACGGGTAGTGCCGAAATTTCAATTTGATAGCAGGCAGCCCCCATTATCCGTGCTGATAGGATAGGTGGATAGGGATTACTTCCCCCTGTAACAGCGTTACAATGAAAAGAGTTGCAAGCCAAACTTCGACATTGTGACCGACTCTTCACATTGGAGCTCTTGATTTCTATATCAACACACGTACGAACCTAAAGACGATTTTATTAGTTTATAAAGACGAAATGTTTATTAAAGAGTAAGAGTTACTCTCATTTTTTGTAAGCGTTCTTCAATAAAATACATAAATCAAAATTCTGCACGTAAGAACGATATTTCGAAATTACAATTGTCACACGTTTTTATTAACTTTTACAGAAAAATTACATTTCGTAATTCAAAATGTAATTTGAACTATGAATCTCAACTATTCAAGAGTAATACTTTGCAAAAAAGAATTATAGAGTACTTTTTGTCACGAAAAAGATGTTGTTATTAAAATTAAAATACTTTGTAACATTGCATCCTAAGCATTCTTAAAACTGAAAATTTTATAACAAATAAATAAGTTCCACAAAATAATTTTCTTTTTCGACTTGGCTTTTGTACATTTAAATTGAACTCAAACTACGAAAACAATAACGATCTGTATCGTATTCAGTTTGGCAGCACCGGGCTCTATCTTCCTACCCAACAACTGATATAGCCCATATGAAACTAATTTCTATCAATCTATTGGAGCATTACATCTTCAAAGTATAGTTTCCAATGTAAATCTTGACAATGAGTTTTACGGTGTTTAACGGATTAGGGTATTGACAGAGATACAGCGTATGTAGCCAAATACTTTGAAAATATTTGAAAAAATAAAAAAATCAAACAAATTTTCAATCGATCGGGTCAATATGCATATATGTAGACAAATTTTAATAAAATATTAATGACTAATTAATGTTAATTTATATTATAGAGCTTACTCTTAGCTTTTATAACATACATATCATATTTTCGAAAGTGCAATTAGCATATGCATGAATTATATTTGAAATTATGACGGACCCTCGTGGCCATTTGGCGCACTTTTTCCGAGGTAAATTGACCCGGGGTAAATCGTGGATCCATAGTGTCTTTTGTCAAAGTCTATTTTCCAAAAGTCTTTTTTGTACAAAAAAAGTGTACAGATAGAAAAATAATACCTTTTGTGATAATTGTATCAGCTACGATTCATAAAAAAGTTAATTTTGTTTTATTTGTTTATAAATGTTCTGTTATCAAAATTATATTGATTTATTTATTTATCATGCGGAAATGTTGTTCATTTGATAGGAAATGTAAACATGCACTTAAAATATGTTTACATTGTTTAAATTTAAATAATAATAAATAATGATAATAAATCTGTTGGATCAGTGATTTGTTTCGAATTTCTTGTTAGTCAATCTGCCCCAACTAAAGAGCCAACAAGCCCCGTGGTAGGGGCGAATTAGCGCAACAAAGAGATGACAAAAATATATTTATTCTCTAAAAATGAATATGTCAAAAGTCGTTCATTGGTGCGAGTAAGTAAGCAACTTTTCACATATTCATTTTTAGAGAGTATATTTTTAAAACTCCTTATTTTAAACTTTAGATAAAAAATGTAGAACAGTATTTAGGGTAACTGTTTTAAATATCAATATTCACTGAGAGAAATTTTTTCTCAAAATATTTATATTTAACATGGCATTGTAACTATTAAAATATATATGTTAATTTAAATGTTAATATTAAAATATATATGTTAATGGTTACAATGCCATGTTAATAGTTAAAATACCATGTTAAATATAAACATATTCTTCTCTCAGTGTTGGGTATTTCAAAAAACATACTTAGGAATTAGAAAAAAATTATTATGTAAAATGTGCAGCTACCAGTCCTGGTCTCTTCTATATTTCTCGGTTACTTTAGTCCCGCTTTTCAGATACGAAAAAAGCGAAAATCATGTATTCCAAAAACGACTTTATACCAATTAGATTTATTTTATTCGCTATATATTATGCACGAAATGTGCCCACGTGGATATTGAAATCACAGTGATCAGATTATCTAATGTAATGACTACCTAACCATACTATCTCATCATATTGTCATATTATCTTTTTATCTTATTATCTGAAAGTTATCTGTAATATGTCATCATGATGAAATCTTAAAGATACCCTCTTCAGCGGATACATTCTAAGGATTTTGCGGCTTACAATACTTACTATTTTCTCTTTACTCATTATTTGTTTTCGTCCCAAGTACGAAAACATAATTCGTTGCGCGTCTAAGACGAAGAAAAGCCAGTTTGAGTCCTTCAGGCGAAAAAAAGCCAGTTTGCGCCCTCCCAGACGAAGAAAAACCAGTTTGACTTCACAAACGAAAGTAACATTTAGATGGCATCTTATTGATAACTTTCAGATAATAAGATAAGATAAAGATGGAAAGATAACCAGCAAGATTTAAAATCTTTTTAAAAAGATAAAAAATAAGATAAAAAGATAAAAGGATGATCAGTCAAGATAATAAGATAACTAGTAATTGATTAGATGCAGTCAGTTGGGGGATTTTTCCTCCGCAGGAACGGCGCAAACTGGCTTTTTTTCGTCTGAGACATGTCAAACTGGCTTTTCTTCGTCTGGGAGGGCGCAAACTGGCTTTTCTTCGTCTAGGAGGACCCAAACTGGCTTTTCTTCGTCTTAGACGCGTTTTTGGCTTTTATTCGCCTGTAACTTCCAAGTTGGCTTTTCTTCGTACCGCGCGACGAATTATATTTCCTCATGCATTCCGTAAATTCCACTTTATCTGAATCAATACGTTCTCATGTTGGTTCTGACACGTGTTTATAACTCAATAAAATGGGAACTTCTTAAGCCTAAATTCTTGCCGTGTAATTAAAATATTCAAAAATAGTCAGTCAATTTGTATTTCTACTCTAATAGGTCCATCTAATAGGTCGCAGTGCCGAAAAATAATCCGTCTTGTCTTCGGCTAGTGGGCTTTTTTGACCTCATGTGTTTGCACTTCACAATCGCTCTGAAAAAGTCCACTTTACGCCCTTAGTACGCAATATACTATTTAGAACAGCGTTAGATTTTTTGTGCTTGCATAGCATGTGTGAAGCCACCTTTCCGTACTCCTACCGAGCGTATGTAAAGGGTCGCTACTAAACAGCCACAAACAATCGAACTTTGCGAAACTCGTTTAAAAAAATAGTACGTGCAACGCGAGCGCGGAGGTATTGTTGCTTGAACTATAGTTGCACAATGTACAATTTCCGTAATCTTTATATTAAATAGTTGAGGACGATCTTTGGAGGCAAAATGAAATGATCTTAGTTCTTTATGGCAACGTTTCGTTGGCTTAGTACGCCAACCTCATTAGGCCTTTATTCAAAACACAGAAATAAATTAACATATAAAACTTTTTTAAAAAAGATAATTAAACAACAAAGTATAAATACAAAAATCAAAATTACCGAAATTATAAACGTATACATCATACGTCGATCAGATGTTATTCTCGACTGAAAACAATACACGTACACTGTATTTATATACGCTGAACGACGTTTACATAAAGAGTTATGCAGCATCAAGTTCGTTAATAATAGGAAAATACATTGTACTTAGTCTTTGGATATCTTCCTTTTTATTAATACTATTTTGATTGCTTTTTATATAGATCATTTCGGAAATCAGTCTTTTTTTTAATTGCTTTCAAAATCTAAGACGGATGTATTTTCCCAATCGAACTCATGTTTGTTTTCTAATCGATGTGTACTGACAACAGACTCTTTTAGTTTCTCCTATGTATGTAGCAGAGCAATTTAGGCAATCAAATTTATACACCACATTAGTACGATCCCATTTTTTTGTTATGTCTTTGCCTAACCGAATGATCGAAGACAAACTTTTATTCAATAATGGAATTGTACAAATGTTATAAGATTTTAACATATTAGATAAACTATTAAAATCTTTGTTAAACGGTAAAGAAAATTTTGGTAATTTTTCATAGCAATTTTGGTGCGTATTATATGTATAACCATACTTAAGTTTTTTAAATCTAATTTCGATATGTTTTTCTATAAACCACATAGGATAATCATTGTTACGTAAAATCTTCTTTATGAGTTTTATATTGTCTAAGTGAAAATTAGAATCTGAGAGTAAAAAATTGGTGTACCGTTACGTCCTATCGTTTCATCAGTTAATAGCCCCACGTATTTCTTAGCAAAAATAGTATATCAAGAACTTAAGAATGCGATACCTAAGCCTTGTTCACATATCAATAACAGTTTTGAATTGAAAGAAAAATTAAAGAATATAATAATAACGGATGAATACACCTTACTGTCATTAGACGTAATGTCGTTATTTACAAACATCTCGTGCGAATTAGTGTTGGATAGTTTAGATAGAAGAGCGGTTTCCATCCATAATCACTGTAAGATCCCGCTTGATGAATTAAAAGAATGCACCGCTTTTCTATTTAATAATACGTTTTTTACTTTTAATGGTCAAGCCTATCAACAAATTTATGGAACCCCGATGGCTTCACCGATCTCACCATTATTTGCGGACATTGTAATGGATGATTTGGAAAAGAATTGCTTACGAGAATTAGAATTATTAGTCCGGGCGCTGGTGGCCTCTGAATATTTTTTTCGAAGTCCCCTCGGTACCTCGGGTTTTTTTTTATGTTTTTTAGGTCGCTGAATCAGAATTTCGAGAGTACCAGGCCGAAAAGTGGTCAGGTTATTTATTATTAACATTTTTTATAAATAATATAAAAAATGTTATATTTTCGATTTTACAAAAATACCAAGCTATTCTGTCGTTTTCTGAGCGAAAATGCTCCTTATCAACTTTTCCCTCTGACCCATAGTTTCCGAGAAAAAAATTTCCAAAGTTTGAAAAAATGTGATTTTTTGAATCTTTGGGAATTTTTTCCTCGAAAACTACCGGTCGGAGAGAAAAGTTGATAAGGACCATTTTTGCTTAGAAGATGACAGAGAATCGCTCGAAATTTTTGAAAATAAAAAAAAAATTTTTTTAGTTTTTATAAAAAATGTACAAAATAAAAAAAAATTTTTTTTTTCAATTTTCAAAAATTCTGAGCGATTCTCTGTCATCTTCTAAGCAAAAATGGTCCTTATCAACTTTTCTCTCCGACTGGTAGTTTTCGAGAAAAAAATTCCCAAAGATTCAAAAAATCACATTTTTTCAAACTTTGGGAATTTTTTTCTCGGAAACTATGGGTCAGAGGGAAAAATTCATAAGAAGAATTTTGCTCAGAAAATGACAGAGAATAGCTTGGTATTTTTTTTAAATCGAAAATATAACATTTTTTATATTGTTTATAAAAAATGTTAATAATAAATAACCTGACCACTTTTCGGCCTGGTACCCTCGAAATTCTGATTCAGCGACCCAAAAAACATAGAAAAACCCCGTGGTACTGAGGGGACCTCGTAAAATATACTCAGAGGCCACCAGCGCCCGGACTATATGACTGTATCCCTATTTTTTATTACAGATATGTTGATGACACGCTTATTTGTGTTAAAAAACAACACATTGACACAGTGATTAAAGTTTTTAATGCTTATGACATAAATTTAAAATTTACTTATGAACTAGAAGAGAATAAAAAAATTAATTGTTTAGATATGACATTAATTAGAACTGATAATAAAATTTTGACAAATTGGTACCAAAAACCGACATCATCGGGACGTGTAATCAATTATTTTTCAAATCATCCAACACAGCAAAAAAAGAATATTATTTTTAACCTAGTTGATAGGGCGTTTTTACTGTCAGATTCTAATTTTCACTTAGACAATATAAAACTCATAAAGAAGATTTTACCTAACAATGATTATCCTATGTGATTTATAGAAAAACATATCGAAATTAGATTTAAAAAACTTAAGTATGGTTATACATATAATACGCACCAAAATTGCTATGAAAAATTACCAAAATTGTCTTTACCGTTTCACAAAGATTTTAATAGTCTATCTAATATGTTAAAATCTTATAACATTTGTACAATCCCATTATTGAATAAAAGTTTGTCTTCGATCATTCGGTTAGGCAAAGACATAACCAAAAAATGGGATCGTACTAATGTGGTGTATAAATTTGATTGCCTAAATTGCTCTGCTACATACATAGGAGAAACTAAAAGATCGCTATACACACGCATTAATGAACATAAAACAAACAAAAATAAAGAGTCTGTTGTCAGTACACATCGATTAGAAAACAAACATGAGTTCGATTGGGAAAATACATCCGTCTTAGATTTTGAAAGCAATTACAAAAAAGACTGATTTCCGAAATGATCTATATAAAAAGCAATCAAAATAGTATTAATAAAAAGGAAGATATCCAAAGACTAAATACAATGTATTTTCCTATTATTAACGAACTTGATGTTGTATAACTCTTTATGTAAACGTCGTTCAGCATATATAAATACAGTGTACGTGTATTGTTTTTAGTCGAGAATAACATCTGATCGACGTATGATATATACGTTTATAATTTCGGTAATTTTGATTTTTGTACTTATACTTTGTTGTTTAATTATCTTTTTAAAAAAAGTTTTATACGTTAATTTATTTCTGTGTTTTGAATAAAGGCCTGATGAGGTTGGCGTACTAAGCCAACGAAACGTTGCCATAAAGAAATGATCTTAATCATTTCTTTATGGCAATGTTTCGTTCGGAGGCAAAATTAAATGATCTTAATCATTTCATTTTGCCTCCAAAGATCATCCTCAACTATTTAATACAAAAATGGATAGCATTATACCTTCAACATTCCGTATTCTTGGGTTATATAAACATAAATTTAATACCTAGTAATTCTCTGCATCAAAAATAAAATAATTAAAATTGCGTAAGGCCTTTAGATACTTCGTATCTTTGAGTTTGAACTTTGTAAGGTCCAAGTAAAACTTTACTTTCATTAAAAACATAATTTAAAATTTAATCAAAGTTGATTCGAATGATATTAACTTCCAGTTAATAAACATATATATAAAAGAGAAAGATTTTATGAAAAATTACAATAATCTCTGGTAAATGTGGGACAAACTTGCACATCCAGAAAATTTAATCGATTTCTAACAATTATTGAAAGAGTTTAATCAAAAACTATTATATAAAGATTGAAAATTTAAAACAATGTCACATCATTTTTACTAAATATTCTACCAACAATTTGAAATATAAATGTTAATAAAGTATATAATAATTTTTATTACATATTGGTATAAATTTTACTAGGTAATATTGTAAAAAATTACAAGCACACTGTCGCACGCTGTTGGTAACACGACATAATCTAATAATTATTTATCCTTTCCAACGTAAAGTGGTCAATTCAATTAAAATGTGAAATACTTATATAACGTAATGTAAGAAATAATAAATAAATAATTAAAGTAATGAAATTCATTAACATGTGGTACAACAGTGTGTATGATACGTCGAAACACAACTCGTGTAAGTGCGTCAAATTTCCGTGTCGGTGTTTTTTTTACCATGAATTTCCACTTTGCTATCCGCTATAGCAAAAATTACTAGAGTTCATCGTAAAATTGAATAGAAAGCAAGTTTGTCCCACATTTAGTAGAGAGATTTTTTTTTCGTGAAAGTAATTACAAAATTTCATAAGTTATTTTTTTTTTCGTGTAGAAATTAGAAGCTGTCGACAAACTAACCATACGTTATCAGACTTTTAAATATAACTGAACGCAACATTTTTATCTATTTCCTTATAGTTATACGCGTCAAACACTAATTATTCAATTCAGTATGTACTGTGCATAGTAGCCATTTAGACAAACTGCTTGAAGATAGCAAATAAAAGCTAGAACCCAAACGGAAGGAAATTCCGGTTCTGAATCGCAAAAGCGGGAGTATCAGTAGTAATATAATAGGACAGGGACGTAAATTACAGAAGTAATTAATTTTACGAGATCAGAAATTTGTGGATTTGCATATTCTCTGGTTTAGTCGAATTGTTACTTTATTACATATTAAATATATGAACGTGGTTGGTGTATAAATGATAAGGAAATAGTTTCTGCAAATCTGGGATGGAATTTGAATGTTACTCGATCCTTCAATTTAACTAAGGTAAAGTACCCAGTATTTAGACACTTTTGAAGCTCATTCTTAAACGGACGATGATTTTAGACCCAATAAGGCAAATTATTCAAAGCTATCATTAATTTAGTGTTAATTTTACTAATTTATGCAAAGAAAAAGACTCTAAGATTATTTTTTATATTAAAAAAATTAGTTAGAAAAAGTATAAATAAGGTCCAAAAATACATAAATAACACTTTCTAATAACAAAAATTTTAATTTTTAAAATAAAAACGAAAACTGTAAGTTATCGTTTCATGCATACCATTTTTATTATAATCTACCGCTTGCACGAGACGTAGATGAATCACTGTATGAAAAAGACACAAATGGTTCCCGTAAATAAATGAAATAGAACGCATATACATGCGTCAGGAAATTTACATTTTAGACGCTGTCTACTTGAAAACTTTATATACAAATGTTAGTAATATATTGCTATTTTAAGTTCTTCAATTAATACAATAATTTGAAGCTGCAAATTATTCTTACTAATCCAATTTTTTTCCGTTTTTTCCAATAACATATAGGATTAGTAAAATTAATTTAGTTAAAATGTATCACAAAACATCATGATATTACCAATTTTTCGCATTTGGAAAATTTCGATTAGCTATCTTTGTTCTTTTGTTACACATCTAAACTTGCATTTTTTTAAAATATCATATTTCGGTAACTTAATATTGGAACATTTAGAAAGAAAATTATGATAATGTATAATAATAAGAACTATGTACCATTAAATTTTCAACTCATGATATGCATGTATATAAATACTTTAAAAAATCGTTTTTCGTTCACACGATTACTGAAATAAAAAGTACCTAATATGTTTTTGAAATTATATAGAAATGTACATATATATAGTTTGCAAATCTATTGGATACATTCATTGGGCGGAAGTGTTACAGTTCATAAAGGCGCCCTCGCGTTAACCACTCGCGCTTAATCATTATTCTCACTAGAAAAAGCCAACTTTCCTCCCTAGTTGCACAATGTACTATTTTTTCGAGAAAAAATTTCTTCCAGGCAGTGGAAGGAAAAAACTCGTAGCGTGAGGAAAGAGCTCGTTGCGGGAGGAAAAAACTCGTAGCGGGAGAAAAAAAATCAGGGAGCTTAGAAATATTGAAAATCATAGAAATCTCGAAGTCCAAAAATTTCACCGTTACAATCTTTCCCTTTCAGAAAGCAAAGATTAACAGCTGACAACAAAACATACATTTTTTTCTTCCTCCTAGAGGAAGCTTTTTTCTATTACAAAGCTTGCTTTGGAGGAAGCAAAAATGGCAAAACCTTAATACATTTTTTGAAATTTACTTCCTAGCTCACAAAAAAAGACTTGTAACTGTTAATAGTACATTATGTAACAAGAGAGAAAAGTCGCTCTTGATTCCCGCGGGTGGGTTCACTGCCCGAGCGAGCGAAGCGAAACGAGGGCAGTGATCACCCGAGGGAATCATCGACTTTTCTCCCGAGTTACATATAGTACTTTATTCCCATCTCAACTGTGGCCAATAGACGAAAATATAGGGAGTGTTTGTAAACATGGGCGGCGGCCGGCAATTTTCCTTTTTTGCGGGAAACGTGGCATATTTCCCTCTTTTGCGGGAAATATCGTCACATTTCCCGCAAATGTTAAATTTGTTGAAAGAGGGAAACAAATCTCACTTTTGTCCCGCTTTTCAGGGAAAAAAGTGGCGATATTTGTTGAGATGGGAATAAAAGCAATATTAACATTAATGTATAAATTCATCTCTTCTTTATTTGTATTTCACATAAAAGTTTTATTATTGGTGTACATAGACAAATTCCGGTATGAGAAAATGATATATTAGCATTAAAAACGAATTAATACATTAGTTTGAGAAAGTCACGTGGCAATGAATTGACAGCAGTTATTTACTTATTATTGTTAATTTGTATTATCATGATAAGTTTTTATTCTAAAAATCGAAGAAAAAAAGTTGTAAAATATATAGTTCTCGAAATGGAATGATGGAAAATCGAACCCTCGAACATTTAATCACGCGACTAAGTTTCTGAGTGAAACTAACAAAAATAGAAAATATATATTTCAGAGAAAAACTGATTCTTAAAGATTCATATCTCTATAATGGAACCGGATATTTTACATCGAATCTAGAATTGTTCAACAGAGCTAATAAGAGGACAAATCCTTTTTGAATAAATCTCACTTTACAAAGTTTTGGTAACGAGTCTTTGGCTCAATTTGCATACCGAGCACTATTCACAGACCGTCGACTTAATACTAGTAGATGAAAACTGCTACAACAACTTCCACACTATATGGGCTTAGAAAGGATATACCCGAACACTTCCATCGTTTATGAGCTTATAAAGATTATGGTTACTATAAAAACTTGGTAAATATGTACATGATGTGCATTTTCGATTCGCTATTTTAAGTGTATGATTTTTATTTTAGGAGATTCGTCACGCTAAATGAATAACAGAGATATATTTAAAAATTTGAATGTAAAATAATATAATGTGAGACTACCTAAATTATAAATTGTATTTATTCATCAATTTCATGTTTTTTTTATTTATATCATTAAAAATTATTTGTATTATATTTTTGTGTCCGCAGACCTCTCTCATGTACATTGCAGAAAAGAGATAAACGTAACCTATGGAATTAAAAGAGCACCTGACAAAATGACAACTGTTTTTACACGTGTCTAATTATTATTATTAATTAATGTTATTAATAGAAGAACATAATATCTTAGTTATTTACAATATCATTTGATATTAGAATCGATGCTTTAAATAAACCGAATAAAATAAGTTGTTGTGTATGAGATCGATCAAGCTAAACATGAGACATGAAAAATTAAAAAATTTTGAAAAATTCGATGTCCTCGAATATCATTGAAACTTATCAACAGTTTTCTGTGTAACAAACTTGATTGAAAGATATAAAAAGCCTTGCTTCGAACGAAGTTTAATGAAAATAGGTTGCTTTTTACTCATGTTACAGTTTGACAGAGGAAAGATACATATTCGTTTTAAATAATTTTGTTACTCATTGTTTAATCTACATAACCTCTAGAGATTTCAACAATTTAACGAACTTTAAAAATAGGTATTATTTAAATCATTAGTCCAAAAATAAAAAATAAATTATTTAATATAAATTGTTTTTCTATCAGAAATGATTGGGGTCTGAAAGAGCTAATAAGTAATTGTACAAATTTTGATAATGGCACCATGTCTTCCTATTTTATAATATGTAAATAAAAAGTAATCATTTATAATTTATTTTATTGTTAAAATTGTTAACTTCAATATTAAAAAAATAAAAGTTTATTTATAATTACATTAATAATTACAATTAATGATATTGAAAATACTAACAATTATTAAAATCTTGAAAAATCGCAAAACTCAAATATTTATAAGAACTTATAAACAGTTTTTCTTAGAGAGTGAACTTGTTGAAAAGGTATAGAAAATTTTCTTTTAAAATATGGTACAATAGATCATTGTAATTGTAATAAGACGTATTCTTATCCTTACGACTTGTAAAAAATACCTAAACTTTTAATTTAACCTCGAAAATTTGGAAAACTGTGAATGAATTCATTTAACAGATAAGTATACAAACAGTAAAAAGACATTTTACCTGAATTAGGAAAGCTACAAGAAACAAGATGAATCCATACTGATCAAAATCAACATAAGATCCTGAGATATCGATGACACATGGGCAAATCCATAATACTATTAACTGTTGTGTGATTTTTTTTAGGTAATTTATTGCCGCTATTAGCATGGCCTGCGAAGAACATTAAAATCTCCAATTTTTACGAAGAAAACCAGTCCTGTAAACCATATTAGTATGCCACGCAGGCCGCAGCTTGGGAATGAACAAAAATTTCCAAAAAAGTCCACTTTTTGTCACTCTCGAAAAGTAGACCTTTTTCTTGCAGTTTTGTACATCTGATAGGCTGCGGTCTGCGTGGCACACTAAAATAGATTACAGGACCTGTTTTCTACGTAAAAATTGCACACCCAGTCTCGTTTATGTGCTTTGCAGGCCATGCTAATAGCAGGCATAAATTACCCACTCAGAAAAACGATCCTCCTGCCTTGAAATAAAATTCCTCCCCAGAAAATCTTCGTGCGACAAAAAAGGATTCTTCCCGCGCGAAAAATCATCATCCTGCTACAGGAAGCTTGACTTCCTGTTGTAAGATAATTTGTCCTTCCATAGAAAGATATCCTCTTGGCCCTATTTTTAGTGGAAATCCTCTTCCGAAAGGCAGATTCTCGTTGATACAAGAAGATCATTTTCTGAGTGCCTAAAAGAAGGTCTCACAATTATTAGTTAAAAGCATCATGGATTTGCCAATATACACACGCACGCGCGCGGCACACACATCCACACGGGAATTTTCTAAAAATTGTGTATTCTGATTCTAAGGGTTAAAAAAAAATTTTTTAAAACAAGCACCAGTTTATTTTCTGTGTACGATTCTTGATAAATTTACTTATGCCGCGGTCGAGTGAAATGCAATGAAACTGTTGGAAAGTCCTACACAATTTAGTTTATTTGTTAATCTAGAACTATGAAATGGAAGTATTAATAGTTTTAAGTAAATACTTGAAGAATAATTTGTCACCGGATATTAAAATTCCAAATTATTAAAATTATAATAACATTTTATTAAATCCCTATAATTGAACGTAAGATATAGATAGTAAAATAGAAAAGTCGATAAAAGAATATGCATAAACATACAACGTATTGTTGAAATGTATAATTTAATCAATATAAGAATTAGTAAAAGTTTTTTATTATCAATTTAATCATATTCCAAAGCACAGCGTCTACTACTCAATTCACTTCTTACTTTCTTTGATTTTATATAAGTTTTATAAATATGTATATATGGCAAATTGCTTTTTCGGTAATCCCACTTACCAAAGATGAAACCTCTTTACACTGAAGCCATTTTCATGATAAAATGCTATGTCAAGCTCATCTCGAAGCAAATGTTTATTCCGCACCTTCGATAAATCGGATGTGCGCGCGCGCTGCGTAAAAGAATTTTTTTGCCTTTTTGTCTCCTGCTCTGGTATGCCCTGTCCTCATCTCGCGTTATCCGTCAATAAAACTCAGCAATTTCTCATTTGAAATTCAAATTTTTTCCGTTTACAGACCGATGAAGCTATTTCCTTATTACGAGCTAGCAGTGCTCCGGTGTATCCCAGATGAAATGACGTCCTGCTTCGTCAGGATACGTGAACGTGCATAGAGAGAGAGAGAGAGAGAGAGAGAGAGAGAGAGAGAGAGAGAGAGAGAGAGAGAGAGAGAGAGAGAGAGAGAGAGAGAGAGAGAGAGAGAGAGAGAGAGAGAGAGAGAGAGAGAGAGAGAGAGAGAGAGAGAGAGAGAGAGAGAGAGAGAGAGAGAGAGAGAGAGAGAGAGAGAGAGAAAGAAATGGTAATGAAGGGAATATCAAACTTGAAATTTCTAACATGTGATCCGGTACTACCTTATTATACGTACGACCGTAGCAAAATCTTTTTCCTCTATCAATTTTCAGCGGGATTTCCGTCTATTATCGGAGTGACACCTTCCTTCTTCACTTTTCGGTAAATGTCCGAGGTACGGATTTTCCTTTGACTATTTCCCAAGCTCCGCTATTTTTTTAACGTCACTGATTTTTCTGTCAGATTTTTCCATGTTACGGATAGATATTTGTATTAATATTCGCAGAATATGAAGAAGCAAGGATCATGATTACAATAAGATGACGATTAGAAAAAAGTCGAACAGTAACAACAGGTTTATAAAAATGTTTATAATCTTTGTCTTCAGATATTAGGATAAATACTCTTAAGCAGCTTACGAACTACCAATTCAATTTTCAAGAAATTGATTTTGTTCCATCTTCAAGCGCATACAGTTATACTATCTGATAAAATGTATTCTTGTACTATACATATAATTGAAATCTTTCTACAATTTTGATTCATTTTAAAGTAACTTTAATAACATATACCTAGTTAGTAGTCTCTTATTTTATTATGAATTCATTACAAAAAGATGTTTTTAAAATTTTTCACATAAAACTCATACTATCTCGAAATGAAAGCCCAAAATTACGTGACAAACAAACATTTGCTTTGCTATTTTTCACCTGGCACCAAAATAAAATAATGTTTTTAAATTTTTTGTTATTCTTTTAATTTTGTTTTTACAATTTGGATTCTGGGGTGACATTTGCCTATTTTTACCCTTAAAAGCAAAAGTAAGAACTTTCATGAAGCTATTAAAATTTTAACATGTATTGAGTAGTAAAAATTTAAAACAAAAACAATTTGTTAATATTTCCTTTCTGATACACATGGTAAATGTTTGTTTAAATCCTTAAGATTTTATAAATTGTTAATGGTCACATCAATTTGACAGTCGTTAAAAAGGGACGAATATTCGTGGTAAATAGTGCCAGAATCAGTATCATACGGTGAAATAATGACTTTTCTATACGCATCTTTCAAAATGATGTTGTAAATATATGTTATTTCTATTCCGGTAATCCATTTGTTTCAAAAATATTTTTCACAATATAAGATTAAATTACTAAAAAAATTTCAAGATTACGAGGTCAGCGCCATATTACGAGATGAGGGAAATTAATTGGAAAAAATAGTATCGCTTATTTCTAAAAACAAGCCAATTCTTACAGTCATTTACTAGTTTGTTGGGGATGTTTTAAAAGACATTATGAAAGAGGTAATTCACTGAATAGTCCGTATTTTATTCACCGCTTCGTCGTGCGATATACCATTCTGACTGCTCGGCTGTAACCAGCCGTGCGATAGACACACATCGACTGCACGACCCCCTGGCTATTTATCCCCGATAAGACGATGATAAAAAACAAGGGGGATGGACATATAGACGGGCGCGCTATCTTTGTCACCGTCGCGCAGATTACGTAATACGGAAGGCTCTCGTTTTGACGCGAACACTTTTGCCGTACTTTCGCCGCGCCTACGCACACGTCGTCCCATCACTTCGCTTGGGACGATTGCATCCCAGCGACTGAGGAGGCGGCGGCGGTGACGGTGTGGGTTTGATTGTTGGCGCTCGGGTTTCGCTTTAACGCGCGCAAGCGCGGAAATCTTGCTCATCCGGCAGGAAACTCACATCCCATTTCCATGCGCGCGCGCTCAGGCATCGGTTTAGAGGATTTGTCTTTTCTCGTCTTTCGACAGCGAGGAAGAGAGAAAGCGGGAACGGAAGAGTGCGGGAGAGAGAAAGAGCGAGAGGGAGAAAGTGAGCGAGAGTGCGAGGCAGAGAGAGAGAACGGGGGGGAGAGACAGGGAGAGAACGAGGCGAAATCTGAGAAATAGACAGAGCTGAGCCCAGACGGCTACGTTTTCATAAGATAAGAGAGTTGAAATATATTGTGTGCCACCTCAGCGTTCTTATACGTATCGTGCCGGGGGGGGCGTAAACCACTATACTTTTGAGGAAGGAGCTATACTTTTCACACTTCCGTTCATTCATCACCCGGGACGGAGTTGAAAAGCAGCACTTTGCCAAGGAATAGACATGAAATACTCTTACATGTCTATCAAGAGTTTTCAATTGAGACGTTTTTTTCTTCGAGAATACAGTATATTTGACAGCAACAATTTTTTTATTGCTTTTAATAAGAATAACACTGCAGATGCAGCAGAGAAGTAGATGTCACCTTATAAATGCACTAGTTGATTTTATAATATGCTCACAATTTTATTTCTTCTGTTTAATCAATAATAAAATATTGGGATTATATCAACGCCCCTACGAAAAGTAGCACAATTCAGGTTCGAGGAACATTAGCCCATTTCAATGTTTGTAGCGAAGACTAATGCGTGGTTTGCGTTGAAGCCTTGCACATTTCACCCGGTTTGCGACTGATGCAAATTCGTGGAATAATTCTAGTTTCGTCGCAGTTTGCGAAACGTACCAGCCTTTGTGAGTAAGCAGCGTTACATGCTAGTTTTCGTCAGCGGTGTCGAGATAATACTTGTCTTTAAATTTGCGTAGCTTAAATTTGTCTGATGTTATATTATTAGAATCATCCTTACTACTTTGCGTATAAAATAAGATAAAGCTTTTGAAGTTTAGAATAGAATCTGAATTATACAACCGATGCATGGCATATTTAAATTGATAAATGTATCATATTTTAATCTAATTCTGTAAAATAAGATTTATAAAGACGTGCTATTTTAATAAATTCGATTTTTTTAAATAACTGTCTATACTGGTAGTAGGAAGGGCATAAAGTATATAGTCATTGAAAGAAGAAGAAACAAGCAAACAAGGTAAAACTTATTGACGGAAAGTGATGTTTATTGGATATATTGTGCACGCGCATTGCTTTGATGTATGACTCTTGGCAAACACATGTAGGACAGTACGCTTCTCTCAAATTGTCGGCTAACTTGGGGCATAAGGAAATGCTATTATACCAGACGGGTGAGACATGAATATGGTTACCCCTAGCGTGCATCGGATTAAGCGGATTACGTTCGGTGATACGTATATACAACCACGTTGGCTAATCGCCTCTGAGCCAATCGGGAGTTCAAGACAGCCCTTTAATCGTAGTAGCCGAAAGATATTTAACAGCCGTTAAGCATGCCTTCATGCAACTCGCCTTAAAATAATGACCAGGATATTGCATATTTATAATATTATAAATATATAGTTACTGAAATTTTCATAATCAATTTTCATCAACTTTTACAACTTTTATTTTTTTAATTAACTAGCAAGTTCATGCGCGCTGCGCGCGCTCTTCCTTTCCCTTGCATTCTCCAATTAATATTGAAATATTATGAATTTAAAATTTGTTTTACTTTTTAAAACTTATGCTAATTTATCCAATATTTTTTATCGAAACTTGAATTCTATTTATTTTAGTTTATTCTCACAATATAAAAATTTGGAGGTTAGAACTATAGTTATATATATATATAACTATAATTATATATATAGAACTATAGTTATATTATATAAAATATAAGTCATCATATATGATGACTTATATTTTAAGTTTTAAATATGTCATAATTCAAAACTTGGTGGGTTTTATTTGGACCAATCAGCTAAGACCCTAAGCGAAAAGCTAACATTACCTCCGACCATCACTCATTTATTTTGATAATGCAGGAGTGTTACATTGTAACACCTTTATGGTGCGCGCGCATATGTGTAATGTGTGTGGATGAATATCTGGCCGGGTTCGCGTGAGCACAGCGAGAGGTGGCAGCACTTTCCAAGGGCTTCTTTTTTGCGATCGACGGATACGAAACTAGCGGCGGGAACGATTAGTTTTTATTTTATTCTTCATTAATCATCGAAAGACGTTAGAAGAGAGCTCTCTCGCGATCTGATTAGATTTTTTCGTTTTTACCGGCTGTATCGTTACTTACTAACTAATTAACAATAATTAGAATTACCGATTCTCCGTCACAGCGTGATATCAATAAAACTACAGTAACAAAAAAGACGCAAATCCACGTATTGCGCAAACCTTAAGATCCAACGATCTAACGCCTACCGGGCAACATGAACGAACGCCTTCCAGGCAACGACAACATTTAACACCATAATAAGTTAGTTGTACATTTGTGTGTACCACGAGCGATCGCCGGCTCCACGGCTGTTATCTTAGACTAATTGATTATTTTGTTTAGTCATATTTTGTCTTTGTGTGAACGACGTAATTAATTTGTTAACCTTCATTGTTTATCAACCATTTCATTTTCTTTCTAATTTCAATAAATCTGGGTTTTTTCCTATATATACTTGTATTTATTTGTCTTGTATTTTATTTATTAAAACAAATAAATAAATTCAGTGATTTGTTCAGACAAATTATCTATGCCACCTAGGGCATGATAGCCTTCAACTATAAAACAGGAGTGATTATTGCGATACACATTACACGGTTTTATAAGTATAGATAGAGAATGATTGATAAAAAAACAGGAGAGTTCCGGAATTAATTAATTTGTGAAGAAATTTTTATTTTTGGGATCGCTGAATACTAATCGGATTTTAAAAATTCAAGACGACTTAAACAAGATGTAGAAACTCTTGATATTAACTTCAAAGAATAACTGTGAGACTCAATAAATTAAATAATAAGAAATTAGGTCTTCAACGATAATATCTACCATGTTAACGCTCATACATGGAACTAATTTATCTCTAGAAGAAGCGATTTTAACTCTCACGGGAATGTTGAGAAGGACCTTTTAGTTTGTGGAACTTATTCCATCTCAGGTGCGTTAGTTTTAACTACTACACATAAACCTTTAAAATGACCATGACTACAGTGCCCTCATTAACGATAATAGTTTCTTAGTGTATATAGTATACATTATATTTATCGAAATTTTTAATCAGTAGGTATCACTTGCTTTCATGTACGTATAATATAATATTTAGAAAAAATTGCCCTCTGTCGGAACACCTCAGGTTTCTTAGTGAGAAAAACTTTTTTAATGAACAAAATTTTATTTAAATACTTACCAGGATCCTAAGTTTCGGAAATTCTGGCATTTTTCATCCAGATTCCTATACTACTGGATATTACATTCTCCTATTCCTAGCGCAATTTTCTTATCCTTAAATTTCTAAGTAACGCAAAAGTATTTAATTCGGATAGTAGCATAGCTAATATTCTGTGGCTTCCAGGAATAATGACCTAACCCACTTGGGGGTCAAAATTGAGTTAGCACAGGAATTTATATCTTCTAACTACCCTTTTTCATGTAGACTTGGTCCGGAAATCTGAAACGCGTTCAAAGAGCAAATATCAGCTAAGTGCATAACCACTTAACTGCACCTGTGCCCGGAAAAACGACCTAACTGAATATTTATATTTAATTAAAAGCACCGTTTTGAAGTTAATACTACGCAATAAACAGATTATGACATACCTATTTTTATAGCAACAAAGATCAAAAGCAATAGATAATAGAAGGTAACACAACAGCTTTGATTGCCGGGCGATGGGGCGAGTGTGCATAAACAGTAACCGAGTAACGTTCGGTATTCGGTTTACCGAATTCCGTTGACTTGACGCCTATTCCGTTGGGAGGTGCATGTGTGGGAATGAATATTTAAAAAAGAATTCGTATTCTATATGTTTTAAGTGTAGAAATAACTGTTATTTATCTTATTTGAACAATTTCCCTAGACCGCTTAACTGCACAGTTACCGGAATAACGACTTAACTGCATTGTTTTGTTTGTTTATACAAAGAATAAAAAGCAGCTGATAGTGGGGTTCGAAAGATATTCGATACCTTTGTAAATGTCTACATTGTTATGACTCATCTCGCGCATTTCGATCTTACATATGAAGTGTCATGACAGAAATTTTAAAACGTCGATTTCTCGAAAACACGTACAAGTGGGTTAGGTCATTATTCCTGGAAGCCACAGATATATCATAGTCATTAATCAAGAAAACAGTCAAATTACGGAATACCTAGAGACTCAGTTTCTGTTAAAAATTTCTTGTTTGATTTAAGTTTCTTGTCAACATTTTCCCGGTGAAATGATAATAACGTTGCAATTAAAAATGATTAAAAAGGGTAAACACGATGTTTAAGGAAACTAAGTTTCGCAAACACTTTTTTAGATTTTTAGATATAAATATAGTTCCTCACTCTCCACGTGAAATGAAAAAACAGTATTTTATGTTAACGTATTCAATTAGAAATATGACATGAAAATAAATCAAACGGACGCCCCTATACCGCTGAATTTACACGCAGGAAACGTACCACGCAATATCGAAATCGGACCGCATGGGTACACACCTGCTGAAATTGTAATTCACGAAGGAAGCAAAAAAACTCATCCATAACTCAAGAGCCTCCAAAAAGGAGAAAACGACAAAAACAGAACCAAAGAGTAAATCTCTAGACTTGATAAAAATCATGGCAATAACATAGGCTTACTCCGAAAGTGCACGAGCCAGTATAGTAAATCATTGTCAGAATACAAATCGCCCGGCATATTAGCACGGATAATCCGGGCGAGCGTGTTTGATCTTCGAATTATGAAGGATGAATCACGCGACTAAACTATAGGGCTGCGCGCACAAAGAAAAGCACAATCTCCCTTTGGTTTCTCGTACCCACTGAACAAGTGCGCTAACCTCCTTAACCCTTCTGTCTCGCAGTATGCGCCCGTTATACTTCGCCATTATTCCCCGCCTCCATCATCGTGCGACTTTTCTCTTTTATTCTCTCACCGTGCGCGGGCTTTGCTGCCGCTTCCACCGCCTCATCGTTCCTCTGCATTATGTTCCATATCCGACGCGTAAAAATTGCGTTTATTATTTTGTTCCCTCCAGAGCAGCGACGGCGCTGAAGGAAATTCAACTGGCTCGGCGGTGGTGGCAGGAAAATGAAAAATGCCCGCACCGCCGCTCGGGTTGCACATGTATCGTGTAGGAGTAATGGCTTTGCGATCCGAAACTGCGCGCGCGGCTTCCTAACATCGATCTGTGAGATTTAACGACCGCGACTAGGGGGTTCCGTGACGAATTAATCCCTCGTATAGATTCGAATATGTGAGAACGTGGCATCTCCGCCGGATCCGGAAAATGACTCGGGTATATATATATATAGTGCTGCGATGCTGCGAAGATCAAAGTTTCGGGCGCACTTTGTCATGAGCGTCAGACACCAGCAACTTTGTTATCGGTTAACTGTGAGGAAGAGAAAAGCAGGTGGTCGTTATAGGTTTATACCTCGGTTTATACACTTCGTTCTTATTCACCTTATTTATAATCGATAATATGCTACAGCCCGTTATAGCGGAGTAATTGTTTCATAAGCGAAATAGAAAGTAAATATAATAAGGGATATTATTTTTAGTATACATTTTTTAATATACACTTTTATGATGAATTAGCTCAGCACCAAGGAATTGGTAGCGGGTTTTAAATTGATTAATTCATATGGGGTTTTTATATGAAGTTATAAAATGATTGAATCAAGCTTTACAGTTAATCTCGTATTACAATTTTTTTGTCAATCATAGCCGACCAAGAAAAAAAATTTAAATGAAGAAAAAAAATTTTTTAATTTAAATGAGAAAAAAAATAAAATTAATATAAATTTAAAATTTAATATAAATTTAAATTTTATATTACAAAGCTTTCTCTATAGAAGGAAGCAAAATGTATTCAAAAGATGCTTTTTTATTTTTACCCTCCTTTTGAGGAAACCAGTTCATATTTTATCAAAATCAGTCCCGTTTTACCTTAAATTTTTCCAAAAAAGAGTCGTATCCCTGAAATTATAATGCCGCATGAATCGTTTAAAGAAAAGAGCCAGAAACTGTATAATTTCTCTTTTTCCAAATGAATTAGAAATACTCAACATCTGGTAATAAAATTAAAAATAGTAATAGTATACAATGAAATTATAGCAAAGCATATTAAAGAAATATATACATGTATATAATATTTTATATATATGTATATATATATATATAATTTGCGTAATAATAATATACATATTGTATACTAAAAGATAATCTTCTTAAAAAGAATTGCAAAACACGTTTTCAATATTATCTCTATTATTGATCGAAAAAAAATTTAAATTAAAAAATAGAGTAATAATATTTATTGAACAAAAATAAACATTTTTTTGCCTAGCGGGCCGAAAATGCCACTTTTGCTCGCGGCGCCCGCTCGCAAAGGTTGTATTTTCGGCCTCGCCAGGCAAAAAAATCGTATACGCACCATGGGAGCAAATAAAGAATGCCTCAGATCGCATGTTTGTCACCCTCGCCTCCGGCTCGGATGGCAATTTACATGCGATCTGGGACATTCTTTACTTTTGCTCCCTAGGGGCGTAATATACTATTTTTTACTCCTATATTCGCCTTGTTAAGACCAGCGTCATCACCCCTCGTGGCCAAAATTCGAACTGCTTATTGAAGGATAAACACAGCTGATTAGCATGAGCGGTATACGAACCAAAGATTATTTAATTAAAAAATAAAATAAGTAGTGATCCGATGAACTTCTTAAAATCATTTATTGATTTGTCTGATATTATCAGATATATTGGCAATGGAACAAGGCCTTATGTGGAAGGCGAAAGAGTTTATAAGGCTAATCATATAATATTTTGTGGGTTAGCCAAAGAAAGTAATGATTGCTCAGCAGAGATAATAGCACTGTGCCTAAAAACGTCGGGTTTACAAGAATCTCCTCATGAAATAAAAATAAAGATCTCTTCAAATGTATGTGCTGATGAAAATATCATTCATTGTGTGTGCTCTTGTAAAGCTGGTATTTTGGGAAAATGCAAACACTCTGTTGCAGTTTTAATTCACCTTCACAAGTCAGTTCAAAATTATTGTTTTGTTTATTTTCTTAATGATGAGTAAATATTTAAAGCATTTACTTATAAGATGTGTTAATTCTTTTAAGAACTCCATCGCGGAAAACTAGCATAGCAGAGGTTATGTTCTTGCCTATTCTTAATAAAATTTTCCATTTCTGTCATAATAATTTATCTTTGGGAAACTGATGCAACAAGACACCTCGTATACGTACTTGCATTGCGGTACACAACACCACCGATTACTCTTAAACTTTTTAATTTTAATTACGTCGGTCATGGTCTCATAAGATTTACATTGGAGCCAGCTGTGTTTATCCTGCAATAAGCAGTTCGAATTTTGGCCGCGAGGGACGCTGACGCTGGTCTTAACAAGGCGAATAGCCACTGACATTAAAGTGTCTGACACGCAAACACATAAATTTTCATTCACCGCATTTGTTTTCTAAACTGGAGAAATTAAAAGAAAAAGAAATTTTGTGAAATAAAATATTTACGTGTTTGGCAACCTTTACATCATTGATCAAAATAAAAATAATGAGATTTATTTTCGCGTGTCGAAATAAATAAAAGCAGAAAAAATTTAATAAATTCGCAAATAATTTGTAAAAATTCACAGTTGACAACGTCTTGTATTGATTGAAAATTTTTAATAAATCGACTCAATGTGAAGAGAAGTTTTTAAGTATTGGATTCGATACAAAAGATAAGTGCCCTCATAAAGATCGATTATTCATTTTAACTCTATCATTAAATTTAATATTAGATTACACTCATTATATATAAATATTCTATTGTAATGAACATTTAATCACCAAAATATTACGCTCTAAGTGGAAATCGAATCGCATTTCTATTACAGAACTATATTTTACCTAAACATTTCAATTAAGTCTTACATTATAAATTTCTATTACAACCTACATCTACAATGTAACACTTTGAGCCACGAATTATTCTTTTCTTCTAATGTCACGTTCATATAATCGACCCAGCTAACTCCTAAATACTAAGTTTCATGGAAATCGATGTGATTTTCAACTTGGTTACCACCATATTCAATCCACTATTTTCAATTTTGAAAATCTAATGTCGGAGTCGTAATCAGCGCGGTAAAAAATCCCCATATTCCGTATTGTATAGAACCTTTTTTCAAAGAAGAAATGCATTTAAAAAAACAACATTTTTTGGGTGATTGTTTATTTATAACAAAAAATAAATAAATCTTTGAAGTCAACAGTATATTTTAACAAACCTAAAGGTGGCGCAAACTAAAAAAAGCCAAAAACCGGACTCTAATAGTTAAAAAGTCATTTCAATAATGAAAAACTGATAAGATCTTGGTGGGTCACTGGATAACCCATCATGGCGGAAAGGATTAATTAAGGAGTATTTTTTTTCAAAATAAGACGATTGATTTTCTCAGATTTTGAGTAAATTAAAAGAAAACATTTTTCATGTTCATGCTTCCTAATGAAATTTGAAAATTTAAAATCATTAAAATTTAAAAATAATTGGCATCTATTGACCAAGAAGCACTAGTAATTATTTTTCAAAAAATACTCCGCAATCATGTAGTAATTTTTAAGAAGTAAATATACAGTTATGTGTATTTCAAAAATATATTACCACCTAATAAAAGTAATTTTAACCTTGGTGGAAATCGATTTCATTATTTAGCTAATAAATAACTAGTTTCCCCAATAATTGTAAAAAACTAGACACTTTTCAAACGATTTTTTCGATCATATTCGCCATTTAATAGACAGAATAATAGAATAAGTTTTTTCACAAATTGACACTATCTTATTTATGAGTATTTAAAAGATATTAAAGTTGGCCAGTTTTTCTATGGCGAGGAGTGAGAGAGACAGAATCAAACGGAAAAATCATTGTTTTCGTTTGTATCCCCTGAAGCAGTACTATAAACGAATTAAATACGAATAATTTGTGTTTACGTTTTGGTTAGCTATCTTTTTTTAATATTTGGCTTTAAATACATGATCGGATTACAGAGAAAATTTAGTACAAACATTTTAAGGTTGTGTTATCTCCATTAAATAGAGAATATGACCGAAAAAATAGTTTCATCACTACCCCGAAATTAGATATTTTTACTAGCTATTTATTGTTTTCCTGGCCATTTCCAATAGAGACAATTTCTACCAGGGAAGTGTGCATAAAAATGATGTTCTAAGAAAATCGTGCACGTCAATTAAAAAATTATAGAAAATATTTACAATATTTTGGTGCATCTTACCAAAGCACTTTGTAAAACAATTAATAAATCTTTGGTACAATCCTTTTAGTTCTCTTTTTCAAAGTATCAATAAATTTCCGAGACCGAATTTCTCGGAAAAGTAGTGTCCCGTGAATTATCAAATCGAATATTGAAACAAACGGTGGATAAACCATTTGGCCGCTAGAGCTCACCCGAACCTTGATTTCTCAATCGCTGGAAATAACTGAATTTTTCTTAGATTTACGTCGAGAGTGCGGCATATAAGAGATAAGCAACAGCACCGAGGGAGAAGGCCTCGATACCGAAGCTTCCAAAGTGCCGATTCACTCGTCTCGAGGAAAGCGAAAGAAACAGTTCTTCCCCTCCGGAGAGAGGAATATTTAAAGGCGCGATCCCTGCGTAGTATCAATAAAAGTCATTTGCACATACTTTGCGCGCAAGCTTCGAATGGAAGAGCGGAAGAGAGGGAGAAAGAAGGAACGAGTGTGAAAGAGTGGGAGAAAGGAGAGAGAGAGAGAGAGAGAGAGGAGTGGGAAAGAGAAAGGAGGGGTCGCAAAAGTGAGAGCCTTAGTGAGAGAGAGGTAACAGAGAGAGAGAGAGAGAGAGAGAGAGAGAGAGAGAGAGAGAGAGAGAGAGAGAGAGAGAGAGAAAGTGAGTGAGGAAGAGGGGAAAAGGGCCTTGAGACGCAGAAAGACCAGAAAATCCCCCTCAGTATTCCATATATGGTCGATTGCGGAGGAAGTGGGGAGTGGGCGAAACTTTATATCCACCGAGGCAGCATTAATATTTCAGCTGCATCCACTTTCGGACTGGGCTCCGGCCCTCGAAGAAAAATCACCACGACCCTACTGCCTCTCTCTCTCTCTCTCTCCCTCTCTCTCTCTCTCTCTCTCTCTCTGCCCAACACCTTTTCCTCCCTCACTTGCTCCTTTTTTGTTTACTACAGCTCGGGACATAAAACGCGCGTATATTTGTCGGTTCGTGTCTCGCGATACTATCCGGGCTGTTGTGACCTCGAGCAGGAGGTCACGGCGAAGAGCAAACGAAAGATCACAAGGCTACTTCCTGAAGTGGTCGATCGGAATTGCACGCGGAATAAAATTCGCCGTATCGGCGCACCGCCGGCTCAACCGTGCTATCTCCCGCTCACGCGTATATACTGTTTTCCCTGGGGCGCGACTACGAGGGACACGAGTTGCGGGCCGCGTGTGACGACGAGCACACGCACGTCTTCATCTCCGTCGCTCCTTTTCACCTTTCTTCCCCGGGACCCTCAATCGGCGGGCCAATACGTCCCGCCGTATACTCATGCCACCGTATGTTGAGGTGAATTTACGCGTTCCGGGGGGGTCGAGATAAAGCGCCGCCGCCGCGCACGCACGGAATAACGAATCTCTTTCCACGGAATTGAAAATAGACTCAGATTAGCAGATTGGATTTTACGGCGGGGAATACGTTTATTAGCTTTTTAATAGAATTATACCCGATCCAATCACCGGAGGGTAAATTGAGAAATATATCAATCGACTGCTATAGTAAATACAATTCATTATAATGTTATATTTTTACTTATCGGAAAAACTGTATACTAATTTTAAGTGAAATAGTTTTCTTCGTATATAATCTGGAATAGAATTTACTGACAATTACATTAATTCATTATGTATCATTATGCTATTACCTATAAATAAAAAGTTGCTCTGTAAATATTACTGATGTGAAATATCAACACAAACAATTTTACACTTAAAAATGAATGTGCCCATCAAATTTATGAAGAAGGAATGCCACCAGGACAAAAAAAAAAAAACAAGACTACACTGTTAAAATTCTGCATGAAAATTAATGTATGTACTGGAAGCAAAATTTCATTACAGTACATTAAATTTAATGCAATGTAGATTAAATTTAATAAAATTTACATTAAGTTTAATGCAATTTACACTAAATTTCATGTACCGTACATTAAATTTAATAAAATTTGCATTAAATTTAATGTACTGCAATGAAATTTTGCTTCCAGTACATACATTAATTTTCATGCAGAATTTTAACAGTGTAGAACAACACGATATTGCGAATTTTGAACAAATAGGTTTACAATTGTTTTGAATTAAATAAAAATGAAAAACCTTTCCGGTGGAAAATACCACACGCATACTTTTATATATCATGTTACAAGAACGAAATTCATTTAATTTTGCAGGCAGATTGAAAAATAATACGAACCGCATTTTATTAATTTAACCAATAGAAATATTTAAAGGTAGTTAGTTACCTGCACATATATGACTGGTTAGAAAAAAAAACTTACTAACTGCTGGCAAACTTTAAAGATATGCATAAAACTTGCAAATTTATTTAAATTCAATATAATATGAACCTTTTGTTTCGATTTTATTTGTTCTGCATTCCCAATGCAGTGTTCATGACTGACTCATAAAAGATTAATTAATCATTTTTTAATTTTAGTTTCTGTATTATTTATTATGCACACATCAAATAAACATCTGTAAAGAATAAAGAAAAATACGAATACGTAAACGCATAACATTTTTACATATATTAATACTGAGGATTCTCTTAACAAACTGTAATAAGGTTTATTCATGCAAATATATAATATATTATAAATTTTATTATTATTATTATTCCAAACCTGAACAATAATAAAGCTGTTGAACAAAAGATGTGGAATATCGATGGTTCTCTTTGTCTACATTCAATACATATGTATTGTGAGCATTTTTTCGTCTTATAAAGAATACAAGAGAAAGAAAACGGGATGCTTTTTTTACTTTGCACCTATGGGCCGTAACCTTTCGTCGTGGGGTCGTGTATACATATATAAGAGATCAATAATATTCAAAATAAAATTTACTGTTATACGTTCTCAAACAAAATCAAACATAACATAACTTAATATTAAACTATATAAATCAATATTTTAACTTTTCGCAGTAATTGATCTGGAAAATATTCTTCTTGATAGTCAATGATTCCCTAATGAAATTAAGTCGTTACAGTGCGTCCACCCCTATAAAAAACTTTCCAGTTATCATCGATATCTTTGACATTTTAAGAGAAGCTATCTGTTGAGCTTCATCACGTCGACTGGAAGAGGCGATAACGAGTAACGTATATTTTACAAACAATGTTTAAGAGAGAGCAAAATTAAACTTTTTTACCGGAGCCAGTATAATCTGTTACTCTCAAAACATGATTTTGTATAAAAAAAAAGTAATTTTGAGATTTTTCATGGCTGATTTTTACAGTCTGGGGAAAGGTTGACTTCTCGATATAATTTAACAAAAGGATCTACGAAATAGCTGCTTCGTTTATATAAATAATTTACACATATTTTTAAATCCATAAAATTAAACCTCCAGTGAAAATACTGCAGGTATATTTCTGAAATTATTATTATTAACAGTTTCAATACTGCGCTTAAAAGAAAAAAAGCGCAAATACTAAATAAAAAACCACTGCCAATACATTGGCACTTAGCTTCCTCAAAATAATGTATTTATTCATTTTTTTTTTTAATTTTTTATCACAATAATTAATTGTATCATACCCAATTTTCTTTATGAATATTCGTAATACATTAATATATATTTTTCGAAAATTCATTCTTGTTACACTTTTTCTCGTGCGACAACCCGATATTTTTATAAATCAATTTTTTCAAAATATTATCATATGTTCAATTAGTTTTATTTTAAACCTCAAATATCTTTCGTCGTAATAGTTCGATTTTATTGGGCAACGAATTCAGTTTGAAGATATAAAAAAAATATATCTCTCCCAAATTTTAGGACTATTGGTTGATTTTCTTAATATTGTTATCGCGTGTACCTTCAACTTTGGGTAATATTTTAAATCCATAATATTTTGAAAACTTAAAAATAAATTCGAACAAATTACCAAACTCTGTATTACATATATTCGTTTATTACACATATGAATGTTTATTATAAAGTCACCAATCAAGTCAATCAGTCAAGAGACTTTCCAAAAAGGTTACAACAAAAATACTGGTATATTCTGCAAGTAAAATGCAAACTTTTTCCCAATCAATGTTCTATACAAAAAATTTCGATATTTTAAGTAAAAAATAAAGATAATCTTTTGAAATTTCAACCAAATATATTCTTCAATGAGTCTAATAAGGTTAAAACTTGATCGCGCTGTAAATTACCCTCAATAAAAAACAAAAGCAAGTGAACAACACGCACGCATAGCACGTGTTACTCCCATTTTCTAGTATAGATATATCCAAAAAATTACGAATTGAAAAGAAGGCTAAATCAGTTTTAACCTCGAATATCTCTGAAATTCATAAACGAATTCTTTTACTCTAAAAACGCATATAATAAATAATATACATTCTACATCTCCGCCAAATTAAAAAAAAAAATTAAAACAAGTTTTCTCTAGTTATCAGGCGACAAATAAAATAACTTTGTAAAATAGGAAAATTTTGAATATCAAAAAGTAATCGTACGATCTTGATGAAAATTCACATACATAATATCTATATCACATACAAAATTGTCTAGAAATCTGTAGCTGATTCATAGAACCGTTCTCGAGAAATTACGATTTAAAAAAAAGTTTAAAAAATTTTAACCTCAAATACCTCTGAAATTTATGGACCAATTATTTTGCCCAAAGAACTCGACCAAGAGCTATCCAAAATCTACTTCCACAAGGAATTTTGAAGAAATTACGACTATTTTCCCTCCGGAATCGTTGGACATACAAAACTCATTTTTTTCATTTTTCATGTTTTACGTTTTTGTTAATAGCCAAAGAACCGTGATAGCTAGAAACTTTTTTTTTTTAGAAAATATAGGTATTTTAATTCTCTTTTAAATGCTACCTATCCCATTCTCGAGGAATTACGATTCGAAAAAGAGGTTACAAAAATTTTAACCTCAAAAATCTCTGAAATTTATGAACCAATCATCTATCCCAAAGAAAGGTGCAGGTGGCAACCAAAAATCTACCTCTACAAGGAATTTTGAAGCGATTAACACAATTTTACTCCCGTAAATTGTCGCCACCTAAAACACGTTTTTTTCATTTTTTAATTTTTTTCTTAAAAACTAACCAATAGAATGGATTCAATTTTATACATATTATAGCTATTCATAATCTCCATTATCATGATTTTTCTCAAAAAAAATTGACCATTTAGTTTGGGAGTTATAAGGATTTTAAAAAAAACACGTTTTTGTTAATAACAAAATAACCGTGATAGCTAGAGAAATTTTTTTTTTTTTTTTAAATATAGGTTTTTTTATGCTCTTTCGAACGCTACCCATCGGATTATAAAATTTAAATCCAATCATTAAAAAAAATCAAAAATAAATTTTTCGAAAATGAAAAATTTGACATAAAACAAAAACGAATCAGTTAGTCGTACAAAATTATTTTTTTCCCGAATTCGGAATCAAAAAACAAAAAAAATGAGACCCGTCCGGTTAAAATCGACCGCATAGATCCGAAAATAAAGCGGTATACATACATACCTACACACACACACACACACACACACACACACACACACACACACACACACACACACACACACACACACACACATCCATACAGACATTTTGTAAAATCATGTGACACAAACTTCTAACACCTTTATTCATGTTTCTAGAGCAATTTAAAAAAAATTAAAATTTTACTATTACAAAGCTTCCTCTATGAGGAAGCAAAAAGAGCAAGTCTCGCTTAAATCATCAAACATATTCGTAGTTGGGCAACTATTTTTCATACGAATACTTTAATTATAGCTGCCTATAAATAAGGCATTCCTGATAAGGGTATGAAATATCTCTAGTAATTTTTATTATGAAGCCTTTTTATACTCACATGTTTAAAGAAGATCATAAAAAGGAAACTTTTCTAGACAAAAAGTCCATGAAAGGATATAAACTTAGGAGACTTTACAAAATAGATCTCTAAAATGCAGGATACGTTAAAAGAACATGATCAAACTTAGTGAACTCGCACTGAAGTTTATTCTTTTAATATTTCTAATAATAAATCCTTCGATGTTTACGATCGACGTGAATATTTTTGTCATCAAAGTTATTGCTATAAGACTTTATGCTTTATCTATAAACGCTATAGTCTTTAATATCAAGCAGATTTTTCCAATATCCAAAGCTAATCTTATACAAAATCACTTATTATAAAGTAAATTGGTATAACAATTAGTATATCAAACTACAAATTTTAACTAAAGAAATTTTACGAAATTGTTAGAATATATCCTTTGAAATAATGTATTATTTACGTCTAAAATATCGAATTCTACCTGAAGTGCAGATTATAAACCTTTTCTGTTTCTGCTTTCAGATGATAAGGATGATGATCATGGTGGTGCTCGTTTTTACACTATGCTGGCTGCCTTTCAACATTCTCATCGTAAGTAAAGCGGCAAAGCCGAATCAAGAGAATTACTGTTGAACTTGCTCTTCTTATTTTTTCTTCTTCCCTTCTCCCCCCCCCCTTCTCCATCCTCTCCCTCTCTCTCCCTATCTTTCTCCCCCCATTTTTCTATTAACAAAAAGAGTGAGAGAGGGAGAGAGAGCCAAATCACCTTCGCAACGTCAGAGAGGGAGAGAGAGCCTGCAGCACGATCGCAGCGTCTCCGCTCTTTGGCCATTGTTTGCGTTTGGACAATCGGTCGTCGCCAAGAACAGCGGCCTTTATGTGACTCCCATTCATACCCGGTATCGGTGGGTCATCGATGCTCTCATTTTCCTTTCTCACGCGCAAATTGAATTTAATCGAGAGCAGCCGACGCAATTCTCAATTCGCCACTGCCGCGCTCGAGGTGAAAAGCTCGATATTTTTCCTGTTCGCTTGCACGACCGCGCGGCGACGGTGTCTTTTCGCCTGGCTCTGTCGAAAAGTAATGTCGACGTATAAAATCTTTACGCAGCACGGATATAATGGGTTTCCCAGTGAAAACTCAAATAAATGATTACAATAAATATAAAATAAAGAAAATATATACTTATAGTATTCTAAGCTT
This sequence comes from Torymus aiolomorphi, assembly GCA_036365515.1. Lineage (NCBI taxonomy): Eukaryota > Metazoa > Arthropoda > Insecta > Hymenoptera > Torymidae > Torymus > Torymus aiolomorphi. Next base: position 122,125,256 of record CM070877.1, on the reverse strand, counting down.
AATTTATTATCTATATTGATTACTAATCTAAAAAATTAAAAGTTTACGTATAAAAACGAAATCAAATTTTCATCGATTATTGTAGAATGTTGTAAAATTTAGAGGTCTGTACTCTTAATTGCTTTTAAAAATAATAATTTAATGTAAAAAATAAATTTCTATTACTGTTCACAGGGAGAAAAGATTACTTATAGATAAGAATCGTGACTTAATAATTAATGCATGAAAAGAAAATTATTAAAAATATGGTGATATTATTAATAAATTATAAAATTCAATAAATTATCGAAAGCTGAAATGTCTGCGCAACTTTTTATGAAATTTTTATTACTAATTAACCTTTTATTCAACATATACTGTGGATACCTAAACCTATTATGTGGTATTAAACAATTTAATTCATATAAAAAGTAATAGAAACAGTAAAAAAAATTGCGTAGATACTTAAACTTTAAATTCACCATCAATCCTTATTTATTTATTAATAATATCACCATATTTTTAATATTTTAAATTCGTGTCTTAATTGTTATGTCACCAAATCTTAGCTACAAGTAATCTTTTCTCTTTGTGGTTTATTACTACTATCGGCGGCTAAATAATGGGTAAATAAGGAATATACTTTTCTTAAAATAAACATTTCAAAGTGTGAACATGTTCATGTTCAAATGTTCAACAATTCTTACGAAATATCAGATATTTATAGTTTGTATCATGTATTTTATAAATTTTCAGTTAACAGTAAAATCAATGACAAAAATATATATTATAAAGAATTATAAAAACAGTCAAACCCCAAATCTTAGAATCATATTAACAATTTTTCAACAAACTCTGCTCCACACATACATACACGCGCGCGCGCGCGCACGGCGGCGCGCAAATTGTCTCTTTGAAATGCTTTGGACGTGTGGTAAATCGGGTGGGAAGAGGAGTTACTACCGTTTGATCACGAGGAAGAGGTTATACGAACTACAATTTAGATATCTTCCTATATTATATAGTTGTAAGAGGCTTGCATGCAACTCAGCCCCTCCTCCCCCTCCTCGGCCCTCCTCGCAGCCCCTCCTCAGGGGGTGGGTAGATATCCCGATAGGGGAAATCACAGACAGGGAAAATCCCGATAGATGATTTTAGCGACAGGTATATTTTGAGATAGTAAGTTCAGCCGATCAAGGAAGATCTCAATAAGCAATATTACCGACAATTAAATCTTCAGAAAGAATTTTCACCGAGCGGGGAAAATGACGAAAGTATAATTATAGAAAGGGAATATGCCGAAAATGTTTTTAACGAATACCCAAAATATCGAAAGTGAAATTTCAGAAATGAAAATTATCGAAATGAAAAATACCGACGATGATAACATCCATGGGGAAAAATGCCGAAACTTAGTTTCCATAATAGGTATAATGCCGAAATTCAATTCCCATACAGGCGAAAATACCAAAATCTTATAATATAAAATATAAGTATCTCATACTCGAAAAAACACTGTAAAATCTCGTAAAAGTACGCTGAATATTAACAATAATTCAGTCGGTATGTCAGTGAACTGAAAAGAAAAAATATGCGCTATTGAAATTCAAGTATACATCTTGAAATTCGCCGAATATAAAAAATATCTTTTTTGTTTTTTTATCTATGTATCCTATACAAACAATTAATTATTGTTATAAAAAATTTTAAAGAAATGCATTAGTTTGAGAAAGAAAAGTATGTATTGGCAATATCTAATAAATATTTGTTTTGAACAGGTATTTAATTACTATCCTGCTCGACTTAGTGGTTTAAAGTTAATCCATTATTGTAACAATCATACAAATATAATAACTAAGTTATACTTCTTAACAAAAGATAACGAATCGTTTTGAAATTTAACAGAGAGGTAGTTTTTTCATATTTAAGAATCGATATTTTTATGAAATATTTTTATGAAATTTTTACGAAATTCATATTTTGAAAGTCAATTATTATTATCGTTGCCCTAGTACACGTTGCCGCGGGACTCAATCTCAAATTATTTTCTCGAGGATATACCGTAGTACACAATAATTATTTTATTTATATATGATGTACAAATTAAATAGAACTATTGCATATTTTGCTCTAAAACTTTATAAGTGTGTTTTGGGGCTAATTTGGAATGAGTTAAAGAATTTTAACCAACACAACCTCTTGAAATTTTAACACAATGTTGTACTCGATAAGTGTAATAAGTGGTAAAAATTTTGAGTCAATCAATCGAATATTCTTTTTAAAAATGCAAATAAGAAATTCAGATTTTTTTCGGCAAAGAACTGAATCCTTAGATATAAAAAAGCTAATTCTTTGCCAAATTTCAAAACGAATCATTGACTTTTACTCCTGATATCGTTAACGAAAGAAATCGCACTTGTTTTCAAAAATAATTTTTTTCTCGTAAACAAATCAACATAACCTCTTGAAATTTTAACACAATGTTGTACTCGATAAATGGAATAAGTGGTAAAAATTTTGAGTGGAAAAATTTTTTGAGATATTAATTCAAGAAATATAAACCATATTTTCATTAATAACAAATGACAGGCTAGAAATAATTTAAATAAAAAAAGAAATTGTAGGTAATTTAAAGACCTTTTAATAAAAATTTAGTTTATTCAGTAATACTGGCTGAAACAAATTAAAAAATCAAAAAAACGAAAAATTCGAAATTGTTTTTTGGTTATAAAAAAAAAATCGGTAAAATCAAAAAGTAGGGTAATGCTCTCTCTATTCTCTTCCGAAACGAAGAGAATAAGCCTTTTCCGATGCAAATCGGTCGATCGCTTCAAAAGTTCTCGCCTGTACACACACACACACACACACACACACACACACACACACACACACACACACACACACACACACACACACACACACACACACACACACACACACACACACACACACACAAATTGCTTCCTGTTCCACAACATATCAAAGATAATCCTACACACAATTTTGATTGGGCTAACACATTAATATTAGATAGGGAAATTAACAGAGAAAAACGTCGTATTTCTGAAATGCTGCACATCAATTTTATTGATAACACAATCAACAGACAGGAAGACACACAATTTTTAAATAGTCAGTACAACAGAATTTTTAATAAATTTGATTTGAATTCTCATCGTTTTATATAATTATAATGTTTGTTGATTTGTATTTATGTATTGATTGTTTTGATTACGGATGAAAATGCGAGAGCGACTTATTTATATATACTACTTTGTGAAACGTGAGTTTGTCGGTTGGCGATGTAGCTTGTGTAATAGGACGTAGAGCTTCTGGCTCTTAAAAATACGTACGATGATAATAACTATATTGTATGTATTTTTTAGTATTCTCTCTTTGTGATTACAACCAAAATAACCATGTTTAAGATTCTATTGTGTCTTTGTTTTTATAGTTAAATAAATGATTACCTGATGAGGCTAGAAAATTAACTAGCGAAACGTTGTGGTTTTGAAAATGGAAAGTTAAAGTGTTTTTTTGTGTACCTGGGTTGATCCTCACCATCGTTTCTTATCATTGATTTTATTTCGACTATTCGACCTTTCGGATATTTCATTTTTGTTACTATGCCCCATTGTCAAAATTATTTACGAAACTTTTGACCACTGTCAAAATTATTTTCGGATCTATTGACCATTCAAAACTTTCTCGTAGGAATTTTTCCTATTAGATTAGAACCTTATTCCGATGATTTAGCTATCGGTTAAATTACCTATCGGGATTTTCGCTATAGGAATTTCTGACCATTGTAATTCTTAACCCACCCCCCCTAGAAAATATATCTATTTTACCCATAAAATATTTTCAAATTGTTCAAAAGAACCTTTTTGGATTTTCCATTTTTTATAAAATGGCCAAGGGAATCCGAGATTTCAATTCTTAGCTTTTCTTCGTCCGGGAGGATGCAAGCTGGCTTTTCTTCGCCTTAGACGCATTTTTGGCTTTTCTTCGCCTGTAACTTCCAAGTTGGCTTTTCTTCGTGCCGCACGACGAACTAGAGGAAAATTGTTTTAATTCCTTTGAAATTTTGTAGAGATGTAGAGTTTGTATATTATTTATTATACGAGTTCTTATGGTAAAAGAATTGATTTATGCATTTCGGAGATATTTGAGGCTAAAACTGTTTTAGTCCTCTTTTCAAATCATAATTTTTCGGGAACGGCTTTATGTATAAACATGAAATTTATAGACAATTTTGTGGCTGGTATAGGCAATATAGGTATGTGTGAAATTTCACAAAGAAAATATAATTTGAAGTAAACGTTATTAGGAATTTTATTTGTTTTTCACACGTAATTTAAAAAATAAATCATACCTATTATTATTCATATTTTATAAATTTAATTAGAATTATATCATAAATTGTTGAAAAAATTATAAATTTTGTTATTAATAATTAAAGGAATCAGCAAATTAAGTTTGAGGAAGCCACGGGGCCAATGAATTGGCAGCGGTTTTTCTTTTAGAGCGAAAAAGACGATAATGAGATGAATAAAAGACATATGCTGTTGAAGGCCGCGCGCCACGGTACACGTATTACGACGTACGTATGACACGATCACGAAAAATGGTACAAATTTTTAACAACAATACATAGACTACTGAAATTTTCTTGTCGTGCGACCGTCGTAACACGTATAGCGTGGCGCGTGGCCTTCAATAGTATTTATCGTAACAATCACGAAAAATTCTATTTAGCAACAATACATAGAGAAAAATTAGGAAATTCGTTACACAATTTTTGCATTTGAAAATGCAGGTTTAAAATAGAAAAAAAGATGTGATAACATTTTCTATTTGGTTCAATAACAATCTTTATTATTGCACTATGGTTTATAATATTCCTAATACTACAAAATTTATTGTATAAAATGTTTTGAAGGAAATATTTGATTAGAACGAAGTTCTGGCGAGTTGAACAGAAAATTACATTAAACTTTTTTATCAAAAAAAAAAAAAATAGTTTATTGGGATTTTTAATAAAACTAATAAAGATGGAAATTTAATTTCTTCATATAAAAATACGCATTTCAATTCTTTACATGCCTGTTCTTTAAAAATCGCGATTTGCTCAATTTTCAAATTTGATACTTTTTCTGCAAAATCGCGGTATTGATTAAAAACTACCTATAATTAAGTATGTGAATTTAATCGACGAGTTTCGGCGATATCGTACACAAGTATTTTGTAAAATGCTACACAAATAAAGTCTATGCAGAGAATTTCGGCCCACAAACTATTTATCGAGATAAATTGTGCACAGTTATAATCTACATTAATATGATCTACACATGATGTACATTTTAATCGTGTAATCTATCTCAGTGTAGACTATATATGTGTACATTTTTTCTTAATATTATTTGTGTAGAACTTAGCCGTGCTATAAAAGTTCTGTATAGGGGCTTTGTGTAGATACTAAATGTGTTCAATATCGCTTATATTATCGAATACAACCCAATGCGTAATTTGTTTTTTAGTTGCGTAATTTTATTTATTTGACTCACCAATGTTTTATGTATATGTTTTTATAGCTTATTGGTAATCAGATTATTGACTTAATCAACTTATATTTTGATTAATCAATTGTACTAACGCATCTAGCGCAAACGTTTATCTTTATATACGTTTTAAGAAGTGTTTTATTAATTTTCGAAATTTCGGCCTGTTTAACCACCGATTTTCGGAATGTGTACCTATCTGTGATATAACCGTTGATAGTTTTTATTTCGACAATTTGAACTTTCGGATATTTCATTTTCGTTACCATGAACCATTGTCAAAATTATTTACGAAACTTTTGACCACTGTCAAAATTATTTTCGGAACTATTGACCATTTATAACTTTCTCGTAGGAATTTTTCCTATTAGATTAGAACCTTATTCCGATGATTTAGATATCGGTTAAATTACCTATCGGGATTTTCGCTATCGGAATTTCTGACCATTGTAATTCTTAATCCCCCCTAGAAAATACATCTATTTTATCCATAAAATATTTTCAAATTATTCAAAAGAACTTTCCATTTTTTATAAAATGGTCAAGGGAATCCGAGATTTCAATTCTTAAGAACATCTCTTTCCTCACTTTTGTTGTAACATATTGTTTTCTTGATTTTTTTCATAAAAATGCGTAAAGTTACAAATGGCCTTGGCATCAGTAAAATGATACCTATTATGGAGTCGTTCGCGCCCCCCCCCCCCCCCCCCATCCCCCGCGAGCGCCAAATCATGCTAGTTATAACTCGTGTCTGCGATACTAAAATGTACTATTAAAAAATGTACATTCAGCGTTTTAGACGTACCTTTTCTTAGCTTTTTTATTGTGATATTTGTTTTTTGTAAATTTTGCGTTTTAACTTTAAAAATGTTGGCAATATGTCTCTGCGCAGGTGCACAGAGAAAAGAAAATCTTAACTGTTAATGAACGGACGTTTTGATATGGACAAATGGAATGTTCATTTAAAATTAGACAAATTCGTTAACAGTTAAGTCACGAATCGTTTGAGTAAACAAATCTAACTTAATTCTTAACGAAATCATCTAACTATAAATGACCATTCCATTTGTCCATATCCAATCGTCCGTTCGTTAACAGTTAAGATTTTTTGCTTTCTCAAAGAGAAAGCTTATTAACGGTCAAATTTTTCGACCCCGAGATTTCGATGATTTTTTATATTTCTGAGATCCCTGAGTCGAAATATGCGTTTTCTTGAAGATTTCTGTGCATATGTATCTGTGTGTGTGCTGGTGTCTGTGTGTGTGTCTGTGTGTATGTGTGTGTGTGGAGGGGGGGTGTGTGGGTGTGTGTGTGTGTGTGTGTGTGTGTGTGTGTGTGTGTGTGTGTGTGTGTGTGTGTGTGTGTGTTTGTGTGTGTTATAAATTTGTCCGCAGCATAACTTGAAACTGGTCAGAGATATCAAGTTTATTTTTGGCACGTATTTAAAGCTTATTTGGAGTTGTGCAAGTTCAATTATATAGTTGATCGGATAATATTAAGTCGGGTAAAAAAAATAAAGCAAAATATCGAAAAATCGAAATTTTTTTTTTCGTCACCGAATTTGGATATCGGTGGGAAGTAGGTCCATTTTCTGAAAGGTCTTGATATGACTTATCAATTCACATTTTTATCGCCCTAATCGGATGTTATTGTTGAGTAAAATAAAGTTTAATGTAATTTTCTGTTCAACTCGCCAGAACTTCGTTCTGATCAAATATTTCCTTCAAAAAAGGACCCCGCACACAATTGTATGGAAAATAATCATTCGGTCAAATTGGATCAAACTTGGGGAAAAGGTAGATCTTGAGGTCCTGAACAAAAGTTCTCATGGGCAAAACCCCCCAAAATTTGACCGAATGATTTTTTCCCATACATTGTGTGCGGGGTCCTTTTACACAATAAATTTTGTAGTATTAGGAATATTATAAACGATAGTGCAATAGTAAAGATTGTTATTGAACCAAATAGCAAATTTTATAACAATTTCTTTCGCTATTTTAAACCTGCATTTTCAAATGCAAAAGTTGTTGCTAAATAGAATTTTTCGTGATTGTTACGATAAATGCTGTTGAAGGCCACGCGCCACGCTATATGTGTTACGACGGTCGCACGACACGAAAATTTCAGTAGTCTATGTATTGTTGTTAAAAATTTGTACCATTGTTTGTGATCGTGTCGTACGCTTGTCGTAATAGTGTACCGCGGCGCGCGGCTTTCTACAGCATTTATCGTAACAATCACAAGAAATTCTATTTAGCAACAATACATGGAACAAAATTCGAAAATTCGTTACACAACTTTTGCATTTGAAAATGCAGGTTTAAAATAGCGAAAAAAATTGTTATAAAATTCGCTGTTTGATTCAATAACAATATCTATTATTGCGCTATGGATTATAATATTCCTATAATACTGCAAAATTTATTGGGTAAAAATTTCTGAATGAAATATTTGATCTGAACGAAGTTCTGGCGAGTTGAACAGAAAATTATATTAAACTTTTTTTTCCAAAAAAAAAAAAACAGTTTATTGGGATTTTTAATAAAACTAATAAAGATGAAAATTTGATTTCTTCACATAAAAATGCGCATTTCAATTCTTTACATGCCTGTTTTTTAAAAATCGCGATTTGCTCAATTTTCTAATTCGATACATTTTCTGCAAAATCTCGGGATGTTCCTTTTCGGGGCCCTCAATTGAGATCAAATTTTATGTAATTGATTAAAAATTACCTATAATTAAGTATGTAAATTTAATCGACGACTTGCGGCGATATCGTACACAAGTATTTTCTAAAATGCTACACAAATAAATTCTACACAGAGAATTTCGGCACCCAAACTATTTATCGAGATAAATTGTGCACAGTTAAAATCTACATTAATATGATCTACACATGATGTACAGTTTAATCGTGTAATCTATCTCAGTGTAGACTATATATGTGTACATTTTTTCTTAATATTATTTGTGTAGAACTTAGCCGTGCTAAAAAAGTCCTGTGTAGGTGCTTTGTGTAGATACTAAATATCCTCAATATCACTAGTATCGAATACAACCCAATGCGTAATTTGTTTTTTAGTTGCGTAATTTTATTTATTTGGCTAGCCAATGCTTTATGTATATTTTTGCTTCCTCAAATTGGAAGCTTTATAACGGTGAAAAAAATTTTTGAACCAAAAATGTTCAAGAACATGTTTTAAGACTTTTGGCGCTAAAATCCGTTGTTTTTGATAAAAAATGTTCGTGTCGTGTGTGTGCATGCGTGCGTGCGCGCGCGCGTGTGTGTGTGTGTTTCTGTCTATACAGGCGAGAACTTTTGAACTGATCGACCGATTTGCATCGGAAAAGGCTTATTCTCTTCGTTTCGGAAGAGAATAGAGAGAGCATACCCTACTTTTTGATTTTACCGATTTTCTTTTTTTATAACCAAAAAATGATTTTGAATTTTTCGTTTTTTTGATTTTTTAATTTGTTTTAACCAGTATTACTTAATAAACTAAATTTTTATTAAAAGGTCTTTAAATTACCTACAATTTCTTTTGCTTCCTCCTAGAGGAAGCTTTGTAATAGTAAATTTTTCAACTTCATTAAAACTCTCTATAAACATCATTAGAGGTGTTAGAAGTTTGTTTCACATGATTTTAGAAAATGTCTGTATGGATGTGTGGGTGTGTGTGTGCGTGTGTGCGTATGTATACCGCTTTATCTCCGGATCTACGCGGTCGATTTTAACCATCAGGTTCTCATTTTTTTTGTTTTTTTATTCCGAATTCGGGAAGAAAATAATTTTTGATGATTTACTGATTCGTTTTTGTTTTATTTCAAATTTTTGATTTTCGAAAAATTTATTTTTGATTTTTTTTTAATGATCGGATTTAAATTTTTGAATCAGATGGGTCGCATTCGAAAGAGCATAAAAAAACCTATAATTTCAAAAAAAAAATTATCTAGCTATCACGGTCCTCTTGTTATTAACAAAAACGTGTTTTTTTTTTAAAAGCTAATAACTCCTAAAGGAAACGGTCAATTTTTTGGAGAAAATTCACGATAATGCAGAATATAAATTGCTATAATCTGTGAAAATTTTAATCCATTCTGTTGGTTAGTTTTTGAGAAAAAAATTAAAAAATGGAAAAAATGTGTTCTCTATGTCACACGTTTTATGGAGTAAACCTGTTATTTGTTATTAATAAAAACGTAAACATAGAAAAATGAAAAAAAATGAGTTTAGTAAATAATGGATTTTGTATAGTTTTCGATCGAGTTATTTGGGCAAAATGATTGGTCCATAGATTTAAGAGATATTTGAAGTTAAAATATTTTTAACCTTTTTTCAAATCGTAATTTTCGAGAATAGCTCTATGTATTCGAAGGGAATGGGCAGCATTCGAAATAGAATTAAAATAGCTATATTTCCTAAAAAAAAAAATTTTCTTTTATAGGGTGTTCTGTTATTATAAAAAAAAAAACGTAAGCATTGAAAAATGAAAAAATAAAAAAAAATGAGTTTTGTATGTGCAACGATTGCTGGAATAAAATTCACTTATTCGCTTCAAAATTTCTTGTAGAGGTGTATTTTTTAGATTTTTATGTCGATTTCTTGGGGCAAAATGATTGGTCCATAAATTTCAGATATTTGAGGTTAAAATATTTTTAGTAAAATTAATAAATGAAAAAAATTGAGCTTTGTATGTCTGGCGATTTTGGAAGTAAAATTGACTTAATCGCTTCTTTAAATCATTTATTAGATGCAATTAATAATGTGTCAACACAAAAGTATTTATGTTAAGATATAAATAATACAAAATAACCTACCTACTTGGAACGCAACTAATACACATTCAATTCACGATATATAAAAACTCTTTTCATAATTAATATTACCTCCAAATTATTTTACTGTGATTAAGATTATATGGCTACTTTTTAAAATATTTGATATTTAACATTATGGTATTTCTGAAAATGGCTTTCTCTGTTGCACAATAACTAGAGTAAAATTGTTTTAATTTCTTTGAAATTTTGTAGATATGTTGAGTTTGTATATTATTTATTATATTAGTTCTTATGGTAATAAAAGAATTCGTTTATGAATTTGAGAGATATTTTAGGCTAAAACTGTTTTAGCCATCTTTTCATATCGAAATTTTTCGAAAACGGCTTTATGTATCTGTTACTAAAAAGTGGAAATGACGCGCGATACGCACGCGTGTTGTTTACTTGCTTTTTCTAATTTAATAAGCTATTAGGTTCATTATTTAAAAATATTGCAACGAGGTATAATGAAGGTAGGTTAATGAAATTGTCTATCAATCAAAAAACATGTATTTTTTTATGAATAACTAAAGACGGTATTATTTAAATAAAATTAAAAAATATACCCCTACAGCGAGTTTTCAATCATTGTGAAAGCAGATAAGATTATGAAAATAAACAATTTATTAAAATAATACAGATCTTTGTTATTTCTTAAAGAACTAATTATTTTGAAATATTTTCCACTTATTACACTTATTACACTTATTAAAAACTATATTTGGTTAAAATTTCAATACATTTTCTTCATTTGATTTTGAGAAAAATTATTTTATAAAAGTATAAAAAAAGGAATTGATAAATTAGTTTGAGAAAGCTAAGTGCCAATGAATTGGCAGCGGTTTTTTTATTTAAATTATCTCTAGCCTGTCATTTGTTATTAATGAAAATATGGTTTATATTTCTTGAATTAATATCTCAAAAAATTTTTCCACTCAAAATTTTTACCACTTATTACACTTATCGAGTACAACATTGTGTTAAAATTTCAAGAGGTTATGTTGATTTGTTTACGAGAAAAAAATTATTTTTGAAAACAAGTGCGTTTTCTTTCGTTAACGATATCAGGAGTAAAAGTCAATGAATCGTTTTGAACTTTGGCAAAGAATTAGCTTTTTTATATCTAAGGATTCAGTTCTTTGCTGAAAAAAATCTGACCGTTGTGATCAAAGATATTTGAGGTTAAAATTTTTTTATAAATTTCTTATATTGGCATTTTTAAAAAGAATATTCGATTGATGGACTCAAAATTTTTACCACTTATTACACTTATCGAGTACAACATTGTGTTAAAATTTCAAAAGGTTATGTTGGTCAAAATTCTTTAACTTATTCCAAATTAGCGCCAAAACACACATATAAAGTTTTAGAGCAAAATATGCAATAGTTCTATTTAATTTGTACATCATATATAAATAAAATAATTATTGTTTACTGGCATATCCCCGAGAAAGTAATTTCAGATTGAGTCCCGCGGCAACGTGTACTAGGGCAATGATAATAATTGACTTTCAAAATATGAATTTCGTAAAAATTTCATAAAAATATTTCACAAAAATATCGATTCTTAAATATGAAAAAAACTACCTCTCTGTTAAATTTCAAAACGATTCGTTATCTTTTGTTAAGAAGTATAACTTAGTTATTATATTTGTATGATTGTTACAATAATGGATTAACTTTAAACCACTAAGTCGAGCAGGATAGTAATTAAATACCTGTTTCAAAACAAATATTTATTAGATATTGCCAATACATACTTTTCTTTCGCAACCTAATGTATTTCTTTAAAATTTTTTATAACAATAATTAATTGTTTGTATAGGATACATAAATAAAAAAACAAAAAAGATATTTTTTATATTCGGCGAATTTCAAGATGTATACTTAAATTTCAATAACGCATATTTTTTCTTTTCAGTTCACTGACATACCGACTGAATTATTGTTAATATTCAGCGTATTTTTACGAGATTTTACAGTGTTTTTTCGAGTATGAGATACTTATATTTTATATTATAAGATTTTGGTATTTTCACCTGTATGGGAATTGAATTTCGGCATTATACCTATTATGGAAACTAAGTTTCGGCATTTTCCCCATGGATGTTATCATCGTCGGTATTTTCATTTCGATAATTTTCATTTCTGAAATTTCACTTTCGATATTACCCACATAGAACCCACTTTCTGAAGATTTAATTGTCGGTAATATTGCTTATTGAGATTTTCCTTGATCGGCTGAACTTACTATCTCAAAATATACCTGTCGCTAAAATCACCTATCGGGATTTTCCCTGTCTGTGATTTCCCCTATCGGGATATCTACCCACCCCCCTCCTCAGCTCCTCCTCAAAATAAGGTTAAAATATAATTAGAAATAGATGTTTTTAGTATTACATTTGCTCCTCAAAACCCTTCCTCCCTCCTTCCTCCCCCCTCCTCACAGCTCCTCCTCCCCTCCTCATAATATTATATTGTATATCTAATTAAAGATGAAGAATGTAGAAATTTTATTATGTAATTCTGATACCGATGGTAGTTAAAAATTCGAATAAAGGTTAGGTATTTCTCAAAATTGGAATAAAGGGGTTTCAAAATGGCGGATCCAATATGGCGGTTAAAGGATCGGAAAAAGCTTAGATTTTGCTCAAAATTGGAATTGATGGGTTTTCGAGGTCGCTGATCACGATCTTGCTATCAGACTTTCGAAATTCAAAATGGCAGATCCAATATGGCGGTTAAAAGTTTGAAGGAAGCTTAGATTTTGCTTAAAGCTTGTATACAGGGGTTTTCGAAGTCAATGATCACGATTTTGCTATCAGACTTTCAAAATTCAAAATGGCTGATTCAATATGGCGGTTGAAAGTTCGAAAAAAGCTTAGATTTTGCTCAAAATTGTAGAAACGCATGTTTCTATTTACCTCTAGGGTGAAAAAAATAAAACAGAATTTACAATTTAATCACTTTCTAGAGGAACTCTCGTGTATAGAAATATAATATTTTATCTATACTACTTTTTGCTTGTTCAAGATTAAATTTCTTTATCCTGTACATTATTAATTACGATAATTACTTATTGTGTCAAATACATTATTCTATCATCTGTTTTTTATTTCAATGTTTTTTCCAGGAACTTTATATATTTCTGTTTATCTATTCTGCTACCGCATTGTGTAAAAGGTGAATTTTTTCATATATTTTCCGTCCTTGTGATTTTATTACTGACGCAATAACTCGAAATTATTTATGATTAATATTTTCAAATAATAAGAACTCCAAATAAATATCCCACTTTTCGTACTTTTGCGTCACCAAGTTTATAAAAAAGGTAGGAAAGATAAATAGATTCTATTTTTCTTACTTATTATAACATTAGCCATCTCTAAGCGCGCTTCGCGCGCCATAATTTTAGCAAGCCTTCGCGCCACTTTTGTTTTTGTAACCTAGCAACCCATTACTCCCACCAACTAAATCACGAATAAATTGATATCATAAATAACAAATCCATCATTTTTTAAAGATAGTATTTTCACTAAGAACTACTAGCTATTGTAAATATTAAGTTACAATAATTCAGTAATGGAAGTAGTGATTATGTTTTCATAATTTTATACTAATTGTATATTCACTGAATATCTAGATACTGTATTTCACTAATTTGAATATATCGGATGTACACTAATTTACAGTACCTGACTTTACACTTTTTGAAGTAGTATATATGCACTGAAAATGAGCTTATTTCACTTATTTTTAGACAGTAATCGCGAACCCAGCAAAATTCAATTATTAAAATTAAATTTGGTACATTAGTATGTCAATCTTCTCTACTATATACTAAATAGCTACTATATGTGTATGTTTGGATTGCTCTATAAATATATTTTTATAGTAGCAATAGTTAAAGTGGTTTATTGTAGATAATATTATGCAATCGATGCATATTACCCATTCAAGTTGCATTAAGTTTATTAAAATTAACGATTTTTAATAATTCACTAGATTATATATATAGTAATCAAACTAAAACATATGCATATTTTAATTATAAACAAGATTAAATATAAAAGAGTGTTCATATCATAAGTAGGAATTCGAAAATAAATATTTTGTACTTTATAGGTGTATAATCAGAACTTATTTTATCAAAAGTATATATAATAAAGAGAAAGAGTAGACTAATAATAATAAATAATTAAATGGAGGTGAAATAAGTTGCTTAATCGTACTGGCATGTAAAAATTGATATGACATAATTATTATTGACAATATACATTATTCTTGCCAAGAGAGCTCAATATATCGCCGTTCCGTACCCATACACCACCAAGACTTTTATATCACACAATTGTACAGTATCAGCAACTGACATCACGTAACAAGGCAAAGGTCACATAAATAGGTACTAGCGTGGCTGCGCGATTAAATCCTCCTCTCGGGCGATTCATCAAAAACTACGTGAGGAATTACGTCAAAGCGAACCTGCCGCAATATCTGCGCTAGAAACCCTCTCTCTCTCTCTCTCTCTCTCTCTCTCTCTGTCTCACACATACACACGGGGGGGGGGTCCAAAGTTTAGACGATCCACTTTAGAATTGAAGTCAACTCTAGACGTTCTCCATTCCGACATAAGCTTCTGCAGATTGTGCAAAATTTCGAAATTCTAAATTACGAAAATCATATTTTCGAATATAACAATTCACCTACTGTCCAAAACATCGAATTTCATCAATACTATTTTAAAACGAATGTAACATATTTCTAATGATTTATTTCGAAATATCTTTATTATATCCCTATTAAAATTTTATAAATGAAATTCGATGTTTTGGACAGTAGGTGAATTGTCACATTCGAAAATATGATTTTCGTAATTAAGAATTTCGAAATTTTGCACAATCTGGAGTAGCTTATGTCGGAATGGAGAACATCTAGAGTTGACTTCAATTCTAAAGTGGATCGTCTAAACTTTGGACCCCCCCCCCATACACACATACATAAAGGCTCTCTCTCGTTTACGATCGCGGGAATGCGTCGGTGCAACTAATTACTGCGATAAAATTTCCGATGGCAATAAATAAATGTATCACGCTCACGCTCGCGTGTATCTATATAGGACGACGCGAAGGTTCTGTATATGTTAACCGGACTAGAAATAGGCCCTTACGGGGTCGCCGTCATTGAATTATCATTTAGATTAAGTGTGCGCCGAATACAAACTGCAATTCATGCGCCACCAAGCTACACAAATAACTCTATTCATAACGCCCAACTGATAGATGCCGCGAAAAAAAGAAGAGAGAAAAATTACACCTTCGGCAATTTATACGCATATTATCATTTTATTTTATGGGTACAACAAGAAAAGATCTTTAGAAAGCATGCCACACTGAGAAAAGAACGTATTTATATAGTGAACATACTTATCTATTTTAAATTTAGAAAATTCTCAATATAACTTATTGTTTGTAATAGAACATATTGACCGTGGCAACTCAAACTTCCGTTACGGAACCTATATAAGTCAGAAATCAAGTGAAGTGAAAAATAAAACATTTGGGTGTATTACAATAACAGCTGAAATGTCATTTCTGATTTTGTATTTTGGCATTCTTGTCGAAGATTTGGTTTCATAAGACGACCCCATGTGGGAATTTTTCTCGCTTTTATTTGATATAGTCGATTCAGTAGATAGCTCTACTTTTTCAAATTGTTATTAATTATATAGAGCCTATTGTCAAACGATATAATAAACAATTCATAGACTTATTTAATCGAACATTAAAACTTAAATATCTATATTTTGCAATATGTATAAATCCTTTTACAAAAAATTCAAAAAATATGCACACTCCATTACTTTAAGAGTGACTATTTTATTAACATTATCTGTAAAACTTCAATTAGAATTTTGGTTTAGATTATTAAACTGTGCAGGATTAAAAGACACGATTGAGTATGGCAAAATTATTATAGAAAATGCAAACATCTCGACTGTTATATCGGTAAATATTAATGGAACTTTCTGCAAAAAAGATAATTTTTTCTATGGTGAAAATAATAATAATAATAATGATCCTGCCTTTAGATTAATAAGGGCCGCGAGTAGTTGAATTCCTCATTCAGTGTTTTAAAAAATAGTACGTGCAACACGTACACGGTGATTCCCGAATTCCATTTTTCATTTCACTTGCAATATTTGACTATTTAAAGAATACAAAGTTAGCTGTAGAAAACAAAACGAGATTTCAAAAATAACTTTCATCCCTTGATAAAATGGTATTCTATAGCGATTCGGTTCTGACGTGTACCGCGAGAAACATTTTGTGGCTGATAGTATAGATGCTGACCCGTATTGGGGGACTCTGTCCTATTTACAATAGTTAATCTACATTGAACTCTCTATCCATACCTTTTTTTTAATTCGCATCTTTCTTAAGTGATGCAAAACCTCTGAGTTCATCAATCTACACGCAAATAATGTAATCACTAGCTGCGCCCAGTACAACACTTTATTGATCGGCCAAGTAGCAATTTCATAAACCCACTCAAAGAGTTGTTAATTATGCCTCAAAGAGAAAGCTTTGTCAGCGAAAAAAGAATTTTCAATCAACAAATGTTTCAAAACGTATTTTCAGATTATTAGGGCCAAAAACCACAAAATTTTGAGAACCTGTGTTGTGTGTGTGTGTGTGTGCGTGCGTGTGTGTGCGTGCGCGCGTGCGTGCGTGTGTGTGTGCGTGTGTGTGTGTGTGTGTGTGTGTGTGTGTGTGTATGTGTGTATGTGTGTGTGTGTGTGTGTGTGTTATCACTGAAAATAATGTTCGCTCCACGGCCGTTGCATTGTACTACTTCGATTAATGTTTATAATATATTGTTCTTTAAGTTTGTTGCTATGTTTTTTTGTTTCTTGATTGTTTATTGTATCTGTTTATCAGTGGGTCGACAATTACTCAATGAGTGAGTTCATTTGTATTAATGAAATTAAGAATGAAAATCGAAAACATAACTGAATTTTAATTCACAAATCTTTATTTTTATTTTAAAATTTTCAACAGTGGTACTTTATTCAAACCGTATGAACTCAATTTTTCGAAGGATCACTTCGTAGATAAAATATACTGGCTGGATCTTGCTGATATTTAAGATGTGTTGAACTTTTATTAGCATGAATTATGCAGGACTAAAGTACTTACTAAAGGCCTTCTACAGAAGTTTTACGACAAAAATTGATTTAAGGCTACTGCCTCAAGTCATTTTTATTGAAATTCTTTCGTCGTTTGGAGTTAGAACAGTGGTGAAAGAATCAAAAAGTACGTACAGATTTAAAAATTTTAATATTAGTGGTAAGCAAAATAATTTTGAGATAAAATAAATGTTTTCAATATATTTATTTAATGCATTTCAATATAAAACATCGTCAACATTTGAAGTTCAAATTAAAAAGTTTGTTGATGTTACATATCAAGATACACTCAAATTAAAATGAATAATATTGCTTGAAATAGAACAAATAAAGTACATTCAAAAGTAATAATCGCTTTGCGTTAAAATTTAAATCGAATTATATTTATATTAAAATTGTCATTACAAGTTTCTTCCTTGGTAGATATAATTCATTTGCTACATTTATATTATGTTTCATTTTCTTTATATCCTAGTTTCACTAGACTCCTATATTCATCTTTTATCACCGTAATACAAACTGCTTACAAAGTATATATCGTTACAGTAACTGTCAATTTATAAAAGTTATTTACAGCGTATCCCAACATTAATTTGGTCGTTAAATACAGCTGTAAATCATAAAATAGCAAAATTATGGAATTCTAATTTTGGAATGTGAATAAATCGCACTATATATTTAGAAAAAGTCGTCCTGTAAATATTATAATAAAAGCTTTACATCTTTTAGTATTCGCAGATTTCTAAATTTATCAATGGTAATACTTTAAAATTTTAATCAGTATCTTTCGATTTGTCAAGTTTCTTCAAAAACACTAATGTAACGATTTTAAACGTGTATTATTAATAAAATTAAACTATAGGGTAGAGTTACCCAGAGGTGGCACCCATAGCATTTTCGGCCTTTTGATGTTATGGGTTAAAGTTAAAATACAAAAAAGCAAATGATCCTTGGAAGACCCCTTCTAAAAGGTGAATTATTTTCTTTTCAATTATTATAATACCACGTAATATAGGTACTTGAAAAAATAAAAAGTTGGTTTTTCACGATACGGCCACCTTAATTTTTCACTGAATTTTGTAATGTAATAATCCTGAATTTACCGAAATGAATCTCAAAATCTTTTGAAAGTATAGTAGAACATCCATATTAATTATTACAACATCTTTTTTTTTTTCATTATTGTTATAACGAAAAATTTTAAAATGATAAAATGACGTTATTTACGTTATTATATAATTCGTCGGCTAAGAGGTGAAAGGAGACAATTCGGCTTAACTCTAAGAAACCAGACAACTCATCCGAGCACTAAGAAAACAGACAACTCGGCCGAGCGCTAAGAAACCAGACAAGTCGGTTGAGAGATAAGAAACCAGACAAGTTGGTTGAGAGATAACAAACCAGACAATTCGGCTGAATGCTCAGAAACCAGACAACTCGGTCAAAAGCTAAGAAACCAGACAATACGGTCGAGCGCTAAGAAAAGGGATAATTTACGGGCTGTGGATCCAATCAATCTGTGGATACAATCGATTGTCTTTTTTCTTAGCGCTCGACCGAATTGTCTTCCTTCATCTCTCAGCCGACGAATTGATATACATAGTAATCAAAGTTAAATATTAATTTAGCTTAACATAAATTGGAAAAGAATAATATTTATTTTAGTTGGCATCAACACTATGATATACCCATATATAATCACGGCCAGTACTGGGTTTTAATGAAGTGTCCAATACTGAGCAAAAAAAACATTTTCATTTTGAATCATACTCAACCAAAGAATTTTTTTCAATTTGGAGACACGTTGATTTTTTCCGAAATATTGATAAAACAAGTAAAAATTCTAAAAAAAATATTATATCAACTGTAGAAAAGAGATGAGAAGACAAAAATAACTTTAATACTGTGATTGTTGTTACAATATCAAATGTTAATGTATCTTCGCGAATTCCGTATTTAAAATATCGGACACGAAACATCTTCAAGTAGTAAAATGATCAAGGAGCGCGCGGGAGCGCTCTGAAGGCAAGTGCCTATATACTTTGATATGGATGCGCGAAAACTTTGAACGCTTTGTATATCATCCATACAAAATAAATATTTAGTATAAGTATTACATATTATTTGACATCTCACCATAGTTGTCCTATGCCGCGACCATATCGTCAGACGCGAGAAACACGTGGTGACCAGCTTTCGACGATGGCCATGAGTGGGCAACTCTTCTTTTCTGTATTATATCCACATTTTAAAATAGCATATAACAAGGAATTTACATTTATTTAATACTGATATAAGTGATATTTTTATTGATTCTAGGTATATAAAATAATTTTTATCATAAACATGAGTCAATTATATTATTTCTAGAAATTGCACGAAATTTTTTCGACTATATTAAAAATAAGTATTAATGAGGGATGTCTATACAAATTTTGAATTATACTCATACGCATAATGCAAAAATTACAGAAAAATTAAATTTATTCTATCTTTGCTTTTTACATATTTAAATAGTATTACTTCTAATCAAATTGATTTTAGAAAATCAAATATTTATATATATTTTTAACTATAATCTAATTTTATAGTGTATAACATCTATATTCTATAAAAAAAATTTTGATATTGTAAGTTTTATTTTCTTAGAAGTAATCTAGTTTACAAACTTACTTGATTTTTCCATTTACTTGATGAAAGTCGGATAATTCATTAATCTATTTATGACAAGACAATTACTTTTCAATACTTCAAACTTTGCTACCATTCATCCAATAGATATAAACGTTGCTCATACTATATCTTAATTTTATTAGGATTAATACTTTGAATATAATTTCTTAACACCTTTTAAGTTATTACTGTGTTTTTTCAAAATACCTAAAAATAAATTATATACTCAGTTATTATGCACTCAAAGCTCTAAAAAATTGAAACTCATTTACAATGTAAAAACTACCAGGAAAATTAGTGAAGTTAAATAAATACTACAGTATGATAGTACTACAGGCTTTTATGACAAAGGTGTGCTGAAAAATAGAAAACGAAAAATTTTCTTTTAATCACAATTCATTTACAAAAGAACCAACGCAATAAATCTCGAATTGAATGTCACGCTTTTACTCGCGTTCTCGTTAATCAATTTTCTGAAAAGGGTAGCCTTTTTCCCGTTGTTTGTTTATAAATTCATGTGAGTTAAAGGTTAAAATACGCAGGACCACGTGTGCACGTAGCGCGCACAAAAAATTCGGCTAGTAAGTACAAGAAAAGTTTATAAGACGGAAAATTTACGTCATCGTGTAAAATTTATAGGTATAGACTAAAGTAGTGAAACTGTAACAACTTTTGTTCTAGTAGTAAAAGTAGTCTCAAAACAATATTGTTGATAATTTCTTATCTCAAGCTAATATAAATTTAAAATAAATTTGAATGTTATTAAAATTCTTTAAAATGTTTATAAAGTTTTAAACATAATTTAAAAATTATAAATTTAAAAAATTTTAAACTATTTGAAACATAATAATTTTTTATAATTTCCATTCCATTTTTTAATAACTAAGAATTATTGAATATTTGTATTATGTCTACAATATTTTTGACAAGAGTTTATCTCATAAAGGTACTATAATGACGCCTATATTTCTTGTACGAAGAATTTAATAAAAGGTATAAAATATATTCATTATGGTTTATTTCTTACTGGAAGTGAAGCTTTAAAGCTTCCAGTTATGCATGCCAAGTAGCATCACACTTAAGGTGCTGCTTATGCCTCTTCCCGCTAGAATTTTTATCACTCAGCTGCTATAACTCAGTTGAAGCTCCATCAATGAGGATCAACTGCTTAATAACGGGTCTTTTATCAGATTTCAAAGCTGTACGTACAATGTGCGTTGAGAGAAGCGGATTACTATAAAAGTAAGAGTTCAAAGTAATCGTGCTGTTTTTAATTACTTCAATCGTATTAAGAATTATTATTATTTGCAACCATGCGAATATTGTTAAAACTACGATACGTAACTAAAGATTGATTCTGTTGTAACTAGGAAAATATAAAAAGTTTTTATGAATAGAGTATATATATTTTAGTAGAATGGACCGTGAGATTCATCATCTTCAGTTCCAAGCAGAATAAATTCACATTTATCATCGAACCCTAGGAAAATTTTTAGCAAAATTTTGAAGGAGACATAAATTAAAAAAAACTTAAAACAACTGTTCAAATTTCATCGATCAAATGATATTGAAACGTGGGTAATTTCGCTCTCGATATTGTTTATTGGATTCGACAGCAAGACAGACAGATCTCCCACAACCTGTCATGGTAAAATGGAGAAATGCGTATCATGGCATCGTGTATTCCAACAAGGATATACTTATTTATTTATTTAGACGTAGTTTACGGGCATAATTGACCTTTACAGATTTCATGAAAGTTTGAAGTTTTGACGCGTAAATTTTTATTGCACACAGTAACTCTTTTTACGGCTCATGAGATTTTATTCCTAAAAGTTACGTTATTCATGAAAGTCAAAGCTACGTGTACTTATAATTTTGATGTAGTGTTTACTTCTTAAAGTTTGACATTTTAAATCACAATTTAATAAAAAATATATTTTCTAGTATTAAATACTATTACTTTTGAAAAATCCGACCTAAATATTCAATATAACTTTAATCGTTAAATTTTTTCTAAAATTCTTTCTTTCAAAATTCATATTCGATAAGTTTTAGTTATATTCTAGACGCCATCGGAAATCATAAATCACACACGATTGATTTACAATCTTGTTATGTTTGGTATACGCAAAGTTTACGCGATTATCGGTTTTTAACTCTTGACGAACTTTTGAATAGTAGCAGACGCGCACTGCATTCTAAAACGTAACGATTTCTCCTAAATCTAAGCTGTCGCCAACAGCGCGAAGAATCTCGTCGATCTGCATACTGAATATACAAGACCGACCCTTGCTCCTGACGTCATGGGCAGATCGACAATTTATTACCGTCATTTTGTACACGTGTTATATGCAAAGTAATTTGAGAACTTTACTGACGTGACGAATTCAATTTTTCTTTTTACAAAAATATGATAGTCTGAACTTTTACCATAATTAATGTTGAGAAACAGAATAAAAACTTACGATGACTAACATGAGAGATTGAATTCGTTGGGAAACGGATTATCAGCGTTTTTCTCTCGCGCTTATATAACGTACGCACCGAAATAATATACGAAACATCCGATGAGTAACACCAGGAAAAGTGATTTCGCGTGTTTTCTCTCGAGCTGTTATCAGCCGTGCCAAGTCTATGGTACGTTAATAGATTTCAACACCATAGATCGCGAGCTAGGCGAGAGAAAACAAAGTAATAAATTAGATAAGGGTTGCTCGACAAAGAGGAACCGCAAAAGATGATCATCTTCTGCCCTTCCTAAATTTTTCTTAAATACTCAGCGAAACGTGGACCAGTTACTCAGTGTTCCTACGTCGTTAGACCACTGTATCGTCGCACGAAAAGCCTTCGCGAGCATGGAACCTAGTCCGGTACTAGTTTCGGTCATACTAGAAAGTATAATTAGACTCAGTTGTTCCTTTGTCGAGATCTAAGATGGTGGACGAGATTACTAAAAATCACAGCACAGTGTGTTATGGCCAAAGATTATGTAAATGTGACCTCGGATTCATCGTTAGCGACACTAAAAATCTCCATATACCAAATTTGGTGCAAATCTGTTGATTTTTAAAAAAACCGTCCGCCATCTTCGATCCGCCATCTCGAATTACGAAAATCGGACCTCAGCTTCGTAATCAGCGACCCCAAAAACCCCCGTATACTAAATTTGGTGCAAATCGGTTGATTTTTAAAAAAACCGTCCGCCATCTTCGATCCGCCATCTCGAATTACGAAAATCGGACCTCAGCTTCGTAATCAGCGACCCCAAAAACCCCCGTATACTAAATTTGGTGCAAATCGGTTGATTTTTAAAAATTCGTCCAACTTATTGGACTTTTAGCCGTCATGTTGGATTATGCCAACCTACCACACCAGCTTCTAAGGGACGTCCATCATCTACAATTTAAGCCAAAAATTAACTGGATAAGTTGCGAATTTTTATTTTTACAAGTTTTTTAATCAGGAAACTCGATTTTTCTTGGGTTTCCGGCCGCCATTTTGAGCCGCCATTTTGAAATTTTCAAAAAGGCCACATGCTCCCACAAAGAAGGTCTAAAAATGAAATTTTTAAGCTGAATATCACTATAATCCATCAACAGGAATTTTGGAAGGAGCACTGTTCCGGTTGACAAAGAACGTCCCATTATATATATCTTTATTTTTTTTTTCATTAAAGAATGGTTTTGTCATCCTGACGTTAGTAAGTCGATTACATTGAGAAATTATAAAATTCCATACAAATTGCCGAAACAGAAAAAACCATATTAACACTAAAATAAAATTATTAAAATATTGTTCTCTGTGGACGTCACACTGACAAGCATGTGTTTTAGTAAATTAGGTTAATTTATTTTTCGCATAGCTATTTCGAGTAATATTTCGGTAGTACTTTGACGACTTATACTGTCCAAATCAATCACAGTATCATGCATTTTATTAAAAGAAGGATAGCCACATTGTTTAGAGAAAAACCTGTAATATTGGTAGAAATATAAAGTACTTAATTCAATAATTCCATCAGGATTTAGAGAATAAGAAAAATATTATTTAAATCTTACGTCGGCTTTCTTTCGCGAAATAAATATATCAGTAAAAACAGTTTTGGTTAAATTTTGTATAAACTTTTCCTACGTTTCCACTTTTTCTCGATCTCAAATTTTGTATTCTACTATAATCTACACAAAAATACAAGTTTCAACGTTCCTCTTAAATTCCTAATGACTGCCCAATGTTGCCGGTATCCTTTCATGTATCCATCAAATAATAAGTACTTATGTCGGTGACGATGTGGTTACCTTTAGTGAATACCATTATGATGATGGTTACAAATGAAGAATTGAAAATTTAACAAAAATTGTCTTATTAGTGTGAATTATTTGGACAGCAGTGTATCATATACATCAACTATCAAATTTAACATAGCATTATTGTCACTTAAAATTTGAACATTTCGTTATATTAAATTATTTTTATAATAATTCAAATATGTTAAGAATTTGTCTCTAAAAAATAACATCGTTTACCTGTTCGTGTATACATGCCGATAAGTTAGTACAGTAAATCTAGTATAGAAATGTGAAAAAAACTATATTACAGTTATGTATACTATAAATTTACACTATTTATATATGATTACTTTTGCTAATAGATAAGTAATAGCGATAATAAAAATAATTTAAAAATGATCAACAATCACTTTCTAATAAATAAATCTGAACTAATAAGATGATTATTTATAGAACTATTGGAATAATACCATAGTATGTAGTTAAAAATAAGTAATTATTATTCGTTGTATAATATAGGCGTTTTTTATGAGTTTTGAGTCTAGAGATTTTCTCGGTATATACGAATATGCGTCAGTATCATATCGCGATAAATTATCAGATATTATCGCATTCAATCATAAATACACAAAACAGATAATTTCCCTTTGAAATATTTCCCGTGCACATACTTATGAAACTTATGCTATTCTAGCCCCCAAAGCTATATTGTAAGGTTTATCTCATGGATGCCAACTCCATTTCTCATCGAAAATTTCATTTAGAGTGACACATGTCCAAATGAAATAAAGAATATTTATGCTAGTATAAATAGATTGAAGATTTTATAAATCCCAGATCATTTTTAACGAAGCCGTACGCCCCCACGTTCCAACGTTTTCTTTTTAACAAGCACTTTACTTCGTTCGACCTGGAAATGTTATTTAAAATTTGTATAATCCTCTTATAACAAACTTTATTACCTTAATGAAAACCTGAAGAATTATTTTCACGATCTTTTAATTTAACGCTATCCCGCCTACTCGTGTTGCATATTTTATGGTCCCGTTAAATCTACAGTTTCAAAATTATCACGGCACGCAGCAAAACTACAAGACAGGGCGTGCGCTTTAAATTTACAAAACCGAAGCTCGTTAAAGCAAAGTTTACACTGCAGTGGCTGTAAAGAGGCGTCGTGTCTCGTAATGCTGCAAAAGACAACTCCTTCCCCGCGGGCTGTTTAACGAGAGTCAACCCTCCCCCCCCCTCTCTCTCTCTCTCTCTCTCTCTCTCTCTCTCTCCCTGTTCTATACCGCGAAAACAAACGAAATTGACGTGAAGACAAAGTCCAGAATACAATCAATTCGCTCGCTGTTTGCAGGTGGTAATGGATCACGACGAGCGGCTACACAGTTGGCTCGGGCTGCCGTACCTCTGGGCCGGATTTCATTGGCTTGCAATGTCGCACTCGTGCTACAACCCGGTCATCTACTGTTGGATGAATCAGCGCTTTCGCAACGGGTTCATAGCAGTGCTGCAGCGACTCCCGATGATAAGGCGCATAACACCTGATCAGAACATCGCTTACAATACAAGCGTCGCCGGCATCGCCCTCACTGGTATAACCACCTCTGGCGGCCATACCGCCATGGAAAAAAGCTAATTCCTTTTGGTTTTCAGTATATTAATTAAAGTGTCGTAGCTGACTGGCGTAGCTTTTGTGTCTGTGTTTTTATTGTATACTATTTATTATTACCTATTGAGCTTGTGAAGATTGCATTTTATGTTACGTGAATGTACATGTTCTCAGTATTTTGCAATTTTAATTTTTATAATATATTTTTCACGTAATTTCCATGTGATCTTGTAGTCTATAATAAGTTATTATTGGTAAATAAACTTAAATAAGTTTTCATAGCTTCTGTGAATTCATTTCGTAAAAATATTCAATAAAATCTTTTATAATAATATTACGTATAAAACAAGGGTGTTTCCTCTAAACTTATTTTCAATGTAATAGATTTAAAGTTTCAACTAAAGATTTTATCACCATTAATCAAAAATCTGAAAAGAATCTTTATTTTATTTCTACAAAAGCAAATATTAATTTAAAATCTATATTTATATTACATACAAAAACTAGCTTAATATACCAAATTATTAACAAAATCCTTACTCTATGCTGAGTTTTCATTTTCACTATATTGCTTTTTCGATTTCATTAAAGATACCTATAACATTCTCAAGTTCAATTTCGATTTCGTCCGACGACATCGACTTTATTTTTCTTTCTTGTCTATGCTTTTGTAATCATCCGGTTTCAATATTGTGAATACGTTGAATTTGAGGTAGAGAAAGGTAATGGCTATTTTGTTTGCTTAGTCCTTTATTGTTTCTCGGTAAATGAACCCTTATTGAAGAGCTATCTAGCAGCTCAGTCAACAACTTCACTGTAATTTATTTAGGTATAAGAATTTCTAAAAATAAAGGAAAATGGATATCTCATCAAATACAATAAATTTTATACGTTATTTAAATATTATATTGTACTTCTTAATAATTAGAAATGAACATATTTTATTAAAAAAAAGAACGCTCCAAGATAATGGATTTTTTGGAATTTTCACCAAAAGAAGTATAAAAATCCTTTCATCTGAGAAAGAAAAGTAATTTATGTATAAATCAACAATTAGAATAGTAAAAATTTATTTCAAGATATTAGCAGAGGGCAAATTATCTTTCATCAATAACTATAAGGAGCGAATAAAGCTAAAATTTTGTTTTTTTAATTGTAGATAATTTTATACTGCTTCCCTCGTAGAAATTGCAATCATTTTTTTATAATAATTAGCATTTAAACCAAAATGGCAAAAAAATGGGCTTCAGTTTTCTACCATAAGTGTAACGCTTTTTTCAACCTATTTTTCACATTTATTAACCGCAAAAATGATTTCAATTTTGAACTATCTATTGATTCGGCATTTTAATGCTAGTTACAATAGCTAACCGACAAAGTTATTAAAAATCTAGTAACAAGCGATTTGTTATGGGGATGAGTAAGAGAGATAGATAGTCACATGGCAAAATATCGATTTAGGCCTATATCTTATAGAATAAAGCTATAAATCTGTGGCTTCCCGGAAAAACCACGTAAGGGACGAGTTTTTCAAAATCGGTTTTATGCCTTTTTTCTTATCTTTAAACAGTCCTCTATCATCTAGCTGTGACAGAAATTACGAAAGTGCACTCGTTGTCTTGAATCAGCACAAGGAAAAACCACATATCTCCATTTTTTTCAACATTTTCCCGGAATAACCACGTATCTCCATTTTTTTTTTTTTAAGAATGACTCCCGGAAAAAACACGTAACTCCACTTTTTTTTTGTAGACTAATTTCCGGAAAACCCATGTAACTCCACTTTTTTTTTTAGAAAAACTCCCGGAAAAACCACATAACTCCACTTCTTTTTAGAATAACTCCCGGAAACCCCACGTAACTCCACTAAAATTTTTTTTTATTCCCGGAATAACCACGTAAGTGAAATTCGATTTCTAAAACATGAACGCTATTTTCTAAAATAGCTATTTACATTAGTATTCATAGACGCAGTGTTGCATTTAATCTCATTTATCTTAACTTATAACATCGATGCGAAACCTGCGAAACTAAAAACTCGATTTACTCGAAATAATGAAAAGTGGAAATAAGTGGTTTTTCCTGGAAGCCACAGAAATATAGTGCAAAAAATACAAAATTTTGTTCATATCTCGGTAAACTATCGCTTGGTAATATAAGTTTTGCAATATTTACTTATTACTATGAAATTTTAATGTGAAGATTTTGATTGCACGAGAAGTTGATTAAAAAAGTGTTACACTATTGTGTCTATTAATTAGGTAGCTATTTCTAATAGCCAGTTTATTTTCCTGCCCATTTTTAAT
Source organism: Torymus aiolomorphi (assembly GCA_036365515.1). Classification (NCBI taxonomy): domain Eukaryota; kingdom Metazoa; phylum Arthropoda; class Insecta; order Hymenoptera; family Torymidae; genus Torymus; species Torymus aiolomorphi. Next base: position 122,096,826 of record CM070877.1, on the reverse strand, counting down.
GAACTAATTTCTACCGGAGTTATAATGTATCACTAATATAAGCACAATATTAGCTGTAAAGTAGGTATAAAAAAGGAAAAATTTTTAGTCTCGTTCGCATAAAATTGGGGCTAAAGTTACTGCATTATACACTCACACGTGCAAAATTTTTTTAAAATAGCGTATTTCAATTTCAAATGATTCAAATCATGTTTCTAACATTTTTTCTCCAAAACTCTTGCTTTATCATGACAGTCTTTGTGAGAAAATAATAAGCAGTTACAATAAAATCATTTAACTCAATAAATATTAAAGAAAACCGTGTCTAATATTTCCAAATAATAATAGTTACTCTACGTTAATAAAGGTTTTTTCGAAAATTTCTTTATTTAAAACCAGATGGAAGTATAATTAAAAGACCATTTAAAGTCACAATTTACTTTACGCCTTTGATATTAATTATATATTCAAAGAAAGTAACATGGGTTCATTCAACAATTCATAGGGTCATACCATTTTCTATGTTAAAACGAGTTTTTACTTACGCTAGTATTTATTTTAACTAAACGAATATTTAACAATTATTACTCTGTAAATCGCGATCAAACTCGTTGGACTCTGTAATTCGTGTTAACTTGCGAATTCGAATCCTCTGAATTTCATAAGTCTGTGATTACGCAGAAAAAAGTGCAACTTACAAGGAGTGATTCCAGTCTGCGGGAAACAGATTTTGCTATGGCTTTACGAAGAGCTTTCTTGTGCCCAAAAATGAATTCCAGTGTATTCTCAGTTAAATCCGACACGTCCTTTTTCCGAAGATATTAGCTATTATATTTCAATTAATCGATTTTTCAAAAAGCTAATGAAAGTATATGATACGACCAGTAATTTACTTTTCTTCGCATACTAAACTGTTGATTAAGCTCAAAGTGTAGTGTTATTGTATTATAATAATTATCAAGTCATAAAATAGGTCAATTTTATCCTCGTTTTTACATATAACTTTGATGATCTATAACTTTGAGCCAAATCCACATTTTGATTCGCGGAAAAAAGCAAAATTAAAGGCTTATAATCTATTGTCATTTGCTATTTTAAAAATTAACCTAGTGCAAATATTCATAAAGCTACAACAAAATGAAACTACAGCCATTTCCATAAAAAAATCGCTCATTTAAGGGGGTCATAGACCTATAGGCCTTTGAAGCCAAAATCACCTGAAAAAATATAATAAAATATAATTAGTTATACATCCTAATACTATATTATAAGTAGGATCATTTCTAATAAAATGGCCCGAGATATAATCTGTAGACAAACTTTACTCAGAGATATTACATTGCCAAGATAATTTTTAAATGCTAAAAACCACAAAAAAAAAAATTCATAAAATTCATGAATTAGAAATAGTTTTTTTCATAAAAAAAATATTTGCTTCAGGAAATATATTTCCAACTCTTAGATCCATAACTGTATGAATTTTAAGTATTTTAAGACCTGCCCCATGAAAATCTATCGAATACTTATTTCAAAAAGCTGTACGAAAGCAAAAATCTTGGCAATGCAATATCTCTGAGTAAAATTAGTCTACAGATTACGTCTCAGGCCATTTGATCAGAAATAGTACCTACTTATAATATATTATTAGTATGTATAACGAATTATGTTTTTTGCCTAGCGGGCCGAAAGTACCACCTTCGCTCCCGGCGCCCGATCGCGAAGGTTGTATTTTCGGCCTCGCTAGGCAAAAAAATAGTATACGTTCCACGGGAGTAAAATTGGCCAGCCCACAGCTCGTGTAAATTGCCACCCTCGCCTTCGGCTCGGGTGACAATTTACACGAGCTGTGGACCCGAGCCGAAGGCGAGGGTGGCAATTTACACGAGCTGTGGACTGTCCAAGTTTTTTTCTCCCTTGTTGCGTAATATGCTATTTATTATATTTTTTCAGGTGATTTTGGCTTCAAAAGCCTATAGGTCTATGACGGCCCCTTAAACTGAAAGTACTGGAATTCATTTTTGGGAACAAGAAAACGCCTCCCAAAACAACAGCAAAATCCGTTTCTCGGAGACTGGAATCACTCCTTGTTAGTACAGACGTGTATACATTAGCGTAAATCCAGGTATGTGTGGCGCGTTGTGCCAAGAACGCGTGCACTTATAGATGCACTTCGTGACTTATCCGTACGCACACAGACATAAATTCAGTCACAAGCATGTATCTTATCTCGTGGGTAAACACACACGGGTGGCAGTGCCGGCACGGATGTATAGATCTACGTACGCGTATACACGCGTTCATGCATCCAGGCGCGAGCTTCGCTCGTATTCCGAGCGATTAAATCGAATCTAGAACTTATTGAGCTGATCCTTCCGTTGATATAGATTCACGGACGCCAAACGTAAAATGAGTTAGCTTAGAACGATGCCACTATACGTAAATTTACAGATGGTACATGTTACAAAAACAATGAAGAGCCGCATAGAAAAGAGTGAGCAGCTACGGTAGTAGTACTTTTTATTCTTATTTTCTGTTTTCATTTACTGCGTTTTAATGCTTTTATATATTTGTGAATTTAAATCGTTTGTTTTTTTTGTTCTTACTTTTTTTTTTAATTTAAAGTAGAGTAGTAGAACAAACACCAGTTAATGAACATTTTTTAATAAAAATCGTTGATAAAACATATTTTTAATGTTTCTGGCCTCATGAAGTACCTTCCCCCAATTTCAAACTTTGAAAAAAGTCATTTTTCGACAGTTTAATATCATAAAAACATTTTATTTAAGCGATTAAAAATATCACGTGACCCATTCATTCACTGAACTTAAACGTTCATTTACTGGTGAAGTCACCCTAGGAGTATTTCTCCATTTATTTCTCACTATAATTATATACATAAATTCAGCTAAACTATATGCGAAATTCAGATTAAAGACTGTGTTGTGTATGTGTGTGTGGATGTGTGTTTGTGGGTGTAAAAGTGAGTTTTATGAAAATCCAAAACTATCAAAAATAGTATTTTTAATCGTTTTTAATTATAAGAAAACGAGATATCACTGCAAGTCCGTAACACAATATTGGACTGCTGCAAAATGGAAAATCGAAAAGGTGTTAAACCAGAAAAGCATAAAACTGCAGCGCTTCCTCTCGCTGAAGTGTAGGCAGCGTTTATAAATCTCAAAAAGATAAAGAAATAAAAGGATGAAGAGAAAAGTCTAAGAAAAATACTTTAAATTTCAACAAATATTGGATTTTATTAAAATTTTTATGCTTATATTTTTGAGAAAAATTCATTTTAAATACGAATACAAATTACAAGATGAGATTGTAACTTTTGTCTCAATCATCATTATTTTCAAGATCTTTTGAAACTATTTTACGTCATATAAAAGACTTCCATTGATGCAGTTTCTACGAGCAAGTTTTGAAGCTTCTACTAAGACTCATAATGTAGGTTAAATTAGAAAGTTTATTTAGAATATGAATACTGTACGTAATTACTGATGCAAATTGTTGATATTAAATAATATAAAAAAAACTTTAATACATTGTATAAGATAAAATTTTATCGACAACAAATTATGATTATTAAAGTATAATGTTAACGGCAAGAGTGGAATTTCTTGAAACGAAATAGATTATATCATATAGAAAGAATTCGAAACTTTGAATTAAAAAAGCTATATCACTGCATTGAAATCCGAGCCTTGCAAAATGACTCTTTCAATATACGGCGGGTCACCTCTCGCACTTAAGTACGTATCTCAAATCCTGTGTCATCTCACTGACGCTTCGTTCTTGTATTGTGGGAATGTATGCCGCTAAAAAATTCTTAGTTAAAAGAACTTTTTAAAACTTGCGCACAATGCTCAGCAGTGACAAAAAGCGACCCGTGCATTTGTAACCTGCGTACGTAATACATAAAAGAACGTATAATGAATTTAAAAAACATTCTGGAGAAGTCACGGCTGTTTCTTCAAAATAACATAGTAAATAAAAATTTCAATTTAATGCGAAAAATTAGTAAATGAGTATTGAATGTACTTAAATATTTTTAGACACGTATTACATATTCATCGAAATTACACATACTGATACTGTGTGTGTATGTAGGTGTGCGTGTACATGCGTGCATGTATGACGTATATGTGTGTTTGCGTGTGTAAAAAATTTGATAATAAACTTTTAGTTTGATTGATCGTGACATGAACCACAGATATATCTGATTTGTCTTAGTTGGGAGTAGATGAATAGAGCTTTAACATAAATTGAGAAATACAGCACAAAAAGAAGATTCAACTATTATTGTTGTCTTTCCGGATTTCAATCGTATAAGTGCGGCTGACATCTTGATAAAAGACATAAAACTAGTCTGCCTTGAAAGTCTCTTTTGAAAAGATAATGTGCAATGTTCGCAAAATGTCGACATAAAAATGCATTTACTCAATGGTGCAGTCTAAAGAACAATTTTTATATTCATTCACATGCGCACATACAGACATCAACTTGAACCTTTAAATGGGGAGTAAAAAGTTAAAGAATGTTGATGTTGAATTTTGGTGATTTTGGAATAGCATGCGTATAGTCTTTTGCATGATATTTATTATATCTACATAAAAACAATAGTTTTGGTTAATTATGTTTGATAGTTCGTATTGGATTATTTTATATTTGAGTTAAAGATATGCAACATTGGTGCTTTTCAGATAAAAACTTCAAAAAATGCTATAAATCATTCTTTCACGGCCCAGTTTAGATCAAAAGTTGTTAAACTACCACGTGTAAAATGCCGTAAAATTCGATATAATAAATAAATCATAAAAGTTAAAGCTATAAAATTCCATGGAAATTTAGTATTTAATAGAAGTTCTCCGATATCTATTAAAGGTAACTTGAATTTTTATTAAGAGAAATAATGATAGTTGACCTATTTAAAATTATAAGACATTCTACACAGTCTGTACGTAATTACCCCTATAGTATATTTAAATTTTTTTATTTTTTCTTGCTTTATATTGATTCATTTCTTTTTCTTGTGAAAAGGTAAAATCGTTGTACTTATACTTTGAAAATTATTAAAAATCGAAAAGTGTAGAATTTTTCAGAAATCATGTATATATTTCCATACTAACATGCACGATATGTTTGCGTTCATTAGTGCACGTTTAAATGAGTAGAATGATTTTTAAATGATCATTAAAAATTACAGTTATTATTTGCGTCATTCAACTATTTTGTAAGCACTTCTTTGCATTCTCAGCAGAAAAAGCATACCTATACAAGAAAATTCAACCATTTTAAGCTTGAAGTTTAATTTACTTACTTTTGCAAATTCTATTTTTTCCATCTATTTTCTTTACTTGCATACGTTTATAAATAATCCGTTAGATGATTCAAATTGTACAGATTTTAGAAATGTATATCGACAATTTCCTTTAAAAGAAATACAATACTATATTACATTTCATTCAAATTTTATATTTTAAACAGATGTTAATCCATTTTATGCTATTTAAGTAATAAATTATTTATTAATAAAATACTGACAAGAACCATTATTATCGAAAAATTTACACTTGGAACTTCGGAACCATTTGGAAGTACACACAATTACCGACATTTTCCTATTTTCCGTTATTCTACCTTATCGACACAATGTACTTTATTTCTTTTATTAACATTTCTAACCATTTATTTAAAAAAATAAGCTCTTTAGGGCATCCGTTTATATAAAACTATACTCGGAAATTTTTTTGAACTATTCTAATAATTGTTGGAAAATCAAAATGCGTCATTTACATTTTTCAACACAAAAATCTTACAGAAGATATAATTAGAATCGCTTAAAATATTCTGAGTACAGTTTTTGTGCAAACGGGCGCCCTAAAAATCATGCTTTTTAAAATAAATGTCTAGAAATTAATTAAATTAATATAAACCACGGCATCGATAAAATAGGAACCGTGTTAGGTTTTTGTATTCAATTTCCAACGAAAATTAAACTTTCATCATAATGTAAGAAAATTTTTTATTTATACTAACTACATTAAATTTAACGAAAAAACGTTACTCAGTATACGTAACACATTGAAATATAATAGTGATAAATAAACATATGTAATTTTTCAGGTTTTGAAGGCCAAAATCATTCTGGACTAAGAAGAATTAATACATGCACAACGTACGTGAGTGTTCGGAAAAATCACGGAGTTCCAACAAGAAGTGCAAGCTTCAGGTGTAACAATTCCACGAGAAACTCTACGCCATTGCAAAAACATTTTGTTCAGCTTGAAGCACAAGCAGAAGAATCTTTATAAATGTATAAAATGAATGAACAAGCCATTGTTGTACTTTATCATTTTTTTGTAATATAAGTAAAACCAAAAGGTAGTTTAAGTGAAATAAATATGTATATTCGTTTTTTTACATCTCGTACCTTAAACTTTATTTAAAACATTTAAAACTTTTAACTTTCACAAAAATTTACAACAAAACAAATGATCACAGTGAGATCCATCATTTGGAATAAAATATTAGCAACTAAATATCATTCTTATAGTATATTTAGATATGAAACGAGGTAAGTATTATTTTTGCCATAGATTCACAAAAATATTGCACATTCATAAGTCATTTTTAAGTCCCTCTATAATACAATTTATACCTCGCATAAAATAGAATTTGACATGGAAACATTCATGAAAGTCCTTGAACTTTCAATAATTATTATGGCAATAAAAAGATGTCCATTGCACATTTGAGATTAATCTTTTAACACAGAACATTTGTTAACATTTCCAAAGTTTCCTTGTCCCGAAAGGCAATCAAGCCTCCATCATTAGAAACTTCACTGTCAATATTAGAATACCTCATAGTAGCAACACAGCAGTCTGGGTTAGTTGTATATTTTTTAAAGTCCAAAAGTCCTCCACCCTGGGAAACTAATATAGAATGTGGACCACATATGTCCCATCTATAAGTCGTTTTCTTGGAAAGTACATAAGCACCAGCTTGGCCTAATGCTACACTTATAACCTTGTAGCCTGCCCCTGCCGCTTCAACTGTTTTAAACTGAGCTTCTCCCAGTTTTGCCTTCACGACAGGATCCTCACATCGACTAATTAAAACTATATTGCTAGGTAACTCATCTTCATTTTGTTTAATTGAACAGCAGGATATATCATTGTGTGAATAACCCCAGTAACACATACCCTTCCACCTTGAAAAAAATTGAAAAATTATTATTAGAATTTATATATAATTTAATTTCATTATAAATTAAAAATATTCTTAATACAAATTTTATAATTTTAAATGCATTTTCAATAATGGAAATTTTAATTTGAGAGCACCAAAATTTGTATCCAAAAGTGGAGAGTCACAAAAGTGGTCTAGCAGTAAGCTGAAGATAAAACTTAAAAACCTTTTGCAAAAAATAATGTAGAAAGGAAAAAAATCATTAATTTGTATTTTTATTCCTTTTATAATAAAATTAAGTAAAGCACATTGCGATTTCATTTTAAAACACTTACTGAGTTTCAGTTTGAGTATAAAATGGTTGATTTACAACTCCTATTACTGGTAATCCAGAACTTTGGAAATAAGCTCCAATAAGTACAGTGACACAGCGCAAGCCACTCAAATGTAAACCAGTTATTTCATCAACCACTTCTCCACCATTTATATAATCAGCAGTTGAATCTGTAAATTACATTTTCACAATAAATTTTAATTATTTTTTACATATTTTATATACTATTAATACTAAGCTATATGATAATCAGTACATCAACTGTAGTACAATTTATATAGCTATTACTATAACACACTAAAATATATCATGATTACTACACTAAATAATTTCATTAAGCAATTGTGTACAGTTGTCTAATATACATATTAATCTAAGAAACTGAAATAATAATAAAAAAATTAAAATATACAAATATCATTTTAGTTTCATTATTCAAGTTCACATATGAAAAAATTATTTTAAAATAAAAACTATTTTTTTAAAATAAATATAAGGAAATAAAGCAAACATACCTATTGGATCTATCCATATTCCAAGATCTGAAATATCAATATCAAAATCTGTAGGAATATCTCTTGAATAAACTGCTACATCAGTCAAAACTATTTCCCTGTGCACTTCTCTAGAAAGTAAGTCAGCAGTTACTTGATCGTCATCTAACACCTTCCTCAAGAGCTCAGCAGTTTTTTCTGAACTGGAGCAAACCTCAACAGTAATTGTCTCGCCCAGAGTATTGCTAAATACATTGTTTTCCTCTCCTTTGACGGCACCAGCCAGTTCTGGAAACTGACATTGCATATACACATTTTTTCCACATCAAGTTGTCTATTATTGAATTAAATTAAACAATAAAGCACACAATGCTTATGATATTTTTCAATTATAAAATCCATTCAAGATACCTCTAATCCTATGTCATGCCTAATGGTCTCTTGTATTAAAACATCAGCCAATGTTTTGAAGTCCTGGAAAAATCTTGGATTCTTTTCCTGGGCAGACTTTTCTTGAACAAGCAGAGCAAACAAAGCCTTATCCTGCCTGCAGACTCGGGCAATGTTAGCTGCCTTCTCAGATACCTTCAGCAGGACTCGTAGGAGCTTACTACCAGGTTTCATCTTGGCACTTGAGCAGCTGCAAAGTCGAAAGAGTGTCTGATAGTCAACTGAAGCAGAGTCTCAGTTTCAATGTGTGAAAGAGCCGCGAGAGCTTAAGGCGAGAATCCCTATGAAGGCAACTCTCTTGTATAACAGCAATGTAATTCTATTAGTAACATCAATTCTCCATTGTTGGTTCCCGCGTCAATGTGCCATTGTCATTCGAATGCGCGTCTCCGCACGCGCGCACGCGCTCACTATATTATGCATTCCATTCATAGATTTTCGTTGCCATACACGCATGCAAATTCAAATGAATTTCGGGACACGCGCGCGAGCGCGAGGGCTGCGCTCTTTTTTCTCTCGCGTAAAATCACGAAGAAAAATCGGCCAGTCACGTTCGCGCGCGCTCTTTACCTTTTGTGAAGCTGCTCTTTTCCCCCTCGGCACGTATTATTTCTCACCGACGGTTAAGTCTGCACAGCCCTGACCGCTCGTCGAAAGAAGAGCCGCCAGCGCCTGTACACGGGCAGCAGACAGCTAACGGAGCGCGCGGGTCTTTCTTCAAGGCGAATCAATCAATCAAGGGCCAAGCAAGACTCTCGAGAGGGCTTTTTCTCTTCTGCTCTTCTCCTTGTAGTCGCTTTCTGCTCCCTGTATCTGTATCTGTGAATATATGATGATATCCTACATTCCTACTATGAACTATCCCTACTCGCTACGGCCCACTCGCCTATCGCCATCTATAATCTGCTGGGTTGTGCTAGGTTAAAGAGCTATATACACATATATATATACAGTAACATCCCACATAGGGACATTAGGGAGGCAGACGACAACTCATGGCTTGACAATCGATAATTATAACCAAAAATAGGTAATATGTATTTTTAAACCATCCTGCTGCAATATTTTTTTAATGGCTTCACTTTACTAATGGCTTTTGAAATCCATAATATGCTGGAGGCATTTTTAAAATTTTTTTCTTGGCATGCAAAATTTCTAACCCAGCAACTGCATTTATTTAACAAAGTTTTAAAAAATAGGAATTTAGAAAATGAATAAATAATAATAACACAATATTGACATCTTTTAAAATATTGATCTTCAACTAGAATTTTGCATTATTATTGTTGGCTGAAAAGTATTAAACTTTTACAGAAAATTGTAATTAAAAAAAAAAGAAACTAAATGTTATGTTTAAATATGATTCAAATAAGATACAAATTTACTAGAATATCTATTAGAGAAAAAACACTCAAATATTGCGTGTTTACACCCAATTTAACCAACTAATATTACTATATATTATCTGAAATTATACTCAATTGGGAGTAATTTTGAACACATTGAGTGTTTTTTTCGTATAGAATTATTTTAGATTTCATATATTTTTTTATTGAGATACATAAATGGATGTTTTTAGGTCTAAGATGACAGCAATTTTAGGGGGAGGCATAACAGGTCTAAGCACAGCATACTATTGCCTTGAGAATCCAAAAGTAGGATCTGTCATTCTTTATGAAGCATCAAATCGTCTTGGAGGATGGGTCAAAAGTATACAATCACCTAGTGGTGTAATATTTGAAAAAGGCCCTCGAACTATTAGACCCAGAGGTGATGCTGGAGAAAATACTTTGGCACTTGTTGATAGTTTAAAGTTAAATGATAAAATTATACCAATTGATATTTCTCATCCAGCTGCAAGGAACAGGTTAATTTATGTCAATAAAAAATTACATGTTTTACCTAATTCTTTAAGTAGCATGCTCAGAGTTAATGAACCTTTTAAGCGACGCTTAGTTTCATTAGTGTGGAATGACCTAAAAGCATCAAAAGTACAAAAAGAGGATGAAAGTATATATAGCTTTGTTGAAAGAAGATTAGGAAAAGATGTTGCTGATTACTTAATTAGCCCAATGATTTGTGGAATTTGTGCAGGAAATGCTAAAGAAATAAGTGTGAAGTTTTTAATGAAACCAATTTTTGAGTTAGAACAAAAATATGGTTCAATAAGTAAAGGATTACTGATGCAATTATTGAACAAAAGTTTATCAAAAAAAGATGTAAAAATTTTAAATTCAACTAAATCAACTCTAGTCCAAAGAGTCAAATATGAAAAATGGTCAGTATGGGGTTTAAAAGGTGGTCTTGAACAATTTCCTATAGCATTAAAAAATAATCTAGATACAAAATCTAACATAAAACTTAATACAAAAACACGATGCGAACAAATCACATTTAAGCTAAATCAAGTAGAATTGTTAGCTAATGGTAAAATTGAAAAATATGATAGAGTGATTTCTAGTTTAGCAGCTAAAAGTCTTGCTCCATTATTAGAAAGGCAACATCCTCAATTATCAAGAGAGCTAGCAGCAATACCATGTGCAACAGTAGCTGTTGTTAATCTTCACTTTTCTGGAAATGTTTTACCAATGGAAGCTTTTGGCTTCCTTATTCCACCAGATGAAAATTTGCCGATATTAGGAGTTATTTTTGACTCCTGTGTATTTAAAAACGATTTTGGTACAGTAAGTATTTGAATAAAAATTTTTTTTTAATTTATCAGTCTTCAAAGATTATGTAGTCTTTTTATTTAATATCCAAGGGCTAACATATATTTACTCATTTCAATATACTTTAATAAAAGAATCTTATACTAGATTTAATTTAGTTTTTAGCATTTAGATAAGGCGATATGAGGTCCTCCCATTACCGACCGATAGTAGGGACCCGTTTTTCTCACCCAATTTTGAAATTTGAGAAACAATTTCTTTGAGAAGTTATAGTTCCTTACTGAATTTACAACGTGTCAAAGCAATATTTTCTCAAAATTTAAAAATAAATGGAAGAAATAGGCCCTAGCAATCGTCAGTAAATATTTACTACTAAAGGAGTTAAAAAATAATGCTTCTAATTTATATCTAAATGTAAAAACTTATATTTTTAAAATGGCACTGAATATCATAAATACTATATGATAATATCATTTGACAGGTACTAACAGTGATGATGGGTGGTGCATGGTTTGACAAATACTTTGGTAATAATGCAACAAATGAATACTTGTTATCAGTTGCACTAAAACACACGAAATTCATACTCAATATAAAAGACGATCCTGTAGAATATGATGTTGCTGTTTTGAAGGACTGCATTCCACAGTATGTTGTTGGTCACAGCCAGAGATTGCAGCGTATTGAGAACTACATCTCAGCCCATAAAATTCCTTTGTCACTTTGTGGTTCATCTTATCACGGAGTTGGTCTCAACGACGTTATTCTGTCAGCAAAACAAGCAGTTTCTCGCATTTTTTAATACTTGCTTTTATACACTCAAAACTTAAGCTTCATGCTAGCATGCATTGCAAAAATTCTCATCAAAGAATGTTATAAAAAGGAGGCACTAGAAAAATTTATATTTTCCTAATTAATGTATATATGTATTTATATCTCATAGTTTGGTGAAGAACAGTTTATAAACAATTTTATAAATAAAAGTTATGTTATCAAAACTATTATGGATCCAAACCTTTTTAAATTGTTAATATATAACTTTCTTCTACACAAGGGGAAAAAATATAAGTAAAAGAATTTTTAAAATTGTAATAAAAATTAATTCAATTTGATTTAAAAATTTTGAAAAAGGATATAACAATTAACAGTAGTAAAAAAGATTACAATAGCCATACTGCTAAAATATTGATTTAAATTTGACTTGTACCTCCAATTTGGACGTGGGAAAGAAAGAATTGGATAATTAAAATAATTAGTAAACTGTAATGTCGTATATAAACTTATATTACACAAAAAGTATAAATTATCTCTAAAATCACACATTTATAAACTTATACTAAATTATAAATATACGCATTAAAAAAATACTAAATAAATGCATATCATAGAATTATAAAAATATTGTATAATATAAAAATTTTTAAATAAAAATCAATCTATAATTTAAATTGTAAAATGAACTATTCATGCTCAAAATAAATATAAATGACATGCAATTCAATTAAAAACATGATTATAAATAAAAATAATACAAATACATAAAATATACAAATGAATAGAAACTACAGAAAAACTTGATAAATAAAATAATTGATACAAGCATGTACTGATGTCTGTTTTTCTATTGAGTGATGTTACCTGCATATTTTACTTCATCAAATGCTTTTCTTGCTTTCTTCAATTCTTCATTCATTGTCAAAAGATCCTTTACTCTAGCATATTTTCTAGCATCTTTTCTCACTGAAAAATATGAATTAACAATAAAAACCTTTTAAAGTAATAATGAAAAATAATTATTTTCACATTATACATTTAACATATTTTTTACCTAAAAATACAATATCTTCCACTTGAACTCTTCCTGTTCTGCCAATTTCCATGGCGCGATGGGTCATTTCGGTAATATATTCTATGACAAGATCTTCTAATAGATCAACACTTTCTGTGTAAGGGTTTTGATCATCTCCAAAACCATACATCATGCACCGGAGTTCTTTTGAAAAAAGTCTTTTTCTTGCACTGGTTAAGCTAGCTCCAATTGGGATTTCGCTCTCTTCATCTTCAAACTGTACAAAAGAAAACACATGAAAGTATACAAAAAGAAAATTTATAAATGTTCATGTTTTAAAAGTCTTCTATTCTTTTTACGAATTTCATCTTCAAATATTTATTGTTATTATTTAAAATTGATATATTAGACTATTTCATCAGCTAAACACGGAAAAAAATTTGGAATTAACATGGGTTAAAGGTTTGGGATTATAGAAGTTCAAATTATATTTGAACTAAATCAATACATAAATTGATTTTTTACAAGTTGAAAAACGTACCATAAAAGTTCAAACATACTTGAACTGCATGATTTCAAAAAATCGCACAACGCGGTCCGATATTTTTTTGTATTACTATAGTTCAGTACGCATTGAACTTCTATATAGTCCGACGCTCGACGCGCCGCACTTCGATATTGGGAATCTGGGAGGTCCAAGGTTTGAACTGCCAGAGTTCAGACACTATTGAACTCGAGCATTTCAATGCTTGGACCCTGATAGTCTCATTATCGAAGTACTTGAAGTATATTATTTCCAAAATATTTAAACTCTTACATTCCCAATTTTTTTTCCGTGATAGGAAACTGTCCTAAACTCTGAAGACTCAAAATAAATAGCCAAGTCTTATCAGCCTTAACAAATGTAAAGTTTATCCTGTTATGCTAATCATATAAATTTAACCAACAGCTAATCAATCTCTGTATAAGATTTAGATACCTACTATAAAAATAAAAGAAAATGTAAACAAAACATTAAAATGACGAATACAACTATAAACATCAATATACTTTTATCAAAACAATACTCTATTTCGAAATAAACAGCTGTAATTACTCCACACAATTAATCACCCCTATACTTCCCAGAAGACCCTCATCAGCATCTTGAATATTCGAAGAAACAAACAAAACGTCAAATATAAGGGAAGATATACATGGCGCGCACGCTAAACGCGTCAAACCGTTTAGAGGTTATATAGAATACTCACTTGTTCGAAGGCCTCCTCTTGCTGCGCCATTTCTTCTGAGCTCGTGATAAGGGGCCCCTTTTTTGCTCGAAATCTCGCCTCTTGATCAACGCTTATTCGCGTGCCACCCCTTAATTTCCAGGAGATAAAGAGCGTGTGAGTGCGGAAAATATATGTGTGCAAGCTAAAATCTCGTGAGCCTAGCACAGCTGACCTGACTAGTGGCTAAGTATACACACAGCCCAACAAGCAGCACAGCCAGGTTCAGAGGCAACTGGCAGTATGGACTATGGAGTGGCTTCTGGTAAGTATATATATATGTTCTGCGCAGACGAAATACAAATATAGTAGCGTCGCTTCGTACAGATGGCTCTCCGATGGCCTTGCGGGTTGCGAGCTTGCGGCCCTTGCGGCGGCAGCAGCGCTGTGCCTATATACATATACGTGCTGCTCGGCCGATTATCGCGCGCGCACGCTCGAAAACCCATCGCGGACTAGCACCGGCGCGCTATAGGTATAGGCAGTTATAAAAGCGCGCCACGGACGGGCTTGCCGGTGCACTGCGTGTCTCGCACCCTCGTCGCGCGCTCTCTTTCGCCCGCCACCGCCGCCACCGACACAGTCGATCTTTAGACGCATTAGCGGAACGTCATTTTATTTTTTTTCATTTTTTTTTACCTTTTCTCGCCTAGAGGTTATACACACGGTGAGGGCGAAATGTCTGCGGTCGGAAAGCACAAGCGGCGAACATGGCGGAGTTCCACGGGAAAAGAGGAGTTTGCCGATAAGGAAAATCAATAAGCCAGACGCGAGGGGGTGTGCAAGAGACAGGTGAGAGTGTGAGACAGCACAGTAGACGCCGAACACGTATTGCACACATTGAGAGTGAACAGCTGTTTGGAGGAGCGCGCGCCCGCGCTGGCGCGAGGGCGATTTTTCTCTTCGGGCGACGATGCTTGCCATGTAAACGGGGAAACATGCGATGCATAAGAAAACGGCGAAAAGTCACCGGTGAGTATGACGAACTGTAACTGTGCCACGGAGAGCTTTACATTGTATGTGGCTTTATTTATATGCGCACCCCTCGAGTCGTTGACACACGTCGACCAACGCGGCATACACGTCGACTTGTCAATATATACATAAACTCGTTCGGGGTAGTTGCACTACTAATGTTTGCGCGCCCGCATTTGCATTTATCGTTGAACGCGCGAATCCCTTTATCTCTCCTCAGCGCTTCTGAAATTTTCAAGCGCTGTTTGCTTTTACGAGGATAGTACGAAGGAAATAATTGCACTTTCCAGTACCTCGTGATAATCGAGTAGTCGTAAAAATCGATCTTTATATTTTTTATTTATAAATTACAGTGCAGAAATAAGATGAGAAAGCTGGTACTTATTGGCTAACGAAAAATTGAATTTATATTTGCTTTGTTATAGAAATTGAAAGTTTGAATTCTATTATCAATAGTCATACTTAATATTTAAAGGCTTTAGTTTTTCATAAAAAATTATCTCGTTGTCTAGATTTGTAGATCAAAAATTAGTCTCTCACTCATCCTAATAATACGCTTAGAACTTAATGCCAGCTTTACACCGTTAATACTAGGCCAAAGAGGAATAGCTTAAACATTCAGATTAAACCTATCATTTAAACGGGCTTTATCTTCACAGTATCTGCTAGAGTATTGAATTTTTAAATTCATTTCAGTTACTTTTTGTGGTATTCATTTTCGTAATTTCAGTATTTTTTTTTAATAAATATACTACCTACGTAAAATAATTTCGAAAATAAGAAATATTGAATATTCAATTTACCTAAGAAAATTCTCAATATTTAATTACACTTATTTATAAATATTTTACTACCAATAACAAGTTTTGTAATATAATTATTTTAAGCTGATATATTACAATACTATACCTATATTTTATTTACCTATATTTAATAATAGGTATATTATAATAGAAAATGTTTATTTATGTTTTGAAAATACAAAAGAAAGTTTAATGAATTTTCACAAATAAGAACGCACTTTATTTGTCGGGTTGTCGCGTATTATCATGACTGCGATTTGTAATAAATAGTTAACTGAATATCTGACCTCACGTTTACTTCGGTTTACTTATTTCACGACCCGAGTTTGTAACAAACTGTTTACCTAAAAAAGAGTCCAGTAAAATTTATAACGACTTGATAAATAAACTTTGATATTTGGGATATTATATTTATTAGTTATATTACCATTTCTCTTTCACCAAATTAATAAATTCTGAGCCAAAATAGTATCATTCAGTTAATAGATACTGTTAATTCAAATTGATTGCTATTCCTGTGAGTCAGGTTTTTCTTACAATCGATTTCAAATCACGATTATTTAATATCTATAGATCTATAGATAAATCAGGATTCACATGATTGATAAGGTCAAGGTTATCTTATTTCGGATTCCTTTGAAAAAGTCTGAATTGTGTTATTTCTTCAAGGATAGCTTATAACTAATAATCATGGTGAACATTGTTAGTATGTCATATAAATATTGACTAACAGATAATATCCTTCTTTTAAATATGCAAATGTATAAACACAATAGTTTTAACAATCAATGTTAATATACCATTGCCAATTTTAGTCAATAGTAAAATTATACCATTTTTTTGGTCGCTGAAGATAAATAAATCGAAAATCAGTAGATCAACTTGTTGATAATAAAATCAAAATATGACAAGATAAAAAATTAATGTAAATATAAAATATATAAACAAATTAACGAATAAATCGCAAGGTGTTATAATTGTAAAATAAAATAATTTACTAGAAACTAATATACAATATAACGTTAAAATTTTCTGTTTGCGAAAAAAATTTCCTCGTCTAGATACTAGTCACTTATTGATTGCCCTGTATATATTAACTGTACTTCTTCGAATGTGACTCTTTCCATCATACCTACATTTCCAGCCATCTAATCAATGTTGTGACGAACACAGGAAGTAGAACTGACGTTGCAAATCAATTATGATGCAAATAAAAATATTTGTTTACATTCTTCTATTAATTTATCTAAAGCTTATCAATATTTATATAATTAACGTAAACTTTACTTATACGACGAAAGAAAAAGTTACGGTAAATGCGCGACTATACCATAGGTCACGAAATCGGCTCAAACTTTGTGATATACTTTTAAATATAAAAATATATAAAGAATGCCGCTATAATAGACCGCGGGGTTCCAAGTACTCGAGATATGGCCATTTTTAGTTTTATTTTAATAAAATGTATATAAAATCTTTTTCTCAAACATAAATGATTTAATCTTGAAAGATCTTACTTTCAATTAAAAAGGAAATCTAAAGAAAACGAGCTTTCATTTGATTGGTTTAGAATTATAACAATATTTATCTTTCCAAAATTCTGATAATTTAGAATTGAGTAAGATAAATACACGGGCAAATCGTTAAAATCGATAACCCATAACTTCGCGTTAATTTTTATGTATTTCATTGCTTAACTTTAAACTGACTATATATAATGTGTTTTTGCGTGAAAACGAACAAAATTTTTGAGTCGAGAAATAGCTTGTTTCACTAGAAATGAACAAAACGTGGACATATTTTTTTTACCTCCGGTGAAACGCTTTTTCCGACCTTGTTCGATTTAATATATAGAATACAAATTAGAGTGAGTTACACACAAACCGGCACAGGCAAATAAGTATTTTATTGTTTCTAAGGATCTCGAAGTTTTAATGACTCCTAATTTTTTTTCCGTGTTGTTCTTGGGTACTTATTTTAAAGATTTTAAAATTGGAGAAAACGAGAAACAGTTAATCAGTTGTTTAGTTTAGTTAGGAAATGGCTAACAGAAGATTTGTTGTTATAATAATATAAGGAGTGAGAGAGACACAACTAAGTGGAAAAAGATGAATTTATTAACGTCTAGAAAAGAAGGGCTGTATATATTTTTCTGTCTATGTTTATTGTCTATATTTGGATAAACTGTCAGTTACAATTGAATTCTCTCAAGTGTAACGGTTATGTAATTCTATTCACATTCACAATCTATTAAATAAATTTTATCGCTACCTATAAACTAGCCAATTTTTCAACGTATTTACTGAGTTTTTGGCCATTTCTTGATGAACAAATTTCTATCAGAGATATGAATGGTAATAAATAAAATAAAAATAAAACAAAAAATATCCATAACTTGAGTTTTTTGACCTTTAGGATCTATGATCATTGATGGAGCAGAAATATATCGCATCGTTTGAGCCGAATTCAAGCACATTTTGAACAAACCTGATTACTCGTTATATACAGATTCTTTAAGAAGGCGACTCAAAGATAAATCTTAGCTTAATGAATTATTAAAACATTTAAATAGTAAAAACGAAACATGTGTAGTGTAATTTAGAGTTAGTATATATAAAATAGTATGTTGTGTTCCTAGGGCGTAAAGTGGGCCTTTTTAGACCGAGTGTGGAGTTTGCAGTACGAGTCGAAGGTGAGCTACCATTTCGCGAACCGAAGACGATTACTGCAAACATACGAGGTCAAAAATCCCACTAGGTGTACACCATATTTTTTGTGACATGAGAGTTCGACACGCGCACTGATTGCTTTTTTTTTTTTTAAGTTACAAAAGAAGCTGTATAATTAATGAACGGTTTCTTTTTTATTTACAAGAGAAATTTTATTTTATTCAATTCATTATTTAAGGTTGTATGGGCTATATGTAAAAAATAATGTCAGATCAATAAAGTTTCGTGAGTAGGTCAATAATATCGTTATAAACGACTCTGCCAAATTTGAATATGATTTGCGAGATAGTTTTCGAGATATTGTAGTTTAAAATTAACGTGGGTTCTTATGGAGATTCTCTGAATACGGCTAGACTCGTCGTAGTTATTGAAAAAATTAAGTTGAAAAAATAGTGTTTAGTTCTTGTAAATTTGTGTATACGTAAAAGAAAACCTTTGTAATTTGTAATGAAATGAAATGATATTATTAGATTATATGTAAAACATTGTTTTATAATTTATATATTTTATAAATTAATTATTCAATTAAAATTTTTATATGTAATTCTTAATTCATTTTATAACTTTGATAACAAGATTAAATAAAAAAAAAAATTCAATTTTTTTTGTTTTCTTAAAATTATTTGGATCCATCTCTAAATAAAAAAGGCCATGAAAAACAAGCACGTACAAATTATGGGGGATCAAGTTTAATTTTTGCGATTTTACGCAGTTTTGCGCCTACCGAGCCAAAAATAGTATATTCTATAACTGAGTGTGTAAAACTCGACTTTAGATGCCTATTTGCGTGCGTAAAGTACCCTCTTTTTTCACATACTGCGTAAAATGTTTAAATTGTCACCCGAGCCAAGGCGAGGCGCGTGCTCTGGGGTGGCCCCCTCTTTATCCCCGTGTTGCGTATACGATATTTTTGTCTAGCGGGCCGAAAGTACCACTTTTGTTCCGAATCGCAAAGTTTGTATTTTCGGCCTCGCTAAGCAAAAAAATCGTATACGTAACACGGGGATAAAGAAGGCCACCCAGAGCACATGTTTGCCATCATAATTTACACGTACTCAGAACTGGACAACTCTTTACCTCCGTAGTTGCGTAATATACTATTTTTTTCCCTCGGTAAAAAAAAGTCACTTTAGGACCACTTTTTCGGTCAATAAAAGGCGATAATCGTGCTTGTATTACAAAAACAAAATATTGAAATACACATACTATAACCGGTGTTACGGACGTAGGTTCTCTTTATTTCCTTGGAGATATATTCGAAGGAGAGAGAGGGTCTCGCGGCGGCTTATTCCCGACTGACGAGGGCGTCCGTTCCGCCGACTTCCTCTGCGTCCAAAAACGTGTGGAGGGAGGCCGGATTTTCCGAGACCAGAAATGCAAAAGCTGCGCTTTTACTAGTCCCCGGAACACCCCACGTCGGCCGATGTCGACGGAAGATCATGTATCCGACGCCGTGCGGATCGAACACTACACGTGCCGGCAGACTACAAGTCTGCCTACGTGACACCGGCAATACGATTGTAACTACAATATCTATAATGAAAATGACAAATTAATTCCTAAAACGATTCGTGCGTTTAGATAAAGCCTCATAAATTATTTTATTCCCGTCTCTACTATGATGGCCATTTTATAGCCTGAAAAGCGGGGCAAAAGTGGCGTCTGATTCCCTCTTTTACTTTATTCCCGCATTATGCGGGAATAAATTAAATTAGCGGGAATAAAGTAACACAGTCTAATTTTTTACGTTTATGGTAAATTGGGTTAAAACTAACAAAATTATAACACATAAATACAAAATAACTTTTCAAATTTATGAAGTGGACGCAGTCGCAATGGGAATAAAGTACTATATGTAACACGGGTCTAAAGTCGATCATTCCCTTGAGTGATTCCCTTTGGTGAGTGAACTCACCCGCCAGAATAATCTGCGACTTTAGTCCCTTGTTACATAATGTACTATTATAGTGTCACTGTTTGAGAAGCGTCTGGAAAGCGTGTTTGTTTCAGCGGCCCTCAATTCCTTTTTTGTTGACTTCTTTTAGAGTGATCCAGATAGTAAAGATGGTGTGATTACAGTCGCCTATCTTAATGCATATTTCATGATGAAGGAGACATACTGTCACCTCAGTTAATCTAGGGTGAAGTAATCTTATGCTCTAAGAAAATTTCCAGAGTTTAGAAAGCTTCTTAGATTCAAAATAAAAATATCTTTTATTAAAATTTTCTTCATATAAGATTTGAAAAAAATTTTAGTACTTTCACTTTTCTCATAAATGTTTTGCTTTAAGAAATTAAAATCAAAATACTTTGTTACTGTTTTATAAAATACGTACGTTAAAAAAGATTGATAAGAATACTGTGAACACATCAAAATGTACTATGATTATCATTACATGTATCTGTGATTCATTAAGGTATACCAAATATTTATTTATTCATATATATGTATCTTGTTAGTACAGACGTATTAAGGCATTTTGATATACATTTTTTATCGTGCTTAACGCTTTGAATAAGGTATTAATTTCATGAATTTCTACAGTAAAATAAATAATCAATTTGTTATGAATATTATCTAATAAACGCAAACCACACTCTGATGATTATATTAAATTATTTATATATTAAATAAAATAATATGAATAATAAAATAATGTTTTAAAATGGCCCATATAATATAATTTAACCATTATATTAATTTAATCATCCGAAAAAGCTGAGAAGGTCAAAAAATACCTACGTGCATAAAAACTCCCTATAGGTACATACAAAAGCAAGATCGAGCTCTTCTCAAGCATTATTCCAAGAAATACTGAAACCAAAATTGTTATTTATAACATCCAAATGTAATACAACCTGCTAGATTGGCTCAATAATTATTAAAATTTTGTAATTACACGAATATAAAATATTTATTTCCGCCTATTACAAGCATTTAGTAACAAAAATAAGAAATGTTCGAGTTACTTGTTATCATCCATGGCAAAAACAATTGTTTCATCAAAAAAGGAATCTCTTTTTGTCTTCATCATTATTTAGCCTCAGGCATCGAAATTCAATTGCATAGAAACTGAGTCCGTGTGTATCATGCGCTCAATATCCAATTAGCTTTTGAATTAACGTCTCTAAAAGAGCCCGTGTGTGAACTGTTAACAAATCTGTACCATTCGACATTCATGATTCCAAATGAAAAACTTTTGTACAGGTTCAACCATTGATTTAATAATTTAAGAATAAAGAGACTATAAGGCAGTTCGTAAAATGATGAAAAATATAATAAAAACTGCTATACCCAGCCCTAAAATGAACATACTAAAATGATCCAAAAGAGCGCAAATACCAAAGCATGAGAGGAACAATGGTTTTTCGACTTGAATTCCAGCCTGACAGATAACCGATCGGGTAAGGAGGGCGGCCATTCCTCGGGCCGCATGACAGTGCTTCAGCAGCAGCAGCGATGGCGCACGAACGGCAGCGCCCGGGCCACGCACAGCACCTCCAAGTCGCGCTCGTCCGCCAGCTGGGACCGGCTGACGGAGCAGGGCTCGTGGTCGGAGGATGCGCTCGAGGGCGCGGCCTCGCGCCGCCTCCTGGAGCACTGGTGGCTCGTCGAGCGCACCCTCTACGACGAGGAGGAGCAGCTGCAGCTTGGACCCCTCTCGGACGAGTGCCTGCAGTGGCGCAATCAGCTGCCCCATCTGAGAATTTCCGGTCAGGGCCTCCTCGAGCCCGATCACAGCGAGCGCAGGAGCACGGCTACGAGCAGCAAGGCCAGCTCGTCGCCCAGGAGGCGCGAGAAGAGCGCGCAGAGGAGCGAAAGGGACGACGAGATCGATTTTCACCAGGACCTCTTCTCGCGGGTGAGAGACTCTTGTTTTTTTCCTTCATTATTATAATATGTATACACTTTGGTCTAGTTTCGAGATGATTTTTTACACTATACGAAAATCGTTGTGGGAATATCCAATGACCTGATTGTGGCATAAGAAAGGCTTATACCTTCAAATCAAGAATGCTGACAAGTAAAAAAAATACAGAAAAGCTCAAAGGTGCCTATTAAGTACGAGGCGATTGTTTCACGATAAACATGCAGTTTGGTCGGTTATTTTAATGTAATGAGTATAATTTTATAGAGCTAGAAATGATTTATGACACGTTACGCGTGTCTGTTAAGGCTTAAGGCTTTCTTACTACAACTCTTATTAAAGTTCAGACTAATCTAATCAATCATCAAGCTCGTCACAGATAATTTTGACCGATGTCGACTTGACGTGACTTTCGGTAACAAAACAATCCACAAAAACTTTTAGCCCCGATCCCCCGCCGCCAAGCTTTTTACATCGTCCAATTTAAAGTTCACACCAAAGATGTTGAAATACATAAAGGATTAAATATAATATAAATAAAAAAGACTATTTGGAATTATACAGTAATTTAGAAGGCACGTTAAAGTTCGTTAGTGCAAAATTATGGCATCACGCGATGTACGTCTGGGCCTAAAACAGTGCCGACACCGGTGGCTTTGTTCTTGGCGTTTTGACATGCAAAACTGTGAAATTGTGGTAGAGATTAGAATTAATCTTAACGAACTCAGGCGCAGGCTAGAGGCCTTATTATTGATACAAGACAGATGATGTGATAAAGATAGCAGTAATTATCATTCTCTTTCATAAAAGCCTTTCTTATATATACACACGTGATTTCATAAAGTTACTGCTTTACATACACGCAGAAGAAATTCTTTTTCCTTCATCTACGAATCGTATTAAATTAGCTTTCATATCAATTTTTAAACTACTTCCTACTTCTTAAATCGAGCCTTTTTTAAATGCACTGCGTTTTTAACGTAATTCTTATCTTATTTATTACGACAATAAATTATATGTTATAACCAAATACAAAAGAAATTTTTTTTAATTGTTACACACTCAGAGCACTTTACCTCGTGAAGGCTTTGATTGTAGATTAAAGCGTTTACAAAAACATTTGCAAATTAAATTCTTCTAAATATAAATTATATTTAACTAAATAAAAATATTTGTTCATCCCTTGAAAATCTTTTATCTCTTATAATACATCTTTCTGCGCTGAAACTTTAAACCCTATATACAATACCTATACTAAAGAAATCAATCGCGACCGCTACAAGAACAGCCAGCGTAAAACCATTCCCTGTTTTCGTCTATATGTATACGACAGGAGCCAAGCATATTCGGTTCCGCTCAGCCAGATCACCGTAAGGCCAGGGAGGAAGTGCTCGATCACATCGTCGACTACATCTGCAAGGAGCTGGCGGAAATTGAGGCGGAGAAGCGGGCGGAGGCCGAGCTGAGCGACAATTTCGACGAGTTTCTCAAGATAGCGCCGGCGCCGACTACCACCGGCAAGAATCCCCTCGCCAGCAATAATTTCTACTACAACGTCGAGAGCGTCGACTCTCCCGCGCGGAGGGAGGAGAAGGAGCGCGTTGTAGAGAGGCAAACGGGCAGGAATAAGCTCGGCACGGTATTCAGCGAGCGCGTGATCGTCAGCCCCGTGCCGTACGTCGTTACCACGCGCGAGAGTTTCTGCACGCTGCGCAAAACGCCAATTCAGTATCGGCTCGGCGATGTTCTCGATGTTCCGACCATTCGGCCCGGTGAGTTGGCCTTGTCGATACATCGTTTGGGAAAAAAGTTTCATTTTTATTTGAAAATAATAAGCTCTGAAATTGTTCAATGGATAGATTTTGACGAAATACAATGTTAACTTTCAGGGAAATTTATTCAAACGTAATTTGTCAAATGCATAATTCTTTTCAAAATTTAATGACGAGTAAAAAGTTTTAAAATTTTCTACAGTATAACACAATTAAGCGTTTTTTTCTTTTTAATTCAATGAAGCACGAGTTTAGCTTCAAGCAAATGAAAGCGCAATAAAACTTTCTTTAATTGCCACCTTTAGGTTCAAGGCTAGAGAACAAGAGCCGAAAATTGTCTCTAGCGAGGAAAACGCCCTTGATAGCTGCACCGCATGTTCAGTCGTCGTGGAACACGCCAGTGTGCCCCACTATCTGGCCAAAAAATGTCAAACTCACTCCTATCGATACCTCAAGACTGCCAAGTAGTAAACGAAGGTAAATACGTATTGTGCAGCCATTATTTTAAAATTGGCATGTAAAACCGCTATTATACAATGAAAAAGATCAATGTCATTTGACAATGTTTATTTATTTGTTTTTTTTTTCATTTTATTATTTTTTACAAAATAGTTATGAATCTCATCAAGGCAATAAATTGAGTTACAAAGAAAAGGTTTCTGCTTATAATTATAAAATAATTAAAAGAAGACGTCATGAATATTTATAGGTATTAAGAAAAGAAATGCGTTCATTCAGTAGTAAAAGTCGGGTTTGGTGCGGCGTATTTACTCAAGCGCGATGTCACTATAGGGATAAAAAGAATCGACTTTTTTAATTTACCTTTATATGATTTCATTTAAATAAAATTTACTTTTAAAATAAAACTTATCAATTTTAAAGAAATATAAAATAGAATTTCTATTTAAAAGGTTTTTTTTTTTAAATTTAATTTCTTGCCAATTATCTTTCATCTTTTCATTACTATCAAGAAAAACGAAAAAATATTTATTACAAAGAGAATTGGATTTTCCGACCCAGCGAGAAAGTTTCTTGATAAGTCGATTAATTTTTACGCAGCACTTGATACATAAAAATACTTTGAATATTCATGTTAAAAGTCGAGTCAATTAATTTAATTAAATAAAGCCGTAGCATTTTAATTCGGCCAAATTCCCATACCTCGTAAGTAACACATTGGAAGATCGCACTCAAACCTCAACCTTCATCATGAACTTTGGCGACCTTATATCTATCACATGCCTTTTGCTAGCTAAAAGAAAAACAAAACAAAATATATATAACTCATAAAATGTTCACCAGGCCAACGAAAACTGCGGACAGCATCGTGCCGTCGCGACGCAGCCGCAACTCCCTAAGTCCGATATCGCGCTCGGTGCAGCCGGGCTCGCCGCACAATCGTCGCCATCATCATCATCATCATCACAACGGCATGAACGGCGACAACGGCTACGAGGGCCTGGAGATCCGGGGCTCCCATATAGTGGCGAAGCAGCTGATGCCACGGCTCGACGTCAAAGCCATGCGGACGAAACAGGCGCGTGCCAAGCGCCTCGAGGGCCAGTGATTCTCGCGAGGATCGATTTTCCAGCTCTTATATGCGGCCGTCTCTCGCTCTCCGGCTTTGGCGCACATGGCGACGACTGTATAATGTGTTATCGGCCACTTTTTCTTTTCTTACCTTCCCGCAGCGGCTGTAATTATGAAAATATTTGTCTTACGTGACAATCGCCCGGCCTTGAACGCTCGAAGTCGCGCATGTTGGGCGAGAGCTAATTTTGCCGGAGCTCGTTTCAGATGCGTCGCGAGATTAAAGTTACGAAGTGCAGAATGAAAATAGGTGGATTTTCGTTATCGTGATGAAAGAGAAAGAGAATATTTTATTGATACGTGGGAAAGGGATGTGAAAAATCGATTTGTTGATTGTTCAAAAATTACTAACAATGTTACTATGTTAATAAACAAATTTATTTGCTTGTTTTAATGTTATGTAATAAAATACCTACAATACATATATATTAAGTAAATGAAATTACATGGGTGAAAACTACGAACGTATATAGGATTTTAAAATTAATAATTTCAGAAGTTGTTACGTAATAAATTATTTCTTCATTTCTCTTCGCCTGGAAAATTAAATTTAATTATTTAAAATTTATTAATTCACAACTTAATAATTTACTAAAAAACAAATTTGAAAATAAGTTTATTAACATTTATGCACCGAAATTAAATTTGTTTAATCGTATATTTAGATATATTTAATGATTGTATTCCAATTCGAATTTTCACTCGAGCATTTTTCTATAAATACGGAGAAAGATATATGTATAAAAGAGCGCGCAAAATGGCTATATTTTAAAGCGAAAGAGATCTTTACACTAAGGGACCACGATACGTACAGCGCTTCGTGCAACCGCTTGCACGGAAGGCACACCTATACGTATACACACTCTTGTACAAGCAAGCACGAAATGTATCCTCAGTCCGTGTGCGCTCGGACGTTTCTTCTTAAAGAGTATACGTATATATCTGCGTAGTTAATCTCGCGGCGCAATCGACGACACGCAAACACGTGAAATCGCATGTCCTTAAATCTCGCCAATGAATGTGTGTGCCTGTATGTGTTTTCGTCAGTGTACCTACCTGTCTGTGCATATTTATACCAAACACGGTCTACCTCACTGTCAACTTGTAAATTTCGTATTTAATCTAACATACATGAGTGTATGTGTGTGTGCATAAGCGCACTGTCGTAGCGTTCTTTTTCATTTCGGTTTTCATTGTGGTATCACGCGAGTAAGTACACATCTAACGAAGTATACAGTGTGTAGAATGTATGGAGAGGATTTGACAAGTGAGAACAAAAATTGGATGAAAAAACATATGAGTATGTTGTATATTTTTGTAGCACGCATGCCAAATGTGTAAAATGTAAATATAAATTTTTCAAATGGCAACAGGATGGTTTGTATGATTTACTTTTTCAGTAGTTCGTAAATCCCCATTATAAACCCGATGAGATCGGTGGCAAGGCTTTACAACGCGAGAGAAAAATAATTATTTTTTTTTCTTATATTATGAAGGTTGTATTTACTGTAGCGAAATTAATTGCTCAATTAATTCGAGGGTGTTCAGCCAGGGTCATTTTCATAGCAAGCACAAGGGCAAATTCGTTCTAATATTTTATAATTTTAATAATATTTGTTTTATACTGAATTTTTCCCGTTTTTGATGAAAGAAACGGGAATAAGTTACCTTACATGAAACCGGAGATCTTATCGTAATGAAATTCATAATAAACCCACTGAGACATGTATATACTGAAAAAAGTTCTTTCCAAAGAGGAAATCATATACCATGGGGTAGGAGGTCTTTTATGTGAGATTTCAAGGTAGATTGGAAGCAAAACCTCGTTATTTTCATAACGCCCTTAGACCTAAAAAATTGTTTCCGTAATATATCCGACCACAATACAAGTACTCTTAAATGCCAAATTTCGTCTAACAATATGAAAAAATTCCATGATTGCACTAATGCTTTACAACAACCAATTAAAACTTTTTATTAACTTACGTTTTAATTATCGTGTAATGAAAAAAGCACAGTTTAATTTAAAAAATATCAATTGCCTGTTCAAACAGAAATTTAAATGCATTCAAAATTCTTTTTGTTTTTAAAATTTTGTTCGCAGTAATTTCAAATACTTGATTAAAGGATTACGAAAGCAAAAAGTTATGAATTTTTTTATCTGGACACAAAATGGCAGAATGAATAAAATTATTTTTTATATTTACTATTTGGCATTAAGAAAAATTATTCCCCAATGTGAAATATATGCAATTTATATTTAATTGTCTAATTAAAAATTAACTTATTCAACAAGTCATATAATATGCCTTTGTAAATTGAGTAAGTATAACGATAATGTTGATGTTACATTTCTGAATAAGGTAGATAAAAGAACAATTTAGATATATATTATTTAGATTTTTAATTTGCTATCTCCATTATGATTAAAAAACGTTACAGAAAATGATCAAGATAAAATTAGTGTCAAATAAGCAATTTCATATAATTACTTAAAGGGTGGCCTTCCTTTGCTACGGACGGTAACAATATAGTAATTGAAAGCTTCCTCACGCGATATTTTCATTTTAATTTGCAATTATTCTTTCATCGTTTTGTGCATCTAGTTCTACAAAGAATGTTCGTATGAGATAATTTATGTAAATTGTATTTGAAACATGAAGTGTAAAATTAAGACTTTTACTTAAATTTATTAATTCATTGCTATACTTAAATAATTATAATTATTTCACTATATTATTTTGAATTAGAAAAAAAATTTACAAATATTTATTCGAAATTGTTACCAATAGTCATTGATTTTTTGAAAAATTCATCAGCATAAGTACATAAGAAACTAGAAATATACATATAAAAAAAAGAGTGATTTATTACATTTTTTTATTAACTTTATCTTATACGTAGCTTTGTTAGGAGGTAGACATAAAATAGTGGCACCCTGCATGGATCAGAGGTAAATTATATCTGAATATTGTATAGAACTATTGATATACTACCTGGTGGTAACAGGAGTGTTTCCATAGATCTGTTTGTACATTTTTTAAAAATTTGATTCGACAAATTCAAGTTACACAAGTCATTTTGAAGGCAATCTTGAACATTTATCTCATATTATTGAAATGAATCAAAGTATTTATTGATATGTTTCATTTGATGGAATTGAATGATAAAAATTTTTAAAAAGCTTAAACTCCTTAGATTACTGATATTTTCACTTTTTCACAAAATATTTCATTGCTTCTCTTTGGGCGCATGTAAAATATAATGAACATAACTTTATAGATAAAAAGAGTATGGTGTATCAAAATATTTTACTGAAAATTAATAAGCAATTGAATATGAGGTAATGTACGGTCGTCCCTACTCCCGCGCCAGTGCACTTCGCCGTGAGGTGTGACAATGAAGGGAAAGGGAGCAGGGGGCGAAGTGAAGGCGTAGTCAGAGATAAGACGATTGCTCCACTCAATATATACTTTTCACTTTATTAAGATAAGCACTCGCGTGACAAATGCGAGTAAGAGCTGGTTAGGCACATGGGCAAAGAGGGCCCAGAACCTCAGCGTAGCTGTGCCAGAGCTGTGGAGACTGGCTGGCGTCGGCGGGTGCGTGTGTCTTGTGAGAAGGCTGCCGAACAAGAGAGACTGAGCATGGTCCGAGTGGTGTCTCGAAGTCCTCGCGTGGAACGAGGCGCTGCTTGCGCGGATGTTGCTCACGCGCCTGCGCGGGCGGCGCGAAGTTTGCGAAGCTTTCTGGTGCTGGCGAGGGGGCCACAGGAACTCGAGGTAATTCGGCTACTGAAATTTTTTTGTGTGTTTCTACAAACATGTTCAGAACAAAACCATTAGACATAAAATATAGTATATCTTTTATGGACAAAAAGAATTGAGGACGCCCTAGAAGTGATATTGACTCCTCACGAAGCGATATTGTAAAAAGAGTTTGACTATGCTTCGCCATGTGTAGTTTATTCGGTCAATTCAATGCAAAACAGTTTATTCATTTTTGTTTTTTTTTTAAAGCACAGTTGAAAAAATTTACAGAGATACATTTTTCTTTTTTTTTCGTATATTTTACAACTATCTGAAGTTCTCTTTATGAGTCTTAATTAGCTCTGCATTGCTGCTCTAGTAAGCACTTTGGATGCAATGTGTCCACCCTTAGGAACCCTCGCGCGCAATGGGAATCTACAGTTTTAGTTGGGTTCCGAACGAAATAAGCACGTGAAAATTCGGTGCTAGTCAATCGCGGATTCGAGCACGGTAGTAGGTGTATAGAGATACATTAAAATACAATCGATATCTTCTACTAGAAGAAAAAAATTCCGGACACTTGAAATATGAAATTAGCTTTACTGCGTTAATACAGCAATTTTTCGGATTGATTCTCTTGTAAACAAGTGAAAACTTATTCGAAAAATTTTGAAATAATTTATAGGTCATTATATTTTTCACATTTTTTTCACATTTTTTCACTGCTTTTATGTGTAATTAAGTTTTCCCTTGAAGCAGGGCCGAGGGGCGAGGAAGTGTGTGCGCGGTTGTGTGTCCGTGTGTGCGGATGTTTGTATGTGTGCGTGGCCGAATTATATATATGGCCGAATTACATCGAGTAACCTTATTTTTTTAAGTAAACATGTTATCGTCAGATGAGGAAAGTGAATAACAGGAGTAAACGGAAAAAGGGACTAACTCAGTCAAGATTTTTTTCCAAATTGAAGCTGGCAACCGTTACACATAAAAAAAACATTAAAAAACTTTGTTAAGGATGTTGGGGCTATATATTCCCTACCAAAAGTTAGTTTTTAGTATTAGAACTGTGATAAATAATTATATGAAATGGTTAACGATTTTTCCGTCCAGTACGTCTGTATAGCTTTAAAAATTAGGAATCGAAGCAATATTGACAAAGTTTCATTTTTTTTAAATCATGCAAAAAATCACAGTATTTTGAAGGTTTTGATAAAATAATAAAACGCCAATTTTGCTTCGATTCCTGATTTTTAAAGCTTATAATACTCGAATTACATTAACGCACAGGCATACGGGACGGAACAATCGTTAACTATTCCATGTAATTTATGTCGCAGTTCTAACTACAAACTAACTTTTGGCAGAGACATGTATAGCCAAAATCCTCAAATAACTTATACTTAAGCCCGTTACACGCAAAAAAAGAACAGAAACAGTTATTAATGGAGCAGCGATAAAAATAAAACAAACTACTATATCTTTATACTATACTTCTCCTTACATCTATACCTAATTCCTCGTATATGTAGATCGATATAATAACTCACGTTATTTTCTCTAGCTGTTCCCGTTCCTTCTTGTGTATCACAAACCTTAGTACAGAGCTTATCATATAGTATAAGAAGTTACTCTGCTGATCCGACATTCTGTTAGGATTGATGACAGTACTTTAAAAACTCTTAGATATGTTGCTAGGAGCTATAAAAATAATACAAATGATTAATGATACCTTCTTTACAATTAGCGATAAGTTAGAAAAGAATTAATATATTTTTAATCATATATAATAAAATAGTTATATATCGCTTAAAAAATTAGTTGAAATTTTGTTTACAATATGCTTAGGCCCGGCAATAGTTATTACATTTGTCCAATATTATCCTTTATAACTTATGTAACAAATGCTACTTTTACTAAGATAAAAGTCACCGAAAATGTTGGGAAATTCGATAATTATATCGAATAACTCAATCTACAACTTTTATCTTACGAGAGTTAAGGTTTATTCCCGGGGTAAATACACTTTCTGATCTTCCTTTTACGCACTTCAAAGAAACCATTAGACGGTATACCTTTTAGCCTGTCACTAATCCGCTTCTCATACATTTTGCCGACAATTGCCAAAAGTCAATATATAACCATATGAGTACACTGTTAAATTCTGCATGAAAATTAATGTATGTACTGGAAGCAAAATTTCATTGCAGTACATTAAATTTAATGCAAATTTTATTAAATTTAATGTACGGAAAGCAAAATTTTATCTCGCAGTACATGAAATTTAGTGTAAATTGCATTAAACTTAATGTAAATTTTATTAAATTTAATCTACATTGCATTAAATTTAATGTACTACGATGTAATTTTGCTTCCAGTACATACATTAATTTTCATGCAGAATTTAACAGTGTAGTATTCGAATGAAAATCATTTAAAAATCAACATTCAATGTCAAAGAAGAATATGTATTCATTGTAATACTTAGAAAAGAGAATGCGTAATCTTTGGGCCACGGATTTGTACCAAATTGAAAGATCGTGTTTTAGAGTAAAAAATATTGAACCACTGTTCCAGGATTTATTCTCATATGCCCTTTTACTCGAGATATGTGCCATGTTATCTTAAAAATGCATTATTTTGTTAAAAAATAACGTCTCCTCTATTGTATGTAACTTTGCAAGTATTCCCGTTATGAAAAAGAGCGAAAAGATTGTAAAAGTAGGCAGAACAAGCTTTATTTTGAGCACTGATTCATCTAAAAATATCGATTTTTCAGAAAGATATGAGAAAACAAAGATTGCGTAAAAAATCATTGAAAATAGCACTCTTAAAATTCTTTAAAAAGGGGGAAGTTTTGAATCATTTTTTTACGCAATCTTTGATTTCTCATATCTTTCTGAAAAATCGATATTTTTAGATGAAACAGTGCTCAAATTAAAGCTTGTTCTGCCTACGTTTACAAATTTTGTTGCTCAATTTTGTAACGGGAATACTTGAAAAGTTACATACAATAAAAGTGACATCATTTTTTAACAAAATAAGGCATTTTTAAGATAACATGGCACATAGCTCGAGTAAAAGAGTCTATGAGAATAAATCCTGGAACAGGGGTTCAATATTTTTCACTCTAAAACATGATCTTTTAATTTGATACAAATCCGTGACCCAAAGGTTACGCACTCTCCTTGTTAGTAAACTAAAAAAATGAAACTAAAAAAAAAACAAGCAACACAAAATTCTCAGTATAAAAGCGATCAATACAGTTCGTCTTTTAATATCAAATAAAAAATGTTACAGTAACAAGCACAATAAAAAAGGTTTGGCATTACAGGTGTTCGAATTGATACAATTTTCGCAACAAAAATATTGACGTATCCTATTTTTTTTTATAAAAGTAATGCTAACTTACCTTATCAGTTGGCAATTAGTTATCAGAACCAATCTATTTGATCAGAATCCAACGTTATGCTCATTCCCCCAAGTTAGCTCAGTAGCAAAAGATTTATCTGAGTAAACAGTAGACTATAGCAAGATTACCCGAAAATTCATGTCTTCTATTACGTGACTCATATAACTGTCCTTGACTTGAATATTTCATCATAGATCAATAGTACTTAACTAATCAAATATAAAATACGATTTTTGCAATTTTATTAATAATTTTTAGATAAATGTATCCTGTTTCATCTATTTATGAAAAAATACAACTGGCTATAAATTTTATTTCAAAGTAATCACTTAAAAGCATTGTTTTTTTCTTTTAATTACTGACATTTTTAATGATAGTGGCGTTTGTGTAATAATATTAGCGTCACAATTCATCACTATTGTAGTTTTTAAAATAAGTTATATGTTTCACAAAAGCGTAGTGAAGCTCTGTAATTTTTCATACATTAAGTAAAAGTCAAATTAAATTAATTCCAGATCGTAGAAGTTGGATTTTACTAACGCCTTAGTAAGCGTTTTCCTGTATAAAAGTCAGCAAATTTCAAAAATTTCAAAAGAAGCAAATTAAGGTAGACAAGAACACCTTTAATGGATTCTTTTGCATATCCAAATATTGATTTCTTTAAAAGTTATAAATCATCAAATTATTAAAAAAAATAAATAAAAAGAATATTGTGTTATATTTGGAGCTTAAAATTTATAATTCTTATATACTTTTTCTGCTAACTTCGATGATCTATAACTTTTGAAGAAATAAACATTTTGGTACACCAAAAAAAAAAACACATTAACAGTTTTCTCGTCGACTTTTATTTATGTTTTGGCAAGTTTCCCAGTTCAAACATTTTCCGAACTAGAGTAAAAAAGAGAGAGTTGTATTGTTTTTAAAAATATTAATATACATTATTTTTCTCTTATATATCCTCTCTTAAAAAATGATAAGCCGAATAGTGAAGCCTCCTTTCAGTGATTTGATTAGCTAACTACAATGACGTGATAAAGGATATTATATTTCAGCAACGAAACATGCCAGAGACAGCAGGCATGTTTTTGTCTTTCTTTTAAAAAACCGCTGCCAATTCATTGGCCCGTAGCTTCCTCAACCGTAATTTATCGATTCCTTTAATTAATTTTTAATAACAAAATTTATAATTTTTTAAAAAATTTATTGCATAATTATAATTAAATTCATTTATGAATATTAAAAATTGTTAATTTTTAAAAGACACCGCACACAATGTATGGAAAAAAATCATCCGGTCAAATTTTGGGGGTTTTGCCCATGAGAACTTTTTTTCAGGTCCTCAAGATCTACCTTTTCCCCAAGTTTGATCCAATTTGACCGAATGATTATTTTCCATACACTGTGTGCGGGGTCCTTTACTTATTTATTTATTATTTATTTATATCAAATTTATATAAATTTTGAGCCGATAAATAAAGTTATCATTTGAAATAGAATTAAAATATCTATATTTTATAATAAAACAAATAGCTATCACGGTTGTTTTTTTTTTAACAAAAACGTGTTTTTTTTTATATTTCATAATTCATATTTTCTAAGAAAAAAAAATTTATAGCTATCATTGTTCTTTTGTTATTAACAAAAACGTGTTTTTTTAAAAAAGTTCATAACTCACAAATAAATTATAATAATGCAGAATATAACGCATTCATAATGCATAATTCATAATTATAATAGATTATAATATAATCTGTTAAAATTTGAATACATTCTGTAGGCTAGATTTTGAGTAAAAAATTGAAAAATGAAAAAAATCAGTTTTGTATGTCCAACGATTACAAGAGTAAAATTGACTTAATGGCTTCAAAATTCCTTTTAGAGGTAGATTTTTTATAGTTCTCGGTCGAGTTCTTTGGGCAAAATGATTGGTCCATAAATTTCAGAGATATTTGAGGTTAAAAATTTTTTTACATTTTTTAAAAATCGCAATTTCTCGAGAACGGCTCTATGTATCTGAATGGGGTGGGCGGCATTCGAAAGAGAATTAAAATACCTATATTTTCTAAAAAAATTAATTCTATCTATCACGGTTGTTTAGTTATCATCAAAAACAAAAACGTGTTTTTTTTTTTAAACTCATAACTCCATTTTATGCGTTTTTGAACCTAAAAAGCAAGGCTAAATTCATTTTCACGATTTGACATAATTTTAGAGCAGAGGGAGAGAATGAATTTCTTTACATGATAGGTAAAAAAAGTCACTTTTTAGAACATATTTTTATGTAGGAAAACGCAGAAAATCATTCATGTGTTACAAAAAATAATTTAATCTTTAAATTAAAAAAGATTTATATTTTATTTTAAAAAAACGCGCAGTGATATCTACCGCTAGGTGGTGTGGAATGAGGAAATGTCATTGAGTAGGCATTCGATGACTTTTTTTAATTTTTAAAAACCAACCAACAAAATCAATTAAAATGTTTAAAAATTATATCTATTATAATCTGTTATAATTATGAATTATGCATTATGAATGCATTATATTCTGCATTATTATAATTTATTTGTGAGTTATGAAATTTAAAAAAAAAACACGTTTTTGTCAATAACAAAAGAACAATGATAGCTATAAATTTTTTTTTCTTAAAAAATATGAATTATGAAATATAAAAAAAACACGTTTTTGTTAATAACAAAACAACCGTGATAGCTATTTGTTTTATTATAAAATATAGATATTTTACTTCTATTTCAAATGATAACTTTATTTATCAGCTCAAAATTTATATAAATTTGATATAAATAAATAATAAATAAATAAATAAATTTAAAAATGAACAATTTTTAATATTCATAAATGGATTTAATTATAATTATGCAATAAATTTTTTAAAAAATTATAAATTTTGTTATAAAAATTAATTAAAGGAATCAACAAATTATGGTTGAGGAAGCTACGTGCCAATGAATTGGCAGCGGTTTTTATAATGTAAAGCAAGATTGAAAACCATTTGTCTTTGTATTAAAGGAATACAAATGAAATAGATACTGGACCCTTATGGCACCCTAAATAACTATATAATATGGTCTTATATTTTAACAAAATATACAAAATATTGCTAATAAACAAAATATTTATTTTAATTAAATAAATATAGGGCTCACCTACGAGACCATTTTTTTTTGTTCCCCGGACGATCCTGAATATATGTATAAAAAAATTTTGAATACGTTGCAACGAGTGGCAAGCTATTTTGCCGACAATAACTTTATTCTTTTTAAATGCTTAAAGAGGACTTCCTTCAACTATAAGTCGTTTCGTGACGGAGAGTCGTACATATACATTTCATAAGATGAAAATAAAACTAGAGAGTACGAGCTTTTATTTGCTTTGGAGCGGGTTTTTGCCAATGTATTATACGAAATTAGTGTGGTTTTACGTTTATCTTTGAACTTATGTCATTTTTTAACGAAACAACCATTTTTCATTTTACATTCCGTAAAAAGTAAATGAAAGCTCACGTTCTCTAGCTTTATTTACATTCTGTGAAATGTATATGCGACTCTCTCTCTCTCTCTCTCTCTCTCTCTCTCTCTCTCTCTCTCTCTCTCTCTCTCTCTCTCTCTGACGAAACGAGTTATGTTTGAGACGTACATTTTTAAACATTTATAACAATAAAGTTATTGCTGGCAAAAAACTTGCTACCCGATCAATCGTGTTCCCGATTTTTATTTTATATTCAGGATGGTTCCGAGAATCAGAGAAACTTGGTCTGATCGATGTGCTCATCAACAAATTTTATTTATTTTTGGTATCGGATTGTTTGATATTTCCCGTAGAATTGCTGTGGTGAAATATTTTTAAAAAATCTAAAAGAACTATTCATCGTGTGAACATAGTTGAATTCTTCTAAAATATGCATTAGTACCAACTCGCGAAGGAAAATTTTAATACCGTGTAAGACAATAATAAATTATAATGTTTTAAAATCCCGATCGCCCCGACAAAGAATTTACCCCATTTATTTTTTTAATAACGAAATAACGATAACACTAATCTCCTGAAGTTTGTAAAATAAATGGTCGCGCGAGAACAACAAAGATACGAAATTCACATGCCTACATTACAACGCAGGAGTAACAGTTGAGCGACACTCGCATCAACTCCAGCCATAAAAACAATTTTTTTAGCCTTGCGTGCTCTCACACCACCACCGCGTCGCGATGCGCGAGAAAGTCACCGCGGTGTCAGTGTCGCTCGGGTGACCCTACCGCGTGCGACAATTCAAACTTTATGCGCAGCTTTTGAGCAACATTTACGAGTCACTCTCGACGTGCAAAATTAATGCCGCCCTTAAGCACGAGACTCACCGCAAACGCCCGCGTAAAACTCGTTATATTATTATATTAGGACGCCAGCGATCTCTCGAAAAGGCCATTCATTCGGGTACCCCGAGCACGTCCGCGTAACGAGCGCTGAGAGTTGAGAAAAAAAGGAATCTTACGCTCGAAATTCATCGAACTATATTTGGAAATCAAAGCAGCCGCATAGCGGATATAAGACATAGGTATATATAGCACGGGCGCGCCGGCGGCTCTATTAGCCCGAGCGGTTTAAATTTTTCAAAGAGCCGCGCGCGCGCGCGCCGTCGAGCTCAATAGTTCGCGAGAAATTGAATGAGCCTTTATGCGCGTATATATATATAGTGCATATCGTAAGAACGACGCGCGACGCCACGGTATAGTGTAAGCAGCCCTCAAGGGCCATTCTCCCTCCACTCTCTCACTCTCGCCCTGCCTCCCTCTTCTCTTTCTCTCGAGTGAATTTTGACGTGCCGCTAGGAGCGAAGCGTGACACACGGCACGTCGTCGCGGGTGGCAAAGTGAATATTTGAAAAGCTCATTAAAAAGCATCCGAGCGCGCGCCATGGCTTTCTCACTCCCTCGCTTAGCCTCGCGCAGCCACCCGCCAGACGTCGCTTCGGAGCTTGCGCGCAGCAGCAGCAGCATCCGACGGGCAAAAGCTCTCGCTCTGTCTCTGTTGCCGCCGTCGCTTTATCGCCTCGAGCGCGCGGCGGCCTAAAGTTCCTCTCAGTATCATCCGAGCACGCGCGCCGAGTGTACGTGCGGAGCAGCCTGCGTATATTGTACATGTGGGTGTATGTAGTAGAGCGAGAGATGCGACACGCAACAGCCGCGTTGAAACGCGGGGACGAACATTGCCGAGATTCCGGAGCTGCCGATTCGAAGCGCGCGCGCGAACTTGCGATTATGTGAGCCGAGTAAGTTGAATTTTGCGGTTTTCTATATCGCTTTCTCTGGCACGTTGAGTATCGACAAACGGATACTTCAACTATTTTAAATGAATCGAATTCCGCTGATTCTGGTTTATTAATGTGTCAAGGTTTTTTTTTTTAATACATTTTACATTTTTCATATACGCGGAGAAAAATAACATAGGAAAAATTGCCATATTTGATTGTAAGTCGAGGACAGACTGAAATCCTCCACAAAATTGCCATAATTTATGGTAAAAATTGCCATAAATTTATAGTAATTTTTACAATGTAGGAAAAATTGCCATAAATTTATGGCAATTTTTACCATAAATTATGGCAATTTTGTGGAGGATTTCAGTCTGTCCTCGACTTACAATCAAATATGGTAATTTTTCCTATGTTATTTTTCTCCGTGTAGAATTTTTCATGAACATGAAATTTTGAATTAAAAAGTAGATACAAGTTTTTTAGTAAGTCCACGATTATTGTTTCTTTCAAAATTAAATTTTTTTCATTACAAGTGCTAAGATGAATTTATAAAACATTCTTCCAGAAGATGTGTTTAAAAAAAAATTGTAATATAACTTAAACGTGTAAAAATCGTAGGCTGAGAGGAAAAAGGTGACAACTCAGCTACGCGCTAAGAAATGTGACAACTCGGTGGCTAGGTAAGAAAAGTGACAACTCACGGATTTTTTTTTTTTTCGTGGACTTGAATAAAGTCGGTATTTCAAATTTTCTAAACAAAATAATAGTATATTGTATACCAAGGGCGTAAAGTGGACCTTTTTAGACCGAGTGTGGAAGTTGCAATACAAACCGGAGGCGAGGAAGCACGAGCCATAGGCTTTTTGCGATCCAAAGACAGGTACTGAAATCACGTGAGGTCAAAAAGCCCATTTAGCCCTTGGTGCACACGATAGCTTTTCAAGCATTGATTTGGATTTTCGCAATGGAACTTTTGCACCAGCTACGTCAACTTTTGCACCCGCTCTGTTACTATAAACCCGTTTTTTCGGTTCAAAAAACGCGAAAATCGTACCTTTGTTACAAAAAAGATTTTTCGATACAGTGTGTGTAAAATGCGATTTTACACATTCGATAAATTTAAAAAATCGCTTTTACGCCCCCTGTATCGAAAAATATCGTTCAATACACGTGCGAAAGATGATTCTACACTAAAGTGATTGTCCCCTCCTCGCTTCGCTCGGGCGACAAACCTCACGCTCGTGCTCGCATCAACGCTTTCGCATTTGTATCGAAATATACTATATTTTTTCACTACTTTCAAAATTACATTATACCTTTCAATTATGCTTTAATTCATAAAATTAAGGTAAAATAAATCTTTTGTTTATAATATTTGAAATATGGACTTTATTTATTGTTTTAAACAAATGGTATATGAAAATTTTTTAAATCTCTGCAGCGGTTTTCGACTAAAAAGTCAATGAAAAAAAATAACTCGCGAATTGTCACCTTTATTAGCGCACAGCCGAGTTGTCACCTTTCTTAGCTCGTAGCCGAGTTGTCACCTTTCTTAAGGATGTACTGGCTATACGGTTCCTGTCAAATGTTTGTGAATTCGATAAACCACAATAATTAATTGTATGCGATAATTGACCAAATTTAAGTTCTTGTGGGTGATTCAGGAGTATAATACAAATATAATAAGCTTTGAAAATTGAATATCGAATAAAAATTGACAAAGTTCTGCTATTTTTTATAGTTACAAAAACCGAGTCATTAAGTAAATTTTTAATACTGAAAACGACAAAGTGCCAAACTTTTAATTTTCATTCGATTTTTAATTTCTAAAGCTTATAATATTCCTATCGTGATTTGTAATCGATCGCGAGCATTGAAAATCGACTATTTATCCTACATAATTTGTTATTGCAGTTTATTTCTCGTACAGTCCCTGCCAAAAGTTAAGTGACTAATATTAAAACAACAATAACAAATTATGTAGGATAAATAGACAATTTTCAATGCTCGTAATCGATTACAAATCATGACAGGAATATTATAAGCTTTAGAAATTAAAAATCGAATGAAAATTAAAAGTTTGGCACTTTGTCGTTTTCAGTATTAAAAATTTACTTAATGGTTCGGTTTTTGTAACTATAAAAAATAGCAGAACTTTGTCAATTTTTATTCGATTTTCAATTTTCAAAGCTTATTATATTCGTATTGTACTCCTGATCACCCACAAGAACTTAAATTTGGTCAATTATCGCATACAATTAATTATTACAGTTTATCGAATTCACAAACTTTTGGCAGGGACCTTATAGCCAGTACATCCTTAACACGCAGCCGATTTGTCGCCTTTCCTATCTCACAGCCGAGTTGTCACCTTTTTCCCCCAGCCGACGAAATGTGTTCTTCTATAGCAAAAAATTTACTTTTAGATCTTTCTTTCATACTATATATATATTCTTGTAATAATTATGAAATAAAAAAATAACTATAAAATAAAAAGGATAAAGTTAATTCTAAAAGATTTAGTGCTAGATTCATTTGTCTGAAAACTTAAGTTCATTTTCGCGTCATGAAAAGTAAGTACTTGTGGAGATGCAAATTCTCGGAAAATTTGCTCTGAATTAGCTGAAAAGAACTGTAAAGAATAACCAACGTTTTATTTGCAACGCGCTATAAGGTTAGTGAAAATGTATCTAAATTGTATAAAAACGCAACGAATACTAATCTCTTATCTTGTTATGAACTCTACAATTTCACGCTTTTTACTACAAATGAGAAAGATTTTCACTACAGAATTTCATCTAAAAAGTAATTTCAGTAATTTTCGAATACACACAAAAAAGTTCAGTATAAAAACTTTTAAATTGTATTTTTTTTAATTCAATTTATTGAGACTAATAATGAATTATGTATACGATAAAACTTATTAATAATTATTAAAAATATAAGTAATATTACGTTTAATAAAGAAAATTAAAAAAATAGAAATATCAATACATACCTAGACTTTGAATTTGTACTTTGTAATTACTATCAACTGACTTTAGTTTATAACATTGACGCAAGTTTATGTTTTTGCACAGGTAAAGAAAATCCACTTCTAAGTACATCGACTCAAATAGTTCAAAGTCTGCCTAATACTATTGAAAATCGTCGAAAAAAGGCTTTGAGTGTGAAAAGCTTTAAAAGCTCATTCAAGATTTCAATAACATGTCGGGAAAGTTTGCTGAAAAGAACTTAACGGCTCTATCGAGGATTGTGGGGATCTGCACAGCAGTCGGTTAGTCTTATTCATGCTGATTTAAAAATCTTTTGTGTCAAAAGAAGCACTTAATTTTAGTTTTTTGCGAATGCACCATGCTTTTAAATCCACTTTAATGATTCTATGAAGGCCAATCTTTGCTCCTTTTTATAGAAAGTCGTAGAATTACGAAAATTACATTTCTTCTAATTAAACTTAATAACTGCTACAAATTGCAGAATTTCTTGTAGGTAGACATTTTAAAGAATTTTATGTATTTCGATGAAGGTTTAATGATAACTGCGTCAATTTTAAGTAATTTTCCAATAACAAGTTCTGTGCTTGATAAGACTGGTCCATTTTCTAAACCATGAATATAAGTTTCTAAATGTTTTTGAATAGACATATAATCTATGTAATTGTTTTTATTTACTTCTGTAATATTGAATATTATTTTGTATTCAAATGAATATATTTATTTATTAAATTAAAATTATTCAAATAAATGTATGCTCTGGTTTGGTATATTAAAATGTTAATATAAATGTTGTCACCAAGTTTATAGTTCTTACTATACGAATGACCTTCTTATAGCTTTATAAAAGAAATTTTATAAAATTTTATTAAAAGGAAAAAGGTAAGCTTAAAAACTTAAAAATAAAATCACCGCTAACAAATTTATAATGGATAGCCTGTAAACAAGTCAACCACGTTGCAGTTGTGTGTGTGTGTGTGTGTGTGTGTGTGTGTGTGTATGTGTGTGTGTGTGTGTGTGTGTGTGTGTGTGTGTGTGTGTGTGTGTGTGTGTGTGTGTGTGTGTGTGTGTGTGTGTGTGTGTGGCTGTGCGTGTGTGTGT
Source organism: Torymus aiolomorphi (assembly GCA_036365515.1). Taxonomy (NCBI): domain Eukaryota; kingdom Metazoa; phylum Arthropoda; class Insecta; order Hymenoptera; family Torymidae; genus Torymus; species Torymus aiolomorphi. Next base: position 122,054,387 of record CM070877.1, on the reverse strand, counting down.
CAAAGTACAATTAAAACGTATATTAGAATTGATACATGATTACTTATACTCGAATATCATTAAGTATAATTTGAAATTGAAATTGATATACATGCTCAATTATAATTTAATCAATTGTTACGGGAAATTGATTATTACCTCGCATCGTTTTGCTACGTCGCTAATAAATAATCAATAGTAACTCATAATAACATATGCTATGATACTCGCACTAAAATTACCTCAACAAACAGTTAGCCATTAATTATCAATTTAAAATAACGCAAACTACCTCCGCTGAAACGCTGCTCAGTTGAATTTATAATCACGTTAACACGTTTAAGAGTTACACCTTACTCTAGAGTATTCGTCAACCTTATCGCAAGATCCTCGCTGATTATAAGTACTTACGCAAATGCGCGAATGTGCGCAGCCAATATCTGTACGCGCGAGAGCGCAACCGGGGCTCCCCCCGTTCTCTCCGGCGCGCGGCTACTGCAATTTCCCGGCGAGAAATTGCAGTCACTTTTTTTAAACTCGGGCTTGCACGAAACATGCGCTATATCGCTATATATATATATATATATATATATAGGTATGCGCCGGGCGAAAAAAAAAGAGGAGAGTTGGAAAAACAGGACAGCGTGTATATATAGTGTATACTGCGCACGCGTAAACCAGGCGGAAAGGAGAAACTACGTTCTGGCAGCGAAAAGGTGGAATTCTCTCTTTCTCTTCTTCTCGCACGAGAGAGGAGGTAGGGAGGAGAGAGACACAAAAGTCCCGAAGAGGATAATCAGAATAATCCGGGTAATAAAGGGCGAGCGCCATGGCGCCCAGCGCGTCGACAGGATTATCCGGGGTGTTTATCGATGGGTTGGCGTCGGCCACCGTTATTCTAGTCACGAAGCGCGGCGGCGACGACGACGACGCGACATATATTTCATGCCCTATTGAAGCTTCGGATTACGGGTGGCACAAGAGTGTCGTCAGTGTACAGTGTGTATAGAGAGAGGGAGAGGACCAAGCGTGTTACAACAATATGCAGCGGAGGGTGCTCGAGAGACTTTTCGTTTAATTGTTCGATACAATTTAGACTTATAGCTGTAGTCAATTTACGCTTCGCGAATCCAATAATTTCACGTTATTTGGGTTTCTTGAAGAGAAAGCTTTGTTTGAACCTAAAATTTTGATGTTTTTCAATGTTGAAAAAAAAAATTACAAAATTTTGTGTTACGATAACAAAAAAATATCTGGCTGAAAGTTTGCTGGTTTATGAAACTTACACTAAAGTTTTGCTAGCTGGATTTTAGAGCTGACCTAAGTAATATTAAGTAAATTAAAAAAAAAAACAACAATTTGTAATAGAAAAAAATTTAATTTGAAACAAAAAATGAATACCCGAGTTTCAAAATTTTTTTTAGATGTTCATTTTAAAAACAAATAAGAAATATATGTTCTCTAAGAATACATAATGTCATTTAAATGCGTGGTTAAAGTAATTATAAAGGAAAAACGTTATTATAAAATAACAAAATATTGTGTGACGCATAACTTACGAACGAAAGAAGACATTGGGCTGAATTTTACAGATATACAAAACGTATACCCTGAAGCAGAGAGAGCAAATTAAAAGCAAAAATAAATTGAAGGAATCGAATTTTTTTCGACCTGTTGTGTCATTAGAAATTCATAAAAATCATGCCGATATCGGCATCTCTAAGATGTACCATCCATATGTTTTATAGACATCAATTGACATATAAATAACATTTTAATTTATAAAAAGAAAAAACTAAGTAATAGATACTCCAGAAAAAGTTAATATCACACTACGAACAAAAAATAGTCATTCCATCTGTCTAATAAATCTTATTTGAATTTTAATGAAAAAGTCTCCACGTCCAGAGTAAATTGACCAATGAGACTAAAACTGACGCCAAAGTCTATATGACACCATAAAAATATGTGAACTAAGTACTAACGTAAATTTTAATATTTAAGAATAATTAAAATGATACATAAAGTGATATAAATGGTTTAAGTTTACAATTTTATTTGATAAGAATTGTCTACATAGACATAGTTTAGTATAAAGGATCATTTATTTTTGTAATTACTTGACTGTATTTTTAAGCCAAACTTAAAATAACCGACATATCTTTATTCAGTACATAAAATATTACAATTATAAAAGATATGAACGCAAAATATATCAGCATATTATAGAATATCATTCTATACTAACAAATTAATTGTTTGTTTATTAATTAGTATAACAAGTTATCTAATGATTCTAAGTTTTTATTATTTTACGATATGTTTCAAATGAATATGTAATATAAAAGAAATGTCTAATGTACATATAGTTGTTATTGCTAGGCTAAGTCAAATAAAAGTTTGATTATTAATTTATACTTTAATTATGTAATTATAATAAAGAGTTGTATTATTTTTAAAATGTTTTATCTAAATAGTAGCGATTTAATATATAAATAGGACCATTAAATTAGTATGCATGTTTGTTCCAAAAGTCTATTCTACTTCCAACAATTTGTGAGATGAGAATCTTAAAGAGAAACTTGCTTTGACACTCTATCACCTTTAATAAGAATATCTATTTTATGTATAACTTAGTTAATTTCGATCACATTTCGATTACTGAAAGTCATTTTAAAGTATCAAACTTTTTGGTCAGCATATTCTGAAAACTCATTTGTAACTTAAATCCATTCTCTCACTTAACTTGGAAAAATGCTCGAAACCAACGAAAAAAATATCGTTCATATAATAGCATGTATCTTCGTGTATAAAGCGAGCAGTAAGAAGTGGATAAGTACACTTAGTTTTCAAAGATTGTGAAATTTGAGAACGAAATTAGGGAATGTTAAAAGACTTCTTGTTTTATCCAAAGACAAAACAAGTAAAAAATAAATCATTACTTTCCTTTTTAATAATGTTTTAATGCTGTGTAAAATCATTCTTTTTTATTAAAATTGTATTAATAATATGTAAAAAGGTCACTTTATTTTAAGTCTTAATCATAAAAGATTCGATTTAGTGTCCGCAACAATTGATATGAATAAAGTATCGCAACATAAAAGTATTTTCAAACAAATTTCATAAATTCTCGAAAAAAATAAATCATAGCGTGAAAATTGGAATCGGACAGAAAATATTCTTGTTCTACTTACCCATAATGGAAAGGTAATATGTCAAGAATAATTTCTCAACGTGAAAACCAATAAATTTATGGCAATATCAAAAACTTCGATGACCAATTCATCTTTCCTTCCCTCAGGTGCACACGTAATATCTATGTGATTTCCACGCGAGACTTGATTCAATGCGACCATATTAATCTATGTAACCAATTCAAGATCATATAATTTCAAGAAATCTTCACAGAGAAAACAATTTTTTCTCTGCACAGTTGAGGGTGTGTCTGGAAAAGGGGCACATAACTCATTTAAATTGTACTGAATTTGTGACCCCTTTCCAGCCGCACACTCAATTGCGTTCTGTTTTTTAAATTAAAAATAAATTATTTTTGTTATTCTTTTTAAATACGAAATCGGTCAATTCATTACGATTTAGCAAACAAATTTTTATTGCTCAATATTAAACTTTTGGGACTATAATTAGAATTCAATTTAATTTGGTTTCTAAACAAAAAGTATTTCAATGATATTCCTCTATATGAAGTTTATATTCAAAATTATTTTTTATACTATATCATTTTATTGCAGACTAACTAAAAGCTCGAGCAGTAAAGTTTTAAAAATTATCCATGAAACTTGGATAAATAAAAATGATTGGAAAACTTAATGAATTCTGTGTGCGAGTCTTTTTAATAATTATTAAAACGAAAAATGACGTTTCACTCTGTTTGGGATTTCAGTTAATATTTAAAAACAATTACTTTCAGTTTTAACAGCGTGACAATGGAAAATTGTTTTTCGGGCTAACCGAACAAAAAGAATCGTAACAATGTACGTGGACGCGCGCTCTCAAACGTATCTACGAGTGACCGATCGAATGAGAGCAGTGTGACTGTGACAAGTTAAAACCAGAACTTCAAAACTATGAATATTCATGCTACGGCAAAAAATACTTTTATTAAAATTCTCGTTTAAAGCATTTGCATAATAACTTTTATAAATCTAACGAAATCGATAAAAGTTAATAAGTAAAATGTTTAATTATTCCATACATAATATATTCCATACATATATATGCACACACACACACACACACACACACACACACACACACACACACACACACACACACACACACACACACACACACACACACACACACACACACACACACACACACACACACACACACACACACACACACACACACACACACACACACACACACACACACACACACGCACACGATGTTTACTGTTATTTCCTCCGTCACATCTCGTTTCATATTTCTTCCGATATTAATATAAATCGCACAAATATCCCTAGAAAATCCATTCGATATATTAAAGCATGCAATTTGACGATGCGAGTAGGAACTAATTATCGGCCAGGTAGTACAGTCATTATTTGAACAAAATAAGTCGATTGAGTTTTATTATAGTTAAAAGTTTATGGCTTCTTAGCCTCGTTTACAAATCTATTAATCGTAATGTTAACATAAAACATAAAAGTACTTTTTAAAAGTAACTTTCTGAACTAGGTAGCTCAGCACATAAACCTAAATTGCTCTAATAACAGTAAATAAAAAAAAACATTTTGAATAGTTATGGTGTCAAGTATAATAGTAAACGAGATAATATAATCAGCATACGCAATGGGATTCTAATATCTAAAGATTCTAAAGTAACGACATGGATTATATTCAGGCAGGTGTTATGCTCGTTAAAACGATGTTTATATATTCTTTATATAATGTACTCTAACGGCTATAAACAAGTTTAAAAATTTAATTTAATTTAGTTATCTTTAAATGAATCTATTTTTTATCTAGAACTACCATTAAGTTTCTTAGAACGTATACAAACTTTTTAAAAGTATAAGTCAAAATATAGATTCTCAGTAACATTAAAAATTCCAATATAAAGAAAAAGATATTACACCCTTATTGTTCACTGTAACGATTCTAGAAATTTGTGCATTTCGACAAATTTGTCACCGCCGGAACGTCCCTTCGACGCAATATCGCATGACCGACACACCAAGCTTATATTGCAAACGCCTGGCGGCAATATCGACGAGTTCAGTATCAAGATACTTACGCCATTTCATCGAATTCGCCATCCTGCGCGATAGCCTTCTAACTGTCGGAAATGATCGAAGGGAGAGCGCGTGCAGATATAGTGTATAATCATCGATGACTCTAACGCACGTACAAATCGAATTCAAAGTAATTGCACATTCAGAGACACATTAGACGACGAGAGGCGCATTCACTACTCTCCACACGTAGACACCCGCTACCAAATGTACAGCAGCGCGTGCAACTGACGCGCCAGGTGCATTTCGCCCCGGTATACGGAGTTGAATGCAGTCGTGTAAAGATAGTACGGAAGATAATGCGGGATGTTGCACGATGAAGCGCGTGTCCCATGTGTCCTGCCCTCCCATTCAGAAGCATACTTATTTTTAATGAACGCGTTGAATGCGAAAAATATAAGAGAAATAATTTTTTTAACTTCATGTAGCGTGGGCGATAGAAAGTTTGTCAACTATATGATAAAATGATGATAAAAGTTACGCTTTGCAAATTTATAGGAAAAGATCTAATTATTGATTAAAATGGAATATTCAGATATCTATAATTATAAAAAAGAAATCAAACTATTATTCTTAAATTTTGCCAATAAGCACAGTGCAAGGATTATTGCACAAAGATTTGTATCATTCAATTAACCGTAAATATTTAAAGCTATAAATTGGGGAGCTTATTTAACCTCCAGCAGCACTGGCAATGAAGTCCGATAATCTATACCTCTGTTAAACGTGCTCGGCTTACACAGCTAACCGTCGTTCCTTTTTGTTTTTCCTTCTTTCATTCATTCGCAGCGCCTCGCACATAAAACTTTCCGAAACATCGGAAAAAGGCGGGCTCTTAATCTTTTTAGTTTCCCCGCAGGCAACTCGAATAACTCGCAGTCACTTTCATTTAACACCGCGCTCACGCCACTTTAAAACTTAAAGCCCCTCGCGCTCCCTACCGGCCGCACTAAACGCGGAAACGACTTTGAAAAACAGCAATCGACTCCGCGTAAGCTACCTAGACACTACAGTGGTAACTCCCCTTCTCTCCGCGATATATACACACGGCGCGGGCTGGCAGCGCAACGGACATATAGTAGTAGCTATACAAAAGAAGCAGTGCGACCGAAAACAAAGGGAAAGCAATCGAGAGGGAGAGGAGAGCTCGGATATGCAGGGTGCGAGCGCGAAAAAAGCGCGAGCGAGAAAGTGCTGCGGGAGTAGTAGGTATTACATACGCGGCACGCTCGAACGGTCGATAGTGCGGATCAGCGGCTTTCATCTTCCGCCTCGCGAAACTCTCGGGAAGCAGCAGCTCGACCGCTGCTCTCCCTCTCTCTTTCTCCCTCACTCGCTCCGGGAGGAATAAAGCCGCGTGTGTGCTTCGCTTTATTGGCGGCGGCAGCGTCGACCCTCTCGAGTGCACTGCAAATAAAGACAGCAGGAGCAGCAGCAACGCGCCGCTGCAGAGCCGCGCAGGCGATCGTTTTGGCGCGCACGTGTATAGGATATATGCGAGGATTAAAAAGGCAAAGCCCCCGCGAGATTATTTTATTCTTTTTCGCGCTCCCCACGGGCTGGCTTCTTATGCGCAAAGTTACTCGGGCGCAATGGCTGTCTATTGACTGCGTCCCGAGACTTTGACGATCTTTTATTTGCCGCGAAAGTCCAGTCCTCTGGGCGCCTCTCTGTATCGCTACCTATGGAACTTTTTTCGCTCGCGATTTTATTGTTTCAAATTATTAACGCTCAAGTTGCTGTAAGGTGTGAATGGAGCAGAATTGGACGACAGTTTTGCCTTAGTTATTTAAGTTGCGTTTAATCATGTCCAAGCTTGCTATCTCATATAAAAAAACCTGATGGAAAAAGGTGCTTTATCAAATAGGATTAAAGAAATAATTAAATCATTGGAGAAACTTGAATATGTGTGACTAAATTCACAAAAAAGTTATTATTTAAGTGTACCCAATACTGTCGATATTTTTTTCAGGTCAGACCTTCCGCATATAGCTGATCGCTGTTCTTATCGCTCTTATCGCTGCTCATGCATTAAAATTTGCCAAAAAAATGTCGAAGCGTTTCTGTCACACTTTTTGATGTTAATGTTATTATGAAAAAATGTTTAAAAAAGCCCTAAAACTCAAACGTGGATCATACAGCCAGGAATTGTCACATATAAACATTGCAAAAAAGAAAATAAAACTAGTGAAAAAGAGCTTTCGTCTGCCTTTTTCAGTATACTAAAAACAACTCAATGCGATCATTAGGGTATTTGCAGAACCAGTCCGCCCCGAATTTCAGTGAAATTCTGCAACAACACTGCAACTCATATGCATATGTAATGACCTAATAAATACTATTATGTTTCTAAATACCTATATTGTTAAAATTATAACCTCACATTTTAGATTACTATATAGAGTCAGAAAGCGCGTTGCGTTTTCTTTCTCTACTTTTTCTTTTTTTAAAAGAGGAACAAAACCATGTCTACTGTCTTGTCTCTGGCGTTTTTCGATGTTATTATGATATCCTTTATCACGTAATCGTAATTAGAAGGTCTTCACTCTTCGGCTTATCATTTTTTAAAGAGAGGATTAAAAATCTGAATATTGTATTTTACATAATAGTCAATGTTTCATATTATCACATACAAGAATATGAATGTAGATTTTCGTGTTTTAATTATATTAAGTCAGAATTTGGTACACGTTAGAATATAGTAAAAGTACGTTTTATTAAAAGTACGTTTTTTTTAAATACTGTTTTATTCTATATTATAAAATGGACATTTTTACTTTTATCCAACTGTTTATTCGCAAACAATATTTAATCCACTAAAACGAAAAAAGAACATAAAATAAAATTGGAATTTATAGTCTTCGAGTTTAAGCTTTTCGTTCGGTTAAACGATGTGCGTTTGTGGGTCTTATCATAAAACGAACCATGCGTAGTATCATAAAAGAGCTACTGCGGACTGCATTCTTTTCTATATCTCCGCGTCGCCTTGAATCATTTCGTATGAATTACAAATTTATATATTTTCGTAAGAATAGATTTCTAAAGCATTGCTATATAACAGTGTGCTATCCAATTTAATGAAAGGTATATTCATATTAGTTAGTATAATAAACACGTAATTGGAGCTTATCAAAGTATTTTTGTTAAATTCTTGGAGATACGTTGTAAACTTACATTATTATTAATAGTGTAATATTTTTCAATTTTAAAATTAATATGGAGTCAATAAACTTCATGATTTAACGAGCTACATCCAATTACTGGACGTAATGAAGTAATTTTACTCGTTACGGATTTTGATTGGCCATTTTCATCGCCTAATTAGTTACTACGCTGGTATAACTTTCCTACGCGAATTTATCTATATAGCTAAAGACATCCAATCTATAATGTAAAGGTTCCGCAACGTTAAATTGAATTTTTATAAAAGATCTTAAGCAGAAGTTATTAACTTGCCTTTGTAATTTAATTATCTGAGAATTTGAGAATCCTTTATAGCGTTTATTGTTCCAAAACAAGGTTGTCTATTCTACAAAGTGGTTGTATTTTGTATAAATTTGTAGGGAATATTTTGGCGCATAATTACTTTTTGACACTTCAAAATTGCATACTGTATAATTAAAGATAACATAGTAGCGAACTATTACATCAATAAGGATTCTATACAACTGATGTAAGCGTGGTGAATTCATGCAAACTTTAACATTTAAATAAAAATGTATCCGTGTATCAAGAGGCAAGTATTCGTAAATTAACTTTTTTCAGGTTTTACTACTGAATGTCAGACGAAACATTGGCTTTTCTACTTATTTTAGCAAACGACGCTCTTATTTTTAACATCTTCAACCCCTTCCCTCGACTAATTTATTTTTTTTATTTCATAATTGTCATTTATTTTAAGCTCCATGATATTGATGTTATACGGTGGTCTGGATGCTGCCCATTCATTTCCATTATCTCTTATCATTTTCCAGGTATAAAAAACAACCAGTCCATGCGCACTCGTAAAAAACTCAACCTTGAGTGCCTTTCGCACTCGCTGATAGTATACATCTTTCCAGTCATATTAAATCGATGTAAAGATTGAGCGCAAGCGCGATCACAGAATGGCACGCGCAAACGACAGATACACTTATAATGTGAATATTTTGACTATTCATAGGTACCGGCGAAAGCGATAACGTGGCGACTGTACACCTGGGAAAATATTAGCCCTTTCTTTGTTTGCGAAGGTCGCTCAGCGACCTATTTTCCAGTCTTCACGTATCTCCATGAGGTCCGATTGTACGGAAAGATTCGACGCGCGGCAGCAGCGAGCGACGGCGACGACGACTAGACAGAATCTCGCGCGGTTGCCCCGAAATGCACACCTTTCTGAATGCTTTATGAGGAAGGGAGGAAGAGAACAAAGAAGCGAGCGAACTAACCCCGCGGCTCTTTCCTTCTCCCTCTCTCTTTTTCTTTCTCCGCGTGAGGTGTGTTACACGATCGGTTACGGTTTGCGCGTACAACTTTTCCCGGTCCTGATGTCCAATTTGTGCTGGGAAAATAGGGAGGGGAGTTGAAAGGGCTTTTTCCTCGCTCGGGGAGAGAGCAAACGAGAGAGCGTGGAGGGAAAATCGCTGCTGAAAATTCCTCGGGCATGAAATCAGTAGCACAGCCGTATGAAATTTCCGATTCAATTGTACTCTTCTTTTCAAAGTTATTTATATTTCAAGATTTTATTTTATTAAGCAAAGATTATTTGCAAGTTTCCTCGATTTTGCCTCCCTCTCTCTCTGTCACTTATTTCGTACTTCATTTATGCACTTGATTACCTAGTTTATGGTTTAATGGACGGATTTAATGAAATTAATAAAGACATTAAAGCTATAAAATGAAGAGAAATGAAATCGAACTACTATATCTTTTTAGAATTTTAGCAGAATCTTCAAATGAAGAGACTAATCTTTTAAAACACGTTTTAAAAATGCGAGTTATTTTGTAATTTTGACATTTTAATATATGTTACAAATATTATTCTAAGCTTAGCTCAAACAACCATTCATTTATACCCATAATATTCTCATTTGTCAATGTATTGATGTTTATGTGATGTAATTGTATCGAGAGCATTCGGAATCTAGTATAACTCTAATGATCAATCAGACCTCTCGTTTAAAAAGGAACTGTTAGTATAACGAGTAAGGTTACATTTAAAGGCATGTTCTTGTTTGTGCACATAAGGATTGTGCACATATTTATTGTGCACAGATAGCATTGGTACAGATCTATATATATAGATATATGCCAATGTTAAAGTGTGCACAATTAATATGTGCACAATCAGTATGTGCATAAACAAGAACACGTCCATTTAAATAACGTGAAAGATTAGCCCGTACTTTATGTTGACAAAGTAAAAATTATTTTTAAAAGAATTTTACATCTTATTTTTACTAATAAAATATATGTTGTAACAGTGCGCTTTTAGTATTGGCATTTTTCAACTTCTACGTAATTTTTTATGATTTCATTAAGTTGATTTTGCGAATGCTTCTTGCCACGATTTCACCCGACGGGCGACAAATCTAATCGACGCCGAGAAAACTCGGAAAACTTCATTTCCGTGGCTGAGCACGCCATTCCTTAGGAATATTCCTCTTCAATGTTACTACCATAAAAATCCATTTCACTTGTAAATTGAAAGATCCCTCATTGAATGCGTAAATTAACCCTTTTGCAGGTGTCGGAGACAGCCGCATTATGGGTAGCTTTGTTCTATTCAAATAATTCAGTAACTAAAGGAAAGAATGAAAATGAACTCATCATTTAGTATGATTTTTAAATAACTTTCATGTTTAAAAATAGTATATTTTTATCTCAATATAAAGTTTTATTTTCAAAACTAATTTAATTTGTTTCATTCTAAAGGAAGCTTTGTCATAAAGCTTTATGGTAGGACATTTTTTTTTTTAAATGTATCAGAAATGTATATTATTAGGACATTTGAAATTGAAATAAAAAAATAATATTGTAGAATATGTATATTAATAAAAAATATATGTAATAATTCATCTTATTTGAGTTTTTAAATAATTGCTTTATGTCAATAACAATTTCATAAATGATTGTTATCATATCTTGGTGTTGAAATGTTAATTATTGCCACATTGAAAATTAATATAAGAGAATCAGTAATGCATTCGCAGTCTGATTTTTTTATTGACTAGAAATCATTCTGAAAAACATCAAATTACTCTTATGTTTCTATGTACAACGGTACGGTTCCGGATATAGCAAAATTAGGGCACGAGAAGTGAAATTAATATAATACTTTTCAAATTTTTTCTTGTTAATTTGTTGGTTACTGCCTACGAAAGAGGATTTAAAAAAACTAACTGATTATATAAAATAGCGTTCACTTTAGAGGGCGGCATCTGTTTCTACCGAATTCAGTAAACTCGTGCTACAGATTTTTTTTCCGTGTACCTTTTTATTTCACCATTCTACCATTTTACTACTTTTATCCGTAATAGATTCTTGTTACTATCACTGAAAGCAAAACCTTTGTATAACTTTTATAAATTAAAAAATACATAATAGTATCTTAATTTACTTTAAAGTCAGGCTAAATAAACCAGTGTATCTGTCGTCAATATCAATAACGTCACTCTATCAAAATCGTCAATGACGAGTGGCAAACGACAGCTGTATTGAAGTGGTAGAATTCTAAAATCCGCGTAAAATTAATCCTATATGGATTCGTCAAAAGAGCTTTGTCCCCACAAAACAGTGAGTAATTAATCAATGTTACTGAAGGATAAATCCACCCTGGTGGAAATCCAAAACATTTTCTAACTATTAACTGGCCATTTACATTAGAAACTTGCTATAAAATGGGAATTTCCCTTTTCCAGTTTCTAGCTCCCGGTGAAACGCTTTTTTCCCTATTATTCGAACATTTAATAGATTGAAAAATAGAATGAGTTTTGAGAAGACAAACACAAACTTGTTCTTGATTTTAAAGGTATTAAAACTGATCAGTTTTTTAGTCCGGAAATGGCTAGTAGAAGGCCTGTTGTTATAACAAGGAGTGAGAGAGACAGAATCTAATAATGGCAATAAATACATTCTACGTAATATCTTCAAAAGAACTACTGTAAATGGTTTTTCTATCCGCTCATATTGTTTATATTTTAGTAAGCTATCAGTTACAGCTGAATACCCTCCAATTTAACGTCAATTCTTTAAGTAAACTTAAAACGAAAACTTGGAGGTTATGTCCAATCTATTAAATGTGCGAATAATAGGAGAAAAAGCATTTCACCGGGGCCTATTAACTAGTCATTTTTTCTACCTATTTATTGAGATTGTTGGCCATTTCAGATAGACAAATTTCCACCAGGGCCATTGTCTTTGGAATTTATAATTATGTAAACGGATTGTAGATATGCATATACACGTTTCTCTTGTTCTCTTCTGTACCTTTAGCATTTGGATTTTGTACGAATTGGAGATATCCTTTGACTGCTTCTCTTTGCGAGCGAAACAATGAAACTTCTCTGCGATACTGTCTGTCCTAATGGCTCACAGTTGGTACTATAGTGCAATCATAGCGGGACATTGGGCTGGCCCGTTAAAACGCGATGTTATCGTAAAGATCAATAATTTCAAAATCATACAGTTTTATAGGTTCTAAAGACTATTATTTGAAGGTAGAATCTTTTTGTCTTTAGAAACTGAAAAAGATTAACAAAAATATTCAACAATTGTAAATTAATGTCACAGTTTAATAAAACAGTAAATAGATAGCTAGTCATTATTTTATTCGTTATACAATTAGTGGATTAAAAAGCATGAACTTATATAAAAATTATTTGATTAATACTTGGGTATAATACACGGTGACCCATTTTAATCGCCGCACCCGGATTTCTCGGAACCTAAGCCCGACAGAGAAAAATAGTTCAGACAAAAGTTATAGGGGACAAAGGGGGCCATATAATGGCGCTAAAGTCTTTGACCTTGAACTTGACCTTTGAGGTTATTTCAAGGTCAAAGTGGTTTTTTCATATGGAAACACCTAGTTTTGACCCCGAATTCGGAAAGAGCGGGAAATTTTACGTTCAAAATCATATTGAGAAATTTTTTCCAAGGTCATTTCAAGGTCAAATCTAGGTCAAACTCAGAAAAGTCCGTTTAAAATCTTTTTTTTCCATGAACCACACGCTAAGCTGGTTCAAATTGATCGTAGGCTTAATAGAGGAACCCACACACCCAAAACTTATACATCCTAGTAAACAAAACTCAAACTCGCACATCCTAACCCCATACACTTCATGCCCTCACATACTGAACTGTTACACCCCGGTCCCACAACCATACCCCACACCCCCCAGTCCCACACATTCCTACCCCACGCATGCTAATCCCATACACCCCAAACCCACACATCCTGAAGCTTCTGTTATAAATGTATTAACCTTACTTTTTGCGCTACCCAGAAACAACGACGTGGACGTAGTAAGGATTGTTTCCTTTGGGGTGCTTGATTTATAGTGAGTCCCCTTGCCTCTCACTATTCGGGGTGCTTGATTATAGTGAGTCCCCTCGCCTCTCACTAATGTAAATAAATTTTTATTTAACCTCGATGCAAGTGTTCGAAATTTCGACCATTTGCTTCAAAGCACATAGTCAAACGCCTTTGAAAATGGCGAACTGTGTTCTGCAAAGTTTGTCTCGGAATTGTTGCTCAAAAATAGCATTTTTCAAATACCCCCATAAACAAAAGTCTGATGGTGAAGTATGGGATGAAGAAGCAAGCCATTTCACCGGACCTCCTCAACCAATCCATCTAATACTAAAGTGTTTATTAAAAAATGCTGTTATTATGAGCGTGAAATGTGGTGCTCCACTATCCTGCTAGAACCTGAAAAATAAATTTAAAAGAACCATTGACGGAACCTATTTTCTTCGTAGATGTGTTTTTAATGATTACATTATCAAAATTAGTATTTCTGAAATTCGAACGCTACTAATTCACATTATTTACATAAAACAAAAAAATAAAAGGAAGTTTTAGTTTTATTTCCAATTAAAATAAGAAATAATGCTTTATTGAATTGAATACCTTGAATGTTTTAACGATTATTTTATTTGAAAATTTAAAATTAAAAAAATGTGACAAACGAAGTATTTATGGCAATTACAGTTAGCTAATTAAAGTTACCGTAATTTCCAACATTTTTCCTTTTTAGGCGCGACCGTATACGGACGAGCCTTATAATTATTAATATTTTTGATACCATTTTACTATTTAAATTTAATAGTAATTAATAGCTGACTCTGAAATGGCTGACTATCCGCCCAACGAGATCGTTGATATGATTTTGGTTTTAGGAGTAAGCCAAAATAATTATAGTGGTGCGGCAAGACTTTATGCTGAACGCTATCCTGACAGACGACATCCTGACGATAGAGCTATCAGACGTTAAACTCAAAGAGCTCGTGGTGGACACATGGTTCGCCAACGTAGGCGCCATGAGTATGATGAAAATGATAATCGAGTTGTAACTATCCTTGCAATAATTCATCTTGACCCACACATTAGCGCTCGTCGAGTCGAAAGGGAAATTGGTATTCCAAGAAATACTTTTTTAAGAATTATGAAGGTGCTTCAACATCACGCGTATCATATTACTTTGGTTCAAGAGCTACAGTTTCAGCATTTCCAACAGCGTATTGTGTTTTGCCAATGAGCTTTACAAATGATAGAAAATGATCCAGACTTTTTTAACTTTGTTCTTTTTTCTGATGAGGCACAATTTCAAAGTGATGGGGAACTGAATAGGCATAATTGCCATTATTGGTCTGATGTGAATCCTCATTGGGTCAGAACTGTAAACCATCAAAGACGTTGGAGTATTATGGTATGGTGCGGGATTATCAATGGATATTTGATTGGCCCTTATCTTTTTGAAGCAAATGTAAATCAACATACCTATTTGACGCTAATAAGAGATGAACTACCTGGATTGATGGAAGATGTTGATTTAGAAACGCGACGAAGAATGTGGCTCCAGCAGGACGACGCAGCACCACATTTCGCTATGGGGGTATTTAAAAAATGCTGTTTTTGAGCAACAGCCCACTACAAGAGCAGATATGCAGGATACGATTCGTCGAGCATGCGCTGCCATTCCGAGACAAACTTTGCAGAACACAGTTCGCCATTTTCAAAGGCGTTTGACTATGTGCCTTGAAGCAAATGGTCGTCATTTCGAACACTTGCTTCGAGGTTAAATAAAAATTTATTTACATTAGTGAGAGGCGAGGGGACTCACTATAATCAAGCACCCCGAACAGTGAGAGGCAAGGGGACTCACTATAATCAAGCACACCGACCAGTGAGAGGCAAGGGGACTCAATTTAATTAAGCACCCCAAAGGAAACAATCCTTACTACGACCACGTCGTTGTTTCTGGGTAGCGCAAAAAGTAAGGTTAATACATTTATAACAGAAGCTTCAACGATCTTAAAGTTTCCGTTAAAAAATCATTTTGCCCTTGAGAAAATTTTTTCAGGGTTCAGGATGTGTGAGTTTGGGGTGTATGGGATTAGCATGCGTGAGGTAGGGATGTGTGGGACTGGGGGTGTTGGGTATGGTTGTGGGACCGGGGTGTAACAGTTCAGCATGTGAGGGCATGAAGTGTATGGGGTTAGGATGTGCGAGTTTGAGTTTTGTTTACTAGGATGTGTAAATTTTGGGTGTGTGGGTTTCTCGATTAAGCCTACGATCAATTTGAACCAGCTTAGCCTGTGGTTCATGGAAAAAAACGATTTTAAACGGACTTTTCTGAGTTTGACCTAGATTTGACCTTGAAATGACCTTGGAAAAAATTTCTCAATATGATTTTGAACGTAAAATTTCCCGCTCTTTCCGAATCCGGGGTCAAAACTAGGTGTTTCCATATGAAAAAACCACTTTGACCTTGAAATAACCTCAAAGGTCAAATACAAGGTCACAGACGTTAGCGCCATTATGTGGCCCCCTTTGTTCCCTATAACTTTTGTCTGAACCATTTTTCTCTATCTGGCTTAGGTTCCGAGAAATCCGGGTGCGGTGATTAAAATAGGTCACCGTGTATATAAAAAACCCGATGTTACTTAGATTTGGTACATAGAGCAATTTTTAGCAATATATGGATTAGCGCGACATATTTATGTAAGATTCCTATATAACGTAACGTGGGGTAATTCGGCCACCTTAAGCGGAATATTTTCTATCTCCTTCTGTAAATGCTTTGGGAAAAAATGGTATAAGGAAACTCATAAACTCTAAAAATTAATAATATTAATATTTTTAAGTATATAAAAATACTTTATTTAATTATTAACTTATACAAATAATACTAACCAAAAGAAAATTAACGAATTGTTTTACATTACAATGTATTTTATACATGATATTGGAATTCTGTATAGGATTTTGGCGTAAACGAAAACGAAATGACTTCGTGAAAGTAATACAAATCTCACACCTTCTCATATTTATTGGATCACATATTCTTTGCAGATTCTATACAGAACCAGGAAACATGTTTTTGTTTCTTTTTATTGGTACATTACACAACTTTTTTTGTTTTTATTTTTACACCACTTTATTTTCAATGTTTGATTATCTATAACTTCGCCATTTTTTTAAATGATTTTTGTAAAATAAGCCCTTTATTATTTTCAATTTTTAGAATTTTTGCTGCGCTCATCGGTTGGCGCCGTTACGCCGGTTATATTAATTTATAATATGCATTCTTATGTTCTTAATAATAATAATATTATTATTTACTTTAATAACAATGGCAATACATATACATACTTAAAAAGTATTTATCTTGTGTTTAAACATCGTATTCGCTCATTCGGCCAAAAATTGGCCGAATTAGGTGAATTATACACGCAAAAGTATTTTACTTTTATAAATTACAAAAAAACAAAGTTTTAATATTTAGTTCCATACGAATTTCAAGGAAAAGACCTCACCTTTCTGCCCACTACTTTCAATTGGGGGTTTTATCTTATATTTCAACTATCAACAAAATACTTGCTTTTTTGACTTTATAAAACGTGCGACTCGTTAAAAATTGAAAATAGAAACTTACATAAAAATATAGTGATCATTCTTAAACAATTAAAAACGATTTATAAGGTATATTTTTCATATTTGAAAGCGGCCGACATTGCCTACTTAAGTTTTTGGATAAGTGGAGATAGAGAACTAAAAAAAATGGCCGAATTATAGTAGTGGCCGAATTACCTCGAGTTACCTTATTACAATATGTCACTAAGAAAATTAAGATATTGGTTACAAAAAATTCATAAAAACTGTGAAATCTGGCGAGGAAACTAAGAAAATATTTTTCTATAATTTTCAATTTTTTCCATAGTTTTTCATAGCTTTTATACGGTTTCTTTATTTTTTTCATACGCCATTAATAATACTCGTAAGTCAGCAAAGCACCTTGATAAGATAACTTTTTAATTTAAGTAATTACTTCTCATTCCAAAAGCGAGAAGTCTGAAAGACTCTGCTCGCAAAATTTAGGTAATGAGAAGTACCTACGTTGGAGCGCTGATTAAAGTCTGAGCAATATTTAAATAAAATAGTAATTCTATGCGCACTAAAAGCGTAAAATACAATTTTAAACTCGAGTACTGGGAGATCACAGGAGTCTGTAAAAATATGCTCGTGTTGCGTAAAATATTATTTTCTTCCTGAAGATTTTTTTTCTATATTGCTATAGTATCAATTTTTAACACTATTTTACTTATGTTACCATTATCGAAGAAAATAAGTGTGTGTGTGTAATGGACAGTATAATATAAATGGAAGAGAGAAAGCAAAAAAAGAAAAAACATAGAGTTACAGAAGGGAGGCATAGTGATGTAGAGTTGAGCTGGTTCTCATTTATTCTATACTTTATCTTTAAGGATTCGTATAGCCACTAATTGAAACTACTGCTTGTCTAGCCCACCGCCGGAGATTTTGATATTCCGCGGACCATCACAAAGCGGAAACTATATTGCCACAAACCTTGCTCTAGAAGGAAAAAAAATATTAAAAACCAGAATTAAAACTAATTAAATTATTTAACTATATTTTTTAGCTTAAACTTTATAAATGTTATGAAATTGGATTGTAATACTTCTAACGCAAGTCTAAATCGGAGAGGCCGTTTTTGCATAAAACGATTGGAAAGGCGTAAAATTACAAAAAAAATCTTTATTCCACATTGAATGATTTCATTTTTTGTAAAAAAAAATTGAGGTTCTACCAAAATTCCTACGCGGCATACTTTTTTCTTTCGGACAAATATAAAAATCTTTAAGATGGATTTGAAGCGGTAATAATAATAAAAGAAAAAAAAAACAAAAGAATAAACCAATTTACAATTATATTATAGTAGGTAAGGATTGATGTAATACTGCAAAAAAAATTATTAGTATAATTATACTAAAAAAAAATTCACTTTAATAATTATTAAAGTTGATTTTTTTAATTTGCATGAAATATAATTATTAGCACAATATATACAGTTAAAATAAAAAGATAAAAAAAAAAAACTAAGCATTGCAAATTTTCGGTGTCATTATACTTCAACACAATGTGTATAGAACAAAGCAAGAAGAATATGGGAATACGGGTAAATAGACAGATGGGAACAATGCGAACAAAAAATTAGAAAAGAAATGAGGGCATGAATACCGAAAGCAACAAAGCGTTGCTGAAAATAGAAAAAAGATGATTTTTTGTTACAGTGACTTGTGGAGTTGGGGCGGACTTCGCTTTTCATGGGCACGTGCTGGGCTTTTACGTCTTGTAAGAAAAAAAGTTAAATTTATTCCGTAATTATCTACTCAGCTAAATAAAAACAAACGTTAATCGTTACAGGACGAATTAGGTAGTAATTTAATGTTTCATTTTCCTTACATTTTTCAGAGGATTTTCGGCCATCATTTTCTTCTTAGAAACCGAATGGGTGATCAATTTATTTGTCCAGACTTGTACAAGGTATGTTTTGTTAATTATATTCATTATACTATAGTTTCCATGTTCAATGTTCTGATTATCTGTACACACTCAACTCTTATATAACGATTTTTTGAAAACCACTCACCATCAGTACACTGTATACGCTTTACATATTATTAGGTTGCGGCAACAATTATTTTTTGCTTGTTTCATATCCAATACTCTATTTGAAAAATTAATCATTTAAAATATATGACAAAGTCCACAAAAAATAAATTTAAGCATCCCCACAATTGTTAAAAATTTGTTCTTGAGACACACCTTTAGCATATCATTTTTCTGGTGTACTGGAAAAAAGTCGAATCACTTAAACTTTATCGTGTAATAATTATGTTGGCATTAACATTATATTATTAAAAATATTTAAAAAACATGAAATTAAACTTGTGATTGACTGATTCTTATAATCTGTAATATCTGATTAGCAGTAACTAATGTCTCGTGGCTTTTTTATATATACTTTGAAGATACAACGGACATGCAAAATCATATGTGAAAGACGTCTTTGAAAAAAAATTTCAACAGTTTTAGGGACGTTGAAATGCTAGATTTTTGTGGGTTTCATCATAAATATGCTTATGTATGTGTCTAAAAAATCCCATAAATATAGCTTTTGCAAATTATGCTTTAATTTACACCCTCCAAAATTGAAAAAAATATTTTTTTTTTAATTTCCAAAACAATTTCGATAATTATTTATTTAGATATATCTGCAGTTTATAAACACAGAAAACAATATTTTATAACAAAAACGTTACAACCTTTTAGAGCTTTAGAAGAGCAATTTCATAACTGTAAGTGCATAAAGGGAAGAGAAACTCACATCTCCCTTGTATATTATACAACCGCTATATGAGATAAAAGGATTTATTCACATAGTTCATTCAAAATAAATTTTAAGAATCATTTAGAGTATTAGAGACTTTATATTAGAAAATTTGTTACTGCGTTCAATATCAATAATACGGTTTGAGCATTCAAATTTTATCGCAAGAGTAAATTTTTCTCTAGAAATCACTTAATATTGAATTAGAATATTGAATTTGATGTAATTTGAAAAAGCGACTGGATATTATTGGAAAAAGTATCAAAAATAATTACAATTGAAATACGTATATTAATTTAATCGTAAAAATTATACGACTGCGACTTTGTTCTCAATCGTCCACAGCTCTGTAATGTCCTTTAATATTTTCAAATTATGTAAACCATTACATTAATACGAATTATTTCTCTTTGACATCGGAACATATTACATATTATAAGATCTATTATATACGTGAAAAATGAGGATACAAGTTTACTGAAAGACACAGTCTATCCATGAAAAATGGTAGTGCTGTTTCAGCTTGCTCAACGATGCAAAAAACCATACCGATCGTGAAAGAAAATGTTATGTTCATGCGTAAAAGATCGATTACATGAGTATTTTATTCTTTATACTGTATAAGGGACTAACGCTGTTGTAAAAATAATAAGTTATGGATTATAATATTAATAAGCTCTTATCTGTTACATAACATACATAAAGATTCTTGGTAAGGAGTAACTGATAATTTTTTACTTTAAATTTAAAAAAATATATTTAATTTTCAAAAATCCGATGAAAAGTTCATTTAACTGTAAACTGTTTATTTTTATAATAAATAAAAATAATATTTGTTCTTTGTATCGAAATTCGTTTCCTGAAGTAAATAAATTCCTGTAAATCAATATTGCATAACTTGAGATTTACAGTAAGTATGCATATACATTTTAACTTACACAAACATTTCACGTCATACTTTATAAGCCAGTATAAATGTCAGTAATAATTAATGAACGTCAACTACTTTCTCAGCACGT
Organism: Torymus aiolomorphi; assembly: GCA_036365515.1. Lineage (NCBI taxonomy): Eukaryota > Metazoa > Arthropoda > Insecta > Hymenoptera > Torymidae > Torymus > Torymus aiolomorphi. Next base: position 122,033,234 of record CM070877.1, on the reverse strand, counting down.
TCCAAGCATTCAACTTATTTTAGGACACGTAGCCCAAGGCATGCAGTTTTCTTTGGAACCCAGGTGTCTTTACTTTTCGTGATTTCTCATATCCACGCCTTTTGGAGTCAAAACAATTTTTTTTCAAATTTTAAACTAACGATCAACCTTATAAAATATTAAAAAGAAGTTTTTCAAAAAAGATTATTAAAATTATAATGTAATACTAATATAGGCTAAGTATATTAAAGTTTTACTTATATTATTGCTACGGATTGCGTTCTTTCAATTTATGTATTATGACATCAAATACTTTGAAAAGAAGAAAATCAAAATAAACATGTATTGCTACGGATTGCGTTCTTTCAATTTATGTGTTATGACATCAAATACTTTGAAAAGGAGAAAATCAGAATAAACATTAAAAAGCCTAAAGGAATTACAGAAAATAAGATTTAGAAGAGAGAAAGATCCGAAGAAATGCATAGGAAAATTCATTTTTACTTGTATAAAGTTAACTAGAACTATCTATATACTTACGTCTATTTCTAGAACTACAGATATTTTTTGTGAATTTTTGAAAAATAATTTGAAGAATTTCCTTTTAACTTGTCGCCTTAAAAACTGATTCAACCAATATTATTGATAAAAAGGCAAACAAAAAAATATAATTGTTCAAATGGATTATATGCACATTCGTGCTGTCATTAATTTTGATTGCCTTAAATAATCGGCTAGAACGCAGGAAGAATGTTAAAGTGCTGAAATCGTTTAGCACGAATTTACAATTACATCGGAAGCGTCTTCCACTGGTAGAAAATCTAGTTAAGACCTCGATCACGCTTCCTTTCATCATTACGCCGTACCGTTGCGTCGACAGGACGCTTGCAACGCTTGCCTTCTTCTCTATGGTATTAAAGATCTTGATGCTTTAAAAGCGGATGGACTATAATATTATCTACGTGCACACTTGGAGAACAAATTGACAAATATGGAATTGGATGTTAAATCTTACAAAGGGACTGTAATATGTCGTTGTGTGACATAACTATATTACATTAAGTAAGTTTACTTAATTGAGTTTACGTCTCTTATTGTACTACATTCTAAGGGCATATTAATTTATCTTCCCAGAGAGATACTGGCAATGTTACGATGGCACAAAATTATATTCCCTCATATTAATTTATATTATATTAGGATTTCTATAAGAATATCTTTAGAATAGGTTCCCATAGTTTTGTATCAAAAAGATTCTTTCAACCCTTTGAACCATACATTTTTCTAAGAATGAAGTTGTTATGGAATCAAGGAGTAAGGCGGCGCTCCGATAGCAAGTTTTCGTATACAGGGCTCTGTTTACCGACTTAAAAGCGTCAACTAGAAAGTAAATCGTTAAAATTTATAAAGAAATCAAGGAGGTAAAATAGTGGGTCACCACGATGCTTCAAAGGGTTAAAAATAAAATTAATTTTTACTCATAATTATAAGCATTGTTAAAATAAATAACACGAAATTTTATACCATAATTTTACGATATTGAAAAATTTCAATATTACGCGGGAAAAAGTGTTCCTACATATCTACATATGATTATGGTACTAGAAGTATACCGTATAACAAGCTTCCCGAAGTTTTATTTATAATTTTAATGAACATATTCAACATTATATTGGAATATATTGATTTTATGAATAAATAATTTACGCTCATAAAGTTGTGATATTGTATAAATTAAATGTAAAATCAAAATCGCATATAATATGGCCAATGATCAGTTTTCAACAGTAATACGTCCTCCAGTTCCAAAGTGCAAGTACTTAAAGTTTTTAGAAAAATCTTTGACTATAATTGAATCGGCCCATGCAAGGTAGTTGTATCCCAATATGAGTGTATGGAATTTCCGTATATTTAAGGACCCTTTTTGCATGAGTCTATTCAATTCTTTTCAACTGTTATTTTTAACAATATTCCCTGAAATAAAATTTATATTGATTATCGTTCAGCTTTGAAACTTAAAAAAATAATAATAATTTATCCGAGTATTTATAAACTTATTTATTATCTCACATAATCTCTAATGTTACATTCTCTGCACAATAAATTCGTGACGGCATTTCCTGTCAATACTCCGATACGCGCAGGCTCCGCGCAATATCATTGAAACGTTTGCATTGATAGCGAAATACTATATTACGCTCTGTTGCAGCGGTATAGCACGACGTGTCCTTTTACTTCCCAGTCTCGGCTAACGGGCGTAAAAATCTCACTCAGCAACCCGTGAGTGTAATACCTATATATACATATGTATGTGTGTATGTGTCTTTGGCAGGAACGAGGAGAGCTTCGGAGTGCGCTGCTGGTCCGTGACATTTGCGGCGACGAGCGGCTGGCGGCGTGGATTGTTTTATCTGCCGGTTGCCGGCATCCTGGCCTGGAAGCCCCACCAGCTCTGGCTCTCTTTTTTCGACGGTACGAGTATGCATATACAACGCTATATCGCCGGGGCTCTAGCGAGATAACACCTGCGTCACTTAGCTCTCTATTTCGAAGCATTGCCAAATTCTTAATCGCGCTATGCTGCAGCCGTGTGGCGATTGGCGGTAACATTGCAATAGTTTCCATTTTAACGTATTGTTTGAATATCGTCATAGCGTTGGCAAGTTGCACAAATAATATACGTCATATTCTTGTAAAGTTGTATTATTTTTTAATGAGTGTGTTTGAAAAATGTGACTGAATCAATTAAAGTCCCCAGCGCTTAATGTATAAACCAATAATTTAATAATGAAATAAAATAATTTAGCATTTTAACTACATGTCTGCTGAAATTAAGAGTTAATCAACCGTTCATATAACAAATAAGAATTTATTTATTGCATTAAAAGAGAAGATGAAAGTATTTTACCGGATATTAATTAACTCATTTGAGATTGGGTGTTGATTGCTTATACCGAGAAAACTATATGGCCTGGAAAAGGACGGAGCGACAGAGAGTTCACTAGTAGATATTCATTGATTTGTATTTATAGTATTCCCGAATTGTTTTCTTTTTAATAAATGTTAAAGATCTTAATTACTAAAGTAACAAATAACAATTGTCTACGAAAAATGTCGTTTAATGTATATAATAGTATTGTCGTTAACATTGTATTGCACGTAATGATAAATATTTTGATCGCATTGATGAAAAATATTTTTCAATTTACCTCCATTGACTATATATACGTACAGATTGATAAAATCACGTTTATTTTATTAGGAAGAATTTTAATAGACTGAACTGGTGATAAAATATTTATTGTCGATAAAATTTTACTGCATTGCTCTATCAATATTTATAGTGACCTTTAAACTGTTATCACCGATCCGTAATTTCCGGGTTGTGCTAGAGCCAATGAAAACATCAATTAATAATCAAACTGAATGGCGTTTAACAATGTTTCATTTGAAATTTCAGCTGGACTTCTAGTTATTTTAACGTTGATGCATGCAGCGCTGAGTGCACTGGACTATCACGCGACGTGTCAGTGTCATCAAACGGCACACTCGATGGGCGAAAGTCTTTTGAATGCAACGTCAGAATGCTATAATCACTTCGAAGAAGTTTTGGTAATTATGCATATCAAATCACCTATTTATTACATACCTTTCTGGTTTCCTCAAACATGATATAACAAAACGGATATTATCAGTATCAGTTATCTATAGGTTTAAGGGCAAACATTGATTTTTGCCCATATTCACGTCTACTAATTCCCATTTGATTTCCGAAGTTCTAACACTGACAACTGTTTTTCATTTGTATGTAAATTTATATCTGTGTTACTAACTAGCACAGTTGTGTGGTCAGCGAGTGTACGGCGCGACGGTAAGCGAAAGCAGATAAACACCGCAGTTGACACGTTTAAGCTCTGCGGCTGACCGCTCGTGTCGTACTTAACTGGGTCTTTTTTCCCAGCTATGCCAGTAAACGGGATAAAAGGACTTACATAAATGTAGCCACTGAGCGATGCATATAAGACTCTGCACTTCTTTTGAACTTGGTTTTTGCTAAGATTCTTTTAAAGTCGTCTCAGTTGCATTGGGGCCGTTTTGCGACTATAGAAAGTTTATTTATATGTTTTCTTCGTATGTCAAGATCGTCACCATTTTCTATTTTTATCGTGCAATTTACATGACAAAAAAATCTTGAACCCTTAAAACTGATCTATTGATACAATTTTTTGGAAATTCTTATTATTATTATAAAAAAATTTTCAAAGGAAGCTTAATATATTACAAACGTAAATAATTCAGTCGAAAATACTAATACATCAATTTAAAAAAAAAAAAAAAATAGGGAAACTGAACTTTCCTTTGCTTTTATCATTTAAGACGTTGATAATTTACTTCTACAGTTATATACCAGTCTAAAGTTGACCGATAAAATACACAAAGTCTCGTGCAAATTAAGATGGTCCGAATGGCGCACTATATTGAAGAAAGCAACTTAAGGGGTAATTTACTTTAAATTAAATTTTGTTTATGTAGTAACAACAGTTATGTAAACAATCTTGTTAAAAATCGTTAATAGATATGTGCATACGTAATAACAATGTTGATTATATTTTTAAAGTAAAATTTCATGACAAAGCCTGACTTTTGATTTTCAAATTTAATTTTTTTTTCGCGAGTAAGTTATAAATTCTTTTTATCATTTTAGGGTACATTTGATAAAATTTGTAGTAATGTTTAAATATATTGAATAATTAATAAGTAAAATACAATTTCAATCGTAATTGATGCAATACAGTTTTTGCTTAGGTCATCTTAAAAGGTACAAGATTTCAGTATTTGTTTCTGTATTGCGTCCATTTTGATGCTTACATTTGAACTAGCATAGCTTTAGAATTAATTCACGTCTTTTAATTTTGAGAAAGGCAAATTAAAGCTCGTTTTCTTTTTTTTTTTTATTTTTACAAACGATTCTTCCTGACTGTTTCAAAATATAATCTAAATACTCTTTTATTGAAAATAAATAATGTGCTTTGGTTTTCACATTCCCTTTTACACTTTATGGAACATATAAATTACTTCAAAAACAGATTTTTCTGTTTACTTAAACCTAATATTTAAATTCCATTTGTCCATAATCTCATATAGCGTAAAAGCTATGAATATTTAAAGTTAGAGCTTTATTAAAGCACTCTATATATTTTGCGATTCATGAAAATTAATTATAAAATATTTTCGTAGGTACTTAGACGACATAAAAAATCAAAATACCATTGGTCGGAGTTTAAAAACTTGAAAAACGAGAAATTTTACTTTTACAAATTCAATTACTCTTTGCATAATACATAAATCTCACATATACGCATAATCCATGCTATATAATACGAATTATAAAAGCAAAGGTTTTTATTAATGTGTCGCCGAAATGTCGTTGAAAGGTCAAAGTAATTCTAAAGTAATTGTCATATTCCATTTCAGAAATGGCTGGTTAATTAATTTAAATGTTTAAACTGAATTCATTAAGCCCTAGAGGTATACCTATTATAAAACCTTTATCAATTTACAGTTTTATGTCAGGTGATAATGTTAAAATTGCATAGTAGAAAATTCCTGTTAGAATAAAAAAAGCTAAAATGTTGAATAATCAATATAATGGATAACAATATACAGAGATGAATATTATTTTTCATTAATTCTTGCAATCTTTCACTTATCACGTATATGAAATTAAATGAAATTCAATTATTTTCTCTCTATGTACACTTTCAACGTCGAAATAAGTTTAATTAATTATTTCCAATAACGCAGTGGTGACGGAATTGGACGAATATCGATTTCCTTACACTCTTTCAATTTTTCAAATTTCCGTAATCCCTTTTCAAATTCTATCAATCCTCTGCCCACGTACTAATGAAAAAAAAGAGAACCAGAGAAAGAGTAGGCTAAGGCAACGCGCACTCACTCATAGAACACTCGGGAATGATACACAGGTGACGGAAGTACTGGACGACTACGTGCCTTCGAGCCGGCCGCCTACGATGCTGATGGGCTACGGGGGTGAATGTGACCCGGGCACCCGGGACATGTGACGAGAGCGACGGCCCTCCTGGGCCAGCGAGACCGACGAGGACAGCGAACCCGAGCCCCAGCCGACCTGTCAGATCGCCACGGTCTCCTAAAAAAAGGTCGTTTGTATTCATGGCTAGTCGCTTCATTATGTTTTTGATTGCACTCCACTACGCTGCACGCGCGCGCGCCACGCGTCCTCGCTCCCCTCGCCACTCATTATATAATAACTTATATGCATCGCGCGATTTACTTTGGTCAATCCATCGGTCCCGTTATAAGCGTGTAATTTCCTAGTTTTCCACTTGATTAATAATGAAAATCTTTTTTCGAAGTAATTTTTAAATTTTGCTGTAATCATTAATATTTACTCTCTGTTAGCGTGTAGTAAAATCAAAAAACCAAAACGCTATCGAACTTCTTCCTGCAAGCCTTCTATGTAAAGTTGAATTATGTTCTTCTTCTACGTAATCGAAAGGTTTTGTTCTCATGCGTCATCAGAAAACAATAAAAGCTCTCATTCGCTTACGTAAAAACGAATAATAAAGTTTTCTAATGGTTCTGTATGAAATGCATCAATCCTTATCTGTACCCTTCGAGAGCTTCAAACGAACCCACATAAAATTGAAAACTTTTTAAGTACAGTTGAGAAATACATAAGTAAATATAATGTTCAAAGTTTACGACTTTTATCTGCTTTTATAATCGGAAAAAACAGCGCAGGAAGTAGCAAATATCACGTAAGGTATTGGAATCTCGCCAAAACAATAACTTTTCGATATGATTACTGTGATAAAAATATTTATTATAAAATTTATTAAAACAAGAATCATAAATATTTTTTCGGAATTTCAATTTCATTTATTTTTTTAAAAATGTAGTTGTCTTTAACAATACATTTTTATCTGTGAATAATTAAATATTATTTTTTTTTACAGAAAATGATGTTCTTGCATTATTCATGGATTCTTACAACTGGCAATATTCACCTACGAAGAGTGCCAAAAGTTATTTGTTTCTAATTGTTTGCAAAGGACGTTTTGAAAGTCATACGTGTATAACGCATGCAAAGTGTATGCATTAAACTTTGCTGTTTTGTAAGTTAAAATTTACAAATTTATTTATCAAAATGTTTGTTTCATAAATATGAATTTGTAAAATAATTAGAAGTATAATATATATTATTGTAAGTATTATTACGTTTTTGTATACTACGAAACTTATTAACTGAAAAAATAATATTATTATGACATAAAAGATATTATTAAATATATTATGATGAGTATTTATGCAAATACCTTTATTAAATTACAGATATATTGATAATGTATAATTTTGTAAATAAATCTTTAGCTCTGATACAGATTATTCATTTATATAAATTAATGATGTAAATCGAAATTAAAAACTGCTCTTTATTGCGAATTATTTTATATATATGTTTTTTATTTGTCCATAATTTTATTTTATTTACGAACTATATGGAAATCTAAGATATTTATAGTAAACAAGTAATTTTTTCTTATCCATAAAATTCTAATTTTGTAATTGTGTTTCTATGGTGGTGGAAGGGGAAGGGTAAATATTGCACAGATTAAATATCTCAACAACTAATATACGTTCATTTTAATGAACATTTTATGGCACATAAAATTGATGTTCATTTTATGGTACAGCTTATTTTTTTTGTACGTGATGCCAATAAATATGATTTTCTACAGCCTGTATTTTTATTTTCAAAATTTTAAATTCTTTGATCGTGTCATAAAGTTGTTATTTTTCAATAATATTGAATTTCTTTGGAAAAGTTTTCATTTACTACAATATAGGTACACTAAGAAAAACAATCCTCCTGTCTTGAAATAAAATTCCTCCCCAGAAAATCTTCATGCGACAAAAAAGGATTCCTCCTGCGTGAAAAAATTTCCTCCTGCGCAAAAAATCATCATCCCACTACAGGTAGCTTGACTTCCTGTTGTAAAATAATTCCTCTTTCCATAGGAAGATATCCTCTTGGCCCTATTTTTAGCGGAAATCCTCTTACGACAGGCAGATTCTCGTTGATACAAGAAGATCGTTTATATAGACATTTTTCCTGAAAAATTCATATACCTGAATTGTAATAATAATTAATAGCAATCTCCTAAGTTTCGTAACATTCTACCACTGTGTCAAGCTATACGTCAAAATTTAAGTTCGTTTTTGCGTAAACTTTTGATTTTGGGGATTAATAATAAATGTAATGGAATAATAAATTAAATTTAAGAAAGCTAAGTGCCAATGGATTTTCAGCGGCTTTTTCTTTGACAACACAATAATAAATTATTTAAATCTTTAGGTATATAATTTAGATGATTGTGCATGTTATGTAATATTCTTACTTTGCATTGTGAGGTAAACCATGTATGAGTGATATTTCAAATCGTACGTGATACAATATCTTATGTATATACACGATTTGCGTGATTCATACGAAAAATTTCATGTGTTATTTAAACTATATATATTCTTTATTATATCAGCAAATCAGATTAATTTAAAAAAATGTTTATACGTTAAATTAAATTTCTCAAATTTATATTTTTTATATAAAAAAGTATCTATATACAACAGTAAATACAAAATATTTGGTATTTAGAAATGTCGGTATGAAAAATCTATAGTATATACTTTAAACAATTCTATAAACATCTCGTGTGTGTGTGTGTGTGTGTGTGTGTGTGTGTGTGTGTGTGTGTGTGTGTGTGTGTGTGTGTGTGTGTGTGTGTGTGTATCTATACATGATGGCTCTTTACGACCAATTGTAATGATATAAGATATTGAATATTTGACTTATTACCAACTTCAATTTTCTACATTGGTACATAATGAATCTTATTGTTTTATTGCTAGTATTGTATTTGTTTTAAATAAATGATAATTTTAAATTCACAAATGAATACTTATGGTACGTAAAACTATATTTCAAATTTTATTGGACTATATTCGTATATTATATGCGCGCAGTCTTCAGAGAAACGAAGACTACTACGGACGTATTTCATCATGTGAAACAATGACCTAACCGTTGTTGCTTTACCCTTTGATATGATTTGATAAGTTTTTTGTAATCAAACATAAGTAACAACAAAATAAGCAGGTGCATGACTTTAAAACATAAAATTAATGCATGTTGGAAATTATGGATGAAATATGTGACGTACTTTATATTGAATACGTAAAAAGTGCATGAGCAGCCAGCTAAACTAGATAGTTGGAGCGAAGAAGTGTCACTAGTATTAGCTAAGTAGCTGAAGGACTTTTCCAAATGAGATTCTTTAAGAAATTTTAAGGGGTTGCGAATAAAAAAAACTCAAATAATAAGTCCTTAAATATATTACTATCTGCTGTTTAATACTGCAGCAACCACTAGCAGAATATAAGCTTCAATCAATCACTACACAAATTCTCTAAAAACATAATGAAAATTTTATTTCATCTCTGAATAAAAATTTTAAAACTTATTTTTTCTTTTGAGGTCACTACAGTAAAAATGTATGCTATTAAATGAAATTTCGGAGTCATGAAATATTTTTATAATTTATCAATTTAATTTGAGTTGCATTTTATTTACAACATAAATTGAAAATAATAATGTTCAAAACATGAAAAAGATAAAAAAATAATAAAATGTTGTTTACGCGAAGAATGTCAGCGTCCTGTGGCAAACGAAATTTGAAAGAAAAATTAAGTTAGTTTACGTCACGTATCCTGACACACATATACTCATTGTTTTCTGATGAAAATGAAACTTGATTTACAAGGAGACCTTTTCACCTCAGAAGCATGGATTTGAATGAAACTTCAGGATGTCATTTTTATGCCAAAAAAACCGGCCGTTTTAGGATTTTGTCCATTGGGTTCAGTGCCGGTCTTAGGGCGGGGCGAGAAGGGCAGTCGCGCCGGGCCTCGCGCTGACAGGAGCCCCGCGATGCAGGCCTGGACTGGCCATCGGGAATTCGGGAGAGCTCCCGGGGCCTGATTCTAAAAATGTCTCACACTCGAGACACACAAAATCCGAGAATAACCTTACCTATTATTTTATTCATATTTTATACATAATTTCAAAATTAATAATTTTTAATCTGCATAAATGAATATAATTATAATTATGTCATCAATTGCTGCAAAAATGATAAATTTTGTTATTAAAAATTAATTAAAGGAATAAGCAAATTAAGTTTGAGGAAGCCACACGGGCAAATGAACTTTTTTCTTAGTGTAGTTTCCCTAGCCTACACTCCTAAGCTTATAATTTATTTTAAAATTATTTAACTGAGCAAATGATAAATTATTTAAACTTTTTAAGATTAAAAGTATTAAGAATAATTATAAATATTCGGAATAATAACCTGTTTATATGACGGACATAAATCATGGTTGGCATCTAATGCAGTAGCTCTCATTATATTGTACGCATTTTTTGTCAGGTTCGCCTCTATAAGCAATGCAAGCGCTTTCTCTGCAGTCAGCCTTACACTTTTATCATATTTTATAGGCTTTATAATTTCATTTGCATTCTCTGCTTTACCTATAATGTCCATCAATTCCACTCCGCTTAAATTCGTTTCCATTCTCATTTTCTTTTTGCTACTTCGTAACATTCTTCATTACTTAAATTAGAACTGATATGAGCTCTATATATCTAAAACTATACCGTTTAATGGCCATGACAGAAATGTTTAATTTTTATAAAACTTGAACTCTTGTGCAGCTTTATAATATTATTAATTTTTTATTATTTTAGTGTTTCTATTACATTTGGTTATATTTTAAGTTATTTATATTTGTTCACCATTAACAGGAGTCATCGAGCGCGGGAGCGCTTCGAAGGCAAGTATAGAAAGAGGCTAGGAGTCGACCGTGCCATTCACTCTTCGAAATAGGTGTCCGATATATACAGATTTCCGAATCGTAACCAAAACGTATCTAAACGTATGAAAAAGTACGCAAACGTAACAGGAACGTATGTTTTTATTTCTGTTCGGGTATTAATAGGTTTCAGGGATAGCAATAAATTCATTGCTTTTTTTGTCAAATATATATATATATATTACTTTTCTGTACAAATTTCCTGTAATATAAAGTCATTCCTGAGACAAAGACTGTTCCTCTGAAAATACGTTAAGTGGACGACGTTTCGGACACTTTTTTGTCTCTTGTCCAGACTTTTTATTAAACAGATGAAATTACACTATAAAATACTTTAAGGCCGAATCCATCTCAAATCAGACAGCCCGCGTATGCCTATTTCACCTATCATGTTGAAATAAAAATATTTATGTTCTACTCGAAAAAATATTTTACACGTGTTTTTTTATTTTTTTGTTTCATCAAAATTTCATGCGTTCAGCGATACCGAAAAATTCCGAGAAAATTCTTTCATTGAGAAAAAAAATTTTCAATGTGATTTTCAGACTGCTATTGTTTCAGCAGTTTTTCAAGCTTTTAAACGTGTAACACATAATTTCACTCAGTTTTGAGCCCTCTTTAACGGCCTTAATGTAATTTTCAAAAAAAAATAAAAAATCCACGAGCTATGCACTTTTTACTGAAAAATTCATTTTTTAGAGAAGTGCCTTTTTCTCGAAAACCCCATGTTTTTTTTGCACAATTTTTGTTGTCGTGATAGAGGACGGTAATGCCTAGCTAGACGTATTTGTGAGATTCGGTACTTTTTTCCTGGGATAGCGATCACTAATGAGATAACACACAAACAAATTTTTCACGCTTAACGCTTATATATAGTCAATGATATTAGAGTCAATGTAAAGGTATTTATCTTTGTGCGTATGTAATATACATGTACGTGCGCCTACTTATAGGAGTATATGTACTAGTACATTTGTCCGCTAGATGGATATGGTTTGACTTAACATTTACAAAGAAAAGTTCGGTTTCTGCTATATATCACACATCTCGTCTTATTTAAAACCATCATCTTTTGGAAAATTATTACATATTTACACCTTATCAACTCAACTACGATGTCTCAATATTACTCAACAGAGAGAATCAAATGTGCAGACTTTTTAGACAAACACAAACAAATTATTTACAAATCTAGTTCCGTACGTTTAAAACAACTTGAGAATCTTGCTCATCCATTGAAGCACCTCTATCCTCATTTACCTTTGACACCTTCTACATATCTGTGTCAACATTGTTACAATCGTGCTTTAGAATTGGTGAGTAGTACTGACAATGAATTTATAACGGATAATGAAGTTACCGATAACGTAGTTGATAGAGATGAAGATTTTTTACCAAGTACTCCAGAACGCATTGAAGAATTTAATAATGAAATAAGTACATCTTTCTTAGGTTCTGTATCGCTTCTTAAAAGAAAAAATCTTATACATGAAAAATCAATTGAAAATTACGTAACAAAGAAGAAAAAAAATACTTTCAACATTGTCTAATACCCTTGATGTGAAGTTGAACAATGTTTATGACGTTTCTATAACAGCAAATGAATCAACTGTATGCCATTGTACAGAATGGATACAAAATCTTGGTCTAGCCTTGCAAAAGTGTTCTACGGTATCAGAAAAAATAAAAATTCTGACTTTGCTACCTTCATCCTTTACAAAACATGAAATTTTATCTTTATTTCCAGAAATAACAATGTATATGATCAACAAATCGAGAAATCTTGTTAAAGAAAAAGGAATTTATTCAGAACCAGATGCATATTCAGGCCATCCGATTGATGAAAACATGGAAAAAATTGTTATGGAATATTATTTAAATGATGATTTTAATTGTTCAAGACAAAGTCCTAATAAATGTGACGTTGTTACAATTAAAGTTAACAATAAAAAAGAGAAAAAAGTTAAGCGTTTTCTTACTCGAAGTTTAAAAGAGACGTATAAAGTATTTAAAAATGATTATCCAGAATTGAGAATTGGAAAATCGAAATTTTATAGTTTGCGACCAAAGTATGTCTTACTTAGCCCCATCAAAGAAGTTTGTCTCTGTATCTATTGCGCAAATTATGATTTATTTCTTACGAGCTTAATTAATTTTAGAGGGAGTAACGTCACAGAGTTGGATGAAAGTCGGTCACAAATAATAAATGCAACAATGTGTTCTGAGCCATCTGATTTATGTTATTTACAAGAATGTAAACTATGTCCAGGGATTAAGGGAATTACGTTTCATGTTTTAAAACTGCAAGATGTAGAAGGCACAGAAGAAATTACATATGCTTTGTGGGATAATGGAAACCTGATTAAAAAGACACTATCAATTTCTGCTTTTAAAGATGAACTTTCGGTTTGGACCATGAGGGTTAGTACTCACATGTATGTAAAAAATATACAACGCAAAGCTATAAAAACAGAAAGAGAAAGTGCTAAAAAAGACTCACATCATTTAGTTCTTCAAATAGACTTCGCTGAAAACTGGGCTGTGATTCATAATAAAGCTGTTCAAGGAAATCATTGGGTTAATGATCAAATTTCTATTTTCACAGCAGTCTCTTATCAAGGGATTCGACACAAAGTTTCGCAGTTATAAGTGATGACCGAAAACATGATTCAGCGTATGCTTTGCTAGCAGTACAAAAATTATAAAATTCTTGAAAGAAAATTGTTGTGATTAAATTCAAAAAATTACCATCGTATCAGACGGCGCTGCGAGACACTTTAAAAATCGCTTTCAATTAGATGAACTAAAACGAGCACCGTGTGATATAAAATGGTTGTTCTCTGCTACTGGGCACGGCAAAGGAGCTGTAGATGGTGTGGGTGGACTTATAAAGCATTATGCTACTTCGCATAATCTTCGAGAGCCCCTTGAAGAAGCTATTCAAAACGCAAATGATTTTGCAATACATGTTCAAAAATATACTGATGCTATTAAAATAATACATTTACAAGATGCTGAAATAGAACAATTCAGAAAAGAAAAAAATATTGATTGGCTTACAACTCCAAAGTATCCTGGAATTCAAAAACTCATATATGGGTTAAAAAACATGTGACGATAAAATACATTGTTTGACAGCAAAGACCGCTGATCGTCCGCTTACTGAATTAAGAACAATGAAGCAGAAAAACAAAGGTAGTAAAATAGGTATACAAATGAAAAAAAGGTATAAAAATAAAAAATCAAAAAGACGCAAATAACAAATAAATACATAGTTATGTGTACCTGTATATTACATACACACAAAGACAAATACCTTTATATTGACTCTAATATCATTGACTATATATAAGCATTAGGCGTGAAAAATTTGTTTGTGTGTTATCTCATTAGTGATCGCTATCCCAGGGAAAAAGTACCGAATCTCACAAATACGTCTAGCTAGGCATTACCGTCCTCTATCACGACAACAAAAATTGTGCAAAAAAAACATGGGGTTTTCGAGAAAAAGGCACTTCCCTAAAAAATGAATTTTTCAGTAAAAAGTGCATAGCTCGTGGATTTTTTATTTTTTTTGAAAATGACATTAAGGCCGTTAAAGAGGGCTCAAAACTGAGTGAAATTGTGTGTTACACGTTTAAAAGCTCGAAAAACTGCTGAAACAATAGCAGTTTGAAAATCACATTGAAAATTTTTTTTCTCAATGAAAGAATTTTCTCGGAATTTTTCGGCATCGCTGAACGCATGAAATTTTGATGAAACAAAAAAATAAAAAAACACGTGTAAAATATTTTTTCGAGTAGAACATAAATATTTTTATTTCAACATGATAGGTGAAATAGGCATACGCGGGCTGTCTGATTTGAGATGGATTCGGCCTTAAATAAAACTAACTGCACTAACATAAATGGCTGGCGTCAGAATGAACTTCAAACAATTTATTTATAAATAACATAATTTGGTCAAAATAAATAAAAAAAGCTTTTTGTTCACATACTAAATAGCTACGACAGATTAGTTAACAAGAGCATTACAAGAAGAATTTCAATGAAATTGTGCCGGTTCATTAGATCTCGCAGTATTCCACACCACCCAGGAGGTTCTGCCCAAGGCGCGTTAGATTTTATAGTGGATCTTCGCCAATAGCCATATTATACCACTTAATAATGGGTTAAATTTTTGGATTATTAATGATTTCTTTTTCCAACATAGCAATTTTTTCTTCTAATATACATTGTGTCTTGATAATGTTTTGCTGATTGAACCATATTTTTCTCTTTTGATACAAATTTTCCTGTGCCTCTCTCCCCTCAATTTCCAAAATGTACAATTCCTGGTTCATTTGTCTATTCATCTGATTTAAACTCTCAATAGCCTGCACGCAACTATTATTTTTAATTATTTTATCCATAAGAGTTAATGATTCAGGTATTCCTTTGATCCCTAGCTTTTCCCTCAAGCGCTCCAAATCTTCTTGGACCTTTTCAATCTTTTTGTCTATTTCGATACTCTCGGTATACACACAATATTTATGAGCATGCGTTGTTTTTATCTTTTTTAAATGCTTGCCTTCACTACCCATCGTATTATCGTCAAGCTCCGGTCTTTTCCGCTTCTCTGTCGCAATTGATGGGATGAACTCCATTTCTAAATTTAAAAATACTCTGCTAAAATTGAAATTTAACGGTGATTCAATGTTACTTGTAGCAAGTAAGTACTTTGTTGGAAGATACTCCTAGACTTAGATGCTTCCTCGCCAAAAGATATTTTGAATGTGATCTTCAAAACCCTTGTGAGCCTTATTTATACTTGAGTGGAAGGCTAACCTAGTCGGGAAATACCCCCTCTACTTTACTAGTGGAAGAGGGTTAGGGTGTCTCCTCTGCATGCCTTTTCTGCTCCCATTAGTAAATGGGGGGGGGGGGGCTATTTTCCCGTTTTGGTTTGCCTTTGGCTCAGGTATAATTAAGGCATGCAAGGTCCCTCTAATCCGTTTCGAGATAGGATCAGATGGATTGATGGATTACTTCTAGGTACATCAACATAAATTCTACAAGTTTATGACCATTGTCATAAGTAAGAAAGTGCTGGGAAGTTAGGGAAATTACAAAAATCTTAATTATGGTAGTAGTCTAGGAGCCAGGTAGGGTTTCGTGGCCAATTAAAGTGCCACGGCTGAAAACAACTCATTATGATCAGCCCCGGTCTTACGTATTATGAGACATGGGGAAAATATTTATTGCGGGGCCTACTTAAGGGGAGGATTTTCCTAATGAAATTCAGAATTGCTTGAAAAAGTACAAATATTGTCAAGAAAATACAAATGTATAGCCAAGGGAGTTGATGTATACATAAAAACGATTATTTAATAGTATATTACGACACAAGGCCAGGAAGTTGGATTTCCTGGCCAAGTGTCATATACTATTTTTCTTCATCCCCCGCCGAAAGTACGCCTATATAGTTTTGATATTAATTAGTAAAATAGCGTTCTTTGTTGCTAACTACGACTTGGCCATATGTATAAAAGGCCTGCTTCAGCGCTACTTTACATATCGCGGAGCGTAAGCTCGACTTCTCCTTTTTTTTGATGCCCGCCCGACTTTTGCAAAACCGGGGCTTCGCCTCGGTTTTGCTGGTCGGGGCGGGCATCAAAAACACTAGCAAAAGATGCTTAAAAGAGATGATGGACCAACAATATGTACATACTTAATTGATACTCATTTCAACTACAGAACAACCTCTCAATGGTTCCTCTGTTTGTCTTTTTCTATCCCATAAGCGGTACATTACAGAATGAGAGTCAAAAAACTTTCACATATAAGTATATAGTTACACCATGTCTTGAAACTCAAAATGTAAACATCATGTCTATATATGTATAGAAGCTTTCTGACAGCGTGTATGCAATATAAGAACATAATTGATTATCAGAGTTATAAATATATTGTTCAATATATTAATAATAACATAAAATTAATTTAATACGCCTATATCTTTTCAATTTTCCGATTTTACAAATGATTTTCTTGTCATAACATTTGGAAGAGTTAGCATAGTTTAGGTTACAACACGTGCGCTGTCGCGGACGTTGCCACGCAACGATCAACAAAGAGCGGCCACAAAAGTCGCGAAATCGAGCCGGGAAGACCGTACTTTCGGCTAGGGGATGAAGAAAATAATTTTTAAACCCAAGTAGGCGGGGGATATGAGGTCCGCGCATGCTAGGGAATTGCATAGACGTGCAACAATAAGCAAGACAATTATTTAAACAATTTTAAACCAAACTATCCGGGAGATATGAGGTCCACGCATGTAAGGGAGTCATGTAGACATGAAAAAATAAGGAAAATGATTATTTAAATAATTTTTAAACCCAAGTAGCCGGGGGACGCGAGGTCCACGCATATTAAGTAATTACGTAGCCATGCAACAATAAGCAAGATAATTATTTAAGCAATTTTTAAACCCAAGTAGGCGGGGGATACGAGGTCGACGCATATTAGGGAATTACGTAGACATGCATTAATAAACAAGACTATTATTTGAATAATTTTTAAACCCAAGTATCCGGGAGACGCGAGTTCCAAGCATATAACGGAGTTACGTAGACGCGAGACGTAAGCAAGACGATTATTTGAATAATTTTTAAACCCAAGTAGCCGGGGGACACGAGGTCCACGAATATAATGGTGTCATGAAGACATGAAACAATAAGCAAAACGATTATTTAAATAATTTGTGTACCCAAGTAGCCGGGGGACGCGGGGTCCACGCATATAAGGGAATCAAGTTATAGATGTTAAGAATTTTGGAAATAAAAGTCTTGCTTACGTCGTAAGTCTACATAACTCCGTAATAAGCGTGGAACTCGCATCCCCCGGGTACTTGGGTTTAAATAATACATTATGTAACGAGGGGCTGTAGTCGCAGATTATTCCCGCGGGTGCCCGAGCGTGCGTAGCGAAGCGAGATGTATTTTTTCGTAGCGGCCACATCCACTGTAGCCGTTTCATAGATTTAAAAAGTTATTTTGTATTAATGTGTTATATAATTTTGTTAGTTTTAACCCAATTCACCATAAAAGTAAAAAATTAGACTATGTTACATTATTCTCGCATGTGCGGGAATAAAGTACTTTATAGAGGATCCAGACGCCACTTTTGCGGCGCTTGTCAGGCTATAAAAGGGCCATTATAGTAGAGATGGGAATAAAATTATTTAAATAAGCGTTTTGCTTATTTTTCATGTCTACATGACTCCCTTATATGCTTGTATCTCGCATCCCCCGGCTACTTGCGTTTAAAATTGTTTAAATAATAGTCTTGCTTATTGTTGCACATCTACGTAATTCCCTAATATGGGTGGATCTCATATCCCCGCGTACTTGGGTTTAAACATTATTTAAATAATCGTTTTGCTTAGTTTTTCATGTCTACATTACTCCCTTACGTGCATGGACCTCATATCCCCCGGCTATTTGAGTTTAAAAATTGTTTAAATAATTGTCTTGCTTATTTTTACACGTCTACGTAATTCCCTAATATGCGTGGATCTCATATCTCCTGCCTACTTGGGTTTAAAAATTATTTAAATAATCGTTTTGCTTATTATTTTGTGTCTTCATGACTCCTTCATATTCGTGAATCTCGCGACCCCCGGCTACTTGGGTTTAAAAATTATTCAAATAATCGTCTTGCTTACGTCGCACGTCTACGTAACTCCGCTATATGCTTGGAACTCGCGTCCCCGGATACTTGGGTTTAAAAATTATTTAAATAATAGTCTTGCTTATTAATGCATGTATACGTAATTTCCTAATATGCGTGGACCTCGTATCCCCCGCCTACTTGGGATTAAATATTGTTTAAATAATTGTCTTGCTTATTGTTGCATGTCTACGTAATTCCCTAATATGCGTGGACCTCGCGTGCCCCGACTAGTTGGGTTTAAAAATTATTTAAATAATTGTCTTGCTTATTGTTGCACGTCTACGTAATTCCCTAACATGCGCGGACCTCATATCCTCCGCCTTCTTGGGTTTAAAAATTATTTAAATAATCGTTTTTATGTATACATCAACTCCCTTGGCTATACATTTGTATTTTCTTGAGAATATTTGTACTTTTTCAAGCAATTCTGAATTTCATTAGGGAAATGCTCCCCTTAAGTAGGCCCCGCAATAAATATTTGCCCCAGGTCTCATAATACGTAAGACCGGCACTGATTGGGTTCTAGGGACAAAGGTAGATCAGTTCTATTAAATATATCTATAGGGGAAATAGGTTTTCATAAAGACCTAAATAAGTCGATAGTTGACAGTGTCAAAATAATCATCCAAAAAGAAAAGGAAAGCAACGAGAAAAGCTTTAATTTAAGCTTTGATTCGTCAATGACAGCGTAAAAAAAATGGTTCAAAATGTCTCTTGTTTCTAACGATTTCATGAGTGAAATAGGTATTGCCTATAACTTTCTGATGAATCAATATTTTTAAATTATAGCTTTTTCTATCTACTTTCTGTTTATTTTTGTATGATTATTGACACTTTTAGCTATCAATTTATTTAGATCTCCGCACCTATTTCTCCCAAATAATTCGAAAAACTGCTCTATGTCTCTAGAGCCCAATGGACAAAATCATAAAAAGGGTTAATTATTTTGGATCCAAAAATAAAATCCTGAAGTTTTAGCAAAATCCATAATCTAGAATCGAGAAGCTCGTAACTTGTAAGTCCCAAGCTATAGAACCTTTAGACTGCATTATTTAGAAAAATAAATGGTATTTCTTCTTTTAGTTAGAAACCTATAAATTGTCGGCTAGCAGAAATAAGGTTTCACTTCGGCGATGCGATAAGGAAGGTTTTATTTTGGCTAAAGAAGGTTCCATTTCAGACGTAGTTGTTATCAAAATTTAAGTTAATTGGCAACATAAAAATGAAATTTGGAATTTCCGTACCTTTGCTTACTATGTTTCGACTTTAAACTCTTATACCCTAATTATTGATTGTATATTTTATTGAATTATGGTTCTGAATCTTTTTACTGCGAATAATTTATTACGATTTTTGATTGACAAAACTCCACTGTAATATTACTTTACTATAAAATTAGCATAAAACATCCTTAACTATAGCAAAACCGACGCAAAGTGGTATGTTTGACGGGTTCAAAATATATTTATGATTTGGACAAATAGTACATGACAGAAACACATCATATCATTTCAGTTTACTAAAATCTTTATTATGTTTATACAATACAAAACTATTGGAAGTTTGGCAAAAATTACATAAAAAATATAATTGTATAAATTATCATCAACTTTCAATACATTACTTTAAAAAATTTACAAAAACTTACAAAAACACATGAAAATTGATAATAATTTACAAAGTGGAATTTGTATTTACAAAATTCATTGTTTTCTAAATAAATGTACAGTGTGTAAATAAATGTAACGCAACTTTCTAACTTGAAATTCAAAACAAGTTTTATAAAATAATACATTGTTATGAAACTATAGTATGCAAATAAATAAATGTCGCAAATATATTTATGTTATTACTTTAAAATCATTTGCAATGGTTTCATAATTATATTTGTAAATGAAATTTTATGTAATAAATATTTTCATTATTAAAAAATGGAACAGCTGAATCTACTTTTCTTTGACGTTTATATCACTTTTATATGAATGATATGTGTACAATATCATTGATAAATTTGATGTTAACATGAGTATTTTAGCTGTAAAGTTTTATTAGAGCAAGAATAACTGTTAAAATTCATGTACTTAATTTGTTACTTGATTCTAAATAAATATATACCTTAATAGAAACAGTGTACATTTTATGTAAGTAACTTTTAAGATAAGTTATATACAATATATAACTTAGGCAGTGTATTACAATATTATAGCTATTACTCAACAGTAGTCTACAATATTTTTTCCTTTTTTTCAAAATTTGTATTCGTAAATGTTTCCAATTCCAAACATATATATATATATTACATAGTAATATGTAAAATAATAAAATACAACTTTTACAATACATTTAAAATACTTTTGATAAATGTAGCACAATACTCCAATAAATATATTTTAATATTATTAGTTTAAGCAGCAAAAATGTATCTTCATCATGAAGAACAAATTTTTGCAAATGGCCTATAAGTATATTTTTAACAGTTTTTTTGCTATAACAATCATTGGGTCAGAGTATCATTCATCACTCTTTTTTCCTGATTTCCATGTAAGTAATTCATTAAGAACAACTACCAAATGAGGATTACCCCCTAATCGTTCGACTTCTTCTCTAGCTTGTCTATCGAGGTCTGTTAAAATTTTTCTTGTATAGTCAAAGGAACCAAATTTATCAAGTAAAGTCACACAATACTTTTTCACTTCAACGCTCTTTGTTCTTTGTCTTAAAATACTAAGTATTTGGCCATCACCAGCATTGTTTTGAATAGCATGCATTACAGGAAAACTGAATTTTCCTTCTGATAAATCTTCACAATAACTCTTGTTTTCTGTATACTAATAGAAATAATTTTCAATTAGTAAAAAATGTATATTGTTAAATAATTAAATGTTTGTCTTTAAAATTAATTACCTCTTGTAAATATAAATTACAATAATCATCTCTGATCTGGAAATATAATCCTAGAATACTAGCTAACGGTGTAAAATCTTCTTTACATTCAGAAAAAAGTTGCATTAAACGAACTGCTAAATTAAATAACCCTCCGGTTTCTCGAAGAAAATTTATAAATTCATATTTTTCAATAATAAGAAGTATATTTAATTTATTCGAAAACTCAATACTTACTGCGAATAGTCATAGTTCTATATTCAGCCTCTGAAGGACATATAAAATTATCTCTCCAGTAAATTTCCATACCCTGACCTCTGTGAAGCTCTAAAAGTTGCTCTGTGTACACTTGGGTTGCCTGAATAAAAAAAATAATCTTTCCGTTAATTAATTACCTTTCAATATAAAAATAATAATAAAATTAATTAATTCAGAAGTAAATTTTAATAAGCATACCTCTGGATGGTTCAAAGAAATTACTTTTTCCAAAGCTATAAACAATACATAGTTAGCAGCATTTATTGTACTAGCCATTCCATAAATAGAATGAGCTACTGGAATTCCTCTGCGAAGTATGGAGTTGTCTTGGATATCATCTATTCTGTAATAATATAAGATTTTAAATTTTGCCCTTTTATAATAAAATTAAATAATAAATGAAACTCACAAAAGGCTAGAATTATGCAGCATTTGTGTTATATCTCCGACAGCCTGCAGTTTCTCCTGTGGTATTCTTAACCAGTAATTGAAAGCATGCGCTAACTTTCCTCTTATTTGCTTGCCTGGTACTTGGAGAATATAAGTGAAGGGTTGCAAAAGTTTCTACAAATTCAAAACGTTTTATAAAATTATTTTTATGAGTCAACATTCAAGAGAATAATTAACATTGCAAATTAATGTTACATTACTAATTTCATTAATGGCATGTTTGTTTTAAATGAGGATAAAGAAAAATGAATAAAGAAATTCCTATTAAGTAGGTAAATTACTTGCTGCATGACTGCAATGACTGAACTGTAATTTGTGACTAAAACTTATTTTGAGCAAAAATCATGAACTTTACCTAAACGACTTTCACATTATCCCAGAGTCACATTCCTATATGATAATATTTAATGACAAAAAATTAAAAACAGACAAGCAATTTATATAAAAAGTTGCATGATGGGAAAAAACGCGAAAAAAGCCCTAATCTCTTCTCCAGAAGAGCGGCTATGTTCTTGAAAAATAGAAAAAAAGAAGAAAAAAATTCCTAACCTCATCCTGCTCTCTGTCGCCGCTCTGCGAGTAAGGCACGTTATTTCGCTCGGACTCCATGACCGCCTGCTCGCCGGTGCCGCCGTTTGCCATCGAACTGCTGAACACTGAAAATCAAAGTATGTGGCAAGGAACGCCCGGGCGGTCACGCGAGCGCCCGCGCACGCGTCTTTGTGTGTACACGTTAAATGCGCGCTATTTGTTTACCAATGCCCGTCAAGACATGGGGTGTGCGTGGGCGAAGAGAAGCAACGTGTGCACGGAACGACACGTCTTGCCGTTTGCTATCGAGAGCGGGATGGAACGTCGTCTGCTCTCGATACGGCAACGGCGGTCCAAACTCCAAGCGCTGCAGAGCCCGAATGCGCATGCGCTCGAAGAAATCGCGTTTATTTTCATTTCATGTTCTCCTTTTATATATCAACGAAAAATCTCGTATTTTCTAAAACGTCTCGTAAATATTTAATCGAAGAATTGATTAGGTTATCAATAGCCAAACACAAAATATAATGACTATAGGAATCTGAATATGCAGGGCCGGATTAAGCCATGTGGGGCCTGTAGGCTAAGATATGGTGGGGGCCTATGATGTAAGGGGAGCGAAATCCTGAAATATCTTTTCTCATAGCTTTACCTTTTTTGTTTTCATTATTCAC
The DNA here is from genome assembly GCA_036365515.1 of Torymus aiolomorphi. Taxonomy (NCBI): domain Eukaryota; kingdom Metazoa; phylum Arthropoda; class Insecta; order Hymenoptera; family Torymidae; genus Torymus; species Torymus aiolomorphi. The sequence continues at coordinate 122,009,773 of CM070877.1, read as the reverse complement.
TACTGCTTATACTATTTATTTCATATTGTTTAGTGTATGAGATACGCTATATAAGTCCTCAGGGCCGCGCAGGAAGCGGGTGTCCAAGGCGTGCACCGCACGCGGGCAGCACTTTCAAGGGGGCGGAAATTTGGAAATCAGAATGATATTTTCTATCTGAAAGTATTCGTATCTTTGTAACCTACTTACTTCAAAAATAGCAATTTTGTATATCCTAATAATGTATATCCTAATTATTTTTAACAATTCAGATTAAAATGATTAATGAAGACCATACAACTTTTCTATCTCAAGGATACAGCGACTTTTAAATATACTTAACAACTTTTGAATAATTTAACTAATAATAGTAAAATAAACATTTATATCTATACATGATTTGGATATAAAGTACATACTTCAGGGATGCAACCCACTATTGTTGAAAGAATAGAGGAAAATTATCATGAAGAAAGGGGAGGATTATATAATTAATTTTATTTAATAAATAGCAACCGACGGTTTGGCAGGTAGCGCAGTCGCCACCTCAGCCGATCAAACAGCTTTGGGTGCGGTACTACTTGGATAGGTGATCCTACTGAAAAATCTCAGGTGATTTCTCAGGTGAGATCTCACCTGAGAACTCGCCTGAAATCGCGTGCCAAAATCTCATGTGACTTATCTCAAAAAATTAGATGAGAAATCAGGTGAGATATAATCTGAGTTCTCAGAAACATATTTTTCTAAGTTAAGTGACTTAAAATCTGACTTAAATTTAAATCAGAATTTAGGTGAGATATTATCTGGTCTGTCATTTACATCTTTTCATATGTTAATTAAGATAAAAACCGACAACTATTACGTGAGAATTTAGGTGAGGTACATGGTTATGCAATTTTCAGTTAGTCGATTGGCAACTTATATTAAAATTTTCATTTTTAATTATACCGCACATTAATTAATAACTAAATTTTAGTTATTACATATATGCCGGCTTAACTAAAATCTTAAATTTAGTTTTCAGTTACCCAGTGTCCAAATTATCAACTAAAATTTAATTCTTAATTGAACGGGCACCTAATTTGTAACTAAAATTTAGTTTTTAATTACTCGGCGTTCAACTACAACTAAAAACGCTGTCGACAGCGTTTTTTCTGGGACTTCCTCGTGTGATTGGTTATTGGGTTATTGTATTGCCTTCTGCTAAATTGAGCGGGAGGTGTGGATAAATACAGTTTCGGTGTCCTAAAAAATACGGAATGTGACCTAGACATACAATCTGAATTATTCCAATACGACCATCCCGGAGCGGATTTTCCTAATTAGAGGATATATCCCATGTGGTTTGTCTATAGGTTTTCCCCGCCCCACAGGCATAACCCTGGGCGAATGCGGAATGGATAAGGGAGGAAAGAGAAGTTTATAGGAAGGTCCATACTCCACAGGAAAAATGTATATAGGTTATGTGTAAAAAAATAGTTAATTGGAAAATAAAGGTGTGGAAGGATACGCGCTAGGCAAATAGGCTGTGTTATTTATTTAATAAATCGCATTTTAGGAACACCGATAAAAATGTTACGCATTTTTATTCATTAAGTATCAACAAATACACAATTTTTACTTATAAATAAAGTATTTATAAATAAATAAAGTTCACATAAACGGAATATTATGAAGACGCGAGGTCCACGTAGAAGAGGAGGGCACGCAGACGCGCGAAAGTAAGCGAGTTGATCATTTTAAAAAGTCTGAAACACAATTAACCGGGGGTAGTGAGGTTCACGCTAAAAAGAGAGTTACGTATAAGATGTCCGACAGTAACTGAGCCGATTATTTAAAAAATTCTTAAACTCAAACAGCCGGAGACCGCGAAGTCCGCGCAAAAAAAGGAGTTACATAGGTGGGCGATAGTAAGCGAGTCGACTAATTAAAAATGTCTTAGACCCACACAGCCGAAGGATGCGAGATCCACGCAAAAAACCACTGCCAATTCATTGGCACTTAGCTTCCTCAAACTTAACTTTTTTATTCTATTATATAAACTCTGAAATTTAAAAATTATATTATAAACAATTATTAAATTTTAAAATTTTAACTTATTAAATTATTTTAAAAAAAATTCAAAATTAAAAATTTGTTGAAATTTTCATTTTTATAATTTTTTATAATCTTATCAATTATTATAAATTTGCGCAGAAGGAACTAAAAAACAGTACTTGTTCTCATTAAAGAAAATGCTTTTATTTTTAATTTTTGTGAAGCAATAAATATTAGAAGTAGAAAATTGGTGTTCTAAGTTTTTGTATATAAATGTAGAATTTCGTACAAAAATATCTTGATAAAAATAATTGTGCAATCTTAATGAAATGTTGTACATATACTCTTCATAACATGAGCTAGATAGCCTATAAATTTAAAGTTTGTTTGTCCAACCGTTTTCAAGAAAATGAGATTTGAAAAATTTCAAAACACAAATTTAACCTTAAATATCTTAGAATCTTATGAACAGCTTTTCTTGGCCAATGAAAAGGGTTCAGAAGTTTAAAAGAGCTAACCCTGTGCGAAATTTCACAAAGATTTATTGATTTTTACTCTAGTTATCGTGCAAAACCGAAAATGCAATTTTTTTCTTCAATAATTTTTTTCTCATTAACAAATCGATAAAACCTCTTGAAATTTTTAGAGGTAGAAGTACTTTTTATACTTAATAACTGGTACAAATTTCGTGTAAAAATATGGAATAGTTTCTGAGATAAAAATTATAAAAGAAAATGACACATTTACCTTCATAACAAATGAAGGACGATAGATATTTAAATTAAAAAAAAAAAGAAAATGTAGGTAATTTAATGCCCTTTCAAATGCATTTCAAAAAATTGAAAAAAATTTACCCTATCATATAAAAAAATGAGAAAAATTGAAATTTCAAAATCGTTTTTTGATCATAAAACTCCCTTTTTTGCGTGGGCCTGGCGTCCGTAGGCTATTAGAGTTTAACGTGGTTCTATGATGCATTATAGTTTATGCGCTCAGCGAGAACATAAACCATACCATGCGGCGGGCATGCGCGTGGTTCTGTCTTTCTCGCTCTCGTGCACGTCGTCTGCTATTTGTGCTTATAATCATTAATATCTCAAAATTTTTCGTGGCTCCATGCATTTTTGAAGTGATTATTGCAAAGCTTAAGTCTTAAACTTTAACCACCTCTTTTTCTTAACTTCCTCCGCATTCGACTTCTATATTTATTTTGGAAGTTTCTACTCAAAACACATGATTCTATTGACACGGCAATGAATTGCCATGTAAAAGTATACATTTTCAAGAATTTTTTACTCAAAAATTTTCGTGGCAACCTGTATTGAAAAAAATACTAAAAAATTTGTCAGCATCTGTAGAATAATAATATATTTTTTTTGTAAATGTCCGCATTCAATGACATTTTCATAGAACCACCTTAAGAATTTTTTAAATTATCGTCTCGCTTACAGTCGCACGCCCGCGTGTCTTCCTCTTCTACGTGGACCATGCCTCTCCTGCGGCTATTTGGATTTAAGAATTTTTTAAATAATCGACTTGCTTACTGGCGCACGTCTGTATAACTTCCTCTTCTACATGGATCTCGCGTTCTCCGGCTATTAGGGCTTAAGAAGTTTTTAAATAGTCAACTGGCATACTATTTCACATCAGCCTGCTTTCTTCACCTACGTAGATCTCGCTTCCCCCTGCTTTATGGGCTTAAGAATTTTTTAAATAATCGACTCACTTAGTGTCGCACGTCCACGGAACTCTGTTATTTGTGTTGATCTCACGTCCCTCGGCTATTTGGGTTTAAGACTTTTTTGAATAATCGACTTGCTTATTGTTTTACGTCTGTGTGAATTTTTCTTCTATGTAGATCTCGCATCCCTCGACTATTTGGATTTGAGACTTTTTTATATATTTGACTTGCTTTTTGACGCACGTCTGCGTAACTTCATTTTTGCGTGGACCTCGCATCCCCCGGGTATTTGGGTTGCAGACGTTTTCAAATGATTGACTCAATTTTGTAAGTTTGAGGTGGGGGCCCCAAATGGTGGGGGCCCGTAGGCTACCGCCTAGTCCGCCTAGTGCCTAGATCCGGCCCTGTGAATATGGTTCAAGTGCACGTACTATTACATTTAAAACTTTATATTTAATTTTCTTAAGCATTCCTTTAAATACTTTAAGCATTCTCTTTAAAAATTATTTTATATCACTTGATGGAGTGCATGAGTTAGAATAGAATTAGCCTCATGTATTAATTTTAATATCTTGATCTTGATTTTTTTTCGTTAAAGTGTAGAAAAATAATCGGATAATTTTTTATAAACATATTATTATTGTTAATATTATTTGTCACACCTATAGGTGACAAAAATTAGTAAATAAACCTATACAATTAATAAGTCTAAAGTAGAGATTAGATCATCAATATCTAAAAACAAATACGAAGTTACAATTACCTCAGAAGATATATGAAGTATCAGATTTTTTAGCTATCTTAAAAAGCACATTAAACATTCTTTTTATGAATTTTGAGAACAAAATAAAGTAAAAGTGATTGACGTCTGTTAAATCCGTTTTGACTTATTCTGATAGGATCTTTTTTCTCTGAAATTTAAATATGCAAATTTTGAAAACTTGCACAGTTCTTGAAATCAATATTTGTTAATTCCGTGTTAAAAGTGATATAGTTATATGTTGGAGAGAAAAAAAATAGTAGAAAAGTGATGCAAAATAAGGTTTGATGGGACCAAAATTTAGGGCCGGCTACACGAATTACACGACGACGCGCTTGAACCCAGTATCGAACAGTTTTATTGTATAACTCTAGTCGAATACTCGATACTTTGAACTACTCAATATAATAATACGAACTACTCGTACAGAATCAAACTATTTAAACCAAATGAACTACTCGGATGTGATCGAACTACTCGATTTCAATTGAACTATACCAACCGAGTAGGACTATTCGATTTCGTCGAACTGTTCAAACCAGCCCGAATGGAAAAAATAAATGGTACTACAATGTAAATTATCGTATGTTTCGACACGTTCCTTTATGTGTCGCTATGTTTCTGTACCTTTCTGTACGATTCGGTACGTTTCGGTACGTTTTGATTAAGATTCAGACATTTTATACGAAAACCTGCCAAAACGTACCAAATCGTATCGAATCGTACGTAAACTTGCAGAAACGTAGAGTGACGTACAGTGACATACTTGTACGTACGAAAATGAACAGAAACATACTTATATGTACCAAATGAATGTATCAATATGCAAATATTTTTGTACCGAAACGCACCGAAACGTACCGAAACATACCGAAACGTACCGAAACGTACCGAAACGTACCGAAACGTACCGAAACGTACCGAAACGTACCGAAACATACCGCAACCTACTGGCATGTACCAAAACGTACGAAAACGTAAAGCAATGTACAACAACATACGTGACCTGACAAAAACATGCGATAACATACGTAAACGTACGGAATTTTAAAATGTAATATTTTACGAAAATTTTTATTCTACAAAAACTTTTGAAATGACAAATATTTTCCAGTATATTTCAAGTTCTCATAATTTTCTTTACAACACCGTATATTCACATACATTGACGTACATTTTCGTATGTTTTTGTACGCTGAGGTACGTTTCAGCATGTTTTGGTACGTTTGGGTACGTTTCGGTACGCTTAGGCAAGAAATTTTTGGAGACAAAAAATAATTTTTCTCAGCATATGTAAGTTTCTGTAGGTTTCTGTACGAGGCTGTACCTTCGAGTACCCTGACATACATTTCCGTACGATTCGGTACGTTTAGGTACGATCCCGTACAAATGTCCGAATCTTAATCAAAACGTACCGAAACGTACCAAATGGTGCGAGAATTTACAATAATGTACTAGATTGTAACATAGTTGTACGATTATTATTTCCATTCGAGAGGTCGGTATTTGTTAAACTTCCAAATTTTATTTTAAAAATTTGTTTCTATCATGTCAAATATCTTAGTATTATATAAAAGTTATATTTTAATTATGAGAACTAATTACAGTTATTGTATAAATTTTCATGCAAAAAGTCGTTTTAACCGGTGAGCGATTAATTATATCGTACAGTCCGATTCTTTCGAACTCTTCAATCAGACTTTGAACAGTTCATGTCGAACCGTTTAATCATTTCAAACCATTCAATTGGAGTTCGAGTAGTTCGGTATGTTCGAGTAATGGGTGCGACTCGTCTCGAGTTCGTCGAATCGAGGATTCAGACCGATTAGTTCAAATTCTGAACAGTCCGCCACCCCTACCAAAATCTATAAAAAATATTTTAAACGTTATTATTTAACGTAATGAAGCAAGTTCACGAAATTTGTGTTTACATCCAGAGAAAATTCTTGTAACTGTTACTATAAAAATATTAGACTGTATGGTGCAGTAATGGCTCAATCATGAAATATATAGTAACCATTGTAAGTAATAATAAGTTTTTTTTTAGTAGCCATAGTCATAAAGATAAAAATTCTTAAAGCTTTCAAAATCGGAATTTGTTTCAATTTTAACGCGTTATAATTGCTCACAAACTAAAATATTTTCACCTATATAAATAATTAAAGATTAAACACTGCACTATAAAGATACAATGCTTCTCTTCTTTTATTGAAATAAATATGAAATTGTAAATTTTCATTTTATTATTTCAAACACTTTGGTCAAATAATTATTTGGTTTGTTGATACAGGAACTTCTAAATGTTATATATTATATATTTTTAACAACAATTTATTATGGTAAGATACATTCATAAAATATCTAAAGTTATTAACCTTTTTTATTTTATTACTTGCAGAAGCAGCGGTGAAAATATTTATACTATAAAAGCATTAATGACAAGATAGACATAGGTGTATATGCAATAAAATTTAGGAAAACAAAATTATGTATAAATCGAAATATTTATTTAATACTTTTAATTTAATATAAAGTATGAATTATTTTATGTAAACGAACATTTTAAAATAATATAAAAAAGTGTTAAAATCTAACATACAGTAAACCTATTATAATAATTTAACGTAAGCAACTGAGATACTCTGTAAAATTCAGAGCAATATAAATAACCTAACGTTATATATTATTAGGTTTCTATTGTACATATTTACAACTTGAATTTTTCAAGTTTAACAAAACGATAAAAGGTACAATGCAAGTTGCCCTTAGCGCATTATTTAAAAATCTCTTAGTTTTTCAATTAGAAATAGGAAGACATTGTTTGTTGTTTCTCAAAAGTATTAAATTCAACAATTTTCAATAAATATAGCAAACTATATGTATTACATTTGTGTACTATATGTATTATAAACACGTTTGGCATATAAAACAGCTTCAATTTTCTCGATATTTATATTAATATCTTACTACGCTTAAAACAAAGTATCATGGATCGTTTTCTTCTTAGCATTGTACAAAATCTAACAATTTAATTGATTTAATTTAACGGGCATCTAACCAGTCTTGTTCGATAAAAAGAATTCGTCGAATTTCCGGTGACAGATTTCATCTGATATACTTTACAATTATAAAACGAAACATACTTTCGCACTGTGAAGCAAGATGTCCGCAATATCTAAATTCCAAACTCCGAGCAACAATTCAAAGACTCCTTTCTCTCTCGCCATTGTATATAGCATAAAATGAAAATCCTTAAGGTCCTATAAACGTAGACATTCTGCAGATTACTATCCTACGTGATAAAGACAGATGCAGAGCCTTCGCCGCTCCTATTTACAGTTTCTCGCCGCTGAGATTGAGCACGTTGTAGTAGGAGTGGTCCGGGAATCGGTCCAGCTCGATGTAGTCCGTCTCGTCGAGCAGCAAACCCTCGGCGAGGTTGACGAGCTCGGTGAACGAGGGTCGGCACGCAGGATCCTTGTCCCAGCAGTAGTACATTATGTTGTAGAGCTCGCGCTTGCAGTGCTCCGGCCTGTCGAGCCGATAGCCCTCCTTGATGCGACGCATTACCTACATGAACGCGAGATATTTCAGATGAGTTTTCTTTTTCTAATTCTATGGTAAGTATTACGCTAATGAGAGTTTATAGTAGATAGTTATCTTTCATTATTCGAAACTATGGAAGGAAAAAATTTAATTTTATTCTATTTATTATTAGAATTGTGAATCTCACTTTCCCTGGTCATTACACGTTTTCTTACATGATATAAATAATTATACAGTGATCTTAATGATTTGAAATTATACTAATATACATAATTTATTTTTAAACTTGCATTATATACGCAATCCTATCAGTAATTTTTCACTATTTAATTAATAAGAATAAAACATGACAATGGAATATTTCAAAATAAACTTATAATAACTGTAAAATTGCTATTCACACTCTTTTAGAGTTATATTTAATTTTATTCTTCTATTAATTGTATAATTGCTCTGTACTAATTATAATAGTGAGTATTCTTGTTTAATTTTCTTAAATAAATAAATAATATACAAGGAGAAAAATATTTCATTACACTTTAGTATTGTCATTATTAATCAGAGGGCAAAGTTTCATTGTACTTAAAAATTAGTATGGTTATAATAGAATTTAGAAAATGTACTAAATTTTAATGTAGCTGTACTAGTATTTTAGAATAATAAAACTCTGGTAGAAAATTAACGATATTTTTTAGCTAACGTATTAATTAAATGGAAGAATTTTTAGCCAAAATTATCATATAAAAGTATAATATAATTCATCTAAAGTTTTACTGTTACTTAAAATATCCATTTTATGTAATGTAAATTCCATAATTTATTTCTGCTTGGTACGTAATTATTAAATAACAAGCAATGTGCATTTTTAGACATAAAGTTAACTCAAAAATAGCTAACTTAGTAACTTATGTTTAACATTTCTACCGGGGAAGTTTGTTTTCTAATTGATAACTTTTTGATAATTGATTCTAATTAAAACATGCATATGTTATTATCTGCGTTATTAAACTATATCTTCTTTTCCTAGACTACAAACGTACGTACATATATTATTATTAACTGTGTTATTATCTTATCTCTTTCCTTCTCAGAACTACAAACATTTATCGAGAAAATGTCGAGGAAAAGATAGATATAATAGCTTGCAAAATCAGTAAATAATTGTTCCAAGATTCATTTTCATTGATGAAAATTACAACAACGACCGGCACAATCTATTTTAATACTTTAAAGCTCGTGATAACTATATTATATGTGAATTATTATTGCGTTACAAATTCAAATGAACTAAGTCGACAACATGGAATGAGAAATATAAAACTTATCTGCTTTTTGCCTTTCCAAAAGTAAGCATTAAATTTCTAAGTTTGTATTCAGCAGTTAAAAAATTACCTCTGCAGCCGCAAGTCCGGGATAGGGCGTCGATCCGAGAGTAACGATCTCCCAGATCAGCACGCCAAAGCTCCAGATGTCGGATTTAACGGAGAAAATGTTATCGTACAAACTCTCGGGCGCCATCCATCGGATGGGCAATCGCCCCTCGGACTTCCTCTCGTAGATTTGATTAGCCGCGACGTCTCGCGCAAAGCCAAAATCAGCGACTTTGCAGACGCGATTCTCGTCGATAAGGACATTTCGAGCGGCGAGGTCTCTATGGATTATGCCCTTCGACGCGAGATATTCCATTCCTTTGGCCACCTAAAATAACATTTTCTAGAGATTAGCAAAGCGTACGTTATCGAAGAACTTTAATTTTCTGTAATTCTAAATAAAATCATTTTTTGCTCGACGTTTTTTGTGAGTAGAATTTCATAATGTCATTTCCTAACATATAATGGTACGAAAAGTTCTTCATTTTTGAATAAAGAAGTTCATTACTTGTCAGGTAACAACTACTGAATTCAATTAATTTTGTAACATAAACAAGAAGAAATGAAAAGAACGGAGACTCATAAAACTTTTTGTAAATTGCGATTTATATGTATATTTGTACAAACATTGTCGAAGTTGCGTGTCTTACTGTTAAGAATCCGTTTCTTCCGATACAACGTTATTCCTGACTTTTCTGATACATATTATCGAAATTTTATTATTAAAAAGACAATATTGTTTTATCAGTGAATTAGTGTATCCTAAGCGATAAAAATTAATTTCAAAACTTTTTAAGAAAACAAATATTCCTGGTGTTATGAACGTTTATTATTTTTCAAAATTCCACTGCGAAGTTTTTTTTACAATGCAACAAACAAAAAAAATCTATACAAGCGAGATTGAATGCAATTCGATTATTACTATGAAAAAATAAACTCGTGGTGGTGCGTTTCTCGAAAACAATGTTACCTCCACCATTGTCTTTCAATCCATGCATGTTCATTTCTACTTTTTTAATAAAATTCGCAAAACTGAAATTGAAAAATACCTTTCCCAGAATAAGAAAGAGCTCACAGTATATCTATAGTTTATATTAATGAACAATATTTCTCCAACCCAATGACGGAAATAGAAAAGTTCCGATTCATATAGTTTTCAATAAACTGTATGTTCTCACCTGATAAACGAAACTGGTGAGATCGCGTGACGTCAGTCCCGGCCCGCCCTGATTGCGTTCCTCCCTCGAGGCACGGAGGAAGCTCTGCAGCTTCCCCCCGCTGACGTACTCGAGGATGACGAACATGGGTTCGCGCTCCGTGCAGCAGCCGAGGAGGCGCACGACGTTCGGATGGGGCTCCAGACTCTTCATTACTTTCAGCTCCTGCGCGAGATCGAGCCGCTCGCGCTCTATCGCGTTCTCCTTCAGCGTTTTTACGGCGACGATCGTCGTGCCGGGCGTCGTACCGACATCCAGGGCCTCGCATTTCCACACTTGCCCAAAACAGCCTTCACCGAGTATGTTGAATACCTATAGTGATAGTTAATTTGTACATGCAATTATTTTTATTTCAACGGGAAATAGTGCAACTACAGGGCTCTATTAATCATTTTCACAAAATGATTTAGTTTATCTTTACTCGAATAGCTTCTAATAATATAAAATATGTAACGTAGTTATGTGTAACGTATTTGAAAATTTACAACAGTGTTCATTGGAGTATCCACCTCCTCCTCTAAAAAAGTAAAATTTGTTTTGCTTTGATTTATATCTAGAAATGTATCTGAGGTACTATAGTGTAATGGAATGAGTTTTACAATTTTTATTCTAACATTAATAATGCATTTAATTTAAACATTTAATATATTTAAATATTATTGTTCGAGTTAAACGTTAAAGTGAAATATAAATTAATGATCAGGCATTCTCGAAAAAGCGCAAACGTAACCATTGCAAAATATAAAATCAGACACTGAACAAATATCACGTATATTTCACATTGAATTCACAATAAAAGATATTAATTTGCGAAGTATCAACCATAAAACTTTTATAATCGTAAAATATTTCAAAAATAATGTTTTCGGCGTTTCGAAAACTTCTATCAACATGAATCAGTATCCAGATCAGCCTTTCTGTTTTACTTTTGATACTAGCTAGTATTTAGGATTTGTAAAATTGCAATAGTCTACGACAACTTTGTGCGCCGCAAAATTTTGTCATGTTTCCGTGAAAGGTAAGACGACACAGAGACCTAAGAAAGGCGCCGCGACACACCGAGCCACAACAATGGCGATTCAGCGGCAGGTACTCGGCAAAAAACACGGCATTATGTCTCATCCTCAATATACATCCGATCTTGCGTCATAAGTTCCAGATAAATTCAAAATGAAAAGGAACTGAAAAATTCGTCTGTATACAGGCAGCCTCATTAAATAAGAAAAAGCTACTCTTAACAAGCTAAAATATTTCTTAAAGGAAAGTACTTCATGTGTTACATAATAACTTTTAAGCTCCATACACTAAAAGTCTTTTATAGTCAAATTTAACGTCGCGAAGTTCAAGAAGTTAAAGATTTTTGAATGACCTACATACAGTTACGCAGGACTAACTTTCATTACACCGTTTATAGTCGTATAATTTGTACCTTATATTATACATAAGTATAAATTATATAGTTGCATATAAATATTAAACATATTTTTTGTGACAGGTTGAGTAAAAAAGAAGAAAATAAATTAAATATAAATTTTACAAAAGTATTCCTTTAAATGTACCATAAAAATGTCATTTTAGCAGTTGAAAGAATATTCGAGAAATTACCTTAAGTCTGTGTCTCGGAAACTCCCACTTGTCGTCCCGCATCTTGACGCGAGATCCATTCTTGCCATCCTTCTCCCACGCCTCGTATCGATTGCCGTGAGCTTTTGGGCTCCGCCAGCGTTTCAGATCGAGCGACGGGTCGTTCGATATCGTCGAAACGCTCACCGAGGCATGCTCCTTCTGCGAATAATTAACAAGTGGAAAATACCGTCGAAACAATTGCAAAAAAACTGAAGAATATATATTACATTACACGCGCCAGTTTGGGTTCGAGGATACCACGCCGATATGATTCGAGACGAGAGAAAATGGATATAAGTGAAAGTGGCCGAGGCTGTTAAAAGAAGAAATTCGACAGTGAAAGTGACGCGCGCACGCACGAATCCCGCGGGCGGAAGGTCATAATTTATAGTTATTGATTCTTTGAAATGAATTTCGAATGGAACGAGATTAGCCGTACTAGTGTAGTGCATAATAGTGAGATTTTTTTTTTATGTGTGTGCAAATTTCATTACTCAGACTTTGATTTATTATAGAGTTCTTGAATATCGATGGTTGTACAAAAGAACAACTACAAAAGCAAAGTCAAGCCTCGATTCTCAAGTTTTTTTAATAAGTTGATTTAAAATCAGTTGAGAAGAGTGATTTCATTTCGCCGTGTCAGCGATCGAACTGAAAATAAAGTTTTTTCATTCATTCTCAATTCAGCTGATAAGTTCCCAAACGAACTATTTAAATGAAGAGACTAATTTACTCAGTTTTTTTCAAATAAACTTTGGAATAAAAACTGTGATGAAGTATAATTTTGAGATCAAACTTGTAATTATCCATCTATATGTCTATATACAACTGCCGGAAAATAATATAATAATCTCTTACTCTGCTACAACTATTACTATTAGTATTTTTACTGTTTTTATTTGATTATTGATTTTTGTATAAAGTTTATAAGCAGTTAGCGGAGAACAAAGCAAGGATCAAAATGAATTATTTATCATATTATTATTTTATAAAACACTGCTCTCGAAAAGGCCAATTAAAAAAAATATAGCAGGTCCAATTATCTTCAACTGTATACAAAAAATGTTTATTTCCTCCTGATTTAGATTATAAATAGACGAGAAAGAAAAGAACGAATAAAACTTACGCTCTCTTTGGACTTCCTGCTCGCGCAGATGCGCCGCCTGAGCGACCAGACGCTCATGCTGAGGCCGAGCACGAGGACGAGGACCGCGGCGACGGGCACGAGTGTCATCGTGATGTCCTGGCCCGGCGGTGCTTCGCTCGGCTCGACCTTCGAGCTCAGCGCCGGACCCTCGAGCTCGTTCCTCGTGCCATCGCGGTGCTCCTGCGCACCGAGGCCGACGTCGTGGGCCGCTGAGGCGCCCGGACTCGAGCCCGCTGCCTCCGGCTTCAGACGCGTACGCGTCGGTGGTTGTGGCTGCGATTGTGCCCCGATGTTCGGCGATGGCGGTATCGTCAGGGTGGGCAGACGGAGAAACGGCGGTCGGATGAGACCGCCGTTGCCGTGCTGGTTTGAAAATGGCGATCTGTAGGAGACAGTCAAGGTGTTAATTGAGTGCATGATTTGTGAAAAGACCGTGAAACAAATTTTGGAAAATGTTAAAATCATGATGTACCCGTTCGTTACTACTTATTTCATTTTTATTCAAACATTCCTCTTGTAAAAAAGAGAACTATAAAGATTCATTTAATATCTGTTTTGTTAATAAGCATGCATGCAACATGTGGAAAAAAACTTTCATGATTGTATACAAATTATACACAATCCTGAAAACATTTTGTACACAATTTGTACTCAATTTTTAATCGTGTTTTTGTTAAAATTTATTTTATAAAATTTTTGTACAAATTACTTTTATCAAACTTTGTACAATTTTTTCTTTGTAAAAACTATTTTTTTTTAATTTTTTATAAGGTATTTTTTAGTGTTTTTTTATTTTTTATATTGATAAACGATGTACTTTGATTGCATTACATACTAAATTATATGTATAATAATGAATGCATAGTTTTTAATTGATTATGTGCGGTACGGAACAGGGCGTCGATAATTCTCTGATTGACCGCATTCGGCGTCTGCCACTCCACGTAAAAATCATTCGCATCTGTGTACCTAACTGTATACCCCGATCTCGCGTCCACTAAATTCCTATACGACTGTCGCTATTGCAGATCTGAAGTAGAGTGACCGTTTCAGCTGCAGAATCAAGTTGATTTCGGGTTGAGATTCACAAACGTGAGGATGAAGACGATGCCGCCTCTCTTCCTCTCTCTCTCTCTTTCTCTTTTCAAAGATTTATCGATTCCCAGATACTTGCTCGCCAAAAAACAGTATTTACATCTGAAAAATCATACTAACACACAAAGTATTGGATTCATAATTTGATTCGAATTGCGTTTGTGTGCAAAATGCAATCACAGCATAAAAAAAAATGTAAGAAAGGTCAAATGTTTTAAGGTTATAAGGTTTAGTTTTAGGCATTGAGTAGATGGACAAATCAACAACGTATCTGACAGTTATGCCTCCTCTATGTTGATTTCCAGTACAGTTATCGAGAATTATTTTCATGAGAAAAATAATACAGTACTCCTTCAGAATACCGCCGCTATGTGTCTCTCTTACTCTAACGAGTTGTTTACGAGATAGAAAAGGACACACGGCGGCGGTATTCTGAAGGAGCACTGTATATCAAATTACCAGTCGCTCAAAAATTTGTTATCAGCCAGGCTATGAAGATAGACTTGAAGTACTGTCACAGATGCGTATGTTTACAATGGTAACTTTGCGGGCAACTTCAAGTATGTTCTTAATCAGATTATTACTTTTCTCCATGCACTGGAAATCAACATCGTACAAAATTGCACGAAGTCACAAGTCCAGAGAATAGTAGTGGAGGCATGATTGTCAGATAAGTTTTTGATTTTTCCATTTACTCAAAGCCTAAACCTTATAACCTTATAACCTTAAACCATTTGACCTTTTTTACATTTTTTTTGATGCTGTGATTGCATTTTGCACACAAACGCAATTCGAATCAAATTATGGATCCAATATTTTGTGTGTTATTATGATTTTTCAGATGTAAATACTTACTGTTTTTTGTCGAGCAACTGGAAGGGAGATAGAGAAACAGAGAAGTAGAGGAAGAGAGATAAATAGATAGATATGCGTTTATTTTTGTTTATACAAAAAAATTAAGAGAAAGAGAGAGACGGCATCGCCTTCATCCTCGCGTTTGTGAATCTCTACTCGAAATCAACTTGATCAGGGAATTTATAAAACCTTGTTATTATTTAGCACTATAGGGGTCTCTAATTTTTGAGACAAAAATAAATTTACTTTTTGTTTGTCTTTTATCGGGGCTTTTTAACTGTAGAAACTCAAAACATTGGTTGTATTTCAAAAGGATTTTTCAAATTCTTTGGCAGCAGCAATCACGCCAGAATAAAATGCAGTTTGCTGAAGCTATCTATCAAACAACTATATAACTGAAATAAAACTTGACGAAAAGTTGCATATACTTTGATGCTACTCCAATTTATTTGTTATAAACTACTTCTTACCTCGTTTGCCCCGTTTTGCCAGGTGCACTCTGGATATGTACATAGACCTCTGACTTCGCTGTAAGTTGTCCATCAGAAACGGTGACGTATAAAGAGATATATTGCCCTCCCTGCAAGGCAAATGAAAGACTTTTTAAGTACATTCTGAAGTAAATATTTTGACTTTGAGAAAATTTAAGTCACATAAACTTTTTTAACATTTCTTAATCTTTATCAATTTATACAAAATATAAAAATCGATCTCATCGAATATCATTGAAAGTAAGAGAAACGATTATGATTTATATAAAATAACGAGAAGAAATTTAAAATAAGATTTTAAAAATATTTTCTGTAAATAAATGCGTAAAACACGAATATAAGTTTTATAAATATACTCCACGCTTTTGGAATATGTGTGTGTAATATGTTTTCATTTATATTTTCAAAGTTTATATCGATTGAAATAATGTAACTGAATAAAAGCAGCTTTTTCATTCAGTGAACGTTTTTATCCGACAATCCAATCCAAAAAAAACTTGCCACCCGTCGTTTAAAATGCGTCTTAAGGATTTTTATTGAGATATCGAATTACCTTATTCAACTTTCAAACCTGAAAGTTATTCTGAAGTTTACGATCAGCTACGTATATATTCGCGCGTTACTTAATCATCTAAAGGAATCGACACAATCTGCACCTTTGATGAAAGTTTCGCGCGGAATAACATTTTTCAGAACTTGAAGCAAAGCGCGTATAAAAATACGAGGCGTGATTCAACGGATTTTACACCAGCTATTTTCTTTGAATATTTGTACAGCAGACATTTTTATGTATTCTAAAATTTTCATCGTTCTATACGACGGATTAATAAAAAAAGAAAATAAATTTGAAAAAGTTCCGAATACCCTCAGCATCAAAAGCCTTTGTTTGAAACATATTTTTAACTCTCGAATCCTCGTTTTTCTAGCTTCACCTTTACCTTGACAATTATATCTTTACCGAATCGAAGCAAATTTAAAACCTTATTAATAAACAAAGTTACAGCGTCTCCTCCGAATCAGCCGCATCGATTTCGACTTCCCAGCAGCATCACGCGGACATGCCATATATCCACTCTTTCAGCAGTACTGCACGCGGAGAAAGCCGCGGCAACTAGCCGCGCGTGTGTGTCTGTGCACATACACACATATACTCGCACATGTACATACATACCGCATTGGCGGAAAGACTTTCTCACCCGTCCTTTGAGCGTCTCGTTGAGGGAAATGATGCCGGTGGTGTTGTCGATGGCGAACGGCAACGGCGTCTGCGGTGCCGGCTGTCCATTTAATCCACTCGCCTCCAATCCGTACGACAGCTCGTCCTGCTCGTTGTCCTCGGCGCGGACGCGCTCCACGACGTAGCCCACAGGGTCCGTCTCCCGCAGCACCCAATTGCGATTCAGGTAGACCGTCGGCGGCGTGTTATCGCTGAACTGACAATCTGCGGAACAAGCGGAATTACCTCGGTTATATATCTATACAGAGAGAAGAGAGAGAGAGAGAGAGAGAGAGAGAGAGAGAGAGAGTATTGGTGCAGGTGTGCGCGTGTACCGTGCAATGCGTTTTATTTTACGGGCAGATAAAAGACGAGAGATAAAGTTTGAGAATTGAATTTATAGGCTTTAGAGCCGGTGGCCGAGTTTGTATTAGTCGTCCGTGGACAAGTTTTACTTTCTCTTTTCCACGCTCGTGAATCTTGATTGGCCTATCGACGAATGATGTCTCTGACACCGAATCATTCATCGGTCCGCGTGTATATAAAGAGTGAAGAGCGTCTGCGTGGTGAAAAAGTGATGTCGATCACTTATTATTTTTGAAGGAATGCGTAGTTTAAGGATTAGATAACTAGATATCGGCGCATATGAAAAAATATGTAGCTTTGATAGAATTGCAAGTTTATATTGATGTTAATGTTAGAAAGCTCAAAATAAGTTTGAAGCTATAGGATAGTTTCGTAAACCTTGATATAATGATAATAAATAGCATGCATATGAATATAATACATATTAAATTAGAGGTTACTCTAATTAATCAATATCAAATCTATTGTATTATACTACCATGACACTGTCTTCTCTTTAAAACGGAATTAACCGAAAAGAGAAACCTTCTTTCTGGTGATTTGACAGACTAATTACTGTCAAGTGACAATTTTTTATGTTATATCATTACAGAAAAAAATCCGTCAGAAACAATAAGCATGTCTTAGTTACTCTTTTAAAAAAAATTGACAACCTGAGAAAGGAAAGAAACACGTCTGCGAACGCTATAGTATTATAAATCGTAGTAAGCAAATGCGGCTGATGAAAATGTTATCAAATGTTTGGTCATAATTATCTATAGCTGCAAATACCTAAGCAGAAAACATTCCGACGTAGGCAAGTAGTTTAAAAGGCCGGCGACTGCCATTGCTGTACATGATTGGTAGAAAGCATCTACCTATGCGCGGCCTTTTTAATCGCTCGTACATATCCGATTACTGGAACAATGCTCTTAAACGCGCGGAGAGAGGTCGATGTACGCGCCGAATCGAATGTTTTATAAAAAGTTACGACAAAATAATTGCAATAAAATTTTAGCATTTTAATCGAACCTTTCGAATCTATTAAAATTTAAATGAAACAGAAATGAGATTTTATGTCGCCTGGTACGTGCGTTAACGCCTACACATTAAAAGCTTTAGAATGTATGGTAATGCATATTTTTGAAATTTTATAATATGGTTTTTATCGATTTTACTGTGGAAAAATGCCTGACTTTAAAGTAAGTAGTTCATATTTAATAACGAAAAAAATGAAATTTTTCTACAGTACATTGTAAAAATATATTATTTACTATAGAAATATTTCTGCATGGGATATGTTTACTCTAAACAAACGGTAAAACCAGTTCAGCTACTTTATTACGTTAGCCAGTCACATACGATTTTATCATTTTGAAGGTGGTCAAGTTATTAGACCTGTCTTGTTTTACTTCAAGTAATAATGAAATACCACAAAGTAACGTTTAAGTAATATGATAAAAATTAAATTTATTTCAACTTTATTCAATAGCTCTGATCAAGACGTGCTGAAATATCAATTTTGAAACGGATATGTTTAGCTTACGAAAAGTTTAAATAATATATGTACACAATTTTATTGTAGTACATAATACAATAATAGACGAAGCACAGAATAATAAGATCTTTTTCCAGACTATCTTCACAAATATCATTATTTCGAAAAAGCAATTTAAAAATACGCCCAAGTTTAATTTTTCCAAAAGTAATCCTTTGTTTCGCCTTTATTATCAAAACGTCTCCAAATATCTCATTGATTTTTAATGATATTAAACACCATTATCAATATTTTAAATAATATAATTTTTTAAATCATTAATTAAAAATTCTCAGAAATAAATTCTAAGTATGAAAACTATTTTTATTAGTTGATTAGTTATCTAAAATAAATAAATTGATATAATCTTAACCACTAATTATACTTATAAATAAAGAAATCATAAGATGTGTACATATTTTTGTTACGCAGTACATTTAAACAAACGCGTCGAATTTTCCTATATATATATATATATCACAAACTATAGCATCGAGCAAAAGCGTTAATAATTGAAATCTTCAAACGGACTTAACCATCGTGCTTACCGTTCACCACGAAAACCACCGCGCGTTTCCTAATCGCTCGATTTTCCGACTTCCATAGGAGGGAAAAAAGTCTTCGCACTTTAGCAACCGTCGCTCGAATATTTTTTTAACCGCCGTACGATGAAAGCCCTCCGCGGAACGCGTATACTTCTACACATATATAAGGACAAAGCCCCCGCGCGCTTGCGCGTAAATACGTAAATCGGCCTTGATACGCATCTTTGCTCTTCCTGCTTTTCGAGCTCGCAGCCAAGTAGACTATGACCAGCGCGTGAGCGAGCCAGCGAGCGAACACAAGCAAGCAAGCAAGGAGCCGAGAAAACGCGCGCGTTATTTTCCTATATATATATATATCCTACCCGCGCGCGCGAGTACAGCTGTATGCCTCTGTTGCATAGTTGAGAATGCCGCGAGTGTGCGGGCAATCTTTTATTTTTCTTTCGACTGAATTTTTCACTCTTTCGCAAGGACGCGCACGCGCGCGGCGGGCGTCGGGGAAATAAGAAAATAACGACGAAAAATAACGCGCTCCAGCTCTATATGCGCGAGTATACGTGTATATATAGTAGCGAAAGAAAAATTGCTGCACTAACGTCGTTGTGTGTTAAGGTATATACATACATAAGAGCGAGGCGTCGCAGCCGAGAGCGCACGGAGAAAGTGGGACAATGAAAGTGCGACCAAACGGACATCGAACAACGTCTTTGAGCATCCGCTCGGGCGTGCTTCTCTTCTCTCTCTCTTTCTATCTTCCTCGCGGTTCCTTCTTTCCCTTTCCTTCTCACTACCCCTACTGCCGAGTACACACGATGCTAATGGAAGCCGCACTCGAGGCGGTTCTCCGATTGGTAACTAGGTATATATGTTTTCTCGCTGAGGCGCCTGACTGCCGTAATTTCGTTAAGCGTTGGCACAGCTATAAGTATGTGCCCTTCGATTAATTTTAAATTAATCGTCCGACCGCGACATTATCGAGCGAGTGTTAATTATTATTGAACGAAAATTTTTTCTCTCGCAATGATCAAGAAACGAAAGCTATACTGACGCGCGTGTTTACGCATTTCACACTGGTTTTTTTTTTCATTTTCAACTGAAAACTTTCGTCTCGATGAAAAAAACGACGATGCGTTTTTTCTGCATGCAGACGGTGTATAGCTATTGCGATCGCTAATTGGCATACTTTTTCCAACCATAGTTATTAAAAATGCCGTAAAATGTAATTAAATTTAATCATTGTCGAGCGGAATATTAAAAATAAAAGAACACGAAATCATAAGGCACATTTCTTTTGATTGATTTATGAAACCCATGTGTACATTTTTGAAAGGCAATTAACAAAAAGTAGGCAGTACAGTTACCAACCAATTTAGATTCGTCTGTTACGTAAAGCCTCGATTGAGTTATAGATACATTTGTAATAATACAATCTCGCATTCATATATAATCGATAATTGATTTTTATTATTCAAAATTAATATAATAAAAGTCCATACACGGAGTCGGACACGTGAAATTCATCACGTAATCGACAAATCGTTTCCATCCGCACGATCCACGCGCGATTTATAATGGCGTCCCCTGCGTAAGTTACAGTTACGCACGTGCTCGGCTTTCTACTGTGCGCATGCGTATATAGCTTCGGGTTCGCCAACAATGATGCATTATTTAATTATCCCGCAACAGCTATAGCGTCGAAATATTTTTCTGCTCAGAGACCGTCGCAGAAGAAAGCGCAGAATTTTGTACACCTTCCGTCTCTTGCAGAGGTGATTAAGTGGTGGGTATACATAAATGTGTGTATATATATAGATATACAGCGCGGCGTTGCGCGCGAGCAATCCAGGAGAAAGTGGTCGACCTTTGGGATTCCCTGCATCTGGTGCGCCGAGGCACGCGGACAACGGATAATCGACTGCCGTGGCTTTGATATAAATTTGCGGCTGATCGGTATGGAGAAGTGCTCGGGAACGAACGAGTGCGCGAATACTTTCTAATGGCTTGTCGCGAATCCAGTGTATACATGTATAATCCCGAGGGATTGAGTATATTGCAGTTTACGTATGAATTGTTTGATTCGTGGGAAATGTTATTGACTATAATAATAAAATAAATATTGTTGCATTATTCGTATTATACAATTTTATTCTACCATTGTTTAATTATATTAAAAAGTTATATGTACTTATGCAAAAATTAATTTTAGTTCCGCTATGTACGGTTAGTTTATTGAACAATCAAACGTCTTCCTTTGATATTTCAATTTCAACAGTTTTCCTACACAATCCCTCGCGTCGATAGTAAACTCAACTTCTTGGCTATAAATATAAGAAAAAAGTATAAAAAGCATATGCCGAAGATAATTACTAAGAACCGGATTTTATTTTTCTTTTCCTTTTTTGGGAGAAAGCGTTTCTAACTAATTTAATATACAGGAAAATACTTTAAGAGGTTACAAATAAATATAAAAAGAGAAAAACTTAAAAACTGTAGAAATAGAGAAGAAATTTTTTGTCTTTTTATTTATTTTATTTAATACGAAGTAGATTATATGATTTATTTATATGACATAACAATCTTTTTTTCATTCAATATGTGTACGCGCACACACACACACACACACACACACACACACACACACACACACACACACACACACACACACACACACACACACACACACACACACACACACACCCGTGTCGAGTTGCTAGCCTCGCATCAGGCGCCTCCCCAGGTGGCGGATAGGGGAAAGCTCGTCAGATATGACGGGTACCGGGGAAATAAAATACCCGGGGTGGACCAAAACTAGCTAGGGGAAGGCACCCCGAATAATAAACCAAATATGGATAGTGTGCTGAAAAATATATTACCCCAAGTAGGTATCCTCAACAATGAGGAAAATCCCACCACCGATTCCGATCGGGTGAAAGCCCCGGTGGTCGGTGCAGGCTCCACGGATTTTGGGGGGAGCCAAAAGCACGGTGTGGCCAATCTGGCTGGTGCAGAAGGGGATAATCGCTTGGCCTCTTCTGCATCTCAGAAGACAAGCGAAGAAGAAGAAGAAGGAGAAATTACCCATGGAAAAGAAAATGCCAAAATAGATAGAAGAGCTGAGAAGAAGAAGCAGAATTTGCTCGAACTGGTGAAGCGGCAGGACGACCTACTGTTTTCGTTAAGTGAATTCCTTAAAGGCAAGACCAATGTACACAAGGAAATTCATAGAAAGGTGGCGAGTTTGTCAACAAACTGGCGCCGGATTACGGAGCTGGGTGGAATAGCGGAGGCGGTAAATCAACCGAAGAAACTGTCGGCCGTGAATACGCAGACGACTCCCACGCTCAACCAAAAGCAACTAGGCGGCAACGGTGAGACTATGGAGGGCGAGGAAACCCCAAAGGGTAGGCGCGCAGCCAATGCCAAGAAGAGGAAGGAGCGAGGTACTCCACCATCGATGGAGCAGCAAGAGAAGAGGAGAAGGAAGGCGCCAGCGCAGTCGCCGTTCAGCGAGCCGCCACCGCCTGGACTGGAAAATGAGGGAGGAGCACGGGACCCGGAGGGCAGGTGGCAAAAAGTGCGGAAGAAGAAGAGATCGCGCAAGATGGAGCAGCTGAAGCCTCCACAGCCTCGAAAGAGACCAAGAGGACGGCCCACGTTACCGAATGCTCTCGTCATCGAGAAAAAGGGTGACTTGAGCTATGCGGAGATCTTGAGTCGCCTCAAGAAGGACGAATCGTTGAAGGATGCTGGCAACTGCGTACAGAAGGTACGCAGGACGAACGCGGGGAAGCTGCTGATCGTATTGACAAAGGAAAGCACAGAGAAGGAGGCAGAGGTTCATCAACAAATCCAAGGTGCCCTCGGAGATCTGGCGAGCGTTACGAGTAGAGTCCAAGAGACTGATATTGAGCTCAAGGACATAGCGGAGGACACGACGGAAGAGGAAGTCTTTGCGGCTATCCAACGAGAGCTGGGCGCAGACGTTGATATTGCGCAAACGTGCGTCAGATCGTTGCGATACGCATATGACAAAACGCAGACTGCGGCCGTCAGACTCACTCCTTCCGCTGCTGAGAGGCTACTGAACTTGAAGACCATTCGAATACAATGGAGTTCCTGCAGGATCCGCGAAGTTGTGAGGCCCCCAAGTGCTTTAGGTGTTGGGATTTTGGGCATCTATCACGAAGTTGCAAAAGCGAAACGGATCGCAGTAAATGCTGCTTCAGATGCGGTGAAAATGGGCACAAAGCTGCTGAGTGTACAGCGCAACCGCACTGCGCGTTATGCGCCGGTAAAGGTACAGAAAGCTCCGTAAACCATATTGCGGGGAGTAGCCGATGCCCAGCATACAAGAGGGCTTCCCAGGTTTTCCAGGCGACACTCAAACGACGCCAATGAGAGTACTTCAGCTCAACCTCAACCACTGTGAGGCCGCGCAGGATCTGCTCAGGCAGACAGTGCGGGAGCTAAAAATAGACTTGGCCATACTCTCGGAACCCTACAAGCACCTGGACGCTCAACCCTGGGTGTCCGATGGGAGTGAGAAAGCTGCGATCTGGTCCTGTGCAAAGCATCCCTTCCAGGAGCTGGCAGGCCAGACCGAAAGCGGCTTCGTGAGAGCGAAGGTTAAGGGTGTCCATTATTACAGTTGCTATGCTCCACCCAGCTGGGAGATAGGGGAGTTTGAGGATTTCCTCGACAAGCTGGCCAGAGACGCCAAGGACCGTTCCCCAGTAACCATCGCTGGGGACTTCAATGCCTGGGCTACCGACTGGGGCAGCCAGAAGACCAACGCAAAGGGACAAGCCCTGTTGGAGGCGATGTCCTCATTGGACGTTGTTCTGCTCAACACGGGCATTGATCCCACTTTCGTCAAAAGAGAGGCCTCATCCGTTGTGGACCTTACATTCGCGAGTAGCAGTCTTGTGCGAGGAAACCGCGCTTCGTGGAAGGTTCTGGACATCCACACTCACAGTGATCACCAGGCCATACTGTGGGAGATAAGCGCGGACCAGAAACGGGGGTCGAAAAAACCAAAGACGAACACACTGGGCTGGAAAGTCAAGCTGTTTGACGCGGACTTGTTCCGCGAGGCGTTTAACACTACCCCGCTCAAAGAAGGAGAGGCAGAACTGAAAGTGGGTGAAGTTATGCAGAGGGTGACCGACGCGTGCGACGCAACAATGCCCCGGAAGAAAGCTAACGACCACCATCCCGCTGTGCACTGGTGGAGCGAGGAAATTGCCGGGTTGCGTAAGAAGTGCCACCGAGCCCGAAGGTTAGCCCAACGAGCTCGAGGAAAATCCACGTTTGATTCGCTGGAGGAGGAGTCCAGGAACGCAAGGAGGGAGCTCAAGCTAGCCATCAAGCAAGCCAAAACGCACAGCTGGAACGAACTTCTTAGTGAAGTAGACAGTGATCCGTGGGGCAGACCATACAAGGTGGTAATGACTCGACTGAAAAGTCAGTCGATGCCAATGCCGACCTGTCCGAAGCTACTGGAAAAGATTGTGACGACCCTTTTCCCGGAACAGCAGAAGGAGGACCTCAACATTGAGGAGAACACAGGTGAGGATATTCCACCCATCACGGAGGAGGAGCTGCTCGCCGGTACAGCGAAGGTGGGAAACAACAAAGCTCCCGGTATGGATGGCATACCCAACGTGGCACTGAAGACAGCCATCAAGGCAGCACCAGCTATGTTCCAAGACATGTACAACACATGCCTTAAGGAAGGAACATTTCCAAAGAAGTGGAAGTGGCAGAGGCTAGTGCTTCTCCCCAAGGGAAAGAAGCCTCCGGACGAGCCATCATCATACCGTCCACTCTGCATGCTAGACACGGCTGGAAAGATCTTCGAGCGGATCATCCACAATCGGATAGTGAAGGTGGTGGACTCGCTGCTAGCGGAAGATCAGTACGGATTCAGGAAATCGCGCTCCACACTGGACGCGATCAACAGGGTGGTGAACGCAGCCAAAGAGGCTATCGCAGGGAAAAGATATACGAGAGGGTCAAAGCAGTACTGCCTGATCGCTACTCTCGATATCAAGAATGCCTTCAACTCGGCCAGGTGGAAGAGTATCATGGAGGCCCTTAAAAGGCTCAATGTCCCATGGTACTCCGTAGGATAGTGGCGAGTTACCTGTGTGATAGGTACCTCATGTACGACACAGAAGATGGAACGAAAACGTACAGAGTAACTGGAGGGGTACCGCAAGGCTCGGTACTGGGACCACTTTTGTGGATCATCCTGTACGATGCATTGCTGTTGTTGCGATTTCCTCGAGGAGTAAGTCTTGTAGCCTTTGCAGACGATGTGGCGGTGGAAATCGTCGCGAAACACCTGGAGGAGATAATCGATCTCTTTGGCCAGGTCTTCGGAGAGATCGGCAAGTGGATGTCATGTGTCGGACTGCAGCTGGCAGAACATAAGACGGAGGCTCTCCTGGTCTCCAGCAGGAAGAAGATGGAAACGGTCGTGCTCAGTGTTGGTGAAAACGAGATCACATCCCAACCGTCCATCCGATACCTTGGCGTTATTCTCGACGCTAGGCTCAGCTTCAAGGAGCAAGTGGAGCAAATTAGCACGAAAGCCTCCGTAGTGACGACCACATTGTCCCGGCTTATGCCCAATGTCGGTGGCCCCAAGCAAAAAAGGAGAAAGCTGCTATCGTCGGTAACTACCTCTGTGCTCACCTATGGTATACCCATATGGGCTGATGCACTGCTTAAAAAGGGGTATCGCAAGAAGGCTGCAGCGCCCTATCGGGTTAGCGCGTTGAGGGTAGCCTGTGCGTTTCGCACAGTCTCCGAGGACGCCGTCAACGTCATTGCGGGAATGCTACCCATTGATCTACTGGCTAGTGAACGGAGGACGCTGTACCAGCAGGAGAAGTCAATTGAGGCGAAGACGGAGGCGAGACAAACGAGCTTCAATCGTTGGCAGAGAATGTGGGACACTTCCACGAAGGGACGGTGGACACATAAGCTAATCCCGGATGTGGAGAAATGGGTGAACCGGCAACACGGGGAACTCAACTACTACCTCACGCAGGTGTTCTCAGGGCACGGTTGCTTCCGGAAGTATCTTCATAAGTTCAATTATGAAGATGTTCCGGACTGTCCAATGTGCCCAGGAGTTGACGAAGACGCCGAGCACGCATTCTTTGAGTGCCCGCGGTTTAGCGATGCTCGTAACATCGTTGAGGAGAGACTCAACATATGTCTGACGCCAGAGAACCTGGCGGAGCAGATGTTGTCGTCGGAGGCAGCATGGAGGGCCGTTAGTGCCTATGCTGCCGTCGTCATGAAGGAGCTGCGCCGGGAAGAGCGCGAGAGGAAGAAGGCGACGCCAGAACAACAGGAAACCGAGGAGACAGCAAGTGACGAGAACCCCTAATCCATTCCGGGTGGGACGGGGACGTAACGAATCTTGCAGATGCTGGAGGAAGAGCCGCGGCTAAGGCCTCTCCCGCGAAGTAGTACCTAACGGTGGTTCCGCGGGAGAACGAAAGGCCACAGAGGAGGTTGACTAGGCTTAGTCCGGGGGTTTAGTCCGTGAGAGTCGGACACGCGAGTCACGGGCCCGTGACTATCAGTGCATAATGCATTCCCCTAAACCTCTAAAAAAAAAAAAAAAAAAAAAAAAAAAAAAAAAAAAAAAAAAAAAAAAACACACACACACACACACACACACACGTACACACACGCGCGCGCGCATATGCTGAATCAGAACAACTTCATCAAAATTCAGATACTTAATTTTTAATTTATGTTTTTGAGAAATGAATATACATTGGTAGTTGTGAAACTTAAACATACATGTAGAATCCTAAACACACATTTTACAATCTGACACCATGAACTGTGTTTCAAAGATTCTTTGAACTTCCAATGTATTTAGGAATACCAATATACTTGTTACGCATCATTTACTTCAAAACTGGCGTGGCTTGTTGAAAGATTTTCGTTATATTGTATCTTTTAAATTAACATGAAAATTGTAAATTCCAAGAACACACCATAGAATGCAAATGTATTTATAATAACAATCGCTACAAAATTTGGAAAGATAATTGACTAAAATTATGAAATCGATTTTAAAGTCAACCAAGAAATTTTGTTATCTCTGCAGACGTGTGTCGAATTAAAAAAGTTTTGTCTTATATAATCATACAATATTTTTAGAAAGTTATGTATAAAATAAAAAATCATTGCTCATTCATCATTACTTTGAACTCAATTTATTATTCCATTAAATTCATTATTGATGCCCAGAAAAAATATACACCCCCTTTCTCTTGAATATTATCTTTTATTCCAGACTCCGCTATAATAGCCACTCTATTGATTGAAAAAGCGGGACAAAAATAGTCTTTTTTTATAACAAACTCGGTTTGATGATGGGAAAAAACTACGGCTGCACAAAGATTCATAAATATCGGTTAAACATTACTCCTCTTATCGAGCATAAAGGAAACATGTTTTCTAAAAGATAATCTCATGAAATGTTAACACAATTAAGTATTTTATAAATCACCTCTGCTATTCGTCCGTCAGATTTCTGTATTAAGGGTATATCTAGATACTAATAGATACATTTTCTTTAATCAAAGGTTAAAACCAAACAAATATTAAAATATTAGTATTCTGAAAAAATATACTCTAATCTGACGGACGTTTAGCAAGAGCCTTTATAAATTTAATATATGATAAAAAAACTTCGTGGAAATAAACCATATTTTTTTTTGAGAAAAAAATTAAACAAAAAAATGACGTTTTCTTTGATAAAAAATGACAAACTAAAATTAATTAAAAATTAAAAAATTAAAATGTATGTGATTTAAATACCGTTTTGAAAAATTTTATGAAATTAAAAAATATCAGCTGAATCATTAGAAGGGAGAAAAAACGAAAAATTCCAAATCTTCAAAAGAAAATCAATAAATTGAAAATCTCCATGAAAAGGAAGTCATTTGTTTTATTTAAATTGTCTTAAATAAATGTTTTTTAAATAGGTTTGTCTGTTCAAAATCGGTCAAAGCCTCTTGAGAGATCCTCTTATACACATAGACACACAGAAAATAAGAGTTTAATTTAAGAATCCACATATTAATACCAAAAATATGTATTGATTAACATTAATAATTATTGTGCTTATCATAAGTTTACTTTTGAAAAATTGGTAAATATTTAAGCATTATTGTTTATTATGGAAAAATCTATCTATTTCGTTTATCTATGTAGCGGTTTGGTAAACTCAAACTGTATCGAAACGTGCCATTTGTATATACATGCAAGGATATATTGTAGAAGCCTTTTCAATAATGTCGTTTTCTCAAATAGAAAGCAGTTTTCTTTCCACGCCAAATTGAGTTTTCCAATCCACGGAAACCATTTCCAAGAAAAAACATTTCCTACAATGTAAAAAATACTTTCATCTGTACTTTTGTGAGGAGCCAAGATCTTAAATCGATTCAGATTTAAAATTAGATTATAAAACTTGAAAACTCTTTCGCTATAATAACGCTACTTTTCGGATAAATAATAATTTACAAAACGTTTGATGCAATACTTGCAAAAATAAAACTCGTGTAAATGCATCCATTGTACAACTGGAAGTGTTTTTATTTTATAATACTAAAAGCAATGTATATTTATTCTTTTTTCGTCACATTCAACAGAGTGGCTTTTTTCTCAACAACATTGGGGCATTTAGGGCGCGGGGCAGGCACAGCAAGTGTCCTGTGCACAATAATGCACACCACATCAGACATCTACACCCAGCCCACGGACGCACATTGTCGCGCAAGACTTAATCGCGGGAAATCCCGCGACTGCGCTCGGCAGAAAAGGCGCTTTTTTCACCGCCAACGGTGCAATGCATCCGGCAGCTGTGCGGGTTGCGTTACGCTCCTAGTCCATAGGCACATCCGTAAGAAAGTACCTACATGTATAGGTGCATACACCCGGACAAACCGCCTATATGTTAGGCACATAATACGTAAGAGAGATGCGGCGGTGTATACACATATAGATCTTATACGTTTGGACTCACGATTATATTCGATACCCAAGGCCGTGACGTCAGAACAGACGCCCACCGGGAATAAATAACTTTTCGGGCGAAGAAGACCACGAAAGTGAGTGAGACGTGACGAAAAAGAAAAAGATTTCGAACGCGCGGGCGAGTGTATAAGAGAGCGAGGGAAAGAAAGAAAGAGATAGAGGTGGAGAGGAAAAAAGAAAAAATACGCTGGCGAAAGAGAGAGAGAGACGGAGAGAACCAGAGACGAAGGAAAGGGAGAGAGAGAAGGAGAGTTATGGTTATATCATCTCCTCTCTTTTTTTATCTCTGCGCGCGCGGAGGCGATCGAGCGCACGCGCGGCCCGCGAGGAGAACTTTCACTTTGCGCGCTGAGGCCAGCCGCCGCCACCGCCAACTATACACGCCGGGCTCTTAAATATTCCCCAACGCCGACTCGTCGTCGTCGCCGCTTCACTTTCTTATGCCGGCCGGACCCTTTTCTGCGCAATATGTATATATGTACATACATCAACGCGCGCACGTTCCCTTTTTATCTCCCGAGAGAGCGTTCTTTCTTTCATTTGTCTTTCGACTCGACCGCCGGGTGTCCTGTTTTTTTCCTCGCCGAAACGGCTGCGACTTGCGCGTAAAAGGTTTATGTAAACGACGATAATTCGTGCGTCTAGGCAGGCGGATAAACGAAACACGCCCGTTTCGAATTTTTTTCCTTTTCACGTGGCCTGATGTCTTTCGCCGGAGCGCGAGCGGAGTAAGAGGCTTTTTATGCGGCGCGCGGCGGCAAGTAGTTGCGTTCTTGGAAAGCGATGATTTTGGGGGCAGGATTTAATATTGCAGCGGCGCGCTTTTTGGTTGGAAGAAAGGAACTGTTGACTAATCGGCTTGGGAATTTCCCAATTTTAAAATGATTATAAGGCGTTGGAAAAACCATCATTAACCGGGACTTTTTACTAAGAAGTAATAACGATGAAAATTCAATTTTTTATAAAGATTTATATAGTTTCGTCTGTGATGAGAATAACAAAGGAGCGAATTACATGCCACAGGGATCACTTACAAGTAGCGTTGCGAGGTATTCATGGTACAAACTTTTTAAGTTTGACATACATAGACACGTAGAAAGCTTCACGTGTTGGAAATTAGGTAATCGAAAGTTGAATTATTACACTTAGAAAATGTTGAATTAAAATTTTTGTTTGTTTGTTAATGTCCTTTTACTTTGTTCTTAAAATATCTAACTAGAGCAGAAAAAAGATTTTTAATTAATTTTCACGTTTCAAATTTTCGAACAAATATTTTTATATCTGCAACACCTCCTTTAAAATCGTACCAAATACATCCTTATGGTAAAACTTATTTTATCCCACTTTCCATTTATATAACTTGAGGATAAGGTGCTAATTCATTTTGCGTCTGAATATAAATGACATTACTTTCATATTTTTAATTGTAATAAAATCTTTTGAATAATAATGCAAATGCATTAAATGAAACTATTCAAAGAGTTTGAAAAATCAAATCATAATTGAATATAACATGATAATCTTAATCAGTAGTCAGCGCTTGTTAAAGTCGTCTGGTATATAGAGATGAAGCGGCTGGGTTTGTGGTCCTAACCGGACCCAGTTTCTCTTGAGTTACGTCTACATATAACTGTCGTTTTCAAGAATTGATATTCAGGAATTTTTGTCGCAGGGGAACGCGCACGCTACATGGTTTCGGTTACTAAACCTGTCGCGGGTTTGTCATGCGTTGCATATGTGTTTTAACTCATAATTATTTTTACCAGAAAAGTAATAGGCTTATTTAATACTGGTCAATGTCATAGAAGTAATGCAACTAGTAAAAATGCATTTAAATAAATATGCAACGCGAACCGTACTTATAACGATAAAGATACCGAAAGTGACATTTTTCTAATGAAGGGTTATTTTTCAAAAATTGACATAAAAAAATTAATAAAAAATAAATACATGTATCTAAAAATTACAATAATTAATTATCTGAATACAGCATTATTATTCAATTTTAAATTAACGTTTAGAACTAAAATTTAATGCAAAAAGTATAAATATGCATAATTTCTGAACAAGTGAAATCATTATCGTTAAATCTGCCTACATCTAGCAGATACTTAATTTTAGGAAACCAGATAAGTAACTAAATTCAATCATTTTAATTTTAAATATTTTTTAATAAACCTTTTTATGTACTAAAATTCTAGAATATAATTATAACTTATATGAAATGTATTAGAATAAAATGGCACCTTTGTTTTATTATAGAGAATTGCTAAAATACAGCCATTTGTAATTTAAAAACTCTTGTGACACTTGTAAGAGAATATTGTGCAAAGTTTATATTGTTTTTCATTGTCTCTAACGTTTGAATAATTCATAACGTAATTTAATTTTATTGTAAAATCATTTGAATTATTAATCGGCATCTATGTGTCAAGCATACTATTACATGTAATATGCATATTTTTGGTATGTATATTAACTGGTCTTACATTTTTTATAATATATTTTCTTAGTACAAAATTATGTATTAAAATGAAATCATTTCGTAACTATGTTTAAGTTTCAGAAGAGACTTATTATTTCTTATACAAATATAGTAAAAACCATTTTTATCGATAATTTTTCTAAAATTAATATTTATTAAAAAATTAATGATATCAAGTTGTGCAAGTAATACACGGAGAGAAAAATTTCAGTAAAAATTACAAAAAGTTTCGCAATTTTTACTGAACATTTCGGTACTGTGGTAACAGACTGCCAAAATGAGCGGATTTACTTATTGACTTTCTATACTTTTTATAGAATTTTCAGTAAAAATTACCGAACTGTTCAGTAACTTTTAAGAGAATTCTCTTAAAATTTAGTAAAAATTACAAAAAGTTTCGCAATTTTTACTGAACATTTCGGTACTGTGGTAACAGACTGCCAAAATGAGCGGATTTACTTGACTTTCTATACTTTTTATAGAATTTTCAGTAAAAATTCTATAAAAAGTATAGAAAGTCAAGTAAATCCGCTCATTTTGGCACTCTGTTACCACAGTACCGAAAAGTTCAGTAAAAATTACGGAACTTTTTGTAATTTTTACTGAAATTTTTCTCTCCGTGTACTTATAACCATCAATATAAAATCCAAACTTTACGTTTTAATGATTCGAAATTCTTTTTAACCTACTGATAGAAATTCATGAATCGATATGTTGTACGTGCTCGAATTGTTAGATCCGATAAAGCATACCGATGTATGCAAAGCAAGTTGAACAAGATAGAGAGAAAATGATTGAAATGATATAATTTTGAAATCGAAATACAAATGTGGCTGCAAAGTCGAAACTAAAAGTCATCAGAATGGTATCGCGTGTATCAGAAATTTGCAGTTTTTGCAATGATTTTGCAACCTCGATTTCTCACGTTTTTCACTTCACATTTATTTATTAAAACATTTATTGGTATTAATGTCTCATTTTAAATAGAATACTTAATAGCCTAGATCGACGTGCAGGTTAATCCATTTTTATCCAGTAATATTTCGTAATATTTTTTGAACATTATAATTAGGAGACTTTTATTTGCTTTTTAAATTTTTCTAGAAAAAAATATCTGCAAAGTAATTTAAAGTATTATAACTCATATATTTCAAATAGAGACCTACGATACCAAACTGAACGTACTAAATGTGCTTTAATTTTGAGTACCAAATAATCATTTCTCGAAGGCTAAGAGTATCTCTTGTAAGCATTAAGCTATACGATTTCTATTGCACTTCTAATTACCTTTTCTGAAATACTGTGTTCGTTATCAACTTTGAAATGTATACTATTATAACTGCATTATTGTAACTGTTATAGATAGCTTTAATATTGCAATTTTCATTCATTCATATTTTACCATTTTAGACGAAGATTCATGAACTCAAAGTCATAATTTCAAAATGATATCTAAAATTTATACTTCAAATATTTTTCTTTCTCAGAAGGTTTCTTTATTTATACGTCTCTCAAAATATTTCGAAAGTATAAAGGTGACAAAAATGAAAAATATAGATCGACGTTGAAAAAATTTAATTTATTACCATCGCATCAGAATGGCATATTAAAATATCTATAATGCATATACATATAATTATCATTTGGTCGGTCATCCGATTCCATCTTCCTTTCTCCGTTTTTGCTTTTATTTTCTTGACAAAACTCGAATATTCAGAACGATCTATAACTATTCATTAACACTGAACAGAAAAAGCTGATTAAAATATCCCCGAGGGAAAAAAATCATTTTACTTTATAAACACTACGAATCCAAATCTGCTACCAATACCAATTCAACGTGAAATTCCACGAAAAGTACGAAAATATCTGAGAGCTTTCTCTTTTTAAAAGCCACGGCCTTATCGTTTTTTGGTGCTATATATCAAGTTTCTCATAGACCACAGTGTTTTTTTTTCTAATTTAAATTCCATTCCAAATACTGCTCTCACGAATTGAACGCAATTCCGAAGGAAATATCTCCCTGAAATGACTTGCAATTAATGCGGTTTCGGTCAGAAGACAAAACGATCAGTTATCCTAGAGGCTCTGTAGCGCGCTAAAGTGCAAACAATCAAAGCGCGAAGTACCGTAAGGCTCTGTCACGAGGTCGTAATTGCCTCCGTTTCCATCTACCTCGCGCCGCCCTCTTTTATTCGCGACACCGCGGCGAACCGATCAAATTGCCCCCGCGGGAATCCACGCGACGCAGCGCCGAACAACAAAAAGAGCAGTTACATTTGATTTGCGCTCATAATTCAATCAGGATGAGAGGTCGACAGGCGACTATAGAGCTCGCAGCAGGCGTAACATTTTTCCGCGCCTGCATAGCCAGACGACACACTGCCATCCCATTTTTCTCCTCTCGCGACCCATCAGTCGGCCAAAGGTGCACTAGCACACTTGAACACACGCGCACGTACACACGTATGTGCGCACGTACGGAATCGCGGAAAAGGCTGTGTGTGCACGCGGTGAAGGTTGCCGAGACCGCCGCGTGCACGACTTTTCTTGCGCGCTGTCTGGTGACCCGATTTTCCGCGAGCCTCTGGCTTTATAGTTTTCTCGCGAGTCTCCTCCTCTGTGCCATGAGATGTTCGATGTCTATAAGTACAGAACGCGTCACAATTATACGTTTCATGAGAAACGATATAAGTATACATATAGGCACGGGGAGACTTCTTTTGGAGGCTTGCGCCGTGACTGCGAGCGGTCGAATAAAGAAATTGCGAAGTATGACCTTATATACGTGTACTGCAATTAATGCGGAACACCGTAAATACAAGAAGGAAGTTCGTGCAAACGCGCGCGCAGTCCTGCGTAATGTGGTTTACGACGTTTCCGCACGACGGACGAAGCTCTAATTAAGTTATCGCTAATACTCGGTCTACAATAATATAGGAGAATGGCGTAATATATTTCGTTTTAGAATAAGAAGCTGTTCTGTTTATTCTATACCTTGAAATGTAATATTTTATTTGCTAATTCAAATATTGATTTAGTCAGCGACGTTTTTTGTCGGGAAGAGATTATATACGCGTACGTTAAAGTCTGCGGAACTAATTAGTCGAGGAAGTAATATATAAAATGAAAAAAGTTAGTTAAGAAATGAAAATTGTGAAGAATGATGATTGGACAGAATCATATATGGGTTATAATTAAGCTATAAAATTCTGGCGTCTTATGGTTCGGATGGCGGTGAAAAAAAAAGACTAATGTCCTAAATTTCGTGTCGTTAATAAAGCATGCATCAATGGAGTAGGAAGTATTTTAGTTAATTATAGTAAATTCCACATTACTCTTTTACATCTAATATAGGGTAAGTATATGTCAATAAACTTGATCAACTTTAAAAAAATTAAGGATGTATAATATATTCTGATTACTAACAATAAATGTATTAGATTTTTCGTGTATTTCAGATAAGTACAGAAATACGAACTCTACGGGGAAATTCATATAGAAAATTAAGAATAATTAAATGAACTACACTGAGAGAAATTTAATTAATCCGATATAAGACGATTATATTAAAATGAAAATTAATTGTTTTTAAGGATTATGTTGAATTTATTTCCAATTATTTTAGAGTTCATCAAAATTTAGTGGTTTTAACTAAATATTTTATTGTGATACGGTGATTAAATATTTCGTCAAATCTGATTAAATTATTTGTTAGTGTATATTACGTAAAACAACCACCTAAATTCATTCATTTTTAATCGAAATATATACTTATGTAAATAATGGTTTATGTGCATGTGTATACCATTGAATGAAAATAAATGCCAACAAAACTATGGCTGTTTTTTTCTCCTTCCTGCAGATCTCTAATCTTTACTTCACACTTACTCATTTTTTTTACCACGTTAACATCCGTTAATTGGTATCAAAGGCTGGAAATTTATAATCTAAAATTTGCAGCCAATATACAGTTTAACAATTGAAACTTATAAAATATACTGGCAATTGAGGATGTTAAAAACATTCACAAAGGTATCCAGTCTGCTTAAAAAATCGAACCTCGTAAGCTTTACAGTTATCTAGGCATTTCAATTTTATTGTGACATCTACAATTCTATATACGATACCATGCAGTGATGTCATAAGACTGACATTGTATTAATACAAAATAGCTCAAAAAAAGATGAATTTTTCGGATACCTAATTTTAATATGTTTTTACATTTTTTTTTTCATCGTTACCCATTATTTAAATTTAATAATAAATTGATAAATGATAGATACCTAAAACAATTGTTTACGTACAATTGAAAAAGACGAAACTACGAAAAGACGAAAAAATGAAATATTTCCATACACACTTTGATGTACCTTCAACAATAAAATATTATTATTACGCAGTATATAACTAATTATTTTTTTAGTATGTATAAAAAGGTGCAGTTATTGTCGATGCTAATATTAGAACCAATGTTTTAATTTAATCGAAATAATTGTTTATAATGTAATGTAGAATTCCTCTTGGAACATAATCTTTATAAGCAATGTTGGCTGATAACATATCTAGCCGTATTTCAATAGTAGAACATGCATTATAATTTTTATGCTTTTAGAGGATAGGATTTTATAGATAGATAGCGCGATACGATTTAGCATATCGATTGTTCAGTTATGACTGCAATTAGCAATCATGAATTTGCAGAAACGGTTTATTCACTGTAATGTACAATTGATCTTTCCCGTATGATCCTAAACCTATTGGGTTATTTTTATTAAATGCTCTATATTTTATTAAATGCTCTGTATCAGTATGTCGATTCCAATGATAAAGATAACAATAAATACTATACATAAAAGCAGCATAAAGTTGTTTAAGTTCTTTGTGCCGATTTCACAAACTGCGAACTCATCTTCGTGTTATTCTGAAACTATCGTTCTCTAAAGAGAAATCTTGTTGCTTGAAAAATATGATACTAATTTATGCTGAGAAATATTATACAAAAAGTAAATGAAATCATATCATTTACTAGTCGATGATATGAACATTCCATTTAATGAAATAACGCAATTATTACCTACAATTATATTGCGCATCTTAATTCAAACGGTAATCAATTTCAACCAAACTGTAAATCAATTTTTACATACAATATTAATTAGTTATGGAAATATTTAAGGTATTTAAAAAATCATTTTGAAATAAAATTAAATAAAAATAAATAAACAGTTACTCAGCTATATGTTATGTACAATTTCTCTTAGAATAAATTTATAGATATACAAATAAAGTATGTTATTGTATCCATCTACTGAATTCCATAAAAAGATTGCAATAGATAGCATTTATTAAAAAAATTATATCCATAGTATAGTTTACGTTATCTTTCTAATTTACAGCAACACAGTGCTTTAAAATTGAAATCGCACGAATAAAGAAAAATAAAACGTATCAATCGTTAACTATATGCATTCCTTGCAAAATCTATTATAAATGTTCACATTCAACTCGCTTATTTTTGCTCTAACTCGATAGCCAATTGCTGACTAACTAATCAAACAAAGAATTCACAAAAAAACTCTTTCGAGAATCGAACAAATTACCCAACAAATTGGCTTTCATCGTACATACAACTCGAAAACACCGTTCGCCGTCGAACAAAACAAAATCGGCTACCACCTCGTTGCTTACAAACCTGGAAAAAAAAGGCACTGACGAGGAAGAATCACACCGAAGAATCTCGCGATTGCACGTCTCGCCGCGCTCGCAGGCGCGTGCGCACGCGGCTGTGCAAGTGTAATTAGAATCGCTCGGTGAAAAAGCGCGCGCCGCGGGCTCTCGAAAGGCTCTCTTTCTCTTACGCGCAGTATATATACATATATATTTCTGCCAAGAGAAGAGTAAGTATAGAGTGAGAAAGAGAGATAGAAAGAGCTCAGGAGAAACTTACCTGCGCCTCGCAGAAGGAAAGTCGCCGTCGCCGCGAGAGCGACAAGTATCGCCGGGAGAGCAGAGGCAGTCATCGCCGTCCAGCCGCGCGACATCAACGAACTCGACGATGAGGCCGACGACGACGACGACGAGGCTGATCTGGCACTCGGCACACTTTGCCGATCCTACGGCTATGCCCGGCCCTCGCATCTGTCCGCGACTATATGTTGCCGCTTAATGTCCCCGACGATGTCTCTGGTCGCTCTTGCATCAGTCGTCGTGAATTCCCTGCACTCCCGTTGCTATATGCGCGATACCGAGCGCACTTCTCGATTGAGACTCCCGAACGGATACCGATCGTCCACTGATTAAGCGCTGTGATGGTCACTGCGCGAGATCGCTGCGAAATCCTCTCTCATTTTCACGATTATTGGTGTCGAAGCACTGGATCAACCGACAGAGAGAGAAAGAAAAAAACACAGAAGCGCTATAGGTCAAAGTCCGCGAGCGGAGTAACAGGTGACGACGGTCCGTGCTCTGATTTTTCGAGGCAGGCCGTCTGGGCTGGTAGCGGCAGAGACTCTTCGCCCGCAGCTACATGGTTTTCTCCTGCTAACCGTTCGCCTCGCTATGCCGATTTCCTCGGCCGTCTCCTTCGATCGCGCACTTGTTCGCAGTCACCACTAATATATAGCCAATGCACCGTCGACTTAGCCCGCTTCTCGCCTTGTTTTTTTCTCCAGTCGAATGCACTTGTACGCCGACAGCCGTGGGACTCGCAGCGCAGCGTTGACGCGGCGGGAACGACGGACCGATCGCGACTGCCTTTCTCGCTCGGCCTGCTCCTTTTGCCGTGGGCGCCATCTTTCGCGTCATGGCGGTCGCTCGCGGTGGGCCGACAACTGGGAGAAAGAGCGAGAGAGATGGAGAGGTTCGGATAGTATATGAAGGTATACATGCACACGGTGGGCAGGAAGGTACCAGCAGGCCATAGCGCGCCATGCTCGGATGGAGAACGCGCTCACTTTCGCGGCGCTGCACAGGTACCAGCGCGAGGTGAACGTCTTTATTATTGACCGTGAACCTATCGC
Source organism: Torymus aiolomorphi (assembly GCA_036365515.1). Lineage (NCBI taxonomy): Eukaryota > Metazoa > Arthropoda > Insecta > Hymenoptera > Torymidae > Torymus > Torymus aiolomorphi. The sequence goes on along the minus strand of CM070877.1, from coordinate 121,970,748 downwards.
TGGACATGATTCTGGTCCGGGCATTGTCGATGGGCACATGGCTGCTGCACTGAGAGAAGAATATGTTTAATATTAACATGGTATTTTAACTATTAACATGTCACTGTAACTATAATTAACATACATATTTTAATAGTTACTATGCCATGTTAAATATAAACATTTTGATAAAACATTTTTCTCAGTGTGTGAAGCACAAACCGTAGATTTGATGTATCTTGGGGAAGAGGATTTTCTTCAGATTTGCATGCGATATTTAGGTGAATCTCTAAAATGTTAGTGTGAACTGAATTCATATAGAATAAAACTCTGTGACTGGACAATGAAGTGCCGATAGGTAATTGGCATCTATAAGCTTTAACATAAAACGTGTTGCCGAGTCAAACGCTTTAAAAATGTATTTATCACGACATGCAGCGTAACATCAAAATCAAAAATACAAATCTATAATATTACTACCTTTTTAAATTATATCGGTTTTAAAAATAATATATATTCGGTATGCTTTATAAATTTTATTCAATTTCATCTTTACGTCCATATTCTTTCAAATATATTAAAAAGTGTTAAGGTTTAATATTCTAAAGATGGAAAAAAATCATAGATTGATTAAAGATATATACGATTAAAAATATTTTGCAGAGATTTGAGCTAATGCATCACAATAAATATGAATCACGATTCAATGTGGGCCAAAGAACTTGTAACTATAGGTTCATAAATGTGCGCTTCCAAAATATACACTTAGCTAGTTCCGCAAATATATAGGTATCTCAAACCTTGAAAAAAAGAAACAACAAGTTGTGCAATCGGATTATTGCTATTGTTGATCGTTTCTATCAATTATTCAATCGGTCGCCGCAATTGAGTTCCTTCCTAATCGTCACATTCCGCTATTTCTTCGAAGACTTCCCTGTAATCAAACAACAACGAAGTAGCTACGGTGCCCACATGCTGCACTTCCTCATTTTTCTCATGTGCTCTTGGCAGTTCAGTACTTATATACTTAGAATGACCTTGCACAATCTTATAAACAATATATTTGACACGTGAGTAAGAACTTCTATTCTATTATTCACTAGATACAGTAAAAATAATAAAGCGAAATATTTAAAAACCGTATACCTATAAACATTATATTCGTTTACATATTATTTCTACTTAAGCAACTTTAATAGGACCGTATATCTATTTTAATAATATTTCTTGAAACTCCGAAGTATAAATACTTATTGCTGATAAAATTAAGTCATCATTCATTTGGACGACAAATATAAAATTCTTCTTTGCTATTTTTGGGCGTAAAGGACGCGAAAACGTTCGTCGGTTACGAACGCAAAGAGCGACTTTAAGCTTCTAGGTGTAAAGTAAAACAAATATTGAAAAAATCAACTTTTCCTATTCAAATACCGTGTGCTTGAGACCGGCTTCGCTGATCCGATCACTATTTGATTAGCAAAAAATAGATAGTACAGAATTTTATTATAGAATTTTATTATAGTATTTTGTACTCAGGTAACATAGACGTTTTCTTGTTACATTTACGTCAACTAAGTAGGACGAAAACACTTTGCACTGTTCGCAGTGCATGCCCTTGACGTGAAAACTACTAAGGTATACGGTCATTGATTAATAAGTGTAGACGGTGTAGCTATTAGAACGTTGACTTTTCCAAACTATCATCAGAACACTATAAATAATTAGTATATGATAGAAAAATTTATTGAGATAATCTTTAATTTAACGTAATAATTATGAACATAATAAGTTCTTAAATCTAATTATACGTAATTATATTATCATATTCGTTTAAAGAGAATAAAAACGTTCACGTCCTTTGTGTACATAATAAAAGAAAATACTTTTATAGAGTAAGGACAATGTCAAGGGTAAAGTGCGCTATTAGACTAACTAAACTTTCCTGTATTTTTTTTTGTATTTACGTGAAATAAAAGACCAGATGTAGGAAACGTCTATAGTTAGATCGTCTTCAGTTATCGTTGAGACAGCATTGATGTCTTTGTAAAGAGATCGAACTAGCCTGTAGTTCTTGGAAAAAAATCACCTCATTAAAATTACAAAATATTTTCTACAGGACAAGAAAACCTTCACTATGTTAAGGTAAACAGTTAACTTATTTATTATTGTTTATTTTTTATCGTATTACTAATAGTTAAATATTTATATTCGCTGCAAAATACTTATCAAGTAGGGTGCTATGGTGCCATTTGATACTGTACGCGATATAAAAAATAATTATGTATTTTTGTCTTAATTGATTTAATCTTTTGAAATTTTGTTTAATATATAAAGAACACTCAATGTATTTAATTGTATTTAAAAGCTTTGGATCTCCTTTGTACGATACTACGTGGGTCATGGACGAATCAAAAAGTTTTCTTGAGAAACTGAATCGTACTACATATGACAACTACTTTTTAAGTTCAAGACGTTTAGTTTTGCCGAATGATATTGATTGGAAACACTCGACAAAATGGGTAAGAAAATGAAAATTACTTTATTTTTTAATGTTTTGTAATATTTTAAATATATTTTTTATTTTTGTGGAAAGATAATATTTTATACATACAGCTGGTTGCCATAAATATATCAAATTATATATAACTCTAATGTTAAATTACTAAAAAAGTTTTAAAATATAATGTACATTAATTTCAAAGGAATTATTAATATATATTGCTCATCTACCATATACTTTTAAAGCCTGCAGAAAAGAGTGCAGATGCAGAAGGTGATGATGGTTACTCACTAGTAAACGTGTCAGATATTGAGAATGAAGTAGAAACAATTAAACATTTGAGAGTAAGAAAAAGAAATAAACGACTTCGCAGCACAAAAAAAGATGATTCAATACAAATCTTGAGCATTAAACAACCTTTGATAAGTGAAAAGACATTAGAAACCTTATGGAAATTATACAGAAATGCAGGAGAGACTATAGAAGATCTAATACGACGATTAGTCGACATGCCATCTGCTAAAACTGAATTTTGTATTAGGAGCGATGACAATTACGACGTTAAAAATATGATGGCAGGTATTAAAGATGAAGTCTTGAGTGGTGATGAAAGTTTTTACAGTGAAAATGAAAGTGCCGAAAAAGAGGAAGAAGATAGTGAAAGGGATTCAAAGAAGGTAAAAGATATGATACATTTGAAAAATATTCCCACGAATAAAATAAAGCTCGAAAAAAGCAAATCAACCGACTGCGACTCGATTTGCGAGCACCCACTTTGCCTAAGCGAGATTCTCGTAGTGGAAATTCAAGAATCGGAAAAAATTATTCAGTTTCCTTGCGATCTCGAAGTCGACAGCATAAAGGAAGAATGCACGAAAGATTTGACGTTCAAAGCACCGACTTTGCGCGCTTCTGAGTCACCCGTCGGGCCGATATCTAACTGTACATACGCTGTTCCTCGTCTGAAGCAAATCGCGAACGCGGAACTCGTCGTCACAAATAAAATCATCACCCGCTCGAGTCGCAATAAAAATGCCGGTGTTAAAATAGACGTTAAGAAAGAAATTTCGAGCAACGACGACGAGAGCGCAATTCGCGATCCTTACGCAAAATTGAGAAAGGTCAAACCGCAGAAGTTAAAGAAGCGAATTTCGAGCTGTGAGGACGATGAGCCGATAATAAAGGAGATGCATGGTGTGAGAACCAGGAGTTATAATACACGGGCCTCGAAAGTTAAAATTCCAACGTTCGTCAAAATTTCGGAACTGAGCGACAACGAAGAAATCGAATTTTTCGACCAGTTTGGCTGGAAAGGCTTGAGCGCGGCTGGCAATTCTTCCGTTAAGCGCGAAACGGAATGGAACAGCTCTGATAATTTTCTATCTAAGCTCACGGTTAATTTATCAAGCGATTCTGATATAAGTGAATTGGAGAAACGAAATGTGAAAAAGCGCAAGTTGTCGACTATCAAGGCGAAAAATTTTCAAAATAAGCCAAAAAAATCAAAAAGTAGTGAGACTTCATCAAGTTCATGTTCAAGTTCATGCACCTGCACACGCTCTCCGTGTTCACGTCACTCGTATTACACACGATCCTCGTGTTCGTGTTCCAGCTCATCGACATCATCAACGATATCCGATGAGAAAAATAATGATGAGTAAAATTTACCTATGTTGTATTGAAATTATGTTTATCGATAATTAGTTTCACCAAAATTTAATCTAGATATTCAATTGTTATATTCTATTCGTTGAAAAATTTTATTTCTGTTATTTGAATTTTTGTACAAGTATACAATTAAATTTGTATAAATAAAGTTTTTAAGCTTCTATTCTACAAATTCCACTAAAAACAAATTTTTTCTTTTATATAAAAGAGCATGCACGAAATTTAAAGTCTTACACAACTGAGTTGAAGTAACAAAATGTGCTGTTAATTAATCTGTGCTACATATACTTATATGTTGAATTTAAGTTTCGAAATATGAATGAAATTCCTTGAAATCTATCTTCTACATTATATTAAGAAGATGTAAGACGTTTTTTTCTCGACCAGTTAAGTACCATTAGTATAGGGCTGATCATCTTTAATGTAGATTTTTTGCTTTCATCAAGTCCGCCTTTGATGTAGTCTCTTTTTGAACCATGACCAGCATCCGGCGTATCAAATGCATGCAAATGTATAATATGCAATTTTTCATTGTTTTTTTTAATCTTAATTTTAATATTTAGTTTTTTTTTTCCTAATGTACTCCTTTTAAAACTATTAGTTATTTCAATGTTGCCAAGCTTTTTAGAACATAAACATAATTACAGACACAGCTGCTTTTTATCAAACGTAATATACCTATATGTAAGTATATAAGTAATTTTTACAAGTAACTATTATATTATTTTTTTATTATAAGCATCTTTGGAAAATTTTGTTAACATGTCTTTTTGTAATTATATTTATACATACATGATGACTTTAGATTATTATCGCCACAAAGTCGGTATATCCACCGTAAGCTAGTTTTACTATATGTCAAACATCGTGAGTTTTTGCACCCACAAACTTATCAATTTGAATAAATGAACTTGAATACTTATATATATATATAGAACTTCCTTTTTTCAATAAACAAATAATTGAATACACAATTCAATCCAATAAATCATGAGCGAGCAAAAGAATTTCTGGTAATTTATATAATTCAAATTTCTAAACAGATTTAGAAATATAGAATTTTGTTTTTTTCATATTTTGATACACTATATAGACAATAAGTACTTGGAATGTTGGATATATTGATATGTTTCAAAAAGTAAAGTTGCTCTTGACGAAAAAAATCTAAAATTATATGTTATGTACGGCTTGATACAGTTTTGAATATTTTCTACATTTTTATACACAAAATAATTTATAAAATTATGTAAAACGTACAAAAGTACCTATAGAAAACTAACTGTGTGCAAGTAAGTTGTGTATAAAAGTGTAGAATATTTTTTAAAGCAGATAAGAATATGAGCAATGTGAAAGAGTATACGAAAATACATGAAAATATATCAAATGGCAAAAAGGAAAATTTATGAATCTTTATGAAATTTATGAAATTTTCAACATTTATTTTCACAATGGATGCTCTTCTTAGCAACCGAGAGTGAAATTTATCGATATTTGATAAGGTTATCGATTAGTTGGTTGGACTATAAGGGAGAATGTACATAAGCGCCGCGCTGCGCTGCGCCGCGCCGTGCTGCGCCGTGCTGCCGCTGCGCTGAAGCTTAGCTCTGCCGTTCCGTTCCATTCGTATATTCTTACAAATAAATGAGCAGTTGCATGTCTATGATATTTATAAATCACGGACGATGTGTATATGCTCCAAAATGAAAAGTTAAATAAATGAAGGGATAGTTTATATGACGGACAGTTTAAGAACAAAAGTATTTTAAGCCGAGAAAGAAAACACAAGACCCAATTGATATGATATACTATGAATTATAAAATTGATTAGAACATTGGAAAATGAAGCTATTGATGAATAAGATGGAATTGGGCGATAATGAGATGTCCTTTAACCAGTTCAAATAAATGATGAAATTGATTAAAACTCATGTTAATAAATCTATAAAACTCTTCATGATCCTTTAATGCAAAATATTTAAATAAAGTGCTATAAGCACTATGAATATTTCTTTGAGGTATTGCTAAATGTAGTCGAACCCACCACCTTCTGCAAGATTGTTGTTTCTTTTTTCTTAATTTTTTTAACAATTTCAATAACTTTAATGAAATTATACATTTTTCTAATTTTTTTTTATTTTGGCTTCAATCATGATTATGACCATGAAAATGATAGATGTATGGCATAGATCTATAGAATTGTACCATTAGCAATGGAATATAGAAACGGAACTATGGACCAGCGCAAGCAGAGAACCGCGCCGTGCTGCGCCGTGCTGCCGCTGCGCTGAAGCTTAGCTCTGCCGTTCCGTTCCATTCGTATATTCTTACAAAAAAATGAGCAGTTGCATGTCTATGATATTTATAAATCACGGACGATGTGTACATGCTCCAAAATGAAAAGTTAAATAAATGAAGGGATAGTTTATATCACGGACAGTTTAAGGGGATGTGAGTACCGACGTTATTTTTCAAACGAGCATAACTCACGCAAATATCAATAGAATTATCCAGAAAAAAATCTGTATATAGTGTTTGCGTGTACGGAGCGCTTGACAGACGTCTTTTTCCAAAAAAATGATGAGAATTTATTTAATTAAATAAAACCCGTACTGTCGGTAAGTAGGAATCTACAATTGACCTACTTTTCAAACGAGCATAACTCACACAAATATCAATAGAATTATCCAGAAAAAAATCTGCATATAGTGTTTGCGTGTACGGAGCGCTTGACAACCGTCTTTTTCCAAATAAATGTTTGAATGTTGATTTAAAAAAATATTGAAATTAGGGTTGCACATCCCCTTAAGAACAAAAGTATTTTAAACCGAGAAAGAAAACACAAGACCCAATTGATATGATATACTATGAATTATAAAATTGATTAGAACATTGGAAAATGAAGCTATTGATGAATAAGATGGAATTGGGCGATAATGAGATGTCCTTTAACCAGTTCAAATAAATGATGAAATTGATTAAAACTCATGTTAATAAATCTATAAAACTCTTCATGATCCTTTAATGCAAAATATTTAAATAAAGTGCTATAAGCACTATGAATATTTCTTTGAGGTATTGCTAAATGTGGTCGAACCCACCACCTTCTGCAAGATTGTTATTTCTTTTTTCTTAATTTTTTTAACAATTTCAATAACTTTAATGAAATTATACATTTTTCTAATTTTTTTTATTTTGGCTTCAATCATGATCATGACCATGAAAATGATAGATGTATAACATAGATCTATAGAATTGTACCATTAGCAATGGAATATAGAAACGGAACTACGGACCAGCGCAAGCAGAGAACCGCGCAGCGCAGCGCGGCGCTTATGTACATTCTCCCTAACAGCCAATCCACATTACGTGCCATGAGTGCTGTGAGTGTGCCATGTGAGCAACCGAAAAAAATTGTTGTTCGACATCTGTTAAAGTTAGCGTCTAAGGCTAAAGTAGAACAGACCTACTTGTTTTGGAGTACAAAGGAGAGGTTATGTACAATAATTACATTGGACTTCCGAACCAGACCAGAGGTAAATTTACTTAATGCCGTTAAGGATTGGCTCTGATCTGCTTCGGAAGTCCAATGTAATTATTGTACATAACCTCCTTTGTACTCCAAAACAAGTAGGTCTGTTCTACTTTAGCCTTAGACACTGACTTTAACAGATGTCGAACAACAATTTTTTTTCGGTTGCTCACATGGCACACTCACAGCGCAGATGGCACGTAAGGGAAGAAATACAATAGGCGCCATGCTCTGCTCCGTGCCCTGCTCCGTGCTCTGGGGCCTGATTCTGATAAGCGTGTCGGCGTGACGCACACCAAGGGTGTGTCCAGAATAGGACGGAAACTGCTCGCGCAAATGTATGCTTTAGTAATTTCTAGTGAAAATTTAGGGATATCTGGTGATTTTGAACCTTAATGACCAGATATCCCTAAATTTTCACTAGAAATTACTAAAGCATATATTTGCGCGAGCAATTTCCGTCCTATTCTGGACACGCCCCAAATAACGACACAGAGCTGTCTCGGCGGAAATCACGCTTATGCGCATACGCAAGCCCGATGTTTTTGGTTTTCTTAGTAGATTTTAGAGGCGCGAGTCGAGGAAGACCATGCATAGACCATGGTCTATGATATTGTCTCGTCTCGACTTACCATTTTTACATCGACTTGAGTATTTGAAACGCAAGCATACTACAAATTCTTTTGGTAATTTTATTAAAAATGCTGAAAAAAAATTCCAACCATATAATTATTATAAAAATGGCGCTATTCAAATCGTTACGCCATTCCTCTAATTTTGATAAGGGGATGTGAGTACCGATGTTATTTTTCAAACGAGTACATCTCACGAAAATACCAATAGAATCATCAAAAAAAAATTGTGGGTATAGTATTTACATATGCGGAGCGCTTGACAAACCGTGTTTTTGCAAAAAAATGATGAGTATTTATTTAATTAAATAAAAACCGTACTGTCGGTAAGTAGGAATCTGCATTTGACCTACTTTTCAAACGAGCATAGCTAACGAAAATGCTAATAAAATCACTCAAAAAATTTTCTGAATATAGTGTTTACGTGTACGGAGCGCTTGACAACCCTCTTTTTCCACATAAACGTTTGAATGTTGATTTAAAAAATATTAAAATTAGGATTTCACATCACCTTAAACATGCTAAGAATAATTTATTTCTTATAATCCGGAAAACTTTTTCTTTTAATTTTAATGCATCTTTAATAATTGATATAATACATTTACTCTTCACGAATAATAAATTTTAAGGCTAGAAACTATAAGCTTATTGGAAAAATTTTTTAATGAAGTATTGAATAAAGAATAAGATCTGAACATAATATTGATAATTTATTCTATTAGTTAAATCCCTTCGCGCTCCATGTACTTTTTTTGTTAAACATGCTAAGAATAATTTATTCGTTATATATAATATGTGACGTCCGCAGAGAACATTATTTTTAATAAGATTATTTTTAGTTTGTAATTCAATATTTATTTAATTTATATTTAATCTATAGGTATATAAATCTAATGTCAGGATGACACCACCAAAATTATTTGGACTTAATACTTATTTATTTATCATAAGAGAACTAATTTTTACTATGTGAAATTTCTATTTTCTTCTTTGTGGATTTATAACCTTTCCCTTCCCCAAGGAAGGTAGGAAAATAAGAGAAGGATTTATTTTAATTAAACAACGCTAATTATATATATATATATAATGGATTTTATTTACTTACAATATTACAGAGTCCTTGCTCCTGTTTGTTCTCTCGTTAGTCGAGGTTGTATAATATGATATGTATCTATTAATTAAGCTCTGCCGACTTGCAGTTTATTCTGATTCATCGGTCTAGTGCGGATTAATCTTTGTAACACTAAATAAATTTTCGGGCACTGATGTCCGGACTATGCTTCCACGTTTGCGCCGGCTCTTCACGCGACGATGAACGGTCTCTCGACAAAAGAATAACTGAGTGCCCAGGGTATGTTTCTCCGGGTATTTAAGAAAATTTTTCGGAAGCGCAAAAGATGATCATCTTTTGCGGTCCCCCCTTTGTCGAGCGGCCCTTATCGATTTTATGGCTTTATTTTTCTCGCTCGTCTAGCTCGCGGTCCATGGTGTTGAAATCTATTAACGTACCATAGACTCGGCGCGGCAGATAACAGTGCGAGAAAAAAACGCCGATAGCCCGATTCTCACCGAATTCAATTTTCTCTGTATTATTCACTAAAGTTTCCGGGTTTTATATAATGTGCTTTTGTAGCACAAGGCAAGAATTATTAATACATAAGATTGTTTCTTAAAGACAATAAACAAATAGTCCAAAAATATGGTAGCAATAAGATGATTTTGAAAAATTGAATTCGTCACACTCCCCAAGCTGAATTACGCATCCGGCCCGGAGGTGTTTATGTCTTATCACGAGCGTTCACTCACGTGCTCGCTCTTGATAAGCCATGGTGAGTCTTGAAATGCACTGGATGCTTTTCACGGATATTAATAACTATATCGATGAGCTGAGCGTTTGCTTTACAGAGCGAGATATATATGTATATATATCTTGTATTTATAATTTTTGAGCGTTTGAATTGTGTTTTTAATTTTAGCTGTATCTATTTTGGAGAAGTTGGCTGATGAAGATATTTAAGCAGAACTCTCTTATAGTTATAAGTACATATACAAAATTTGAATTAACTTAATTTACATTTTAATACGCAATAAGTATATTTCCCATATAATGAATTTGCTTAAATTATTACTTATGTTTTGTTGCTTAACCGGTTGATAGGTGTGGTAGCGATGTCGTTGCTTATGGCTGCGGCTTCGTTTCTTTGATATGGAGGCGACCGTATGAATCGGAATCGTACGGGGAGTACCCTATTGTTTCACTTATTCATTCTATTTCTAACTAAAGTTTTTCCTTTAATTTGTTTTCCTTATTTCTTAGGGCATGTTTTTGAGAGGTTATACTGTGTCATAATTTATTAAGTTGCTCATCGGCATGGCTCATAGGCATTGCGTAACTCGAGTTTAAGGTCTATTATATGTCGTTAATGAGTTAGATTTGTACTACGTTTCTCCCAATTTAGTAGAGCGTTGACTAGGAGTTGGCACGTCCAGGATAGGGTAATGGGCATCAACTCATGCATTCGAGGTGGCTTAATGAGTATATTTTTTTTTCCCTTTTTTTTTTTTTTTTTTTTTTTTTTTTTTTTGTATATATATATATAATGCGTAGTCATTTAATGCGTGTTAATTTCTCCGCATTAACCTTCCTGGTAACCGTTCCCTCAAAAAGATTATTCACTTTTTGGCGTGTATGTCGGTACTTAAAACTGGGATTGTCGAAAAATAATTTGTATGAAAGCAAAAAACATTTCCTTAAACTCTTTTCAGCAATTCCTTTGCCCCTTGCCGTTATTCCTTTTCTTTTATATATATATATTTTCGTTATAGGAAGCAAAAGAAGAAAGAACTTTAGCGTATTCATGCATACAAAAAAACAACGTATATAAATTCTAACTTATTTTATTTGTTCTAGCCTCTTATGGCTATAAGTCCTTTTTGAGATTATAGCGCGTTGTTACTTGTAATCTCAAAGTTACACTTGTAACAAGTTGGTTTATGGTTATAAGCGTGAGTTTAGATGTTTGTGTTTTGATTTTACTAATGACGTATATAACTAGCATGCAAAAAAAAAAAAAAAAACAAATTTTTCCTTTTTATTTTGATTGTGGGTGGTGCGTGGCTGCTGCTGACGATTTCTGGCTGGCTGATGTTCTCTTCGGAGAGAAATATTGCTTCAATGCATCTCTGAGGTCTCCGACGTTATTTATAGTTTTTCCATTCACGGCATCTCGTGCCGTGTCCTTTAATTTTGAGAGCACGCATTTAAAGAATGCTCTATGTAGTGTGGCTGGTACTAACTCGAGCCCGCTCTCGACGTCCTGTATGAAGTTCTTCAACGGCATGTTCTTTCCATTATAGTCCCCAATATTTTGGAGACCCTGTTGAAGGGCTAGCGTCTCGCCCATTGACGTCAGGAGTGCATCCTGAATCGTCTGATGCCTGCTTATATTCGTTAAGTCTTCGTTCGGCATTTTTAATAAATTTATTGAGTTCTTCTAACTCGATGAATAGTCCAACCGTTTCTGGTGGAATTCCAATTTCTAATGCTGCTCTTATTTGTTGTTTCCTCTTACCTCCTCTCTTTTTGCTACTTCCGCGATTTTTCATAAAAACAAATAATTTTTCTCCTCTTTTTTTTATAAAGTGAATGTATATATTTTTTTGTGTGACGAAGGGATCGCCTATGGTAAAAGGGGATGCTGGTTAGGCATCTCCGGTGAAAAAGATGTTTTCCTCCCTCGGAACACCCTTAGTGTTATCGAGAAACGCTGATCAGCGTTTGAATTCGCAAGAAAGCGAAAACTGGAGTTATGATTGTAAGTGATTGATAAAAATGTTTTCCTCCCTCGGAACGCCCTCAGCGTTATCGAGAAACGCTAGTTAGCGTTTGAATTCGCAGGAAAGCGAAAACTGGAGTATGTGCATATGAGTTATGAGAGAATGTGCGACGAGGAGATCCCTTCGTTTTCCAATTTAAAAATTTTTTTTTTTTTTTTTTTTTTTTTTTTTTTTTTTTTTATTATAACAATTTTTTCTAACGACGCGGGAACGTACAGTAGTGAAAGCGAAAAAGAGAGTATGTTATTTGGAAAATAAATTTGAAACAGTGATTAGTAAATAAATAAGTATATTTGATAGATTATGCAATTTTTGTAATTAATTTACATAAATCTATTAGTATAATATTTAATGCGTTTTTTTTTTTTTTTTTTTATAATATAATTTCCTTCTCTTTTTCCAGGTTATCGGATCCCACTTCTGTGACACCAATTCATTTCTCTGTGACGTCCGCAGAGAACATTATTTTTAATAAGATTATTTTTAGTTTGTAATTCAATATTTATTTAATTTATATTTAATCTATAGGTATATAAATCTAATGTCAGGATGACACCACCAAAATTATTTGGACTTAATACTTATTTATTTATCATAAGAGAACTAATTTTTACTATGTGAAATTTCTATTTTCTTCTTTGTGGATTTATAACCTTTCCCTTCCCCAAGGAAGGTAGGAAAATAAGAGAAGGATTTATTTTAATTAAACAACGCTAATTATATATATATATATAATGGATTTTATTTACTTACAATATTACAGAGTCCTTGCTCCTGTTTGTTCTCTCGTTAGTCGAGGTTGTATAATATGATATGTATCTATTAATTAAGCTCTGCCGACTTGCAGTTTATTCTGATTCATCGGTCTAGTGCGGATTAATCTTTGTAACACTAAATAAATTTTCGGGCACTGATGTCCGGACTATGCTTCCACGTTTGCGCCGGCTCTTCACGCGACGATGAACGGTCTCTCGACAAAAGAATAACTGAGTGCCCAGGGTATGTTTCTCCGGGTATTTAAGAAAATTTTTCGGAAGCGCAAAAGATGATCATCTTTTGCGGTTCCCCCTTTGTCGAGCGGCCCTTATCGATTTTATGGCTTTATTTTTCTCGCTCGTCTAGCTCGCGGTCCATGGTGTTGAAATCTATTAACGTACCATAGACTCGGCGCGGCAGATAACAGTGCGAGAAAAAAAACGCCGATAGCCCGATTCTCACCGAATTCAATTTTCTCTGTATTATTCACTAAAGTTTCCGGGTTTTATATAATGTGCTTTTGTAGCACAAGGCAAGAATTATTAATACATAAGATTGTTTCTTAAAGACAATAAACAAATAGTCCAAAAATATGGTAGCAATAAGATGATTTTGAAAAATTGAATTCGTCACAAATATATAGACATAATTTATTTTAAAGAATCTCTTTAACTTTTCATTTCAATTCTCGAACCCTTCTTTATTGCTAAAATTAAACACACCAATCAAAAACTACTCATATTGTTCTTTATTTCTGGCCATCACTTCAACAAACAATTATTACGTGTTATTTATTTTTTTATGCTAAAAGAAACATTAATTTAATTATTATTTATTTAACTTTTCACTTTAATCATTTTAATTACAATACATAAAATTCAAGCGACAACCAACATTAATTTGATTATTATTTAATTAATATTTTTCGTTTTAATCATTTTCATTCCAACTTGAAACTATAGCTATGATGTATTTTTTTTTTTTACAAGTGAAGACTGTATGTAAGTGTATGTTAATAATTATTATCTCTTGGAGATGAAATTAAAGGAATATGTACATTACGCAAGAAGATTTCAAATTAACAAAAATTTTGCAAATAATCATCATTTATTTATGCATCTAACAAATAAATAAATACACTGTTGTTTTACATCTTTCTGTTACTTTTAAATTAGTGAAAAGTACAAGTTCGTGAGAATGGTACACATTAGATGCTTAACAATTGGAGATATATTGCATTAACTTTAATCACCGCATATTTTTCTTATTTCTTTTTCGGTGGTACAATTTGCACACTAATTGAATGTACTGAGCTTGCAACTGGCTTTTTCACTTTGATTTGTTCTTTTAACGCCAAGAAAATGTCCAGTCAATATCTTAATTATCTTATAACGTAGATCGGTACATGGATTAATTATTACGCTTACAAATTATTAATTTGTAAGCGTTCTTGCGCGAAACGCGTTTGAATTCCGCGGGAAGAAAATCAGAAGTGAAAACATTAGTCCGCGCGCAACGGCGCATGCGTTGACAAACCGACACAGCCCAACAGCCGACTCGTACCGTGTGTCGGAATTGCTCTGTCTCGCACCGACACGCTTACCAGAATCAGGGGGGTTGCTCTTCAATGATATACGATAAAATGTTTATCACCGCGTAATGCAGGTATGTTTTTAGGACGAATAGTACAATTTAGGACAAAATTTTGATTTGATGTGACATATACTGTGGTGAAACGATTATGTCGCATCGCAACGAATATCGCTAAGGGTAATTTTATATTACGCCACAGCGATAAGTTTTGTTTGTTTGTACACTTTGTATGTGGAAACGTTGTGCAATAAAAAATTCTTCGCTATGGGGCAATACAAAATTACCCTTAGCGATATACATTGCCATGCAACATAATCGTTTATCGTTTCACTTCAGTATACTCTCTAAAGTTGAATTAGTGAAAATTGCTCCTCCCATTAAATTAGTAGAAGAAACTACTAATTTATTAGTGAATATTCACTATTTCATTAGTAGTTTTTTTAAAGACTACTAATGAAATGCGAATATTCACTAATAAATTACTATTTTTTTCTACTAATTTAATGCGTGGAGCAATTTTCATTAATTCAACTTTAGAGAATATATTGTGGTAAAACGATTATGTTGCATTGCAGCGCATATCGCTAAGGGTAATTTTATATTGCCCCATAGCGAAGAATTTTTTATTGCACAACGTTTCGATATACAAAGTGTACAAACAAACAAAACTTATCGCTATGGCGTAATATAAAATTACCTTTAGCGATATGCGTTGCGATGCGACATAATCGTTTTACCACAGTATACGTCACATCAAATCAAAATTTTATTCTAAATTGTACTATTCGTCCTAAAACATACCTGTATTATGCGGTGATAAACATTTTATCGTATATCATTGAAGAGTAACCAATTTATCAGGTACAAGTTTGACATGGCAAGAAATTTTTGACTGTTGACAGTCCAGACCCCTGGGGCATCTGCGCCGTGGTATAAGCATTCAACTGATTGGTTGATTCCACATCTCTGATAGAATCAACCAATCAGCTGAATGATGATACCATGGCGCAGAGCACGGAGCAGGGCACGGAGCAGAGCACGGCGCCTATTGTATTTCCTCCCTAAGGCTGTGACTCCAATAGAGTACGCAGTGCTGTTTCGCGTGCCATATCGTGGCAGCACGCGTGTTATGTGGAACGTTTAGTATTTATATCTTATAGTGTAGAAAGGTCTCGCCAGTTATCCTCTGCGCATGTGCGCACCGCCAGCTGATTTGAAAGAAAAAGCGAACTTATTTATTAATAATAAATTATTTACAAAATTACAATGTATATTTAATACTTTTATTATGTATAATATCATTACATTTCAATATATATTTATGTTTACTTTTGCAAAAATAAAGAAATACTAAAAAAATTTATATTTATTATTATTAAAAAAAGGCATAGAAATAAATTGATAATACATTTGAAATTTTTAAAATTTATTTCAATAGCAAATATAAAAAGTTATACATTAGTGAATATTAGTAAAACATTAGTAAAACATTAGTAAAATGTTAGGCATTAATACCTACGGAAAAATATTATACGATACAGAATTATAAAATTCACTTATACAAGATACAAAATTACAAGCAAAAGGCAGCAATGATAGTATTTCACAAAATTTAATAAAGAATAATAAAAAGCATTTTTTTTTTACGATTGAATTTAATTATATTCACTCGTTGTAGTACTTAAAATTCATAAAATTTGAAAAAGGAATCTAAAAACATTCTTATTAAACTTAAAAAAATTACCAATACAAGATGAAAAATTAGAATCATTATTTTTTAATGTAATTTTAAAAAATTTTCATTATTTTTAGAAAAGCTAGGCCTTTTTTTGTTTAGGTAACATATTAAAATTCATTATAATAATGTTGATTCTGGCTACAATGGATGTTTTCATGTTAACATTTTCAACCTGCATTTTTGATAAGGCTTTCAGTTCGATATTCGATGGCTGTTCCCTCTTCCTTTTCTTCGAAGTTTTAGTATAAATATTTTTGTCAGAACTTAACATAGCTACATTTCTCTGAGATCAACTGGCGGTGCGCACATGCGCAGAGGATAACTGGCGAGACCTTTCTACACTATAAGATATAAATACTAAACGTTCCACACGCGTGCTGCCACGACATGGCACGCGAAACAGCACTCGTACAGCACGCGAAACAGCACTCTGTACTCTATTGAAGTCACAGCCTAATGTGGATTGGCTGTAAAATAATATTCGTCATACCTAACCTATACTGATTAGCCGGTTCCACGGTTCGTGGCGTCAGTCATTGACAGTTACTATCTACAAGTTGAAACATGAAAACATAAACATAGATACTTGTAGGAATGCGAAAGATAGAAGTCAAATTGTGCAAAACAAAATATTTTATAAATAATTAAGAATAGACATAATATATTAATATTTAAATAAAAATAAGATGCAATATTTATAAGATTTGTATTTTATGATATGTCAGTAGAATTGTTAAGGTTATATTTATAAACGATACCATTGTGTAACGATGTCTGAAGAAACAAATTGTCTATTAACTGATAATTTCAAATATCAGGAACTTTTTATTGGCGAGAACAAGTATTTAATAGGTGTTCGAAAAGTAAACAATTTACGGCAAGTACTTTTAACAGATTTGAAAGAATTTTATGAAGAAAATTTATCTAAAGAAGATGTTCATAAAAGATGCGAGGTATTTTTCACATTACTGTCCCCTTAAATACCTATCAATTAATCTTATATTTAATTGAATTTATAACTAATATAATTTTTGTTTTTAAGGACTTGAATCCAGTTTTAATAGACTTTAATTTTGAAGAAATTATAGATGATGTATTACTTAATATTCCTAAATATACAATATCTGCTACATTGGATCGTATAGGATTAGAAAGTAAAATAGAAGATAGCCATTTTTGGTTCCACATAAGTTTCACAAAATGTAACCCAGAAAATTTTTATGATAATTTTATGGGGTGCCTTTATTTTTCATTTTCTGAACTTTATCATCGATATAACTGTTTATTAGATATTGTGAAAAGGAAAGATGCAGAAATCTCTGAGTATAAAACACAAGGAGCAGAAATATTAAGAAGTAAGATAAAAAGATGTTTTAAATTAATTAGTTACAAACAAGTTTTATTATCAATAACACCTTTGTATATGGGATATTTCAGGTGAAGTGAGCGGGTCAAAATTTTAAAATCGCTGAAAATCGGTTTACTTTTAGTTTTGTATAAAAAAAAATGTTCCTAGAGTTTTAGACCGAAATTTTCAAAAATAAAAGAGTTATGGAACATTGAAAAAAACATTTTTTTTTATTTTTGGTTAAAATTCAACTTTATTAATTTTTTTACTCAAAAAATTGAAATTTTTTGTATAGAACATTGATTGAGAAAAAGTTTGCATTTTACTTGTAGAATGTGCCAGTATTTTTTTGTGACCTTTTATGAAAGTCTCTGATTGGTTGATTTTTATTATACCTTCAGCGAAGGATATTGAGAGAGCGGTGTAATATTTTTTGTTCGACAACATTTTTTTTCTTCTTTTAAAATCCTTCAAAATGAGACCTGGATCGATACTGGCCAAGCTAAGGGAAAGGAGTTACAATTTTCTGAAATATCAAGAAAAACCAATAATTGGCATTTCTGACCGTATGATTGATTTAGAAAGTTATTATTATTCATACATCTTATATCATGGATCCACTCACTGAATCTTTTTAAAGCATCAAATAGAACATTTAACATCTATTTTCAATAATATTAGACGTATATAATAAGTCTTACGTAACTGTGAATTCTGAATTACATTCAGTTTCAATTTTCTGAATATTCAATCGAAACCACTTTCTTCACTAATATGTTTGAGTCACACATTTTGTATCTACTTAAAATTGAATTTAATATTTAATCTAAGATTATGGGTGCAAAGGTTATGGGTTATTTACTATAAAAATATCAAAATGAAATTAGTATCAGATATTTATAAATAAAATATATGATTCTTTTATTAGGACTTTGCTTCATAACATTTTTATTAAAGAAGTACCATGCTATTTGATGTATAATTTAATTTAGAAATCTTATATTAAAATATACAATATATCGACTCAATTGCCAGCATTCAATCATAACATGCTTCAAAATTAATAGTTTTTAATCTTTGCACATATTTTCTCTCTATTCTATTATGTTTAAGTTATAAAAAACATATATTCAATATTCAAACTCTATATTCTTAAGGTTCAATATGTTATTTAGTATTTTCTATATCAAATTGTGTACTTTACTTTCTAAAGAACTATAAATTATAAATAAGAAAATTAATGTTATTGATAAATTAACAAATACAGCAACATTATAGATAAATGATTTATATTAAAATGAAAAGGTATGAATATCAATAATAAAATCCTGTTACGTACATAACTAAACCTTTTTTGCATGGTTATATAGAGTTCGCTTGACATGAAATAGCTGTATAGGTAATAGATTTTAATAATTAATAAGATCAAATGGCATGGTACTTCTTTAATAAAAATGTTATGAAGCGAAGTCCTAATAAAAGAATTATATATTTTATTTATAAATATCTGATGCTTATAACCTAATTTCATTTTGATATTTTTATAGTAAATAACCCGTAACCTTTGCACCCATAATCTTAGATTAAATATTAAATTCAATTTTAAGTAGATACAAAATGTGTGAGTCAAGCATATTAGTGAAGAAAGTGGTTTCAATTGGATATTCAGAAAATTGAAGCTGAATGTAATTCAGAATTCACAGTTACGTAAGACTTATTATATACGTCTAATATTATTGAAAATAGATGTTAAATGTTCTATTTGATGCTTTAAAAAGATTCAGTGAGTGGATCCATGATATAAGATGTATGAATAATAATAACTTTCTAAATCAATCATACGGTCAGAAATGCCAATTATTGGTTTTTCTTGATATTTCAGAAAATTGTAACTTCATAAAAGGTCACAAAAAAAAATACTGGCACATTCTACAAGTAAAATGCAAACTTTTTCCCAATCAATGTTCTATACAAAAAGTTTCAAGATTTTGAATAAAAAAATTAAAAGTTGAATTTTAACCAAAAATTTTAAAAAAATTGGATTTTCAATGTTCCATAACTCTTTTATTTTTGAAAATTTCGGTCTAAAACTCTAGGAACATATTTTTATTTCATATAAAACTAGAAGTAAACCGATTTTTAGCGATTTTAAAATTTTGACCCTCTCACTTCACCTTTTATATATATATATAAAATTTTTTATTTACCAATATCATTCTTTTTCAGAAAGTTTAATTACTGAACCATTCCATGAAAATTTTTTTAGAACCAAATTAAAAAATACAAGTCCATCAGATAAAATAAATATATTTATGGACACAATGAATTTTTATGATTCCATTAAAGATTTACTACGTATCAATGCTAATATAAAACAAGAACCATCAATTACAGAATCAGCATCTACTAGTGATAGTGTGTCACAAATATGTCCTGTAAAAAATGAAAAATCCATAAAGAGACCATCAAGTAGTGACGTAAGATGTGCAACAATCATAAAAACAGAGAAGAAATCTAAAGTTGACAAACAAAATCAACATTTTAAATACTTATGACACGAAAAATTGAACTATAAAATAGAAATGGGTAAAAAGTGTGCATTTTTATTACTTTAATACATGAAGTTGTACTGCCCTACAAAATATTAAACTAATAAATATTCCAGATAATATTATGTATGTGTTTCAATTAATATACAACTACTCTCGAAATGATGTGGTTGGATTATTATACCTTACATTTATACAATTACTTCAGAAGGGTGTGAGAAGATGCAGAGTATCGGTGGGGCCGCGACACGTCGTACAATCTTGCATAGGAGTCTCTAGGGCATACGTCGTAGCATGAATGATGAAATCGTATAAAAGTCTAGTAATAAATCCATCCAGAGGCCAGCTCCGGAAGCGAAGAAACCCGAATTCGTTCTTCGTCGCAGTGTGACGGAGTTGTGCACTGCGCGGCGGCCTACCGACGGGCCAGCGTCAGCAGCCGCTCCAAAATCAATTACAATAAGTACACGTTTCTAAAGCTGTGAAAATCGATGCACGTTTGTCTAGTCTTTTTTTGTTTCTCCACTCTCGGGTGTGTAAAAATTGACAGCTCGCGAAATAAGGAGACGCGGAGAACAATATAACGCTTTTTACGAATAGTGACATTCAAACGGCAAAGATATATAGCGTTAAGCGGCAAAAGTGGTGTAAGAATTTATACTACCGACGGTTGCCGCTTAAAGCTAATGCTTTTTCTGCTAGCGAGTGTTCTCAAGTTGTTGTTTTAATCACTCGTCTCGCGCGCGAAACAAAAAAAAAACATATTCATTTCAGTAGAAAGCCGACTTAAAAGTTTATTAACGCTCGTTTTTTTTCTTTCCTTTTACTCCTGTTTAATAGGCACGATAAAGGCTAATTTTTTCTTGTTCTTGGTTGCATTATAACAGTTGGCGTTGAACGAAACTCGCGTTAAATTCATGCACACATTCACGCGCGCAATTATTATTCACACGTACACAAGAAGGGGGGACAATGGTCCTCGAATACGAGATGTCGCGTTTTTCAGACGGTAATCACAATGCGCTTGATGCTTAACAATTAGTTATTCTTTGCGATCAATATAATTACGATATACACATCCAGTTGCGCTTTTCTACAATAATTATAATACGTAAATATATATGCAGTTTTCTAGGCCCTTGGCAAACATCTTACATACAGGCAGCGTTTAGATTCTTTTTTAATTACCGCGCTGTTCATTGATAATTGCTTCAATCGTTGTTGCTACTGCATAATCTAGTACATTTAAAATCTCTTTGTTATCGATTAAGTAGACAATTGAATTTTATTCTTGCATTAAATCAGTCTCGCTTTTGTAGCTCTTTATATTTACGGTGAGTCTTCGATCATTTGTAAATTTACCAGTAAATATTTAGAATATTTTCCAAACTGCAAGAAAGCTGTGATAAGTAAAAGACATAAATATCAAGCTGTATCTATATCGTACACTTCAAGATCTGTTCCGCATTTCTTTGCAGTTTTATTTCCTTCGGCATAATGATTGTTTTCTTTATAACATTAGCAATGCTTTATATGATAAAAATTTAGAATATGACGTTGTTTGCTCATAACGAGTATGTTTCCTTCATCTGAATTGAAACTTCAGATGGCGGTGCGCGATTGAAAGATCGTCGGTGGCACTCAATCTTTTCCATTGTCATTGTCAACGATTGGCCTATATTGGCAGCGGAAGCAAAACCATTTTCGCAGTTGCCTGATTGTGGCTTTTCGATTATATTATTCAAGGGAGAATAATCTGTTTTATGTTTACTTTTCGCTAGATACCGTAAAGCTCATACGAAGCGAGCAAATGCAGACGATTATTGCACTTTTTGTTCGTTTAAATTTGCCTTATGTCGTCTTGTCTTGCCATCGAATCGCGAGTGCGTTAGTGTAAAAGGTGCGTTACTCAATTATCGATAAAAACGAGAGTATAAGTTATATTGTACCCTCGTCAGTCACGCATTCTCTCTGCTTCTCGACTCTTTTTTTTCTTTATGAATGCTGAATTCGACAAACGAATCTCGTTACATTAGAATCGTCGCGTAAAAATCAAGTCAGACTTTATTCGAGTATCAAACTCTAATATAAATAGCTCTATATCGAATGAACTAACAGGAGCATTTCCAGGCGTCCCCTTGTTGCGATTGGGACAGGGCTTTGATTACGCTGTTTTCGCCTTCTTTTTCTGAAGCTTCAAATAGACTTGCCTGTAAAAATATCAAATATTTAATCTTTTATCAAGCAAAATATTTGAAGTTTTAATTTTGGATCCCAAATAAAAATCAGTGTACAGTTGCAATCAATCATGCAGATAATACATATATAAATGTATTTCACTTTAAAATTGAAATTCAAAAGACGGATAATGCAATAAAGCGGTTGAAAATAAATTAAATTGAATTAATGTCATACAAATTTAACGTGAATATTGAAAAATCAAAGATCCTTTGTTAAAATAAGGAAATTATATTTTTTTGTTGTGTGAAAGAGGTATAGATATAGTATTTTTCTTACGCGACGTCCGCGCTGTTCTCTTATTCGCCGAGCAAGCGCTAGGAAAGCCTCCTCGATGTTGACGTTCTCTTTGCAGGACACTTCAAAGAAGGGCATGTCAAAGTTCTCGGCGATTTTCTGACCTCTTTCAGCCTCAACGGCTCTTTGCGTAGTAGCGTCACACTTGTTCGCTGCAAGGACTTTGACGACGTCCGGTGAAGCATTCTGCGACATTTATTTCAAAGTAAATGTATTATATTATTTCAATCATAATTATTTGCACAATTTTATTTTTCTTAATACCTAATTACTTGATAATTTAATTTTGAAATTATAAATTTGCATCATATGTGTTTTTTTAATGATTTTACATTCTATAACAGCTTTTTTCATTTTAAAGCTGACCGGCGTGAGTCATACGCGTAAAAGAGCGGCGGTATCGTATTCGCACAGGGCTTCTGAATAAATGTGTTACATGCACTGTATCTCCCACGCTGCTCCTTCAATCTGACACTGTTCGTGACTCACGTTGTTTACTGAAAATAGAACCTATCGATTTGAGGGCAAACCACTGAATTAATAATTGAAAAAGACGTGAGATCACTTCTCGTGAAAGTCTAATACATGCAGTACATTATAAAAGCTTGCCTCAAGTTTGAATATAGACAATAAAAAATGTCAACTTTTAATTATTTCATTGTTTGGAGATTCCAAAACATTGTCTTGAACAATATGTGTATTTGTAAAATAAGGTTTGAATTGAAAGTGTCCAGTCAGCGACCAAAAAAGCGAGGGGGTTGATAGCTATATCTACTATATGTAAATCGAACAGGAAAAAATGCTTGCTATTATAAGAATAAATAGCACACTTCCCACATAGCACGTTACGTTTTGGAAACGTTTTTGAAACGTTTCTTTAGGAACCTAGAAACGTTTCCCTAAAAATATAGAAACGTAACAGAAACGTTTCAGAAACGTAGAAATGTCCTAAATCTGAAAAAATTTTGATAAAAATCGTAAACGTGTTTAAATCGTCTCAGAAATGTTTCTGAAACAGAACTCAAACGTTTGTACAAAGTTTTGGAAACGTCTCAATTATTCACGTTCCAGATTCGTTTCAGTGACGTTTCTGATTGAGCCGGAAACGTTTCTATTCCATTTCAGAAGTGCAAGGTTAAGTTGTAAGAACGTCTTAGAAACGTTTGTGAACCATATACAAAACATTAAGATTGTAAAGTATTCGATATCCGACCCGCCGATAGATGGCGTAGTTCAGTCCATAAAAGAAAAGACATTTCCAGGATATATAAGGAACGTAACGTCTACTCTAGCAAAGCGTACCGAATACTGTTTGAAGTAATATCAGTGTTAATAACTGACAATGTAAATTATTTTAATTTCGTTGTAGAAACATTTCTCAAACGTTTCGTGCTATGTTTTAGAAACGTTTCAGAAACTTTTTTGAAACTTTTCTGAAACGTTTCCAATTAGTTTTGGAAACATTTTTAGACGAATCTGGAACGTGAATAATTGTCCAGTAAGTTTTTTGTCGAATCGATTATATACGTTTCAGAGATACGTTTCCAAAACTTTGTACAAACGTTTGAGTTCTGTTTCAGAAACGTTTCTGAGACAATTTAAACACGTTTACGATTTTTATCCAAATTTTTTCAGATTTAGGACATTTCTACGTTTCTGAAACGTTTCTGTTACGTTTCTATATTTTTAGAGAAACGTTTCTAGGTTCCTAAAGAAACGTTTCAAAAACGTTTCCAAAACGTAACGTGCTATGTGGGTTGTGAACGTATGAAATTTAGAAATCGCCAGCCCTAAATTAAAGTTAATGAATCAGAATACATAATTACCGTTGCCTTATTTCGGATTACAGTTTTTCCAAAAATACTGTTCACTGATATTATATACGTATATAGTTTGCATATATAACGCTAACAGTCAAATATAGCAGAGACATATAATCTATGTATAAATGATACAAATACTTAATATTGAATAATAATCATTTAATAATGCCATCAATTACAATGCAATATTTATTTGTTAGCCAATGAATTTAGAAAATTTATTATTTCATTAGATCAATTTTTTACAAGTAGTCATAAATTTTAATGGTAAATTTATTAAATAAAGATTGTTATTTCGTTGTTATTTAGTAGAAATGTGATAAAAAGTATATATAAAATTACCTCTTGTATATTGCGAAGCCAGTAGGAAAGATGATTGAAGCTTTCGAGACTTGTAACGTCGTACATTAATAGAATACCCATAGCGCCGCGATAATAAGCCGTTGTTAGGGTTCTGAACCGTTCCTGGCCAGCGGTATCCCTTGATATGAAAAACAAGTTTGCAATAAACATTATATGATTCTTATATAAATTAAATACAATATATGATCAAAGTAAGATTGATATATGTGATTATAATTACTAAACAGATAATATATATACCGTTCAAGACATTGTTAATATAGGTAACACTTATATAAACTATACATACATTATAAATTTCATAAATGAAACTTGTATACTTGTATATATTCCAATTTGATTTATTTAAAAAGATTTGAATCAATCGAAAATTGCCAGTTTTAATAAATATACAATATTTATCTTAAGTGTTTTTTTTTTCCCTAGCGGAAATGATTTTTGTAAATAACTGTTAATAACTGTTAATAACTGTAAATAACAGTTTATAAGTGTTTGATTTGAGACGCTAATAACAGTTATTTATAGTTATTTACAGTTATTTACAGTTATTAACAGTTATTAACAGTTATTAACAGTTATTTACAGTTTTGCAAAAAAGTACCTGCGAAAATGGAGGTACTGATAAAGGGTATTAATAGTTATTAACGGTTATTAACAGTTATTAACAGTTATTTACAGATATTTACAGTTATAAACAGTTTATTTTTTTCGCTATAATACTAACTTTTTTCTTATCAACAAAACTGTAAATAACTGTTAATAACTGTTAATAACTGTTAAAAACTGTTAAAAACTGTTAATAACCGTTAATAACTGTAACTAACTTTTATCAGCACCTCCGTTTTCGCAGGTACTTTTCTGCAAAACTGTAAATAACTGTTAATAACTGTAATTAACTGTAAATAACTGTAAATGACTGTTATTAACGTCTCAAATCAAACACTTATAAACTGTTATAAACTGTTATAAACTGTTATTTACAGTTATTTACAGTTTTTTACAGTTATTTACAGTTATTTTCATTTTTCATTTCCACTAGGGTTTTTAATTAATTTTTACCGCGAAGTTCGGTTACAGTCATGTACTCATGTCGTGCAGTATCAGACTGTCACATGACAGCGTTGTATAAAGCTGACACACAGTGATAAATTAAACAAATGCAGCTATACTGGCGGACTGGCCTACTGCTATTACCATTCGATCATTGGGTCTTGCTCTCGCGTCGGTGCGTGTTTGTATACAAAAATTCAGCAATACAAAGAATAATAAAAATTAATATATTTCACAAAAATGGCTAAACATCATCCAGATTTGATTTTCTGTCGTAAGCAACCTGGAGTTGGTACGTAAGAGCTAACAAGATCAATAATCTAACCTCAAAAAACGCAGTTAATATATATTGCAAAATGAGTAATTCATCAACATTTTATTTTCAGCAATTGGCCGAGCCTGCGAAAAATGCGATGGTAGATGTGTAATATGTGATTCATACGTGAGACCCTGCACTTTAGTAAGAATATGTGATGAATGCAATTACGGTTCATATCAAGGACGCTGTGTGGCCTGTGGGGGTCCAGGTATATCAGATGCTTATTATTGTAAGGAATGCACTCTACAAGAGAAAGATGTAAGTACTTATTAGATACATGATTATTATAAAGTTTTCCTTATTCTCATTCAATCTCCTTGTTATCATAGTTTTGTTATTATTTACAAAGTTGAACACCAACAAAATGAATTATAACACTGTTCATTTTATATTGACATATTTTTAAATATTAATAATTATATTTATTTTGTAGTAGGTTGACAAAAAATTAATGATTCTTATAGAAAAATATGTAAGTACTTGTAGAATAATAATTGTAAGAAATGATTGTTGACATTAAATAACTTGCAATTAACAAAATAAGTATATTATCTAACAAAATTGTATCTTATTAATAATTGTAAGAAATGATTGGTGACATTAAATAACTTGCAATTAACAAAATAAGTATATTATCTAACAAAATTTTATCTTATTTAAATAAATAAGATATTAACAATATATTTATACATTTACACATGTACTGTAAAAATAAAGAGATACAAATTTTGATATAAGTTTTATAATATTTTTCAGAGAGATGGCTGTCCAAAGATTGTAAATTTAGGAAGCTCTAAAACGGATCTTTTCTACGAAAGAAAAAAATATGGATTCAAAAGAAGATAATCTGGGTACTTATGTCTAAATTATAAAAATGCTTCATGAATAATAATTTTATACCAAAAAAAGTTGTTACAACTTGAAGTACCTACAGATTCATTAATATTTAATGTTTTTTTTTTTTTTTTATTCAATTTTAGTTCTGGTTTCTTAAGTTTTAATGAAAATGTAATTAAATCAATACTTGTTTACAAGGTTTATTTCTATTTGAGTAATTTTATTTATCACTTGACAATTTTTTAATTTATTAACTTTTTGTAATTATTTTAAATACAAAATTTAACAATAATTTAATTTATTGGGGTATAGTAAAAATGTTTATTTTACAGCTTCACCACTTACTATACAAGTATATGATTTACATAATTTTTATAGATAAGATAATCGAAAATTATTCCTTATTTACTTTAAAATTGTGACATTAAAAAACAGAAGATTTGTTTTTAAAATTATAGTCAACGAAAGTAATACAAACTTAAGAAATTAATTTTGATCATAGCTGTGAATATCGGTGAATTTTTTTTTTTAATACAACTAAGTATTAATCTTCATATGTTAATGTTTCAAATATGAAATAAGTACTTCTTATAATAAGTTCTATATACACATCTGCACACGTATAATAACTGGTATTGATCTTTACTGAAATTTAAAACCAATATTCTGAGATAAATAATTTTTTCTGTTTTTCAGTGGATAGAGCCCATAGTGTGCAGGCCCATAGTGTGCCCATATGCACACTAGGTTATGTTATTTATTAAAATTTTAATTTAGTATAAATTAAAAATCATACACAGTATTTATAGATTTAAATTTTAAATAAGCAAAAAAGTGGTGGTCAAAGTTGCTTCTACGGTAAGGACTTTTCGTATGTCGAAATTCCTTGTAACCCGGAACTTGGGCCTTAGTTGTGTTGCATCAAGCTTCGCCCAACCCAGGGTCTGTTTCCCCTTAGCCCGCCCGATGCATCCTTATGGCAGGGGTCGCCCGGAAGAAGCTTGATTTCTCTTTTATTAATTTCTCTCATGTCTTTTCACTTATTTTCTCATTATACGTTTATTCTCTTTTATCTCTTTTTTTTCTCTTTCTCTGGCATCATTATTACTTATTTACTTTTTTTATTTCACATTTTTGTGCATCGTTTTCTTAAGCTTTTTTTACTTATATATTTTTCTCTTTCTTTTTCCATTTTCTCTGTTATTTTCGCATCATTTACTTAAATATATGTTTTAAGAACTATTAATTGTTCATATATTATATCGTTAATGATATCTGCAATATCGTTGAGATATTTTTTATTTTCTCTATATCTTCGGCATTCTTAACCTAGCGTACACTCACACTCCGCAGGATGAGGGCGATAGCATAAAGTGATCGACCAGAGGGGGAGATTTCATTAGACGGTTGCCACCGCAATAGTCACCCATAATCCTCGTAACCGGGAGGGCAAAGCATCGACGCACATCGCAACCTACCCGAGAAGCATCGGACCACCCCGTCACGCAGAATCTGCTCAGGACCTTATATACGAATCGAGTGGTGCTCCTGTCGCTTGCGAGTTTCAAGCGAAGGGGTCATCCACCTGGTGGCGAAAAATTATAACTACAGCGGGAAAGCATAATTCGGTGCGCGCCACTTTTGAAATTATCACTTCTTCCCCCAGCTATATTTGCGGGCCGCGCAGGCTAAGCAGACCACGCGTCGCGTGACGAGTGTCGGTTACTGCTGTGCTGGGCGCCTTTTTCTTTTTCATTTCGCGAAAACTGCACGAGAGGGTAAGTAATGTACCGAAAGCATGGCGCGAATTACGCCTACGCTTTTCGCAGAGCTATTTTTCAACGGTCGAAGTAGACAAATGTATAAATACGTAAACATGATCTTTTCCTTGTTTAATGAATAATATTGTTCTGCGCATAGCAAAAACTTTTATTGGATAAAAGTACAAATGTACTCGAATGCAGAATCGCGCCTAGCGACCGCGCGCGTATTGACGTTTTTTCCACTTTTTCAATAGCTATAAATTAGAGAAAGTGTCATGTACTTATTTACGAACTGTCCTCATTTTTCAAGGTAGCCTTGCATAAAAAATTAAAAACATTATCTGAATAATTTATGATTATCTGATTAATATCTATATGTTCTGCACTTGTTAAAGTTCGATTATTATAGGTACTCTTTAAAAGTTATTCTTTCTTTCTAAATATTTAATATGTATTGAAGATATCTATTGTGCTAATTTTAACGCTAATTTTTAACGCTAATAGTAAAAATGAAAATGTTTCTACTTACAATCATGAAAAAATAAAACCAAGAGTTTGCAAAAATTATTCCCAAAATAAACTATCGATTTTTAATTTCGTATCAAAAATACACTTACATATACGCGATCGGGTTCACATATCCACAAAGTACTCACCATATTTGCAGCTTTATTGGCGTGCCGTCGAGGTTGATGATCTTCTGCTTGAAGTCAATGCCTGCAGTACCGCGTATCGAGAAAACAAAGGAAAGGACACTCGTCAACAAGCTCAGCTGCTCCAGTCGCCACCCGCTCTCGCGAATTTTCCCTTGCTGCCCTCCCCCGCGCAAATACCAACATGGTGTATGTATGTACATGCACCCACAATCGTAAAAAGTTGCGGAGAGAATATATGTACCGTGTGGACTCTTCCAGGCGCGCAGAAGACGATGCTTTTTTCGAGGGAGGTGTGAATGCTTTGTTCGAGAAGGATTTTAATAGCGAATGAGAGATACGGCTGCATCTTTTATTAAAAGTATTGAATTTCTATAAATATAAGGTCAGAGCAACGACTCTTGACAAGTTCAACGGAATTGAACATTTTATTTAACGATTTTGAACATACCGAAAATGCTCTGATTCACAGAACATTTGAATTCTGTAAAGGAAAGCAAAGAGCTTGCAAGCTGCGTATACAAGCCATTCGAGCCTTTTCATCTGAGCCCATCAACGCGCCACTGACTGGACAATAACAGTGCTTTCACCGTATAATATAATAGGCTCCGGCATTCGCGCCCTCCCTCTGATATCGCGATTTCCTCGCATGTATACAAGCACACGCAGCAATAACAAGCCCCCCTGATGGCTCACCTATCGTCGATATGTAGGTATCGTAGTATCTCTCGTCGCAGTAACGATGCACGATGCAGGTCTTGCCAACGTTCGAGTCGCCGAGCACGAGGACCTTGTACGTCGCCGCAAAGTCCAACGCCATGTTCACTGGAGAAGTGCTGTATATATATGTCTGCAACACCGTCGCCGCCGCCGTCTGATACACACACCCGGCTGTTATGTGCTGCTGCGGCTGCTGTACTCTCGGTCCCCGTAGTTGTTGCGCCCTGCTGCACGCGCACGACTGTCGCGCGCGCGGCCGCGAGAGAGGGAGCAAGAGCGAGCGCGGCTGGACGCCGCGAGGATCGATGCTGGGCCTGCGCCTGGCAGCCCCGCGGCGACTGCGCGATAGCGAGCCCGAGATGGTGGTGGGAAAAGCGCGGGTATACGGGACGCACGGCCGAGAGCTTTTCGTCGAGGAATTCGCCGACGGAATGCTATATGATGACTCATTGTTTGCAGAAAGGGGGATGTTTTGGCCGCCTATGGGGAATAAGTTTAATCAAATTTTACGATGTGCGTGTCGCTACGGGTATATATATATATATATATATATATATTGGTAAAGGAATTGAAAAATCGTAATTGGAAATGTGTATTTTGGATGAAAATGTGTTCTAAAAATGATATACATTCTATACATATTACATTTCTCAGTTATTCTTCAACTTAAAAAAATTGTATGATGCAGTATTTTAAATAAATCAGTTGATTATAATCAAAAAGCAATGTTATCGCGCCTTTCATTATAGCAGATGGCTAGTTTATACTTAAAAAATTAATGAAAATTTATAAACGATTTTTTATTTGTAGATTTAGTTGACTGACTTTCAATTTGATATCAAAATAAGCAGTTTTTATTTCTACTTTACTTTCATTCCACTACATTTATATTAAACTTTACTAATTATTATCATAATAAACGTGTTATCCATCGTCTTTAATAGGCTAATACAGTTAAAATATTCACCCTCTTGTATGTTTATCCCTGTTCTGGCTCGCGGCGCGCTGTCGTCAACTGTCTCCAGTGCTTTTTTGAGGTCGAAAATGCACTCGAGATTGGAGAACCGCGAAATGATGTTCTAATTAACTTTTTCCTGATTTACCGCCGGCCTGGAATACTGCCAAGATTTCGGGCGTTTGTTCGATCTGCGGTTTTGCAGTTATAAGAAATTTTTTTTGTTTATCTAGTGTTCTCTATTAGACGAAAGCTTTATTGAAAATAAATATGTAGAATATTAAAAAAGTAACAGACGAGATGACACACTTAGACGTAAGTGTAAATGACTTCAAAATTTAAGCAGTTTTACTTGCCTACAAGACTAAGCCAGAAAAAGTACTCTTACTCCATTTTTGTTTTAAGTTCAACTTTACAAATATTATATATCATACTTCAAACAATTAAAAACAACTGGTGGAAATACAGAAATATTAACAGTAATTAATTATTACAATATTATATTCTAAAAAATTCGATTACTAAAAAACACGGAATGCCAAAACATAATAAAATTATTAATTTTTTTATTATTAATCTAAATGATTAAAAAAGTTAATTATAAACTATACACTAACATGAAACTAAAAAGCACTATTAATTAAAAAAATTTGAATGACCATGAAAATTTTAATTTCTAATTTTTAATATATATAATACACATGTATATTTATTTCAATACCTTTTTTGATTTCACATATAATGTATAATAGTTTACAAAATGTCATATTTAGTATATAATATTGACAAACATTCATTCTTATAACAATGGAATACTTGTATGCACTTATTGCATTTTCTAGGCACTTAGAACCATGAACAATCATACATATGTATTACAAAGTTCATTACAATGTATATATAGGTAAGTAGAATCCTAATTATCGATGCTATAGTTTTTGATTATACTTTCAAATATCATCATCATTTACTTTAAATATTTACAAAAAACAATAATAAAAAAATTAGTTAATATTCAATTCAGTCTTTCATCTACTTCTAATCATAGTATCTAAACTTTTGATTTATCAAGAAATTTAATATCTTATTACAAAGATGCCTTTTCTAATGGACAACAATGTTATAAAAACCAATCAAACATTTTATATTCAAAATTCTAATAAAATACATTGCCCTTAATACTCACCTAGCAGGCATATTTCAATAAAAGCTTGTCTAAACCACATAACACAAATATCTCAGTTAAGAGAATGTATCACATCTAATCATGCTTCTATAAGGAAGCCTAACTTTATCATTAAATACAGTCTTGCATTTTAAAATACCTTTTTCAAATGTTGTTATAAAAGAGAGCATAAGCATAGGCCGAAAATTATAGTACCAAACATATATATCAAATCTGTTCTAAGATCTGGATCGCGAAGACCAGCTCCGGGCAAGAAGTATGCACCTTTTGTTTCTAGAGAACACAATGGAATAACTACATGGAGAATATCTGGGATCATAAAACCTAAGTCACGAACAACCTATAAAAAATGTTAAATTTTAATTAGTTTTTACAAAATATCTATCACAAAATATTTTGATTATCAAATGAAAATTTATTATAGTATATAATAAAGTACTAAAATACCTGATGAGCATAACCTTCACCTCTAACAACATTAGTAACAAACTGATCCCAACCCCCTGCAAGAATGTGTAGAAGAGCAATGCTAACGATTCCAAAGGCCTTTCTACGTGTTATGGAGTTTTTTTCATCAGCCAAATGAATAACAAGTATTGTAGACAATAATTCAGTAACAGAAAAGAAAAATTGATGGTACCATTGAGAGTAAAATTCATCATTCCAATAATTTATATAAACCCACCACGAATAGTAGTGGGAGAATATAGCGCTCATAAATAGTATAAACATTCTCCATCTAAGACGGTTTTGGAGTCCTAACCATGCTAAGTGTTTTACTGTTTCATAAGAGACAATAACTCCAAGAACAATGGTAATCCAAATTTTTAAAGTATTACTTGTAGCATTGAAGTACATATGCTTGTATGAAGCAACACCCGACTCATATGAACCTAAAACAGATCAAAGACTTAGATATGTATGTAATCTTTTTAAATTCACTAATTGATTAGATTGAATGTGAAATAAGCAATTTATGATTATATATTAAGAACCTCAATAAAATTAATGTTTGTTAATTTAAATATATATTTATAAAATTTTGTTAAATAGAAATATTTAATGAAAAGATATGTAATATGCATAAATTATGGTCTTCTAAATTTAACGTAAACAAAAAAACAATGTTGTATTTGAAAACACAAAATCAACAACAGATCTTAACTAAAAAAATGAATTTGTATATTTATAACGACAAGTTATTTTACTTTCAAAATAACAAATATATGAATTAAATTATTAAATAAATTATGTTAGGTGAAATTTTAATTTTAACAGTTCTTATGATTAAAAATTTCAGTAAAATATATTTTGATTTTTTTGAGGAACTAAACTTATGTTACAGTCATATAATATCGATAAAAGCATACCTTTGAAAACAGTATCCCAACAGGAACAAGAGCAATACTGCTTATCAACATCCCTTGCAAAATCCTGCCAAAAATAATAGATGAATGCTATGTGAAGTGGTGGAATGACCAATGGTACCAAAAAGCCAAAGATATTTGAGCCACAAGTGGCCAATGTACTGCAAAACATTTTTTTCAGCATGGTCTCCATTATTAAGCCTTTTTTCACTTAAAATTTTACTTTATATTTAATATCACATTTTGCTGTTACTTAGGTAGTCCAGTCACAAATCCATTCCACTGGCATTTGCGAGCTGATGGTGCCAGCTGCAGTGTATTTTAGCACCATATCGTTGAAGCAGCTGCCGCTTTAGCTGGGTCCAAATATATTCCAATTTTTCTAAAGCAAAGGCATTATATTTATAGCTAGATGATAGTCTACCCGAATGCAGGCAGGTGACTCTATTAATATACATAAGATATTTCGAGATTCAAGCATTTCGCGAATCAAAACTTCTTTTCGTCTTTTTTTTGGTATTCAATGAGTAAAAATGTTTCTGATAAAAGAAAAAAATACTCTAAAAATATGAAGTTTTAAACAAAAATAGATTTTCATTTTTTTACGAAATTCAATGAATAAAACTCGGTATAATTTTTGAAATTCCTACCATTTTAGACTTTCGTGAATAGCTCCAGTCCTAATTAGCCAACATTTTTCCATAGCGAGTAGATAATGCAGTCGCCCAGGTTATATATTTTAAATCTTCAGTTTTACGCGATGTCGGTTTGCGCATGTTTTCTAACCTTACCCGGATTGTTGTTAAGGGCCAGTTCAGTTGGATTCTTGTTATTGAACCAACACATAGCTATATAGTATATATCAATATATGCAAAAAGCAACTAACAGCTGTATACATGTAACTACTCATAGGTTTTGGTATATATAATATACCAATCAATGAAAAATACTCAATTGTTCTTGGTACTTAGTGTGATCTTCCTTACCGTCAGACAGGTACATTGATAACGATCGGTACTGCAGCCTACCACCATTATAGTTAAGACACAGGTCGCTCAGAGTGCAGCGCTTATATATCTCAAGACCTTTTTCAAATAGAGGAATGAAAATACTTAATAAATATTTTTTATTTTTTGTTATTTATGCTCTGAAAATATTAGTCTCTCATATTATATTTTCGAAATCTGTTTGATTTTGTTTATTCAAACGAAAATTATTATAACTGAATAATATCTAGTACAAAAATAAACGGTCTTTCCTCAATGCGAGTGACAACGGATAAGTTACATGTCCGTTGTTACACAAAAAAATTGTGTTGTCCGATATCTACCAAATTCATAACCAATGGTAGAAAAAGAGTGACTAAAAACCTACGGTATAGACCTTTCGTCTGTTCTTTTTCTACCATTGAGTCGCGCATCTAAAAATCAAAATAAACACACTAAGTATAAAAAACCGCTGCCAATTCATTGGCACGTAGCTTCCTCAAACTTAATTTATTGATTCCTTTAATTAATTTTTAATTCCAATTTTAAAATTTAATACTTTATTTTGTACGGTGAGACTATGTTAAACGGTTCGTGACTTTTTATTTTTACTCTTTCTACTTTTTATCATAAAAAAGCAATTATTATTATACAATTTTATATTTTACAAAAAAAAACCGCTGCCAATTCATTGGCCCGTATCTTCCTCAACCATAATTTGTTGATTCCTTTAATTTATTTTTAATAACAAAATTTATAATTTTTTAAAATATTTATTGCATAATTATAATTTAATTCATTTATGAATATTAAAAATTGTTAATTTTTAAATTTATTTATTTATTATTTATTTATATCAAATTTATATAAATTTTGAGCTGATAAATAAAGTTATTTGAAATAGAAGTAAAATATCTATATTTTATAATAAAACAAATAGCTATCACGGTTGTTTTGTTATTAACAAAAACGTGTTTTTTTTATATTTCATAATTCATATTTTTTAAGAAAAAAAAATTTATAGCTATCATTGTTCTTTTGTTATTAACAAAAACGTGTTTTTTTAAATAAGTTCATAACTCGCAAATAAATTATAATAATGCAGAATATAATGCATTCATAATGCATAATTCATAATTATAATAGATTATAACAGACATAACTTTTAAACATTTTAATTCATTTTGTTGGTTGGTTTTTTAAAAATTAAAAAAAAATCATCGAATGCCTACTCAATGACGTTTTCTCATTCCACACCACCTAGCGGTAGATATCACTGCGCGTTTTTTAAAAATAAAATATAAATCTTTTTTAATTTAGAGATTAAATGAATTTTTGTAACACATGAATGATTTTCGGCGTTTTCCTACATAAAAATATGTTCTAAAAAGTGACTTTTTTACCTATTGTGTAAAGAAATTCATTCTCTCCCTCTGCTCTAAAAATATGTTTCCAATATGGCGACAAATTATCAAAGCACTAGAAAATCCCTTATATGTACGCACAACGCACGACGCACCGCACCTTGTAGGCGTGTATGCAGTACTGCGGGATTCGTGACTAACACACAGCTTGTTGGACCCGGCCGGAATACATACTGCACTACACGCTACCCCGATCGGAGCGCGACCTACTCTTATACTGTTTTAATTATTCATCAGTTTTGAATACTTAAACTCAAGAATTCAATCTTGAAAATTCAAACATATTACATTTTGACGCCAATACTATATATTTTATAATAATATAGTGATGATAACATCATTGGAGTTATGAGTTTTTAAAAAAAACACGTTTTTGTTAATAACAAAAGAACCGTGATAGCTAGAAACTTTTTTTTTTAGAAAATATAGGTATTTTAATTCTCTTTCGAACGCTATCCATCAGATTCGAATAACTCGATCCTATCATTAAAAAAAATCAAAAAACAGTTTTGAGAAAATCGAAAATTTGAAAAAAACAAAAACGCATCGCCCCAATCAAAAAACGGATTTTTGACCCGCCATCACGCAAAAAAAAAACAAAAAAAATGAGACCTGTTCGGTCAAAATCGACCGAGTAGAAGCTGAGATCCAGGCGTATACACACACACACACACACACACACATGCACACGCACACGCACACGCACACACACACACACACATCCATACAGACATTTTTCAAAAACCATGTATTTTGATTCCTAACACCTCGGAACACAATTATAACATGTTTTTACAACAACTCAAAAATTTACTATCACAAAGCTTCCTCTAGGAGGAAGCAAAATTCATTGCCCACAAAAAACAAAAAAAAATAGCTAGTGCCAACTGCGTGAAAAAAACTGCGAAAAGAGATACATTGTGAGGTTACATTGCCCTACAAAACTCTTTTCGCATTTTTTTTCCCGCAGTTGGATATGGCTAAGGTATACCTATATATAGTGGCCACGCACCCATGTCATATCCTAATACTTATACGTTCCCGCCTGGCGCCTTTTATGTTGTATATTCAGTTGCAACCACATGGACACGTGGTTTCTCTTCAAAACTAAATGAATACTTTTTATTATAAATTTAAGTTATTTTTATTAATATGTATTTTTGTATACGTAATCAACGGGGACCCTAAAGATGCTAAACGCTCTTTTATAAATCTGATAATTTAATACGTTTTCTGTTCTACTTACTTCTTTTTAGGTTAGAATAAACTACGTGTACTTTTTAATTTTTAAATTTATTTTGTAAATATTTTATTTTATAAATGATTTTCATACTACTCTATTAATAGTATACCTCTTTTGAATTTCGTCCTTTATGGAATTATTTTAATGAATAATTTCAATTTATAAGATTTTTATCGATTCTTTTATTCATATTTATATTTCTTAAATTACACATTTTCAATTTCTTACAAATTGTATATTAATGGTTTTAATTAATTCAAAAATTCCAAAATTCCAGAGTCGAGAGTTAAAACTTTTTTCGGGATTAAAATCGCCATACTTTTCAGCTCTAATCAACCAAAGAACTAGTTCTAGTACTCATTTTAAAGATCTTATATGTATTATAAATCTATTTGAGAGCAAAAATCCGAACGCAATCGTAATAAGATTTCGCAATTTTGCGGAAGAGGATGACCTCGTTGCTATTGATCCTTTGCATTTTAAAATTGAAATTTTTAAAGTCTTTGCTATTTGGCCATCAGATATTTTTATACATGAGGTATATCTACATACGGCGGAATATAGTTTGTCTAGTCCAATATCAAAACAAATAGTATATTATGCACCAAGCAGAGCCGTATTACCGCCTACGCCACCAACGCATGGCGTAGGAGCGGCAGCATCTGGGGGGCGGCAAAATCTCAAAAATCCCAAACCCATGAGGCACAAACTTAAAAATATTTGCAAAAAGTTATGCATTAGAATTTTATTTTCTACATACTTTTTATGGCCTTTAAGGGGGGGGGGGGGTATGATTAATTCGTAAAAAAATGGGTCATTTTTAATGATTTTTATATTCGCTCCAGTAAATGAAAATTTATTTTAATAAAAAGTATTCGATTCAGTAACTATTGTACAATATTCTGTGAAATTTTCATTGAAAAATATTAAAAATTAAGCCGTTGGCAGCAATTCTGCGGAGGTGCCTTGACAAAATGTTGTTTTGCGGTGGACAGCATATCTCAGCACTGGATCGTCTGAAATTAAAAATTGAAACAGATATCGTTAGATAACCACATTCTCGAGGTCACAACGAGAGGGATTTTTTTTTTTCGATTTTTCAATTTTTGGTGACATAAAAACAAAACTTTGACATAAAAACACCGATTTTTGCTAAAAAAATTGACATATTTGTTACTGTAAAATTGTTAATAATTAAAAAAAAAAAAGCTCTCGTTGTTACCTCGAGAATGTGCTTATCTAACGATATCTGTTTCAATTTTTAATTTCAGACGATCCAGTGCTGAGATATGCTGTCTACCGCAAAACAACATTTTGTCAAGGCACCTCCGCAGAATTGCTGCCAACGGCTTAATTTTTAATATTTTTCAATGAAAATTTCACAGAATATTGTACAATAGTTACTGAATCGTACACGGAGAGAAATTTTAGAGTAAAAATTACCAAGGTGCCTTGGTAGTGCATGGATAGACTGTCAAAAGCCGTGATATTCCCAGGTTTCTAATACAATTTATAAGTTTCCCAGGAAAAACTACCATAACCACTTAAAAAAAATACCAAATTATCGGAATAAAAATTACCAGACACACTGGTAAAAATTGAGATCTAGTCATTTTTACAAGGTAACCTAAGAATTTTTACTAAGAAAACTGATAAATTTTACCAAATAACCTGGAATTTGTGTATTCGCGCATGCGCACTGCGCATTATTGTGTTTCAGAAGATTGATACTAGAGGCGTGCGCGACGTTAAAATGAAAACAATACACATATTTTCAGTAAGTAATAACGGCGATTCAAATGACTGTTGGTAACAGCTTCCGTGGCGCAGTCGGTAGAACGTCGGACTCTCAACCCAAAGATCGTCGGATCGAATCCCGCTTCCGTAAACATTTTTTTCAGTTTAATGTTTTTTCATCCTTGTTTCTGTTTCTATTTCTATATTAAAATACTATATATCCATCAATATGGATAAAAAAAGTTCATTTTTTTAATTTAAATTAACTAAAAAAAATTTTACCAAGGCACTTTGGTAAAAAGTTTGAAATTGTCAGTCTGTCCATCCATTACCATAGAAACTGGTAATTTAGTCTCGAATATTTGTAATTTTCACTACAAAATTTCTCTCCGTGTATACTTTTTATTAAAATAAATTTTCATTTACTGGAGCGAATATAAAAATCATTAAAAATGACCCATTTTTTTACGAATTAACCATACCCCCCCCCCTTAACTAAAAAATGGTTGTTTTTTAAATAATTATCTCAGTTAAACGATAGAAAAATTTAGTAGGCGGGGGATATAAGGTCCACGCTTATAAGGGAGTCATGTAGACATGAAAAAATAAGCAACACGATTATTTGAATAATTTTTAAACCCAAGTAGCCGGGGGACGCGGGGTCCACACATATTAGGGAATTACGTAGACGTGCAAAAATAAGCAAGACAATTATTTAAACAATTTTTAAACCCAAGTAGGCGGGGGATATGAGGTCCACGCATATAAGGAAGTCATGTAGACATGAAAAAATAAGACAAACGATTATTTAAATAATATTTAAACCCAAGTAGGCGGGGGAAATGAGGTCCACGCATATAAGGAAGTCATGTAGACATGAAAAAATAAGCAAAACGATTATTTGAATAATTATTAAACCCAAGTACCCGGGGGACGCGAGGTCCACGCATATAACGGAGTTACGTAGACGTGCAACAATAAGCAAGACAACTATTTAATCAATTTTTAAACCCAAGTAGGCGGGGGATATCACGCTTATAAGGGAGTCATGTAGACATGAAAAAACAAGCAACACGATTATTTGAATAATTTTTAAAACCAAGTAGGCGGGGGATATGAGGCCCACGCATAGGTATAAGGGAGTCATGTACACATGAAAAAATAAACAAAACGATTATTTAAATAATTATTAAAACTAGGTTGCCGTGGGACGCGAGCTCCACGCATATAAGGGACTTGAATTATAGAGGTTAAGAATTTTTGAAATAAAAGTGTTGCTAATTACGTCGCACGTATACGTAACTCCCTTATATGCGTGGACCTCATATTCCCCAGCTACTTGGGTTTAAAAATTATTTAAATAACCGTTTTGCTTATTTCTTTATGTCTACAATACTCCCTAATATGCGGGGACCTCATATCCCCCGGCTACTTGGGTTTAAAAATTATTTAAATAACCGTTTTGCTTATTTTTTTGTGTCTACATGACTCCCTTATATGCGTGGACCTCATATCCCCAGGCTACGTGGGTTTAAAAATTATTTAAATAACCGTTTTGCTTATTTTTTTATGTCTACATGACTCCCTTATATGCGTGGACCTCATATCCCCCCGGTGAAAATTTTTTAATCGATTTTTTATAATTTTACTCCCCTTACATGGGCCGGCACAAGATGCTTGGCGTAGAGGCGGCAAATCCCGTAGTCCGGCCTTGGCACCAAGGGAATAAAGTGGGCTGTGTGCTCCCTGCGCGAGAGTTGTCGCCTAAGCGAAGCGAGGGCGACAAACGCGCAGGTTCGCACAACCCACTGTATTCACGAGTGCAATATACGACTTTTTAACACAACTATCATAAAGTTCGTACTCGTTTCACGCTGAAAAGAGAAAAAATGCTGCATATTGATTCCCTAACCTCACTCTCGTTTCCAGCGCAACGCACTGTTTGTGCCCGAGCCGAAGGCTGGGGACTAGAGTGGGGGTAGGGAATGAACTTTATGATGGGATGTGTTAAAAACAAATATTAAGATTAGTTATTATTATGGAACTTATACACTCCCAGACAGAGTGTACTTTAGGTAAATTTGACGGTCATTTAGCAATAAGAGACATTTTTTAATCGAGCATCCCTAGTGGAAATGAAAAATATAATAAAATATAAAGATCGATCCATTACACATTAATAAAATATAAATAGTTATACATACTAATAATATATTATAAGAGAGCGGTCCGTGGCTAGAAACGAGAAATACTTGGTAATTAACATTATAAGCCCTAGACACTACTGGACACAGGCATTTCGCAGACTATAAACAGCCATGAGAAAACGAATTTCATACACTACTGAATGGAAAAAAAGTTATATCTACCGAAATAGCCTTTACAATGAAGTAGACAATGAGTTTTAGTTTTTTCCTTTTTACGACTCAATCATTTTTTAATAATTCTTAATAGACAATAATGTAAAAAATGAAGTGTTAGGTCAGACTATAATTGATCTTAACTACTTGATGGTATATAAATTTGAAATTTTTCGAATAGCCATTGTTGCGAAACTTAAAAAGATTCATTATAGTAAATTGGTCTTTTTATTGTTAAATATAAATGTATATACGCTTGTGCAAATAATAATTTTACTAGTTCGTTCGTTTCTATGTATAATAAATAGTTTTACCTATGAAGCTATTGCTACATCATGCTATATAATAAAATTAGAATACTATAAGATGTACGTTATAGTTAAAAATAAAATAATTAACTTTCACACTTTGGATAATTTTGTTGTTGGCCTTAGATTTTCTAAATGCAGATTAAAAGTTTATTATTCACAGAATACTTTTTACGTTTCGAGGATATTTATATACGCAAAGTTACGGAGACCATCTTGAAGGATGTCAATAAATAAATTAAAAGAAAAGTAGACTACTAAAATTGTTTTTTGTTATGGTGTAAAATGCCCGAGAAAGTATCGATCCGTTATTTAAGTAATCAAGCACGAGTGACGCATGTAAGCTAAGCTTATTCGTCGCTTTCCATTACATCCACGCGGGAGGATCAACGTTCATTCAGCACGGGAAAAAACTTAACCTAAACAAACGTTTAAGTGTATGTACGTCTATCGTACTCGTTGACAATTACGCTTGTGTATGCGCGATATGTGACGTTGCTATCTACAAACGAATTGTTGCTCAACCATATAGTGACGTCACCGCACACCGTCTTTAATTTGCTTGCTAGTAATATGACGATACTATACTGCAAAAACAAAAATACTAGTTAATGACGTATTATAGCGAAAAAGAGAAAAACATTACTGAATATTGACAAGGTACATGTGAAATACGCAAATTCTTTTATATGTAATCTATTCCTTCGTTTAGATTCTTCATATCATTATAAAATGATATATCTCGTATGTGATTTATATTAACTGACTAGCATTCGAAATGCTAAATTTTGGCGTTGCTATGCAATACCTAGTTTTAGAAATATAAATAATTGAGCGATCATTCGATTTATCTATCGCTACATAGCTCGACTTCTGTCTAACATTGTCACAGTCAGTGTGTCTTGTTTTTTATCATTGTTAAAAGAATAGTTATTGCACCGTAACATCGATTTTAGCAAATGTTATTTCCGATCCGAGGCATAATTTTTTTACTGAAACGACATCCAAGCAGATATTAAATCAGTACAGCTTTTTCGAAGGCTGGGCTGGCGGGCTACGCACTTCCAGTCATCTCAAAAAGTCGCTTTTTGGGGACCGCCTGCGTACCTCCCTCTTCTACGTGGATCCCCCGGCTATTAGGGGCTACCTTAGGTAAATGAAATTAAAGCACAAAAGTGCATTTTTGCGCATGGATAAATTGTATTTACGTGTTACAAGGTGTGCTGCAAAATATTCTGTTCCTGTCGCTTATATATTTCAGCGATCCTTATTAATCATTGATTAAAAATTTTTTTTAAACTCTTTTATTGCAACGTAAGATCGAGTCGTTGATATATTTGTTGTTACTTTTATAACAAATAACGTATTTGAGATTTACAATGGATACCGTTAAGATGAAAAGTGTAGAAAAAAATTACTTCCCGAAAAATAAAGCTTTGCGTACACTGACGTTTAATGTGGTTTTAGATTTTGAAGAATGGGTATATATATTTCGGAAACTGGGCTTTCTCGGTCAAAGATAATTGTTGATCCTTCCTCATCCCTAAAAGTGTTAACCAAGACTGCAGATTGATTAGATTTGACAGCGAAATTAAATAGGAATTAAAAGTAAAATTTCAATTCTACTAGATAACGAAATTTAAAGTAAAAGTGTGTAAGTAGTATAATAATACAATAAAGGCAAATCTGTGGTCGTACGGAAGAAGGGCACATGTCCAGTTTTTTGACAAAATGAGTTAAAACCATTTTCGTGTTTTTTGAGAACTGATGCATAAGTTTATATCAAAATTTTCTTGAAAATTCAATTTTTTTAATTTTTGTCAACTAATAATTTTGTAGTAATAAGGGATAAAGGGTACAAGTCCACATATAATTTTTTTTAAAGTTGAACTTCACACACCAAAA
This sequence comes from Torymus aiolomorphi, assembly GCA_036365515.1. Lineage (NCBI taxonomy): Eukaryota > Metazoa > Arthropoda > Insecta > Hymenoptera > Torymidae > Torymus > Torymus aiolomorphi. Next base: position 121,927,084 of record CM070877.1, on the reverse strand, counting down.
ACCATGCGAAGACGTGCTTCACTCATACTATAAAAAACACCGCGACACTCGGTGCGTAAAGATGAACTTTATACCCTAGTGACGAAAAGTACTATTACATATTTTATTGTTGCATAACTTGAGAGTATTTCGCAAAGTAGTGAAAATATTATTACTTAAATATAGAGTACACTAGTAATCTCTTGAGTCGATGTTTCCATATTCAGTTCTAGAAAAAATCATGTTTTTGTAGAATTTTTCTTGAATTTAAAAATCCCGAATAAATCAAATTTACAATAGTTTTGAAATAAGGGCACAAGTCTCGGTAAATAAACCTATCCCAGAAATGACAGTAGTAATTTTATTATTGTATAATGCAATATTAATGAGCGTTTATTTTCGCTGGCCTAATGTAGTATAAAACATCAAATATCTCGAAAACTTTTTGAAGTGACGTGCCCTTTTTCCGTACGACCTGGCCGTCGATAGGGCGTACGATAGGGCGCTGACAATCGCTCTATTCATCTCTACCGGTATCCGTTAGGCGGCGAGCTGGAGCAAACTCCCTTTAATAAGTCAGTAATGCCAAGAATATAGATAAGGACGGCAAATTGCATCATTTGCACGACTTTTCCGATGAAGTTGTACTAAGGTAAAGTACCAGTTATGGAACGAATTTAGAGGGGTTTTCAATTTTTTCATAAAATCTACGCCGTGAATAAATTGTGTATCTATTAATTTTCTAGTTAATTTAAAAATATGTAAAGTCTCAGTATAGCGTAACATATGTAAACGATTAGGATTATAACATGTAAGTGTTTGTCAGTGGCGTAAGTTTCGTCTTCGGCCCACGGTACGCACCAGCCTTCAGTTCATGCTCTCTCGCCTTCAACTCGTAATGCAAACTCCATACTCGGACTAAAAAAGCCCACTTTATGACCTTAATATACACAACATACTATTTTCTGAACTTTTCAAATGCTTACCCGTACAACATGGCAAATTTTACAGAAGGTTTGATTATGTTTTCTACAAATTTCTCATTGTATGGGGCACGAATGTCCCCATACGTTGACAACTGTCTTGTTTAATAAGCAATCTGTATATCACACATTTGTATTTTGTCTGGACTAAAATAGACCTCTGTGCCGATAGTCTTAAATAAAAACTATTCGACTATTCAACTATTCTCTCTCGCTCACTTTTGGACATTTTTATTATCTCCAAAATGGCAAAATCTGGAATAAATATATAAACTATCCAAAATCGAGTTGTAATATTAGCAAATGGTTTTATTAACAACATTATTAAATTTTTCTAGACCAGACAATCCTTTTTTTCATAATTCAACGTGATTAAGTATCAGAGTCAATTATAAGGTAATCGTATGATTTTTAAATATTCTCCTGCGGGAGAGTAATATTAGAATCTATTTCCAATTCATTGGAAAACTCATTCACGAATAACATTAACTTTTGTGGAATAATTTTTAAAGCACGTGTAACATCGTGTGCAAATTTGAATATGCCACTAGATTAAATATTCTTTTGGTCAGTTGATACGTATGACTTATTAAAATAATTGCAAGTTTTTATTGGGCTATAAATACACTTGTATAACTCTTGTTGAATGGTTAATTAAACGCTATCAGAATTCAACTCTCAATTGTGCAGATTTACATGTTTTTTTTTGTAAAATTATACAAACTTCGTTAAATTAAGCGATAATTTCAATTTTGAAAACAAGTAAATAATTGATTAAATGATCTTATATAAATTTATTTGTGGACAAAATAATCACATTCGTAACTGCATGAGAATTTTTAAGTTTTAACTTTTTACCATACTAGCTACTTTTAGCGCGCTTCGCGCGTATCATTTATCTCTTTGTTTTTTTATTTTTGAGGTTATGAACATGATCAAGTTTCATTTTAAAAGTTTGTTTTAAATAGTTTAAATTATACGATAATAACGTAAGTCTCATAAGTAAAATCATGAAATTTTTCTTATACTATTCAGTTTTAAATATTCAAAGTCAAGAATCCAATCTTCAAAATTCAAACATACTCGATTTTGGCGCTTATTCTATGTAGACCAATCAAATGAGCCAGCAACAACCAATCAAAACAGTCTTATTGTGATGACAGATTTCCTCCATCACTTTTTTAAGAGAGGATATTCAGTTTTAAATATTCAAAGTCAAGAATCCAATTTTCAAAATTCAAACATACTCGATTTTGGCGCTTATTCTATGTAGACCAATCAAATGAGCCAGCAACAACCAATCAAAACAGTCTTATTGTGATGACAGATTTCCTCCATCACTTTTTTAAGAGAGGATAAAATGTTTGATTATAGATATGCAATATGTTTAGTAAGCATATCTTTAGAAAGATTTATAGGCATTTTTCATTCAATCGTTCTAAAATTAGAATTGCGTATGCTACTAACGTCCTAATCATTTTCTTGCATTCATGGTTCATTTTTGTCGCTCGTCTTAATTGACCTCTCTTTGTACGGCTTTTTATGTGAAAGAACGTTAAAACGAAGCAAACACTTCCTACTTCCTCTCTGGGATCTCTATAAATAAAATATAATTGACCATCAATAAGAATTTTTATCACCCCTGTTTCGTTTATAGATAACTATACAGTAATTTGAGAATTTTCAGAGAATCTTTGCAATATTATAATTATAATATCAAACTATTTTCCAGATTAATATACTTATGAAATTGATATCATTATTTAGAAACTAAAATGAAATTCAGCAAAAGTTGTAGACAATCATTAAATAAGAACGTTATAAAAATAGTCGACAGATAATCGCGGTCTGACTAGGTTCAGTCTTTAACTACTTCTATATTGCATCTTAACGTCTTTTTATTCTACAAAACAATAATAGTAATAGCTCAATGGCCATCAATGCGGAATTAAGCGATAATCAACGTCCTCTTCTCTTGAAACAAGTCATAATGAGAACTGCCACTGCGTTGTTCTTCATTATCTTTACATTATTCAAATAGTATTTAATTATTTTATCGGTGGAATAGATAAAAGCCTATATTTAAAAGTTTTAGTATATTTTTCCTGTGATTTTGTATGTTACATTTTCCTGTTCATTTTTTATGTTAATTCGACTGTGATAGGCAATTTACTATAATCATTGGATAATTATGTTTTTCCTGAAACACTTAAATTAAACTAATCTTTTTAACAATGCGATGTTTAAGATTTTTTTAATAGTGCAATGTTTAACACATTTTCATTGAACACATAACTTAACATAATAATAATCGAGTAAAACCAATTGAAAGCTTCATTAACAATTTCTCATTGTTAAATGTGAAACGAAGTGGAATTTGAGTGCATCATTCCTATCAAACTTTGCATGTGCACTTTAGCACGCGCGCCGTCCATAAAAATAAGTGTACGTGCACATATATAAGTCCGCCCGTCCTCGGCCAGTCAACGAGAAGAAAAAGAATGCAACGAGAGCTTGCGCGCAAAAGAAGGCTTCTCTCTTTCTCTCTGTCTCTCTCTCTCTCTCTGTCTCTCTTCTCTCTCTCTCTGCCTCTCTGTCTCTCTCTCTCTCTATCTCTCTTCCTCTCTCTCTCTCCCTCTCACTCTTCAGCGAGACAGTTCGAACTGATTCACCTTCGCGGTTCACTCGCAAGACAATCAATCGAACGTCGCGTTAGATCTCGTTCGCGTGTCGCCGACGCGGCCTTTTCTGAGCCGCGCGCGAGGCCGCCAGATTTTCCGCTCCGTAAGGGCCTCGGTTTTTCTCGCCTCGAAAGGTCTTCTTAATGCGTAGAGTCTCGTAACGAGCGCGAGTCTAGTTTCTACGCGAGTGCGCAGCCTTCGCGGCGGATGCTGTAAGTCATCGATGTACAGCGGCGGCAACAACTTGACCTGGTCAATGCTAATTCCTTTCCTCCGCCCGATTATAATGCTTTTTTGCTCTGCATCAAATGCCCAAGATTAAAACGCGCCGCGACGAGGATAATATAATAGCTTACGATGCCGGTGTTTACATGCAGGTGCACGAGTGCGAATTAACTACAATTGGCTGAAAATATTGTCGGCATTTGCGTGTCACTTATGTGCGCGGAAATAAATAGAATTTTACCTTGGCGCAAATGGCGTTAATAAAGTTAAACTGAAGTTTGCTCAACCTTCCTTCTTTCTTTACAACGTATTTTGTTGGAAATATCTTTCTAACGTTAATGATAGAATTTTAAAAAGATCGAGCGCTTTAATATTGCAATTATTCAAGGAGGTGTGTGATTTATCAATGAATTTTTGTGAATTATCGTCGGTCGAAGTCATTGGGAGATGTACCTTGACATATTTTTACCTGCAACACATAAGCTTAGAGATACTAACATGTGATGCACTTCTTTTAATGGCTCGTTAATCCAGATTTTTATGTAAAATTTTGTAGAAAAAAAATCAGCAATTACGTTGAAAAAATTGATCACATATGTAAGTACAACAATTAATTTTTATTCCATATATATTCAGTTTCAAGCTTAGGTGCGAACACTTATCTTGTTATATTTTTATCTTTTGTGCTATACACTTAAATGAATTTTTTTTTATTATCTCATAGTTCTTTCCGGTTTACAATATTTTTAAAATTTGTGTAGATATAGACAATTTTATATTATTTACAAGTTTTCGTTTAAATATCATTGTTAATTTAGCTACATACACTAAGATAAATTAATAAATCTTTGCTCAGCATGATTAAATAAACTTCTATCTTAATTTTTTTAATTGTTTTTATCAAATGGTCGTGTAAAATAACAATAAACTAAAAGATAACACTTTGGATACTCAAGTTTCTCTTTTTGTTATATTCGTTTATAGAAACTATTATACTGTGATTCCTTTTTCTTTTCCTTGTTTCTGTTTTCATTGCATCTGCTGTACTTTTCAGAATGTTATGAATTCCCTATAGTCTCTTTCTCTTTTCTCTAATAATTTACTGGCTTCTACTGCTCTCTTATCGTAATTCATTGCCGTTCTTAATGCTTACATATACAAGAAGAGAAACTTATCTATCTTTATTTGGTTTATTACTATATCGTTTAACGTACATGCATCCAATCTCAGTATCCAATTAATATACAGTGTCAGAATATTTACCCAAAGGTTTCTTCAAAATTTCATCGATTGATATATTTTTTTTAATATACTAGATTAATAACCCAAAATATACTTGATAAAGATGTTATTAATTGATATTTATTATTTAAAAAAAACGATTTTTCAGCTAAAGTGATTACAACATAATTTAACAAAGATATACCTGTATATCTGTAAGAATATTGAATATAAATACATTTCGTGTTTACTTCTTTTCTAAATGAATTTTCCTCTTCAATTCTCATTTTTTAAAAAACTATTATTTATATTTAAATTTTGAAAGTAAAATCAATTGTTGATATGCATTGTTTCTAATTTTTATAATCAAATAAAAAATTTTCATTCGAAATTTACATCTAACTCTTGAGTAACGCTTACAATAATAAAGCCAATGAGGAAATTCAAAGTAAAAACACATTGTCCAATTGAGTATCTAAATCAGTAAATTATTGTGTTTATAACGTATGGAATCTTTCGATTTGACTCGATGGAACTGCCAGCTCCGCCTCTTTTCACTTTTAGTTCAAAGACCCGACGACACTGACGCGTGTGATATGTCCTTCGCCTTGAAATTTCCGCTGGACATCACAGATATTGGTTCTGCACCGGATCTAATAGACTCACTTTCACAGGAAGAAATGCTCATCCGAGAACACGTGTGAGGCTTGGGTAACGAGAAAGAATATTCTTGCATATTTTCCTTCCGGCATTAACCGAAATTTCTTTTTCATTCATCAAACCGCCAAACTTTCGCTTTTTGTGAACTTGACGAACTTATCGACGAATGGGCGTCGATGGTTATATTGTATATGGGAACAAGATAAGTCGAATGAAGGACACTTTTTTATAAGATAAGAAATATATGCACAATTTATTTTTTTTTTTAATCTTTTATTTACATTCATGCAAATAATTTAAAAAATAAAATCATAACTAATAAAGTTAAAATACTGATCAAACAACCTAATATTTTATTTAGTAAATGTTATAAATATTAATTTAACAATATTATTTTTATATTGTATTGTTGTTATTATTATTTAGTAGCATTTTTTCCTCATATAACTGTAATTACATATGCTAAATGTACAATTACAGCTATAAGTTTATTTTTATTTTTTTTTTTTTATTTTATTTTAACTATACAATAAATTAAAATAAAGAATAGCGCATCATTATTTTTTTTCTGCTCAATTGACAACAGTTGAAAAATTACATTGAAAAAAAAGTATTGTGTGCACGGCAAAACTAAATTTGGGATACGGAGTATTTTACTGAGAGGAATCCGTACTATTTCCTCTGCTATATGTATTCCTCTACAACCAAAATTGGGTATTTACGCTGTACTCAAAATCAGTATAGCTATATGAGAACGATACCGATACTTTGTTAAATAAACATAACTACAATTTATAAAACTGTTACTGCTATTATCATATTAAAAAATGACTTTTAACAAATTAAATTGATTCATTGCTTAAACTGCGTCTAGAAAATACCAAGAAAAATACGCATGTATTAAATGTAATTGGTTAACTGGGCTATGATTTGGAAGGGTAAATGCCCTAAGATTTGACCGTGAACTTGAACGAATGGCGGTCAATGGCACACGTGTGATTGAAAGTAATTACACTTTAGATGCCTGTGTTGGCATTTGCACACTAGAGCGCTGCCAAAGAGAATCTAATAGCCTCAATTGTAACTTCCTGAAAGTATTAACAGTTCTTTGCGTATTTACACCCTTCAGTCTATAATTTTCTGAGACTTACCGGTGGTGTATGTAATGTTAACTGTTACTGTAAAAATAAATAACACACACGTAACCGCTTCTTTACTTTAATAGCATCGGTATGAGTAGAAAGTTACTATACGTTTATCAAAAATATTTTTTACTACACGAAGCTACAGACAAATTGATTTTCATCTACATAAAAATTAATTCAACAAGTCAATGAAAAATTAATATAGAGTTTTCAAGTTACCAAATTCTTTCTTTTTTTAATCTATATATTATACAATAACCTCAATCGAAAGAATTATTATCAATTCAATATTTAATATCCAGATCTTCATACTCCTAACTTTCCAATCACAACCACTAACACACATTTTCCGCTTATCAAACATCGGCTAAAATTTCGTCAGTGCGCACAGCAAAGCGTAAAAGCCCGGCGATAAACTAATTTTGATCCCCATTCCGTCGTAATTTACAATCAACTCCTCCTCGCCGCGTGCAAACCCAACCGATAAATCTTGCCATCAATCTCCCGCGCGCATATTTAATACCACTGCTCAATCATCTCTTCCATTCAAAAGAGCTATAGGATAGCTCCTTTTTTTCCCGACGCGCAGATGCGCCACGACCTCGATAAAACTTTTTTCGCCGTTTCTCATATGTATAATATACGCTCACACTAGAGACTCGAACTATATACGAGCTTCTTTTTACGATACGACGATGCGCGCGCGCGCGCGCGGCTTTTTTAGCGACCGCCGACCAGACGATCTTCCGACCTGTCGCGCGCTCATGTGCAATTCAAATATCGAGCGGCAGCGGCGTAATGCGCGATTATCGCTGGTCACTTGTTGACGATGTATAGCATATGAGCGAGAGAGAGAGAGAGAGAGATAAATGTGAAAACGTCGGAGAAGAGGAACGGAAGCGCGCGTGCGGTATATTAGATATCGCGTGGTCCGTTAAAGCGTTGGCTATTATACATTCATGTACACGCGATTTGTCGGCCTGTTAAAGCAATGAACGTTTTCAAGAGGCTTCGTTGGATTGACACAATGCGATTGATTGATCGCGCCACGTTTTCTGCGGATCGCATGACTGCGGAGGCGGAGATGCGCATCACGAGTCACTTCGCCGCCCGAGTCGAGTATCTCGCGCATTGAATGGAATTAAGTACGGGGTGAAATTTATTGTAACTTGCGTGCGTAGACACGCGATAAGCGAGTCGAGTATAGTACTGTAGGTGCTTTTATAGCGTCTAAATTAGATTTAACGCTGAGGCCTTTCTCGATTCGGCGAAGTCGATGTCATTGAACTATTCTTAGGTGCGTGATGTGTGCAATAAGTTAAAGTTTTCGTAACTGTATCGGCATTATCAAATATTTAAAATTGCAAAAAATTATAAGTATGTAGTAAACAAGATTAAAGCTTGAAATTAAAATTACTTCTTTTTGTACCATATATTATCAGATATTAACATCTCAGTTTGAAAAAAGTTTTCCTGCACGAGTATCACTTAGTTCTTAACTGTATCTGATAGCATAATAAACGACATAGCACACGTATAAATAATAATGGCACATCATACCTCCCTTGAAGTCTGAATTGACTTCCTTGATCTTACTATTTTACCATCAGACGATGTGTCTTGTAAAAAGGGGGATACCCTTCATTATTACATTTTTCATACTAGATAATTTTGCTCTTCTTTAGATAATTCTTAAGTTATTACTAACATCCGTCAAGTTCGAATGTGGTACGATTTTATACATTTTTGTTATATTTCGATGAAAGTAATTTTTCCCAGTTGTGCTTAATTATTTTTCTAATAATTTTATTTCAGTCGATCTGGACGTTAAAAACTTTTGTGTTACAAGAATTCTCTTATACCCATTCTGAAAACATTTCAACGTAAGGCGCAATCGTACTCCAATTAATGTTATATACATGGTAAAGAGCGACTTAGGAATTCGAGGAAGCGATGATTAGGTACTTTATTAGGCGACTAACTAAGACTAACCATGTTGGATAATTTTTCTTTTTTCTTTCTTCTTTCTTTGGACTAGAGGATAATCTCATGATTTTTCTCATGAAATCGGAATCGAGTTTAGTCTGATGCCTAGAAAAATCTAAATAACCGTCGTCCCCTTATCGATTATTAATAATAACCCGTAAAAATGAAAAGTCGAGCTTTCGAGGCCAAGGCTCTTACGATTAGTTCTCCTCTGAAATGTAATAAGGCATTGCAGAATGTCCCGTATCACTTGGTAATATCGAGCGTTGCAGTATTTATGTATCAACTGTAGACGATAAGTGTTTTTTACCTAATCTGTTGGTCGGATTACTGCGTATTTCAGCTTCAAGTGACTACTCGTGTGCCAGTTGACATTTAGATAAATTCTTAGAAAGCAACAACATTACTCAGCGAAAGATATTTATAGCATTAGCCTTATCCAGAAAACAAGAATAATCACAAGTATAATGTGGTTACAGAACACAAACTTTACAACGATGCAAGAGCATTGGTCTTCCAAATGTACTTTGGAAGACCAAAGTACATTTTATCTATGTAATAAGAATATAAAAAAGTATTTATAACACTAAATCTGCGATAAAAAGCTTAGTGATATCCTTTTCTACATGTATGAAAAATTTAGAATCGTATAATTGATCGAAATTCCATGTTATTAAGATGCCTTCAAATAACAAGATTATTATGGGAATAATTTTATTATTACGAAAAAAAAAATCACAAAAACATGCTAGTTATATCCCGAAATTATCAAAACTCCAAGTAAGTCAATGACATGTAAACAGTCGAAACAAATATACCTTACTCTTCACTCTATAAATGAACATACTCGATGCTTATTAAAAACAGTATTCCCAACGCGTACACAATTTTCACGTGTATTTTTAGACGTTCGTCCATTTTTAGCCGAATTTACATGGAAATGTTAGGACCTGTTCATCAAAACCTTAAAATGAAAACAAGGAAGACGAAAACACGGTTAATCGTGTCACTGCTGCGGCAACTCCACTTTGTCACATATTTATATGCACGAGCCGCAGCTGAGTACATTGCCATTGTAGTCTACATTTCGCCACGAGCGAGTGTATGCGCGCACAAATCGTATGTATATACGTTTATATATACAACACTTGACGCCAGGCTTCATTTGCCCGAATGAAATTTCGCTTTATCAAAGCCGCGCGGGTGGAGAAGAGAAAAAAAGAAGTCGCGGAGACACACGGCGCGTCAGAAGGTTCCGGAACATTTGCAAAGCCGTGGCGCCGCTTTTATCTTGATGTCAATTTGCGCGCGCGTTATACGATTGTTTGCGCGCGTATCACATACGCGGGCACGCGTAACAGAGCGGGCGTTTTCTATTCCGTGCTTAATTTGAATGTACGCGCTAATCGCTCCGTGTCGCGAGGACAGCAATGGGGGAATCATCGATGGGTGATGCGCGGCGAGAAATCGAACGAGGATAAAGTAAATTTCTTTTCGAAATCGTGATTTCTCTGCTTCTCTTCTCCTCTGGTAAAACGTTTATTCCTATGCCTTTTTCAGGATGTCTATTTATGGTTATTTATGCACGACACTTTCATATTAAAAACATAGAGTCTGCTTTCGCCTTTTTTCGTGGCTATAATAGATGTGTTAGATTTATGCTGTCTCGTGATAAACGTCTATATGCAGATGATTATAGTAGTATGGTTATGTATTTTAACATATTTCATAGTTTCAAATACAGGTTTACTAACAGTTGGCAGTAAAAATTGTCAACTGCCTGTAAAACCTGGAGACTTATAATAAAGGTTTCTTTACGAAATCGGTTTCAATTCATAGGTCATGTTTCAATGTTTGAGGTAAGATAAAATAGTCTGTCCTTTCTAAATTAAATAACTCAACATGATTATTATTATTCTTTAAATTGATCCATGATTAAATTAATCCATTAAGCAGTGATGCGAAAAAAATATTAGGCTTAAAAAATACAGATATCTTTAACCAAGAGAAATGACACCTACATGAGGTCAGTGCTCGCAATGGTGAGTTCGATAAATTGATCTGAGTCGTTAAGGGTCATTGCTCTACTCAATATTTTAAATTGCGTGTTAGTTCAAACGGCTAAATCAATTATCATTGATTAACCGAGGAATAGCTTCTATATTATATTATCAAAAAACAATTTATTTTTCAATTAAAGCTATTTTAATCTACAGTCGCCAATATACAATCAATTCTTTGTGTTATAAGCGATATTTTTTTTTTGCATTTGTTAATCAGCTTTCTTTATTCAGCAATTTAATTATCCGCTACTTATCACACAAGATGTTATTTTTCTGAAATTTTAAGTTGATCGCCTAAAACTTTGATTTCCTTTACACGTCTACATATTATTGAATTCATTAAAAATATGTTTCACGAAGGACATCCCCCGAAAAAGATAAAAAAAAATAACGATTTCCTTTTAGAAAATAACAATTGAATTTTATACACCTTTGTCAAATGTTCTTTATTTAAAAAGTATTAGACGTTTGAGCGTCTTCATATAGAATCCCAAAATTATCCTATGTATTCTCAGAATTGGAAGAAAAAAATACCAAAGGCTGCGAGAGATTGAATTAAAGTGTTTTGACATCCTCTCTTACATTAATTTACAGACCACGTTTCCTCAAAATGCGTTATAAGGAAGGTCAGCCCGGCTCATACGGCAATCCCGAAAAACTCACCGACTTCTCGCCGAAAGTTCTCTGTTCGGACTTATGTGCGTTCTTGGACTTCCGTCATAAGAGCATGCAGATGAACGTAACGGTCGTCGGAGGGGGGGGGGGGCGTTTTCGAATTCCTGGCGTCTACGAGCGGCGGCACGTGACGACTCGGCGCTCGCGATTCCTCGGGTCATAAGGAAACGTATGCGCTCTCTTTTTCTCTCGGCCAATACAGTCCACGTTCGTCGATTAATTGCAGGAGAGGTTCGGCGACTTGCTATTAAAATACAAATGTCGACATATGAAGCATTCTGCATCAGGCTGCATGAATAAATTTTTCGCGAACGGTGAAGGAGGTACAAGGCGAGTTCAACTTTTCCTGTAACTCAATTGAAATTGAAAAAAACTGGATTTTAATCGGACGATTTCTATGATGAGAAATTATCGATTAGTATTAGTTTTTTTAAAATGATTAAAACATCTAATCTTTCGTAATGGAATATCAGGTTCACGTCGTTATTGCTGTCCAATTAATCAAATTGATTATGAATAATTAATTGAATTGGTTATAACTGAAGATCGATCAGTAATGCATGTATATGTCATATATATGGTTTTCTATTGCATTTGCACGAGAAACTTCAAATACCTACGTATAATAATTAAGATACAACTATGGTGTTTGCATAATTTTATAGCTCTATTTATAGACAATTTCCATTCAAAATTTCACACACAATTAATCTATTATATAAAGTTAACAACTATATTATTTATAATAACCTCCTGCGTAAAATCATTAAAAATATTACTTATGTCGACTGCAATTTACTATCAACTGATAAGAATTTTTCCATCGGTCTTACAGTCTTACAAATTAAATTAAAATAATTAATATTTATGGCCGTCAGATTGCCCTTGTTTATAATCACCCCCGCAGAATCTGAAATAAAAACTTAATTAAAACCTGGAAAAAAACTTTGTTAGCAAAGGACGATCTGACTGCCCCCCACCACCAAATTGGCCTACGTAAAAAATAATGCATCTCCCACCGTCAATTTAAGACCGGCACGCCTCATCCACGAATACCACGAACTCACGTTATTCTGTTAACGTCTTTTTTCCGCTCAAGAAAAAGTCAGCCGACGCGCGGTCTCGATAGCAGCGTGCAAACAACAATATCGCGGCCCAAGTATACGCACATCATACGCCCGAAAACAAGACAGATTCTATTTCTGTCTTCCGCCGGAAGAACTATTGTTATACGAGCGACATTATTGTCTTCATCCCGCACCGTCATGACGACTCTTGCATATGCTTACGCATATAAAAAAAAGAGGGAGAGAGAGATAAGCGGCGCATGATGTGTACAGATATATTTTCGTTTATAGACTTAAAGCGTGCGTGCGAGGGGACAAACGAGTTTTGGGAAAAGTACCCGCGAGAACGCGCGAGAGGAGGTTGCATGTACGAGATTGTTTTTAATGGGTTAGCTTGACGCACGCCGCTAGATTAAAAATTCGTACAGATATACATCCTGCTGAATATTCAACGGAGTTATTTATGCAGATGGGGAAAATTACTGTTGTCTCCAACCGGACGAGAAATGACTCGCGAGGAGCGCATGTGCCAGTGACTTTTCAAGAAGTGTCGCTTTATTGCCAGCCAATTCTGACGAAGGAACTTTTTCGGTGCTAGCTCTAAGCGTTAGGAAAATTTTGGCAAATAATCTCGTACATGAGTATTTCTCTGGAACTTTTAACTTTTGGTTAAATACACTGAGAAAAGGATTTGTTGACTGTTAACATGGCATTGTAACTGTTAACATGCGTATGTTTAAATATGACCAAATATAGACATTGTAACAGTTATAATGCCATGTTAACAGTTAAGTTACCATGTTCTCATAAACAATCTCAATATGTTACCTGAGAACATTGATATTGTAATAGTTACAATATGCTTATTATAGTAGTTTTTTAATCTAATGGCCAATTTTTTACCAGGATGATATTGTTTTATAACAAAAACGTTTGAAATAAAAACATCATTTATTTTTTTACTCCAACATTTCGGACATTTTTATTGTTTATTCTGATGATGGACATAAACAATAAAAATATCCGAAAGGTTGGAGTAAAAAACTAAATGGAGTTTTTATTTCAAACTTTTTTGTTATATAACAACGTGATCCTGGTAGAAAATTGGCTATTAGATTCAAAAACTACAATTTACAAGAACTTCTACCATCAGCTACTTTCAAATCTGAATATGTCTATTGTTGTATTTCAAATAGATAAATATGTTAACAGTAACAATATTCTTCTCTCAGTGTAGACATTTCAAAATTTAATGTTGAGGCATATTCACAAAACTCATTTTTTTTTCTGTTCTAGGTACCCCAAATAACAATAAAAAGGGTGTGTTCCTCATTTTTAAATATAGTTTTTTAATATTGTATGCTTGTGCACGTACTAACTAGTAAGTGTGAGCGAATGCATGTAAAACTGCCTTACAATCACTTTCTTTTTTTATTTTTTAAAAAATAAATCCGAATTTCGTTAGACACCCCATGAATTTTTTCGAGAAAATGTTTGTAGTAAAGAGAGCCATACTTACATTAGAGGTATATACCGTTGTTTATGTGTGCCACCAAAAAATGATAAGTTTTTAGGCGAGGGGCGCATCGACACCGTGTGCTTTAGTAGATCATAATTCACTTTCCATAAGAGGCACACTTATAACTAAAGTCACATTTTGTTCGTCTTTCCAAGACGAGTAATTTACGCGCCAGAAAGTTAAAAAAACACAAAAGTTTTTTTTAATCGACATATAAAGTTTATTTTTTATTTTTACAAATACAGCGTCGCAGAGATAATGCTATGCACTTTTTTTTAAAGGTAAGCACATTAAATCCGACAACATATTTTCGAATACTAAACAAGGGGTGATAGCCTTAAAAAGTTGGTAAAGCATTTATAAAAGAGTTTTTTTTTTTTTTTTAATGATGTAAAAAGGATGAAAATTTCCTACAGTACGCAGGCAAAACCTCTAAATTTAGACCTTTTCCGATTGCCCATGGAGCTTATCCTTCTTTAAAAGTCAGTTCTATGTAGTGGAACATGTTACTGAAAGTGGATTTTATAAATATTTGCTTGACTTAGATAGTTAAATATCTGAGAACCATAAGATATGTTACAGTACGGTAAAAGTTAAAAGTTCTAGAGAATTGCTCATATGCAAACGTGATGAGCGAATGACAATTGCTTCCCTTGATTAGACATGTGTATTAAGCACGCCGGATGAATTGGTTTCTGGTAAATTAAAATGTTTAAACTAAACTTGATTATCCAGCTGTGATATCAAATATAGCAAATATCAATATAACAAAGAATACTCAAAATCACAAATAATATATAAGCACCAGTAGGTTGAAATGGATATATATGTTAGTAGAAATGTTATGGGTTGATTTAAAAAATGATTTTTATTTCCGAAATTTTATTTGTGAAAATTTATTTGATCAAAAGAATATTTTTATATGGAAATACTTAAAATTTTTTCTTGCATCTTAAGAGGAAGTTTTTAAGATGGGTCGATGCTCAGGTACATAATTTTTTTTTACTTCCGCATACATAGAAACCTTTTTTGCTTCGAAACTACAGTATACTTCGAATCGATTTGAAATTCCCAAAATTGACATAGTTTATTTTTTGACTTGTTCCGTATTTTTACCATATAAAATGTTATTATTGTTATTTTACTTACGTGTGTTGTTCACAGCGATTGTTTTACTTTCTGCTTGGAATTATCAAACTTTTATTTTTCATCATACTTATCCTCATACCGCGCACCCCCTTCCGCGCTGACGAATGCAATCGTTTGTTTTCGTTTTGCCACAGTACTCAGAGTCGTTGTTGTAATCGCGTTCAAACTTTGTTTAAACATTCTCCTGTATATTTGCTGTACTCTGAATAGTTTTTTGGTTTATTTTAGCTATTTTCAAAGAATCGCATCCTAAGTGTTTTGTGTGTTAGCAACAAGATATACTTCCATAAGTATCCGCTTATAAGAGTAGAATTTTTAATTTGAATAATTTCATAACCGTGTTATCAAACAATCTTAAATTCGGCAGACCTGTAGAAAACCAATGAAAGAACGACATCTTCAATTTTTGGAATGGTCTAACAATTTTCCCATATATTAATAATTTTAACTTACGTTTTGAAAAATAATTTTATACGAAAAAAAATAAACATGCAAGTCAGCAGAGCACGAGGAAAAAGTAAACCCGTTTGGGTACTTTACATGAAAGTGTCGTATATTGACTGTTAACTTAAAAATGACAAATGATACTGATAGTACTAAATTAAACAAAAATGAATGTCTAATTAGGTAATCTATTAAATTCTAGAGCTCATTTTTCATGTTGACACGTAGATTTCGAGAAACTAATATATTTATGAATCAATCGCACGTAATTATTCCTTTCTGCGTTTTTTTTCTCGAGAAGGAAATGATTTCGGGGAGAAGTTTTAGATGTAAGGATGACAAATATAGAAGAACGATAAGATTTGGTAGAAAGACGGTATTACGTGAGCAATAGGTTTATTTTTTGATATATTATGCTTAACGAATCTCGACGAAAATATACTCGCATGATAATTCCATAATTGGACAATTGCTAACATACGAATCTACGAACGTCAATACACGTATAGCTACAGTTATAGTATAGCGGTGATGCTGCAATATCGTATGAATTTGAAATAAAAAAAATCTCTTTTAGAAATACATCATTTTACTTAAAACTGCTATAAATTTAAAGTATAAAATGATACTAATTTTATTCATCAGTCTGAATTTATATATTTCAAATCAAGTGAACTCATCTTCAGCTGTACATTTCAAATTTTGTCTACGATATCCGAACATGCAAATGCTTAACGGTCAATAGTCTTTATCGGCATCCACATTTGACCATCGCCTCGGCAACCTTTTCTTTCTCTTTCTCTCTCCTTTCCTTTCGCACTCGTGCTCGAACGACGAGGATTCCCCGAGGCGAGCCGGTCCTTTTTCTCTTTCTCTTTCTCTGTCCCTCTCTCTCTCGCTCTCTCAGGACTTCACGCGTTTTTTACTGCCTGCGCCTATAACGAGGAATTCGCTGACCAATCGCGACGTCAGCCAAAATCCGGCACGTGCACGACCAAACCCGGCACCATATACTATAACTATACCTATATATGTGCCTTAATGCTCGCGACGGCGACACTGTTTTTTTTTCATGATGACGCGGTTCCTCACCGCCCGCGAATTGCACCGCCGCGCGAGCTGAAGATGCGTAAATCGGATTTTTTTACTCGTCGCGTATACAATGTGTGTACGTCAGTTGGCTCTTTCTCCGCCGCACGCGTCTGTCCTGATCATCTTCCTTTTTTGCTGATTCATCTCTTGCGTACGATGGGATGTTGTTTACAAAAGGTTATGACGGTAGTAACGCGTGATCCATTTGACGTGGAAATTTAATCAGAGGAATATTGGGTTATACTTTTTGTGTTCATATAAAAAAATTAGCTAATAAATACATATTTAAATTTTAGATGTGTAAGCTGTGACTGAATTATCTTTGATTGATTCTTATATTTAGGGACTTTGACGAGAACTATAACTAATATTAAAGTTTTTTATAATAATATATCGGATATAATATATGAGATAAAAACTAATATTATGATTAATTATTATGAAAGTTTAGTTTAATTGAAGTGAATACGTTAATTCATTAGAAAATTTTGCATCCAAAAAGGTGCTAAATATTAAGACCACAGAAAGTCAACTTTAGATTCTTACTGTTACTTTTTGTGTAATTTTTAGATCGAACTAATAGTCATGTGCATTTTTAAATTCTCAAATTTTCATTTTTCGAATTCATACTTTTTCGTTAATTGAATTTAATAAATTTTTAGAAATGACCTTATTGTTTTGCAGAAACTTATAAAAATTTTTTGTTCATGACTGAAGATTGAATTATTTTAAACAATGGTAAAAATAAATTTACTTTTAGTTGCATAAAGATACTGCAATATTTTTTGTTTAAAATGTCATACATGTGTTTACATTAATTGTTTCAAAGAAATTTATGTAATTTCTCTTGTATAAGGTAACAACATTTAGTCTGAAAACTTTCTCCCGTTATCAAACAATGACCACATTACACTTATTTTTATATGAAGACCTGCGAGAAAACTCAGAGTAACAATCCTAGGTATGCGGAAAAACAAGAACAGGTTCTCGTCACTTTGTTATAAAGAAACTGTCACTTTGACAAGTAAATATTAATTTTTTTTTAATGATAAACATAACGTAATATAATAAAATTATTTTTATAGTCCTGATAATAATTATATAAATTAAATACACAAATGTTTGGATTTTTATGAATTTCCTCGCGGATTCCTTTTAAAATGAACAAATTTTCCATTACTGAGATGCATACAAATAACGATTTCATTACCTTTGAAAAAACATATATAAATATTATGATTTAGTTCAGCGTGACAAATAAATTTTTTCACCTAACAATTTTTCACAGATCACTAACGAACTATAGATTATTCAACTTGAGCACAAAATTACACCGGGAGACAATTTCCACCAGTCATCTCAAGAGTATCCACTGTACTTACACACCGCAGACATTGTATAATATCGACTGCAGCGTGAAGCGCCAATTAAGTGTAACTCGTAATGCATAATTATCGGGCATACATACACGCACAGCCACAAACATACACTCTTGCATTCATACCGAAAAACCAGAGAGAAAGAGAGAGAAACGAAGCAAGCGCAAGGTCGTTCCTTCGCGATTTTTCCATCGCCGAGATCTGATCGCTCTTATGTGTGTGTAATATAGAGACACCTACACACGTCGCGCCGCATCCTAAGGAAATTCACCGCGGCGCGTGCAGGTGAGCGTGCGTGTGCGCACGCTATATATGTTCGCGTCGATAGTTCTCCGCGAAGCGAACGGCCTCGATCGATTTTGCAGTCCGCGGGGAAACCCAGTGTGTGTAGGTTCCCTGTTTTTCTCTCTGCAATTTGGCGCTAATGGCCGCGGGAGTAGGCAATTTATCAAGATGTGTTTTGATGACCAACGTGCAATGACGCCGGTGCTCTCTCTCTCTCTCTCTCTCTCTTGCGTGCGCAGACGATACATACCCGCTGTGTGATGTGTAACTGCAGACGTGTGTACTTGCGCTTTTCCGACGGAAAAATTTTTGTTATTCAACGCCGCGTGGCGTTGTTTGGGTTTTGCGCGAGCGCGCGTAAATAAGCAGGTCTGGGCAATTTTTTCCTTTCTATTTACAACGATCCTTGCAATTGTAGTTCGACTTTCCGGGAATTGATTTTTCCTTCCTTATAGAGGAAGCTCTGTAACGGTGAAAAAAAATTTCGAGACAAAAAATGTTTAAAATGATGTTTTAAGGCGATATATGTTGAAATTTGTCGATTTTGATAAAATTTTTTTTCGTGTCTGTATATGTGTGTGTGTGTGTGTGTGTGTGTGTATGTAAACTATATCTCGCTCGATCGATTTTCTTCGGATAAAGCTTATTTTCTCGTCTCGCGAAAAAAAACTCGGCACACTAACTGATTTAAGTTTTTATCTTTTTTTATAACCAAAAAACGTTTTTAAATTTTTCGTTTTTTTTTTTTGTTTTTTTATATGTTACAGTCAATATTACTTAATATTATAAACTTTTCTTGAAAGGTCTTTAAATTACCTACATTTTCCTTTTTTTAATTTTTAAATTGTCTTTAGTATTTCATTTGTTATTAAGAAAAATGTTTTTATAATTCATAAATTAATTTCTCAAAAAATATTTAATTTATCGACTTAAAATTTTAATTACTTATTACACTCATTGAAGACCATATTTGGTTAAAATTTTAAGAGAATTTTAGAAAAAAATAGCGTTTTCGTTGTCGAACGATAATAAGAGTAAAAATCAACCAATCGTCCTGAAATTTGGCAGAGATATAGCTTTTTTATATCTTCAAACTGAGTTCGTTGCCCAAAAAAATCGGACTATTACGACCAAAGATATTTTAGGTTAAATATTTTTTTTTTTTAATTTTGGAATAGCGTTTTTTTAGAAGATACTTGATTTATCAAGTACTTAAAATTTTAACCACTTATTACATTCATTGAAGATGGGCATGAGATAATTAGTGTATTTACATTTCAAAAATGTATTTTTGATACGCTAGTCCTTTTAGAGCCCAAGACATAAAATAAAGAAAATTTAGTGAAATAAAAACCTTTTTTGAGGTTATGTGGCAGGGTTGGGGGGTAGGGAGTCAACGAAAATTTCAAAAATTCTCTTTTTTTATAACAATTTTGGTAGTACCGGTCTCGAAGGAAAATCTAACTAAGGGATTTTTGACCATCTTAACCGACAATAGCCTTTCTATATTTTCAAACGTCGATAAAGTTCCGTCACTTAAAAAAATCATATATTCCCTGGTAGAGAATTAACTATATTTTATAGCTAACGTGTTAATTAAATGGAAGCATTTTTAGCAAAAATCATAATTCAAAAATAATATAATTCATCTAAAAGTTCTACTACTACTTAAATACATATTTTAAGAAGTGTGAATGCCATAATTTATTTCGGATTGGTACATAATTATGAAATATAAGCAATGTTCGTTTTTAGCCGAAAAGTTAACTGAAAAATAGCTAACTACTGGTTAACATTTCTAACAGGATTATTGTTAAGAATAATTAAAATTAATCTAAATATAAAATTAGTCTAAATAAGGTATAGACTTAGATCAGTATTTTGAAACTATTTTTTTTTTTATATAGGACACGAATGCTAGACCCACTTTGTGTCTCTCATTCGGTAGTACGCCAGAACGTGTAATGCTCAAACATTCATACCAAATTAATAAATGAGAGTTTCCTAAGCAAATAATATTGTTAATAATTTTGTAATAAACAATTAAACATTATAATTTCATTACCAATAAGGTAATAACGACATATTTTTCTCATCCACCAGAGAATTCTGTCTATATTGAATTTTTTTACCGAAGTATTAAAAATGGTGAATGTGCTAAATTAGTTTAATAGATATTTAATTTATTATATTATATAAAATTTATTTGATGGAATACTGTGGAAAATACGATATTTTTATTGTACTATTACTATTGTTATTTAGGAGAATTTTTTCCTCATAACTGTAATTACATAGGTGTGCTATATATACAATTACAGTTATAAGTTTAATTTTATTTTTTTTATTTCTTTTTAACTACAATAAGTGCCAATGTATTTTGTGCACAATTTTTGACTGTATCAAATAGACAATTTGTAAATTAGGGGCGGTTCATATTTGATGCTGTTGTAATTGTTTGCGGCAATGGCTCATAAGTCATTATAAAAAATTTGAATTGATTTAGAATCGGGCTGCGTTGAGGATTCATATTGCTCTGAATTAAAAGACATGTGACCTGGAAGATAACATTTAAGTACTTGATATGGTGCTATTACAATTCTTTGTGTTTCTAATAGTAGTGATTTACATTTGATTTAGTTAAATTAGGTTGTGTTATGAACATTTACAAAATATTAAATTAATTCAAACTTTAGCTGCTAATGAGAATAACGAATTTTAAAAAGTATTAGTAAATTGAAAGTCATTGTAAATTCGTCAAGAAGTTATCACGGAATAAGTTGGAACAGACATTATGATTAAAAGATGAACTATGTTCATATTTGGATTAATTGATGTACGTTTTTGCTCATAAGAAAGATTTATGTTTAGAAAAAGGTGACTGGAACATTTTAACTGTTACTATGACGTGAAAACTTTTTTTAACCACAAAAAATTTACGCTTGGCTTCTGATTAATGGCCTTCGGTAATATTGTATAATAACTATCGACAGTAACCAGTTTTAAACGCGCGTATTACTTGTCATAACAAAAAATTTGGTTCAAAATGAAATAATATTCATATTGCAGCCATTATGCAAATATATCTAAAGGGTTTCATTTGTATTTAACGCGTTCATGCGTAATATATTTTCTAAATACTCCAAAGAATCCTTAACTTTGTATTTACAATAGACTATCTAAATTTTAATGAAGAAAAATATTGAAGGTTTATTTTCAACCGACATAAATCTAATAAGTATAACTAAATGCTAGTATTAGTATTAAATTAAGATTTTAATGAATACTATGAATATTTTTAGGAGGAATGGTATAATTTGGAGGTAAATTATTCTACTTTTCACCTAGAAATTGAAAAAACTAAAAATATAGATATTTATTATTATACGCGTCATAATAAAATGAAATTTGTATATTTATATCCGACCTTCTACATAATATTGATTTTAATCTATTGCGAGCCCTATATTCACAGGGAGCAAAGGTTCAAAGAAATTTTCCTGTTTATACACTGATCGTAAAAAATAAACCCTATTCCACAACAACACATTGCGTCATTTATTTCCACCATCGAAGCCTATAACATTCGGAGTGAATTACCTTCGAAGCCTATAATTCGCAAAGACGCTACATCGCGCGTATATACAACCCGTTCGCGGACGCGATTATTTTCAGCATCTAACGAACGTCGATGCTCCAAAGATAGCCCGAAATCACACGTTTCCGCGCTCGAAAATTTCCCGCTCGCATCGCATTAAAAACTTTAACGAGGTATCGTCCCGAGCGAAATTGCCACCTAGCTCGACGAATGACGCGCGAGAGGAATTTCGTCGTGACGCCGCTGCTGCCGCGGTCAATTGCCACCTTCCTTTGCCTCTTTCATAGCCCACAAATTTGCGCAAATCATCGTGTGCGTTATACTTACGCGCACTACGCTCCGCAAGGGCCCGCGCCTTTCTAAAGGTTTTTCCGACCGTTGTTCGATCGATGCGCGACAAGACGGCGCATATTATATACGTCACTGCTTAGGCTCGAAAAAAAGGAAAAAGGCGACGAAAAAGTTAATCAACGCGACACGTCCTGGTGTTTTTCCCCACCGGACGTCAGAGCAATAACGTCGTGTCCCAAACGCGCCAGACATTGCGTCGTTGGTCCCGGCGCAGCCTGTGGCGCGTACAGTGTAAAAGAGAGATGGCAGCTGACCGGCTAGAAGAGGACCGACAACACGTGGACGTAGCACACGAGAGGGGCTGAGTGGGAACTCTGTGTGATGCTCTCGCTTATACTTACTTGCTATGTGCTGCGCGGGAATAGGTGCGGGCGCGGAGAGCGTAGTAGACCGCCCCACCGACGGGTCACGTGACCCGCACCGCATATAAGCGCGGCTGCTGCCGCCGGGGCCACGCATTCCCGAGTGAGCGGCCGAACGAGTCAGTTCAGTGCTACTACTACTTCATCGTGCCGCAGTTATAGACGCATAATTCTTGCGATCTCACTGGTTCTTTAGCTTTTCGAAGCAAGTTACGCGACAGTTGTCACGAAACATTTTGTGTGTGCCTACGAGGATACCTACATCGAGCAGCAAGATGTACACGAATCCCTTCAACCGCAAGCACAGCACGATCCGCCAGGTGTTGGACCGCATTCTGGAGCCGGCGCGCAGGCCGATCCGCCGCTCCGAGAGTGTCTCGAGCTCCGGTAGCGGCAGCTCCAAGTGCAGCACCGGTTCCCTCGGCGGCAGCGGCACTCACGGCCGGGGTATACTCCAGTGGGGCCGCAAATGAGCGCCCTCGACTCGCCAGCCCTTATAGAGAGTCCAGTGCCTCTTATTCTATATAACGTCCCGCCGCCGGGGAACGGCGGAGCAAGGACACAACGACCAGCCCGCGACTGACGTGTGCTTATGTGGAAGGTAATTCGTCGTCGTGGCCGACTGCCGCCCGCTCTCGTCTCGGGAGGAGGGACGAGGGGCGAGCAGAATTAAAATACATCGAGGAGGAGACGGAGATCATCGTCACGGTGAACTGAGATACACGTTCACTCCGTTCGAGCGGATGACAACACTCTCCTCCATAAGCGAGCAGATTCTCGCTGTACGTATCGAGATTAAGCTGCACGCAGTTTTCAACGCGCTCATCATCCAGACATCGACCTATTTATCTCATCCCCCGTCACCCAGTGGGCAGAAGATGCGCAAGGGAGATTCTCACCACCTTCGACCGCCTTTGACTTCGCACGCTGCTGTATCGTCGTCATCGTGCACTCGACAGAATAGTGAAGCATGCATAATTTATGAAAAAAAGGCCGTAATTTCTGCTATTGTATAATATTGCTACGCGACCAGAATCTCATTTGTACCATGTTAACTTTGTCACATATTGTATAGAGAGTGTATGATTTGACTAGTCAAATTGTCAGTATTAGGTGTAAGTCATATATTGTGCAGTCAAATTTAATGTCACTTTGCCATCAATATTATATGCCATTTCAATTATTTATTGAGTTTAGACTGTATATTTGTATAACTCTTTTGAATATAAAAAAAAAAATAAAAACAATATACATCATCAGAGACGACATACATGATTTTTGTAAAACCATCTTATAAAATCAAATAAAAATATAATATATATTTTTATGAATGTACAAAACTGGTTATTCTTCCGTTATCTTACCTCACACATATACCGAATTCCTTTGACTCTCCTTTCGCTCAATGGCGTGGACTTTATTGTTGAAATTGCGTCAGTTATGATTAAATTAGAAATCAAGGTCACCGGCAAATAAGTCTAATTTTTTGTTACTAGAGGACACGCGGACGCACGCGGGCATAAAAGACCAGAAAATGCGCTCAATCTCATCAAAGAGATCCGATCTTTCGTAACGAATGTTTGTTTAATTATATCTTACGCTTGTAAGCGAATTTGACCTTGATCGAAATTGCAGCCGCAACAATTGACTGCTGCAGTCACATTGACGTCTTTTTTTCACGACTGAAGTTGCTTAATTGCTCACTCAGGGGAATCATTGTTGCAACGTTTAAGTTCTGCTCCAGTTAAAAATCGCGTTAAACCATTTTCTGCAAGACGTATACTTTTTACGCGCTTTTAAAAAAAGAATTTCATTTCATTTTGTGTACGCAGTTGTCGCGTTTAATCTTTTAACATTTACAACACAGAGTTATATTTCAAACAAAAGTTTATCAACATCGATGCTATTTTAAATATAAAACGTTGCAATTATTCTTGATTTACCGCGTCAAAAACATGAATTTTACATTTTAACTGTTGTGCATCGCTTCAACAGTATTAAAACTGTACACAATTAAATAATTCAAATTAAAATCGTCATCAATAAGAAACAATATAAAATTTTCCGCCAATCTAGTCGTTAAAAATCTCGTATATATCTATAAAATTCAATCGACCTCGTATACTAGAATAATTTCCGAATAGCAGCCGATGTAATGAATTTTTAACGAACACCGTCGCCAAACTGCGCTCGCGCTCTCCGGGTTATCTAAAAGTCATTCTTATAGTGCCGCATTTATCAACAAGCTCTCAACGCTGACCTTACGAAAGCAGAGGCGAATTATAAATTACTCCCGCCGCGTCCAAGACACAATAAACGTATAACTTTCTCTGTCTCTCTTTCGCACTCTCTCTGATCTCTCTGAATATCGCAGCAAGTTCACGGCCACACGTGAGCGAGCGGACGAACCCAAATCGTTATCCAACTCTCTCGGCTTGTTTTGGCAGCAGCGCCGATTTCCCGGCCCCCGGCATTCGTGCGCAACCACGGTGGCATCGTAAAAACAGTGGCGGCGCGTTGTCGAAGAAGGGGGGGAGAGCCCCTGATAAGGCATTCCGCGCGCGTGGGTCTCCTTATGCTATTATTAGACCGCGCCACCGCCGAAGGCGGATTATAGAGCGCATAAACGCGCGCGCGTACGTATACGTATACCGGGAACTCGCGGGAGAGCTTCATAACGATTTATTGACGATGATTGGCATTCGAGCGGCGCACCGTTTTGCAATCGATGGGATGGTATAGAAATTGGTTTTCAACGAGGCGATTATGGATCGCCGCTGGGGGCCAATTTCGCCGCACGTGCGCCACGTGCGGGATCGCTGAGTAGCCGCGCGCGGCTCGGATTCTTTTTATGTAACGAGTCGCCATCAGCGCTTCTGGTTTTTCAAATAGGTGTATATAATATACTGGACGGCTCGGGTGTCTCTGTGCTGACTCTGCGCGACAAAGCGCACTTTCGTGCCCCTGCAGCACGGTTTTAAGATCGACGGCCTAGTTATTGGTAACGAAGCTGCGCGCGCGCGTGTTATCGAACAATGGCTAGAGGGCTGCACTTTTATCTTTATTCAAGCACAGCTAAAATAATTCATTCACGCGGGCATTAAGATTAAGCAGCGGTAAAACGTTGGAAGACTTTTTTCTTGATGCGATTATAACTGTTCCCGATATACAACATGTATATATTTTTATCGGTTGGATATTTTTATACACGTTGGAGATGTATGTTTGGCACCTGTATGATATATGTATAGAGCATTGTACTTTAAATGTGTTTTTAAAGTTCTGATTATAAGACTGTAGCATTTTTTATGTAGAAAATTATACTACAAGTACAATATCTAAACTATTGAGATATAATGTCAGACGACAAACGAACAGTGACTTACGAATATTTAATTATCTTTTCTTAGTGTATTTGATCAGCTGAACTGACGTTTTCTGTAGCATCAATACTGTGCTGTCATAAGTAGTGAAATTAACATCACACTATCTAATACAATTGAAACATGGCGCAAATTGCATAATTCCTATATACGACTATTTTACGAAAAAAAACTCTTTGGAACATTGACAAAAAAAATGGCCTTCAAAATAACTGCTATAAAAACTACTTTTTAATATCTAATGATGGATTTGGCACATCAGCTATTTCTAAAGACAAAGAAAGAATCCAAGTGTCCTATAGGTACATACCCATAAGTTATAAATCGTATAAAGTGGGTAACATTATTAATAGATACAACCTAAAGGACGTTTTTTCTGAAGTAAACATTTTTTAGTCACTTATATTTTTAAGAGATTTCGTATACAAAGATTTACAATAACTGTACACCATTTTAAAAAACATATTACAACCTGAATTATTATTAATCATTTTTAACCTATAAAGACATTGAATGCAAGAAAGGAGTTAAGGGAAAAATAACGATAAACAAGTCTATTTTTCTGCTTAACGTTTGGTGAACAATGTCACCCTCATCAGAAGATTAAAAAGATTTTATTTATTTAAAAGTGTAGTTTAATATAATATTGACAAACGATTTTTTTTAATATTTACCTATTACATAGGTGTCATAATATTGGATGTAAAAACCCTGCTGGATTTCGGCTAATTGGCCATAAAATGGGTAGAAAATGTTCGAAAACCCATTTCACAAATAGGAGAAAAATGGACGATTTCCAGCAGGGAATAAGTAACTGTAACTTTGTTTTTCTTCTTCCACAAAGAAGTTATTTTAACATTCAACATTATGACACCTGCGTAATAGGTAAATATTGTAAAGAAACTCGTTTACCAGTAACATATTAAACCACATTTTTAAATAAACAAAATCTTTTCAGTCTTCCGATGAGGGCGACATCCCCTTTCCTGTCTCGGAAAGATCGATATTTTCATCTTCAAATTAATTTATCACCGAGGGATTTATTCACAACAATAACACGTTCTAGTGTTATTGAATCAATATATAAAAAATTATAAAAAATTTATACATATAAGAATCTGTATTAAA
The DNA here is from genome assembly GCA_036365515.1 of Torymus aiolomorphi. Taxonomy (NCBI): domain Eukaryota; kingdom Metazoa; phylum Arthropoda; class Insecta; order Hymenoptera; family Torymidae; genus Torymus; species Torymus aiolomorphi. The sequence goes on along the minus strand of CM070877.1, from coordinate 121,899,709 downwards.
TGAAAAAAAAATTGTCTTCAATTGCAAGTTACATACAAAGTCATACAAATATAATACCGGATCTCAGCTGCGATGCCCACATGTCAGTATTCATAAAGCACTTTTACGATCATTCTTATGACACTAAGACTTTTTGCTTTATTTAACTCAACCATGTCTTTAAAATGATAAGCAAACGCTCAAAGTTTTCCACCAAAATGTCTTCGCTCACTCGATCATCACGGAAACCGGAGTACCACTTTATTATTAAAAATTACTCAGGAATGTCCAACAACGCCTGCATGAAAATATCTAGATCATGCGAGGAAACGGGTGTGAGTGTATTATACGCAAGCACCTTTCCTCAATTAATTGGCGTATACGGATAAAATAAAACAGTAAAATCAACTAAATGAGTGAAGTAATAATTCCATTTTTCAAAAAAAAAAAAAAAAAATAGAAATTCTCCTTTATAAAATGGAGATTCTACAATCAGAAATAGAAATTCTACTTTTCAAGAATGGCGACTCTACATTTCAAAATGGAAATTCTACCGATATTTTTGAAAGTAAAACGAACTTGCGACTTTATAGTCAAATGAACTGTAGGAAATGTAGAATGAACTAATTATTTTTTTCGGTGTACAATTTATGTCTGTAGAGCTGTACCTAGATAAGAAAATCTGATCCGATAGTATAATCGTAAAACGTTCTCGCGCTGCGGTTTGCCGGGTGCACTTGAGGCTCGTCTCGCGGTCACAATCACGACAACGTGGCCGCGCGCGCTATATACGCGGGCTTCCCTCGGCGCTTTCCTCTATTATACCTTATCCGCACTATTGCATAAGAGCGAAAGAGACTCGCATATGATATACATATAATACGCGCGAGTCGTTTGAGAATCCGTTCAATATTCACGAGTCCGCGAAAGAACACGTTCGATGCTAATGAACGCGCTTCGGCGCTTGCCATTCACATACAGATAATTATACTCGCAGCACAGGAAATCGAAATTGTCGGTTATCGATTGACGTTATCGCGACCGCACGGTAGTGAAATAGAAGAGCGAGTGGTTGAAGAAAGGCAAAAAAAACGGTTTACCGAGACGATGACGCGCTATAGCGTCATTCGGCCGGCTACTGCGCATGCGAGCCGCCAGTCATTGCTGCGCGACAATTTGAATTTTCCTCAAAAGACGTTTTTGCGCTCGCGATTAGTGCGAAAGGCGTGGATTGCGTTAAAAAGTTGCTCGGGGAAGCGCCTTGCTGTTTTGTTTATTTTTTGTTTATGGTGTAATGCAACTCTCTGACGTACGAGTGGATGTATAGATTAGATCGCGCAAAAAAATTGTTGTTAACTATAAATTTATTATGAGCGCATTGAATGTTTGCGAATTGCGGAAGAAAATATTTATAATGACGCGCCATGACAATTACAATTTTTGTTTTTAATCGCGAAGGTTGATTAATATACTAATATTAGCTGAGTGTAAAATAAGTCTGGATTCGTGAAGTTGTAAAGAGCGAAAGCACTAAAATTGTTTTATCGAAAAAGCCTTTTTATAACTGGTAAAATATTTATGGGTTGTAAATGTATGTATTTAAATAAAAGTAAATTTTGTAAAGATACTTGTATGCAAAAGACTGTAATATTCATAAATATGGAAAATGTATTTAAAATAAGTATAAGTTAAAAAGAATTTCATTTTTGTATGTTTCAACGTTCTTAAGCTAAATCTAAATGACTTTTTATAAAAAAAAGGCTAGCTACGTATGTTTTTTACATGTTATTAAACATAATTTGACCTAAATTTAAAATGATGAAAAAAAAACTTTGGAAACACGTAAAGTAGGTCACATTTTTTTGTATTAAAAGAACACAAAATATTTGAAATTTTAGAAAACTAAATTACAAAAAAAAATATTATCACTGAAAAACAACTGGCAAGTGCACGTTTCACTGATGATAAATGGTTACTATAAATTCTATAGTCACAATTTTTCATTTGCAGTGCATTTAATCAAAACAGTTTTTTTTTTAACAGTTACTAAAAAAGTTCTACATTAAAAAATACGAAAATATTGTTTACCAATTCCAAAGATAAAATACTAAAAAAAGTTTATAAATATATGTCGTAAATAGATACTGATTTTTATTGAAAACAATAAAAGAAACATCGAACTCACTACATTTTTGAGAGTCATTTACATTTATACTTTGGTTTTCACTTTATTAAATTTAGCTTTATTTAGACCCACGAAATCAAACATGGTTTCTCTGATGGATAATACTATGATATTCCTATGTATATTGACCCGTTGAAATCGAATATAACTTCAGTTTTGGCCATGCACGTCAGGATTTCAATCAGAATTTCATATTATATTTCAAAGAAGGAAAGATCGTATTCATTTAATTAAAGTTTTAATTTAAGGTTTCTCCAAAAAGAAAAATCGTATTCAGATGATTCAAAATGAATTCTGTAGCAGATAACTAGTACTCTATAATACTACTGACTAAATGATTAAAAAAAATTTAACCTCGCTATGAATATATCTTAAAATTTTTAGAATAAGAGATATCTTAAAATTCTGCCGTGCAGTGACAAAACTAAGGTCACATTCGGTTTCAATGGGCTATAAGATACATGGGAATATCATAAGTCTATAATCTATCACACAACCCACTTTTTTATTTTGTGGAGCTGTGTATAACTATTAAACTGCGCTTTAATTTCTCGTAAGCATACATATCCATTTTTCATTTATAGAATATGATTGCCTTTAAAAATTTTATTATTTTCGTCGCGAAACAGGACGTAAAACATGAATTAAATCCATTTTAGAGTCACTTTTATCGAGGTTATATCAAGTCTCATTTCTAAAAACAATTATAACAGAACCAGAGTAGAACAATGAATATTATCAACAAATTATAACTTACATTTAAGGATGCAATTTAAACCATGTTATTTTCGTTACGTATATGATAATACTAGTGATTTTATACTTTTAAAAGATTATATTCCACAGGTCCACAAAAAGAAAAACGTAGTACCTGCCCTATCGTAAATTTTAAATGTTAATAACAGTTAATAACTGTTAAAAATTATTTATAACTATTTAGAACTGTTTAAAACTGTTTATAAGTGTTACAAAATATATGATTTTGGATACATTTTTTCTAATTATAATACTTTGTAACAGTTTCAAACAGTTTTTAATAGTTTTAAACACTTTCAAACAGTTTCAAATAATTTTAAATTTGATATATTTCAGGAAATATTAATAATTAATAAATTATTATTATTATTATTATTAATTAATAATTATTTAATAACCTCATTATTATAATCATGAGAATCAAGGAGCGCGGGAGTACTCCTAATAGTCCTAATGCAAGTAACAGTCAAACAATGCAGAAGAAGCCTAAGGAGTGTTTAATTATACTAATAATTAATTATTACTATGTTAACAATAATAATTAATAAATATTTAAAAGTTATTAAATAATTTAATAACTCTTACAAACTGTTAAAAACTGTTGAAAAATGTTACAAACAGTTACAAACGATTAATAACGTCCAAAATCCTACATTTTGTAACATTTTTAAACAGTTTATAACTCTTTCTAACAGTTTTTAACATTTTTGAACAAAAATATTTCCGCTAGGGTATATGCTAGAGACTAGACTACCATATCTTTGCGTATTTTCGATTCGTAAACATGGTTCTGAGATCAGAATTGTCCTATCACGCCTGAATTTTGAGATATCTAAAGTATAAGATTCCTTATCCCTTTTTTGCTTCCTCATAGAGGAAGCTTTGTGATAGTAAAAAAAAAGTTTATAAGATAATGTGTTAGAAATGTTATTTAGCAAATTTGGAATCGAAATACACTATTTTTAGAAAATGTCCGTATGGATGTGTGTGTGTGTGTGTGTGTGTGTGTGTGTGTGTGTGTGTGTGTGTGTGTGTGTGTGTGTGTGTGTGTGTGTGTGTGTGTGTGTGTATACGCTGATATCTCATGATCTACTCGACCGATTTTAACGGGAGAGTGATCATTTTTTTAGATTTTGCTTCCAGAATTGGGGTCAATATTCTATTTTTGTAAAATTTAATTTTTTTTTATAGCCATTTTTAATTTTCAAAATTTTTTTTTTCGATTTTTTTAATATTTAGAACAAATATTGTTTATATATCATGAATTCTCTGTATGTAGGATAAAATTATCTACAATTTAAAAAAAAAAGTCGGTAGCTATATTTCATCATAAGTTATTGATGAAAACGTAATTTTTTGTAAATAGGTTATACTTCGAAATTAAAAAAAGATATTAACATGAATATTTTTTTGGTTATTGTGCACGAATGAACGTGTACGAGTTATTTATATTGTTAGAGTTTGTCAACGAGAAGAAATAAAAGGGAAAATTAAGACTTCGAGAGTCTATGCAATCAACTCTACTCGCAAGTAAAAGTTGATTACCGAAAAAGGTGTGAACGTAAAATGTGTTCAAATAAAATAGGCAAAGTATAAAGTGTCTTATTCGCAAATAAGACAACAAAGTATAGGCAATGTAACTGTAGGCAATAAATGTAGGCAAAGTATCGGCAATAAGGCAAAGTATAGGTAAAATCGATAAGGGCAAAGTAATAAATAAAGTAAAGGCAATAATATGTCTTAGTCGCAACTAAGACAAGTGTAGGCAAATGTACGCAACAAGTATAGGCAAAAGTATAGGGGAAAAGTAACAAGGCATGTGCATAAAGCACCTGAATAGTGGCTGCCGCAGACCTCTATATGTATACTCATTGAAGTATTTTTCATTGAAGGTTGCTCGTCGGTGCTTGCCATCTGGCGGACACTTCGGGTACTTCAATCCCGAACAGTTATAAAGGATATTAAGTACTATAACTATAGTAAAATTGGCTTAATCACTTTGAAATTCTTTGTAGGGGTAGATTTTGTATACCAATCGAGTGAGTTCTTTGGGCAAAAGGATTAATCCATAAATTATGAAGATATTTGAGGTTAAAATTTTTTTCAATTTTTTTTTAAATCGTAATTTCTAGAGAACGGCTCTATGTATCTAAATGGGGTGGGTGGTATTCGAAAGAGAATTAAATTACCTATATTTTCTCCAAAAAATTAATTCTCTAGCTATCACGGTTCTTTTGTTATTAACAAAAACATAAAAATTGAAAAATGAAAAAAATGAGTTTTATATGTTCAACTATTACAAGAGTAAAATTATCTTATTCGCTTCAAAATTCATTGTAGACGTATATTATTGATAGTTCTCGGATGAGTTCTTTTGGCAAAGTGATTGGTTCATAAATTTCAGAGATATTTGAGGTTAAAATTTTTCTAGACATTTAGCTCTAAATATCAGTTGCAAATTTATAGGCAATTGTGATATATATTTTATGTATGTGAAATTTTGTGGAAATGTATAATCTATAAAAATTTGAATAAATTATGTTGGAGTTTTGTTATTTCTGTCTTTCTGAAGTATTAAATTTTAAATATTGGAATTAAAAATTAATTAAAGGAATCAGTAAATTAAGTTTGAGGAAGCTACGTGCCAATGAATTGGCAGCGGTTTTTATTTCTTATTCCCTTCAAGATTGGATTTGAATAATCCTTCTATATAATTTTTTTCTCCGAGATCTAGCTATGTAAACTTTTACCTACACAAAAATAATGAATTTAATTTTAAGAACTATGCGAGTTTTCTAAACTCACTCAGTTAGATTTTGGAGAAAAAGAATCGTAGAAGGATGATCCAAAGTGGATGGAATAAACAGTGTTATATTATTTTATAGACGAAATTGATAACAAAAAAATTCACTTTGTGTGTTAAGGTGTCTCAAAAATCTTGTACTTCAAATATCTCAAAATCTAGATGCGATGGAGCAATTCTGATCTCGGATTCCTATTTAGGAGGCTAAAATACACAAAGATATGGTAGTCTAGGTCTCTGGCCCATATCACGTTTTTCTTTCTGTAGACCTGTGTTATTTATAATTTTTATTTATCATGTTAGAAACTATCTACTCGATGAGGCTGCGTATTTCCATGTAATGTTTATTTAAAAATAATTTTAAATATAATTATTTAACAACACATGTTTAAAAATAGTAGTTTACGATACAAGAATGTAAAGTAGAGTTTTACGCCCGAGTATGTTAAATTATTTTTTCTTCTTGTGCGTGAAGTAGGTCTTTCTTTTTCCATCGATTTCCGTGCATAATTGGTTTTTTACTGTGTGCGTGAAGTGAGTGCATGAAGTCACCTACAAACTTCACGCACATGTGAAAAAAGTATCACTTCATACACAGAAATAAAAAAGATCCACTTCACGCATGGTAGTCCAAAAGCGTTATTGTTGCAATACCTATATAGTGTATTCATATTTCCAACATGTGCAAAAACATCTAAAACATTTCACTTTAAATAACTCAAACACAAATCATTCAATTCCATTCAAAATTAATTCATATTATATTCTTTATCATGTAATAGGCTCTCTATAACTTTCAAGTTAATATATATAAAGTCCTTATTTAGATATAACGATTTCAAAAAAGAATTAAAATTATATTTAAATAAAAAATTGAACTACAATATCTCATAAATGTTTTTTATTCACAAATATATCTTTCCAACAAATTCATCCACGCCAAAAGCAATTCATTTTTTTTAAATACTTTTTAGGGGGAGGGAGGTATAACCGTTTAAAATATTGGAATAAACTATAACATGAAAAATTTTTATAAGGATATTTTTTTCATGGCGAGACAAATTTAATATTAGTCTATTCAATATCATACACTGACAGAAAAACCCGGGGAAAAATTCCTATGTTGCTCTTGGAAGTTGCCCACAACTGCTCAAAATCGAAAAATTTACTATCTTTTATATGAAAAAGTCCAATGTCACAAGTAAAACTTCCTATGCCAGCATAGTAAAAATTAACACGTGGCTAATGGAACTTTATCTTTTGTACATTTTCCCAGGCTAGCATGGTAAAAATTGAGAAAGTTTTAGAATAAGAATTCACACGTTCAATCGTAAACAGCCCACGAGTGCACGAAAAGTTGACCTCTTCAATGTCAAAATAGGAAAGATTCAGACAGATACATGTCAACAAACTCAATCCACCTTGGCAACATCGAGACAAAACACAAACGCTAAACGCAACAACTGAATGTGCCGTTCTAATCCAATATACTTGTTTTTATTTATTTTTTTTTATTTTTTATGATGAGACAATTTTTAAAATAATTGTTTATTTGTAATATTTTTAAGGAAGGTTGTGAAAAACTATTATATCGAAAATACAAATTCATTAATAAATAAATGAGCTTGTTTAATTTAAGGTATTGGTAATATTTATAAAATGTTAAACAATATTCTTAATATATAACATTTGTAATAAATTACGCTAAAATAGAGAATAGTATTATTCGAGTTAAAGCATAATTTGTTATAAAATTAGCGCGCATATCTTACGTTTGGGGATATACAAGTTCCAAAATTTTGTAGGACATATGTCTTTATAGGTAAGTGGTTAGCGCTCCCGACTACCGTGCCAAGGGTTCCAGGTTCGAGTCTCGATGTCGTCAAAAATTTTTAATTTATTTAATAAATTTTCTTTAATCATGTTTAATTCAAAAATAACTTCTGTATTGTCTAAATATAATAATTATGTGTCTGATACTCGCTCCTCCCCCACTCCTAAAAAAAAAGATGAAATAATTTTTTTCGCTCTTTAAAATCAGTTATAAAAAAATTCCCATGTTAGACTTGGAATTTTTCCTACGTGTATTGCAAATTCTGCTAAAAATCCGACATATGGTCGAGTTACGATTCCAACATAGTAATTTTTACACGACAACATAAGAATTTTTACCAGATTTTTTCTGTCAGTGTATAAGTACGGTGAAAACAAGAATCTCACGATCGTAAATAAATTAATTATAAATGAAAGATGGTGCTTAAGTGTATGTGTGTGTCACCTGAGGATGGTGATGTCACGTGGTCGAAAGTGAGAATAGAATGAAAGATCTGAAAACACAAAAAGGAACAAAATTTAGAATCGCAAAAGGATAGTAATTTTTCAGTATCCAATATCTTTAACGTAAAACAGAGTTCCGCATTATTCGTCCGCAAATTTTTTTCAAATACTTCAGTAAATATTTGATGCAATGAAATAATTTTGATGAATAAACAAGTTTCGCATAAAAACTGGGGCTTAGAGCCGCGGTGGCTCATGGGTAAGAGCTCGGCCTCCCATCCGGGAGACTTGGGTTCGATTCCCGGCCGGGCACCTCTGACTTTTTTTCGGATGAAAAAATTGATCATGTGCCCCGGTAAGACCGCGGCTCGCAGTCGGCCTATTAATGCACTTTCCTGTCGCATGGCAGAGTGAACATCCAAGTAACAAAATAGGCAGTTTTTAAAACTTGGATAGCAACCGCTCTGCCTTACCGACAGAGAACATTAATGGTGTTTAAGCCGGCAGGCAGGAGAGGATAACATGAGCTTGTTTTCTCTAACATACTCAAGTTTGACTCCTCTGCTCGCTGTTTCTAGTGTGGGTTTTCCACACCACAGGAGGCGCGTGCAAGCGTGAACCCTGGGCGAATGCAGGAATAGTGTGGGATATAGCGAAGGGTGTTGTTAGGATCAAACGCACCCACGCCAAGGCGATGAGATCGTCCCGTAGAAATCCTGCATAGTGGTGTTACGGGTAGGAATATGGAATTTAAAAAAAAAAGAAAAAAACTGGGGTTTTAGAAGTTTTATGAAAAAATATTCCAAAAAAATTATCCATCGAATATTTTTTCGAATAATTGTTGAATAATTATTGATGATTATCAAATAAAAACAATAATGAATTATTCGACGGATAATTTTTTCAAAACACTTCTACCTAAATCCCCAGTTTTCATGCGAAACGTGTTTAGTCATAAAAATTATTTCATTACATCAAATATTTACGGAAGTATTCATAAAAATAATCATCTTGATTTGCATAAAATAATTATAATAGTTTATGATAAACTATCTGCTTGAATTGAAAATGTAAAAACAAAAATTGGAAAAAATCGCGTGTGCGCACGCGTGTGTACCCAATGCTCCTATATATAAACGTGTACCTATAACAAACATTGCATTTCGAAACTTTCTTTTCTAAAATTATTTCAGTACTTGTAATAGATTAATCTTAGGATATTATACTTTTGTAACTCTGATGATAAATGTATAACATCAAAATTACTATACGCAGAACAAGAAAAATGTTAATTATACGTTGAAATCGGTTTCTGAAAGAAATAATTAATTGTCGTAAGTAACTACTTTTAGCATGTTTGTTGTTTCATTAACAGAGCCATCGAAATGTCTGAGAATTACAGTAGTCGATAAAGTGGGATGGGAACTTGAGAAAGAGGTGCTCAACGTATTTACTTTCTCATTAACGAGTGTCATCGCATTCTTAAAAGTAATACACACAATTATGAATGAAACGAAAATTCCATCATTTCCCTTTGCAGAAAAGTAAACTCATCCAAAATAAAGATTTTTCTTGTGAAGAATGTAGTATAAAACTTTTATGAATTTCATGACGTGTAACAAGTGTTGTATCATTTAGACATTTATTCAATGACTATATGTATTCTCATGAAAAAATAAACTATCCAGAAAAAAATTTAAGTACAAAATATAAGCAATCAAAAACTAGTACATCAATATTTATTGGATGAAAGAGTACCAAATAGGATAAATTATAGCTAATTGTTACATCACTTAACATAATTTAATGCTTTTATATGCTTGGGGTACATTCAAGAGGATTTATCATAGCAGCGAATATTTGAAAAGTGTTCAAATGAAGAAACCAATCATAAAATAAATTTAACCCATTTAATACTTTTAATAACATTCTGAATGACTTAATATGATCAAATTTATTGCTAAAATAGTATTACGCTCTGCAGATGATTATATTACCAACTACATCATCGGCTTTTAACGATCCAATATCGATATGCGCATCTGAATAACTACCTTCTCGAAGATTCTGTGAAAATGACCTTCCAATCAAGCCAGACAGTTTCTTCCTGTCCTTTAACATTTTTTTCTGTCAAGGAAGGTAATCTTGAAAAATCTGTGCTTTATTTTTAGCACTGTAGTTATTTTCATTTTTTTGGATATATCATATAAGGGGCACTCAAACTTGTTTTATTTTCTTTCATTTTTGCAATACTATCAAATATATTTTACATAAAAAAAAATGTATACAATGTGATTACTCAAGATAAACTGCCAACAAAAGTATGCATTAAATATTTAAAAATACCGTTTTCACACTTTAAAAATGAATTATTATACTGCATTTCTTATATAAGTGTCTATAACAGTCTATCAGTGTCTAACAGCCATTGATTTAACAAACGCTAAACTGAAAGATAAATATTGAAGACAGGTGAACATTGTCTTTTAGAAAAAAAGTAATCCATATGCAGAAAAAACGCGACCCCACGCTTTCTTTTCTAACATCGAAAAAAGAATCGAATAAAGAAATTGGCCCGCCGAACCAGCACTCATCCGACTTCTCTTTCTCCCCCTCCTTCTCGATCTCTATATCTCTCCCACCTCTTATATTAAAAGCATCCGAGCACCCTCAAGAGAATAAAAGGTCAGACAATGCGCCCGTGAATAGGGATCGAGATTTGAGCGCAAGGCGACCCTCCGAGAATGCGCGCATGTCCCGTTCTTCTCGTTGCTTTTGCCTTCTTTTAACGGTAAGGCAGCCGCGCGTGCATATACACAAGCACATACATCTCTACCAAATGGTATACTTAGTGCGCTCACAAGGAAAAGAAAGAGAGGCAATCTTTTCTCTGGCCTTGAACGCGGTTCTGGCTCGTTCTCTCCCTGCAGCTCGCTGCGGCCTCGCCAAGGTGGACCTGCGGGACCTGGCAACAGTAGCTATACGCAGCAATGGCACAAGAAACAGCAGTAGTGCGGCTACGAGAAGAAAGAGAAAATAAGTAAGAGTGAGGGCGCGAGAGAGCAAAGTCGTCGAACTCCGCACGCTGGCCGCGAAGCCAGAAAAGAGAAAGAGAAAGAGCGAAAGAGAGAGAAAGAAGAGGATTCCGCTGATCGATCTCCGCGCGCACGCCGCGTGCTGCGTGTGCTCGCGGCAAAGTCTCAAGCCCACCGAGCATGATGATGAGTTTTTATCTACGTGGAGTGTGTATGTATTCTGGCTAACAGTGGACCGTACGATCCAGCTGGAATTTTCGGCATAAAATTACTTCGAACAGCTCGAGATTGTCGTTCCCACTGGTAAGAATATCGTAAATGATAATCGGAATATATAAAAGACATTTTTTCGGTTAATAAGGAAGAAACCAGTTGTGGTTTACGATTATTACCGGTATTTTAAAGCCCGGGAAAATACGTTAATATCTGTCTAAGAGTTTTTTGATGTATGAGTAGAATCGTGACTTACGTACACGTGTTTCAGATAGGGCCATCAATATTTTTATAATTTATTAGAATCTTTCCATTAAAGTGACTGAGCCAAATTGGATGATGATGTCATTGTTGAAGGAATATGAAAGTAAAAAAGGAGAGATAAACTTTGAAATTTATACAAATTTTAATAAAAAATAAACTTTAAATTTTAGTCCATGACCTTCTATGCGAAAACTTTTTTCGTGATAACACTAGAAATTCACTTGGAACTCCAATCAAAAGTTGTAAACTTTTATTAAAAAATTTCTATTCTTTTCTATAAATACAAAATCAAAATTATTATACAATTTAAAATTTGCAAATATCGTAACTTTTGAAGATTATTAGGTTAAAAATGTAATAACAAATCTTAAAAATACACAGTTCCAAATGATCGTTGGCCTTCCCTAATCCATCTACATAATTGTTTTATCAAACCAATAGATAGAGTTACAACTCACCTTTAAAATAAATTAACATAGGTATGCAAATTTGGTTCGATATGGAATTCCTATTAATTTATTAAAAAGTACTGGTCTGAAGACCAAAGGTTTGGTAGGATAAGCGTGTTAATAATAAGTTCCATTTTTTTATGATATCCAATTCTCGGTACCCTTTACAAGAAAATTATTATTAATTGTGATTATTATTATGTGTATGAATTCGTCGTTCGATTTCATACAAATTAAAGAATTTAATCATTCTTCCTTCGTTACATGACTTTGAGCTTATTTTAAGAGAGACTTATTCATTTGCAATTTATTGCTCTCTCGTGTAGAGTTCTATAACTATATGATTCACGTAAAAATATGCAAAATTTTTTCTTTTATGTCTGTGGGGAAGGGATCAGGTAAACAACGAATATGCTGAGATCCAGACAATCGATTTTAACGAAGCTTTCATTTTCGAGAAAAGTTTTTTTAATTTAACCATTTTCGTTTGTTTTATATATATCCAAATTCCTATTTTCCAAGATCTTATTTTTTCTTTCATTATTAGGATACAATTACAGAATCTCAATCGAATGCCTATTTTTCTAGAGCATGAAATGTATTAAACTATTTACTACTTGATCATTCAAAGATGTTCTCAATTGATTGAAATGAGCGACGTGTGCGGCATTTAAAAGTAGTTCAAAAATATTGGTAAACATTAAAGATTTACGATTAATTTGATCAGTAATATGCACCTCACGAAATCCTGCAAATTACTCGATAAATATGCATACAGCGTATAAATACAAACAAGACATTCTTCTATATGAGTAATATGTTTGTTACAAAAATAGTTTCTATTAAATATAACGAAAAACAAAATAACGATACATATAGAATTATATTATTGAGTTAGTCATTTTTATAGTTTGCAAAAATTAAGTAGGATCAATAAACGTTAAATTTGTTTTCAAAATCAAACACTTAAAAGAGTATGCTTAAATCTCCAACTCTAATGAAAGTATGTCGTAAAAATTTAAAGCAGTAAAAAACAACGGAAATTAATCATCTTTTTATAACTCTCAAAGTATCATACTCCCTTCTAATCCTTTTTGTGCCAAAAGATAAATTGCTCTCTTAACAAGGTCAGCAACCAGGTTCACCGACACCCGCAAATGTAGATTTATGATGCTTCATTGATCGAATATAATTTTGAGAGCTTGATCATGCAATATCTGCTGCTTCTACTAAAATTAATAGTTGGAAATTCCAAAGTTCTGGAAGAAACTCTTTTTTTAATAACTGTACACATCGTCTTCTGACTGAAGTAAGCCTGGTTTACATTTTTAATAAATAAAAAAGATTTACATTTAAATGCGTGTATTGTTATTCTGCGATCGGAAATCAATATATAATATATACAATGTATATTTATATATGTATATATAATGTCTAAGACGTTTCTTGTTATTTTTAAAAGTGTGAATTTTACAACAATTTCTCCGTATTAGCAGTTGATTTTGTCAATTAATTTTTTGCAGTGGGTGATATTAGCTCATTATACATAGTTAAAATTGTCTTAAGCCAGAAATTTTTTAAAAAATTTTGATGCTTTCATGTCGGAATAGTCTACGTCTTTTAATTTTACAAGAGCTAAAATGACCCACTGCAAAAAATTAATTGGCAAAATCCACTGCTAATACGGAACAATTCTTGTAAAATTCACACTTTTAAAAATAATAAGAAACGTCTTATTACTAGTTTTGTCAAAACCTAAAAATGTTATTTCAACTTTAATTAGAATATATATAATAAGTTTATTTTAGCCAATTGGCTGAGAAATGGGCTTGGTCTACAACGTCTTTAATTAGAATATAATATATTAACGAATCTTGAAGCCTGGTGTCACCATTTTTTGAGTTATAGCAGTTGAGAATATGATCCATACGCAAAACATATCTAATATAGCGGTACAAACAGGATTCAAACTTTATAGCACATCGCATTTTTGTTATATTTTATAATCTAAATACAAATAAAATCAATTGAAATGAGAAGAAGATTATGTCCACTAATAAGAGATTAAATAATATATCTAACAATATTTGTGTTGATTCTTTGCAAACAATCCTAAACAGCAGTTCTAGCACCTGCTTAATTCATTTAGACTAGTAGTTGTCGGACCCTTATAGCCCCACCATGTTGCTGCTGTAAAAGCACATCCATGTAGATTACTAATTGTCAAGCAAGGCATGTCGTCATTCACGAGAGACGTATTCTTTGTAACCTTACACGTATTTTTATTTAATAAATGTTATAGTAGAACACTATAACTCTGTTTTATATTTATTTGTTTGAAAAGTCAATTTTCAAAAATGTAACGTATCAATATTGTATTGCAACAGTTTTTACATAAAAGGAATAATTTTTTCTGCACTCCGGCCGGAAAGCGCCAACTTCCCGGCCGCTGCGCGAAACGAAGTTGCCGCTTTCCGGCGCCGTCGAGCAACAAAATAGTATACACACCTTGGCCAATAAAAAAGAAAGCCTCAGATCACATGTTTGTCAACCTCGGCTTCGCCTCGGCCGACAATTACATGTGATCTGAGACATTTCTTATTTTACTGGCCTAGGTATGTAATATACTTTTGCATCTACTTTCGATAACAATAACATTTAATAACAGTGTATTAATAGCTTTATTAGTTATATGTACCTTTGAATCGAAAAACCAAATACCTACTTATAGATTAATAGTACATTGTGCAACAAACGGAGAAAATAAGCTATTTCTAGCGAGAGTGATGTGTTCGGCACGAGTCGGAGTCAAGGGTGCCGAAAGCGCCCGAGATAGAAACGAGTGCTGACAACACCTCACCCGAGTCTGAAATAGATTTTCTTCCCGTATTACACGCCATATTTTTTTAACGGAGGTATGACAGGGCCTTTTTCGAGTGTGTAAGTGGGAGAGAGGATTGGGCATTCAATTGGGATTTCGAGTCGTAAAAACTCATTTTTCACCTGTTTGGAGGGTAGAAATGGCCATTTCTCATCAGTTATTCATTTCTCACCTATTTTCAGGGTAAAAATAGCTATTTCTTACCAGTTTCATAAAATACGCTCGAAATGCGAAATTTTTTTTCCCACTTTCACGCATGGAAAAGGCCCTATTTCATGCTTGAGTTGAAAAAAATCGCTGCCAATTCATTGGCCCGTGGCTTTCTAAACTTAATTTGCTGATTCCTTAAATTAATTTTTAATAAACAAAATTTATAATTTTTGCAACAATTTATTACATAATTATAATTAAATTCGTTTATAAAGATTAAAAAGTACTAATTTTTAAATTATGTATAAGATATGCATAATATAATATAATATTGAAATATGTATTATTTCTTTTTAAGTTTTTTTTAGTTTTCTCAAAAACTACCCAACAGAATGAATTCAAATTCTTACAGGTTATAGCTATTTACATTCTGCATTATCACGATTTTTCTCAAAAAAATTGACTGTTTAGTTAGGGAGTTATTAGAATTATGAGCTTTTTAAAAAAATCACGTTTTTGTTAATAACAAAAGAACTGTGATAGCTAGAAATTTTTTTTTAGAAAATATAGGTCTTATAATTTTCTTTCGAATGCTACCCATCCAATTCAGATACATAAAGCCGTTCTCGAGAAATTACGATTTGAAAAAAAGGCTAACAAAATTTTAACATCAAATATCTCTGAAATTAATTTTTTTAATCATTTTACCCAAAGAACTCAACCGAGAGCTATCCATAATCTATGTCTACAAGGAATTTTGAAGCGATTAAGACAATTTAACTCCCGTAATTGTTGGACATACAAAACTAATTTTTTTCATTTTTCAATTTTTTTCTCAAAAACTAACGAACGGAATGAATTCAAATTATTATAGATTATAGGTATTTATATTCTGCATTATCATGATTTATCTCACAAAAATTGACTGTTTAGTTTGGGAGTTATAAGCTTTTAAATAAAAATACGCTTTTGTTAATAAGAAAAGAACCGTGATAGCTAGAATTTTTTTTTGTTTAGAAAATATAGGTATTTTTATTCCCTTTTGAATGCTACTCATCCGATTAAAATATCTCGACTCTATTATTTAAAAAAAGCAACAATAAATTTTGAGAAAATTTGAAATAAACAAAAACGCATCGGCCCAATCAAAAAACCGCTGCCAATTCATTGCCGAGATGCTTCCTCAAACTAATTTATCGATTCCCTTTAAATTTAAAAAACAAAAGTAAATTTTTCACAACAAAACTTTAATAATAAATAAAACTGTTTTCTTTGTTGTTCTTTGTTGTTTGTTAAATTTGACTTAATACAAAAATATCTTTTTTGGAAGAGAATAAGCTTTGTCGGATGTAAATCGGTCGATCGGTTCAAAAGTTATCGCCTGACATACACACACACACACACACACACACACACACACACACACACACACACACACACACACACACACACACTCACACACACGCACACACGCACACACACACACATACACACAGACACGAAAATTTTTTTTATCAAAAACAACGGATTTTAGCGCCAAAAGTCTTTAAACAAATTTTGAACATTTTTTGTTCCAAAAATTTTTTTCACCGTTACAAAGCTTCCTCTTTGAGGAAACAAAACAGATTTTTGACCCGCAATCATATAAAAAAACGAAAAAAATGAGACCTGCCCGGTTAAAATCGACCGAGTAGAAGCTGAGATTCAGTCGTACGTACAAGCACACACACACACACACACACACACACACACACACACACGCGCGCACACGCACATGAACACACACACGCACACGCACACGCACACACACACACGAGCGTGCACACACACACACACGCGCACACACAACAAATAAGTCTTGAGCATAAAACTTTCTTAATCAAGGAGCGCGGGAGCGCTCCGAAGACAAGTACAGAAGAAGCCTGAGGGTCGGCCGCGCTACATATACATTTAACAATTATTACGTCAATTAATAATTTTGTCAATATACCGTGACGAACCCTAATAGTCATCAGTACCAAAATAATGATCAATTTCGTACATATATATTAATTTTAAGATCAACAACATCAAAAAGAAAACATTTAAATGATAATCGTTCGCCCCTCAAAAATTTATATTTCAAATTTTAAATTATCGTATTAAATTTTCCGTGAAAAAACGTTTGAACTTGTCAGTCTTTAAAGAGACGTGCATCGACAATAGTTTACTAATGCAATCGATAAGCACGTTTCAGAACACGTGTCTTTAAAAGCAATTTTCAGCAATTTTCGCTTAGTTCATTTAATAATGAACATAAATGTTTTTTTCAGATTCAAAGTTATTTCAAATTCTTTTTAATAATGATTATTAATTGTTCCCTTTATTCTTATTTGTCTGCAATTAATAATTAAGTGATAATTTTTATGTTACTTTTGTAAAACGTTAGAAAGTTCATATTTAATTTTACCATTTGAAATGCTTTAATTTTCTTTTTCAATTTCGTGTATTAAGGCAAAAAAATTAAAAGAGCAATTAATAATCATGGATTTTTTTTGTTCTTTAGAAATCTTGTAAAGATCATTTAAACAAAACAGTAATACTATTTTGATAAGTTATAAATAAATTTCATGACAAAATTATTATCTCTCTTAAAAAAGTGATGGATGAAATCTGTCATTATAATAAAATTGTTTTGATTGGTTGTTGTTGACTAATTTGATTAGTCTATATAAAATAGGGGTCAAAATCTAACATGTTTGAATTTGAATGTAGCTAGTAATAAAAGGCAACATTTAGGAAAAAAGATTGACCTGTTTTAAAAAGCTACTATCACTTGAATTTTATCATTCCATATTGACTAAAATATAGCAATTTTTTATCGTTTAAAATAATTTACCATTCGATCTCACAAACTCGATATCATCTTTAGGCACTTATCTTTGTTTTGTATTTCTTCGGTAAATGGGTCACGAAATTGATAAATTTTACGAAATGTTTAACACGTAGATGTTTGCAAATTTGAAAGATTAAAGTAAACTATTAAAAAATTTAAAAATTATAAAACTGACAATCCAATAATTTATTTGATTCTTCAAACTAACTAGGAGAGGGCGAAGGTCCAGATCGCGGATTCGGATGAAACTTTAGGATAGGTTTTTGGATGTAGAAATATGAAGAAAGCTGCAATATTAGACCCTAACGCTCAAACAAACTGAAGTTCTGGACATTTTTAGTTTTATTTTCCAAAAAGTTTTGATAAAAGTCTCTTCTTCAAGCGGTAACCATTTAACTTTAGCGAGTCTTAAATATCATTTCAAAAATAGAAAATAAAACTAGACAAAATGAACTTTCATTTGCTTTTTTAAGTAATTAAAAAATATTGATTTCTTTCAAAGTTATGAAAGTTTAAAATTGAGTATAAAAAATAGTATACAATTCACTGTTCGACTGCCTACATATTTTAGTGCACTTTCAATGCTCAATTTTAACCTTTTATATCTTTGGAAGGAATCATCATGTTTAATTTTTAAAAAAAGAAATAAAAGCTCATTTTGTCTAGTTTTATTTTCTATTTTTGAAATGATATTTAAGACTCTCCAGAGTTAACCGTTTTAAGAAGAGACTTTTTTCAAGTCTATTTTCAAAATAAAGCTAAAAATGTCCAGAACGTCAGTTTTTTTAGCGTTAGGGTCTAATATCGCAGCTTTTTTCATATTGTATACAGCTAAAAAGTATATCCCAAAGTTTCAGCGGAATCCGTGATCAGGACCCTTCACCCTCTCCTAGTAAGAATCACAAATTTAAAACTTAAACGAATGCAAAACACAATCGTTGTTACCTCAGATTAGCGGCTGCCAATTTTTCTTATTTTCTCGCCTTTAAATAACACTTTTAAAAAAACACTTTGTCAGGTAATCTACAATTGTGTAAAAAATGTATCGTGTTCAAATTTGGAGAGATTTCATTAACTAAATTTCCCGGGATGCTGTAAAAATTTTCTAATTCATTTCTAATTAATTACTAATTTTTAAAATATTTGGCGGAAAATGTAGTGAATGAAACCATTCTAAATTGATGTATGCTACATAAATAATGAAATTCGTGTGTCTCCCTATACCCGTAAAGAATTTTATATTTTAAATTGCACATAATATTCCTAGTATACCAAAGTATTTTAATTACAGTAAGTTAAAATAATTACACTTATACATATTTTAACAAAATTGCAGTTACAACCTAAAGTAAAATTTTATATTTCTTTAATTGAGGTCATTCCAACGATAATCATAATCTATATTGAAAGTAGGTCAGTTATCAAAAGCATGAACGCAGCATCTACTACTACACTAGTGGATATGATAATAGGTAATTAACGATATCGTTATCATTATAAGAATACTAAATCCAATTGCATCATAAAAATTATAAATAACAAGAAAGAAGGTGTAATGCTATGATAGGAGGTAGTCAAATGAAAATGCATTTATGATTAATATTTTAATTACATAGTTTCATAACATCATTTATATAATATAATTATTGCGGGTACGTAATATAAATCGTTCCTCGCACAGTCTTAAACGTATAAACGTATAGGGTTATTTAATAGTTCCTACGGATTACTTAGTTTTTGCTTTAAATACAAATTTTATTTGGTCTTGCATTAAGCGCAACTCTGGCTCTAAAAATAGGCAGAACCAAATTTGAGTTTAATACCACTAAATTTTCAGAAAATATAGAAGTATTAGTTGAAAATTCTACTCTTTTGTCACACGTGCTAGCTGAGCCAAAGATGAACTGCTCTCCGATGCTACACCGATCGCCAACACTTACATCCAATTCTTCACTAAAAAGAGCGATAACCACACATCAAGCCGTGGACCGGCGCGTGCGCGCATTTATTGTGCAACATTCGCACTTGGGCTCTCCTCCGGAAGCGCTCGTGCAGGCAAGTGTAACACGCGCAGCTTTTATTGCACGGCACGTGCATGTATGTCTATATATATATATATATACTTACAAGAGCGAGTGAAAGAGATACGCAGAAAGGTAGCTGAGCGGTGCGACCGTGGCCGTGATCGCGCAGCCTTTCCCAGTAGTCACACGCCGTATACACGCGCAGTCAATGACACTCCTGCGCCGCGCCGCGCCTGACATTTCGTCAAGGTGAGGGAGAACTTTTTCCATCGCGAGCGTCGGCGAGAATGACCAAGCACTAAAGTGCTTTTCGTTGCATCTACGCTGTGTATGTGTAGTAATAAATTACGTGAGGAGCGGGCGGAGAAGGGGACTCCGTACACCCCGTATATGGCCGAATCGTGAGAAGTCTTTCTGCGAGAATGGTTTTCGAAGAACCTGCTTTAATCGAATTTTTTGCATTAATGGTACGACTGGGGGTGTCATTATGCAGAAATGGAAAATAACCGAAGGTTTGAAAAATTTTATCTTATTGTTACACTTGACTCAATAGCTTGAAACAACGAAAAGAAGTATTGATTATTTTATTGATTTTTTTTTTGAGTTAATGACACACGTCACGTGTCAAGGCGAGAGAAAATTTCTTCGTTATGAAGTTCATTATTTAATATGCATTGTCTGCTCTTCACGCCCTAAATATCACTGAAATGAGTAAGTCATTGCGTAAGCTTGCAAAAATTTATTTTTCTTATATTGTTATAAGCAAAAAAATATACTTATATTTGGTTGAGCTTTTAAATATTCTTATTTGCGAAGAATAAATATCAAAAATTTTTATACAAAATTTTCAATTCAAAATATATCATTGAAAAAAGTAAAACATGTATAGTCATATGAAATACAATTATATCATAGAATAATATAATAACAGAGTATATAGAATATAATTTTGAATATGCATTTAGGGTGTGCACGAAAAAACCATAAGGAAGATTACACTGTTTCACAACTTGATTTAATAAGGCTTGAAAAAAGATTACTATAACTACTATAATGGTTACTATAACTTTTTGTGCTATTACATCTATAAAAAAGAAAATCCTTTTTAAGGTGGATTCAATTTCTTATAATATTATCAGAAACTTTTGTGGACGTGTGCTTGTATATTATACGAATGAATGTGCATAAGTAAATAAATAATCTAGTCACTGCTGTTAATTAATTATTTATTAGCAAATAATTTGGTAAAATGTTAAAATATATACTAAACAAATTCAAATTGGGGGTCGTTCAAATTTCGGATGGTTCAGAAATATGCCTTTCCGAATTTTGGACCATCCGAAAAACGAACGACCCCCTTCAAATTCTGTATAAGAAAACTTTTCAACAATATTTTTCTATATTTTAATTCATATTATTAATTAAGGAATTTTCCACTATTTTGAAATGTGAAGGAGTTGTAGACACCCTGATTTTACTAACGGGGAGTAATTTTAATCTCTGGAAAACGGATTTTGCTGAGGGTTTGAGAGACGTTTACTTGTACCCAATAATGAATCCCGGTACCCGTAGTTTAATCTCATAGGCTCTTTTTCCGAAGGTATAAATTATTATATTCCAAATGAGCGATTTTATGAAGAAAATTTTTTTGTTCTAGCGTTAAAATATAGTCTTCTTTTATCTAAAAATTTTACGATGTCTTTGATTGCTTATAACTTTATGTGGAATTAATATTTTTAAACGAACCTTATCTTAAATTAGAGCTTTTTCTGTCTACTTATTTATTTTTGCATAATTATTCTGGCACTTTTAGCTGTAGACTATTAGGTCTCTGTGCAGGGCATCTATTCCCCCTTGATATTTCGAAAAAGTGCTCTAGCTCGATGGACAAAAACCCAAAAGAGGGGTTCATTTTTTGTTCAAAAATGTCATCCTGAAGTTTCAGCCAAACCCGCTCCGTAGGTGTAAGGCTCTCCTCGTGAGTGCACTGAGATTCATGTTTGGGTACCAGCAAACGCCTCTCAAAGCCTGAATAAAATCCTTTCCAGAAACTGGAATCACTCCTTGTCAAATAAATTAACCTGCCGTTCGCATCAAACTGATTGTTCATAGTTATATTGTCTAATTGCATACCAGACGAAGTATAATTTATAAGTTATGTTTAATTAAACACCATTCCGCGGAAAAATAAAAATAGAAGTGATCCGATGGTACCTAGACATCAATTTAAAAGTTCAATGATGATAATATACTGCACGTGACTCCAAAGCAGTTGTATAGCTAGCTAGCACTACACGTGTTGCCATTTGAACTTTTTGTTTTTCACTTTAAAGTCGCGTTTGTTGCGAGGCAGTTTAAAAATGAATGATGAAACTAGATAAGTACGTATTAAGGTGATGCGATGCCCACGCTATTACTCAA
Source organism: Torymus aiolomorphi (assembly GCA_036365515.1). NCBI lineage: Eukaryota > Metazoa > Arthropoda > Insecta > Hymenoptera > Torymidae > Torymus > Torymus aiolomorphi. The sequence continues at coordinate 121,877,397 of CM070877.1, read as the reverse complement.
AATTGGGTTCCCGTTTTTCTCATTCAATTTTTAATTTTAAGAAAAAAACTCTTTGGTACGTTGTAGTTGTTTATTAAACTTAAAACGTGTCAAAGAGTTTTTTTCAAAAAGTTTAAAATTGAAGAAGAAAAACAGGAACCCAGAATTGAGTAATAGTGTGGGTATCACATCACCTAATACGATTCCTTAAACACGTAAGCAGAAGTTTTTATTGCAAAGCGACTTGAATTGCCGATATCTAGTTTTTGCCGACTTATGTAAGAAAGCGATTCCAGATTTTTTGAAATTCAAAATACATTTCATGTACATTATGCGAAGTTATAAAAAGTTTTATGAAGATAATATTGAACTTTAAAATTTGATTATAAATGATAGTTAGCATTTCACTCCAGTATTACAACTTAATAGCAAATAATTTCAAAATTAGTGATGTCACTAAATTAAAATTTAATGTATTTCATCGCAGATAATAATAAGAATTTCTTACGTCAGTTATCTAAAGTAAATAATATATGTGATATCACATATTATCAATTTCGAAATATTTGCATATTATTTTAATGTATTTCAATTGCTATCAAAAGGATTCACTTAAGGTGGTTCTATGATGCATTATAGTTTATGCGCTCAGTGAGAACATAAACTATACCATGCGGCATCTTTCTCGCTCTCGTGCACGTCGTCTGCTATTTGTGTTTATAATCATTAATATTTCAGAATTTTTCGTTGCTCCATGCATTTTTGAAGTGATCATTGCAAAGCTTAAGTCTTCAACTTTAACCATGCACCTCTTTTTCTCAACTTCCTCCGCATTCGACTTCTATATTTATTTTGGAAGTTTCTACTCAAAACACATGATTCTATTGACACGGCAATGAATTGCCATGTAAAAGTATACATTTTCAAGAATTTTTTACTCAAAAATTTTCGTGGCAACCTGTATTGAAAAAAATACTAAAAAATTTGTCAGCATTTATAGAATAATATTTTCTCTTATTTACGTGGTTGGTTACTATAGAATATTATAATGGGGTTTGCTATCATTATTCGGAAACCAAAAATGCTAATTGTGCTTTATTATTGATAATACTTAATAATAATTATAATCTACTAGTTAATCATTGATTATAATGAATTTATGTTATGACGTTTGTATATACCGTTCTTACTGAAAGTTTTTTATTCATTAAGAAATCGATATCAGTTTTAACCAGAATTATTTAGCCATACTTTAATAAAAAAATGTGTACTTTTAACGAGTATTTTAACAATTTCTTTTATTTAAAACTGTTTTATAAACATAACATGTTCTATAAGTTTCAAAATGAAATATCTACATATTTATTAAATTTACAAGTTAAAGTACTCCTAACTGAACGCTCTATATACATATAATTATAACTTTTATACTTACAACTTAATCATTAAAATTTATAAAGATCAATAATATTTATTATTAGTTTGTATTAATAAAATGTAAAGTGAAATTAGATTAGTTTAAATTTTAATTTAAAACTACTTGTATTTCATTGACATTTCACGTAATAAATAAATACAAAACTCCCAGGTAAAACAATGCAATATTTAATAATACAAACTAAAATGTAATTTGATAATTAAAAAATTGGCATTCAAACAAAATCAAGGAAAATTATACAATATTCTTCTAAAAAAAAATCGTTCATAACACATAAACACTAACACAATACTACAACACCAATTGTTTCTATAAAACTTAGATGTACTGGCCTTGTTCGAGCTTCGTGCACTTGATACCATATATCAAGCATAATTACGAAACAAAATAAAAGAAATGGCAGGTTCCTTATTCCTGTGTGCAGTGGGGCAGCGGAAAGAAATATACGCCGCGTACGACGAAAGTAAGAACACAGACGACCAACGACCTCGAGATTTCGATAATCTCTATGAAGTAGTATATATTTAGTGACAGCAGTAACACGAATGCGACCTCGTTCCTTCTTGGGTTATCTCGACGATAACTTCGTGCTCGCGACCTCTTGGCTGCCAGTGCGCAGGAAGTTCCTCGTGTTGACGTTGGTGAAGATGTAGGGCGTGCGCTTGCCCGGGCACAAAAACCGCTCGAAGATCTTGGGCAAGCCGCGGTCCGTCTTGTTGCCCACCGGCTCAAATAGGTTGTTCCACAGGAGATTAGCACCTGTTAAATCACACCAAGGGGTTTTATATTATGTGCATATATTGCAGAACATTATACATGGTATATGACTATCGCAGTTTCCGATTCCGCGGTTGGTTATATCGCGCGCCTCAAGGATTCGCCGCGTGGCTCTTTTTTTGCGCACGATGTGCAGACGGGGAAAAGTATAGCAAGCTTCGAGTGTCGGTAGGAATTATCGGCTTATGCAGAGTACCACCGGCGAATTGAAAGCGTTCCTATATATGCAAAATTTTATCGGACGTCGATGGTAATTATAGGTATAAAGTTCGAAATAACGCGGGCTGACGGTTCAATTTTATTTACTTTATCCGATGACTATATGAAAACAGTTTTTACTTTCCGGATGTTACTCAAATATTTTCAACGGACATGGATCTGAAGTTTGCAACGTTGGAATACAACGAAATAATTTTTGACTATTCATTAAAGCTATTAAACAATGGAAATTTTATCTAAACCTTTGTTTTAAAGTTATTTTATACTATAAGACACTAAATCTACACGAAACCTCCATGACAGTATAAACGTGAAGTAAAATGAATCTTTTTTTTTTCTTATTTCGTTGCACTCCAACGTTGCAAACTTCAGACCCATCAACGGACTATTGAATAATACCTTATATTCTTGTGTTATTTTAATTAACTAAAAAGTTTCATTGTCGTTTGAATTTTTTAAATCATTTTATTCTAAAAGCCTGCACTCAAATTTTTGACAAAAAATATTTTTTAAACTTTCATAAATTCACAAATGTTAGATTACTCTTTTCAAAGATTTACAGGAAAAAAATTTCTACAAGATTGAAAAAAAAAACAGTTTAGTTCCGTATCGACTTATTACACAAAATAATACGTTTACTTATGTATAAACATACAATTGATTAATTCTAAACAATAATATTTATACTAAAAATCAAAGTTAATTTATATATTTTTTGACCGATGCATAATTATAATGATAACTTTAAGTGAAAAGAAACCGGCAAAATAAATACGAATAAGAATTCTACGTTTTTTTATCAGACAAAGAAATGATAATAAGTTGTTGACGTTTAGACAAACAGTAACATTATAACGTATTTATCCGTTTTTTGTTTATATTTATCTATGGTTTAAGCAAGCGGACATGCAAGAAAATTTCTTTTTAGTCAGTTTATTTGTGTGTAATCTAATCACTGCTACAAATCATATAGTGCTCCCATTTGAATATCTGATTTATGTTCATACATACAAAATTAAAAAATTTTCAAATATTTATCTAAATATAAAATTCAAACAAAGAATTCAATAATATAAATTAATATTTATTTCTACTTTTTAATTATATGTACTAAGGCATATAAGTATATGTTTATATCTAGTTGTTTGTTACAGTATTTATTTAACTTATTTTAGGTTACTGTTGATATTTTCCACAAATTTTCCATCAAGTTATTATGAAATGAAAATCGAAATAACATCACTTCTATTTTAACTAAACAAAAATATCTCTGTGACTAAAGATATTTCCTTATCCTTTGATTTAATGGAAATGTTTGATTGATTATCATTATTATGCTCATTTTTGACTCGCATAAATATCATTTTATAATCATCCGCTTTGCAAAAATGAAATACGATTTGAAATGTCTTTTAGTTGATTGTAAGTGCTCATAATAATCATAGAGTATCATGATTTTTAAATTTCAAAAACTAGTTATTAATCATCACATCAGCCTGGCAAAGAGCAACCGGCAATACTAGAATGAAAGTATCTTCAGCCGGTAGTAGACTTTGTAACGTTTCGTTGTACTGACTCACGTTATTGTAGGACTCGAACTTACCGAGTGCATGTCCCTTCTGACTGAAATGGAAACAGTCGTGGGTAACCAGACTAGCATCTATTGGCGCTGCTTTCCTCGGATTCGAATTGGGCGCATTGAAAAGTTTTGTAAACGGTTGCAGTACTACAGTAAAGTCGTCCGTTGTATCGTACCTAAATTAAGTTTTAAGTCAATTCTATATCGAAATTTTATGCACTAGTGTAAGAATTGCATTATCATTGATTAACATCATTAAAAGTTATATTCTTCGTATCAATGAATTTAAAAAAAAAATACGTAAATCACACCGGTTTCAGACAATTTAAAAATATATATCTACGTATATTATATACATGCAATTATGAAAAGAAACGGTATTTTGTTTTTATATACATCATAACACATATTTTTTTAATGGTCAGTTCCATGAGTAACAGTTGAAATGCCCAATACCAGTCTACCAACATTTGTAGAAAGTATTTTTATCGACAGATGTTCTATTACCTTCCAGAGGCAATCAAAGCTTCTGCTGCTTCTTGATACATGCGGGACATCTTCGACGCTGTTATGTCTGGATCACTCCCTCGGTGCATACACGCACAGTAAAGTGGATGCAAGATGCTACACATTACACTACGAACTGGCACTCTTAGCGATACTGTAACATCTGAAAAAGATTAATTGTGAATATGTGTACTCAAAGGAAAAAATTCTTTATTAGCCTCGACATTTAATTACTGCACATTTAGACTTAGAAGATCGCCGAATTAATTGCATATTAATTTATCCAATTACTAAACTATTTATGCGTTTTAAATTTTATCAACTTATATCGTTTCTCTTAGAGTATCATATCTTATGTATCATGTTCATTGCGCCGTCTAATATAGATGAGTCTATATGTTATATGAAATTGTAAAGGGGTAACTCCCGTTTCATATCAATAAAATAAAAATAAAATATGTATATAGCCATGATTTGAATATAACAGCACTTATTTATATTAATAAACGTTTCAAATTTTTATAATCGATATCAAATTTAATACATGAAACAATACGTTACAAATTATAACGATTTAAATCACATTGCTCATGCATTGATTCTCAACATTTTAAAACATAATTTATTATTCTTTCTTCCAATAATATTAAAAATTAACATATTATCAGCAAAATTTGTACATAAAGATTCTCTTCAAATATTTTTAAACCTCAAAGCTAATTTTAGTTAAATCCATACATAACATTGAACTTCAGGAACTATAGATAGATTACAAGTTACACTACCGGAAACTAGACCACTCCTTTCGTTTACATAACTTTTTACAAAACACGTTTAATAGTCTTAATTACCAGTGGAAAAAAGCAACCTCCCCCGAAGAATGGCCGGAAAAAGAGTTAACATTTAAAATGTAAATGTGATTTTGAAAAAATGTCACGGGAAAAGCCGAATATAACGAGGCTCGTCGTGAGGCCGCTGCCTATATACGCTCCGTTCACAAACTAACGAGTAGAAACCAGCGCGCATTTAAATAAACTCGATCTCAGAGTACGATAGAACAAATTAAGATTTGCAGTCGAGAGGTTTGTTACGCGCGCGCGCGGAGATCCGGAGCTAGAATCGACGAGTTTACCTATGGGTGGTATCAAATTGACTATTGTGCGAGGAAGGGAGGCTCTGAGGAAGTCCAAGGCTCTTCGCAGGTGCAAAGCGTAGCGCGTTGGTGAGAACTCCTTGGGACTGTAGCATTGCGCCGAGCAAATGTCGTTGGCTCCGAAGAGTATCGTTACCATCTGCAAGAAAAATGAGAGTTACTTGCGGTAATGTAACGTGACGATCGCTCAATGGTTTCAGTAAAAAATATATACCATGACCGATTGAATCTATGAATATTTATGTAAGCACTTAAACTTATTACAGGAAGCTTTATGTAATTAAATAGTTAAAATAATATCGTATAATTAGTGGTAACAATAATAAGAGAAAATAATTCATTTCAAGCATTATGGTAATCAATTTTTAAGATATAATTTGTGACGAATGCTGTATGCGAAGAGATTTCAATCATAGAAGATACAATTATGCAGTGAAATTTTGTCATTTACATAGATCGTAATCAAAATGAACTTATTTAGGTTGAACGAAACAAATTATTTTCCACAACGAACAGTCTAAAATTTAATAATCTTTTATTATTTTAAACATTCATAATTTAATAACTTTAAAATAACTTTTTTCCGAATTTGCTTCAAAATATTTGTTATTAATTTGAGAAAAATTAATTTTTTATGTAAAATATATGTAAGTTTTTACACCTTCCAATCATTGTCAATGTCTATATCAGGATCACTTCTTATTCTTTGCACAAGAATTTTGGCTTGATGTAACGCATCTTCCGTTGCTGCTACTGGGTATGCTATGTTCAGTCGCGCTTTACGCGATATGAACTCTCCGGTGCCCGTTGAGTAACCAGTCAGTCTTGGGTTATACACCTACAAAATATTTATAATATATTTTAATTCGCTATTCAAAATGTTTGAAAATAAATCTATATTTTCAAAAACCGTATCATTATGCTTTATTACTATTTTCAAACATAAGTAATTGATTTCGATAACTGGCACTTATATTATTACTATATTATTTACCTCATTTGTTATTAAATTATTATAACAAAAAATATTAATATAAAAAAGTTGAAAGTTTTTCATTATATCTTATATATTAATTCATATTATTATTATTACAATTATTTTTCTTTAAAGTTTACATTAATGTTATTTAAAAATACTAGGTGTCAAGAAAACCGTACATGGTACGTATACCTTGAGGAGATTTGGTACAGTCAGGTATTTTCGCCAATTTTCTTGACCGCCAATGCACCAGCTGACACCTCGAGCCTCGATAAACGTTCCAATGGCATACTCTTCGAGGGCTCCGCTCGCAGCTACTAACGAATCACCTAAGCCGGCAACGACGTCGATGTCACCTGGCCGTAATTTATGAACACTGTTTGGAGGTACTGTTGATCTGTCAGCATTTAGAATATATGAAAATTTCTATAACAATGTGTGCACGAAGAAATTTAATATTGAGGCAGATACTTTCTTTTCCAATAATAAAAATTCTTGTGAAAATAAAAAGAATGAAATTTTCGTTGTTACTACACTATAATCATATGTAGCTTTATATTTAGAAAATGAAATAATAGTATTACTATTTTTATTATGAAAATTAGAATATGATATCGATAGTCTTAATGCAGCAGAAGGTTAGTTCTTAATGTCATACATAAAGTGCAATATATGTTTAATTAAAGTTAGATTCGGTTACTTAAGATCAGTCTGTGCCACTCGATTTTTTGTCTTCTAAGAAGAGAAAGCTGCATCATTTGATGCGTCATTATTACAATGGTGATTTATAACTATGTACGCAAACGTATAATAAAAACTTGCAAATTTGGTCTTCTGAAGATGATTTGGAAAATCTAGAGGATTGCATGCTTACTTAAATTTTTTAATTATGCTTACATTACTAATTCCGGGTACTTGTATATAAAATAAGTTATTAGTTAGGTTACATGCATTTTTAATAAATATATAAATCGTGCATTTAATGTGAAAATATGACAATTTTAATACTTGCAATGATTTTTATCAAAATAAATTTTTTACTAACAATTAAAACACATAAGTAATTTTAAAATTGTAGAAAAGAAGGCAAAATTGTTGTTAATTGGTGTTAATTTAACAATTCAAATTTACATACAAATTATTTATAGTTTCATACAAATTTGTAAGATTTAATTAAATTTATGTAATGAAAGCTTTCTATATTGATTATACATAATCAAACATGTTGTAGAAATGATATTTTGTGCAAAAAATATGTGTTCAGCTTAAAGAGGTGTTAAATAATACTTAGCCATCATAATTTTTTTTAGCAATTATAGTCAACTGAAATGTGAAAATTACGTAACAGCATAATTTTACTGTAAAAATGACGAGAAAGTATCTGATAAATTTAGCCATTGTAACGATTGAACATCAACTAGATACCCTATTATTACCGTAACTTGATGTACTGTTTTTTCCCTACCGATCATCGGTAGCACAGTTATTCACATTACAAACCTCAAGCGGAAGAGTATAATTTTCTATAGAAATTAAATCTTAACTTAGACTCTTAACTTAAGAAGGCTAAGTGCTTAATACAAGTTCAATAAACCAGACTTCAACTAAATCTTATTTATGTAACATAAAACGCGTAATCGTGTAATTACAGAAAAAAAGTAGTGTAATGAATTATAATAAATGTGTTTTCTGCAATTAAATACTTATATGTTTAATGGAACTGACATATGCGAAAATCCACAATACTTTTGACAATCGTGTGATGATTTTTTTTAATTAAATTCTCGCCGCTATATATTTTCCGTGCGAAACACATGAATTGTAATAACTTTAAGATCTTCAATGGAAGCTAGAAAACGAATCATGTAATTGATATGAGTGTGTAACGCACGGCGTAACGCGTCGACATATAAGACTACCAATAAGATATCATTTACTAATATAGAACTTTTTTTGGTACTCTTATCCATACTCACGCTGTACCGTAAGTTGCAGACTCATATTAATTACAGGATTTGTTTTCTAATTTCCATTAAAGATGTTCAAGTTATTCTAATTCATGTGTTTCCCACGGCAAACCAATAGCGGCAATAAATTGCTTTACAAAAAATGGTAAGCAATAGTTCAAAATATTGTTGATTTGCCCATATCTAATTGATTTACCTTTATATTTCTCTTTCTCTATATATATGCTCGATACAAATTAATGATTGTTTCAAAGAATATTTTATTAAATATACTATATCTATTTCATCAATCATACCTGCCGCTTTGAAGTTCACAAGGGAATGGAGTGCGTGGCGCAACGGTGCGCTGCTTCCTCACGTTGTACTCGACTTTTGGATAGAACACGCCTTCCGCCTCCAGGTCGGCCTGAAAATCAACGAAATGACGCATTTTACTCACATATTATGCAAAAATTTAGCTACTATACACAAATATGACCTAGATTTGTGCTGTTCTCTTATTTAACTTTGCGTACGGGTAGCCTATGTATACTAGCTACTTTTAAAGGCAATCATTAATTAAAATTCTGACCAATATGCATAATTATAAAGAAGGATGCTATCAACTCTTTAAGAATAATTTAAAAGATAATTTAAAATATTTCATCTTTTCAATAAATAGAAAGAATTTTCTTTATCAATAATTCTATTTTAAAGATACTTCTGTCTACTGGCTTATGACGATAGATTAAAATAAAAAAAAAATTTATCATTGAGATCCATCACGAACTGTGTATTGTAATAGCCTAGCTGTGTCTGACTATGCTCGGCATGCATCTACTTCCACATTCTTTCAAAGTAATTGACAGCTTCTAAATTTTTTACTTATTTTAATACTCGTTTTAGAGGATTTAATTTTCGATCGTTTTTCTACTACACGAATTAGTGACCTCTTTGTGTCATTATTTAAAAAAAAAAAAAAAAAGAAAAAACTGGTTTAAAAAGGCTTCGACCGTCAAAATTTATCGCAGATCTTCCGCGAAGCATCGCAAACGTATGGTGTGTCAGAACGCGCATCCGCCGTTCAAAGCCAGCTCACGCCAAAACGCCCGGGGGACAGTGTATGCAATATACACATCGTCTTCCTGACGCGCTGCCTAGACACTCGCAAACATAAGCGCGCGAGAGCTTCCAGCATCTATTATTTCCGCGATGAATCGAGAAGAGTTCACTTGTTACAGCGGCCCCGGGGTCACGCGAGGAGAGATGCTTTCACCGTCGCGCGCCACCTCGCACACATACATACTTACACGTGCGCATCACACACGTAGCCACACACAAGCCGCTTTTGCTTTCTTTTGCATTTGCATCCGCGTGTAGGGTAGGCGAAATCCCGGCGGCGGCGGCGGCGGCGGCGTCACAAAGCCACGAGCGCGCCGAGTTATTGCGCGAACGGAAATTCCGATCGATTGCAACCGCTCCGAGCCCGTCCCGTCTAACGGGGCTATACATACGCGGCGGGTATGTAGAGGAAGGAAGTACACATACTTGAGCACCACGGCCACGTTTTTCGGCTACTTGCGAGGCAGTTCGCGCGCGTGCGCGTGTCTAATACGCACCTGCCGTTCTCATTCATCTCCGGTGCCGGGGATCGATTATATAAACCAATTAGGATCGCCTGCGCGCGCGCTCCCCCGGCGATTCGCACGGCTTTACATAATTGACATTTAGCCACTCGAAGATGCGCGATAATGCCCGGCTCTCCGGCAAGTGTTTTTGCCTATGTACGTGTACGGATACAGTCGCGGTCTGTATTAGTATACGTACCTGCTATATACGCGAGGATTGAGCGACTGAAGGGGGAGATTATATATACGTAACGGATCGCGAGCGCGCGCGCGTGAAAAGACCGTCGCGCGATGGGAAATCAGCGGCAAGTGCGGTTTACCGCGTAATTATCGACTTTTAATTTAATATGCGACCGAGACTCTCGGTAGAAAATAATGAATAATGGGTATTAAATTTTGACAAGTGTAAAATAAATTAAGAGTTTTTTAGAAACACTTCGGTTTATTATTGTAAATTACTTTCTCTCCAAACTCATTTACATAATAGAGCGCACGGGGGATTCTTCCACTCGTAGAAAAAAAAAATTGTACTACGCGGAGAGAGACTCTATAGTAGTAATGGTTGTGTACTTATCGAAATTCGTAATTACATACATTATTTTATATTTATGAACAGGATTCTGGGCTTTTTATGCGCGCAAGGCATATTCGCCAAATTGCCAAGAATTTACTATGAGTGTCAATATTTTTCTAGAGAAAAATAATTTTAATAATCCTCATTTATTATAATTGAAACTAAAAATTTGTTGATTAGGAATTGAAAATTATTATATAAAATTATCAACAAATAAACGTGTAAAATACAGTCTCACTTTTCAAATCTAGAATTTATGTATATGTATTAAGGAACGTAGTTGCAGAGTCAATTATCATTTTAACAGCATGGTTTCTCTTTCAGCACATGTAGTGTGATATATTTTTATATGATTTACTGTATTAACGCGTTGTTAATATTATACTAAGCTTGTTTATAGAAAATTTGTAAACGTAAATTAAGATTTTAGCGTAGCTACAGAATATATCATAAACAAAATATTCTTATACAAACTCAGTACACAAAAAATGAATCTTCAAAATTTATGCTGATAACAAATAAGATGAATTGTATTTTACCTGTCGATCATTCTTTTCTCATTATAGATGAGATATTATAAGTTTTGAGTATCCGTAATGACTTTTTTATAAGATTGGAAGTCATAATAACCAAATAGCGATTACATAACGGTTTTATAAAAAATGAGTAGCAGGCAATCTTGCAGGTTGTCAAATCGTGGGTTATTATTTTAATTCTTGAACGCTTCGTGCGCTCTATCCATTCTTTCAGAAAAAAGTGAATGACCAAGGTCGAGCTTTCTTTTTCTTGAGGGGCCGTTTAAATCAACCTGTTTCCCATTCCGAAAAAGAGCGTCATAAATCTTCATTTCTAATAATTTTCGCGCTACGGAGAAAAATAGAAACGATTTATACGCACTAATGATAATTTAAAATTTGCTCAAATTGAACGAAGAAAAATTTTGTTGTAGATTTTACTTTTTTTATAAGAAGATGTGCTATTATCCACAGTAACGATGTGACACACTCGCCATGTAGGATTTTTACATCTACAATACTAACTTTAATGATTTTTGCAGTAAATTTTCTTTTTAAAATAGCAACTTTTATGATTTTTGCAGCAAATTTTACTTTTTGAAATAGTAATTTTTATGATTTTCGTAGAAAATTGACTGATACTATGATATTTCGTTTCAGCAGTGATGAAAATTACGATTTCAAAAAGTAAAATTTGCTGAAAAAACCCCAAAAGTTATTATTTCAAAAAGTAAAAATCCCACATGACGAGTGTATACCAGCGCTACTGTGGAAAAAAGTAGATTTTCCTATAAAAAAAAGGTAAACATCTACTCTTAAAAAAAAGCAATGGCCGGATGTTGTGAAGCATTTAAAGATTGATTTTGATTGGTCTGTAAGGAATAGGCGCGAAAATTCGCTACTTCCGCTACATTTGAATTTTTTAAATTGATTTTTCATTCTTAACTATATTTAAAACTAAATAATTTAATCAAATTATAATAAAAAGATTAATTTTTTCATACTTCGAAAAATTATCTGATTATCTTATCATTTAAACTAATTAAAATGAAATCATATTGAAAAAAGACTCATAACTGCAAAAACAAAACCATACGCGCGCAGCGCTTTTGGATTTTGCTAGTGACACAAAAAATATATTACGAAAGGTAATATATTGTATATATAATCCCACATTTTACACGCACAGGACTTTCTTCCGCTCGAAAAACATTGTGGCTGTAATTATACAGCTGGTCAAAATTAAATACAAGATCTACGCGTCAGACGAATCAATTTCACGGCATTGCACCGCCGTCGGCGCCTGTGAAAACGAGCCTATATATACGTTTTATTACAGAAGCCTTTTAAATTAACGGTTCTCAATTAGCAATCTCTTTCTCGTCCAGTCGCCCATGCATATATACACTACGATACACTACGCGCTCAGACTAGCCGTAAAAACTCGCATGCGTATACATGCGTGCCTATAAACACGGCATCGCGGAGGCACCGCCATAAAGTCGAGGAGTTTACATTCGCCGCGCTTACCTTGCCCGATTGGAAGAGCGAGCGTATCATGTCGGCGAAGGTGGCCGCGCGCGCGGAACTCATCCACAGCGCGAGGACCAGGACGAAGAGGAGGAGGAGCGCCGGCGACCTGTGGCTGGTTGCCATCCTGTGGCGATTCATCGGGCGATTCCTCCGTCAGCTGCTTCCTTCTTTCTCTCGCTCCTCTCAATGTTTGCGGCGCCTCAGCGGGAAAGCATCGTCTTTCCAGGCATTTTCTCCGCTATCCGCACTCGGTCTGCCGCCGACGCCGCCGCCTCGTATTGTTTACATAGAGGAGAGCCGACGACGCGCTGCAAAAAAAGAAGAGGAAGCGAGTGTATAAGTGTACGACTCGTGAAGCACATGTTCGCGGTCGCTTAAAGCGTATTATGCCGCGCGTTTTTCACCGCGCGCCGCGAAGAAAGCTGGCCCCTATGACACTTTTGACACGCGCGAGCCGTGATTCATTGCTCGCGCACACAAAGTCAAAAGTGTTCCTTAGCTGTAGATATAACTCGGAGACATAAGCGCCAAACCGAGATAAGCTCGTAAGAGTGTAAGTACATTCTCGTTTCCGGTTTCACGTGTGCCGCGCGCTCGCTCGCGCCTTTCGACTCGATCGTTATGCGCTGTGTGCTCGATGCGTTAACAGCTTCGAATTTTGAAAGGTGAGATAATGAGGTGTGTGCGCGTTGCGCTTTTTTCGGGAAAGCCACACGAACAGATGAGTACTCGCGCGGTTTCGTGCTCTCATTAGTTTAAAGGCTTTAGAGGTAATCGGTAAATCGGTTATGCGTTGAAAATAGTTTTTTCCCTTGATATGAGCGAGTGCGTATGCGATTTTCGGATTCCTTACTTATTTATCCGGATTTATTTTATAATAATTTTCAACGCGTATGTGATTTGAGGTAGAATAATTCTGAAACTAAATTACTGAAAATGAAACCAGGAGATCACTATATGTATTTGTAAACAGAGAATTGAAATTCGTTTGGAGGGGACTCATTAGCTCTCCAAAAGTGTCATTAGTACTCTGCATCAACTTTCTTTTTTATTACTCGTCGATATTACGACGCCTTTGTGTATTTCTTGTTTGCGTAAATGAGTTTCATTTATGTGCGGACCGAATAAAAATACCGCTGCCAATTCACTGGATCCCTCAAGCTTAATTTATTAAGATACTTCATATAAATTAATAAATGCACGGAGAGAAATTTTAGAGTAAAAATTACCAAGGTGCCTTGGTAGCGCATGGATAGACTGTCAAAAGCCGTGATATTCCCAGGTTTCTAATACAATTTATAAGTTTCCCAGGAAAAACTACCATAACCACTTAAAAAAAATACCAAATTATCTGAATAAAAATTACCAAACACACTGGTAAAAATTGAGCTCTAGTCATTTTTACAAGGTAACCTAAGAATTTTTACTAAGAAAACTGATAAATTTTACCAAATAACCTGGTATTTGTGTACTCGCGCATGCGCACTGCGCATTATTGTGTTTCAGAAGATTGATACTAGAGGCGTGCGCGACGTTAAAATGAAAACAATACACATATTTTCAGTAAGTAATAACGGCAATTCAAATGACTGTTGGTAACAGCTTCCATGGCGTAGTCGGTAGAACGTCGGACTCTCAACCCAAAGATCGTCGGATCGAATCCCGCTTCCGTAAAAATTTTTTTTCAGTTTAATGTTTTTTCATCCTTGTTTCTGTTTCTATTTCTATATTAAAATACTATATATCCATCAATATGGATAAAAAAAGTTAATTTTTTAAATTTAAATTAACTAAAAAAATTTTACCAAGGCACTTTGGTAAAAAGTTTGAAATTGTCAGTCTGTCCATCCATTACCATAGAAACTGGTAATTTTGTCTCGAATATTTGTAATTTTCAGTACAAAATTTCTCTCCGTGTGCTAAAAATTTCGAAATATAAACCAAATATTTTCTGAGTAATTAAATAAACAAAAAAAGATGACATTTTCGTTAATAGCAAATGACAGACGAAAGATAATTGAAATAAGGAAAATGTAAGTAATTTAAAGACCTTACGAAAAAGTTTTTAAAATTGAAGAAGCGAGAAATTAAAAAACTTTTTTTGTCTATAAAATTAAACAAGTCAATATAAAGTTAAAAGAAATAGTTTATACACATAAAAATGTTCATCAAAACGAAAGGAAGAGAAAATAAGATTTATCCAGTCAAAATCGGTTAAAGAGTCAAGATACTGTCTCTGTACACAGTACGTATACACATAGTTTACATGTTCACATACATGCACACATGCATACATACATACATGTGCGAAAAGAAAACACATTGATACGAAAACAATTTTCTTAAAAACGACGAATTTTCATTATAAAAAGTCATAAATAATGATTCTAAAATTTTTGTTTCAAAAATGTTGTCACCGTTCCGAAGCTTCTTCTATGGGGAAGCAGAAATGTATGTATCTGTGTGTATTACAATCCTGAAAATTGACAGCTCTGGCAATTATAAGTAGGTCACCATCCGAATCACATTAACGAAAACAAGATATAAATAGAATGAACGTTCCAAAATAAGGAAAGTAGCCTTATTAAGGTGGCTAAAAATAAAAAAAAATTTTACAATGTTACATAAATATGTTTACACATTCCAATCTGAAAAATTATGTAACAGGAAAAAGGGTTCTAAACATAACAAAAAAAGTGTTTGTTAAGCACATTTTCAATGTTGCGAAAGTAGATTTTATCCACTAAAAAGAAATTCAATAAGAAATACTAATCTTTTTGGTTTTTTCCCCCAATATTAATTTGGAAGGTTTTATTTTATTACTTGTTCAATTTCAGGAGGAAGTATCGATATAAAAATTACAAAATTTAAAAAACATGGATAATTATATTCAATTATTTGTACTTTTGTCTATGAAGTTTATAAACAATTAAATATACTTTGGAGGCTTTAAACATTTTTCAATTTTTATATCGATACCTCCCCTTCTACTAATTAATTTTCACTATATCATTTTTAAAGAAAAATAACGGACTCTTCATTTTCCATAAAGAATAAATACTCTTCTTAGAATTTTATATCATATTTGAGTTTCTTATTGTAGTCATATATTGTTACTCTATTACGAACGATTTTAAGAATATACTTTATATTGATTTGTAGCTTTTGAGTCAATCACGTCTATGTATATTTGTTTGAATTTCAAAACACATTATTTAATAAAAAAGGATTTTGTTGTACTTAACTTAATTGACAATCACTCAAAAACATTTCCTACTTTGTAACTTTTTGTTGAAATTGAAGAAAAAGAAAGTTATGCTAAAAATGACTTTGTTGGGATTTATGTCCTTTGCTTGAGCCAAAAAGAGCAGCCTTATGCAATGCTCATTCTTTTGAGCAACGCGAACTATTTTATGGGAATTGTAATGAACTTGTGACGTATTACGCAATTTGTCCAAGTTAGCATGTTGAAGGTAGTTTAGAACTCGTCAGCATTGTAACAATGTGATTAAATATTAGGGTGACACAAAATTATGAATGCTAATATTTTTTTACATCATCGCAATAAAACACGAAGTTGTATATAGTTTTAAAAAAAGTACGTTTACAAGTCAGAGGTAATTGAATTTACTTGAAACGAAAAACTTTCAATCTATTATTACTTACTCAAAATAAACAATATTTTTTTAACGTATAATAAAACATTACAAAATCAACTACTTTATTTTCTTTTTATTCTCTGTAGATAATATGAAAAATTTCGCTGCATTTAGAAAGCATAAGCTAACTAATTTGATACAAATGACAAAAATAGATGTTAATTTTATAGTTATGCATTCGTATTATTAATATAGGTATAATCGATAATTATTATAAAATATACAATAAATCTATTACATAATGATTAAAAATCCAAATTTGAAAATTGTACATTATTTGAAAGATGCTTGAAAGATTAGTCTTAAAATTTGTTATTAAGTCGATAATAGGCAAAGAAATAAACTAAACATTTTTCAAAATACTCTTTTATGTGTTATTGTATTAGAGCCTAATAAGTGTTTGAATAAACTGTAATTTGATACATTGAGTTGACTTGACAAATGGAAAAAAGAAAGTGTCTCAATTTTGTTTCAGCAGGTGAATAAGTCATTATTAATGAAAGCGCATTGACGTTTAACTCGTTGCGAAATACGTATTAGTATTCGAAAGTGTACCAATAAATGATTTAGGAGCATTACCGTAAAGGTGAGGAAATGAGAATCCTCAAATTATTGAAATTCCTAAATCTACTCTCTAATTTTTTTTCTCACAGGTGGATCCCACAGTGCGACAGGAGTGGAATTTTACTGCAACAATGCTGAAGTATTTTATGACCCAATCAGATCGCCGATGCCTCGAGCGAAATGATGGTCAATTTGAAAGTGATAAATCGATACCGGTTGATTGAAATCTCATAATAAACACAAGCATATATTAAAAATTATACAGTTCATTACATCATGATTTAGAAGGTTAATTGTGAATTATTTTTCACCGGCATTTTCTTACTACGAAAATTATCGACAAATCAGTAGTAAATATAGAAAAGAGTTGATAATTAAATATTCCTTGAAATAGTTTACAAAAGAACAATTTTAGACAAAGACATAAAAGTGTACACAATATAAATTGTAATTGTTATTGCAAATTAGGCGAAAATATTTTCGCGTGCTCTCCAATAGTTAAGGTGAAATTAAGTATTGATGAACTATCTCTAAATTATATTAAATAATATTCTTTGATAATTTAATTTGTACGAAACTTCATATTTATCACGAATACTTTCGCAATTCTTATACAAATTTATTTTCGAGGTCCTAAAAAGAGTTAAAAATTTTAAACATCAGAAAAAGCTCTTACTTCAAACAAATTATTTGCCCAGAAAGAATAGTTGAACTTATAAAAAAATAAGTAAGAAATTAAACCCTCCCTTCCACGTTTGAAGCAGAAACTTTTATGAACCCTTTTTTTTATAATAACATATTAATGCCGAAAAACATGACCAGAATATGAAAAAAAATTTAAAAGAGTATTATCTTAGATTTCGTCATACAATATCAACCATTATGAATATTTTCAGATGAATCTTTTTAATGTGATTTGAGTGAAATTAAAATATACATTTTATGAATAAAAATTTTATTTTATTGATTTTTAAGTTTATAATTGCCAATTCACAGTACCCTGGAAGAAATTTTTCTATTACGAAATAGACAAAAAGTCAGTAAATAGCTAGAATAAATGGCTAGTTACTGACCTTGATGAAACGCTTTTTCCCCTATTAATATAATGAAATACAATGGCATAACCTCAAAATATTCAATTTAAATTTACTCATAGACTTGAGGTTACATTTCAGAGCATTCAATTGTAATAAACAGCTTACAAAAATGTAAACAATAAACACAGAGTGACAAAACATTTACAGCACTCCTTTTTTAGATGTTAACTGAAGCCTATATTTTCTATTAGATTCTGTCTTTCTCACTCCCCCCTATAATAGCAAGCAACTTATTAGCAATTTTCTAACTAAAAAAACTGGCCAACTTTAATATCTTTTAAATAATGTTGTAGAATAATAAATTTATTCTATTTTCAATCTATTAAATGGTGGAATATGACCGGAAAAATCGTTTCATATAGGTAGAAATAGATAAGAAAAATGTCTAGTTTTTGGTATTCCTCCAGTAAAACTCGCTATTTCTGAGTCAAAAATAGAGTCGATTGCTACCAGGGTAATAATCAAGTTGTTTTAGGATACGTCAAATTTTTTCAAATTGAGATCAATTTTTCTAAGAAGCATTCAGATCTTTTCTCCTTACATTTCTTTCATTATGATAATTATCGTCAATATTTCAAATTGTTTTCCGGCATTTTTTTTTAATTCACCGCTACATTAAACACCCGTAACATTCCAAACCTATATACTGCTCTTTAGCAAGGTGATTTCATTCGACATTCACATCATTTACTTTAGCAATTAAATATGAAACGACACGTAGTTCAACGGCGAAACGAAAGCACGTAACCGCAAGAACTCTCACCGGAACTATTCGCGGATTAAAACGAAAACGGATCGAAAAAAGCACACACGCACACATACCGAAGTTGGCCGCCCGTTCGCATTCGATATCGCTTAGCATGCAAATCACAAAGACACTCGCTAAAACTCTTACCCGCACGCGTGCGCACGCACAGACATACACGCGCACGCGCTCACGGTGCACAGTGTCTACCGGCGCTGCACTTTCCAAATCGTCTTCCTCCGTCGTGGCTTTCGCGGGCCTGCCATGTGAGAAACACCTCCTTGGCCGTGTCCTGGCAAAAAGCCGCGAGAACTGCGTCACATATCACCAGGAAACTCGCGCCGACCACACCGCGAGGCGCACGCGCCCGCTAGCTCCCCGCGATACGACACACACACTGCAGCGCACGAGTGAACGGGGAGCCTCGCGGTTTTCGAATGACGCGATGCGCCCGGCCTGTGCGGCGAAAACGTGTCTGCGCGGTCTCCCTCTTTCCCACTTCGGAGTGCGCGTATAGGCCGCTCGCGCGCGGGCCGATTTTTCGTATGCCTCGCAAGCTCGCGCCGCCGAGTGTACGTGAGTAAGAGCGCGCACCGCTACGCGGCGAAACGCCGCATGTATAAGTGTTGTACATACATATATGTGGGTTTAAATGGGTGCGCGCATGCACATGGGTCTTGTGTGTAACGATCATCGATCGGAATGGCCATTTTGAATGACGGGGACGACGCGTGGCAAAGGTGATTTGTCAACGACAGGGCTTGTGTCGCAACATTCGAAATCTGGTCTGTAGAATGAAACTTTTTCATTGATTGTGCTCGTGTGCTGTACGCCACTGCAAACGTATTTATGAATAATCTTACTTCTTCTAATGGTTATATATATGTGTGTGTGTGTACATGAATGTTGTAGTAAAGTATTTGAAATTTGAAACTGAGAGTTTGATCGGTGATAATTGATATGATCGACACGTGTTGAGGTCGTTAATGAATTTGTACAAGTGTATATAATTAACATCGTGATATACGCCGATGATATCGCTATGAAGAGACTCGGTATAGTTACATAAATTAAAACCTTTTATTTATTTTACATCTAGTTTTTAGTATTCTTTTTTTTGCATTTTATACTACTTTAATGCATTTTAAATTTATATTGTCAGGTTTGTGTGACGGAACGCGCGATTTGCATATTTGAAATCCTCAGTTTGCGTCACAGCGGGAATAGGCAGTTAACAAACTTATTTCGTATCCTTGCAGTAATAAGTACAGAATAATGACTATGACGCATGACATACAATGTAGCTGATACAATTTATTGAATTTTTTCCTCTGCATCAGGCAATATTAAATATAAATATAAAAACTTACTGCGACAAATGTTCGATTTTAATTGATCTCTAAATTAAAAATATAACAATTATTTATCATTTTAAATATATCTAAATTGAAAGTATGTAAAAATTCATACTCCAGTTTCATATAATGCTATATATATTTAATGAAATTTGTATAAATATATTTGTAATTTAAAATATTTAATTTAATATATATTTGTGGATTGTATTGGCATTAAATTGAATAAATTATAATGTATTACAATTATAATTTAATTAATTAATTAAATTTAATTTAATAAATTTGAAGTAAGGGAGTTTCATTTAGAAAACTAACAATTTAAGTTTTAGTTTTATTATAATTGATTTAACATATTAATGTAAATAAAGAACTCAAGTTCGTAGTATCTATATTAATATTACAGAAGCAATATTAAAAGAATCATTAAATACAGTTATTTCTTCACATACAAATTTCAATAAAAGTTGCATCCCTTCTGCGTCAGCAATACAGACATTATTTCTTAAAAAAAGAAATAATACAAACGCCTTTATTATAAACTGGAATTGACAGCTAATCTATGTCCTCAATGATCTTTTTATGTGAAAAGGACGAATACATAGAGATATTGAATGGGTCAACTTTCGAATTGAATTCTCTAGACATAATACTTATGATACAATGGTGTCATCCATAGACGAAATTTTGAAACACTTAACGAATTCTACACGGCTACTGCAAATATTGATAAATCACGTGAAAGTATTGATGAATTAATTTACCTTCTAACACTTTGTGGAATTTTTTTAACAAAACACTATTAATAGAGTTACGTATGTAAGATTCGTTAACATTAACGTTTCGGCTAAAATTTTTTAATATTTTAACTTTAATCTAAATTCAACAGATTCCGTGCGTCATAGATATTAATATGTTACCTTCGAACATTATTGCTATTTGGAATAAATCAATTTTTAACTACTTTTCAAATAATCAATGTATAATATCAACCCTAAAAATGTTATTGAATTATGAATTACTGTATTTTATAATATTGCCAATACGATTATCGATAAAACGAGATAGAGCTTTAAAATTAGTTTACATCCAAATATGAAAATGCGCGGTTTAATTTCGATATACTTATATTGCTTAATTTTGGTTACGTGAGACAAAGTAGGTAAATAATTGAGGGCCTGGAATCGAAACGAGGACATAGCTCATTCAGTTACCACACGTTGTGTCCCCTTTTCGTTTCCAGCCCCTCAATTGCAAAATTTATGAAACGATTTGCATTTCTTGAATTGGCACTATGAGTAACCTTATTATTTATCATATAAAAGATAAACATATCCATTGACCTATTTTATTTGCACAATCTATTATCAGAGAGCCCACTTTATGTATTGCAATACAGTATCCTTCTGACGCATAGAATTGCTACATGGACAATCTTTTCACTTTTTTTTTAAATACATTAGTTAGTTAAATGATGGGTTTTCCAAAAATGAATATATATTCTTTTTATTTAACTTGTTGCATAAAGTATATAGTAAAAATAAAAAATGAGCTTTTACATAAATAATAATGAATCGTAATTATATTTTACGTGACAAAAAAAAACCAAATTTTTAAAATTAATATTTTGCATGAGACTGTACAACTTAGAAATTTCCTTCTGTTATGGAATCACTGAATTTACAAGAAACATGAGTCTGCGCATCTTCATATACAACTCGAGGAATAAAGATAATTTTTGTTCGTCTTGCTACTGTGCGTCCATGTTAGGACAACTTTCATCAAGTGTACTACAAGAAAATAATCCGAGCGTCGTTTACGCAATGAAAACAGTCACAGCAAAATGATAATCGTCAAGCCTGTGCCATATAAGTATTATTTTCTATAAAATTTCATTTTTTTATATAAAACATATACGTTTTTGAAAGATATTTAAATCAAGAAACTGTTAAGTTAATTGAAAACTTTATTACTTCAACTAAAACTTTAGTTATTATTATATTTTGATACATCAAAATATTTTTGCTCAAAATGAGTATTTTATGTTATTTTTTTTTATTTTCAGCTTTGATCTTTTCAGAACTTTTTTTATATTTATGAAATTTGTATTTTTATGAACTTCGTTAATATTATTGGCATGGTGTAGTTTGTGTACATAAGAATTATGCACATATTTATTGTGCACACTTTAGCATTGGAGTATACACATAGATATAGATATACACTAATGCTAAAGTGTGCACAATAAATATGTGCATAATTCTTATGTGCACAAACCACACCATGCCATATTATTGATAATGCACGGTGATCATAACAGGTATGCTAATTTTATTTTGTTATATTACAAACGGAGGATCTGAATAGCATTGAAGTAGTAAAGGAAAGGAGTAAAATACATCAAATAATGGTTTTATACTCTTCCATTATCAGATGAAATAATTGATATCTCATTAGATACATCAAACCTTGATTAATACTGCAATTATAGAAAATAATTATTTGGTTGACTTAAACTAATATCTATTTACCAAAGTTCTTTAGAAAAATACAATTATACCAATCAAAACTGTTGTTGAGTCATAGCGGCATATGCGTATAATTTCACACCTAATTATTCGTACAAGTCATGTTCAACATTGAAATTTAAATATTATGTGTAGCATAGTTAACAATTATTAATTTTAATATTTTCAGTGATGCATGACGCATATGTGTATTCTACAAAAAGTTTCCCCTAACTCGGTCATAAAAATAACGAATAAAAAAATTTGAAAAAACTTTGTAACACAGGAAAACGATCTTGTGACACAGTTTCAACCGCACATCAGTTTTTCTTATCGAAATTAAACATGGGAAAAATGGACGAAAAGTAGTTACTGGTGATTAGCCAATATTAAGCTTTTGAAGGTGCCAACAAATTTTCCATAAGAAAAGAATTAAAGTAGAAGATAAGAGCTTCAACGGGGTGGCATAGTCCTACCATTACCGACCGAGCAATTAACACAGTTTCAAGCTTATTAAAAAAAAATACGTAAAATCACAAAAAATCAAGAGAACACTTCGCTGCGGTTTTGAACGTTCTATCACCCAGTAAAAATTTGGAATCGAAATATCAAGTTGTTTTTGCAAAAACTTTGAACGAAACCGAATTTTGTTTTGTTCAAAGTTTTTACAAAAACCACTTAATATTTCGACTTCAAACTTTTACTGGGTGATAGAACGTTCAAAACCATAGCGAAGTGTTTTCTTGATTTTTTGTGATTTTACGTATTTTATTTTTAATAAACTTGAAACTGTGCTAATTGCTCAGTCGGTAATAATACGGCTATGGCACCCCCTTAATTTAGGATGAGACTCGTTAAAATCGGACGATCCTGTCCAAAGTTACGTGAAAATGATTAAAATCTTAAGAATTACGTAAATTCGCTCAAAATCGCTCATTTTTGTCATTTTTTTTGCGATTTCCAAATGCTCGTAAACTTTACACAAGATCGTCCGATTTTAATGATTCTCATCTTAAATGAAAGTTCTTTTCTTCTACCTTAATTCTTTTCTTGAGGGAAATTTATTTGCACCTTTAAGAGCTTAATATTGGCTAATCATCGTGTGTGTTTCGTCTAATTTTCACATGTTAAATTTCCATACAAAAAAAAAAAAATTGATGTACGGTTGAAACTGTGTTACAAGACCGTTTTTCTGGGTTCCAAAGTGTTTTCGTGTATTATATGGTCTATAGAACAAGAAAAATTTATTGCAGAGGTGTGACTCAAATTTTTTTGTTCGTCGTTTTTATGATCAAGTTAGGAGAAACTTTTTGAAGAATTGAACATATTGTGACATACCTTTTTGTAGATGTTAAGGTTCATGCAGAGCTTGACATTATTAAAATCAATCTGTTGATAAAATTATTTGTTTTTTCGTAAGTAACAGAACATTTAAAGGATAAAAATACAATACAGAAAAATTAAGGTTTCGCAGGTGCAACTGAAATAACGAATTTAGAGTTTTTTAAATTATTCTATTTTGGCAACAGCACTCAAAGTGTTGAATTCATCAAAAATCTCGAAGGAAAAAGGAGTTCTATATTTAAAAGAAATAAACTTTCTCATTAAAAAAAAATTACTGATTTTATTTCACACTCCCATTTGCATTGAACTGTATGTAAATTATATTTAAATATGACACTTGTTTTTAGGAGTACATTATAACGGTACTTTTTGTAATATTTTACTGATATTCTTTCATAACGAAAGGGCAGACTCTTTGGGATCGAAACGGATTTCGATCAGATTTTGAAAGATTTTCTATTAGTATCTAAAACGAAGCCCAATATCCAAGATCTTTACTTTGTGTAACCGTATAACAAAACACAATCCCTATTTAATTTCACAACTCTGCAAGTATTTATACTGAGGTTATAAGATGAAATGAAGGGTAATAAACAAATAATTAATTTTTCTAAATTATTAATACAATATTTGATAAAAATATTCTTGCTATCAATTAACAGACTACTAAAAGATTTTAGACTTTCTATAGTTTTCTTGTATTAAAAATAATAATACCTATGTAAATAAATATGAGAGGTAATCGATTCTGTACTACGACATTTTGGTAAGCTTAAGTATTCAAGTATTCAGACATTCCTCTTACTGGGCTATATTTTAGATTCCCGAAATCAGCTTCTAAAGCACAATTGTTATCCGATTTCCAAAGAATGTGCACTCACTTATCAGTATAAAAAGATAAATTATTGTAGTATTTTAATTCACGATAATATATATGTGTGATTGCGTACAAATGCAATTTATGTTTTAAAGAATATCGATTCTATAATACAATTATTAATTTATGGCTTCTGAAAGTTTACATGTTTATAATACTAATAATATATTGGCAAATAATATAAAAATTAAGTATTTCGGGTATTATTAATATTAGCACTAATACTAATCAACATTCAGTGAATGTATGCATAATAGCAATAACATAAGCGTACAACAAAATAATATAAGCTTAAATATTTTTAATCTGACAATATTACTCTCGTACAGTTTGAATCACTAATGGATACTATATAAATTTCGATTCATTATAACCTGGGATTTGGAAATATTTGCAAATATAAAAATTTTAAAATATTCTTATTGTTCTCGATATAATTTTCTTTTTTCAAAACAAATTGCCTACATATTCCCAATAAATAAATTACGATTCTTTTTCTTTGAGATATACATATTAAAAATTTTAACGTTGCATATTTTAGAAAACAAGAAATGTATTTGCAATGATCTAAAATAGAGTTGTAAAACTTGCCTCATCTACGAGAGAGAGAGAGAGAGAGAGAGAGAGAGAGAGAGAGAGAGAGAGAGAGAGAGAGAGAGAGAGAGAGAGAGAGAGAGAGAGAGAGAGAGAGAGAGAGAGAGAGAGAGAGAGAGAGAGAGAGAGAGAGAGAGAGAGAGAGAGAGAGAGAGAGAGAGAGAGAGAGAGAGAGAGAGAGAGAGAGAGGGGGAGGTTGTGTACATGTTTCTTTTCTATATTTTTCATTATGACTTAATTTTAAAATGTGGTAACTTTATTAGTACATTTCGACACGGGTGGGGAAGTCGATTATTTAGCTGGTGTGACTTTTTGCACGAGCGAAGCGAGTGCGAAAAAGTCACACCACCTAAATAATCGACTTACGCACTAGTTTCGAACGGTATTTTATACTACGAGCGCCGAAAAATCATATCAAAGTTGTGATTTTGAGGTTAGAGTGGTATAAAATATTTGTATACCACTCTAACCTCAAAATCATAACTTTAATATGATTATTCGGCTCTCGTGGTATAAAATACGGTTCGAAAGTGGTGCGTAAGAAGATTTTTAGCTCATGTGACTTTTCTCACTCGCTTCGCTCGTGCGAAAAACGTCACATGAGCGAGATAAATAATCACCTTCCGCACCCGTGTCGAAATGTACTATTAATGTATAAAAGGCATTATGATGTTTCGCTTGTTTGCAATACAAAATATATTACCTTACGATACCTAAATATAAAAATATTTACCTAAATAAATTAATTTCTGTTGTACATCGCTCTCTACTCTGCCATATATACGGCTATTTACTAAATCATTTTACAAAATGTTTATGCGAATAATATTGTCAGATTGAAAATGCACAGTTTTTTTATTTTCGCATGTCTATATAACGCAGGTCTTATTTGTAAAATAAAGCTATTAGCCTAACTTAAACATAAGTCTCATCACAAAAACATGAATATTAATATCAGGACATCAATTTATCGTGTAAGGTGATCTACGAGATCCTTGAATTTTTCAACGTTGCAAAGTAAGGCCTCTTTTCAGTTGGACAGGCAAATTCCTCGAAAAGTTTTGGCCAATTTCGTGATTTTCGGCCCACGGGCTGCATCAGATTGTTCCACAACGCGTTTGCCGCTGAAATAGTAATAATCCAATGTATACTTCGCTGTCGAAATCTGGCACGTAAGAAGCCATACAGAAACGCAACGGGTTAACAGGTTTGTTCAGCTTTTTATGAATTACACGTACGCATGTCACTTACTTTTTGCATTTGTTTTTTGACTAATATGGAAACAATCCATCGATAGGTAAGTTAAGTCAGACAAGCCTTTGGAAGCCTCCGGAAATGTCAGATTAGATGTGAATGGTTGAACGACCACCGCGAAATCGTCCCTTTGGAATTCCTGATATTGGGCGATTTCCTCCTCCAGGCGATGCCACCTAAACCGTTCATAAACGAATCAGTTACGGAAGAAAACAATGCTTAGAAGAAGCACCAAAAATATTGACAAATGTTGGGCAATATTATTTTATTTTTTATATAAGCACAAAACCTTTAAAATACTTTGAATAAGCCATATATGTAGAGGAAATTTTAACATCACTTTCTACAAAAAAAAACTAAATAAATAAAATCATTTCGTAAACATCATAAGTTACATCATTAATATAAGCTGGATATTGAAAGTATATCAGGCATTTAAAAATTACTTGTATTATCAAACGACTTAATGTTTACAAGTTATGTTGTAATATATAACTAGTTTTATACAAATTTCCCTTCTTAAAAAAGTGATGAGCGGCCATGTTGAAGCACCTAAAGGCTTGATTTTGATTTGTCTATATAGAATAGGAGCCAAGATTTGCTTTATGAATTGTTCGAGATTGAGAGGTTTGAATTTTTTAAAATAAAATTGATTTTTAGATTTGAAAAAATATAACTAAATCAAAATAGCATCGAAATATTTATTTTAAAATAAAAAAAAAAAACAAGCTGATTGGTTCAAATAAAACCCACAAAGTTTGGAATTATGAAATATTTTAAACTAAAAATATAAGTCATTAAAATAGTATTAATGACTTAAAATTTGGTTTTGTACAAACAAAATTTTTAAAATACTGTTCTGATTACAGTTAAATTTCTAACCTCCAAATTTTTGTATTGTAGGAATACACTAAAATAAATATACAATCCAAGTTTCAATAAAAAATATTGGATAAATTTGCGGATGTTAAAAAGTAAAATAAATTTTAAATTCATAATATTTCAATATTAATTGTATAGGTATAATCAAGGCAAAGGAAGAGCGCTCGCAGCGCGCCTGAACTTGCTAGTATTATAAAAAAGACATATATACGATAAGACTGAGAGAAATAAATAATTATTACCTTGTCATAATGTCAAAGAATTCCTGTCTTTGTTTTCTATAAAGTAAACCAAATAAGCACGGGCATTCAAAATCCACAGTTATCTCGCACAACGACGATCTGCCGGTGATTTCAACAAGAACTTTTAGATGGGGCGGTGGTATTATGGATACAAACGTTCTCGGCAATTCATCCCTCAGTAATCGTAATACTTCTAGCAAGTGTTCTTTGTGATTAGACAAAGTCATTGAAGCCTCGGGTAAATAACACATATCAGCACAAAAATCATTTGCGCCAATCATTAACGTTATCATCTGCAAAAAATTAATTTTGTAAAAATAAAAATTTTTCTTTTCAAGTATATTCTTAAATTTCATGTTGACGAAGAATATTTCGTTTTGGAGATGCTTAAAATTATTTATGATGGTGGTTTCCACGCAGCCTAATTTCCTAACTTGTATCCTTCCAATAACTTTATTTTTCAATAACCTATTTTACACACAACATAGTGAATGTGCCAACAAATTTTTCATAAGAAAAAAATTAAAGTAGAAGAAAGGAGCAAATTACGTGCATTTTAAAATCGTGAAAAATTACCAAAATCTTTCAAATTTCGAAAATTCACGAAAAATCGCTCATTTTTGTAATTTTTCGCGATTTTTAAATAGACGTACCTTTGCGTAACGATTCGTTACTTAAATTAAAGCTCTTTTCTTCTATTTTAATTTTTTTCTTGTGCAAAATTTATTGGCATCTTCAATAGCTTAATATTGACTAATTATCAGTGACTACTTTTTGTCCATTTTTCCCATGTTAAATTTCCATAAGAGAAATTGATGTGCTGTTAAAGCCACTGACACTTCAAAAAACTGTTTTAAATTATTCAACATTTTTCTCATGTATTATAAGGTAGAAAGATCGAGCAAAACCAGATGCAAAAGGTGTACTTCAAAAAAAAAAAAAAAAATTATGTTTAACATCAATTACCTTATTATATACTTCAAAGTAACCATAGTCAACGTTAAAATTACAATTCGAATCCAAATAGATATTACGCAAGACGTACTTCTCAATTGAGAATTGAACATTAAATACTTATGTAATGGGTAGCCTTATTCAATCGTACCTTCCAATGCTTCTTTATATTGACTCGAGGATCGCTTTTCATCCTGTTGATTATAGCCTGAGCCATGTACGGTATATCTCTGGATATAGCGCCAGTTTCCGCAACATTAAATTGAGAGGCTTTCTCGAAAGTAAAGGAATCCGAAAGAGCATAGCCTATTAGATTCGGATTGAATTCCTGCAATGACAAAAGCATTCTTATATTATTACATTGTATTTTTTCGTTTTAAGGATCATAATTTCATTATCCTTTTATATTATAATTATTTTATGTTTAAATTATATATTTATAAATAAGATAATCTACAGTCACTATTTAACAATCCTTTTGTTTTAAAAGTTGTTAAAATCTAAGAGTGAAAAATAAAAGCTACTCAATTCTTAAGATTGTAACTTTTCTTTTTAATTAAAACAATCTTCCTTTTAGAAATGTGATTACCATTATTCCCTAATTATTGCTTATACGTTCGCTCGATTAGAACTAATTATGCATATATATCAATCATTTTTACTTCCAAACTATTTCCTAATGAAAATATTCAAAAATTTATTCAAATTACAATAATTAAAAATCACATAAAAGACTTTCTAATTCAACGTAGAATTTAATGTGAGTTTATTTGCCTTTACTTTAAAAGAAAAGACAATCAAGCGCTTCCTTAAATGTGCATTGATATTCAAGGCGAGTGCCGTTTCACCAGAAGTGACATTAATACACCATACGCAATGCCCATAATGACGCAATTGTCACAAGTGCTCGCTCGCTTGATTTCTTTGTACCGCTATACTTTATTTTGATGCAAACTCTTATGCTACTTCGTTGGTAGAGAATTAACCGCGCATTAAAATCGAATCATACTTAATCTACACATGTTTCGCGGCAACTTGAATCATATCTACACCGCCTACGAGGAAAGCGATTATTCTATAATCCCGAGAAAAACTTATTCATTATTTCGCTTAATAAATGCATAGAAACAAAGAGTTACAGGATAAGAACTGACCTTGATGATGTTGGGTAGAGTGAGAAATTCGCGCCAGCTGCCTTGACCGCCGCCGCTAGCGACAACGCCTCTGTTCTCGATGAGAACCTGCAGTATACTGGTGGCGAAGATGCCGAGACCGGCGGTCAGCGAGTCCCCCATCGCGCCGATCACGTCGATGTCGCCCGGTCTCAACTGGTGAACGCTCTTAGGCACCTCTGTGGACCTGCCGACTATTGCATACGGTTATAAACACACCAGCCATTCGATTGTGGAGAGGGACATCCGCCGCGGTGTATGTACTTTCTCCCGCGGAACGCAAATTACAAGCATTTTCGGCCGAGAGTGTTTACGCGCGCGTATGATTTCCGCGGTAGTTGCGGATTAACTAGTTACGGGTTTACATCATAATTTAACGATGAACGCTGACTGAAAGGAGTATTTTCACGCGAGGTTTAACATTCATCACGAGTAGTATGATTTTCGTCTGTAAAAAAAATTTCACATATATTGGAAAAAAGTAAATTTTTTCAAAGTGTAGTAATTAAAGTAACTGTTCTCTGGTAGAAAATAAACCAGTTTTATTGGTTATTATGTTAATCAAATGTAGGCATTTCTACTTAAGATTAGTATTGAAATTTAATTAAAACTATGATTATATTGCAAAGCATTTATAATATAATATTTTTACATGTATAAATAGTTATTCTTCCTCGATAATAGCTGCATAATCACGATGTGACGTTTTTAATTTAAAAATTGACAAATAGTTCGCCACAGTTGGTTAAAGTAGTACAGTCGCTACATCCCTAGTCAAAATGTGGGCACTTTTTATTTCTTCCCGTATGGAAATAACAAATGTAAGAAAACGTAAGAAATCGTGAGAAACCGTAAGAAACCGTATAAAACCGTATAAAACCATTGCTTTTCGGACATTTTTTTTACGTTTTTATACACTTTATTACATTTTTATACATTTTCTTACAAATATGACTAATTTTGTCAAATTAGCCTGGAAAAACAAACTGTAAAAAATGTAAGGAAATGTAAGAAAATGTATGAAAACGTAAGAAAATGTATAAAAATGTAAAATATTACATATTCTTACATTTATATACACTTTTATAAACTTTTAAGCAGTTTCGTACAATATATTTTTATACGTTTTCTTACATTTCATTTTAAAATTGGTACATATATAAGAAAATTTTCTGGAAAAAATTTTAATTTTTTTAAATGTATAAAAATATGTAAAAATGTATAAAAGTGTATATAACCGTATAAATCGTTTCCCATAAAATGTCCGAAAACCAATGGTTTTATACGATTTTGTACAGTTTCTTACAGTTTTGTACAATTTCTTACGGTTTTCTACATTTTCGTACATTTCTTTTTTTCATTCGGGTTGTTTATTCATGAAATATACTCTGCTAAAGAAACTGCATACATGAACATACACGAAATAATGATTATGCATTGGCATTAAATAATTTTATTCGTCCTAATTATTAATACAAAGTTCCATACAGAAGCTGATTTGACTTATTTGAGGTTAAATGTGACTTTTTTGCTTTCAATTAATTTTTTTAATAAGTATATCTACCTAATCATAGTTTTCGAAAATGATAAATATTCTTCAAATATTTATCTATTACTATAAAAATTCTCAATAAAAACTGACTGGTAATTTTTACAAAATAATTATTTGAAACTACAAAAAGAGCGATTTCCCATAAGACACCGTGTTAAATTCGTGATAATGAAAATACTAATAACTTTAGTCATATTTACCCTAGTCTCATAAAAATTTGTTTGAGTCACTTTTGGACCAATATTTACCAGTATATTAAGTTTTATTAAAATCTCAACGGTATTTCTATACTGACGGTACTATCTTAAGGAGGTTCATGCGCGACTTTCTAGTCAAAGTAGTGTTAAATGAAGAGGTTATCTAAAATTTGAAAAAACATTAGGGGAAGGTGGGGCACGGTGAGCATGTCGGGTCAGTTGGGCATTTTAATATTAAAGCCGTAAAGGGTTCTTTAAAAACAAATGTTCATAAAAATGCATAATAAAGACCTATACTAGTTTTTATATTCGAGTGTTTCATACGAAAAAAAACTCATATGAATTAATTTCATAAGGTTGAAATTTGGAGCAGTGAAAATACGATGGCTTGATTTTTGGCTTTACTGACAAAGAGCGAATATATCTCGGATTAATATGAAACGAAATGCATTTGAAAGCTCAAGTTTTAAACTTACAAGTACATTTCTTTTTTATCTCGATAGATATTTGTAAAATATAAACCAATGATTTTAAAACCCGTTGTTTATGGGGCACGCCGGGCTCCCCCGGTGGGGCACGGGGAGCACACAGCGACGCGCCGGCCGACGGCAGCTGTTATTTCGGAGCGACAGTCTAATCTCACTAACCTGCAAATAGGAGCAAGAATGCCATGATCTCATCCACTTTTTAGTGTTGAGTTAGATTAATTAAATAGTTTTAACAATAGTTTAAAATATTTTTATTAAAAAATTTTTAGTTTTAAAAATAGTTTTAACCCCCGTGCCACATGTGCCCCACTACTGGGGCACGGAGAGCATTTTCAAAGGTTTTACTTTACAATTGTATATTACAAAATATAAGTCAATATAATTTTTTTTATTGACTCCGTTTCCTAATGGTATTGACTATTTATTATAATCTTTTTTAAAATTGAAATCCATAGATCTTTAATATAATCATGAATTAAAGTTAGGGTGCCCGTGACGCCCCACTTTCCCCTAGTCGTAATGTGATTCATTTACTTGAAATGATATAGTCAATGTTTTATAAAAAAAAAAGTCTATTCAACATGACTAAGCAAACTTGTTTAACAAAATGTTAAAATTTTAGAAAAGGATTTCGTCACCACAAACAATTATTGATAAAACTCTGGAATCTTTTTTGTTTCTCAATTGATTTTAGTTTTGAAGGTCTCATTTTGTTCCTTAACGGGTTAGATACACTTGTAAGGCAAAAGAAGCGCCTTTTTCGATTTTTTTTTAAAGACAGGTTCATATTTATATTTCGTTGCCAATGTTTCAGCATTCAATAAATACATATTTGAAGATATTAAATTAATTTTTATATGGAAAAATAGCAATAAACAGTTGAGTTCTCAAAAAAAAAGTCATGAGTAGCTTCAGTCACCGCAACACGATTTTTTTTTGGAACTCTGATAGATGGGCTGTAACTCAACTGTTTATCGCTATTTTTCCAAATAAAATTTTAATTTAATATCTTCGAATATGTATTGATTGAATGTTGAAACATTGGTAACAAAATATAAGGATATAAGGACTTATAATTAAATTTCTTTTAAATTGATAGCTAATTATGGATTACAAAATATAATGATAGATGCCGAATTATTGGTGGCTCAGTGAATGCATTTATCAAGGGCAAGCACTTTAACAGATGCAAAAGATTGCATCCAATTTTAAGTTTGGCAATGTAAATTTTGCACTTCAATAATTTTTTGGCTGTAAATAATATAATAATTACTGAAGAGATGAGTCTATATCTTGAAAGCTATGCAAACAATAAACGAGCATTCAAAATACTCTATCTAGCCATATTAATTGTTGTACAGCTCCGCAGGCAGCGATAAATTCAGATTCTGTCGTTGACAGTGCAATCGATTTTTGTTTTTTAGAACTCCATGAAATTATATTGTTTCCCAATTTTATTACGTACCCTGACGTTGATCTACGCGTTTCATGGTCGCCTGCGAAATCT
The DNA here is from genome assembly GCA_036365515.1 of Torymus aiolomorphi. Classification (NCBI taxonomy): domain Eukaryota; kingdom Metazoa; phylum Arthropoda; class Insecta; order Hymenoptera; family Torymidae; genus Torymus; species Torymus aiolomorphi. The sequence continues at coordinate 121,843,580 of CM070877.1, read as the reverse complement.
GCATCGTTATATGCATTAAATTGGACATGTTTACTTAAATTATTGTTTCCATAAACTATACCATAATCTAATGTGCCTTTTAAGGTGATTCCCTCGAGATAAGAGTTGATTCAACACATACTTGGAATTACACATATAGGTCAATAAAGACATACCGAATGTCATATCCAAATTTCAGAGCATTTTATCGTTTGGCTTCTGAGTAATTGCTGTGCAAAGTTCCGGATTACACGGGAGATATATCTATATATATCAAAACTGTCGCGTTTTGTATCTGTTTACAACAATATCTATGCAACGAGATTAAAGACAGACTTGGAATTTTATGTACACATAGAATATGTAGCAAGGAATGTTTTGGCGCAAGAATGAAGTAGATTCATCGTTTCATTATTAAAATAGAGCGTCTTAAAAAATCTCGCTTTCGCAGACTTGATATATGTTTCGAGGGTTATGGACGCTCAGCGCGCCAGCGTGCACTCTCTATCTCTCTCGCTCAAAGCTGTCTGTCTCTCTCTTACCGAGGGAACCACCTTAAATATCTTATTAAACGTTTTACGCAATTCCAATGACCTTGTGCAGGTTTATCTGCATATCTACTTAAAACTCCCACTGAAAATGATACATCAGGTCTACTAACAATCGTTAAAAACATTAAACTACCGATTGCCTCTTTGTACGGTATATTGCTTAAAATATTATCATTTTTGAAATTTTCTAATTTTGTTTGTGAATCGAACGGTGTACATACTTCATTTGCATTTTCCATATTAAATCGTTTTACAATTGTTTTTACAAATTCACTTTGATTAATAAATAAACATCCGTTCGTCAAACGAGTTATCTCTATTCCTAGGAATACATTTAATTTACAAATAGTCATTCTAAAATCTTTTTGCAAATGCGAAATTAGATTTTGAATTTTTTGTTTATTTTTACAAGCAATTATATACCATCGTCAACATGTATAGTTAACATAATCTTTTCTGTTTTATCTTTGCTCACAAGTAAGCAAGGATCAGCATTCGTTGCGTATATATTAAATAATTCTAAATGTTTAACAAATTTTTCATTCCAACATGTAGCAGATTGTTTAGTCCATATAAACTTTTTTCTAGTTTACAAATCTCGTTTTTACCATTTGAAAATCCCTGAGGCTGATACATATAAATAATTTCTTTTAATATTCCATATAAAAATGCTGCTACTACATCAAATTGTACAAGATACATTCTTTCGCTTGCAGCAACGGATAAAAATACTCTAATCGAGTCGTGTCGAGCTACTGGAATAAAAGTCTCATAATAATCAATACCTGAGCGTTGTTCATCCCCTCTAGCTACTAATCTAGCTTTATAAATTTTATCCCCATTTTCTTTATTTGTTTTTGTTGAAAAAACCCATTAATTTTAAAAAATGTTAACATTACTCGGAGCTTTTACATACTTCCATGTACTATTTTTAAGTAAAGAGCCAAATTCGACTTTCATAGCTGGTTTCCATTTATGCGCATCTTTACTATTTATTACATCATTATAATTTGTTGGATTACTTGTTTGGCACATAAAGAATTCTTCAATATCAAAATTATTATCAGAAATCAAAGGAATTCCTAGTCTTTCTGGTTATCGATTTACATTACGTGAACGCAAATTATAAATTTCATTTTCGTTGTTTACAGGATTTTCCATTACAATATTTTCATCATTTTCGTGAAAACTTTGTTCACTTAAAACATCATCACGATTTTCTAAATTTACATCAAAATTATTTTCAGCTTGTTCTACCAATTGTTCATTACAATTGTTTTAATTGTTTTCAACAATTTGTTCATCGTAATTATTTTGTATTTGTTCAACAATTTATTCATTTTGATTATTCTCAACATTTTCAATTCTTTGTTCATTAAGATTATTTTCTACATGAATGTTGTTTTCATTTTGATTAATATTTTTTAAGACAATTTGTTTTCAAAAATTACATCTCGATGTAATTCTATGTCTTTTGATTTATCCATTAAAATTTTATACGCCTTTACATTTTCATTGTAACCTACAAAAATACCAGATTCTGCCTTTGCATCCCACTTTTTTCTTTTTTGTTTTGGTATGTGCGGGAACACAGGTGTTCCAAACACTCTTAAATGTAAAAAGTTAGTTTTTCTCTCATACCATAGTTCATACGGAATCTTATTTTCAATATTTGTTTTTCTAGTACGATTCAGAACATAAGAAACTGTATTAATTGCCTCAGCCCATAGGCTTTTGTTCAAACTACTTTTAACAAGAATCGTTTTGGCTGCTTCTATAAGCATTCTGTTTTCTCTCTCTGCCTTACCGTTTTGTTGCGGTGTATACGGGACGGTACATTCATGCTTTATTCCATGCTTTTGTGTAAATTCGGACATTTATTTATTTATGAATTCTAATCCGTTATATCAATACGTAAAATCTTAATTAATTTACCTGTCTCATTTTTTATTTTTAAAATAAATCCTTCAACATTTTGTTACTTCACTTTTATTTTTTAAATAATAAATTGTAACATAACTCGAATAGTCATCTTTGAATAAAAGAAAATAACGCGAACCACCGAGCGATTCTACCTCCATCGGGCCACATACGTCGGCATGAAGTAAATCCCCGACTTGTTTTGATTTTGATTCACTCATTTTAAGGTGGTTCTATGGGTAGATATAGTACTTAAATATCAAATATTCTACAATGAATTGTTCTCATACTGCAAAGTGGGAACCGATACAGTATCATAGACCGGTACTTTAAGTTACGGAAAAAAATTTTTTTAACGAAATTTCAGTACTAACAAAGTAGATGTCGTCAATGTAAAAAAATGATGTAACGAATCGCTTTAATCTTTTTCATTTTTGCTTCAATTCCAATTTTTAAAAGCTCATTTTCTTCTTTGTTGGATTTCATTACGAGGTATTGTGGATCAAATTAAAAAATTTTATAAACCTTAACAGGCAATTGTTTATCAAGTTTTGTACGAATCTGGTATGAATTCGAGCCAAACTTGATAAACAATTACCAAGGTTTTAAACATTTTTTAATTTGATCCACAATACCTTGTAATTAAATCCAACAAAGACGAAAATGAGCCTTTATAAATTGGAATTGAAGCAAAAATGAAAAAGATTAAAGCGATTTGTTGCATAATTTTTTTACATTGACGATATCCACTTTGTTAGTACTAAAATTTCGTTAAAAAAATTTTTTTTCTGTAACTTAAAGTACCGGTCTATGATACTGTGAAGTCCTGAACACTGAGGAATTTACTCTTATATTTTGATTGATTTAATAGTTGAATTATTGTATATTACCTTTTTTCCTTGGTGTAGGTTATCGAAATGAATCAATCACACTTTTGGAATGAATTAGGATTTGTTTATTGGTATAAGATTTCTTCTATAAATTGACTTGGCTAGTAATTGCCTTTACAATAACTCTATTCGATTTATTCGATTAATTTGTACAGAATATATGCGTTGATTGCGCGATAAATTATTACAGATAAGTTATTGATTTTATTGATATACGAAATTCTAGTAATCTGATACGGCTCATATTGGCCTATATAAAATATTCGCTATTCCTTTTGTCGGCTGGAGTGGTACGGAGCTCGCGATCTTTTCACGAATGACTGACTTGTGTGGCGTATGTCGCCGTATTTATTATACATGGTTAAATTAGGTTAAAGATGATCTTGATGCTAAGTCAAGATCATCTTATTAAACAAGTTTAATAAACAATTTTACGTAAAGTCGTTCGATTTGGAATTTGAAAAGTGCTGTGCGTTATACAAAAAAACTTCGACGAGCGTTTGCTTTCGCGAAGTCAGTGGCTCGCTACGTCACGCTGTTGCGTTGTCGAAATGCTGCGTCGTTTAAATTCGCAATCACATAATTTTGTGGGTCAAGAAATTACTGATGAGAGTATGAATACCAAATGTAATTTAAGGATACATCACGGACGTAACAATACTATATGGGTTCTCACTTTGCAGTATGAGAACAATTTCATTGTAGAATATTTTATATTTAAGTACTATATCTGCCCATAGAACCACCTTAAACGGTAGTCTATGTATTTTACCATAAACACAAGCCTCGCAAAAGAAATGAGTATCTTTTACTTTTATATTATTTTTAATCAATAATGTTTTACACGTTCGCAATTTTGATACACAAATCGTTCGTGTCATAGTTTTAAAGTACTATCTTTATTTTTATTTTATTTTAATTCATCGTTTTCTGAGTTATTTACTTCTTTTTCATCTATATTTACATTGTGCAATAAATTTATAATATTCTCTTTAATTTTAAATTTCATTTTGAAAATTTCTTTATTATTATTTCTCTTAGCTATTGCAACAATCTCTTAATTTTTATAAAAGGTACATTTTAAGTTAGATGATGTTAAAAATAAACCTTTCGCAAGAGCACTGCCCATCGAAAATAAATTGAAAGGTATATCGGGTACATGCAATACATCTACAATATTCTTTTCTACCCATACATTTTCGTTGAACGCAAGTATTTTTACATTTCCCTTACCTACTCCATCCACGATACGACCATCGCCTATACGAACCGGTACTGCAGGATTCTCGAAGTCCTCCATATGCGTAAACAACTCCCTGTTGCCACTCATGTGCGAAGCTCCGGAGTCGAGAAGCCACATTGTTTTGTTTTCATGTCCACTGGTATGAGTCAGTGTAAGTGATGTTTCCTCGAATCCAATGAGTTTTCATTTCTGCTTGAATCCTTTTTCGAATGTTTATTTTCTGGCCGTTTGTGTTTATTCTTTTCTAGAAACCAACAGTCTTTTCGGTAATGTTCTTTTTTCTTGCAATTATAACATTCAACGTCATGCATTTTTGCACTTTTTTCATGTTCACTTGACCTTGTGCTTTTTCCTTTTACAGACACTTTTTGCACATTTCTTGTTAACAAGGCTACACTTTGATCGTTTTCTGTGATTTTTTTCTTGTTTCTTCCATTATCAGACGAGCGATCAGATTATCAATTGTATTTCGCGCTTCCTCCTCTAGATCAATTGGTAGTCCCCCCTACTCTGTGCCAATGTTGCCACATGTTCAAAGAAAAAACGCGCTCCTGCCGACGTCCGCACGCTGCGCTTCTCGTTCCTTTTCTTTGTGCCATTGGATCCACATCAATAAGCAGTTTAAAATCGAAATGGTTAAGAAGCGATCACGTTGTTCAAGAGATTCATCGTCCGATTATGAAAGAGAACAGCTTCGAAAGCGTCTTAAGAAGTTAGAAAAAAGATTTAGACGAAAAAGGAGTAAAAGGTCTCGACAGCGTAAACGATCTCCGTCCTCATCGTCCAGCTATACTTCAGACAGTGGTAAGAACCACTCCTGTGTTTTCTAATACATTTGCAACTTTGCTTTCAGTTGACTCAATTATATCGATGTCATACTGGAACATTATGAAAGTCTATGCTGCGCAGTACTGATTGTTATTATCAGCTTGGTTTTTTTCATTGAAAAGCTATATTTCGTAGACCTATTCTGTGAATTTAACGACTTTTGAAGCGATCTAGCCTGACCTATTCGGGTTATTATTGTCTCATCAGGCCCTATCCTTTTGAGACTTGGTCGTTTTTTATTTGACTGAATCTATAACTCAGGCCTATCCTGTCTTATTTTTTCACAAAATACGTTCTCTCGTGTCTAAACAGGGATCCTAGCGACCCCGAGACCAAACAGCAGGAGACTCTCGACAAACAAGGGAAGCTCATCGCACGAAAATTGCGCGTGAAAGACGCAAAGCGCACACGGAGAGAAGAGGTAGGGCTCCACCGCTGTGAATCGCTCACGGTGGACGACGCTGATCCGATTCACCGCGAGGTGGCGGGGCGTCATCGCGACAACGGGTGACTGCACTCGCTTTACGGGTGATTCCGATCACTTTCCATACGGCAGATCGATCATCTCGTATAGCCGTGATTGCAAGGCGATGAGCTGTCCACGGCGCCGCGTATACGTGCGCCGCGCACGGACTGCTGCCAAAAGTGCCAATCTCAAACTATGAATGAGCTAAAACAAAATGTTTTGAGATTGTCACAATTAAAAAATCATGTTTAATGTTTAATTTTTAATTTTTATGTATATTATAGAAAACAATCATGATTATTACATTGTTCATTTTAGATAAAATTAATGTTATAATAAATGTAGTAACAACTGTATCATAAAATGATCAATATCTTATTTTTTCCTATTATAATGTTTAATATCCTATTGCCTTACATTTATTGTATTTTCATAAATGTATTGTAATATAGGGGTAATTTTCAGAAAACGATAACTTTTTGATTTTCCAATCTTCAGAGATTGAATAATAATGTTTAATAATAAATATTCCAAATGAACAGATTTAAATTTATATCCATAGATATAATAATATAAATTTTATTACATTACTTTTGCTTTTCAAGCAGATCTAGAGATGCACTTGCTTATCCAACAATGATTTAAAAACTGAAATATAACAAGCAATTAATTTCTGTTAAAGAAAGTTATACGGTGCAGAGGAATCTGAACACACATCTTTGTTCCAGCTTTAAGTACATGTACGCAAGGGCTTGCAAATGAATAATAATTTTTATGAGAGCTTATGATTTTAGTCAATAACCAAATTAACAGAGTTTAATTTGATTTATCATTCAGTGGTTATTAAATAAAACCCTAAGCACTCACAAAAAGTGATTATTCCTCTGCAAGCCCTTACGTACAGGTACTTAAAGATGGAAAAAGATGTATGTTCAGATTCCTCTGCACCGTATAACTTTCTTTAACAGAAATTAATTGCTTATTATATTTCAGTTTTTAAGTTATTGTTCGATAAGCAAGTACACCTACATATCGACGCTCCCTACGAAAACTAGCACCTTTTTTGGCCTCCTCACGAAGACTAGCACATTTCAGAAAACTAGCATAACTCACGACTTTGCCGCGAATACTAGTACAATTCGCGAGGTTGCCGCGAAAACTAGCATCATTCACGAGTTAGCGCCGAATAATAGTACAATTCGTAAGATTGCAACGAAAAGTAGCACGATTCACGAGTTTGCGACGAAAAGTAACACGATTCGCAAGCTTGCCGCGAAAACTAGCACTTTGCATCACCGTGTTAATTTACATAAGAGGCAGTGGAATGTGCTAGTCTTCGCCGCAATCAAGCGGATCGGGCTAGTCTTCAACGCAAATCAATGGGGCGTGCTAGTCTTCGCGGCCAACGCTCAAATGTACTAGTCTTCGTGGCAATCTGAATCGTGTTAGTTTTCGTAGGGAGCGTCGATATCTTCTTACAAAGCAAAAGAAATGACAAAACACAACTGAATGATTAATTCAAATTAAACTCTGTTAATTTGGAATATATGGTTATTGAATAAAACCATAAGCTCTCACAAAAATGATTATTCCTCCACAAGCCCTTGCGTACATGTACTTAAAGCTGGAACAAAGATGTGTGTTCAGATTCCTCTGCACCGTATAACTTTCTTTATCAGCTGTGCATTTGGAATATTTATTATTAAATATTATTATTCAATCTCTGAAGATTGCAAAATCAAAAAGTTATCGTTTTCTGAAAATTACCCCAATATTACAATACATTTATGAAAATACAATAAATGTAAGCCAATAAGATATTAAACAATATAATAGGAAAAAAATGAGATATTGATCATTTTATGATACAAGCTATATTCAAACTAACCAAATTTTACAATCGTTTTGCTTCCTCCTAGAGGAAACTTTGTGAAAGTAAATTTTTGAGTTGTAAAAACATGTTATAATTGTGTTCCGATGTATTAGGAATCAAAATACATGGTTTTTGAAAAATGTATGGATGTGTGTGTCTGTGTGTGTGTGTGTGTGTGTGTGTGTGTGTGTGTGTACGCCTGGATCTCAGCTTCTACTCGATCGATTTTGACCGGACAGGTCTCATTTTTTTGTTTTTTTGCGTGATGCCGGGTCAAAAATCAGTTTTTTGATTGGGGCGATGCATTTTTGTTTTTTTTCAAATTTTCAATTTTTTCAAAACTGTTTTTTGATTCTTTTTAATGATAGGATCGAGTTATTCGAATCTGATGGGTAGCGTTCGAAAGAGAATTAAAATACCTATATTTTCTAAAAAAAAAAAAGGAAGTTTCTAGCTATCACAGTTCTTTTGTTATTAACAAAAACGTGTTTTTTCTTTAGAAGCTTATAACTCCTAACTTAAGGTGGTGTAGAATACCGACATCTATTATGCGACCTACCGTACCGGCCGGATAGCAGTAATTATAGCAGTAAAATAACAAAATTTCGTTCCAGAAATTTTTAAAGGTGTCCTTGAAATTTTGAATCAAAACTTGGCAGAATGATAGATAATTACATTACGGAGGGCAAGCGAATTTGGATAAGTCGTTAATCGTATAGTAACAATCGAGTTATAACGAATTACTGCTGTCCGGCCGGTGTGGTAGATCGCATAATAGAGTCGGTATTCCACACCCCCTTAACGGTCAATTTTTTTGAGAAAAATCATGATGATACAAAATATAAATAGCTATAATCTGTTAAAATTTGAATACATTCTGTAGGCTAGATTTGGAGTAAAAAATTGAAAAATGAAAAAATCAGTTTTGTATGTCCAACGATTACAAGAGTAAAATTGACTTAATGTCTTCAAAATTCCTTTTAGAGGTAGATTTTTTATAGTTCTCGGTCGAGTTCTTTGGGCAAAATGATTGGTCCATAAATTTCAGAGATATTTGAGGTTAAAAGTTTTTTGACATTTTTTAAAAATCGTAATTTCTCGAGACCAGCTCTATGTATCTGAATGGGGTGGGTGGCATTCGAAAGAGAATTAAAATACCTATATTTTCTAAAAAAAAAATTAATTTTCTATCTATCACGGTTCTTTAGTTATCATCAAAAACAAAAACGTGTTTTTAAAAAAACACATTTTTGTTAATAAGAAGAGAACAATGATAGCTATAAATTTTTTTTTTCTTAAAAAATATGAATTATGAAATATAAAAAAAACACGTTTTTGTTAATAACAAAACAACCGTGATAGCTATTTGTTTTATTATAAAATATAGATATTTTACTTCTATTTCAAATGATAACTTTATTTATCAGCTCAAAATTTATATAAATTTGATATAAATAAATAATAAATAAATAAATAAATTTAAAAATTAACAATTTTTAATATTCATAAATGAATTTAATTATAATTATGCAATAAATTTTTTAAAAAATTATAAATTTTGTTATTAAAAATTAATTAAAGGAATCAACAAATTACGGTTGAGGAAGCTGCGGGCCAATGAATTGGCAGCGGTTTTTTCTTCTGTATTTGTTGATTCCCAAGCCGAAACAAAATGATTATACTCTTCTAGGAGATTCATAATGATTTTCGTTATTAACATGCTGTCTGATATGGTTTCTCTGACAGCCTTCAATTTGCAATACAAATCTTGAATTTTCGAAATTTGAGTTTCAATATCGTCGCAGGAATTCTTTTGATAATTAAACCATTTTTATTGTAGTAAATGAATACTTGTGTCAGATTTATTTTTATACACTTTAAGCAATTTCTCCCACATTTTCTTTAAACTGGAGCAGTTTATTATGTGCAGCATCGGCGAGTTTTCTATAGATGTTACTATATATTTTTGTGCAACTCCGTCGTTTTTTATCCATTCGGCCAGCTCCTTTTGATATTTATCTTCCAACGATACATCTGCTTCTTTTTCTGCGACTGTTGGAGCTACTGGTTTCGCGGTCGTTCCTTCTACGATGTTATATATCCCTTTTGATATAAACATTATTTTTATTTGAAATTTCCACTTCGCTCAATTATCACTACCTTTCAATCTACAGTTTTTTTATTATTTCCTTCTCCATTGTTTCTTTTTGTTTATTGCAATCAAATACACAAGTATACACGTAATACACTTAACTTTATTTTTACATTCGATTTGCACTGAGACACTTTATTTATTTTAAACCACTTTTTATTTTACTAGAGCCAGAAACCTCTGGGCCCATAACCTGTTATTTATTATTAAGATTCAATGAGAAAGAATGGTGTGATTTGTTTAATATGTATTCATTAATCTCAAAATATTAGAACTACAATTGGGCATGCGACCGCTTAGTTCGCTAGGTATGAGCCGACTCACTGCACCGCACGCAAGACGCTCCTAATTAGTACCACACAAATCCAAAATCCAATCCTGATGGCGCACATCCCTCATTGAAGAGTGTGTGGTTTTTATTCAAAAACTATTATTCATGACAGATGAAATGACGCCTTTTATTGGAAACAAATCTACCTATTTAAACTTCGACAATTGCTACAAGTTTGAAGTTTTAAATGGTACAGTAATGAAATATTCAGTTGCATAGCGCACGACAAAGCTGACACAAAAATTGTTCACCACATTTATAAAATTAAATCCACAAATGAATTAAATGTATGTATCAAATACTCCGATACATTCTAATTACAATGCTTGCACATTTAAATAATCTCAACAGTAATTGTAAAATTTGGATGGAAGTCGACGTTGAAAATCATAAACGCTATATTAATGTCACCCAATTACATTCCGACCTCGGAAAACCTCTTTGCGTTGCTCTGCCAGGTTTGCACTCATTAACTGGTGTGATTATAATCTGGCTATTTATAAAAAAAGCAAGAAACGGCCTTTCAATATTTTACAAGGATCAACAGTATTCCAGCAGCTTTCGCTGAATTAAGCGATATAAACGTCAATGACTTTACACAAGTATTTAAGTACATGTAACAAATATATACTTGAAAGAACATAAGACAATTTTTTTCAGACAAATTCAGGCAATAGTCACTATGCTATTGTTACAATTCAAGACAAAAACTTCAATAAGTTCTTTAAATTTTTTTATTTTTTATCCGATCTTAACGAAATAAAGCTTATTTTGTTCGTTACGAAATTTCAGGGGGAGTATCGATGGGAAAATTTATGATACGAGTTACCAGTACGGCGCAATATCAATTTGTTTAAGAAAGTTTTGATGAAAACTTGACTTGCTTTTCTTAAATAAATTGATATTGCGCCGTACTGGTAATTCGTATCATAAATTTTCCCATCGATACTCTCCCTGAAATTTCTTAACGAACAAAATAAGCCCTATTTCGTTAAGATCGGATAAAAAATAAAAAAATTTAAAGAACTTATTGAAGTTTTTGTCTTTAATTGTAACAATACCATAGTGACTATTGCCTGAATTTGTCTAAAAAAAATTGTCTTATGTTCTTTCAAGTATATATTTGTTACATGTACTTACTCTTGGATTATCAAATTAATAAAACATTATATAAAAATATAAAAACTAAAATTGCTGTTTCGACTCGGAGAACGTCCTTAATAAAATACAAGAATTTTTTTGTGGTTTTACAGCTTAAAAAACCGCTGCCAATTCATTGGCACGTAGCTTCCTCAAACTTAATTTACTGATTCCTTTAATTAATTTTTAATTCCAATATTTAAAATTTAATACTTCAGAAAGACAGAAATAACAAAACTCCAACATAATTTATTCAAATTTTTATAGATTATACATTTCCACAAAATTTCACATACATAAAATATATATCACAATTGCCTATAAATTTGCAACTGATATTTAGAGCTCTATGTATTTGAATCTAATTTATAGCATTCGAAACATAATTAAATTACCTATATTTTCTAAAAAAAATTAATTTTCTAGCTATCACGGTTCTTTTGTTATTAACAGAAATGTAAAAATTTAAAAATTAAAAAAAAATGAGTTTTGGATGTTCAACTATTTATTTTTTTGTTTTTGTTTTCATTTTTCAATTTTTCAAGTTTTACATTTTTGTTAATAATAAAAAACCGCGGTAACTAAAAAATTTTTCTTTTTAGAAAATATAAATATTTTAATTCTCTTTCAAATGCTACCCATCCCATTCAGATACACAGAGCCATCCTCAAGAAATAGATTTTAAAAATGTCTAGAAAAATTTTAACCTCAAATATCTCTGAAATTTATGAACCAATCACTTTGCCAAAAGAACTCATCCGAGAACTATCAATAATATACCTCTACAATGAATTTTGAAGCGAATAAGACAATTTTACTCTTGTAATAGTTGAACATATAAAACTCATTTTTTTTCATTTTTCAATTTTTACGTTTTTGTTAATAACAAAAGAACCGTGATAGCTAGAGAATTAATTTTTTTTAGAAAATATAGGTAATTTAATTCTCTTTCGAATACCACCCACCCCATTTAGATACATAGAGCCGCTCTCGAGAAATTACGATTAAAAGAAAAATTGAAAAAAATTTTAACCTCAAATATCTTCGAAATTTATGGATCAATCCTTTTGTCCAAAGAACTCGCTCGATTGGTATACAAAATCTACCCCTACAAAGAATTTCAAAATGATTAAACCAATTTTACTATAGTTATTGAACGACAAAAAAAATCACTTTTTTTTATAAATTATTTTTTTTCTCAAAAAATAATGAATAAAAAAATCTAAAAATTTAGTAAGTTGTAGTACTTAATATCCTTTATAACCAAAAAAATATTCATGTTAATATCTTTTTTTAATTTCGAAATATAACCTATTTACAAAAAATTACGTTTTCATCAATAACTGACGACGAAATATAGCTACCGACTTTTTTTTTTTTAAATTGTAGATAATTTTATCCTACATACAGAGAATTCATGATATATTAACAATATTTGTTCTAAATATTAAAAAAATCGAAAAAAAAAATTTTGAAAATTAAAAAATAGCTATAAAAAAAAAAATTAAATTTTACAAAAATAGAATATTGACCCCAATTGTGGAAGCAAAATCTAAAAAAATGATCACTCTCCCGTTAAAATCGGTCGAGTAGATCGTGAGATATCAGCGTATACGGACACACACACACACACACACACACACACACACACACACACACACACACACACACACACACACACACACACATCCATACGGACATCCATACGGACATTTTCTAAAAATAGTGTATTTCGATTCCAAATTTGCTAAATAACATTTCTAACACATTATCTCATAAACTTTTTTTTTACTATCACAAAGCTTCCTCTATGAGGAAGCAAAAATCAACACTGTCAATGAAGCTCGACTCACAATATTTACAAGAACGTATATATTATGTATAAAGAGTCTGGTGATTTATTTAAAATCAAAGAGAAGAGTGTAGACGCTTCAAATCTACCACCGTGCGAAGCCGAGCTTAAGAAACATTTCCAACGTGCCGCCTACATTTCAAATATTTGAAGGAATGCTCACAACAAAATTTTAACAGAGATATTAGCAACAGAATTGTCTGTTGAAAACAGACAATTCATCAACCATTGAGTTGGCAAGGTGACGATGGGCGTTACGTTTTTCATTGGTTTGAAGGAAATCAATTGCCAACGTTTGTGAGAGACGTGATAATTCAACTGAATAAAAATGGAGGTAAATTTAAATTATTAATCTTTACTTTTTTAGTATTGTTTGCAAATATGTTGTTTATAATAATAAATTATTTCTTTATAGATTCTGAGTCTGAGTCTAAACAACGAGACGACATCGACGAAACTAATTCAGACATACGCGATCCATCTGATGAAGAAAGCGACAGCGATGCCGATTTGATTTAAAAATTTTGAAGTTTTATTATTTTCATATTGCTTAAGTATTTTTGATTAAATAAATTTATTTTATAAAAAAAGAAATTTAATTATAAGTCCTTACACGCTTATATCCTTATATCCTTACACGCTTCGAGTACCCGGGCGCGCTCGATATCCGCACTTCGGGCGCCTGCTGACTGCATCTATTCCTTTAAACTGAGGTCTGGCTGTTTTTTACTTTGATTATATAGAATGTTTAAACAGTAAAAAAAATTCAGCCATTACTAAACTCTTGTACTGACATCATTATCGCGACAAATTATGCAACGTGCTGACACGCCGCGTTCTACAACTATGCGGTCTGACCACTTTCGCATGTTTTTTCTTACTATAAACAAATTTACTGCAAATTTTCAACTATTACAAAAACACTTGTAGTGTTGTAGTGCATGCAATAACTTAACATAGTCCAAAATGCGCCGCCGCTAGGTGTCCCACTACTTGACCTTGCAAGTGGGTGCTGACTCACGTACACCCTTACTACTACATCATATTGAAATATGAGCCATTACAAAAAATATTGAAATATGAGCCATTACTCTTGCCGTTTTTTGTCACCAGCTCTCCGACTATTGGACATATGTTACATTACATTGATAATTATACAATTGATTTATTTTTATCTACATTTTCAAAATAACATCCATAATCAGGCAAATAATAGATTTATAATCATTAAAATATTAATTGAAGTTATTTACATTGCAATTACAGTGTTTATAGCGACCCAAGAGTCTTCTTTGATTACATAATTGAAGCTTATTTGCAGGTTATGTCGTGTCCTTTGATTGTGAGCGCGTTCAGCACCATGTATCGCTATCTATATCCGAAAAATTACAATACTATCTTTACAAGCCGTATATGGCTTGTAAAGCCTGTCAGCTGTACAGGAAAAATTCTTACACAGTCTAAGAAAATTTGATAGTTCTATGGAAATTTGATAGTCAAATTTGTGAATTCTCACTTTTACCTTACTATTTAGCAATTTTCTCAATTTTTTGTTTTGTAATTTTTCATACTCATACTGTAAATATTATTGTAAGTTTAATAAATAGATCACTTATTACATACAGGCTGTGGTTGGCTTCCGTGTGCAATATGGTAAAGTACGTATGGTAATTTTTATTGGGCGCTCTTACAATTTTTCCACTCATCTTTTGTCAATGTAGATATGCACGTTATTATAGAATGGAGAATTGATTAATAATAGAAAACTTATACAAACATTCAGATAGAAATTATATTACCTCTGAAATAATTAACCTTTTTTCAGTTATATAGGTGAGAAAAGACCATCGTCTTTTATTTTGTCACAAAATGGTGTCATTGTCGGATAAAAACATAAGTATTTGATTAGAAGATCGATAATACAAGATAGATGAATATTCAAATTCACAAAATACAGTCTTTTTTGTAACAAAATACGAAATTGACGAGTCTGTCGCAAAAAAGCATTGGTCTTTAAACCGTCCAAAGACCACTAAATATTATTGACTCTGGGTCAGCTTTCACCTCTAAATTCTTCTACCAAGAAAAAAAAATGAGGTAACCCTATAAAAGCGATATTAATTTCACACGAAGCCAAAATGTAAACAGAGCGTTTGGCTATACTTCGTCATGTGTAGTTAATTCGGCCAATTTAATCCAAAACAGTTTTTTCATTTTTTTCAAAGCAAAATCGATAAAAATAAGTTAAAATGTAATCTATCTCATACTAGAAACAATTTCGAACATCCCAGTGATTTTTTAGTAACAAAAAATTAAGATTCTTTGTTTTCAAATTGATACAGGTATTTAAAATATAGAGAAATTGGAACCGGGTGCATATGAAATTAGCTATTGATGGTCATGATTAATAAACTTTGGCACATAATTATCTATTTTTACTGTTTCATTTGATACCTTAATTAAAAAGCAGTACATTTCGTCGGATCAGTGCATAAAGATGCCGTTTTAATAATGCGTTGGAAAACTTGCCATTCTAGGAAAGCATTACAAACAATGCCATCTCAGAAAAGTGGACAAGATGCAATCGCACTAATAAAATGTTAAGTGATGTATTTTTAATACAAATAAGCACATGTATAATGTATTAAAGATTAATATTTTATTTACTTAAACTGTACATAAAGTATTTCTTCCGTTTGAAGTTCCATAAACTATAAAATAGACTTCGAAAAATTTTGTTAATGAAATGACATTTTCTTATCTTTTCTGATGCTTCCCTGAGTTGATATTTTTGTAAAGCTTCTTTAAAATGGCATCTTTTTCAACATTTGTAGAATGTTAAGTTTGATATCCAAACACGTGCTTTCATGTACTAAATTTAAACAAATTGTGAGAGATACAATTTTCTGTGTATGTGAGAATAAGTACAATGTTGCTGAAAAATTGTGATCTCATTGACGTGGTATATAGTTATCATATAACTTTTTTAAAAACTAGTTATATTGCACCACAGATAATTAGCTTTTCTTAACTGCTATTATATTATTTATTTCTCCCTGATGTAAGTTTTGATCTATTTTTAACTCATTCATAACAAGCATAATTATGCTATTTTGATCAAAAACAAAATAAACTCAAATATTTGACTAAGAGAATCAATATTAAAACGATAAAAATAAACAAGTCATACGAATGGCGTAACAGAAAGATATAACCAATTCATAAGAAAACAAGAAATTATCATCTTAGCAATAGAGAAAAAAACAACCACTTTATTTTCTAAGTTTATTAAAAGTGGCTATAATTTATTTAACAGCTTGATAAACGTAATGTTATACAAATTTTAGAACAGAATAACAAATCATTTTTTGTATCGTATCGTGATGACTGCGTGAAATTGCAATCAATCAAGGCTTACCCATAATTCATGGAATATAATCATTGACATATATCCGAGTTCGCGTGCGAAAAGGAAACATATTCACATTCAATTTATGTAATTGACAAAGATCTCTTGATTCACCACTAATTTCAAATAATAATAGTAATAAATTTTTCTTCGGAACACTTCGAAATAAGAAAAAACAATGGAAGATTTATTCAAAATTCCTTTTTATTTAATTTGTTACGTTCTACGAATAATTACCTAGTTTAAGTAAAAAGTGAGGGATTTTCCATGATTTGCTTTTTTAAGAACAGATACATCAATCTAGCAAATCTTTTTTGTATTGGCATTACTTATTTGTATGCAACTTTTCTTATCCTCGGAGACGAAATTTTTCTAAAATTATTATCTATTATACTGTTCTAAATGTTGTAAAGTAAAAAAAAATATTTATAATAATAATTAAATCAATGCCACGTAAAAAAAAGATTTTGTGGGCAATATATTGCCCACATTGTTGGAGGAGTATGAGCAATTTATGGGCCATTCGGAGCCATATAAGAGCAATGTATGAGGTATTTGGGGCTTCGGTACCTGAGCTAAATTCGGGCCACACCCATGAAAAAATTAATCTTTTTATTCTAATATGATTTAATTATTTAGTTTTAAATAGTTAATAATAAAAATTCAATTTAAAAAATTCAAATGTAGCGGAAGTAGCGAATTTTCGCGCCTATTCTTCACAGACCAATCAAAATCCATCTTTAAAGACTTCATAACATCCAGCTATTGTTTTTTTAAGAGTAGATAGCTTATGTAAAGTATTGATTTTAATTCTGTGACGTCGAAGCATAACCACATAAGTCCATTTTTTTTGAAAATTGGGAAAACCTCAGATTTGGTATCTTCAAATCTTAGGTCCTTTTCATTTAAAAATGTCAGAAGCAGCTAAAATATTGCCCTAAAGCTAGGATACACCCAAAACGTAACAACATATAGTAGTTTTCGTCACTAGGGCGTAAAGTTGAACTTCACGCACCGAGTGTTGGATGATCATGATCAGGAGGTCGTAAAGATTTCGCTCGCGTGACGAACAATATTTTTTTTTATAGTATGAGTAAAGCACGTCGTGCATCGTTTGAGTGTGTAAAGTTGAATTTTACGCATAGTATGTGTAAAGCGAAGCGAAGCTTTACGCACACCATGTTTGAAATTCAACTTTACGTACTAAAAACAATGCGAATCAACGTACTTTACGCATACTATGCAAAAAAGTCCGCTTCATTTAAATTTTTGAAATTGAATTTTTATTCTTAACTATTTAAAACTAAATGATTAAATCAAATTAGAATAAAAAGATTATTGCTTCCTCATAGAGAAAGCTTTGTAACGGTGAAAAAATTTTTCGAAAAAAAAAATGTTCAAAAAGATGTTTTAAGGCGATATATGTGTATATTAGTTGATTTTGATCATTTTTGTTTTCGTGGATGAGTGTGTGTGTGTGTGTGTGTTTGAACTCTTCATATCTCCGAAACGAATCGACCGATTTTCGTCGGGTAAAGCTTATTCTCTTCTTCTCGCGGGAAAAGAAAGGTACCCTGATGGATTTGAGTTTTTATTGATTTTCTTTTGTTTTATAACCAAAAAATGATTTTGAATTTTTAGTTTTTTTATTTTTTCATATCTTACAGTCATTATTACATAAAATAATAAACTTTTCTTGAAAGGTATTTAAATTACTTATATTTTCCTTTTTTAAAATTTAAAATATCTTCACTCTGTCAATTGTTATTAAGGAAAACTTTTTTATATTTCATAAATTAATTTCTCAAAAAATAATTTATTTATCGACTTGAAATAAATAACCAGTTATTACACTAATTGAAGACTATATGTGGTTAAAATTTCAAGAGATGATCTTCATTTGTTTTTTAGAAAAGAATTATTTTAGAAAAAATTTGCGTTTTCGTTGTCGCACGATAACTAGAGCAAAAATTATCCAATCGTCCTGAAATTTGTCACAGATGTAGCTTTTATATATCTTCAGATCGAGTTCATTGCCCAAAAAAATCGGTCCATTACGAAAAAAGATATTTGAGGTTAAAAATTTAAAGTATTAAATTTTAAATATTAGAAGTAAAAATTAATTAAAGGGATCAATAAATTAAGTTTGAGGAAGCTACGTGCCAATGAATTGGCAGCGGTTTTTTCATGGATTGAAAAATTATCTGATTATCCTAACATTTTAACTAATTAAAATGAAATCATAAAGAAAAATTATATATTCATAACCTGGATAACGAAATAGTACGCGCGCAGCGCGTTTGTTGTTTTTTGCTAGTTGAATATAAAAATGATTTCATATAAAATATGTATAATAACTAGACCAAATTTCTAATTTTACAAACCTTAAGTAGGTTAAAACGAGAGATTTTGAAAATTATAGTATTTACCTCTTCTTTTACAAAATAAAAAAAAAGCTTTTCAATTTATTGCGTATCCAAGTACGGTGGAGACAGCTAATGAGTATAACTTATTTACATTCTGTAGAATTTGTTGTATTGATATCATGCATAATTTTAGGTAAAAAAGTTGTCTAATAACATGACTTTAAGACAATTAAGGCGATGTGAACCTCAAAATCAACGCAATTTCATTATTTAATTAATAAACATTCGAACGTTTATTTGGAAAAACAATTCTTTCAGGCCCTCCGTGTATGTAAATACTATGCTCAGATTTTTTTTGTGCGATTCTATCAGCATTTCCATGAGAAAAACACTTTTTGAAACTGGCAAAATTCGAAGTATACAGATCCCTACTTATCGGCATTGCGGCTTTTATTTAATTAAATAAATTCTTAGTAGATTTTTGGAAAAACAGCTCTTTCAGGCGCTCCGTATATGTAAATACTATACTCAATTTTTTTTGTTAGTAATTCTATTATTATTTGCAAAAGATAAATACATTCTAAAATTTGTCGTTAAGTACACATTACCTTAAAGTATGTATATAAAACCGCAATTTTTTAAGCTGTTAGAATCTATAAAAAAACTACATTATTTTACTTTCTACTTTTAACGAAATATTTTTAACATAAGAATAATTTCATATAATTTTAATAAGAAAATATAGGCCAATGTTAATTTATCAGTTTACTTCATAAATTGTTAATTTTGTAATTTATTGATCCGATTCATAATTGAATTAAAGAACATACTCCAAAAATAAACGAGAGCAGCACTATTAAATAAGTCCGCAGTTCCTGGCATAACGATATAACTTCATACTTTTTCGAGTTTTCACGAAACAGAAAATGTATAACCTGCTCATACAACCATGTAAATATGTATTTGGAATGTGTCAATTAACTATTACACTATCGCACCCTATCGTCCCTATCTCGTTTGTTCTCATCTTACAGATAAATTTGAACATTCAAACCTTTTCTTCTCAAAAACTCAAAAACTAGACTTATGTGGTTATGCCTCGTAGCCACAGAATTCTTTGTGGAGAAAAAAATAATTTGTAAAAAAATCGATTTTCTTTATAGACCTCGATAACTAGAGTGAAATTGATTAAATCGCTTTAAAATGTTGTGGTGGCGAGTTTGCATATCTATTGGATGAGTTTGTTGAATAGAAGAGTTGGTTCATAAATCTCAGGGATATTTGAGTTTAAATTATTTCCATAATCCTAATTTCTTAAGGTGGTTCTTTTCGGACTCCCTAGTCAAAGCAGTGCTAAATGAAGAGGTTACTTAAAATTTAAAAAAACCATAGTTGTAATGTGATTTACTTATTTAAAATGATAGAGATAGTCAATGTATTATAAATAAAGTGTATTTAACATGACTAAGCAAACTTTTTTTAACAAACTGTCGATATTTTAGAAACGGATATCGTCACCACAAACAATTATTGACAAATCACTGAAATCTTTTTCGTTTACCAACTGATTTTAGTTTTGAAGGTCTCATTTTGCTCTTTAAGGGGGTTCATCCAACCAGGAACGTATCAAGAATCAATGTGACCCCGCACTGCGCGCACAGGCTTGCTCGCATGGGGCCCCCACCGCCCCACTTTTGTAGTCAGAGCGCGTGTTTATACGGGACTGACACATACACATAGCTTCGTGCCGTCTGTGAGCGTCACACAGAGCGGCGCTCGTCTGTGTGTTCCCCCACCGCTCCAGCGTCGCTGCACGCGCGGCCGTACACCTAAAATTCCATACTTTCAACTACAATATCTTAAAAACGGTGAAGCTAGGATCTCTGAACTTGTAATATGATATTCTAATTATTGATCTTAATAACATATTAGTTTTTCAGACAAACGCTAAATGTATCTTTGAAGTTATAGACCGAATCGATCTTTCGCGCGTGTGCGTCCCATAAGACGCCGTGTTAAAATGCTCAAATTTGACAATTAATATCTCGATAACGGTGAAGCTAGGCTCTTTTTTGTGAGGATATCATATAGATAATGATGTCAGGTACATGTGAAAAAAGTTTCAAAGACTTCCTAAATAAACTGAAAATTGGATGAACCCCCTTAACCTTTAGAGGACGGGGATTTGGGTTTACTGTTTTCTCTCACTTTTCTATAGAAATCGAGTTTTTGTGATGTCTCACATCTCAAAACTAACACATGTAAAGGGTCGATCATGGGCATGGCCCGTATAGGGGCCATCCCGTCCTCTAAAGGTTAAGTAATTTCATGGAAATTTACCGAAGGAAAAATTCAAAATTATTCAAAACTCAGAAAGTTATAGCCAATTAATTTTTTTATGATGTCCATGAATTTATAAGCAATTATAGCTATAACTTTATAAGTTTTGAATAATTTTGAATTTTTCCTTCGGGAAATCCCCGTGAAATTATACTTAAGGAGAAAAATGAGACGTTCAAAAATAAAATCGGTTGGGAAACGAAAAAGATTCAGTATACGTATGTGTGGAGAATTTGTTTGAGCGAATTTAAAAATTCAGTCATTGTTCAATACTTAATCGGCGAAAAATATTTATACAACCCTTCTGTTTCCGGGTCCTCAATTGTTTGTGGTGATAATATCCGTTTTTAAAATATCGACATTTTGCTAAAAAAAGTTCGCTTACTCATGTTAAGTACACTTTCTTTTTATAATACATTGGCTATCTCTATCATTTTAAATAAATAAATCACATTATAACTATGGTTTTTTTAATTTATAGGTAACCTCTTCATTTAGTACTGCTTTGACTAGGGAGTCCGAGAAGAACTGTGTACTGATTTCAAATTTATAGAGAACGTATAATATAGGTGATACGTGTGCAAAATTTTTTTTCGACTTTCTTAAACTCAATCTGCTAATTTAGAAAATCACTGCAAATGTAAATATTGAAGAAGTAATATGTATAATGTATGTGATACCAAAAATATGACAACTTGTAAAGAAAATGTGATAGTAACTTAGGCAAGTCACCTTCAATATACACGGAGAAAAATAACATAGGAAAAATTACCATATTTGATTGTAAGTCGAGGACAGACTGAAATCCTCCACAAAATTGCCATAATTTATGGTAAAAATTGCCATAAATTTATGGCAATTTTTCCTACATTGTAAAAATTACTATAAATTTATGGCAATTTTTACCATAAATTATGGCAATTTTGTGGAGGATTTCAGTCTGTCCTCGACTTACAATCAAATATGGTCATTTTTCCTATGTTATTTTTCTCCGTGTAGGTTCAATTTCACAGCCGTACATATTCTCGTTTTTTGACAGTTGTTAAAATATACATAAAACGCAAAAAAATAAAAAAATAAAACACATTGTCTACTTCATTGTAAAAACTATTTCAGTACAGACATCAAATTTTTTTCAAATCAGCGACTGAGATTCGATTTCTTATGTCTGCTTTTATAGAGTGTAAAGCCATTCGCGCACTAGCGTCTAGTACCTATATAAGTGTTGATCACCGAGTATTTTTCATTTCTATAGTGGTATACTGGTATGTAACGAAATTGGACCATTATGGTAAAGAATAGAATACCATGATACCAAAAATAGTCAATATACGATATTTTAAAATCAAGATTGACGAAGTAATGTAAGAAATTAAAGTAGAAACAATAATCATAATGTTGAAAGTTATTTTTGAGATTTTAACTTTTTTCTACAGCAAAATTAATATCTTCAACTGATAAGAATTTTTCCATCGGTCTTACAGTCTTACAAATTAAATTAAAATAATTAATATTTATGGCAGTTAGATTGCCCTTGTTTATAGTCACCCCGCAGAATCTGAAATAAAAACTTAATTAAAACCTGGAAAAAACTTTGTTAGCAAAGGTCGATCTGACTGCCCCCCACCACCAAATTGCCCAACGTTTCGAGCCCGCTCCGGCTCCTCCTCAGGGACTCTAATGAAAAAAAATTAATACCTCTTTAATAGCTCTTAATAGCTCTTCACAATTTCAGCATTTACATTATAATTTATGTATTCGACTACTGAGCAATACTTTTTAAGAATCGCAAAAAAACACCTTTTTGTTTTGTTAAATAATTAATATTTCTTGATTTATTTTTGAAAAAACAAGTATATGGCTCTGTACAGAAGGAATTTTCGTTCAAGGATCCGTTTCTTTTGCTTCCTCCTATAAAAGCTTTGCTATAGTAAAGAAAAATTTTTCGAGAAAACTTGCTAGAAATATTTGTAGGTCATTTTGAATCTAAATACACTATTTTTATAAGATATCTTTAAGAATGTATGCGTGTGTTTGTGATTGTGTGCGTGCGCGCGCGCGTGTGTGTGTGTGTGTGTGTGTGTCAGTTCCAGAGTATTTGATATAGATATATTTTGACCAAATTATAGGGCGTCTTCTTTTTGTTCGTGCTTACGTAGTCCAAGAAAATATTTCTTTTTCGCCATACTCTGGCAGAAAGTGCCACATTCCCGTCCGGCTCAAAAACGAGAATGTGGTGTTTTCGGCCCGGGTATGACGAAAAATAGTATACGTACCACGGGAGTAAAATTGGCCAGCCCACAGCTCGTGTAAATTGCCACCCGAGTCGAAGGCGAGTGGACTGTGGACTGTCCAAGTTTTTTCCTCCCTAAGTGTGTAATATACTATTTTATCAAATTTCATTCTTTTGTTATATATAACGATTTTTCGAATTTCGATTATTTTGTCCATTATTATATACTTTAAAGCTAATAATGCTTATGTATTATTAATGCACTTTTTTATTATAATATTTATGAATTAATGTGTTTTGACGAAATTATTTTTTCATTATAAATGATTTTTTTATTTACTATAAAAAGTTTGCATATAATCTTTTTTAAAAGAGTACAGCGGACTGACTTCGGGATTTAATACGTAATTTCCTTGTTTCAAATTTAACAAGAAAAAATCATTCCTATTATTAACTAACTAATTTCTAAAAATTCATCTAAAAGTTTTCGACGCGCTTTTCATTACTTTAAAGAAATTTATAAAATTTATATTCACTTTTTCGGGTCGAAAATAACATAGGGCAGAATTACCAGGAAGTATAAATCTTTTAATATTTTAATGAATAATATGCTCGTTCCAATTTCGATCATTTTTAAGAGATCATATAATTGTATAATGAGCTCAATCAAATTATTAAACAAAAATTTGTCATATCACTCTACCTCCACATTCTAATCATTCCACTATCACGTAATGCAGTTATTTTACATGAAATCATATTACACTATCGATCCTTTCATGAGACTACTATATATAAATGTTTGTACTTACGTACTTCTTTCAAACATAAGATTATACTTTTTCTGCATCAATTTAAAAACATACATATTTACAAAGTATGCAAACATTCGTGGTTCGGGTATTACCGTTAAGTTTCAAGTTCTATCATTACCATTTTTAAAATCGGAAAAAATTAACGTTTTCAAAGCAATATAGTCTCATGTAACGTTAGGCATTGGCTTATAAATTGATTGACCAATCACTAACAAGGCGGGAAATTTGATTGCCTTTACTAACTGCTGTGTACAGTATCATTATGTGAAATATTTTGAATTTCAATTTTTAAGCTTTAGTAACAAAATAATTTAACCACTAATTTATGATAGAAAATTATAAAAGTTACTCGGTGTTCAAAGACTTATGGGTATATATTTTAATTGATCAAATTAATGAATAAAAAAAATACTTTACGTGATGTATTGCATGGGAAAGGATCTGTATAGTACTCTTGAACACGGTTCAAATCCCTGGCTGTTCTGAGCAACCTACTCTCCCTTCCAGTTCTTCCTGCAAAGATACATTAAGCTTGCTATATTAATCATAAAATCAAGCGCAATAATTAACTACTATTATGTTTGAAATTTAGTAATTTCTTCCAAGAAACTTGAGTTGAAAGAAGCACAGAAATTGTATTTTGTTTTACTATTTATAAACTAACAACCCGCCAAAAGTATAAAACAGTATGCGTATCCACATATCAATAGGCGCACCAATCACTTCACCCGTCCACTTTCTGAATGCCCGTAGCAACTCGACATTGGCCAGCGAGTCAAGCAAAGTCCTCTGGCCTGCGGCCAGGATCGCGCAGCAGCCAATCGTCGTCAGCCAAAGCCAGACTAATCGCACAATTTTCATGGTGTTATTTCTCAACTGCTCTATGCTACCAAAACACTTGCAGAAAACTGCCAATTAGTAAAAGAAAACATATCACTACTCGCGTCGTATATAGAGAAGTGTGCCGCGCGCAACGGCGAAAATCAATCTGAATGGCGAGATAGCGCGGTCGGTGCTTGTATAAACGCGGCAAAAGTCATCGAGGGAGAGAGACAGAGAGAAGAGGGAAAAACGAATAACAACAACCAAGAAGAAGAGGAGGAAGGGTGGAGGAAACGCGCGAGCACTCGAAGCAGGAAAGACGTGTACCTATATAGGCGCGCTGAGTCCTTGGACGGTACCACCACCGCCGCGGCCACTGTGTGCGCGCATAGGTGCGCTCTTGAGCGACCTTGAGGGTCGTCGCACGATGCCCCGCGCGAGTTCACAAGTACCGGGAGATCATATAGAACGCGCGAGTTGACAAAAGCGTTATATACTTACACGTAAGGCAAAGTAAACGAACGAATTCTGGAAAAGGCGGACGCACGCGCTCCGGACATTTTATCGCCCGTACGGTACATGAAAGCATGATGCACGCGCGCGTGTAGAAGTACGTTTCCCTTCGAGCTGGTCAGAGTACAGATCACGATTCCGATGGGTATAGGTGTGCTGCTGAGATTCAACTGTGTGGAAGACATCTCTTGTTTGTGTCATTTGTAGGGAAACAACGAGGAATGTGTAGAATGCGTAACTATTCAAAGGGATTATAGCACGACTTTTTATTGTGAGAACAAAATTGTTATTAAAACTCAACGGCTCAACTAAATTAACCGCCACAAAAACAGCTTTTGTGTATTTTTGTTCATAAATCAATTTTAAAAAAATTATTTTTAACGCATAAAATTAAGAAACAAAATGTATATACGTAGGTATATGTGCTATTACTCTTTTTTTAAAAAGGGAAAAATGAAAAAATCGATTTCCGCGGCAGAAATCTTTACGATGTTGACAATATTGACGTAGGTTCTTGACAAGCCTATTCAACTATAATTTGCTTTTAAATGATTCTCATACAATAGCGTGTACTTGGTTAAAATTGCCTTTCCAACTGATCAGTGTACTTGACAAGGAAACGTAGCGTTATTTATGAAATTATATCTAAAAATATAATAAGCAAATATTTAAAAGTATTCTGCAAAAGTATGTTATGTACATCGATATTTAAATCGCGTGCACAGTTCACATTCAAGCTGCCAATCGTATTCATATTTTGAAAATTGTGCCAATGTTTAATCAGTATCTTAAGTTTAGCATAAAAAAGGAAACTGAAAAAATTTTAAGACTTCAGACTGCAAGCTACGCAAATTCATTTAATCATTTAAAAGAATTGTTAATAGGCCGGGTGCAAATACAAGGAAAAGCTATTTGGTAATAACAATTAGATAATACATGTGTAGATAGAGAAAATGTTTATTTTGAGCTAGTGAAAAATAATTACATACGCATAACATTTTTTAATAATTAAACTTATTCGTAGAAAATCTCACATAATTTTACAATAACGATCACAACACAGTTCTAAACCTTAATTTTTGGACTGCTACTAAGATCATCAGTTTCGTACAAACGCTCAAGATATACAACGTAACCATAGTTAAACATACACTGAGAAAAAAGTTGTAACAATTACCATAATGTCTCGTAAAGCTACCACAGGCTGTAAAACTCCGAATTTACTATACTGTATTGTAAAATTTACTATAAAGTGTGGTAATTTTTATAGAACTTTTTTCTCAGTGTATAATTTTAAGCATGACTACTTTCGCACGTAAAAACTTGAATAATTAAAGCAGGCACTCATACAGAGCAATGAACGAAAAAATGCGGAAGAAATTTCGAGCATTCATTGTAAATACTAAAAAAGTATAGAATGAAATTTAACACTTCGTTTGGTCACAATATATAATTTTTTATAGCACGGTGTGACCTAAGTCCGCACTTAGGTCACGCCTATCCGTGACTTAAGTAGTCGATTATTGCACCGTGTTTATCGCGCTCGCTGCGCTCGCGCGCCAACCTCACGGTGCAAAAATGGACTGCTTAAGGCACGAGTGGGCGTGACAGCGGACTTAGGTAAACGTGCTATAAAATAATATACGATACTTATGACTTGAGTGGCCCATCACACGACGTGAATTATCGCCCTCGCTACGCTCGGGCGCTAACCTCACGCCGTGCAATAATGGGCCACTTAAATCACACGTATCGTAATGTACTAATTTTTGTTCTATTTTTTACGAAAAATAAATGTGTTCGATTTACATTAAATTTATAGAAAATTATTTTAATTACTATACGAGAAAGTATATTACTAAAATAAGTATGTACAAAACTGGAAAATGAGACTACAAAATACCCTAGAAGAAATTGTACGAAGTTTTCTGTGATGATAATACAACTGAAAATTATATATGAAGAAATATTTTGAATATGCACACAATATGATTTTTCTGATTGGCATTTCTCTCTTCTGATATTTTAAAACCTTAATTGACAGAGCGAAAATTTGAGTATCAGAATCATATATTAAAATCTTTGCCGCGCCAATTGCTAAGTAAACCAATATGATATTTTCTAATGAAATGTGACTTAAAATTGTTTTATGTATACATATAAAAACATGTTCATTCCTTTGATAAACAAATTTACGTTTATATCAATACACTATCAAATCATTAACTTTACATATTTTTAATACATACCAATCTGTCACAAAAAAGCCTACTGTATTCTCTTCATTAATATTTGACATGCTCACATTGAATAAAGAGGTATGATTCGCTTTGAATGGGACATGAATCCAAATTACGACTATTTTACATACGCGCACAATTTACAACGCAAATACAGTAGAAGTATAAATTCAAACGAACTTCATTTCAGAAAACATATATTAAACAATTTTATAAACAATATTAATTAAATTAATTATATTTATTTTAATTGCCTTAATAACATGCTAATTAATATTTAAATTTTTACATAAGCATAGTTTGTTAAATCGACTGTCTCTTATTGCGAAGTAACCGAAATTGTTGGATTGTTTTATCTGGCTAGTTTATTAATTTATTTTAGTATCTATTAATTTTTTTTATTTCAGAGGGTGTAATAGTCCTACTTTACCACCTACTCTGTTTTTATTATCACAACATATAAAGACAATTAATATATAAAAAAAGAACAGTGATTAACGTTTTGAACAAATTCAGTTGTCCTGCGTAATCCAATAATGCATCGTTCTACAAAGTTTCAAGGAAAAAAAGACTATTCTATTCTGAAACGAAAATTAACGAACATTAACGAAATTTCGTTCCAATAATAAACAATGGTGTCGTCGTTTTTTTACCTTGAAACTTTGTAGAACGATGTATTACTGGATTACGCAGGACAACTGAATAGGTTCAAGACATAAATCGTTATTCTTATTTTATATCAATAATTTGTACATATACCAATGATAAAACAGTCTTAGTATAGTAAAGTACAGTGCGACACCCTCTTAAGAACTAAATAATCAAAGAAAGTTAATTGAGATGAATAGAATAGTCAAAAACACCAATTTATAATCAATTATAATTTCTTTAATTTAACTGTCTTTTTACAATATTATTACAAGGTTGATGTGCATTTATAAATTTTATGATGCAATCTCAATTTTGAATTACAACTAAACCTAAATTTCACATTGATACGTCACAGGTCATAACGAGGGAAAAGAGGGTGTCTTTTATTATCATCACATAATTGTGTAAATTAGTGTACGCGAAGGAATTATTAGTGTGTCCTACGTTTACAAAGATATATATTTAGTTTTAGTTATTTTAGTTTTTTTAGCACTTTTATAAAATTTCGGACAGTCTTTTATCAAAATAAAAATAATTAAAATAAAATTAATATGATTTAATTTCTACGAAAAATATTGTACTTATATAGATATACCACATAATAATCATTCTGAATTATTGTAAGGATACTAAGGATAAAAATAACTATTATATATATGATGCTCACGAAGAGAAATGGTATTAATTAAGCAGATCTGCTTAATTAATACCATTAAAATTAAAATGAAATACAATTTAATATTTAATTTTAATATTTAATTTTTTATTTCTACCATATAATTAAAATGAAATCAATATCGATATTGATTTAATTTTTTTTAAATATTTGCATTAAATGAATTTGAAAAAGATAGTGCAGCGCTTGTAAATAAATGCTCCACAGATATTGGTTGATAATTCTTTCGTTAAAAATTTTTTGCTTGAATTCACATATTCTTCAATTTTTGAATACCTATAATTCGTTTGAAGAAACTAAATAAAAGGAATAAGTCTAGTACATGTATAATAATTTATATATAATGTTTATAGATAAGAAAAGCAAATACTAATAAACGCTTTCTTTTTTAATTTGAAAAAAGGTAAAGAAAATTACATAATATTTATACTCTGACTATGGAACAGGTCAAGAATTGTTAAGAATTAAAAGTAGATTAAATAATAACGGAAATAAACCGTGCTCGTCGCATTGAAACGGTTTCAATGACTAGAAACACAACAAATCCATTCAGCAAAATTTAAGGTCGATTTCACGCAACGCCAACTTTACATATATACATTGAATCATTAGCGTGTGTCAAGTGAACAGAAATGTAACAAAGTATGTTCTTACTTTAAAAATAAATATTTGTGAGAAAAAATCATGTTAATATTGTGCTTTTAACGTATATTGAAAAAAAAATAGAATCAAATTAAAATAAATAAACAAATTTAGAGATTTTTGTTACTTAATTGCTTTATTTATTTAACTATTCCATACTAATTTAGGTATTATCCTTGATCTAATCTCAAAAGAAGGCTGTGATTAGACAGTCCCTTTTAAGTAAGAATTTAGTCGAAAGAGCACGATGTCAATAACATTACTTAAATAGCTATGGGCGCACCTTCTGTCTAATAGTGCAATGACTACTTCGTGAAACTACTTCCCAAAACTTCCGATTTTAAATACATCTTTTTATTTCTAGGACAAACCTATTCAATATCCTATGACTGGCAGAACAAATTTTGTTTTTCGCAGCTGTTTTTTAATTTTCCTTTCTTCTTTATTTAAAACAAAAAACTGTGTAAACAGAAATAAAAAAAAATTAAAAAAATAAAATCGTAATACGCGAAGCTCCGATGGATGATATAGGGTGCGGTTGTAACGTCTTGTAGATAAAGTTAACAATCGGGTGTTGGTTTCTTCCATCCACCTACACCCTTGGACAGATGGATCATCACCTTCTCTTACGAAAAAACACTCAACTATTGAGTGTTTACACCCAGTTTAACTCACTAATATTACTATATATTATCCGAAATTACACTCAATTGGGAGTAATTTCCGACACATCGAGTGTTTTTCTCGTTTGGGTTCCTTATTTTATAACTAATTTTAATTATTCATTCAAATTAAAACTAGTGCACTGTTAAAAATTTTCTGACATTTAAGATAAACTTAATGTACATTCTATAATAAAACTTCAAATTTTTTTTTTAAATTCAGTTAAATTTAATGTAAATTTGCATTAAATTAAAATTAATGCAAATTTCCGAAATTTAATTAAAATTTTGAAGTATTATTGCAGAATGTAATTAAATTTTAATTTGAGAAAAATTTTAACAGTGTAGAGAAAATTTTTAATTTTATCAGCTTGAGTAGATTTTCGTATGAGTTTCCAGCAAACGAATATAGACGAACCAAAAGAGACCACTCAAGACAAGACTGAACCACCGGGTGATGGCAGCACGAGCTTAGCTCAGTTGCCAAAAAAAAAAAGAAGAAGAAGAAGAAGACAAGACTGCTTATCTGCAAACGGGAAGACAAGAACTCAAGACTTTTGCTTCTCGCACCTCCTCATTAAAACTATTGAGAGTAATTGCTCCGCAGAGCGTCGCCGTTTATCCTCTATCTCAATGACGGTGTCCCTGCAGGTACACAACAACTGCGGACACACTTAAATCTCACCTTCGCACACAATCCCTTACATATATATACACCACGTCTCGCGAATACCCCTATAACACGTGCGAGCAACGGCGTCTGTAGCTCGCTTGCCGCGAATCTTTTTTACATTTTGTTTTCGTAGAACCGGTGACGAGCATCTCACGCCCAAATTATACATACGTACGAACGGTTGCATTATTAACATGCGCCGCGTCTCCGGACTCGCGCGCATGCCGCCGTGAATGCCTTATACCCCGCAGCTACGCGCGCATTTATACGCGGATTATGCGCGCGCGCGCGCGGTTAACCGTTGAAGTCACGATTCCGCGCTCGGTGGACCGCGCGCGCGCGCGCGACGATCTGTCCGATAAATCGCTTTTATTGTCTCGGCGTGCGATGACGAAGACAATTTTTAACGAATTCGATGCATTTGGCTTTGAGTTTCTGAGTAGCGTCGATGCCTGCCCATACATTTTTAATTCAGCGTTTCACGTTTTACGTGAATTTCGTAGCAATGTTATTTAAATGCCGTAGAATATGAGTTGATTATTATCCAAATATTTGTAGTCATCATTATTATAAAATATATTAAGCTTAATACCAATAGAATTACTCGCAAAGCCATTTTTCAAAGTAAGCTTTTTTAATTAACATTTACATGAAAAAATGTTTAAGCTTGTCATCCTCCTCTCACAGAGGAAATTGTGTGGCTGTACTGGCCTGACACCAATGATTTGTTATAACTTAATTAGTACTACAATTTCATCGATCATATAAGTATATCCTGCAAAGTTTCAAGCCAAAATGTTTGAAGATGTCGTTGACATTTTGAGCTGAAACTTTGCAGAATGATAGATTGGGCAAAACAAACAAATTTACATAAATCATTGATTAATTAAACAGCACTAGCGGGGTAACGGAACTGCACTTCGGTCGATCACCGAAGTTAACCAGCGCTGAGCGTGGTTAGTACTTGGATGGGTGACCGCGAAAATCCTATGCAACTTAGGTACAATCGTTTAGGTGATTTTTCGCTCTTAAGAACGTTCACCGGTTGAAAACGAACCGATGGGCAAAAATTTATATAATGGATCCCTGCTGGAAATCGTCCATTTTTTCCCATTTGTGAAATGATTTTTCGTCCATTTTTTTTCCCATTTGTGAAAATGTTCGAAAAATCGTTTCACAAATGGGAGAAAAATGGACGATTTCCAGCAGGGATGTGATGATAGTTCTAATATAAAAAACGTTATTCTTATATAATTCTAAGGATTTTGACAAGATATAAAAGAATTTAATAATTGAAAATTTGGAATGTAGCTAGTGTAGGTAGTGAAGAAGATAATAATAAGCCCTATCCCATTAAAATCGGATAAAAAATAAAGGTTTCCATATAATAAATTGACTTTTCATACACTAGCTACATTCCAAATTTTCAATTATTAAATTTTTTTATCTTGTCAAATCCCTTAGAATGATATAAGAATAACGTTTTTTACATTAGAACTATCACATCCATTATATAAATTTTCGCCCATCGGTTCGTTTTCAACCGGTGAACGTACTTATATTAACAACAACTTGGTTCTATTAGATACTCACCCTAAGGTTCACCCTAACGAGATTATCTGTATGCTTTTCTCGGATTTTCAGGATTTTCTCATAATAAAATGGTATTCGAATAAAATCTTGTTGGGAAACCCCCTATTTTGACTTCAGATTTCGATTCAGCACCTCAAAATATGTAAGAAAACATGTTTGTCGTACCAAGTTCAGATATGTTCTTTTGCGGGCCTTTGTTATTTCATCTCTGTAAAGTGTCTTAATTTTTCAGTCTGTTTAAATATAAAATTATTTTCTTCTATGTGTTTCTTATTTTACAAGTCCTAAGAACCGCAGTAGTCCCGTGGTCAAGAGTAAGGCTTAGATAATTCAATTAATTTGGTAGGAGGTTTAGTTCTTTTCTCAATTTTCATACTTAGGTGATGGTCCTCTTTTGAGAAAGATCCGTTCAAAAATATAGAAATGCGAGCACAAATATAATTTTGAAAAAATTGATTTTTAAGCGTAATGCATCGAAAATTCATTTTCAGTATAAATCTAACATATGTTTCGGCTAAAACTAATTAACACACATCTTTTTTACATTGAACATTTTTTTCTACAAACAATATTTGTAAACGCAATAGTGATATAATCGACAAAATAATTGATTTTTTCTCGTTACTTGACAGAATTGGATTTTACACAAAAATGTTAAATGTAAAAGCTATATAGATAATATTTATCCAAATTTTTTTCCTATCGAATATTTTGTTGTACAATCAAGTCCTGACGAGTTAAACCCATAAAAACGAGTTTTAACGTCGAAATATACCTAAAATGGTCGATTTTCGGCTATAACTTAGCAGGATTTGATTTTATACAAAAATTTTAACTGCAAAAATTAGAGATAATATTGAAACAAAACTTTTTTCCATTTAACATTTCCATGTACAATCAGTTTCTGACGAACTAAACTTATAAAAACGATTTTTTACCGGGTAAATATTCACCTCAAATAGTCGATTTTCGCTTATCATTTAAAAGAATTTGATTTTACACACAAATATTGCATACAAATATTATAGATCTCAACAAACAAAACTCTTTCGTGATGAAAATTTTTGCGTAAATAATTGTTAGAAATGCGGACAGACTTTAGTCTGCGAAGGGGCCATTTTTCTCTCTCTCTCTCTCTCTCTCTCTCTCTCTCTCTCTCTCTCTCTCTCTCTCTCTCTCTCTTTGTTTCGCCGTTCCCCACCCTTCGCCGGTTCGCCCTCTCTTGATCGAGCGCCGTTGGGCGGCTCGTCCCTCTCCATGCCTCAGTATCAAAGAAGAGCTGCTAATGTGCGCACGCGTCTTTGCTTACAGAAGTATATCGACTGTTGTATCTTTTGTGTTCGAAAATCTTTATTCTTTTATTTAAGCGAGTGTCGGGAAGTATTGTACGAGAAGAGAAGATCAATATTGTAATTACAAATAAAGTACATTGATTTCGTATATCTTGTGTGAGTGAGACCTTATTCCTGCGGATCTCCTTCTTCCACACCTGCGCTCCTCATTGTCAATAATTTCTAGTATAAGTTAAACCTAAACAAACGATTAAAAATGCTTAAATACGATTGAAATAGACGATTTTTAACTATTATAGAAAAAAAAAATTTCATGAATTCGTTACAGCTTTAGTCAAAATATAATATATTAGTATTTGAGAGATAACAATTTTGTTACCTTGAAGATATAAGTTTCTCCTGAATAATAGCGGTCGTGCCTCATATTTAAATTTAACTATCTTAATTTACAAACGGCTATCACTTACGAATGATTTATACCGACAAATCAGTCAATGTATTGTACTGTTACATCTAACTATAGTAATCCAATAAAAAATGATTACGAGGACATTGATGAACTCGAATGATAAATAAATCTCACAGGGTAAATGTTTAGTTCTCTAGAACGGTAATTCTAACACTAACCGACGCCGACAGCGTTAAGCCATTAAGCGTAGCGGTCAGTAACCGTAACGAGCTGAAATTACCTTTTTACTACTTCAGACTACGCTCAATAGATGTCGCTATAGATGCGGAAAAAAGGTGCGACTATCATTCGTAATATTGCGATCATAACACTGTCTACTAAATAGCAAAGTAATGCAAATCTTTGATACTGTACAAAACAATTTATTCAATGTAAACTCAGAAATTTTTCTTTTCTTATTGTAAAATTAAAAACTAATCACTACGTACATCGGTCTTTGAGTATCGGTATAGAGAATATTAAATTTTGTTAAGAGAAAGCTTTATCAGGAGGCGAAAATAAGGTCCTCAATACTAATTGCCTCTAAGACTACAATTCTCGTGAAAATAATCGTAAATTGTTTTCTTTGCAGTTATTACAAACCTCGTACTAGAAGAGCTCCAAGTCCAATGTGTTATTTATGGTTGGGAAAATTAGGCCATTATTTTTACTGATAAGCCCTACTCATTTTCGATTCAGATTGTTATGTGTTACAAAGACGCTATTAATTATACACGATTTTCCCGTATACTTCATAATATGAGAAAGAAGAAAAAACGCGTCCGGAAGGTGTGCCTTAAAAAAAAATGTTAATTAGTTTTGGGGCCGCCTAAAGTGTAAATATTTAGTAAATTTTCTCGTATAACACATGACAGTAAAGTCTATTGTTTTTTTTTTCAAATTTTTTTAGAGGAATGCCCAAAATTTTGCAATATTCTATTACTCCTAAGTTTCACTTTCAGAAATTTCCGCTTTTTTAAATGGCCGCCGGACTGTCAACTTAAATTTAGAAGAAGAAAAAATATTTGCAAGATAGCACCTTCTTTATAGCCCCTTTATAAGACTTTTTTGAAATAGCGCCTTTTATATATAATGCGCGCGTTGCAGTTTATTATCGTCTAGATTGCCAAAATATTGGTATTGCATTAGATTAGCTATTTATACCAAAAAGAAATCATTAAGATATTTGTTTAAATTCTGCAGTGGTTCTCAACATAAACATCGATGACGAGGTCGATAAAAAATCGAAGCGCGCGAGATGAAACCCTCTTACGCACACTCATCTGAGATAGGACCTTTCACGCGCTTTGCTTTCTTCTTTCCACCCGACGAAATGAAAAAATATGAGAAATTTTTCGCAATAAGGAATGTATTATCATCAAATTTTATAATAGACTATTATGTAAAATTCATCACATTCTTAATTATTATTTTTCATCAATAAATTTCGTCGTTTAATGTACTTTTTCAACCTTATTTGTAAAATTTATTGTCTTGGATAATTATCGAATGAAGCTTTTGAATTTTCTAATGTTATCAAATAAGGATTTTTTTCCGTTGGGCAAAAAAACGATTCATGCAGTTGATTCCAATTTCGCTGCCTTTCTCTAAAAGGTTGCAATAAATTATTCCACAAGTCAGTGGCGGCTGAAACAATAGTAAGATTGCTTTTGCACTGATACACACACACACACACACACACACACACACACACACACACACACACACACACACACACACACACACACACACACACACACACACACACACACACTGACATCTTAAATTTATATTATGCGATATGATATGGCTTACCTTTCGAATGTGATTTTTGGCTAACGTGAAAACAATCTGCAGATAAAAAGGTCATATCGATATCTCCATTTGAAAATACCGGAATAATTAATTCAACTAGTGTAGATTCCATCTCCACGGTAAAATCATCTGTATGAAATTCTTAATTGTACGCTATAACTTCATCCATATAAAACCAACTAATACAAAATTTATATGTATCATGCAACTTATAAATGTACGAATTTAAATATTAGGAAAGAATTGTCTAGCGATGGATCTCGTAGTGCATATCATACCTACAACATTAATTTAAATCTCCATAGAGTATGACTTCTTTAATAGTGATAGGTGTTTTTTAGTATAGAATTAATCGGTTGGTCTTACAATTAGTTTAGCATTATTAGCTGACCAAGAATTGATTCTTTTACGATACATTAATATAGCCAATAGAACCTGAGTAATAAGCAAATATCACTTTACTTCTATTACCTGAAATATTTTATTGTGAGAACGGAAAATATAGACTAATACCTATAACCGATTGTTTCTTAGTATTGGATTCGGTACTGGACAACTCTTTCCTGATACTAAATTACCTAATAAAATTTTAATGAAGTAGGTAAGATTTCTATACTATGATATACAACAAAGAGTTCAAAATTACCTTTTCAGTATGCCAAAATATTTTTGTCTTTGCTCTTTATAAATTTCACCGAATAAACACGGGTATAGAAAGCTCCAAAAATATGTGCAATACTTTGGTACATTAGTTAGTTTATGGAGGCTTTCTAGATTTGGCGCGCCCATTATAGCTACAAATGTTCTTGGTAAGTTATCCTTTAATAATCGCAATACTTTTAATAAATCATCTTTATGATTTAATAAAGTCAGTGAAGGTTCAGGTAAATAACACATATCATTACATATATCATTTGCGCCAATCATTAATACAATCATCTGTAAAAAAAAAGTTTTATAAATAATTTTTTTAATATATGTTTTTTATTTAAAAATTTTTAAAAATATGTAAAAACAACTAATGTGTGTGTGTGTGTGTGTGTAAGATCAGAGATATTCTAATAGCATGAAACGTTTTAAAATAGTACATTGTGCAACTAAGGAGGAAAGTTGAATTTTTCTAGCAAGGATAATGATTGAACACGAGTGGCACACGAATGCTCAATATCATCATCCGAGTCTGAAAAAGTCAATTGCTCCCTTGTTGCATATAGTATTTTCTTAATGAGTGCAGGAATAGGACCTTTCTTTGCATGAAAGGTGGATGGGGGATCGGGCATATCCAGTCGTCATAACGGGAGACAATAAAGTCATAAAGTTCCCTTACTCCCGCCGCTCACTAGACGCTCGAAATACCCGATTTTCCATTCACCTTTGCTATTCAGGAAAAGGGCCTTTTTTATGCACATGTTGAAAAAATGTTTTTAAAACATTCTTTAAGGGCATGTGGCCTGGGACAATTGGATATTCAAGTATTTTCTAATCTAATAGATTCATTTATTTTATATACAATTAAAATCGTTCAATTACTTGACTAGGAAGGCTTTACTTTGCAAAGGGAAACTATTTTATTGAATTATTAATATTTAATCCTAATATTCATTTGATTGCATTCTCGATTTTGAATATTGCATTTAAGTATTATTGTGGTTTTATTCAAACAAAAGCTTCGTAATGGTAAAAAATTAAAAAATTCAGATATATGTATGGTTTACACACATGTACACACACGCATATGTAACAAAATCTTGATTTATGACTAAATAAATTGAATTAATTAAATTGAATTAATTTTAGAAAACAATCCTTTTTTAAAAAAATTTCGTTATAAAAAGGCCCCACCTTTCGTTTTTTTCTGCTAAAAAATTGCCAAAATATAAAGTTGCCTCTGACACTCTGATCATACGTAACAGTTCATTAAAATTCTCACATTGAAATAAATCGATTAAAATAAATATTGAAATTTTCAAAGTAGAATAGTTTCTAAAATTTATTTTCATCTTTAGAAAATATAAAAAAACATCTTTTTCGTGTTGAATTTAAAAAATTAAAAAACCTTTGTTTCTGAATTTTTAAACACAAATCGCTTAAAATATGATGAAAAATTTATAGGTACTACTTTTAGATGGAAAAATGTTAGTATTGCATTATTCTTACCTTTTTATTACAAAGGATACTTATATCTTTCTTTTTGCTTTATTTACTGAAATTTTGCATTCATTAATTTAAAAAATATAAAACCAAGAAACCTTGTATTGTTACGTGTGCATAGTATTCACAACGTGACGAGTCAGATCGGGTTGCATCTAGCAATACGAGGACGACTCGAAGAAAGACGCGGACAGACTCAGCGGACAGAGCACCCGTCGCAAAAACGGAAGGTCTGGAGGTCAATTCCCCGCCGAGTCACGCCGTGACTATTTTCATCGATCCGTCCTCCAACAGTATATACGTTTACGAGTTTTGGCTTTTATGAAAACATTTATTGAAGATAACCATACCTTCCAATGTCTTCTTATATCAACTCGTGGATCACTTTTTAGTCTATCGATCAAAACTTGAGTTATATGCGGCAGATCTCTTGACATAGCTAGAGGTTCCGCTATATTGAAACTCCCGAATTCCTCAAAATTAAATGAATCGTTACGCGCATACCCTATAAGATTTGGATTGAATTTCTAGAATAAAAATAACATCTTTATTAATTTACATTATAGAATAATTTTGTCTCATACAATTATATTGCTTCCTCCTAGAGGAAGCTTTGTGATAGTAATTTTTTGAGTTATTGTAAAAACATGTTATAATTGTTTTTCGAGGTGTTAGGAATTAAAATACATGATTTTTGAAAAATGTTTGTATGGATGTGTGTGTGTGTGTGTGGGTGTATGTGTGTGTGTGTGTGTGTGTGTGTGTGTGTGTGTGTGTGTGTGTGTGTGTGTGTGTGTGTGTGTACGCCTGGATCTCTAGGTCCCATTTTTGCTTTCTCAAAGAGAAAGCTTGGTAACGGTGAAATTTTCGACCTCGAGATTTCGATGATTTTCGACATTTCTGAGCTCCTTGAGTCGAAATATGCGTTTTCTAGAAAATATCTGTGTGTGTGTGTGTGTGTGCGTGTATGTGTGTAATGAATTTGTCCGCGGCATAACTCGAAAATGGACAGAGGTATCAAGTTTATCTTTGGCAGATATCTAAAGTTCATTTTGAAGTTGTGCAAGTTCAATTATATAGTTGATGGGATAATATTAAGTCGGTTAAAAAAAATAAAGAAAAATATGGAAAAATCGAAAATATTTTTTTTCGGCTCTGGGTTTGGATATCGGTCTAAAGTAGTCCTATTTTCTGAAAGGTCTTGAAATTACCTATCAATCCATATTTTTGTCGGCCCGATCGCATAATTTAAGTCGGTTAAAAAAAATAAAGAAAAATATGGAAAAATCGAAAATATTTTTTACGGGGTTGGGGTTTAGATATTGTTCGGAAGTAAGCCCATTTTTTTAAAGCTCTTGAAATTATCTATCAATCCATATTTTTGTCGGCCCGATATGATGATATTAAGTCGGTTAAAAAAAAATAACGAAATATGGAAAAGTTGAAAATAATTTTTGTCGCTCTGGATTTGGAGATCGGTCTGAAGTAGTCCCATTTCCTTAAAGGTCTTGAAATTACCTATCAATCCATATTTTTGCCGTCCCGATCGAATAATATTAAGTCGGTTGAAAAAAATAAAGAACAATATGGAAAGATCGAAAATATATTTTTTTGGCTCTGGGTTTGGATATCGCGTGAAATTAGTCGCATTGTCTTAAAGGTCTTGGAATTACCTATCAATCCATATTTTTGCCGGCCTGATGGGAAAAAATAAAGAAAAATATTATAAGAATTATTAAATTATAAGAAAAGTCGAAAATAATTTTTGAAGGCCGCGCGCCACGGTATACGTGTCACAACGTGCATATTTTTCTATTTTTCAAAGCCATTTTCTTTGTCGCATGATAACTAAATAAAAAAAATTGGTTTAATCATGTTGAAATTTTGTAGAAATGTAGAGTTTATATATTTATTGTATAAGTCCTTTAGGTAAAAGAATCGTCTCATGATTTTTAGAGATATTTAAGGTTAAAACTTTTTACGTTTTTTGATGATTGTAATTTCTAAATGACGATTCGATGTAGGAGCTTGAAATTTATAGATTATTTTTTTTGCGATTTAGGCAACCACTTATTACACTTATTAAAAACTATATTTGGTTAAAATTTCAATAAATTTTCTTCATTTATTTTTGAGAAAAAAATTATTTTATTAAAAAGTATAAAAAACCGCTGCCAATTCATTGGCACGTGGTTTCCTCAAAATGAATTTATTGATTCATTTAATTAATTTTTTTACCGAAAAACTCATATGAAAGCTATGGGAACATCTAGTAGTTCGTGATAATCTTTTTTGTATAAAATCGTCGGTTTTTATGTAGTAAGTGAAAAACTACTTACTTGCATATTTCGAAATGCGGTATATGTTTTTGTTAGGGATAAAATGCATCGATCACGCTACATAAAAGTTATTTTTCATTGACTTTTTTAGTGTGCCAGCGATTAATTGTGTTTTTTAAACGAGTTTCGTTTTTAATAACGTCATTCAAAGCAATGTAAAATAAATTCTATAAGCGGCACAATGATGACTAACAAATCATATTATTTGTTATGCAAATGTTTTCCCATTATAAAGACCTAAAAAAATGCAAAGCCATTTTTTTAAAAAGCAGTATAGAGAAAAAAATTCAATATTTGCAAAAATCTGGTAACCCTTAAATAACTCATTATGTAAGTCGTTTATGAATAGGCAAACATATCTGTCGTTGACTTATGAAAGTACATGTTAAAACAGTTGTGAAAGAACTTTTTTCAAATGATTTAGAGGAAAGCTATTTTTTAAATCGCATAAAGAAGATAATAATTTGTACGAGTACCACTTGAGTATGCCTTTAATTTTAGTCTTTCTCCTTATCATACGTAATTTGTACGATTCTAAATTGGGTTTTGGTACCAGGATGATGTTCTTCTAACCCCATTTAAGATCTGAAACCTGCACAGAATTCAATGTAGTGAGTATATCTAAAGATATCCAAGAGTAACGCGAATTTGAAAAGTACCGCGGAATTACTCATATACTGATTAAAATTGAATACTTCAGTTTAATAATAATATATAATATTATTATGGAATTTATTTTTAACATCCCTGGTGGAAACTGATTTCATTATTTGCCTAATAAATAGCTAGTTTTAGTGGGGTTGTTTAAATGTATCTTTATTGAAAAAGGTCACCGAATACAAGACAATGCGATTCCGGAGCAACACTGGTACAAACAATACAAAGGTAGATAAATCAAATTTCAGCCCGATGCTATCCACTGAGGGTCGCTGCGTCCGTCTCGCTTCCGGGGCGGACGTGAAGTGGAGAAGCGCATTTTCTCGCTGCTTGAGGTGGAAAAAACGTACGCCAGAGGCGCTGTTGGCTGAGTCGGGAACGGCGCTTGGTGTGCGCGACGGGAGGCGCCGGACACGCTCAACGGAAAGATTTATTTTCATTCATCTAGCCCGCCTCGTTCCTTGAACGATAAATGTCCGAGAAGGTCTGCAAAGGAAGAAACAAAAGATCAAAGGGAAAATGAGTTTCATGTTGGGTATCGGATCATCCGCCCGCCGTGAGAGTCGTGCTCAAAGGGAAGTCGCGCCTCATTGACCGGACTCACGAACGGTCAGACGAGCGAGCTTGACCACCGGTCGGGTGTAGACGCCGGTTGTGGTTTTAATCGTGGCGACTCTCACGAATTCGTCTGGTCCGGCGTGGACCTGAAGAACTCGCCCAAGCGGCCACTGCCCGTTCGGTCTCAGAAGCGAAGGGTCCAAAATGATCACTAGATCGCCGGTCGTAAGATTTTCTTGAGGCCTGGTCCATTTGGTGCGCTACTGGAGAGTGTTCAGATATTCTCGACTCCACCGGGTCCAGAAGTGATCCCGCATTCCCTGGACGAGTGCGGTGGTCGAGGTCCGAATCTGCTGCGGATGGTCTTGGTATTGTGGTGAGGGGGGTGCCCACTAGAAAATGGGCTGGGGTTAGAGCTTCGAGATCGTCACAGTCTCCTGACATTGGACTAAGTGGGCGACAGTTGAGGACCATTTCGATCTCCACCAGTAGGGTAGAGTATTCCTCATAAGTCAGTTTACGGGGCCCCATTATTCTTCGCAAGTGCGTTTTGGCGGACTTTACCCCAGCCTCCCATATGCCTCCGAAGTGAGGGGCGGCGGGGGGTATAAATTGCCAAGCAATACCATCTTGGGCTAGCTGTCCCTCCACGGAGCCCCAGTCCATTTCTGCATCCTGAAGTAATCGGTGAAGCTCATGGTTGGCGCCACGAAAATTGGTTCCGTTATCAGTCCAAATCTCTCTTGGCCACCCGCGACGACCAATAAAGCGGGTGAGCGCACCTATAAAGCTCTGCGTTGTGAGGTCTCCTACAAGCTCCAAGTGCACGGCCTTGGTGCTGAGGCACACAAATAGTGCTATATACCCTTTGGTAGATGACACGCCCCGGCCTTTGGACCTCAGGATCAGAAACGGCCCCGCGTAATCGACGCCACTTCGGCTGAATGGGCGGCAGGGCGTTACTCGGGCTTCGGGCAGCGGAGCCATGATCTGAGTTCGGGGCCGAGCCGCTGCCTTGGCGCAGATTGTGCATCTCCGAACAAGAGCTTTTACCGCAACACGGCCACCGGCTATCCACGCTCGTTGGATAGTATACGCGTAGGTAGTGCGAAAGCCGGCGTGAAGACTTCTGAGGTGCGCCCAGTCGATCACTAGTTTACCGAGGTGGCTCTGACCGCTGAGAATGACGGGATGCTTCTGATCATATGGAAGGCGAGAGTGAGAAAGCCGGCCGCTAACCCTGAGGATGCCTTCGTCGTCCAGGAAAGGAGATAGCGTCCGGAGGGAGCTGCCCTTTCCAATAGGTTATCCTTGGCGGACTTGGTTGATGACGTCATTGAAATCTTGTTGCTGGCTTAACCGGATACATGCCAACCATTCCCGTCGAATATCAGAGGTGGTGATCGTACTCAGTGGCAGAGCAGCCTCGGGGTTGCTTCGACGCAAGAGAATTCGTCTGCAACGAGTCATAATTCGGAGCAACCTGTTAAGACTGTCAAACCGTTCGATCGGGTA
The DNA here is from genome assembly GCA_036365515.1 of Torymus aiolomorphi. Classification (NCBI taxonomy): domain Eukaryota; kingdom Metazoa; phylum Arthropoda; class Insecta; order Hymenoptera; family Torymidae; genus Torymus; species Torymus aiolomorphi. The sequence continues at coordinate 121,799,945 of CM070877.1, read as the reverse complement.
AGTGTCGCCGCTCGAGGGCAGCGATGCAGCAAGGCAGGTCAGGTCCACCGAGTTCTCTTGCAACGTTGGTGGTACAAATGGTCGATGCAGTGGCCAGCTTCCAGCAGGATCTCCCAGCCAAGAAGGCCCACGCCACCACAAACTGGATTGGCCGAGGCTCGCAACATCCAGGCCCCTAGTTGCGGCATCGGCTGGGTTGTCCGCTGTCGAGACGTGATGCCAAGTGGAATCTGGCACGAGTTCCTGGATGTGCTGCACGTAATTATCTACGAAGTCGTGACCAGTAGGACCGTCGAAACAGAGCCAGTGCAGCACCACTTGCGAATCGCTCCAGAGGTGGCAATCCGACAGAGGCACATCAAGATGTTTCGCTGTGAATTGTAGCAGTCGTGCGGCTAATAGGGCCGCGCGAAGCTCAAGTCTGGGAATTGTCATTCGGGCTGTTCGGACAGCCGACGACCCTAGACTCTTTAGGGGGGCTAGCTTGGTTTTTGCCCAGAGGAGGCTGGTTGTCACCTGCGAGTCCTCAGTCGATCGGCAGTACACCACTGCCGCCATTGCTCGGCAACTGGCGTCAGCAAATGCATGAAGCTGGACGCGGCTCGTCTTGCTGCAATGAACCCAGCGAGGTAATCTCAGGGAACCGACTTGTTTCATCTTACTTTGAAAACGTAGCCAGTTACGAATCCATTGTTCTGGAGGAGGCTCGTCCCACCCCACATCGATGCGCCAGAGATCTTGGATGCCCATTTTGGCCACAGCGGTGACGGGGGCTAGCCATCCTGCAGGATCAAAGATCCTCGCCAGTTCTGCTAGGGCCTTCCTCTTGGTGATGTTGTGTTCGCTGCTGATGGGCGGTGCCACAAACCGAAAGCAGTCTTCTACGGGGTCCCAGGCTAGGCCAAGTTCGTTGACGGGACCATCCGCACAGAAATGGAGCCAACTTGGGCGTAGTCTGTCCGCCGGATCTATTCCAGTTAGGAACTCAGGTGAATTTGACACCCAATTCTTGAGGGTGAAGCCCCCCGCCTTGAGCAGAGAGATCAGCTCATCTCGACGTCGCTGGGCGAACTCTAGGTTGTCAGCCCCACTGAGAAAGTCATCCATGTAAAGCTCCCTCTCAATTGCGTTTACCGCCTGTAGAAAGGATGCACCATCATCAAGGCACAACTGCTGGAGCGTACGAAGGGCGAGGTATGGCGCGCAGGTTTCTCCGTAGGTAACGGTCAGCAGTTGATAGTGCGTGACAGGCTCTTGATCGGAGGGGCTCCAGAGGACTCGCTGTAGATGTGTATCGCGAGGTTCCACCCTGATTTGGCGGAACATCATCTTGATATCCGTGCAGAAGGCCACCTTGTATCTCCGCCAGCGGGTGACGACAACGGCCAGGTCATTCTGGAGCTTGGGGCCCGCGTATAGCACCTCGTTAAGACTGCACCCAGAGGAAGTTGGACGCGAGGCATTGAAGACAACTCGGAGTTTGAGACCATCGTTGCTACGCTGCCAAACTCCGTGGTGGGGGATATAGTTGGACGTGATGGACCTGTCCTGTAACTCTAGCTGAGAGAGAGGTCGCATGTGGCCCAGCTGAATAAATTCATCCATGAATTTATGGTATTCAGTGCGGAGTGTATCGTCTCGTTGCATGCGTCTATGGACTGATTTCAAAGCGGCGTGGGCGTACAAGTAACTTTCGCCAAGAAGTGACAGGTTGTTGCCCTTAATAAGAACTGGGACTATGTACCGGCCTGACGGATCTCTTCGGTGGCCAGTAGCATAAATGCGCTCGCATTCAATGTCTCAAGTTGACTTCCTGTTAGCCTTGGGTATCTCTTCCATCGTCCAGAATCTTTGCACGAGCCCGACGAGCCTCTCGTGACCAAAGTTGCTCTCGTCCGAGTCCAGCATGGAACAGGCGGAGATGGTCATGGGGGGTGGTTTGGTTTTGGCGGGAAAGCTCCCAGTTAAGGTCCACCCAAAGACTGTCTTCTGAGCAAGGAGACTCTTGAAATAACGAACCTCAGGAAGGAGAACCTTCCAGTAAATGTTGGCTCCAAGAATGATATCCACTCCGCGTGGGGTAGCGAAGTGAGAGTCTGCTAGGATGTTATTATTCCAATGCGCTGCAGGCCGTAGGCTTCTGTTCGCCAAGACTCGGTTTGCGATTGGTTGAAGATATAGAGATGAGTTCGAACACTAGCTGAGTCCATGGGCGATCCGGACACGCCAGCTACTCCAATTCGGACTCGCTCCGTCCCGCCACCTAGTTTTCGAGCAATGCTGAGGCCCACCAGAGTTGCCTCCGAACATGGATCGAGTAGAGCCCTGACCCTTTTTCTCCGCAGCCCCCCGTCGCCGACAAAAATGAGGGCAGTGGGCAGAACGGTCAGTCATGAACTGGGAGCGTCGTATAGAGGGGGACTCATGGGCGTGGATAGGGTCGCAGCTGTTTTAGAAATCTTCGCCGGAATTTCTGAGGGCGTGACTCTCCCCAAGCGTTTTCCTGCACCCTCGTGGATCAATGTATGGTGCGATCCGTTGCACGTTCGGCAACTGCTAGCAGACGGGCAGGTTTTCGCTGCATGACCACTTTTGAGGCAGTTAAAGTAGAGTCCATGATGCGTAACAACGCGCCGACGTTCGTTAGGAGCGAGACCCTTGAAATTCTCACAATGTCCTAGGTAGTGCCACCCTTTACAGGCGACGCAGGGTCGATTGGCCGAGTCGCTTGTAGTGGTGGCAAGGGCTTGAAAGAGTCCTGGTTTGAAAGTGGTACTGCCCATCTTCTTTGATGACCCTGCTGATCGATTCTGCTGCTCAGTCTCGAGAGATTTCAATGTCCTGGAGCGACGTTGTAGGAACGACGTCAGTTGTGCAAAGGATGGTGAGGTATCATTATTGGATTTGCTTTCTCCTTCGAGTTCTTCCTCCCACGCTCGTCGAGTTCCAACGTCCATAGCGGCGGGTGCTAGAGTGACAAACCAATCGTCCCAACTCTCTACGGGACGGCCAAGCGTCCGCAACTGGCTTCAATGACTTTCGAGCACGTCAAGCAGCTTCTGGATGCCAGAGGCGGACTCATCCTTGAGCGAATGAAGATGGAGGAGCGCATTCAGATGCCCTTGGACAAGTAATCGCTTTTGATCGTAGCGAGATTCAAGAGCTTCCCAAGCAGTGCCGTAATTAAAGTCAGTGATCTGCAGGTGATCAAGAGCTTGTTTGGCTTCGCCCTCAACATGGGTCTTTAAGTAATATAATTTCTCGACGTTATTTAGCTCCGAATCCTGGTCAATCAGAGAGCGGAAGAGGCCCCTGAAGGATTCCCAATTTTCCTTAGATCCGTTAAACTGGGGAAGGTTGATTCGTGGAAGTCTCATTGTACCACGTTTTCCAACCGCCGTCATCCGCGCAGTGCAGGGAACTGGTGGTTCTTTGAATCTGTTTTGTTGATCGTAGAGTCGACCCCGACATGCGATGTAGGCCCTTTCACCCCTGGCAAATTGATTACCCTGGATGTAATCACTGTCCTGCCCCTCCTCCAAGGCCAGTAACATCACATGGTTGTACATGACGTTAGCCCAATATGACTCCAAAAGCTCCAAGCGGCTGGTCGCGAGACCTGGTGTCCACTCATCGGCGGGTGTCTCGATAACATCCTGGGAGAGGCGCTCGATGGACCCAAGCAAAGCCGTTTGAGCCGAGAGGTTCATTTTCTGAAAGTAAATGTGCAAGCGTCAGTATCCGTGATTGGTAAAAGGGGCCAGGCCGGCCTCGGGTGTATTAGAGAAGCATCCGAGTCCTCCTGCCCCCTCCCCCCCCCCCTCCTTTGCGACACGGAACCGTTTTGCCCGGGCGCAAAACCGGTCCGCCATTTTCCGAGTGTCCGTTCTAAAGCCAATGTGGTTACGGTCCCGCGTGCGGCAGAACCGTGGCCGACATACCGTGAGTGAGCCCGGGCCGAGCCGGGTCGGGATATACGTGCTAGTGCAAGCTGATCCGAATGCGAAGTGATCCGAGTGCGGAGTAATCTGAGTGCGATGTGATCCGAGTCAATCTAACATGCGGTTAGGACAGAGTGAGATCACCTGTTTGTGAACGAGGTTGTATAGTGTCGCGAATCGAACACTTCCGTTGTTTCCGAGGTAGCCTCAGCTCAACGTGCGGCTGAGCTTTGACTCGCGTGCATTATGCGAGACCATAATGAACTCACCCGTGCGTGAGTCCGGCCAAAGTTCCACCAAGGACCGCATGTGTGACGCAAAAAAAAAAAAAGTGTAGAAAGACCTCAGGAGGCTGTGTGGCATGCCGGCGCTTGGGACCATGAGGAGAGACGGAGATAGAAGGGAGAGGGAGAGAGCAGGCGAGAGCGAGAGAGGTGGAGAGAGAGAGAGAGCGGGAGAGAGCGGGAGGGAGCGAGAGAGAGCGCGAGAGAGAGCTGGAGAGAGAAGAGAGAGAGAGAGAACTGGAGAGAGAAGAGAGAGAGAGAGAGAGAGAGAGAGAGAGAGAGCGATGTGCGAAAGGACGATTGAGTGCGCCGCGCGCCACGTGGGCGCGCGAGCCCCAAAGATGTCGCTGTCGCGGGAGCAAAAAACGCGGGAAAGCATATGACGCCATTCGTCCGACTCGCGGGCGCGACAGAGACAGAGATGCTGTCGCGGCACAAAGATGGTGGAAGAAAAGAAAGTGCGGGAAAGCGTTGGGAAAATTCAGCCGACGCGCGGGCGCGAGAGAGACAGAGATGCTGTCGCGGCACAAAGACGGTGGAAGAAAAGAAAGCGCGGGAAAGCGTTGGGAAAATTCAGCCGACGCGCGGGTGCGAGAGAGACAGAGATGCTGTCGCGGCACAAAGATGGTGGAAGAAAAGAAAGCGCGGGAAAGCGTTGGGACAATTCAGCCGACGCGCGGGCACCAGAGAGGCATGAACGCCGTCGCGGCACGAAGACGCGGGAGCACCGAGAGCGCATGCAAGGAAATGGGCGAAACCCGAACGCGGCAGGGCCCTCGCAACGCCGTCATCGTGAGTGGCCACGTGGACGACGCCGATGAGAACGCGATTCTGCGGTTATATTCTAAGCGCTAGCTCACATCGATCTATTACGGAAAACTCACCTTGAATCCGGTGCCACCTCTCAGCCGAAGCGCAACTCCGATGAAATCTCCCGTATCCAGCTCGAAGGACCAATGTTTAAATGTATCTTTATTGGAAAAGGTCACCGAATACAAGACAATGCGATTCCGGAGCAACACTGGTACAAACAATACAAAGGTAGATAAATCAAATTTCAGCCCGATGCTATCCACTGAGGGTCGCTGCGTCCGTCTCGCTTCCGGGGCGGATGTGAAGTGGAGAAGCGCACCTTCTCGCTGCTTGAGGTAGAAAAACCGTACGCCAGAGGCGCTGTTGGCTGAGTCGGGAACGGCGCTTGGTGTGCGCGACGGGAGGCGCCGGACACGCTCAACGGAAAGATTTATTTTCATTCAGGGGTATATAGCCAAAAACTAGCCACTTTTTCTGGATATTTCTATTTATCGATGAAACGATTTTTCCAACATTATTCGACCGTTTAATAGATTGAAAATAGAAAGATTTTTGCTTCCTCATAGAGGAAGTTTTGTGACGCTGAAAAAAAAGTTTTTAAGATAACATGTTAGAAAGATGTTTTGAGTCGTTTGGAGTTAAAATATACTATTTTTAAAAATGTTCGTATGTGCGTGCGTGCGTGCGTGCGTACGTGCGTGCGTGTGTGTATGTGTGTGTGTGTGTGTATGTGTCTAACGCTGTAATTTTTTCAATTTTTATCCAGTCGCTTTCAGACAGGGCTTAAAATTTTTCTTTTTTTTCAAGATTTTTGGAAAATAATAATATTATGTAGTTTTTTGGACAATTTTTTTACATCGATTTTTCACTTTTTGAAAAAATAATTTTCACTTTTTTTTAATGATAACATTGAGATATTTGAATCGTATGGGAAGCATTTGAAAGAGCATTAAAATACCTATATTTTCTAAAAAAAATTCTCTAGCTATTACGGTTCTTTTGTTTATAACAAAAATGTGTTTTTTTTTTAAAGCTTATAACTCCCAAATTAAACGATCAATTTTTTTGAAAAAAATCATGATAATGCAAAATAAATTTCAGAGATATTTGAGGTTAAAATTTTTTTAACCTTTTCTTCAAATTGTAATTTCTCGGGAACGGCTTTATGTATCAGCTCCAAATTTATACACAATTTTGTATGTGATATAGATAATATGTGTGCTAATTTTCATCAAAATCGAACGATTACTTTTTGAGATATTTGATATTGAAAATTTTCGTATTTTACAAAGTCAATTTCTTTCTCGCATGATAACTAGTAAAAAAAAAATTGGTGTAATCATGTTGAAAATTTGTGGAAATGTAGAGTTTATATATTTATCGTATAAGTCCTTTAAGTAAAAGAATCGGCTATTTAAGGTTAACATTTTTTTATGGTTTTTTTTTTTCAAAATCGTGATCTTGAAAAATCACACTTCATGTATCAGCTTGAAATTTATAGACTATTTTGTATGCGATATTTATAGACTATTTTGTTTGAGATAAGTGCCTTAGAGAATAGAGAAATGAGTTCCACAGGCCCTCACTATATGAGTAAAAATATGGACGGCACGTTTCAGTAGTTGCATAAGAAACGGTTTATTCCTTCGGCCCTCTCCTCCGCGGATTTTTGATTTTATGTTCGTTAAAGCAATCTAACAAGTAAATAGATGTGCAAATTTTAAGATTATATATAATATTGAGCATACAAAATAATCGTAAAGCGTATCTATTTTAAAATAGTCAAGACTTTTCCGTGGGAAAGTTAGAATCATTCCCCTTGGTGGTAAATAGTATTCTAAATGAGAAATTTAAATATCATTCGGAATTTGTTCAGTTTGAGTTAGGTATTGGTTTCGTACATCTTAGAACAATCTTCAACCATAAAAAAAAATTAACACAGGTTTTTTTGTAATAAGATGATTACTAAATAGTAGTTTTCGTATCAAGGGTATGAAGTATAACTTTGCGCCCTAAGTGGGAATTGTTGGATATGATATATAGTAGTAGAAAAATCAAATACAGAAGGTAGATTTGGGGTCTCGAAAAGAAATTTTTTTTACTAATCGAACTAATTTTTTTTAATAATTTACCGTAAACCATAAAATTTTGGTGTATTTTTCACAACCTTATTTTGGGAGTAATCGTTCAGTATCTAATCGTGTGACGTTATCAGCAGGAAGAATCAAGCTCAATTTTTTCTTTATGTTCAAAATTTTATTTTTATCATGTAAAATAAGTATTTCTTATACTAACAAGGAGTGTATCTCAGAACCGGGTCATGGATCCTCACCAGCTCGCAGGATCTTTCTACTTTTACATAAAAATGAAAGCCTGTGCGATACTAGACCCTAACGCTTTGAGGATTCTGAGACACAAGCCCTTGTATTATTTAAAAATTGAATGGTATTTTCCACTAAAATTACAATTTTGGCGGATGAACATTCCTCTAATACCTATAAACAATCATACAGACATGATTACTAGCTTGATTATGGTATCACATGGTAAAATGTATAAAAATCTCTAATGAAAGTATCCTTAATTATTTTACATTACTTTATTTAATGACGTAAAAGCCCTTAAATTGCTTATTTGACGATAACACCTTGCATTTATACCTATAAATAAGCATTCAGACATTATTATCACTTAAGTTATGGTTTTATATGGTAAAATATATTATAATTTTTCACAAAAATACTATTGTTAAGTTTACATTACCTTGTTTGAAGTCATACAATGTCTTCTTTCCCAATATTTCTCATTTAAAGTGCAATATAAGCAATTGTCGCCTTGGAGGCCTTGGTCGCCTTGAAGGCATTGTATGACTTCAAACAAGGTAACGTAAATTTAACAATTGTATTTTTGTGAAAAATTATAATATATTTTACCATATAAAACCATAACTTAAGTGATAATAATGTCTCAATGCTAATTACAGGTATAAATGCAAGGTTTTATCGCCAAATAAGCAATTTAAGGGCTTTTACGTCATCAAATAAGGTAATGTAATATAATTAAGGAAACTTTCATTAGAGATTTTTGTATATTTTACCATTTGATACCATAATCAAGCTAGTAATCATATCTGTATGCTTGTTTATAGGTATTAGAGGAAGGTTCATCCGCCAAAACTGTAATTTTAGTGGAAAATACCATTCAATTTTTAAATAATTCAAGGGCTTGTATCTCAGAATCCTCAAAGCGTTAGGGTCTAGTATCGCACAGGCTTTCATTTTTAGGTAAAAGAAGAAAGATCCTGCGAGCTGGTGGGGATCCATGATCCCGATCTGAGATACACTCCTTGTAAGTTAGGTTTATAAATTTTAGAATCTGATTCCAGTTTTATTTACAATCCAATCATAGTATTGGTTCACCGCAGTGTACACTCCAGGAAATAGTGTCGAGCTACAATTGTTACCAAAGGAAATGATTCCATGGAGTTTACCACGAATAACACCAGGTCCACCAGAATCACCATAGCACATACCAGCGACTTCATTGCCCGCACAGAACATATTATGGGTTATGTGTTCGATGTAATATCTTTGACAATTTTCTTGACTCACTACAGGTACGTATGCAGCCTTCAAAGCATGAGAAATGTCCAGATATTGCTAAAAATAGTTAATTTAATTAACTAAAGAAATTCTAGAAAAAAAGAAAACCTTTCTCTGTGAGGGATAAGAACTTACCCCTATCTTTCCAAAACCAGAAATCCGCATCATTTCACCTTCTTTGGGAATATCGTGTGGCTTTGCAAGTTCTATAGGATGTTGTTCATTATTAAATTGAATTGGCTTTTTAAGCTGGATGAAAAATATAATGAAAATATTCGTATTAGTCACAAGTTCTTAGTTCTCAATCAAAAATTAAAATTTGTACTGAAATTTATTTAACAAGTTTCGAAGTTGTATAAAACTCTTATTACATACGTTGAAATACTAACATTGTCATAAATAGTGATATTATATCTATACTAAATCCTTTCTATGTAATTCACAGGTAAAATAAACATATTTAATTACCTTGATTAAAGCAATGTCGTTGTTATTGGTGACGGCATCAAAATCCGTATGCATTATAATTTGATTAACTCTGTGTACTTTACCTACAGTGTCTCTGATTCCACTGCCAATTTGTACTAATAGATTTGATTTATTTCTATTTTTCAATAAAGAGATTAATTTAATTTTTTGTAAGAAGTTCTATTATATAGAAATACTTAATGTAATTATGAAATTTAAATGAAACTTTACTTGACACAGTGTGTAGCAGTTATAACCCAAGAATCATCTATAATTGTTGCACCGCAGATATTATGGATTCTGAACCAAAGCACGCTAGCCTAAAAACAAATTTAAATACTTTCATCCTGAGAGCTATGGGCTTAAAGATTTATATTGAAATTATTATGTTGATATACAAGATATAAGGACCTTTAATTAGATTCAACATCTTCCTCAATTATTTTAAAAAACTTTTAAATTTCTGTAAACTGTTTTGTATAAAATTTATTCAGTACATAATGCGATAAAGCATGTACGTCTATTAATATCGCTCATGGACTATTTTATTTAACAATCTATTAATAAATAAATCTATTAATAAATCTATCAAATAGTCCATCATTTTTTTAACCAGTTACATTAAAGAAATTGCTGCAAAGGAATGAATGTTACAAATATTAGTCGATATTTATTCACCTGATATGGTACATCTTCTATTCTAACGGAATTTCCTCCAATGATTTTCTCTTCATGTGTTCCATTGTTATCTATTAGAAATTGAAATATAATATGTAATGAAAAATTTATTTTAATCAACAAAAATACTATTTAATATCTCTTTTACGTATATAGAAGCCGCTCGCGAAAGAGACGTACAACAAACTACACAAAACCTTCATGACTGCAATAAGTGAAAATGAAAAGAAATCTTCCTTATATACACCGACCTTATCAAATGATCATTAATAGAATCATAAACTAAAAAAAAAAATAAACACGAATATTGGAGTCAACTATTTCTTTCGTGCTATCATTATCTTGGTTATTTCGTGATTGTACGATATATGCTGTTGAAGGCCGCGCGCCTCGGTACACGTGTCACGACGTGCGTATTTTCGTATTTTACAAAGTCAATTTCTTTGTCGCATGATAATAAGTGAAAAAAAATTGTTTTAATCGTGTTGAAATTTTGTAGAAACGTAGAGTTTGTATATTTATCGTGTAAGTCCATTAGGTAAAAGAATTATCTCATGATTTTTAGAGATATTTAAGGTTGAAACTTTTTTAGGTTTTTTGATAATTGTAATTTCTAAATGACGACTCCATGTAGAAGTTTGAAATTTATAGACTATTTCTCTTCATTTGTTTTTGAGAAAAAAATTATTTTATTGAAAAGTATAAAAAAAGGAATTGATAAATTAGTTTTAGGAAGCTACGTGCCAATGAATTGGCAGCGGTTTTGCTTCCTCCTAGAGGAAGCTTTGTGATAGTAATTTTTTGAGTTATTGTAAAAACATGTTATAATTGTTTTTCGAGGTGTTAGGAATTAAAATACATGATTTTTGAAAAATGTTTGTATGGATGTGTGTGTGTGTGGGTGTATGTGTGTGTGTGTGTGTGTGTGTGTGTACGCCTGGATCTCTAGGTCCCATTTTTGCTTTCTCAAAGAGAAAGCTTGGTAACGGTGAAATTTTCGACCTCGAGATTTCGATGATTTTCGATATTTCTGAGCTCTTTGAGTCGAAATATGCGTTTTCTAGAAAATATCTGTGTGTGTGTGTATGTGTGTGTGTGTGTGTGTGTGTGCGTGTATGTGTGTAATGAATTTGTCCGCGGCATAACTCGAAAATGGACAGAGGTATGAAGTTTGTCTTTGGCAGATATCTAAAGTTCATTTTGAAGTTGTGCAAGTTCAATTATATAGTTGATGGGATAATATTAAGTCGGTTAAAAAAAATAAAGAAAAATATGGAAAAATCGAAAATATTTTTTTTCGGCTCTGGGTTTGGATATCGGTCTAAAGTAGTCCTATTTTCTGAAAGGTCTTGAAATTACCTATCAATCCATATTTTTGTCGGCCCGATCGCATAATTTAAGTCGGTTAAAAAAAAATAAAGAAAAATATGGAAAAATCGAAAATATTTTTTACGGGGTTGGGGTTTAGATATTGTTCGGAAGTAAGCCCATTTTTTTAAAGCTCTTGAAATTATTTATCAATCCATATTTTTGTCGGCCCGATATGATGATATTAAGTCGGTTAAAAAAAAATAACGAAATATGGAAAAGTTGAAAATAATTTTTGTCGCTCTGGATTTGGAGATCGGTCTGAAGTAGTCCCATTTCCTTAAAGGTCTTAAAATTACCTATCAATCCATATTTTTGCCGTCCCGATCGAATAATATTAAGTCGGTTGAAAAAAATAAAGAACAATATGGAAAGATCGAAAATATATTTTTTTGGCTCTGGGTTTGGATATCGCGTGAAATTAGTCGCATTGTCTTAAAGGTCTTGGAATTACCTATCAATCCATATTTTTGCCGGCCTGATGGGAAAAAATAAAGAAAAATATTATAAGAATTATTAAATTATAAGAAAAGTCGAAAATAATTTTTGTCGCTCTGGGTTTGGATATCGGTTGGAAGTAGGCCCATTTCTAAAAGGTCTTGAAATTACCTATCAATCCATATTTTTGTAATTTAATAATTACTACATAACTATTTTAAATATAATTTTTTAGATAATTTTGAATAATGTATTTATGGAAAATGAGATATGAAGAAAAAATAATAATAATAATAATAAATAATAAATTTATTGACCATAAAATAATGTTACAAAGGTTTAAAGGTGAACTTGTCACCTTTACAAATCCTTAGAACACTCCTACAGAAGTAAACATAGTTACTTGTACATAGGCTGGTCGTAGACTTAGTCTACCTTAAAACTAAAAAAACTAAAAAGAAAAGAAAATCAAGAATATCTAATTATTTCTATATTTTATAATTTGATCTTAAATACCACCGTATAAACTTTGAAAACTTAATAATCTAAATATTATATAATATATCATCACATAAACTATATAATTTATTATCTTAATTACTAACAATTATTGAATATGCTATATACTATATACTATTCACTATGAACTTTTTATTTTTTTTTATGAACACTTTGGAAGATGTTAATTCCTTGAGATCATTTGTTAGTTTATTAAATTCTTTTATAGCTACATTGTAACTATTTTTCTCACTTATTCGTTTACTTCTTTTTGGTAATTGAATACTCTTATTTCTAGTATTATTCTTATTATTTTTGTATAAACAGTTTTTTAGATACTGTTTCATTTTGATCCCCGCTGTCGTCCACGTGTCATCACTTGAAATGATGACGGTGTCATCAGCATAGGACACTATTGATTCGTTTGGCATATCTCTCAGTAGATCGTTTACATAAAGTACAAAAAGTATTGGCCCTAGAATTGTTCCTTGCGGGACTCCAATTGAAATTTCTCTGTAGTTGCTTTTATTTTCATTTATTTTAACTCTTTGTTTTCTACCAGAGAAATAGCTTTTCAGCAATTTTAATGAATTACCTTTTATACCATATCTTTCTATCTTATCTAACAAAATTTTATGATTTACCGTGTCGAAGGCTTTGGCTAGATCTAGAAAAGCTATGATTATAGGTTTACTTTTGTCCAAATTATCATAAGGTAAATTCCAAGTTTCTGTACATATAATAATAATAGGTTTTTTATTTAAGCTCTCAATAAAAGCCTCAAGTTTTTCAAAATTTGAATTTAAACTTCTAATGTTAATACATAGTATCAAATTTTTTATTTTATTATTCATTTTATTGCAGAGACTTTTATTGAGTTCTTTGACATTTTCAAATTCACTCTCTTTTATAATAACATTATCGAAATTTAATTCTAAATTTTCATTTAGTTTCTGAGAATCACTGATTTCAATTTCTTTCTGTATTAAATTTTCAGAATTCTTATTGTATAGTAGATTATTCATCATTTTGGCGATTTATTTACTTTGTCATTTAATGAATTCAATGATTCTACAGAAAGTTTTGTTTGTCTTGCTGTTAATGAAGTTGTACTTCTCTCTGTCGTTGATTTGTTAATGTAGTTGTCTACTTTACCTATATCTTTTGGAACTACGGGTTGAACGCTGTAGTCTGTAGCGTCAATATACTTCTTTACCATCTTTCTAAAAATTTCACATCTGTCATAATCTGTTGCTTCGTGGTTTATTTCATATTTAGTTCCATATTTATTGTTGCTATATGCACAGTTGGCGCATTTTCTGTCTCTTACTACACATTCGCTTGCATTATGCAAACCTGCGCATTTTATACACGTGGCATTGTTGAAGCACTTTTTACTTTTATGACCGTATCTTCCACAATTAAAGCAGGGCTTCACATCCATTATGTCATAAACTATACATTTTTGATGTCCAATATATATTTTGTTTTTATTCTCTCTAATTTCTTTATATATATCAGAAGTAACTTCTATTAAAGCTGATTGTGTCCCTTTGTTTTTATTTGTATAGGTATACAGTATCGTACAACCATTATTGTGATTGTTAAAATTTCTCTTATTGATGTCCTCTTGTAGTTGCTCGTCATTAATTTCTTCACAGTTTAGAATTCCAACTATTTTCATTTTTGGCTTATTAAGCTCTTCTATATTTACTTTGCACACTCCCGTAAGATGAGAGTTTAGTATTTCCACAGCCTTATCTACACTTTGAGTGTCACATACATTTAAAACTATCTCATCCTTATTTTTCTTTTCAAATACTTTATTTGTTTTTATTGATTTATCTTGAACTAAGTAGTGTGTTATTTTTTGTTTTAATTGTTGTAACGTTTCCTCTTCATTGGTTTTTTTTATTGTTATTCGTGGTATTATTCCTTTTGTTTTTTGTATTTTGTCTACTGTAAGTTCAGCATAGGTATTTTTACTGTAGCTTTTACTTACACTTTCTTTCTCTTTTTTTATTAATTCATTTAGTAGATTATTTTTGTCTAATAGTTGCTCTTTTAATATTTTATTTTTATCTTTTAATTCTTTTGTTAGGTCTCTTAATAATTCGTTTTCTACTTTTATGCTCTCCAGTTCTGTATTTTCAGAAACGTTATCTTGACCAAAGATATTATCTGTATCCATCTGTGTTTCATAGTGTGCTTGTTTTGATTTTTGTTGTAACGTCTCTTCTTGTTGCATTTGAATTATTTGCTGTTGTTGTTCTTCAATTAATCTTTCTTGTTCTTGTTGCTTTATTTCTATTTCTGTAATTATCCTTACAAACCTCTGTTCGTTCTTTGAAACTGCACATTTTGTATAGTTTTTAATTTGCGCCAATATAATTTTCGCTTCGTTCGTCAACATGAGGTCTTTATTTATTGAGGTTATGTCTACCTCAGCATGGCCTTTACATATGGCAAGAGTTTCACTTAGCACTATTCCACAATTTCTTCTCACAAAATCCTTCAGGTGATATACATCTTCACAAATAATACAAACCACCGATTCATACTTTGTGTCGTCGTGGTACTTGTAAAATTTTCCTCCGGAGCGATCCGGAGGCTTCTTTCCTTTCGACGCCATGTTGGCACAAACAAAATGAAATTTTATATTAAAATATACATTTTAAAAAATTATTTGATGTAATTTATCAATTCTCTTTGAGAAAGCATTCTGCTAAAGCAGTTAGCAGCGTTTTTTTTGTGTGATGGCGGGTCAAAAAGTTTTTTGATTCGCCGATGCGTTTTTGCTTCATTCCGAATTCTCGATTTTCTCAAAATTGATTTTTGCTTTTTTTAATGATAAGATCGAGATATTTGAATCGAATGGACAGCATTCGAAAGAGCATTAAAAATACCTATATTTTCTAAAAAAAAAAATTTCTCTAGCTATCACGATTCTTTTGTTATTAACAATAACGTGTTTCTTTTTAAAAAGCTTATAACTCCTAAGCTAAATAGTCAATTTTCTTGAGAAAAATCATGATAATACAGAATGTAAATAGCTATAATCCGCAAAAATTTGAATTCATTTTGTCGACTAGTTATTGAGAAAAAAATTAAAATGTGAGAAAAGTGAGTTTTGTATGTCCAACGATTACGGGAGTAAAATTGAATTAATCGCTTTGAAATTCCTTGTAGAGGTAGATTTTGGATAGCTGTCGGTCGAATTCTTTGTGCAAAATGATTAGTCCAGAAATTTCAGAAATATTTGAGGTTAAAATTTTTTTAACATTTTTTTCAAATCGTAATTTCTCGAGAACGGCTCCATGTATCAACTCCAAATTTATAGACAATTTTGTATGTGATATAGATAATATGTATGCGAATTTTCATCAAGATTGTACGATTAATTTTTGAGATATTTGATTTTGAATATTTTCGTATTTTACAAAGTCATTTTCTTTGTCGCATGATAACTAGAGAAAACAAAAATTGGTTTAATTATGTTGAAATTTTGTGGAGATGTAGAGTCTATATATTATCGTATAAGTCCTTTAGGTAAAAGAATTGTCTCATGATTTTTAGAGATATTTAAGGTTAAAATTCTTTTACGGTTTTTTTCAAAATCGCAATTTCTGAATGACGACTGCATGTATCAGCTTGAAATTTATAGACTATTTTGTATGCGATATAGGCAATACCTGTGTAAAATTTCATCCAGATTATATGGTTATTTTTTGAGATGTTTGATATTTAAAATTTTAGTATTTTTCAAAATGACTTTCTTTGTTGTCGTACAATATAATTAGATTAAAATTGTTTTAATTTCTTTGAAATTTGGTGGAGATGTAGAGTTTGTATATTATTTATTAGAAGAGTTCTTAGGGTAAAAGAATTCGTTTATCAATTTCAGAGATATTTGAGGTTAAAACTATTTTAGCCCTCTTTTAAAATCGTAATTATTCGGGAACTTATTTATGTATACTAGAAAATGGAAATGACATGCGCTATGCGCTATGCGCCGATGCGCGCGTGTTGTATACCTGCTTTTGTTTTGTAATAGTCATTTATTATTTTTAAGGTTAGAACCTTTTTCTTACATCGGAAATTCCAGAAAGAGCACACAAATATGGACAGGCATACTGCTAGAGACAAGTACCCTATGTGTGAAGTTTCACAAAGAAAATATAATTTAAGTGAAGGTTATTTAGGAATTTTAAAAGGATTTGACGATAATATTACAATCAATTATTTTATTTATTTTTCACACATAATTTAAAAAGATCATACGTATTATTTTATTCATATTTTATACATAATTTAAAAATTAATACTTTTTAATCTTCATAAATGAATTTAATTATAATTATGTTATACATTGTTGCAAAAATTATAAATTTTTTTATTAAAAATTAATTAAAGGAATAAGCAAATTAAGTTTGAGGAAGCCACGGGCCAATGAATTGGCAGCGATTTTTTTAAATGTGTTTTCAACAAGAAACAATTTATATTTAATATTATCTTATAGATCACAATAATCGACCACCGAATATAAGTATAGTGACTCTGTCAAATAATTCGAAAGAAAAAAGAGAATAAGACGATAAAAAATCTTTAAATTCCTTAAGTTATAGTTGTCAGTATATAAATTGAATAGAGCATGAGTTAATTTTCAAAATGTATACGTAAAAAAATGTATTTAAGAAGATCAGTGTATTAATTCTTGATGATAATGAATGTAAATATAGAGATGACAGAGTAGCCTTAGAACAATGTAGTGATACACAAAAAACATTTATTAAATATATGTTTGAAATTTGTTCACCAAAAATAGTATCCTTCGTATACCGTACCTTCAGAATATTTGGCAATGTAACAAACTCTCTCCAAGTACTTTGCCCTCCACCACTAAAAGCCGCACCTCTGTTCTCAACAAATAGGTATAAGGGACTAGTAGCAAAAATGCCAACTCCCGCCGATAGTGAATCGCCAATTGCACATATAATATCTATATCGCCGGGTCGAAGTCGATTTATGGATGTCGGTACTTCGAGAGATCTTCCATCTATTATAATTTAATTTCTTTCGTAACAAAATTAATATTAAATAATTTTATATTATTTTATTGTTATATATTTGATATTTAAGAATAAAAATAATTCATAAAAATTTTAAACTCAGATTGTGAAAAACCATTAAAAATCTGCATATAAATTGAAAACAACCAGGATTAGTATTAAAACTCAATTTCTATACGGCCGAATCCATCTCAAATCAGACAGCCCGCGTATGCCTATTTCACCTATCATGTTGAAATAAAAATATTTATGTTCTACTCGAAAAAATATTTTACACGTGTTTTTTTATTTTTTTGTTTCATCAAAATTTCATGCGTTCAGCGATACCGAAAAATTCCGAGAAAATTCTTTCATTGAGAAAAAAAATTTTCAATGTGATTTTCAGACTGCTATTGTTTCAGCAGTTTTTCAAGCTTTTAAACGTGTAACACATAATTTCACTCAGTTTTGAGCCCTCTTTAACGGCCTTAATGTCATTTTCAAAAAAAAATAAAAAATCCACGAGCTATGCACTTTTTACTGAAAAATTCATTTTTTAGAGAAGTGCCTTTTTCTCGAAACCCCATGTTTTTTTTGCACAATTTTTGTTGTCGTGATAGAGGACGGTAATGCCTAGCTAGACGTATTTGTGAGATTCGGTACTTTTTCCCTGGGATAGCGATCACTAATGAGATAACACACAAACAAATTTTTCACGCTTAACGCTTATATATAGTCAATGATATTAGAGTCAATGTAAAGGTATTTATCTTTGTGCGTATGTAATATACATGTACGTGCGCCTACTTATAGGAGTATATGTACTAGTACATTTGTCCGCTAGATGGATATGGTTTGACTTAACATTTACAAAGAAAAGTTCGGTTTCTGCTATATATCACACATCTCGTCTTATTTAAAACCATCATCTTTTGGAAAATTATTACATATTTACACCTTATCAACTCAACTACGATGTCTCAATATTACTCAACAGAGAGAATCAAATGTGCAGACTTTTTAGACAAACACAAACAAATTATTTACAAATCTAGTTCCGTACGTTTAAAACAACTTGAGAATCTTGCTCATCCATTGAAGCACCTCTATCCTCATTTACCTTTGACACCTTCTACATATCTGTGTCAACATTGTTACAATCGTGCTTTAGAATTGGTGAGTAGTACTGACAATGAATTTATAACGGATAATGAAGTTACCGATAACGTAGTTGATAGAGATGAAGATTTTTTACCAAGTACTCCAGAACGCATTGAAGAATTTAATAATGAAATAAGTACATCTTTCTTAGGTTCTGTATCGCCTCTTAAAAGAAAAAATCTTATACATGAAAAATCAATTGAAAATTACGTAACAAAGAAGAAAAAAAATACTTTCAACATTGTCTAATACCCTTGATGTGAAGTTGAACAATGTTTATGACGTTTCTATAACAGCAAATGAATCAACTGTATGCCATTGTACAGAATGGATACAAAATCTTGGTCTAGCCTTGCAAAAGTGTTCTACGGTATCAGAAAAAATAAAAATTCTGACTTTGCTACCTTCATCCTTTACAAAACATGAAATTTTATCTTTATTTCCAGAAATAACAATGTATATGATCAACAAATCGAGAAATCTTGTTAAAGAAAAAGGAATTTATTCAGAACCAGATGCATATTCAGGCCATCCGATTGATGAAAACATGGAAAAAATTGTTATGGAATATTATTTTAATGATGATTTTAATTGTTCAAGACAAAGTCCTAATAAATGTGACGTTGTTACAATTAAAGTTAACAATAAAAAAGAGAAAAAAGTTAAGCGTTTTCTTACTCGAAGTTTAAAAGAGACGTATAAAGTATTTAAAAATGATTATCCAGAATTGAGAATTGGAAAATCGAAATTTTATAGTTTGCGACCAAAGTATGTCTTACTTAGCCCCATCAAAGAAGTTTGTCTCTGTATCTATTGCGCAAATTATGATTTATTTCTTACGCGCTTAATTAATTTTAGAGGGAGTAACGTCACAGAGTTGGATGAAAGTCGGTCACAAATAATAAATGCAACAATGTGTTCTGAGCCATCTGATTTATGTTATTTACAAGAATGTAAACTATGTCCAGGGATTAAGGGAATTACGTTTCATGTTTTAAAACTGCAAGATGTAGAAGGCACAGAAGAAATTACATATGCTTTGTGGGATAATGGAAACCTGATTAAAAAGACACTATCAATTTCTGCTTTTAAAGATGAACTTTCGGTTTGGACCATGAGGGTTAGTACTCACATGTATGTAAAAAATATACAACGCAAAGCTATAAAAACAGAAAGAGAAAGTGCTAAAAAAGACTCACATCATTTAGTTCTTCAAATAGACTTCGCTGAAAACTGGGCTGTGATTCATAATAAAGCTGTTCAAGGAAATCATTGGGTTAATGATCAAATTTCTATTTTCACAGCAGTCTCTTATCAAGGGGATTCGACACAAAGTTTCGCAGTTATAAGTGATGACCGAAAACATGATTCAGCGTATGCTTTGCTAGCAGTACAAAAAATTATAAAATTCTTGAAAGAAAATTGTTGTGATTCAATTAAAAAATTTACCATCGTATCAGACGGCGCTGCGAGTCACTTTAAAAATCGCTTTCAATTAGATGAACTAAAACGAGCACCGTGTGATATAAAATGGTTGTTCTCTGCTACTGGGCACGGCAAAGGAGCTGTAGATGGTGTGGGTGGACTTATAAAGCATTATGCTACTTCGCATAATCTTCGAGAGCCCCTTGAAGAAGCTATTCAAAACGCAAATGATTTTGCAATACATGTTCAAAAATATACTGATGCTATTAAAATAATACATTTACAAGATGCTGAAATAGAACAATTCAGAAAAGAAAAAAAAAAAAAATATTGATTGGCTTACAACTCCAAAGTATCCTGGAATTCAACAAAGTCATATATGGGTTAAAAAACCATGTGACCATAAAATACATTCATTGACAGCAGAGACCGCTGATCCTCCGCTTACTGAATTAAGAACAATGCAGGAGAAAAACAAAGGTAGTAAAATAGGTCTACAAATGAAAAAAGGTATAAAAATAAAAAATCAAAAAGACGCAAATAACAAATAAATACATAGTTATGTGTACCTGTATATTACATACACACAAAGACAAATACCTTTACATTGACTCTAATATCATTGACTATATATAAGCATTAGGCGTGAAAAATTTGTTTGTGTGTTATCTCATTAGTGATCGCTATCCCAGGGAAAAAGTACCGAATCTCACAAATACGTCTAGCTAGGCATTACCGTCCTCTATCACGACAACAAAAATTGTGCAAAAAAAACATGGGGTTTTCGAGAAAAAGGCACTTCCCTAAAAAATGAATTTTTCAGTAAAAAGTGCATAGCTCGTGGATTTTTTATTTTTTTTGAAAATGACATTAAGGCCGTTAAAGAGGGCTCAAAACTGAGTGAAATTGTGTGTTACACGTTTAAAAGCTCGAAAAACTGCTGAAACAATAGCAGTCTGAAAATCACATTGAAAATTTTTTTTCTCAATGAAAGAATTTTCTCGGAATTTTTCGGCATCGCTGAACGCATGAAATTTTGATGAAACAAAAAAATAAAAAAACACGTGTAAAATATTTTTTCGAGTAGAACATAAATATTTTTATTTCAACATGATAGGTGAAATAGGCATACGCGGGCTGTCTGATTTGAGATGGATTCGGCCATACTTCATTTTCATAATTAAATTTATCATTGATGCTTTTGCATAAGGTGAAGAAGTAATATACAATGCATAACGCTGTCACTCATAAAAAACCGCTGCCAATTCTTTGGCACTTAGCTTCCTCAAAACAATTTATCGATTCCTTTCATTAAATTGAAATTATAATAATAAATTTTTCACAAAAAAAAAATAAAAAATTTTCTAAATTAAATTATCTCAAATTTATGACTTTTAAAAAATACATTTTCATATTAATAGAATATTTTTGTAAGATTATATTAATATAATTTTTTAATTTTATCTTATTGAAGAAGAAACTATTTGTTATTAATAATTGATGATTTCCAAATTGACTTTTTTACAATTGCCCAGCACTTAGTTTCTCTGAATATAGTGTACAGCATTTATGATTAATACTATTTTACGCAAATTTTACGTGCAAAAATAATGTTATTACAGTTACAATAAATTAAGCTCAAGTTATTTTGATCTAATTTTATTCTAATATTAATACATTTATATTTGCCAAATTTCAATACGATTGGTTGACTTTTACTCCTGTTATCGTGTCCAAAAGAAAAAAGCACTTTTTTCCAAAAATTTTTCTTTCTCGAAAACAAATGAAGATAATCACTTTAAATTTTAACCAAATATAATCCTCAATGAGTATTATAAATGGTTAAAATTTTAGGTCAATAAATCAACAATTTTCTGAGAAAACACAATTAGAAAATTAAAAAAAAAATTTTAACCTCAAATATCTTTTTATTAATTTACTAATTTTTTTTCAGCAATGAACTCGGTTCGAAGATATAAGAAAGCTGTCTATGTGCCAAATTTCAAGACGATTGTTTGACTTTTACTCCTTTTATCGTGTCCGAAAGAAAAAAAATTCACTTCTATTCAAAAATATTTTTTCTATGAATAAAATGAAGATAATCATTCTAAATTTTAACAAAATATAGTCTTCAATGAGGGGGTTATAAGTGATTAAAATTTTAGGTCGATAAATCAACAATTCTCTGAAAAAACGCAATTCGGAAATTAAAAAAATTTTTAGCCTCAAATATCTTTAATCATAATTGATCGATTTTTTTTGGCAACAAACTCGGTTCGAAGATATAAAAAAAAAAATCAGTCTCTGTACCAAATTTCAAGACGATTGGTTGACTTTTACTCCCGTTAACGTATCCGAAAGAAAATTCCCTTGTTTTCAAAAATATTTTATTTCTCTGAAACAAATGAAGATAATCACTTGGAATTTTTACCAAATATAGTCTTCAATGAGTGTTATAAGTGGTTAAAATTTTAGGTCGATAAATCAACAATCCTCTGAAAAAACGCAATTCGAAAATTAAAAAGAAAAATTTTTAACCTCAAATATCTTTAATTGTAATTGACCGATTTTTTTGGGCAACGAACTCGGTTCGAAGATATAAAAAAGCTATTTCTGTGCCAAATTTCAAGACGATTGGTTGATTTTTACTCCTGTTATCGCGTCCGAAAGAAAGTTCCCTTGTTTTCAAAAATATTTTTTTTCTTTGAAACAAATGAAGATAATCACTTGAAATTTTAACCAAATATAGTCTTCAATGAGTGTTATAAGTGGTTAAAATTTTAGGTCGATAAATCAACAATCCTCTGAAAAAACGCAATTCGAAAATTAAAAAGAAAAATTTTTAACCTCAAATATCTTTAATCGTAATTGACCGATTTTTTTGGGCAACGAACTCGGTTCGAAGATATAAAAATACTATCTCTGTGCCAAATTTCAAAACGATTGGTTGATTTTTACTCCTGTTATCGCGTCCGAAAGAAAATTCCCTTGTTTTCAAAAATATTTTTTTTCTCTGAAACAAATGAAGATAATCACTTGAAATTTTAACCAAATATAGTCTTCAATGATTGTTATAAGTGGTTAAAATTTCAAGTCGATAAATAAAATATTTTTTGAGAAATTAATTTATGAAATATAAAAATGTTTTCCTTAATAACAAATGACAGAGTAAAGATAATTCAACTTTAAAAAAAAGAAATTGTAGGTAATTGGAAGACCTTTCAAAAAAAGTTTACTATATTATGTAATAATGGCTGTATGATATGAAAAAATCAAAAAAACTGAAAATTCAAAATCATTTTTTGGTTATAAAACAAAAGAAAAACGATAAAATGAAAAAATAGGTTAAGCTATCTCTATTCTATGTCCAAACGAAGAGAATAAGCCCTCATAGATGAAAATCGGTCAATTTGTTCAAAAGTTATAGCCGGTACACACACACACACACACACACACACACACACACACACACACACATACACACACACACACACACACACACATACACACACAGACACGAAAATTTTTGTTCTCAAAAACATCGGATATTGGTGCCAAAAGTCTTAAAAAATGTTTTTAAACATTTTTTGTTCCAAAAATTTTTTTCACCATTACAAAGCTTCCTCTTTGAGGAAGCAAAAATAATTAGTTCTTTATCAATATACATTATCAGATTTTTCAGGCTTGTCGATTAAGTATAATATCTGTTATTCCTTCATGGAAGTTTATACAAGAATAAATACTTTACGTGAAACATTGCATGGAAACGATCCTGTATAATAATCTTGCACTTTTTTTCATTCTTGGCAAGTTGAAGCAATTCACCACTTCCAGTACTTCCTAAAATTATGAAAATATAGTTAATTCTAGCACACATTTTGGTACACTTTTTTATTTCAGTCGCTTGTTCTCCTAATTATTTATTAAGTATATCAACCTCACGACGAACCATTCTCCTAAAAACACAAACTTTTTAGGACTTATTTTTATAGCTTTTGGATAAGTTCGTACTGGTATACTTTATTTTACGTTTAATTGATGATTAATCAAAACTATAGAGTACACTGAGAATATAAAATTGTGTTAACATACCGAAAGTTCTTCTCAGCCAGTTTTTTTAAATTATGTAATGCTTGGAGATTTTTAGGTGTGTCCAATAATGTCTTCTGTCCTGCTATAACTATTATCCAACAAGTGATGGCGGATGCTAGTTTCAAAATATTTTGATTCGCTTTCATAGTATATGTTTAAAACGATGTATTTGCTCAAAATCGGATTTAAAATCAAAATTCACGCTCAAAACCATTAATGTTACACGTATCACAGCAAAAATGAATCTGCTGCAAAAGATATCTCCGCACAACTTGTAAGTGTATATAATAGTAACGGCAAACAAACTAAATAGGAAGCGGAGGCTGAAAACGACGTACAATGTTATTGAGGAAAAATGGAGAAGTGTTATAACATATCGCTAGATGTAGTCCTTGGATACTACAAACATCAGCTATTTCTATTATAAAATTCATGAATTCATTATTCGATTATTAAAATTTCAGAGTCATTTAATATACTTTATAAAAGCTGCACAGTAGAAGATTTATTTTAAGAATGAAATAAATACTGATCGCGAATACAAACAAATACTTTGCCCTGATAATAAAATAGAAAAAATAGATCTTCTAATTATTTATTGAACTTATATCTTATTCGATTAGATGATTTTATGAATAACAGATATTTTCGCCATTTATAATGATAAAAAGTTCAATAAATTAAATGGTCTACATAGGTTTCTTTATACAAACTGTGTAAAATTTAATTTTTTGTATAATAACTCTTATACTGAAATATTTGACAAATATTTAAAATTCAACATAAAAGGTAAATACCACAAAACTATATCCACTTTTATAACTGTATCTAGGTCCAAACGTTTACTAGATAGAATTTTATTTATAACGAATAGAATCTTATTAAAGTAGAATATTATTAAAGCAAATTTACATATTTTTTTAAGGCAAAAACGTAATGATAAAAAGCTCGTAGTATTGAAAAAATTCTCTCAAACTATATTAAAATTTTCATAGTTTAAAAAACACATTGTATTTACAAACTCATACATTTATGATTACACATTCAAGTTAAACTTGTTTGATAAAGAGGTGTATATCTTACGAGTAAAGAATCTTCAAGTAGAAGTGTACACAAATAGATGTCGCTAAACGTTCTTTATAAAGCGATCACAAAAGATATTTTCACATAGGTACCGGCCTTAAAATGCAAATAAATACACAAATTTATAAAGAAAATATATTTTACAATCCAAATTTCTAATTATATTACTTACGAGCAAGAGAAATAAAGTAGTGCGATGTGAAACAAGTGATTAGACTATTTCCTATGAAAATTAATTTTAGTTCTCATATATATTATTTCCAGTATAAATATAAATGTAGACAGAAAAATTCCCAATATCAGTACACATAAAGCAAATCCGATGTCAATTAAAGAAATTTGTCTGTTTCCGAGCACTGACGAAAGCGGAGGCTTCATAAAATATCTTTGTTCCCGTTTTCTAAATAAAGTAATTAATCCTCCTTCACTCAATTTTCGAAGTATTTGATTAAGCCTAGAGGAAAGCGGCCAATCTTTTCTCATAAGGAATGTCATAAAGGTGTGTCTTCTTTCATTTGAAATGTGAATTAGTTCGCCTTCGTAAATGTTGTACCTAGCTGAAATACAACCAGTTATACAGGCTACCCGCTGTCCTTGTAACAGTCGTGCAGTACACTTTGAAGTATCCTCCACATAATAACGAGAATTAAGAGCTTTATTTTGAACATACTGCCTCATACTAGCCATTCCATGAACTGGCATATTGGATTTTACTAATCCTTCTATTGTATCAATCACTGGATTGGGCTCTGGCGCAATATTCACTGAACTTAATGTACTCTGAAAATATGTATTAATCAACATTGTAGAAAATATAATGAAAGCAAAAACCAGTCTGCTTGTTGAATGTTGTGGTTCTTTCTGACTAGAAACACTTATGATCATTCTTAACAACTCTAAACTACTTGAAGATACAGTTTCTTTCAATAAAAATTTTAAAACTATTATTACTATTGCAGAAATTACAACAGTAAATATCCAAAATAAAGGAGTAAAAATTGAGAAAAATTTATTTATGGAAATAAGTAAAGATCGATCTTTGAATGATATTAAGCAAATTCCTGAAGCCTCGTGAGGGTAGGTTTGAAGTTTCCAAAAATGACGTAAAAATATCATGTTCATCACATAATCTATTTTCTGCAACTGAAGGTCTTTATAAAATCCATAAGGATTTTCATCTTGATCAAAAGAACCCATAGTTGAATAAAATTTAATTGTTCCACTTGCATTTAGCTTAGTCCATATTACTCGAGAAATATCGCCATTAACTCCTCCAAATTTTTCAAAACCCATTTTTTCTTTTTCGAACGTAAGTATCACTGGTCTAATGAACGCGCCTAACTTGACAGTATATCGATTCAAGGTTCTTGTTTTTTCAAAATAAAGATTTGCACACAAAGAAGTATCTAAAAACAAATACAATTTTAGTATACTTCTAGATATTTTATCGTTCTATACTTTAATTAAATCTAGTTAGATTTGTATCGATACGATAATAGATGCTTTCAATATAATATTGCATGGGATAAATATGCAATATGCAAAAGTTGTACACCCTTTTATAAAAATTAGAGATAAGATCCCAAAAAGGTCTTATATGAGATATGTCAATTTCTATTTGATCTGTTACTAAAAAGTCACAATGTAGTCTCACTTGAGATCTATGATAATACCTCATATGGGATCTTACATGAGTCACAAAAAATCTGATAAAATTTTGAAAACGACTTTTCGCTATACTTACGAGCAGATGAAGCTGTCCACGAATGCTGGAATAACGTTTTTTCATCGCGCTTTTCTTGAGCTTTACTTTCTTTGACAATATTCCAAAACGCAGGTGCAAAGTTATCAAATGGATTAAATGTGTATATCTTTATTTTATCATATTTATCCTTGCACAAAAAAATTGCTTGTAAAATATTAAATTGCCATATTAAGTCGAATAAATCACGAACCATTGTACATTCATTACTTAATTTACTGCTGAAGAAAAACATTCCTTCATGATTCCACCAGATCGAGCTTCTAAGTTTACTTAATACTGACAACAAAAAAGATGTTGATGATATGCTCATAATAAAACTATTCATCGGTCTTGAGTCTAAATTAATTACTGTATTATTATAAGAATAAATATCTTCTAAAAAGTCAGGAGGAATAAGATTTAGATAACTCCGCATTTCTTTTGTACTCAAAGACATTAATAAAAAAATGTTTCTTTTCTGAACTGCAGCAGTTTCTGCAAAGTGCTCATCACGAATAAAAATATTGTCAGTTTGTGAATCAAAACAATTGTTTATAACTGTAACCTTGAAGTGAAACATTAAATTAAAGATAACATTTTAATAATATTCTATACGCATTTGTATGTACACTACCATAAAAAATTTTCCAGTCATAGCAACCTGACTCTGAACATAAATACGTTAGTCCGAAAATTTTCCGACGGTAGTGAACATACGGGGTGTTCCAAGAGTAACGGTCCCCCAACTGAAACCTAGATGTAGCGTAAGGAAAAAAACTAACCAATGGTTTGTAATTCGAGTGCGACCCTGCCAAAAATAATCACGAGATTAGTCACCTGAATATCGTGTGAGAAATTGTGTGATTTTCGCATGAGAAATCTCGTGAGGAATTGGCCGAAAAATATCGCGGTTTTTCAGGTGAGAAATCGCGTGAATTTCGGGTGAGATATTGTGTGATTTTCATGTGAGAAATTGTGTGATTGTTACATAAGATATCATAAAATAAGAATATAAAAAAAATTGTTAATAATAAAATGTTCAAAATTAGTTTTCGGTAGACGGGGTTAATCTTCAGTATCAGCTACTTAATGTACGAAATCGTAGGAATTCCAGCAAGTTAATGCAAGACCGTGGACGATCCAACCAGTTAACCTTCAAATGATCTTGAAAACTGCATCCATGATCTAGTCCAAGGACATCATTCGATTCCTCGCGCTTAATTTATATAAACCATTGGTTAATTTTTTTCTTCCCGTCACATCCAGGTTTCAGGGGGGTCTGTTACTTTTCAAACACCCGGTATAAAAAATAAATTTATGGTTAACCATTATATCAAATATTTCACTTTTATGTAATTCTCTACTTATCCTATTTATTATTGAACCATCAGCTATGAGGATTATGAAATATTTCAATACAAAAATGTAGAAAACTTGATTTTGTATATTCATTATTCGAATTCCTCTTTTTGTTATATATAATAATTTTATTATTTATGAACAACAGTCTCCACGGAATTGTGCATTGACTTACTTCAAAATACTGTCACCAGTTTCACTTCAGTGAATAAGTATAGTGTAGAACATACTTATTGTAGCGTAAATCATATGTATCGACTATTGTTCGTTTGCATTATCATCGCATAATCTTTTACTTTAATCTTGTGCAATCACATTATAACTAGCTTAATAATTTAAAAGCTTATGAATCAACACATTTTGATACAATTATGATACTGACTACTTATTGTAAAAAATTACAAAATCAAAAATTACTTTTGTTAGTTTTGCTAACATTTATTACAAATTTTTTATTTTATGTTTATTTTGTTAAAATTATTATTTACGGCACTACAAATAGAAATTAATATTTATAACTAAATCTATCAAATGTTTATGAAGATTAAGATTATCATACTAACAAGGAGTGATTTCAGTCTCTGAGAAACGAATTTTGCTGAGCCTTTGGGAGGCGTTTTGGGGTACCCAAAATGAATCTCAGTACCCTAGTTTAATCTCATACGCCCTTTTTCCGAAAATATTCTATTGAAAATTCGTAAGTATTACCCTGGTGGAAATTTGTTTATCTGAAATGGCCAACAATCTCAATAAATAGGTAGAAAAAATGGCTAGTTAATAGGCCCCGGTCAAACGCTTTTTCTCCCATTATTCGCACATTTAATAGATTGGACATAACCTTCAAATTTTCGTTTTAAGTTTACTTAAAGAATTGACGTTAAATTGGACGGTATTCAGCTGTAACTGATAGCTTACTAAAATATATACAATATGAGCAGACAGAAAAACCATTTACAGTAGTCCTTTTGAAGATATTACGTAGAATGTATTTATTGCCATTAGATTCTGTCTCTCTCACTCCTTGTTATAACAACAGGCCTTCTACTAGCCATTTCCAGACTAAAAAAACTGATCAGTTTTAATACCTTTAAAATACTCAAGAACAAGCTTGTGTTTGTCTTCGCAAAACTCATTCTATTTTTCAATCTATTAAATGTTCGAATAATAGGGAAAAAAGCGTTTCACCGGGGGCTAGAAACTGGAAAAGGGAAATTCCCATTTTATAGCAAGTTTCTAATATAAATGGCCAGTTAACAGTTAAAAAATGTTTTGGATTTCCACCAGGGTAGGACTATGTATATTTTTGAAAAAGCAAAGTAAACTATAACATCTTCAATTTGTTTTTTTTTTCAGCTTAATGTTGATTAAGAGCCAAAATGTTGATTTGGCTCAGAGTTACAGATCATCAACGTTACAGATAAAATTAAAGCATTTTCAAGTTATAATATAAGTCGATTTTCACGTATATTTTTATCTGTAACTTTGATAATCTATAACTCTGAGCCAAACCAACATTTTAATAAGCGGAGAAAAGCACATTTAAGGTGCTATAGTTTACTTTCATTTGTTTCATTTTGGTTTCTTTTTTTTTTTAATGTATGTAGTATACTATAATATTATGTATAATATTTACGAATTTTCATTAGAAAATCTCGATTATTTGAAATGTAATAGCTCATATCTTCGTGAAAAAGATCTATGAGATTAAACTGAGGGTATTGGAATTCATTTGGGGGCACAAAACGCCTCCCGAAGCCTCAGCAAAATCCATTTCCCCGAGAACGTTGTGACGTTTCCCTTTCCTTGTAAGTATTCCAGCTTTATTTATAGAAATATTATTAAATCAAAATACTTTAACTCTCTTGATAAATTACTATCGCATTCATTGTTAAGACAACAAACTGTACTTATTTTTCTGACTTTCGATTTTCTCATTTTCAACTAATTATTTAAAAAATTGTAAACATAATATATTTGCACACTGACAGAAAAACCCGGGGAAAAATTCCTATGTTGCTCTTGGAAGTTGCCCACAACTGCTTAAAATCGAAATATTTACTATCTTTTATATGAAAAAGTCCAATGTCACAAGTAAAACTTCCTATGCCAGCATAGTAAAAATTAACACGTGACTAATGGAACTTTATCTTTTGTACATTTTCCCAGGCTAGCATGGTAAAAATTGAGAGAGTTTTAGAGTAAGAATTCACACGTTCAATCGTAAACACCCCGCGAGTGCACGAAAAGTTGACCGCTTCAATGTCAAAATAGGAAAGATTCAGACAGATACATGTCAACAAACTCAATCCACCTTGGCAACATCGAGACAAAACACAAACGCTAAACGCAACAACTGAATGTGCGTTCTAATCCAACATACTTGTTTTTATTTTTTTTTTTATTTTTTATGATAAGACAATTTTTAAAATCATTGTTTATTTGTAATATTTTTAAGGAAGGTTGTGAAAAACCATTATATCGAAAATACAAATTCATTAATAAATAAATGAGCTTGTTTAATTTAAGGTATTGGTAATAGTTATAAAATGTTAAACAATATTCTTAATATATAACATTTGTAATAAATTACGTTAAAATAGAGAATAATATTATTCGAGTTAAAGCATAATTTGTTATAAAATTAGCGCGCATAACTTACGTTTGGGGATATACAAGTTCCAAAATTTTGTAGGACATATGTCTTTTAGGTAAGTGGTTAGCGCTCCCGACTACCGTGCCAAGGGTTCCAGGTTCGAGTCTCGATGCCGTCAAAAATTTTTAATTTATTTAATAAATTTTCTTTAATCATGTTTAATTCAAAAATAACTTCTGTATTGTCTAAATATAATAATTATGTGTCTGATACTCGCTCCCCCACTCCTACAAAAAAAAAGATGTAATAATTTTTTTCGCTCTTTAAAATCAGTTATAAAAAAATTCCCATGTTAGACTTGGAATTTTTCCTACGTGTATTGCAATTTCTGCTAAAAATCCGACATATGGTCGAGTTACGATTCCAACATGGTAATTTTTACATGACAACATAAGAATTTTTACCAGATTTTTTCTGTCAGTGCATGGTTCTAAAAATACAAGTATTGATTTTATATTTAGTAAAAGTTAATAAAGCGCATTTTATGTGTAACAAATTTCGATTTTTGTCAATAAAATTAAACATTGCATCAGCCATATACGTTGACCAATAAGAAATTAAAAATACAATGTTCAAGGCACAAGTTTGGTATTTTATCGTGATGGTTTTTGTCTAAAGGGATATTTTTCTGAATATTGTTATTTTTAAATTTATTAATATATTATAAAATAAAAACGTTTTATTTATTAAAAATATATAATGTAAACTCAAAATCAATGGTTACTTTTGTTTCAATCTTTATTGTAAATGCAGCATTTTCTAAGTTAAAATATGTATACACGAAGACACGTTCCGCAATAGATTTACAAAGTGAAAAAGTAAATTTTTCTGTAATTAAAAATATAAATTCAGTCATCGCTTCAGTTATTTTTACTCCTGCATTGATTGCTATAATAGAATCTGAAAAATGTTTTAACTTCAAAATCATGTTTAGTGCCTGTAATCATTACTATGCAATAGATACTATCAAATGTTTAAAGAACATAGCTTCAGAAAATCCACAAAATCTGATAATAAGGCACGCGAAAGATAATTGAGAAATCAAAATTATTATACTTATCAGTTTTGATAAGATGAACGATTAACTTGAAAGATTGATTACATCCGTTACCCTCTACAATGTAATTGCTTTATGTTACTGTTTCTTGAGAACCAAAAGCCATTTATAACACTCGTATCATATGATAATCCTATAATTTATATGTATGAATTATTAATTGTAACTTCGATAAATAAATAATTTTAAATATTTTATCTGTAGCAATATATATTTTGGTTGCATCAGATTTCGATATAAGCAACAAATTGAATGTATTTGTTAAATCAAACAATTATTTAAATCGGTTGGAAATTTTATAAAATTAAATTGGTCCAAAGTTGCTTTTTTATAATACCTTTTAGGTAAGACGAAACACTTAATGACGTCTTTCAAGAATTATTTTTCCCTTAGTTAATAAAATTTAATAACCTTTCTGTTTACTTTCGAACAGTATACGCGTCATGTAAACTTAATACGTATCCGTAATTTAAGATTAAAGTTAGGCAGAAGGAACATGATAAAACTGCAAACGCTAAAGTTTTGCTCGAATTAAGTTTAGACATATCAAAATACATCATCACTTTCTCACTATAAGGTAGATCTTAATTTCAGTTACGTTCAACACCAAAATAAATGGTAATCGTTCAGCGATCGATTTCCTAATGATTTATCAAAAAGTTCAAAGATAAAGAGCTACCGTTACTTCTTGAGTTAACATAATTACTAATACCTTTTATTTTTGCAATTGCAATTAATCCTGTCATTGTTAGTAAAAAATTATCCATAATTATTAGCCTACCATTAAAAAATCCAATAATCTGAGTTGATTTCAATTTTCAAATGTTTAAATATTTTCAATGCAAAAAGTTTAGTTTTTTGTACGTTTGTCATATGCAGGCGATAATTCTTGCATTTATTCGAATAGATATACCTATAGCTAAGAGAAGGTCTGTTGACGGTGGAGTTCGCAGCACGTGGGGAGGTTGTGCTGTCAAGAGGGTGTTGTCGGGTCAAGGTCGTTTCTTGTCGGGCAGCATCTGCGCATCATCTAACTTTCACTGAGGGATTCAAATGTCTCGTGCAATCTTTCCTAGCGTGTTGCACAGCACTGCCAATGACCGCCGAACTAACATATTTTGTTGCTTTGCACGTCTATTAAATTATTCCTTAATTCTTTTTATCGCGAAAGAAGAATTTCGACTTAACAAAAAAAATTCAAAGCCTTTAATCTAAAAACAAATACTGAAAATGATATTTCCACGTATTATTTTTAATATAAAAGTAAAGTATCTACCAATGGAAAAAATATTAATATTAAACTTAGAGTATTGATTTTGATTTTGTCGGAGGAATTCCAACAAAGATGAAAAGTTTTTGATGGCAAAAGATAAATGATGAAAATTACGAAACATGTGACACGTAAAATTTCCTCGATAAAAACGACAGCTAAGTATTTTATCACATCCTGGTCCATATAAAATAAAATTAATTACTTTCATTAAGGAGCTGTTTGGAGAAAATATGTATACCTATACATACTCTTTATTAATTAAGGGTGGAAATAGCTTAAATCGCTTCGATTATATCTTTCTTTTTTTAAAAACGTTTCTTAAAAACTAATGCAGCTAAGAGAGATCTTCGAAGTTTACAAAAACAAACGAAAAAGATAATGAACTATAAAAGCTTTGTTGTTCTCCTTGTTCTAATTATTATTAGTTTTCCTTATGCTTTTTGAAATAATTTCTTAAATATCAAAAATAAAAAATAAAAGTTTTTTCATTCAAATTTTAATAATTTCATTAGCCCTTAAACTTTGTTATTAGGAATTATTCAGTTTTGTAATGGTAAAGTAAATTGATCGCAATTAAATAAACTTTAATCATCAAAGCCAACACTTATTTTCTACTTCTTTGAAATGACTTACCAAATATCGCAATATAAGTAATAATACGTTATTTCATTACATATGTTTTCAATAATTTCCATTGTTGTTAAATATGATAATTAAAACAAATGAATGTCGATAAGCTTTTAGAGTAGCTTTATGATTAACATCTAATCGTTTTGGCATGATAAAATTCCTTGATTCGTCATAGAACTCTTAAAGTTAATTATCTCCTGATTTACATATTTAATTTATCAGGAAATTCATATGCATGTACTTGCGTAAGGGTGATATGTTTTTAAATCATCGGAATTTTTTTATGAAACAATGGATACCAATTGGTTGACACTTTTAGCTATTCGAAATTCAATTTATTATCAAATTATAATACATTAATAATTATTATAAAATCAAAAATTAACTCAATATTCAGCATTCAAAAAAAATTTTGAAAAAATGAGTTAGTAAATGAAGTATAAATAATAACGAAGAATACTTTTCATTGGCAATTTTTTAAAGATAATATTTAAAACTGTTAAGGAATTGAAATTGTTAAGGAAAGAGAAAAAGTAATAATAAAAAATACTAAAAACTATAACAGCACAAATATATTTAGGACGAGACATACAAAAATAACCAAATTTATCAAATGTATTCTATGTATAAAACACATTGTATATAATACACATTCTTCTATAATTTTGCAAAAACCCTGGCCCTGACATATGTAGAAAATCTTAGAGAAAAATAAACTAAACAAAATAAAGAAACATCAAACAGTAAAACTTTACAAAAAACTGTTTTATAACAAACGTCTTTTATTCACACTTGCACGCAATGACTTACTTTAAAATTTTATCTTAATTTTCATTATAAGAAATAGGTATGAATGTCTAGCAAGCTTCCTTTTAAAAAATTAACAAAATGTATAACTTAAAATTTTATTAATTGGCTAACTGCAAAATAAGAACGATCAACTTTACCTTGTAATATAATTACTTAAGCTCTTAAGAGCTTGAAAAAACTCTAGTTTATAAAAATATTATACGATAATATGTGTTTGCTTAAACTCTCAAAGTTATATCTTTTTAATTTGACATAATATTCCGTATTAACATTTAAGGCGTCTATACAAAACTGACAAGGGGAGCACCAGAGATGCGGGTCCTGGATTTGACTAAAACTGTAGGAGGTACTTCTTTATGACAAATAAAAAGATACGTGTCTCGGGGTTTTTCTGAATGGGCCTTTTGTTCCGAGACCCAAGCTATGTTATGTCTAAAATGACCACTTTTTGATAAAAATTTGGTCTCTTTCTTTGGTTATAGCTTTTTGAATATTTCTGTTATGTAAATGGGCTAGAGAGTTTATAAAAGGAGGCAAAAGAATCTTTAATTTAAGCTGTGTTTCATTAAAAAATGTCGATTTTTATAAAAGTTATAGGCTATTAAAAATAGAGTAAGAAAATCACTAAAATTTTCTCATTTTTTTGAAGCATTTAACGGGTGGTATTTTAAGCTATCTTGTTACCCTATTTTTAATAGCCTATAACTTTTATAAAAATCGATATTTTTTAATGAAACACAGCTTAAATTAAAGATTCTTTTGCCTTCTTTTATAAACTCTCTAGCCCATTTACATGACAAAAATATTCAAAAAGCTATAACCAAAGAAAAAGACCAAATTTTTATCAAAAATTGGTCATTTTAGCCTTCTTTTATAAACTCTCTAGCCCATTTATATGACAGAAATATTCAGAAAGCTATAGCCAAAGAAAGAGACCACATTTTTATCAAAAATTGTTCATTTTAGACATAAAATAGCTTGGATCTCGGAACGAAAGGCCCATTCAGAAAAACCCCGTGACACGTGTCTCATTATTTGTGGTAAAGAAGTACCTCCTGCAGTTTTAGCCAAATCCAGGACCCGCATCCCTGGTGCTCCCCTTGTGAGTCCATTTTCAGTAACTCATTTACTGATAAATACATTCAAACTTCACTTTTAACGTGGTATAGTTGTATGAAGTAACCCAATTTTCTTATAAAACGTCACCATTATTTAATAAAAATAGTAAAATTTGTAATCACATCACTTCTCAATTAACAATTGTCAGAAACATTTATTTAGCACATAAAATCGACTTGAACAAACATCGCATGCATTCATTTTTGCAAATACATTGACGACAATTCAGTGGGAAACTTTTCAGTTTAACCTGTAATCACTTTAATAATCGATGAAATACATTACAATTCGTTGCACGCTTTACTACTATAGCATACTTTTGTTACTTCATTGCTATGAATTCTTGCACTAATAAGAACAATAAGAACTTTTTTATAGTAATAGCTGCCGAAACAACAAGAGATCTATCGAAAGAAGAGTAAGAGAGGGATTTTCTCATCGGTTCCACATGATTGGTTGTAATGCATGATAATCTATAAAAGTAACTGATAATAAAATGAGTAAGAGCATAAACTCGCTGATAATTTCGATTTGTTTTTTACATCATACGTTCAGCGAAAGCGGACATATGGAGGAACTTTTCACTTAACGCTTTAATTCCATTCGACTTATATGTATTTATTTATTTAAACCAGTTCACTTTACATGCATTACCATATTCACAGTAAAAATAGTAAAATAAAAATACAGATGTGTATAATATACATACATATTATATACCGCAGAAATGTACGAGGCATCTATACGCGATATATATAAATTAATAGTATATTACGATACGTGTGACTTAAGTGGCCCATTATTGCACGGCGTGAGGTTAGCGCCCGAGCGCAGCGAGGGCGCTAAACGCCGTGGAATAATGAGCCATTTAAGTCACGAGTATCGTATACTATTTTATAGCTCGTGTGACATAAATCCGCCATATTCTTATTTTATTTATTTGTGCATATTTATAATGATAGTTGGAAGTGGGGTGGAAGAAGTGTGAGGCGGAAGGCGGGGGGGGGGGGGCAGCCCCCCCGCCCTGAAAAAAATTAATAAAAAGTTATTTAAATAATAGAATACCTGATATAGAATATGGTTATTATTGAATCTAGAATATTGGATATATATACATAAAAAAATCATAAAACTAGATTCTTGGCAATTTGATTTGTATCTTTAACAATAAGTTGAAGTTTATGAAAGTGAAAGATTTGTATACATTATATCATTAAAGAGAAAGACTTTTAAAACTAAAATCCATACAGTTTAATATTGAATATTTAAAAAGCGCGCGGTCTGCTATTCCATAGCAGATGAAACTAACCTATAATATAGAGAAGCCTTATTATCATCATTTTTATTTATTCTTTGTGGTTTGTCAACTATTAACGAAGTTTTACTTCTTTTCCTGTTCATTCTTATATGTAAAATCATATTTTTGAATAGTTTTGGTAGATAATTGGCGTTAATTACGTACCTGTGACTTAAGTAAATTCATTATTTCACAGTGTAATAATGGGCTACTTAAGTCACAACTAGCCGTGACTTAAGTGCGGATTTAGGTCACACAGTGCTATAAAATACATTTAATACTAATACTAAACTTAATACTTAAACTTAATACTAAAATTATAATCTCAATAACAATTTTTGGTTTTGAAAAAGTACTTATAAAAATATTTAACAGACTTATTAGTACTGTATCAATTAGTACTATTACAATTGATATTATATATCTGTTTTTATCAGATTTTTTAGTTTATTCTTATATGAATATTTCTTGATGTTTAATATTTTTAAGTCACTCGGTAGTTTGTTGTAAGTCTTTAAGCCTTCTATAAATATTCTTAGTGCTAATTCTTTTGTGATATTTAGATATTATTAAGAGTTTATTTCTAGTAATACTGCTTGATGTAATGTATTGGTCTTTAAGGTTTATGTAATGATATCCTAATGTTTAATAAGTGAATGATTGTTCTAGATTCATGGGATAATTCTTGCTTATAAACTTATTTTTATGAGCAATTCTTAAAATTCTTTTTTACAAGTTACGCAGTTGGTTTAAATTGTTATTATAAACTCCTCCCCATGCTATTATACAATAGTTAATGATACTGTGGAAATAAGCATAGTGTATCATCCTCAATGTTTCAATTGTCATTGACTTGGAAATTTTATAAAAAATATATATTAAATATTTTGTTTTCTTGATTATATATTGTATGTGCTTATCCCACCTAAGGTTGTAATCATATATGATTCACAGGTATTTACAACTCTCAACTCTGTTTATTCCATTATCTTTTATCTTAATATCTATTTGATTTGGTACGCTGTCGCAGTAGTTGCCAAAAGTTATATATACAGTCTTTCCAACATTTAATGATAGTTTATTCCTAGCTAGGCACTTATCAATTATAAATAAATACCTATTCATACTAGTCCTGAGCTTTATCCCAGGTATCGTCATTAGTTATAATTGCAGTGTCGTCTGCATTTTTCTTAAAAATATTAAAAACTGATACATCGCATTTCAAGATCATTCTAAATTAATTTTCTCCCAAGAATCTGCTTACTAAAACCGTTTTATTTTATTAAGAATCTGCAAAACTCATAATTTGAAGCTATTTCAATAAATTAATTATTTTAAGGACTTCAAACAAATTTTTTATTATTCAATTTTAGCAAAATTTTTTATCAAACATTTTAAAAAAATTATTTTTTATTAGGTGTTGTACTACACACATAGTTTTGTATGGTCTGATAAGTAAAACTGAACGTTCTTTTCAAGTTATAACATTAGTTTATTGCATCATTAATGCTTGTACGTCATAACAAAATAAAAGACTTTTCCCCACCTATAAAGAAGCTCAACATTACTTCTATGTATCGCATAATTAATAGCGATTTCAAAAATTAAAAAACTTCATTTTCTTTAATTGATCAAAGAATAATAATTTCATGTAATAATTCTATGTATGTCATCCTATAACATACAAAAACTTTGCATCAGATAATGACCAGCAAAAACAAACGATGACTTGCTTTCATAAACTCCAAGACAAGTAGTAAAAGTTAGTCTATGTCGAAAGAACAATTTGTGCGCCTAAACATTTCGAGGTTATCACTCGTGCCACCCCAAATTCCTATAATCGCATTTAATCAGGAGGAAATATCAACAACCAATATTTACATTTACACTTTATTTATGAGTATTTTTAAGTGACTCAGTTTTCATTAGTAGCTTATCGCAATATTTAGTTCAAAATTCATGCAGCGTCACTAATATATAAATTATAGCGCTGTCACATCGAACATAAGTGCCAATGTATAAAAACATATTATATAAAAAAAATTTGCAAACTTAGTTCTATTTATTATTTTTAGTTTTATAAAAAAAGTATCCGAAGTGCCATAAAATATTCTTGATATTAAAACAATAGAAAATTAACATTTTTACAATGTTCCTATTTCCAAAAAATATTGACACAGGTATTATTTAATTAAATCCAGTAGAGAGAATCAATCTCTAAAGACAAGCGCCAATTCCTTCTTACACCCTGGTAGAAAATAGACCAACTCGTTGGTTAACATGTTAATCAAATTGAAGCATTTCTACTTAAGATTAACATCGAAATTTAATTAAAACTATTTAAAACTATCACTATATTTTAAAGCATCTACAATATAATATTTCCACATGTATAAATAGTTATTCTTCGTCGACAATAGCAACATAAACATAGTGTGACGTTTTTAATTAAAAAATTGACGAACGGTTCGCCAACAACCGTTGGTTAGCATTTCTACCAGGGCAGCTGTGATATAAATTGATAAGACAGGTATGTTACCTGATCGAAAAGGAAATTTCTGTTTGCAATATTATATTTGCTGAAATAAGAGTAATTTTAGTTGAATCACTTAATCATATTTACAGATGAGTATGTCCAACATAAGGTAGATTGCATCATAAAAATTGAGAATAATGTAACAGTATTTAAAAAAACTTAGATATGTCACAAAAAGTATACCAGAAAATTACTCCAAAAGCGAAATAAGCATGTACTATTAATTAAAGTTCATTGATTTTTTAAATAAATAAATTTTTGTTTTAAATGTGTGTCCAAATTCATTATGTTATTTTATTTTTATTTATTTATCTTATGTTATTTTTATTCTTAATGTCGGATTCATCTTTTTATACACATACGCGTTTAATAATCATAAGAAGTCTGTTAATATATTGCTATTATAATATAAATAAAAATGTATAAACAATATCATATCGAAATAGTATAATTAGTAATTATACAGTATTAATTAGTAATTATACAGTATTAATTATATCACAATAAAATAAGATGTGGATGAATAACTAATAAAATTAAAAGTTAGTAGTTATCAATAGTTGTGTCCACAAAAGAATTAAGTGTGATTATAGTGTACTTTAGTTAAAGAGAAACGATAGTATTGCAGATGTTAAGCAAACGACACACGCGTAGTTTAAGATATGAGCGACTGAGGAACGCTGAGTTCAAGATTTATAACACTTGATAAGTCTCTTAATAATACTTTTATATACCACTAATATAAAAGAGTAGATTTTATTTATTTGGCCTATTCGCTTACGTTATTATTATCTTTAATCAATCGTTACTAAACCATTAGGATAAATGATGATTCCGCACTTATATCACGTGAATCCATTTCAATACTGCCGCTCAATAAATCTAATATAATATTAACTATCACCCAATAATATAGAAAGAATTGTCAATTGAGTTTACTTTTTGTAATTTTAAAATAGTTTCATATTTTGAACTTCTATAAAAATAAGTTTCATTAGCTTAATTTTTTCGAACACGAAGCACTTTCATTCGAAAATGCTTTGTGTGCAGATTATAACAATATTCAATTTATGCCATATGTTGTAGTAGAATTCATAGAACATTTTTCAAATTGATCGATTTTTATCTGATATTCTGATGATATATACATTTAAAACATTATAAAGATGGGCTGCATAACTAAAATAATTTCATTATATTATGCAGAAAAGACGTTGCCCTAAAAAGAATATTTGAATACCGATACTTTTTTTATTAATCTGTGACCTTAGATAATCTGAAGTCGAAATGTGTGTGTGTTTTCTTAAACACAAATAATCTTTGAATTGTACACCAATTAAAAACTAAAACTGCATTATTGTCATTGTTGCTATTCATTTTTCAAATAAAACTAATAATCGATTTTTTATGTAAGATTTTTTATATAGAATTACTATCAATTCAAACTCGAGTGACTTTTATTATTTTAACTTGGGAAATTAAGGCTTGGGAATATAAAAAATATGTAAATGAAACGAATTTAAATGTATGAAAGAAGGTGGTAGTAGCTTAAAATTTTTTAATTTTCCCAACATTCAATAAAAAAATATTTAATTATACATTATTAATTCGAACCGATAACCTATTAAATGCTGAAAATGATACCAGCTAAGAAAAATATTTCAACAACTGATCTCGCGCTCTATTTATCTGCATATTAATTTTCATTACAAATCACCTTATCGAATAAAAGGAACAATCCGCAGATTAGCACGCGGTACCTTCCTCGCATACTTTTATCATCGCCGGAGAGGAGTAAGTCGAACGTTAATCGTAAGAACCCTTATAGGGTATCACTTTCTCGCTTTCTCTCCCGCTTATACTTTCTGACAATGGATGCGCAAGCTCATCTCTCCCTCTTTTTCCTTCTCTTTCGAGCCATTGGGCCGCGATAAGCTCGTGCGAAAACAACAATGCAATTATGCAATTAGGGAGAAGCAGCAGGCGTCGGTTTGGCGGATGCAAACACCACATTTAGCGCAGTCAACATATTTTTTTAAATTGTCGATCTGAAGAGCTGGAAGGAGTGCATCGGTGCCGATCCGCCGACAAGGGGGCTCGTCTTGTTATCTGTCGAAATTTTTGAAAGGAACAAATTAGCATAATACTAGGCTCGATAAAACTCTCTCCGTCCCCGAGAAATGGATTGGGCAGACGTCGTATTTATTTTAAAATTTTCCTATACTCTTGTTTACTTAAAATTTATACACCGATTCTGTTATTTGGACACGTGCGTTATTGTCAAGTTTTCCTGCTGTATACGTAGCTCATGCTTTATAGTACTGTCGTCATCCTTAAATGTTTTTAAGAATATTGGAATATTTTCGTATACTTTATTTCACAATTTTTGAGGCCCAACTACTGTTTTTTATACTACTATAATTATTTTTCCTTTGGCAATGAATTTGTCTAACAGGCTCGACTTTAAACACTTATTTGTGCTAAAAATACAAAAAGACATTTTGTAATTAAATTTCTATTACAGTTGCATTACTTTTGTATTATGCATTTTAGAGATTAAAATGTCAATTATACTTTTTCAATAAAATAGCAAAATAATTAAAAATAACTGTGTATAACGGTTGGTTTACGAGTCAATTTATTGTTATTAAAAATATATAACAACAATGTGGTTTTTGAATACAGTTATTTTTGAATACTACGTACACGAGTGTTTGGATAATATCAAGGCAAAATAATTAATTTGACAAATAACGTTAATAAAGACTTCCTTTGAAACTCGAAAAACCTGTATAAGCTAATATGATTTCTCAATTAATTTAGCATATCCTCTATAAGCATGAGTTTGCTATTCTAGCCTCATTGCGATTATAATAATAATTGAACACTTCACGTGAGCTTTTCATTGGGAACACGATGGTACGTCACTGATGAATTTGATACGGCGATATTCCCAAAGAAATTAGCCAACATATACACGTGCTTTCCTCGTGCAGATAAGCCGACAACAAGAAGCTGCCTACGCCTATACACGTCCCTGCGCGAATTCGCCTCTCACGTACATTTCCAGTGGCTCCCGAGTACACATAAGACAATACAATCAAACCTCTGTCTCTCTCTCTCTCTCTCTCTCGCTCTCTTTTTCTTGCAAACGTTCGATCGATAGCGTTCGGATATAAATACGTGAGGGACTATATATATAGGCCTTTAACAAAACATTGCGCTCGCACAAGCGCGTACGCACGCGTGCGGAAATGGGCTCGCACTCGGTGGCGATAAGCCGGGGCCACGCGATTTGATGATTCGAATTACCGCCATGCGCGACAATTCTTCTGGCGGAGGCGCGAAAGCATTGAAAAGCCGAAGAATAGTCGGTGGCGTGATGATCATGAGCTCCGTTTTAAAGACGCGCTCGCAGCGCATTATATATATTTATCCGGCGATAGAGAACCCGGGCTTTTTGCACTCTTCCTTTTTGCGAGATTTAACTGTACGCTTTAAGCGGTATGAAGATAGAGACTTAATCGCCTTTTTGCAATCCTCGGCACGTTGCTTTCTGTGTCTTCTACGTAAACGTTTATTTCGTGTGCCTGGAAATAAGCAATCTATGACCGATATTTTTTTTCAAAGCTTGAATAATTTCTTTCTGAATACGCGAATACAATTTAGATTCTTAAAAAAATATCAAAGAATTAAGAATGTTAATTCAAAACAAATGATTACAATTCATTGTAACAAATTGATTACAATTCCCATAAAATTTTATTCAAATGGTGAGTGCTTGTTTACTTAAAATATTATTGTTGTATTACAATAACGACAATTGCATGATTATTTACCTTTTTCAGCGTGTGTGTGTGTGTGTGTGTGTGTGTGTGTGTGTGTGTGTGTGTGTGTGTGTGTGTGTGTAAGTATGAGGTAACCCGAGATATTCGTCCATACCTACTTGGCCACACGCACATTTCCTCGATCCCACTTCATGGGAAAGCTTAATTAGATATATAAAGTAGCTAAACATGTGAAAAACATGTCTTATTTACTATTTCCAAATTTTCCGAATCATTTTCACTTGGGTACACCGAGAAAAATAAATATTGACAGTTAATGAATTATTCGTTTGAATATTACAAGTCAATAATAGTATTTGCTTCAAAATCAGAATATATAATTATTACACGGATAGAATTTTTCAGGAAAAATTACCGTGAAATTCACGGCAATCAGGGAACTCCGAATTCTCTGGGAATTTTTACTGTTGTCACGGTAATTTTTGCTAACCTTCCCTACAAATTTTCTCTAAGTGCAAAGGAACATTTGTAGGGAAGGCTAGTAAAAATTACCGTGACAACGGTAAAAATTCCCAGAGACTTCGATTGTTCTCTGATTGCCGTGAATTTCACGGTAATTTTTCCTGAAAAATTCTATCCGTGTATAAAGTAATTTTGAGAAATGTTATTTATCCATCATCATCTCGATTCTCGAAACAAAATTATCGTGGTTAAATTATTTAAAAATAGGCAATAGTTTTTGGCAACACAAAATTAAGGCGATGTGAACCTCAAAATCAACCCAATTTCATTATTTAATTAATAAACATTCGAACGTTTATTTGGAAAAGCAATTCTTTCAGGCGCTCCGTGTATGTAAATACTATGCTCAGATTTTTTTTGTGCGATTCTATCAGCATTTCCATGAGATAAACACTTTTTAAAACTGGCAAAATTCGAAGTATACAGATCCCTACTTATCGGCATTGCGGCTTTTATTTAATTAAATAAATTCTGAGTAAATTTTTGGAAAAACAGCTCTTTCAGGCGCTCCGTATATGTAAATACTATACTCAATTTTTTTTGTTAGTAATTCTATTATTATTTGCAAAAGAAATATACATTCTA
Organism: Torymus aiolomorphi; assembly: GCA_036365515.1. Taxonomy (NCBI): domain Eukaryota; kingdom Metazoa; phylum Arthropoda; class Insecta; order Hymenoptera; family Torymidae; genus Torymus; species Torymus aiolomorphi. The sequence continues at coordinate 121,755,673 of CM070877.1, read as the reverse complement.
AAATTTGTCGATAAGTACACATTACCTCAAGTAAAAAAGGAAAAATAATGTCTGTGATCAAATAGGCTGATAATATGGTCCAGCACAGGAAAGTCTGAAATCGATTTGTCGGGCAGGTATCTGCATTTTTTAGATTTACATAAACATACTGTCTAAAAACGATGGTAAAAAATGCAGCTTCATAAAACACCAGGCTCATCCCTATACTTTGGCAAGAAACTACCTCCGAAAACAGTTTTTCGCGTATAATTGGAGAACGGGCAAGAGATAAGACAGTCCCAAATAAAATTTGTAGCGCGCCGCCGACGCGCTCACTTTTTGCAAGTTCTTCATGCTTTTTTGAAGCTTAATTTTATCGGAAATAAATAGATTTTTATACAATAATGTTCAAAATGATTCCGTTTTTCTAATGATTAATACAGTTATTAAAAGGGAAAAAACCTTTTTATTTAGAGTGTAAAAATATTCAACGATTAGCTATGTTGATCACTAATTGAAAGAAAAGAAAAAAAATGTATTTTTTTGATGTGTAAATAATTATACAAGGCCAATGAAAATATATGACACAGCTGAAGGACGGTATACTATTTCATGTCGAGATTTGATTTAAATAAAATGGTTTATTAATATATTAATATAAGTTTATTGGAATTATATATTTTCTAATTATGTTTAAGATTGTAACTACTTTTAAAATTTTATTATTTTTAAAATATTTCTATTTCTATACATTCTTATACATTTAAAAGATAAGTCATAGAATCGACAAAATCAAATAAGAAAATACAGATTATACAATTATTTATATTTAAAGAAAATATTGATTTACTATTAAAATACGTGTCTTTATAGTTAAGAAACCATATATTTACTACAAGGAACCAGCTCAAACTTACGGCTTCTTTACTGTTAATGAATGTTTTTTAATGTAAAGGAATATTCATGTATTCATATTCAAATGTCCATTCGTTAAATTAACGACGGTTCTTAATAGTAAAGAGTTCTTTTTCTCTGTGTAGAAGAGAATTTTTCCGAAAAGTGGCCGTATTGACAATACGGCAGTTTTTTTATTTAGCTCTTAACCAAACTTATTTAATTTTGTAAGTTTCTGGAATTATTTTATAGAAGATAGATTGCATTTTAATGTTTGTTTATACATTTTTGTCGAGTTTCCTTTGAAAAAAATTTAAGAAACTTGTTGAATTTAATCGCTCGAATTAGCTACACATGACGAAGCATTTTCAAAACGCTCTTTTTACATTTTGACTTTGTGTGAAGTCAATATTTCTTCTAAGGCGTTCTCAATTTTTACTTCGTAGAAGATGTACTATGATGTCTAATAAGTTTTTCTAAACATGCTTAAGGTGTGTGTGTGTGTGTGTGTGTAAAAATAAATAAGTACTAGAAGCGCAGTAATTAAACATAGTTTTCACTAAAAATAGGATAAATTTTAACTTGAGAATATCAGGTAACTATTTTAAAATATTGAATTTTTAATGTAGAAACTTTATGTCTAAGTAAATTCTGAAATAACTTTTCAATGATCTCATGGTAAATAAGAATTATCTCATTACGCTTTTAGAAATTAGAAATAGATCAAAGACTTTTTAAACTAGATAATTTTCATGCAAGGTTCTTTATTTACAACATTATTTATTATCAGATTTGTTCTATTTTGATTAAAATTGTTTTGTACGTATAAAAGTTATTTTTCACAGTATTATAAAATTTAAATTTGAATTTTTATCTTTTGTAGTACTTTTTGACCCTCCGTGCGCAAAGCTCGATTTCGCACATGCTTAAATAAAAAAGCATGCACTAAATCAAGCTTTGTACACACCATGTCAAAAAATAGTGTTCGATAGACGAGCGAGAAGGTGATTTTAACCTCGTGTAACCTTTTCATTCTCGCTTCGCTTGAGCGCAAACGTCCACACGAGAGTGAAATCACTTTCACGCACAAATATCGAAATAGTACTTTATAGCACTGCGTGACATAAATCCGCACTTATGCCACGGATAGGTGTGCCAGCGGATTTATGTAAACGTGCTACTTATAAAATATCGTACGACACTAGTGCCTTCAGTGGCCCTAGTATCGTAATATACTATTTCGATACTAGTGCGAGAGAGGCGGGTCTGATACGAATGCGAGTTTGTCGCCCAAGCGAAGCGAGGGTGACAATTACACGAGTTTAGAATCATCTCTCACACGTGTATCGAACTAGTATATTATGCAACAAGGGCGTAAAAACGTACGCCCGAGTTGCATACGATATTTTTTGTAAATTCAATTTTACACCCTATTTTGAGCGTGTAAAATGTCACTTTATGACATAGTGTGCGTAAAGTACAGATCATAAAGTGACATTTTACGCACTAAACGGAGGGCGTAAAACTCATTTTTTGCACAGTGTTGCAAAAAGTACTATTATAATTTGCAAATAATAGATAGTAGGGAAGCATATGCGTGATCATCAAGAATTTTTATGGAATTCATATAAGATCAGATTTCCGAATCTACTCAGGGTTTTTCCATTTTTTGTAATTCCATAATTTTCAAGTTATACTTACGAACCCAAAAAAAACGGGATGCGGCACACGACAGATTTTCCGTGAAAAGTCCTTATACATTTATCTGTTTTTACTTTTGTGTTGTAATTTGCTAGTTAATACCTACACTGAAAAAATTTTGGCACGGCATCTGTTTCCATCACAGTTCGTCAGCGCCCCCTTCGCTACGTGTGTCAGACCATCCACTTTTGGCACAGCGTTTGTCCCGAACGGGACAGGAACTGTGCCAGTACGGGACGCGCGACGCTTTTGCTAGACAGGAGCTGTGCCAGTACGGGGCAGGAGATGTGCCGAACCGCGGTACAACATTCGACCCTACTTTCGGCATAGCGTATGTACTCATCGGGTCAGCTGGAGTGCCAAATTTTTTTCAATGTATACATAAACTAACAATTCAGTTTACATGTCAACATTATCCCAAATATAATAATAGGCAATACGTCAATAATAAGTTAGAATACTATATATATGTATTTATATATAAAATCATACTCGTAAATTTTTTTGTAAAATCTATAACTTAGGCTGCAAAAACTATTTTAAATAAATTGTAATGATTTACTCCAATATACATTTTGTGTACTTACCTATAAAAAATAAACACACACTAATACAGTTTTGCTAAACAAAAAGGAAATTCAGCATGTTTGCAGTACTTAATATAGCATATACTTAAACACATTCCATAACACGTAACTATGTACGAGATGCGTGCCTATATGCAGAATTTTTACACGTATTCACTTATCATTATATATAAATATACATGTACAATAAGCATTCGGTTGCCATATCTTTGCTTTGTAGCCATATGACACTATGAAATATTTAGATGAGGTAGCATTTCTGGAGTAGTCATTATAAAAGCTTATTATTCAAACAATCGCAAAGCTAAGTTTCATAAGTACAATTTTCCATAAATAACTCATTTCAATGTAAAAGAAATTTCGTTTAAATATTCCTATAGAATTTTGAGCAATGTAATAGGTAAAAATAAATGTTTTTTAAATATTCTATGTATGAAACAATCGTTCCAGTTACGTATAAAGCGATGAGAGCAAGAAAATGTGCTAAATTGACTCATTTCGTTGCCGTGATTGGCGTCATTTCTTACAGTACTTGCTCTATAAAAACTATAACGAAGCTTTTATTATCCATGACTAGTACAGTACATTATTTGGTATCACATGTAGGTAGAAAGAGATGTGCCTGTGATACAATTGAAATGAAAATCTAGAAAGTTGCGTAACTCATTTTTTTTAATAATTCTGTTCTATACCTTTTAACGTGAGGCTTTTTCTTAATCTTGCTATCAGATTTCATTCTTTATTAAAAATACAATCATCTGATTTGTTACATGTCTGTGTGCCACGCATAGTTTAAAAGTTATACGACTCAAAAAATTACTTCTCAAGCGTAACTAGATTTTTTATAAGCACACGCTGAATTTTGAATTTTGAGGTTCAAGAGCCATTGTAATCACTAATTTAATATTTCAGAAAGATATAGTAAAATTGTTAAAGTGACATATTTAACATTTAATACAATTTTCATACGATTAAGCCAAATGAGTTTGTCATTTATATTATAAAAAAAAATTTACTGTAAATTAAAAGTTTCTCTGTATTTTGTTTACTTTTAAAGATCAAAATATCGTAAAAACTGTTTTTCATCATAATAAATAGTAAGTAGTGAAATAGGTGCACGTTTTTCGGAAGTAATGTCATTTTACGCATATACTGATCATTTTGAATGCTACTTTAGTGATTGCTACTACGATGTGACATATGAGTAATTTCGCGGTACTTTTCAAATTAGAGTTACTCTTTGATATCTTTAAATGTACTCACTACATGGAATTCTCTGCAGGTTACAGTTCTTAAATGGGGTTAGAAGAACATTATCTTGGTACCAAAACCCAATTTATAATCGCCAGATATGTGTGCCTATTAATAAACGACTTACATAATGAGTTATTTAAGGGTTAGCAGATTTTTGCAAATATTGAATTTTTCACCATACCCTGGCCGAAAGTACCACTTTCGCTCCCGGCTCAAAAACGCGAATGTGGTATTTCCGGCCCAGGTATGGTGAAAAATCGCATACGCAACGCGAGGGTAAAGAGGGCCACTCCAAAGCACGTGTAAATTGCCGAAAGCTCGGGTGGCAATTTACACGTGCTCTGGACTGGCCAACTCTTTACCTCCCTAATTGCGTAATATACTATTTTTGTCTATACTGCTTTTTAAAAAATGGTTTTGAATTTTCTTAGGTCTTTATAATGGAAAAACCTTTGAATGACGTTATTAAAAACGAAACTCGTTTTAAAAAAGACAATTAATCGCTGGCACTTTTACAAAATCAATGAAAAATAACTTTTGTGTGCCGAGATCGATACATTTTATCCTTTACAAAAATATATATACCGTATGTCGAAATAGGGAGGAAAGTAGTTTTTCACTTACTATATAAAAACCGACGGCTTTTATACAGAAAAGATTCTTACGAACTACTAAATGTTCTCATCGCTTTCACATGAGTTATCCGGTAAAAAAATGGTTTTGAAAAAAAATGAGTAACGTTACCACTTTTTCACTATTTAAGGTCTAGAAAGAAAGAAAAAAGGTCATATGAAAGTATGCTTTTATTTATTTTTTTTTTAATTTCTCTCTAGCTCAAATTTGAAAAGTTCGACAGAATTACTCATATATGTGCAAATCCGTGAACTACAGCCAACAACTGGGGTAAAAAAACGGAAAAAATTTTTTTGAGGGCACACCTACCACAGGGGGGGGGTCCAAAGTTTAGACGACTCACTTGAAAATTGAAGTCAACTATAGACGTGCTCGGTTTCAATATAAGCTACTGCAGATTGTGCAAAATTCCGAAATTCTAAATTACGAAAATCATATTTTCGAATGTAACAATTCACCTACTGTCCAAAACATCGAATTTCATTAATAGAATTTTAATAGGGATACAATAAACATATTTCGAAATAAATCATTAGAAACAAGTTATATTTGCTTTGAAATCGTATTGATGAAATTCGATGTTTTAGACAGTAGGTGAATTGTTAGATTCGAAAATATGATTTTCGTAATTTAGAATTTCGAAATTTTGTACAATCTGCAGTAGCTTATATTGTTACGTGTGCATAGTATGCACAACGTGACGAGGCGGATCGGGTTACATATAGCAGCAACATGAGGACGACTCGAGGAAAGACGTGCACCGGCATCGGTAGCTCAGTGGTCAGAGCACTCGTCGCGAAAACGAAAGGTCCGGGGTTCCATTCCCCGCCGAGTCACGCCATGCCGTCTTTTTATCGAGTCCTCCTCCATTTATTTATTGTATGCGATTATTAAATCGTAACATTTCTGGTGCTAGGTGTTAGGGGGCGGTAGCACGTCTATAGTTGACTTCAATTTTCAAGTGAGTCGTCTAAACTTTGGACCACCCCCCCTACCACATAAGGTTTTTTCGGTTCATTGGGGGTCCCCCAACATGAAAATACTCGTGAACACTCATTATCCGTTGCCCAGCTTTTTTGCCGACGAAATAAATTTTTCTTATGGAAATTTAACATGCGAAAAATGAACGAAAAGTAGTCTTTGATGATTAACCAATAGCAAAATATTGAACAGGCCAAACCAAATTCCACAAAAAAGCGATTAAAGTTGAAGAATAGAGCTTTAATTTGAGATGAGAATCGTTAAAATCGGTCGATTCTGTGCAAAGCTTCATGAAGTTGAAAATGGCGAACAATGACGAAAATGAGTAATTTTTTTTTTTTTTTCAAATTTTTGCAAAAGCAGGCCTTGATAATTTTTTATTTTTGCTTCCTCAAAGAGGAAGCTTTGTAACGGTGAAAAAACTTTTCGAAAAAAAAGTCTTCAAAAAGATGTTTTATGGTGGTATATGTGTATATTATTTGATTTTGATGATTTTTGATTTCGTGGATGTATGTATGTGTGTGTGTGTGTGTGTGTGTGTGTGTGTGTATTTCAACTCTTAATATCTCCGAAACTAATCAACCGATTTTCGTCGGATAAAGCTTATTCCCTTCGTCTTACGGCAAAAGGAAAGGACCCTGATGGATTTGGGATTTTATTGATTTTCTTTTGTTTTATAACCAAAAAACAATTTTGAATTTTTAGTTTTTCCGATTTTTTCATATCTTATAGCCATCATTGAATAATATAATAAACTTTTCTTGAAAGGTATTCAAATTACCTACATTTTCTTTTTTTAAAATTTAAAATATCTTCACTCTGTCATTTGTTATTAACGAAAACTTTTTTATATTTAAAAAATTAATATCTCAAAAAATAATTTATTTATCGACTTGAAATTTTAACTAGTTATTGCACTAATTGGAGGCTATATGTGGTTAAAATTTCAAGAGATTATCTTCATTTGTTTTTTAGAAAAAAATTATTTTTGAAAAAATTTGCGTTTTCGTTGTCGCACGATAACAAGAGCAAAAATTATCCAATCGTCCTCAAATTTGGCACAGATGTAGCTTTTATATATCTACTGATCGAGTTCGTTGCCCAAAAAAATCGGTCCATTACGAAAAAAGATATTTGAGATTAAAAATTTTTTGTTTAAATTTTTGAATCGCATTTTTTCGGAGAATACTTGATTTATTGACTTAAAACTTTAACCACTTATTAAACTTATAGAAGACTATATTTGGTTAAAATTTCAAGAGATTATCTTCATTTGTTTTTTAGAAAAAAATTATTTTTGAAAAAATTTGCGTTTTCGTTGTCGCACTATAATAAGAGCAAAAATTATCCAATCGTCCTGAAATTTGGCACAGATGTAGCTTTTATATATCTGATCGAGTTCGTTGCCCAAAAAAATCGGTCCATTACGAAAAAAGATATTCGAGATTAAAAATTTTTTGTTTAAATTTTTGAATCGCATTTTTTCGGAGAATACTTGATTTATTGACTTAAAACTTTAACCACTTATTAAACTTATAGAAGACTATATTTGGTTAAAATTTCAAGAGATTATCTTCATTTGTTTTTTAGAAAAAAATTATTTTTGAAAAAATTTGCGTTTTCGTTGTCGCACTATAATAAGAGCAAAAATTATCCAATCGTCCTGAAATTTGGCACAGATGTAGCTTTTATATATCTGATCGAGTTCGTTGCCCAAAAAAATCGGTCCATTACGAAAAAAGATATTCGAGATTAAAAATTTTTTTTTTAATTTTTGAATCGCATTTTTTCGGAGAATACTTGATTTATTGACTTAAAACTTTAACCACTTATTAAGCTTATAGAAGACTATATTTGGTTAAAATTTCAAGAGATTATCTTCATTTGTTTTTTAGAAAAAAATTATTTTTGAAAAAATTTGCGTTTTCGTTGTCGTACGATAACAAGAGCAAAAATTATCCAATCGTCCTGAAATTTGGCACAGATGAAGCTTTTATATATCTGCTGATCGAGTTCGTTGCCCAAAAAAATCGGTCCATTACGAAAAAAGAGGTTTGAGATTAAAAATTTTTTTTTTTAATTTTTGAATCGCATTTTTTCGGAGAATACTTGATTTATTGACTTAAAATTTTAATCACTTATTAAGCTTATAGAAGATTATATTTGGTTAAAATTTCAAGAGATTATCTTCATTTTGTTTAGCCCCTTTTTTTTATCTCTTTTTAATCTCAATTTTTTTTAAACTTGGTGGTCTGTCAAAGCTTTTTTTAAAATAGGTACGTAATATACTATTTTGCAAGAAACTGGTATAAGACGCATCGGTTCAAAGTATTATTGAAATTCTTTAGCATTCCTTTTTATGAAAAATGTATTTTTAGAATTTCAATTTTTAATTAGGAAACTATGAATTAGTTTGAGGAAGCTAAGTGCCAAAGAATTGGCAGCGGTTTTTACATTGGTACCTCCCCTGAAATTGAACAAAGAAAAAAATGAGGCCTTACAAATTAAAATCGAATAATAATTGAAAAAGATTCCAGTGTTTTATTGAATTTTTGTTTAGATAGCTGTATTACTTTAAGAGAACTTGAATTTTGTTACAAACAATTTTATTCGTTACTTGAAGTTAAAAGCCGAAAAGGGCCACCTCAAACAATGAATTTGCTTTTGATTTTAAATAAAAACAATTACTGACTTGGAACAATTCCTTACTTTGTTTTTCATAAAAATATATAAGTTTTGGCCCTCTTAATGAAATCTTCTATATTATTATAAAAAATGATTTCTATTTCACCTCGTATATTTAAATTTTTTATTATATGTCGTGGATGGTAAATCACGAATCTGATAAGCAAATATAATAAATTTTATGTTTAAGTTTCCTTTTGTTATTTTATGACGATGTCGATGACGAAACTATAACCATTGTTTTGCAAGTATCAACTTTCCTTATCATTAACATTAAGGAAAATGGTTGTGATAAACGAAAATCCTTTTCAGTGAACCAAGTTTTAAAAAACATTCTTAAAATCATGGTTACAGTGTTGTATTCAAATTTAAAATTCAAAATGTTACAATCTTTCAAATGTAACGAATTCTTTTAACGCTTACTTGCAAAAAATTAGATTATCTAACATGATCTAAAAATTTTAAATAACAAAAAGCAACAAGTGTTATCTCTCTTTTATTTTTTTCCAACGTTCCCCACAAAAATATGTAAATCAATTGACCCATGAGTAAAGTTATAAATGATGTTCTACTATTATTGCAATATTTATACGCAGAGTAAGCGTCATTAAACAGAATAATTTGAATTTAATATACATAACTAGGTAATCAACTTTACTAAATTAAAAAAAAATTAGATCTTTATCCTATACTTTTTAGTAAGCTTCATTAGATATATATGAAAACAAACATCGGTTACGATGACAGTTCTAAATGACGCAATGTTGCGCTGTATAACACATAATAACATATTCTTTCGTGAGCTTCGTAATCGCGAGATTCGAATGTTTTTAACCTATTGGCCGGAACGGTTTCATTTCAAAAGCCGCGCCTGGACTACGTATGACCTGACGATCTGTAACCGAAAATACAACCGTTATTTTGCAAATGTCTTCACCGGAGTCCAAACAATATGATGAAATATTCCTTAGAAATCACTTTTTTTACAAATGTAAAGTACTACCGAAAAGCGGCGTATTTTTTTATCGCTGATAAGCACACGCGTTCGTCACGAGGTGCGCATTAGTGGGAAAAAGTCTCTGTTGCCATACTTTTTTCCTCCTGATGTATCAGCAAACTAGACTTTTCTCGTTATTCTTTTCTCGCTCGCACATTCAATATCCCCAATGCACATAGACTTTCTTGTCTCCCTCTTTCTTGCCCTCACGCGCGCTTGCGTCAGACGCCTTATCTTGTTCGATGGGTCACGGAACCCTTTATATAGGTATATTGTGTTACTGTCATTCTCATGTGATGTAGCACTTTCCTTTCTACTCAAACGGGCTGTGGAAAACCCCCTAAGTTTGTTTTCGATATCATTTTTGTCTCGGGTGTAACTTATTTCAATAAAATAAGTAGGTAGGGAGTAAGAAATGAGCAGATGTTACGCGCACGCGGAAGTTTACAAATGCAGATAAACGTTCGTTTCCAGTCTATGGCCTATTAAATAGGCTTTCATATTCTACAAAGAGTGCACTGCACCACTCGCGTCACATATGTATTGTGTATAGTGCGTTCTGAAAGCGCATGCGAGCGCGCGACGTGCATGAATGGAGCGTAACCTTCGGGGCGCTTTTCTCGTGCATTCCCAACTATATATCACTCTATACCGACTTTCGTAGATCTATAGTGCCGAACTTCGAATCTCTCCCCCCGATCTTTCTATTTTTCTACATTTACATCGCACGCACTCGGCGCTTTTCTAATTCCCAGAAAGAGAGAAGCGCACGCGTATAGCGGGGAGCAGAGGGTTGCGGGGGAGGGGCTGCGTTACGCACAAACTACCTAGGGGGCTAGAGCTAGCAAATATAGTTATGGAAGGGTACCACGTGACTCTGGCGGAGCCGGCCGATCGGCTACGGAGATGGCCGAGGGCTCGGCTATACCGACCGAGGTTATAAATATCGTGGGCCGGCGCGCGGGGAGTCTCTTTTACATCCTCGAGAACGGCAGAGCAGCGCGAGCGCCACTCTCCGAGCCTCCGTGTGCGCGCGCGAGAGAGAGCGAGACAGAGAGCGAGGGCCAGAGGAGAGGGAGAGAGGGTAGAGTCAAGTAGAGCGAGAGGCGGAGAGCGGCGCACTTGCTACCGTACGCTCGGCCCTGCTAGCACCTCGCCGTGTCTCGCAGCAGCACCTCCTGCAGCAAGAGCAGACCTCCTCGGGAACACGCTGTCGGGCTAATCGGTGACAGAGGGTAGTTCGCCAAGTGTGTAGCGTCACACGCGGGCCAGCAGTGCTCGCGGACAGTCGGCGAGCGCAGTACCAAACCGTCGTGTCCAGCGCGCGCGCGCGGAACTGGACGGCCGGAGCGAGCGGACGCAGGGGAAGACGGAGTCGGCAGCGCTGAATCCCGCTGGAGGCGAGGAGGCACGCGCGCGCAAGCGGCGCCGCAGAACGGACAGGAGCGACGACGAGGCGGGCAGGAGGCCGACGAGGACGACGACGACGACCACTACAACCGGAGGAGCAGCAGCCCGCGGCGGTGCTGGTGGCACGATCAGTAGTAGCAGCAGCAGCAGCAGCAACATGCCGGAGAACGCGCACCATATGAACGGCTACGCCAACGGGCACACGCCGCCGGAGCTGCAGCAGGACACGAGCTTCCTCTTCACCTCCGAATCTGTCGGCGAGGGACATCCAGGTAACTGATACAGCCTTTCATTCTCCCCCATGCTCCTGCCCGCCTACCCTCGTGTGTCGTGTGCGCGCGCGCAAGTGCCTCCTCCCCCGCGCAGCTCTTGCTCCACGAAACTACGGCTCGACGTGCTTCGGAGTCGACCCGCTGGAAAGACGATTGCGCCGAAACTCGCACTCGTCGGTGGACGTATTCGGCGAAGGCCGCGGAAGGAGTCAGCCAGCCAGCGGCGAACGGCTGTGCGTGGGTGCCGATGATAACGTGTCGGTGGCGTCCCGCGGCCGCGTGCACAGCTCGCTACCGTCCGGGGCCAAGCTCTCGACTCCGCCGTGCTCCGTTTTTGCCACAGCGCGTATTACCGGCAGCTGGATGTGTGGTATAACCGTTGGCACGGCGGGAGGAGGAAGAAGCGGAAGGAAAAAGCGCGGCGCCGACGGCGTGCAGCACGCGCTAGAAAAAGAACGCACACACGCACCGCCAATCCGCCATGAGGGAACGTTGCTCGCGCGTTGTACCTCTCTCTCTTTCTCTCCCGCGTGTGCCCGCGTATTACACGTCTTCGTCGGGACACGCGCGAAATCGCCTCGAGAGAGCTACCCACGTATATACCTTAGCAGCACCGCATGCTTGATATCGCAGTTCTATCCTTCTCATTAAAGTAGTTACTTTAAGTACAGCTGCGGCCCCCTCCCCTTCCACACATACACACACGCGCGCGTTTTCTCGGCTTTCTGCTGCTTGCACCGCAGGGCTGCTCGGATTACCGCACGCGAAATAGATGCACGCGCGTGCGGTCTGCTCTTTTCGTTCTTTTTTCTCTCCCTATCGCCTCCCCTTTCTTCTTCTCCTTCCTTTTGCGCCGAGATTCGCTTTTCGGTGCGCGCGTGACCTCACGCAGCCGCCGAGAGCGTTGCCATGTGCTCGCTCGCCTCTGACCCAGCCGCCGTGCCGATAGATTAGAACTATACTCTCTTTCTCACTCACTCTCCGGCGCGCGAGACTTTTTTTCGATCCTGATGCGCGCGTAGAACGTGATGACGACGGACTTTGCCGCTCGATCTTTCCTTTCTCTCCGGCTTTCCCCAGACGATTACTCGGGCTCTTCACTGTGCTCTTTGATCGTTGGGGAACGTAAAAAATGAACGAACAGTCATTTGTTTTGCTGCCTCCTCCCCCTTCCGGCCCCCGATCTTTTGGTCTTTTTAACTCTATCACGTACTTCGATGAAATGGTTCTGCTGTGCGTATAACGTAGCCGCTATCAATGCGTCTTCTCCGATCGTTATCTTGGCCAAGGAAAATTTTAAACTGGGCCTCCGCGACGCGGACGAACGCGGTTGCGAAATCAGCTGTAAGAGTTTGCAGAACGAGCGAATATTTCTTTTATGCAAAGAGATGGATTAGATTGCAATTAATTAATGAAGATGAACTAATTCGCTGATGCTTTCTTTTATGCACTCAAAAGCTCTGACTAGCCATGGAAAATTACCCATTAGATAGTATTCAGAAGCACATTGTAAACAGGTTAGATATTTTCTGCGAAAGTTGTATTAAAAGATATCTTTTGGACATCAGCATCTTGAAATATGCTTCTCTTATAAATTATTGTTTTCCAAATGCATTAATTTTTCTTTTGACTTGCAATTACAGACAAAATGTGCGACCAGATCAGTGATGCAATATTGGATGCTCATCTCAAACAAGATCCAGATGCCAAAGTTGCCTGTGGTAAATTTACTATTTATTTTTTTAATTATAGCCATTCGTAGCAATATCCAGAAGTATTAAATATCTTTTCAATTTTTATTACAGAAACAGTGACAAAGACTGGAATGGTTCTATTATGCGGAGAAATCACATCTAAAGCTGTTGTAGACTATCAAAAAATTGTTCGTGACACTGTAAACCATATTGGCTACGATGATTCATCAAAAGGTAATTCTTATAGTTTGTGTGTACGATATGCAGTCAGATAGTGGGTGATGTTTGTTGGGTAGTACGAGTCTGTTTGAAGCCATAGTTCTAGGTTCTATTTATTCGGATTAGAGTAAATCAACTTACAAAGTACTGAGAAAATAATATTTTTAGTAAAATTTAACAATTTTTAAGAATACCTTTAAATTATTAAATTATCTTACTTTATTCAGTATTTTAAAAAAATTCTTTTGAACAAATACAATCTTTTATAAATTAAAAATTTGAAATAAAAATCAACCTAATAATGAACAAGGCTCAAGCATATTCTATTTGTCAACTGTAAAATTTAAAATAGTTTTTTGTTCAAAACTAAATTTTTCTCTTTAAGGGGGTGACAGAGCCTATACAGAATTGCATAGTTACAAACATTTCAGTATTTTAAGTTATTCTTTTTCAATTATTTATTTTTACTCATTCATTAAATCATCCACTGATTTTCAAGTCATTGCAAAAAGTGAATAACTGTAATAATTTTATAAAACTTGAAAATAAATTTAAATAATGAGAAATTTGGTGTAAGAGTCTGTAATTGGTTTCAACATTTCCTTAAATCTGTAAAAATTTGGGTAAAACTTAAATAAATCCCATTGTCAGACCAACATATAAGTTGAAAGGTGTCTAACCAAGTAAAAAATTTGAGTCATAAAAACACGTAACATGTAAGCATATAATGGTGGTGGCAGGATTTGATTGGCGTACATTGAATCTTTTGGTGGCAATCGAACAACAATCTCCAAATATTGCGGATGGTGTACACATCGACAGGGAAGAACTGGATGTAGGCGCGGGTGATCAGGTACATAACCCATTCACAGCCTGTGCCACAGAGCAGCAAAGTTATATGAACCATTGATATAAATATTTTTATGATTATGCTGCTATTACCATATGACCATCACATGAAAAATGTGCGCTCAAATAAAAAGTTACCTAAGATAGGTTAATAAGCCGGACGAGAGGATCCAATTTAAGAAACATTATTAGGAAAACATTTTATTTCTTTTTAATACTATAATTTATGGAACCAATAGAATTTATTATAAAATTTAAACACATTAGGCTGGACAGGACTTCTCACAATTTTTGTAAAAAGAGGAAATTGCCAGTCAGAAATCATCTGAAACTGATTTACCCCGATTTCTACAGGTTTTGACTACAAGTTGTGCAGCGTTATACTGGCGCTTGATGCTCAGTCACCAAATATTGCAGCAGGTGTACACGAGAATCGTAGCGATGAAGAAGTTGGTGCTGGCGATCAGGTTATTTAGCATTCTAGACATTGTTACCAAACTTTTTGTGTTTTCTATTTATTTTACTAAATCTTTTGTGTCTAATACTTATTATGTCAGCACCTTATTCTTTTTTATTTTCGTTTCTTTCCCAATTTTTTAATTTAAAATTTTTATCTTTGTGTAGATTTGTTGTAATATAGAAAATAGACTCCCTCCTACACTACAATGAAACTGTACACAGTGGTGATTGGTAGTTAACAAAAATATGTATATAATTTTCGTTGTCTTATTTTGCCTGGATCCTTTTAGTCTTTTGGTTCGGCATAAATAGTGCATGTAAGCTGTATCATAGGCTTTAACACACAATGTAGAACTTAGAATTAGAATAGCTGCATACATCAAAGGTCATTCTTTTTCAATGTTATCTTATCTATTCTTTATAAATATTTGTTCTAATATTTTCTATTCTGCTCTGTAAGGCACTATTTCTGCTTTCTTTAATTTCATGTCATTTTCTTTGACTTATTTTCTGTATGAATTTAACGAAACAATTTAAATGCTTTTCCAGTATTCAGTCAATGAAAACTATTTGAAAATTTTAATACTACTTCTATCAACAAAATGAAGTGACATTCAATGATGCAATATTTTATTTGCTACTTCTGACTGCCATGATATAAATATATTTTCTGAGAATGGTACTTCATTTCTAAAAACATTACTATATCTTCAAACAAAAAACATAAAAGTAGTAAAAAAAAAAATTACTGAACCTATGAAACAAATAATATTAATGATTTTTAATTATGAACCTTTTTGAAAATCAAAGAAAATGACCATACTCATAGTTATTAATTTTATTTACATTCAATATCAGAAACAGAGATAATTTTACTTTCTTACTTTTTATATATTATCTCTTGTATTTTGTGAAATTATTCAGTAAAAACAATTATTATCTGGAATACTGATTCAAATTTTGCTTTAAATAACAGGGTTTAATGTTTGGATATGCAACCGATGAAACAGATGAATGTATGCCATTAACTGTGGTTCTTGCACACAAATTAAATCAAAAGATAGCTGAACTCAGACGAAGTGGTGAATTGTGGTGGGCTCGCCCTGACTCCAAGACACAGGTATATTTCATTAATGATCATTATTCTATGCATTATACTTTAACAAAATTGTCATTCCATGATGCTCTGTTTATGTATTTGCTACTCTTGACAGCCATGATGTGAACACATTTCTGAGAATGACAATTGTTACTAGAATGAAATAAGAAAATCTACTTAAAATAAAAAATTGTTTTACACTTTTAATTCAAAAATAAATCATTAATAATAAATAAAAGCTAGGTAGTTTAAATAGTTGTAGAAGAAAATCAAATTTTAATTAATAAATTCCAATTTAGGTAACTTGTGAATATGTTATGGATCATGGGGCCTGCGTTCCTATCAGAGTTCATACAGTTGTTGTTTCTTTGCAACACAGTGAAAAAGTTACAATTGAAGAATTACGCAAAGCTGTTATGGAGAAGGTGATCAAGGAAGTGATTCCTTCAAAATATCTGGATGAAAAAACAATTTTCCATGTAAACCCATGTGGTCTTTTCATCATTGGTGGTCCACAGGTAAAGACTAATGATTTGTTTTTCTTTTTTTTTTTTAATATAATTTATTATTTAATGATGCTCTATGTATGTATTTGCTACTCTTGACTGCCATGATGTGAAAACATATCTGAAAATAATAAATAAAATTTAAAATTATGACTTAAAAAGTCAGAATATTTTATCAAATACAATAATAATTTAATTTGCAGAGTGATGCTGGTCTGACTGGTCGTAAAATTATTGTTGATACTTATGGAGGCTGGGGTGCTCATGGAGGTGGAGCTTTTTCAGGCAAAGACTTCACTAAAGTGGACAGATCAGCAGCGTATGCTGCAAGATGGGTAGCCAAGTCTTTAGTGAAAGCTGGCCTTTGCAGGCGCTGCTTGGTACAGGTGTGTACAATTTAGTTACTTTTAAGCCAAATTTGTAAGATTTATTCTTATAATGCCAATATAATAATAAGCTTATTCTAATATGAAATAATTTATTTTACAGGTATCTTATGCTATTGGCGTAGCAGAACCTTTATCTATTACTGTATTTGATTATGGAACATCAAAACTTTCACAAAATCAACTTCTAGAAACAGTAAACAAAAACTTTGACTTGCGCCCAGGAATGATTGTAAAGTATGTATTATTTTTAAATTAAATGCTTCAATATTATGTGAAAAATTTAAGAATGAACATTTCTTTTTCAGGGAGCTTAATCTTCGAAACCCAATTTACCAACAGACTAGTACATATGGACATTTTGGAAGGGACTGCTTCAGTTGGGAACAGCCGAAAACTCTAGTTCTTGATTGATGAGAAACTCGGCCCTAAGCTGTTTGACGTTTTTAACTTAAAAAGGCCTCTTTCTGTCTGCCCAATTCCGTTTTCTTCAAACTTTCCTTTCTCCTCTCTACTCTTCTCGAATCCTTCCTGAAGTGCATAAAACTCGTAAGTGTCATTTGAGACTTTCCTACATGAAAAACTCCCTGCCACTTTAGATGCGTAATGAGAAAAAATAAACCCCTGTCGACAATTGTTCGACGCGTGAGTGGTGCACTGTATTTTTCCACGTGGTCGCGTCTCTAGTAACAGTAATGTAGACAAGATTTAGTACAAATTTCAAGGGCTCCCCGTGTGCGACAAGCCAGGAAAAAACACGGTCGCGGCGCGTCGCCACGCTAAAAGGGAGCGAAAAGAAGAGCACGGAGGCGAGAGTCGAAGCATGGTGCTTTGTCGCGTATCGTCCCTCGATCATACCCATCCTCCTCTCCATGTAATGACAAGAAAAATACATAAAAATGTAATACCCAAGCAAAAGTACATAACGTTCAGTTGCGTAATCGAATTAAGTCTGTGTGTGTATATAATATATATATGTTGGTAAGAAATCATGTGAGTCGCGTTATCGTCCGTAGTTGCAGAGGTGCTATCGCGCATACAAATGGAAGGAGGTACGGCACGAGGGACGCGACGGCTCGTAGTTTTGTGGTAGCAGTTTAGTAGTTGCTGTAAACGTGACATTTATCTCTTAGATTTTAAGATTATGAAGAAAAAAACAACGCATTTGCGCATTTCTCGTTTCACCTCGCTCCCCTCCTGCCCAGCCTACCAAAGCGAAAAAAAGGAAACTTTCAACAAGCATGAGGAAAAATGAAAAATAAAACACCGAAGTAAGCAGCAACAGCAGCAGTAACAGTAACTCTGTTTCTGAATACATAGGTTTTTAGAATTGTTGTGTGCGATATTCAACACGATTTTTTTTATCTTGCGAGAAGCAGCAGACGTGCCAGACAAAAATAACTATTTCAAGAAAAAGCAAAAAAATAACAAAAACAGTACACATCAGTAATTCATCGGCATTTATCGCGCATCGAAACAAGCATTGTATCCGACGAAACAATTGTAATATTTGACTTGAAAATAATTTAAAAAATAAATGTTAATTAATTCACGCGACTGGGTGGCATGGTTAAACATAGCCTTCGCTACTGTTGCGGCTGAGCGTGCACAAAGATGCACAACGATCGGCAACAACAAAATATCGTATACGCAAGAGAAACTATAATAAAAAGCAAGAATTTTTTAATAAAAGGAACTATCGTTCACAAAATTTATTTACTTAGAATAGTTTTTATTCATACATGAAACTCTCATAAACATCTCTTATCATTTTTTTTCAGCTTCTTTTAAAAATCACCTAAATAAAAAGTTAATATAGTAATATATACAAAATTTACTTGACTACATTCATAAGTATACAATTAAACATATTGACATTGATACCTAATTATAGATACATTCAAAAAGATCTCGATTATACGCTAAAATATTTCAAGAATATTGTTAGAAATATATCGATACAATCAAGTTTTGGTATCATAAAGATTCTTGATTACAGTGTATTAACGTCAATTAAAGTCGCTTAAGAAATCGTTTAGAAACATTTCATATAATAATGTCCGTACTTCATTTTGTTCATTTGCTAAAGTTCACTTCAATTATAATTAGTTACAAAGTTCATAAAATATTAAAAACGATATTTAAAAATATCAATTGACATGAAATCATGACAATTTGTTGTCATTGCAACTAATTGTAATAAAAGTATAACTTCACATGACGTAAATTACTTAAAGTATTACAAATATTTATAGATTTACATTTGAGCTCTTATTTGTACAAATAAAAAAACATAATGAAACTTATTTTTAATAATCCTGAAGATTATTTTCTATTGTAATCTTAGTTATGAAATCATAAAATATATATTACAAATAAAAGCTCAATCAAACAAAACTTGTATGTATCAATTATAATAATAGTTATACTGTTATAAAAATATACTTTTCAACTCTATTGCTTTAGTATGTCACGCCTGCAATATGAATATAAATTATTTAAGTTGATCTTAAATGTAGTCATTTTTTTATCTTATTTCAGTACTCATGAATATGTATAGCTACAAAAACCAAATTTTTATAATTTTAACTTATTTTAGATGAAACAATGATTCGTTCAATGTGGTGGGATTCTGAAATAGAAAATCAGAAAATTTTTAAACTGGGTTTGTTAGAATTGGTTTAGGAGCATGAATGCGACTATGTCGAAGGAGTGAACTCTTATCTGTAAATGATTTTTCGCATTCAACACATTTGTAGGTTCTACCAGTGTGTGTAACCAGGTGCCTACTTAAACCTGAGGCATGACAGAAAGCTTTTGGACACAATTGACAATGATGTAATTGAATATCATTAGGATTAAGTTTTTGATGGCGGCGCATGTGAACTTTAAGAGCTTCACGTTGAGTGAAACTTTTTTCACAATGTTGGCATTGGAAAGGTTTTTGCCCTGAATGGGTCATAAGATGCCGAAGAAGGATTTCTTTTTGAGCAAATGCACGATGACAAATGTTGCAACCAAATGGTTTTTCACCAGTGTGGGTACGTTCATGTCTTACTAAGGCTGATCTTGTAGGGAACCATTTCTCACATGCTTGGCATGTAAAACCTCGTTGGGTATTATGAACAGATTGATGACTCTTGAGCATGATTCTTCTAGTAAAAGCCTTAGGACATTTTTCACATTGGAATACTTTGAGTTCTTCACCACTCTCAACTGAAATGGAAGTATTTTTTTTATTTATTTATACACAATATTTAGCTTTATTTTAATTTAATTCGAAATAATAAAATTCTTTATAAATTTAACACTTTCAATATGACAACTCATATATCGATCATAAACTATTGTCAATTTTATTTTTATACAATTCATGATAATATTTTTATTATTGATTATATTATTTCTTGAAATCTTAGAAAATTGAAGCAATATCAAATTTTTGAGTTTATTTTATATTTGAATTTAATATATTTAGTTTAAAATATTTTGATTGCCTTATACATTAATTGCACTGAAAATGTTAAGCATTTTAAGGGCATATTTTAAAAGCAACAAAATACTAAATAATTTCTCACCTATAGTTGGATGCTGAATCGGTGGAGGATTTAGTGCTTGATTTTGAATTTCCATCATATACATTTTTTGGTCAGAATTAATTAGCGTTCTTTGGACTTCATCTGTCTCTTCATCTGATTCTTGCTCTTGTTTTATTCTTGTTCCTCTCATTGTACAACGAGCTTTTGCAGATCTTTCTTCTGAAGGCATTAGAGTAATATTTTCTGGATCTTCTGAAAGATTGTCTTCCATATCAGCATTTTCAGCACCCATACCCAATATATAACCACCAACCAATTCTTCCTCGGTTACTTCAATAGGGTGACCCTCTTCTTGACTGCTGCTTGCATCTGTTTTGGGTGATACTAAATCAGCCAGCAATTGCTTTACTCTTCTAGATTTTCCATTAGATTGAGATTGTTCAGTTTCAGAACGAGAATCTTGACTTTGAATATCATCATCTTGACCAGATATTTGTTGAATCAATTTAACGTGTTTCTTAAGCTTACAATCAGCTGCTTCACACTTTTTTCTAAATTGATAAGATTTTTCCAACTGGTACTTGCAAGGATGACATATCATATTAGGTAGACCATCTTCTTCATATACCTGAAGTAAAAAAAATTATATTAAAACATAGTTAATAATTTTAGTTTAATTATCCTTTTTAAGTTTTCTAATTGGATTGTTTATACCAAATTGTTTATTATAATTTTAATCAAATTTAACAATCTGCCTAAAGGCCCCAATTCGCGTACCCGAAATGTGAACGCGAAAATACGACAACCGCTTTTACGTATAATCAATAGTTTATCTGATGACAATAATATTTATTTTTAAAACAGAATTATACTTTTTTAAAAAGCATTTTTCGTTAATATTTCTATTTTGTTTTATTCAACAATGCAACAAAAGTATAATTGTTTTTTTTCTTTTTTTTTTTAATAAATAATAAAGTTTGAATTTTAGGTAAGAAAGCAGTTAATTATAAAAACTCAATGGATTCCCTAAATTATCTTTGCAAGTGACATCCATTAATCAACGAGGGCTCTGAAATACATCGAAAGCTAAAACAGGGCCGACTCAAGGATGGAATTATGGAAAGCTTCTCGGCGCGGCGTTTGGGAGGCTAAATTTAAAGTCTCGCAAGTACTGCAGATCCCTATAGACTCAATCTACGACACAACACGCTCTTTTACCACATACGGCGGTCGCTGCTCTCATCGGAGTATAAGACGCACTGCTAGCGTGCCGTAAAGAGAGACAGAGTGAGTCAATAAAATTAGGCTTCCCGTGCGTTGTGCGCAGGAAAGTCGATAACTCGGTAAGGACGGTAGCGGCCACTGGCTACCCCCTCGCTCTCTCGCGCGCACATACGGAATACGGTCGCTCGCGCCAAGATAAATCGATGACGCGGATTCGAGAGAGATAAAACGAGTACGCAGCGGCGAAACAAGAGTAATAGGGAACTGCACATACTACACCCGTGCTCTCTTGCCCAATTGCGGCGGTACGTAATCAAGAGAGATAAACTAGATTCCTAGTTTTCGGCAGGTCGATGACGGATCCATTTTCAATACACCTGTCAGAAGTAGTTGCCTGCAAATCCATTTCCTCCTCGACAATGTATTCGGAGCAAAAAAGAGTAGAAGCGCTCTCGACTGCATCCAAAACAGTCGGACGCGCGCATAAGGAGAGGAAGTGGCAAATATACGCGTCGCACGGCACGAGAGAGACGGAGAATGAAGAAGAGAGAGGGAGAGAGAGCGAGCTTTCTAGAACGCAAAGGGAAAAAAAATAAAGACATGGAGAGAAAAAGGCGTTGACTCCTAACCTCGAGATTGAGGCAGGCCATGATCCTGAGGGGCAGGGGCACTGCGTCCTCATCGTAGATCGGCATCATTTCTTCCTCCTTGGCGAGGCACAGCCGGCAGAGCTCGTTAAGGTGGAGGATCACGTTGCTGCTCGGGCTCTCACCCTTGCGCCTCCGCACGTATGTCTTCATACCGCCCTTCGAGTCCATCTATTACAGCTGCGTCGTTTTCGGTCAGCTCAGCTCGGTCTCCGTCTCGGCTGGCTTTATTATAAAGGTCTCTGCAGCAACAATATATTTTCCGTTCGAGCGTAAACAATGAAATATCTCGGTCGAGATACTTATCCGCGCTCGCGCGGCCCGCGTAAGGATACTCGGTCACTCACAACGGGATCTACTCGGGCGCTGTGTGTTGCGTGTGTGGCTGCTCTCCCTCGGTGTCGCCGCCTCCTTGTCTCGGTCGACGCGCATACACAGCACAGCAAATATGGCAAGTGCGGCGGCCGCGCACTGCAGGGATCTTCGTTAGAGCACTGCAAGTACTACACTGCTGCCACTGCTGCTGCCTGCTACTCCGCGTTAGCTGCTACGGCCAGACGGCAACTGCTCACTGCTGGCAGTGCTGGCCACGCTGTCATGGCGGATTTTACAGGTTCCTCTCGTTTCATCGAACCATCGTCACTCGTCTGCATAGCCGCGCGCGCGCCTACAGCGCAGTTTCCTCCTCCATCGGCTGCTTCCTTCCATAGCTTCCATGCTTAGATTGATAGCACTTTAACAGCTTCTGTAGGGTGTGGACGTAAGGAAGGACTTTTCTTAACGTTAAAATAATCATAAATAATTGTTTCAAATTACATAATCACGGTCAAGTGCAGTAATTATTAAAAATTTTGTATCGATTATAATATTTTGAATTGCCACCTTCGAGGTTATGCCAGCGCGCAGTAGGATGGCATATACGACTCCTATAGGTACGAAAGAGATAGGTTTATCTTATATATACACTGCAAAGTAGAGGTAGAGAACGACTGTAACGCCACGTCGGTAAGGATGGTAACTATAGTATCGATTCGATTTCCCAACGGCAGGAAACGGAAGCAGAATTATTATTATCCGGCTCTCACTGGCGCTGGCTTACGCGCGCGAAAAGCGCAAACTATAAGAAAGGTTAGCATCTGGTCAGGACTCAGGCGTGCATCTGTTGGTAAACGATAATATAAATTACCTGTCCGTTGTGACGCTGTCCCCGGCCCATCGCTTTGTGTATTGGATTTGCTGCCAACCGATGTCTTCCTTGTGAGAACAAAAAAGATAGAAAATAAAATTCAGCTTCTCTTTGTCACTGGATCGCGTCTCGTTGAAGGATAAAATTTTGTAGTCGCTCCTTTGAATCGAATCATTAGGTCGAAGATGACGGTAAAATTGTTGGACCTATGCCAGCAGTACTTCGGCGCCCGGGACTTCTACGAAGTGCTGAAGATCCCCAAGACCGCTAGCAATAAACAAGGTATAGCAACATAACCTCTATCATCCAAACCCTTCCGCGAATTATTTCAGAATTCATACTTTTTAAAATCAATCGATTGTCTTTATTTAGAAAAAAATATATTTGACCACGCGAATATGTATTGGTTTATCTATTCCGGAACCGTTTCTTTAAGTCGTTCATCTAGAGTTTCCATAATTTTGCTTAAGTTTATAGCAACACGACAGTATTCCACTATACTATTATCTCGGTTTAGTTAATTTCAAGGCGCAAATAAATCTTGTATGCTAATGGCATTTATAGTATCCTTGTTTTTAATTTTAAATATCTTCTGCTGAACATTAAAAAATACCTTTATCTCACCTTGTCTGCCAACAGTGAAAGTGTCAGTAATTTTAAGAAAATAAACTTATTTCTGTCATAATTGAAATTCGAAGTGTTAGCTGTAAATTAAATCTAAGTATATTTTAATAGTTTAACAGAAATGAAGAATTGGAAACTAAAAAAAATTTACTTTGTAGTATCTTTCTTAATAGCTTACTAACACTGCATAATAAGTTTTTATATAGAAAATTAAGTTAATGGTGTAATCATGATGAAAGAATTCAGCACACATTCATTATCCTACATAAATTATATTTATTTCCTTAGTTAAAAAGGCATACCACAAATTATCGCTGCTTGTACATCCTGATCGAGTCCCAGAAGAAACTAAAGCTGAAGCTACAGAGAAATTCAAAGTACTTGGTACAATTCACTCAATTCTTAATGACAATGATAAGCGAAAAATATATGATGAAACAGGCCAATTTGATGAAGAGAGTGAAGAAGTTATGATGCGCAACTGGTCTGATTACTGGCGAACTCTTTTTAAAGAAATTACTATTCAAGATATCAATAACTATGAAACAAATTACAAAGGTTCGGAAACAGAAATTAAAGACTTAAAAAGAGCTTATATGGATAGTAAGTTTCATTGTTTCGCAGATATCTGTAAAAATTAAATATTGATCTACAACTGATTATTTATTATTTCTTTTTCTTTTAGGTGAAGGAGATATGGATTATATCCTTGAGTCAGTTCCTTTCACAAATTGTGAAGAAGAGCCCCGATTACATGAAATTATTCAAAACCTTATTCAGAAAGGTGAAGTTCCAGAATATAAATCCTTTACTGAAGAAAATGAGAAGAAAAAACTCAAAAGAAAAAAAAAGGTAAGTTAAAACAAAATTTGATTATTTGCAATAGTACAAAATGTCATTGATAAATTTGAGAAATTTCATAATGTAATATTGAGAATCAATAATTTTATTATATGAAGAGAGAATTCATAAAAGTGCATTACCTCACTATAACAAAAGTAATAAATCAAATTATTAGTAAAAAAAATTATCTACCCATTTAAGTTTTGTAACTTAAAAATGGAAACGATAATTCTGTTTTATGCTGATGCAATGTCTATTAAATAATAAATTTATAAGTAATTTATTTTTAATCTAACCTGTGGTAGATAATAAATTATAAATTTGTTATTTATATTATCAAAGTCACTGAGAAAAGATAAATACTTCTGGATTTTAAAAATGGCCTCCTTATAGGTATTTTTGTAAATTATTGAATCTTTAAAATATTTTGCAAAATTATTGGTTGTTGATGAAAATTTATTACTTACAGATGTAATACGTTTTTCAACATGAAATTTTTATACTTACAAAAGATGGTTACCTGAAATTGTTGTTTATAAAAGTAGGGGTAAAAATTTTCGTTTAGATTCACAGTATTTTTTTTTATTAAATAAAAGTTGAAAACCAATTAAATTGTCATTATCTGATTACATTAACTAAATATTTAAATTATTCAATTTCATACTATTTTATGAAGTCTTACAATAACACTCAAAAGTTTTGGAGCACTTTTTAAAACTAAGAAAAAAGAAAATTGTTATGTTTTCGTCAGACATGTGACATAACATGGTCAAAATATTTTTTCCATTTTTTACAATGTTTGAAAATAAATTTTAATTCTTTCTTAAGCTTTTTCATTTAAGTTTTATCATGTCAATATAATGGACGTATGACAGTTAAGAATTTTTTAGCCATCAGGAGAAGTGATATTATTTATTTGTCTAAGACTCGTAGACTTTTATTAATTATTGTGGTAGTACTATGTTACTACAGTACTATAAAAAGATGATCAATATGTTATATGCGTTTACTTATTATCAATCTAGTAGATATTATTTGGTCATTTACTGATTGTACAAAATGAGAATTGTTTATTATATTCTATTTTTCTTGTCATAAAACTTACTGTCCTAAGTGTTAATGCTAATTATTATCTCATCAAAATATTGAAAAACGTAAAAAAAAATTTCGAAATTTAAGAAAAATTATAAAAAGTTTATATAAATCATTATTTATTTAATCATATAATAATTTTTAAAAAGCAGTAAAATACAAAAAATCTTGCGCAGGTTGTAAAGTAGAGTACATTCGATACATATATTATACCTTTTTACGTATATATTATTCAATAACTTTTTAAAATGTTAAACAATAAACATTTTTCTTTTCTTTTTTTTCAATATTTCACTTTTACTTTTATCTCTTCTTTTTTTATGTTCAGCTCCCCTCTTAGGCAGAGTAAATTCTATATTATTAAAATAAATATATCGAATTACGTCTTATAAAGAGATAGTTGCCCTGCGCAATGTAATAATCTACCAGCCTACGCAGTTTTGAGCTCAAATATCAACGGCATCCTAAAAAATTTTGCGAACGAAATTTCGGTTACTTTGGGTGCCGTTGATATTTGGGCTCGAAACTGCGCAAGCTGGTAGATTATTACATTGCACAGGGCAACTATCTCTTTATAAGACGTAATTCGATATATTTATTTTAATAATATAGAATTTACCGAGTTCTGCCGGTAAAACAGAGTGCATGAGTACCACACCCCCTTAAAGTTACTTACACGTAGCTCTCGTAAGAACGCATGTAAAAACGTACATATTCAAGAATTTTTTTCTCGAAAATTCATTTGGCAACCTCGGCTCAGAAATATTTCGTGATTCTCTTTATATCTCAAGGAATGTGATATAAGTTTTGATTAAGTTTTTCCCACGTTTCTCATTATTGGAGCACTACATTAGCTGGTAAAAATCTATAATTCGATCTAAATTAAGTATAGAACATTTTAGTCTCGTCTGAAGTTAAACCAACGAACTAATGCGCAATGATGCAAAATACCTTTTTCACTCAGAAAAACTGTAGGCTAGATTGATATTGTTTGTTCTTAATTTATATCAAGTTAAAGTTTCTTCTATCAGCATTTATTTGTTATTGATCATTCGTAGTATTAATCAGAATTGCGAGTACTTGAATCCCTGAGACCCGCAAGTTCTCAATAATTTCATTTTTTTTAAATACCCCTTCATGAAGCGCGAAGTCTTTAACAAAAAATAAAAACAAAATCCTATACGTATACTTTCAAAAAGTAAAATATAGAATTAGAGAATGGAGGTTAAATTTCGAATACATTGAAAATCACCAATGATTCATATAATAACGTATTTTAAGCACGTCTTCGATAGCAATCAAGTTCGAAAATACGTCGCATTTCCGGAATTTATCGAAATTTAAGAGCATAAAAACTTTGCACTTCTGGAATTGATTGCAGTCAAGTCCGAAAGTGCAAAGTGTTTTTGAACTCGATTGCGATCAAGTCCGAAAACACTTTGCACTTCTTGTCTCTTGGCTGTAAGAAGTGCAAAATCTCCAACCCTGGTATTTAATACGTAAAAGGAAACTTTTTTCTAAATAACATAAATTTTTAATTTAAAACCATATATTTTTAATATAAAAGCTTATTCATAATAACTACATGTACCAATCTTCATTCTGAAGGAGTAGAAATAATGTTTTATAAAAACCCGAAACTCAGAGTTTTGATACTTCCATTGTCAGTTCGAATATCTTTAGAAAATTCGCTTTTACAATTATTACTCTTGGTGTTCGAGCAAATTACCCATAAAAATATTTCTCGAATTTACCTTAAAAGTAAGCTTATAAAGCGACTATCCAACTCGCCAACAAGACCGCGGTCCTCTTATCCCCAATAAAAAAAAGCCCCTCGCGACAGAGCCACAAAAACCATGACCTCTCCGTCAAGTACCAAAATCAATTAACGAGAAATCGTTAACCCAATTAAAAAAAAAGTCAATGAAGAGAGATCGAGTCGAAAGAGAGCCTCTAAAGTACCTCGCGGTCGCACTCCGCAAGCTTCTGTCGCGCGAACTCAATTTCGCCGCGCGGTGCTAATGAAAGGCGCGCAAGGTCCCTCATGCTCATCGCGAAGCTCTTATCGACATTAGCATGCGGGCAGCGGCGTACACGCACTAAGTACCCCGCGGCTATACGTACACACGTACGCGCAGGGCAGAAAGAACGAGAAGTAAAAGATAGAGGGGGGGGGGGGGGTTACACTGAGCTAGTGCTCGCTGCACGGCAGGGTGTACGCATATAGCCGCACGCGCGTTTGACGATTACGCGGAAGGCGCGCGCGCGCTGCATAGTACTGCCAGTGAGGGCCTGCGCGCGAGAGAGCGAGCGATCGCGTGCTCGTGGAGAGGGGCGCCCCAGTAAATAAATAACCCGCTAACGGCGGCGGCGGGCTCAGTGCAAGGTTCGGCTCTGATCGCGGCGGTGTGCGTGTGCGCTAGTGTGGCCGTCTCTGTATCCCTCTCAATCCGTGTCCCGGATCGTTAGATCGGCCCTTCCGTGAATGTCAGCTCTGTGAAGTGAGTTACCAGAGAGAGAGAGAGAGAGAGAGAGAGAGAGAGCCTATAGGAAGCATGAAGTCATTCGCGTGTTTAGCGGTTGCGCTGCTGCTCTTCGTGGCAGGGGCCCAGGCCAGCTGCATCCGCGTTGACAACCAGGATCTGATCGAGTACAGCTGCGAGGGCGGCTCAATCGAGGACCTCAAGGATGTCCCGGACAACGCCGAGAAGATCCGCATCTCGAACATGCCCGTGGGCCAGGTCACCGACTCGCTGTTCTCGCGCTTCGGCAGGAACCTAGTCGTCCTCACGTGCTCGCACTGCCTCATCACCGACATCGAGGACTCTGCCTTCCGGCGCCTGCAGAACCTGCAGCAGCTCAGCCTGGACAACAACCACTTGAAGGAGGTGCGGGCCGCCTGGTTCGAGGGCCTCGTCTACCTGACCTACCTCGACCTCAACTACAACAGCATCGAGCGCGTCGACGGCGACGTCTTCCGCAACACCCCCGAGCTCGTCGACCTCCGCGTCTCTGGCAATCGGCTGACCTGCCTCGACGTCGAGAGCATGTCGCGGCTCAAGGACCTCAAGCGCATCTTCCTCAACGAGAACCCGAGCTTCGCCTGCCCGAACGCCGTTAAGCGCTTCCTCAACGATCGGCAAATCGACTACGAGGCCGATCCGCACTGGGCCACCATGACCCAGGACCGCGTCCAGGCGAACTCACCGGCGGTGCCTCCAATGTGGCCGACCGAGCAGGAGTACAGGGAGCAGCCCTCCACGCCACCGACGTACTACACCAGGCCCCCGTGGACGCCGAGCGAGCCGGCCGCCACTCCGCCGACCACCCCCGAGCGCGCGACCCTACCACCCACCCCCGAGCCCACGACACCGCCGGCCCCCACGCCACCCAGGAGGCCCTACATGCCGGAGATGATCCAGCCGAGCGTGCCCGTGACAGACTTCACCTTCCAGGGCCCGTACTACGCGCCCAAGGTGAACCAGCAGCAGATCGACGAGTACCGTAACACCCTGGCACAGCAGGCGCAGAATGCTACCCAGGCGGCTATGAACAAGACTGCTGCCACCGTTACTCTGCCGAGCGTCCCGGCGACGGACCCCGCCATTACAACGACGACCGAGTGTCCCAACGCAGCGGTCATCCTCTCCAGGGACTCATTCCTCGTCGGGGTCGCCCTGCTCGCGCTGTTCGCGTACAGATGGACTGCGGAAATCTTGTAAGCGGCACGCAAGTAGTCTCTTGCTGTGTGTCTGTGCGCTGCAAACTGAATGCAGAATCGCGCGTACGCGTGCCGAATGGGAAGCGGCCTCGTCAGGAGGAAAATGGAAAAGGCTGGATGCAAATCGACCAACGGGATCTCAGCGTTGTGACCAAAAGAAGCTGATCCACCGACGCTGCGGGGTTCTTGTGGTGAACAACATCCGGACGAAGTTGGATGCGTTGCATGCTTTCACGAAACGAGCACGCATGCATGTGGTGGTCTGCTGAACGTGGACTTGCGGAAAACTGACGATTGGATAGTGGAAACGATTATTCATTGGTTGCGGGAGTAATTATTATTCGTAAAACGAATCGCTGGTGTTCAAAATTTCGATATCGAGATATACCGTCGCGGATGATGCTTTGAGTGTCATATTTATTATATGTAAATTTTAGGTCTTCGATTAAAACAAAAAATAGTATTTCTTAGTCTTAATAACTCGGTGTTAACTGACCTATTCGTCATTACTGTTATGTTACTAATAATTTCATCGATGCGACAACATTAGATAAGAAACATCAATATCGTAATGCGATAGCACGAATGTTGAATATTCGAGGAGCGTTTTCGTGGTCAAAGTGCATTACGCACTTCCGACGGGACGAAACGTGATATGAAAAGCTTATGGAGACTTTAAATAATTACCACTATAAAATTACGTGAACGTACAATCGTATTATATACTGTAACTAATATACGCGAATCAAAATATCCTGTTTTTAAATCTCTAGATTTTCAGTAACTTGAGAAAATGCTGACGCGGTTGTTCGTATTTTTCTTAACTCGATAAAGAAATGAAAATTATCTGTTGGGACGATAAAAATGAAAAGCAAAGTTTCACAATTTAAAAACTCGTTTTGCTAAACGATTTGCATTCTACCGCAACGAATACATTTTTTCATACGAGTATGCAAATCTTTGATGCAATTTTTGCAATCTCTTAGATAAATACAGATAATAAAAACATCTTTTCTAATTTTATCTAAACATTTGGCTTGGAAAACTTATTTCTAAAAGATAAATATCAATAGTCATTAGCATTCTTCTAAGCCACATAAAATCTTGAACATAGAGCGTCAACAAAAAGATAAATCATACATAAGATGAACTTGCACAATATATTCTAACTTTACCGAGAAATTCTTCACAAACGCTTGCAACATTAATTATTAAAGTCTCCATAACCATACGAACACGTCTAAGAGCATTGTGTATAATAAACTAATATATAAATACGCGATCAATTGTAAATACTTATTTTATTATTGCATAATATATGTTGTATACATACATAATATATATATTTTTGTACGTGTTGTGCGAAAATCGCGCTTGCGAGGCATTTAGAGGAGGGCCTTACGGCACGCTCTTTAAAGGACAGTATAATTACTACCGCCTTGATGATTCGCGCTAACAAGAGAGCACGGGCGTGAGTCGGATTCGCGCGAACCGATTGACGACGACGGGCCGCTCGAAAAAGAGATCAACGCCACGCCGCGATTTAATCGAGTGGCGGAAGAGAGAGGACGAACGCGCGAACATTAGCGCCTTCTTCTTCTCCTTCATCCTCGTTGTCGTCGTCGTCGTCGGCTCGGGTGATTGCGCGCGAGATTGCTTTATACGTTTGGTATTTGTTTCGTTTAATGTTTGGTAGTTAAGGGATAAATGAGTATATTGGATGTAACGCGAGTCGATTCTCGCCCGATAGATACTCGTCTCTCACTTTATTAACAGGCTAAACGTTCATTGTTTTCTACGGCAATTTATTGCTAACTATCAGACATTAAAAAGCTAATATTAATTACAGTCGACTAAGTTATTCTCTATATGTTTTCCGTAATAAAGTGGCGGGCGAATATATACTTGTATGCCTGTTGGATTATTTTCAGTACATGAAGTATACATTCGTTGATTATGTTATTTTTGGTTATGAACTAATATCGAATTTATAATGATACTGTTGCCTTTCTGATATAACTTGAAATATCTCTTTCGTAAAAAAGGGCGATAATAATAAACTTTACTCATCAATCAAAATAAATTCGCTTTGATATTAAGATTAATATATCTAGAAAATACGCTCTTTAAACTATTTAATAATACTTTACCATTCTAATAAATTAATAGCACTTCAATTTTAATAGTTTAGTATATCACCAAAAAATAAAATAAAACATGTTTTTAATCAGCAGTCATTCGAAATTTAAGCGTATGAACATTGAATGTTAAATTACTTTTTTTTTAATTCGATAATAGTTTTAGAGAAAATCATTTAAAAATATTTCTATATAAATTAGTTTTTATTTTATATTGGGATGCTCTTTTATATTATTTATAATACTGAAAAACATGTTCAAATTATGCTGTCATTTGTTCAACAAAAAATGTTTACAATAAAATCATAAATTATAAGAAATAATTTATTAGTTTAAACATTTGTTATCACCTACCCTTCATCTATTGATGTTACTGTACATAAACAATGTTATTTTAATTTTATCAATTAATAAGTTAACAAACATTCCTTATTTTTCGAAAAATTGTAGATACTTTTTTTACGTTCTTTAAATAATTAAAGCATTAATAGTACACTGAGAGAAGAATATTTTTATATTTAACGTGGTATTTTAACTATTAACATGGCATTGTAACTATTAACATATATATTTTAATAGTTACAATGCCATGTTAAATATAAACATTTTGAGAAAAAATTTATCTCAGTGTAATTGATACATAATTTGATGTATTCAAAAAATCACTTTCTAAAGATTAGCATTAACAGGTATTAGTTTAATTGTACAAAATGTTTTTATTTTTAAAGATTAGCTAGAATTTTTATTAGAAATATATGAACCTGTAAAATAATGCATTTAGCATTAAAGATTTTACCATGCACGTCTAAAAATGTGTATGTATAATGTATATCGCAACTTTTAGAAACGTCATCATTTTATCTTCAGCTTTCACCTTATAAAAAGAGCTCTTTCTTATCTAGATTTAAATAATAGTCGATAGAATAGTTAAACGTATGGAATAAAAACCACATGTTAAGAATAATAGAGAAGTAGCACACAAACATTGCAGGGAAAAGAAGGTCAGACGTATACGCACCATCAAAAGGGTCAACATTTTTTATCCATAATGTTTTACAAGAGAGTATACATAAGATATATTATAGCCTTTGTGCCTAGAGAAGAAAAGCTGCATAAATGATATCAAATGACTCAGAATAGACGACAATTGAACAAACTTCATTCTTTCGTTCTCCCATAGGAAATTCAAGAAAACTTGGGTAAACATGGGTGTGCTGTTCTTACATGGCGTCGCTTGTACTCTTCGTATATGTGGATATGAGCTCATAAGTCTACGGATTATTCCGTGAGTTCTGATTGCACTTTTTACTTTTTCTGCAAAACGATATCTAATTAAGTGGCGAAAGCGTAACGATGCTTAACACTCAAGTGGAGAAATAATTCAGCTGACCTCACGAGTGTGAAAAGCGCATTATTTGCGGCCTAGACCAGGAAGACCAATCCACAATGGCATAAGGCATAAGGAATAAATATTGACTGGTACTTCTTATACCCCAAGCAGTCTATAGATAGCAATAGAAAGTTGACGTGTTTCGTATTATTAAATCATATCTTGCACCTTATCCCTATCTCCCTTGCTCTATATAAATTTAACTTTAATATACATGCGAAAGATATTTTATATCATTTTAATGGAAAAATGTTAATATTTTTTAAAAGTATTATAAATAATCTGATAAAAAAAATGTTTCACAGTAACAGTATTACCCTGTAAAGTCACTTATTAAATTTGCCAATTATATCACTAAAATAAATCATATTATCGCGAGAATTTCAGAGTTTATTAAGATTTATCAATAACCACGTTCGGCGATTGGAATTTGACACTTCATCTTTAAACTTAATATTTCAAATTATCACGTGTTACCAATCACTTGTATTTGCGGATAGTTATATAAAGTTTGAACGAATTTTGAAAAGAAAAATTGCGATGATAAAGTAATAGTTCTTTAAAAATTTGTTTATTGTTTAACCCCTTCGCACCTACTAGGACGTATTCGTTCAAGCACTTTCAGGTTATCAAAAATTAATTACAATCAAATAAAACAGATTTAAAACCCATCCAATCGCATTATTTGACCAGAAAAAGAGTGGCTAACACAATTAAAATAAAATAATAATAATAATAATAATAATAATAATAATAATAATAATAATAGTATTAATAATCATCATTTTTATTCCCGCAGATTATTTCTTTAATTTAACGATTGGGCACTCATATTTAACTCATTTTTTAATAAAATAACAATGAAAAAACAAAATTTTTCTTGCTGAAACACACCATGGGCACTGAAGGGTTAATGTGTGTTAATACATGTAAACATTAATGCTTAGAATTCTTTTAACCGTTATAACTGCGATGTACGAATTGTGTGGCCATATGTCATTTCATTCGACACTTGCTGACAAGTCATGCATATCTTGTAAACTTTTCAACTCCATTACGTTAAGATCGCAATAAACAATTATTAATTCACTGCACCTGCCAAAAATCATTACAATACCACTATCATTACCGTTTTCGATAATTCTTATACAGTTTTGATATGCTAATGTGATCCACTGTATAAAATAAAAATAAAAAATTAAAACACTATATCTTTGACGTCCAATAATTCTGACTACCCCAAATGCAAATAAGGAGCATCGAATCTAAATCACGATCCGCTGGCAAAGAAAGAAAAAAAAAACCGCAGAAAAGACTAATGCAAGTCAAATATGAAGAGACGCATATGGACAATAAAAGCGACGTGCACGCGCATAATACGCGCGGATCGACGATCGGTCGGACCTTTGGTGCAGCGACTCGCGAACGAATGAATCGGATCGAGCAGATAACAAACAGCCGAGGACAATGCTTACAGAGAGCTCGCCATACCTACTATACACGCTCATTCTCTTATTCGCTCTCTCGCGAAAGCGCGCAGCGTCCACGGCGAAATATATAGTCGACGTAATAATCCGTGCTCCCATTATTATTACGACAGTGTCCGTTACGTAACGACCTTCGCGCCCGCGGCCAAGTGGCTGGTGACGGAGACTCGTCGCAAGCTCTCTCTCTCTCTCTGTCTCTCCCTCTCATCGCGTGCCAAGAGCAGAACGACGACGGCGACGGTGACTACTGCGCTGCGGCCAGGTTCGTGCGCGCGCGGCCGCTTCCTTCCGTTCGTGAGCCTTGGCGACGGCGCAGCGCGCGGCCCAGGAATATATAGCGCGAGAGCGAACACCGAGCTTAATTGACACGCGGATGAGCTTAATAGGCTTACCGTGCCGTGCATTACGTGCGGGATATATACGCGGGAGCGTGGGCTCGCTTTCGACCGAGATCCGAGGCGTCTCCGCCGGCGCTCGCTCACTACTCGCACCCTTTCCCAACACGCGCGTCTGCGCGCGCTTTCAAATTTGTTTTTCCTATGTGGAGGTAGACAGCCGTGTAGACGTAATTGCGCGCAGGAGTTGTGGTGAGAGAACGACGGTGAACTTTAAATATTTGGAAAAATTGACCGGATGTTGGATTTCAAGGTTTATGGCCGGTAAAGTAGGATATGTTGGTTCGGCTGTTACAGCCAAACAAACGATGCCCGTAACGACTTTATTATTGCGCTGGAAAAGTTTATCTCAAAACATATTTCGTGTAAGCGATACTTGTGTGATTTTAGCTCGGTTTCAAATAACCAGCTGCTTACCTCGAAAAGTTGTAGTATATATAAGTTTATTTTAGAATTTTGGTAAATATATAACAAATTGAGTTTACGGCGTTCGTTAAGCGAGATATTCCGAGCATTTTAATTTTGTTTTCATTGCAACGATGAATGAGTTTCAGGCTTGTGATGCGAATTTTTTCGCTGTCCATCTTCAATTGAAAAAGTTGCTGTTACAATTATTCTTTTTGCTCACTGACATAGCAGTGCATCGTATAACAAGTCATGCAATTAATATTTATAAATTCGTCAATAAAAATTAAATATTGAATGCATAACGACGCAGTTGTTAAAATTAATAGTTTCTTGTATTATACTAGGTAGGAAAATAAAAAAACATTACGTTATATAATTTATCTAGAATACGATTGAGAACTTCCGCATAATTGATGTAGAATTAATCAATTAAATCCTATCTTAAGAATTCTAAATTGTCATTTTTAAGTGCAATTTCTTTGTATATCCTCTGGAATGACCGTTAGAGTAAAGTTAAAGAAATTAGGTATAAACATTAAGATGAACTGATAAAAAAATTTTGACATGCAGAATTTTCACGTCAAAATTTAAAATAATGATTCTTTTCATAGGCATTCATATACACGTGTTTTTTTACTTCTTGAAAAATTTAAAAATACTCTTTAAATTACGAAATGATTGCTTTAAAAATTATAAGATGAACGTCTTCAAAAACGTTTTGCATAAATAATTATTTATTATTATAGCGTTGAAAAAACATTTGATCTTTAATACACCATTTATTATTGTATCTAATTGGAATGTTCAAGTGCGTTTCATAGAAATCATTTTTGAAAATCAAGACAAATTTACTTTAAAAATAAATAATATATTTATGACCTCAAAAGTTTTAAAATAAAACCTTTTTTACTGATATTACTTATTTATTTTTATTCATTAATGTTTTTAATTTAGTTCAAATTCACACACTTTTAAATTCTTTGGACTAAATATAAAAATATGTTAAGGTTAGAAGATCATTAGGAATTTATGAGGATATAAAATAAAAGAATTATAAGCAAATAAAGGTTTTTGAGGCGAAGGAAAAAATAATTTCGAATTTAAATGACTATGGAAAAATAAAATTGTAGGGTACAAAACAATCGTTTAGTATAAAAATAGATGGTACTCATGCTACTATTTAAAAACTATAAAATCGTTTCTTTTAAGATTTTTTTTTACAAAACCTCATTCAATACATAGAATTCTACTAAATTTCCTAAAAATTTTCTTTGATATAATATTATAAAAAATTAAATGGTGAATAATTGACTAATTTATTAAAAATATATGATTATATCGGGCACAGTCGTATAGGGTTTAAGGTCTCACATAGAAAAATAAAAGAATCTTATACGCAGTGACTAATTCTAAAATAATCATGAGCCTTACGATAATGCAGCTGATTGCCTACATTAGAAAAGTAAGTTCAGTCACGCCGGATTGAATGCTCTCTCTATATCCTCGCGAGTTTTAAACGTGCATTAACTCAAATCATAATATGATTTATTCAACAACCATCTATATAATAGTTTCTTTGTTAAAGATTATTAATTAGTACAAACACACCTTGCTGATCACGAACAACCCATAAAAATGCTACGTGTCCCGTTAAACAAGCTTTTGCAATGCATTTGCCTAATGTTAAACCATCAAGATATTGACACATGTGAACGTTGATATGCGATTAAAGAATCTTACAAATATATTACCGGTAACAGTGATTATTACGGGTAGACTTGTACCTCGCTACTCGTAAATTTTTATTTATTTTTTTGGCGGACAGCTACAAAGCTACCTAATTGTACCATACATTTTTATTGAGCATCTCTTTTATTTAACGGTCACTCGTCAAAGTTAAAAGGCAGTAAATAGCGCAACGCAATAGCGCTTTACGCCTATTTTTCCCCTCGTTAATATACAAAATACTAACCTCGTAGAAACTTTCTCGCCCGTTATTATTATTGACCTCGGCGCGAAAGGAGATAAAAAAAACACATTCGTTCGCCACTGGTAAAACAATTAGAGCCGATGATCCGGAGACAAACAAAAGCGGCCGAAGACAGCCGCTTGTACAACAAACGCCGCAGCGCTTATCCCACACGATACCTCGATATAACCTGCACGCGGCGCGGGTCCATTGGCTTGGATTTTTCCTCAACGCTTCCTATAAACAACATCGCGCCCACGCATGCATGCGCGCGTCCCGAAAAAGGAACATCCGAAAATTTCGGCTGCCTTACAAATACACAGCCATAACTCTCGCCTGCCGGCGTTGCATCTCTTCTCGGGCGTAACGACGCGTGCATATAGGAAAACGCCCCCGCCCGCGGCGCTGTTACAATACTTGCACGCACAGGCGAGATCGTCGCGCGATTTGAAAGTCTAAGCGCGCGCGTTATGGTGTCGCGGCGACGAGGGAGAGGTTGCAGTGTATAGAGGCGCGTTGTGAAATCCAGCCGTTGAATTGCGAGTGAAGGAGAGACTCATTGGCGCGACTCTCTGTAGTAGCTGCGCGCAGGGACGTCACGCGGAAAAGCCGCGCGTATGGAATTCGGCGTCGGGAGAGCCGCGGAGAAAAGAGATGGATGAACGGCCGAGCGCGGAATAAGGCCGTAGATTGAATTCGTTGGACTATCGCTCTCACGAAGGGCCTGTCTCGTGCATGCGCTGCATTTTTTCTCATGCGTGCACGCGCGCGTATACATATGTGTGTTTCGCGGCGAGAGATGGTAATGAATCACCGGCTACCGCCGCGAAGCTTTTTTTAATTGACTTTATTGAGAGCGTTGTCGTCGTCTCGGGATCTTTTCTTTCATTGGGGAGAATATGCATGGCTTGAGAGAGATATCGTGGATTGAGTTACGTGACGGTGGAGTTATGTGACATTTTTTACATGATGTAGAAGATTTTTTCCGAGACTCGCGGAGGGGGAGGAGTAGTGCAC
This sequence comes from Torymus aiolomorphi, assembly GCA_036365515.1. Classification (NCBI taxonomy): domain Eukaryota; kingdom Metazoa; phylum Arthropoda; class Insecta; order Hymenoptera; family Torymidae; genus Torymus; species Torymus aiolomorphi. Next base: position 121,717,388 of record CM070877.1, on the reverse strand, counting down.
TATCGGAGCAGTAGCGGTTCGTATTAGGCCGAGAATGCCGATAGCTCGCGCTTAGAGTTTCATTATCTTCGCTCGAATAGCGAATGATTTTTTGTAATTGAACCGTCGTTTGACGCACGAGCGAGAGGCAATTAAAATGATTTTTCAATTATAAAAAATTTACATTTACATTTGTAGGTATGTCGTCGATTTCCAGCATGATCGTGTGGAACGATTGTTGTATATTTAAAAGAAATTTTTTTTTTTTATCTTAAGCCACATTTTGCAGTGCAGGAAAATTTTTACGTTACAGTTTTTTTTATAAACCGCATTCAGTTGGCTTATCGCCTGAAACAACATTAACCGGCTTAGGTACGGAAATTAGTTCACCAGTTTCTGTCCAGTTCAGTATGTTAATATATACACATGACTGGTTTTTAGATGCATTGCGATCGAAAATCCAGCAGTAGCGTATAATTTAAATAAGAAAGTAAATAAGCGCGCTGTGCACCATAATGTTGTTTCTGTTTATTTATATTTTTTTAGATCACTCTAACCTCAAAATCACAACTTTGATATGATTTACCAGCGCTCGTGGTATAAAATACGGTTCAAGACTAGTACGTAATTAGATCATGTACTTAATGTGGCGTTTTTTTGCTCGAGCGAAGCGAGACACGGTCCGCACTCTTGTCGAAAAGTACCATTTTCAAAAATTATGCCCAAGGGGCGAACGTTTTTTTGCATAAAAAGAAAATTAAAGTAGAAGAAAAGAGCTTCAGTTTAAGCTATAAAAATCGTTAAAATTGGAAGTGATGTGCATTTGAAAATCACAAAAAATAATAACAAATGAGCAAAAGTCAACACTAGAAACATAAGTATACAGCCAGAGTTTTGACCAGAATAAGCCAGAACATAATAATCTCTGGAAAATCCGGCAAATCACCGGTGAATTTACGTTGCAGAGCTCGGGGGGAGGTGTTTTATCAGAATGGTAAAATATTAGATGGATATTTTCTCAGAAAGGTAAAAAAACAAATTAGAATATCTTATGATAGAAGGGTAAATTTTCCAAATGTTTAAAAATGTATAATATATAAAAATTCGAAAAAATTTGGCAAGAAGGCCATAATATTTTCATTAAATTATTTTTATATGATATGTCATGTCAATTTTTCGAATGCCATTTCTACCTAACGATTAAATTGTAGAAAATGCAGTGATTCAGAAAAGCTAAAATGTCGACAAATGAGCTGAAAATCGTATAGGAATGAACGTTTGAGATTTTTCGGAATTTTATTTTTCTAGTAAAAAGTATTTTTATAATTTCATGCAATCTGTTTTCAATTTTTATAGACGCAAATTTTTCTGATATTTTCTTTTCGAAAATAATTCCTTGTGTTCTGAATAACTCGTGTTCGGAATCAACAGTATCGGATTCGAAAAATAATTTAAACGATAGTATATTTTCTGAAAAAATACCCATCTAACATTTTACCATTCTGATAAAATACCTCCCCCCGCAGAGCTCCTTTTAATCTCATATACATAAGATTAGTTATGTAGGCTCATGTCAAAATTAATTTTTAAAAAAGCGAGAAAAACTTTGCATAGATATCCCTTGTTAGCCAATAGCACTACCTCGGAAAAGAAAATTAAACCTATGTTCGACGAAAATCGTGATCAATTGAGGATAGTAGTTGAATAATTCTTAAAATATTTATCATATAAATTTGAAAAACCTCACTGATTTTTCAGAATATCTTACACAATAATTGTCTACTACATTCGTCAATAACAGTAAAGATGTTTGTTAGAACATTTTATGAATTGTTTTTTTATTTATAACTGTGTACTACTGGAGTAGTACTGTAATGTTGTTTTGAAACTCACATATGCATTGAAATGACTTAATCGCTTATGATATATCTTATATAATATTATGTTATGCACAAGAAACAGTGTCTTCTAGTTATTAAATCGTAAATAAATCAGATTAATGAAAATTGATATTACTATTAGCACTTACGTAGAACTATAACAATATTTTTCAATATATTTTATCCATAAAGGATATGATTATTCTTAAAAGATTCGTGATAATGATGTTATTTATTAGTTACAAATGCTATTCAATTTTACTGAAACTTATTGAGTTAACAAAATATTCTTTTCTATTTGAATCATAAAATTTAAGTATTTCCTCTGTCAAATTTCATTGTTTGCAATAATCTATAAACACTATGAGTCATAAGGAAGGGACTAAATCTAAAATTATCTATAGTATTTCTAAAGATTACTCGCGGGCCTTTATAAATCGTAAAATATCTTAACTTTGACATTTGAATATGTTTTTATATTTTGTTGGCTAGATTTTCACTGTGATCACAATTTATAAATAGTATTTTTGTTTGAGTTATCTAGTGCAATAAGATGATTATTTATTAGAGATAAAAATGTATTTATTAAGAAGAATGTACGCAAGTGTTATATAGACGATTCATTCATAAGGTTTTACGAAAGAATGACATTAGTAATCTTCTTAGTTAATACCACTATACCGAAGAAGCACTTAATAAATAAAAAAGACACCATGATAACTCACGGTTTATTAGAATGCCATTAAACACTGTCAAGGTTAAGATTCTTTGATTGAACAATAATCGCCGACATTTGATGTTTATCGTTTTGTTCATACGCTATTTTAATTTATAAATGTCATACTATGGACTTGCGTAAGATTGTGTGTGTGAGTAATCAGAGCAGAAAGTAATTAAATTTAATTATAATAGTATATGACATTAATCAGCAAACCTAATCTCTCTCTTTGGATTTGCGAATTAATATATGTCTTATCTAAACATCGTGAATATCTGTTTTTAACTAGTCTCATTTTGCTTCCTCATACTGTAAATTCTTTTATTTTATCACATGTACCTCATTTCTAATGATACAATTATGCCTCTCTACATGGACTTTACGATATGTTACAAAACGTACATTTACCTATCGAGTTCAGTGCCAGCCATTCAACGTAGCTGTTAAAATTTGTAGTCGTAAAATTTTATTTTCAAAGATTTTTACTTTTACGGCTAAGCTTAAAAATGTATTTCACGGTAATATTCTTTGATTAGATTCAAAATTTTCTCAATCTTACATTAACTACTTAAAAAAAGGAGTAAATAGCTTGATAAAGTCATAAAGTACAGTTATTGTTAACTTTGACATGACAGCAGTAATTTGACATAACGTAACAAGGAATGTTATATTAAGAGTTTATCTACTGTATTTTAAACTTTCTTCCGATTAACTTCACTAATGTCTCGTGGTAATTGATTTTCCTAACCCTAGCTGTAGTAGAGCTCTTTTTATTCACTAGCCTTCTTTGACCTTACATCCGAAATGAATAACTAAAGTTAATTAGGCGACGCAAACGTGTTTATTACCGTGAAAAATTTATAAATACCTTGCGCGGAAGGATTCACTGTACTTGAAAGGTACAATCTTGAGTTTCAAGATTTTCAGTTTCAAGCCATATTTTCTAAACATTTTTCAAATAAAAACACAAAAGTTGTATTAACTCAATCATTATAATACTTTCTGCTCCAAAATTCCAAAAATCAAAAATTTCATATCGACCAAGTTATAGCAAAAATCTCCCGAAAGATAATTTGGCTCTCCTTTTAATTTTTTTGACTTATTCACCGATTCAGATTCAGGCTTACGTAATCCCAAAAACGCGGAAACGCAAGAACCGATTCGGGCAAACTTCAAGTTCGCTCTGGCGCGAAAACGAGGCTGCTGTACGCGCGCGCCCCGCACACGAGAATCCGCACGCTACAGCACTTTGCGATCTCCTCGCTCGATAAAAGCTCGCCGCGCACACGACGCCGAGTGTGTATCACACACTCGTACACACACGTGTATAGTCCGGTGTGTATACGCGCGAAGATCCACTGAAGGAGATCGTTGTGTGTTGTGCGTTATATGGTGCCCTCCAAAGCCGCGCTATACAACGTCACAGGCGTATATACGTACACGGCATACACAAGCGCGCGGCGCAATCGAGGCAATTTGCTACGCGCGGATTCTTCGACGATGACGCGCCCACGGCTCTCTCTCTCTCTCTTTCTCTGTGTTGTGTGCGCGGATTGTTGCATAATAAATTGATTGGCGGCGCTGCGCGGACACTCGCTCTGTGCAGCTTACATTGCCTCGCCCCCTTTCTCGCCCTCGCGAACGATGAACCGCGCGCGCCCGCGTGCGGCGATATTCCGCGATTGGCATTCCGCTCTCGCGTGCGCTGCATGCGCATGCGACCCGAGAGCATGAATGTCACTTTCGCTTTGCGCCGCGGGTGTGGACTGCGGTCCGCTCTTTTCTCCCCGGTATATACTTCTTGCATATTATGCGCGTATATATAATGCGATGCTCGCGCGGCGGCGACCCTTTTGTCGCTATCGCGATCGCTCATTCCGAAGTGGCAGTGTTTTCGTTGCGGGGATATTTTCTTTCTTTGATACAGTTCTGTAAACAGTTTTTACTCGTATTACCACGATTTGAATTGATATTTGTTTACATTGACTTTTATATTTATTCAAATGGTTCTTGTTATAAGAGTTTCATTGTTTAGTCGCAATAAAATTGAGGATATTCTTGATAATAAATTAATTATTTGTTGTTTCTAATTTTAATTTCATTTTGACGAGGTGAGAAGCGTAATAGTAAATGAGTATTTTTTAAGAGCGTTATTTTGGTTATAAGTGAGAAGAAGTAAATACGTAGAACCGCATGCAAGCATATAACAGAATACATTTTTAAAGAAATAATAAATAAACATTCACAGGAAAGTGTTGTAAATTTTAAATGTAACTTGAGAAATATGTGTAAGAAGCGATATCAGTATTAACCCTTTGATAAATTCGTGTCTAAATACAGCGGAATGCTCGGTAAATTGCTTATTTCCGTAAATTAATTCATTAGTAGGAGCAGAATTACTGAAAATAATTTTTGAGCAATAATAATTCATGTTCACGGGTCACGTTAATAAACATAGTTTACTCAAGGGTGTCAAAATTTATGTTACATAACACGCAACAAAAGAGACATTCGTTATCGTAATCAACCAGTGTAATCAATTCAAATAAAGAACTTTACAACAGGAACCTTAGTCATGAACTAAGTGCAGAATGTTTATATCGTATTTGCAAGGACGTATGCGTTATCTAAATTTGAATATTGTGGAAGTAGTCAGGTATTTAATTTTTTAATAATCTACTTTAAATTGCAATAAATCGTAAGGAAATTTATCATTTTCTATGACGGTTTTTCAAATTATGATAACAAAAATCGTCGCGCGATACGAAGAAAAACCAACTTAGAAGAGCCAGACGAAGAAAAGCCAGTTTCGCACGAAAAAAGCCAAAAATGTGCCCATTCTTTGGCTTTTTTCGCGCGAAACTGACTTTTCTTCGTCTGGCTCTGCTAAGTTGGCTTTCCTTCGTACCACGCGACGAAATGTACTCTTTATATTTAATGTAGTAGTTTTAAATAAAAATTATTTGCAAAGATATAAAAAATATTATTATCGGCATAAATTTTTACAAAACATGCGAACATACACAAGAAATATTTTTAGTATTAATTTTTTTAATACAACTAATTTAACTTATCAAAAATGACCGTGCAGAAATTCTCGTTAGTAAACAATTTTTTGCGCATCAACGAATAAGATAAAACTTCTTTAGTATCTTCTGCTACTATAGACCTATATTCATTGTTTATGTCATCATTAAGATTACATTGCTGTGTATATGATGGACATAATTTTCTCAAGGCATGCCAATTAAAAAATATAAAATTTTCCTAGTTAGAATAAAATTTAAAACACTAAACTAAAAAATATTGTTGTAAATACAACAATCGTTATTAATATTGCTTTAACCAATCCACAAACTTTGGTATTACTTTATGAATTCCGGTCAAATGCTATATTCACGTGTCTTATGAGGAGAAGATCAGATATAAAGTAATACTAAATTAAAAGCTAAAATATAGCACTTGGTGAACTTGAAATTTGAATTATTTCTAGGTAGTTTGCGTACGTATGATAACCTTTAATTAATTTAATGAATTATCAAAAGTAAAAGTACTTTCAATCGGGGAAAGAATTAGGTAATCTCAGATAAAAGTGAAAATATGAGTCTTGATAACCTTGGTACTACTAATCTCATTTTTGGTGGTTTATATACAAGGTCCAAACTGTAATTAATGTAATAAAATATTTTAGGATAAGATTGCCGACATAATATTTATAAACGTTTATCTAATACTATTATGTATTACATTTAAGAAAAAAAATTGCAGTGCTGAAAAATCTAAATTTTGTACTAGATTCTACCAGAAAATATTCTGCATACTGATATAATTTTCTGCGATATGAAATTTCATGACGAAATAGTAGATACACTCTTGTCTCATAGGACAATGTAAAATAAATATGCATATATACGATTGTCCTTAAGGTGAAGTGCAGAAAATACAGAGCATTGTATATAATTCATACAGTGATGTCGAATGTGTTAAGTCATTTCACGACAACCGAAATGCAGATAACAAATTACATACGGTCAATGATTACAAAGTATATCCCATCAGATACTTTCAATCAATCAACTTATATAATTTGTATATCCATTTCAGGATGACGCACTTGTTGTTAAAATATGATAACTGTAATAGTTTTTCTGAAACAGCTTTCATAATAGTCTCATTATCATTTCCAACCTTTAAATAAAAATGATGTGATGAATACAATCAATAACATAACATACATTAACAAATGACAGTTAAAGAAGAATCGTATAATCATTTATTACTTAAAAAATGAAGAGAAGGCACTAAACTTAACAAATTGGTAAAAGTGATTATACAGAACTAATACTTCAATCCGTGTTTTTATTTTTAGGAAGATGTAAAATAAGTTCGCAACTTATTTATTGGTTTTTGTTTGAAAGGTTACAAAGCATTTATTTTCTTTTTCACATAGTGAACAACGTAAAATAAGAATAATATATTTTTCATTTTTTTATAAACATGTTTTGATTAGCTCATAGTTAAAATCTTATGTTATTTTCGATAGTTTATCATCTATTAGAATAGATGATTCCGAGATTAGTTGTTAATCTCATAGAACCAATATAGCTTCATTTGATTTTGAAAATTTTATCACATACACATAAGCTAATACAAAATTTAATATTTATGTTAAGGAAAACATAAAAAGTTTTAGATATTTTTACGCAAGATGTGTTTTCGTGCTTATGTAAATTTACGTGAAAATAGATGTATATTATAATTAGCATATTTAAAATTTTCAATAACTTCATATTATCCTTTACGTAACATTGCAATATGTTAAAGTCTTCGCTAGTAAAATTATTAAGGCTTTCAGTAAAATGTGATTGACGTAATTTCATAGTGTTTTTTCTGCGTCATCACCCACACAATTATCCATAAAAATTAAATCCTAACAATACCGACTGAAAAAACGCAAGGCGAGTAAAGCTTTTCTACGTCGTCCTAATGCACGCCACCGTCTCGGACGGAAATATTTCAGTTTAAATCACGGAGACCTTCGGAACCGTGGACTTCAAAGCGTCACCCACGCAACAGACCTATGTTTGCTCCTAAGATAAACATTTTTTATTTCTAGATTCAGTTAATAGAAGCCCGCCGGTCGACCTGCTTCCGCGTGGGATATGATGCTTTGGAGAAAAAAAGTCTAGTCGACCTAAATATCAATGTTTCTCCCATTTACACGCTTATCTTTATTCTCGCGTTAAGATTAATTCAATTCATTTGAGCTGCAATTAACGATCGAGCTATGTAAATCGTACGTTATGCAATAAAATAATATAGTCAATTGGGCAAAATATTGCGGAAAATAATTAACGTCCACTGTAAGTGTTTAATTATAAATAACATAATAATTAGACAAGTAAATTGATAATGCTACTATCCACCTCTCAGCGTATGACAATTTAAATATTACCTTAATGATTATAAGATCGAGAAATTATTTTTAGATGAATGAATTAACAATATAATAAATAATTCATTTTTAGGATTTAAGTTGCTTTAATTAGAAATCATTCAGAAAATATCAAAAGATTTTCAGACCCCTAATAATGCAAGAGACCGACTATTACATATCGCTATAAAGCCAAATCATAAACTCTAAGTTCCCATGAAACGGGCTTTATTGCCATGTTCTTGCTCTTGCGCCATTCAAATCTCAACGTCTATATTAAAGCTTTGTTTCAATGCATAAGCGCACGCCGCAAAACAAAATTACAATCAAAATTCCTCCGAGAAAATCGAAATGACGGCGAGTCTGCCATCTCTTCAACTCCCATGTCAAATAGAGCACTCGAAATGGGCGCTTCAAGAACGCCGCCTCAGAAAATCCTGCGCAAACGACCCGCATCGCGCAGGCATTACGGAATGAACCAAAATAATTCGCGTTCCACGAGGAGAGAGCTTGGGCGTGCAGGCGCCCCAATAACATGTATCAAATTACCCGAAGACTAGATCAACGTCATAAAACAGAGCGCATATTCTTAATGAGTTGCAGTATCTCGGCGATGGCAGGCAACGCGAGCGCGTATTACACCGAGCAGAAGCAGAAGATCCTTCCCTCCCCCCCTGCGCATATATCCGACGTGCTGCTCTCCTCTCTCGCGTACCTCAGTGGAGAGCTTATTGACGTTGCGCAGCTCTAGCACGTTGTGTAACGACGAGGAGCAACAGCAGCAGCGTCTCGGCCGAGACTTTGCCAAAAATTTATAAATACCAGGCCAGCTGCCTGTAAAATTTGCACTTGACGCGCCTTCTCACGCGCCGCTCGAGCGTCGATGCGCCCGATCGAGCGGGCGAAAGCTCACCGCAAGCTAGCTCTGTTTTTCATTCTTTCTAGCTCTACTATCTCGGCCCCTCCTGCGCTCTATTTGTTTTAACGCCCTTTACGCGCCGTGGCTGACGAGAAGTTCCGGCCTCACCCTCCCAGTCTTTTCTCTGTGTACACATAGCATGGCGAGGAATAGACAGCGAAATCGATTTGTTAAGTCGCCCCCCTCCCCGTCTGCGTTTCGATCGGGTTTAAGATGTGGCCGCGCTGCTGCTGTTTTTCAAAACACTAAAATAATTCAGCGTGGCAATGAAAGTTTCGTAAATATTATGACGATTGTTTTGACGTCATTGTACGGGACCCCGATTGATAGCCTTACGTAATTTATAGGGCCTCTCGTTCGATTTGCCAAAACAATCGGCCACTACTTCCTCGACTAAAGAAAGCGGCTACCTCAGCGGTGGAAAATCCACGTGGATAGTTGAATGATCGCCAATTGCGGTATTTTGTTTAATTGATTGATACACACAGCAGTATCGACCACGTGTTTTACATAAGAATCGAGCGGCCGTGAAATTCGATGCGAAACAGGAGCTGGTGCGCTTCGGCTATAGGTTAATTGGGGAAAAAATTTGCCTCTCAAAATTTTCTCGGTAGTGGCAAATCAATCATACGTTTGGAGCGTGTTCTCTTGACTGACATAATACCTACATTTTAGTTCTAGAAATAATGATGCGAAGTGACAGCGCGTCTCAGTTTCTCGACTTTTTAATTTATGAATAAACTTCAAGTACGACAATTTTGAATTAATATACATACTTTTATATTTTGAGACAAAATAAGCTCTACACGTCTTGCGTGTATTTTGACAGTCGACAATTTATTTTTCGTAGCCGCGCGAACTATCCATCTGCATTTCTCTTTTATTGCACTCTCTTAGCCCGTAGCGAAACGATGAGAGAGAGAGAGAGAGAGAGAGAGAGAGAGAGAGAGAGAGAGAGAGAGAGAGAGAGAAGCCGCCGCGGTGCAAAACAGACGGGGGTTCTTAATGCTTCAATAACCTGCCGGGCCGCGAGCGAAAACATGCACTCTCATGAACTCGCCAAACGATCCAAAATAGACTTCGGAAAGATATGCCTATGACCTATAATACAAATAAAAGTCTCGGAATATTTCGCTCGGCTTTCTATGTTGACTCACCAAAACAATACGCATTTCGCGTTCTCGCGAGTGAAAGAAAATTTCATGATGCGAACTTTCGCGCTAAATTATTTTCGTGAATTTTAAGCATTTCTAAACATGTCACATCTTATTAAATTAGAATTTATAGGCCCGCAAAAATAGTCGTCACGCATTTGTTTTAGACTTCTCGGAATGCAACGGGCGCGCGAGTCTCGAACGATTTGCGTAATTATCTTTTAAATTTCAAAATGATGTTCACAAATCACCGAAATAAATTTATTAGGGCTCTAGTCTCTCTCGATGGATGGTGCTAAATAAATTTTCCAATCAATATCTTATTTATTTCGTCGTTCGCGAGTGATAAATGAAAATTTTAAAAAATGAAGTTAGATTAACCATCTAAACTAGATAAATAAATGTGAGATACTAAAATTGAATGGTACTGAAAGACTTATCAAAACAATTAGAAAGCAAATTAAACTCGGAACATAGATTTTCTCGGAACAGTTGTGAACGAATGCAATAAAACGTATACGAGGAAACAATCTAACAAGTTACTGGTGTCGTTCTGCCTTTGTTGCATACCCACTTTCCTTTTCTGTAAAACTGTTTACGAGGCACTTATAGCCGCTACCTTTATGTCTTAATAATCGACAAATTCGTTGCATTGGATATAACCGTGACTGTAAAGCCGCAGTTTATGAAAATCCATACAATATACACCTCGCCGTGATACCAACATGTGTCGGCTGGAAAAGACACTTTCTTTCATTGTTTCATTATCGTGGAATTATTTCACCTGTTTTTTTTCTTATTAAATATCGATTGTGCAAAGAAACGGCAATGCTATTGAGGTAAACCGCAGAAGGAATCAGAAAAGTGTATTGTGGTATATAAGATGAAAATTGTTACTGCAGCTTTAAGTCGAGAACCTTATTATATGAATGCAAGATGTCTGTAATGACACATTAAAGTTATATAAAATAGGAATAAAAATGGGAAAATTATAGAAGACAAATTTTTTCATAAATTGCCATTGACACTTTTGGTCTACTACTTTATTAAAAAATCAATATAAATGTCACCTATAAAATGCTACAATGAAGAGCTAGTGAAATCCCCATTATCGTTCAATCTAACATTTTTTCGTTCCCACTAATTGCCGCTCTCGTCTGCGCAGTCTGACGATGCGGTGCATCACTAGCTTTCAAGAAGATCGTCCAAAGATGATGCAGCTCACAGTTGTTTCTCTCTCTCTCTCTCTCTCTCTCTCTCTCTCTCTCTCTCTCTCTCTCTCTCTCTCTCTCTCTCTCTCTCTCTCTCTCTCTCTCTCTCTCTCTCTCTCTCTCTCTCTCTCTCTCTCTCTCTCTCTCTCTCTCTCTCTCTCTCTCTCTCTCTCTCTCTCTCTCTCTCTCTCTCTCTCTCTCTCTCTCTCTCTCTCTCTCTCTCCCTCCCCCCCCCCCCCCCAATGTATCGTGGCGCGTTCGGCACTCAACGATAGATATAGACACGCGCGCGGATAGGACGCGTTCACCGAAGGCTCATGAGCCACTGAAAGTTATTCTTATTCGCACCGCGCGACAATGAAGTATCCATTCAATAGTAGCTCTTCGTTTTTCCCCTCTACTAAAATAACAATGCACAAAGCTGTCGTAAATCACATGTTTGTTTCCCATGGAGCTTCCTACTAATAACATGGCGGATTTTTCAATTGCGCAGATAAATCATAATCAGTCATTACATCGTTTGAGAGAGGGGCTTTGAATATTTTTAGAATTCACACCTTGAAGCTATAGCTACACGCAACTAAATATATAAATTATTGAGAAATCAGCGTTATAAGTGTTTATTGGCATTTTATTATAGAACTGATGCTTATGAACTAAAATATAGCGAAAATTCGCTAAAGTAGAAATAACTAGACTTGGTCAGATACCTCTCTCAAATTTCTAATTTTCAAATACCAGTTATTATACATATGCTACTTTATACTAGTAAATATTAAAGGAAGTTTACTCAATCAAAACGCATCGTATTTGCGTACACCTAAAACAAAAATACTAATCATTTTATTATACACTTAAGGACGCTCTTGCACGACAATACAGTTTGTGCGCTCAGCGAGAGCACGTCGTTCTGTCTCTCTCGCTCTCGTGCAGGTCGTCTGCTATTTGTGTTCATAATCATGAATTAAAGAAAATATCTCGAAATTTCCCACGGCTACGTACAATTTACAAGGTGTGGTTTGAAAGGGGAAGCCTCAATCTTTAAAGCCATATGTTTTTTACTGATCAAAAATGTGATCCCTTTTCAGAAATACTCGATTTAACCTATTTTTTCCCGCCGTCCCATAAGAGTACATGTAAAAAATGATAATTTCAAACGTTAATTTCTCAAAATTTTCCACGGTTATAGGGTAAAATAAACATACCACAAGATTCGGTACATCTTGAACTATTGAAAATGTTATATCCCAGTTTGCAAATTTTCATGCAAGAGCGTCCTTAAGAAGCATATTTTTATCAAAAGCGTGTCAGAGTTGATAAATCATATTTATTCTTATATAATTTTACTTTAAAAGATATAAAAAAAGTCGAGTACCTTTCTTGCGCATGATATTTTCATGCAAGTCTACAGATTTGTTTTTGTTGAAATTGTTTTTATTCCAAGTTAATTTATTGTAACGTTGAATAGTAATTGCTTCATTAATGTTTAATAACGATAACTTAGCATTCTTTGCAAAAACTGTATGTGAATAAGATTAATTTATAAAACTCATTAAACGTTTTTCTTGCTGTATTGATTAATACTTTATAATGTTTTTTATACGCGGTAAAATATCGTAAATTGAAGTTCTTCGTTATTATACGGAAAACATGTCAAAAATTTCCATTTTTAAAATTGTTTACTGCATCTATATTATCGTTTAAAAATCTATAGTATTATGAAAGAAATTATGACTTTTAATAAAACGTACTGATGGTAATGTGCATATTATACTGAATTTCTACACGCAAAACAATTAAACAAATTAGCATGATTGTCGCTTTGAAGTCAATTTACGATATGATGACATGCTATATGAGTATAAATATCAATGAACATTCAAAATTTTGACGGAGTTTTCGTAGATAACATTTATCATCAAGATAGTGTGGTATACTTAGTTAATAAAACTAAAATTATTTGAGCAATGAATTACCTAGATCTAGCAACACTGTTGCTACTAGTCTGGTTAATATTATTTCTCTATGTCTCGTGCACTTCATATTTAAAATTTATTGAGTTCTCTTCCAAATGCTCCAACACGCAACAGTTTATCAATTAATTTACGTTTTATGTGTTTCTAGTGGGAGAAAGAAGCGCGAGAGGCCGAGAGATTAGAAAAAATGCGCAAGATCGAAGAAAAAGAATATGGAAATAAAGATGATTTGGCGCTTGCTATTCTGAGTAAGAACAAGTCCAGGGCGGCGGGGGCAGATAACTTCTTCGACTCCCTCATTGATAAATACGCCAATGCAGCGAAAAAACCTAAGAAGCAGACAACTGCTTCGAAAACGTCAAAAAAGAAGAAAGCTTAGTTGACTTTTAGCGATGAATATTCAAATTTGATATCTATTTTATTTAAATTTTCTATTTTTAAACATAAATCTGTAAAAATGTACGAATTATTTTGTTCTTAATGAAATTCAAAATTGTAATTTTGTAGTACAACTATAGAAAATTTTGATAGTTATTTTTACGTAAAAATAAACTGTTTTTCTATAAAACTAATATCCTTATTATTAAATATCCTGAAACTGTAACTATAACATACAAATAACATACAATCTATTTAAAAAAGAACGATACTGAAAAGTCTTGAATTGATCGAAGCCTAAAATCTGATTTCATATTGTTTATTTGATTTTGAATTTTAAGATTGCAATAAAAAAAACCTAAATGGGTACATGGCGCGTTATTAGATGTTACAAAATATATTATTCAGATAAGTTAATTTACAATAAAACATTATTTAAATAAAGTAATTGCAACTTTTAAGAATATAATGCTTTATTTAATCCAAGACGATACGAAGAGGTTAATTACTTTTTGAATTAATACTATTTACATTAAAAACATTTTATTATATGGAATTACTACTTTTGTATTATATATTAACAACTTATAGTAAGTATTGCTATCAGTCGATAATTGAACGTAGTCATGTTTTACTTTATCAACCAGTGTTTATTTACCCAATCAATATATCAAATGTTCATATTATCATCAGTCGATACAACTGAAATCTGTTTTTGTACCGTTACAAGGTATTATGATAGTCAGATTCAAATATAATTTAGTATTGAAATTTCCAACAGGTTATTAATAAAGCGCGCTTTAATGCTTGCTACCATTTCTATTTTTTTATACGGATCAAATACGAATTTACTCACAAATGTTGATCAAGAAAGGGCCGAGAAATTATACATCTAATAATACGTCTTTGAACTTCAATTATCGCAATAGTTTTTATGAAATGGAATATGGAAAACCTCACGGTTGCCTATTTATAAAGCATTACATTTTTAATAATCGTTCTTTCGACTAATCACCAATAATAAACAATAACAAATTTCAAAAATTGGCCAACATAATTATTAGAAAATTTTAAATTATCACATAACGAAAAACATACGAAGAAACTTTCTCATACATATTTATACAAATTAACCATACCTAGTTTAACAAAAGTCTTAATAATATATTAGACGGTTGTTTTCACTTGTTTGTATTACATTATAAACCCTGCGTATATCATTTTACGAAGTCAATAGTTCAGTTGGAAAATATGAATTCAGCAATAGAAATAACATATACATTGTATAAATAAAGATATTTGAAATTTTAATTATTTTGTAGTAGCCAATCACGGCACGTGAATACCTTTTACCCATCGAAAATCATTCGGCAACTGGGAGCCGAAAAACCTTTAAAAATCGTTTTCGATTCGAGCGAGACATGTACGTATATCATCCACCCTCTCTGACGCGTATACGTTCGATTTCGAACACCCGGTATTATCGGCCGAAGAAGCGCCGAAGTAGGAGCGTGTGGCGTGGCCACGAGCGCGCGTGTGCTGCCCCGCGGCTTCTCTCGCACATGGTATTATAGGTATGAGGTACAAACGCGCGCGCTCTCTCTCCCTCGCTCTCGCTCTGAGGTGAGAGCGAAGCGTGAATTCGCGTGTGTGCGTGAAGAACGCCGCCTTTGCGTTGGCTTCGCCAAGTGCCTCGTTGAATTTGAGTTTCGTGCGAATTACTATCGAACGTACGATTTTCATTCGGTGTGTGGTATATTATGTATGTCAGTGATTGACGATTGGAGGAGTAATAAACGGTGTGCTGGATTGCGGGAACTACTGATCTCATGATTCATTTTATACGTACTGCTACGTATATAATGCGAAAACAGGATTTCGATCGGAAGAATCGAAACAATGGAGTTCTCTGATTCTTAATCCTTTTTACCCTTCTTATAAGAGGACAGCTGGAAGCTATGCATTGCCTGATTTGAATTTAAGAAAGTGTAATTAAAATTATATTTTTAACTTTGTATGCAATGAAAATAATGAAAAATAATAAAAATGATTCATAAATTCTGATTTATTATATTATATTTTTATCGATTGCATTACTTCGCAAGCAAATGTCCATTGCAGCTCCATTAGCCTTGAATATTTCATATCAATATGATGCGTATTACTTCCTTCTAGAGGAAGCTTTGTGACGGTGAAAAAAAAGTTTTCAAGATAACATGTTACAAAAAGATGTTTTGAGTCATTTGGAGTCAAAATATACTATTTTTAAAAAATGTCCGTGTGTGTGTGTGTGTGTGTGTGTGTGTGTGTGTGTGTGTGTGTGTGTGTGTGTGTGTGTGTGTGTGTGTGTGTGTGTGTCTGTGTGTGTGTGTGTGTGTGGGTGTGTGTGTGGCTGTGTGTGTGTGTGTGTGTGTGTGTGTGTGTCTGTATATAACGCAATAACTTTTTCAATTTTTAACCAATCGTTTTTGGACAACGCTTAAAATTATTCTTTTTTTTTCAAGATTTTTGGAATATAATATTATGTAGTTTTTGGTTAATTATTTTTATATCGATTTTTCACTTTTTGCAAAACTAGTTTTCATTTTTTTTAATGATAACATTGAGATATTTGAATCGGAAAAATAGGATTTGAAAGAGTATAAAAATACCTATTTAAAAAAAATTTACATTAGCTATTATGTTCTTTTGTTTTTAACAAAAACTTGAGTTGTGTGCAACTAATCAACAACTCAAAATTTTTAACAAAAACGTTTTTTTTAAGGTGGTGTAATAGTCCTACTTTACCACTAACCCTGTTTTATCGGCCGGACATGTCAAAATAATTAATATAAATAAAAGAATAATGATTTGCGTCTTAAACAAATTCACTTGCCCTGCGTAATCCTCTAATACATCGTTCTACGAAGTTTTGAGACAAAATAAACAAAGATGTCGTTTTTTTGCCTCGAAACTTTGTAAAATGATGTATTACACCATTACGCAGGGCAACTGAATTTGTTCAAGGCGTAAATCATTATCCTTTTATTTATATTAATTACTTTTACATGTTCCGCCGATAAAACAGTGTTAGTATAGTGCGACACCCCCTTAAAGCTTATAACTCCCAAACTAAACGGTCAATTTCTTCGAAAAAATCGTGATCATGCAGAATATAAATAGCTATAATCTGTAAAAATTTGAATGCATTCTGTCGACTAGTTTTTAAGTAAAAAACCGCTGCCAATTCGTTGGCACGTAGCTTCCTCAACCGTAATTTGTTGATTCCTTTAATTAATTTTTATAACAAAATTTATAATTTTTTAAAAAATTTATTGCATAATTATAATTAAAATTCATATATGAATATTAAAAATTGTTAATTTTTAAATTTATTTATTTATTTATTATTTATTTATATCAAATTTATATAAATTTTGAGCTGATAAATAAAGTTATCATTTGAAATAGAAATAAAATATCTATATTTTATAATAAAACAAATAGCTATCACGGTTGTTTTGTTATTAACAAAAACGTGTTTTTTTTATATTTCATAATTCATATTTTTTATGAAAAAAAAAATTTATAGCTATCATTTTTCTTTTCTTATTAACAAAAACGTGTTTTTTTAAAAAAGTTCATAACTCACAAATAAATTATAATAATGCAGAATATAATGCATTCATAATGCATAATTCATAATTATAATAGATTATAATAGATATAATTTTTAAACATTTTAATTCATTTTGCTGGTTGGTTTTTAAAAATTAAAAAAAATCATCGAATGCCTACTCAATGACGTTTCCTCATTCCACACCACCTAGCGGTAGATATCACTGCGCGTTTTTTAAAAATAAAATATAAATCTTTTTTAATTTAGAGATTAAATTATTTTTTGTAACACATGAATGATTTTCTGCGTTTTCCTACATAAAAATATGTTCTAAAAAGTGACTTTTTTTACCTATCGTGTAAAGAAATTAATTCTCTCCCCTGCTCTAAAATTATGTAAAATCGCGAAAATGAATTTAGCCTTGCTTTTTAGGTTCAAAAACGCATAAAATGGAGTTACGAGTTTAAAAAAAAAACACGTTTTTGTTTTTGATGATAACTAAAGAACCGTGATAGATAGAAAATTAATTTTTTTAGAAAATATAAGTATTTTAATTCTCTTTCGAATGCTACCCACCCCATTCAGATATATAGAGCCGTTCTCGAGAAATTACAATTTTTAAAAAATGTCAAAAAATTTTTAACCTCAAATATCTCTGAAATTTATGGACCAATCATTTTGCCCAAAGAACTCGACCGAGAACTATAAAAAATCTACCTCTAAAAGGAATTTTGAAGCCATTAAGTCAATTTTACTCTTGTAATCGTTGGACATACAAAACTGATTTTTTTCATTTTTCAATTTTTTACTCAAAATCTATCCTACAGAATGTATTCAAATTTTAACAGATTATAGCTATTTATATTCTGTATTATCACGATTTTTCTCAAAAAAATTGACCGTTAAGTTTAGGAGTTATAAGCTTCTAAATAAAAAACACGTTTTTGTTAATAACAAAAGAACCGTGATAGTTAGAAACTTTCTTTTTTTTTAGAAAATATAGGTATTTTAATTCTCTTTCAAACGCTACCCATCAGATTCGAATAACTCGATCCTATCATTAAAAAAAATCAAAAAACAGTTTTGAGAAAATCGAAAATTTGAAAAAAAAAACAAAAACGATCGCCCCAATCAAAAAAGGGATTTTTGACCCGCCATCACGCAAAAAAAAACAAAAAAAATGAGACCTGTCCGGTCAAAATCGACCTAGTAGAAGCTGAGATCCAGGCGTACACACACACACACACACACACACACACACACACGCACACACGCGCACACACACACACACACACACACACACACACACACACACACACACACACACACACACACATACATCCATACAGACATTTTTCAAAAACCATGTATTTTGATTCTTAACACCTCGGAACACAATTATAACATGTTTTTACAACAACTCAAAAATTTACTATCACAAAGCTTTCTCTAGGAGGAAGCAAAATTGAAAACCGAAAAAAATGAATTTTGTATGTCGCACGATAATTGGAGTAAAATTGGCTTAATCGCTTTAAAATTTCTTGTAGGGATAGGTTTTGGATATCTTTCGACTGAGTTTTTTGGGCAAAAAGATTGGTCCATAAATTTAAGATATATTTGAGGTTAAAATTTTGTTTAACCTTTTTTCAAATCGTAATTTCTCGAGAACGGCTCGATGTATCAGCTTCAAATTTATAGACAATTTTGTATGTGTTATAGATAATATGTGTGTGAATTTTTATCAAGATCGTACGATTAGTTTTTGAGATATTCGATTTTTAAAATTTTCATATTTTATAAAGTCATTTTATTTGTCGCATGATAACTAGAGAAAAAAAAATTTGTTTAATCATATTGAAATTTTGTGGAGATGTAGAGTTTATATATTTATGGTATAAGTTCTTTAGGTAAAACAATTATCTCATGATTTTTAGAGATATTGAAAGTTAACATGTTTTTACGTTTTTTTTTAAGTATATCGATTTTTCACTTTTTGAAAAACTATTTTTCATTTTTTAAAGGTAATAACATTGATATCTTGTTTTTATTAGCAATACATTCAAAGTAGCATGAAATTACCTAAAATTAAAAAAAATGATGATAGCTGCATTCGTTTATTAGTTGTGTTCATAAAAACACAATTTTTCATTTATAGGTTATATCTCCGAAATGGTCATCGCAGGACATCTTGCGGTTTTTCAAATTTCGTCTTTATTTTCCAATAGATTTATCTGAAATTTGACCGGGAATTAGATAATAAGTTTGCCTATGTGCGTTGACTCTCAGATTTCAAGAAAACCCTTATAACAATTTCTGTTCAATTAAAAACATTGTCGTCGGTAAGGCAGATAACTCTGTCGATATACGTCATTCTCTTAAAGTATGTATTTATTAAATAATAACAAGAAAAAAAAGGAATTCAAAGGTTATGACTTTTTAAGGTTATAAAAAGTTAAAAGTTTGTCGGGATTTCAAAAAATAATAAATTTGGGGTTAAATTATAATAATTTATTTTACCAGAATTATCCATCGTCAAGATTCTTTTTATTCAATCTTTAATTAATTTAAAATTTAATTATCGTTCCTAAGAACCGCTCTTAATAGCATTCGTTTGAAATTTCCACACAAAATTCACGTTTTCGTTAGTTTAAGTTTAATGTTCTTAAAGTTATAAATCACAGAATAAATTATAATTATAATAGTTTTCTTGCGAATATTCATAGATAAAGTTTAGTGCGATACAATTAATTATTGGCATAAAATTTAAAACAAAGTATCAATTCATTAGTTTGAGGAAGCTACGTTCCAATGTATTGGCAGCGGTTACAATCATTGAAGACTATATTTGGTTAAAATTTCAAGAAATTATCATTTGTTTTTTAGAAAAAAATTGTTTTATAAAAAAAGGGGTTTCGTTGTCGCACGATAACAAGAGTAAAAATCAACCAATCGTCCTGAAATTTAGCAGAGATATATATGATTTTTTTATATCTTCAAACTGAGTTCGTTGCCCAAAAAAATCGGACTATTACGACCTAAGATATTTAAGGTTAAAATTTTTTTTTTAATTTTTGAGTAGCGTTTTCTCAGAGAATAGTTGATTTATCGATTTGAACTAGTTATTACACTTATTATTTGGTTAAAATTTTAAGAGATCGTCTTCATTTGTTTTTTTAGAAAAAAATGTTTTATAAAAAAGTTGTTTGTTCGTTGCCCAAAAAAAATCGGACTATAACAACCAAACATATTTCAGGTTAAGGGAATACTTACAAATTTCCCGGTTGCCAAAGTCTGTTTCAGGCCTTGTTTTCAGTAAATAAGATATTATACACCGGTCCTCATCAAGGCTAAAATTTTGACTAAAAATAAATACAATTGCTTTTAGTTATATTATATTTAAAATAATTAATGAAGATAGAGATATTTTCTTACCCGCGAGAAAATTTGGTCCTATCAATTTGCCAGCCAGTATCCAGCTTTGAAAAATAAAAACATATTTCATTAAGTACTTATACTCTCTGGATTTTTCCTTATAGCATATCGCTATATAAAAAAAAAAAATTTTTGTCTGGAAAGATATTATATAATGCTACTATTTTTAGATTTTTGATCCTCTTTTTATCAACTCTTACCTCTACATCGATTTTTCTCTATTTATCTGCTGTCGAATGTATTTACCTGCGATTTACAGATAGTACCGAAAAAGTGTGTGTATGTGTAAAATATCAGTATGCAATTTGTACTTTTGAGGGCCTTATATATACGATAAATTTAGAGATTGTATTTCTATTTTGTTGGACTTCCTTATTTGTAACAATTCAAAATAATTTTAAATAGTATTCATAATAGGTAAATTAATGGCAAGACAATATTTTACCAATACTAAATGTTGAATAAAAAATTTACTTTGCTCACTCAATTTGTAGTCCTTTAAATCATGTAGTCGTTACATTAACGTAAATTTTATTGCCCATAATTAAATTTTCTTCAACAACTGTTAATAACCGGAAAAACACTGAACCATAAACCTATAAAACCGCTAGCTCGTTTTCAAGACAAACGCCTATTGATCGATCAGCCCAAACAGCTACTATCCAACAAAAGTTTTTCAGGGATACAACAGGTGTTGAATACCGATATAGGGTATGTTCGACCTGCGCTTGGGATACCGTGTCATATATTTTCCCCGGGTAGGTATATAATGCGCCTCCCAACCATATAAGAAACATCGATCCAAAGCGCACGAGCAACTTTATGCTCAAAAGTGTGTGTGTGTATATATATATATATATATATGCAGGTAAAAGTGTGCGGCGGCGAGCAAAGGACACAACTGTGGGGAGAGAAGGAGAAAGAGAGAGAAAGAGTGAAAGAGAGAGAGAGAGGAGCCATAGGCGCGTAATGGACGGAGCAAATATTTATCATTGGCTGCGTAATTTAAGGTGCGTTTGGCAAACGGAAGAGAGCACGAGAGAAAACAAACAAGAGTATATATGCGCGAGCGAGAGAGAGAGAGGGAGAGAGAGAGAGAGAGAGAGAGAGAGAGAGAGAGAGAGAGAGAGAGAGAGAGAGAGAGAGACGGAGGGGTGAGAGCAACGGTCAAAGGGGAAACCAGTCTCTTATCCTCGACGTCAGCCGACGTAACCAGGTGGAAAAACGAGAGAAGAACTACCTATATCGTGGAGTCGAAGATTTTGCGCACTGCGCGAGAAGAAGGCAGTAATAGTTAGTCGAAGGCCTATATATATATACCTGTGCGCTCTCACACAGGAACGAAAATCGGGAGTAGCCGTTTGTTTCCGAACGGGACCAGGCGTGGGTACATGTACGCGCGTTTATACTCGTCGCGGTCGGCTTTGGGGATGAAACGTCGCCCTCTCCTCCTCGGCTACTCAGTCTCTCAGTCTCTCTTTCTTTTTATTCTCCCCTTCCACCGTCCTCCTCCTCCTCCTCCTCGTCCACTGTGCGTGAGCCGCGATGGCGTGGTTCCCTTTTTACATTCCGCACGGGCGCGAGGCTCTTCTGGCTTCACCCGATGCCCACACACTTGCACTTTAAGCGAAATTCGCTGTAATTCTTTATAACGGTTGATAATCTGCATCTCGTTTGCGGCGCTCGCGCGCGAAGGGGGATATTATTAAGGAACGCGCGCGGGACGAGGAGGCGAGAGAGAGAGAGAGGCGAGGATGTTGATTTAACTTTTCGCACGCGGACCAGGCAACTCGCCTTTTCTCAATGCTGCCGCGCGCGGCCCTGTGCGCCTCTTTTAAGGCCCTGACTTTTTATGCTCCATTGAAGTTTGCAGGACATTGCGCAATGGATAAAGCCAGAGAGGATATATCGTTGCGTCGAGGTTTATTTTCGTCTGGTGTAAAAATAGATGTAAGATCGTTGTAGCCTTTTGGGTCGCGCATATTAAGTGTGGCCTGTTCTTTGGGATTCTAACAGGTGTCTAATGTATGTTGCTGTTTTGGACAAATCACTCACCACAGCATAATTTTCAGTTTTGAGAAATGTTTTGACGTTACATTAAAAAATTTATAATATTTAGGTCAATTGTATTGCATTATGAAACGCCATAACATTATATGAAATGTTTATTGGACCATATTGTCTGAAAATGCATAAGTTACAATCGCTCACTGATATAGAAATTAGTGAAAAAGTCAATGTTTACTTTTCGAAGCAGTGGAATAAAATTTTCATTGCGAAGTAAGTGAATATTCGCTGTACAATTTGTAAATTTTCGGATCAGTAAGCATCTTTTCACTTATTCATTTCTGTAGAATAGGATGCGCATCATATTTTCACCTGCTTACCAGCGCAAAGTTAACAACATTTTGTTTCATAATATTTAATTTATTTTTCTAATGTCAATGCTAAAGCAATTAATTATTAAATGTGCTTACTAATTTTACCGATATCCAAGTAGTACTGTAGAGTTAAGCGTTTACGTTCTAAAACGTTTACTGCATTCATATGCATAAGTTGCGATTTCAGCTCATAAAATTCGTGTTTTGCAAAGAAATAAACTATTAATAGACTTACAATTGATTTTATTACAATTTTTGAATACTAAATTGAGGCTTGAAAATAAGTTTTTAAATTTTGACTCACAACACGCACTATATCAACAAAGTTTTTTCTTTTATTGTTATAAAGGAAAACATGTCTCACCTAGATCTTTAATTTATATCTCTAGAAAAATCTAATGAATTTTAAGATAATTTTTACCAGTAACTAAATTTATAAAGTACATCAATTTATTAAATAAAAGTTAATCAAAAAGATATCTGTGTTTGTTTACCCTGGTAGAAAATTAATCATAAGTTGGCCAGAATATGGCTAAACCATATGCTGGTTAAGCATATTCTGGCCAACTTATGGTTAATTTTCTACCAGGGTAGGAAAAAAATTATTTTATGAACTAAATATTTTAAATTCGCTTGAAAATAACAGGAGCAAAAACAAACTTTTCTTTAAAAAAAATTGCACAAAGATAGGTGTTTTGCATCATTTGACTGAATTGATTGTTTAGAAAAAAATGGATTAGCTCGATCAATGTTTTACTACGTAGCCTTAAAAAATTGTTTGATTGATTTTAAACGTTTTAGTAATTCGGGTTATTTAGGAAACCTATAAATTATATTAATTATCCCTAGTAGAAATCGAATAAAATAGTCAGTTTATAGCCAGAAATTAGCCAAGAACTGGTTAGTTTTTTCAGTTTCTACCAGGGATATTATATTTCATTATCCAATTATAATTATTTATAATTATTTTTTATGATTATTCTTTTTCAGACAAGACTGTTAGTTATTTTACACGTGTAAAATTATATTTCTTAAAATCAATTTTACGCTGTGGATTTTGATTCTAAAAAAAAAAAAAATTATATACTTTATATAAACGTTTTAACTATATATCTTTAATAACAAATTTATTTCTACCAAAGAATTGGAAATGAACAAAGATAATATTTATTCCCTTAAGTCAGATGCTGAGGAATACAATATTATTGAAAGTAATTAAAGTTCATTAAGGTGATGTTAAATACCGACATAATTTTCAAACGAGTACATCTCATGAAAATACCAATAGAATCATCCAAAAAAAATCTGAGTATAGTATTAACATATACGGAGTGCTTGACAAACGTGTTTTTCCAAAAAAAATATGAGAATTTATTTAATTAAATAAAAACCGTACGGTCGGTAAGTAGGAATCTGTAATTGGCCTACTTTTCAAACGAGCATATCTAACGAAAATGCTAATAGAATTACTCAAAAAAATTCCTGGAGATAGTGTTTATGTGTACGGAGCGCTTGACAAAATTGGTTTTCTGAATAAACCCTTGAATGTTGATTTAAAAAATATTGAAATTCACGGTTTCACATGGCCTTAAATCTAAAAAAAGTATAAAAAAAATGATAAATAATAATAAAAATCCAATTCGCGTGAGCAGTGAGTTGTCTGTTATCCTGCAAACATCGGGAACGTTTAGCATCAGGGAGCAAGTGGTCAAAGCTCGAGAAAAGCGCGTGTACAATCTTCCTGAGCCTAAACGTCCTTTTCACACGCATAACAGTCACTAATGAAGCACACGATCAATCGTATCGCGGCCTATAAACAGAATACCGAACGGCTCCCTCTCCTTCCCCCTTCCGGCCGTATCCTCTCTGGGAGGCACCGGGCGCATAGGGGGCCAGCAATATTAATCGCGCGGCGCGAACGAGGAGTATCTCTCTCTCTCTCTCCTCTCTCCTCAAAGCAGCGGAACATGGGAAAAAGTATATATACCGAGGTGATGCCCGATCGCACAAAGGTCCAGCACAGCGCCGGGCAGCAGCATCAGCAGCGGCGGCGGCGGCTCCAGCGAAATTTATGTATACGCGCGACGACGGCGAGAAGGCGCGTGCGTGCACGCACACATGGCTGCTCGCGTGCGTAAGAGCAAGAGAGAAAGAGAGAGAGAGAGAATGAGAGAAGACGAGTGGTAGCGCACACTCGCGGGGTGAAAGAGAGGAGGCGTCGACGCGGCGAGATGCGCGCCGAGGAATGCGGAGGTTCGTCCGGACGAGCAAGAGAGAAGAGAAGAGAGAGGAGCCGCCGCTGCTGCTGTTGCTGCTGCTGCTGCTGCTGCTGCCGTTGCTGGACCAGAATTTTTCCAGTCTCTTAAATGACACCGCAAGCGAGCGATGCTAAGGAGACGAGAGACGATGCCCGACGAAGAGCAAGAGAGAGAGAGAGAGAGAGAGAGAGAGAAGGAAGGCCGACGGTGCAGAGGAGAAAAAGAGAGGAACGCGAGGGAGAGAGAGAGAGAGAGAGGGACAAGAGAGAGAAGACCATCCATCACGCAAGGCTCAAAGGCCGACTGGCAATGTAAAGACGGCGGCGGCGGTGGCGGCGGCGGCGGCGGCAGCGGCCTCGTAGTAGTAGAGAGGAAAGATGCCAAACTGCGGCCAAATATTGTGAAAGGTCTAGAAAAGGTAGAGAAATATAAAATAAATTTGCCCGGTAAGAGGCTGGCGCGAGAGTGAGACAGAGAGACAAGCAGATGAGCCTCTCCCTCCCTTTCTCTTCCTCTCTGTCTCCCGACAAAAATCGACGCGCTTTACGCCGGGCCCTCGCTTTGTGGGGGGAGAGAGAAAGAGAGGATGCGTTATATAGCGCTGAAACTTGCGTGTACGTGCCATAGAAGTGGGCCTCTTTAACCACTGGGCGGCTCTTTGAACCCTCTGCCGTTTCTCTCTTTCTCTCTTCCTCGCGTATATACGAATGCGCTCCCTCTCTTTGTCTCTCTCTTTCCCTCTCACGTTCGCTCTCTTCCTTTATTCTTATTGCCGACGCGATATTTTTTAATGGCAGTACAAACTGCAAGGTTAAAATCCATTTTAAAACGAGACCTCTTGGCTCTCTGCGCGCGACATATTTCCCGCGCACGCGCGTGTATATACAAATATGCGTGTGCCGAGGATAAAGTCATAACTCTTTGCGCCTGTATCAATAACGAGAGTCAACTTTTGCGGTTGTCGCTTCCAATTTCCATTTTATCCATTTCGGGAAAAATAATTATTCGACCGGTTGACAAAAAAACATTCACTCTCATGACATCACTTGTCCAAAACCAACGTTTTGTATATATAAGTAATTTATTTTTGTCTTTACAACTATATACTAAATTTAACACTCGTCAATGCGATGCGAACGAATGCATGATTATACGAGTTTCACACGCGTACAATCGCACCTGTTAAACGGCGTATCATTGTGCCAGCGAATTTCACGCTTCGTGTTCACAAGTCTGACCAAATCAAACTCTCAAGAGCTCTCTCTTTCTCTCTCTCTCTCTCTCTCTCTCTCTCTCTCTCTCTCTCTCTCTCTCTCTTTCTCTCTCTCTCTCTCTCTCTATCTCTTTCTCTCTTTCTCGCAAGTTGCGCGGAGGGAGAAAAAGAGAAGAAAACAATGAAGATTCTTGTTTAGGTGAGTCCTGTGCCGTGCGCGCGATGTGTAGCACGTCCAGCCGAGAAGAATCGAGAAACGACCGAGATATGAATATAAAAGGCGAGAGAGCGAGAGAGGACGTGACAGTCGAGAGGCGAGGGAGTGAAAGAGAAAGAGAGACAGCGGCAGGCGAAGGAGAGATGGAGCGATAAAACAAGAGATAAATAAAGTAAGAGCGGAGAATTGAGAGTATATAAGTAGTGCGAAGCAGAAAGAGAAAATCGGAGAGAAAATTAGACGAAGAAGGGAGCTGGAGGGAAAGGGAAAGGAAAAAATAGATAAGGTCGAGAGGGTGAAAAAGCGAGAAAGAACGAGAAAGAGGTAGAACAATCGAGGAGGTTAGAGGCAATGCAGGAAACGTTGGCGAGGAGAGGAAGAGAGAGGGAGGGAGAGTGGAGAAGATAAAGAAGGAGGGAAGAGAGACCGTGAGAGAGAGAGAGAGAGAGAGAGAGAGAGAGAGAGAGAGAGAGAGAGAGAGGGAAAGGATCGTATAACTCGTAAGTTAGCACGTGGTTGCGGCGCGAAGGATCGGTGGGCCGAAAGAGCGCAGCGAGCGCGAAAAGTGCAAAAAGCGTCGCCAGCAGAGAGCAAGGGAGAAAGAAAGAATGAGAGGGACCAACAACGAGAAAGACGAAGATACGTGTCTGCAGGAAGAAAGATAGAGAGCGGTAATGCGATGTGAGCGAGATAGCGCGCTCGCGCGCGCGTGGTGACGGGTAAAAGAAGTGCGAACCGAGGAAACGGCACTGAATGGAAGTAGAGAATGAGAAGAGCACACATTCGAGGCTTTATGCGCTGCCGATGTCTGGACCGATGAATCGCTCTTGTCGTTTGTTGAATATTTACCGAGGTGCTAATTAAACGGTCGAATCGTCAATGAGACGCTTTTGTGAATGGTAATTTATTGGAGGATGGGGTATCAACTAAGCGAACCGTGTAGGTTGGTGAACAAGCACTGTTGCGCTTGACTTTTCGTAATTTTGATTTTCTTATTGCCGTGACTTTTAATTACACTTGAACTTATTACCTAATAGTAATGATAATAGTAAAATATATAGATAAGTAGATAAGGTATTATTTTCAGTGGTAAGAGTCAACCTTCAAAATTTTGGCAATGATTGATCCTGCTACAAATTTTGATTAATGTAATGAATTTTATTCTTTACTTTGTTATGGATTAAAGTTACTGTTATATTAATATCTTATTTTCTAACGCGTTGGGTTATTCATTATTATTATTTAGATGATTAGTAATTAAGTATTAAACTACCAAATTAATGATTATTGACTGGTAATATTAAAAAAGTATCTATTGGTTGCCGCTAGTACAACGATAAAAGAGATCCAAACTATATCAAGGAGCGTGGGAGCGCTCCGAAGGCAAGTATAGAAGAAGCCTAAGGGAGCGACCCGTGCTACATATACATTGAAATGGGTGTACGAAAAATTCAATGCGCTTTTACGTATATTGCGTTAGTTTTTACTATATAACATATCCCTCTTAACCGAAAGCCATTTCATTGCTCTACTCGAATCAAAACATTTTATTTAAAAAGATTATCTTGTTCAGAAGATATAGAGAGCTGAATAGATTATACACGAACTGAAAGTTTCATTAATTCCCATAGTCGAAAATTCTAAAAAAAATGAATGCATTTGTGAAATTATATTGACTAAAAATAACGGGTTTAAAGCAGTTAATAGAGCTAGATAATTGACACTGTAATGACTGCATTATTATCGATAAATCGAGATAATAAAAACATGCGACTTATACTCTCTAAAGTTGAATTAGTGAAAATTGCTCCACCATTTCAATTAGTAGAAAAAACTACTAATTTATTAGTGAATATTCACCATTTCATTAGTGGTTTTTTAAAAACTACTAATTAAATTAGTAAAAACTACTAATCAAAATAGTAGTTTTAATAAACTACTAAATGAAATAGTGAATATTCACTAATAAATTAGAAGTTTTTTCTACTAATTGAAATGGTGGAGCAATTTTCACTAATTCAACTTTAGAGAGTATTCAAATAGGATAATGATACGTCGAATGAATACTCTTCATCCTTTTCAAGAAATCCTTTATTCTTAAGTTCAAATATAATGGAACCTGGTGCACCAAGTGTCTGGTCGTCAAAGGATACCATGATATTCCTATTATTTATTCTCAGTTGAGCTTTAAGATTTCCACTGGACAAAAATAGATATTCAAGAATTTAGTAACGATACAGTACGCAAGGAAGTATTCATCAATTATTATTTACACTTATGTCTTTAGACGTTGATAGTATTGAGCCTATTTCCCTATATCCTTAGTCTGCCGCTAGATGGCCTACTTATGCAAACCAAATCTGTAAATGAATTTGGATTCTCAAACTTTGCTTTCTTCTTAGGCAAACGGTATATCTAAAAAGTGATAACTCAGCTAGGGTTATATTCGATTTTCAGTTATTTAAAAAATAGTGGACTATTTATAGAATCTATTCATTTCTATATAGCGACCACTTAATAATATGTTTATGGAAATTCCAACAACGTAAACACAGCTCTGCAACAGTTACTCATCTCGATTCCCAGCTCAGAACCGAGATACAGTAATGATAAGCTGACACAACGTTGAGGAGGGCTAATAAGAAAAGCAGAGTGACAAACAAGTGATCCCTACGAGGCAGCAAAATCAGCCGCTGATAAGAAGCTAAACGAGGCGCGGAGAAAGAGCAAGCGCAGCCGGGAGAGAAAGAGCGAGAGAGGAGAGAGAGGAGAGAGAAAAGAAATAAAAGTGGCGATTTAAGTGTGAGAAAACGAGGGGAAGAGAGAGAGAGAGAGAAAGAGAAAAAGCGTCGAAAAAAACAAGTGGCGAAAGTATATCAGTCAACACGAAAGAGAGGGGGCCCCGTGAAACGAAGGAGGCAGCAGCAGCAGCAGCAGCAGCAGCAGCAGCGGCGGCGGGCGAGAAAAAGTGGCGGCTGCTGCTGCTGTTGAAGCAGGGAGAAAGAGAGAAAGAGCGAGAGGAGGGGAGACGGCAGAGAGCCAGGAGCCAGAAGCCGAGGACCACACGGCTCGCGGCACGCGCGCGCTCTACCGGGGTGGCCCGGTGGCGCGCGCTCGGCCCTCCTCGGAGCCGCTCGGCACGCTCCGCACCCAGGGGCCACACAGAGCGCGCACGCGCGCGCCTCCGCCTGGGTGGCATTCGCTGGCAGGACGGTCCCGCGCCGGGAGAGAGCAGCAGCAACAGCAGCAGAGGCGGCAGCAGCGGCGCGCCGCTCCCTCTTCTCTCTCCTCGTCCTCGCGGCGCGCTGCCGCCACCGCCGCCGACGCTCTCTAATAAGCTTCCAATTTGTCAATTACGGGGGAGGCGAGACGTATAGCGCCGCGCGCGCGATTCCCCCCCGGTCGACTTCCGCTCGGAGATGAGGGAGTAGAGAGCGCGTACTTTCGCGCCAGAGACGAGGGAGTGTATTTTGGCGTGCAGGCTCGTTACCCGCGCGAAATTGCCCCGCGCGCGCTCCTTTTGAGAAGGCGAGCCGACCACGGGGCTATATATATAAAAGGCCGTCTAGGCGCGCTCTCCGAATTAGCAATAAAGCGCGAGCCGTTCTCTCCCTCGCTCGCAGGAGGATGCGCGCAGGCGGCGTCGTCGTCCTCGTCGGGCGCTCGTCCTTTTTTGTTTACTCACCCGCCAACTGGTTTTGTATTAGTATACGCGCTCTCTTCCCTCTCCCTCGGTCCGGCTGGGCCCCTGTCGCTTCTCCCGGGCCGGTTGTCGTCGCGCGCCCGCTCGCGGCAAACAAGCGTCCATTGTCTTATCCGCTCTCGCGGCTCGCTCCGTCTCTCTTTCTCGGTCGGCTCGATCGCCGCCGCCGCCAGCGAGCTGGCCGGCCGTGAGAGAGTGAAAGAGAGAAGGTGCAAGAAAAAAAATGCCTCGAGTTAGCGAGCGTATACGAGCTGCATCGGGCGTTTTTCTCACGTAGCCCCGACGCCGCCGCCGTGAGCGCGAGAGAGGAAGAAGAGAAAGAGAGGGAGAGAGAGAACGCCAGGAGGCGAGGCACATTACGCGCCGAGCTTGCGTCGATGGGCTTTCGCGCACGAGAGAGAGAGAGATCGGAGATTAAACCTTTTTGCGAAAAGTTACAGCGTCCCTGCCGCGACTACTTCGGCGAAAGAGAGAGAATGAGAGAGAGAGAGAGAGAGGAAGGCCTGTCGTCGTCGGCGCGGCGCTCTTTCGAAAATTCGACACTCTCGGCCTGATAAATTATTAATGATTTTCGCTCTCGCGTATACGCACGCAGACGTGTGTATGCGCGTCCCCTCCGACTTTTCTGAGAACGTCAAATATTGAAAGAAGCCGCGCGCGTGCATACGTTTTTGGCTGAAAATTTGCTCGACAGAGAAAGAGTGAGAGAAAGAGAGGAAGAGAGAGAAAGAGAGAGAGATCGTGAGAGGTTGAGAACGGCGGCTCTGCTCTCGCGCGCGCTCAGCTCGTGTGGGCAGCCAACTGTTAATTATAAATTACATTTATATCGGGGCTCGTATATCACCGGATCGCGTGGTAAAAAGCGCCCGATCGACGAATCGATCGCTGATTTATACTGCATCATTCGATCAAAAGATTCCGATTACCAATCAACCGTATAATTTTGTAATGGCTTTTAAAGTGCTGGAATACTTAATGTAATCATAACTTTCCGCGCCATTCTTTTCCACAATGTCAATTAAAATTCTTGCAAATCGTCATAATAGTCGCGTACAAGCGTTTCATGCATAAAATACATACAAACGCAGAAATATACCTATAATGTAGCATCCTTTTATTAATCGCTTTATAATTTCGTCAACAAATGTGTTTTGTGCGGTCAGCCTCATTATCATTTTATGTGACACCTGTGGGATATATATATCATATATATTGGCTACACACACAGGATGCGCGTGATTTTTGCCGCGATTATATTCCGGCTAATTTCTAACTAAACTTCGAAGTCCCGAGAGAGTCGCAGGAATCCTTGAGTCACGCGTGAGATTCTTATCGCCGGCGTAAACAGCGAGAGAGCGCCTCATCAACTTTGAAAACTATTACGATTCAAACATTTCATCGGGTCCTTTCACACAGTGGCCGTACCAGCAAACTCATCTCTTAACCCTTAAGACACACCGGTGTTACAAAAAGTATATGTACAGACACACATGGTCCAAAGGTAAATGCCGTTATCCAAACAACGCGAGGAATTCAGACGCTGACGGCGGCGTTTTTCTATGTACCGATTGTCCGGGCACGTCTTAAAATAGTCAGAGGGCATTACGCGCGATTATTAACTCAAGATAGAGCCTCGTAACTGTTGTTTGTTTTTCTTTTCTTTTTTTTTTTATCTTTTTTATAATCATCAACGCGAAGTTTTTACACGCAACCTGTTTATTTCGGCGATAAAGGGAGTTTTATAGTACTTAAAATTAATACAACAAAGTAAACGCAATTTTCGACTCTGCAAACTGCGGGGTAAGATTATTGAATGGCCATCAGTTAAGCTCGGTAAAAAGTGTCTTAAAATTTATGTTGTTAGACCGCTGTACTTTTAGTTTTCTGAAACACTAAAATCCCCTGGCGCACTGTATCATTAGCCTGGCAGTTTGTTTTTATTTCACTTTTCTTTTATTACAGCCATCGAAGGTTATATGCCTATAGGCTTTCCAACAGTGATGCTGTGATGAGCAGCATTAGACGCATGAAGCAGCCGCAGCTTAACCAACATTAGAGCCTTGTTGAGAACTGTTGCCGAAAGCTCATTTGCATAAATTTGCTAGCACACGCTTGCGGTAAATACAATAGAAGTACCTTTCGACCGCACCGTTGCTGCTTCAAAAAAAAAAAAAAAAAACAAAAAAAGGAAAAGAAAAAAAGCGTCTCGATTTTGCCCACGAGCGATTTGAAATTCACGAGAGGAAGCGGTTCGGAGAAAAGGTTTCCAAATTATAATTTGAGCCTCGCGAGTTACACGCTCCGAGTCGATATATTGCGAGCGCGTTATCGCGGCCCATCGTACATCGAATCGAATGTATAACAATAACTCGACAAGTTGTCACGCGAGAATGCTAATTCGCGGCGGCGGCGGCAGCCCATCGAGTCACCGGCGGCTCGCGTGTCCTAGTGAGATCGTTCGCCATTCTTCCAGTACCCGCTCCTCTCATATATATTATATATTATATATACGTGCACACGCGTTACGCTTCTCTCGCGCGTATGACCCGCGCGTCTCTGCTGCATGGCCCGTAGTGCGCGCTCAGAGACAAAGGAATAAGGAATGCTTCTGACATTGGCTCTTCCCTCTCTCTCTCTCTCTCTCTCTCTCTCTCTCTCTCTCTCTCTTGTGCAGATCGAGCATCCAGCATCTCGGAGCAAGCCCTCGCGGCTGCGGCTTCGCGGCAAGGGCACACGCGAGAGGTATATATATATATATATATAAGAGCAGCCAGGGGCGAAGGGAGTCGCGCGCGGCGCGGGAGAAGGGAACGAGCGAGCGCAGGAACGAGAAGGTGGAAACCAAAGGAGGTATGCGGAAAGAAAGAAGAATAAGAAAAGCGCCGTGGTGCGCACGAGAGGGAGCGAGAGGGAGAGATAGACCGCGTGCGCGCGAGCGACTGGCGAGGAGGGAGGGAGAGAGAGAAAGAGGAGGAATAGGCCATTCCACTTATACGCTGCTCGGATTCAATTAACTCTCCACCTTCTCTTCTCATCTTGCGCCCGCGCGCGCGCGACGGTATACTACAGACGGACTGGCCTTCTCTCTCTCTGTCTCTCGCCCGCCGCGTGTATAATACATCTCGCGGCTCGTTTGTGTGAGCGCGCGAGAGAGAGCGGCGATCTGTCGCGCCGCGATAAAACCAGTCGTACTACTTGCGCTCGCCCGCCGCGACCCACAAATTCACGGGGGAGAGACTTTTCGCGCGTGCACGCGTGTGTGCGCGTGTGGAGAGCGAGGAACGACGACGGCGGCGGCGGCGGCGGCGGCGACGAGGAGAGTTAATTCATCTCCGGGCGGTGCATAAAAAAGGAAAGCGTCGAAAAAACGACGAGGCGACTCGTGGGCCGCGCGAGAGCGCAAGAGCGAGTCGAGAGGCTTTTTGCTCCTTTTCGCAGTGAGGCTGCCGCGCGGCCTCCTCCTGCCTCCCCTCCTCGTCCTCCGCTCGCCTCCTTACAAGACGACGATGTGTTATGTACATACACACGCATATATCTTTGGCTCTCTCGCTCGCTGCCGCCGTGCCACCCTCTCACTCTGAAGTTTCCCACGAGAGAGCCCCGCTGGAATGTCGCTCTGCCTTCCACCTCCACCACCACCACCTCCTCCTCCTCTCTCGCACTCTTCCTACCTCCTTGCTTCTACTCCTCGGCGCAGCTACTCCTGCCGTCGCTGTTGCTGCTGCTGCTGCTCTCATCCTCCTCTCTCTCCTTCTCTCCTGCCTCCGAAAAGTCACCCCTCCACGGCCTCTCTCTCACCTTCTTTTTCCTCTCCTTCTGCACGGTGTATATATGTGTATGTGTGTCTGCGCCAATACGTGCATGTATACTCACGTACAGCGTCGAAGGAGCGAAGTAGATCCTTATAAGCAGGGTGCGTTGCACGCGAAACTATAGAGATCCGCTCGCTCAACAGGTCGAAATGAGCATAGGGGAAGGGTGCGAAAGGGGAGCGAGCGAGCGAACCGAAAGGCTGGAAAATAGCTCGGAATTCGCGCGATTTTAATGCCCCCGGCGTCTCGTCATTACGCGGCGACTTATTGCGACGTTTTTGCCCAGCGCGGAGGACGAGGCGCGCTTTTGCGAAGGACTGTCCTGGCGGCCGCGTGGTGCTATGCCAGTTATTCGCCGAGCGCCGAGGCTATGCGGAAAGAAATTGCTAAATTCTGAACGATGCCGTTTTTCGAGCGCGGAATTCGCATTATGCTCATTGGCCCACCAGGCGCTTCTTTTTCACCGGTGCCGCTTCTTCCCTTTCTCTCTTTCTCTCTCTCTCTCTCTCGCCCTCTCGCCTGCAAAGGGCCCGGATTTTTCGCTTGCGATGCTCAGGCATCCCAGACGTGTGCTCCTCTCTTCCAAATCATCTTTCTCTCTCGTGCTCTCTCTCTCTCGCCACGAAATTTAATAAATAGACATTTGCTGTGCGAGTTTTTCGGAAGGACTTTTCGGATGTTCCGAGAACCCGGGTGCTCCTGATTGCGTGAGATTTAATTATTTTTGGATGAAAATTTATTACCTTCGAATTAGATGGATCGCCGAAATTATTAATCAAAACTAATGCTCCTACCTATATCTGCGTTAAGCAATATCGTGTATTTTTTTTGGCGTGGCTTACATTAGGAGAAAGAAACGTGTTACAAGTCACACATTAGATTCAATATGGCGTGTGATTTTTTTACTAAAACATAAGTAATAATGACAGGTTGGGAGTTTCTCTAATGGGACTGTCTGCCTTGTAAATTACAGAGCGCGAGGCCAGCGTTTAATGCGGAATTTCCTGTTTCAGAAGGCACACGTATACACAACGCCAATTCACGAGAATTATAACTATACAATATAATAAGGATGCTAACGATTTGCAATAATTATCGCCAACACGCTTGCGCTGGCAAACATTGTTTTCTTTATAATTAAATTTCTTCACAAACTTTTCTTAACTGTATACGAGGCGATGACGCAATTTTCCATGCACTTAACCATACTGTGCGCACACGCGCACTTCCTAAACGAGACGAGGTAATTTAAATTCAAACTGTAATTAGGTTCGAAATTAAACTGTTATTACGTATCATTAAAACGCACATCGCGTTTGATGCTTTCGCTCGTCAGGTAGGAGTTCTGACGTTTAAATGGTATCGAATTACTCACTTGATGCAAGAAATCTCGTTAATTCACCGTCTTTGTTCATTAGCTGATATATGAATAAATCAAGCGTATATACACCGAGTTTCACATACAGCAAATATTTCAGAGACGAGATTTACCTATATTTTATATTTTAATGCGATGAGTTGTTTATTACTATATTGTATAATACCGCTCTGAGTTATACATTGCCACTTAATTTTCTAAACTTAATTTACTCTTCGTCGTAATTTTTCATTACAAATATTCATATTTCATTTCATCGTGTGTATCTTAAGACTTCGACAGAAAAATTATCTGTTAACTAATTTTATATGCAGAAAATTATTTTGGAAAAACAAGAGAAGCATTAAATATGAGGCGTTTCACGTCAGCTCTCCAGGCGCGGCGCGCGAGCGCGAAATCATGCTGTTTTCAGCTTGTGTTTGAAGGGCTAAGATGTATCTAAAAAAAATAATCCCCAAATGATTTCGATGTATTTTTTCCTCAGCTTTCCGATGGTGCTATTAGTTTCCCAAAATTTTTCAATTCTAACCTCAAAAAAACATAAAACGTGTTATATCTCAAAAACTATATTTTTAATATTTTTTTTGACCTGCTAGATCGAAAGAGGAGGGAATTTTACATGGATATAGCCTTTTTCTGCATAGGGGTTTTTTTATTTTTTCGAGATATATTCAAGAAATACTTAGAATTAAAACATTTTGAGAAACTAATAGCACTATCGGAAAGCTGAGGAAAAAATACATCGAAATCACTTGGGGATTATTTTTTTTAGATACATCTTAGCCCTTCAAACACAAGCTGAAAACAGCATGATTTCGCGCTCGCGCGCCGCGCCTGGAGAGCTGACGTGAAACGCCTCATATATGAACAAAATCGTTGGGATTTTAGGACAAAATTTGGACCTTTTTACCAGAGTGCACCGGTTGATGCGTATATATGTTCAATTCGAAATTTCAATTCCGCGTTAAAAGGGCGGTCGTACAATGATAGGTCGCGCGCCGCCGTCAGGCGGCGCGGCGTATCCCCGTGCCTCCCGTCTGTAAGTAGGCCGGCTCGAGGGGATGTGTCCTATAGGAGAACGTTGCCTTCAACAGGGATGAAGGCTTTCCACAATCGATCAATCTCAAAAATTCCCCTATCAACAAAACTATTTGCTTCCAAAGCCGAGTGAAATGAAAGACTCGCCCAGTAGATGGACACCTACCAGTAGATGGACGCTGTTAAATTAAATTAGTCGTCATTATTTATTACAGCAATAAAAACAAAAATTTGTTTTTGTATTGAGAAGAGCGGTTTTTTATACAAATATTGCACGTTGTACAATCTTTAGGAAAAAGTTATTTAGTTTGAAAAAAAATCATTGAATGGCAGTCTCACTGCGCCGCGTGACGACGCTCGAGATTCAGGCGCGTGCTTGTATCAAAGCGAAGCACATGGGTCTCAAGAAATACAGAAATAAAGACTTCTAAATACATTCTTCAGATATATAATGCATATACATATATAAAAGATATTTAATTTTAAGTAAATGTGTCCAAAATTAAAATATTTTAAAGAAAAATAAGAAGAATTGAGGTTCATCTACTGGAAGAAATTTTAGTGTCTTGCCAATAGATGAACACATTACAAGTACATTGGAATCGCTATTTTTAAGTAAAATATAAGAATTATTAACATAATTACATGAAATATATTAAATAACAACACTTTTATATAAGTAACTTTATGTTTTGAAGTGTAAACAAACAGTTTAGTAATTTCATTCATAACCCCTATTTTTGGTTATGTTACACGGTAAACTTGATGCATCAATATTTTTGTTTTTTTATAGAAAAAACTTCGTAACGATGATTGTTGTATGGATTTGTTTGCTATTATATTATCCAGTTTTCATATTTATTTGATTTACAATTGAAATTGTTGTAATTTAATCGTTCATCTACTGGCGGAGGGTCGTACATCTATTAGAAGAACTGTTCATCTACTGGTATTTTGAGATATTCTATAATTTAGTATTTTATTAATAAAGTCAAATTATTTTCAAACTTTTTCGGACATTTATGAGTATTTCAAATGCTTGGAATTATCAAAATCGCTTTTGATATTAGATTTAAGAAATGATAATTTTAATAATTTGTGATTAAACACACAATTGTGCCTGAGTGTCCATCTACTGGGCAAGTCACTCTACTTTTTTTAAGCCCGCTTTTCTAAGGGCGGTTACCTTGAACCCAGCCTTAAAATTTTTAATCCCTATAGAAACTATATTCCCAAGTTTCCCAAGTTATTTAAAGGATTCTCATCTATAATAACTACCATATAAGGACCTGGAGCATTAAAATTATACCTATTCTCCTTCTGTTGTTCATATTCATCCGAAATTGAGTAAGACTACTCCGTCAATTGGAGTAAGAGTGTGAGCCCTTTGAGAAAGATTCTTATTTTTAGGAAGGTTGACATCACTTGATACAGTAATGTTTTGAGATAAAGTGTTGGAAAAAAAGGAGAGCGTTGCCGATTACGCCGACAGACTTTATATCTCGAACATCTCTCGTCTGTAAATGGTTATGATCTTAGTTTGCGCTCGGCAGTGGCGCTCCGCTTTAGCTAACTGATCTGTTATTAAACAGTTCGGTATTTTATGGGATTTTGGGGCTCAGTAGATGTGGATTGTTATCTTGGATGAGGGAGCGACGCATATTTTTTTCCTAACAGAGCTTACTAAGGGGTGCATTTTGGAGTTTACACCATTTGCTTTCAGTGCAGAGGCAGCTGAAAGGGAGTCAGGGAAGACTATAAGATGGAAATTTTGGAGGGATTCTAACATCAGTAATGCCTTCCAAAATAGCACCCAGTTCGCAAGACAGCACTGAGAGCTTGTCCAGAGTTCTCAGGGAGGTCGAAGCCTTGAAGGGTTCGATGTAGTAGCCCATACCTCTACTGCCATTTTGGTTTGCAGCACCGTCCGTGAAAATTAACGTGGTCTTTTGATCAATTGAGTCGCAAAAATCTGTGTAAAGATCTAAAACTGGTTTATTATTATGATTTCCGCTCCATGAAACATCTACTGTTTCCTCTACGAAGAGCACTTCGAATGATGTGTTGAAAGTCGGGAGGGTTGAAGAACGGAAAAGATTCTTTAAGGTTGGGTAGATTTGCTGCCAACTATCAAATAAAAGGTCGTACCTGCTGATCCTACCCGATCCTCTTTTGTTTTTTGGTTTTGGGATGTATCTATAGATAAATTGAATTTTTGGAATAATAAAACCTGAAATTAGGACGAAATTACGGCAAAGCATCCTTTCGGCAATCTTTTTTCTACAGATATTTAGAGTGGGATACCAGCTAAGTATGGTGAAGTATATTTATGGAGGTGGTTCTAATACACCCCAGGCATAGTCTAAGGGCGGAGTTCTGAAGTACTTGTAATTTTTGAAGCAGGGGTTCCTTTTCAGTAGCAAAAAGGTAGCATACCCTATCCATTTTTGGGCGGACGATCGTCTTAAAAAAACGATGGCCGTTTGAGGGTGTACTTCCCAGCTCCTCTTACAAACCGAACCAGCATGTTGATCACCAGACGGACTGACTTAGTAGTTTGGGAGATGCGATCGAGATAGATCGATTATTGCACTGAATTTGGTGGGATCCTGCCGCGATGAGCTCGGCATTAAATCCTATAAACGTGAGGGAGCATTTTACGATAGAGACACTCAGTTTTTTAGTGCTCAGCCAACCGTTAAGAAGCATGAGCCCTGTGAAAAGGTAGTTCACCGCCATATCTGGAGAATTTTCGCTGCAATATATTAAAAGGTCATCCGTAAAGCCTAGACATCTGATATTTGGATGCGGGTAATATGGGTTTAGGGAATTTCTTTAACAGAAAATATGGAATTCCATCGATGCGGGGGGAGGGG
Source organism: Torymus aiolomorphi (assembly GCA_036365515.1). NCBI lineage: Eukaryota > Metazoa > Arthropoda > Insecta > Hymenoptera > Torymidae > Torymus > Torymus aiolomorphi. The sequence goes on along the minus strand of CM070877.1, from coordinate 121,677,833 downwards.
GGGGACGATTTAGACTTGCTTGAGGATATTGCGTGGGCCAATTCCAAAAAGAAAATAGGTTTTTCCAAAAACGGGGAGCCATCCCTCATGTCTGTAATGTCTATTTCAGAATAGGAATAGTTCAACGAAACTTTCTCGAAAACCTCTGTGAGTTTAGAGTTGTCTTCCGGGAAATTAGAATCTGTTGACTGTGGAGAAGGGTTATAGTGCCGGTTTTTAATTTTTTTATCATGTGAAAGTTATCTAGCATAGTTCTATTTGGGCTTAAGGTAGAAACGAATTCTTTTAAGTTTGATAATTTAATCTTTTGAAGTATTTTGTTAGAAGAAGAGAAGGACTTTTTAGTCAAAAGTAAGTTTTCTGGGGCAGGATTATCTTTAAAATTTCTGAATAGAGCTCTCCTGTCATCAATGAGCTTGGAACACTAATTGTTCGGTTGTTCCACCAGACAGCGTTTTGAGATTTTTTCTTAGCAGTTGTAGTGGAATTTGAGGAAATTTTTCCTTCAGAGTCCTCAATAGCCTCATCGATGAGTTGAAAAAACGATTTAAGCGAAACATCAACGTTAGTAAACTCATTATCAAGGCGATTAGAATAGGAAATTAAAAATTTAGCGAAGTTAGCCCAGTTTACTCTAGATAGTTGGTAGAAGTTCCTGTGTACAGGTTCCTTTCCGTTGTCAAATCTGATATTAATATTGATTGGGAAGTGGTCGCTCCCATGACAGTCCTTTAAAACTGACCATAATAAGTCATTAGAAAAATTAGAAGATGCTAAGGATATATCGGGACAACTTTTCGAGGTATGTATACGAGTTGGGCTGCCATAGTTAAAAATCGCAAAAACCCCAATCAAGTCCAAGGCACTGAATAAGTTGATACCGTTTTGATTAGGGATACTACTACCCCATAACAGGTTTTATGCATTTAAATCGGCCATAATTAATAATTGAATTGTTTAGGTGCGGAATTTCTATTAAGAGATTGATGAAATCTGGTAAACTTATAATGTTGTACGGAGGGTTGTACATGAAAATGAGATTTAAAACTAATGACTTCTTCCGAACTCTGATGGCTATATATTCTAGATTCTTAGGATGCTGTTTTAGCTTAAAGGTTTTGAAATGGAAGGAATTTTTAATAAAGATGAGAAGGACACCACCACCTTCCTTGAAACACTCTGTACGGTCTCTTCTGATGGTAAAATAACCTTTAATAGACGGGGCAAAATTCTTGGGTTCTAATTTAGTTTCAAAGAGGCAAACTATATCTGAATTGATAATTGAATTTGAAAGAGACGCCCATCTGCGTTTAATCCCATTGATATTGTGGCATATAATAGATTCAGCCATTACAACTTTGCTTTTTAGTACCTCCGTTATTTTTCTTAATAAATTGATGAGCGATGGGAATTTGGTCTGGGGGTTGAACCTGAGCCTGCTTTTTCCTTTGCTGTATATTCTTAGATTGAGATGTTTTTATATTCAATAACTTTATAAAAATATTAAAAAATACCAATCAAAAGTAAAAACTCCAGCGTTTCAATGGTGCTAGTCCCAAAATTCAAAAGACCCCCTTTGTTTTGTAATATTATGCTGCTAAATGTTACAGTGTACAAGATTTTTACGTTTGAAATTTCATCTGTTAATAAATAAGTTAAAACAATCTATTTCTCCAAGTTTTTTTGCTATAAAATAAGTTTAGTCATTTCTTATATATTTAATGTAGTTTTTAGTCTATAATACTTATTTGAAACTGAAAAAAATGGGGTGACCAACTCACCCGCCTGCCCACTCATGCCCCGCTCTTCCCTACTCGGCGCTCTACCGAGGTCTACGCGATCTCCAGCGCCAGCTCGTACTCCTCGGCACCCCTCAGCGATACTGCTCCGAGGGAGCATTATCTCAGCGGGCAAATATTGCTCGCTGCCGCTCGCAGAGTGCCAGTCGGCATTTGCCTGTGCAACGCTCTACCGATCTTCGAGCGCTCTCCAGCGCCACCTCGCGTTCCTTAGCGCTCCACAACGACACCGCTTCGAGTGAGCGACACTCTACAAACGGAAACACCCGCTTCGCTTCCGTGGGTTAACGGGCATCTGCCCCTCCACCCTGCCCACGGTCGTATACACGTTTATACGACCGTGACCCTGCCTAGAGCAGGGAGTGGTATCAAGCGGGCTCATTCTCGGCGCTCTGCCGATCACCGTGCGCTCTCAGCTCACCTCGAACTTTCCGCCTACATCAACTATATCAACGCGGTTGAACACAGCTTAAAGAATAATATCCCCTCATTTTGGTCATTTGTGACAAACTTAAGTACGGATCACAATATCCCGTCGAGCGCATCTAAACGACTTTTCTGCAAATAATGATACTGAAACAACAAATATCTCTTTTCTCAATATTTTGGATCTGTGTAATGCGCTGGTAACGTTACTTATGATAGCTTTCCGCTCAACAACTTAAACGACGAACTCATTTCTTTATTTAATTTTTTTCAGCATTAGAGGGTCCCGTTGTAACTGTTTTTTACTAATTATTGTCTGCTGGGTTCTTTCCTAATTCTTGGAAAGTTTTCTTACATTTTTCCAGTGCATACAAATAGTGATAGACATAATATTTATAATTATCGCCCGATATAAATTATTAGCTACCTATACCAAAATTATTTAATGCACTTATTGCCAACGAACTTTCTAGTCATTTAATTTCCGAATTAGCCACCCAACTTATTTTTAACGATTTTTTGTCAGAAGCGCTTGATAATTCCACACAGCTTGACACTATTTATACCGACATGTCCAAAGCTTTTGATCGTGTCAAGCACAGGCTCCTGCTTACAAAGGTTTGAAATTTCGGTACACATGGTAAGCTATTCTCTCTCATATCATACTGTTTATAAGACCGTACCCAAGCTGTTCGGTTTAACCATTGTGTCTCATCTATTATTACTGTCACCTCAGGCGTTCCACAAGGATCCCATTTGGATACTTTTTTATTTTGTACACTGAAAAAACGTTAACAGAAAAATTGTACTAAAAAGCACAACCGTTGACTATAGAAAAGTTTATTCACTATACTCGGAGTTGGTAAAGACAGTCGTCAGTTAAGTTTTGGTAGAAATTTTACACCACGAGGTATAATCATTGCGCCAACACCAGAGCGCAACAGCGCCTTTCAAGCTCGGTCGCTCGGGTTTGGTGTAATTTGATGTAAAAAAGGAGGGGGACGTTTTTTCAGTGTATTTATATATATTTATATTAACGACTTAGTCCATAGCGTAAAGTTTGTTAATATTTTGATATACGCCGATGATGTAAAAATCTTTTCGATCGTACAATCACCAGAAGATGCTGAATGCTCACAATCTGACCTTGATGTGCTTACAATGATACAAGACAAATGAAATATAATTTCATTTACAAAGGGGAGAAATCCACTCCTATTTGACTATTTTATCAATGGAAAAAGATGCGGAAGCGTGTTAGTGTTATCAAAAATCTTGGCTTAAGGTGATGCGATACCCACGCTATTACTCAAAATTGGGTTCCCGTTTTTCTCATTCAACGTTTCATTTTAAGGAAAAAACTCTTTGATACGTTATAGTTCTTTATGAAACTTAAAACGTGTCAAAGAGTTTTTTTCAAAAAGTTTAAAATTAAAGGAGAAAAACGGGAACCCAGAATTGACCCCTATAGCACTGAGTATTTGAGGAATATTCCTTCAATATTCATTTGCCATTTTCGCAATTTTCACTAATATTCCCTCAACGTTAATGAACATGAAAGAAACCCTTAGGGAATATTCCTGCAAACTTTGATGACCGTTTTTCCATTCCTTTTCTAAAATGATCAGGTAGGCTATCTATTATTGTAATATTGCAGGAATATTCGTACAAGATTAATTAATACTAGACGAATATATAATTAAGTTTCACCAATTTTTCCTCGATTAAGCAGTATTGCAGCAATATTCGTACAAGATTCATCGACACGAGAGGAGCATTCAATATATTCCCCTATAACACTTAATATTGGAGCAATATTGCTTCAATGTTGCTGCGACATATTCGCCATATTCTCTAATATTCCCTTAACGTATACAGGTAACGTTAGTATTTAAGTTGTTTATATCACATAGATAAGGCGTAAAATTTTGAGTCCTGATTCCCCATTGCAAACGGGATATCAAAAACAAGGCAAGCCTTGTAATTCGGACTCTTCGTAAAAAGTCATTTGAACGGTTGAATTATACGGCTTATATACTCTCGGCCACCCAGTGTAACCACAGAAAGCGCTACCGGCACGCCGCATGGCGGATAAATAGCCGAAGCTTGCATATCGAGAGCCACCCATCACAAGTTTCCCTTTATCACCGCTATGCGGAGCGCCGATAGCGCTTTCTGTAGATACACTGAATGGCCGAGAGTATATAAGCCGTGAAATTCAACCGATCAAATGACTTTACGAAGAGTCCGATTTACAAGGCTTGCCTTGTTTTTTATATCCCGTTTGCAATGGGGGATGAGGACTCAAAATTTTACGCCTTATCTATGTGAAATAAACAACTTAAATACTAACGTTACCTGTATACGTTAAGGGAATATTAGCGAATATGGCGAATATGTCGCAGCAACATTGAAGCAATATTGCTCCAATATTAAGTGTTATAGGGGAATATATTGAATGCTCCTCTCGTGTCGATGAATCTTGTACGAATATTGCTGCAATACTGCTTAATCGAGGAAAAATTGGTGAAACTTAATTATATATTCGTCTAGTATTAATTAACCTTGTACGAATATTCCTGCAATATTACAATAATAGGTAGCCTACCTGATCATTTTAGAAAAGGAATGGAAAAACGGTCGTCAAGGTTTGCAGGAATATTCCCTAAGGGTTTCTTTCATGTTCATTAACGTTGAGGGAATATTAGTGAAAATTGCGAAAATGGCAAATGAATATTGAGGGAATATTCCTCAAATATTCAGTACTATAGGGGGAGTAATAGTGTGGGTATCACATCACCTTAAGGAGATGCGATGCCCACGCATCTGATGACTGGGTATCACATCATCTTAATACTTGATTCTTTTATTTTTCACATCGATTACGTTACTGTCAAATCGTCTAGGTTGCTTAGCTCCATTAAGCGCACAACTTCCAATTTTACAACCACACCCGACATAATTCATTTATGTCAAACCAATATAATTTATTTATTTTAACCTTAATCTTGCCGAATTGTATAGCTGTCAAATTTAGTTTCTCTTCACGAACTATAAATCAAATAGGTAACGTTCCTTTCTGTCACGACTTTTTGTCTGAAGAGGGGTACATTAAAGTTCCCAAAACATAGCATGTAATAAAAATGGCATGATGATGTGTTCTAATATCTTTATACCGAAAAGACTAAACAACAGTTTTTTATACTTAAATAACAAATACATTAGAATCTTGTCAACACAGTTTCTTTCGGTATCTTTTCTACAAAAACAACAGTTCGATCATAATTGAACAGATTTGATCATAATTTATCAGGTATAGCAGCGCGTTTCCAACTTGAAACAATAAACTTTGTTCACCATTTGCATGACTGTCTCCTTATGCCCAAAATCCTTCACAAATCATATGATGTTAGTTTTACTTAATACAATTGAAAGGGAATTTTGAAATGACTAACAGTACTGTTTGATATAATGGTGATTTTTAAAAATATAATCACAACAATTTTTTTTTAAATAAACCATGATTTTATTCATTGCTAGAAGAAAAAAGAAAATTTTTCTAAAAAGTGCATGTTTTAATAAAAATTACATACTTCATGCATTTTGTAATTTTTATCAAAATATCATGCAGGAATGAAAAAGACGATAAACTGAGTAAAATAGCTTATAGTTTACTCAAAGTCTTAAAAAAGTGGTGAAATGGCAGCAGTTTGAAAATAACCTTGAAAAATAAAATATCAAAGTCAGGATTCTGTAAAAAATTTGAAACGTTACAAACCAGAAAAAAATTTAAACGTCGCAATTCTAGTGCAATCGAAAAATAAAAAAAAATAGCTTTCAAATCATTTAAAAGAAGAATAACAAACTTAAATTCCAAAATGATCGGAGACTAGCATAGTCTGACGTTCGATTTGAGATGGATTCGATCTTTAATGATAAATATAAAAAATATAAATATTAAATAGAATAAAATTTACAAATTTAGTATTATGTGTTACCAAATTGTTTGATTCAGTATTTGAAAGAATAGTTTTTATGTGTCTTTAACGTATTTAAAATACAGAACAAAAATTATAAATTCTTTTGCCGACTCGAGATATATAAAAGATACGACAAATTTTCAATTAATAGCTCTAAAACTAATCATCGAATTTTGATAAAATGTTGCACAAATATTGCTTATACTATATACTACATCATCTGCAAATTCCAAGTCAATACGTGACGCCGTTCTCGAAAAATTATAAAAAAAATGATCCTCAAACATCTCAGTATGAACCAATCCTTCTGCCCAATGATCTTATCCAATAGATATTATATAAACACTACTTTCCCACAAAATTCAAAGCGATGAGATACTTTTTACTTCAGTTATTATGTGACAAAGAATAACGATTTTTTTCATGTTTTCATTTTTTCTCGAGATATAATGCATATAATGAGTTGAAAATTTAATGATACATAGTTCTTATGTACATTACCATTACTATTTTTCTAAAAGTTTCAATGTTACCGAGATATAATTTTTTTTTAAATACACGTTTTGTTGTATAACAAAATTAACAACGATAGCACACATCTAAAATTTAAACAAAGCTTTCTCTAAGAAGAAAAAACTTCTAAGAGGAAGGAAAATACTATATTTTTATAAAAAATGTCTTCAATCAAATTATTAACACCACTTCTCAAAAAGTCCCTCTGTATAATGACAAAGTAAAAATAATTGATAATCTTAAAAAGTTATCGCTTTATTATATATACTCATTTATTAAATGTAAGATAAAAAAAAAGCAAAATCTTGATTAAGAATTAATTTCTGACTCATTACGTCATTAATGATAAACAATTTGCGTGTAAAAATGCTGATGAGTCAATTAATTACAACTGACTAAAAAACATGTTTGTAACATTTACGATAAAATCTGTTTATATGTATTTTCATGAAGAAGAAAGTTGGAAGATTTTTTTATATGATTAAGATTAAAATATTTGAAAAAAAAAATATATATATATATATATATAATTGTAGTATTTTATACTAAACAAAATTAGTTTAAAAAAATTATTTTATTTAAAGCGTTTTTTTATACAATTAGTGTAATATTTCAAATTTTTTGTTGAAAATTACTTGTATTTTGACTTATATTGGATGCAATAGTGATGATCAAGTGAATCCTTATTTATAACCGTAAAAATCACCTGTAAGTTTTTTAAGGAAGGTTGTTCTTCTGTATAAATTAGTAATCATTATAACACTGGTAGACTTCCACATGTTTTAAGACTAGTAAGTGGTTAATTTTATCGGAAATAATGACAAAATAAAAGTCAGATTTCTCCTATTGAAATCGGTTTTTCTAATCTATTTACAATATTTTAAACAACCTATTTATGCACGCCAGACGATGAAGTCATTTATGACTTAGTAACAAACTATTTATTTTTTACCATAACTGCGAGAAAAAACGTATGAGTTAGTGAAATAATGAATTCATTTGTATCTTAATCATCTTCACGACGATTATTATTTAACCGTTAAGTAGAATAAACAATGTAACATCAGAGCATTAAGTTACGCCTTTCAGTTGCATTAAATGTTCTGCAAAACTTGTTTTTATGTCCTCTTTTATTAAAAGTTTAAAATTTCTATAATTCACCAATGATATCGAAATGAAACGATTCATTTTATTAATGACAGTTCATTTTTATAATCTTACTCACTCAAACGCGTTGAGTAATTTGTACTCATTGCAATGGTTTATGTGTACTAAATATCTGATTTTAATAAGTGAAAGTAAAGCATATTACGTACATGCTCTATGAAGAATACTTTTTCTAAAGAAAAAAAAAACAAAAAAACTGCAAGATAGAATAAAGTTGATTGTATAGATTGCTTATAATATAACTTTAATAAAACATGAAAACTTTAAAATTTTTAATTTACGCAAGCGTCATTTACCTCGCGGTCGCTAACGCTCCTTCAGTTAGGTCTTATTTAAAAATGATTTCAAATTTTTAACATAAATATTTGTTTATCGGATGCCCTTTTATGCATCTATTATATACGCTTGATAGGCTTGGTAATTAGTTTGTTGGTTGATACTTGGAGAAAGGAATAGCAAATTCTAGAAAAGAAGATTCTAGAAATAAAGCGGTAATTGATGAAAAAAAGTTGGCACTTGAAGAAATTGAATCACCATTACAGTTTTTCTCTATACAGAATTGAAAGATACAAATAAGTATCTGTATAAATATTTACTCACGTGGCCGTTCATCTACAAAATTATTATAAATTTCAAAAAATAATATTTATATTAATAAAAAATTGATACTGTTACGAGTAGGAGCTCACAGAGCTCAGGAACGCAGCTGCACTCATAAGCTCTGTAAACTCCTACTCGTAACAATACAATAATGATTTTTAAAACACCTACAGTTAAAGTGTTTTTTTAATTATTATGATAAACTTAAATATGAATTAAAGAATTAAAGATGAAAATGTTTTGAAAAAATAAAAAAATAAATGCTTATTTTTTCTAAAAAAAAAAAAAAATATAGATAAATTAAAACTTCTACAAAAACAAAAAACTATTAGTTTTAACTTCTAACTTTGTGCACATTAATTCTTTAATAACTTTGTGTGGTAAATTTATCGATAATAAAATTGAATATAAAATAAATTATTTGCTATTTATTACTTAATATGACATTTTTCTGTATTTAACTACATTTACGCTCCTGCGTGTAATTTATATTTTGAATTGCTTCCTCCTAGAGGAAGCTTTGTGATAGTAAGTTTTTGAGTTGTTCTAAAAACATGTTATAATTGTGTTCCGAGGTGTTAGGAATCAAAATACATTGTTTTTGAAAAATGTCTGTATGGATGTGTGTGTGTGTGTGTGTGCGTGTGTGTGTGTGTGTGTGTGTGTGTGTGTGTGTGTGTGTGTGTGTGTGTGTGTGTACGCCTGGATCTCAGCTTCTACTCGTTCGATTTTGACCGGACAGGTCTCATTTTTTTTATTTTTCTTGCGTGATGGCGGGTCAAAAATCCGTTTTTTGATTGGGGCGATGCGTTTTTGTTTTTTTTTTCAAATTTTCGATTTTCTCAAAACTGTTTTTTGATTTTTTTAATGATAGGATCGAGATATTTAAATCTGATGGGTAGCATTCGAAAGAGCGTAAAAAAATCTATAATTTCCGAAAAAAAATTTCTCTAGCTATCCCGGTTCTCTTGTTATCGACAAAAACGTGTTTTTTTTTTTTTTAAAGCTGATAACTCCGAAACTAAACGGTCAATTTTGTTGAGAAAAATCATGATAATACAGAATATAAATAGCTATAATCTGTTAAAATTTGAATACATTCTGTAGGTTAGATTTTGAGTAAAAAATTGAAAAATGAAAAAAATCAGTTTTGTATGTCCAATGATTACAAGAGTAAAATTGACTTAATGGCTTAAAAATTCCTTTCAGAGGTAGATTTTTTATAGTTCTCGGTCGAGTTCTTTGGGCAAAATGATTGGTCCATAAATTTCAGAGATATTTGAGGTTAAAAATTTTTTGACATTTTTTTAAAATCGTAATTTCTCGAGAACGGCTCTATGTATCTGAATGGGGTGGGTGGCATTCGAAAGAGAATTAAAATACCTATATTTTCTAAAAAAAATTAATTTTCTATCTATCACGGTTCTTTAGTTATCATCAAAAACAAAAACCTGTTTTTAAAAAAACACGTTTTTGTTAATAACAAAAGAACAATGATAGCTATAAATTTTTTTTTTCTTAAAAAATATGAATTATGAAATATAAAAAAAAAACACGTTTTTGTTAATAACAAAACAACCGTGATAGCTATTTGTTTTATTATAAAATATAGATATTTTACTTCTATTTCAACTGATAACTTTATTTATCAGCTCAAAATTTATATAAATTTGATATAAATAAATAATAAATAAATAAATAAATTTAAAAATTAACAATTTTTAATATTCATATATGAATTTAATTATAATTATGCAATAAATTTTTTAAAAAATTATACATTTTGTTATTAAAAATTAATTAAAGGAATCAACAAATTACGGTTGAGGAAGCTACGGGCCAATGCATTGGCAGCGGTTTTTTTCTATTGTCCAAACCACCTGACAAGTTAATTCCGTGATCACTTGTACTATAATATCGAAACAGTCTATTATATCAAATATTTTTGGGAATACCATCTTTTCGGGACACATTTACCTCAAATTAAAAAGGATTATTATAAATATTTAATCAATACAATCAAATCGATTTTGTATCGTGTGGCCTGTCACTACGTTATCTGATGTTTAAAAATATTTTAATAACGCCGGAAACAAATTTATATCTTTTAAGAATGTCATAAAAATTGCAATCACGTACTATGATACGCAATCGTTTTGTCTGATAATGACGTGTCGATTCATGTTCTCTGATAATTTAGATAATTCCTGCGTGCATTGCATCGTCATTGTATAGCGCTTCGAATTATCGTACTTCGAATTAAATTTGCGTTGCCACGCACTTTTTGAAATCATGCATCAATACCAAAAGTCATAATCATTTCCTATTCCTGTTTTAGTAAGAGGGCAAGTTTGGGTAAAAGCCTGAAAAAATAAATTTTAGTATAATTAGTCAGGTCATTATTTTTTCAAATCTATATAAAAAATAACCTTTATACCTTAAAAATATACATAAAAAACAACATTTCAACACCTCCCTGGCTCCTTTATCCAAATGAGCTCAAATTTGGTGGAGATCTTCTTAATATGCATTTACACGATTTTGAAAATAGACATCCAATCAATTCTTACATATAGAAATATGTGAACAAATTTTGAAAAATCATTAAAAAATTATTCAAAAATATAGAGAGAGAAGAGTTCAACTTTTTCAACGTCTGCTTCACTTAAGCAGTGTAGATCCATATAAAGAAGATCTCCACCAAATTTAAACTCATGTATGGTTGAGGCATTCCAGTGCAGCGCTACGTGCCCTGAGGTCATATGCAAAAATTGATACTTCAATTTAGTGGTTATTACAGACTTATAAATCAAAATAGAGGAGCCAGAGAGGTGTTAAAATGTTATTTTTGATGTATATTTTTGAGGTATAAAGGTGGTTTTTATATAGATTTGAAAAAATAATGACCTGACTAATTATACTAAAATCTATTTTTTCAGGCTTTAACCCAGGCTTGCCTCCTTAAATTTTCTATACCTTTCTTTCTAATATTTCACTTGTAAGTAGATACATATACTAAATCTAGATATCTAGTCTTTTATCATACATAAATATTACATATATGGACTCATATTTAATCGATTGTTTTCTCAGTAATTCCTTTTCCTCGGTTAATTTCTTGTTTAACAATGCTATCAATTTCATCGAAATTAATAAAAAGAATTCAATTATCTACAAAGAATGGAATTAGTGATTTACCAAGAATATTTAAGGAATTTTACTTCTTCACAGAGGAAGTTTTGGAATTTATATAGAACATATATTATAGAAAATATGAAATTTTTATTAAACATTTTTAATTTATATTTTATTTTGATTTATCATAAATTGTATGTTTTCTTTTTTCACATATATTTACTATCGATCACATAACTAATGAATAAATAGAATTTATAAATTATAATTTTAATATTTGAGAAATTGTATGCACAATGTATTTATCGCATAAAGATAAATAATCTGTAAATCAATGAAATTTTATTCAAATATTGATTTATATATACTATTATTATATTTTCATAAAATTAATTTATATATAAATATCGAAATTCCATTTGACGGTTGAATAATTTAAAAATAATTAATGTTACGGTATTCTTTTTTTTTTTTATAATATATGTTCAATTAATGCAAAGTAGATTATAAAAATTTAACCAGCCGTACGATTCGTATATTCTTGTGCCGACAGCGGATAATAATAATCGATTTATTAAACGAAACAAAGTTTAAAAATTTTCAATTTATTCAGCAATAAGTTAGGCGTTTGCAATTAAAGTTGAAAGGCATTCAGTCATAATCATTAAATTGCAATACAATAAACATTTGCGAACCGATTTTGCGCATTACACACCCCATTATCATTAAAACGTTTACCTCATTTTTCCAAAATTATTGCTCCCATAAATGCAAGCAATAAGCAACAATAATCATACATTATCGCCTTACACATTGTTACGCCGTCGCCGTGTGCTCGCGGCTCGGTAATAATGCACGAATGAGAATTTTGCAAGCGTCGAGTATACCCGCGCGTATATTTATATAAACGCTGGCTGCGCAGCGTGTTCCTTTTATTATAGGTGTGCACGCAACCGTTGGCCTGTCAAATTTTTCATCCACCTACCCTTGATCGCGCGCGCACGTATATCCCACGTACGCGCGTGCGAGCAATTCGAACCAATTTTTCCGTCACCTCTCTCCCTGACCTCTCCTTCTCTCTCTCTCCCTCTTTCTCTCTTCCTCCTGCATATATAATAAACCTCGCGGAAACGAGAAGAGAGAGAAAGCGGCGCTCGCCCCCGTGAGGCGCTCGTATAATGCCACCTTCGCTGCCGGCTGGGTTGTACATAGTGTGTAATCGCGCTTATATGCGCGCGGCGCGACGACGTTGATTCATCGGCGAGGAGCGAACAGCGACGTGACGTAGGTGTCGAGACTCATCGACGCCTCACGGGCTCGTGGCGCGCGCGGTGCAGCCTCAAAACTGCTTCCTCATCAACACGCACAAACGCGCGCTCGATATACATCGCCGCCCCCGCGTATATATATGCGAGAAACAAAAGTCGGACAAATGAGGAGAGTATAGGACCGTGACGTCAACTCGACGTTTAAGTATAACGTATAGGTACCTAACTGCTGCCACCGTCGCGTGTGGTGGAAGTATCGTGTGCACGGGGGGAAGAACCGGATCGCCGTTGACTATGAAATTATATTTTCTCTCGGATTCTTTCGCGCGGTGGCTCATTGATAAGCCCCAACTGATAGTGATCGCGCGTCAAGTGGATAGATCCGTGGGATTGTAGGTACCACTGCAAGATTTGTTTTCGCATGTTCGAAACGGGGATTTTTGGTGTTTCAATGCCAAACAGCTCACGGACGGCGACTGCTGTGTAGCTGTGTTTGTGCGACATATGTGCGCGCGGGCTCTCTCTCTCTCTCTCTCTCTCTCTCTCTCTCTCTCTCTCTCTCTCTCTCTCTCTCTCTCTCTCTCTCTCTCTCTCTCTCTCTCTCTCTCTTGTGAAGGTCTTCGACCACATATTGACAGAGAGCGAAAAAACTACCCTTGGAAATCCCCTCGTTTCGGCCCCGGCTTCGTCTCAACAGCCGAAGGCAATAAAATAGCAGACTTTGCACAAGCGCGTTAACAGAGCGTGCAGCCGTTGGCTTATGCAATGAAGTCGTTAAGCTAAGCGTTAAATTATAACTCATCAAACAATTAGTCGTCCACACTAAATGGCGTAGTAACTTATTTTGTTATGTAAGTCTTCATTTATCATCGTACTGCAGTATGCTAATTATTATATAATTTTATTTTTTCATTGATATTTGATTGTTTCCCATAAATTTCGAAAATGTTAAGGATGTATTTAATATACTTATTTACATCTAGCTATTTAATTTATATTACTTATATGTCAATCGAATGTAAGGGAATAAAGAAATTGCACTAGTAACAAGACAGACCGAAAACAACTATGCTAAGGATAGTTTCAGTTAATAAAAAACATACCATCCACAGCAGATTCTTTGCTTTCACCCCAAAAATGCATTATGCTGCTTAAAGCGTTACTTCCAGTAGGTGCTTTTCATTTTTGGGTCCGGAAATTGATGGTGTGCATGGGTGGATACCGTGACTAATTTCAGAATTCCGGACACTTCAAACCCGGCCAGCAACCCTCTGCTTTTGCTTCACACGTAAAATATGTGTTTTCTTAAAAATAAAAAGATCAGATAAAAGCGAAATTTCTGGGAAATATCTATCAAGTGATTTGGATACACGAAGGTCACCTAAAAATTTATCTAAGTTACATTTAGCATTGCATTGTTGTAATTTGTAATAAGGATGCCACGATAGCACGATTAGCATACTTATTCTTACTTTATACTTTTTGGTGCACACCTAGGGGAAAATTCTACTCAATTTAATTGTTACATTTATTTTCAATATATTATAACGTAAAATGAATAGAAAAAATATAAAGTACCAACTCTTATATTATTTTTATCCTGTAATAGACAGCACTTTAAACAAAGATAGATTTATTTTAAAAAGGCCAATAATATTTGTCAATCTATACAATCTATGAATTTACAAAATTTAATGTTTTGCTTCAATTTAATTTAATGCTTTTTGTACCTCATTTTTATCATACTTTATACACATGGAAATTCTTATTAGTAGATGTTTGTACTTATCCAGGACCAAGGGTGTTGAAATAAATATAATATTTAACATTCGAAGCACTACATAAAAGATTTTGAGTTATTTCCATCGCAATAAAATTAATTTTATTGTGTGACATATTTATTAAATATAACATCTCCTAATTTCTTATAAATAAGATACAAAAATTACAAATTCAGAGGGTGTAAGTTAAAGCTGATACCTCTTAATGAAAAAGATTTAAAAACTGAAATTATCCTTTTCAAAGTAGTAAATTATGTTTAAATAAAAAAATGTAATTTCACAACAAATTTATTTTATTAAACCGGTTTCTCATACATACTACGCAAAAGTTTATCAGTTTCAACAACAGGATTTAAAAGTACATCGAATACAAATACTTCTTACGTTTTTTTAGTAATTGTTGACCTTTCATATTGTTTTAATTATCTTATAGTTGGAGCTATTAGTACATGATGAAATATATTGGATAACGTTCAACGTTAATGTCCTTTTCCAATGAATAATATTACACTTTATAAAGAAGACTTATATATGAGATTACTGATAACTTTTTTTTATCATATATCTTCAATAATAATTAAAAATTTTATTTCTATCCATAACAATATAAAAAAGCAATCAATCGTTAACATCATAATATGACATGTAACGTTTAATTATTGCAACTTTAATATAAAAAAAAAAGTTCGCATCACTCTAATCACTCTAATTCAGTTTGATTTGTAAAAGTTTTTATGCACCTACCTCGTTTTTTTATAAATGTCCTCAAACGTAATTCTCTATTTCATTAAATTAATTAATAATTAAAAAAAAAAGTTTACGCTAAACAAACTGAAATTTTGACCTCAAACTTTTACAGAGTGGTAGAATAACGTATCATAATTATACATAGCTTTTTAGTTATTCTGTTTTTCAAAAATTGATTCTTATAAAAAGACGATAAAATACAAAATAATTTAATTTCTTAAATGAAAAACCATACTTTGTTCATGATAACGTATTTGACGTATACAATTAATATATTTATTTCTCTATTATACTATGCAAAATGAAATATTAATTAATGAATAATAATGAAAACTTTTCAAAACAAATTAGAACGTTTATTTAATATGTAAAATACGTATAAATGAAGGAAGTGTCGTGTCATTTTAAGAAAATATTATTTTTTGGATGAAATATTTTTTAATCAAATATTATGTCAAAAAAAAATATAAAAAATAAGAATAACTAAGAAAAACTATTATGAATAATTATTATGAAACACTATACACTGTAAAAAAGCCTTTGTAAAAATACTACGTTGGAAGTAGGTAATCAAAGTGACCTACTTTGAAAGTGGTAAAATTAATATAAATCCAGTTAATTCACTACTTTGAAGTTAGTATTTTTACTACATTGAAAGTAGTAAATGAATTTTACTACTTTCAATGATGGTCACTTTAATTACCTACTTTCAATGTAGTATTTTTACAATGTCGTTGTAATTTACCTATTTCCAATGTAGTATTTTTACAATGTGAGTGTAATGTAGTTCAGATTTTACATAAAACGTAGTAAAATATTCATGAAATTTGTAATTTTACAACTTTCAAAGTAGTGAATTTACCGTTGTCTAGTGGAAAAATTTTACTAATCCACTGTAAATCTACAAGGGGTTTTTACAGTGTACGAAAAACTTACAAAAACCTATAAAAATTTATAAAAAATTTCATGAAAAAATATGAAAAGTTATGAACGTGTCATGTTTTTTATAATGACTAGATCTTGTTCTTCACAACTCTTGAGTGCTTTTATCAGAATGATAATTTCATTTTCTATACATATTTTTGAATATGAGAAGGTGATAATATAACGAACTGGTTTTAGCGATATAGAAAAACTACCTTTGTGCATAATTACATAAAGCTTAGTAAATCTTTTTTCAAAACAAATTGAAATTTATACATGTAGTTTATATGATTTACTAATTACCATATAGGACTTTCAAGTGAATATACAAAATCATTGTCAAAAAATGCCGATTTGGAAAAGACTATCAAAAAGTTTAACCTCAAATATCTTCTAATCTTATGACCTTCTTTTTATCCAAAGAACTCGGTTGAAAATTATATCAGTAAAGTTTCTATTTCTACATAATATTTCATGACCATTTAGGGGATATTGGAACGATTTCTACATTGAATTTTTCGTTAATTTAATTGGTTTTGAAAATTTTCATAATTACTTTAATCGCCTTTCTTTCGTGATCAGTTGTAGAGATAACAATAATAATAAGCAAAAGTCAAAAACTAAGTACGTTATTCCATATAGGCTTTCACATCCTTTTAATTGAGTTTTACTCTTGAAAATACACATTTTTTGTTAAAAATATTTTTTTCACGCAAAAAAGGTAGATAACCTTTCGAAATATTCACAGAATAGGGTATTTCATAGATTTAATAACTGATATAGGTTTAATGAAGATATTATATTAAATAATTTCGGCGATTTAAATTAAATCAAAAAAAGGGGACATTTTTCTCATACTACAGGTAATTCAAACTTTTAAAAAATGAAAATGTATGCATCTGAAAGCCTTTTCACAGATTTACATAAAATTAAAAAATATTTCTTCTTATGTATAAAAAAAAATTTTAAATTAAAAGTTTAACTTTTGATTATAAAAAAAAAAAAACAAAAGCATCTGATTTAATAATAAGTTTAAGGTCTACAAAGGTTTACACAAAAAATCTTCCACACACGTATACATAGATATATACATGAAACAAAAATTTCTCAAAAATGCCCGAGTTTTATGCGAAATATCTTGAAACGTGTTTTCAAACATTTTTCATCTCGAAAGTTTTTGTCACTAGGTAGTTCTGAAGCTTCCGCTTTGAGGAAGCCAACATGATGGCCAGAAGAGTGAAACTTCCTTTTCGGCGATACCATTGACTAATTGAGATCACGTGATAAATTTGTATATCACGCCAAATATTGACAAGCGTTTTAAAAAAAATTCCGAGCAGGGCTCCCGTCCAGACTGGTAACATTAAAACAATCATCAACCAATGCCTCTGACTACCATTGGTACAGTTTCGTCAGTGGCGTATATAAAGCCCAGAGGAACCTCAACAAATACTCGCACACGGTTCTTTACGAATCATGTCTCGTTTTCTTCCGCAACGTCGGCCAATAATCACTCAATGCTCGCGCACTCGTTCGTCCTCGAGGATCCAGCCTGAGGATGAGGCCGCCGAGATATAGACCCTCGGCATTCAGAGCTGGACCGCGGCGCATCGTTGCAGCATACAGGTAAGTACGCGAGGGCTGCGGGCAAAAGAGGCTCGCCGAGCGCAGGAGATTGGCCCCCGTCCTCGCTTGCGGTCCTCCCCCCACCAGGCGGCACCTGTCCTCGCCCGCGCCAGCCCCGACCCCGCCCCCCGGCCAATGGCGCTCGCCGTCCTCCCCTCCCCCCTCACGGCACCAGTGGGGGTAGCTTGGCTGGCCCGAGGACGTGCCGAGCGCGCCCGAGCGCGAAAGCCCATCTTTGCATGATTTCCCACCTCCGGAAAAGCTTTCGCACTTTGTGTGTCCGTCTCTCTCTCTCTCACACACTGATTGTCCGTCTCTGTCGGGAGCGCACAGCGGGCTGGGAAGCCCTCTCCTACGTCTCTCTCTCTCTCGCTCGGCCGCTCGCTCGCTCCCACGGGGCGAGAGAGCTCGCCTGCGCGGGCGACCGCTCGCGTGGCCGACGACCTTGTCTCAGTCGTCGCTCCGTGGCCGGCGCATCGAGATTGTCGCTGGCCGAGAGAGACAGCACAGCGCGCAGCAGTTGACGAGATATTATACCGCACATACACATACACGCATATACAGACGTAGCGAGATAAGGGAGTATAAGCGCGAGTGACTGGTGTGTCCGGCGAGAGTGGGTGATACGACGATACATATATAAATCTAGCCGTCGGTGACCGGCAGTCGCGACCGGCAATCGCGCTCGGGAGGATTAGCGCAGTACCCGCGTTTGGTGCGAGCTCGGGACCGAGCTGCTGCTGCTGCTGCCGCGGGTGGTGGAGAGGAGCGGGGCGGTGATGCCCAGCTGGCGGCGACCATGGTGCTCTGCGCTGGCCGCCGGTGGTGCTAGTACTGCAGCTCGCAGGAGGAGCAGCGTCGACCTGCCGCTCACCTGGGCCGCGCGCCGCCGACGAGGATGCTGCTAGGCCCGCGCCTGCGGAGTCTCGCGCTCGGGTGGCTCGCCCTGGCCGCGCTGGCCGGCCTCGCGCTCGGCTGCGGCCCGGGCCGGGGCGGCGGCCGCCGGCCGATTCTCCGCAAGCTCACGCCCCTCGTATTCAAGCAGCACGTGCCCAACGTCAGCGAGAACACGCTGCCGGCATCCGGACTCAGCGAGGGCCGGGTCTCCAGGCACGACAAGCGCTTCCGCGACCTCGTGCCCAACTACAACGCGGACATCGTGTTCAAGGACGAGGAGGGCACCGGCGCCGATCGACTCATGACGCAGGTCAGTGCAGCCGCAAAGCTCATTATTTATCTGGCTGGCCGGCCCTTATCGGCCGCCGCTCGCGTGAATCAGATCGGGCTAATCTCGAGAGAGAGAGAGAGAGAGAGGGAGAGTTCAGTGCCGACAGTGTTCGAAATTTAAAATTGCATTCCTCGCGCGTGACGCAGCTCCCCTTTTCATCTCTCGGCGACAGGATGTTTTTATGTATATATGTAAGCCCATTTGCATTTATCGTAGCTTTTTGCTCAGGAAAGTGCGCGCCTATGTGTGTGTGTGTTTTACAGGAGGAGCTGTTTCTCCGATGAAAATTATCATGTAATTAACTGTAATTCGCAGACGCTTAGCGAGTTTAGCGAAATTTACCGCGACAGCGCGCTAAAAATGGCCCATAAATTACGCCGATTTTCAGACGCGAGCGAGGCCTATGCCGCGAGCTTTACGAGCATTCCCGCAAACTACAAAATAGTTTTGAGGAAAGGTTTATAATGCCGACTGGATGACTGTACCCGGTCGAATTATAGTTTTGAAAAAAAAATTTATGTCCGCGAATTGTAAAACATAGTTTGTAAAAAATCATCTCGTCTAGAGTCCCGCCAAAATAAAATGTAGTTATTAATTTCTCCTTTCTCGATGCGCCCGCGCGTCATTCGTTAAAATTATATACAACTATGCAACGCGGGCTCGTTTACGCCGACAATATAGACTTTGCCTGTATATAGATAAGCCATGCACATATACGCGGTCGTGCGGAGGGAAAATTAAAATTCACCTATAAAAGCGAAGCGTTTTCTAAGAAGCATTCACGTAAATTTTCGTATTGTATTTGTGCTCGCTCGCTCGCGCGCTAGGGCCTTTTAGTCTGTGTAGAGTTCCATTATATACCGGGGGAAAGGTATACCCTCATAAATAATTTATAATGAAAACACTTAAAATCCCCGGCGAGTGCGCGTGCGCGAGCGCGCTCGTGGGGATCAGTTTAGACGAGAAATGATCGTGAAACTTTACGATGCAATAAACAGAAAATACATTTATGAACTTTCGATAGACTTTTCGCTCGTGCGACCGCGACAGCAACCGAGCGCTATAATAAATCCTGCCGTCGGAAAGGATTTCGGAGCAGCGACGAACGATCGACTGACTTTTATTAACTCTTTTGCCATAGTCCTTATAGACTCGCCGTTCTATCCTAGCACCACATAGTTCGTTATTTCGCAGTGCTCGATTGATAATAGTACCAAACGGTTATATATATAATATATACCCTTTCGCGTGAAACAGCGTTGACTTTTGTTGCGCGGAATCAACAGGTGTGTACAGTGCAACCACCACCGCCGCCGCCGCCGGCTTTTTTCATTCATCCGTTTGCCATTATTCGTTTCGCGCTTCTGCGTAAATCAATCGGCTGGATTCATGCGTCAACTTTTCTCTCGCGCCATTGTCCTCTAATTGACGCGCTCCGCACGACGACGCTGCCCCCTAGACAACATAAATTATACACAGTACTTAACTTTTTTTTACACGACGCTCGAAAAGTCGTTTCGAAACGTTAGCTTCTAATTGGACGCTTGGAACCCTTACCGAACGGCGCAGTGATTATTAAAATTAGCCTGCTAGTCCATTAAGCTTGATTGAAAACGAGCGCATCTTATATATATATATACTTATTAACCCTCCTGCGCCATTGATAGCTATAGTATATATATTGAAAATACGTGTATTTGCCGACGAGATATTTCGTCGCGTGGCGCAGGAGGGTTAATATGAAAAGTGTCAAAATATTACTTGCATAACGTACTCCAATTTGAGCCGAATTTTTCCTACAATACATCCCGCATGTATATACACACGCAACCATCGCACACTCATAAACGTGTCACTCTGTTGTTCTCCGCTCTCAAATCTGACACTTTCTCTCCGCCGAGCAGCTTACACACGTATACCGGCGCCAGCTCGTCGGCCGTCGCTGCGGCTCGCGCGCGCGCTTTTCCGCAAACAATCGGCCGCGCAGGCTCGCTCTCGTTTTATCTCCCCGTATCGCGCACGGCATTCGTGTGTAGCAGAAGCCTAGGAAGCCACGGTAGCTGGCCCGGGGACGGCTCGGCTGAGAGAAAGAGAGATAAGAATGTGTACCTTGTGTCGCTGCCCCGATTTTTCGGCTAATCTCGGAGGATCGACGATGACGGCGGCGGCTAGATGTTCAGAGCGCGTGTATTATGGGATGTGTTTTTGGATTTGCTGCGGCGGAGAGAGGTTTTTTCGTGCGTAAGTGAACCGCCATGCAGCTGCGCTTTGTGGGAATGGTTTGGCTGTCGAGGAGAGAATGCGGTTGGATGGTTTAGAGGGGAGTTGGCGTAAAAGTGGCTCGGTTTGGTGGAAGAAAAAACTTTTCGATCGATAGCATATGACAAACTTGATGAGTAGGTTTTGTTCGTGTGTTATAAATGATACACATGGCTAATACACGGAGAAAAATGTTGTAAAAATTGCCATGTCTGATTGTAAAAGTGAGTCAGACTCAAATCCTCAACAAAATTGCCATAATTTGTGGTAAAAATTGCCATAAATTTGTAGTCATTTTTATAATATATATTATAATTTTCACCATAAAGGTAATTTTTTTGATAATTCGAGTCTATCCCACATTTACAATCAGATATATACGGTAATTTTTCCTATATTATTTTTCTCCCTGTAGAAAAATTATCGGCATACTTGACACGATAATGAATTATATAAGAGTGCTTATAACATTGAAAAAATTTCGAGACGTTTCGTTTTAACACTTGCAGTATTAGGCGCTCGCACATTTGAAACTGTTATACCGAAGGCTCACGCCTTATCGCGCGGATTACGTTGTTTCGAAAATCGTCGCGATAAAGCCTTATCTCGAGTGCAAATAGCCAACAGTAGGAAGTCCTTAAAAAGATTGTTATTTGCACACAGTCGTTTTCATGAAACTTTCTATTAGTCAAATAGACTCGGATTGACAAACAGAACCCAGTTTTGATATTTTTAACTCTACGTGCGCCACAGGAAATTCCCCTTGATTCGCGTTCTAATCTTGCTTGTAACGTGTTCAATAAATCGCTAAAACCCAGCCTATGCCAATCGAGTTATACCTGCAGAATATTCCTCACGATTCGAAACCACGGACCGACTGCACATCGGGCACAATTGCAAAACCGAACTCTCGTGCGCCTATATAATCATCTTTTTTCAATCTATACTATTCCCCTCGCCGGCCCTTGACCATGCATGCGACGACCTCACCTTCGTGCACCTCGCGTAGCTTTTGAAAAACCTTTCCCCACGCTCGAGCTCTCGCACACACGAAAGGATACTTATACACACACATACGCGCACATATATACCCATGGGGCGGCCTCGCGAATCCAATCAGCCGCGCTGCTCGGAGATGAAAAAAAAGTACAAGAGCGCTCGCGGCGTCGGCGCGGGGTAAATAACGTGAAAAAAAAGGAACGAGAAAGAGGAACGAGACCGAGAGGAATAAAAAAAAAGGCGAGTGAACGAGCGAGGCAGGAAAAGAAGAATAACAACGCGAAAGCCGGGGCCCGCAATCGCGCGGATTATCGCATGCGCGGCGCACTCGCGCGAGAGCAAAAACCCACTTCGAGAAAACAATAATCCGAGGAGCTCGCGGAGCCAACGAACGAGAGAGAGAGAGAGAGCGAAATATCGCGCGCAGAGGGAGGAGAGAGGGGAGGGAGGGAAGAAAAAATCGGTCACGCGCGGAGAGAGAGAGGGAGAGGAAAGCGCCCCAAAAGAAGGAAGCGGAGGGACAAAGCTGCGCCTGTGCGCGAGCCTCGGCGCCCCGAACCCGCGCGAGCTAAGTGATTGTGGGTAGGTTTATGGCGGCCATAACCGGTGTTTGGTTTGGCGCATTAAAGCTCCTCCAATTACGGCAAATAAACGTAATGACGTACTCTCTTTCTCTCTTTCTCTCGCTCTGACTCTCTTCCTCCCTGGCGCTCTCGCGCGCTCCTTTTTCCCCTGCTATTTCGCGTGCGTCGCCCCTTTTTCCGCCTCCTTTTTATCGTAATATATATCCGATGCGCCTTTCCCAGCAGCCACGACTTTTACTTTCGGAATAACGCGCGGAAATTCGATCAGCCCGACCTCAAAACACATTACAACCACCGCGCAAACTTTCGCATATAATACGCAGCAGCAACGTCGCGAAACGAATTCATCTCTGACGGCCAATTGCGCAATATACCTACCTATATATACCCACATCCCTTTTATCGGCTGTAACAGAAGTAAGCGCCGACGTCGCGAAACGTACGATGTCGTATATATCGGCAACAGGTCGCTCGAAGTGCGCTGCGCACGCATATATAACACACAATGAGTCGTCGTCCCGCGCGGGACAACGCCAGGGACATCCGACGCCGGGGCGATCTCTATTATATTACATTGAAATCGGCTAGCCGCACGCACACAGGTGCGAAGTCGTTGAACGGCCGCTGCAGCGGCACATATTGCGCTGGTCGAGAGAGGAGGAGACGATCCGCCGAGTCACACTTCCTCGCAGGCCGCCCGCTATACGTCCAAGAAACACGATATCGACGATGTGTCTCCGCAGATAAGGAGCGTGTGTGCCCGCTCTATTCTCCTCTTTCACTGCAGCCCTTTCCTCTCTCTCTCTCTCTCTCTCTCACGAGACGTCTCGATTATCCCGCGCACAGGTCTTTTGCCTGAGTAAACGCGCGAGATTAGGCGGAAAGAAGAGAGCTCCGGGGTCTATTTTAGAAACGATGTTATCGAGAGGTGGTGAGAGAGCCCGTAAGGGTAGGTATAGACAGTGTCACTTGTCGTGAGCAGCTTTAAATATCGATTGCACGCGCGTTTCGTGTAACGCTCGTTAGTCACTTTTGCTCTATATCGGGATATAATTACAACTGTCCCAGATATAGAGCATCTTTGTTTTACGGTTTTTACCATAGGCAAGCGATCGATCGTTAAAGGGTGTATATATGATTACTTCTTCGTAAACAATAGGTTGGAGATACATCAGACAAGAATATAATCAGTGGGGGCGAAAATATTGCTCTGAGACTTTCCAAACAAATGACACACGCGTCACACGTTATATAGGCTAAGAAAAAGGACTATAATACGGTGTCGGATGAAATATCGATCGCGCGTGCTATACGTCTGGCACACGTGCAATAGACGTGACACACCATAATGACGTGTCATCTGTATATATATATATATATATACTTTCGACTGTCTTCCATAAAGTCCGCCTTACGTCTTTATATCGTTGTAATAAGTGCTATACCGCATAAAATTAAGGCCCTTTTAAAGTGCGAGAAAACGAGACGACACGCGTGTGTCGCGTGCGGAAATCTTTCTCCATCTCGCCGAGGTGTTGAATTGACGGTCCCGCGGAAGAAGAAGCAGCGTTAAGGTAACAGGACACCGCTCGAGCACGTGCGCGCGTTTATATTTACGTGACGACGCGCAATCGCGCTACTGCGAGGATGATATCGCGAGAGCTTTTTTCATCACCGACTGTGAGTGCGTAGGTATAAAGTCGAGATATATATAGTAGTATTCCAATTGACATTTCATTTTTAATTAGATCGTATGGTGAAACAAAAATCTCATTGGAGCGGGTCGACGAGTCGTCAACGATAAAAAGTTCGGGGATTCAGAAATTACACGCGCTTTTAAGTACCTATACCCGACGTACGCTTACACGCAGCATAATAAATTTCATTAATGAGCCTTTAAAATAAAATAAAGTTTCTCCTTAATACGCTATAAATTCTGTCAGATTATAAGCGAGCGATTCGCCGGGGCCCATAACACTTACGCCCGTACAATGTAATAATACAGGAATAAAAGGTATACGCATATACGCGACTGCAAAGACAGTCAATTTCGTTAATCCGAATTTACATCTCGCGAAAAGTCAATAAAGTCATGAAGGTAAAAAATCCCCTCCTTCTTCTCTTGCGCGCGGATAGTCCATAAAGTACGCGCAGGTGCTAAGTAACGCGCCGGGACGGATATACTCGCGCGGGGCAATATAAAAGAGATATATAAAGCCGAGAAAAAAAAAATAACAGCGAGGCGCGCGTGTAGTACGCGTAATTTACACGCGCGCGCGCAGTTGTAAACGGCAAATCATTCGCGCTAGATGCCAAGCGATTATCCGCGCGGATATGCCGCGCGCCGCGCTAGAGCTTTATTCTCTCCGATATAATAATATAATACCGACGATCGTAAATTACTCGTACGCGCGTTCATAGATAGATACTGCGCGCAATGCTCGATTCGAGGCGTGGAAAAAGAGGCGCGTAGGTATATATATATATACATGTATGATTGGATTTGTTTTATGGGGAGAGCTTGGGCGAGAGAGAGAGAGAAAGACAGCACGAGGGGCTTTATGGGGAGTTTTTGATTTGCGAAACCGCCGCGGCTTTCGATAGTAAAATCGCCGTTTTCATTCGGATCTGACATTAATGATGATTATACGCGCCCGCGCGCACGCGGGAAATGCTACTTTCTCTGATTTAGCTTTTGTTCGCGGTTGCGTCCTCCTCCTCGTCGCTGTTGTCTATAGGAGTTATTGTAATGGGTACCACGATACGTTTTGAAAGTCTCTTTAAAACACATTAAGCTGCTTATTACATAAAATGTTTAACTCGTGCTGTAAAACGGGCTTCATAAATAAACTACAAATGAAATTGATTTGAATATCTAATTTAATAAACTATATATGAGGAAATTCAGAATTTATTTCAAGTTTTGGCGTTCCAAAAACGGTGAAAGTTTTGTTGAAGGCACACCTTCCAGATGCGGTTTTTCTTCTTTCTTGTGTCACAAAATATACGGGATAAATCGTGTACAATTAAAAACGTCTTTGTCTCACATTTTTGTTAGGGGTTGAAACAAAGGTTGAAATTATGGAAGAAAATGGCAAAAAAGCCCTGTTCTTTAAACATAAGCCATTTACCCCAGAAATGTTTTACTCAAAGGGTCAAAAAAGAAATTTAAACTAGAAAATGCACAAATTGCAGAAGTCGGCAGCCCCGACTTTTTTTTATGCCTGAATTGACGTTCAATTTGAAACTATTATAACTTTTGAAGGAATCAACATTTTTAATTTTCAAAAAAGGGAATGAAAGCTCTTTCTTTCTAGTTTCAATTTCTTTTTTGACCCTTTAAGTAGAACGTTTCTGGGCTAAATGTCTTAAGTTTAAAGAACAGGGCTTTTCTGCCATTTTCTTCCATAATTTCAAGAAAGACATGTAAGAAAGAAGAAAAACCGCGTCCGGCAGGTGTGCCTTAAAAAAAACTGTTTACCGGTTTTCGGAACGCCAAAAGTTGAAATAAATCCTGGATTTTCTAATATATACACTCCATTAAGATAAACTCGTAAATCCCGCGACCTTCTTCTCAATTCCCCCAAATCTCCTACGAATCAACAACTCAGTTATTGTTTATGCCTACGATCGCCAACACAAGCGTGTAAACCCCCTCCTGGAATTTGTTTTTCGCAAAGTCCATTGACCGAAGCCATTCAGGCTTCGAATAAAAAAACCCGATCAGTAGTATATAGGAGCTGGACGCGCAACAAAGCGCGAACGCAGCTATAATCCCGACGCAATCGCGAGCCGTCATAGCCGGCGCGGTGTGCGGTGGCGGCGACTCTTGCCCCTCTTGTTGAGTCTGCTCTCTCTCTCTCTCTCTCTCTCCCCGCGCGACCGCAACCGTGCGTTTTAAAAAACACGGCTCTCGTACGCACGGAGTTCAAACATAAAACACACACGCGCGCTGATGCACATTGTTAGCCGAGAGCGTATTATAAGTACGTATAGCCGGCCGGCTGGTCCCGCGAGCGCAGCGCGCGAAATGGCTCGTACACTAAATCAAACGCCGCGCCGGGATAATCCCGGATGTACTTAAGCCCCCGGAATAATTAAAAGCGTAGTACGACGCATAAATAATTTCTCAGGCGCGAGGGGAAGTTTACCGTTGCGAAAAACGCGCACTTTTGAAAGCCTTCCAGCAATAATAACGAGATGGAAACTATAATACACGCGGAGAGAAGAAGGAGACGCGGAGTAAGAATGAAAAAGGGAGAGAGAGGATGCAAGTTGGGGAAGAGATGCATCGAGAAGGAGCGAGAGAGGAGGCCGCCATGATGCACGGGCCGCGGGGTCACTCGCGGGGGTCAAAGGAACGTCATGGCGCGCTGCTGCTGCTCACCTATGGCGGCCCATCCGCTTTCTCTTCCTCTCTTTTTATCGCTCGCTTGCTCGCTCCCTCCGTGGCCGGTTCTCTCTCTCCCCCCTTCCCTCTTACTCTCTCTCTCCCCCACAGTCCTTCGCGAACGTTATTGCGCTCTCGGGAAACTTCTCGAGAGCCGCGGGGACGATGCGCGCGTTTTATATTATTATTTATATATACACATATATATATATATATCTATATATGTAGGCCGTGCGCGCGTGCGCACCTGCATTGGTGCGTATTGTAAGAGGAGGAGCGAGCGACGTGTTTTCTCGCGCGCGGGCCCAAAGGGAATCTATATGTGTGTGTGTGTATATATATAACGTGCACGCAACTGTTGTTTGGCGGCCGAGGTGAAAGGTGCACCTCCACCGCTGTAGCCGGACGACCAATGAGAAATCGATTCCCGGACGGTAATAAAATATAAATGAAATCCGGTATGGGGTCTCTCTTCCGTGGCGGGCATGTCGGCGCCCGAGCAACGCCGACTAGAGATGGGCTCTTTTGGCTTGAATTTATACCCGGAGAGTTAATAAACTTGCGCTTCCTGCGCGATGCCCGGCCAAAGTTATTTATCTCGAGGTTTTTTTCAAGAACGGTTTAGTATATAAGTGGATAATAAAGTAGCTAATTGATAAGTATATAATTATTAGTATTTGGAAAAAAGAAGGAAACCGCTGCATGAGACCAAAATATTTGCCTTCGACGTAGGTATAAGATAATCTCGACAGACATACCCCGCCGATAAGGAAACAAGCTATAGAAGCATAGTATAGTAGAAATGCCGATCATCAGCTTTTGTACTTCGAGTGTGTTAGCATCACCTAAGAGCGCCGATCGGTTTCACGAGCTCGCGCAAGTCGTCAAGTTTGCGCTGATGCCAATGCGATCGGGGCCAAGCAGCGAGTGTATATACCGGTCGCCTCCGCCGCCGCGTAAAGTGATCCCCGAGACCACTTCCTTCGTCCGGGCGGACGGCGGCGGCGAGCGGATCCGATGACCGGCGTTGAGGTCGAGCTCCTTGCCGTCCTCGCCGACGTGGGAAAGGATCGCGCGATGATACCGCCATCTCTCTCTCCTATCCGCACAGGTATATAGGAGCCTAAGCGCGCGCGAGCGCCGCTTCCTCCCTGTATCGGATTCCTCTCCCGATCTTGACTCCTCCTTTTTTTTCCGCGGCGACTCGCCTTTTTTCGTCCTCTGTGTCTGTGTGCACACGTGTACATGTATACCTACCTGCCTGCAGCTCGGAGCCTCGAGGTCCTTTATTTTGGCGAGAGTTTTGTATCGGCGAAAGAATGCGCTGAGATGTAGAGGCGCTGATAAGCTGGGCGCGCTCCCGAGGGCGAATTTCAATCTAATTAGTAATGGGACGTGTTTGAGATTAGATTAAAAGCTTTTTTTTTTCTGCGGCTTCCTCGTGCGTGGGCTATTATACGCGTGAGAGAAGCGCCACGGTGAAAGTCCGGTAAAATTTATTGATTTTCTACGTCAAGTCAAGAATTTCCCGTCTCTCGCGTGTTTGTGAAGAGTCGTTGAAGTGGGCGCCTCCGCGACGCTTTTAGTATAAAATATGACTTTTTAAATGTTTCGTAAATTTACATAATCACGCGCGAGCGAACGGCCGGGCCGCGTAAAGCAGCGTAAATATTACGAAACCACGAAATCATTCACTCGCAAGAATGCCATTCAAGCGCTCGCCGATTCTTATATACATCATACGCACGAGCGCTTCGAAAATAAATCATATAAAGTATATTATATACACTGCAGCGTCAATGAAAAATGTGCGAAAAGCCCTCTCCTCCTTGTCTAGCGAGTCATTAATTATTTCCTGTACAGAAAAAGTTGACGCGTGTACGTACCGTGCGTCATCCGCTTTCGCAGAAAGCTCGGAAAGCGCTCTCGCATACTTCGCGGATTTGTCGCGAGCTGCCGCAGGAAAATGACTGACGTCTGCTCTGTTTCTCAGTTATGCGATAAATCGCGGTTAGGAAGAAAAAAGTGGCCTCACGCCTATAGATTGCGCGAACTTTACGTAATGTATATTCATAGATTTAAAAAAGCACATAATGCCGCAAAACCAAAGTGTATTATTATTAACGCTTTTCCGGACAGTCACACCGAGATGTACACGACGATAATTCACAGAAACAATGAATTATCCTTCCAGCGCAATCAACCACACGCATCCACGTGTATATATAAACACAATCTTTCACCGGGCGACAAATTTTTCAGCACGCTGCACTGCCGTATACTAAATCTCTCTCCGAGCGGTCAGTCTCTCTTGCACATACATCACCGTTATACATATACCCACTGCATCGTTCTCTTGTGCACACAATAAATTCGGCTGCGTCGCGCTCGCGCATGACTCACGGCGCGGCACGGCAGCTAAATAAATAATTGCATAATTCATGCTCGCGGGCATTGTGCCCGCCCGGGGCGGCGCTATTTGCGCAGTCGGCGAATATAATGACGCCATTGTCGTCTATCCCGCGTCTCTCTCTCTCCCACCCTCTCGTTCAACCTACGAGCTCGACTCTCTCTCACTCGCCCCGTGCAGGATCGAGGCTGCGCGAGCAGCTCATTTGGTATTAATGGGAACCCGATGGCGCGATGACGAGATACTGCGATGTCTGTGTATATATTTCGGTTCGGGAAGGGTTGCTTGGTCCCGGCGAGCACATCACGGTGTAGTCGCCTCCGAACTGTTTTATCTTGTAAATCTCGCGGGTAAATGGCGCTGTTATTAATATGGAGATGGCCGGGGATATTCGCGTGGTGTGCGAGCGGAACAAAATTATTTGTATATTTATTATACGTGCGGCTTTAAGACGCTCTCCTCCAGCCGTGTTTTCGGGTATTACCTTTCGGATTAGTTTTGTCAGGAGCGAGCTGATACCCGCGCAGATATAGTCGTTTTATTTTTTTCATTAATTTTTTGGCATAATTTAAACGTTTGTCATTCATAATAGAACCTTGTGACGTAGTATAACGAATGTTAGAACGTCGTGTCAAGACATTTTATCTAAATACCAAAACTTTGTACGCTTACGATGTAAAGTCACGCGCACGAATTAACCGATCATTTAGACGCGAGAAAATTACCCTAAAGTACAAATAAATATACAGCCAGAGTTTCTCTTTCCCTCTCCGCGTCGCGGCATCTCTCTCACTAAATCAATCGCGGCTGAGAATCGCGCCCGCGGGTCCATTAAGAAAGCCCCGTTAAACCCGCCGCCTTATCTCGCTAATACCTCGCCGTATTAATTCCCAGGCGTTATTACGCACACCTTTTCCATCGGCCCATTAGAATTTATTATCCCCAAATTAGCGCTTCGCTTATATATACACACACACCATATCCTTCGCGAATTTGCGTATATATCGAACGCGTGTTTGACTAATCGCCACGGTGTACATTATTATTAATGCAACGGCTGCGGGATTGTCGTTCGTCCTCGTATATTTAACGACATTATACAACCATGAATGGAACCTACACTATTTTTTTAATAATGCCCCGTTATCTATGCCGAATCAGAGCCGCGAGCTTTTGAAATATTACCGA
Source organism: Torymus aiolomorphi (assembly GCA_036365515.1). Lineage (NCBI taxonomy): Eukaryota > Metazoa > Arthropoda > Insecta > Hymenoptera > Torymidae > Torymus > Torymus aiolomorphi. The sequence continues at coordinate 121,646,809 of CM070877.1, read as the reverse complement.
ACGTTAATATAGCCACAGGTACATACATTATACATATAATATGCATCATCTGAGAGACATCTTACGCAACCACGCGCGGGTTATTATTTTATTGTCGTGCCATTAGGCTATACACAAAAGCGTCGGACCACATCGACAGGGCGTCGCGGCTATATAACGGGGCGCCTATATATATATAATACAAGGGAGCTAAAGAGATCTTCCCGGTCGATTAGTCGCGAGCGCAGATCACGCGGAGGGCCGGTAATTGGGACACACGGGCGCTTCCACATAATACAGCCGCGCGCGCGCGCGCGATATCCTCCTTGCCGGCGTATCGCGATGAATCATCGTCTAGTGGCGCTGCGTAGGAGTGAAGGAACGAGCAGCGAACAAGCGCGCGCGCGTTTATTCAAATGCATTCGATTAATTTCCATGGGACGTGGACAACAATGGCTCCCCGGCGCGCTGCTGCGCTCTCGGCTGCTTCCTCCAAGCGCGCGGGACAGAGGAGAGAGAGAGGGTCTTTAGGGAAATTTATGGGCAGGCGCGTCGTGTGAGTGTGTGTGTCGAGGATTCTTGAAAAATAGCGCCGTGTGAAAAGTTACCGCTGCGGCTGGACGGATGGACGTCGCGGTTACCCTATGTGTGTGTGTGTGTACGGCTGTCCCTCACTCGTGTTTCTTTTCTGTGCTGCGGAGAGGGATTTTTATTGTGTGATTCACGCGCATTCTTTCCAGCCGCGGGAGATGATCCGATGCCCGTGTTGATATGACGAGAGTTGTGAAACGTATTATAGAGGGACCGGCTACTTAGTCGTCGTATTAGTATAATACGGCGCCGGATTGTGCGCGCGCGCGAGCGCTTGTACTTTTCGGGTTTTCGGTAACCCGATACCTATACTTGCTCCGCAACGCTGCTCACCGGTGCTAGTTTCGATCCGTTCGCCACACGTCTATATACTATACTTTTAATCACTACTAATTTTTCAAAGTGTCCTCCTCCTACCGAGGAAGGAAAAGCGCTCGTATATACTATATACTAAATGTCTCATTAGCCGATGTGAACGGTACACCGAATTCTGTACATAGCATGCGTGATCCGGTATCAAAATTACAGCTGGGATCACGTATATATATATATATAATAATATATGCATTGAAACGAACCGAGTACCATGATATATTTCCGTCCTGAGCGCGAGCGATATCGATACGCTGTATATTAGAACATCAAACCCCGCGAGTTCACACGCACGAGGCCCGAAATTCCCGAAACGGAGAGATAGCCGCGAAGAGAGACGGATGATTCGAAGTGAAAAGACGCGCGCGGCGCGCTAAACACGCGGCCGCGTGAAACCCGATCGAAAAACCGCGCCGAAAAGCCCGGCGCGAGTGAGCGAGCGTCTGGGCTGAGAAATCGAATCCACGCGGCCGCGAGAGAGAAAGAGGGAATTCGATTGGCAGGAGGCTCGACGAGAGAGAGAGAGAGGGCCAGCCGATCTCGTTAATTTCCATCAAAACTTTTTGTCCAGCCCCGGCCGTATCATTATCTCCGCATAAAGTGTCGAGTAACAGACAGCTCGAGAGCAGCTCGGGGCACACAGACACACAAGAGCGTGCGCGCGCCGGACGGCGAGAGGGAGAGAGAGAAGATCCGCCCGGCGCTTTGCGTCTACCTGTGCGCGTATATATGTATATACATACACGTAGCCGTCGCTGAGGGACTTTCTCTCCTTCGTTTTCTCTTTCTTCGTCTACCGCCCTCCCTCTCCCCCGATCTTCTCTTTGTTTTTTGCCTCAACTTTTTATCGTGTATTTTTATACGCGTACACAGCTCTAATCTTGTATATATATATATTCGTTCTAAATTTATGTATATACAAAAAAAGCAACATCGTCCACTCCGATTCGGTCTTGTTCACGCTGTTTAAACTTTAACAGGCAAAAAAAGCAAAACACAGACCTTTTTTTTTATTGACTTCAATATACAGAAGACCTCGCGTATATTTACGTTGTCGTTTCTGTTATTGTCCGAGACGAATCACACGAGAAAACCCCCGATACAATATATCCCTATTCGAGATTCGCTGAAAAAGGGCCGAGATGCCATTGCAGGTGCGAGAGATCACGGCTGCGCGTGTATACCCTACTTATCTTGAGCCGTTCCACGCGCGCGCCCGGATTTGATAGGAGAGAGAGCCGGGGGCGGCGAGCGGCTAATTAACGGGGCGGCGACCCGCCACTTCTCTCCCTCTCTCGGTCCGCTCGCTTTTTGCGCCGGGCGACTTTGAGCCATCGAGCTCTATGGCCATCTGCTGTGCCGAGAGCCGGTCGAACACCTGATCGGAGCCCTCTAAGCTAGCTCTCGGCATTAGCGCGGATGGAGAAAACGAGACGCGTATGTTGCGCGTTTTCGGGGAAGGATCCGTAGCGGTTGCGGCGTTAAACAGATGACGAAAAGCCGGAGATCGGGAGGAACGATGCTGCAGGGGTAGGTGACGGGGACAGTAAAATGGATAATTGCGGGGTTTCAGAGCGGCTGTGGAAAAAGATACGCTGCAGTTTAGTATACACACAAGCTTTTGTTTGCCCGATCGTTTAGTTATTCTACTGCGGTGCATGGGATATAATGAATTTCTTTGTGGAAACGGCTCGGAATCGGCAAGAAAGCAATGAGCCAAATCGTCAGATATTTTAAATAGCCAAGGCCGCGGCTCGACAAAAACGCGGATCAGCCGCGCGGTAAGAAACTCGAAAATTCGTGGCGTCAAAAAGACGAAACGCGCATGTATAAGGGAGAGAAGAGAGGGAGAAACTCGTCGCGCTAACGAACGAGCGGCATTCCCGCTCGTCGCCGCGGCCGCGAAAAAAGCAGCCTCGTTTGCTATATATCCCCGGCCCAATTTGAAGACTACGTGCCAAAGTGTGTGTGTGGTCGATGGACGGTAATATTGTAGTATTTCATTTTTTAAAGAAAATAGACTTGGACGGGTAAATGCCTTTCAGCTCATCTATATATTTGAAAAGAAGTGTAGTTTCCAATAACTACGCGTTCTTCAAAAACGTTTAATAAAAATTAATCCAGTCACTTCTCGGAACACATAGAAAGAGCATCACGGGGAGTATAGAAAAATAATTGAAAATACACGAAGCGCAAAGAATGTTATATAAGTACGCAGGAACGCCGCGCGCGGCGCGGTGTCATTCCAAGGGGCGCTTCGTCTTCCTCTCGTTCCCATATCCTCGCTCGCGCGGTAATTAATTTAGCTTTTTGCTCGGGCCCGGTGCTTTTTGCCGTCGTTCTCGCGTACGTCGCCGGAGTGAAAAGCTCCTGGCGAGTGGAAAAGCCAGAAGCTACTTGCCGGCATAATTGCCATTAAGCAGAAGAGAGAGAGAGAGAGGCAGGCGTGCTTTCCTACAGTGTACAGCGTGAGCGAGCGAGCTTGAAAAACTTGCATGCCGACTTTCCACGTGTACATACATATGTGCGATTGGTCAATGCTTTTTAACGCAAAATCTTATGTTAATAAGATTTTGCATCGAGAACGCAACTTTGCACGCGGCGGATTTAAAATTATAATTCGATTACAAGTCGAGGTGCGTATAGTATAGGGAATATGCGTCCCTGTGGTCGCGTAATTGGAATTCTCCCGCGAGGTTATGACGTTCTCGAAATAAGATAATCACGGGTATGCAAGAAAGTAAAAAGAAAAAACGTTGATATTTTGTTTATAACAAGTATATGTATACTCGACAGGTACATACGAACTGCACAATATCACGCGTAAATCACGCGGTTATATACCGAGACTTGTGCGTGCATGTGCGGAGATTGCAGCGCTCGCGCGCGTCGATTTCTCGCAGAAAATTGCGGAACGGCTTAATCGCCATGTATACGCGCGTATTAAATTAGCAGGCTAATAACTCGATAATCTCGATTAAAGTCAATCTCGCTCGCTCGCGGTTACCGCTGCTGCGCTAAGTGACTTTTGCTGTTTCGTTTCCTTTCTCTCTCTCTCTCTCTCTCTCTCTCTCTCTCTCTCTCTCTCTCTCTCCACTTCAACACGCGCATGTCTGATCCTTCCTACTCTCTTGCGTTTTGTTTTGCGCACGTGAACTTTGATAGGCATTATATTCGGCGTGATTGATGAGTATAAGCACACTGCAGGGGCGCAAGAGCGCGCGTGGGATTCGTGTATGTATATATATATATATATTATGCACGTGCGAGCGCAGACAGAAATTGAATGATAAATATCATAAACTCGTTTGCGCGAGATTAATCATTTTTCTCGCGCTCTCGCTATATTTATAATGCCATCGATTTTTCAAGTTCGCGGGGGTGGTTTATGTTCACCTTGGCGCCTTGTAGTTTTCGAAAAGCCGTTGTTTTCCGTCACGGCGTTGGCGGACATACGAGAGTGGATATATATATATATATATATATATAATTAACGGGACACGCGTGATGAATTGACACGTGTAAAAAGGCAACGATGAACGCGGAAAGCGTAAACACGCTGTTTCGATGCAAATTAGATGGCTGGACAGCCCGAGTATATCTCTTTTGAGAAACTTTATACGAATATATACATGTATACTGATCTGTAATCAGGACCGCGGGTCGTATAATGATAATGCGTATAATCTTGACACACGCACACGCGCGCGAAGCACTTTACTCTCTCTCTCTCTCTCTCTCTCTTTCTCGCGAAATATATAAGTATAGATTTTCACTTTGATTTACGCGCGACTTGCTCAATTTTGCGTAAATTATACAGATTATAAGCCTCCTCATTCTCGTTTCCGTCGCGCGTTTGTAACACACATGTACGAGCAGTTAAAAAATTGAAATAAATTGATACTCCACAGTCGGCGCGAGAATAAGGCGAATTATACAAATAAATAACGCCGCGACTATAATGCACCGCATAAATCACAAAAGTGCACATATACACGCTTGAGTGGAGTATATAAGTACACCGAAAAATTCTCGTCTCACGAGGGGATTCGAATGAAAGCCGTGAAAGTCGTCGTCGTAATCCCCGCGCCAACAGGACACGCGCCTTCGCTCGCCATTCTTTCCCTTGAACGAATAAATAAAACGGTGTATAAATACAAGACTCGCGTAAAAATTTCAGCATGATTTACGCGGACCTGCTTATGCAACAACTGCTTAAGCTCTCCTCTCTTTCTCAGGTACAACCCGCGAGTTGTATATACTCAGGCATTGCTCCTTCGAGCCCTAGAACTCGCGGCTGCATGTAGGCGTTAACGAGGCCGACAAACGCGACCGGCACGAGAGGAAGAGCACACACACGCGCTCGATACTGGAAAAGAAAAGTCCTCGGAAGGGGAGAAAGAGGGAAAAACATACTTCTTCCGAGGAGCGACGGGTTTTTCGTGGTGGCGGCGGCGCTTGCGGCCGTTTGCTTTATAGCTATTACCTCGACGAGAGAGTGAGAGCGCGCACTAATGAATTCTGTATTTTCTTTTCCACGCGCGGCGGCGGTAAAACGAGACGTTTTGTCGATGCGCGCACTAAATTTTCCGTTTGTTCCTGTGTGTACCTTTCGTGGCCGGTTTTATTGGTGTATTAGGGCCATTTATGTGGGCCCCATTCTTTCGGGGAAATGGCCGAAACCACAAGGGTACACACCCGGCTGATGAGTATTACAAACAGAAGGTTTAAGACGCCCGATGGGTTCCCTTCTTTCCCAGCTCCCACGATGGCGCCCACGCGCGAACGCAACGAATATTAAAATAATAATTAACTTTATACGCTCGTAAAGTTCCGCTAATTCAAATACACTAGGCTTACTCAATTTACCGCGTATAATGCACGATGTTTACGATTGAGCGCCGTAATAAGCTTCGCTGAATTAAGGACGAAATAAATCCCACGGACGGCGTCATGGCTAATGAAGTTTTACGCCGCCGCGGTCGCGCGCGTCGACTGCGTCAATCAAACAATGAAAGCTGACAATAAAAAGGTGCTACTGTGCGCGCGCCGCCGCAGGAAAAGAAAACAATGCGCGCGCATATGATTAAAATAACGGAGCCGCCGATGATGACTGGCCGGCCGTAGGAGTTATACACGTGCATGTACTAATACTACTGCACTGACGGGCTTTCTTGGAGAAAATCTGCATGTACGCACGAGCGGTCGCTGGGTCGCTGTTCGCGGAACGGAGAGCAAACATCGCGCTTCACGCGTGTAATATAATATGTACATACGCGCACGCGTGAGTTTAGTCGGGCCCTAAAGATGATATTTATTATACGGATAGGTATCGAAATGACGAACGTTCACTTCGTATTTGTTTAATTACGTTATTTATACTAATGAACTTTTTAACGAACGTGTTTAATTAGAATGTTCGAATCGTCGACTAGAAATGAAGAATAAATTTAAATAGCTACATTCAAATCGCTATTTTCTCAATCAGGAAAATTTTTCTGACTCTAAAGTAGATAGTTCATAAGGGCGAAAAACAGTAGTAGTTAGTCTAAAAATACTTACAGTTTTTCGCACTTGTGAACTTCCTACTTTATGGTTAGAAAAAATGTTCATGTTTCGGACAATAATGATTCGAATGTATAACCATATATCGATCATATTTTCTTTATTCATGACCAGTCGACGAGTGAAACATTCTAATCACATGTATTATTCGTTAAAAAAAGTCATTAGTAAAACCCGTAATTCGGAGTAAAAAATTTGATATTTTCGATACCCAGATTTATACCTCAGAGTCGCGCTTATTGCGCAACTGATCTACACCCACGGTTTTAACACGAAACGGCTCTTAAAATGCGTATGTGTGCGCATATAATACATACATCTTCGGAGGAAAACAAATATTGCTCATTTTTTTTCTCCTGTCCGGGGAAACACGCGCAATTAGCTCCGCGTGTATATAGCTTCGTAAAATATTTGCTCGAGCGTCTGCACACACACACACGCGAACAGCATGATTTTCCACACCTTTTTCCCGATTGTTCGTTGCGCAACGGCTGCTGTATATAGCCCCGTATAACGATTCAATTACTCAACAATGAGTGTACGCAGCATCGCGATTTTATCAAGACGTCGAAAAACGGCAACATGGTGAATCACACACACATCTCATGCATATATGTACGTGCTCGAAATGAATGACGCAGGCGCGCGCAGTTATAATACGCTCCGATCAAAGCGAAAACACTCGCGGCATATACGAACGATCAACACACGCGGCGTATTACTCTCTCTCTCTCTCTCTCTCTCTCTCTCTCGATCCGGTTAATCAAACGCGCGTGTTTACCCCTCACGTTGGGAATTCAGCGAGCTTATTATACGGCTCACAATCGACACCGTTGTAACGCTCGCGCCGGGTGGTAATAGTATACCCTTTTCTTATTTTACCGTTTCTGTCTGTTTGTCAATTTAAAATTAGTCTTTCTCTTCGTACACTGCATTCGCTGTAGATTATCTACACATCAAATGTCCTGCTTTTTCTTTTAATATATATAAAAAAAGAATGAATTCTTTGTCGTCTTGTGAGTCATCGCGACAAAAAAGGCGCAACGTTTACCCCATTAACGACGAAACATGCATTTCGATCGGCAAAGATTACGAGCGCGTGGGTATAGTCAAAAATTCCCAAAATTGGATTTCACCTCTTACCCAATATACACCATGGCGGCGAAAATTCCATTTATCCTCCCGCGCCGCACACACACTCGACGTGTCGGCATTGGAAAAAAGGCGCTAAACGCTCCATAAATAACCGCAAACGACGCCGGAATTTCCCTACACACGCGGTCTCCTCCTCTCATCTCGCCGTCCGATCGCCACGGGGGGAGTCGCACCTCTCTCTCTCTCTCTCTCTCTCTTTCTCACACGAGACACTCGTCCACGTAAAACAATGGCGGCGCCATCGCGCGTGTATGTATATATATATATACACACAGCCTATAGTGTGTCGCTCGTTGTCACGTTCTCCCATTTCGGCAAAGGCTCAAAGTCCGTACACGCTCGACCACCCGGTCGCAGCTGTCGTCGACTCGCCGAGAGATGAGAAAAAGACAAAAAAAAGTAGCGCTCAAAGAGACAGACAGAGGCGACTTTTCCAGTGGGGCGGCGCGTGCGGTTTGTCCGGAAGGCCGAGAAGTCGGCTATGCTTCCGTTGGCGTGCGCATTGTGCACGCCCCGGGGCGCGAGCGATCAGCTGCACAGCAGCGCTGAGATGGTAAATCAAGGGGATCGGGCCCCGTCTGTTTGTCCAACAGATTTTTTCCGCTCTTTCTGTCTGTCTGTCTCTCTCGCAGGTCCTGCAGGGATGACAACAGAGAGAGAAAAGCCGCCGGCTACGATTTAGCGAGAGAGTGACTGCACCGCCCCCGGGGAAATGGCCTATTTTCCATGGCCTTGCGAGCGAGCCCTATTACGCTTTACCGGGAAAAGGAGAGCATCGCCGCAACCTCTTTTTGGCTGCGATAGCGGGACGATTTTCAACGCTTCGCCGCCGGATGAATTTCAAATTCGTCGCGCTCGCATACCCTTGTTTTGGTCCGTTCACGCCGATTTTCCCCAAAAGACCGGCTTATTCTCGCGAAACCGATTGTGTTTGACTTCTCCTCCTACTCCTCCACCTCCGGCTGTAGTGTCTTTCGGTTCTTTTTAGTTTTCTTGTTTGCTTTGATTTTGCCGGTCGCCTGTAAGTTCGGCCTCGTTTTACAACCCTTTATTTGTACACGCGGGACAGTTGCGCAAGGACCAAATAGAGCGACCAATAGTTTTTTTTACGACGAGACTTCCGTGCCGCGGCTGTCGATTTATTGCGTAATTGCGTTCATATAAAGAATTGATTTAGAGAGGACATGTCGTTCTTTGATGCGGTAATTTACTGCTTGTATTCCGTATCGTTCGGGGAATAATTTACTGCGCGGAAGTGCAAACAATCTATATAATACACCCTTTATTATACAATCTCAATAAAATGCAGTAGAAAAGCTTTAAGAAAAAAAAAATTTATCAGATATTATCAATACATCATGCAATGATTAAACAAATAATAATATATAGTTCTGAAAACTCGACTGATCCGCCGTGTCAAATTAACGCGCGTTTATAAAACTTTATTGGCACATAAACGGACTACCTGCGGCCGCGTGAATATATCCGTCAGCGATAGGACTATCGCTGCCCGCAGGTATAAAAACGGCCAATTAAAAATCACCTACCGCTCGCGCTAAATATGTGTAGCAGATTAGATACCAACACAGCACCACCACACGTTCTCTGCATATATAACCGTATTACGAAGCTTATACACAGCTACTTATATTCTCGCGTCATACATACGCGCTTAACGTGTCACACACAAACACATACGTCATCCTTTCAGCGAAAGGGCTCTCCGTCTGTAAGCAGTAAATCACGGTATCTCAGTAGCTGCCGCTTTTTTTTGGGAAAACACTCGACATATACACGCTGCAGTGTCTTCGGCATCGTCGCCCCCGCGGAGCGCGCTAGATGAGCAGACAAAAGCAGGGGCCGGCAGTGGCAAAAAAGCGCGTCCCAGGGCGCTTTCCCGGGCCGGAGGGCGACAACGTGCCATTACCTGCGCATAGGAACAGAGAGAAAGAGGCCGCATGCAGTGCCGGTCGACGGGCGCGACTAATCGAGTCGCCCAAATATTTTCGCTCGTTGCTGTACGTGTTTATAAGAGATGTGTATCCCTTCCGTCGCGGCACTATGTTGCTTGCATTCTATCGCGCAGTCGGTCATTCGTGCGCTTCGTGTACACACCTCTTGGCGGACAACGAGTAGTAGCTGAGAGAGACCTGCTGAGGATGATTTAGGGCCCCGGGGAATTTTCGCTCGAAAAAAATCGGACGCATCACTTCTTTATGGCTCCTGCGAAAGAAGCAGCTCTCTATCTTGTACGAAGCTTTTCTCGTATAGGGGCGCGGGGATTACCCTGTGTCTGTGTGTAATAAGTTAGGCTGTTAGGCTTTCACTGTCTTGCTAGACTCTTAAATTATTGGCTTTTAACTCGCCCTGTGGTTTATTAGACGCTATTATGCCTTTACAAATCATTTTATTACGATTTTCCTCAAACAGGGTATTCCATGCAGTTATATCTATATGCTGAATCTTGAAATACTTGGAGCCATTTTCTTTTATCATTTTGTAAATTTTGTAATAAGCTCTTAAATTCTTATATTCGAAAAATTAAAGAAAATATACAAATATAATCAACGTGAAAAACAGTATAATAACCGTCGAAGAAGAATTTCCAACCAAAAATTTCTCTAACGCCTCGTGTTTACATGTTTTCCTCGAGCACGCGCACGAGTAGACCGGCGTTTCCCGTTAAATCGTCGGGAGCTCGTCGAGGCTCACCGCGATGGCAATTTAAAAGATCCAAGGTAGCCGTTCCCGCCGTTGCCTATGTGTACCGGCACCCAGCGTGGAGAATCGCGCGCGACAGCCCGTAGAGAATCTCGAGTTTCCAAACTTTGGATTTGAATATATATATATCCGCCTCTCACTCTCTCTCTCTTGGGAGAATGAGTTGGTGTCTTTCAACGAGCCAACATCCTTGGATGCTCTTTCTCACTCTCTCCCGTACCCGTAATTCTCTCTCTCTCTCTCTCTCCGCCTGGCTCGTCTTTTTTTCACGCGCACGCGAGTGTTATATTCATCGTTTTGCGCAATCCTCTGCGAAATGCTGTCGGACGTGCGCGTGAAAAATACACGACGCGCTCGCGTCCATAATTCACCCGCGACGACGAGAAAGTGTGTGTGTGCAACGGTTCCCGTTTTCTTTCCCGCCTCGCAACGACTCCGTAGTTTGACACCGGTCATCTCTCATCTCGTCGCGGCTTGTAATTTCATCAATGAAAGGATTATCGTTTTAACGTTCATGATATAAAAAATGTAAAGAAAAAACGAAATTGTATCATTGCATTATTAATTACCATATCATACAGCGTATACCTACCAGTCTATATACATTACGTTATAAATACTATTGTTATGTCAGAAGACGCTCCGCGGTCATGCCTAATACCCGAGCAAAGGGATTTCCCCTTATATACTCCCGGAGCAGCAGGTTTGGCAAATTTGCTCGGGACGCGCGGCCTCGCGTTAATTGTTCGGGACACGATAGGGTGGTTTTCCTTTTCCCTTTGAGCCCATGAGCGCTCGCTGTTTACACTCGGTCGGCGTCAAATATTTGGATATTGGGTTTCTCGAAAAGTCGAGTTTTCCTTAATGACTATGGTCTTTTTCTCCACAATGCCCGCGTGTGTATGTATACGTGCGGTTACGCCTCTTCCCAGCTTTTGTCGGCACCACTGTAATAAATTTTCACGAATCTCGAGGACAGCACGAGCGCTCAAGAACCGATCTGTCATCCGCGCTGCGGTCACAATGCAACCAATGCCCCGGTGTGAATTCATTCGCAGTTTGTGGCGCGAAGTAAGAGGTGAGAACAGGAAAATCTAATTGGCCAGAGGACATCGGTATTTTCGAACGGAACCTAAACTCGTTAAAACGCTTACCAATATAATAAAAAAAAATAATAATAATAAACTTGGAAATTACGGCGAAACAATAAGAACCTTGACCAAAAACCAGCTTTTCTCAATTCATTAAAAATCCGCAGCCCGCCGAGAGCCATAAGCTCGCGCGCTTACAGAACGAGTATCTCTGCACGTCTCTCCGCTCGCGAGCAAAAAAGCCGCGCGAGCGAGCGATCGAAGGCTATACAGCACGCGCGAGCATCCTCGCTTTCGGCGGACGATCCTGTCCCCAGATAAGCGGCTACTTAGCTTAACCCTTGCGGGTTGTTGCCCACCTTCTCACGCGCGCACACACATGGACACACCTGTTTCTCTCACTTTCTCGCTCGCTCGCTCGCGCGTGCGCGCGCGCTTGTGTGTATGCTGCGAGGCTGGGGCCCACACACCAAGAAAGACTAATAGCCGCGCGCGCGCGCGCCCGCCAGATAACGCGCTTAAACACTTTGCCCGAGCGATGCTTCTTTTCGAAGGAGAAGAGGAGAGAGGAGCTGCTGCTGCTGCCGTTGTAGCTGCAGCGGTGGCAGCAACCTGTATCCTCGCCTTCTCCTCCTCTCTCTCTCCTTCTCCTCTTCTCTCGCGGGTGCGTCTCTTCTATCTATATAACACGCTTTTTCCTTTTTCTCCCGGCCGGATCACTACTACTACTACTCGCTTTCTTTCTCCTTCTCTCTCTCGGCTCCTTCGTTTCGCCGCGCGCCGCTTTTTTCTCTCTCTCTCTCCGGTCGGTCTCTCTCGACAAGTTTCTCCGCTTATCGGGTTTATTTACATTTTGACTCTTTGTCTTCCCCCCGCGAGCCCCCCTTTCGCCACTTTTGTTGCGCATGCGTCACCCGACGAGCGCTAATCTTTTTTTCATTAAACGTCGCGATTCTTTCTCTCCTCTCTTTAACTGGCTTTTAATAAATAACGAGCCGCAGTCTCAGTGAGAATCAATAAGGATTTATGTATTCTTTTTGCCAAAACAAAGGCCATTTTTTTTACTGTGTGCCATGTGTCTTTTCGTCAAAATACGCGTATAGAGCGGCCACTTTGTAATGCGACTCCTGTATGGGCGCGCGAACCGATCGGATAATGTCGCGAGAACGAGAGAAAGCGATTAGGCGATCGGCATACGTGATAAAATGCATAATAACGCGCGTCGCCCCGATAATACGATGCTAGCACAGCTGCGAGTAGCGACGGGGAGATATGTGTCGGGCCCTTCGTCATTGGCTCCTCGGTTCCTCACTTTTCTTGGAAATTTCGTTTATCGATGCTAGCTATAACGTCATCCGCTGGCGAGTTCAAAATATCCGTACCATATACGTAATTTGTAAAAGTGAAAAGTGCATTAAATTTTACGTAAAAAGCTTCTGTTTTTGATCGGCACACGATACACACACACGTATAAATCACTAAAGATGAAAACATAATCCGCGAAAGTAAATATAAATAAGTCGAGTAAGCAATAAATCATTGGCAATCAACTCGCGCGTCGATTTAATAAACAAACGTGTGTATATATACGCGTGATTTAAATTACCTTGCATAATGACGGTAATTAGCGCGCGCGCGCACTCGCCTCTATATACAACTTAATGATGCAATGCATCAATGAGCGAGTGGCAGCCGTGCGTCGAGATCGTGGCAAAAGTACTTTATTTGCCTTCGCGTGGGTGTACCGATGTAATCGCTCGAGTATATAACAAATAACACGTATAAATAGAAAACACATTGTAAATTCATATAAATGTCGTGGATGTAGATGTATCGCGTAATTATCAGATTGGTTCAATTAAAGATACATACATATCATAAATACAAAGTTGAAATTGAAATTGATAAATGTATGAAGTCCATTTAACGACAGATCGAGATGAATGACTAAGCGTGTACTGTATATTATAGCAGCGTTCGGGGCCGGCGGCGGAAAACAGGACGGCGCAGATAAGACTCGTTCTTTATCTGCGTAATCTATACGAGATAATTGTGCGTACTTTCTAAATTCCCAAAACGCTAGTAATTTAACTATGTATGTTTTTGGTGCATCGCGACAGTTTACTATACCGTTAATTTCATTTTTTCACGTAAATTCGTGAAAAATATACGAAAAAATAGAATCTTAAAATAAAAGGTCCCAAAGTCAAAGAAAAGAATTAGCAACGAAAGCGCGAAGCGATTGATAGAAGCTTGGGGATCGCCATGAACGGCAATTAATTACCGTATCTCGGCCACTCGCCAATTACATTAACGCGCTTGCTCTCGTCGCCGCCGCCGCGTGTGTAATCGGCCGACTCTCGTCGCAGGCAAATCAAGTCCTCCCTTTTTCCCCCCCGTCTGGCAAAAAAGCTGAGGCGTCGGGTAGGTAATTTGTTAGGATAATGAGACGCGAGTGCGAATTGCCTCCTTTCAGCGCAACCGTCGTCGTGTAGTCATCAGGTTGAATTAGTTCGGTTTACTCCGTCACTTATTCATTAGTTACGTAATACACAAACGTTGACATTCGCACTTTTTTTTGCAAGCGCAGCGAAGCCTTCGCTAGTCGAGCAAACGCGACAAGCCTATACGTGTACATGTTATACGTGTGCAGTCGAGCGGCCACCTGTTGATCGCTCGCTCGGCTGCCTCTCCTAATGCGCGCACGACTCAATTACGGCGATTTTGACGCCTCGTTGCAGAAAACACGTGCCTGGCTGCAGCCGCGCCGCGCTCTCGTGATAATCGCTCGCGTTTCACGCGCCGCGACACGCGGAGGGGGGACATGTCCCGCGCGCCTCGCTGCACTGTATTTTCGCCATTCGTCACGCCAATGTCCTATTTTGAATTTGCATGCTTGGATGTGTTCTGTCTTGACGCTTTGTGTAATATCTTCATAATTGCTTGTATGAGTTATAACTAAAGGAAATTTGTTGTTTATCCATAAAAAGGTTTTTAATTTAAATACAAATTACTCTCCAAAGTTGAATTAGTATGAAAAAACCACTAAATATTAGTGAAAATTGCTCCACCGTAGGATTAATGAATATTCACTAATTAAATAGTGAAATTTTACTATTTTAAATAGTGAATAATCACTAATTCTACGGTGGAGCAATTTTCACTAATATTTAATGGGGTTTTCACTAATTTGACTTTATAGAGTAAATTGGAGAATGATACAACCTTTGCATATATTATTGAATAATTGTTTTACAGTTTTCAATTAACTTTCATGCATAATATCGCGAAATGAAACAAAAATTGAAAATTTGTTCCGAGTTGCGGTACGATATAATAAGTATTCTCTAAAAATGAATAATCGAGAAGTTGCTCACACAGAGAAAAAAATTTTAGTAAAAATTATTAATAATTTTGTAAAAATTACTATACTTTCTCGTAAAGTCACGACCGACTGTAAAAAAACCAAAAGATTACCCTACTTTATAAGAAATTTTGCTAGAAATATTGTAAAATTTACTGTAAAGTATGGTAATTTTTTGGAGGTTTACAGTCTGTGGTAGCTTTACGAGACAGTAAGTATATAGTATTATTTTTTTCAAAACTTTCTTCTCACTGGATGAAGCAGTGGAATAAAATTGCCACTACTTCAATAAGTTACTAATAGATTCACTAAATAATTTGTCAATTTTTTAACTTGTTTGCACCAATGAGCGACTTTTCATTTGTTCATTTCTATAGAGTAAGAAATGACCAGCGCGAGTCATAAAGCGTGCAGCAACCCCACGCTCGTTATACCCTCAAATCACGCTCGCGGTACTCTCGCGCCATCGTCGATATAATACGCGCCGACGTATGGGAAACAAGCCTCTCTTTCTCTTTACCGGCGCGCACTGCAGTGCGGTGAATGAAAGCGAAGGAGAGAGGATATACCTCGAGAGAGAGAGAGAGGAGAAGAGCGAGAAAGGGGCAGGTCGTAGGTGTATCTAATCTGGGCACTCGCGCGCAGGCGCACGCGCGCGAGTAGCCGTGTTTTGCCTGGGGATCGTGTTAAGGGGATTTACATTCATTTCGATCCTAATAACCCGATCCTTGATCCTGGCCGCGATTTGGAAGACGATATCCCACTGCGAGAGAGCGCTTCGCTCGTCCCTTCTATCCTCCTCCTCCTCCTTCTTCTCTTCTCTCTGCCTTCTCCTTTCATCCCGCTGCGTGTGTGTAGGTGTATACGCTTTAAAGACCCCTCGTGCACACACACAAGTGCGCACACTTGTTGCACAGCCTATCGCGAGGGCCGCATCGCTCGGCGAGAACGCGCGGGGTGTATGTAATGCGCGCGAGCGAGAGAGGAGCGATCGGACGGGCCGATCCGGCCGCGCGCGGGGATACGTACACTGTTGCGAGGCGATGATCGCGCCGGAGATATACTGACGGGGATTTCGTAATGGGAAAGCGCTGTTGATGAAAAAAAGAGAGAGAGAGAGAGAGTCGGGGCTTTTCCAGCGGCCGGTCCGAGGATGCATTCTGAAAATCGTCGAAGGCTTTTGGAATTTCGGTATTTGGTGATTTCTGGAGGATCTATATATAAGTTGGTTTTGACTAATGCTTTTCTCGATAAATTATGAATGAAATAATCGTGACAAAACTACGCGTAATAGTCTTTAGTGTCACGACTTCAATCGCTTGACGTAATCGAACGGCCTGACAACTCCTGTCACAACTTCCCCCCTCGAAATCAGTGCACGCGAGTATACTAGAGACAACATTCATCAATTAAGCCTGAAATAGTAAAAGTGACCGAGAAACACTCTCTCTCTCTGTCCCCGTCTCTCACGCGGTTGTCGCTTTTCAGTCCCGTGCCTCTTTTTCTTCATCTTTTTTTCAGTCTCGCCTCTCTTCCTTCTTCACTCTCTCTCCCGCGCTCGATAACCAGGCTGGAAACACGGCTGACGAATAGCGCTTTTGATTCGGCGTGACAGGCTGTTTGGATTTTATTGTCGCCGGAGGTATTGACGTGGGAAGGCGCTGTTCACTCTGGCTCGCCGCCGCCGTTTATTGCACCTCCTTTCGTTCGCCAAATTGATTAACTCGCCGAGGTATAAGAGGCAGCCGTAAACTCGGCTTTCTTTCTTTCCGCCTCGTCGAGAGAGAGAGCGAGACTCTATACCCCTTTTTTGCGCTTTACGACGACGCGCTGCGCTATTTTTTCGAGCTCTCTGATGAGAGCGCGACCCACGCACCTTTTATATATATATTAGTAGACGCCGCGCACGCGCTCACGCGGAAATGATTATTTCACGGGTGTAAATCAAGCGATAAAGATAAATCGTCCCGATTAACGCGATGATGCGTTTAGTGCGTGCGTGCGCGCGCCTCTTGAAAAGTGTAAATAGCAATAAAAGCGAGACACAGCGCCGCGCTCTTCATTTTGTGCCTATATATATATACGGCTCCAGTGACAATGGCCGCGTGGTTATTGAATTACGGTGAACAACAAAAATTAATTTTCATTCTTCCTCGTGCGTCCCGGCAAGAGAGCGATATTTTCGCCGTGCAGATTTACATAGCGACGAGGAGACAAAAAATCCAATTTGCATAACCGCATCTATCACGTTTTCGAAAGTCTCTATCTATCTCTCCCTCGCTCTCCGTTCTCCGAATAAACAAATGGCGAACAAAAGCAACAATAACAGCGCCCGGCTCCCGGCCCTCATTTTTCACCGACGCGCGATCTCATCATGCTGCTGATGATCATCATCCTTAGGATGATAAAGTCGAGACAGAGAACTAAAAAAAACAATATATATGGGCTTTCCGTACGAAAAAAAAGTAAGGTTTGGCATACCATGCTGTCGGCGAAATCCGGTCGGGCCGCGCCCGTGCGAAATAATCGACTTTCGCGGCGCTGTTCACCGGAGGATCGCGCGGCCGGCGCTAATGCGAGCGGACAAATTGACACGCAATATCCGTCCCCGGTACGCGCGCGCGCGCGCTTGCGTGTCCGCCGCGCGGAGGGACATAACGTATCGATTAACAAAGTGCGAGTGACGCGGCGACGCGAGCCCCCGGGCGTCTATATATATATCATGTTTATCGGTCGGCTATGAGAAGCTGCCAAAAATAGACCGAGATGAGCATGAGAAAAAGGCTTGGAAAGTTTGGCGAGAGTTTGCGGTTAGCGGATAGATGATGGGAATACACGTCGGGACATCGTCGTTATGAATGAGTGCGAGATGGATCAAAAAAGTGTCAGTGGGACTTTTTCTATTTTTTGGAGAGCCGAAGTTTAAGATGGACTACTACCTGCGCGAAAAGTTTCTTCCAGCGATTCGAGTAGTTTGTAATAATTATGCATAAAACATCTGGTCGGTCAAAACCCGTTAATCTCTCCCCATGAAGAAAATCGACTTTCAGTATACGTCACAACAATATCTCCTCGCGCCGCTTTCAATTATACCAGCTGGCCGGGATAAATTTGTTATACTCACCTTAACGCGCACGCGGGAGTGAATGCGAGGTGAGACGCGAGGAGAAGAGCGAAGAGGTGAAAAGACGCAGAGACTGTATATACGCACCCGGGGGCAAAACACGCCCGGCGAGAGGGTCCGAGAGATAAAGAGGATCGACACGGCGCGACAGCGAGCGGAGGATAATCCATTCCCACAGGAGAGGAGATGAGATCCGTTCGCGCTCTGTCAACCTCGATTTACGCGCCCGGCGAAGCCTCGTACATGTACCTACACCTTTTCCTCGCCTTACACTCGCTCTTCCCTCGTTTTGATTTATTTCGTGTCCCGCCAAACCATTCGCTCTTCAAATCGATTTTTCAGTATATATACTCCACTTACCGAGCCTCTTATTTATTTTGACCGCACCGTACAATAACACGTCCCGCAAACTCTTTCTCAGCGCGTTTTTCAAGCGAGCGAGTCTGCCTCGAAGAATTCTCTCTCTCTCTCTCCGCCACGGTGTCTCGAATCTCGGCGAGATCACGGATGCAGGAGCGCGCCGGCGGATACATAATAAGGATGTAACCCGAGCCGTCGCGTCGCGTTCGCATGCTCGTCGTCGTCGTCTCGTCTCCTCTCTCGCCCGACAGACGCACGCGCCGTGGAAATACACTACTATATACCTGCGCTGCACTTGCCGGTGGTATAGAACCTGTGCGCGAGTTATCGCAAGGTGCATGATCCCGATGCGTCGGCGCGTACTTCAAGTGGTACACCGCAGCTGACCATTGCAGTGTGTTCTTTTTTTCTTCGCTCCTTTTAGTTTTTTGATGAGATTCGGCGAGCCTTTTTTTTGATATCCGATTTCTAGCTGTCGCTGACGTCAGGGACACATTCGTGTATAGTTCATTAGATATATATATAGGAATAATATAAGTTCACAGCGACTATCCTCGTCTGTAGTTTATTGCAACTTTGAGTTTTGAGCAAATAACACTCGACCGCTCTTAACCGAAGAACAAAGGATCCTCTCCAATCTTCTTTACATGTACGGCTTCTTTTTTACACGCCGCAGCGAGTGAAGAATGCGCGTATAAAAATAACACTCGTCCAGCCCGATCAAAGCCCCATCGACCTTCCGAGGCCGAAAGTGGGCCTTTCGACGTCACAATTATCATCATCATCATCATCGTCATTCGCCACTGCAGCAGCCGGTGAATCAGAATTATGACCAGTGGGAGCTGCAATCGGTAGCTGTATATATACATGCACGCACGGGAAAGACTCGCAGAGGCGATGCACGCATGCATGCGCACATACCGCGCGGCGCTCCTCTCGAGAGCTCGGCAAACACACTCGTGAGAGGCCAAGCGCGAGCTGCCCCGTCATCGTGTCGTCGATCCCCGCCAGCGCCCATTAACTCGGATTTCACCTGTGCCCTTTTTACTTCTTCGCTACTTGCGCGGGTGCTGTATGCTAATGGAGTATATTGTCGAATTATATATGCGTGTGTGTGTGTGTGTATATAATGTATAAGCATTCCGCGAGCGGAGGAGGAGGAGGAGGAGGATGCATTTGCATCGTCGCGTGCGTGCGTCGGGGATTTTCACCGCGAATCTGCGTTAGTTAATTAATCGCCCTGTCGTTACGATCATTTATATCTTCGACAAATTGTCGTGTCGCTCGTTATATATATAAAAAAAAACATCGGTGCAGGGAAAATGACGATAATTAGCAGAGTGTGCACGTGAGAGAGAGAGAGCAGTACAAACACCATAGATCAAACAATCAATGCAGTTCGCGCTCGCGCGCTCATTATTATGCATAGACAGCAGGTTTACGGCGGCATAATGATCACTCTCCGACGGTAATTTTATACGTTATAAATCTCTGCGCGTGATGCGTGTGTGTGCGTGTATGCGGGGCTTCGCGAAAGAAGCAAGAGAGAGAGACAGAGAGAGAGAGGCAGAAAAAAGCATAATTAAGGAGTCGAGCATAGCCTATCAATTTTATATTTAACCACGGTAAATAAAATATTAATTTAAATACCCGCTGATCGGTCGTGTATGCGCGCGACTCGCCGCGCGCGTTGAATAATGAAACCCGACGCCCCGCGACTAAACTCATGAATGGCAAAGCAAATGGAAAGTAATTCAGTACACTTGTTCGAGCAAATCGAGCGTGTCGCCCATATAATACGTTACCTATACGTATATATCTATTCTCGACAAGATTATTATTTCGTCCCCAAAAAGCCATGTTTTTTAGTTTTTAGACATTTTCTCCGAAAAGATAAAAGCGAGTGGATGAAAGTTTCGAGCGCGGAATTAGCAAAAAAACAAGTTCATCACTGCAGACGTATTAACGACGATGAAGAAATTTCGCGGCCGCGCGAAGAACCGCGGCGCCCGTAAAAGAGCGAGAAAAGGGGGAGGCAAACAAGCATCTTCTCCCTCTCTTGCTTCCTCTCCTTCGCACGTGAACGTGGAGTACGCTGCAGGTATATTGTATACTCGCTCCTGGACTCGCGCTTACGCAACTCTGCCGCAGTTTCGCGGAATATATCGCAAACGGAGTATATACAGAGCAAATTCGAGTATTCTCGAGTGCACAAGTGTAGCGAATATAATAATGAAGACGGAAACAATCCCGGGACAACAGTGATATAACGTATATAATAGGTATATAGATAGAGCAAGAATGGTGCGCGGGCCGCGAAGAAAATGGCACGGCGGCGAGAGATATACCTGCGCTATATAGCTCGCGCAACGATGAGCCGCGCGATGAGAAAACGGAGCAAGAGAGAGAAAGAGAAAGAGAAAGAGGGAGAGAGAGAAGATAGCCGTGGGAGTGGGAAGGAGGAGGGACTTGGGCACGAGAGGAGGCGGAGCCCGCTGGACGCTCGGGATGCTGCGCGCGGGGAGAGATGGAGAGATGCCGCGCGGCTGCTGCTCTCTCCCTACTCTCTTTCTCTCCTTCTCCCGTCCCTTTCTTTCCCTCTTCGCCCGTTCTCGCGTTCGCTGCTGCTGCTGCTGCGACGTCTTCGCGCTCCTATCGTGTCTACAGCTGTTCTCCCTCGTTCTTCAATCCTTTTGCATCGTCGTCGTGGTACGGTTCGTTGAAAGTCGATCGGAAATAAACAAGATTACAGTATACCACCCTGTTGCTCCGTTTTTTTTTCTTTCTTTATTCTAAATAAAGTCGATAAGTGTTAACAAAAGATTTCGATAAAAATGTTCACACCGCACGCGCGGCGATGAAGAACGTTGACTATATCACATAACAGGAGTGCGATCGGTCCATCAATCAAATCAACAGTTGCGGTCGATCCGCAAATCCGCCCACGGCGAGTGACTGACTGCCGGCTCTCCGGGAAAGCCACCCTCGAAGAGAGTGCACGCACCTAATGAATTTCGTTTTCGAACCTAGTCATCCCGTGCCATCAAAGCCCAATGTATAAGTATAATACCTGCAAGCCCGGCTGCCAGCCCATATGACTACACTGTTTTACACCTAACAATATTGTGGCATGTGTAGACGAGAGAACGAGCGAGAGAGAGAGAGAGCACACGAAATCATTTGGTTATAGGATAATTAATGGACCTGCGCTCGGTCTCCAGCTCGCTCGCTTGCTGCACGTCAATGCCTGGAATATAGCGCGCGCTCGCGTGAATGAATGTTTCTCCAGCACGGTATTATATACACACCATTCATAATTAGGTATCCTTTGAAATCGTCGCGCTGAATGCCCGCCACAATGGTAATTGATAATAAATTACGCGCGCGAGAGAGGTATATAGAAACTGTCACAGCGGAATCTCATTTCCCCGGTACCCAGACACATCTATGGCACTCGAACGCGCGCATTACGCGTACGAATTTCCGAGTATCGATGTATCTAGTACAAATTTCACGTCCCCCTGTGTATATATAACACCGGCGCGATCAATTCCCAGCGAGCGTAAAAAGCCAGCGACCGCACGAGAGAGTATATATAGCAGCGTACACGCGTGGATATCGCGTTCCATTCGTTCCTTTCACCGTGCGGGCCATATAGCGGCAGCCGGCCATTTGTCACTCGTACTACTACGGCGGCGGCAGCTACGGCTCTAATGCCGCGCGCTCCTCTCTCCGCGGGCCCTGCTGCCAAAATATTAGTAAATAGACAGAGGCCCCAACGCGGGCGTCCCGTCGGGCGCCCCGTCGCTTATATAGCTGACCCTCTCTCTCTCTCTCTCTCTCTTACACAGGCCTCTGCTTCTCTTCCTCCCGTTCTTCTTCTTCTTCTTCTTTCTCCTCCGTCGTCGGTCGACCGAGGAGCTGCCGTTGCGCTGCTGCTGGGTCTTTTATTGCACCTCGCTTTTCACCCTCTTTCGCTTTCTTTATTCGGCCATAAGTGCGAGAGAGAGAGGTGTAGCGCGTTTTTCGCGGGCGTTCGCGTATTATTTATGGCAGCGCTCACTTTTCCAAATCGAACCATCATTTTCGAAAGCGCTAATTATGAACTCGTTTCCAACGCGTCGGTACCTGTCCGGGGCTGTGTGGTCGAAGGGCACACGCGCGGCCGGGAAATATACTTGGATTTATGGGCGAGAAGTGTGTCATAATATAATCATGTGAAATTCTTGTCTATTCATTTTCAAATCATTTCACGGATTCGAAGCGACTCTCCTGGTTTCTCACGTTTATAATGCGGGACTCTTCGGGGTTCTCTTGCTTTCCATTTTCTCTCTTTTCTTTCCATAGTGCCCTGATTTTGCATTTCTTTTACTTTCTCATTTTCCATTGTATGTAGCCCCTCACGTGTTCTATTTTCACTTTTCTCTGCTGTTTAGGTTTCAAAGAAAATATCATATCGACCTATTTTCTAGTACGTCGCACTCCAAATGTTCATTCGTTAGGAATATATATGCACATTCTTCAAAATTCAAACAACAGCATATTTATTTGTCTTTGACTGAATAGAGCCTTGAAGTACCGGTTTTTCTATATATTCTCTCATCTCGGTAACAATTTTTAACATAAAATGCAATTATTTATTAGCGTAGGTAATACACTGCACATATTCGATTTATTTTTTCAAAGCACTTACTTTACGTATATTTTTATACATTTTAACGTACACACTCGGCAGAGCAACGAACTCATCTCTACGACGCGTAACTGACCTTCCTAATTATGCACAGCTCCTTTTTGACGCGTTTTTAAAAACTCTCCTTTACGATACTGTACAACGCATAACTGTTTTCCACGCCAAGAATGAACTGTCGTGGCTCGCGCTTGAGTCAATCGTGCGAAAGTCATCGACGAAACTTTGATCGCGCGTTAAGAAAAACTTTGTACATTAAGCGTCTCATTTGCGGCATGAAATACATCTGTCGTAAAAGCCAACAAGAAGAGAGAGAGAGAGGTGGTATCGTTAAAAGCGTTTACGCGCGTTCCCCTCTCGCGGTAAAACTCGGTTCGCGCGCACGAGTTTTATCTCTGCGCGCTCGGTATACGAAATCGCCTCATACTTCCTTAAATAGTTGGCGTGTTAATTCGGCTGATGATGCCCCGGCGCACGAATGTTTAATACGTAATACACGCAACCGCAAAATATATTCGTCGAGTCGGCGGTAATTAGCCGCGAGCGAGCGAGCGCGTTCCGGCCGTAAATTGGATTTTTTATAAAGTCCGTATTTTACATCGCTCGGTATCGTGAACCGTCGTCCTTTGGTCGCCGTGTGAGAAACCGCGCGTGCGCGACAAAGTCAAAACGCTCGTAAAGATTTACGCGCCCATTATAAGCTCTCTCTCTCTCTCTTGCTCTCTCCCTCGCCGTCCCCGTATTATAGAGAGAGGAAAGCCCCGAGAAAAGAGATCCTCTTTCTCTCCATTCACGCGGCGCGCACGGAATTCTTCCAGTCCATCGAACGTCAATTACGGCGTGTATAACAACACACACACATACAGAGATGCGCAAACAAACCTGATGTATAAAAGGCAGAAAGCCAGAGCTCGAGCCACCACCACTACCACCACAAATCCCATTTTCCCGTGTATTCACGGCAGGGAAAACACGGCATTTATGTGTGCCGCATCGATCGTAAAATCGCGCGCCCTCGGAAAATAAGCCTCATTGTCGCACATTAACATACAAACAAATTGGAAAAGCTGCGAGTCACGCTTGAGTACAGTTGTACGCACCAGTTGCACGCGTCTATGCAGCAAAAGGAAACACAATGTTGCACACCGGAATCACACACACACACACACGCGACAATGTGCAACTGATCCCGAGAGGCGGCCGGCTGTCGCTCGCGAGAGCGCACGGGGGATGATTATAATCCCGTGCCTCTGGGATTTGTCAAATTCGTAAATATTGTGTCGTCGCGCGCGCGCGCGCGCCAGCCACAAGCATAGGCGCATTATCCTCGGGGGCAATCCCAATCGAGTTAAAGCTGTGCCCCGCGCGCGCTGTAGTTTCTCTCTCTCTCTCTCTCTCTCTCTCTCTCTCTCTCTCTCTCTCTCTCTCACATAGTCTATATCTCTCTGCTCTGTGTGTGTTGTGGCGCAGCGTGTGTCGGCGGCAAAAAGGGACTTTGCCGCTCGCCGCCAAAGAGTCAAGGGCTTTTCCGCCGTTTGGAAAGCGAGCCCTCCACGCACTCTATTTTTCCGCTCTCAGGTATATGTGTGTGTGTGTGTGTGTAGAGCGAACGAGAAAGAAGCCGGAAAGTCCACAAGTCGGCGGTGGGCCCTCTTTTTTTTCCGGCGTTTGCGCCTCGTCATGCGCGCGCGCGATCGGCGCGCAGCCTGTCCATTGAAAAATCCTTTCGACTCTCTCTCTCTCTCTCTCTCTCTCTCTCTCTCTCTCTCGCGTGCAGGGTGTCGTCGTTCATGTCATTGGCCTTGTTCGGCGGCTCCTTTCTTGTCCGCCTTTTGTGAGCAGCTCGCGCTGTTTTGACTTTCGAAGAAGAGAGGGCCCCGAATTGCCCACGGCCGCAATGCCAGAGGACAGCAACTTGTCATGGACGCGCGCGATCTGCAGCTACTCTCGCGCGGCCCTTTTGTGTGCGCGTCTTTTTTTTCTTATTTTCCCCCGCGCTTATTTCCCGATCTTGTATATACCATGCCGCCTTTGCTCTGTCGGATATATGTATATAATAGGGGGTTTAGGATGTAGCAGCCTATTTGCGCGTCGTAAAAGCGAGAGGAAGTGATCTTGCCTATGTGGCTGCGAAAAGCGACTTTAGATTGCTTTTTTCGATAGTCTATACAATTCGTTTTTTTATCAAATATCGATGGTATTGAAATAGTTGTGCGCTGACGCAGACTGTATATATAGGAATATATTAGGCGTTTAAATTATTCAAAACAACACTTTGAAACGTTCCAACGTATACACATTCTTTAGAGCGTAATCCCCAAAACGAGTACAAGAGAGAAACACACCTTCACTAATTTCACGGACAAAGGGGGAACTTTGTGACGCGAGCGACAACGAGAATACACTCGAGACCACTCGGATCGAAAGGGAACAAATTGTTACAAGCGCAACATATTATTGTCCCTTATACCCTATAGCGCGTCCGCCCATCGTTCATGCAAACTAAGCAATTTACAAGTACAAAACTGCTCGAGGCGAGCCGTGAAAACTTTTCGGTCGAACTCCGCCTTTTACCGATGAAAAAAAAGACTCGAAAACTAGGTAAAGGGAAAGAAATTCCCCCGGGAGGAAAGCAGAAGAAAGTGTCGTGGAATCCGGCGCTTCCGCGTTCGTATACGGCAAAGTAAAAGCCGGTGATGCGTGTGTGCGTGCGTATACCATCATTTGAATGTGAATGAAAGGCGCGCTCTTGGGTGTATATTATATGAATGAATCACGGGTGAATCGGCATCATCCTAGTCGCGCGCGGAATCCGAAAGATCATTCATCCGACGCGAACAGACAGCCGGCTGGTCTGTACCGCGCGTGTGCGGTAAATTATCGGAAATTTTATTTATACTCGAGATTTTACAGCCTATTAACGATGATTTACGCCGCTCTCTCTTACGCACGAGTAGCTATCGTCGCGTGCGGTGGCGTGTGGCCTTTTATATATATATATATATATATATATAGTATATCGATGCGCTGTGATTTATTGTTTGCACTTCTCTGTACAATGTACATATGAGCATTATCGTACTGATGTAATCGAATTACCCTGGAATTCGATCATCGCTGCAGTCATCGGTCTTTTTACATTTTTACGATGACTATCATCGGCATTGCAAAATTAATTAGTCCCGCGCAACCGTTCGCTTATCCCCTCGCGATCTTGTTATTCAAAAATCAATATCTAAAAAATGCGACGATCAATAAACAATGACATTAGCCCTCCCGAAATTTTAAAAACAAGATATACATAACTCCTTAACTCAATTCATCCATATCATGTACTAATTTGACGTTTTCCTTTGACTGTTACAGAGGTGCAAGGAGAAACTGAACACGCTGGCGATCTCGGTGATGAACCAGTGGCCGGGCGTGAAGCTGCGGGTGACCGAGGGTTGGGACGAGGAAGGCAAGCACGCGACGGACTCGCTGCACTACGAGGGCCGGGCGGTCGACGTGACGACGAGCGACCGCGACCGCGCCAAGTACGGAATGCTCGCCAGGCTGGCCGTCGAGGCCGGCTTCGACTGGGTCTACTACGAGTCCCGATCCCACATACACTGTTCCGTCAAGTCTGGTATGTATAATTACATTTCTTTGAGATTCGTACACTTATTTTTTTATCCAATTTTCCGCGTTGCATGGGTAGGGTGACTTCACCAATATCCGAACAGTCACCAGTTAACGAGCATTTTCTTTAAATATATGAAAATATCAAGCTTTCTATGTATTGTTTATCTAACATGACGATAATTTTCGAGTCTTTGAAAATTTTTATTTCATTTTACATAAAGATTCGGCATAAAAGAAATTATCTTGTTAAGAATAAAATCACAAAATCGCCGCTGTTGAGTGTTTATTCACTGGCGAAGTATTCATTCACTGACGAAACGTATTGAGATACTAAACAAAATTTCTACTTTATTCTTTATCTAAAATTTTGTCACTGATGTAAAGTTTGAAGATTTTAAAATACGAATTAAAAATGATTTTGGCTTTTAATCGATTTTTAATTCTCTTAACTAAATAATAAAAATTGAAATTTCCTTATTCGTTCATTCACTGGTGAAGTCACCCTAAATATAATAAAATTGCGCTTCGATTTCCGTTGATAGCATCCGATAATGATGCAATTCAGATGTTATCGCGCGGGTGATATTCGAAAAAAGGAAAAAAACATAACTGTTGCGTTAGCCCGGGGAAGAACCGCGATCGCTATCAACGCGTTCATGGTTTTGATCGGGCTTTCGGCGAATCAGTCGCGGGCTTTTTACGCGAGTATCGTTAAATTTCATTGGAACCGTGAACGCGCGACGCGAGCTTTGATGAAATTGACAAACTACACGATCAATCTATATATACTTTGTAACTTTTCGAAAGGCATGTACATCGGATAAGATAGCTCTTGAATTATACGGCTACGTATATATACGCGGTGGTAATTTCATCTCGCAATAAATCAAGATAATCTATGTCGGTCTCTGACGTTCGACACTTAAAAGCCGATTACTTTTCAAGGCCGCTTACACATAAAGCTCGCCGATCTTCGCGCGATATGGCATAATATACATCGTGCACTAAAAGGCGAATATTTTCCATTTCAGAATCATCGTCGGCGGGCAAATCAGGCGGCTGTTTCCCCGGGGCGAGTCTGGTGCGGACCCCAGGCGGACAGACGAAGCGACTGGACGAGCTGCGGCTGGGCGAGCGCATCGCCGCGATGGACCAGTCGACGGGCGAGCTCGTCTACAGCGAGGTGATAGCGTTCATCGATCGGCAGCCAGACGAGAGGCGCCAGTTCGTCAAGCTGCGCACCAAGTCAGGCCAGCTGCTGACCCTAACACCGACGCACCTCGTGCCCGTCCAGGGCAGATCGGTCGTGTACGCCTCGCGCGTCCAGGTGGGCGACCGAGTCCTCGTCAGGCACGAGCTCAACGATCTCCTCAGCAACGAGATCACGAGGACGGAGAAGGGCGAGTCGAAGTCGCTGAGGTGGGACGAGGTGACGGAGGTGACGCTCGTCCTCGAGGATGGCGTGTACGCGCCGCTGACCCGCGAAGGTACCCTCCTGGTGAACGACGTGGTGGCCTCGTGCTATGCCGTCGTCGACAGCCAGACGATCGCCCACTACTCGTTCCTGCCGCTGAGGCTCTGGACCTCGCTCGAGTCGGCGCTCAGCAGGGTCGCGGAGATTCTCAAAAGTCTCGGGTCCACGTCCAGTCGAACGACCACGACTACGAGGACGGAGGCGCCGACGACCCTGGGCATGCACTGGTACGCCTCGTTCCTCTGCAGCATCTCCACCTACGTGCTGCCCAAGGACATGATCTACGACTGAGCGCGAGTGCAGTGGTGATGCTATCCTCCTCAGTATATATATCACACACGGACCTTGTGGTTTTACCCCTTTCGCGCTCTTTCACGAGCCATATGCAATATATATACACACTTCTGGCCAGTGCTCTCTTCACGTTCGTCCTTCTGTACACAGACACATACGCAAGCGAACTCTTTATTAACTCCCGAGCGGTCCCGCATGTAGAATTGTACGATATTTATTGTAGATGTAGGGCGCGGATGGCACGAGAGAGCCTTGTAATAGGATGCCGAACTGCGATGGCGATCGATTGATATATATAGATATACACTATAGCTGCTATATATATATATATATACTTGCATTTGTTATACGCATTTCAGATGTTTATTTTACCAGTGGTTGTAATAGAGACGTCGTTGTACAGTATGTATGAGCATCAGTTGAAAGAGAAAACATTGTGAGCGCGGACGGAAAGAACCATACTCGTGACTTCATCTTGAGTCTGACTATCTTTAGTGCTTAGATTTACTCGCGATTTATAATGGGAGAAAATATAACTTTACACTTATCGTTAGCAATATACGTAAATACTTTGTAAGGATGTGGCAATTACGAAAGAGTCGCTCTTACCGTCCGCGCGGCGAACGCCGCATATATTATATACCTACCGAGTGTGAAAAAACGTCGAACGTGCAGCGTTTAAATTCTTCTCATTTTTTTTTTTTTGTAATTTTCAATTTTTTTTTTGCTCGTAATAGATCAATTTCTGCGAAAGGGAAAAACGTGTGTTTGTACGTGGGACATGCTCAGTGTAAAAAGTTTCCGATGCATGTTCCGAGAGTCGCGCCGACGAGACGATTATTAATCATGTGTAAAAAGTAAGCAATTATTTAATGAGTCCTTGGAGCGTATTTAATTAATTTAAAGAAAAAAATTATTTATTCCGCGAAAAATTAAACTAGACCTTAAGGAATTTACGGAATACTATATGTACGCCTAAAATTCGATCGATCGGGTTGATCCATTATCTGACCAGTGTCTTAAATATCGATATTAAAAAAAGGAAAAAAATATTCATATTGTATGCGCAGATAGAGCGATCTATGAAGAATCGGACAGACGACAACAATAATAAATAATGTTAACGCGATACTCACTATACTCCTTGATTATAGCGCAATCACCGAGCGCTGACGATTATTCTCCCCCTCCCCACCACCCCCGTCGGAAAGTAGCTTTCTTTTGTCAACGCGTAGATGGGTATGTATGATGTATTATAACTTCGCGCGTATATATTTGATTATATTTTATACATATCTGTATAGGCGACGCACTGTATTTAAACAATATAATAATTGCTACGCACCTTTAACAGGTGACTGCCACCCGCGAGCATATCAATGTTTATTTTATTGCCTAATTTTAAAGCGAAAAAAACAAGTCGTATATGTAATAATGAGCTCTACCATGCGATGAGAGTGAGTGATTGAGAGAGAGGAAAAGAGTAATTTTTTGCGTGCGCGCGACGAAGCCAAGCGATCGAATCGCCCCGGCCGTTCGGGACGCAATAAAACACTTGTACATATGAATTATATATAGTAGACGCGTACATATAAATACTTTTATATATATATTTTATATATATATTACAATATTTATAAACAGTCAACTTGAGCCAGGCGTTAATGAAATGTTCATTGTTGTAATTGCCGGTGATCGTTATCAACTTTAATCTTCTCTTCCTTCTTCCGTGACATTATCATATTGTAAAAGTAAAATATACAGTCGCCATACGACGC
The DNA here is from genome assembly GCA_036365515.1 of Torymus aiolomorphi. NCBI lineage: Eukaryota > Metazoa > Arthropoda > Insecta > Hymenoptera > Torymidae > Torymus > Torymus aiolomorphi. Next base: position 121,616,627 of record CM070877.1, on the reverse strand, counting down.
GTCAGGCGCAGTGCATATACACGTATTATGTTTCATTTGACGACGGGAACGTGTATAGACATACGTATATATGCGGGACTGGAAAATTTGATATTTCAAAATTAGCGCTAAATTCACGTATTTTGATTTTTCTCATTTGCGAATTGCAAATGACGACTAAAGTCGCAAAATTTTATTTTGACGGGCGCGTTTATCTCGACACAGCTTATCAGGCATTCACTATACGTGCGATGGAATTCTTTTACCCTACCGGCATTTTACCGCTCCGATTTTCACCCCCCCCCTCTTCCCATCCGCCCCCCCTTGTTTTGTAAAACCTTACACGCTTAAGTTATTCCGAAACGATAACTTTGTACTTTAAATATGCTAATATGTGCGCGTGCGCCACATAAGAAGACCGTGTATACACGCATACACGCACGTATACGGAGCCATGCCCACTGCTGCTTGAACATAGGCACGCAGTACTATAAATAATAATAATTATTTTTTTTAATAGATAGTATTATTTGTATGTAGAGCAAGAGAATTTATAAATTATGTATATATATTAGCAACAATTAAAACAATTACAATTAAATTCATGTGGATTTTTATCAATTTATCACCTTCGCCCTTGATACCTTATTATATACCAACTTCCTTATTCTTTCATTATTTTTATATATATAATTTAATAAAAAATAATTAAGAATTTAATATTGAATATTAAGCATAACGATTGATTACGTTAATGTTACTTTATATTTTTGACATCGAGAACTTTTATATACTTTTACGAACGTAAACAGTTGTTTATTTTCGCGTCAGTCAAAAAGATTACTCGCCTTCACACCTACATCCACACGGCGGTTAATGCATTTATTATGTAACACATCACGAGGCGCATAATATTTATCTTCTTTATCGTAAGCGCATCAGATTTTTCGCTCGATTTATATACCTATATGCCCACGGCCCGACGGGGAGCTTTAAATTAAACACACATTCGGCATTATCTGTTTTCTGTTTTTCAAAACACTCTTGGCCGCCGCTGCTGTCCAAAACTTTTCTCTCTCGCATCAGTATCAATTTAGATAATCCGGCCGGTCGCGCGGCTCCCACACGCGTAAACGATTTACCTTGTCGACATTCCTGCTAGTTATATGGCGAGCTCGCGCCAGATAAAAGAAGCTGGCTCCTTCCACATATACTTATATATATGCGGAGGGGAGAGAAAAAGGCGTACATTAGGCCCCGTCAAAATACTAATAGTTCGGATAAGAGGCCGGATTATCGTGACGCCCGTTAGCAATACACGCGCGCACACAAACACGTATTATTATACAGGCACCTGAAAATCTGGTTTTTATTTTTATTTTATACATGCGCTCTTCTCGCGCCTTGTAGCGGCCTAATCGTTTGTGATATATCGAGGAGAACAATACCGAATAACGGCTGTAAAGTGACTTTTGTGCGACACCTTCATAATATACAGCTGATTACAAGTTATTTGATTAATGTTTTTTTTTTATTTTTCATATATTTCAATATTTTCTGTATCCGCAGTGCTGGAATGAAAAACTATCAACAGAGGCGTTAAAACACTGCTACTGCCTATTTATCATACATCTAATACACGACAGATTATAATATGTAGAGAAAAAAAATGCAGAGAAAGTTGATAATAATTAACAAAGAGTTATTTTGCCAACATACGTAGCCCGAAAAATCCGCGCGTTCCATTACGCAGGCATAACGGCACCGATAAACGACACGCGAAGAGCAAACTCTACTGAAGCGTATATATATGAGCGTATCCCCCCTGCGTGTTGTACACGCCTTTATACATATGTTCGTCGTGTACGTCGACACATGCTATTTCGAACGATTTTCTGGCCGAGCGCCGCTATATATGTGCGTGTATGCGTGCGTGTTATGTGAGCGCGCGGCGACGTGCACGCGCGGTAATTGAAAATTCGCCGTATAGTAGAGAAAGAGCGTGCGCGCGGGCGGCCAGTTATTAACAAGCGCTCCTTCGCCCATACGATCGACCGAGCCATAAAACCGCCGTTTTAACGCTCCGACTTTTATGGTGAGCTTTCGTTGGGTATACTTTATGCTCTATCCCCTTTTCATTTTGCAAACTCATATGCGCCGCGTCGTCGTCGTTTACGCGCGCACAAAGTGCGTATCTAATATTTATATAGGGACTGAATCATCACGTGCGCGCGTTTCAGGCGAGACGCACGCACTAGCTCTCGATCGAGTAAATCTAAAAGCTAACTGGGCACCACGCGCTCGTTCTTTTCTTTCGTTGCGGTTACACTTTGTGTCGTCATTTTGTGGAGAAGGAAACATTTAATTATTATTATTATATAATAATTTTCAATTGGTAGTTCGAAATTTCATGGTGTATAATATGAAAATTAGTAACAATCCTCGGTGAAAGCATTTTGTCAAACAACCCATTTGTTCCTTAAGAAAATTAGTAATAATTAATAAAAATCTCCTGCAAAATATTATTTAGAATAATATTTGCAATACATAAATATATACAGATACATCCATATTATATTTCTCATACGTATATCTCTTTTCTACAGAATAGTAAAAGATAATATATGCATTGCCTACTGTCGGATAGTAGTTACTACAGGTTGCCGGTCACGTAATTGTCCTACTAACTCTGCCGATAAGTTACCTACTGCTGAAAAAGCGTATTTATAATTATATTATTATATTGCAAACCAAGTAATTCAAATTGCAAAAATGGATTTTAAATTATTGCAAACGATAAATTTTGGAAATTTTACGTGGTATGTGCACTTATATTTGATAATGAAAATCTTCAAAACATGCTCCACTTTTTTAACTACTTTTTATAACAATTTTTTTAGTAAAGTTACTAACAGGTTATTAGTAAATTTGTGATCCTGCTTTCGGGACACAAATTCTATTTTATGTATAATGTTAATATATATTTTTCAAAATCAAAATTTTGAACTAAATGAGCATTTTAAGTATAGAAATTTTACAACGTCATAGTAATAATATTTTTATCGTATTTTTTTTCAACTTTATTAAAGTTTTATAAATCTTTGTAAACATTGATAGCATCCATATCTACATTCTTAATAATGTAAACCAACATCGCGTCATAACCGCCTAAATGTGTACACCCATGACATCATGCAAGAAATATTTGCAAAAACTTACATGTAATTAAAAGTATTAAACTGTTTTTGAATACAGAGCAATTACGAAAGCAAATTTGTATAATTTTATACAAAGATAGTTGAAAAATATTTTTGCAATCATAAACTATGCTTTTAATTTCTAAATTATATTGTTGAGTTTTTTTATATACTAAAAACAAAAATAACGCTCATTGATTTTAATTTGTACTTTCAAAACTGATTCCTAAAAGAAATCTGACTTTAAAATAAAAAATATACTCTTACAAACTTAAAAAAAAAAAATATTATGTACTAGCTGATTTGATTACTAAGCTGCTGTAAAACTGAAAGAACCACTTCTCGAAGAGTCTGAAAAAAAAAATCATAACATGTAACAATATAGCTTGCTATTATATTTTATAACATAATCAAATAATTTTATAATTAAATTAAATAATTTTACCTGTGGTTTGCAGTGCTCCTCAAGCCAACTAAATACACATGCTGAAAGCTCAGCAAAATTTGCTACAGATACATTATCAAATGTTTGAAATAATCTATCCATAATTGCCTGAAACTATAATTAATACAATTACTATTTGCCATAGCGATTTCACAAGAGGTTAAATTAAAAGTATACAACTGCTTACCACTTGGAATTTAGTTTCATCTGAAAGACGAGTTTCTGTATGTCCAGGTTGTGTTTGATGAGCTTTCACTATCTGTTCATAATTAGCTTTCATAATGCGTAGAGCTATCACTTCCTTACGAAGTGCATTTCGTTCTTCTTCTTGTTTTTTTTTTTGTTGCAATAGGAATTGTATGTAATCAATAGATTTTTGAAGAACGGTAGCTTTTGACATTTTATAACCGGAAGCATCAGTTTGTTGGCATGTAGGTACAAGGTCTTGAAGCGTATCATATCCTCTTTTAATGGCATCTCTTCGCTTTTGCTCAGCCTGTGTGTGAGCTTCTCTGCGCCGTTCTTTGTAACTTATCGTAGAACTTTTATTGTCACTGTCTTCATCCTCTGGTAATCAAGATAAGATAACAATTAATTTGAAATGCCAAAAACGACAGTAGTGAAAGCAATTTGTATTTATAACATGACTGAAAAATGGTAAATAATAGTACCACTAGCTAAAATTCAATCAAAATATATCACCAAAGATATCATAAGAATCTTTTTTTTCTAAAGTGTAATACAACTTTTAAAACTGAAATGCAATGTCAATGACATTAAATGACAGCTTAAAGTGCTACGCTAATGGTTGAGCAACTTAATTGCATTCATGACTAGTATTCAAAGGTTTTTTTTATAAAATAAATAATCAATTCAGACCTTGCAAATTTCTACTTCTAATAAGTGATAATGATGAATATAGCGTTTAAATAGAATCTAAGGTTAATAAAACAACTATTAGAGTAAAACCAATCTTACCGGTGTTGTGAGCTGAAGAAGATGGTGTATTTACAGAACCTGTACTGCTGCATCGAGAGAATGTGTGTCTATCTACAGGACTAGAGGGCTCTAGCTTACTATCTCCATCGGATCCTGTGCTACCACTGTTGGTTGCACCGCTGACACGTACTCCTGAAAATATTACTCCTTTAATATCATACACATGAAAAATGTGGCTGAAACAAGCAGCGCCTACTGCACACGAGAGAAATTCTGAATAATAATCAGCCTATAACAGTACTCACTAGCTTCGTATGCTTCCGATTGCGAAATATCACCCATTTTGAAGTAGCAACTCTTGGTCTCTCTGGCGCGCGCTCCTCAGGTTAACCTCTTAATAACGATAACGGCGCAAAATGTGGCGCCCATAGGTTGATAACGACGCGATAACATCCGACTTCTTTATTCCGTCACTCGCGTGCGTACAACTGAACCGCGGTGGCTCAGACTTCTCCAGCTGTGCACTGGACAAAAATAAACACAATAGCGCACTGCAGAGAATGGCCGGGAGCAAGCAAGATCGCGCCATGTGACGTAGCCAAGAAGCGCGCGGCAGTCGCACTGTCGCACATACACTAGGTACTTTCTTGCGTTTAGATTCTTCTCTCTTCAGCGGCGTACGCAACGTCGTTACGTCGTTTCGAAAAGTTTTGCCGTTTTCTTCTTTAGTTGAAACCTGCAGTGATGACTACAATGGTAAGTAAATGTATATACATATTTCGTGCAGTGTTCCTTACAGCGAATCCACCATTGCATGCTCTATGCGCTATGCTCTATGAGTTGAGTACCTATAGACTTCTCCGCTGATTGGTTCACTGATAAAGCTCAACCAATCAGCGGAGAAGTCTACACGTACTCAGCTCATAGAGCATAGCGCATAGACAATAGAGCATGCAATGTGGATTGCTTGTATCCTCGATTCTCGCAGTTACTTTTGCTTCCTCCTAGAAGGAAGCTTTATAGTAATTTTTTGAGTTATTGTAAAAACATATGTTATAATTGTTTTTCGAGGTGTTAGGAATCAAAATACATGATTTTTTAAAAATGTCTGTATGGATGTGTGTGTGTGTGTGTGTGTGTGTGTGTGTGTGTGTGTGTGTGTGTGTGTGTGTGTGTGTACACGCCTGGCCCTGGATCTTAGCTTCTACTCGATCGATTTTGACGGGACAGATCTCATTTTTTTGGTTTTTTTTTGTGTGATGGCGGGTCAAAAATTCGTTTTTTGATTCGCTGATGCGTTTTTGTTTTATTTCGAATTTTCGATTTTCTCAAAATTGATTTTTGCTTTTTTTTAATGATAAGATCGAGATATTTGAATCGAATGGATAGCATTCGAAAGAGCATTAAAATAACTATATTTTCTAAAAAAAAAATTCTCTAGCTCTCACGGTTCTTTTGTTATTAACAAAAACGTGTTTTTTCTTTAAATCTTATAACACCTAAACTAAACGGTCAGTTTTTTGAAAAAAATCATGATAATACAGAATATGAATAGCTATAATCTGTAAAAATTTTAATCCATTTTGTCGACTAGTTTTTAAGAAAAAAATTGAAATATAAAAAAAAATGAGTTTTGTATGTCCAACGATTACGGGAGTAAAATTGACTTAAGGCGATGCGAGGCCTCACAGTTACCGACGATTGCAGGGACCCGTTTTTCTCATTCAATTTTGAATTTTGACAAAAAATCTCTCTGACACGTTATAGATTTGATAGTTAGCTATAACGTACCAGAGCGATATTTTCTTAAAATTCAAAATTGAATGAGAAAAACGGGTCCCTGTAATCGTCGGTAACGGGTGGCACTCACATCGCCTTAAGGGGATGCCATACTCGTACCATTACCGACCGAGCAATTCACACAGTTTCAAGCTAATTAAAAATAAAATACGTCGAATCACAAAAAATCAAGAGAACACTCTTCTGTATTTTTTAACGTTCTATCATCCAGTCAAAGTTTGGAGTTGAAATATCAAGCCGTTTTTTCAAAAACTTTGAACGAAATTAAATTTCGCTTTGTTCAAAGTTTTTGCAAAAATGACTTGATATTTCGACTCCAAACTTTGACTGGATGATAGAACGTTAAAAAATACAGAAGAGTGTTCTCTTGATTTTTTGTGATTCGACGTATTTTATTTTTAATCAGCTTGAAACTGTGTGAATTGCTCGGTCGATAATGGTACGAGTATGGCATCCCCTTAAGGATTAACGTAGTTGTATCTTTAGGGTACGGTCTACAATGACGCAGGGTGCTCACTACAATAGTTACTGCATCATAGTCTAAAAAAATCAGAGTAGCACATGTGTGTATAGAAGGATGTGAGTGTACAGTATGCCTATAAATAATACGCAACATACAGTTACTTGAAAAACGCATTTTTTTGTATGTTTTTCTCTCTCGAACATGTCTTAGCTCAAATATTCCATACTTATACGTCCTTTACAATAGCTTTTCTCGGAAACTATAGGGGAGGGCGGGGCACGTGTGACACCCTAACTTTGATTAAAAATAACAACTAAACCGTGTATTATTTCAAAATGTACAAAAACGAAATAATTAGATCAGAAAAAAATAAAATAAAATAAACTATTAACTTTTTTTTCATTTTCTTTTAATTATTGATAAAATACAGAAAAGAAATTCTGAAAAAAATGCTCTACGTGCTCCACCGGCGGGTGGATTGTGGCACCCGACGGGGCACGCATGGCACAGTCAAATTTAATATTTTACTATAGGTATTTTTCAATTCTTTTTTCCAGTAATTAATACTTTAATAATTCATAATAAACTTTTCAAAAATCAAATAATTAATCATCAGTCTATTGAAAATTTAAAATTTTATTTTTATTAAGGAACATAACAATTTTTATTTTAAAATAAATTATTACATTTTAATAAATGATTTTATATTATAAATTCCTTCTTATAAAATATGATCACAACATAATACTTTTGTTTGATTAACAAATTATCATTATTATTACAATAAGTTTAAATTTAAAGATTTCGCATCATTTTCATCTATGTAGCATATTTGAACTACCTGACCATTGAAAAAGGCAGTTTGAGTATCTACAATTGATTCTTCAGGTATTACTTCTCTAAAGTAATTTTCATTATTTACGGAAGCTGAATTATTATTAACAATGGATAAATCAAGCTGATTTGTGTTTAAGTCTTCAAGTGGCTTTTTTCTACTCTAAATATAACTTAATACGCAGTCGAAATAATCGTTATTTACTTATTAATGTAATAATTGAAACTAAAAACTAGTTAAAACTAAATTATTGCACTGCGTAGTTGTTAACCCATCTTGCTCCGTTTTTGGTTTGTAGGTTACATCACTTCGCTCGGCGGCCGCCGCGGCGCACTGATACGCCCGAGTGTGCCACGCGTGCCCCGCCAGGGTGCCACGTCATGCCCCATTTTAATACCATTTTCATTTTTTAATTATATTATTTATAAAGATTTTCTGAAAATAACAAAAACAGGGCTTGAAATATAAAAGTTGAAACTATCAAATAGGTTTGGTCTCATTTAGAAAAAAAATCATTTTCTCGTTGCTCCAAGCGACTTAAAAATGAAGTCAACCTTGTTTCTAAGCACCGATTTTCAATCTTATTAAATTAAATGTTAAACATTATCTATAATCTCAAAAGTATAGAGGAAAATTCTAAAAGCATATCTAATTAGGTTTACGTAAAAATTACATTTTTTGCATTCATTAATATTAAAAATATGAGGGTGCCAAACTTACCTACCTGACACGTCATGCCCCGCCTTCCCCTACGTGTCATATGTCCGAATTTTGGTGACAAGCTTTTAACCATAATGATAAATAATAGGTTAGTTTTTTGTTATGGTCTTAAGAAACGTTTTCCAACAATGAATTTAAATGCTTTTTTTCCGGTGGTTGTTCCTATGCTTCCCATGTTAAAATGCCGAACTTTGATATTAAATTTTGAATATCTCAAAATTGGCACGTGTCATCTCTTGGAAATTTCGCACACGTGTGGGCATCGGCAAGACGAACGTGTGCTCGAAGTTTCAAAAGGATCCTAAAAAACTTGTTAGCTTCGAAATTCGAAGGTAGATTTTGGATAGCTCTCGGTCGAGTTCTTTGGGCAAAATGATTAGTCCAGAAATTTCAGAAATATTTGAGGTTAAATTTTTTTTAACCTTTTTTCAAATCGTAATTTCTCGAGAACGGCTCCATGTATCAGCTCCAAATTTATAGACAATTTTTTATGTGATATAGATGATATGTGTGCGAGTTTTCATCTAGATCGTACAATTACTTTTTGAGATATTTGATTTTGAAAGTTTTCGTATTTTACAGTCATTTTCTTTGTCGCATGATAACTAGAGAAAACAAAAATTGGTTTAATCATGTTGAAATTTTGTGGAGATGTATTAGTTTATATATTATCGTATAAGTTCTTTATGTAAAAGAATTGTCTCATGATTTTTAGAGATATTTAAGGTTAAAATTTTTTCTCGGTTTTTTTCAAAATCGTAATTTCTTAATGACGACTTCATGTATCAGCTTGAAATTTATAGACTATTTTGTATGTGATATAGGCAATACCTGTGTAAAATTTCATTGAGATTATATGGTTATTTTTTGAGATGTTTGATATTTAAAATTTTAGTATTTTTGAAAATGACTTTCTTTGTTGTCGCACAATATAACTACATTAAAATTGTTTTAATTTCTTTGATATTTGGTGGGGATGTAGAGTTTGTATATTATTTATTAGAAGCGTTCTTAGGGTAAAAGAATTCGTTTATGAATTTCAGATATATTTGAGGTTAAAACTATTTTAGCCCTCTTTTAAAATCGCAATTATTCAGGAACGTATTTATGCATACTAGAAAATGCAAATGACATGCGCTATGCGTTATGCGCGCATGTTGTGTACCTGCTTTTATTTTGTAATAGCCATTTATTATTTTTAAGGTTAGAACCTTTTTCTTACATCGGAAATTCCAGAAAGAGCACACAAATACGGACATGCATACTACTAGAGACAAGTACCCTATGTGTGAAATTTCACAAAAAAAATATAATTTGAAGTAAAGGTTATTTAGGAATTTTAAAAGGTTTTGACGATAATATTACAATCAATTATTTTATTTATTTTTCACACATACTTTAAAAAAAAAATCATACCTATTATTTTATTCATATTTTATACATAATTTAAAAGTGAATACTTTTTAATCTTCATAAATGAATTTAATTATAATTATGTCATAAATTGTTGCAAAAATTATAAATTTTGTTATTAAAACTTAATTAAAGGAATAAGCAAATTAAGTTTGAGGAAGCCACGGGCCAATGAATTGGCAGAGATTTTTTTATAGCTTTAGTTACTGACCGAGCAGCTGCACAGTCATATTAGTAATTAGTAAAGTAGTTACTTATTATACTCATCTCTGCTTACAACCTTACAGGTAAGTACAGGTATACTAATCCACAGCCACTCTTAGACATTTTAAAAACAGAACAAAATTTCGAATGACTTAACCTCTGCAACAATTTTTTTCTCGCTCTATACTGCCGCTGTAAGCATGCAAGGTCTGTAACTTCAAAATGTCACTTTCGCCGCAATTTCGATATGAAGTTTGAAAGCCTGACGTTTTCTATTAAATTAATTATTTTTGAAAATTAATTTTTTTTTTTAAGTTACAGTAAGACCTTTTTTAAAAAGTGCGCGCGGGGGTCCCCAATTTCGTTGCCGACTTTTTAAATGAAATTACATGTACAAAAAATAGCTTCTGCAAGATTTCAGCCCCTTATGTCACTCCTAGCTCTTGCTGGAATTTGTTTAAACCCTAATTTTGACAAGTTTTAGGCAATTTTTCAAAAAATTCTAGAAGGCTGAAATTTTAACAAAATGAGGTCGGTGAGCTCTCATTTTTTTCGTCTCTCTTCTAGTTTTAAGAAAAAAAAGCAGCGATACAAAAATGATGATTAAGGTATTATAGGCGAGCCGTAATATGGCCATTATTGCATTTCATCACTTTTAGACCATCTTTCAACCTCCATACTTATCTCGTAACTGGTTGCACATTTTTGAGCTTACCAGGTCTCATTTTTTTTTTGTTTCGTCGAAATCTTTAATTTCTTTTTTTGAAGACCTAAATCGATGCAATAGGCTTCGAGATTCAGCCGTTTAAAGTTGACGTTCTTGTCAAAAATCGCGAAAAATGACCGTGTTCATGGTGGTCTTCTGTCAAGTGAATTTTGGTTCAAATGATTAATACAAATCTTTTTTGTTAAAATATGATGTTATCTTACTATCCTCTTTTCCGATCATACCAAAAAGTGAAGAGAATGATATTTTTCGAGCATTATAATATCTAATTTTTCGATACCTAAAATAGCTCTATACTGACATAAATTCTACCATGTTATAATTATTTTTGACACTTATATGTAAAACAGATACAAAGTTGCTTCCGAGACCTTTAAAATGCGAGGTCGCAGAATTTTTTAGGACTAGTAGAGCCAAAGTTTTGGTAGTTTTTATAAAAAAAAATAATTTTCAAGTGATGAAATTAGAGGTCGCGAAAAATACAATAATAAAAGTTTTATTTATAAAATCAATCATAAATTTGACATCAGTTGTCTAAAAAAGTGCTGCGACTGCGCATTTTGACGGTCTTAAAGGCAGTTCTCTGATATTTCTACGAAATTTCGTCGTTTTTCGTTCCAAGAATTTTTAAAAGTGTCCTTGAAATTTTGACTTAAAACTTTGCAGAATGATTTGCTTCACATCCATCACATGAACGTTTCCCATGACTGGTAGAAAAAAAATTGTGCTACACTGAACAAAATTTGACACCTACTGAGCGCTCCCTAAGACACTCTCAGTGCAAGATATCCCGTCAATTGTGTACGTCTGTTAACTTACCTTTTCTTTTACGAAAAAAGATGCTTTTCAATTTATCCCGAATCCAAGTACAATGGAATCAGCTAATGAGTGTCACCTATTTACGCTCTATAGCATTTGTTGTATTAATACCATGCATACTTTTAGGTAAAAAAGTTGTCTAATATAACATTGCTTTAAGTTTATCGAAGTACATAAAACAGTAATTTTTACCACTGTTAGAGTCTATAAAAAAAACTACATTTTAACCAATAGCAAACTATTGAAAAGGCCAAACCAAATTCTACAAAAAGCGATTAAAGTTGAAGAATAGAGCTTTAATTTGAGATGAGAATCGTTAAAATCGGTCGATTCTGTGCAAAGCTACGTGAAGTTGAAAATGGCGAAAAATGACAAAAATTTGAAGAATTACGTGGGTTTGAAAAAAATCGCTCATTTTCGTCATTATTTGCCATTTTCAAATTCACGTAGCTTTGCACAGAATCGACTGATTTTAACGATTCTCATCTCAAATTAAAGCTCTAGTCTTCAGCTTTAATCGCTTTTTTGTGGAATTTTCATCCATTTTTCCCATGTTAAATTTCCGTAAGAAAAATTGATTTCGTTGGCAAAAAAGCTTGGTAACAGATAATGAGTGTTCACGAGTATTTTCATGTTGGGGGATCCCCAAAGAACCAAAAAAACCTTATGTGGTAGGCGTGCCCTCAAAAAAAATTTTTTTCGTTTTTGTACCCCATTTGTTTGCTGTAGTCCGCGGATTTTCACATATATGTAGAACATGTATCAGGGGTGCGACAATACCCGTGAGGGGTCCGTTCTAGGGTCCTTGTTCATTCCCTTTTTTTTCTATGTCTTAATTTATCGCTACCTAGAGGACGATTAAATAAAAAATATGCATTGTTTTAGCAAAGCCACATGTTAATTACCCTATTCTAGGGGCAGTATTTATTTAAAAAAAAGATTTATTCCTCTGTTTTTATCAGCTTGATATCTGATACGCTCCCCATTGGGGAGCCAGAATATCGAACTGATTTTTGAGATACGACGGGATGTCTGAGGCTTGCTCCGGTCCTGTCACGGGTCAACCTTGCATTGTATTACAGCAAGGACTGGCCCACTTAAGGGAGTACCGTCGGTACGCCGCGAGTCAAGTGCATGTTTGGTCGTCTCGGGACTTCCTAACCTCTTTGCAATGTTGCCAAATAGGGTGTGTAATGATTAAGTGAGCGTGAATAATTTTATTCATTTGCTTATATTAACTCTAAAAATTGGTGAATGAATTATACATATATTATATTTCTCAAGGTTTCATCATAATCTGAACAGCCATTTTAACCAATTTCTTCATTAAAACTGTCGAAAACGTGATTTCCCATAAGACTAAGTGTTAATGGCGTAAACATGAAAGTATTAATAACTTTTTTCTGGGTTGGCTTAGCTTTCCAAAAATTTATATGAGTAAGTTTGAGGTCAAAATATACTAGTATACAAAATATCGTAATTTTTTGAACACTAATTCAAAACCGATGGTACTCCCTTAAAGAATTCAAACAGAAAAAACTTTAGATAATTTATAAACACTTATAAATATCTAAAAAACTTTAAAGATTTTTGAAAAGTATTGAATTAAAGTTTCCATCCTACTTGCAAAAGGCATTATTATTTAAAATCTAATATTGTAGTTTTAATAAATTATTATCGTATCAACGTTACAAATACATTAATAAATGTTTCAAATATATTTATAGATTAAAAAAGTGGCACAAGTGGCACAAGTCGCCGAATATTTGATTCATCTACATAGAAAATAATGTTTAAGACTTGATGCACTCGCAGCACGGTCGACGCGGAACTCGCCGACGCCGCTTTGACTGGTCCACGCACTATATAGTTGCTTAAACTATTTCGTTAATACTAGTATTCATCCAATTTTCTGTATTTTTCCTAACGGCTTCTTTTTTCTGAAAATGATATTGACTTTAATTAAATTGTCTATACACACAGGGCAAAACATTATTCTTCGTTTACTACTGCTTGAAAGTAGTACTATTGCGTGCTACGTGATTTGCAACATCATTTGTGTCACCGGTCAACCTGGTTGATTTTTAAATTCTTCTCTCTCTCTCTCTCTCTCCCTCTCTCAAATTTCTTCTTTAGATTTTTGAAGTGACCTTTTCACTCTTCGATTGAGTGACGTCTCGTCGGGCGAGTGTCCAGTGGCATCGGTCTCTCCAATAACCGGACACTCGTCCAACGAGAGAACCGTGTCGCAGCAAGTGTCGAGTTCTCAAAATGATTTTATCTAATGCTGAACACCATTAGACGTCAACGTAATCAGCGCGCAATAATTCAACGCACTTGAACCTGCCATATTTTAGCATCGCCGATTCACAATCAAATGGTTCATTAGTAAGAGCACATAATCCATTATATGAATACTTAAAGAATTTCTCAACGAGTATAAAGCTTTTATAAGCGATAATAATATAGACACGAATAATAATAATAATGTACAAATCGAAGGTAACTGATTAAATGGGGTGCATAGACGATAAGAAGTTCAAGTGACATTTGAAAAAAAATTAAATTATAATTATAAAAATTACACAGATCCACAAAAAAGTACCTTGTGCTGGAATCAGGACCACACTATCCCTATGTATTTTGGCCTCATGAATACGAATTTAAAATCAAATACAGGGGTCAAAAGGCTTATTTTCAAGAAAAATAAAAAAAAAACTGATAAAAGCAACGTTTTTTAGACTTTTACTGCCATGTACTATGAAAATAGGTATGCCAAGTGGAAAAGAGTATTGTAAGTTAACTAAATGAATTTTCTGGATACTAATTAGATGCCTAAATTAAGCCAAGGATTAACAGTTATTTGTTATATATAAAATCTTTATTTCAGTCACTTGGGTCCAAAAATGGACTTGGTTTACATAGTTTTTATTTTCTAATACCATAAGCCAACCTCAAAAACATCGAGAAACATAATACTTTGGTTTTTGAAAATTTAACAGTAAACAAAGCTTTCTCTTTAAGAAAGCAATCCTCTCTTAAAAGAATGATCCTCTCTTAAAAGAATGATCCTCTCTTAAAAGAATGATGACGGACATGTGAAGCCGAAATAAAACTTTTGCTATTGGTCAAGTCCGTTTAAAAGGAGCCCGTGATTGGTCGACGGTGACGTTAGCTTATCGTTTAAGGTCTTAGCCGATTGGTCCACATAAAACCCACGAAGTTTGGAATTATGAAATATTTAAGGTAGCTCATGCGGGCTAGTAGACCTAAAGCTTGAAATTTTTTTACAAAGATTCATTTACACATTCCAATCGTAAAACTGATATGACAGGAAAAAGGATTCTTCACATAACGGAAACAATTTTTGTTACAAAATTTCCAATGTTCCAAAATAGATTTTGTCCACTAAAATAAAATTCAATAAGTATTTATAATCTTTTTTGTTTTTCATTCAATTTTAATTTGCAAGATCTCATTTTCTACCTTGTTCAATTTCAGGGAGTGGTACCCACATTAAAATTGGAAAATTTTCAAAACCTGCAAAGTTATATGCAATTCTTTGTAGATTTGTCACTGAATTTTATAAACAATGTCATGTAACTTAGCAGGTTTTGAAATTTTTCCAATTTTTGATATGGGTACCTTCTCCTGAAATTGAACAAGGAAGAAAATGAGACCTTGCAAATTAAAATTGAATGAAAAACAAAAAAGATTATAAATACTTATTGAATTTTTTTTAGTGGACAAAATCTACTTTTGCAACATTGGAAATTTTATAACAAAAATTTTTTCCGATATATTAAGAACCCTTTTTCCTGTCATATCAGTTGTAAGAATGGAATGTGTATATGAGTCTTTGTAAAAAAATTTCATAGCTTTAGGTCTACTAGCACGCATGAAACAGCTCAATTTTAAAAATATCGCAAAAACTTTGATCTAAAAATATTATTTATGATGGAAACCCTTCATGAGTCTCTATACATTACTCCAAAAATAATAAAAAAATCACGGTATAAGAAAAGGAGGTCAATACGTTATTTGAAATAAATATCACTTTCACGGTGTGACATATAGATATACAAATAACATGGAGTTTTTCTTTATGTTGCTATGTCTCTGAAATTGACATCGCTGGCCATATTGAAAAGTTACCATATTATTCCACTCGATTTCTAGTTATATAGCTCACGGTTTAAAAGAAATAAAAAAAAATGTTTTTTACAATAAATTAAAATGTATTTTTCCAAAGAGCTTAGATAGGGATCTCCCATGTTAACGCTGAAACTTTGAAATCAAATATTTTTATTTTGAATACCGCTTTGGACGAGGGGCTTTGAAGCATATACTAAGGACTAAAAATCAAACATTCTCTGCAAGTTTCAGGAAAATCACAAGAAAATCGTTTTCTCGGAGAACGTCCTTAAGGCGATGTGAACCTCAAAATCAACCCAATTTCATTATTTAATTCATAAACATTCGAACGTTTATTTGGAAAAACAATTCTGTCAGGCGCTCCGTGTATGTAAATACTATGCTCAGATTTTTTTTTGTGCGATTCTATCAGCATTTCCATGAGATACGCTCGTTTTAATACTGGCAAAATTCGAAGTATTACAGATCCCTACTTATCGGCATTGCGGCTTTTATTTAATTAAATAAATTCTGAGTAGATTTTTGGAAAAACAGCTCTGTCAGGCGCTCCGTATATATAAATACTATACTCAATTTTTTTTTAGTAATTCAATTATTATTTGCAAAAGATATACATGTTCTAAAATTTGTCGGTAAGTACACATTATCTTAATGACTTAAAATTTGGTTTTGTATAACAAAAAAGTATTAAAATGTTATCTGTAGTTAACAATGAAGGACTATGAACACTGTTCTGATTACAGTTAAATTTCTGATCTCAAAATTTTTATATTGTAGGAATAAATAAAATAAATACAATCCAAGTTTCAATAAAAAATATTGGATAAATTGGCGGATGTGAAAAAGGAAGAGCGCGCGCAGCGCGCCCGAACTTGCTAGTCAGGGTAAAAATATCAATATTTAAATGTACGATTTTACGACATGTCCGATATTGACGTATTAGATAATTAGTTTCAGAGTAACCTATAGTTTTCATGATTAGAAAGCTTTCAAGCAAAAAAATTAAAAAAATAAACTATAGCACTGTCAATTTCAATAATGTATGGTTACTCTAAATCTTTGTTTGAAACTGCAGTGTTCACGGTTTCGGAAAAAATATTTTCTGTTTTCGTATCAACAGTAAAAATTATTCTTCTACTCTTAAAAGAAATACGATTATAAGAAATATTTAAATAAGTTTATTATAACTTCGGAAATATAAATATAAAATGAAACCATCTTGCAATATGTGTTCAGATTATGTCTCAAGAAAATTGTGATCAATTTTTCTATGCGGTAGTGGTAATATTTTTTAAGAACGGAAAATATTTATTTAAAAGATTTAAAATCCCTTCACTTCCCTTTTGAAAAATTATTAGTTTATTTTTTGTCTAGTGGAATCCTGGTGTCAGTAAAATAGGATTAATTTAAATGTCTCAAATCCTTTTTACGTTCATGAAAATTTACTGTTGTTTTAAACATTAAATTATCGTTTCTTCGGTGGCAGACTGTTATTTTCTTGCATCAAAATTAAGGCTACTTAAAGTATTCTCTTACTTTTGAAAGGATCTGCCTCCTTCTACAGAACATCTCAGTTTCTGTTATAAAACTATAATAATTGTCGTACATATTTCACATTCAATGAATCATCTATTGATATACGATATCCATGTTGTGAGTAAAATGTTTCTTCTATCCTGATGGACAACATACTTACGGGTACACACACACACACACACACACACACACACACACACACACACATACACACACACACACACACACACGCACGCACGCACGCACACACACGCACACACGCACGTACGCACGCACACACGCACGCACACGCACACACACGCACACACACGCACACACACGCACACACACACACGCATACGCACGTACGCACGCACGCACACGCACACAGTCCAAGAGCTTGGAGTCAAAAATATCTCTGAAATGATAAAAGCTAGTTTTTTCATAATTGATTACAGTATAGAGGTGTACATGCACTGAGAAAAAATTAGTGGAAAAATTAGAAGAATGTTCAAGAAAAATTACCCTACTGTGGGGGGAAACCGACCACAGACTGTCAGTCGAATCTGGTAGTTTTTATAAAGCAGTAGGGTAATTTTGTATTCGCTTCGAAAAATAAAGAAAAAAAAACCAGCAGGATGGAGAATCGAACCTTGAACCTTTGAATTGAGAGACAAACAGCTTACCGACTGCGCCACGCAGTACTACATACGGAAGATTATCCAAATCGTCTACACATAGTCCATTGATAATAATGATACAATTAATTTATTTTTAGATATTTTAATAATAACGTTTGCAATTAGGAAAACAATAAATTTATAATCATTTCAAATATTAATTGAAGCTATTTACATTGTTTATAGTGACCAGAGAGTCTAATTCTTTGGCTACAGAATTGCAGCTTTGGAGGTTATGTCGTGTCGCTCAGAGCTCGAAAAATTACCCTAATGGCTTGTAAAGTCTGTCAGCTGTACACGAGTAAAATCTGAGATTTCATTTTTACCATACTATCAAGTAATTTTTCTAAGTTTTTGTTTGAATTTTTCTTACGAAAAACCAGTAATAATTATTATAATTAGAATAAATAGGTCACTTGTGACAGTCTGTGGTCGGTTTCCGCACGCTATATGGTAATTTTTATTCGGCACTCTTATAATTTTTCAACTAATTTTTTCTCAGTGTGAATATGCTCTGGCAGTCAAGCTGTTATTGGGACAGTTTTCATAGGTGCGCTGTCAAACATGTCGTGATAGAGAGTACATGCAATAAATTGACAAAGGCTGAAACTTGGTATGCAAGTTATATATAGAGTGCCTTGAAGAATTATCGCATTCAGTCAGTTCTACGTTGGGACAGGACTGGTCAGTCAGGTCCAATAGGCCACCGAACGCGGTTTTTCGCTTATAATTCGTGAACGATAAGAGATATCGAAAAAAATCCCAAACAAAAGTTGTAGAGCTTGAAATTTTACGTAAGAATAACATTACTTTCGTATTTTTGATAAAATTAAGCTTAAGAAAAAAGCATGTAGAAGTTGCGCAAACGATGGACGGCCAGCGGCGGGGAGGTGGGGCCTAGCCGCGCTGCTACGGCATGACAACACAGAGCCACGAACAGTGAATAGGGTAAATGTGGGTATTACCGCGGACGCTGTAATTACCGCGGATCGACGAAAAACGCTTTGCAATTTCATTTTTCATAGTATAATTCGGCATTTAATATTTATTCGATCATACAAAATATTAATTAATATAAGAAATCGTCTTAAAAAGAGAATAAAGCATGATTTGTATGAATATCTACATTATTGTCTGGCCATCCGCGGTAATACCGTCATTTGTATACAAATACGATTGCTGGTATTACTGCGGCATTGGTCCAACGTAACCTCAAAACAGTGAAATCAAGAAGTCTACAATATATATGAGAACATTTGCCAACTGCTATGTTCTAAATGAAATATGATGTAAAAATATACAGATATGTTCATTTTTTCAGTTGTAAAATTAAAAATAATATAACAAGCTCAAGGTAAAATTCCGCAGTAATACCCCCGCGGTAATCCATCATACACACGGTAAAACCCCCGCGGTAATTCAATCATACCCGCAGTAATATCAGCCTCGGATCTATTTTTTAGTTTGCATTTATTAATTAACTATATGTTTTTTATCATATGTAAGAGTAATTTTTGCATTTCTGGTAAGTTATAGAAGAATTAAAAAAAGAATTCAACTTCAATCATCGAGGCAGAGCTTTTAATTCGTGTACTATGAGACGCCTGTGCTGAAAAACCGCGGTAATACCCACTTTTACCCTACATCCGAGCGCTGCTGAGCGCGTCAGCAGAGGCGCGCCGCCGACGTGCTCATGGTTTGCAACTTCTATGTGCTTTTCTCAAGCTTCATTTTATTAAAAATGAAAAAGTGATAAATAGGGCATTCTTATGTAAAATTTCACGCTCTACAACTTTTTTTTGGAACTTTTTTTCGGTATCCTCTTGTTGTTCACAAATTATAAGCGAAAAACCGCTTTCGGTGGCCTATTGGGCCTGACTGACCAGCCCTGTCCCAGCATAGAACTGACTGCGATAATTCTTCAAGGCACTCAATATATAACTTGCATACCAAGTTTCAGCCTTTGTCAATACATTGCATGTACTCTCTATCACATGTTTGACGGCGCACCTATAACACATGTCCCAATAATAGCTTGACGGATCAGAGTATATTCATGTATACCTCTACTATAATCAACTATCCAAAAACTTGCTTTTATCATTTCAAAGACTTTTTTGGCTCCGAGCTCTCCGTATAATACATATGTAATTCGCGTTTTGGTTGACCTTTCTTTACTAAGCGATAACTTTAATACATAGTCGAAAAATGTTTATTTTGCGCTTTAGTTGTGCAATATAATATTTTATTAATAATGCATTAAATAATTTTTTTTCTTTTGATTCAATGCGTAATAAACTGGAATTTTATTTATGTAATATAATCGCTATAAAGATAGACATATTTTAGAATTAAAAAACTTTCATAAATTAACGAGTGGGAGCCAGAAACTTTATATTCGTTATTTTTTGTAGGTTGGTTTGAGTTATGTGTTTTATAAAGATGAAGAATATTAATATATTGAGAGTTAACTTATTTTGTATATTATGTAATCTTCTATATATTACATATGGATTAAAAAGTGATCTATTATTTATACCAGTTCATAATTCATCAATACAAGAACAGGCGTACACCTGGACAATGATTGTATCAAATATTATCTTCTCCTCTACCGACAGGATCACAATGATATGTCAATGTGACCATTACAATGACTATCTTGTCAAATACCTTTCAAATGTTTCAACATTTTTAGTCTCCAATAATTACCTTCTGCCGTTTTCACATATTCATTATTTAGTAATTGGAAACGATTTAAACTTTTTTCAGACAGTATTTAAAAATACTACACATTATAAGTTTGCAAAATATTTGATTATAACTGAAATGAGTGCAGGGGACATAATAAAATTGGATAAACATTTTAAGGAAAGTAGATATATTTATATTACAATAATATCAATAATAAAAATTACAGGTATGATTTATCAGTATCATAGTGAACATTTTATAGAGTATAATAGCCTACAGCTCTTGCCAGTTTTCCAAAGTAAATTATTTAATTTTCAAAAAAATACTAGATTTGATCTGCACGTTAAATCTTATAGAGAAATCGTTTGTCCCGTTGAAAGGTGTTCCTTAAACTTGATTCGCATGATAGATGCAATTTATTTACCAAATAAATACAGAAAACAACAATTCGTTCAAATAAGACAAAATTTACTAGAAATTTTCAGCGCATTTTATAAAATAAATAGAAGTAGTATAGATATGACCATTAAGTCTTGGAATGAGCTTTCAAATACGTTGAGGTTAGACGATAACGTAGATGTCGCATTAGGAAGACATTTACCTCCAGATAACTTTGTAAATTCATTGGACATAATTTCTTTTTCCAAGTAAGTTTTGATTTATATCATTTATTTCATTTATATTTAGTTCAATATTATATAAGATGTAGTTAAGAATAATTAACAACTATAATTATTATATTATTATTATTTAATAATAATAAGAATAATTAATTATATAATTATTATAATTAAACTATAATCATTAGTGCAGTAATATTAGAATTTTATTATACTTTAGAATTTATCAAATAATTCTAATCACACTGCAAAACACTGATCCTGTAAGTTTATTTACTAATGATAACGTTGTAGAACAACAGCAGTTTATTTTACGGCTACACTTCCGGAATCTATGCCGAGTATTCAAGCATTGGCTATGCCATTTAACAGACAATTGTGGAAATACTTAATGTATCTAATTTGTTTGTACCTTATTTTTATCTTATTGAGTAAGCACATTAAGAAAAAAAAATTAATTAGTGAGGCTGTTCGAGTCATCGATTTCGTGGCTGTTGTTTTCAATGCACCTGCTAGGCTGCCAAAAAACTTTGGTTTGCGCATTGTCTACGGAATGTGGATATTCTTTGCACTCTTCATGACTACCTTATATAGTAGCGGTTTCCAAAGTTCGCTATTAGATCGTAAATTTCTTCGTGTTATACAGAATCTGACTGAGTTGAGAAATCAAGCCGACCAGATAGTTGGTGGACCAGCACATATTCGAAATTTTTTAAATGACCCTGAAGATCCAGTGATATATGACCTTTACAAACGGTAAAAATAAAACGATTATTTTCTTGTATTAAAAATTATTAATTATAGTTTTATTATTATATAATTGTTATAAAATATAATCATTAGTATTACCTTACCTTAAAATAATGTTTATATGTATTCAAATATAGGTACATCGAATTAAAATCTGACGAAGTTATTGATAAATTAATAGAAAAGAATATCATAGTAGCGATGCCCGAATTTTTTATAAATAATATAGCGAAAGCAACGCAATGGAATGATTCGATCAAAATTTACATAGTTAAAGAACCTGTAATAACACAACCAATTTTTATACTTTTAAAAAAGGGACATCCTTATGTTTATCAACTTGAAAAAACATCATCAAAAGCATTTGATGCAGGTTTACTCAATTATGTGAATGATACTGAATATAAGATAAGTCAATCCTACTATAATGATATAGGTCGATATATTAAATTAAATCAATTCATCATCGCTATTTATGGGCTATTCATGGGATTATTCGCCGCATTCATTTATTTCATTTTTGAACTCACTATTTTCCATTTAAGAAGGGTCTTTCACCAAATCAAAACCAATATTTTTGAATGAAA
The DNA here is from genome assembly GCA_036365515.1 of Torymus aiolomorphi. Taxonomy (NCBI): domain Eukaryota; kingdom Metazoa; phylum Arthropoda; class Insecta; order Hymenoptera; family Torymidae; genus Torymus; species Torymus aiolomorphi. The sequence continues at coordinate 121,594,085 of CM070877.1, read as the reverse complement.
TTGGACTACGTAATAAATAATGATTATTATAATGGTACGTTGTGCGAAATTTCAAGATAGCTTGACGAAGAAATGAATGAGTACGACATTTATAAAAATCGAGTTTTGAAGTTACATTACTATATAGTAATATGGGAATTAAAAGATGATTTTATTTTGTATGTTTGTATAATTTTTATACTTCCAAGCTATTTTTTATAAATCTCGGAAATTTAAGCAAAACTTGACATGCAGCTTTTCCAATTTAATAAAGTTTCTGAATTCTTTGTGTAAGCAAGTTTTATATTTTTTTTACCTACAAATCGATTAATTCTTCTTTAATTTAGACTTTAGATTACTTTGCAAGCAATGATATTAATATTGGGAAGTAAAAGTATTGAGGGTCCAAAGAAGCATCCATTAAATGCGTTCCTTCGCGAAATACCTTCCTTAATTTTGCAATTGTATAGTAATAATAAAATGATTTAAATGACTTGATTGTACGCAAAACAAACCTTTTCCTGTCTAATTTTTTTAGGCTCTGAATACTTTATCTAATGAGAATATATGATTATCTATAGGGAAGATAATGTCACAAGCTATAAAAGTCAAAGGCGTAAATAATACCATAGGCCCACAAAAAAAGACATGCTTGAATTGATCATGAAAAACATGTTTTCTTACGTATTTTGAGGCGTTGAATCCAAATCTAAAGTAAAAACAGTCGGTTTAATTCCCAAGCCGATTTTCTGTAAATACTGTTTTATTATCAGTAATCAGCATAAAATATTCACATAATTCATGCACTGTCAGAAAACTTCCATATATATAGGTATACAATGTGTACATTTGGAAACGGAAAATGGTAAACACAATATATCCATAAATGAAAGTTTTCTAACTGTGAAGGCTCACCAAAAAATATGTCAGAACTTGGCATGAGAAACAAGTTTTATTACGTATTTTGAAATGCTGAATCCATATCTGAAGTCAAAATAGGGCGTTTCAAAGACAGACTTTATTTAAATACCGTTTTATTATCAGGAAATCTTGCAAACCAGGAAAAAGTATTCAGATAATCTCGTTAAGGTAAGCTTTTCCCTGGTTCCCAGGATTTCCTGATAATAAAACGGTGTTTAAACAAAATCTGTCTGGGAAATCCCCTATTTTGACTTCAAATATGGATTTAGCATCTCAAAACAGTAAGAAGACATGTCTCTCATGCCGAGTTCTGACATATTTTTTTTTAAGATGAATTATATTACCATCCAATACATTTGAAGTTGATGGTGGCCTGCTAATTATATAATTTGTATTAAATATTAATAGTCTTGAGAAGGGACATAGGTATACAATGTTTGAAACTTCGACTGCATTATTAATAAAAAAACCGCTGCCAGTTCATTGGCAATTAGCTTTTCCAAACTAATAAAGTTATTTTTCTAGTGCATTGATTGTTTAAATCAGTATATAGATAAATAATTGTTATTTATCAACGTGCATATCTTTTACATATTTTATTTTTTCAAACTTATTTGAAAAAATTAACTTTAATTTTTATTTTTTTTAAATTTCTTATTTTCTCCGAATTTATATAGGCGCGGCGCGCGAGCGCGAAATCATGCTGTTTTCAGCTTGTGTTTGAAGGGCTAAGATGTATCTAAAAAAAATAATCCTCAAGTAATTTCGATGTATTTTTTCCTCAGCTTTCCGATGGTGCTATTAGTTTCTCAACATTTTTCAATTCTAACCTCAAAAAAACATAAAACGTGTTATATCTCAAAAACTATATTTTTAATATTTTTTTTGACCTGCTAGATCGAAAGAGGAGGGAATTTTACATGGATATAGCCTTTTTCTACATAGGGGTTTTTTGATTTTTCGAGATATTATTCAAGAAATACTTAGAATTGAAAAATTTTGAGAAACTAATAGCACCATCGGAAAGCTGAGGAAAAAATACATCGAAATCACTTGGGGATTATTTTTTTTAGATACATCTTAGCCCTTCAAACACAAGCTGAAAACCGCATGATTTCGCGCTCGCGCGCCGCGCTTGGAGAGCTGACGTGAAACGCCTCATATTTAAAAGTAAAATTAAGGTAATTCATATTGTTTCCACACCACTTTGCGATAAATATCGTTCCTGGAGTTGCAAGTTACGGTAATGCCAAAATTTTACATTATATCGAGTATGGCAGCCACTTAAGTTAAAAAAAATGGTATTTTATAAATTATATATATTCACGCAAGTAACGAACATAAATGTTAATTATGCAATATTTTTTGACAATCACAACATTTATATATCGTCGCTTCCGCATAAAATGGTGTTATCTCAGGATCAGGTTTAAAAAAGCGTTACCACGGAAGGCGGTTGAAAAAAGCGTTATATCGGAATCCAGTTCAAAAAGGCGTTATCTCTGAAGTCGGTTCAAAAAGACGCTATCTTGGAAACAGATTAAAAAATAAAAGGATCTCGCGCGACGATGTTTTTCGTTTATATTCTATTGATTTCTTATTTATTTCTTTGAACAACGAATTCGGTTCGAAGACAAAAAAGCTATCTCCGTGTCAAATTTTAAGAGGATTGGTTGATTTTTACTTCTGTTATCGTATGAGAACGAAAACACTCTTTTTTTTCTAAAACAATTTTTTCTCGAAAAGAAATGAAGATAATCTCTCGAAATTTTAACTGAAGGTTGTACTATATAAGTGCAATAAGTGGTTAAAATTTTAAGTCAGTAACTAAAATATTTTATACCACTCTAACCTCAAAATCACAACTTTGGTATGATTTTTCGGCGCTCGTGGTATAAAATACCGTTCGAAACTAGAGCGTAAGTCGATTATTTAGCTGGTGTGACTTTTTCGCACTCGCTTCGCTCGTGCAAAAAGTCACACCAGCTAAATAATCGACTTCTCCACCCGTGTCGAAATGTACTATTTTTGCATAGTATGCGTAAAGTACGTCGATTCGCATCGTTTTCAGTGCGTAAAGTTGAATTTCACACATAGTGTGCGTAAAGCTTCGCTTTACGCATACTATGCATAAAATTCAACTTTACACAGTCAAACGATGCGACGACGTGCTTTATTCATAGTATAAAAAAAAATATTGTTCGCCACGCGGGCGAAATCTTTACGACCTCGTGATCATCCAACACTCGGTGCGTGAAGTTCAACTTTACGCCCTAGTGACGAAAACTACTATTTTTAGAAATTAATTAAAGAATTATAAACCGTATTTTCATTAATAACAAATGACACACAAAAGATAATTTCAATATTAAATAAATAAAGAAAATGTAGGTAATTTAAAGGCCTTTCAATAAAAATTATGATGTTAAGTAACACTGGATGTAACGTATTAAAAAATCAATAAAACGAAAAATTCAAAACCGGTTTTTGGTAATAAAACAAAAGAAAAACAATAAAATCAAAAAATGGGTTATGCCCTTCAAAATATCCTCCGAAACGAAGAGAATAAGCTTCGTCCGATAAAAATCGGTCTAATAGTTCAAAAGTTATCGCCCGTACACACACACACACACACGCACGCACGCACACGCACGCACGCACGCACACATGCACACACACACACGCACACCCACACACGCACGCACGCACGCACGCACGCACGCATGCACACACACAGTTTTTTGCTGAAAACCGACGTATTTTAGTGCCAAAAGTCTTAAAACATGTTTATAAATATTTATTTTTCCAAAAATTTTTTCACCGCTACAAAGCTTCCTCTTTGAGGAATCAAAAAAGGGTTTTTTGTTTAACCTACCTTCAACAGAAGTACCATTAACTTCACATATTGGATATCTAAAGTAGCTGTCGTTAGAATCAAAGACATTCATGAATTATGTCAATGCTTTTTTCTAGCTTCTGATACTAACCCTATCAAAAAAAATCAGCTGATAATGACAAATCAGCTGATTTTTTTTTTATGGAAAAACAATATTAACAGAAAATCGGCCTGGGAGCCTCCTATTTTGACTTCAGATTTAGATTTAGCGCATCAAAATAGGTAAGAATAAAACATGTTTGTCGTGCCCAGTTCAGGCATGTCTTTTGCTTGTGGATCTGAGATAATTATTAATAAGTGATACTTAATAATTATAAGTGATACTTATAGATATTAAAGATATTAATGTTTAACGGTTCTTTACATGTATTTACTGGAAAAACTTGAAAAACTAATTTATTGTTCAATCGTATTAACTACCGAAGATATTGTTATTTATCAAAAATAAGTTATAAGCAATTTTTTATCAACGAGGACGGGAGTGCTTTGAAGACAAGTATGAGTCAGAAATACAGAAGTCTTTCGGGTGACCGCGCATCTTTTTTTTAAACTACTTTAAAAAACGAACAAAACAAGTTATTGCACATAGAAATCAATCAAAACTAACATAAGATACGAAATTGAATAAATTATGAAAAAATTTGACCAACTTATGAAATCTTTTATGTTTGGCATTTAAAAGATATAATATCTATCTCGAGAAAAAGATAATTATTGTCTCATTTACACTGTTTCTTATAATGTTCAGAAAGGAAAAAAAAAATTTCGATACTTATCAATTTCTTTCTCGGAAAAAAAATGAAGAAAAAGCTTTTGAAATTTTAGGAGATTAAATTCTTTAGAGAGGAAGTGAAACTTGTCTTATACCAGTTGTAAATGAGTTTTTAAAGTTCGAAGCTAAGGGATAAAATAACTTTGTTAGCTATGTTAGGTAATACTTTATTAGCTGGTATACTACTATATACTTATATGTATTGATTTGTCTCACTTTAAATACACACTGAGAACAAAATTAAAATTGAAATATTAAAAAAAGTTTTACAAAAATTTACATACTTTTCGTGAAATTTTACAATATAGTATGATAAATTTTTTTATAAGTCCGGCGAAATCTCTTACTTATTCTCTTGTCAGTGTTCTGGATCAGGGTTGAAAAACACTACATGACTATCTTAAATTCTTAATTGATGTTTAAACTTTAATTTGAGTTTCCAGTTCCAGTATTACTCAAAACTTTTGTTAAAATGTTAGCGAGTCACACTTAATATAACTATATAAACCTATAATTTCACAATTATAATACTTTTTATTTCAAGAAATCTGATCTACTTATAAGAATTATATAAAAATATAATTCTTTATTACAATTATTTGATTTACTTATAATAAATGAAGAAGAGATATAATAATTGTAATATCAACAATGGAATAAAATTTGAACTCTCTGTACAAATTATTTTGTTGAATACTATAAATTGAAATTTGTAGTAATTCAGCTGGATTTCCAAATAATTACCATCATTGACATTTTTTAATGTTAAAAATACATACTCTATTATATATTTAAGCATAGAGCGTTAATCATTAGCGTACCGTAAACTTAAACTCAGACAGCCGTTGGATGTCAGATTTTCGCAGACCACTGGCTCCCGCGGCCTTGCCATAATAACACAGAAAGTGTCCGGTTCAAAGAATGTCTGCACACTATACGACATACCAAGAGGGTCGTCCGTGGCTTTTACACGGGATTTGCCCTTAGCTATACTCTCTTTCTCTCGCTCTCTTTCCCTGGCTCTTTTCTTTATGGCATGGGAGAGCTGGTGATGGGCGCGCTCGAGTGAAAGTGTGCTCGCATCCCCTAACCGACAGTTTCTCGCGCAATCCCGTGAAAATTACTGCGTCTACTTGGCGCTGGGAGATTTATACTGGTCAGCGCGGACGGTTAATACCGCCCCTCTCGCCCGATCATTATGCATTCTTTTATTTAAATTCTTAAGCGGATGAGCTATACAGAGAGGATAGAGGAGACGCGGTCATATTTCGAAGGACGACGACGCCAGCCTGCACATCGCGCTGATTTTATTTTCTGCCACGTAAAACTTATTCAAGCATTTCAACTTTGACTATATGTACACTTAAAGTATTAACGATTGTTATGTAAACAAATGCATCGACAAATTTAGATAATATATAAATTGAGCAATTTAGTATCGAAAGATAGGACAAATTACTGGCATTTCAAAATTTTTGTGAAAATTAATACGTGAACAAAAATACTTAATTTATAAAATATAATATTTTTATTGACATTTGCTTTTCTTGTAAACTTTATCGAATTCCACTAAACGTTATTTAGCCTTGTAAATACTCTCTTCTATGTATAGAAGAGTTTGTAAACTATACACAAAGAATATTGAAATCCATGTTCGTCATATGTAGACTTTCACAGGTACTAACTTAGCTGAGTTTACTGCTACACACACAGCAGCTATAGAAACACAGTTTAGTAGTGGAGTTTAGCACGAAAATTTTTCGTACTAGGTATAGTATTTTAAAACTTTCCTCGTTTCGCTTTTGTAAAGTTTTTAAAGTGATATGATAATTTTCTTGCCAATATTACAACAAAATAAGAATTTACCAAATTAAATATTTTGTTGATGTTCAATTGAAGTATAAGTACAAAATAAGGATTGAATTTTAGCAGAAAGAAAAAACAAATTTATTAATTGTTTGAGAAACTAAACATAATGAACATAGAAGTATCGGTTGTACATTAAGTTTTCTGCATTTATAAGTTGTAGATATACATATAAATCATAAATAAATGCTCATATGTAGTAGTCTTGAGATAGTTGCAAACCATCGAGCCTGCTTCGAAAACGCAAATCGATGAAAAAAGACCTCTACTTAGTCTGTAATTTTTGCATACAGACAACCAAGTTCAGTCGTACGATAAAAAAGCGTGAATTTTTCAAAAGTCCTATAAACATAATACTACAACGAGAGAAACGTACATCACGCACACACGCACACTGCTAAATTGGGCGCGCGCGCGCGTTTCGTTTCTTATCAAAGTGGTGACTTGACAATCGTGTTCTCTCTATACGGTCGCCGTGTCTCATCGCATGAGCATATATATACAGCACATGTATTACAAAACCGTAATCCATATATCAAATAGCGTGCTCGTATAAGTATATTGCGAGCTACAATATATATAGCTAGTGTATATATATATGTGTGTGTGTGTGTGTGTGTGTGTGTGCGTGTGTGTGTGTGTGTGTGTGTGTGTGTGTGTGTGTGTGTGTGTAGAGAGTGCAGTAAAATCAGTAGTATTCTATTCTATACATGCGAGCGTATCTACTCGCGTGCCAGACCAGAAGTGCCGACAAAAACTGGGCAAAGTCCTCCTTGCGCGCAGGCCAAACAAAGATCCAAAATCCAAAAAGATCTACCTAGTGACGTGCTATAGAAAGAGAGGGACCGAGAAGAGAGAGAAAAGAGGAAGAGAGAGAGAAGTAGACGTCCGCTAGGCGTCGCTGTGTCTTTTACAAAACGGACGGGGCCTCGGACACTTTAAAATCCCGGAGAGCCAAGCACTTGCTAGTTGCTACTAGCTAGCCATCAGCTCGCAGTCTTCTAAGTATCAGCCAAGCCAATACTTAAAGTATATACGCGAGAAACGTGCGCGCGCGCGCGGACTCCGTCCTTCTTCGTGTCTCGCTGTCTCTCTCTGCAAGACCTATAGAGCTTCACGGCCCATCGCCTGCCGTTATTGCACTGCTGCTGCCGTGCTACGTGATCCCGCTGATCCGGCACGGCTTTTCCGACGACCTACCCGAGCTGAAGTAAAAGTGCTGCTGCTGCTGCCGTTGATGTTGCTGATCGTGTAACCCTCTGTTCCCCCTCCAACCTCTCGCGAAGTGGCCGTCCGGCGCGCAGTGCTTAGCCACCGCGCAGAGTCGGCGAGGCATCAGCGACGAGATCGAGAGGGAACGCGAGAGGGAACGCCATATAGTCACACGCATTTACGGAGTGAGAGTGCGAGGCGGACGCGTCAGTCGCAAGAGAGAGAGAGAGAGAGAGAGAGAGAGAGAGGACACCGGGCGAGAAACCGCAAACGAGGACGCGCCTAGAACCGGCGCTTTTGGGAGTCTCGGCGCGCGTTGCGACGTTTTTTTCACGCCCCGAGCTCAATACTACACGATAATTCACGATAAGGCCCGAGCTGCTGCTATCGAGCACTTGTCAGCATTGCTACTGCGCGCTGCAACGCGCTTTTTTCTCATCCTATACCGAGGCGTCGGGCGACATTCTGGAGGATCCCTGCGCGAACTGCGGGACAGGAATATACTCTGAGAGCTCGCGTCCTCGCTCTTTGCTCTCAGATAAACGGATTGCTGGAATAAAGCTCGTTCTTATCGTCACCTAGAGGTCCCGAGCACAACGGATGGCTAGAGGAAATTTCGGAGCTCTGGCATTTCCAAATTGGTAGAGGACAGCAATTCGTTTGGTTGTCATTGGAGAGGCTTTGACAGAGGAGTTTTGATGGGTCGTTGGCTTATATGCTGTGTAGCGAACAACGCTTTGTCAAACTGGCAACATGTTCGTCAAGAATATCCAAGGCACTGTAGAAACCGCAATGAACGTTGATTGCCCAGTGCAAGCCAGCCTAAAAAGGTCCAGCAGTGCACCCATGATCAACGAGATCAGCGCTACCATGTCCATCACTTCACCTTCTACCTCTGCTCCACCTAGGTATATATTGTTGAACATTTTTTTCTCTACTTGAACTTTATAAAGTTTCACAATTATTTTTCTGATTATTTTCCATGACTTGCAGCTTGATAGAAACTCTACATTGCAATATTGTTATTTTCATTTTAGGGATGCTGTTACATCATTTAATGTCTTTTCGAATATGCCTCGAGCCAGGAGATTTAGCACCAGTGTAAGTGCCAGTCATTTAATTTTATCATTTAATCATTGATGATTGGTGTATGAGTGTTTATGCATGTGAGATGTGATATATTTCTTGATAAGGCAATCATCTTTTACAGTCCTTTAATGAAAAGTAAAATATCTGACAATATTATTAATTATCTTTTCAATTTTCTATTATTCAACTCCTTTTACGATAATGTATTAACATATTCTTCAATAGATTTGAATAACATTAATTTTTGTTGATAAAAAAATATTTTCTTTTTAGAGCCCAGGTGGTGCAGTTAATGTTGGTCCCAGACTAGCACCTCGAGTTAATCAATTAAGACAAGAAGAATGTATTGATGTTGTAGCAGGGAGAGAAGCAGCACATGAAAAAGAAATCCATAGTGCAATGCAAATTTCTCAGTCATGGGAAGATTTAACCTTTGAAACAGAAGGATTATCATTTAAAGATTCATCTACAGAATCACCAACATCATCATTATTGACAGCTGCTTCTGCTTTATTACCTCACTTGAAAAACGAAAAACAATTACTTCCCAAAAAAATTTTTGACTCTTTAAGTTTAAATTTATCACCTGGGCCTCCATCATGTTCCTCACCTTCCCCTACAAGGAGTGGCTTGGGCCGTCATTGTTATTCACCTAGTTTACATGCAGTTGCATGGAAGAATGGTTCACTGTCACCTAGCCCAACAAGGAAAGCATTTGCTACAAGGTATGTACATTCAAAATTATTTTTATAAAATTTGAGAAATACATACCATTCAATAATAATGTAAACTTAAATTTAAAATATACATAAATAAAAAACATTTATTTACATATCCTTTATTTTCAGAAGAAGTTTAAGCCCTATCTCAATTCGACCAAGTTGTCTGGGTGGTACTGGAGGGGCAATGAAAAGAAAATTTGAACTTGATGAAAATGTTGGAATGGATCGGCTATTGCAGCCACCTATTAAACGAGCTTTTAATTTAATAATGGCAAACTCATCCAGGTAATCTTTCTAAATATATTCTTATTCTACACTAAACGTATTTTAAATTTTCAACCTTATCCATTCAAACATGATAAAATATTTTACAGTTTTAAAATTAAAACTTATCATTAATTATTTGTTTTTAGAGCAGAGACAGTAATGAGTTCTTTCTCATCTCTTAATGCTAATAGTACTGGCTCTGTTGGAACTCCTGAATCCTTATCTAGTGCAGACTCACCTAATTTTTCAAACCAAATGGCAGAAGAAAGTAGCCCTTCCTCAAGTCGTACTTTGCTACAAAGTGATGATGCTAGTATGTCAGATAGTAGCAATGATCCACAGCAAGTAAAATCTATGGAAGCTGAATCTAGTAATCATGAAAGTCCCCAAGGTGGGGATAATAGGTGAATAGTAGTCAATGAATTGGGAGATACATATGCATATTATACCTAAAGCTTCTTTCCTCTATCAGGCAAAACCCATTCGAAAAAATGAGAAAAAATGCGGTTTCTTAATAAAATTCTGAGAGGTGTGAGGCTAATAATCCTCGAGAGTCATGCGCGTGTGCACGCGATAACATTACATGCAACCTAGTCGATATTCGAGCATAAGGCGCGTTCCGTTGCATGCGTAGGCGCCTTGTAGCAAAAGTGACGCTGCACCTGGACTACCGTAATCTGATCTCGAATCAAAGCTCGACTGATTTCCTCGAATCGTCTTTATCGAGAGAATTCGGACAGCTTTTAAGAATCTTTGAAATTCCAACTCTAAAGAAAGGAATTACTATACTAATAATAATAATATTTTAGAACTTTCAATACCACGTAAACTTTCGCGGTTTTTTTTCTGTAAAAATTGCATTATTTTTACCGATAATTTTTCATTAGTCTTACACAATAAGTTTACTTATGTATGATATAAAAAATAAAATAATTGAAATTGTTATAGAATAGGTACAACTATATATAATCATGATCCAAATAAATTCAGAACTGACAGAAATTTTTTTAAATTGGCTAAATTAATTATACTCTTCATATTGCTTTAATGTATTTTATTTTAAAATTAAAACGTCGACAAAAAATTTAAAGATTTTATTTTAATTTAATAACCGTTCTGCTTATATTAAAATTAATAATGAACCTCATGTGATTTTGTAATTAAATTATGTTTCGAAATAAAATTCTAATGCCATTTTTTAAAACTTATTGCCGAGTTATAATGATTATATTGAGATATATTGCATTAAATACAACAAAAATTTGTACTTATTATTTACATTATAGAGTATAATAAAATAGAACGTAGTACAAATTTCCGATGAGAAAAACATATTTTTACATAAATAATAGTTTTATTATTTCTTCTTATAACTTTGAAAGTAATAAATATGGATGACATAATTTGAAAACATGACATGAGAATTTTATTTTATAACATAATTGTAAACATATGAATAGTTAGTCAAGAATTGCTTTTTTAAATAAAAAATTATCTTTCATTATAAGAAACATAATCGAATTTAATATCTTAATTGACGAATAAATGGTATTATTATTTTTCATTATACTTATGCTTATTGAAATAGATTTATTGAAATCAAAAATGTTTTCTTACAAATTTTGTTAAAAAGTAGTTTTTAATCTTTGTAAATTGTTGTAAAATAGTTTCTATATTTTTCATTATTGTTAAATTTTGGTATGCAAAGACTTATAATGAATAGTGTAACTTTATTTTGAGATGAATTGCATGAAATTTTTCCAAATACATCTGTGAGACTTATAAATTAATGAAATAAATTTGATGTATTCTGTAATGATATATAAACTTACAGAGACCTGATGTACATAGCTACATTTTGTTTCTGAATAAATTTTCATATTATTCTGACTTTGGTTAACTGACAACTAATGAAATTTTCATTTTGCATTATACAAGAAATTTGTATTTACATTGAATTGTCTTAAAAAATCTTTCAATATTAATAGTCCCAAGTTACTATGTATTAAAAAAAATTGTGTTAATAGATCAATCATCAACTGTAATATGAATTATTGCTTCTTTAAAACTTTTTCAAGTTGATTTATGATAAATCATAGGAATTTCAAAGAGATTTTTTATAGACACCTATTTTTTAATATATGCATGCACTTGCCAAATATGTACATTTTCAATTCTTGTATCAACGATTCTTCATAATTCCTTTCTTTCTAAAATAATATCGAAATTCATAGGGATTTACATAAAATTCTTTTACCGAAAATCCTTTAACATTTGTAGAATAGAATAACACCAAAGTATACAAGTGTGTAAATCGATGCCATAATTTGCCATATGTTCTATTGCGAGCAGTCGGTTCATCGCCATGTTATACTTTTTGGAGGTTTTGTTATAAAATAAGTGGGTGCTCATAATTTTTAATTTTGTCAAATGAATTTGCAATATTTCTTTTTCAACGATTAAATTAGCATTATAAAAAATTCATCTTAACTTTTTTCTAGATTGATGTTATAAAGTACCGTGATGAGCATAAAAAATATAACGATATTTTGAAATATAGGATATTATGCGTATCTTTTAAGAAATACAGCTTTTAAAAATCTCCAAAACGACTGTCATGTTAGATAGAACATGTCTCAATATATAAAAATCTCTTCAATAATCGTAATTGACAATTTTGTTTATGCTTTTAACGTCGCTGCGTTATCAATTAATATCGCGCTAAAGAAAACTTATAAAATAAATGGCAAGTACGAAAGAAAACTGTAGGAACTCTTATACCAGTACTGAGTTCTCCTAAACATAGGGACCTATGCTAATATTGTACTTCAGGCGCTGTAAAATATAAAATAATTTTACGTATCATCCCAAATTGTTAGGAAAATTGTATCGAAAGATATTTGCGATGTAAACTTATGTATGTAAATGAAGTACCACGATTAAAAAACGCAGAATTTCTTAATTAAACAAATCTTTATAGATTTTAGAAAGCACTTCATTATTGTTGATAATATTAATTAAAAAATCTATAAAATACTATTGGAATATTTAATTTGTGTCCGTAGAAGTAAATCCTAATTCCTATTTTTTTTCACAGCTATCTGAAGTCCTCTTTGCGAGTCTTATAGCTCTGCATTGCTGCGCTAGTGAGCACTTTAGATGCAATGTGTCCACCCTTAATAACTCGCGCAGCAATGAGGACTTACAGTTTTAGGTGGATTCCGAACGACCAGAGCTATCGTGAAACTTATTAGCACGTGAAAATTTCGAATTTAGGAAAACTCGGCACAGAGGTGCTAGTCAATCGCTGAGGCCGGGATTTGAACACATATTGTTAAATTTTTTGTTTTTTATTTGTTATAAGCAAATACATAGCGAAAAAGTGTGTTTTTATTTAGATCTTATTCGTTTGTTAAGAAATTTCGATTAATCTATTAAAAAATATATATTTTGGATGTTTTCGAGGTTGGTGAATCAAAATTTGAAAGCAGATTTTTCCATAGAATTCAAATCTAGTACAAAATTATAAAAGAAATATAGTACATTATATAACAAGGAAAAAAAGTCGCTCTTGATTCCCGCGGGTGGGTTCACCCTAGGGAATCATCGACTTGTTTCTCGAGTTACATATTATAGTACTTTATTCCCATCTCAATTGTGACCACTTTTTTGACTTGGAAAGTGAGACTAACGGAAACATGCGGAGTGTTTGTCAACGCGGGCGGCTGAATATATTTGGCCTAGTTCATATTTAATTCACTCTTTTGCCACAAATTTACTTTTTTCCCGCAGATTGAAAAGACGGAAACAAGTATAACTTGGTTCCGCTTTTCAGGGAAGAAAGTGTCCACTTTAGTTAAAATGTGAATAATAGTACGTTATGTAACAAGGGACTAAAGTCGCAGATTATTCCCGCAGGTGAGTTCACTGCTCGAGCAAGCGTATAGCGAAGCGAGAGCAGTGATCACCCAAAGGAATGATCGACTTTAGTCCCGTGTTACATATAGTACTTTATTCCCATCGCCGCTGTGGCCACTTCATAGATTTGAAAAGTTATTTTATATTTATATATTATAATTTTGTTAGTTTTAACCCAATTCACCATAAACGTAAAAAATTAGACTATGTTACTTTATTCCCGCTAATTTACTATATTCCCGCATAATGTGGGAATAAATGTACTTTATTCCTGCAAATTTACTTTATTCCCGCATTATGCGGGAATAAAGTAAAAGAAGGAATCAGATGCCACTTTTGCCCCGCTTTTCAGGCTATAAAATGGCTATTATAGTAGAGATGGGAATAAAATTAATTTTGTAAGAATCTCCTATTATATATTAAATGGATATCTGATCTGTGATGGTCGTCCAATTAATTTCAAAGTTTCGCGCGCAGAAAAGTCAGAGGATAAATAACTAGGTATTCATTTAAACGTGCACTATTTAAACGCATATTGAAAAATATGAAAATTATATAATAATGTTATTTAATCAATTTCAGCTTAATATTCTAAGTTCTAAGTTATTGGTAATAGGTTGATTAAAAGAATTTTAGTGTGAGCAAAATTTGCTGCTTTTATTTCAATCTATAATAATAATTATCTATAATATATTGATTAAGAAAATTAGAATCAGCATAAGCAAAGATTAATTAGTTCTTTTTTTTTGCTTCCTCAAAGAGGAAGCTTTGTAACGGTAAAAAAAATTTTCGAAAAAAAAGTCTTCAAAAAGATGTTTTATGGTGGTATATGTGTATATTATTTGATTTTGATGATTTTTGATTTCGTGGGTGTATGTATGTGTGTGTGTGTGTGTGTGTGTGTGTATATTTCAACTCTTAATATCTCCGAAACTAATCAACCGATTTTCGTCGGGTAAAGCTTATTCCCTTCGTCTTGCGGCAAAAGGAAAGTACCCTGATGGATTTGGGGTTTTATTGATTTTCTTTTGTTTTATAACCGAAAAACGATTTTGAATTTTTAGTTTTTTTGATTTTTTCGTATCTTATAGTAATTATTACATAAAATAATAAACTTCTCTTAAAAGGTATTCAAATTGGCATGGTGTGGTTTGTGCACATAAGAATTATGCACATATTTATTCTGTACACTTTAGCATTGGAGTATACACATAGATATAGATATACACCAATGCTAAAGTGTGCACAATAAATATGTGCATAATTCTTATGTGCACAAACCACACCATGCCTTCAAATTACCTACATTTTCTTTTTTTTAAATTTAAAATATCTTCACTCTGTCATTTGTTATTAAGGAAAACATTTTTATATTTCAAAAATTAATATCTCAAAAAATATTATATTTATCGATTTTAACCAGTTATTGTAGTAATTGAAGGCTATATCTGGTTAAAATTTCAAGAGATTATCTTCATTTGTTCCTTAGAAAAAAAATTATTTTCCAAAGAACAATTTTGAATTTTTAGTTTTTCCGATTTTTTCATATCTTATAGCCATCATTGAATAATATAATAAACTTTTCTTGAAAGGTATTTAAATTATCTATATTTTCCTTTTTTAAAATTTAAAATATCTTCACTCTGTCATTTGTTATTAATGAAAACTTTTTTATATTTAAAAAATTAATATCTCAAAAAATAATTTATTTATCGACTTGAAATTTTAACTAGTTATTGCACTAATTGGAGGCTATATTTGGTTAAAATTTCAAGAGATTATCTTCATTTGTTTTTTAGAAAAAAATTATTTTTGAAAAAATTTGCGTTTTCGTTGAATTTCCAATTTCGTTAATTCGTTTTTCACATTTAGTTACAGTTTATATTTCGCTGATAATTGTATAAAATTTATTGAAAAAAAATCTATACCCTTCGTGATTTCAATAAATCTTGTTTTAGTCTATATTTTATTTGTAATTAATGACCGATAATTATATTGATTTATCGACTTGAAATTTTAACTGTTACTTATTACACTTGTTGGTGGCAATATTGTGTTGCAATTTTAAGTGATTATCTACATTTATTTTCGAGAACTATCATTTTAATATTTTTATATAATGTAGTAAATTAAAATATCAAAACGTATTAATAGTGCCATTTTTAGCCCCTTTTTTTTATCTCTTTTTAATCTCAATTTTTTTTAAACTTGGTGGTCTGTCAAAGCTTTTTTTAAAATAGGTACGTAATATACTATTTTGCAAGAAACTGGTATAAGACGCATCGGTTCAAAGTATTATTGAAATTCTTTAGCATTCCTTTTTATGAAAAATGTATTTTTAGGATTTCAATTTGTAATTAGGAAACTATGAATTAGTTTGAGGAAGCTAAGTGCCAAAGAATTGGCAGCGGTTTTAAATTGTATCGTTTATAGGTGACATGGTCATTTGAAATAATGGAAATAATTTAAAGAGAGAGAACAGCCGTTTCTGTCAACACTTCACAAGTAAAAATAAAACCACTTTTTCTGATTACAATCTTATGATAGTCTTATTCAACAGTATTTCAAAATTATATCACCAAAAAAAGACGTTAATAACCTTGAGTATACTGTGCAAAATGTCAATTTCGCTTGGCTCTGTTTACTATAATAGTCGTACTTCTCTCCGATCTAAATCGAATTTAGAACAGAAATTATGAATGGATTTAGCTCCGATTATCAACTGATTAGCCAATAGGAAGCTTAGAAATCGAGTCAACAATGTTTTAGCCTTCCATTTCGATATTAATCGCGTTCTCCCTTTTATAAATAGATGAGCGAATTAGTCCCGATCATAAGCTAAAATGCTCGTATTAGGAAATTTCATCGTTAGGAAAATTTCTAAAAAATCATTTTGAAACTATTTACATTTACTTTTGATCACGCTATCATATAATGACAATTAAAATTATTGTGGAAAATCTTAGAAGTAAATATGGTTTTTTAAACAATTCATACGTTTCAATTATCTAACTTTGGAGTGATATAATGTGATTCTAGGAATTGTATGCACCTCCATGAGCGAAGCACGGACTAATTAGTTAGCTTCAAACAAACATGTTCAAGTATAGAAAATTAAAAAAAATTGAAATTTATTTTAGTAAACGCTATTTTGTTAAAAGAAATTGAAAATGGGACAAATGAGGTTACATTTACGCGTTTGTTTTAAAAATATATTTATTCTTAAAAATACTTAAAAACAAAACTTTTCTGATGTTTTTTTACGATTGAGAAAATGTCGCGAGAAATTGTGCGAAACAAGGCGGAAATAGGTGTTTCACACCCACTGCATCAAAAAATAATGTGCGCACCACGGGCATACATTTTACCTTCTAGGTATAAAAAGTACTACTTAATTCTATATTCAGATATGCAAAATGTATTTGTCCTTATTATTTTATCCTTTGTAAAGAATAAAAAGAGTCAACAAGTTAACACTTAAATTTATTCACAGAAAATTATATGAACTTGTACCTGTATAAGATATTTGTTATATTTTAACATATTTTTTATAAAATTACAATGTGAAAATATATTATTAAATATTACAAACTAAGTTGACTATATTTTAATTATGTATTTTAAAATAAGCCTTAACTGTTTTTAAAACAATTTATCAAAGTGTCCTTATACATAACAAGTGTTTCTATTTACAACGTCTTTCATTTATAATAATAGATGTTTCAATTCCGATTAAAAAAATCTTTAAACGTGTTGCCTATCGTAATGAAAAATTTCCCTACTCTTTCAAAAGACAAAACACGACGATTGTTTTCAGATTGATCTGTCATTTCGGTAACTATTGTTGGATTGAAATTATTACTGTTCATAATTTTTTCGTTATAACTTAATCTAGAGTTCAGGTACGCTGGTTGAGGTGGATTTGGTTGATCCTGTAAATTAAAATAAAATATTATTTGAAAGCGATTCGAATACTCATTCGTTATATAATAGGTTTCTCATTATACTTACATTTTTATTATTGTATGTTATATTTTTAGTCTGATGAAAAAAATTGTTTTCATCGTTATTTTCCATCTGTGTGCTTTTTCTTTTTGATCCGTCCACCCAGGATTTTATTCTTTCAGTAACTGAAGGTTCCACTTCAGTCGACGTTCTTTTAAAACGTTTTAATGCAGAAAATAATGAAAAACCTTCCGAAGAAGCATCGGATTCCGTATCTCGATTTATATAAATAATATTGGAATTATTTGCCAGTGCCTAAGAATATAATGAAACTTATATTTAATAAATTATCAAGTACTAGAAATAATAATTGTATTAAATAGCATACAACAGGCAAAAAATATTAATATATTAATATTTTTTATGGCACTATAAATTTATTTTAAAAACAAATGATTTTACCTCTGCTGGATCATTAGAAGACAGTGGCCTTTTTCTCTTACGACGGCGCTCAGTGATTTGATCATTTTGAAATCGACTTAATCTTCGCATAGGCACCCGTGAACTACTGTCTTTTCGCAGAGTTTGTCTGCATTCAATATACTAAAATTATGAAACAAAATAAAAATTACATAGTTAAAAAATCACCATAAATTTATCCGTACATAAATATAAAAAACACTCTAGTAAAAACTTTTTAAGGTGACTCCGGCGCGATATATATACAAAATTTAAATTTTTTACGATGCTTACTTCACATGTTATAACTTGAGAAACAATATAATATGAAACAAGGGTTCATGAAGTAACAAAAAAAATTTTTTTCAAAGAAATTTGAATATTGTTAAAGAAGATATCGCCACTTGAAAAAAAATCAACAAAACCAATAACCTTTTTCATCCGATTTTAATTTGCAAGGTCTCATTTTATTCCTTGTTCAATTTCGATATAAAAATTGGAAAATTTTCAAAACCTGCAAAGTTATAAGCAATTGTTTATAAAATTCAGTCACAAATCCACAAATTTCTGATATCTGATTTCTGATATCTAAACGTGAAACATGGTAAGGGCCCCTTTTTCAAGATAAGAGCTAAAATATTTTATAAAGAAATTTTGTTTTTTTATTGATGATAATTCTGTAAATATTTATGTTATAAAAACAAGAGTAAAATATTATAAAAGTATATAGAAAAAGCTTCAATTTAAGCTTTGCGTCGTTAAAAAATATTAATTGCTCAGAAAGTTATGAATCAAAAATAGATGGCTTATCAAAATGAGTAAAAATTTTTCATTTTTTGAGTAATTATTTCGGAACAATTTTTTATCAATTTCTTAAGCTATTTTTACTTCCTCATATTTTTCTGAAAAATTAACATTTCTTATACATCTAAAGCTCAAATGAAAGTTTTTTCACATACTTTTTTTCACATATTCCGCTTGGTTTTATAAAATAAATAATTGTAAAGTTATCAGCAATAGAAAAAGTATATTTAAGAATAGATAACTGAAATCTTGAAACATGGTCCATTCGGACAAATCACGGACATACTGGTCTCCTTTTTTGTTATCAGAAATTGCTTTTCAAAGCGTCATTAAATCAGTTTCCCGAAGTTAAAGCCATCGTGGCCTTCTTGTAAATAATAAAATTAATTTTAATATTCAATGTTTTTAAATATTAAAATCACTTGATAATTAAGCATCATGAAGGATATAGCAAACATTTGCATACGACTTGATGAATGTTCAATCAAACAAAATTCTATCTTAAAAGAAGATACAGTTTTTACAAATCGTGACTTGTAAATTTAATAAATTTATTGACAGGCACTAATTTTAACTCATTAAATGGTATATCTTCCTGCAACGTTTACTTGTTAACGCGTAAAAAAATTAAGCTTTGAATAAAAATGAAAAAAATTGTTAACAATTATAAATATCCCTAATTTGCCATTTTTTATTTTAATTTAAACAGTTACTTCATAAATTTATATTATAATTAAAATATTAATATTAATTTAGAAAAAGAACGCCGTGCCTTTTGTTGAAATATAAATGATACCTAGAAGATTCTAAGTACGTCTATTAATATGAATCACAAGACTTTTATATTGATATTGAAAAATGTAAAGTACTGTATTATATAATTTGTCAACTTGAGAATATTACAGCTGTTGTTTGTAGATTTACTTAAATGTTTGGATAATGTTAATAAGTTAGTGAAGGACACGACGTTCTTCTTTTTGCAATTAGACTACAAAAAGTACAAAAACATTATTGAAATTATTTTTTAAATATAGAAAACTCCGCGTTAGTACGGCGGATCGGGAGTCAGTGTTTCACAACTCTTACAAAGGTTGTGTACTTTCGTTTCTGTTTAAAATACACGTGATACAACACTAAAGCCGAAGAATTAAAAATTCTTGCAAAAATCTGAAGTTTACCTTTTTAACGGCTTTTTGCAACGATTCGATCCAATCCTCGCTATCTCCGTTTTCCGAGTACAATAGCAAAGTCTCATGCATGCAGACAACTTTGAAAAGGCCATTGCTGAGCACGCGCTCGACCTTGCATTTATTCAATGGCAGAATGCAACACACGCTCAACGAATCGTCCGGGCTTCCTTTGCAGTAGAGCAGCGTGTCGTTGAGAAGTACGAAGTGACGGCGGAAGGAAGAATTGCCACGTCTGGATACGCGCATCAGTGGACCCTGTCGAATGAGTTTGCGTCCTGGTTTCACGAAGTTTATAGGACCGATGATGCGCTTTTGAAGTTCTAATAGTTTTTGAGCGTCTTCATATTCCGCCACAAGTGAATTAATGTGCGATGCTACCTTTTCTATATGTACCAATGAAGCTGTAAATATTCAAATTCAGTAAACTGGAGAGTGGCAAACACGAGCTTTGGGGTGATATTCTTATACCCCCTGGCGCGAATACTATTTCATACCACCCTAGGGCCAAAAGAACCACATTTGAGTTTTTGAGCCGAGAGAAAATGTAATACGTTCGGCCATTTGGAGATAATACAATCGTATATAATACTACATTGTGCAACTTGGGAGAAAAATTGACTTTTTCTAGCGAAGATGATGATTGAGCACGAGTGCTTAATATTGTCACTCCAGTCTGAAAAAGTCAATGCCTTCTCTTGCTACATACCGCAATTTTTTTTAATGAGTGCAGGAATAGATTCTTTTTGTTCATGAAACGCGGATGGGGGATTGAGCATTTCGAGTCGTCCACTACATCAATGAAAATAAAACCGTCAAATGTTATGTTAATACTTATACTTTATTATATACTTTAAACACAAAATTTTCTTCGAAGAACTACTAGACGTTTGCAAAAACCGCTACGGTAGTTGGAAAAGTAGAACGGGAGGGAAAGTTCTTTTTTGTTCTCAGGCCGCAAAATGAGTATTTTGCGGCCTGAGGACAAAAAATAGTATATGCTACCACGGACTCAAAATGTATAATTCTCGCAAGTGCGAGCTTTGGGGCCAAGCGTACCGAGAATGATACATTTTGCGTCCTTGGTGCATAATGTACTATTTCCTCCCGCTGCTCACGATAGACCCTCGAAATCGGAAATGCTCGATTTTCCATTCGCTTTTTAGGTAGGAAAATGGCCTTTTTTATGCACGAATTGAAAAAAGATTTTTTAATGGTCAAGAAGGACGAGCTACTATACTAATACTACAGTATGAATTATTATAAGAATACAAAATCACCCTCTCAAATATCAACTTTATTATGTACAAACCTTGTAACTCATTATAGTCTTTTTGTCTAGGTACCGTGTGCCGCAAAACTTCTTGTAAAAGTAACTTGTACCTGGGTACCCTTTGAATTGGAGCTATTAGCAAGGAAGATAATTTATTACTTACTTCTGGCCTCGTTTCTTGATTCGATATAAATTCGGCAGCTGCTCGATTGTTTTGCTGTATTTCCTGTATGTAAGAAGTACCTTGTAAATTTTCAAAAACGAACTAAAGCTATTAGAATTTGGAAAAGTATATAACAAAAAATATATATTTTTTTTAATCTGATGATTTCTTACCTGCAGCAAATCTAGAGCCCGTTTGTAGTTGTAAGCATAGACCGAATATAACTTGAAAAAAGGCGCCAACTTGCAGAATGCTTGTGCCACATTTTCCGGGTTTTGTTTTAATTCTTTCATAAGTTCTCCATTAACGTTATATAATGTTTCAATGTTTTCAAATAACGCTGTATACGAGCTTTCATTTAGTAATTTTCTTTCAAGAATCGGTTTCATAAAATACTATAAATAATACAGTGATATTTAACACAATGACGATATTTTATATAAGCCTGCAATTAATCTTTACCTCCATTATTATTTCCAGTTGCCGTAAATATTTAATTTCTGAGCTTAAAATCTCTTGGATCCTTTGAGCTCTCAAACTTTCTTCTTTATTTATTATGTTTTGTTGATGAATTTCATCTAAAGCACTTAACACTGAAATGAAACAATATGTTACAGAAATGAACTTGAAAATAATAATCTCGTCTAAAAAGGACGATTGTCTTACTTTTCATTCTTGTCCGAGTAGTCAACATGTTTCTTTTGTCAATGATTTCTTTGAGTTCCGCGCTCAAACTAGTCATTTTCGGGGTCCTTGGAGAATCCATGGTTATCGATTTTACTAATATAAATAAAGGTATAATAAAATATAGAATTAATCCTGAAACTCTCTTTAAAAAATAGTGCTTTTATATAGCATCAGAAATGTAATTGTAGAGGATAAGATTCTAGTTTAAAAAAAAAATTGTAAAATATGAATTTTCGTAATATTTTCGATAAAAAGATTATTATATTTAGAACACTTTTTCTTGAAAAAAATAATTTATGAAACAAGCAACATATTGCATGAGTAAGCTACGAAGGGTCATTACAACGAACTGAATGTTTTAATGCCAACGTTATTCGTCCTGTCAGCGTCTATCGCGCGGCGTATACGTTTTTTTTAGTACAATAATTGATAAGGGGCAGCCAAAAAAGTGGATAACACTATCAACCTGCCAAGTCTTATCCCAAATTCTGCTGTAATTCATCTGATCTTTTATATTACAAAAATTATAAAATTTCAGCCTTTTCAAAATTATTTAAGTGATGCTAAATTCATAAAAAAAAAAAAAAACGAAGTTTATTGTAAACTCGCGTGAAATTTTTAATTGCAAAATATGCCTCGAAAATAATAGTGAGTAATAGAAAAATCAACAGAGAAAGACTTTTTGTTAAGTACAGATAAATTATAATTTTTCAAACATACTTCAAACTTTTAGTACTATTTTTGTGTGATCTTCAATTAACGCTTTTATTCAGTTATTAGGGGGTGTCGCATTATACTAACACTGTTTTATCGGCGGACCATGTAAAAGTAATTAATATAAATAAAAGGATAATGATTTACGCCTTGAACAAATTCAGTTGCCCTGCGTAATGGTGTAATACATCATTCTACAAAGTTTCGAGACAAAAAAACGACACCTTTGTTTATTTTTGGAATTATGAAATTTGGTTAATTTTCGTTCCAAAAATAAACAAAGGTGTCATCGTTTTTTTTGTCTTAAAACTTCGTAGAACGATGTATTAGAGGATTATGCAGGGCAAGTGAATTTGTTTAAGACGCAAATCATTATCCTTTTATTTATATTAATTATTTTGACATATTCCGCTGATAAAACAGGGTTTGGTAACGTAGGACTTATTACACCACCTTAATGCGTACTTACAGATAATCAGAAGTCAACCGTTTATTTACTTATTTATAATTATATACGAATACATATTTTATTCCTTTTTGAGTACGAATGTTGGTACGTCGTAATTTAATTATCAAAGAAAGAGAACCATTGCATAAGTTAATTATTATAAATAATTTACAACTTCTAAACGGTTTTGGAGTACGGTAAAATGTATTTAAAAATATTGTAAAACTTCTAAAATGTCTTATTATTCATTAAATAATAAATGGCTAGTGGTTGAGGCGGATACATGTTTCAACGCACACAAGAGCGTTTGGCAGTTACATGTCAAACGTATTTCAATTCATTGATAAAATGAATCTTGCCATCTATGACAGAAATGAAAAACGCTATTTAAATAGCAACGAAAAAACTTGCCTATATGCGTGTGTGTAATATCTTAGTCAATGTTCTCGAACTGGTTTTCAAGGCACGGCTACGTTATTTTAGACTTCACATCTGCCACTGTGTGTTTAACGTACTCCGCAATGTTCTGGCTCTGCTCCGAACGGCTTTGCTCTCCAAAAGCCGTCGGGAGTTTTCGCTGTAGCACTGCTCGGAACCGGTTCGCGGCTCGAAAATTCGCGTCATGAATGAATCTTTCTGTTGTTCGCACTTATAACGCATCCACGCGAAACTCGAAGCTTTGTAACACCGAATCGGAGGATCGTAATTGAACGCGCATGCAGGACTAGCGCATTACTGGAGGACGAGGGAGCAAACGCGGGGATACTACTGTGCGCGTTTCCCGTTCGGTTTTTTCGAAAGCACCTGCTGAAGCCTCGACGCGCTCAGTGATTGGCCGAGGCGCGCGCACCCCCCTATCAGCCGCGGGCCGCACACATGCTCACGCGCGGCTCCGAATCGAAAGATCCTCGCCATCTCCACTCTCCAGTGGCGGCGCGCGCGCGCCTGCGACACAGAGAAATTCCGCACTCATCTCCAGTTTACTATACAGGATATCTACAGTTTAGCGGCGCGCGAGAGAAGAGAGAGAGAGAGATAGGGAAAGGAGGAGAAAAATTCAATATGGCCGATGTTTTGTTTGCGGGAGAAGATGGTTAAGGGCTCGATCCCTCGCTCGGCGAAGATGCGCGCTAGATAGTCCGCGGTCAGCGGCTTTCCGCACTCACGCGACCGGCCCCCGAGGAGTCGCCGCGCCGGCGCCGTCACCGCCGCGAGCTCGTGCCAGGTGGCAGGCGCAGTGAGGTAAGGGCGCGTCTCCAGACAGCGCGCGGGACGACACGCGAACGGACGGCCGGCCGGCCCCCCACGGACGTCGCCAGCGGCACGCCGCGCACGCACCAGCAGCACACGCGGGCGCCCCCGCCACTGGCGCGATGAACGCGACCAGCCTCTACGTCTCGACCTGTCGGCTGATCCTGCAGGCCGACAGCGAGGACCCCAACTCCTGGATGGACCTCTACAGGCTCGTCCCCTACCTGCGCCAGAGCCTCAGCTGCACCGTCTGTTCCAACCTGCTGATCGAGCCGCACACACCCACGGAGACCAACTGCCAGCACCACGTGTGCCGGGCCTGCCGGGGCGGCCGCAAGAAGCTCAAGCCGTCTTGTGGCTGGTGCAAGGACTACGAGAAGTACATCGAGAACGTTCAGCTGAGGATACTGCTACAGTGCTACAAGAAGCTCTGCGAGTACCTCACTAGCACTGGCATCTACAGGTGCCTGCTCCTCGCCGTCTCCAGCAGCAATACTAGCAATGGCATGCCCTGCCTTGGTGCCAGCTGCCTCACCGAGCTCATCAAGGAGGGCGCTGGTTTTAAGGATGAGTTCAAGAGCAACGCTGGACTATCAAAGTCAGCCTACAGCATTTTGCCCTGCGTGTATACCACTAGTACAACCTCTACCCAGACAGCTGCTAGTAATCCTGTCATTCCCCAGGCTGATCCTTTGGCCACTCAGGAGCCACCGGCTGCTATCAAGACTGTGTCGAATGGTTCCTCTATTTACTCTGTGATGTATGCTGGCTCTGGAAACAAAATTACAATAAAGAGAAAAGCTGCCGCCGCGGAAGAGGTGGAAGGTGTGCTGCAGTCCGAGATGGACATACAGCAGCCCCAACTGCAGTCTCTCTCTCAATCACAGATCGGAGTTGTTAAATGTATACCTGCTTCTCAATTAACCTATACTCAATGCCAGCCTAAGAAATCTCCAAAAAGTAGCAAAGTGAGTTTCAAAAGATCTATTAATATTTTTAGTTTTATATATAGAAACTTAAAAAATCGTGTTCCAAAGTTTGGCTTTTGTGGTTACAAGTTTAGTGAAAAAATTGATTTTGATTCAAAAGGTTCAGCATTATTGACATAAACAAAAATCTATCTTATCAGCTTTTACATCTCTTGTATCTTAACATTTTTATATGAATGTACTAGTAAACATGGAAAATTTAGTTTCTCCTTTAAATTATTGAAACATTTTTTGTAACTTAAAAAAATTAAATTCTTTACTTTTTATTCAATACCACGAATATAACAAAATATGTAAATGCATCTTTTTATAAATAATTTTTTTTAATTACTTCATCAATCAAAAGAAATTCTAATTTATTGTTCATTTTAAGAAACCAAGGTCAAGTTCCACAAGAAGTAAAAGAAAAGGGTGCAGATGTGGAAATGCTACTGCCATACCTGGAAAATTGACATGTTGTGGACAAAGATGTCCATGTTATGTTGAAAGCAAACCTTGCCTTGAATGTAGATGTAGAGGCTGTCGAAATCCTCATACTCGAGATGGATACAAGGTATTAGTGGTGGCATTATTTCTGGTTTTGGTTTAATTATAAATTTCAAATCATTTAAGTTGTTATTGATAAAGTATTATTTTTCTACCATACAGATTTGGCATATAATCTTAAACCATCATTTTATTTAGAATTTAATTTAAACTTTTAAATACTCATTATATTAACTTTATGAAAGCATGTATTTTAAATATTAAAATATTCAAGCATTATAAAAATAAACTTGTCATGTTGCATTTTACAAATTAAAATTGTTTTCTATTACATATTTTCTAGTTTATGTTTTACTTTTTTCGATAGAAATCATGTATAAACTGTATTATTAAAAATGTAAACTGTTTTTTAGATTCGCCCACATATACCAGAACTCCACAACTTACAATTACAACTGTCCAGTCCTCTTGACTGTGACAGTTTATCAACTGATCCACTTGGCTCTGTACAGCAATGTCTGTCAGTCTCACCACCAACAATTCAAGTTCTCAATGTGTATTCAACGCCAAGGTTGGAAATCGACAGTGTATCTCAGAATCTGCCAGCAGCGCTACTTGTTGGTGATGATGCCATAGCTAGTACAGAAAGTGAAGCTGAAGATAGTGATATACAAATTGATGTGTGACAACGCGATTAAGTGCAAAAGGTCGAACTCGTGAAAAGTGATTTGTAAATTAAAAAATAAACATTGCTACGCCGTGATCGATTGCGATATGTCTGAAAAGATGTATTTATTACTTACATCACATGATTAGCATCTTTTTCACATTATTGTAAAAAAAAAAAGAATTAAGTATCCATTTCATTTACAGGTAATATTTATACAATTTTTTTTTTAATCTGCCAGTCTTTCTCAACGTAGTTGACTTTATATTGCGTTCTATGTTTTTAAAAATATAAAGCAACTATGAAATAGTTCCCAGTCATTTATAAAAACACAGTAGACCTTTTCGTAAATGGTCTTGAATAGTTTGAAAAAGTTCAAATGTGTATAATACACTTCAATAAATATTACAGAGAACTGAAAAAAATTAATATTTTATATGCTGTAAATGAGCTTGTTTGTAACTGTAGTGATGTACTAAATAATTAACATCAAAAAGATCTGTAATTTTTAATTATTCCATCATTTGATGATCAAAAAATATTAAATCATAGCGTTCGAAATTCTTTTATTATACTAATAATAGTAATATGGAATTTCATTGATTTTTGCCTAACATTTTCTTAGGTGATATTGTAAATATGGTTATAACAGAAACTAATTTTATTAAAAATGTATAAATGCTATCTTATCAAAGACTTTTTAGAATATATATTTTAAGGGTAAGGTCGTTAAGGTACTTTGTCATGGACAAAGTTTTTAAAAGAGATGTCAAGTCACAGCTTAATCTTGACTGGTTGAGGTACTTTGATAAAGCACATTAACTACTCTTAAGAGATCTAGTACAAAATTAAGTTAATCAATGTGTAGAACATTTGAACAAAAGAAAAAATGAAATCGACTTTGTTAAATGATTTGTTACTCCGTGTAATCTATGTTTACAAATGTCTGGATAGAAATTGATCAGAAAAGAGCTATTTTACATACCGATTGTTTTTTATATATTGCATGCAAATGTCATAAATCGGTTTGCAATTTTGCAAAATGGATACATAGGGAGACTGTTGTGACGGAGAAAATTGAACAATACAGTGCAGGTTAATTTTTAATGATATTTTTATTACAATTAAAACGTGATCAGTCATTTTATAAACGATAAACAATCGCCTCAATCCAATAACTCAAATATTGCGTTGCGCAGACTGATAAAAGATAACTGCGTATAAAGGATTATATTTTACAGAACTCAATATGCTGAGTTACAATTTTAATGATTGTACGCAAATGCGCATGTATAAAATTATGCTTTCCTCTGAATATTGTTCAAACTAGACAGTCTTTCATTTTACTATTAAAGAATAATGTCAATCTCAAAATTCTCTGCTATATGTACGGACATTTTGCGACTAATGAATATGTATAACTCACTGACTGATACTTGTATTGCTTTTATGAATTAAGCTAAATAATTTTTACTATATGTAAAAGTATTTGCATAGCGTGTCCAACCATCTTGGAAAATACGGATCATCTTTTTCGGAGCACACCGATATAGTCCTCAATGAGAGATGCTTCATTCATTTCAAGAAATGGCCGTGCGTAAATCCAAATCTTTTAAAATCTAGAAAAGAAATTTAATCTTGCTGAGTTTTTTAAATAAAGAAATTTAATGTTAAAATGCGCCTAAATTCAATTCCCCCAATTTGTAGTTAAATCCGATAAAGGGAGGTAATAAAACATAATTTTATTAATCATCTTACTTTTCCTTCAAATTATAATAACGTAGTTTATTTTCTTTATACCAGATGAAATAATATTTTCCTTTTACATTATTAAAAACGCTTTATAACGATCATACTTCACATGAAGTTGGAAATTCAAACAATTGTATTTAATTTTGATTACTATCAAACAATTAGAATTTTAAAGAAATGAAATTACTTCAAGGATTAATAAACGTAAGGGTGGTTGAAGATACAAATTGTTTATTATCATTATTTTTAGGCACGACTGCTACTCGGGCCGGCCTTATTTAAATTACAAACACTTGACTTATATATATTTTTTTTAATTTAAAATTTTAATTTTATTTGAAAAATTCCTCATACAAAATTGTCATTGCATCTCACGTTTTAAATCTATTCATTAAAAAAGGTTTCCTCCGTCCTTACCATTTATGATCAAAATAGAATATGTGCAGGAGGGAATTTCCATGGAATACTTGTATTAATATGTTGTCCTAAATATTCCCATCCTAAAGTTTTTGCAATTTCGATAATTTTTTCATCGATTTCTTTGACTGGTTTATCTTCATAATATCGCGTCAATAATTTTAAATATCTGCCATAATGTTTATTCATATGTGCATGCCATAATGAAAGAGTAATGACCTACAAATTTATTAATGATTAATCATGGGTCATTTTGCATTTGGTAATAAATAACAAAATTGTTTAAAACTATAAAAATCAAAAACATCATTGTACAACTTACTTTGGTGTCAGTAGCCTCAGTGAATTTTTGAGCATCCCTCCATAACCTAGTGACACTATCTGACAAAACTTTCAGATTCTCCTCGTTATCATTTTTTCTCTTACCATGTACGTATAGACGAGCCAGCGCACAACCTTTCTTAACCAAAGCATCAATGAGACAGTTTTTCTGCTTATCCATTGTGGATTTGATTTTGGCAGCATCTGACCTTTGATCATTTTTCAAGCCGTAATAAGCTAAGAGTTTGTCTTGATCAACAGCCTTAATAACTTCATCAGCGATACCGATTATCTGGTTTGAGAAGCTAATAGTTGCTTCGGATAAATCATCGTGTGGCACATGTCGCGGTGCATCACAGGAATCCAACGACATAAGCATGGCAGTGTGTACCGGTAAATGGTCCGGAAAAGTGGATTTCAGTTCCTGGTAGAGCTCATTTGTATGTTCACCAGGTTCTAAATAACAGAAGTAAAATCAAATTAGAAAACCCATTATTATAAAGTGATGCAGAGGGTGAAATTTAGTCTACTATCTAAAAATGTTATTAGATTACAGAGGGGTCAAAAAAGATTAATCTTTCTAAATAATCTATATTGTGTTACTTTGTATGAAGAGAAACCAAACAGGGAGTTTTAATTTCATTAGGAATATAATAAGAAATATATAAATTTACTAAAATTTAATAACACTGGATATAAAATGAAGAAAATTATCAGTAATATTTATTTTTATCATTATAATTAGGAAGTCATAAATTTCATAACATAATAACAAAAATTGTACATATATACGTTAACTTACAAACATAAAATATTAATATTTGTATAACATGTCAAAAAGCATTGAAAGTCAAGGGTTCAGTGCCCACATTTCGGACATTAAAAAAGAAATCAAAAGGGTCTTTAAAAAACTTACTGAGAGGTGGAGCTTTATGTTGTATGAGTGCCAAAAAATAAAATAAATTTTATAAGTTGACAAAATAAATAAAATATTGAGTTTCAATTTGAATTAAAAATTAAATTGATACTATTATATTGTAATACCTAAAAATTATCATTTAAATCTGTTACTTACCAAGCTTTGAAAGCCAATTGCACTTAAGGTCACGTAAAGATTCGCTATATTCGTCCCATTTCGTTGTCTTTTCTTTTTCTACTTTATTATTTTGGCTAATGGGTTTCTTAGCTGGTTCCGAAAGTACAAATTTAAACGTATGTACATCAACCTTTTTCCCGATTTCATCTTTGCAGAAAGTTATTGTTCCTTGAAGGTATGAACCTAATGAAGCTCCTTTCGAAATTCTTTAAAAAAAAGAGAAAAACGTAAGTTTTTTTATTAAGAGTTAATAAAAAAAAAACAAACAAACCATAAATCAATTTAACTATGAAATACATAAAATGCATGTACAGTTTATAAGAAAGCCTTATGATATAGAACTACAAAGTATAAAAGTACACACAAATTGTAGAAGCAGTTTTTTTTAGATGTTAGTTTTTAAGGTAGAAAAATAATATAATTATACTTTAAATACTACATGCTGTAAACTAAAAAAGTGCCGCAGAAGCAACTAAAAGATAAAGATTTGTATTAATTTGAAAATAATTTACTGTAAAAGATTTTCCTCTTTGTAATGTCGCAAAGCAGATAGCTATGCCAAAAAACTATAAGAAATTAATATTACAAACTCACATGTTGTCAGTGCTGTGTTGCAAAATAGAAAATAAAAAAAATAAATCAGTGTAATGATTATACTAAAACTTATATTAACTCTTTAAAATTAAAATTTTTATTAGGCTGTACAATGTTATTCATAGTACTACTATTGAAATGTTGTCGTAGTAGGCCAAAAAAGTATAATAAAAGGCTTGCTAAAACTAGAAATGAAATTTGCGAATGTGTCCCTTTCATAATTATAAATAATTAATAACTTTGCAATAGTTTAGATGTAGTATAAAAGACGAGTTTCAGTAATTTTTAAGTACTCACTTGCTTTCATTGGCCAATGGTGCAATATACAATGGCAAAATATGGCCAGGAGGTATAGAAGCAGCCACCATCTTTTTACCACCAATAATGGCTTGTGATTGACTGGCATAAACATCAAGAGAGACTTGCGAGCTAAGTTTTTGGGTAAGCAGTATAGGCATTTCTGTTAATCTGTCAAGTAATTCCTTTTTCTCATGGCGCACTTGCATCTTCAAAGTGTAATCACCTTTTTCAATTTTTGATAGAACATACTAGAATAAGCAAATAGTATGATTAGTAATTTTTATTTCATTTTTTCGCCTAGTCATTTTAATGTTTTACGAAATAATGTTTATAATACTTACTTTACTTGGATAGGCATCTCCGCAGTAAATAAATTGTTTGTTAACGTTATATATCATCCACATCTGACATTCGTATTCGTTCTCATAGAGTAAATCACTCAGTAGTGCAGCATTAGGTGTTATTTCTGTTGCTTTTGCAATGTGGAATGTATACGTTAGTTGCAACTCGAATATTTGACGGGCAGGTGGAATGATGTCACGGGCCCGTAGTGGTCCAATTTTCGAATCAATGGGTCTGAATAAAAAAGACTCGTATATAATAAAAGAACAATTTCGTAAATTATTATAATAAATTTTTTAACAGTTTACTTCGAGAAAAATTGTTTATTAACTAGAAAATAAAAATAATATAGAGAATGTTTCTTTAGAAAAATTTACGCATGCGTTCGCTTTTCTCGATGTTATGTGTCATAATCAATATTTCATAGGGGTAGTGTCATCAATGTATAAGAAGCAAATATATGAGAATGGTATTATAGAATCGTGCTCATCTAATATTAATATAATACTTTGCAAGCTAATTAAGACCTCTCAAATACCTTAGGACTTGAACTGAGTGCTTAAGAGAGATACTTGGCACCACCTCTTCACTTCTTAACGAACTGCGAAGTTCTAATCGGTGAATACCGTCTCCGGATTGCATAGTAAGATCTCCATTTATTAAACTAACTCCGTGAAATTCGATGGTATAATCGATGAGTATATCGCCTAAATTTGCCCAATATTTAGCGATAGTTACTTCCAAAATTAAGCCACCCTGGACAGCGAAACCTTGAATGGTTTCTGATTGGGACGTAATGTTCAGCATTTTATTGAGTTCCAGAGTCTTAGTTGATAAGCGAGGTTTCACTTGCATTGTGTGCATGACAAATCGACCAGTCTTATCTTTATCAGAGCTTTTCAGTCTTAAAACTGTAAAAATATTACAATTTATTATTCACATGTTCATTGAAAATAGTTATGAAAATTTTTTAAATTACCTGCCCATGTGGCATCATCAGGCACGAGTATGAAATGTCTCTGAATGGTATTTGGTTTAAAAAGGACGTTAGTAAAACTGAGATCAGGAAGGGGTGCAGTTTTAGGAATTGTTGATGGCTGCACTACCGTGATTGGTATTTTGAATATAGGACCTTTATCCACGTTTGTTACATCATAAGCTCGAATACTGTTAAAAAAATATATTTTAATTATTGTGAAAAAAGATTGAAAACATTTCGAGTACAAAGTTATTTTTTATATATATACCTGGTAAAATGAACACCTTCTGGTAATGAAGTGGCATCTACTCTAATGGCGAAAGCTCGTGGCATGTGCATTAAATCGAAATGAGTTGGGGAATGAACCCATGATGCATCACATACCATGACAAGTCTTAGATTAAAGTTGATTTTACGTGCAGGATCTATTACAAACAGAAAAATTAGAAAATTATAATAGCGAAAAGACAAATAATAAATTAAAAAAATATATGACATTGATAGTAAACAAATTCATATAATTTTTATAAATAAATGAAAGAAATTTTTACTGTTAATAAAATAAAAAATAATATATTGATTAAAATAAAAATAAGCCAATCAAAACACAATACATCGACGCCCCGTACGAAGAAAAGCACAGTTCAAAACCTCTGACCAAGACTAGCACAGTACAAAACCTCGGACGAAAAAAAGCACAACTCGCTGCGCTCGTACGAAAAAAAGCTCAACTCCGATGAAAAAGACTAGCACTATTTATTGCATTTTTATAAATAGTACACCTTACGAATAGCAAAAATAAAAACTGTTGCTAACTGCATTAGCAGATTGCTTTCTCAAAGAGAATTCATAATTATATAATTTTATTTTATTCATTATTTCGCTTTTTTATCTTTAATAAAAGAGCGATCGAGTTGTGCTTTTCTTCGTACGGGGCGTCGATCTATATATGCCTAACTGTTTACACAATAATATAACAGATAATATGTACATACCAACATTTTCGCTATCCATAAAATTCGGCTCTACAGTTATAGCATAATCTTTAGGACGATCAATAACTCCAGCTCTCAAAAGGATACCCTTAGCGTGATTTACACCGCAGTTAATAGAAAACCTGACATCTCTCTCGGGACTAGTCGCGTTAGAAGTAAGATTTTCGAAAGCTCGTTCAACTTGTAAAAGACCCGATCCTTGTGCAAATGGGTCAAGTGTATTAACAAAATGTGCAGTGTTTTCCAGAGCTCGTTTTATACTGTATGGTGAGTAATGTAGACCTCTCGCAAGAAGACCGGAAATAAGGACGGCTAAACATATGTAATTATATTGTATACTTTCGATAGATACTATTTTATGTCAACATTAATCTTAAAGTTCTTAACTCACCTACTGCACCTGTCACATGTGGACTTGCCATACTAGTCCCATTAAGTAACTGGCACTTTCGTAGTGTAAAGTTTGGCACACTAGTAATGGCACCACCAGGTGCACAAACACTAATACCATAACCACCATCAGTCATTGGTCCTCTTGAAGACCACGTGAAAGGCATACCAGGCATTTTTTCTCTTAAAGAATATTCAGCCATCATCATATCAGGTGATACATATGCACCAACACCAATAATACTGTTGGAATTGATGTCTGGAGGTGTATCTACGAAAATTTGAATAAATAATAGGTAAGTTAAGAAGAGTATATTAAAACTAATGTAAATATTTAATTTACATAATTAGTGATTTATGTCAATTTGATTATTTTAAACTTACTAATTGTGCACAATGCTGGACCCATGTTTCCTGCAGATGTCACCCATGTTACACCATATTTATCAATTACTTCATTCATAAGTTCTCCTATTCTTCCTGCATTGGCCCAATGAGCACGCTCTCCATAACTCATGTTAATAGTATGTACTTTATCTTTATATGACATAACTTTAATCATTGCTCTTACAATTGCACTACCCGTTTCCATAGTATTGATACGAGCATCTCCAATGGTTAAAGATATAATTTGAGCTCCAGGTGCCACTCCATTCAGCTCTTTATTCTCAGGAAAACAACCAGCAGCAATAGAAGCTACGTGAGTTCCGTGTTGTGCTGTAATTTGTCAAAGAATTATAATTTTAATTTTCGTCAAATTACTTTTTGTATGTTACTGTTTAAAAATCTGATATTGAGTGAAATCTATAACAAAGACCAATGAAATGCAAATAAAATAAATTGTGTCTGAAATTGCTTACAACAAAGACTGACTATTTCTAACGTGTTGCCATCGTCATGCACGTTTATAGAAATATTAAGTTGATCTTCTTGAGTCAATGGTGCATATTCCCTTGTTGTTGAATATTCTCCAAGTAATATACCTTTTTCCAAATCTCCTTGTTCAGATGTATCAATGCAAGCTCTGTAATTTTATTTTTTGTCTGTCATTAAATACATATTTATTGACAAATTTAATTCTAACATATGCATTAGCTTTCATATTTTTAAATAATTTAAAATTTATAATTAATTTTCACCTCCATACTTCACCATCGTGGAAAACAACACAGTCATATGTGGGACCAACATCCTCATATTTTTTTTCTAAGCTTGTTAGATATTCTACACGAGCTTCGAGTTCTTCCTTTTCTAATTTTTCGGTCTGCGTATTCAATTGTGGATTTTTTACTTCAAATTCCTAAAGACAAATAAGTGCATGTTTATAAATTGACACATTGCAGAACCACATTGATGATCTTGAAGATGAAAAAGGAATTGTAATTGGCACATCAGATAAGGAGGTCAATGTCTTTGCTCAATTAAAATTGCCAAATATAAATATAGTGACAGGTATAGCTAAATGTATGCTATTGTGAAATATGTCCTAAATTATTATTTTATCAAGATCATCATTGAACATTTAATAGTTTATAAAATTAATGGTGCTCTGTTGTTATTAAAACATACTTCACAAAAAGTATTTCAGTCATAAAACCTTTATCTAACTCTAGCTAGCATTCACTTTTAAATGAAAGCATGTTTATAAAAGCTTTAAAAATTAAAATGATTTGTAATAAAATATTATGAAATATAAAATATAATTAGATTAATATTTCAACTGTATGACACAAACATGTAAATATCAATAGAAAATTTTGAAATATTTATAACTGGAAAAATTAAAAATATTGCCAATTTATCAAAACTTGACTTTATCTTAACTCACTTGTAATGCTCTAGTGGCTTCTACCAAAGAAGTCTTATAGCCTTCATCCCAAAACTTCTTCTTTCTGCTTTGTGTAATTCTTTCACGTAATTTGGATGGATAAAGTGTATATGCATTTTTAACACCAAGATGATATTCTCCTGAAGGATTCTGCCATACATTTGGGATCTAAAAGATTAACATTATAAGCTTAATTAATTTAAAAAGAGAAATAATGTGAAAAGTTATTTAAGCAACTTATTTTTTACAAATTTAAAGTGTATTAATATTTTTATAATATTTAGAAAATGTTGAATTGCTAACTATTAACTTTTTTATAAATAAAAAAAAAAAAAAACAAAATTATAGTACCCTTAAACAAAGCAAATTATTATTAGAATGTGTAAACAATTGGAGGACTCACCTTTAACCTACGTCCAGTGATACCTGTTAAATATCCATCTATTGTTTTCACAACTTTACTAGTGTCAACATCACCCAATCCACTGCAATCAAACCTTTCTATAATCTTGGGTTTGCCATCAGATGTAACCTTTAGTGAAATAATTGACATAAAAATTACAGAAGCAAAAATGAAGTAATGGAAGGAAAGATGACTAGGTGTTTTTGAAGGCTCACAAAATGACTTCTTCAAAACAGAAGCAAGACACAAGTTTACAGCTGAAAGAGTGGCCGCTTAGTACTTTTGAAAAGGAAAAGTCGACGTTCAAAGGAGCCTTTCGAATACAACGCAAAAGGAAAAAAAATAAAAATGGAATTTAAAAAACGATACCTGCAATCCGGGCGCCCCGGGGTCGACGCCGGAGTCGAAGATGGCCATGATTGTACCCCGGCCATCGTACTGCGGATACTTGGCGAGGAACTGCGTGACGCCCGTCTCCTTCTTGGGCAGCAGGCCCCAGATGGGGAAGTTCAAGTCGAGGCCACTCTCTGCCATGATTCTGCCTCTAGGAAGAACTCTCGGCTCCTCTTTCCCTTCTAATGCTTATATAGCCTTGTCTCGCTTCTCACCTCCGATCCTCTACCTCTATATACTGCAGGCGCGTTCGGCTGCTCGCGCGGCGAGCGACTGACTTTTTGGCACTGCTCGCCGTGCAGCTGTGTGACGCCGATCTCTCTGTCTCTCTTTCTCACTCGCTTTCTCGTGGCGTCGCGCGGGGGTGGCCCTGACTCTGCTACCTCCTCTCTTGTCCTTCTTTGTTCGCACCTACAGCTACGAGCGTCGACGTCGGGAGCATGCAGGCTAGGGACGGAGCTGCCGTCTCTCTCCTCTCCTTATTGTCTCGTCGTCATGCGCTCTGCAGCTGCTGCGTTGCTTCTCTGCTGCTGGCCTGCCACGCTTCACGTCCGTACGATGTTTTCACGCGAGCCGTCTGATAGGTATATATATGGTATAGCGCCGGTGTCGTCAGCCGCGTCTCTGCGGCGTCTCTCTCCCCCTTGGAAACCGCGCGTGTTCTGATTCTCTCTGCCAGCGTGGCTTTTTGGCTGATTTTGTACCCTACCCACCTGCCCGGCCGCATGCGTGCGCACGCGGGGTGGCTGAACGGTCCATATAGTCCACTGCGTTCTGCGTGGACCTTTAAATCATATAGAAATTTAAAGAGGTGGGCGAATGTATATATACCTACATAATGCCCTGTTGATTCAGCAAACCCCAACGTCTATGTTCCAAATTTAATTATAATTTTAGATTATATACATAAAATTTTTAAATCTCGTATATCAAATAAATAAACCAATACAAAGGCTAAGCAAATACAAAAATATCGGTAATTTTTGTCAGATTTTTTCCATGATATTTCATTTATTGAAAGTTATTTTTTTGTATTCAAAGTTCTCCAATAGGTATACTTATACAAATTTACAGATGTCTACATTGTAGTTTTCGTTATTCTAATTCAATTTTTAGTTTTTCTAAACTATTTTAATTACATTTTATTCAGAATAAGTTATTAAACAGTGGATGACAAAGATATATAATTAATGAAAATTTAAAAATTATGAAGATACAAAGAAAACAGGAAGGCATCGGTAACATACTTTCGCTATTTTTAGTATCTTTTTCATTTATTACCTTTGTCATCTACAGTTCTATAACTTATTATAAATAAAGTTCAATAGTTAAGAAAAACTAAAAATTGAATAAGAATAACGAATAGGTATTGTGTAATGACTCCGCTATCCTTCAAACTCAGTTGTGAAAATAATGCGAGTGGAGGACAGTGGCGTGAGCGCTGTATCGTGACATGTTGGTAACTATTTGAAAGGTTTCATAAATAAATACTCGTAAGTCATTCAACGAAATTCAATTTAATTTTATTAAGAGTGGATTCTGCTGATGGAGATATCCCACGTTGCTATACAGACGCTTAAGGGAGTTCTATGATAAACAGAAATAACGCTAAGACAATTCTGAAATTTCGCACATTGGTTAACTTTTACATGAAAAGCTCTCATATAAATTTTTAGAAGGCTAGGCTACCTAGAAGTCAAGAAATAAATGTTTTAATTTTTCACTTTTTAACATGGGCTCTTATGGGAAATCACGATTTCGTTGTGTTCATTTGCGTATAAGAAAGAAATTAACGCTAAGATATTTTTGAAAATTGATGTAATAGAAAGACAAATATCTTATGAAGATTTATTTTCTTGTAAAAGTATCATTGGATGCCTCTAATTTGGAAAAAAAGTTTAAAAGCGAAAAACATACATTTAACCTCAAAATATGAGTCAAATCAACTTCTCAATGGAACTTTATATCGATATTTAAGACTATTAAAATAGATATAATTATCTAAAATGAAAATATTATTGGTATTTAGTGTAAGTTTATTAATAACAACTTCTGTAATAAAGTAAATCAACAAGAGATAAAATGTGTACTTGTTTTGACTAGTGTAGTTACCATAGAACTCCCTTAAGGTGGCTCCGGCATTTTTTTTACTTAATATTCACAACTTTTTTATGCTTACTTCAAATATTATAATTTGAAAAACAATATATAATAAAAAAGGGTACTTGAAGTAAGAAAAAATTTTTTTTTTTCAATGAAATTTCAATATTGTTAAAAAAGATATCGCTAATTGAAAAAAAAAAATCAACAAAACACAAATTTTGTTCATTTTCATCCGATTTTAATTTCAAAGAACTCATTTTGTTCCTTCTACAATTTCATATGCGAGTAATTAACCGAAATGAAAATTGAAAAATTTTTAAAACCTGCAAAGTTACATCCCATTATTTATAAAATGCACGCACGAATCAAATGCAACGAAATAAACACGTGGATGAAACTTTGCAGGTTTTAATAATTTTTCAATTTTCATATTGGTATAACAGCACATTAAATTTTACAAGGAACAAAAAGAGTCCTTTGAAATTAAAATCGGATAAAAAATGAAAAAAAATTTTTTTTTTCAATTAGCGATATATCTTTTTTAACAATATGGAAATTTCGTTTAAAAAAAAATTTTATCTATTTCCTCTTTCATATTATATTAATTCTCAAATTATAATATGTCAAGTAAACATTATCAAAAATTTTTATAAGTATAAAAGTCAGAAAAAAACTCCGGAGCTTCCGTCCCGTATTTCATCTTGCGCCTCTCCTATTGCTCGTGCGGCTGGCCCACGTCGATTGGTCCTCTTTTCGGTTTTCCCCTAACCCGAGAAAGTGTCGGAACCGAGTCATTATATACCACTAAACAAAAATAATTAAATGATAATAATAATATTAATATTTGACGCTTAGATGCAACGCGATCACGTCCATGTTTTTAACATGGTTTTTTAACATACCTCACATACCTACATTTTCACTAATTATATTATTATTATTATTATTATTACTTTTATTTTATGTTTAAAAAAAAACTTCCATTTGAGCATTTTTTGAAATTGGAAAACAAATTGTGATTTTAATGCAGGTATAATGATAGAAATATCTTTCCTATACACAGATTTGAAAGGGGGAATAATAATTAAATGAAAAAACATTTAGATGTATATACCCATAGCATGCGTTTTTCTAATTTGCAAAAGAATGGTCAAAGTTGCTACCGCAGCTCGATCGACATATGCTGTCACGATCTCTGCACGATCCTACCGACGCGATTACCCGCGAAGGGAGAGCTGGACCAAACACCAGACCCGGCGCTGTGCCACACGAAAATTGCGCTCGCTTATCCATTAGAGTACAGCAATCATTCCTCATTAAATTCACGCAAAATCATACTCAATATGCAGGAGACTCAATTTGAATGTGCTGTGCATTATTTAATGAGTACTAAATCCGCGTGTGCGTATAATAGACATGCGACAATCGTGAATGGCACCTGCGCGCAGAGGTATGGGGCATACTCCACCAAATCTGCACTTCGAGGTAATCGAGGTAGTGTGTCGGATAACATCGTGCGTGTAGGCTGGGAAGCATCGGACCATTCCAATTGTATGAGAAAACCGGCGGTCTTATATATGAAGTGAGCACTGAGTTGGTCACTTGCGAGAGCCGAGAGCTTTGTGAAAATTTAAGAAAGTAAAGAAAAATTAAGGATTGATCAGGTGTATCGAAGTTGATTAAAATTGAAGAGTTGCGAGGCTAATGAATTTGGCAAAGTGATCAACGAAGAATAAGATCTTTGAAGTTGAAGGATATAGTTAAATAATCCAAAAGAATTTTAATTTTTATTATAAACGAGTGCATGTTTTCTTATGTAGCCACCTAGCGACTCGTCTTTAAAGTACATAAGAAATAAGCTTTATTATATAAACGTGAAGTAGCAAGTAATTTTGTGATTATAAAATATTTTAGTACAAAACATCGTGTACAATGTCTCTAAAATCTATTATTAATTTTAAATGAGTTTTTTAACAAATTGACATTTTCTCGTGTAAAGTTTAAATGTAAAGAGTTTACAGTGAATAAATAAATAGTTCTACTTTTATTTCATTATGATATAATAGATAAATTTAAGATTAATACAAATGTAATGTATTTCCATGTAAAGGGATTAGGATTAAAATGGTTTTAAAACAACTTCATAACAAATGTCTTTTATTTCTTTATATAAATTTGTTTCTATAAATGAAAATACTTATAAGTTTATTTGATTTGTAAATTTTAGACTACATCAAATTTTACCTTAAAATATTATTTTATGATGGTAAAAAATGATGGATTTAATCGAAACTTTTTCTTATCTATGGGTAAAATTGTAATTAATATGAATATTTGGATATACCTAGCTAATCTAAAGTACACTGCGTCAATATTGTTTAGAAAAGTTTTACATATTGTAAAATTATTGCTTCATACATTCGTGTTATTAAAAGTATCTCTGGTATTAGATTTCATTTATTATTTAATCAAACTATAATTATCTATCATAAGATTGACTGGTTGAATTTACCCATTCATATGCCTACATCAACACAATTCATCTCATTTTTCTCATATTTGTGCTATTTCTGAAAGTACAAATTATTTTGTTCCAGTTAATCCACGACCAACAAAGGCACTTCGCAACTTGCAATGGTCTATGACACTTCGCCAATAAACGTCTTTTTCTAAGAGTTCTGCCGAACCAATAATGATAAGTAACGTTCGAGCACGAGTGATTGCTACATTGAGTCTCTCCCGAGCAGAAACAAATCCTAAGGAATGTTTAATATCCTCTTGAACTTTTTCGGAAGCAGTCCTAACAGTGGACAAAATAATTACTTTTCTCTCTTGTCCCTGAAATTCTTCAACGCTACCAACCTTTGGTACATCGACATCAAGTTCTGCTAAGAGATGCTTGATTCTATAAACCTGTAAATGAAGCAATAAAATAGAAAAATTTAATAAATGTGTGAAAGTAAATTGACAATTGCTCAAGCATATAGATAAGAATAAAATTTTACCTGTTTTGAGTACGGTGTAATTATACCAATGTCGGCCGGTTCTAAACCGCGATTGTATAAATCTAGAAGATAAATATACACCTGTGATGCTTCCTCTGGGTTGTACCAACTGGGGCTATCAGGGTCTTGGTTGTTCTGTCCTTTTACATTATGGAAAACAACTGCTGGTGGTGTTCCAAGTCTTTTAGGCAACATGTCAGTTAATTTTTCTAATAATTCCGCTTCTTCGCTCTCTTCAGGATGAACCTGTTAGGAGAAATTGATTTTATATAATGAAGATAAAAACTTAAAAACGCTTATATCATCTATTATACCTGCGGTATTAATTCAGCTTCATAAAATAATTTGTTTGGTAAATCAAGCAAATCCGGCAAACTTCTATAATTCATTAATAATTTCGTGACGAGCCGAGGGTCATATCCAAATTGAAAACCTGTCGGATCTTTCTGATAAGGGAATTGATGAAGTAATCGCAAGAGAAAACTATCGTTCAGTCCAAAGTATCCAGCTAATCGGCTTTGATTAACTGGTCCCAATTGTTTCGGATCACCAGCCAGCACAATCTGCGTTGAATCACGGTGCGCTAAACTTAGCGGAATCATAATTTCGGGTTCGCACGCCTGACCCGCTTCGTCAACAACTATATGTGTAAAATGACCTTGTTTACAGCCCATATTGTACAAAATTCCTAAGGCTGTGCAGGTACCAATAATTATACGATGACGACAGAGTACACTAAGAGTGACATTAGTCCTGCAACCGCGAGGATCTTGAATGTTCACGTCAGCGCGAGTTCCTTCGTTAGCAATGTCTGC
The DNA here is from genome assembly GCA_036365515.1 of Torymus aiolomorphi. NCBI lineage: Eukaryota > Metazoa > Arthropoda > Insecta > Hymenoptera > Torymidae > Torymus > Torymus aiolomorphi. Next base: position 121,551,637 of record CM070877.1, on the reverse strand, counting down.
AGTTACGCAATAAGGGACGAGTTTTTCTGGTATAAGATCACTGGCGAGGTAATGAAAAGCTACAAGTCGAACCTGAAAAAAGTTTCTCCCATTACTTGATAGAATATAGATAATAATTTAAGCATTTCACATGATAAATTTGATGAATGCAGTCTACTAGGTATAAAATACCTCACTAGGAGATTCTCAGATCTCTTAATGGCGATTTCGGCTGAAATTTTGCTATGCTATGATAAGTTTGCAGTTTTAAAAATGCGAAAAAAGTTTGTACTTAGTAATCAAAATTTTGGAATTGAAAAACTCAAGTTATGGAAATTTTTTGTTTTGATTTTTCAAAACAAAAGGTTTAAGATTTTAAAGAAGAAAAGTAAAACTACAGGAAGAAAACGAATTTTTATTTTCGATAATTTAGAGTTGAGTTAGAAAAATAGAAATATTAATCTTTTATTTTATTAACATTTCAAAACATTACAAAATTTGTACCGACTGAGATTCGAAAATTTGTTCCTCTCATAGTTGGTAAAACTTTTAACTTCAAAATTGAATTTAACTTCTTTACATTAAAAGGCATATGAGGAAATCCACGGAACCTTTAACTGTTTTGATACGTTTTTTTTTTAAGTAATTTATTTCTGCTATTAGCGGAGCATGCGAAGCACATAAACGAGACAAGATGTAAAATCTTCAATTTTTACGTAGAAAACCAGTCCGGTAATTAGTGTGCTACGCATGCTCAAGTCTAGGGATGTAAAATACTGTCGAAAAAAGTCTACTTTTTCCGAGGATTTCCTTATATACATTATATACAAATATGTGTATGTTCATTACATAGTTTAATTTACCATGTCACCAGGCCTAAGTAGGTTGCTGTCCAATAATTTTTCTGCAATAAGATTAGCTGAACTATTAGAAGGGGTTGCAATAAGAATTCGACTTTCAGACATTGTGAAAAAGATTTGTAAAACAGCCTCGCATACAGTGATAGTTTTTCCTGTTCCAGGAGGTCCAAATATAACGTAAGGTAATGGACGTGCTAATCCTTTCAAAATATTTTTGACTGCTTCTTTTTGATAAATGTTCATTCGTTTATTAAACCAATTGATTTTCTTTTTATGCAATAAAGCTTCAAGTTTCTTTAACTGATTGTTTGCGTCATCAACTTCCTCTTCATCATCCGAATCGTTTTCGATGAAATTATATTGCGGTTCTTTTTCCATAACTTTTTTCGGAAATAAAAATTCGGCACCAAGTTTTTCCCGTACTACACCAATCGCTGCATGACATCTTTGAAGTACAGTAGTTGAACCTTTGAAAACTACTTCACAATCTTCTCCATGATAATCCTCGTGAAACTTTTGATTAAATTTTAAATACACGTTCGAATTTCTAATTTTATGAATGTAACCTTCATATTTTTTTTCACCTAGGCAAATATTTTTTAAATAAATTCAAATAATAAATTAATAAATTTTATTAAATATAAGTGAAATATATTATACTTTTGTATACTTTTGTAAAAGAGAATGAAAAGCTTCATATTTTAATAATTAAATATATAGATTAAATTTTTAGTAAATTATAAAAATTTCATTTGAATTTTTAATTGAATTGTAAAAAATTTTGAAATTAAATTGAAAAATTTATTTACTAATAATTACCAGCTGTTGCATCCCATAAAAATGATACAATGACTTTGTCTCCAATTATAAGTGATGGTCGTTTTTCAGCAAGTCCAGGTACGTTTAAAGTTAAAAACTCTCCACTATTATGCATAATAATACTTTTTATATCAAATCTTCGCATATCTTGAATTTGTGCAATTTCTTCTAAATAAAGTAAATATTTAAAACGCTCTTTATAGTTTTCAAATTTTAATGGTTGTTGAAGTAAAGGAATTTTTTCAGATATAGTAAATTCTGCTTCAGCACGAGTTTTTCTTTCTGTCTCTATCATGTTCATAGTGTTCAAAAGAATTGTCGGAATTTTCCAAGATACGGGGCGAATAGCAACGAATTTTGCTGACTTGTAAGGTTTCACACCTTTAATATACATGCCTTCTTCATAAGTTTCTGGTATTACTGTAGTCTTAACACTGATATTATGAAATCTATTGCCATTTGAAACATCTTCTTTATCCCCTTTGTTAGTTGGCATGATACTATTGACTGCTATTTGAATTAAGCGACCAACTTTAAAATTTTTAAATTTAAAAATAAGCAGTTCCTCTGATAAGCCTACCATTCTTCCTGTACATCTGAACTTGTAAACTACTTCATCTGCTGGCTTTAAATGCTGTGATTCAGTATCCTTTGGAGAAAGAAGTGTTATCTGAGAATTAGATTTCTTTGAAAAAAATGAACATTTATGAAGAATTTGTTTAGAATTCCCATTATTTTTTACAGTAATTTCAAATTCTTTCTGGGCTCTGGCATCTAATTCCACCCGTATTTGATTCGTGATTTCAATATTTTCTTTATCTTTAATCATATCATTTAAATCATCTCTTGATATAGCTGGTTTATATTGTACAGTTGATGTTTCAAATTTCCTGACTACCTGTAAATATAAATTACTAAAATTAATAGACAATTCATTATAATAATGAGAGATATTAACACTTTCACTACTATGTATGATAAAAATAAACTTTTCTAAAAACTAATTTAGTTTAGTCATAACAAATTTATAAGCATTTAAAATATTAAAAAAAAAGCAATTTAATTTTGTTTCCATACAAGAATTATAGACAAGAATAATTTACGATTATCTTTTTTATAGAAATACTAAATGCTGAATGATTTAAGTTTGAAGTATTATACGAGTCATACACAGCTTATACAGCACAGTTAAAAAGAAAGTAATAATTTTCATATTCATACATCTTCTATTGGAACTACAAGTAAAGCTCGCCACCGATGTACCACTCCTTGGTCACTTTCAATTTTATGCACAGCTACTTTATCTCCTACACAGGGTATATATCCAGGATTACATACTGCTTTAGTGAAAACAGTATCACTAATTATTCCAGATTCTGAAGATTCATCATAGGATGTCACTGTATCCAATTTGTTATACTGTCGTAATGGTGCTATTGATTCTACTTCTAATACCTCACCAGTTAAATTTGGGCTATTAGTGTCGACTTCGACGATACATTCTAATTTTACCCAATCACCATTATATGGCACAAACTCACAAATAATTTTGTTCAAACTAATACTCATACCATCTTCTAAATGAATTTCTCTACCTTGTCTCTTTATTACTTTTCCAATAATGGTTCTCTTGTTTATTTTCCTAATTTCTACAATTTTATCACTATTAACAATATTAATATTTAATTTTTCATCAGTTTTATCTGTGAAAGTTTTTGAATTTATCTCTTCTTTATTTTCAAAATCTGTATTCAGTCCTACATTGAAATTTTCAGTTTGATAGGTTTCGTTTTCCCATGCATTTTCTATTTTATACTCAATTCTTTTAATTTTGAATTCATCATTTTTATTAATTTTATAACCTATATAATAAACTTTATCTCCTTTCTTAAGATCTTTTGGAATTACAGACTTGATTTCACACATATATTTATTCTCTATGACTATATATTCGTTATTAACTGTAGTAACTGTGCCAGTTTTATAAAAACATCCTTCATCTTCGATTATCAAATTTTCTTGTTCATCTTTCTTTTCTTCGTTGCTTTGTCTAAGATCATCTAGTTCAGCTAAAAGATTTTCTGCAATTATTTTCTCCGACTCAATATTCTCTTTATAACTATCATTATCATTATTATTATCAAATGCTTTTTTGTAAATAAATTGAATCAGAGAAAGCATTTTGTCCAAATTTTTATAAAATTATTTTTAATTCCTGCAACTTAAATAAAATGTTTCATTATTAATCAATTAAGTAACTATATAATTAAAAAAACCAACAATGTTTTTCTATTTACCAATTAACAAATAGCAGACAATTCCATCCTGTGATTTAATGTATCCAAACCAATCCAATTTACTTCTTTATATTGTGTTTGTATTTTAAATAAAGCTCCTAAATTGTAATGTACGGCATCTTTGGATTTCTATCAAAAAATGAAAATAATAATTCAGGTTTACATATATATTTTTTAATTATTGTAATTTTCATTTAAGTATAAATAAATATAAATACAAGTGAACAAAAAATACTCAAATTTCATAAACTTTAAATTATAACAATACCTGAGACAGTTTTACAAATGTTAAAAAAATAACTCAAATTCTCTAAAATAAATTCATTAACTTTTGAAAAATTTTAAGTTTTTTTTAATCATAAAATGGAATATAAATTTTTTAAAGATGAATTATCATACTTTATTATATTAAAATCATAGTGATATACTCACTTGTTATGAACTTTTCAATTTAGAATAGAAAAAATGTAAAAACTCAATAAATCATTTTGTCCAAATAATCTCAATTCTGTCTTATAAATAATTGGTAAGGTGAAATATACTCTTGAAGGTCTCATGGGAGTATGGGACAACCGACAATGCTAAATTTGTTTACATCAAAATCAAACTACATGCCCGTCTGTAGATGGCGACATCATGTACCTATATCATAGAGTATAGACTTATTCGCCTTGTTAAGACCAGCGTCAGCGCCCCTCGCGGCCAAAATTCGAACTGCTTATTAAAGGATAAACACTGCTGATTAGTGATTAGCATGAGCGGTATACGAACCAAAGATTATTTAATTAAAAAATAAAATAAGTAGTGATCCGATGAACGTCTTAAATAGGCCAGTAAACGAAGGTCTGAAATCGACTTTCTTTGGTGAATAGCTGCATTTTGGATATTTGGTAATACACATCGTCTAAAAACGATGGTCAAAAATGCAGCTTCCAAAAACGCCGGCGTCACCCCTAATTTGGCGAAAAACCACTCCCGAAAACGGTTTTTCGCTTATAACTCGCGAACAACGATAAGAGATATCGAAAAAAATCCCAAACAAAAGTTGTAGAGCGTGAAATTTTACATAAGGATCACCTATCACTTTTTTGCATTTGATAAAATTAAGCCTGAGAAAAGCACGCAGGAGTAACAAACAGCAATCGGCCGGAAGGATAGGGAGGTGGGGCCTGCGGCCGCGCGGCTGCGGCAGCGGCGGCGCGCCTCGGCGGCAATGCTGACATGTGAGCGCGCGCGTGGACTGCGTGTCTCTGCGCCGCTCGAGTCGCTTTTCACTTTTTAGCGATTCTAGCTGGCCCAGGCGCCGGAAAATTTTTCACTTCTGTCTCCCCCTGTATACCTGCTGACGCAATTGCATAAAGTAACCATCGCTTTCTATAGATTTTGATTCGTAGAATCTAAATTTCGAGGTTACAAGTTAACAAAATTGCAAGAACCTTGATTTAAATGCATTTGTTTGAACAAAAACGCTATTTATCAAATAAAAACAATCTTTTGCGATCAGAATAATTTTTTCTTGAAAATTCCGGCAATTTTAAGATTAAAATGTTTCATTCAAGATCTACGAGAAACCAATATTCAAAGAGTTATACATTTTCAAAATATTAATTCTTAGCATTCAAGAGATTTTAAATAATAGTCACAAAATTAAACATCAAGTAAAAATTGTTACAGTTACTAATCGTTTACCATCTAAAAAGAGATGTGCATAGTTAATATTACTTTGTATTATAAGTAAATCACATTAATATAGGTACGAGTAAATCTCAGGAACTCTTAACTTTTTTGGGAACTCCAAAATTTAAGCAGACAAATGAATCAACGCCGCTCAAAATGTTTGCCTTGAAATAAAAAAAAATAAAAAATCTATTATAAATAATGGTAACGAATCAGCTGCGTTCATAAATGAAAAAATTGTTGTTAATATGCTTTTCCTATCGATATATTTATCTATATAGGAACAGGAACACACTTACGATCGTTGTGCAATTTTTTTAGCTTTTTTGTGTGTCAAAATTTTGAACTCGAGTCCTGGTAGGTCGATGTGCTATAAAAATTAGCCGAAATACAAGATTATTAATTTTCTAAATTTTTAAAGGAATTTTAGCGATAAAAAGTTATTGAGATTTGATAATACGTATTGATTAAATTATCAAGGGGAAGACCTTATCTATATCTAATATGTTTTGCAAAAATATTCCCTAAATATTAGTATTTGTTAAAAGACAAAATATTTTATAAACATGAGTGAGCTGCGAAGCTCCACAAGTTTTCTATTAAAAAAATTAGTAGTGCCAATTCGTACCTGAACCTTAATATTTTATCTGTCAACTGCTTTATAGAGAGACAAGAAAAACAAGTTATACTAATTTTCTTATTTTCTTTATTTGATATAATGAACATTTTTTCTACAAGATGCAATAGTTTCTTACAAACATGTATTATTATTATTTAAATAAAATAATTTTTTATTTAAAGCCAAATTATACTTTGACAAGAGAAATTACCTTTTCAGTCTAAATCTCTGTCTGTAGATTCAAAAACAATTTTTCTTTTTATGAAGACTCCATTCCTACTATCTGAAAAGTAATTATTTTTCTTCGCGCAGGAGTTTCTTCTTAATATTCGTAATTAATATAAAATAATAAAAAAAATATTCCTTTGGAGAATAGATCATATTATGAGTATTTCCCTAGTGGAAATGAAAAATGAAAATAACTGTAAATAACTGTAAAAAACTGTAAATAACTGTAAATAACAGTTTATAACAGTTTATAAGTGTTTGATTTGAGACGTTAATAACAGTCATTTACAGTTATTTACAGTTAATTACAGTTATTAACAGTTATTAACAGTTATTAGCAGTTATTTACAGTTATTTACAGTTTTGCAGAAAAGTACCTGCGAATACGGAGGTGCTGATAAAAGTTAGTTACAGTTATTAACGGTTATTAACAGTTTTTAACAGTTTTTAACAGTTATTAACAGTTATTAACAGTTATTTACAGTTTTATTGATAAGAAAAAAGTTAGTATTATAGCGAAAAAAATAAACTGTTTATAACTGTGAATATCTGTAAATAACTGTTAATAACTGTTAATAACCGTTAATAACTATTAATATACTTTATCAGTACCTCCGTTTTCGCAGGTACTTTTTTGCAAAACTGTAAATAACTGTTAATAACTGTTAATAACTGTTAATAACTGTTAATAACTGTAAATAACTATAAATAACTGTTATTAGCGTCTCAAATCAAACACTTATAAACTGTTATTTACAGTTATTAACAGTTATTAACAGTTATTTACAAAAATCATTTCCGCTAGGATTATGACGGAGTCCTTTTGCAGCAGAAAATATGAGTATGCAATACAAGTAATTAATTACGATATTAACTACAATGCAATTTACTGTTTGTATTTACATTATATATCTAAATTTTAATTTATATTTAACCTACAGGTTGAATCTTATTTAAAAAAAATAAATTTTAACAATGACAAATTATAGAGATACGCAAAAGTTATTTTTATTGATATATTTCTATTTTAGCGAGTATCGGTCAGAAACTCTCGAGGGAAGTTTCTCACGTCTGGATTGTGGATGTGGATACAATTTCAGAGTGTAATTTTGTAGCTTAAAAATGACATCATCAAGTTTTAATAAAATCCATGCTCAGGAGGTTAGAAGCTCTTATTTTCAGCTAGTTATCATGTTGAAATACTATAAATAAAGTCTATGGTTTGATTACCCATAACTGCACCTCTGGGTCTATCTCCGAATAACTTTTTTCCGATTTTTTTGTTATAAATCTAAAAATGCATCATAACAATAAATGGCAGTAAGTAAAACATTTTTTTATTAAAACTTTTTAAGAGAAAATGTTACTATAGTGCTTCGGGGAGGGAGAAATTTACTCTTTACACAAACGGATTTCGATTTAAAAAGATTTTTGTCTAGAGTCAAGTATAGAATTAATAATTATAATACCTATCTTATTCAAGAAGAATACCCTCTTAGGTCAAATGGACTGTTTTTGACTAAATGAAAAATTTTCTCAATGATCATTAAAAATTCTTTTACTAGTGATTAGTATAAATGTTCAACTACAATGACTAATATTTTAACAAAGCTTCTGTTTATTTCTTTTTAACACACCCCAATGTAAAGTTCGTACTTTATCCCCGCCGAAGCGGGAAAAAAGTGCTACGTTCATTCCCTACCCTCACTCTTGTTGCCCGCGCAACGCACTATTTGTGCCCGAGCCGAAGGCAAGGGAAGGCCAATAAATATGCAGCACTTTTTCCCTTTTCAGCGGGGAGCGAGTACGAATTTTACGATAGTTGTGTTAAAAAATCGTATAAGTATTGGCACTTGTGAATAAAGTGGGTTGTGCGAACCTGCGCATTTGTCGCCCTCGCTTCGCTCGCGCGACAACTCTCGCGCAGGGGGCACACAGCCCACTTTATTCCCTTGGTGCATAATATACTATTACAAACACAATCATATAACACATAAATAGAAAGTGTGTTATACAAGATACCTATCTGTATAGTGTGCCCATACTTCTTCTATTTTCTGTCAAGATAGATAAAAAAACAGTGGGCTAGTTTTGTTACTTATAAAATAGTCAGTAATAAACTCGTTGCTACGGCAATGAGTAAATGAGCATTTCTCTGGAATTTCTAACTTTTAGCTTAAAAGAAAATTCAAAAGTTACTGTTGAGGCACACTCACTAAACGTTTTCTTTCTGTTCTAGGTACCACAAATAACAAATAAAACGGCGAGCTTCTCATTTTTAAACATATTTTTTTCTTACTCCATGTTTATGCACGTACCAGTAAGAGTGAGGGAGGAGGAATTTTATCAGAATGGCAAAATGTTAGATGGGTATTTTCTCAGAAAAACAGATTGCATAAAATTATAAAGATACTTTTTACTAGAAAAATAAAATTCTGAAAAATCTGAATCGTCCATACCTATAACATTTTTAGCTCATTTGCCGACGTTATAGCTTTTCTAAATCACTGCATTTTCTATAATTTAATCGTTAGGTAGATATGGCATTCGGAAACTTGATGTTACATATCATATAAAAATAATTTAATGAAAATTTCTTACCAAATTTTTTCGAATTTGTATGTATTATACATTTTTAAACCTTAGGAAAAGTTACCCTTCTATCATAAGATATTCTATTCTTTTTTACCTTTTTGAGAAAATACCCATCTAACATTTTACCATTCTGATAAGGTACGTCCCCCCTAAAAATCGTATAGGAATCTATATAAGGAAAATATATAAGGAAATAATGTTTTTAGGAGTCACATTTTTCGGAGTTTTATTTTACTAGTAAAAAGTATCTTTATAATTTTATACAATCTGTTTTCAATTTTTATAGACGCAAAGTTTTCTGATATTTTTTTCGAAAGAAATCTCTTGTGTGTTCTGAATAGCTCCTGTTCGGAATTTATAGTATCAGATTCGGAGAATGTTTTAAACGATAGTATATTTTCTGAGAAAATACCCATCTAACGTTTTACCATTTTGATAAAATACCTCCCCCCCCCACACAAAAACTGATGATTTCTTAAACGAGGGGTGCATCGATATCACGTTCTTTAGAAGACCATGATTCAATTTCTATAAGTGGCACACTACAAAGTGGCGCCGACAAAGTATACCATTCAATCGGGCTTGTAAATAATTTTTTTCACATTCAGAAAGGCTTAAAGAACAAGAAAAACTTTGTTCAGTAAATGTACCTTAAAAATTAAATCCTTTTTTCAAGTTTCATTGTTTAGAAAGAAAGCTGAAATTTCCGTCAATTCTTTTCAATCCAAAATTGACTTTAAAGTGTCGCCAAAAAATGATATCATTAAATCGAACTTGTATATATTTATTTTCACATTCAGAAAAGCTTGAAGAACAAGAAAAACTTTGTCTGATGAGGGTGCCTTAAAAAAAAATTATAATTTTTTTCGAGACGTAAGAGGGGAATAATTTTGGAAATAGCGCATATACTATTCTATTTTACTATTCTACCATATATCCTTACCGAAAGTATCACATTCACGGTTTGAGCCGGAAGCGAACTCCGAAAGTGGTACTTTCAGCCAGACGGTATGGTGAAAAAATTTTGTATTTCGGCTAATTTTTATAGCACATCGACCTACCAGGACTCGAGTTCAAGATATTGACACACAAAAAAGCTAAAAAAATTGCACAACGGTCATAAGTGTGTTCCTGTTCCTATATAGATAAATATATCGTTAGGAAAAGCATATTAACAACAATTTTTTCATTTATGAACGCAGCTGATTCGTTACCATTATTTATTTATAATAGATTTTTTATTATGAAAACATTATGAGATTTGTTATAGTATATTATTAATAACATTATTAAATGGTAGTATAGTTATTCACAAAAGTTTTAAATTTGAATGTTTTTTTAAGGAGCTCGATAAAATGATTACATTAGTAAAATTTTTTGAAATAATATCAAACGTATATTTTTTTAGGTATGATGATAAATTAACAATTAACAATACTATTAATTGTAAAGTCATGAAAATATAATTCTTTTTATTTTTATAGATTCCAGGAAAAACATATACTTGCCTTATTTTATACTTTCGTAGAAAGTTGTATTATTTCTATTTTAATTTGGATAAATGTATAAATAAAAAAATATTTTCGAGAAAAAAATGTTAATGCTTTCTTTTTAGAGAAAACATTTTTCAAAGATTCTGTAGTTTTTTCAAAATAAAGTTTGTTACTATATTACTCTTGTAGAAAATATCTTGTTGGCTGTTTTAAAATAGTACATTACGATACGGATGTCGAAGGTGATTATTTTTTTCGACTTTATAGAACACAAAAATTTAGTATTTATTCGTAGAATTCCTTTCCATAAAATAAAACGTAAATAATTTTTAAGGATTGTATAGGTTTCGGAAAATAATTTTTATGGTTTCCGAAAAAAATATTTATGGTTTGCAAAAGTTTTTCTAAAAGGATTATAAAGGGTTTAGAAAATAATTTCTCGTTGTTTGCAAAATTTTTTAAAGGATTGTCGAGATTTTGTAATTTAATTTATCAAAGGATTTTTTAATAGATGTAGTGGTAGATAGACCATTTTTGGAGATATTTTGTAGAGAAAATAATAATGAATTATTTACAGAAATTATACTGTCATTGATCAATAATGGTATGGTCAATACCATTAATTGTAGTAATACATACAAATAATGGTAAGAATATTTTAAAACAGAAACGAAAAAAAGGATAATTAAACAATTTTCCTTATGCAAATGCTTGGAAAAAAAAAAACGCCCGGGATTTGAATCCTAAACAAAAGATCAACAGGCGCGCGCCTTAACCGTGCCGCCATCGACGACACGCTATACATTTAACGTGAGATCGTTTATGATCATCTTTACCCCTTTGGGGTTTAGGTTTAGATATTTGGTTTGGTTGTTAATATTGGGTTTACATGGTTTCCATTACTTTTATTTAATGATAATATTAAATATTATAATTTAATATATCATTTTTAATAATAAATCATTATTTTGAAATCGTCTCGTGTTACGTTCTCAACCGCTCTCTGTTCAAGCGCGCGCGCAGTCCGGGCAGCCAATCCACGTAGGACGCTACTGCGCAGGCGCGGGCTCTCGGCACGACTTCGGCGCACTGCCGTCTAATGTTAAGGAAGAATCTAGTGATTTTCGCTGTTGCCAACAGCGGCAATGTCAGTGCAATTGTTACGACCCGAGTCGGGGTCTGAGAGTAGAAGGGCTCTTCTACAATGGTCGCCGAGTTGACCAACTAGAACGTGGAATTCGTTGTTCGATTAAGCACTGAAGTGCATGGAATTGCAGGAAATTGAAATGAAAACTCAAACTCGAAGATATCACTTTAACTCTGGAGTTTATTCAATTCAGAAATTAACTTTAGAACTTTTATAAAAATATAAAGACTTTCAAACGTGGTACAATTCAAAATGACCTTGAATTACGATACCCTGAGGCACTTGCACAGAGACCTCGGAGAGACTGCTGAGGCCGGTGAGGAGGCCCTATTTATATTCTAAATTGCAGGTGGTACTCCAGGTTGGTGGTGGGAGTGGAACCAATCAAAACTATTTCCCTTCCTAGAGTGGGAGTGGCTTCGCTGGAGAATTCTAGTTTAATCCGGTTTTGTCCTTGAGAGTGGGAGTGGCCTCGCTGGATAATTCTAGTTTATTCTGGATCGTCCTCCAGAGTGGGAGGTGGCCCTGCTGGAGAAGTCTAGTTCCTTCCAGAGTGGGGGTAATTGCCGTTAGAACCCGTTGGCCTTGGTGCCTCTAAAAATAGAAGGTAAACAGGAGGAGGGAGAGGGAATTTCCGTTGGGATCTTGCCGGTTCGATCTGGTTTCCGCTGACCTCGAGAGCTTCTAAAAATAGGAAGAGGGAGAGGGAAAAGAGATAAACAACTCCAGGAATAATATGGAGTAAACAACTCTAGGAATTATATTTTTAGAAAGGAATGAGCGTTTCCCTGAGCGAGTTTTATCCTGTTTATTTAATCAATATGAATAGACTCCTAATTTATTATTATTAATGCCTACATTAATTGTTAGTAATCTATTTGAATCGCAAGCTATTATTTATTAAATTATTGATCACCTGTCCATCGTTTATCTAGTGACGTATGGAATTCGTTTTTATCGTCGGTCATTTATTTCTATTCGCTTTATTGTAAATTCGGTTATTATTTATTTATTATAATTATTTCTCTGGTTGATCAAGTGAAATTAAATACCTATCGGAATTATTTTTATTATTTATTTTAAAATTAATCTTTTAAATCGGAAATATTATTGTAGAATCGGCCTAAATTCTATGCTAGTCGTTCGCGAGAACGCAGTTCATAACAGTTCCCCCTTCTTTTTAAAACACGAACCCATGGTTCGGGCTTTTGTATTTCAAATGTTCGCGCCCTTTACTGTGTCCTCCTGCGCGAGTCGGGTTTGGCTTGTCACCGTTAGATGGTGCCACCCGCCGGTGGCCGGGTCCGATCGCTAAATATTATCGTCGTCTGCTACAGGGCTGTCAGAATAATGGGCAATAGGAGTCTGAATTTTCCTCATAAATGAAGGTTGCACCTTTCTCAAAGGGAGTTGTGAAGGAAAAATGAGGGAGAAGAGAGGCTACCCTCCTGTTATTTTACAAGGAAAATAGCAAGAGAACCCGTTGATCGATCAGATAAGTACTTAATTAAAAGGGAACAAAGATTCTTTGTGGTGAATTTGTTGTTCTTTTTCTTTTAGGGAGCAGGAGTATAAGAGGATGCATGTTGCAGGAACATATATTAGTACCTTAATAATAGTGGCGATTGCTGCCAGCTCAAAGTGAATGCTTTAACTAAGAGGGATGCCCAAGGATTATAATTTTTAAAGCTCAGATGCCAATAACTACCTGTGAAGGCAGGATCCAAGGAACCAGCATCAATGCGACTCATCCTATTATGAGAATGTTTTTTTTTTTTTTTTTTTTTTTAAATAGTAAATTTTCAATAAACGAATTTTAAATTTTAAGGGTGAATTTACAAGAAAACGCGGGTTTAGATTAGATAATTTAAATTTTTAGGGGTGAAGTTTTCGTAAGTTTGATGCAACGCGGTTATTTGCTTTGTTATTTATTCACGGATATTCCTTTAAATAATTTAATTTTTTTTTTTAGGGTGAAGGGAGCCCCTGCCATCGCTCCCTTCTGTGAGATGCTACCTATGGCTCGCCGGGACCCATCCTGATACAGTGTATCAGGAGTACTTCCGGTTTCCCATCTCCAGGGCAAAAAGGAACTAAACTTTATAACCCTTATTATTTTATTATTTATCAATTTAATTACAAATAGGATACATGAAGTTACAATTTGGTCGCACGTGGAATATAAAAATATAAATATCGCAATGAGGTAACATTTACATACCATATAGAGAAGTAAGCAATGAATAAATTTAATTAGGTCGTAAACACGCGTGTTTTAACTTATCTACATGGACTATTTTGGTTTTATTATTTCCTAAATCTATTTTTGCATTTCTATCATCTATTAATTCTATTATTTTATACCGGCCTGCATATTGCTCATCAAATTTACCTACTTGAGGTTCTTTTAATAAATATACCTCTTCTCCGATCTTGAAATCTTTCGCATTTAATTTTTGATCGTAATATCGCTTTGATCGTTCTTTTGCTTCCAATAACCGCGCTTTTGCCATTTTTTGAGTGTTATTTAATTTAAATATTAATTCATCCAGGTACATTTCGTATGTCTTTTCTACAGTCCTTGTTTCAAACTCGGAAGGTAATCGCGCCTTTTGTCCAAAAATTAGCTCGTGGGGAGTAAAACCGTGTGCCGAATGAACAGATGTATTATATGAAAACATAGCCATTTTTATCCAGGTATCCCAATCGGTTTTATCCGTGTACATTTTTAAATATTCAACCAAGGAGTGATGACTTCTTTCTAAAGAGCCCATGGTCTGCGGATGGAAGGAGGTGGATCGCAATTGTTTAATTTAAAATAATTTCGCTACCTTTTGCATTAAACTACTCTGAAAATTGCTGCCCTGATCGGTTTTAATCGCTTCGGGACAGCCGAATCTAGTAATGAAATCGTGGACTAAAGCGGTGGCAACCATCTCAGCGGTCATATCAGGAATGGGAAGGGCATCAGAGTATTTGGTTAAATTACATTGCAAGGTCAGGATATACTTGTTTCCGGATACGGTTACGGGTAAGGGGCCTACTATATCCATTTCCAACACTTCGAACGCTCTACTGGGGGTAGTCGTGATTCTCATTGGCTGCTTTGTTTTCACTCGTACTAATTTCTTTCTCTGGCATTCCGCGCAGGTCCTAACATATTCGGAAACGTCTTCCTTTATTCCCGGCCAAACGTATTGCTCACGGATTCAATGATAAGTTTTCGCGATGCCTTTGTGTCCCCCAATAGCCGAATCGTGGGCCTCGCCAATAATACCTAGTCTATCATCTGGAGGTGGAACAATTACTTCCCCCGTGCAAATAGTTAATTTCGGTATCGCTGTTTTCCAACGCGCCCGTAGGGCAATTTCGATGGGTAACCAATGGTTCTTTTCCAACCCATCTCCAAATTTCGAGATGCTAACTGAATTTACTTTTTCCTCGATCATCGCGGCCCGGAGGGAATCTAAGCATTGAACTATTATAGCTGCGGTTGCCACTTCATTCGATTTTTCCTTGACAAATAATGAATATATAATTTTTCCGTTTGATAAATTTGTCTGTACTACCGCGCCTATGCCGATGGGTTCTGTTTTTAATTTTTCAACATTTATCATTTCTAAATCTACTAATTGTTGGCAAATAGGGGCGCTTATTTCGCAATCTACTGACATAAAATGAGCGATATTATCTTTTCTCATTAAAAGTTGGTCCCGGGAGTATTCGACGGAAGTTATGACTAAGACCTGATCTATTCTATTCGCGATAGTCAGAGTCAAGTCTAGGTGGGGTTGGTTTTTGTGTATTGTATTTGTTAAGTCCATTGAGGACGGTGTTTTATGTATCAAGTTGTCCACATAGGACTGTATGTCATTGTCTACATAAGACTGTGCGTTGTTGTCTACATAAGACTGTGCGTTGTTATCTACATAAGACTGTGTATCGTTGTCCACATAGGACTGTGTGTTGTTGTCCACATAAGACTGCGTGTTATTGTCCACATAAGACTGTGTATCGTTGTCCACATAAGACTGTGTATTGTTGTCCTCATAAGACTGTGTATCGTTGTCCACATAGGTCTGTGTATTGGGGGATTCACTCGTGATAGCAGAAGACTGAATCTCGTAGGTTTTTATTCCAATAATTTCATTCTTTAATTCATCCCCAGAATCGTCGGATACACTATTGAGGTTATCTGTCATTGGTTCTTGGAGATCAACCTCCCCTTGAACCCTTGTCTGCGTCCTTTCAACCCTATTTTCGCCTGACGGGATTTCTTGATAGGAATTTTCCTGTAGGTCCCCGGCTCTATCATTCCCAACGTGTGTGGAAGTCCTTCGCTCCAGGAACACATAGCCCCCGAGCCCCCCAGCACACGTGAGAGCTTCGGTTGTACTCCTCGTGACTGGTGTACAGTTGCCTGACAGGGTTTCTTGATGGGAATTTTCCCGTAGGCCCCCGGCGTTCTCTTCGACACGTGTGAGAGTACTTCGGCCTGGCGGGATTTCTTGATAGGAATTTTCCTGTAGGTCCCCGACCCCCTCAACACGCGCGAAGGCTTCGGCCACCTTGCTTGTGGCCGGTGGACTCCTAACACTAACTATCCCATTTTTCCCACCTTTACAACCGGTGGTCCCCTACAGCTACCTCGGTCATGATATACGATGACCGCTGCCTCTTCCATTGAAGAGACAGTGCTAAGTCCATCGGTCGGTCCGTCAGTGTTTATTGGTCTATCGTCTTGTCTAGTCGGGGTATAGGAATGATCGAAATTCTCTGATCCTTCGGAATCTTGTCCCCTATGACCTGATTCAGCATGATTAATTAGGAATAAATTTTCGATATTAGTTTCTGGGAACAATTCCTCTGGATCAGAGTCAACGGAATCGATGGGTATTGGAAGAGTTGGTATAGGGTTTCTGGACAGTGCATCCGCGTTCATGTTTATCTTTCCCGGTTTATGAATAATGTCATAGTCATATTCCCTTAACAAAATTTTCCAACGTCCTACTCTTCCGATAGGATCTCTTAATTTATTTAGCCATAATAGTGGTCTATGATCGGTCACTAATGTAAATTTCCGGCCATAGAGATACGGTCTAAACTGCTTCACTGCGTGCATTACAGCTAGTAATTCTTTCTCCGTGGTTGTGTATCTTATTTCTGCGCTAACTAAAGCCCTTGACGTGTAGGCAATTGGGAGATCCCTTCCTATCGGGCCCTGACTCAAGACACCACCCAAAGCATAATTGGATGCGTCGATCGTTACAACAAATGGTTCATTAAAATCTGGATATTGCAGGATGGGGCTGGAGCAGAGTGTTTGTTTCAGGGTGATGAAAGCATTCTCTTGCGCGTTATCCCATAAAAAGTGTTTATCCTTTTGCAAAAGTGAATGGAGGGGCCTAGAAATTTTAGCAAAGTCAGGAATGAATCTACGGTAATACCCAGCTAAACCTAAAAATTGTTTGATATTTTTAGCATTTTTCGGACGCGGGAATTCCGAGACGGCCTGAATCTTACGAGGATCGGGTTTCACCCCCTGTTCGGATATGATGTGCCCTAAGTAAACGACTTCTTTCCGGAGGAAAAAGCACTTATCGGGCTGCAGGGTGAGACCGGCAGTTCTTAGTCTCCCAAACAATTTCTTTGTCTTCCGAGTATGATCCTCTAAGGATTCGGCGTATACTACAATATCGTCCATGTAGACGAATAATTCAATACCCTGCAACCCGCTCAGCACCTTATCCATGAGAGCCTGAAACGTGGATGGGGAGCCCTTCAATCCCATAGGCATTCTTTTATGTTGCAAATGATTAAATGGGGTTGAAAACGCGGTCTTAGGAACGTCTGAGGGATCAATTGGTACTTGATGAAATCCCGAAGCTAGATCAAGAGTTGAAAAATATTTACTTCTTCCTAATTGATCGAGAATTTCCGTTATATTGGGAAGGGGATAAGCGGAAGCGATGGTTTTCTCGTTTAGAGCCCGAAAATCTATAACCAAACGCCATCTTCTATTTCCCTGCGAATCAGGTTTTTTGGGAACAATCCACAATGGAGAGTTGTAAGGTGATTCGGATTCTTCTACTATGTCGTTATCGATTAATTCCTGAACCTGCTTCTGAACTATTTCCCTTAAGTGAGGCGGGTACCGGTATTGCTTTACATTAATAGGAATATCATTGGTAGTAGGGATTTTGTGGGTAACTATAGTAGTTTTACTTAACTTATCCTTGGGCAAATGAAACTGGCAGGAAAATTCTGACACGAGTTTAACTATACTATCTCTTTCTTCCCGATCGAGATCTTTTAAATCGAGTAATTCCAAAATCTTATCTATTCTGAGCTGTAACTCTGCCTCGGTTTTACTTTTATTCGTTGTTCTAATGACGCGCACGGGTTTTAAAGTACAATCATAACCTTCCAGTTCAAAGGGCGGTATAATAATATTCATGTCTTCTGTGGTAGTATTGATCGCGAATACATTGACTTTTCCGTTTTTATTAGTGACCAGGCATTCTCCAATGAAAACCCCGGGCCCCGCGTTTATCTTAGGTATATAACCCGTAGATCGGGTGGAATTTTGAACGGAGATCTGAATTAGAGATTTAGTTCTAGCAGGTAGGTAGTGAGTGTTATGATTAATAAAAGAAACTGAACCGCGTGCATCTCCGTAAAGGAGTACATCATCATCAAAAGATAAAATTGCTTTTTGCTCCTTTAAGAATTCCACCCCAAGAATTCCATCAGCTCTTATGGGAAAATCATCCGGTACAATATTAAGTCTACAAGGGATCCCATCGAGCTTTACCTTAACGTATCCCTCTGTCAGAACCAAGCCTTCGCTTATTCCAGCCAATCGGTATAGGTTATCTTTATAAATGGGCATTTTGTCTTTCAGCAAACCACACTTAATAATATTAAGTTCTGACCCCGTATCAATAAGAAAACGCGGCCTATTTATAGCTAGATCATTACATTCGATCGCGACAAGGGGTGAATTTACCTCCTTAGTGGAACCGGTGGCAATGATAACAGCGCGGGTGGGGACGCTTGATGATTTGAATTTCGAGGGTTCGCCGTCGCGCCCATGTGACGAACCGCATTCGAGTTTAAAGAATGAGTATTATTAACGGGCCCCTGATGTTGAGGATAGTTGGCAATAGGTAAATAATTCCTGTTGGGAGGATAGCCTTGGCCAATGTTTGATGAAACATTATTTCGTCGCCGCGTTCTACATAAGTCATCGGTATGACCCTCGACTCGACAATAGGTACAGTAAAGACCTTTATCAGCCCTCTGCTGACAATTTCGCGAGACATGACCTACCTTACCGCACCTATAACATTTAGGTTTCTTTCTTTCCGGTTCATCCCTGGTTTCTGGTTCCGCGACGTGACAGTAAGACCGTTTTCTATTTTCGCCCAAGATTTCCCCATGCAATTCCTTTCGCTGCTGTACATACCTTTCGCAAGTGATGGCGGTGCTAATTGCTACTTCGAGGGTGGAAAATTGTTTCCCTATCATTCTTGTGGCTATATCTGATTCTAGACCTAAAGTGAAACATTCGATGGCCGTGTTTGTTGTTCCCTCGATCATACCACGAGCGACAACAGTATTAAAATTTTCGTCTATCAATTCACGAGCCTTTTGCAGAATCCGAGTGACTCTTAACCCGTATTCAGAAACTTTTTCCTGTGGCTTCTGCCTTACTCGTGCTAAATCAGTTTGAATCTGAGGCAAATTTTGAGTTGGGGCGAATACCCTCTTTAATTCTAAAAGGAGCTCATCTAGATTGCTAAAATCCTTAAATTGTAAGTAATCATTAGCGTCGCCGGTGACTCGCGATTTTACCAATTTTAAAAAGAAACTTTGGTCACTCGGATTTACAAAACTTTCGGCCTCTTTACATTCCCTTATGAACCGATTTATAGAGATATTCTTTCCATTAAATTCGGGGAGTATACGCACTATCTCGTTAATCTTTTTGTAACTGGATAAAGAACTCGATTTAACAGATCTATTAATTATGGAATTATTATCGAAATCATTACGCGTAATTAAATCGTCTCTCATGTTCCGGAAATCCGGCGCAGGATTAAGCGGCGGTCTAATTGATGGTATACTTGATTCATCGCGATTATTTATCGTTAAATCTAGCGCTACAATACCTTCAGGTAGACTACTTTTCTCCGTTAGACCGGAATTTTCCGAAATTGACCATGAGCCGGACGCTTGCTCGTTATCTATCGACATTTTTATTTTAACCCTACTCGCTCGCTCAGGTACTTAACTTAGGATATTTAGAGGACTCGTAGATGCTCCTGGTGGTCCGGGTAAAGCCTCTCAATCGTGCTATCCTTGGCAATGCTTGCAGTTGGGTGGTGAAGATAGGCAATGACCTGATCGCAGATGGCGTCGGGAACGAAGCTGATAAGGTTGTATCCTGGGGGAGGATTGTCGTCCTTGGTTTGGCCTTGGAGGTGTGTCACCTGCCCCACTCTCGCGTCCTAGGTCCGGGGTATTTTCTCTCGGATTAAGTGGAGTTCTATCGTTGGCATTCATGAAGTCCTTGATGATTGGTTGGGGATTTCCTCTCTGATTTTCTGCTGTGGACCCAATATTCCAATTAAAAATGCTCCGACATTCGCCCGCGTTCCAGGGGAAACCACAGCTTAAAACTCTGGACGGAACACTATACTGAGCTTCTTCCTCTTCTCCTGGGATTCTTTTCCTTGGCAATTCTTCGAACTATCCCACCGCTGTCACCAAAATTGTTACGACCCGAGTCGGGGTCTGAGAGTAGAAGGGCTCTTCTACAATGGTCGCCGAGTTGACCAACTAGAACGTGGAATTCGTTGTTCGATTAAGCACTGAAGTGCATGGAATTGCAGGAAATTGAAATGAAAACTCAAACTCGAAGATATCACTTTAACTCTGGAGTTTATTCAATTCAGAAATTAACTTTAGAACTTTTATAAAAATATAAAGACTTTCAAACGTGGTACAATTCAAAATGACCTTGAATTACGATACCCTGAGGCACTTGCACAGAGACCTCGGAGAGACTGCTGAGGCCGGTGAGGAGGCCCTATTTATATTCTAAATTGCAGGTGGTACTCCAGGTTGGTGGTGGGAGTGGAACCAATCAAAACTATTTCCCTTCCTAGAGTGGGAGTGGCTTCGCTGGAGAATTCTAGTTTAATCCGGTTTTGTCCTTGAGAGTGGGAGTGGCCTCGCTGGATAATTCTAGTTTATTCTGGATCGTCCTCCAGAGTGGGAGGTGGCCCTGCTGGAGAAGTCTAGTTCCTTCGAGAGTGGGGGTAATTGCCGTTAGAACCCGTTGGCCTTGGTGCCTCTAAAAATAGAAGGTAAACAGAAGGAGGGAGAGGGAATTTCCGTTGGGATCTTGCCGGTTCGATCTGGTTTCCGCTGACCTCGAGAGCTTCTAAAAATAGGAAGAGGGAGAGGGAAAAGAGATAAACAACTCCAGGAATAATATGGAGTAAACAACTCTAGGAATTATATTTTTAGAAAGGAATGAGCGTTTCCCTGAGCGAGTGTTATCCTGTTTATTTAATCAATATGAATAGACTCCTAATTTATTATTATTAATGCCTACATTAATTGTTAGTAATCTATTTGAATCGCAAGCTATTATTTATTAAATTATTGATCACCTGTCCATCGTTTATCTAGTGACGTATGGAATTCGTTTTTATCGTCGGTCATTTATTTCTATTCGCTTTATTGTAAATTCGGTTATTATTTATTTATTATAATTATTTCTCTGGTTGATCAAGTGAAATTAAATACCTATCGGAATTATTTTTATTATTTATTTTAGAATTAATCTTTTAAATCGGAAATATTATTGTAGAATCGGCCTAAATTCTATGCTAGTCGTTCGCGAGAACGCAGTTCATAACACAATAACTAGTACTACCGAGGAACAGACCTACGCACACGAAGCGCGGTAGATCGGAGTAACGCTTGCTTGGTTATGTCTGTTGTCGTTGGTATAGTAGGTCTTCGTATATGTAGGTCTGTTCCTCGTAAGTACTGGTTATTGCACTGACATCGCCGCTGTTGGCAACAGCGAAAATCACTAGATTCTTCCTTAACGTCGGACGTGGTCGTACGTAGACGTACGCGATCGTATGCGGATATGTGATTAGGGCATAAGACAGCGCAGCGCAGCGCGGCGCTTATGTAGATTCACTCTAAGGGAAGGGCCATATATGTGAATACGCTTGCGTACGAATCCGCATAGCGCAGTGGAGTCACTAGGAAAACTTTGTAATGCCAACTTTGCAGGAAAGTCACTATGGTTTCGTGAGGAACTTCTATTCCCTAGTAACACAGTCTGACGCACATCCGATTGCGTAGCACATGCGTGGTCTGCTTCCAACTTTATCTACATTTTTGCTGGTATTTTACAACAACAGCGTGCAGCAGAATTACATGAAAATTGCAGATGAAAAGTGCGATTTCAGTATTGAGTATATGCATGCATAAGTGCGTAAGAATTCCACCAGGCTTGCGTAATTTTCTTGCTGCAAGTAGAGTGCAGCAGAATTGTATGAAAATTGCAGATGAAAAGTGCAATTCCAAGACAGGAAATGTGCATGCATGAGTGCGTAAGAATTCCACCAGGCTTGCGTAATTTTCTTGCTGCAAGTAGAGTGGAGCAGAATTGCATGAAAATTACAGATTATAAATACATTTCCAACAAACGAAATTTACATAAATGAGTGGGTAAGATTCCATCAGACTTTTGCTATTTTCTTGCTACAAGATGAGTACCAAGCACTCTCTAAAGTAAGATAAGTGAAATTCCACTTATTTTATGTGCATATTAACTTATTCTTTTTATGAACAATTTTTTATACTCTAAAATTTACATATTTTAATTTATACAATACGAATTGCGATGGGCGTGTTACCAGGGTTGTTGAGAGGGTTCACGAAGTCATACTGACTTTCCTGTACAGTTGGCACTAGCGAGTTTCGCTTAGGCCGTCTAGTGATTCCGCTGCGCCGTACGCATTCATGCGCAAGCGTATTCACATATGTGGCCAAAGCCTAAGGGAAGGGCCACATATGTGAATACGCTTGCGTACGAATCCGCATAGCGCAGTGGAGTCACTAGGAAAATTTTGTAATGCCAACTTTCCAGGAAAGTCACTATGGTTTCGTGAGGAACTTCTATTGTTGAGAGGGTTCACGAAGTCATACTGACTTTCCTGTACAGTTGGCACTAGCGAGTTTCGCTTAGGCCGTCTAGTGATTCCGCCGCGTCGTACGCATTCATGCGCAAGCGTATTCACATATGTGGCCCTGGCCTAAGCACCGTTCTGCTCTGCTCCGCTCTGCTCTGCTCTGCTCCGTTCCGCTCTATTCCGTTCCAGAATTCTGAAACAAGTAAAGGGAAAATCGCTTACAAACGGAACTGAACTGAAATTGGACCGAGTTTGAGCAGAACAGAGCAGAGCAGAGCGGAGCAGATCAGAACGGCGCTTATGTACATTGCCCCTTATGTACATTGCCCCTAAAGTATACGATAAAGTATTTCCCGATTTTCTCATTCCAGACTGAAATGTGATCCATAATACGAGTATAACAAAACTAAAAAACCTATACTGACTTGGAACATAGAAGTTTTCTACACGTTATTTATGATATGAAATAATTTTTGCATGTGCGTGATTTTCAATGAAAAAGAAATTATGAATAAGTACAACAAAACATGCACGAAACAAATGAAATTTGAGTTTTTTTTATCGATACTTTGAAAAAACAAGTTATGCATTATAGATTAGTTCTATTGTAATGTATACTTAAATATTAAATATATTATTTTTAGCATACGTTTATAAGTACTAAATAAAGATTTCAATTTTAAACACATACTGCTTTTGACACATGTATTAAGGGGATGCCTTACTTGTAGTCTCTACATGCTTACCGACATTTATTGATTTTTCAAATATCTATCTCAGTTTACATATTTTTGCTTATATTGAAGCTGACGCACATTCTTTGAATTATATAGATTGTGCGTGTGCTTCAATAATTTTGATAATATGAAAATTGGTTGAGAAATTTGAAAAATCAAGTGCAGAAATCTGCAGTTAGGTAAACTAACTGCAGATTTTCCCTTAGGCCCCCGCTACATAAGAGCGTTTGCACGCGGGCGCACGCGTATGCACGCGTAAGATAACTAGTAATTGTCGATGCAGCCAACGTGAAAAATTTAGTGCCTCCAAAGAAAGCAGAGAACGAACAGCTTTTTTTGGAGGTGTTATGAACTACGTTCTCGCGAACGACTAGCATAGAATTTAGGCCGATTCTACAATAATATTTCCGATTTAAAAGATTAATTCTAAAATAAATAATAAAAATAATTCCGATAGGTATTTAATTTCACTTGATCAACCAGAGAAATAATTATAATAAATAAATAATAACCGAATTTACAATAAAGCGAATAGAAATAAATGACCGACGATAAAAACGAATTCCATACGTCACTAGATAAACGATGGACAGGTGATCAATAATTTAATAAATAATAGCTTGCGATTCAAATAGATTACTAACAATTAATGTAGGCATTAATAATAATAAATTAGGAGTCTATTCATATTGATTAAATAAACAGGATAAAACTCGCTCAGGGAAACGCTCATTCCTTTCTAAAAATATAATTCCTAGAGTTGTTTACTCCATATTATTCCTGGAGTTGTTTATCTCTTTTCCCTCTCCCTCTTCCTATTTTTAGAAGCTCTCGAGGTCAGCGGAAACCAGATCGAACCGGCAAGATCCCAACGGAAATTCCCTCTCCCTCCTCCTGTTTACCTTCTATTTTTAGAGGCACCAAGGCCAACGGGTTCTAACGGCAATTACCCCCACTCTCGAAGGAACTAGACTTCTCCAGCAGGGCCACCTCCCACTCTGGAGGACGATCCAGAATAAACTAGAATTATCCAGCGAGACCACTCCCACTCTCAAGGACAAAACCGGATTAAACTAGAATTCTCCAGCGAAGCCACTCCCACTCTAGGAAGAGAAATAGTTTTGATTGGTTCCACTCCCACCACCAACCTGGAGTTCCACCTGCAATTTAGAATATAAATAGGGCCTCCTCACCGGCCTCAGCAGTCTCTCCGAGGTCTCTGTGCAAGTGCCTCAGGGTATCGTAATTCAAGGTCATTTTGAATTGTACCACGTTTGAAAGTCTTTATATTTTTATAAAAGTTCTAAAGTTAATTTCTGAATTGAATAAACTCCAGAGTTAAAGTGATATCTTCGAGTTTGAGTTTTCATTTCAATTTCCTGCAATTCCATGCACTTCAGTGCTTAATCGAACAACGAATTCCACGTTCTAGTTGGTCAACTCGGCGACCATTGTAGAAGAGCCCTTCTACTCTCAGACCCCGACTCGGGTCGTAACAATTTTGGTGACAGCGGTGGGATAGTTCGAAGAATTGCCAAGGAAAAGAATCCCAGGAGAAGAGGAAGAAGCTCAGTATAGTGTTCCGTCCAGAGTTTTAAGCTGTGGTTTCCCCTGGAACGCGGGCGAATGTCGGAGCATTTTTAATTGGAATATTGGGTCCACAGCAGAAAATCAGAGAGGAAATCCCCAACCAATCATCAAGGACTTCATGAATGCCAACGATAGAACTCCACTTAATCCGAGAGAAAATACCCCGGACCTAGGACGCGAGAGTGGGGCAGGTGACACACCTCCAAGGCCAAACCAAGAACGACAATCCTCCCCCAGGATACAACCTTATCAGCTTCGTTCCCGACGCCATCTGCGATCAGGTCATTGCCTATCTTCACCACCCAACTGCAAGCATTGCCAAGGATAGCACGATTGAGAGGCCTTACCCGGACCACCAGGAGCATCTACGAGTCCTCTAAATATCCTAAGTTAAGTACCTGAGCGAGCGAGTAGGGTTAAAATAAAAATGTCGATAGATAACGAGCAAGCGTCCGGCTCATGGTCAATTTCGGAAAATTCCGGTCTAACGGAGAAAAGTAGTCTACCTGAAGGTATTGTAGCGCTGGATTTAACGATAAATAATCGCGATGAATCAAGTATACCATCAATTAGGCCGCCGCTTAATCCTGCGCCGGATTTCCGGAACATGAGAGACGATTTAATTACGCGTAATGATTTCGATAATAATTCCATAATTAATAGATCCGTTAAATCGAGTTCTTTATCCAGTTACAAAAAGATTAATGATATAGTGCGTATACTCCCCGAATTTAATGGAAAGAATATCTCTATAAATCGGTTCATAAGGGAATGTAAAGAGGCCGAAAGTTTTGTAAATCCGAGTGACCAAAGTTTCTTTTTAAAATTGGTAAAATCGCGAGTCACCGGCGACGCTAATGATTACTTACAATTTAAGGATTTTAGCAATCTAGATGAGCTCCTTTTAGAATTAAAAAGGGTATTCGCCCCAACTCAAAATTTGCCTCAGATTCAAACTGATTTAGCACGAGTAAGACAGAAGCCACAGGAAAAAGTTTCTGAATACGGGTTAAGAGTCACTCGGATTCTGCAAAAGGCTCGTGAATTGATAGACGAAAATTTTAATACTGTTGTCGCTCGTGGTATGATCGAGGGAACAACAAACACGGCCATCGAATGTTTCACTTTAGGTCTAGAATCAGATATAGCCACAAGAATGATAGGGAAACAATTTTCCACCCTCGAAGTAGCAATTAGCACCGCCATCACTTGCGAAAGGTATGTACAGCAGCGAAAGGAATTGCATGGGGAAATCTTGGGCGAAAATAGAAAACGGTCTTACTGTCACGTCGCGGAACCAGAAACCAGGGATGAACCGGAAAGAAAGAAACCTAACTGTTATAGGTGCTGTAAGGTAGGTCATGTCTCGCGAAATTGTCAGCAGAGGGCTGATAAAGGTCTTTACTGTACCTATTGTCGAGTCGACGGTCATACCGATGACTTATGTAGAACGCGGCGACGAAATAATGTTTCATCAAACATTGGCCAAGGCTATCCTCCCAACAGGAATTATTTACCTATTGCTAACTATCCTCAACATCAGGGGCCCGTTAATAATACTCATCCTTTAAACTCGAATGCGGTTCGTCACATGGGCGCGACGGCGAACCCTCGAAATTCAAATCATCAAGCGTCCCCACCCGCGCTGTTATCATTGCCACCGGTTCCACTAAGGAGGTAAATTCACCCCTTGTCGCGATCGAATGTAATGATCTAGCTATAAATAGGCCGCGTTTTCTTATTGATACGGGGTCAGAACTTAATATTATTAAGTGTGGTTTGCTGAAAGACAAAATGCCCATTTATAAAGATAACCTATACCGATTGGCTGGAATAAGCGAAGGCTTGGTTCTGACAGAGGGATACGTTAAGGTAAAGCTCGATGGGATCCCTTGTAGACTTAATATTGTACCGGATGATTTTCCCATAAGAGCTGATGGAATTCTTGGGGTGGAATTCTTAAAGGAGCAAAAAGCAATTTTATCTTTTGATGATGATGTACTCCTTTACGGAGATGCACGCGGTTCAGTTTCTTTTATTAATCATAACACTTACTACCTACCTGCTAGAACTAAATCTCTAATTCAGATCTCCGTTCAGAATTCCACCCGATCTACGGGTTATATACCTAAGATAAACGCGGGGCCCGGGGTTTTCATTGGAGAATGCCTGGTCACTAATAAAAACGGAAAAGTCAATGTATTCGCGATCAATACTACCACAGAAGACATGAATATTATTATACCGCCCATTAAACTGGAAGGTTATGATTGTACTTTAAAACCCGTGCGCGTCATTAGAACAATGAATAAAAGTAAAACCGAGGCAGAGCTACAGCTCAGAATAGATAAGATTTTGGAATTACTCGATTTAAAAGATCTCGATCGGGAAGAAAGAGATAGTATAGTTAAACTCGTGTCAGAATTTCCCTGCCAGTTTCATTTGCCCAAGGATAAGTTAAGTAAAACTACTATAGTTACCCACAAAATCCCTACCACCAATGATATTCCTATTAATGTAAAGCAATACCGGTACCCGCCTCACTTAAGGGAAATAGTTCAGAAGCAGGTTCAGGAATTAATCGATAACGACATAGTAGAAGAATCCGAATCACCTTACAACTCTCCATTGTGGATTGTTCCCAAAAACCTGATTCGCAGGGAAATAAAAGATGGCGTTTGGTTATAGATTTTCGGGCTCTAAACGAGAAAACCATCGCTTCCGCTTATCCCCTTCCCAATATAACGGAAATTCTCGATCAATTAGGAAGAAGTAAATATTTTTCAACTCTTGATCTAGCTTCGGGATTTCATCAAGTACCAATTGATCCCTCAGACGTTCCTAAGACCGCGTTTTCAACCCCATTTAATCATTTGCAACATAAAAGAATGCCTATGGGATTGAAGGGCTCCCCATCCACGTTTCAGGCTCTCATGGATAAGGTGCTGAGCGGGTTGCAGGGTATTGAATTATTCGTCTACATGGACGATATTGTAGTATACGCCGAATCCTTAGAGGATCATACTCGGAAGACAAAGAAATTGTTTGGGAGACTAAGAACTGCCGGTCTCACCCTGCAGCCCGATAAGTGCTTTTTCCTCCGGAAAGAAGTCGTTTACTTAGGGCACATCATATCCGAACAGGGGGTGAAACCCGATCCTCGTAAGATTCAGGCCGTCTCGGAATTCCCGCGTCCGAAGAATGCTAAAAATATCAAACAATTTTTA
Organism: Torymus aiolomorphi; assembly: GCA_036365515.1. Taxonomy (NCBI): domain Eukaryota; kingdom Metazoa; phylum Arthropoda; class Insecta; order Hymenoptera; family Torymidae; genus Torymus; species Torymus aiolomorphi. The sequence goes on along the minus strand of CM070877.1, from coordinate 121,523,144 downwards.
GGTTTAGCTGGGTATTACCGTAGATTCATTCCTGACTTTGCTAAAATTTCTAGGCCCCTCCATTCACTTTTGCAAAAGGATAAACACTTTTTATGGGATAACGCGCAAGAGAATGATTTCATCACCCTGAAACAAACACTCTGCTCCAGCCCCATCCTGCAATATCCAGATTTTAATGAACCATTTGTTGGAACGACCGACGCATCCAATTATGCTTTGGGTGGTGTCTTGAGTCAGGGCCCGATAGGAAGGGATCTCCTAATTGCCTACACGTCAAGGGCTTTAGTTAGCGCAGAAATAAGATACACAACCACGGAGAAAGAATTACTAGCTGTAATGCACGCAGTGAAGCAGTTTAGACCGTATCTCTATGGCCGGAAATTTACATTAGTGACCGATCATAGACCACTATTATGGCTAAATAAATTAAGAGATCCTATCGGAAGAGTAGGACGTTGGAAAATTTTGTTAAGGGAATATGACTATGACATTATTCATAAACCGGGAAAGATAAACATGAACGCGGATGCACTGTCCAGAAACCCTATACCAACTCTTCCAATACCCATCGATTCCGTTGACTCTGATCCAGAGGAATTGTTCCCAGAAACTAATATCGAAAATTTATTCCTAATTAACCATGCTGAATCAGGTCATAAGGGACAAGATTCCGAAGGATCAGAGAATTTCGATCATTCCTATACCCCGACTAGACAAGACGATAGACCAATAAACACTGACGGACCGACCGATGGACTTAGCACTGTCTCTTCAATGGAAGAGGCAGCGGTCATCGTATATCATGACCGAGGTAGCTGTAGGGGACCACCGGTTGTAAAGGTCGTGGCTGAAGCCCTCCAGAGAGAGGAGAATAGAGTAGGTAGCCCGGACGTGGATATCGCGGCCGAAGCCCTGAAAAATGGGATAGTTAGTGTTAGGAGTCCACCGGCCACAAGCAAGGTGGCCGAAGCCTTCGCGCGTGTTGAGGGGGTCGGGGACCTACAGGAAAATTCCTATCAAGAAATCCCGCCAGGCCGAAGTACTCTCACACGTGTCGAAGAGAACGCCGGGGGCCTACGGGAAAATTCCCATCAAGAAACCCTGTCAGGCAACTGTACACCAGTCACGAGGAGTACAACCGAAGCTCTCACGTGTGCTGGGGGGCTCGGGGGCAATGTGTTCCTGGAGCGAAGGACTTCCACACACGTTGGGAATGATAGAGCCGGGGACCTACAGGAAAATTCCTATCAAGAAATCCCGTCAGGCGAAAATAGGGTTGAAAGGACGCAGACAAGGGTTCAAGGGGAGGTTGATCTCCAAGAACCAATGACAGATAACCTCAATAGTGTATCCGACGATTCTGGGGATGAATTAAAGAATGAAATTATTGGAATAAAAACCTACGAGATTCAGTCTTCTGCTATCACGAGTGAATCCCCCAATACACAGTCCTATGTGGACAACGATACCCAGTCTTATGAGGACAACAATGCACAGTCCTATGTGGACAACGATACACAGTCTTATGTGGACAATAACACGCAGTCTTATGTGGACAACGATACACAGTCTTATGTAGACAATAACACGCAGTCTTATGTGGACAACAACACACAGTCCTATGTGGACAACGATACACAGTCTTATGTAGATAACAACGCACAGTCTTATGTAGACAACAACGCACAGTCTTATGTAGACAATGACATACAGTCCTATGTGGACAACTTGATACATAAAACACCGTCCTCAATGGACTTAACAAATACGATACACAAAAACCAACCCCACCTAGACTTGACTCCGACTATCGCGAATAGAATAGATCAGGTCTTAGTCATAACTTCCGTCGAATACTCCCGGGACCAACTTTTAATGAGAAAAGATAATATCGCTCATTTTATGTCAGTAGATTGCGAAATAAGCACCCCTATTTGCCAACAATTAGTAGATTTAGAAATGATAAATGTTGAAAAATTAAAAACAGAACCCATCGGCATAGGCGCGGTAGTACAGACAAATTTATCAAACGGAAAAATTATATATTCATTATTTGTCAAGGAAAAATCGAATGAAGTGGCAACCGCAGCTATAATAGTTCAATGCTTAGATTCCCTCCGGGCCGCGATGATCGAGGAAAAAGTAAATTCAGTTAGCATCTCGAAATTTGGAGATGGGTTGGAAAAGAACCATTGGTTACCCATCGAAATTACCCTACGGGCGCGTTGGAAAACAGCGATACCGAAATTAACTATTTGCACGGGGGAAGTAATTGTTCCACCTCCCGATGATAGACTAGGTATTATTGGCGAGGCCCACGATTCGGCTATTGGGGGACACAAAGGTATCGCGAAAACTTATCATCGAATCCGTGAGCAATACGTTTGGCCGGGAATAAAGGAAGACGTTTCCGAATATGTTAGGACCTGCGCGGAATGCCAGAGAAAGAAATTAGTACGAGTGAAAACAAAGCAGCCAATGAGAATCACGACTACCCCCAGTAGAGCGTTCGAAGTGTTGGAAATGGATATAGTAGGCCCCTTACCCGTAACCGTATCCGGAAACAAGTATATCCTGACCTTGCAATGTAATTTAACCAAATACTCTGATGCCCTTCCCATTCCTGATATGACCGCTGAGATGGTTGCCACCGCTTTAGTCCACGATTTCATTACTAGATTCGGCTGTCCCGAAGCGATTAAAACCGATCAGGGCAGCAATTTTCAGAGTAGTTTAATGCAAAAGGTAGCGAAATTATTTAAAATTAAACAATTGCGATCCACCTCCTTCCATCCGCAGACCATGGGCTCTTTAGAAAGAAGTCATCACTCCTTGGTTGAATATTTAAAAATGTACACGGATAAAACCGATTGGGATACCTGGATAAAAATGGCTATGTTTTCATATAATACATCTGTTCATTCGGCACACGGTTTTACTCCCCACGAGCTAATTTTTGGACAAAAGGCGCGATTACCTTCCGAGTTTGAAACAAGGACTGTAGAAAAGACATACGAAATGTACCTGGATGAATTAATATTTAAATTAAATAACACTCAAAAAATGGCAAAAGCGCGGTTATTGGAAGCAAAAGAACGATCAAAGCGATATTACGATCAAAAATTAAATGCGAAAGATTTCAAGATCGGAGAAGAGGTATATTTATTAAAAGAACCTCAAGTAGGTAAATTTGATGAGCAATATGCAGGCCGGTATAAAATAATAGAATTAATAGATGATAGAAATGCAAAAATAGATTTAGGAAATAATAAAACCAAAATAGTCCATGTAGATAAGTTAAAACACGCGTGTTTACGACCTAATTAAATTTATTCATTGCTTACTTCTCTATACGGTATGTAAATGTTACCTCATTGCGATATTTATATTTTTATATTCCACGTGCTACTAAATTGTAACTTCATGTATCCTATTTGTAATTAAATTGATAAATAATAAAATAATAAGGGTTATAGGAGAGATGGCCAGGGCTCGCCTTAAAGTTTAGTTCCTTTTTGCCCTGGAGATGGGAAACCAGAAGTACTCCTGATACACTGTATTAGGATGGGTCCCGGCGAGCCATAGGTAGCATCTCACAGAAGGGAGCGATGGCAGGGGCTCCCTTCACCCTAAAAAAAAATTAAATTATTTAAAGGAAAATCCGTGAATAAATAACAAAGCAAATAACCGCGTTGCATCAAACTTACGAAAACTTCACCCTTAAAAATTTAAATTATCTAATCTAAACCCGCGTTTTCTTGTAAATTCACCCTTAAAATTTAAAATTCGTTTATTGAAAATTTACTATTTAAAATAAAAAAAAAAAAAAATAACTTCACCCTTAGAAAATCAAAATTATTCGTTGAAATTTACACTTAAAATCCGAAATTTCCTATTAAAAGCTTCACCCTTAAATTTGATTAGTTAACTTAAATCCACGTTTTACTGTAGATTCGCCCTTAAAAATAATTGTTAAACCCGCGTTTTTACCCTAATTATTTAAATTAAACCCGCATTCCATTATAAATTCACTCTTAAAAAATTAAACTTATTAATAATTCACCCTGCAAAATGAAATTATTTGAATTACACCCGTGTTCCATTGTAACTTCACCCTTATAAAATGAATTTATTTAAGATCAAAACCGCGCTTCATAGTAAACTATATTTTCTTGAAAATTATAATTATTATTTAAAGAATAACCCCTATCCAGAATTTTAAAATTATCCGTGATAAATTCGCCCTTAAAATCAGAATGGTTGATAAAATAAAAACCCTTTTTATGGAAAGAAGCCTTGATCTTCCTGTTGACTGCGTCACTTCCGCATCAGTGATTAACAGCAAATTCCCTTCCTATTTTCAAAACAAAAAAAGGAGAGAAACCTTCATATTTTATTTCTCTCTCTCTCTCTTCCTCTCTCTCTCTCTTCCCCTCTCTCTCTTTCCTCATTCTATGGGACTCGGCAGTCCGGATTGATAGGAAAAGGAAAATAATTCGTCTTCTTCGCCTCTCTAAATTAGCACTACCCCGCCATCTACAGTCGATTCTTCCTTCCGCCTTGCCCTCCCCTCTCGGTCGTTCGTCTTTTCCGCTTCGGCTCTCCGGCATTCTCGCGGGAAACCCTGTACCTGCCAGATCTTCAAGACGTCGAGCCTCATCCTCAAATCTGGAAAGAAGAAAAGGAAAAGGGGATAATTATCCTCAGCTCGTGCCGGCACACGAGCGTCGAGCCTCACGTCTCCCAAGCGATCAAATCTGTCGTCTAAGGGATTACATTCCCTCGTTTATTCAAAGATCTTCGACGAGCTGTGCTGACAAGGTAAAATCGGCCATCTCCTTCCCCTTTTTTTCTCCTCTTTTTTCTCTCTCTTTTTTTTTTCCTCCCTCCTTTTCCTATCACCAGAGTGAGGAATATAAAAAAAATCTCTCTATAGGAAATGGAGGAGAACCCGGAAAACCGTCGCATAATGCTGCACGTAAGGACAGTCGGGACCTTTAAGGTCAAGGAAGAAAAGAACCCAACGCCTCCACTTAATCTCTCTATGGCCCTCCCAGGACCATCAGGAACGACACGCGATAAAGGCCAGATTCGGGGACCATACAAACAGCCTTCCTGGGTGGCTCTTACAAATACAGTTACCCAGACAGGGGCCAAAATTCTCTGTATGGCCGCTCACCCCGGAGTCGGGCATTCAGAGCACCCATACGCCAATACAGGAATGGAGCCTGCGCACGGGTTGCATCTGCCCCAGCTAAAAATAGCTGGTGCATGGACGGAGCCTCAAAGGACACGGATAGTCCCGCCGAGGGCACCGTTGCAGCCCCTCATAAGGATGATGCCTCAGGGAATGCCCCCTCACTTGGATCCCGAACAAGGGGTTAAGCCCTTCAACGGACCCAAGCCAGCAACAACGCCCGGACAGGCAGAGAAATTATGGAGAGTCCACTACAAGAAAATGCCATTAAGAGGAGAACTCATGAGAGCTACCAGACATTTGAAAGGAACTTACGTTAGGGATCCTCAATCCAAACAATGGAGATGTCTTAAGTGCTACCAGGGCACCACAGGCGAGTGGGAGATCATGACCTGCCACTGCATTGGTCGAGAGAGGGCTTTACGTCTACCACTGTGTCCAGGAGGATGTGGAGAGAGCCCACTGGTTGCCAGATCTTTCTCTAGATGCGAAACATGCCAAGTGATCTTTGCATACCACAGGAAAGAGATCCAGGAAGGACAGGTGTTCAAGGTTCCAATTTAGATGACTATGCGTATTTCATTAACTTTGTGTCTTTGCATATTTATATTTTTTTTTTTATACTTTCATGTAATTTTGATATCCTTGTATTTTCTAAGGCTTTTGTACAGCTCATTTCATCCTCTTTCTCTCTTCTTATTTTCATGTAAATAAAGAATGGTGTTGAGATATATTTTTTCTTCTTTCTTGGTGATATTATCCGATCCCTTCGTTAAGGTCTCAATGGTTTTAGCTTGTCGGGCTGGAAGCATCACCATCTTATATGCACAACCCAAATCACTCGGTACACTCTCGCTATATCTCTCACCACATTTTTGCAGAACCAAATTATAGGAAGTGGATAACATAGTAGCTTTTGGTGGTATAATATCTTTAAAAAAAAAAAAAAAAAAAAAAAAAAAAAAAACTCATAATAGGATGAGTCGCATTGATGCTGGTTCCTTGGATCCTGCCTTCACAGGTAGTTATTGGCATCTGAGCTTTAAAAATTATAACCCTTGGGCATCCCTCTTAGTTAAAGCATTCACTTTGAGCTGGCAGCAATCGCCACTATTATTAATGTACTAATATATGTTTCTGCAACATGCATCCTCTTGTACTCCTGCTCCCTAAAAGAAAAAGAACAACAAATTCACCACAAAGAATCTTTGTTCCCTTTTAATTAAGTACTTATCTGATCGATCAACGGGGTTCTCTTGCTGTTTTCTTTGTAAAATAACAGGAGGGTAGCCTTTCTTCTCCGTCATTTTTCCTTCACAACTCCCTTTGAGAAAGGTGCAACCTTCATTTATGAGGAAAATTCAGACTCCTATTGCCCATTATTCTGACAGCTCTGTAGCAGACGACGATAATATTTAGCGATCGGACCCGGCCACTGGCGGGTGGCACCATCTAACGGTGACAAGCCAAACCCGACTCGCGCAGGAGGACACAGTAAAGGGCGCGAACATTTGAAATACAAAAGCCCGAACCATGGGTTCGTGTTTTAAAAGAAGGGGGGAACTGTTATGAACTGCGTTCTCGCGAACGACTAGCATAGAATTTAGGCCGATTCTACAATAATATTTCCGATTTAAAAGATTAATTCTAAAATAAATAATAAAAATAATTCCGATAGGTATTTAATTTCACTTGATCAACCAGAGAAATAATTATAATAAATAAATAATAACCGAATTTACAATAAAGCGAATAGAAATAAATGACCGACGATAAAAACGAATTCCATACGTCACTAGATAAACGATGGACAGGTGATCAATAATTTAATAAATAATAGCTTGCGATTCAAATAGATTACTAACAATTAATGTAGCCATTAATAATAATAAATTAGGAGTCTATTCATATTGATTAAATAAACAGGATAAAACTTGCTCAGGAAAACGCTCATTCCTTTCTAAAAATATAATTCCTAGAGTTGTTTACTCCATATTATTCCTGGAGTTGTTCATCTCTTTTCCCTCTCCCTCTTCCTATTTTTAGAAGCCCTCGAAACCCGATCTAACCGGCAAAATCCCAACGGAAATTCCCTCTCCCTCTTCCTATTTACCTTCTATTTTTAGAAGCTCTCGAGGTCAGCGGAAACCAGATCGAACCGGCAAGATCCCAACGGAAATTCCCTCTCCCTCTTCCTATTTACCTTCTATTTTTAGAAGCTCTCGAGGTCAGCGGAAACCAGATTGAACCGGCAAGATCCCAACGGAAATTCCCTCTCCCTCCTCCTGTTTACCTTCTATTTTTAGAGGCACCAAGGCCAACGGGTTCTAACGGCAATTACCCCCACTCTCGAAGGAACTAGACTTCTCCAGCAGGGCCACCTCCCACTCTGGAGGACGATCCAGAATAAACTAGAATTATCCAGCGAGGCCACTCCCACTCTGGAGGACGATCCAGAATAAACTAGAATTATCCAGCGAGGTCACTCCCACTCTCAAGGACAAAACCGGATTAAACTAGAATTCTCCAGCGAAGCCACTCCCACTCTAGGAAGGGAAATAGTTTTGATTGGTTCCACTCCCACCACCAACCTGGAGTTCCACCTGCAATTTAGAATATAAATAGGGCCTCCTCACCGGCCTCAGCAGTCTCTCCGAGGTCTCTGTGCAAGTGCCTCAGGGTATCGTAATTCAAGGTCATTTTGAATTGTACTGCGTTTGAAAGTCTTTATATTTGTATAAAAGTTCTAAAGTTAATTTCTGAATTGAATAAACTCCAGAGTTAAAGTGATATCTTCGAGTTTGAGTTTTCATTTCAATTTCCTGCAATTCCATGCACTTCAGTGCTTAATCGAACAACGAATTCCACGTTCTAGTTGGTCAACTCGGCGTCCATTGTAGAAGAGCCCTTCTACTCTCAGACCCCGACTCGGGTCGTAACAGAGGCACTAAATTTTTCACGTTGGTTGCATAGAAAATTACTAGATATTCCCTAGTTGCATACGCGTGCGCCCGCGTGCAAACGCTCTTATGTAGCGGGGGCCTTAAGTACTATACGTGATACAAATTCAAAATTAGCGATAAGGGCGCTAAGATCCTAACGGTGAATCCACATTACGTGCCCAGAGCTGTGCGCCGTGCGCTTTGCGCTCTACCAAAAAGAAAGTGTTGTTCGACATCTACTGACTTATTACCACAGGATAAAGGGGAAGAGACGTAGTCTCTTATATTGAACCATGAAGTAAGAGAGAAGGAGACGTAACTCCGTGTACGAAAAGTAGAGCCACTTTTCTGCAAAAGATCGCCAAGTTCGCTTGGCGGAATAGCCACCACTAACTGGCTTCAGCGCCTCTTGCGGCAAACGCTGAACTACAGAGCCATCGTCCAGCCGATCGGCTTTTACGGCCGGTACAAATAATGATGAAACATTTTCAGCGGACCTTTTTTCGATAAATTTGCATGAGAACCGTAAATAATTTATGTATATAAATAAAGTAAAATGTAAATAAAACCCTTCTTTAATCTTTAAGAAACCCGGATCTCAATACCTTAAAGAGCTTTTAATCCCCAAGCGGGGAACGATCAACATATGTCATTTCGTGCTATGAATTGTAAGTTGAAGTGATAGCTCAGGTAGTTAAGGCGCACTGCTTTGCCAGTTTCTTTTTGCAGAACTCGAGTTCGATCCTAGGCTCTGAAAATTTTTTTTTCTTTCAATAATAATTTTTTCAATTTTTATATACAAACATTATTTTAAAATAATTAATTTAATTAAAAATAATAAAATTTGTATAGTATTTTTTATTGTTTCTTTAAAAAAATAATAAATTTATTATTTTATTGTTAGAGGCTAGTCAGATTTTCGTGTAATTCAATATGAAAGTTTTATTGTAAACGTTGCGAAAAACCATTTTTATGGAAATTGTTTCATAAAATAATTATTATTATTCGTCAATAGTTATTAAAAATAGATTATTAATATAATTTTATATGTAACAAAATATTAATTCAAGCAGAATAAACAACAATGTACAAGAAGAAGGTAAGTAAAATACAGCTTATGCATAGAATATTTCTAAAATCTTTTAAGTATATATAAAATAAAAACAAACGCGTCGAGAGCTTCTTTAGAAAATTTTGCGCCGCTAATACTTAGGAAATCATCTCGCGGCGGCGGTTGAATCCGCGATGTAAACATTTTCTTCTCAGTTTTAAGCTGGACGTATTGTATTTTAGAATTGTATTAAAAAGGCATTTAAAATGATGGATTGAATAACGGTGTACTTAAGTAATTATTTTATTAAAAGCTTATTGTATTTAAAAAGTTATAGTATTAAAAAATACTCTTTAATTTTTTATATGTTAATTAATAAATGTTTTTTTAATATCAATCTACTTTTCAAACGCACTAAATTAATTATAACTTTATTATTAACATAAATATTGTAAATAAATTGTCATTTTTCAAATTTTATATTCGCTAATCCATTTAATTATTAGAAGAAGAAATTAAAATATCTAAATTTATTTTTAAACTAAATTTTTTATTTTAAAATAATCTTTGGAAATAAAATTTGAAAAACATAAAAAAAAAAAAAATTTCAGATCCTAGGATTGAACTTGAGTCCTGCAAAAACAAACTGGTAAAATCAATGCGCCTTAACTACCTGAGCTATCACTTCAACTTACAATTTATAGCACGAAATGACATATGTTCATCACTCCCCGCTTGGGGATAAGAGTTCTTTACGGTATAATTGAGTTTCTTTAAGTTTTTATACATTTTTATTTTATATAAATAAATTATTTACAGTTATCATGCAAATTTCTCATAAAATGTCCGCTGAAAACGTTTTAGTCTTTCTCACTGTCATCGGTCATAGTCATAGGTCATAAATCATGCAATGTGGATTCGCTGGCATGGATCATGGCTACGTAGTTCAGCGTTTGTCGCGAGGGGCGCTGAAGCCAGTTAGTGGTGACTATTCCGCCGAGCGAACCTGGCTATCTTTTGCAAAAAAGGGGTTACACTTTTGCCTGTGAGAACCAGTGGTCTCGAAGTTCAAAAATCCTAAAAAATTAAGATTTTGGAAGTTGAAAAAAAAATAAATTTAATGCATCGATTAATTCAATTACATGATTTTAAACAAAGTTACAATGAAAATTATAATTTTTAAATTTATTTTTCATGTTTTTGGCATTTTTTAATTTTCATCTCGGAGACGATTAAATTTGGTTTTTCGCAAAATTTCAATGTAAAAACGTTCCGAGTAATTGTTTCATGATAAAATATAATTATTTTATTGAAAATAAACAACAAAAAGTAAATTTCTTACGTAAAGAAAAATACTAATAATTTGTCCGCTCTGTTTTACCACGCGAGAAGCGTGCGGCGTAGAGCAAGCTATAGTTTGTGCTCCGCCGTCGCGGCCAAGGCAGGTAAGTTTAAATAGAGAATAAAGATAAATGATAAAAATGAACCAACAAAATATAATTTAATAATAATAATAATAATACGAATAATAATAATAATTATTATTATTATTATTAATTTGAAATAGTAACTTCGTTTGAGTGAAGGAAATGAAGGAATGTAAGTAATAAAAATAATAATAATAATTATTATTATTAACTTGAATTTTCGTAAAGCTAATTAAGTATACATATGTGCAAGATTACTTAACAAAGATTATTTACATTGATCGATTTAATAGTTAAGGTTTGCCACCGCCATCGCTTCTGATCACATTATCGCTTCTTATATAAACATAACGCTCTACGTCAAACACTCTCTTTTTCAAGTTTATTTTAAGTATCAAAGTCAACATTTTGCAGTAAGAAGAAAGACATAAATAACAAAGTAAATAATTTAGGGATATAAGATATAAAATAAAAAAAAAGAAAAAAAAAACGGTTGCACCGTATACCTTCTTCGGATTAACATCACTTTCTCACTTAAGTATCCAACTTTATTTTTTGACACGACGGGTGTCCGCGCTCTCTTATTCAAGTGAGTAAGAAATCGACCTTGTGCCAACAAAATGAAATGTTTTATTTCACAGTATTATACAAATAAAATAGACAATCATAATTACATGTATATATGAATTGAAAATAAAAAAAAAATTTTTTTCGATAAAGATTTGTAAAACCTATTCTAGCTGAAGATTAGCTACCAATAGACTTTTCTTTTTTTTTTGCAAGTAATATTTTCTTTCGAGCACCGCTACAATCTGTTCCCCTGACGGTTGGTACACCCAGTTTATGCCGTTACTACGTGCTTTCTCTCGAGCTTTCAGCGTGCCATCCAAAGTTTTAGGATTTATTCGATTCCTTCATTTTTAATGTTTTTGACTGTGCTAAATAGCCTTTCCACAAATGCATTAGCGTGGGGAGTACAAAGAGCTCGCAGCACTGCTGACCCAATAGTATAGGCAGAAACTTTTCAACATTTAACCAAAACGTCACACACGGCACACCTGCTGCAGTTACTTCCTTAGCTAATCTAGGGACGAGTTCCCATTGCATACGTATGATATTGAGATTATCTTTGTGGATCAACTTTTGAAAGCAATAAATAAATGATTCAAATGAATCTTTATGTTGCTCGTGAAAGTCGATCGACATAGCGTTCGCGGGATGGAAACATTTAGCTGCGTTATACACGGGATTTTGAAAATTTGCAAAACGCTGTTTTAGTTCTAAACTTAACGCAACTATAAAGCTAAATGTGTTCTGGCAAAAATCTTTCATATCATCTCCGTGCATGATGAGCTGATGTTTCACCGCGTCACCGAGTTCCATGTCTATCCATCGGACGTAGTGCTCGCTTCGAAGTATATCGATTTCCTCAATTTTGGTGTCTCGAATATAACTTCGGCTCAAAATTACTCCCGCGATATTTTTATACACCTTCTGAATTTCGTCGTCCAGTATGTCAATGATAACTCGTTCAGTTTGCAATAATTTATTTAACTTATTTAGCTCTCCCAATACGTGCTGTAGCATATAATAATACGCAATAGTATCTGGCCGAAGCATCACTTTCAAAATTTTCATGGCGAGCAGTTGCAGCTTATCTTTTTTATTTTTTGCACAAAAGACGCTTTACCACTACTTTTTGTTATTTTACTGCATAACAGTAGAATGGCCGCTATTGTAAAATCATTCTATTAACTGCTTCTTCGTAAGAGAGCCAACGTGTTGGAACAAAGCGCAGAATTTTTGTCTCTGGCAGATCAAGCTGCTTTTGACATAATTGAAACTGCTTTGCTCTCTTCGAACTTTTTAGCAGTGAATAGACATTAGTAGGGAGCTCGAAAATTTCCTTTGGAAGGAACTGCAATGCGTGCTTCGCTGACGTGTGACATTGGTGGGCAGGGCACGGTACGAATATCAGACCCGGAATAGCCTCTAGCAATAAAACCTTCAGTCCACCAAATAGAGTACAAGTACACGAAAAGTACACTTATTATTTTGTGATTTTAGAACAAATCCAACCTAAATCAATGACCCTGAAACCTTTTGCAATGTCTTTAAGATACAGTAAAGTTTATAATAAAGGTGCTATGATTGTGTGTAAATGTCCCATTCTATTTAAGTATAACAAAATAAAAAAAATATTAAAATTTTTTTCCTTGCCAAACATTTTTCTTAAGAATATTTCGTTTATTTTAAGATTAAAAGTTTCTATAATTATTTTCGTAAGATCAATAGTTATTTTTCACCATACCCTGGCTAAAAGTACCACTTTCGCTCCCGCCTCCGAAATGCGAATATGGTATTTTCGGTCCGGGTATGGTGAAAAATCGTATCTGCAACATGGGGATAAATAAAAAGGGCTACTCCCCCAGAGCACATGTTTGCCACCCGAGCCGAAGGCGATTTACACGTGCTCTGGACTGGCCAACTGTTTACCTCCCTTGTTGTGTAACCTTGTTGTGTAATATACTATTTACCAATTTTATACAGTTTCAATGTACTAAAATATGTAGTGCGGTCGTCCCTCAGGCTCTTTCTACATTGGACAGCTACTTGCCTTCGGAGCGCTCCCGCGCTCCTTGATAACGTTTCCCTCACTGCGGTTAAAAAAAGCATTTTTTCGCACTCTTGGTGCTGTTTTCTCTCGCTGTGAGGAAAAATATCGTACGGAACACGTGCGAGAAAATTATCTTCACTACAGTTAAAGTATTCCTTCATTTCTTGTTTTTTATTTTCGAGTTCTAGATATCCACCTCGAATACTCAATTATAATAAAGAACTAGCGTTAATTTGCGCGACAAACTTAATTCACATTCGTCCGGGTTATCTTTTCCGGCGCTTATTCAAAAAATAATTATTTCTTTTTTAGCCATTTATTTCTGGCTAAAATGTCATGTAACACTTACAAAATATAATAATTCAATTATAGTTTAAGAACGTTATTTTTTAGTATTTTCCCTCAAAGTTACCACCTATAAAAATTTTGAATTTAATGTAGTCCATAATTATTATTGTTTACAGTTATAAATTGAATTTGTAGACACGAATTTTTAAAAAATTTACTATTCATTATTTCTTCTATTTTCAAAAATCAAAAGTTGAATTTTCTTAACTTTACAAACCTAAATAGTTTTCAGGAAGTTTCAGTTAGGTTAGATTCTTTCTTAGATGAAAATTAATCTTTACTCCACTTACTTTTTTCACCGATCATCGTGTTGCAACAATCGCAACAACAAGCAAAAATGTTGCTAAGAGGTATACCCTTGCTGGTGAAAGAGGTGGTGACGCAATCAAATATTGTTTGTGATCCCGCATTAACATCGTGTACCCTGTCACCCGGTGGTTTGTCGTTATTTTCGTGGTTTAGCATTTGAGTTTTGGATTTCTGATTAAATTTGTAGGTATTCGATTCCACACCATCATATATGCCATAGGTCTGGAGTACTCCATACCATCCAGAACATCTTTTGTGACTGCATCCGCGCGTATTAAAAGCTGCAGAGAAACCTTCCTCGGAATATTTTTATCTTTCAGTTTTGCAGAGGCGGAGGGGGGGGGGCACGGAGGCGATCACCCTGGATCCGCCACTGCATACATACATACTTCTAGTACATACATTCATAAAAGAGATATACATTCAATAGATCGATTTTAATAATTATTTATTTAAAAACTAGATGTTCTACTTTGAGATAACTTTTTTATGTGGTTGCCTATATTACATCACCTTAATGCATGTGAAAAAATATTGGTATAATATTGAAAACGTACTATTATCGAGTATTGTATATTCCCCATTATAATCTCACATTATCCCACTATTGGCAGTTTGTCTCACTTCAAGATGAAGTTTGACTGACTAACACATAAGCTTAACATTGTCCCAGTATAGGCTTCGCTTTGTCCCACTTTAGGACATACCTAAAAAATTTTCTCCCTTCTAATGGGTGAATAGTTTTCGTATCTAATGTATTTTTTTCTAATTTTTCTAAGATATTAAAGCAGTATTTTTTGTGAAATCAATTCAATATAGTGCAAGCTAACTGTTGCGATTTTCTTATGACAAAAAAAAAATAAATTACTATTTTTAGTTCGTGTATACATATAAGAGTTAGGTGTCGTAAGTGTCCCAGTAATGACTATTTTACTTTATGCATCGTATTTCCAGTAAAAATAGTATATTAAGCCCCTAGAGAGTAAATATAAAGAATGTCACGGATCGCATGTAAATTGTCACCCAAGCCGAATACGACGGTAACAAACATGAGATCTGAAGCATTCTTTATTTGCTCCCGTGGTGCGTATACCATTTTTTTGTCTGGCGAGACCGAAAATACAACCTTTACGATGGGCAGCCGGGAGCAAAAGTTACATGAAATCCACTCAAGTTTACTTCGGCAAAATTTGCCTAATGATTCTTAGCTAAAATCTTGTTATATTAGTAGTGTGTGCAGGAAAGTACAATTTTTCAAAATTTAAAACTGTTAATTTGAATTTTTATTGTTTAATGTAATAGATTCTTAATATTAATGTTTTTAAACCCCCACTTCATTGAAATTATTATATCTCGCTCTTTGAATCGTAATTTTGACGCATCGTTTCTGATTCTGTACTTGCATGCTTCAGTACAATTTACTGAAATTCTGCAATAAATCTTGATTATAAGTTACACTTCAGTACATTAATATACTAGTTTCTGTAAATATTCTTAGCGATTTTTTTTCCGTGTAGGAGTCCATTTCAATAATACAAAAACAAGAATTATTAAATTATATAGCCGCCTACTTCATGAAAATTTTATGAAAATTTGATTAATTTTTATTAAAATTATTCTAGGAAAAGTAATGTATTACACAATATGCGATACTTGTTCGACTATGTCGGACGTTGAACACACTTTTTATACGATACCTTTAGTAATAAAATCGACTGTATTTGGCATTCACAGTAGTTTGATATGTATCTTAAATTTATTATACATCTTTTATATATAAAATTGTAGTTCGCATATTTAACAAAATTTTAAAGTTAAGATGTTAAGTATGTAAACAAAAATATGCAATGGTTGCGAAAAAATTTTTTTTATCGAAATTCCGTTATTTGAAATATAAATGTGGTAGAACACAAGAAAATAAAATATAAATAAATTTGTAAATGAATATATATAGTATAGCTCTAACTTTGCAGGTTTTGCTAATTGTGGGTCCGGAAACCTTAAGGGGCCGGCACATTTCGGTTTTCCCTGGTAGAATAGAATAGAATAGAATAGAATAAAATGGAATAGAATAGAATAGAATAGAATAGAATAGAATAGAATAGAATAGAATAGAATAAAATAGAATAGAATATTTATTTGCAATAAACAAATACAATATACAAAAAGCAATAGTATTTATTTTCAATAAGTTTACAAAAAGCTCGTAAATAATTTTCAGAAAAAATCGTTACAATTTTTATTGATACCAGAGAAATTGGAAGGGGATAATCGATATAATTGCAAAATGTGTAACAGCTACCAGGATGCAGAGAGAGGAACACAGTATCTTGAATTTCCTCCTATATTAATTATGCACTTGCTAAGATTTGAACAAGACCTTGTACGTGGTAGATCAAAATTGCACCACAGGTATTTATAAAAATGTATTCTTTAGTTAAAATTATTACTCAAGAGATTATCTTCACTTGTTTTCGAGAAAAAAATTATTTTTGAAAAAAGTGGTTTTTCGTTCTCGCACGATAACGAGAGTAAAAGTCAATTGTCTTCAAATTTAACAGAGAGAGATAGCTTTTTTATACTTTCGAACTGAGTTCGTTGTCAACAAATATCTGACTGTCACGACCAAAGATATTTGAGATTACAATTATTTAAAAAATATTTTCGAATAACATCCAAATCGTAGCCGCAAAAACTCTTTTCCTACTTTCGTAGAAACGGTTCGTATAGGTACATGTTCTTGCGAGAATTAAAAAGTTTCAAGTGTTCGCATCGACTCGTTACAAGTACCTATAACGCTTGAAATTATAGCATAGGGAAAGTTGAGGTATTATGGGCACCCTAACTGTAACGTAGAATTGTATGAAAATTATAGATGTAAAGAACATTTATGAAAGTGGAAACGTCAGTAAATTTAATTAAGAATCGGAATGCACAACTAAATACATTTTTTTCTGATCAATTTATTTTAATAAATGTAAAAGTAAAGGTTGTCAAAAGTGCTCTACTTTAGCCCACTAGCGGGCACGAGTGGGCATTGATTTTTATTAAGTATTTTCGAATTTCTAAGTTTACGTAAATAATCAACTGTAAAATAATTGAAATAAGAAATGCTTTATATATATTGATTATATGATATTATTTACAATGATAAATAACGAAATTCGAACTTACAGCCCCATATAGTTTAGGGTACGAACAGCTGACGCGTCGCGCAGCAAATTTGTTTGCTAAGATTATTCCACTCGTGCCCCACTAGGGGTGCCACACCTGCCCCATTTTTACTGTTTTTTCAAATTGTTAGTGCATAATTTATAAGTACTATTAGGTAATAAATCAAACAGGGCTTTGAAGATCAAAGTCGAAACTATAAAATAATGATTTGTTTTTAACAAAATGAAACAAACATTTTATTTTTACTTTAAATTTTCTTCTCATCGTACTAATTAAGGTAGCTTCGGCGCGTAGTGCGCTATTAAATCGGGGCTCCAGTGAGGGCCGTCTATATGTTTTTTGCAATTTTTGAAATTTTAATTTTAGTAATTACATCCAAACTACTTCAGTAAGTCTTAAAAAGTCAGAGTTTTGTTAAAAAATGAAAAAAATACCATTTTTATTAGTTATGTATTTGTCTGCTTCAATTATATTAAGGAGCATCATTAAGACCAGGCCCGGATTAAGGGGGGGGGGGCTAACGGGGGCTACAGCCCCTGGCCCCGGCTGATCGAGGGGACCCGCGAGACCCATGTTTTTTATTAGAAAGGTTAATCCAGAAAACGTTAATGCTAAGCATTACGAGTTATAAATCTGAAACTTGAGGTCGTGAGTTTAGAGCCTTCAGGTTTAGCACTTACGTTTTACATTTGTAACTCTGTATGCGTGGGGTAGGAAGGTTTGAAGTCTTGGCGTTTAGCATTGATGTTTTAGATTTTCAACTCGTTATGCGTGGGGTAGGTGGGTTTAGCGGCTTGGGGTTTATTATTAACGTTTTTTATTTGTAACTCGTTTAGCGTGAGTAGGTGGGTTTAGAGGCTTGGGGTTTAGTATTCACATTTAGATTTGTAACTCGTTTGCGTGGGGTAAGTAGGTTTAAAGGCTTGCGGTTTAATATTCACGTTTTAGATTTGTAACTCGTTATGTGTGAGTAGGTAGGTTTATGGGCTTGAGGTTTAGTATTCACGTTTTAGATTTGTAACTCGTTTTGCGTGGGTAGGTGGGTTTAGTGGCTTGGGGTTTAACATTCATGTTTTAGATTTGCAACTCGTTATGCGTGAGGTAGGGAGGTTTAAAGGCTTGGGGTTTAGCATTGCCGTTGTAGATTTGTAACTCGTTATGCGTGGGGCAGGTGGGTTTAGCGGCCTGTGATTTAACATTTACGTTTTTTATTTGTAACTCGTTATACGTGGGGTTTAAGGGTTGTGTTCAGCATTAACGCTTTACATTTGTAACTCGTTATGCGTAGAGTAAGTGAAGGCTCGGGATATAACATTTACGTTTGAGACTCGTGCGTCTGTAGATGGATTTATATAGGCTGTGGTTTAACGCTTTCGTTTTTTATTTTTATTTCTTTGTACCTGGGGTATTTTTTTTCTTATAAATAGGACCCTCAATTGATCGGAGCCGCGGACCTCCCAAAATCTTAATCCGGCCCTGATTAAGACGCCAATGATGTCAGATCTGAAGTCACATCTGACGTAACTAATATTTATTATATAAGGATTTCCAATTGAAGGGCTTGAAGAAGTAAAGAGTTAAATAAAGGATTAAAGAAAGGGTTCGGTAAAGGGTTAAGTAAAGGGTTAAATGAAGGGTTAATATATAACATGAAAAGAAAAAGGCATTCTAACAGAGCGAGCGTTAGCGAGTAAGGTATATGCAGCTTGTAAATAATTAAGAGAGTTTTAAAATTGTTGAGAACTTTTTCCGCAGTAACGATACTAAATCTATAACAATTTATAATTTGAAATGAAAAATATTTAATTATATATTTATACTTTCAGCGTTACGATCCCGGAAATATTAAATTTGAATGAATATATTGTTGGTAATGTTTCTGCTTTCTTAATACATAAAAAATCATTTTGAAAAATTTTGTTAAATATTCCATTTTATATATAACGATGGATCGTACATATACAAGCTTTTTACCGTGATAGTGCATTCCGGTAATACAGAACAGGGACACTATTATACTTATGTCACAAATTTCACCGATAGTAAGTGGACCTGTTGCAATGACGAAAAGATAACAGAGGTAAATGGTAGATAAATAATATTTTTGAAATTTATTTATCTATAGACATTTAGTTAGATATACATATCAATATTATTATTGATTACAATTTTTACAATTATTTTTGAAGAAGGTAGGCATGAAAATGCATATAAAAACGTTTAGTACTCCTAATTTATTCATAACTAGCGATATTCAAATGCGTTTCGCGCGTCCTTTTCTGTTTTTCAGGTTATATAATATGCTATCTTCATTACGTTTTAGTTTAAATTTATTTAATTATTTTTTTAAAGCCAGAACTTAACCATTTTTATACTACTCTAAGTTCAAAATCATAACCTTAATATGATTATTCGGCTGCTCGTGGTATAAAATACGATTCGAAACTGGTACGTTAAACTTTTTAGCTTACATGACGTACAAACAAAGCGAGTAAATGATCACCATTCGTACCCATGTTAAAATATACTATTATTAATTTATTTTGATTAAATTAAAAATCATTCAGTCACAGAAAATGACCCGCTGAAAGTTTCAATCGAATAAAAACAATAATTAGCTGTATTACTCAATTATAAATTTTCTTTTTAATAGTCGATATAAGTATATATTTTTGCAAAAACGTAAGAACGAAATAATTTTTCTTGGTAATTAATTTCATAATAAATTAAGATTACTATTATTATGAATAAATGAAAAAATATGTTGAAAAAATTACAGACCATTTAATCATACGTAAACAAAAAACTGTAAAAACAACTACACTTAGCTCAATGCATAGTTTCGCAGTCACCTTCGTTTATTGTATAAAATAACCTACACTTTACACAGGTACATTTGCATATGATACGGAATTTATTTAGTTTTCATAGAGACCTAATGTTTCTATAGCTACGAATTCCTGCTTAAAAAATTTTTAATTGTAAAGGAACCTGCAAGTTTTAACTTCTAATTATAGTAAATGTATTTTGTATTTCATCTAAAACTATATTATATATTTGTAGGTTGTTAATAGAAAATTTAGAAGAGGCGTTTAAAGATGCGTACATAATAATGTTTCGGCGGATGGAGGCGACCAAAACTTTGAATGTATCTAACACTGATTGTTTGTTACGTAAAAAGGTAAATAATTTTTCTTTCAGAGAATAGTAAGCGCATCAGGATAAAATATTATATGAATCGAATAACTTAACTTATTTCGTTCGAGAAGGCCAAAATTTTCAATTTCTCTTCAAGACTTGATTTTTTGACAAAAATGATTAAAAAAAAAAACGAAAAATACCTATTCTCATAGTTTAAGACCTCTTCTTTCGCATGCATAGTCAGAATTTACTTGCGATTTAATTAAAAAACAGGTTCTAATAATGTTTTTCTAAGGTAAAACATAACGACTAAAAACGCGTTGCATTCGAGAACGAGTAAGGCGATTGTTTTCCGCGTGTTATGTAGCTATAACTCCCATAGCAAGTGTTAAAGGGCTCCATAGGTTCTTTCTCTTTATTTCTCACTTTCTTTCGGCGTCACCCTCGCCTTCGGTTCGGGTGACAATTACATGCGATCTGGGACATTCTTTGCTTTTGCTCTCTAGGGGCGTAATATATACTATTTCGTAATTGATTTATTAGTAAATACGAATTTCTGCTGGATTGCAGTTTAGTATAAAAAATACTAATATATTTTAACAAATCCGTGTTTTTCAGCGTCTTAATATACCCGCCTAGACCAGTTAAGGGTGGTATAATAATCACAAAATATGATTTGAAATGCTTGGAAGAGTCAGAATATTTGAATGATAATATAATAAATTTTTATTTGAAATATTTTTTTTAAATAATTTTGAAAATGAAGACGAGAAAAAACGTTTATATTTGACACCTTCTTTTACGAAAATTTACAAAAATGTAAATGGAATTTGAAGGAGTCGTATGAAAACATTAAAAAATGGAGCACTAATATTAATGTCTTCAACAAACAGTTTCTAGTGATTCCTATTAACGAAAAAGAGGCGTAAGTAAGAACGGTCTTATCCAATTTTATTTTAAGGTAAATAATACTAATATATGCGCGATCGCGAAGGCAGGAGGCATGTACGGAGTAGAAATCTGGGGCTGGAAGAAGAGACCAATCATGGAAAGAATGAAAAATAGAATTGTAAAAATGGCAATGGGAGTTAACAGGAACACGCCGGACTACATGTGGAGAACGGAGGTAGGGGAAAGAAGCATAGAAATAGAGGCAAGAAGAAGAGCGTCAAGATACTTAATCCAAGTGCTAAGAATGGGAGATGAAAGATGGCCAAAAATATGCCTAAGGGAAGAAGTAAGAGGAATTCTCAATGACCAGGCATCGGAATGGGGGAAGGAACTGCACGAGGCATGGAAAGAAGTAGGTGATGGACAAACGGCAAGATGGATTTGGGAAAGGAAGGAAGTTGAAGATATAGAAGAAAATTTGGAAAGAGGACTGATAACAAGAGCAGAGCAAGAGATCCAGCAAGACATGGAGAGAATAGAAAGGTCAAATTACTGGAAGTATTATAAAGAATGGATCCCAGGGATAGACGGAAGCGAGTATTGGAACGAAAAGGAAACGGATGGCAGTGACAAGAAAATGTGGGCGAAATTAAGAATGGGAAATTGTACCAAAGAAGGCGAAAAGGGCTATAAAGACAGGTCTTGCAGAGTTTGCGAAGAAACAGAAGAAACTTTGGCACATGTTTGGGCCTGCAAAAAAGCCAGAGAGAAAATCGGAAAAGAAAACCGGAAATGGATAGAAGCGTGGGAGGAAGGAAAGGATGAACAGGAATTGAAGGAAAAGGCCAAAGGAGAACTAAAGGGGAAGATAAATATAAATATGTGTAGATACATGGAAGATTTTACAAGAATAGGCAAAGAGAGCAAGGAAAGTGAGGAAGAAGTAATCACAGAAGGATGGGATGAGTTAATAACATCACCTGAACAGGGCCTTGACCAGGAATGAGAAAAGAAACCAAAGAAGCAATGGAAAGTAGCCCCGTAGGGGGAAGACTGAAGGAAAAAGACAGTATTGGAATTAGAATAAGAAGAATTAAGGAAGAAGATAGTACAAAAATTCACGCCAAATCTCGGGCGCGAAAGAAAAATAAATATATTGTATTTTTATATTTTTTGTATTGTATAGAACTATGGAACTAGGTATAACTAATATGTGATATTTAATATTTAAATGAAGGTAATCGTGATCAAAATGTCGGGAAAAACTGAATGTAAATGAAAATTTTGTAAAAAGCTGAAAGCTGTACAAAGGAAAATTTAATAAATAAATAATAAAATACTAATATATGATATATTATTTAGAGCTCATTGGTTTTTGACTATCGTCTGCTTCCCATCTCTGGTACTTCAAGGCGATACTGAATTTTCAATACCGGAAAAGAAGATCAAAATTTCAGATGATATAGAAGAAATGAAGTTGGCGTAAGATTATTATTTAATTAATGAGGCATTCAAAATACTAGGGGTATAATTGATTTTAGAAAATTATGAAAATATTTAATTATAAAAATTAGTACCTGTACAGAGAAGTAAGGGTAATTTGTAAGCTGCGTTCAGTCCTCACCTTTAATTCCAATACTATTTTTTACAGTTCTAAATTTAATTCTTTTTTCAAAAATCACTTTTAGACCTCTTGTCTCTTTGGAATACCTCAAGTGTACTTGCGAGCAAATTTCAAGTACTTTTATAATTTTCTATCCAAATTAGAAATATATTTTCATTCTATATTATTTTATGAATTTATCGTACTATGAACAAGCTTTATTGTGATTTGTCAATTAGTGAGAACTGAAAAAACGTGGTTATTGTAAAGAAAGTAAAATTACTTAAGTACTTGAAATGTGCTCTTAACACATTTGAAATCTTATGTTATTGAACTTTTACAAGATCTCTTATTAACAATTGTCTTTCAGACCTTGCATACTAATTTTCGATTCACTGGGTAACGCAAATATAGCAAAACTGAAAAAGATTCAAACAAATATTATTAAATATTTCAATGCTGCGTACAGAGATCATTTTCGGTCAAAAAAATATATTTTCACAAAAACAAACCTTAAAGTTTTAATGATTAATGTTCCGCAACAAACTAACAGTTATGATTGTGGATTATTTTTGCTGCATTACACCGAATATTTTTTTTTGTAAGTATAGAGTTTTATTTTTTTCACAATATATTAATAATATCGATGTATTTGTTATTTCAGAAACCTATAATGAATTACGATACTCTTCCGAATCTTTCGGAATGGTTTCCAGTATCGGAAGTCTCAAGAAAGAGAGAAGAAATATTAAATATAATATTATTCCTTGCAGACCGAATGTGCCAGTGATACACGCGTGTGTCTTATTATTGTTATTTTTATATTGTGTGTGTATTATTATTATTTTTATTACTTATATTCCTTCATTTCCTTTACTCAAACGAAGTTACTATTTCAAATTAATAATAATAATAATTATTATTATTATTATTATTATTCGTATTATTATTATTATTATTATTATTATTATTAAATTATATTTTTTTGGTTCATTTTTATCATTTATCTTTATTCTCTATTTAAACTTACCTGCCTTGGCCGCGACGGCGGAGCACAAACTATAACTTGCTCTACGCCGCACGCTTCTCGCATGGTAAAACAGAGCGGACAAATTATTATGCCCTAATCACATAACCGCGTACGATCGCGTACGTCTGCGTACAACCGCGTCCGACGTTAAGGAAGAATCTAGTGATTTTCGCTGTTGCCAACAGCGGCAATGTCAGTGCAATAACTAGTACTTTCGAGGAACAGACCTACGTATATGAAAGTCGGCTAATACACCAACGACAACATACATAAACAAGCAAGCGTTACTCCGATCTACTGCACTTCGTGTGAGTAGGTCTGTTCCTCGAAAATACTAGTTATTGCACTGACATTGCCGCTGTTGGCAACAGCGAAAATCACTAGATTCTTCCTTAACGTCGGACGCGGTTGTACGTAGACGTACGCGATCGTACGCGGTTATGTGATTAGGGCATTAGTATTTTTCTTTACGTAAGAAATTTACTTTTTGTTGTTTATTTTCAATGAAATAATTATATTTTATCATGAAACAATTACTCGGAACGCTTTTACATTGAAATTTTGCGAAAAACCAAATTATAATCGTCTCCGAGATGAAAATTTAAAAATGCCAAAAACATGAAAAATAAATTTAAAAATTATAATTTTCATTGTAACTTTGTTTAAAATCATGTAATTGAATTAATCGATGCATTAAATTTATTTTTTTTCAACTTTCAAAATCTTAATTTTTTAGGATTTTTGAACTTCGCGCTCTGATTATGCTCGCGCTGAGACCACCGGGGGGTTGCTCTTCAACGATATACGATAAAATGTTTATCACCGCGTAATACAGGTATGTTTTTAGGACGAATAGTACAATTTAGGACAAATTTTTGATTTGATGTGATATATATTGTGGTAAAACGATTATGTCGCATCGCAACGCATATCGCTAAGGGTAATTTTATATTACGCCATAGCGATAAGTTTTGTTTGTTTGTACACTTTGTATGTGGAAACGATCTGCAATAAAAAATTCTTCGCTATGGGGCTATACAAAATTACCCTTAGCGATATGCGTTGCGATGCAACATAATCGTTTTACCACAGTATATTCTCTAAAGTTGAATTAGTGAAAATTGCTCCACCCATTAAATTACTAGAAAAAATAGTAATTTATTAGTGAATATTCGCATTTCATTAGTAGTCTTTAAAAAACTACTAATGAAATAGTGAATATTCACTAATAAATTAGTAGTTTTTTCTAATAATTTAATAGGTTAAAAAACTACGAATGAAATAGTGAATATTCACTAATAAATTAGTAGTTTCTTCTACTAATTTAATGGGAGGAGCAATTTTCACTAATTCAACTTTAGAGAGTATACTGTGGTGAAACGATTATGTTGCATGGCAATGCATATCGCTAAGGGTAATTTTTTATTGCCCCATAGCGAAGAATTTTTTATTGCACAACGTTTCCACATACAAAGTGTACAAACAAACAAAACTTATCGCTATGGCGTAATATAAAATTACCCTTAGCGATATGCGTTGCGATGCAACATAATCGTTTTACCACAGTATATATCACATCAAATCAAAATTTTGTCCTAAATTGTACTATTCGTCCTAAAAACATACCTGTATTACGCGGTGATAAACATTTTATCGTATATCGTTGAAGAGCAACCCCCCCGGTCAGAACGTATGGAGTTACGTCTCCTTCTCTCTTACTTCATGTATTGAACAGAGCATAGATGTCAAACATAGATAACAGTTACATAGATGTCGAACAACACTTTCTTTTGGGTAGAGCGCA
The DNA here is from genome assembly GCA_036365515.1 of Torymus aiolomorphi. NCBI lineage: Eukaryota > Metazoa > Arthropoda > Insecta > Hymenoptera > Torymidae > Torymus > Torymus aiolomorphi. The sequence goes on along the minus strand of CM070877.1, from coordinate 121,497,610 downwards.
AAGCGCACAGCGCACAGCTCCGGGCACGTAATGTGGATTCACCGTAACTATTGAGATCTTCTGTCAAGTAGCGACATTCGACTGATTCGATATATACCAAGAGGCTCGCACAAAAACGTATATTTGTATTTACTTACTGCTTAGAGTTTCGAAAAAAATTATACATGTTTTTTCTATTTATATAATATAATATGGAATATCGTAATGCGTACAGAAATTTCGTTTGTGGAATAAGTCATATTTATGAACGTACCTAATCTATTTATAAGTGTCCGTATAAACTTTAGCAAAACCTATAGAACAACTATTTCGGATATTGGTGACAATGTTGATATTCAGAGGTTATGTTTTCGAGAGCAGAACAGTATTTAAAATAGAATTTGAGCGAAGGTCAAGTGTTGTTAATGTGTTTAATAATTGATAATGTTTTGAAGAGTATGAGTTTATTGCTTTCACAAAACTCATGATTCGTGAAAAAAGACATGTTTATTCAAAGAAAAATGAAACAAATAATTTTGTTATTCATTGCAATTATTTTAGGTAAGTTTTTTAGGTTTTCATTGTCTAAATTAATTGTGTAAATAAAAAATTTAGGATATTAACAACGCATTTTCTAGTTTTAGGAATTTACAAAAGTATTGCAAAAGATGATGATGAATTTCATGGCAATCGTGATAGATTATCAAGTAATCGAATAACTAATCTTCTAAAAAAAACTTATGAAAGAACTGATGATGCTTCAGATATTAAAGACTTACAAGAAGCAAAGAATAAGATACGAGAATTGGAAGAGAAACTTAAATTTATTGAAGCCAAATTAGAGAATCGATCTCCTAAAAATTATCCTGCAGTAAAGTTCCTGAATTATAAAAATCGGAAACGTATCTTAGTCACAGGTGGAGCTGGTTTTGTCGGTTCCCACTTAGTGGATCGTTTGATGCTAGCTGGACACGAAGTTATTGTAGTAGATAACTTTTTTACTGGTAGAAAAAGAAATGTTGAGCATTGGATTGGTCATGAAAATTTTGAACTAGTTCATCATGATGTTGTTAGGCCATTATATGTAGAAGTAGACGAAATTTATCATCTTGCTAGTCCTGCCAGCCCTCCACATTATATGTTGAATCCAGTAAAAACTATAAAGACTAATACTTTAGGAACAATTAATATGCTAGGTATGTCTTACTACAAGTTTTATAAGTACATTGTGTTGAATTGGAAAAAATAAAAATTTCAAATCAAATGTTCAAAAACTAACGTGAAAATTATAGGTCTTGCCAAAAGAGTTGGGGCAAAAGTTTTAATAGCAAGTACTTCTGAAGTTTATGGAGATCCTGATGAACATCCTCAATCTGAAACTTACTGGGGTCATGTAAATCCAATAGGTAATTTTTACAATTGCTTCAATTAAAAAAAAAGTAGAAGAGCAGTCACATGAATCAATGTCCTTTTACAAACAGTGCGTAATGGGTGTGAAAATATATGACTATACTTGTAGTGTTAAATGTGAATATAGAAAATTGATTATAAAAAATTTGGAAGTAATATAATTTTTTTATTTTACCAATATTAATATTTGCCAATTTAGCAATGAAATCAAAATAATGTTTCATAAAAATACACACTAAACTAATTATTTACATCACAGTTATTATTAATCAAAAAATTTGTTCAATAATACATATGGTTTATTTTTAAAATCTTGTTTTATTTTATTTATTTTTTTTATATGTAATTTAATTTAAAAGAAGAAAGATGTTCATTTAAGTCAATTTTATAAAACATTTTTGTAACATTTAAAATATTTTTACTTTTTTACCAAATTTTATCTAAAATTATAATTATAAGAAATAAAATTTTAAATTATTTTATTGTTTACAGGTCCAAGAGCTTGTTATGATGAAGGGAAACGAGTTGCAGAAACTTTAAGTTACGCTTATGAGCGTCAAGAGAACGTTGCTGTTCGAGTCGCTCGTATTTTTAATACGTATGGGCCTAGAATGCATATGAATGATGGTCGTGTAGTTTCTAATTTCATACTTCAAGCATTACAGAATAATTCAATAACAATCTATGGAGATGGCAAGCAAACTAGATCGTTTCAGTATGTGTCAGATCTTGTAGATGGATTGGTTGCTTTAATGGCTTCCAATTACAGTCAGCCTATCAACATTGGGAACCCCGTAGAGCATACAATAGAAGGTCTCACACAAATCTTTTTTTGCGTCTGAAATACATTTGTACATAACGCTTACATTACTTACTTATTCGTACATTACGAATTTCTTTATCAATTTTCTTATTTAATTTAATTATATCATTTAATTTTACAACCCATTAAAAATTCAAAAGTGTTAATAAATTCGTAATTTTTTCTAAGTTTCCTAAAACTAAAACTGTTTTTAATTCATTAATATTGTAATACATTATTATTAGAAACATAGTAGAAATATAGAGATTCAAAATTTAGTTCTGAAATTTCGTTTTTAATTTATCAAATGTTATTTCAAAATATTCATATATGTGGCTCATAATTCGTTATGTTATATTTTAACTAGGGGGGTCGCGCGAACCCCCTCTGTTCCCTCTCTGTCTATGCCAAAACTTCGTTTTATACATATATAGCACGACCGCTATTACCCAGGAGAACCTTATATCTTCACCATTGCAAAAACTGTTACATCTCAAATACTAATATATTATTTTATAATACCGTTCTTCCAGAAACCACTTTTTTATTCAATATTTATATTTGAAATCAAATTATGTTGAATTATAACCGAAAATCAACTACTTTAGGTATATTTAGGCGTTTAAAAAATCATTTTTATAAGTCTAGCTAGCCAGGAATTGATTTTACATGAAAATGTTAATGATGAAAAAAGCTTTCTTTTAATGTTATCTACAACTTTTGTATTTAATACTACTTTGTAAAATCAAATCTTGGTAAGTAATAAGCAAAAATCAACTATTTTAGTGTATTTAGGCGTTTTAAATCGTTTTTTACTTTAAATTGCGAGGAATTAATTCTACATAAAACTTTCCTATGGGAAAAAGTTCTCTTTTCATACGATCTATAACTTTTGTATTTAAAGTTTTTATGTAAATCGATATCTCTAGGAGTTAAGTACGAAAAGCGTCTGTTTTTGACAAATTTGGGTGATTTTGGCAAATAACTTTGAAGAATGCTATTGTACGAAAAAGGTTACAATAGGAAAGTATGTATTCAATTATATCTACCACTTCTGAAATCACATCAGTGCAAATTATACTCAAAAAACGATTTTTTATGATTTTTAATTGTGCTGCCATTTTTACATTTTACAATGGATTTGTCTTCACATACAACCAGATTCTTTTTATGATATGACAAGTGATCTCTGTGAACCTGAGCGATCATTCAAAATCTCTTTGAGTTATCAGTGGAATTTGATTACATACGTACGTCTATCCGTACATACATCATTATAAATGCTTTAACGGTGTTTTTAACGACCCAAAAAACATGTTTTGGCTCTGTAAAATGTTGGTTTTTGAGGTCATTCAATTTTCACGATGGTGAAACTATAAGGCTTTCCCGAGTAGCGGTGTCTAAAAACCATAATTTAAAATAGTTGAAGATTTTATTTTGCATAAAATAATAAAAGAATTATTTAAAGCAGCAAAACGAGAAGATCATTGTACAAAATATTTAGAAGGCTAACACATATTTACCTTATTATATTTGTTTTACATATTTCTTCAAAGAATTTCAAAAATCAATTTTATAAATTTCACCGAAATTATTCTTTAATCTTTATTTAATTTTACAGAATTTGCACAAATAATTAAGGATTTGGTGGGAGGAACAAGCAAGGTAGTAGCACTAGCTGCTGTTGAAGATGACCCTCAGCGCCGAAAACCAGATATTTCTAGAGCAAAAAAATATTTGAATTGGGAAGCAAAAATTTCATTAGTTGAAGGATTAAAAAAAACTATAATTTATTTTACTAAAGAGCTTCAGCGATCAAAATATCTTTCTGCAGACGATCTAAAAAGGCCGTATAAAAATGATCACGACATTATTGAACAGTTATAGTAAACACTTTTTGTCACGGACTGCTATGTGCCAAGCGACCTCCCGTCCACAAAGTTATTTTGAAGTCTTCGGTAAAAGTATTTTTAGTCTTAATAACTTAGTTGGTTAAATTTTTATAAAATTATTATAACTACTGTTTATCCTTTTTAGGTCATTTTGTGGCCAGACTGTTTTGTTAAGCAATATTTTAGTATTGCAATTCATTTGAAAATTATTTTACTAAATAACAAGTAAATGAAAGGTGCTTATGTTGTAAAAGATTGTTAAAATTTGTTAGAAAAATACCACTAATTTTGTTGATGATTTACAATGTAGTAATCAATATCAATCTTGATGATATGTTTTTTAATTACTAAGAAATTACAAAATTAAATAGTTATAATTTGTTAAGATTTTTTTTAGATTTTAAACACATTTTTAAACTTTCTTACAAAATTAATGAAGTTGTAAAAAAAATGAAAAACAGACCTCATAAATAGAGATAGAATGAGATCAGACAATGAAATTTTCTAAGATGTACATAGATGCAAAAATACTTAAGAAAATGATAGTTATATTTATATCAGTTTTAATTCTACTACAAAATGAAAGTAATAAGAAATTCATAATAATAGATAAACGTTTTATAATGGCATAGGAGATTTTCATGTATTTGGTACAACATTCATTTATTATTCAATTCGTAACTTGTAATAAGTTCAGGTTGAAGTATTGAGTTGTATCAATAAGAATCAATATACCTATTGTCAAGCAGTGTATTCATCTGGAAGTTGTTTGCGAATGAACCAACGTAATTATCAATAATTTATTCACCATTCACTCTGTTATGAATTACAAACAGATGATGATCATTGTTTAATTATAATATCTTGAAGTTATATGTAAAATCAATTTCATGTGGAATTATTGATCAGATCGGATAACAATTTCTTAAATTATGTAACTTACATTTATATAAGATATGGATTTTGGATAGATCAATTTTTATTGTGTAGATAATACAAAAGAAACATCAAATTATGTACTATGATCACCATTACTTTCCACAAAGTTTTTTTTTATATGTAGAAAATCATTTCGAAATTTCTTTTTAATAGACTTACAAGAAGAGTGCATACCCTCCAGGAAACGAATTTTCGCGGGCATTGGATAGTCGATTTCTGGTACCTAAAAATGAAATCTAATGCTCACATTTCCGTCAAATGGGCCCTTTTTCTTGGGCATTCTCATCTCAAATATCCTCTATTTCGTAGAAAAATGATGCCCCTTCTATTGATTGTCACATTCCAAGTATTTAAGATACGAAAACGAGGAAAGAAATTATAAAAGTAGGCAATAAGAGCTAAAATGTAAGCTCTGATTTGTTAAAAAAATTTTGTTTTTTCAGGAAATTATAAGCAATCAAAGATAGCGTAAGAAAATTGTTAAAAATACAATCCATTTAATCGCTTAAAATGGAGACAAATAACTTTTTAACCATTCTCTTACACCATCTTTGATTGTTTATAATTTCCTGAAAAATCAATATTTTTTTAACGAATCAGAGCTTAAATTTTAGCTACTTTTATAAATTTTTTCATCGTTTTTGTATCCTAAATACTTTCAATGTGACAGTCAATAGAGGACATATCATTTTTTAACAAAATAGGGGATATTTGAGATGAGATTGCCCATATCTCAAGAAAAAGGGCCCATTTGACGGAAATGTAAGCACTGAACTTCATTTTTAGTTACCAGAAATCGACTCTCCAATACCCGCGAAAATCCGTTTCCCAGAGGGTGTGCACTCTTCTTGTTAGTTTTGTAATAAATCATGGAACATTATAATTTATTTAAATGTATCAAACAACAAACAAATTTCGTCGTATGACTAATTTACAGTAATAATACTACACGCATACTAATATTTAAACAGAAGAGAATACAAAAAAAGTTGTTTGATTCAATTTTGGCATACCTATTATTATATTGTAAGAGTCTTACACTATGATCAAGTTAATAATTTTTTGTAATTGTATACCGGAAATTCGTATTACCCACACTAAAAACCGTGCGAAATATCCCGCATAGGTACTATTACAAAATATATCGTTTGCTACTTGTGCGGGCGATTCCCGTTTGCGGGAAACCGCATTTTTCGGACTTGTTGCAAAATATAGTATATCTATAACTTAACTATATTGAAAAATATAAATAAGACTAATGTTTTCTGAAATAACCATATTGAATATGTTTATTTAAAAGATTTTACTCTATACCATTTTGAAATATTATTTAATGTTAGGTATAATCTTCTAAACGATTTAATATAGCTTTTCATACTGTAAGATTTTTCTCCATTGGTGTATGATTTCCTGGCGTAGCGTTGGTACAGAAATATACAAAGTGAAATTTTTTGAATGATAAATGGCTGTTACTGTTGAAGAAAGTGATAAATTAATTCTAAATATTTTTTGGAAATAATGGTTTTTATTTTTATCAATGCATTTTATAAAACGCAACAAACAATATAAAATGAAATTTATGAGCCAAAATAATTAAAACAAATTACGTTCCATAATGACTTTGTATTACAAAATACTGATTGCATTTGAAAATATACATGATAGAAAGTTGGTCTATCTAAAAATAAAAGAAGAAATATAATTTTCCACTTTCCGCCCGTCATATCGAAAAATATTGTTCGATGCGCGTACGAGAGATAAGTCTCGACTCGTGTAATTGTCGCCCGAGCGAAGCGAGGAAACTCATACTCTTACGAGAATCATCTCTCTCGCACTAGCATCGAAAAGTACTATGTACTCACTTTTACATGAAAAAAATAGTGCCATAAAAATAATGTTAGTAAATACCTTGTACAATTACATTAAAAATCTGTTGGTTTCGTAAAAAGGAAAACAAAAAATTAAATTCATGTATCGCTTTCAGAAACACAAGTATCCAGGAACTTCGTTATATTGTACAATTTTAAGATATAAAAAAAACCGTTTATATGTAAGATATGTAAAGACACTAGATCTGCAGTGTCAAGGCGCAATAAGTCTTCAAAGTTCAAGGACCCACAACGATTCGACATTCACTTTTGCATACCATATACCTTCAATGCCGTTCGCGGATAGGCGCGATTTCGAAGTAAGCCACGTCTGTTACCCTCATCGATTTCTGTACGCTTCCAACATCGCCGAAAATTTCCGAAGAAAGTGCGCATCGCGAGCGCTGCCGCCACACACACGACGCCGCTTTATGCGTCCACTGGTTCGCATCGCAAGAAGCCCGCCTCCGTAAAGTATACGTAGGTACCCGAGCAAAAAAAGTAAGGAGATAAGGGAAAGGAAAAATCTCTCGCGTACAAAGGATGAAAGGGGGATGAAGAAGAGGAGAGCAAGCGATGTTTTGCTATGCACCTCACGTCTTTCTTCTCTAGCGATTGTCATGCAAATAGAAGGAGAGAGAGACAGAGAGAAAGCCCGTTTACGCGGCTTCTCTCTCTGTCTCTTATTTCCGTCTTTCTGCGCGCAAAGTGCGTAATGCCGCGCGTGGGCCTAACTGCATAGGGCGGCCGCTCGAAACTCCGCTGCGAGAAGAAAAAAGATATGCGCGCGCGCGTACGCATGATAATCGTCGCATCCGCACGACAAAGAGCCACTGTCGTCCGGCGGAGGGAAAAGCCGCACCGCATGCGGGTGATTGCGTCGAAGGAAGTTGCACGTGCATGATGCGTGAATGAAATAACGCATGTATACGCGAGGCTCGTCTGGAGAAGACTTACGTAGAAGAGAGTGAGTGAGAGCGAATGTAACGTTTTTCTCCTTTTTACGAGAAGCGCTACTGCGAGATCTGTGAATTCGATTGTTTTCCTCCCCTCGCAAGATCCCAGATTTTCTAGGAATAAGTATATATATGCACGTGGCGACTTTTTTTTATAGACGCGACATCGCGGTTATTCATGTATAGCGGTAAAAAGAAAGGTTGAGTGTTAAGACTTTATAAAAAGCTGTTCTTCGATATCTTTGTAATAATTTATTTATTGAAAAAAAATTTTAATAAAATGATTTTAATAAACGGCGTTTTTTATATCTAGTAGCCCGACATCTCCATATAGATTTTTAAATAGATATATTTAAATTTTTATATCATTTCATATCGTTGTTGAGAGGATAAAATAACTTTATCCACACTCGGATCAAACCGTGATTTCTGTCATTTTTTTTCTTTAAAGTTTTAACACTATTTCGAATTTGTAATCAGGCTCCATGCGGTCTGTTTGCTTCCGAACAGCGAAATTTTGTGCACTTATCTGTGCACATAATGCTCGAGTTAGTTATTGATAAATAACTAACTCGAGCTTGATGTGCACAGATAATAATAATAATAATATACAGATAAGAATAATATACAAGAAAAGGAAATTATCCTTGGCAGGCCTGCTATAAAGAGTTTGATTCCACAGTTCTGGCCACCTTAATTTTTCAAGGAAAAAAGTATGCTAGAACATCCTTATTAATTATTATAACGGTTTTTTTTTATTATTCTTTTATCAAAAATTAAAAACCGATAATATTACGTTATTTATAGTATATAATTGATGTAATTAATTTATTGACGTCCGCAACGGTTGCCCGACTTTTTCCCCGAAAACCGTCTACGTCGCGCATCCCGCGAGCTTCGCGGAAACTCGCGTCACGGCTCGGACGACGGGCCGCACCCTCCAACCGCAGAGAGGGGAGCGAGCGGTCCGCAACCCCATCGGCAGCCTATCTGCCGATTCTTTGCCGCCGCCTCGCGGCGACCAATCAGCGTGCGCGAACGCTCGCTCCCATAACCCTCTCCGACGTATTCTGCTCGATTCCGAAATTTCGGAGCTCTCTCGCTCTCCGCGCTCCGCCGGAGACGGACTTCCTGGCCTGTACATGCCGTGCCAGGTTCTCCCTCGGAGAAGACCTCGCCTGACTCCTGCCCGCAGCGACTTGTCGCTCTTTGGCAAAAGGAGTCCTCCGCTCCCTCGCTCATAGCGGATTAAGTCTGCCCAGTGCATAAAGGGACGACTCCGAACTCTTTTCGGAGTCAACGGGGAAAGGGCGAGGAAACATGAGAATCTCGCACGCGTTTTTAATAGTGTGAAAATCTCACCTGACACTTTCATTTTAATTATTTGCGAATTCCGATCAACTCTTTTATTTGAACTATTTTATTAATTGCTCTACCGTTTTCGAAGTTTTATTTAAATTTATTACCTTTGTTACGTATTCTTTATATATATAACCTTTATCCTATAACCGTCATCCTATCATCCTCTCATGCTCTTCGACGCTGAGCCTACGTCATTATGTATATTAATTTATCTGAAAAAAGTAAGATTTAGTTTAGTTAGCATCAACACTCAACGTGGCAAGTACTGAGTACTAATAAAGTGGCACATACTGAGGAAAAAGGCATTATTTCATTTTGAATGATACTAAGCCACCAAGAGGTTTTATCAATCCGAAGACACGTTGATTTATTCCTGAATATTTAAAAAGTAGAAATTTATTTGAAAAAATCATCGAGTGCAGAAAAGAGACGAGAAGATAAAAATAACTTTTAGCACTGTGACTGATGCTATACAATACTAAATCCTAATAATATAACTTTGCGAATTCCGTATTTAAAATATCGGGCACGAAATGTGTTTAATAAAATGATATTTAACATCTAACTATAGTTATTCGCGATGCCGTCAGATATCTTCAGATGCGGGAAATGCATAGTGGCCAGTTTTAGGCGATGGCCATGACTCAGTGTAAATCTTCCTTATAGAAGAATTTTAAGAAAAAAAAAAATAGTTTTTATTTTTGATAAGTAATACAATCTTTGTTTGTATCAATTGGTCAAGTTGATTATAAACAAAAATTCAACCGCGCTTCTACAATTTATTATTTCGTCTCTTCGCATCGTACGATCGTAATTTTATTGTTAAAAAATGTTGATAGAACTAAGATTACGCTATTTTAACTGCCGGTGATGCTATTTCGAAATTGCTGCTACAAATACTAATACTACTGCTACTAATTCTGTTACTGAAGGTATGCGAGTATCTTGCTCGCCAATTTATCCTTACTAAGCGATTGGGGGTTTCTATCTGAATTTCGACTTCTTACTCGGGTTTTCATCTACTTTATCGCACTCCTAGAGTAGGGACACACTTCTAGTTCTAGGCTAAGCTGGAGCTAAGCTTTATCAAGCTGCGTATAATGATCAAGGGGCCATCAATTTGATGGTCTCCTTTATATAATCTCTGCACTGGAGGGATTTGGTCTATATGCCTCGTCTGTATTTAATTGAAAGTAACAATAACATGATTCGATGTAGTCGATCATTATCTTATAATATGTTTATTATATTTTCAATAAATCCACTAATGCAAACTTAAAATAAAATTTTTTCGTTAAAATCCACAGTAAATTTATAAAATTTATGACAGCTATAATTTCATGTGATTATAATCTATAGAACCTTATAGTTCTACTTAATTCTTTAATTTATGTAATTCCTCAAAGTTATATACGTCAGTGCATCTTTCCAATAAAACAAAGACACTGGAGAGCAAAAAAGCTGCGCGGCCTAACAGTCAATTACGGCACTTCCGAACCAATCCATTTTCTTAAAACTGCGGCCGCGCGCGTCATCGAGGTGTCAATATTGGCTCGCGCGCGCGTGGCCTGTACCCCTTTGAGAAACATGAAGCACTCGTGGCCGATGGTAAAAAGGCGCGAGATCCGCAATCTTCTCGCCGCATAAAGCACATCTATCTCTTTCTCGCAGCGTATCGCTTTTAAAGAAAAGAGAGAGAGAGAGAGAGTCGCATAGCCTCGGGGAGATCAGCTGATGCTATAGGGTGGCGAAGGGAGGGGCGGAGACCCCGGCGCGCGCTAAGTGTGTCAAGAGGTCCGGCGACGTCGGCGTCGACGACGACGAGCCCGTGACACGGAGGGTGCAGGTCGCCGCTGCATAATGCAACGCGACGCCGAGCCGAGGATTGAACACACCCCGCGCGAACGTCGGCTACGCTCCTCTTTCACTTTTCTTTATTGTGATGCGGTCGCCCGCCCGCCCGCGCGCGCGCGAGCTCTTTTGTGCGGCTGCCGCTATGAGAAATGGATATGTGCTCGAGAGGCGCAGTGCTCGCGGTGCTGGGATTTGCATCTGCGAGTTTGTATATCGGATTATCAAATGTGTCGCTCATGTGCATTGCTAATAGCCGAGTAGGGGAATGAGGAATATTTCGTCCGGCTTTAGCTTTATTTCTCATTTTCTTTTTTTTTTTTTGTATAGTAGAAACGCGTTTAAATTAGAGGTGAATATTTTAATACTGTGACGGAAACAGTATATCTGAGATTCAGTATTCTTGGAATTGTAAACTAACGCTATTCCATTTTAACAGGTAAGTTGCGAAATTAAATTAAACCCTAAATATGTGACTTTGTAGAAATAAGGTCAAGATCACCATTGCATTTCCTATATATATTCTACAAGATTAAAACTATACGGAAATCTTTGAACATTTATCATATGAACTGTTGTGTTTTATAATAATAACTATACAACAAACTCTACTTTTAAATAAGATGAATCGCTCAGTGATATATCAGAGTTTTCCTCATAGTAAAAAAAGCGACGTATCAACGTTTGAAATCTCAAATATATAACGCAGAATCCGAAATAAAAATTTATAGCTTACTCCATAAACCAAGATTGAATTCATAAGCGCTTCAACATGAAATGCAGCTACTCTCGAGCACTTCCCAACTTCTTTTCGTTATACCCGTTCTCACTCGTTAGGTAACGCAGCAGCTTTTCATAATGGATTTTCAGTGAGTGGGAGGTATAGGGGGGAACGGCGACGACGCGTTTAATTATCATCCAGGGGAGAAACGTACATAGTCAGCCGCGCTGGAGGGGGATTTCGCAACGAAAGACCTGCGCGTCGCGCTCAACTTGACACAATTCGCTTTCTTTTCTTTGCCGGCGTGTTGTTTTTTCTTCCCTCCCTCCCCGCCGCTCTGTCAGGGACGATTCTTCCGCGCCAGATCTAACAAAACGAGGGTTTATTTGTATTCTCCTTGGCGCGAATGAATGGGAATTGTGCGAGCCGCTCGCGAAAGCGCGAGTTTGCCATGCGTTTCGCCGGAGTGTGCTAATACTGAAAAGTGGAATTTTCACGAACGCAAACGAAAATTTCTTTAGCGTCGGTGTTATAATGACGAACTTATTTCAATATACACACAGTACAAGCGACCTTTTCGTCTAGCGGTGAAGCGAGCCAGTTGAAATTAATTTTCAGAAATTCTTTGGAATGGTTTATAATGCAAGCTGTGGTTATAATGATTGTTTTGAAAATTTCGCGAAATATAATTATGTTAAATTTCAGTTTGTCATCTGCTTGCTTTTTGATAAAATAATTTTGGTAGTAAAGTTTATATTGACGGTAAAGGCATAATAAAATCTATATGCGCAAAATATATACCTCCTTATTTTTATATTAGCATCGTAACAAATTTATGATTACTCTGCTTTATTACTTAAGAAATCATCGTTTCAAAGTCGTATTATAGCGGGTGTGGAGAGTACAAGTTCCCCTTAAAATGCTAATGATCAAGAGAAACATGAAAGCAATTCGTATTCTAATTACTGAAAGCCCAAGATTCACAAACTATAAATTTATTATTACTAAAGTAAAATGAGAACATGCTTATTTGGTCTCATAGTTATGTCTTTTTTTTTTAACAATATTTATTTTGTTGAAAGCTTAATTTTGTCACATGGCATAATCAACGATCCAAATTACATAATCCGACCGATATATAAATTAATAAGTTAATAATTATGTTGATGTAGGGGAGACTGAGGTAAAACCGGATACTTTTTGAAAATTGTTTATTAAAAATAGATAACAAAATAATAACGATATTTAATACTAGAATTGTTTTTAATTTACATTCAGGTAACTCAAAATCGACTTGGTTAATCAAAAAAATATTTGTAAAAAATGTTATCAGAAATTTACGAAAGTATCTGATTACTAACAAGTTGACGGGGTAAAACCGGATACTTTCATTATTTTTTCCAAAATTAATTTTAAGCGGTATTCGATATTCTAGAAACAATACAAAGATATACAAACGTTGTTTAATAAAGATATATTTTATTAATAATTATAGATTAACGTTTTTGTATGAAAATATTCTATAATATATTTTAACTTTGCCGAGAAGAGTTTCTAATATATTTACGCATTTCTGTACCAAAAAACAAATAAATTTTATATGTATAATATACCTATGGACAGTGCACTAAATGTTATTATTTTATTTTATCATCACATTAAAAGAAAAGAGAAAATACACTATCCAGGTTTACCCCAACCCTATAAAATATCCGATTTTACCCCAAATTTCGAAAAAAAGTAATTATTCATTTTTTGCAATTAAAAATAAAATTGAGAAACGGAATTGCTTCTACTTATTTATTATAACATAAATAATAAGGTTTGAAAGAATATATTGCTTACAAGAAGATTATACGCACTATGACTATTACGATGAACACGATCTAGCGAGCTAAGAAATCTTTGACCTCTTCTAAAGTCAACACGGGGCTATATATTATTGACATGCCGATCGCATAAAAAATGATAATAGGAACATTCTCAAAGAGATACCATAGCTATTATACAGATCGCACTATAGTAGTAACCGAGAAATTGGGAATTCCGGTTTTGCCCGAGTATCCGGTTTTACCCCAGTCTCCCCAATATACATCAATCGGTATAGATCAACGAATAAATAATTATGCGATTGCAAGAAATATCTTTCAAAATGAAAAAAAAAATAGAAATTTAAAGCCATTGAAATGAAATTTAAAACGAAATGCTGCGCATGTAAAATGATTTTTTCAATCTTGCAAGTTTATAAATATGAAAGCCGCATTTAAATTGAAAATCACGACCGATACACGATTCGCGCAACTCATCTTACCTTATACACGGGACTTCAATGCCACAATAAGTTTATATATACCATTCGATGTGCTTGGCAAACGCGCGTAAAAAGAGAAAGCAAACAGAGCGAAAACGGCGAGAGCAGGGCGCAGGAGGGGGAGAGAAAACGAGAAAGAATAAAGGACTAAAAAGGGCTACAGCAAGAGAGAGAGAGAGAGAGAGGCGTCGGGAGCAAAGGTGAGAGCGCTACACAAGTGGTGATCCTCAGACACCTCGGCGAGGCTTCCCCTAGGACTCTCAGCCTGGTCTTTTTCTCCTTTACGCTCTCGCTCTCTCTCTCTCTCTCTCTCTCTCTCGCTCGCTCCCTCGTATACACACACACACACACACACACACGCGCGCTTTCTCTCTCCTCTTTCGCCGATATCGCGCAGTAATGCTCTGCGGGTGCGCGGGGAGGGAAAATGCGGGTGTAAGTGGTACTTTGTGTTCTCGCGCACTCGCTCGCGTGCTCGAGACGCGTGGGATGCGCGACGTTCGGTTTGGCGGGTCGGAAAGCGCGTGTACGCGTAGTGTGTGGGTTATATGTATGTGTAGATAGGGGGGACAGCTTCACACGTCCCGCGTTTTTTTTTCGCCTGCGCGTGAAGGGAAATATACACGTGGCGACCGTGGATGTGCTTATGCATATAGTTGTTCTTGGTAATAGCGGAAAGATTGATTTATGTATAGAATGCGGGAAGATGTTGTAAAATATTTTGAGTTGCAGCTTTGCTTGTAGTTGTGCGTCGAGCATATCGATAATGACTATAGACTGAGAAAAATAATCTAATAAAAATTACTATAATACATAGTAACCTCGGAACATATACTTGCAATATTAAAATAGTCACTATATGTTTTATAGTAAAAATTCGTATGTGTTTAGTAATTTTTGCTACGTATATTGCTATTTTTACTATGTACATAGAAATTTTTACTATAAAACATAGTAATTATTTTGATATTGCAAGTATGTCCCGACGTTACTATATATGTATTATAGAAATTTTTATTAGATCATTTTTCTCATATGATAATTATTCGAAAATTACATTTTAAATACTTATATTTTACCAAAAAAGTGTGGCGGATGAAAAACAGAGTGAAGAAGTTCGTAGCACGCTGTGCAGGCACTTTAATTGAAAGCAGATCCCCAATACAGACTTATAATAGCTTGATAGATTTACGCGATTAATATTCACGAGTGCTTGAAAAACTTGAGCTGTTTCATTCATACAGCTTCGCTGTAGTGTTTAGAAGTGATTCGTGTGGCTGCCAGCGTGGAACTACAAAAAATAGCGAGACCCTTCACGTAAGCGTATGTAACAACGTAAAAAGAAGTGGGGATAGAAGCTTTAAAATTGCTGTAGGCGTCACCGTACTAATCGCTCATTGGCTGATCAGGATATATATAGAAAACATTTGGTCGCTTAGTTTGTTTGGGAACCTCGGCTATCCGATACTTTCTTATCGCCCGAAATAGGAAACTCGACTTCTTACATTCCTTATACATTTCTGTCACGTTCAGCGCCTTTGTGAATCAGTGCTCCAAATTATATTTCACTATTATTTTTTTCGTAGTTTCACCAAACTGCTTATAAACAGTCCGTTGACGAAACAGCAATGAATGCTCTTGGAGAAGGCCACAATTCGTCTGAAAGCACGGTAGTTGACTACAAACTACAAGCATACTCGCGAGCCTTTATCCCTCGTGCTTGCGGCTTAGTTATTCCGTGCATGCGCTGGCTTAAAAGGCATCCTAAGCATAAGCCAGGCAATTCATTAAGAGAAATCCTTCTGTAAGACTGTGCGCGTAAACACTCTGTGATATTCGTGCTTTTATTCAGAATAAATATATATAATTATACCTATTTTATCATTTCTTTTTAAACGTCTATGTATAGGTATATACATGAACTAATTTTTCAACTGCAAGTATATTATAACGAACTCACAGATAAAAAAAATGAAAGTGCCACAAGTTGGATGCCGGGTAATTCACAGTCAATTAATAAACCACCTACTTTTGCATGCGGCAGTAAGTATATATATACGTTTGTCGCTTTCTTCGCCGGGGGAAGAAAAAAATGCGTATTTAAGTGCGCTTAAACGGCCGTCTCGCCTCTGCTTAATCCTTCATCCCAGCCTCTTTCCGGACGGGATTATCAAGCTCACCACCCTCTCTCTCTCTCTTTCCCTCTCATTCAGCAGCGTCATAACGTAATTGTGCCGAGCTTTTGTTTCGCGCGCGTGCGCTCTCGCGGGCAGGTGCGCTCGCACCTTCCGCGAGCGCTCGCACCTTCCGCGAGCGCTCGCACGCAGGTATAGCGTAAGTAGTGGTCCGAGAGAGAGAGAGAAAGAGAAAATCGGGGCTCAGCCGAGACCCAAGGGGTTATACGCACTGCTGCTACTGCCGCTGCTGCAGGTACTTCATATTTCACATGGCCGCTAAGTGCTTCATTCTTTTCTCCTTCTTGTCTTTTTCTCCTTCTCTCTTGCGCATTTGCTCGGGTTCTTTTTCTCCCCCCCCCCCCCCCCCCCGAGAGTACATATAAGTCTCCTTGATTCTTTTTTTTTCTCGGCGTTTCTGCCCGCGCGCTTTCGAGACGTATAGTGCACGGCTGCTATGCTTTCAGTGCGGACTGCAAGCTTGGTACTGAATCTTACGAAAGCTGGACGATTAGGACCGATAATCGCGCTTATTGCACTGAGTACGTTTTTATTCATGATATAATTGTGGTAATAATATTATCAATTGAATCCAAAGTTTAGAAATTACATATACGCATACTAGTATACATTTTATTAGGAAAGAAATGCATGACTATTTGTTTATTGGTTTTTATTGCAAGTCATAAAACGAAATTGATTGTAAAAATGTTAAAAATATCTTATTCCATTTGAAGGAGTAAGTTATATTTAAAGATTTACCTAGATCAATTAAAGGTTGTTCCCATATCTTAATATAAGTGTCATTGAGAAAAACTAATGATTGTAATTAAATATATTTATAAAAGTTTGCATATGATTTGTTGGCGAAAATGTTAATGCGCTCTTATCGTATTTCGACTGCAATTTAAGTTCAGTATAGTGCATCGCGCGTTCCATTTCTCGCATTGCAGTGACCAATCTCTACTTGCACTCTACTTTCTTATCGGGAGATATTGCGGAACATGTATTCCGCTTATGATTGTACGAAAATAAAAAATATTTCGCAGCATAGTGCCCTGCGTTTATTTTTAGCGCGTGTACATATACAGTCGCGTTCGAATTGGTAATATTACCATAAATCTATGATATGATAATGTATATAATTATTAAGCATAGGTTAAAATTTAAATAACATATAAGTACTAAACTCTATTTTTAATTTTTCACTTACTAGCAATGCAGATAACCATTTTATGTGATTCTAATCATTTTTATCTCGCATTCTGATTTTGTCAAGGGATAATCCCAAATTTACACGTTTCCTAAACTGCTTTCAAACATCAAAACTGCGATGAAGTTTAGAATCACCCCATTCGCAGCTGTCTCTAAATTATTCCCAAACGAACATTTTTTTTCACGCGGGATAATTTATGAAATAGGTATATAAATATTTTCTTTCTAAGATTAAAAATGAATTTCATAAAGTATTTTTAATTCCTTTTATCTAAATTTTTCCGACACTAACATTTTTTTACCGCGAGATAATACACATTTATAAAATGTGAACACGTTTTCGTTGTAAGATTAAAAATGAATTTTTAAAATGGTTTTTAATCCTTTTAATCTCTCCATAACCGAGTAGTTTGCAAAATAATCCCATGTGGTTTACTACTATCACTCGATATAATACGGTAAAGTCGGGATAATCTTCAGAATATACCGCTGCTATCTCAAAACATAGCAAAAGCAAAGTGCTATTCAATCACTAAACGAAGAGTTGGCAGTTTTATTTTCAACGAGCTTGTTATCCCAAGAAAAAGCTTTTTATTTGAATGAAGTGCAAGGAAATTGCAATAAAACATGATGATTCAAGCCGACTGAAATTAAAATTCCATTAAAAACAATGTTTCTCAATTAAAGCTTCTAAATTCTCTACAACGTCTTCGGGCAACTTCCGAAAAAACTGTCATCCCACATCCCCCTTATCGTTCGCAATCTTCCGTGACGTCAGCTCCAAGCGCAACATCTCGCCCCCACGCAGCATCATCGCCGTCGCCGCTGTAATAAATTTATGCGATCCGAGAAAGGATCCGCATCATCAGAATTATGCGCGTTTTCGCGAGCACAGCAGCAACAGCAGTCCATGCGGCCTTATCGCGACACCAACGAGAGCGAAAGAGAGAGAGAACCGTGCGCGCGCCCTTCTCCTTTCAGTCTGTCGCGTGCGGGCGTCATGCGCTTGATTAAAGTCCACTCTTGCAAATGGCCTTCCTCCGCTCTCGCTCTGCATAAACAATAAATGAGAGAGAGAAAGAGCGCACGAGCATGTACGTAACGGACGGTATTAACATTTGCGAGCGGGTGCAGCGCGGCTCTTTCATGCAGGAGGAAGCGGACGAGTAGTTGCAGTATTCTATAAATATGAATGGATAGACGCGGCGAAAATCTTGCCGAGGAGAGAGTGAGTGAGTGAGAGAGAGAGAGAGAGAGAGAGAGAGAGAGAGAGAGAGAGAGAGAGAGAGATGTGGTATAAGCTCCAGTTGCAGAGCGAGCGAAGAAAGATGGAAAGAGGAGGAAGAGAAGAAAGAGGGTATATGAAGTTGATGCAAGTGCTAACAACGCCTTTTCAGCATTTTCAAAATTCTGTCGCTGAGGCATAAAGCTCATGCTTTTGAAAAACTTTGTGCGAACGTATAATAATTGAATTGCTCGACATTATAAATTATGCGCATAACATGTTGTGCAGAAAATCTGAATTAAACGGCGATCATTAAGCAGTTACGATTCAGTCTTTTCACATGACAGGCGTGCGAGCGCTATAACAAGGCTAAATTTCATTAAGATGGACAAGGGTAATCGCCGCAGTCTTTCACGCGCAAGCAATATCATTATGATAGCGAGGGTAATCGATTGGATTGATGCGTAAGTGCGAACGTATTATGTTTGCCTAATACATGCGCGCAATAAAATTGTATTTGTAGCTTTAGGCTGAAGGATGGATGACCATGTTTTAGATGGACTCTCTTGCAATTTATATTTAAACGAGTCCAGGCAAAACACACATCGTTTATTATATAATACATATTATTTAGAAATATCAAAGTTGACGAGGAGAAATTTTTCATTTTTAAGTCATACTGTGAGTGATCGACTCAAATAACGTTATACTAAAGGAAATGTACCAAAAGTATACATTTAATTGTACTTTCATAACGCAAAATTGATTATATTAGTAAAAAGCAATGAAGATTTTACCATAACAAATTACATTTTTTTCGAGTAATTATGTCAAATTTAATTAATAATATTTTGACACTGTTTCACAAAATTGTTAGAATCGTGTTTGTGGGTGCACCTACAATCACTGAAATCGGCATTTAAAGATAAAATAGAACGATCCTTGTCTATCTCTAAAAGTTCAAGCAGAGGCAAAGCTTCCTTAAAAAAAAAAAAATAGAAAATTATAATCGCCAGGCTTAATCTCAGACGCTCATGCATATTACTTTATTAACGGCTTATTTTATTAACGGGGCCCGCGTAGTTCACCTTACTTATACGCAGTGGCGGATTTACATAAGGGCACTTTGGGCACGTGCCCAGGGGCCCCACAGACTAGGGGCCCCCACAAAATGAATAGGTAGCTTTTTTTTCTTCCCTTTAATGATAAAAAAAATTGGATGATGACATCGAATATGTAATACATTTTCAAACATTTAAAGAATGAAATTATTTAATTTCAAAAACCATAAACGTATTGTAAGAAACAATAACTCTTGTAATACAAGAGTTGACTTTCAAGATAGTGTTCCATTGTAAAAATATATAGATTTGATAATTGTCATTATTAGTACATTCATAGCGCCGCGACTTTTAATTAGTAAGTTTACGAAAAGCGGGTGTCGATTTCCTGAAAATGCTATTGAGATACTGACTGCATGCAATGTATATCTATATATACTGTATATATAGATATACATTAAATAGTTGAGGACGATCTTTGGAGACAAAATGAAATGATCTTATTTCTTTATGGCAAAGTTTCGTTGGCTTAGTACGCCAACCTCATCAGGCCTTTATTCAAAACACAGAAATAAATTAACATATAAAACTTTTTTTTAAAGACAATTAAACCACAAAGTGTAAATACAAAAATCAAAATTACCGAAATTATAAACGTATATATCATACGTCGATCAGATGTTATTCTCGACTGAAAACAATAACACGTACACTGTATTTATATACGCTGGACAATGTTTACATAAAGAGTTATACAGCATCAAGTTCGTTAATAATAGGAAAATACATTGTACTTAGTCTTTGGATATCTTCCTTTTTATTAATACTATTTTGATTGCTTTTTATATAGATCATTTCGGAAATCAGTCTTTTTTTGTAATTGCTTTCAAAATCTAAAATGGATGTATTTTCCCAATCGAACTCATGTTTGTTTTCTAATCGATGTGTACTGACAACAGACTCTTTATTTTTGTTTATTTTATGTTCATTAATGCGTGTAACGATCTTTTAGTTTCTCCTATGTATGTAGCAGAGCAATTTAGGCAATCAAATTTATACACCACATTAGTACGATCCCATTTTTTGGTTATGTCTTTGCCTAACCGAATGATCGAAGACAAACTTTTATTCAATAATGGGATTGTACAAATGTTATAAGATTTTAACATATTAGATAGACTATTAAAATCTTTGGTAAACGGTAAAGACAATTTTGGTAATTTTTCATAGCAATTTTGGTGCGTATTATATGTATAACCATACTTAAGTTTTTTAAATCTAATTTCGATATGTTTTTCTATAAACCACATAGAATAATCATTGTTACGTAAAATCTTCTTTATGAGTTTTATATTGTCTAAGTGAAAATTAGAATCTGAGAGTAAAAACGCCCTATCAACTAGGTTAAAAATAATATTCTTGCTGTGTTTTTGCTGTGTTGGATGATTTGAAAAATAATTGATTACACGTCCCGATGATGTCGGGATATACATTTCATACAGTCATAATTTTGCGAAGCCAACGCTGATCTGACATCGGTTATGCGACCATCGTGGTGGCGCGATGAACTTAGAGCAAGCCCCGCTTTAACGCTGTACAGAGCGAGCTATTCTGCGCCATGCTGGCTATGGTTAAGGCATATACATATATAGCTATATATATATATATATATATTAGCGATTGGCCACGCCCCCATGTCAGCTATCAATGGGAGCAAGTGTCTGATCGTTGTGGAGTGCAACCGGCAGAATGTTTATTTACATTTTTACGGTACGTCTGATCTCCCGTTCCGCCGCGGCCGTTAGCCCTTTGTTTTTGCGAGTCGCGACGTGTATTAGAAAAGTAACATGTCTGCTAAGAAAATGCATCATTTAGCTATTACTCTGCGTGTAACAGTTTGTCGAGCAGTTTGCATACAAGAGTGACGTCTAATTCATGAATAACAGAAAAAGTATCACAAATTTCTTTTGATAATGTTGTAATATTGTAATATTGTGATAATGTTGTAATATTGTAATTTTACTGAGGATTTTCAATAATTTTCACTCTGAGGTATAAGAATATGTTATATTTGTGTTGCTGTATTTACAGTACATTACTGATATTTCTAAAAAAATTAAGATTAAAAAATTCGGAAATGAGCCAACAATCCGATTGACATAAAGGGATCCGTGACCATAAAAGTGGTGCTGCTAAACGGAAGGCCAATGTTGAAAAGAAAAAAAAGGATGATGAAGTTCTGGCAAAAACGCGTCGGATGTCTGACTTCATTATTACAAACCAAGTTGCACCTTCTGCAAATGCAAATGAAAGTCTTCCAACAATTGAGTCTTCATTGAATGATCGAAATAAAAGTTTGAGTTCTACTTCATCTTTGGAAGATAACGTTTTGAATCAAGTGTCGTCTCATCCAAATCAAATAATTGATGAAAAGGTAAATATAAAAAGTTTATTCTATTTTATGTGTTGAAATTTACTATAAATAATTACCTACTTCTGAAAGAAGTTTTGTAATGGTAAAAATGTCAATTTTGCTACATGTTATTTTTTCAGCTTTACGAACTTATTTTATTAAATTTTGTTTTCAATGCTAGATTTAATAGTCATAGATCAATGAAACTGCGTTAAAAAAAAGAATAAAATTATTTTCTTTGAAATAAACTCGTTTTTTTTTTTTAATCACATTTCAGTACTTTATCAAAGAAAATAATAGTGGTACTGTCTTTATAACAAAAAAAATGAGAAAATGTAATTTCAATTTCTTTCATAGAACAACACCAACTGGCGAGCGAATATATCGTTCATGGTTATGCTTTTCGCCAAGTACGGGCCGCGTATATTGCTTTTTCTGCAAACTATTTGGTTCAAAGGATAATCCAGTTGCTTCTGAGGGTTTTTGTGATTGGAAGCATGCTCTCAATACTTTAGTACAGCATGAAACATCAACTACTCATATGAAATCACTAATTAGTTTCAATAATATGAAGAAACAATCTGGATGTATAGATGTAGAACTACAAAAACAAATTGAAAATCGTACACAGTATTGGCGTAAAGTTTTGACACGCGCTATAGACGTAATAATGTTTTTAGGTGAACGTGGTTTAGCATTCAGAGGCAGTAACGAAACTTTAGGATCCCCAGATAACGGTAATTTTCTAGGCATTATGGAATTGATAGCTAAATATGATCTTTTCCTAAAAAAGCACATTGAGAAGTATGGAAATAGTGGAAGTGGTCATGTGATTTATCTGTCTTCTACGATTTACGAAGAGCTGATCGAAGAAATTGGATGTGTTGTTCATAAGGAAATTATGAGACGTTTAAAAATAGCCAGAATTTATTCTGTTTCCCTAGATGGAACAAAGGACAGAGGTCATCAAGATCAACTAACGATACTATTAAGATATGTTGAAGGTACAAGCCTGTGGAGAGATTTTTAAAATTTCTACAAAGTCAAGGCCATAAAGCTATGGATATATTCTGTGGCTTAAATGATTTCTTAAAAGAGAATGACATAGATTTGAAGGATTGCAGAGGTCAATCATATGACAACGCTTCCTCGATGAGTGGCAAGCTTAACGGTTTACAAGCTTTAATAGCAGAAAAAAATAATTTAGCCGTTTGGGTTCCATGTTTCGGGCATTCATTGAATCTTGTCGGGGAAAAGCGTCAAGTGCATCGCCTTATTCGACAGAATATTTTATGTTCTTACAAGAATTTTACGTATTTTTTTCAGTATCAGACAAACGTTGGTCTTTGCTCGTTAATATTCTGGAAAAGAATAAAATGGATGGTGACAGAATAATGGTACCTAAACGAGCTGAGTGCACTAGATGGTCAAGTCGAGCTGAAGCTAATAAAGCTTTTGTCAAAAGTTATCGATTAATATTGGAAGTTTTATTATCAATTATGGATAATAATGATGAGTATGAAGCGAAAGTTCGGTGTGAGGCTGAAAGGCTTTATAGAAAAATGTGTACACTAGAAACGGGTATTATGGCAATGTTTTGGAATGACGTTCTTGAGAATCTGAATAATACTAGTAAAACTATTCAGAGTCCTCAGGTATTATTAAATACAGCCTTGCAATGCGTGCGATCGTTGAACAAATTTGTGGCTAATAAGAGAGATTTGTTTTTACATTATGAAGATTTGGGTAAAAAATTGAAAAATATTTTAGATTACAGAAAAGACCGTGTTCGTCGCAGAAATTTAAGATTAAATCCTCTCGATTATGACCATGCACCAGATACCGAATTTACTCCTTCTGACAAATTTCGAATTTTGTAATTTATACCTTTGGTCGACAATTTCGTGAATGCTTTAAATGAAAGGATTGCGGCATGTGAGATCGTTGAATTGAGATTTGGTTTCTTATCGAAATTCGATAAATTGACTATATTAGAACTAGTACAGAGTGCTAAAATGTTACTTGCCATTTATAAAAATGATCTTGATTCTAATTTAGAAATGGAATTCCTTTTATTCCAACAATTTTGTTTGGAATTGCTTGAATTTGATCCTGAAACTGGCATCAGTAGAGAACAAGCCATGTACTCCTTAATAATTGAGAAAGGCGTACGAGAGACCTTTCCAAATACTGATATGGTTCTAAGAATTTATTTGACTTTAATGATAAGTAATTGTACTGGAGAAAGGTCGTTTTCGAAATTAAACCTAGTGAATGATTTCTCGAGAGTAACTTAACTATTATAAGCATGGAGCGGGACATTGTACGTGATATCAACAGTGAGGATATTATAAAATATTTTGCTGAAAAAAAAACTCGAAAACGCTTTATTTGATCGCGTACAATAAAAATAAATACCATGAAAAGCTTTGCACCTTATGAAACTATGATATTTTATATTTTATTCTATGTTCATGTATATTTATTTATTATTCTATCATTTCTTGTATATTTTATGGATCGAGAAAAATATATAGCATATACTGTTTAATTTACGCTTTTGAATCCCTTAAAAGGGGGCCCCCACACCCCAAGTGCCCAGGGCCCCATTATACTTAAATCCGGCGCTGCTTATACGGGTCGTAACTTATACTCAAAAATTGTACAAAGCTACATATGTATGTACATATAGAGCGGGCAGAGGTGCGGGCGCGCGGAAGTGTATGTAAAAAGAGATAGTGTCAACACCGTAAACTCTTCTTCCTCCTCGCCCTCTGTAGAATCTGAACAAACCTCTATCCGCACGTCGCCTCGATTTTTTGCGAGCAACGCTATAGGATTCTCGGCCTATAGGTAGACGTAATACCTGTGTGCGCGCAGCCCAAAAATTCGCGAAATGGGTTTCTCCGTCGCGGTATATAAAACGTACCTACTAAACGCGCATTCGTATATTTCGGGGCAGACTGCCGGCTATTCGCGCTAACGATTTAAGTGTGCGCGCTTAAACATTTGACGTTTAATAATAACGCGCTCTGTGTACCTATACACAGAAAACACCTCTCGTAGCCCCCGCGCGTGTCGACGGCGCTAAAGCGTTATAAATATAACCTACGCGCCGGACGCCGCGCGCTGTTACGCCGAGATTTATATACGAAACTGCGCCGCACGAACTGTTATAGAACAGCGCATGTTTTCGCCGTTTTATCGACGCTTATATGTTTATCAACTGGATATATAGGCTGACTTTGCGATGCAGTGGAAATAAATTTGCCGAATTCGTTATATACGCGCGGAAAGGTGTGGGGTAAGGTGAGATCCGAGGCTTATCGCGAAACGATTGAATAAATTAGCGGGCTCGTGAGGACCTGGCGTCAATTTATGATGTGATACGCATTTTTATCGCAGGAGGGTGGGAGAACGAGTGGCGAGCGACTGGTGTTCATTACGTATGTAAATAGTCCTAGATGCAAGCTGCATTTAGATAGTTTATTTTATGTAAGGGGAAATTCTAATATCTATAAAATTTTATGAGGGGAAATTTATGAGTGAATCGTTTTTTTAATGATGGTATTAGTTTTGGATCTTTCTCAAAATGTTAATGGAATGAAAATTTATATTCAGAGAATAGATCCAAATTCACAGAATACTTATTAAATGTAACTATATAGTGAGGATCATAATTAAAACCAATATGTACATTAATATTGCCAATTAACTTATTTGAATTTTATGGATTTAAGTATTTAAAATTTTTTTCAAGGCACATCCACCAGGTCTGTTTTTTCCTACTCTTTGTACCACATAGTATAGGAGAAAAATCATGTATAATTAAAAAAGTCTTTGTGACACTCTTTTTTCAAAGATTGAAACTTTTTAAAAGAATGCAAAAAAGCGTTTTATTCAACTGTTATAAGACATTTATCCCATAAACGTCCTAGATAAATTTGCAAAAGATAAAATAAAACTAGAGAAAACCAGCTTTTATTTGTTTTCTTAAAAGTTAAAAAATGTTGATTCCTTCAAAAGTTCTGACCGTTTAAAGTTGAACGTTGAAAAGGCAAACATACGCTCAAAGCTCGGGCTGCCGATTTGTATGATTTGAGTATTTTAGTGTCTTTCCAACGCTCAACTTTAAATGATCAGAACTTTTGAAGGAATCAATATTTTTAACTTTTAAAAAGGCAAATAAAAGCTTGTTTTCTCTAGTTTTATTTTATTTTTTACAAATTTGTCTAAGACATTACTGGGATAACTGGCTAAAAGTTGGAAAAAAGCTTTATTTGCATATTTAAAAAAAATTTTTAATCTTTGAAAAAAGGGTGTCACCAATATTTTTTTATTGTACTTGATTTTTCCCCTATACTATGTGATACAAACAGCAGGAAAAATCAGGCCCGGAAGGTATCCCCTGAAAAAATTTTTTAACCACTTTTGAGGACGCGTAAATGGATTTTCCGCGTAAATTTCTCCATTTATATCCCTTATTGAAAATTAACTAGCCTCTGGAAATAAACTACAGTTTAAAGCACAAACTTGTTAGTTAAAGTAAACTTTTAAATTAGTGCATTTAAGAAACAATGAAAATATCAATTTTATACGATACGCTGTCATCCAATAGAGTTGGCCTCTCAAAACATAAAAAATAAGTGCTATCACTTTACCACTAATAAACATATCTTTGCTGCCTCTCACTTTTGCTAAATCTTTCATCCACACGTCTCCCTTCCTTATTTTTCATCGCCCGACAATTGCGTTTTGGAACAAGCCAAGAGCCAACCCAAGCGCATTTAAGCTGACTCTTCTAATCCAGATTGGCAGAGACCAAGTATAACAGGCGCCTGTGCTTATTCTCTTTCAGTCTTTCCGTGTTTCTCGACGTGACGACGCGCGTCGTCCTATGCACACGAGAGCTTTTCACGCGAAAGCTTCGTGGCTCGAATTTCATTTTCGCCGAATTGTATTCTGTACCCAATTGTAGGTAATTAATCAGCTCTGCTTTTAACTTGCAGCTAGATTCGTTAGATATGAAAAAGTTATAATTTAAAAAAGATATGAAAAAGTTATAATTTAAAGCGGATGCGTCAGGGCTCGGATGACGGTCGAGCTGAGCCCATGACACAGAATAAATTGATCAAGAAGTCGTAAAGCTTATACGAACAACCGAACTATTTTGTATGTTTAATACAGGTATATATACCGTTACGGAAACGAATATATTGCATTACCGTATATGCGAATCTATTTGTTTCTAATTTATAACTTTATCAAAAATTATACGTATAATCGAAGAAGTAGGAAAAGTCAAGTTGTATCGAATCAGGTTTGTTCTTAATACGATGAGTGAAAAATTGAAACCGTCTGGGTAAATTGTACATTGGCAAAATGTTGCCATTGAAAAACTCAACACCGAGCATGAGCGTTATTACGGGAAAAACGAATTACGAAAAACATTGGAATACTTTTTCCCGTTTCAGCTTTACAGATGAGCATTATTGCATTGTTCGTACTTTAATTTATGTTATTTCCATTCTTTAAATTAAATCAAATTAAATTAGTTTCTATTTTTATTTTAATATTAAAAAATTCATGTAGACTTCAATATCGAGCTATCCTACAATACGTATGGAGATACAATAAATTATTTTTTTCAGAACAAACGTCCCAAATTTCACTTTATTAAACATATCTTAATCACATACATCACGGGAAAAAGAATAGAAGTTTCAGCGTGTGGTCTTAAGTTAGGTATATACGAGGTAACTAAATTCAAAAGCTAGAATGTGGTTAAAAATTCTACCAGCAGTTGTGGTAGGTATAAAATATGCATATGTAAAATTATTTATGTTATCTTCTTTGTTATTTAACTTGCTGTTTTCAGTATACGTTTAAAAAAATTTGCAAATAAACTGTAAGGTGTATATTATGTCAAATCTACGTACGTACTTTTTGAATGCACATGATGATGCATATCATGGATGCACATACACTTTTCAAGGGGACCTTGAGGCTCGGAAACCCAAGGAAATTAAAACTTAATATAATAAAGATTTTATCGTGACATTAACAATTTCGTATGTACGTAAAAGTGAGTCACAATAATTGCGATAAAATTTCAAATATAAGTGGAATATTTTGTGGATTCCCAAATAAACTAATAATTTATTTACAAATTTATTTCATTACACAATTAATACATTTTTATATTGTCGAGATTCCGCAATATTCATATAAGAAAAATCAAATTATACCTGAAGAAATTACACGAACAAATATAAAAAACAAGCAAACGTTTCTTTATATACCAAGTACTACTGACGATATAGTTATTTAAAAAAAAAAATTGTATTAAATTTCTTATCAAGCAAGCCTATACCGAGGAGAACAACAGGAAAGCAAAATATATCTATAATTATAACTACGTGTGTATCGTTACCTGTAATCAAACATTTGGCCCATCATCGCGATATGGCAAAAAAAGTAGGCGCCACCGTCTCGAAATCCGTTACCGCGATAACTTTTATCTCCCCGCAGATATCACGAACGTAGCTCTCTCTCTCTCTCTCTCTCTCTCTCTCTTTTATACATATCCGCGATAACGTCCCCCATCTCCGAGTCACCATCCATCAGCTCCGTGTCTCCCCAATGCCGAACTATCAAATCTCCATCGAAAACTCGCCCACTTCATATATACATAGGTATATACACTGCACGAGCGAGCTCCGCGGTTGCAGCAGCCGAGCGCGCGCGGGGGCATCATCCTCCTCGCGAAATCTCTCTCTTACATGTATAGCTGTATATATATAGGTGCACGAGATATACGACTATACACGCGTGTAGGCACGCTGCGGAGGAGAAGGTGTACCATACGTATATATACACTGAGCAACGCGCGAGTGAGTGAGAGAGAGAGGAAGCGGCAGCACCGCCGCGCGCCGCAACGAAAACGGCGCGCTCGGCCATTCAGCCCGGCAGTATCGTCGCGCGCGTCGGCGAGCCAACCTCGTCGCGTCGCGCGTGTTCCGCTCACCCCAGGTCCACACTATCGCACGTGCCGTCGTCGGTGACTGGCACGCGCGCGCGCGCGCGACGTCGCATATAATACTCGTCTCGCCAGGCTCGAATATATTATTATTATACACTTGTACGGGCCGCAGTGTCCACGGATGCAGAAAGAGAGGAGAAGGCAAGGTCGCCGAGGGTACAGAGCGAGCAACGAGAAGAGCCAGCAGCCGAGTAAATAAACAGACGAGGAGGAGGTAACCGGCGCGCGAGATAACCGGTGCGGGAGCCGATAACGAGGAGATCGGAGCAGTCGCGCGGCGAGTGCGCAGCCGGCGCGCTGCGCTACAGGACGACGTGCGGAGAGACCGGCAAAGAGGAGAAAGGAGAAGAGAGGAGAGAAAGAGGAGAGGAGAGCAGCTTCGGCGGTGGCGGCGGCGGCAGCAGACGAGTGACGGGCGAAGGTCGGCGATTTTCAGCGGCCGCCGATGGATTAACCGGTGAGTACAATAAATTATTGCCGGCGTGGTGTCTGCGCCTTTTAAACCAGCCCGTAACTGCCTCCCATAGGCGCGCGCGCGCACTGTTTATTTTTACATCGCGCCTGCAGCTCTCCAGCCATTAAGCTTCCGTATACATGTGTAAGGGGGAGAGCGGCTGCTTCTCTCTTTCGCTCGCGCTCGCTCGCTCTCCTCTTCTCGTGAGAATCGCGTGGTCCTTTGACGAGCGGCTTCTTTTTTTACCCGCCTCTCTGCTCGCCAGCCCGCTCCTTTTTCGTATCTGCAGTTTCGGAGGAGGAGGAGGAGCGGAGGGGAGAGAGCCGCGCGTGCGCACCAGGGGAAACTCGTGCAAGCGCGCAGCTCTCACCTGCGTATCCGCGCGATAGCCAAGAAGGCAGTAGTTTTAATGTGGGTATAATATATTTTGGGAAAATTTTATTCTCTCTTTAAAATTAAATTAATTGCAGGGTGGTCTGGAGAAAGTAGTAAGCTTTCAATACTACTTTCTAACTTTTAGAATTAGTATCTTCCACGATTTTGATGTTTTTATAACTTATTTGGAGAGTATTCTGTTTACCACTCGTAGATGTACCTCAAACACCAATTGTTCGGTCCAAAGTATAAGACAAGTTGAGTTTTGAACAACATCCGTATATCTATTTGAAGAGTTACGAAAAAAGCCTCTCCTTCAAACGTAAATCATTTTATATCTACATACCTTAATTATTTGTCTGTTTCGGTATATTTCCATTCGTTCAATATTTATCGAAATAAATATAAGACAGGCAGTATCTTCAAACTTCCTTTTTCAAAGTGATTAATTTAAAGAAAGTCAAAAATACAGACACTGTTACAAGACAAATTTAGTGTTAACGTTTTAGTGTTAAAGTTGTGAGACGAGGTCTGATCGCTGCAGACTCTCAACTGTGACTGACGATGCAGAGCGTCTGCGTCGTCCAGGTTTGCCCGCGGAAGTAACGCCGTCCATATGTTGCTCGAGCGTTCTCCGAGCAATAAAAAAGGGTCCAAGGGTTTTCGGAACTTTCTCAGGATTCTGTGGCACATGTGGGCGACAAACTGCAGTTTTCTTCAGTCCGTGATGCTCGGTAACCCCGGTCATAACAATTAAGAGAAAGGTTCGCTTAATCCGGACATTAAGGGGGTGTCGCACTATACTAACACTGTTTTATCGGCGGAACATGTAAAAGTAATTAATATAAATAAAAGGATAATGATTTACGCCTTGAACAAATTCAGTTGCCCTGCGTAATGATGTAATACATCATTCTACAAAGTTTCGAGGCAAAAAAACGACGACACCTTTGTTGATTTTTGGAACGAAATTTGGTTAATTTTCATTCATTTTCGTTCCAAAAATAAACAAAAGTGTCGTCGTTTTTTTGTCTCAAAACTTCGTAGAACGATGTATTAGAGGATTACGCAGGGCAAGTGAATTTGTTTAAGACGTAAATCATTATCCTTTTATTTATATTAATTATTTTGACATGTTCCGCCGATAAAACAGGGTTAGTGGTAAAGTAGGACTATTACACCACCTTAAGAAAAGAACGAAAGACTGATAAAAACTAAATTATACTTTTATTTCAAAATTACTACTATAGGGATTCCCGCAGAAATCCAACATCGTTTCCGACTAAAAAAGCAAATACAAAAGTGTTCTTCAGAGTGGCATTGGTTTTTAATTCCATAAACGAAGTTTTTATGTTATTTATGTGATGTACGTTATAAAAAGATGTCTTTTACATTTCCAAAAAAGAATACTAAACTGACCACAGCTTGATTTTTGTTTCTATGTATTATACCTTTGTTTCTATTTTGCTAGCTAAAAACAGATAAAAACTAGGAGGAAACAAAATTTAACCAAACCTCAAATATATAACAGATAAAATACATAATACTGGTTTAATAGCTGTATAAATCATTATAACACCTTATTGTAATTTCCCGTCTCTTTGTATAATTTCCTTACCACAGTTTTGTGTGAAATTATAAAAAAATTTTCATAAATGTGAGATATTTTCGATTCAATTTTTAAACACTGAAAATATTATGCAGATTTTAAGAAAAATTATTTCAATTTCATAATAAAAATCCATGTTTTATGTGTTATATTTTACACAATCGATTCAATTGATTATTTCAATAATTACAAAGTAAATACATGAGAGAAAACACACTCACATTTCAAGTTGCAGTTTTTTTGAGCGTATGACATGCAAAATGCAAATAATTCGCAGCGTTTTTACGATTTCACGAACGTTTCTGAGAAGGAATATATATCTTTTTTCATATTTCGTTTGCCATAAATTGTATAATCAGTTAAAATTACGCTTCAACTGAAATTTTGAAATACTTAATTGTTATAGAGTTTGCATTTATTGGTATAAATATGGGGTCTGAGTTTAAATTACAGTGCAATATAATACCAGTGCGTTTTTTACGCATAAAAGACCTTTGAAAAGAATTCAGTCCTTAATCCGACAGAATTTTATCGTTTTAATAAAAACCGACCAGTTTCGAAGTGCATACCCGTTTTCGCCGTCGTATTTTTGCTTCAAGTTAAAGTTAAGTAAAATAAAAAAGGAAGCGGAGAAATGCTATGCTAAATAAATATATTCTTGTAAAGGAAGCATTTTAGTCGTTTCTTACTTTTTATCTTAAGTACGCAGTCCGACAAAAAGCTGCGGTAGGTAAGTTTAAACAACTTCACCAAAATGTAGGTACATAATTATTATTAACCGAAAATTATTAAAAGTTTGTTAAAAATTATATTAAATTAAGTCAATCACTAATAGCCTGTTAACCTGTTAACTGGTAGGCTTTTTTCGAATTTTCCTGCCAAAACTGGTACAAGCAAATCATTTACCAAAATACCCAATAATTTGTAAACGTAAAAAACGTATACCAATTTGTATGGAAATCGATTAAAAATTGAGAAAGTTATTAAATTTTGTACATATATGATACAATCCGATTAAATTATCGTTCGGCCGTATAATTGTTGAAAAGGTTATTGAACGGGCGATCTTTCCGAATTAGGTTTCATTATGAATAAAATGCATCGAACTTGTTCAGTCATAAGCTCGTTAAATATGGAATAGCTCTCAATAAGTTACTATACCGAATCGTCACCAAACAAACTATATCAGTTTTTGCAACAAAGAATAAGTCGGTAATTTATATCGATATTAAACTTTAAATTAAAGTCCAATCCACTTATGTAAATGTTGTCAATTTTATAATTATTATACTTAAGGTATTTAATCTGTTTCTTGGATATGTACGGTTTTGAATGCAAAATTTATTATGATACTATAGAAAGTAAAGAAATTTATTTTATTAAATTATTTAGTTTAAATACTGTAAGAGGGCAAAGCAATTTGTAGTGCAACTACTCCTTAAAATTTCTCAGGACATAAGTGGTGTAAAGGAATGTACATTTTTAACAATTATGCCAGGTTTATGAACGATAAGCTAAATTTAATACCTGCTTAAAATAACTGGTTTATGCCACATGATACCCAACGACACGAAAACTATTTCATGTTCAATTTGACGTAGATTAGTTAAATCTTGTAACGTTTTTCAGCAAATTAAAACGGGGGTCGGTGGGTTAGTCATTTCGGAAAAAAAAATATACACTGAGAAAAAGTTTTTGTAAAAATTACCATACTTCTAGTAAAGCCACCACAGACTGTAAAAACCCAAAAAATTACCATACTTTACAGTAAATTTTATAATACAGTATAGTAAATTTTCCTATATTTCTAGTGAAATTTCTTATAAAGTATGGTAATTTTTTGGATTTTTACAATCTGTGGTGGCTTTATAAGACAATATGGTAATTTTTACGAAAATAATAATAATTTTTACAAAAATTTTTTCTCAGTGTATGAAAATGCACCAACAACCTTTTTTTTAAGTACAGTAACAATATTATTTTACTTTAAAGAATGACTAAAGAAAGGAAATAGAAAATAAATAAAAGATTTTAGTCAAAATAAACATTCATAAATAAATAAAACTCTCTCAGTTTTGTCACTTTGAACGCTCTGAATGTCCCGAAATCTTTCTTTCAACTCATCAAACTTTAAACAAATGTCTTTGTATGTAGCACGATTTCAGTTTTGTTTCACTTCTACCACAATAAAACAATTTAATAAAACACTTTTTGCGTACTCAGCTTCTTATTACTTCATTTTCAAAGGCTCCTCATCGGGTATACTATTCTAAATGAAACTTTCCTGACCACCGACACCGTAATCAATCTTGCTCATTACGCAGAGTGAAGCCAAGGAAAAAAAATTCTAATGGCTGAATATACTACGCAGTCGGGCTGACTACGCACAACACTCCCACCAGAATCGTGCACAATCATCATCACTCCGATCCCTGAAAAAATATCGCTTACGTCGGTATGTGCACCACTCACAGATACCAGCGACAATTTAATAATCCAAGCCAGCACTCGCCTCCTTCTAAAGCTCTATTGGAAAAAGAATAATGATAATCGTTGCTTCTCACGGCGCTGCATTTGCGCCGCGTATATATTGATACGTCTAAGCCCAGCATTGTCCGCGCCTCGCGCGCTCCTCCTTGGCAGTTTTTTCACGTAGCCCGCGACGACAAGCCGCTTCCTTGTTCGCCGCTGACGTATACACATATACATATATACTTACGTCGCGCACTCTCAGTCGCCAAAGTGACATCGTGTACGCGAGCGCGCGCTTCTTTTGTATAAAACGAGATGCAGCAGGCGGCGAGTCGTCGATGCCTCTCTTCTACAATAACAGCAGCGCCTTATAACGAGAGGATCGAAAAGGGATCCCTATAGCGAGTCACCGCGCGCCTATCATCCCGCATCAGGTCGATTTATACTGCTTTCAGCTCGTCATTTCTCCCGCATACCTCCTTCTTCATCTCTTCTCCGCTCTTCTCTCCTTTTTTCAGGCCTGGGCGCTGGGAGCCTGTAGTCGTTTTGTACACGGGCGCCAGCAGTGGCGGCGGCGCATCCGCGGGCGGTCCTATACGAAAATTATACACGCGCGCGCGCACACACATTGCGGCGGATTATGCAACACGCGCGCGTGCATCGCATACCGCGGCCGCGTCGCGCTTCCGCCCTTTTCGCCCAACCGCACACATATAGGCGCCACGTGCGCGAATATATCGCGCCACAAGCGGCGGCTATTTATGCATGCGCGCGTTCGGGGAAACGGCGCGTCGCGCGAGAGTTGATTCGCTCCGATTTTACGATGTCCCTTTTTGGGAGAAACGACGCGCGGCACGGCTCCTAATGGCCTTCGAATTTTTATGCGGGCACCTTTGCGCGAGGTTGTTCCGGATTGCGAATGGCAATTTTCTGGCTTTTATACCCCGGCAGTGATGGTGATTTTTTTTTGTTTTGTTTTGATAATACGTTTGACGATCCTTCATTTTGCCTTCTGTTTACGTGGATAATCCGATTTTTCAAGCTGATTCCTTTATAGCGCTGATGAGATTTTTATTGGAAATAAAGGCGTGAAATGTTCCTGTTAATGCATGGTGAACATTTTTGTTTAAAATAACGTCCTGTTGTGCGTCATTGGCTCATCAACGTTTTAATTAGAAATCGTATTTAAAATTAAGTGAAGCAGAATAGCATTTTATCCGCGTGTTTGACATTCGGAGTGTCTCTTGAGCGGTTTTCAAATATTAAATAGCGTTTTACATTAAACGATAAAAAGATTGCGAAGTAAACGAACACGATTGAAATAGCGCTCGGTTAATGCAAAGCAAATAGTTAATGCTTCGGGAGGATTAAAATCGCGCGAATCAAGCTAGTATTAGTTCCTTAATTGCTGGAATACAATATTTTGGAACATGGTGCACTTGTCTTGCAGAGCGCGTGTAATACGTGTCAAGTACTTAAAAGAACTCCCTCCTATGAGTGCCTGTACAGATCGTCTACAGATGCCCTCTCAGAGCTTGAACCGCGTTTCACAAATGCGATGTGCCAAGAGCTCGATGAAATCGTTCGGTAGAATTCATCCAAAAAAGGTCGAACCAGAAAATCTATTTGATATGCACTCTGTGAAATCCAAGTTCGAATTGCTTCAGCTTGGATTCGAGTTAGCAATTTAAAATAACTGTAATAAATAGGTTCGTTTGTTGATAACGTTAGCAAGTAATAAAGTAATTTGTATTTTATTAATCGCTAATGACGTACGAGCTGTGTATTGGATGTACTCTATATAGATTGATCTTAGTGGGCTCTGGACCCATTGCGTTCGCTCAATTCGGAGCAAGTGCTGCGAGGACACTTGTAGACAATCTGGACTGGCACACCCGTTGTGGGAAGTTCTTTCAGTAGGTACTTGACACGTATATTTAACGCGTTCCACAAGGTAAGGGCGTTGAGCTGAAAAAAACATCGTACTCGTGCAATTTGTTTTGTGCAACTAGTGCTATAAATTAGAAGAACTTTCGATTTATTTGCATTTGAGAAATAGTACTTGGTGCGAGCGAATTTAAATCATTCACAGTACTAATTATTTGTGTTCGAAGGATCACTATTTCAATCGTGCTTGTTTATCCCAAAATTATTTTACACACACTTGAAGATTGACCATGGCAAGTCGTGTGACTGCCATGGTGACATAATCAGAGTCTGGGGCTCAATTCCTAATATGCAGTGACAATTAAACATTTTTAATAAATTTTGTTATTTTTATCTTTTTTATTCAAAGATTGCTTAAAATATAAAGACATAGAAAATGAGTGAAATTATCGCACATCCATTTCAACGTATAACTAGCACGGTCGTCTCTCAGGCTTCTTCTACATTGTTGGATACATGTCTTCGGAGCGCTTCCGCGCTTTTTGATATGATAAACCTTTTAGATCTTTTATTTCATTACTTGCTATATAAAATATTTTTATACTTATTTAGAATATTAAAAGTAGTTTTTGAACTCGCCAAGTTCAAATTAATCAAGTTTATGAAAATATACACATCATAAGTACACAGAAAAAAATTTAATTCTAAACTTTACTTTTTTATAAGAAAATTTATTAGTTTTGCAGTAGTGCTGGAGTATACTCGACATGTAGGACTATTTGAAATAGTAATTTTTATTATTTATGCAACAAATTAATATTTCAAATAGTAAAATTTGCTACAAAAATAATAAAAATTATTATTTAAAAAGTAAAATCTGATACAAAAATCTTAAAAATTACCATTTAACAATTAAAAATCCCACATGTCGAGTGTGTCCCAGCACTACTATAAATATAATAAATTATCTTATAAAAAAAGTAACGTTTACAATTAAATTTTTTCCGTGTATACATAATTAAATAAAAATTTGACTGAATTACACCAGCGTTGTAATTAAGTCATATTTATTAAATATAGGTTAAGTGATTTATTAAATTAATATATAATAGTAAATAATATATATTTTTAAAATTATATAATAACAATATCATTGAATATCGAATATTGAACTGGAAATAGCCGCAATCAATCAATTTGAAAAAATACTCAAAGCGTTTGTTTCCATCTGTCTATGCAGTTTAAATTTCATCGCACGAAATTCAATTATCTTTAGAGCTTTGTCTATTCTCGGATCAACTGCACACTTTTCAATATAGTAAACCGAACTATTCTTAATCATTAACTATTACAAATTGTTGATTGCATTTTATTTATAATGTTAAAATAAAATATTTATAAAATGAAAATTGATTGGTTTCTCAACATATATAGATGGCACTTTATTTTAACTGTTATTTCCGAGCCGATAAATATGGTATTTTATTTTCTCAAGAAAAAATCTATATGCATAGAAAAAAAGTCAACTTATAAAAAAGAGATCGTACATAAAGTCTTACATATAAAGTATTGTATATTTTCTTATATCCGTATAAGACGATTTCAATATCGTTCAAGTGCTCGTTCACCGCGTGTTATAACTAATTCTTTCGAGCCAGCTGAAATTCAATTTGGATAAGGATGCATACAAGAAATCTGTAAATAAGTCCGCGCAAGAAGATATTCGCAATACATATCAATTCCTCAACCATTCTTATATAATTAAGAGCTTCTAATTATTATGTGAGTTCAGGTATATTTTAGGAAGCGTGATAATTACGCGCCCAGGCACTCGAGCTTCCAGAGGGGGTTGACCCAACTTTCCAAAAGGGATGGTCGGGACGAGAGGAAGGCGGGTAGAGGGGAAGGGGCGCCAACTAATGGGAAAACGAAGTGCCGAGTGGGAACGCGGCGAGCACTAACGAAGATTGATGCGACGTCGAGTTAATAAATTATTTATTTTCGAGCAATCGCTTTCGAGTGCCATATGGGTCTTTGATTTGGTTTTCGCTTTTGCTCTCTGTGCCCGTGATCTTTTATTTTCTATTTGATTTTTCAGTATAAACGGATTTGAAATTGATTTATTAAAACGAGAGTTTGGATTTTGGGGATAATTGCTATTGATGATATACCGATTTTAGCTGAGGAGATGTCATTGTACTGAACAATTGATTTTTGCAGTGCGTGCTACCGACAAAAGACAAGACTTTTTCTTTAAACAAATAATGTTTAACAATATATGTTTGTGCAAGATACTTCGAAGATATCCCACGTAAAAATGATTTATCCAGATTGTATACAGCTGATGTATAAAATCCGTATACAGAAATGATTCTATACGACTTGTATACAATCGGTATACAATTTGTATAAGAAATAATAGAAAAAAAAATTATTTATATAATTTGTATACAATTTGTGTACCGATTGTATACAAATTGTATACGATTGAAAACAAATTTATATATACGCGCAAATAACGAAATTGTAGAATCTCTTTAAATATATTTTATTATTTTTTGTGTTTGCCAAACTTTCTTACGATTTTCACCAATTTATTTTACAATAAAAAGCAGCCTTGCATCAAGTGTATTTTAAATAATTTTATGCTATTAGTATCCCGCGCTGAAGTAGTTCCCGTCCTTCTCTTTACCTTTTTCTTTTATTTTAGCATTATTTTCAACCCGCCCTGCTTACGGCTAGAAATAGAAATAGAATCTATGCATAATTAGCACTCCGAGGTTTATTCGTCTGATTCCGAGAATCGCCTTGCGAAAGCACAGATATAGTCGATATCGATTGTAGTAGTTAAAATTAATGTTGCGCGGATTAAATTCCATGAGTGTAGGAAGTTGTAGCGACGCTCGCTAATACTTTTATTGGAATCCGATCCGAATGGATTTTCATCGTTGTTGATATTTCTGAAAAGTGCACTTCGGGACGGAGGGAAATGTCTGATTCGGTATTATATTATACTCCGCGTTATTCACTCTTTCAATCGGACAGCGTATTTCTTGCACGGAAAATATTTTACTTTTAAGGAGTTACTGCAAATCTTATCTTTTTTCGAAAAACTACCGAACATCTTTGTAAACGAGTCTTATTATTGTCAGAATAATTCATTCTGACGTTCTGAAAGATGCAATAAATTTTCTTAGTATTTGTATTTTGTAAAATATTTATTATTTAAAATAGTTGGTTTCGTAGTCAGCGTTTCTCAATTCAGGAATAATTTATAACGTGAGAAATGTTGCTGTCTATAAAAGAATCTAAAAAATTTTGTGGTTTATAGTTTAAAAGTTTGTTCTATCTTTTTCCGTTGCCGACATGGCTCTTGTCCAGTTTTGGTTTAAAACATATTTCACTTTGCCATTCTTTTTGTACCTTATTTGCGTTGTACCCGAGGAATCGAGAAATTTGAGAAACAATTTCGTGCAATTTTTTAAATTAACAACAAACATTACATCTATTTATGTGTATATCTACGTCTATCCTTTTTGAACATATATATAAGTACATTTATGCATTAGAAATAAGTTATTTTCATTATGGATTTAATTTGTTGTTAAATGAAGAAATAAGTAAAAAAAAATTTGTATTACTCCATTCATAGTAATAAGCATTCTCTAGTGTTTTATCATCATTTCTGCACAAGCATAAACTTTTATAAAAGTTTATAAACTTATATACATAAAATATGACTTATAAAATAAAATGCATATAAATGCACACGCCTTAAATCACACTGTAGAAGACTTACAGCGCATGAACATTCTTTCTCGGAACCTCATCGCATAAAGTTATTCTTAGACATAATCCCGGCAAATTTACTGCAGATCCACGCTGCTTACTCGCGCAGTCATCGCGCGAAGCTCCTCGGCTGCCGGGCGACGACGAGGCGACGAAAAATGGAAGAAAAATGCAGTCGGAGGAAAGCGAAGTTGTTGTCAAAGTATCGAGAGGAGGAGGCGCGAGCTTGTATAAAGAGCCTCGACGAACGGCTCGCATAGTTTAGCAAGCGTTGACGCCACCGCGTGTACATATAAATACATATCTGTCGGGTTGTGCGAGGGCGCGCGATCTGTCAGGATAGCGGAGGTATGTCGACAGCAACTCGCGGGCTTCTTCGCTCTTCGCCTTGACGTATACGAGCGGACGCGCGTTGGGCGGAATTACCGTTCGTAAACAATGAGTCTGCGGTGGCGAGGGGCGGAAAATTGAAACGAATCGCTGGAACGGAGTATGGATGAACGGTTTGAAGAGCTACTTTGTTTGCTAGCCTATGTGCTGTCTATTGAAAATTCGTTACTTTTGGCCATTTCCCTTTCTTATCGAGCACAAACTATCATATTTGTCCGTCTTATCTTTTTGGATAAACTGAATTTACATTGAAAATTAAATCAAGCATTACGTGTTATACATTGGTTTAAAATTTTTAATATTGAATAATTTTGACAAAATATTATTTTATTTATTTAAAATGTCAATAACAATTTTCTACGACAATATATTCATACAAGTGTTTTTACATATATTTATTCATTTAAATTTTCTTTTTACGTCATTCCAAAGATACACAATTGATGATATAGAAATTCACATAAAAAATAAATACCTTACAAAATGTAGCATGTTAATAAAACTGATATCCCAAAATCGAAGTGTTCATTTCGAAATTTGTATATGTTTTGATTTTTTGTATCAAAGATGTTTCTACTTGATCGTTGTATTTTCTTAATATTTTGCGTTATCCCACCTACATGGAGCCTGTTTAATGATTCTTATAATTTTCCTATACATATGAAGATCCTGGTTCCAGTTTATACTCCCAATTCAAACAAGAAAGTATAGTCTTCGCTATTTTCATTACATTAAATAGAACTAAAAATTTCTTTTAAATTGAAAATTTCTATAACAATTTTTTTTTTTTTAAGTTAAAAAATATTTAAAAAGTTTTTTTTTAAATTTCTTCAAAGGTTTTTTCATCTTTGACAAAGTTTTTCTTAACTTCTTCAAAGTTTTTCTCTGCTTTTCCAAAGTTATTCTTAACTTTTCCCAAACTCAAGCCAAACGTAATTCTTTTACGTGGGTTCCTTTTGTAATTAATAAGGGAATTCATGTAACTTCGGAAAGAATGAAAACAGCAGTTCATTTTTAGTATAAATAAACTAAAAATATCATTACAAAATATCTGACACAGAAGAAAAATGACAAACACATATGACCAACAATTTAACTGTCAAATTTCGTTCCTTCATCAGTGACGAGGTAAGTGATCGTTAACTTAAAAAAAAAGGTATAAATTGACGAAAAGTTGTTTATAGTTACATTAAACAACATATTATATGCATTGTCATAAAACCTTCATATATATAGATATACTATATATACATTTTGAAACGCAAAATGTAAACAAAATATATCTACATATACACATTGAAGTTTTCTGACAGTGTATGTATTTACCTTGTAAAAATATTTAAGAGCCGCGCCGTCTCACATGTGCACGACTGTATAAAAAAATTAGTGCCTAAAGTTCTTTAAGTGCAGCGGGCTACGAGTATATACGAAAAAGGTGTAACGTAAAAAGGTCTTTGTCGCGCTGCTCCTCGTGTAATCCGTTGCATCTGAATCTCCCGGGCTCTGCATCGCGATCCTAAATCAAGCGACTCAAGACGTCCACTTGGCGTTGGCGGTATAACCTCACGTATGCATTCTGTACATATATGCATGGCGGCGCGAAGAACCTCGCCCGCGGTGTGTGCGAGGATTTTCTCCTTGTGACGTATACCTGCCAGTGCGCGCGAGCCGTAAATCTTTGCTGCGGCTGCATGCTAATATACCTTATGCAATTCGCGCGCGCGCGCTTTTTTCGCACCTTTGCCAGCCGTTGCCTGCGTGATTGATTTGATTTTTTTATGATCAATTTTCGGAACCCCGAGCTTCATTGTACACACGCGTATACTTAATTGTAGAAGCTGGCGCAATTTATAGGCGCGATACCGCGGTGAAAACTTTTGCGAAATGCATTGTAAATTTCGCGGCTGATTTCAGGGCTGTAAAGTCAAGCAGCCGTAAAGATTGAAATTAATATCTGTCAAGTTAGACGTATGTTGGTGGTTCGCATATAGTAATTACGTATACTTAAAACATTTTTGTATATATTTTGCAGATTTTTTTCTGTCTCCAATAAAAAAATACTTTGAAACAATTACATTTTTGTCTGTGCTTACAAACTCTTTTAACTGTCTTTTACGAACAAAATATAAAAACTTTATAAATACATCCATAAAACAATAGCACAACAATTGAATACAAAAACAAGCAGCAGTACGCGTATAATATATATATAAGTCTCGCATTGAAATGAAAGTACTTCTTTCGGAGCGCCAGCTGACATTCGAAATCGTTCGCGCAATACCGTTCAATAAAGAAGCAACAAAGCCATTTCACTTAACCCATTCCAGGCTCGTCTCTCGCGGCCATACGTAGCGCCGCGTGTCCCGTTCTCCCCCCTTCCCCTGAAAAATGAAAAAGCTCATAAATTCTCAGGCCGCACGTACATACTTACACGAGTGTCTTTGGAGGTAGGAGCGCGTCAAGTTCCTCTCTCTCTCATTCTCTATACCTCTCGAAAAGCCCGCGAGAATTCCAGTCACGTCGGTTAGCCGGGTTCCGCCATCGAGCGCGCGCGCGCGCGGCCACATATCAACCGAAAATCATTCCCGAAATACACTCACCCCCGACTCGCGATCCTTACATAAATACACGCGCGGCCGCGCGCCCCGCCGGTCGATATCCTTTCCGAACTGACGCCACATCGGAAATGCAGCCCTCCTCTCCCAGAGAGCCGGGACATATACATACATACATATACACGTTTGCTCGCGCGCGCGCCACACACGCGATACCGCGCATTGTGTGTCGTATTTGCGCCAGCTATATCTGCTGGTTAGATAGAACGAGGGCCGCCGCCGCCGCCGCCGTTGGTCCGTCCGTCCTGTGCGTGCATTGAAAGGCGCAGCGGAGCGCGTGAATGTCGCATGGCTCTATTCCAAGCTCGCAGCCGCCATGTGTTGCCAGGGAGCATCGGCTAGCTGCATGCGCGTGCAGTGTGTAACGCGCGGGAGAGGAGCATCGATCGAGCGTTTATATCAGTTGGCTCAAGTAGCTTTTCGGTTTATCGATTTCCGCGCGCGTGTATGTGCGTGCGGCATATGCGCCTGCTTATATCTTTGCTCGTTAATAACTCGGGCGGCCCCGAGCTCGAGCTTGCACGCGTCGATTGGAAATTCATCGGCTGGAGTATCGGGGTGCAGACCTTCGTGGAACCGATCAGACGATTTTTGTTTTAATTTCTTTTTGCCGGAAGTAGTAGTAAAGATGCTGCGCGGTGGGATATTTTTGGGTTTCGGTGTGTTTTGGCAGCTTTCAGTCCAAGTTAAACACGCGGGGCACGAAAGCACACTGCTGCAGGTGTGTGTAAACCTGAATTCCTTATGGCCATCCTTGACGATCGATCGATCGTAAAGTGGTAAACATTCGTGTTGGTTATGTAGAACTTTGTAAATATAAGTTTGTGCATACTTTACAATGTATTTCCGGATGTTATTATATGAACGAAAATGATATTGGAATTTTAAAAAGTTGTGGAGAAAAAAGGATCTCCACTTGAACGAAAAAATTCCTTGTTATCAAAACTTTTTTTAGGTCACTCGTATCATGAGAAAATGTAACATAACGTAGTTACATAACCGCGCGACTTTTCATTCGAAGTGTCAAGCTAATTAAAAACACACAGTGTGTAATTTAATTATGTTTTCAGGTCTTGATTTCGAGACGCCACCACTGCAAAAATGATTAATCCTGCGCCACTTAACTACACTTTTTCGTTTGCATACCCGTTAAAGCTTGCATACAGGTTTTCTAGCACCCGGCAAACACGCTGCACACATACTTTTTGCAAGTTTTTTCCTTGCGTACACACGCGCGCATTTAAGCTCGAATGGCAAGAATTTCTTAAGACCCGAGAGTAGTGCGATTCTATCTGGGTTAAGTGCTTATAAGGTCTGCGCACCGAGTGATTCCGTCAAGCAGCTCATTACGCGGAGAGCAACCCTTTTCACGCTAGCGCGCGATCTTCTCGTGCGCTTCGCGTGTACATATATGTATACATCTTACACGCGTCCCTTGTTTTGAATACCCCGAAATTGGAAAAAACCGCTGGCGTGCGCGTAGGTTGGGTTCGAAACTTTTCAATGAGACCAACTTGAGCTGCTGAGTTTGGCGGTTCTTGTTGAGATGACTTCGAAGGCTGTTTCCTTTGGCTCGCGTCTCATTACTCGGGTCTTTAAGAAAGAGTCCTTGCGAACTTGTGAAATATGTATTATAAATATAATTATTATGGGTGGCATTATGAGCAAAATGCCAACCATTCATTAAGTACAATCTATTTGCGATGACCTACAGTACACGGAAAATTGCGGTGTATGGTTGAATGAAATGATCCGCATTAGCTTTCATTGAAGTACGATTTAGCCTTCAGTGTATATAGACTAAATTTAGCTGAGTTCGAGCTCTGCAGCGAAGCTCGTGTTAGGCTTAGGTGAGCAGCATCTCAATGTGTCAGTGCATTTATCCCTAATTTAGCCATACAATATTCAGCGATTCATAGATTATTGATTTGATTTCAATTAAAAGCAAAAACCACATGACACGCGTAAAAAGCTTTTTCACGACAAAAACATTCAAGTCGCACTTTTAAAGCCGGACTTATTAATAG
Source organism: Torymus aiolomorphi (assembly GCA_036365515.1). NCBI lineage: Eukaryota > Metazoa > Arthropoda > Insecta > Hymenoptera > Torymidae > Torymus > Torymus aiolomorphi. The sequence continues at coordinate 121,452,771 of CM070877.1, read as the reverse complement.
AAATTTGAATAATCACGAAATATTCTTCAGCAATCTAATGAGTGATAAGTCATAATGAATCACCCGCAGAACATTCATTAACTTCAAGGCAGTTTACACATCGGCGGATGTTTAATGAGGGGGGAGGGGGACTGAATAAGTGTTACATATGGATTAGATTTCACGCGAGCTTGGTTAGTCACTCTAATCAGTAACCAATTAGGTGATTGGAATACACAAATTGAAACGGTTACTAATCGGTTTAGATTATACAATTATGCGGAAACCAAATCATTCGCGAGGTATATGAAAAACATATGTTCCGATTCGATTTCTTCGGTACATTTAATTAAAGAAAATTTTGTACACGCAAAAAAGTTTGAACTGCGGTGTATTACTCGTTAAATGCAACGGCGGGACCACGAAAGCTTTTACCAGTGGTAAAAGCTCGATATATCGCGTACAAGCGATTGAGCAAAACTTGTAATTTTAATCTGTACTCTCGAAACTCTCTCTCGCACAGTTCTGCTACGCCCGACTGAATTGAAGGCCACCGCCGCCACTGCGCGTAGTCGAGAATAATTCCGACGAGCATCACTCGAAACAAACATAACAAGCCTGCGAGCGCGCGCCTCGCCCTCGTCCAGTATTTACCAATCACTCGTCACTTTCCTCGTTACCGGCATTTCTCTTTTTAATGTCCCGGTTTTCCCCTCTGTTATACCACACTCGAGACGCGCGATATCGTCGCATCGGGCCGCGCCGATTGTCTGCGCGCCGATGCCTTTGTCATCGCGGTCGGTAATTGTCACGTATATATACGTGCGCAAGGGCGCGCGAGAGCCATCGACGCATACATACATACATCAGACCTTCGCTGTAGTATACGTACGATGCATAGAATGCGGGTGCCGTGTTGCGATCGGTGCTGTTTGATTGATACGTCGGATTTCGGATGAATTGCGATAGAGCAATGGAAAGTACGTTGGGTAATTGCTGTATACCACGTGAGCTCGGGGATGATGTTGCCTTATATTTGCCGATACCGCGGGGGGCAAGGCAATCGGGGGGGATGCGTCGGCGGCCGGCATTCACGCTCGATTCCAGTTTAATTTACACGTTTGCCTGATCACCTGCGTTACCATCGCCATGCGAAAATTGACCGTTATTGTTTTGAATCCTTCAATGACTTGTTTGATCTGCTCGATTGTTCGTGATGTTGCACGTGCATTTCAATTGTCACATTATTGCGGTCTCATTAATCGATAAGTTGTCAAATGTTTTGAGTTTTTAATGAGTTTTTTTTTTCATAAATACAATGTCAAAAATTGCTATTCTCAATTATCAAATTTATATACGTTATTTTGTCTAGTGAATTTTGTATCATTTGAGAATCATTTCGCATTTATTCAATTATGAAACATCCCGGGGAGATGCTGCTAAGTTTCCATCCCTTTTGGATTAGATTATGAATTATTCATACTCTGGATTATGGAACTTCTATCAAACTTCACTTAAACAAAATCACATTATGCCGTCTCGACACGTCCAACTAAAAATAAAATAATTAAATATTTAAGGTAGAAGAGGCAGAACGCGATTCCTCATTTGTCCTGAAGCAAATTAAATTTTAAAGGCTCCGATATTACAGAATTGGAAGTCTAAAATTATATGCCATCTCTTCGCCTTCACATCCAATTTAAATTTAATTAAGAAAGTTTGAAGATTCATTTTAATATTTCCTATATGTTAATTATAACGTTCTATTTATATTCGAAATCTTACCAATTATGTTACCAAGCTAATTTGCCGTGCAGAAAAGGAAAGCTTAAAATATTTTAAATAAATATTGTTTCAATTAATTTAATTGCCTACAAATTCTCCACGAGTTCCCTTTTATCAATAGACCGTTAAGTAAAACTTCACTTTTTCTGTTACCTATCGTTAATAACATAGAGGCGCTACTAATTATTTTACAATTTGTAAAAACACGAAAAAGTCAACCACTTTTTATTTTTAAATACGTACTACAGTATTTAGTGTTATTTTGGTTTTATCATCACTGGTATATAATATCGAAGTAATTAAAATGTTATAAAAGACGGTTAATTAAATCTTTTCAACTGAAATTACGTCGTTAACACACGTACTTATCATCTTAATAAGAAAATAGCTTGATTAGACATACGGAGCAATCCTGTAATTTCGCGCGCTCGAAGTAAACTACACTTAAAATACGAGAAATTTACACGTATCCCCTTCCTCCTCCCCTGCCCCCCTGCCCCCCTTGCACAGTGATTATACCCGCGCTCTTTGTAGAATTATTTACTCTCCGCGGCGCGATACGCTCTCCTTACGCGGTATTTCCTGGCCACCCTGTACAGGAACTCGCCTCTACACCTATACACACACACGCACGCATTGGAAAGACGCGTTCACGCAACTCGGCGCGTTACGCGCGCACTCTATAGAACAACATCCTTTCGCAAAACTAGTTTCGCCGTGTAAAGGTACATGCGAACGAGGCGCGCTGATTTTTCTGCGAAGAGTATATATACGCGCGAGCTGCGATCCCTCCGCGGCCTTTTTCGCGCGCACGGAATGCAAATAAGTGGCGCGAAATGATAAAAGTGAGAGACGAGAGCGAAATTGTTTCCTACGCGCTCTGCGTACGCAATGCAAACAGTCGTGAGAAAAGATAACGCGAGCGAGCGTGTCGTTCGCTTTCTCGCGCGCGCGCGCGCGGCTTCGACTCTTGGCAGATTAAACGTAATTTTCTCGGCGCGAGTCGCGCGGTTGCTGCGCTATTCCACTCGCTCCGACGTGCCATTAAACGTCATTACACGCGGGAGAGAGAGATGAGCGTACCGAAAAATCTTTGAGAAACTGTAACAGTCGAGCATACTTGACACTCGCCGTACGGCCAATCCGCATTATAGCCAATTTAAATTTATTACTGCTATTATCTTTCTTTACGTGTACACCGAGATGCTACTTATTTCAGTTTTGCTTTGATTTTCTTATTTGCTTGTTTCTCGCTCGATTTATTACTGCGCTGTAGTTCCACTCGCGTTTTACTTTATCGTTGCAAGTTTGACGTTCTTGATATAATTTAAATACACTTTTCCGAATGAATAAACATAAGCAATTTGCATCTACAATGTTACAGAAGTTATATTTAAATACGTAGATTTTTACTAGCTTCACCCTGAGAAAAAAATTTATTAGTATTAATTGCTAAGTGTAATTACTAAAACAAATAATCTTGGATGTTTTATTAAAAAAGTTTCAAATTAGATTCGAATCATTTGTTAAGTTATACAGGATGTTCTAGAAAATTCTACGATTTAATCTAATAATTTATAAATTTTTTTATTAAATTAATTAATAAATTATTTTTTATCTATATTTCAAAATAATTAACTAAGAATTTTCTTCTGTTTTAGGTGAGTCTATTTTCCAAATTATCTTCATACAGTAACGTAAGTATGTTGTCAAATGTTTTATAATTAGAACCACCATCCTACTCATTCATTTATTTTTTTTATCATTATTATACAAAATAATTATTTCAATCTCTTCCTCATATAGTCATTCATTTGCGTAACCAAGATTTTGATTAGATTCAACTCACGAAATAGTTTGCTAAAAAATAGACCTAGAAAATATATTTTTTTTTGGTCCATTGACAATTTTACAGACGTGCAACTCGATAATAGTGCCATTAAGTATTTCACAAAAATAAATAGTTAAGTGTTATTAGCACCGTTCCAATATCATGCATATATACAGATAAGTTAGACTATTAAGATCTACAAATACGCCCAAACAGTTAGTCGTTTATCTGATAACAAAATCTTACAGTATTAACAGCGTCTGTATACATGCTTTACAATTTTTGCGTGAATTGCAGTTATCCACAAGATCATAATTACCCTCTACCCACAAATAGCTATACATATCTCTATTTCCAACAAAACTATCGCTCAGCGAATCGCCACCTTAGAATTTCAAAACTCAAAAGCGCTCAAGAAAGTCTCCCCCCTGAATACAATAAAAAAGCAAGAAAAAAAATGGCCTGTATCCAAGCGCCGCGCGCGCGATCGCTATCTCTCCGCCTCCGCGCGCGAGCACTCGCCTATGCGGACTTTCACTTTCACGTTAATTGCAGAAAACAACACATCTCGCGAGTCCACGCGCCCACGCGCCTTCTCCCTCGTCACCCTATCGCAGCTCAGTCAAAGGAAACCAGCCGCACCTCTGCGATTCGAATTCGAAAAACGGCTGCGCGTGGGAGGCAGCCGCCGCCGCCGTCGCGAGAGAGTCTCCTCGTGGGAAAAGCATTTTTACACGCGGTGCACGTGTACATGTGCGTACGTATAGGCGGTTATATATATATATACACGTGCGTGTAGGAGAGACTCTCCCGGCTCCTGATGCTGCTGCTGCTGCTGCTGCCGGCGACCCGCGGAATGCGGTTCGATCGGTACGCGCGCCACTTAATTCGCCGTCGTGCAGACCGAACTGTATATATACGTATATATATACGGGTATTATACGCACCGACGGCTCACGTGCTCGTCTCTCTCTCTCTCTCTTTATTTCGCGGCGTTCGTTTTGGCCGGAGCGCGCGAGCCGCCTGATATTGTTGCCGCGCGCGTGGGATATTGATTGGTTCATTTGCCTCGCTCGTGCGCATTTTTACGCCATTTTTTCAAATGTAATTGCACGCGGCAGCGCCCAGTGTCTCGAAGGAAGAAGGAGGTATAGCACTCGTTGCGCTCGACTTTTTAAACGTGCGCTAAGGAATTTCGATTTTTTTCGATGCCTCGGATACAAAGAAACTCATGCGATAGAACTTTAGTTTATTGAGGTAAAAATGTTGCTTTGCATTTTGATACGTTTAAGATCAATTAATTGCTTTTTATAAACTTTACTTTAAAGCTTATTTCTCATCTGCTAAAGGGCATAGAAAATTATTAATAAGGTGAAAAAATATTTATTTATATATCGTTAATCGATATGAATTTTATTTTTCAAAAATAAATTATCTATTATTTTATAAAAAAAAATACTCAACATACAATCTTTATCGTATAATATCTTGAAAAATCTCTTTTCGTAGTAAATTGGTATCTAAAACTGTATCGCATGTTGAACTTATTATTATTATTGTTATTATTATTATATTAAATAGAGATTTGAGCAAATTAAAAAACAATTCAAGTTTGATGATACTTGAAATTTAATTACTGGTTAACGGGAGGAGCTTGCGGTAACAGTTGATTATTTTCGAACGTGCTTTCCGCGAGTCCCGTTAAATTCGACCAATCACGATACACTATTATTTCGTCACAAAAGGAGTAACTCAATGGCGATATAGGAACGGTAATTGTACTGTTGGTACTAGACATAAAGATAAAAGTTAGAGATATCAAAGTAATAAAATATTTTTTTACGAAAAAATACTTAAATACGTTTAGGTACAATCCATTTGATTTACAATAAATAATACATAGTGTAAAATAATTGAAAGTCATAATATTAGCCGTTTTATAATTCTATGAAAGCGATTATAAGATGATTCGATAGCGCCGTTATATGTGAAATTATTATTTTATATAATTTTTATTAGTTTTCCTTATAGACTCGTACATTTAGAATTTTATAGGTGATATTCCTATTAAGAAATGTTGAACCTTTTTAATAAAAACTCATTAGATCTAGGATATTCTTTGTAAAGTACCACAAAACGACTTTATCCTACCTTCCAAACCTCGTACTTACATATATATGTCCCGAAGAGCCTATTAATATACGAAGCTCGCGTACTTACGCGCGTATTCAACCTTTAAATTTTCTTTTCCATTTAAAGAGGTTATTAAGTATACATTCCGAGCAAAGTGTGCGATATTTTACCCTAGTATATACTGCGTTTTACCTTTCGTAATAAACTAATACGCTACTAAAGCCCTATTATAAAATCGAGTCGAAATTTAAAATTCAAATAATTTTAAAGGCGTGAATTTATCACGATCCTCGTTGGACAACATAGCTTAAAACAAATATCGTTTTAATTTTCATAACGGCCGACTTCATCTGCATTATAATAGACTTAATAGAGATACATGGCGTATAGAAATGTACGCGCCACCAATACCGCAGAGGAACCGCGTCACGCATGAAATTCCGAGCGAGCGTGGCGACCGATCGAAATCGAAAACGGAACTATGTACCTATACTGCGTCGCAGCTGAAAGCCCGCGTGCGCCCAGTTGACCAGTGGACTAAAAAGCGAAACGACGCCGCGGCGCGGGAAGAAGCGCGCGCGCGCGCAGTAGGCCGTAAAACGAAGGAAACAGCGCTCGAGCGATCCGAAACACACCACTGCGCGCCTACACCCCGCATGTGCGGAGCACTTTCGCGAGATCGATATGGGCTCGCGCTCGCTGCACGTATGCGGACTCTCGTGCATACCCGCACCTATATATACACCTATACATCTGTGTATATATGTATATGTACCATTACTGCTGCATATCCCGCGCGTTGTTTTGTCGATACCTACTCTCTTGCTCTCCAGGGGCAGCTGCATGCACTCGCCGCCGCCGAAATCGGCCGCGCGCACGAGCCTGAGAAACCAGCGCAACTCGCGCGCACTGTTTTCTTTTTCTCTCTCTCTCTTTTCTCGCTCGACACCTTTTTTTGCTCTCTCATCGGACCTGCAGCAACTTTGCGCGCCCGCCAAGGCGATCTCTTTCTCTCTATGCGCCGCGCGAGCTGCGCGCTATAACACACGCGGTATATATACCTATTATACGGGCGCGCGCTGCGGAGAGAGAGAGAGGAATATGTGGGCCTAGAGCGTGAAAAAGAGAGGGAGAGACTGGGGCAGGGGACGAGCGCGTTTCAAAGGAGACAATAAAACTGTACCGGGGGGGATGAAGCGGGGCGGCCGTCGCCGCTATATGCCCCGAGACAAAGATACGGTAATGTCGTATACACGCCCAGAGACAAAGAGAGATTACGCGCGAAGGGGGGATCAAAAGTGAGAAATGGTTGTTGCTTTAAATATTGTCGGACGGATTGGCCAGGACTTTCCGCCTGGGCTCCGCTGCTCTCCTCGCCTGTTTACGGCTATATAAGTGAATTACTGTTATTGCTGGCTCTGTGAGTGAGAGAGGCAGACGGCAGTGGGCCTAGACAAAACACTTTTCTATCGCTCGCCGCCGGCGTGTGTGTGCCGTTTTTAATAGATTTATATATATAGTTTATGCGCGGTGACAATGTGACATATTGTCACTGTGAGACTCTCCCGTATAATATTATGAAATATGACGACGGGAAAGATTTATTACTTGACTTTATGAATCTATAAAGGCGAGAGTTGTATAATTCAATTTCCGCTATTAAAGAAATATGATCCGGCAGTTTAATGCTCCTTAAAAACACATTCGTTTTGACGGTTTATAAGCTTTTCAATCATATATTCCCGAAAATTTAATTTATTAAGATTAACACTCATCCAACGTTTTTTTTTTTAGTTCCCTCATTAAAAGTTGAATAGTTTTTTTCTACCGAATTGGATAAACAATTGGAGTTTGATATGTATAGCGTTGTTACACTTTGCCAAACGTACACACTAGATTATGCATTAAAATATCGAATTCGCTAAGCTCGACGTTGAAAATCCGGCAAATCCAGACGATTGTACTCGAGAGAATCTCGAGCATTAGCCCGCACGACCGAAGCCTGCATGCACGACTTATGTATACAATCCCGCGGACTTTCCGAGCTCTCTCCAAAGCACCGCTCATTACGCGGCGCGCTTCGCGTTTTTCCCGCTAGCTTTCCGACGAGACCACCGCTGCCAGCTCGCATCATCCAAATCCCCCCGCAATCCCTCCCCCGTCCACTCATATAGCTAGCAGCTGTGTGTACATACCTATATACACACGCAGAGAAACAGATCCAGGGAAATCTTGTAGCCGATCGAAAGAAAGCAGAGTGCGCGCGCTATACGTGTGTAGTATGGAACGAGCGTCTCTATACCGCGCGAGATAAAGGATTATATCCATAGGAGAGGACGTGTACGAGCCTTACGCAGCACTAGAGAGAGAGAACCGGCCGGTCAGCTTGCGCATATGACTATATATACCCGCGGGTAAGTGGCTTAACCCCGAGAGCGAGAGAGAGGAACAGAGAGAGAGAGCGAGAGAAGAGAAAAGGCTGCCGTTTAAGGGACGTTGTCCGACGTCGGATACCGGTACTCGTACGGCTTGATCCGAGAGACGCGCGTCTCTCTCTCTCTCTCTCTCTCTCTCTCTTTGTCCGGCCAAGTATAACTATATACGAGCTCACAATTTCGCTCGCGCACATGACCGACTCGCTTTCCGTCAATAGTATATACATACACAGGAGCTTCTGCCCTAGCACGGCGACGATCCGATTCTTTAAGTCTCTTAACTTCTCCTCGTGCTCTTATTTCTCCTTCTTGCTCTCATTTTCGATCTCTCTCGCTCTTGACTGTGCACGAGTGCCACACTATCTTTCTCGCAGATGCTTCTTCCTACCTACTTCTGACGGCTTATTTTCTGACGCTTGCCATTTTTTGCAGTCAGAGAGGACTGCGAGATGCGCTTTTGCCTATTTCGAGTTCGATGACTCTTCAAAGCGATGATTTGTGCTCTTCGTTTTCTTCTCGTTGTGTTGCCTTTTATGGTTGCAAATGTATTCCGTGAAAAGAAATGAAACCATTTTTGGATTTATAATGGCGAACAAATATTTGATAGAAAAAAAAGGAATAACAAAAGTATATAAGTTTAAAAATCGCATCGTCGCCAGAAAAAAGGGTGTTTTCAAATTTTCTTGAATATTTTAAGATTTTTAAAAATTGCGTTGTCGGCTATGATAAATTAATCGTTTGGTTGGTTTTGACACCCCAAGGTTCTATTCATTCGGTCCTCGTGCTGAAATAGCTTGGACTGTAGATAAAATTATCTTATTTTCAATTTTAAAATACGATTTTTAAAAAATACATTCATACATAATAAATGAACAAGAATCGCATTTTATAATAGAATTTCTATCTGCATTAAAAAATCAATTTTTTAAAAGAAAGAAAGTTTATGTCACGGTCTGAAAATTAATAATTGACGAACAATGATTCGTTATATTTGTTCTATAAAAGAAATTTTTTTAAAAGAATCAATTTTTCAATCAAACTTTGAACTTTGACATACTTTTCTTACTTGTCTTCATAGTTACTTAATTCATTTAATATGCGTGCTTTCAGTCTCTTGACCTCTATACCCTTTCTTTTATCTTCCTATCAATGTCCAAGTGCTTTTATACAATTTTCTCATTGTCTTCTTGAGCTTTATCTTGGCTTCACTTTTAGTTGCACTCTATGCAAATCATACCAATTGATTCCTGTTTTGTGACCATACAAAACGGCAAATGTACTGTACCGTTGCAGATATTTTTCATAGACTAAATGTACTATAAGTGCTAATTGACACGTTAACTGCGACATGAGCTGAGTACGGCTTGCACATTTGAGTTTTTCTCAATTTTAAACTATTAATAACAAATTTTCAATAATAATGAATGACATTTTTTAGATCAATGTATTAATTATATTTATATGCATACTTTATAAATATTTATTTAATATCTTAATTATAAGATAGCAATAGAAAAATAGTAAAGCTATCTACATGCATAATTTCTTAAATTATTTCAGAGAACATAAGTTTTTAAATAAATTTCAAACCTTTCACAAAAATTTAATTCACTTTTAACATTCAAAAGTAACAGTTAATAATGATTATCTTATAAATACTCGTATATAGTTTAAAAAAATTGTTTACTTACATTATTAGAATAATACAGCAAATCAGTACATAGAATGAAAAAAACATAATTTTATTATAACAAGTTGGAATAATTTAAAATTAAGCAAAATTTTAATATTTAATTAAAAGCCTCGAATATAATTTTTAGAGAAAATAACGGCTTGCATATAACAATATTTCATTAGTAAGATCAAGAGTTCATTACAATTTAGGGAATAGTATGAGACGCGCGCCTTAGGGTGCAACTTACCCTACAAAATGGAAATATATGTGTCTGGGTCGGAAATAATGAAGACCCCTATAACTAAGACTTCATTAATTAGGCAACCCTAACGAACTAAGGTCATAACAATATTTTCCCCGGGTAATATTGTGCTCTCAAATTTTTCAAATACCTTCGCGAAAAATACCCTCATAATGTAAAAAACTTTTATCCATTTACCCGAGAGTCGCAAGTTGAACTGTAACTCACACAAAAGAGTAAAATTGTTTTCAAAAACCGCTTCCAAACTTCTTCCGCGAATTAACGAAATTTCACGTCGAGCGCGGTGTCTAACTAATGAGCCATAATACGCTCTGGTATGCGGCTTGCGCAACACGCGCAGCGAACTTCTCTGCAGTAGCAATTGCCGAGAGAGAAAGATACAAACGAAATAATAATAAAATTTCCAGTCACGAGAGGGGCCCGCGCGAAGGATTAGCCACTGTGAAAGGATCGCGCGAGAAGCTAACAATTCAGAGCGCCGTGAGTCTTATCTATCAGATTAAACCGGTCGCTTGTACGAGATTAGGCGAACGCGCCGCCACCGCTGTAGATATACTTTACACTCGCGGCGCACACATGACAGTTACTCTCATAATAATCCCTATTTACAAATGCGCGCACCTTTTTCACTCGCTTGTGTCGTCGAAATCAGCAACATCTTTTTTCCTTCACACGAGCAAGGCATATATATATAATACTGATTAATAGACTATCGCGCGATCTGTAATAAAATCGATTACGGTGGTATAACGAAGTATCGATCGATTATACATGTACGGCTTTCGCCGGCAGATTGCTTATCCGAGCGCGTAATAATTAACGCAATTAAAACATTCGCGCGCGCGGGCTTTTAATCGTTTAAAAATGTTTCCTAGGCGCGATAATAGATGAGAGAGCGCCTTATACATAGGCGCGCTTAGAGGAAGGGGGAGACACTCGAGGCAAGTTAGCAAAGCGGCCGCCGCCCGCTCGCGTTCTCGCTCTAATTCGCGCCCTGTTCCCATCTTCCACTCGGTGCAAATTAAAATTAAAGCTGCCGTGTATATGCGCCAAGACCTCCCCCCTCTCCTCTCTTAGCCTATTCGCGGACTTAATAAGTGGGTACTTTCAAACGATACTCCTTCGCTTATATCCGTTACGCTCGCTTTTCCATCTCTCACTTTCTGTCTTTCTCTTCCGCCCTTAATTCATGCGCGACGAACTAGGTATATTATATATACGCGCGCGAGCTGCTGTCCGTGATATTTTTCTCTGTCTCGTTGTATGCGCGCGCGCGGCTGCGCATTGAAACAGAAGTGCCACCGCAAACCGCTGCATTAACTAAAGTGCACATCAAAGGATCTTGTTCTATCTCTCTCTCGCTCGCTCGCTCGCTCGCTCTTGGCTGGTCTATACCTATGCTTTCTCTCTCGCTTTTGCTCTTGCGCGCATGCGCGGGCCCCGAGTGTTACCCGCGGGCTGGTCCGACCGCGTTGCTATCCTGATGACGCGACGGCCGCCGTCACCGCAGCAAACATTTAAAAATAAGCTGCAAGCAGATTAACGGGCCGCACTTTTTTGTAGGCGCTGATGTTATCTCTGCGGGGATCACTTGACGTTCGGGGGAAATGGACCGAATGATGAGTAATATGCGTTATGATTTATATGATTATATTTAGCGCTGCTCTATATATTACTTTGTAGACGATAGAGCGAAAAAGTTTCAATTTAATTATTTTGATATTATTTTCGAACTTTGAGAGTTACATTTGCGTGATGTTTCTGTAATACATTGAAAATATATAATTTTATATGGGTTACATACACTCCTTGTGTACCTCTCACATTTTAAGAACCCTTTAACGATTGCAATCGGATATCGGTTAAACTTTTCATCTATGATGCGGAAATTAAAGTGAAAAATTTTTTATATTGCTCGATTTCCTTTTCCTTGTGATTAAAAATACATTCTTTTATTTTAGTTTTTTCGTATTTTTATTATATAGTAAGTATTTTCCAAGTCTTATAAAAAATGCATTCAATAGAACCATAAATTACTTATATTTTCATGTTCTTAAATTAAAATTTATAATATCCATTCTTTATCAAGGAAATTGTCTCTTTTTTTTGTTTATATCTCGAGAACTAGTTGATAAACCTTTTTAGCAGTTTTTAAACCACAGAGTACTTTAATTTTTTAAAGTTTCAAAAAATTATCTGCATTTATTTATATAAGAAAAAAAGTTTTGAAACGATCTTATTAATTTACAAAAATGATAAATGCTGTTCAATATAGAGTAGAATAATAAAATTAAGTTAAAGGAAACTAAGTGCCAATGAATTATCAGCAGTTTTTATAATGCGACTGAGTTTTGCTTCCTCCTAGAGGAAGCTTTGTGATAGTAAATTTTTGAGTTGTTGTAAAAACATGTTATAATTGTGTTCCGAGGTGTTAGGAATCAAAATACATGGTTTTTGAAAAATGTCTGTATGGATGTGTGTGTGTGTGTGTGTGTGTGTGTGTGTGTGTGTGTGTGTGTGTGTGTGTGGTGTATGTGTGTATACGCCTGGATCTCAGCTTCTACTCGGTCGTTTTTTACCGGACAGGTCTCATTTGTTTTGTTTTTTTTGCGTGATGGCGGGTCAAAAATCCGTTTTTTGATTGGGGCGATCCGTTTTTGTTTTTTTTCAAATTTTCGATTTTCTCAAAACTGTTTTTTGATTTTTTTTAATGATAGGATCGAGTTATTCGAATCTGATCGGTAGCGTTCGAAAGAGAATCAAAATACCTATATTTTCTAAAAAAAAAAGTTTCTAGCTATCACGGTTCTTTTGTTATTAACAAAAACGTGTTTTTTTTAGAAGCTTATAACTCATAAACTTAACGGTCAATTTTTTTGAGAAAAATCGTGATAATACGGAATATAAATAGCTATAATCTGTTAAAATTTGAATACATTCTGTAGGCTAGATTTTGAGTAAAAAATTGAAAAATGAAAAAAATCAGTTTTGTATGTCCAACGATTACAAGAGTAAAATTGACTTAATGGCTTCAAAATTCCTTTTAGAGGTAGTTTTTTTATAGTTCTCGGTCGAGTTCTTTGGGCAAAATGATTGGTCCATAAATTTCAGAGATATTTGAGGTTCAAAATTTTTTGACATTTTTTTAAAATCGTAATTTCTCGAGAACGGCTCTATGTATCTGAATGGGGTGGGTGGCATTCGAAAGAGAATTAAAATACCTATATTTTCTAAAAAAATTAATTTTCTATCTATCACGGTTCTTTAGTTATCATCAAAAACAAAAACGTATTTTTTTTTAAAAACTCATAACTCCATTTTATGCGTTTTTGAACCTAAAAAGCAAGGCTAAATTCATTTTCGCGATTTTACATAATTTTAGAGCAGAGGGAGAGAATGAATTTCTTTACACGATAGGTAAAAAAAGTCACTTTTTAGAACATATTTTTATGTAGGAAAAGGCAGAAAATCATTCATGTGTTACAAAAAATAATTTAATCTCTAAATTAAAAAAGATTTATATTTTATTTTAAAAAAACGCGCAGTGATATCTACCGCTAGGTGCTGTGGAATGAGGAAACGTCATTGAGTAGGCATTCGATGATTTTTTTTAATTTTTAAAAACCAACCAACAAAATGAATTAAAATGTTTAAAAATTATATCTATTATAATCTGTTATAATTATGAATTATGCATTATGAATGCATTATATTCTGCATTATTATAATTTATTTGTGAGTTATGAAATTTTTTTAAAAAACACGTTTTTGTTAATAACAAAAGAACAATGATAGCTATAAATTTTTTTTCTTAAAAAATATGAATTATGAAATATAAAAAAACACGTTTTTGTTAATAACAAAACAACCGTGATAGCTATTTGTTTTATTATAAAATATAGATATTTTACTTCTATTTCAAATGATAACTTTATTTATCAGCTCAAAATTTATATAAATTTGATATAAATAAATAATAAATAAATAAATAAATTTAAAAATGAACAATTTTTAATATTCATAAATGATTTTAATTATAATTATGCAGTAAATTTTTTAAAAAATTATAAATTTTGTTATAAAAATTAATTAAAGGCATCAACAAATTACGGTTGAGGAAGCTATGTGCCAATGAATTGGCAGCGGTTTTTATTTTGCATCCTCGAATGAGTAATATTGTTTTTGCAGGAAATGCATTTATCATCACAATTATTGGTCTTAACATCAATATTTCAAAATGTTATTACATATTACTATATTTTTACACAACACAAAATTTCGAAAAAAATTTTACGCTCGACCTCACAGTATTAATCTCTAAATTATACGTAACTTAATGTACACGTAATCAGCGACAGATTGAAAACTAAGTATTGACTGGAAACTAGTGGAAACCTGCAGCTCGTCACATTTTTCTCACCCTCTACCACTCGCTCGCGTAATTGGAAAGCCATACTGCTGATTTTTCGCGGCTACAGTACGCGCGCACACGCCTTCTCCTTATCCAGCGCGTCGATCAGGCCAGCTATATATAGGCAGCGTCTCTCGTAAGGATATACGGATACTCCTTGCGTGGGACGACGACGACGACGGCCGGCCGGCTGCCACGACAAAGTCCGTCGCCAGGCAGTCTGACGCTCCTATAACCGCGCTGTGATTTCCTTTTGGCTTCCTCCTCTCTCTCACTCACGTGCTATATAGCTATCCGCTTTCCGGTCGACGTGGCTTCGAGTCAGACCTGCCTCTCACGATGCAGCCTTTTCCGCGCGCCCGTGCTCGTGTATATATATCGCGGGGAGGGATGAGATGCCCCGTGCGGCGGCTTTGTTCGATTTTCGCGGCTCTTCTCGGAAGCGACGGGAGACGCGTCGCTTTCTGCGAATGGTCGGAGTTTGGAGAACGAATTTTAATTCCGTGTTGATGTGTATGTATATTGATATAGAAATTGTATCGAGTCAGGTAGCGCGTGTTTCGCGTGAAAGTTTGGCCTTTAGGAATGCCGAAGGTTTATTGCAAGTGATAAAGTTATCGTGAAATGGTTATACAACGGAAATGTGTATATAGGTAGTGTCGCTGCTGGTACTTTTAAAACGCTTTCAATTAATGAAAATTTTCTGCAGGGAAATGAAAGTATAGGAAGCAAATGTATTAATGCGCATTGCGCATGAGTATAACCTAAAATATCAACGATAAGGAGTAAAAATGTTGACATTAAAATGTACAATATACACGTATAATTTAAATGGCTAAGCTCTTGGATATATAACAAAGGCGTTAATAAAGATTAATAGTGCGCCGCTGGGACCACACTATATAGATACTGTTAGCCGGTGTATATATGCATAATACGTGCTCTCAGGCGATCTTCAAGGTTAACAGCGCGGATCATCGGCCTGAATAATATATACATGGATAATGATGACCACGCGGGGGTCGTTTCACTCCGCGACGTCTGCCGGGCGTATTTTACAGTGTTGCAAACGCAGATGTCGAGACGTTTGTAGATAATAAAATGTCATCTCTCCGAGCGTCGAGATTCACAGCTGCAACGGTCGTATAATTGCGAGTGACGAGCGGGCGGGAAATCAATGAGCGCTCTGTAAAATAGAAGATTCCGCGAAAGCAGACGATCAATATATATTTACTCTTCATATGTTAATAAACTCTGTACAGAGCCATTTACAATTGAGGCTGTCGAGTAAAATGTTAACGGCTTTATAATTAAATAACACAATGCTGGAAAAAAGTGTCTTAACTGAGTGTTTCCTCATTATGCGCGCCATACGGGTATGCACGAGTTATGTTCGTTCAGACAGATTAATTTCTTTACTTAAAGTAACATTTTTCATTGTAAGGACGGTTCTTTAAAACGCGTTTAAAGAAAGTTGGAGCCAACAACTGAATAATGACGTTTCCACATTCAATAGTAGTTGCGAAGCAATTTTCTTTCAACGCGATAGAAAACCTTTTGTAGCTTTATAAATCACGAATTCCAATTACGAAGTTTATGCACTTTCTGTTGAATATCTTCATAAATTAACCGTAAATGCATTGCAATTTCGAATAAAATATTTGAAATCTCGTATTTGTAACTGTAAATTATTAACGGAATACCACACGGAGAGAAATTTTAGAGTAAAAATTACCAAGGTGCCTTGGTAGCGCATGGATAGACTGTCAAAAGCCGTGATATTCCCAGGTTTCTAATACAATTTATAAGTTTCCCAGGAAAAACTACCATAACCACTTAAAAAAAATACCAAATTATCGGAATAAAAATTACCAGACACACTGATAAAAATTGAGATCTAGTCATTTTTACAAGGTAACCTAAGAATTTTTACTAAGAAAACTGATAAATTTTACCAAATAACCTGGTATTTGTGTATTCGCGCATGCGTACTGCGCATTATTGTGTTTCAGAAGATTGATACTAGAGGCGTGCGCGACGTTAAAATGAAAACAATACACATATTTTCAGTAAGTAATAACGGCGATTCAAATGACTGTTGGTAACAGCTTCCGTGGCGCAGTCGGTAGAACGTCGGACTCTCAACCCAAAGATCGTCGGATCGAATCCCGCTTCCGTAAAAATTTTTTTTCAGTTAAATGTTTTTTCATCCTTGTTTCTGTTTCTATTTCTATATTAAAATACTATATATCCATCAATATGGATAAAAAAAGTTAATTTTTTTAATTTAAATTAACTAAAAAAAAATTTTACCAAGGCACTTTGGTAAAAAGTTTGAAATTGTCAGTCTGTCCATCCATTACCATAGAAACTGGTAATTTTGTCTCGAATATTTGTAATTTTCACTACAAAATTTCTCTCCGTGCAGGGACGTTAATTATTTAAAAATAAAAAGAAGCATCAGTGCAATATCTGAAAATCGGAACTTCGATCAGCGCACCTCTCAAAGAATCCCTCGTATACATCAAAATGCAGCAGCAACTCGATCTCCCGATCCGCAAGCGAGTTACACGGCGGCGCGTCCCCTAAAAAAACTAATTCTCACGCTAGAAAGTTTTCTCGCCTCTCCCTTCTCCTCTCCGCTCGCCTCTTTCAAAAGAAAGACAACGATATATAGGAGCACGCCCGCACCGGCTACAAAGCGCGCAAAAAAGGCCAGCGACGCGCGCGAAAGAGGATCCTGGACGAAGGTCGCGATCGAGAGCGGCGTGAAGCGAGGCGCGAAAGCGAAGGCGACGGCGCGAGCGCGCGTTATAATCGCGATCAAAGGCTCGAGAGATGCCCGATTAAACGCTGGTGTATGGCAGCTACGACGACGGCCGGCTGGTCGGCGGAAAAAAGCCGGCGACACGTTTTGTTATCTGATTGCGCTGATTTCGCGGCGCGCCTTCGGGAAGTGACGTCAGAGCGGTCCGCGTTCCGCCGGCAGTTTTCACGCACGGATGCGCGCGAATATTGAGACGTTATCGATGCATTTGACTTCGCGCGTAGACTGCGACGTGAGTAACTGTACATTTTTATACAGGAGAAGGTGTTCTCATTTAGGGAAGGCTGCAATAGTGATGGATGAAGGTGTCCGAGTGGCTGTCTCAGCAACTGCTTCTCGTGGGTATATAAGGAGGGTGTTACAGTTTATGTTTCCATGTTTACGTTATAATGCTATGATATAATAGCGTAATTATAAGTCAATATGGCTATGATCAACTTTAAAGTCTTGACGACTTATTTTTAATTTTATAGAAAATCTTAAATAAATTTGGAAACTTTGTTGTGTGAAATGATATAACGAAGTAACTATGCTGGCAAGTTAACAAAAAGACACAAAGTTATTTTTATCGAGCAATTACATTTTTTGAAAAAAAAAAAAAAAAGAAAAAAAAATGAAATTTATATTTGAGCGATCCCGTTACGTGTGAAATATGTGTAGAGTATACTGATATCTTCCGGTAAGATTTTTATCAAGGAAGATGTTAAGTTTCTTAAATGTAAATGAACAGTTTCGTTGAAACGATATCTTTATTACAAAGTTTTGTTTGGTATAAAATTAAAGTCTGCTTTTCTACTCGAAATGCATCAAAATAAAATAAGGATTTAGCTGTTAACTTGTAATTACGTAAAGAAAATTTGAAAAAATAAGCGCATTAATTTATTGTTACAATAAGAATAGTGTCTTCTGCCCAAAAACTATTACATAACGGTATTAGGAAACCGAATGAAATAAGTCCGCGGGAACGAGCACTGAACTGATCCTTTTCACGATATTAATATCGCTCTTGTATATCTTACTTAGCTTCACCCGATCCTCTATTAGCCCCTCGCACGCTCCTTCGTTATTCCTCCCCTCGGCGCTGCTGCTGCTGCTGCACTGGAAAAAAAGGCCGGGTGTCAGTGGTTTCGCGACCGTGCGCGCATGTCGTAAATCACTCGATTTCGACTCTTTTTGTTTTCTCCCCGCGCTCAATTGCCGTGCGATTTTGTTCGTCACGGCATTAGCGCGGCCCTTTTTGTCGGCGTGCCGCCGCTTATCAACGTTTGCCGAACAGATGACCGTGCATGAGAACATTCGCCACGCGGGATGATTCAATTTACGAGCCAGTCGTCGTTTTTTTTTATTCGACGCACTCTAACGCGCTCGCGTTTTTGCATAATGCGCGGCCGAAGTCAATGGGAGACTGAAGTTTTCGTTTTCTTCCATCGCGAATTTCTTTCATTTTTATTTAAATTATGTAAGTTTATGTAATATTCCAAGATTAATCAATATTCGCGCAATTATTTTAAACTTATCAATTAATGAATTTGGATGTTTGTTATTCGTGTGTTGTACACTTATCACACGTATAGCCAAAATCTTCATAACATTAACCATAGTAAAAATTATAGTAACATCATTTAAATGATTATAAAGATAACTTTTATTCTATAACACAACAATAGTGGTTTGATTGCAATTAATTAATTAAGAATTGGTGCAATAAACAAACTTTGTTTACATTAACAATAGTACTTATACATTATACTACATTGTACACAAAAATTAAGACTTGAAGAAGAAGTTGTAGTGCTTAGAATGGAAAGTTCAAAATGTTGTCTATACGTTTTAAAATTGCAAAAAAGTTAAATATGAAAACGTGAATATATTAAATCTAAAATTATAATAAAATTTATTAAAAAATGAGGCGAACGAATGAATCTCTGTTCACTGAGCAACAAATTCGATTGACTTAATCAAACTGGCATTTGAATACGGACAATTAAATTATTTCAGTAAAATTATATTCAATTGTACGTATTAAAATACGGGTTGAGCCAATCAAATCTTTTACTCAATGGGAACTATATAGATTTTCAAAGCTTATATATTTCGTGAGAACCGCCAGACGTTTCTCCAATCCTTGAGCTTATGAATTTATTTTCCGTTCCCTATATATAAACACGTTAAACCTGAAAAGTTCCGTGAACCATTTAATTGTGCAACGTATATAAAATGCTGCATCACAGTGGACTCGATTCATAAATCCCCACGACCATGAGATCCGCGCAAGACATTCCAAAGCAGCTAAAGCAATTTCGCCGAGCCTAAGAGAATCTCGCAGGCCGCGCTACTACTTATACTACTTCGCGTCCGGCCGCGGCCGATTGTACTAATACACCGCGATAAATCAGAGATTCCCTGCCGCGGCTTCTGTATTCGCCTGGCTTACAAACGGACGCAGCATCGGGCGAAATCGCGCGGCGGACGGCACTACTCGTGGGTGGGCACACGCGAGGCGGGCAGCGCGTGGGCCGGAAGATCGCGTGGGCGCAGATTAGACTCGCCGCGCCGCGATATTGTCGCGAGGGAGTGGAGAGTCGAGTGTCAGGGAACTCGGGAAAGAGGCACACAGAGATAAAGAAGGAGGAGTAGGTATACGAGAGAGATGGATTACGTATTAATTTCGCGAACGAGATAAGATGGGGAAGGAGGAAGAGCGGAATCGCGCGCGTCTTATGTGTGTATACGCGTATAGATTTAGATTTATTATGCATGGGCGCGGTGATAAGATTGGAGTGTAGTGGTTGGATACGAGGTGGCTCGTGTGTACTGTGACTATCTTGTGCGGTTTTTATGGAGTTTTGCAGCAACGAGATACTTACGGCGATGAATAGGACGATGAGGACTGTGCAAGTTTAGCATATAATAAGCGTGAGTCAACGTCAAGTTTTTCTGTCTGATATTTTTAGAAGGTATTATTAAGAGGGTCGGTGTAACAGTAAAACAACTTTTTCGAGAAATTGATACGATATATTGATTTATTCAAAAGATAATTTAAATGAAATTCATTATGGAGGCTCTTATTTTAGTAGATAGAATAAAACTTTTTGTTATAGAATTTTATGGTTTTTGCTTCCTCCTAGAGGAAGCTTTGTGATAGTAAATTTTTGAGTTGTTGTAAAAACATGTTATAATTGTGTTCCGAGGTGTTAGGAATCAAAATACATGGTTTTTGAAAAATGTCTGTATGGATGTGTGTGTGTGTGTGTGTGTGTGTGTGTGTGTGTGTGTACGCCTGGATCTCAGCTTCTACTCGGTCGATTTTGACCGGACAGGTCTCATTTTTTTTGTTTTTTTTTTGCGTGATGGCGGATCAAAAATCCGTTTTTGATTGGGGCGATACGTTTTTGTTTTTTTTTCAAATTTTCAATTTTCCCAAAACTGTTTTTTGATTTTTTTTAATGATAGGATCGAGTTATTCGAATCTGATGGGTAGCGTTCGAAAGAGAATCAAAATACCTATATTTTCTAAAAAAAAAAGTTTCTAGCTATCACGGTTCTTTTGTTATTAACAAAAACGTTTTTTTTTTTTTTTAGAAGCTTATAACTCCTAAACTTAACGGTCAATTTTTTTGAGAAAAATCGTGATAATACAGAATATAAATAGCTATAATCTGTTAAAATTTGAATACATTCTGTAGGCTAGATTTTGAGTAAAAAATTGAAAAATGAAAAAAATCAGTTTTGTATGTCCAACGATTACAAGAGTAAAATTGACTTAATGGCTTCAAAATTCCTTTTAGAGGTAGTTTTTTTATAGTTCTCGGTCGAGTTCTTTGGGCAAAATGATTGGTCCATAAATTTCAGAGATATTTGAGGTTAAAAATTTTTTGACATTTTTTAAAAATCGTAATTTCTCGAGAACGGCTATATGTATCTGAATGGGGTCGGTGGCATTCGAAAGAGAATTAAAATACCTATATTTTCTAAAAAAATTAATTTTCTATCTATCACGGTTCTTTAGTTATCATCAAAAACAAAAACGTATTTTTTTTTAAAAACTCATAACTCCGTTACCGCTACCTACCGATATACGATATCTACCGCTAGGTGGTGTGGAATGAGGAAACGTCATTGAGTAGGCATTCGATGATTTTTTTTTAATTTTTAAAAACCAACCAACAAAATGAATTAAAATGTTTAAAAATTATATCTATTATAATCTATTATAATTGTGAATTATGCATTATGAATGCATTATATTCTGCATTATTATAATTTATTTGTGAGTTATGAACTTTTTTAAAAAAACACGTTTTTGTTAATAACAAAACAACCGTGATAGCTATTTGTTTTATTATAAAATATAGATATTTTACTTCTATTTCAAATGATAACTTTATTTATCAGCTCAAAATTTATATAAATTTGGTATAAATAAATAATAAATAAATTTAAAAATTAACAATTTTTAATATTCATAAATGAATTTAATTATAATTATGCAATAAATATTCGAATAGCAAATATTCGAATAACATTCAAAGCGAAGGAAAAACGATAAAAATGCGCGGTAGGATTTATAAAGAGGAAAGTACGGATGTGCGTATTTGAAATTCTTCACCGAGTATATAGACAATGGCGAATAGTTTTCAATTTAAAAAACGCGTTTCTTCTAAAGTAAATAACTCCACTCTTTCAGTGTTTGCAATTTATAGCTACACTTATAAAATGGGATATAAATTTCCGATACTTTCTCTCAGTCAGTGATTTTCATATCGCCGATAAAACGTCTTGTTTAAGTGTCTGCGTAGTTTTTCCGGATTTTTACGACGGTATAAGAAAGCATAATAGCTATTTTAATTTACAATCCATAAATTAATCAAAATCTCAACCATTAATTATAAATAAATAACAATCGACGTATTACCGAGAACAGTTATTGTATGCAAAATACCGTGAACATTGACTTTCAATTTTTCATTATATCATCAACACACATAAAATATCAAAGATTATCATTCTGATTTTTTTTTTCATTATTCATGCACTTATACGCAATATCTCTATAGCTATATACATTTAGGGACAATAATAAAGTGCTACATCATTGCCCGTCGATAGCAGGAAAAAACTACAAACATACAAGATTGACGTATCCTGTAAGACTGATACACACGCTCCAGCAGCGAAGAAAAACACATACGTACGGTATATCATATACCTCGCGTATAATATACATATATAACAAAAGAACCCCTACCGATACCGCGCTGCTCTCTTCCTCGCTGTAGTTCATCACGCGAGAAAAAGGGCTCGGCGCGCGCGCTCCCTGCAGCTTGTAAAATCAAAGAATAACATCGGCCGAGATATTGCGGATCTCCGTTCCTGCCTGCAAGAAATACGGGAAAAAAGCGAGAAGTAATATCGACAAGAGGGAGAGAGAGAGAGAGAGAGAGAGAGAAAATATCCTGCATCTATATACGCGCGAGCGGCCGCGTCATCCCGGACGCATAAAATATAAGAAGCATCACGAAGTCGAGAAGAAGAAGAAGACGGATGTTCGACGCGACGGCGAGGTCGAGTGAGTGAGTGAGTGAGAGAGAGAGAGAGAGGAAAGAAAGGGGAAGAAGGGAGAGCCGAGCCGCGAGGTAAAAGGCCGGCTTTTTTCGCGATTCCGCGTGGGAAAGTCCGCGCGCTCGTCTCGTGAATTTATTCGCGCGCACGTATTTTCCCCTCGTAAAAAGCGCGATCTCTTTTTCTCGCTCTCTTTTCTTCATTCACTCTTGTTGCATGCGCGCGTGCGACGTTACGCTTTTATTTGCGAAAACACTTTGCCCGTCGCCGATGGGATTTGGATTCCGAGCTTTTCCGACAGACGCAATAGCGCAAGCGCGAGTCATGGCACAGATGTTGTCCCGATGTTTACTTCACGATGTTCGATTTTCAGGGGTAAAAGCAAGCTACTCGTCCGGAACGACGGTTCTGGAGAGCGCGAGAGGATATAGCGTTTGGCTCTGTGATGGTTTGCTTTTACCCGCAGTTGAATCAGGGGTTAAATATTAAAAATGTTATATACCGTATGAAGGTGTAAGAGGATATATGTCTTATCAATTATGATTTTGGCTCGTAAAAGCGTCACTTTAATTTTTAAACTGATCGATTTGACACCGAAGTAAAGGTTTATTTGGTATTTACATAAATTATGTGCATTGAAAAATGTAATTTTTTAGATTCTGTTTCGTGGGGGTTTGCGTGCAGGTATATTTGAATTTCAATTACTACTATGCCTCAACATTTTTACAAATCGTCCTTTTCGCTGAACTTGCATCTTCGCTACGCTTTCGGATTCTTTTCCCATTTCTATATCGCCTCGGTCATTTAACTTTTGCCCTTTCCCTTTCCATCGAGCTCCTAACTCAATATCTCTTCCACATCTATCATCCGCAGTCGAATCACTTTCTCTCTCATTCCACCCATTCTTTCCTCTGATCCCCCAATCCTTCTTCCATTCCTATATTCGTTTCTTTTTCATCGACTTATTCACGACTCTGAAGGAGTATTTGATACTTTCCCCATGAGATTGCAAAAAAAACGTTTCCTCAGAAAATAATATGACTATTTTAACAAAAGCTTCCCTTCTCATACTAATAAATTAAAGTATATTTTAAAAAACATGGCATAAAACACTTTTGAAGTAGTGAATATTTAGTCAGATGGGCGGCTGGAAAAATGAAGCAGGCGTGAATAATTTGGTAAAACGTGTTCCCTTCAAAACGCGGAGAACTTTTCCAAGAGATAGACTCGCTTTTAAAACAGACAGAAGGCAGGCCGAGAAAATAGGAAAAAGGGATAGACGCGCACCCGGTTTCCTTTCCTTTCTGCGCGCACGTGAGCAGCCGGTCCTCGCCAAATGTTTGCCTCGCGCACTCCTCTCTTCTTTCTCTCGCGTGCCGCGCATGAATAAGAGCGCGCTCGCGTTTTTACTTCTGCGGAGATTTCACGGCGCTTATCCAACTCGAATCCATTTTGCGCGCCGCCGCTATTTCACTCCCTCCGACAGTCTTTATATGTATATGTGCTTATTTCGTTACGAACTGGCGTGCGCGCCGCTGAAAAAGCTTCTTTTGCGCGCCACAATTCCAAATTAAATAGGTCATCTCTCTTCACGGATTTTTTTCGGGGCAAGCGCGGTAGGTAGTGCCGCTAATGAGAAATGCCGGTCTGTTGGCGTGCTGTATGCGCGTTCGAGCGTGAATGCTTTACGCGAGTTCTATCTGAACCCTTATCTTGAGAATTTGTTTTTAATTATATATGAATGATCTATTGAAATATACACTCAGAAAACGATCTTCCTGTACCAACGAGAATCTACCTGTCAGAGGAGGATTTTCATTTAAAAATAGGGCCAAGAGAATATCTTCCTATGGAAGGAGGAATATCCGCTTGGTACAATGTCGCATCGCGATAAGAGGAATTCCTCCCGTACATATAATAATTATTAACAAAAAAAAAATAAATAATTAATGTAAAAATAAAATTGTTATACACGAATGGAATAAAAAGACTTTAGTTATTTTAATTATTTATATAGTAGTCCTAGTGTTATCTGTTATCAATAAAACTTGTCTTACACTGCAATTTAATGATATTTATAAAATAGAGTTTTGGGGATCTAAGACCCAAAATAGCATTCCTCCATTACTGACACATAATATTCTTGTAATAAAACGTAAAATTCTCTTCCTACAGGAGGATTGGCCTCCTATAACAGGAAACCACGGTTCCTCTAATCGAATTACGATTGTACCGCGCGAGATGAAGTCCTTTTTATTGCAGGAAGATTTTTTTGGGAGGAATTTTATTTTGGTTCAGGAAGATCGTTTTCTGAGTGTAATTTAAAAAAAATGAAAAAAAAGCAAAGGATATATGCAATATTATATTATAAGCAAATATGTTTTTTCTTCAATACTTTTACATGGATATTAAACGTTCTATATCAAATTCGTGATGTACTTGAAACGAGATTTTCAGGACTGGAAGATTGGAAAATTACAGTTGTTGGAAGGTGTGGTGTAAGAGTCGTATTTACGTGTAATATTATCTCGTTTGTCAATTGAGAAGCATCTTGAGATATGTAATTACGATTACGGTTTCCTCGAATACTGATTTCTTGCTTGACTATATTTTTCTGATAAGAACTTTTTTTTTTGACAAGTATGCGGTAATTTAAAAAAATACTATCGACCTTGATTAAAATGTTTATATATTTTGTATCTTATATTCAAAAACGTCTTGAATATTTAATAATACTTGCATTTTGATTGTTATTTTAGTTTAATATATTAAGTGTTTTACCCACGAAAATAATTTATATAATTAATTTACTGAGTCACATCACTGATAATGCGGATTGTATTGTTTTATTTATATTAATAAATCATTCAATTGTTGCTTATTTTATACTTATATGTAGAAATTTTCATCTTTCATAATAAAAATTCTTTTAGCCGTTACGATTGTAGACAATTATAAATATTACAGATTTCTTGGAAAATGCATCTTTTTTGTTCATGAATATTTATTTCCAAGAAAAATATCAAATCTTAACTAATACGTTATTAAAAACACTTCCTGTAACATGTACGCCCATCATTGGTTAAGAGTTGATCACTTTTAGAAAAATCATACCTCACTTCAGAATGAATAACTGAAGCCGTCCGTATTACATGTCGAATCCTCTGCAAACACGCTGATTGGTATCTCATTATACAAAGTAAACACACGGCGAGTTGAAAAAAATAGCGCTAATGTAACGCTTTGCTCTGTGGCGCGGAAGCCAATTATCATCGCGATAAATTAGTACGTGTCAAAAACGACAGACGCGAGGCAACGCGCTTCGCAATTTGTCAAATTACTATGGCATCGCTGAAAGTAATTAGTGGTATTCGCGTGTATCATGATCATCCAGACGAATGACAACATCCCGCAGGAGCAGTCAGGTGTGAAAAGTGTCACGAGCTTTCTCTATATAATTCCAACTTTTTTTCAGACCTGTTTTTACGGGTTAATTGAAAATTCTCGGTAACGCCATTACCAATCATTTTCGCGCGGCTTACAAAAAAACACGAGACATCTAAAACGAGTAATTCCACTTTATTTAGCATGAGTATATAAATAAAGAATCGAACGGCATAATTCGTCCCTTCACTCGGAGCTCCGGTTTCCTCGAATCAACTTTTCCAAGCTCCTCATTCGGCATTCTGGCGATCGCATCTTTTTCAAATATATATTCCTTGCTGCCTCTTTCTCCCTTTCTTCTTTTTTTGTGTACACTCCCCCGCCGATCGCCCCGTGGCCGTTTCCTTCCACGCGGCTTTGTTTTCCATTTGTGCGTCCGCCGGTCGCGAGAACTGACTGTATACACATATCGTAAAACAACACCGCCGCGCAGTCGTCATCCGCTTTGGCGTGTGTTATCTCCGCGTTAGCATTCCGAGTCGTTCGCGCGCGCGCGCGTCGCGACTGTTTTATTGGTTTTGCGAAAAAGAAGGAGAAAAACGCCCTCCCTCAGCCTTCGATATATTATTTTTATGAAAATAATGTCCGCACGATCTGTCGATCGTATAACTGGTTGATTGGTCAAAAAATTCCGCAACTGTTGGTTTATTTACGCGGCCTATATCATTAAACCGCGGCTGCCGGTTTTTCGTTTTACCCTTGGTTAATATACCGCACGTTATCGTTAAAAAAATGAAGCAAATATTATTATCTGCGTTTCTCAGTATAAAAAAGAGATTAATATATATTTATAACTTTTTATATTATTTCTGATTTTTGAACGAATGAATTAACTTTTCTCTATAGAGGTTAAAATATATTCACAATATTTCCCAATATGTATAGGTCTTACTATAGATAGTATTTTACAAAACTTTGAATTTGAAATACGGAGAATTTAAAATCGCTACATGAGCCAAAAATATTTTCTTCGTGGTTCCTTTCGATGATTTACATATTCCATCGAATTTAAAGTGATCCGTATTTCCGAACTTCAGAATTTCGAGTACCACTTTGGTATTCTATACGAGTATTATACGACGAATTCTAAAGTCTCGAGACCCTTCCCGTCTTATATTATGAAATTAAAATTTACATTCTATCGTATATCTTATCACCCAACACTCAGACCTCAATTTTTGTTACAGCTGATCAAGAATAAACAATGAGGTGCTAGAACTATACAGCCCCGGGCATTCTCACCGCGCGGAGCAGAATAGAAACGAGACGCCCGAGGAACACAGAGGGCTGATCCAGTCGACCCGGAGACTTAGTGCCCGGCAGCGACGAAGAGATGGCCTGTGAGTGGCTGGCCGCGGTGCTGCTGCTGCTGTTCCTGGCCCTCGAGCCGGGCAGCACGCGGCGCACCGAGCCGCCACCCGAGCCGCTCGAGGACGTCTTCGGGCCCCAGCGCAAGGTGCCTGATCGCGGCGGATATCATAAGCAGTCCGGCTACGGGGCTCAAGGGGGCGATAGGGGGCCTATCAACAACTCGCCCTATCTGCCCTTTCTGAGCCGGGAGAGGAAGCCGAATATCGTCCTCATACTCACCGATGATCAGGACGTCGAGCTCGGTGAGTCTATTTTCCTTCGTTTTGACAGCAGTACGTTATATGATTTTTAAGAAAGTTGAGGTAGTTGAAGAATAAAATACCGTAAAAGAGGAAGTCTATATAATTTTATGGGTCTGAAGTTTGCATCGTTGGAGTACAATGAAATAAACAATTAATTAAAGTTATTAAATAATGTAAATGTTATCTAAATCTTTGTTATAAAGTTATTTGATACAATAAAACAATAAATCTACACGCAAAATTAATATTAGTTATTATAAACTTGAAGGAAAATCAAATATTTTTTTCATTTCGTTGCACTACAACGTTGCAAACTTCAGACCCATATAATTTTGCGAGATTTTTCCATGATTTCTGTGTAGGAAACAAATCATAAAAAATAGAAATTTTCATTTTTTTAAAATCCTTTTATTTAAAAGCCGCCAAAAGCCCGCACGTTTTAATTTTCTGGTAAAAGAACTAAATGTGAAGCCCTCGGATTATACAAGAGCACGCTCATAAATACTAGGAAACATCGTTTTCATTTGATTATTTCTCTTTTTTAATTATGATGATAATGAGTCTCGACAATGAATAAAAAAATCAGAGTTCTTCTTCATAATCTTATCTGCTTTTGTCTGCGAATCAAAATAATTGCAAACTTTACTGTCGAAATAATTACATCTTGTATGCTGAGAATTCCCATTCTTACACAAAAGGTTCCAGTTAATTAATACTAAAAGTTAACCGAAAATGTCTTATTAATATTCATTTTAACATAACATTTTATGATAAAGCGCTAAAAAAGTTATTTTCTTTGAAGCAAGCTGTTAGCGTGATTAACACTTTCGCAGCGTAACGATACTCGGGAGGTTCATACTATAAATTCTGTTTTGATGTAAAATATCTTCATTAAAGTTGACAGTGAGAAACAGGAGCGTAGTGCGACGTATCTTGTAGCGGGAGTATTCATTCTTAATGAGTACTTTAACAGATGCACGAGGACGAGAGCTGATTCTTCCCAAGTTAGAAAGTTGAATAGCCATATTAAGCCAACATTAACACGTTTTGATTCTGTCGACAACTTGTTAAGATTTAAGCTGACACAATATAAACTTCATCACTTTGTTTTAATTTTTTATATTTCCAATTTATCATAATTCTCATATGAGAAAATGGTTATATATCAATGAATCATTTTAAAACAAGAATATACCTACATCGATTTCGAATAATCTTTGACATTATATTTATTTATTATTACACAACGTTTTGTATAGTATTTAGTGAAAATTTTATCTCAATTTGTGATGTCAGGCATCAAATTTTTTTTTCTATCATTTTCATTCAAATAATCAAGTACTTACTATAATAAAAAATGCTTATTTCTCAACTATTACAAAAAATTATTACGAATTGCTTGTTAATAACTAAACCATACTGTCCTCATACAACAAACGGGCCAAAAATTTTCTTAAATAAAATAAAGGGTATTCCAAAATACGTCAACCACTGCTCTGTTTTTCAAAAAAAAAAAAAAAGTAGAAACGCCATAAACACACATAACTACATCTTGTTCGCAAATGTAACAAGGTGCGCACGCCCATTGCAGGCTCGCTGAACTTCATGCCGCGCACGCTGAAGCGCATCAGAGACGAGGGCGCGGAGCTGCGGCACGCGTACGTGACGACGCCGATGTGCTGCCCGAGCCGCAGCTCCCTCCTCACCGGCCGCTACGTCCACAACCACGAGGTCTTCACCAACAACGACAACTGCAGCAGTCCGCAGTGGCAGCGCGAGCACGAGCCCCACTCGTTCGCCACCTACCTCAGCAACGCCGGATACCGTACCGGTCAGTATATATACATGTATATGTACAATGCATCGCGGTCGAGAAGATGCGATCGGGCTGTCTTATCGAGGAATGCGCGCTCTGGATCGGTAGTAGTAGCCTCGTGCGCTTTGCCTTTGATGAATAGATTTCGACGCTCTTATCGGCTTTTCACGTCTTTTCCTAGTCGGCTTTAAATAATTTATTTGTTTTATTTAAATTTCAGAAATTACTGTTTTATTCAAGTTGGAAAGTTGAAAATTATATAGTACATTTGAAATTGTTTGCTGAACAGTTTGTTTATTCTTAGCTGTATTAATGACGTTGAGTCAAAAGCTTTGAAAATAATCAAAGCACGAAATAGCACAGAGTGGGATTTGTTCTCCCCCGCAATAATAATGCTTGCAAATATAAACGACCGAGAGATTCGTACGTTGGATTAATTTCAGAACGAGCGAAGAGTTTTGTGTTATTATAATGAACCCCTATTGTTGTATTAACTAGAGTCTTGCTCCGATGACCTTTCCATTGATTCTAATGGCAACATTTTATAATAAGAATCTTGCGGTGTGGGCGAGAGTTGCGTAGTCGTTATATTTGAATGGTTGAATCTTTTGCGTCGCTTTCGAGTACGTTTATCTTACGGAGAACAATTAGAGTCTCGCGTAACTTTACGTTATCGTGAGATTCTTTGTTCCATATTGACATTGAAATGCACTTCTTGAATTATAAAATGAAGTTCGTATACTAAAGATATTTATTCCGTGGTAAACAAAGAATTCTTTAGTATTATCTTTAATACTAAAGAATATTTAATTTTTAATATTTAATATTTAATATTTAATTTATAATATTTAATATTTAATATTTATTTAATTTTTTACGAAAAACATCTTTTCTACAAAATTTAACTTCTGTTGAATGAAAAATTATCAATATTTGCAAAGTTACGTCCAATTGTTTATAGGTATGTGTATTTTTTTACAAATAAATATACGTAACTATATAGTAAATTTTTCATTTTTTACATTGGTACCTTAAACTCAAAATCGGATAATTGAAAAAGATTCCAGCTGTATTTTATTGCATTGAATTTTGGTTCAGGTGGTGGTATTTATTTCAACAAGTTAAATTGTGATGAAAAATGTTTTCTGTTACCTGAAGTTCTCTTCGTTGAAGATATGCCGTTACTTATATTATAGTATGCAAAAAATCATTGTAAACAAATAAAATCTTTATAAGTCTGGGAAGGACCACCTTAAATGTTTGTCAGTAAAGTAAAGAATATTTCATTGAATAGTAAAATTATAAATTTGGTTTTTAATTTAATCAATAATATCATTAAATTGATATAATACATGTATTTTCATAACTTTCCTTATACTTTAAAATCTAATTTTTTAAATAAAAAATATTTCTTTTTCAAAAGGTATTTATTTAAACGAATGAAAATTATAGGTATTTTAAAATATTCTTTCTCACAGTGTACACGTTTTACAATAAACTAACGATTTCACCTTTCTAATCTTTCATCATTGCATAAGCCAACGAAATAGAAATTCCGTCAGGACTGTAGCATTAATTTGCAGCCGGGCAAGCTCCAAAGCACAATCTTCCGGTTCCGCACAAACGGAGAAAATTCTGCGAGTTATGCTGCATAACGCAATACTGAATCGAAACTCGTCCAAACTAGGCGAAATTATACACGGCGGTCTTACCATTTGGGCTCCGGTTCTCGAGCACGCGCTCTGTTTAGCTAACTTTTGTACAACTGAAAACAAGTCGTTGCGCGGCCCACTGCCGACAAATTGTACGCAATTTGCGCGCAACGGCAACTGCTATGCGCATGCATTTCGATTCTTCAAAGCATTCCACAAACGCATACCTATCTGGCGCCCACACACGGGAGAATCTCGGGCGCGAAACATCCCAGGGATCTAGCTTCCATCTCCTCTATTTCTTTATCCGAGCGAGTTGCACGCTGCAAGAGCACTACACAAGCGAGAGTCAAAACGAAGGCGAAATTCATCGCGTACATAGAACCGAAAGTTTGCTCTCGAAAACGCATATAAGGAGAGCCTTCTCCTATGCGCGACGGAAAAGTTGAGAGCAGCAGCGCGCAAGCAAGGCCATTAGAATTTGCCGATGTTTGGCCGGCGAATTCATTGGATTTTCAAAGAGAGAGGGAGAGAGAGAGATTCTTGGCCAGCCGCCAAACTTGACGAGCGCTCGCTGATTTCGACGCTTCGAGAGGCACGCCGGGGGGAAGAGATAGAGAGTGCGCCGCTGGCTCCTCGAGCTCCGTAACTCGCGGAACTTCGCCTCTATGATGCTTATCTGTCGTGTGCGAGAGGCGCCGCTGCATCTTAAAGCACCGCGTGTGTTATGTGCCGGCGAAAGGAGCGTGTTCCTCTTCGCCAAAGAGGTTTAACGGGAGGTACACACACATATATATGTATGTATATGAGCAAACTGCATACGCTGCGCGCCACCGAGCGAAGGTGTTTGCGAAGCATCTTTGCGAATCGATTTGGGAAGAGCCTGCTCGTGTTTGTTTTTCGGATGCTGAGAAATTTTGATTTATTGCAAAGTGGCATATGCTTGCGATATAGTGATGGATTTCTTCGATTGGGTGGTTGTTATTATTATTGCGGTAAAGGATAAGTCTTGTTAATAACTGGAAGACCCGCGTGCGAGATATTGAAAAAGCGTATTAATATCAGGAAATTTATTACTTATCTGTCATTCATGCAATCACTGTAGTGCCACAGTTTTATTTTGAAGTTTAACTTTCGATAGTAAGAACATTTTGTTGGCTATTCTGCCAGCCTTTTCAAGTTCTTCATAAAGCTCTAGGATCTTATACTATAACGAAAAATTGTTATCTCTTGTGTTACAATAAACAGTTGAAAACAATTCGTATTCAAGTCATTTCAGTATTTGTCCAGATTTTATTACAAAGATTAATTTACTTCAATAGTAAGTGACCTCTTGATAAAAGGTTCAATCATTATCAACAACCATGCAGGAGAATATGCAATAATATTTATTTAAACAGTGTGATTCTTTATTATATGATGAAATAATACCGATATCGACAACTAAATTTTTAGAAAAATATAAGCGTCTCTTGAAAATTCAGATGCACGTGAAGACTCTTACATGAAAAAGAAAATACCAAGGATTTATTCGGAAAGAAGGCACGTGTAAATAAACTAGGGGCTCGCAGCTGGTGAAACGCGGGGAAAATCAAACCTATCCATTGTCGAAGAAATCGAATGTAAAGTCTGTGTAGCGGGCGGGCATCGCTCTCTCCGCGCTCTTCTTGAAAAATACGGCAGAGCCAGGCGGAGCGTGAATTTATCCGTCGAGCGATGGAAAAACGCACACGTCTAGCGCACGTATATGTATAGTCCTTTCTAGACTGCTCGAAGCCTTGGAAATTTAGATCCACTCCGCCTGCCTCCTCTAACCCTGTGCGGACCCTCTCGCGAAGATACGCCCGGGCTGGAGCTTATGATGTTCAGTCTCGCGAAATAATTCAAAAAGTCTCTTTCCTTCGACCCCAGAAAGAGTCCTTGACTCTCTCTCTCTCTCTCTCTCGTTCTCTCTTCCCTTTTTCGACGTTGAACGGTCCGACAAAATCCGCCATCCTTCGTGGTCGATAAATCCCGATGATATCGTGCGAGCGATCCGGCGTAAAGAAATCGCGTAGATACGGTATGTTGTTGAGTAAATGTTTAGTAAATATTTTTAAGGCTTTTTTTATTCTATACTTTCAGCAATATTGTCTGTAGATGAAAAATTATGAAAGTATCTATTACTTTGCTTGTTATTGAAAAGGAAAATGACATTATAATTATTATATAGTATTATGTTGTTTTAACCCTTGGATGACTAGAAAGCCAGTGTACTGACTCAACCCATGATCGACACTTTTCACATATGGTCAATCCATGGTATAACATGCCTTTATTTATGCATTTCTTAGAACGACTACGTATTTGAAATGCCGGTACTCTTAAGGTTAAATATATTATTGAATCGTAGACTAATATTTTGGAAATTTCTTTCAAAAGCTACCCATCAAAAATATGACGGGTAAATCTGAGGTCTATAAATCACGTATCCTTCCTTTTTAACTCAATTTTGTTTGTGTAGCAGCGATCTTCTAGGTAAGTGAAAACTGAAAAAAAAAATTATCTTCGTATTCAAGTTCTAATTTCTGTTTGTAAAATTTTATGATGGTTAGCAAATGCAGTTTGATTCTATAGAATTTACCTTTTTGTTGGATTTGATTAAATTATGACTAATCAAATCACTTATATCGAAAATAATGATAGAAGCATATCAGTTTTTCATATTTTCAGAGTATGACGCGACAAGACTTGATATTCTTTAATGCGTCAATCTGTACTCTCAAGTAAACTGTACGAATATAAATCTGAAAATTCACGTAGCTCTCCAATTTTCCATGTACGTGTCCGGGTATATAAATGCGCGACAGAATGTCGTACTGATATACCCACATATGGTTACGTCGTTGTACTGCGAGATTGAAACTCAATACTCAAACTTTTGGCGCGCTTCACACAATAAATTCTGTCAATGTGCATACAAGAGGATAGCAGCAGGATTTTCTGAAGGATACATCATTCCGGAAAGCCGCTCTTTTTATTATTGTAACTGCTAGCATGAAACATTTTCTAAAAACCGTTATTAAAATTACCAAAATTGATAAAATTGCAAAAAGTATTTAAAAATTGCTACCATTAGTTTATTTTCTTAGCATCAGAAGTGTTACTGAGAAAAATATTCCTATCTCCTTTTAATATTATTACTTATCAATATTAGAAATATTTGTAAAAAAATTCATTTTTCATAATTAAAAAGAGTGTTTTCTCATTGAAGCTCATGAAAGAATTTAAATGGCTCGCGTTCTTTCATTCAAACTACAATTGCTGTTCAAGTCTTCGCGTATTTCTAAATAACGCTGTTCTTATAAAAGACTGGAATTGCACTGTTTTTCCAGTAGCTTGTGTCGCGCGAATTCCTTCGAGATTTTTCACGACCGAAGCGTGAACTCTCGTAATTGTGAAAACCAACAAGACCGCGGATGTTTGCAGAAACAACATTCTTCTTTCATCGTGCTTATCTTCTTCATTGACTATTGGCCAACATCGCGAAACTACTAGTTTACTGAGCATAATAAAATAAAATTCTAATTCAATTAAAAAGAAGTATTTTTCGATAATTAAAAAGAAAAGCGTTATTTCTTATTTTACTTGTTCTTTTTTTCTTGACATTTATAAAAGCGACCAATCTATTTCCGACATAGGCTAGCACAGATATAGAATGAAATTTCTAAACTAGTCGTTCAACTCAGTCGAGTATGTGCAGTCGCAATTGAATTCCAAGCGAATGATTTAGTGATTACTAGTCGTCTGGCAGGTTGATAAAATTGTAGTTTCGGATGTTGAACTTTGCAAACTGAATTATATAGCAGGATAATATTTCTAGACGCGTGCATATTCCACGTAACTATTATTAACACCTTCGACTATAAACGTATAGATAATACAGTACGCAATTTTGAAGAAGAAAACAGTTAAAAAAGGACATAACGTTGATTTTCCTCACGTATACCGTCATCTGTTTAAAAGTTTTCAATTACCAAATGGACATTAATGCGATGGAAGCAGCTTGTACCTTTCAACCGTGATATATCTGTTTTTACACCGTAAACATTCCCGTCGCACCTCGTTTTTACCACCTTCGGGCGCGCAAAAATCCTCGCCGGTTTGTTTAACCGAACTGTTCTCCGAAGGAGGCACTACCCCCACGCGAATTCCCGAAATACATACCAAAAGACAACACCACCAAATCGCCACAAACCGTCGTCCCCCAAGCGCACGCAGACCCCGCGCTATAAAAATACGCGCTATTTCACATGGCTGCACGTGCCGCGTCGATGATAAGATACACACGCGCGTGCACTATAGTTGTCTGCGCTCGCACCCTCCGACTTTCTCGCCATCTAAACTGGATCTCGCGCTATCAGTCGTGTACTTATATATGCCCCGCATGCACATGGCCGCGCGAATAATACACACGCGCGGGAGCTCTCCCGTCGCAGGATCTGTAAATCAGGCTAATGCCTGGCGTGCACGTAACAACTTCCTTCGTACGTATAGATACGTGTGTGTTCACGGAAAATAGACAGCACGTGTATACGTACCACCGAAAAACCTGCACTGCGGCTTTTATTATACCACTCGGCTCGAATCGAGCCAACTCCCCTCACCCTCTCTCTCTCTCTATCTTCTTGCCTTTTCCCGCAAACGCGCCGCCGGTTTTACAGATGTGCGTCTCGAAATTCGAGACCTGCGCCGCATAATCCCGATATATACGTGCCACTGCAGATTTTAGGGCACGATCTCGGCGCGCGCGCGTACTGTTTATGGCATGCGGTGCGGTCGAGAAGAGGGTAATTTTACGGGAGAACCGAAGAACACACCAGGAGTAAGGCCGATGTATATAGTCGATGAGAGGGACGTTTTACGGGACGCGCAGATGCTGACCGAAGAGGCTCGCTGCCCCCTTATGTTTATTCATCGGAAGCTATGGACATGACGACGTGGGCTGGCTTCGCGTGCTCTCTTATAGTAATATAGGTATATTTAACGCCGGGTTACTTTGGGCTTTTGTTTTATCATTATATTGGTATACAGATATTTTTGGTTGAGGGGAGTAGTTTTCTGGCCTTGGGAAAACTCTATACGATATATTATACGTATACTAATTTATTTTACCACTTTGCTTATCGGCGCAGCAAGTGTGACCGATGCTGATAATAAAATTAGGAATACGTGTTCTGTATATAAATTATAGACACAAGTCGAGAGCAAATTATCGAATAAACGTATCAAACATTTTTATCGCCAGTTCGAGAGCTCGAACACTTCGTGCTTTTACTTTTGAAAAATGCACCGTTGGAGATAAACATACTACTATACGACCACAATGCATTGGAGCTGATTAGTGAACCAATATTTCTTGTATAAGCAATTCTATGTGCGGTTCCATAAAGACAAGGCAACACGGGCGACCAGTCAACTGTAGATAAATACAATAACTACTGGCTTTGAAAGTGTTAAGATATAATTATATTCCGATGTTGTGTATGTACTATAATAAAGAAACGTTTATCGCTTGCATTATTCAATACCACATCTATTTGTTAGTTATGTAAATATAACCCAACTGCATTAATGTATAATCCTTTCTTGTTACCATTTCTTAAAGCCATGCAAAACGGCACATTCACTCAAAACGTTCCACTAATCAATGTATAACGAAAAGAGCCTACATGCTGTTACGGAAAATTAAAAAATTCAGCACTGCACCCCGCAGTGAAAATATACAGCAAATTGTCGAAAGCCTGCTGCAGCGGCGCCTCTATACGTGTATTCGCAACAATAACTTTAGCAAGCGCCGCCGCGGGGCCTTGCCAAATCGGACTGCGCAGCGCTCGGGCGCCGGCGGTGATCAAATTTTACAACGACGTCTAACCCAATTCCGCGCGCGTTCATCCCCCCACCCGCAAGCCGTCGGCTGACAAACACGACCAACTTATACTTCCAGCGCCGTACGACGACGCACACGTACCTAACGAATCCGAAATTTTGCGCCGCAGAAAAAAAAGAGGACACGGACATAGAATCTCTCTTGAGCAGTGCAAAGGAAAACTCTTGGCGGGCGTATATGGTGAGTCCGAAAGCGCGTCATAATCGTAAAAGGCGAGAGGGGAACCGCGTTCGAAAAGTAAAAGTCGTTGTATACTCGAGCGTAATAATAATACGAGGGTGCGTGAGGGATGGACACCGAGGACGAAAGGGAGCAAAGGAATAGGCACGTTGTAAGGGCGCACGTGTATACTATATATACCTATCGGCCGTTGGCATCGTGCACGAACCGCGCGGCCACTATACGCCCGCACACACATATAGAGCGCAGGCCGTGCGCGCGGCCTGAAATAGCCCCGGATCCGCCAGGCCGACTCGTAAATATCAATTTAATTCTTATCGCGGCTGCAGCGCGGTACGTTCGCGCCATGACTCTGACTAATAGCGAAATGTGTGTGTGTGTGTGTACATGTAGGCGTGTGATTCGAAGGGCTGGCCGAGTGATACAATTGCGCGCGTGGCTTCTCTCCCGTGCGGTGCGCGGGGACGCGCGTTTGAGTGAATCATTGCGCGCTGTATATCGGGTTAATAATTTCGTTCGCGTTAATGCGGGGAGCGTGGGCTATGACTGTTTGCTAATTGATTAATTAGTGGGGCGTTCGGCCGATGTGCGCGTGTCACGAATATAAGTGTGAGAGTGGCTTTCGTGTGGTTGGGGGATTATTTCGATAAGTTGATTGATTGTTCGTTACTTATATAATTGTTTTATTCATGCTGAATACTGCATTTATTTCATTAATTTATGCAAAGTCCAACCATTCGAGTTACTCTTGTTATAGGCAGAAATGACATTTCCTCGTTTTTATCTACATGTACACCTTTCATAATTGATATTCATATAAAAATAGTAGCATAGAAATTTTAATTCTTATAGTCCTATTATCATCTTGTTGTATAAATTATCATAAATAAGACGCGTATATACCAGAATTCTTCGTGTATACTCTGGGAATGCTATGAGACGAAAATTAAAAAATTTCATAACAATAATTTATCATCATAGCTTATGTGCATTAATCGCTGTTATCAGATTGTATTATCAAGATGTTTGATGTTCAGTGTTTTTTAAACTTATTCACTATGCACATAACATTGAATGATAATTATTATCGTGAGTCAGTATAGGAAATTTACTCACCTTTCAAATATGATTCAGATCTCTTTAAAAATAGCTTCCAGCGTTAAAAATTATTTAATGGAACGTAATAACTCCTAATTAGTCGATTTATGAAACGGTTAATGTACTTGGAAGCCATTATATTTGCAAGCATAAAAGAAAAAAAGAAAAAAAATGTAAAAACGTACTTTCCCGCATTCCAATGAATATGGGAAAAAGTTTACCAGAAAACGCGTTCCAGCCGCCGGAGTAAAATGAGTTGCCTCTCGCGTATACAATACACTGCGATAATAACCGGTGATGAAAGAGGCTAGATGATCGCGTGAGTGTGTGACGCGCGCGTGTCTATAACGCACGGCCGACTTGGTCTCTCAATTTTCGCATCGTCGCAGGTTACTTCGGCAAGTATCTGAACAAGTACAACGGCTCGTACATCCCGCCCGGCTGGCGCGAATGGGGCGGCCTAATAATGAACTCGCGCTACTACAACTACAGCGTCAACATGAACGGCAAGAAGATAAAGCACGGCTTCGAGTACAGCAAGGACTACTATCCGGATCTGATAGCCAACGACAGCGTGGCCTTCCTCAGGCAGAGCAAGCACAATTTCGCCCGCAAGCCGGTGATGCTGGTGGCGAGCTTCCCGGCGCCCCACGGACCCGAGGACTCGGCGCCCCAGTTCTCCGACATGTTTTTCAACATCACCACCCATCAGTGAGTCATAATATTACCTTTTCACCTTTCTGTGTGTATCTTTATTTTTTGATAATATCTCGTTTCCTTCAATTCACACTTTTAAATTTCGAGCAGCAAAACGAATTTGAAATTTAGTTTCACCTGCTCGATTAGGCCGCAGGGATTGTAATAAAATAATTTTATTTTCGTAAATATAAAGTTTATTTTGATATTAATGTTTTGTTTTTCGAACGAAAATTTAGCTTAGGTGTATAATAGTTTAATTTACGATGTTTATAATTCTGATTTAATGTTTTGCACCATCTCGAGAAAGTAAAATGTAAGATGATACACGTATTTTCAGACACTTTATTTAGACGTGAAAGCATCAGCGAAATTAATATGTTGAAAGTGTTCCAAAAACAAAGCGGAACATCTTCATCTACCATTAAAGCATAATTTTATCACAAACACAATAATTTAGTTAATTTTGTAATCCAACAATCTCAGTATTAAAATAGAATTATACTCTTACCATCGCGCGTGTATTAAGTACAAGCAATAATTTTCTTTGCTAAAGAATATTAAGAAATAATTTATTTTTCTAGCATTCACATTACCTCTGCAATTATATAGATTAGTACATCAATGATAAAATCTCCAATATACCGCTGTAATTTATGTAAAAATGTTGCATTTATTAATAGACTTCATCGTGCTCTACAGTGTAAGAGATATAAACAACTGTTAACTTACAAGCGCGGATGAAATTAAATTAATATTCTAGCATGACGTCTCGGCAAATCTATTTTTATCTTTTCCTATATAAGCAAAATTAATGGCCTTTTATCTTTGGTTTCAAAAAAAAGAAAAAAAACTCAATTACCATCGCCTTAAAAATTACTCCCGAGCACATAATATACAGCGAGACACTATACATCATTCTGGCAAAAGTCATAAAAAAAAGCCCTCGAGCGACCTATCGATGACTCACGCTTCACCTGAGAGCACCGAGCTTCGTGACAAACCACCCGTGACTCAGCAAACGTTTTCGACTTTTCGCTCGGTTTTTTTTTCGCGCATCGTGTGTGTGTGTACTCCATACGTCGATGGAACACGCGACTGCGTAAGCAAATGATTTTTCACGCGGCAACGGGGGATCGTTTGCATTTCATGACGCACCCTTTAAAGCCCGTACATAGAAACGCAAACCCTTCCCGGTATACCTATTATATCCATCACACACAAGAGACAACCGGCGAGTACAGAGCTGTGAATGCTTTGTCATCCTATAGGCGTATACTCGGCGCGGTGTAAACGACGAGAAGTCGCGGTGAAAAAATAAAAATAATAACGAGAGAAGAAGGGAGCGCGCGATCAGAGCCAGACGTCCCGGCGACGAGGGCGTCGCGCCGACACCACCGCGCACGCGTGACTGAGTACCCTGGAGTAGTCTCTCTCCCCCTCGTGGGGCGGCGCGAGCGGGCGCAAGTAGTGCGGCTAATAAAAGCCGCGAAGACCGCCGAGCGACCTCGCAATGTCAAGCTTAATAAGAGAGAGAGAGAGAGAGAGGGAGAGAGAGAGAAAGAGAGAGATATGAGAGACAATTGCGCAGGGAATGAGAATCGACGTGACGAGCTGTCTCTCCTTTTAATTATCGGCGTTTCAATTTTCTCGAGACTTTGGAGGATAATCAGCGGAGTTTAGGTTTCTCAAGTTTTAAGATTAATATGCCTTTTACACAATGATTTTCATTCGTTACTAGGCTAATAATTTTTAAATTGTTCCACGTCGGATTTGCAAATCTGTACTTGCCGTCAAGTATATACACCGATCCAAGCTTTGTGAAAAAATTGCTTGAATTTTTATAATTAGTGTGAAAATATTAGTAAATACGGTGAAAAACGTTCTTCCATCATGGACAACTAAAGCGTCAAAGCTCTATATTTTTCGCATCGTCTGAGAGTGTGTTTTTGTCTCGTGTTTATATAGCTCACCTCTACGTCATGGAATGCGTCAAAACTTTTTCGTTTCAATGTAGTTCTGAATGTATTAATAATTTTTCCAGCACTATACTCGTATACATCCATCATTTATACTTTTCCAAGAAAAATATTCCAATATTCTCATTTCGAAATTGCGAAAGGTGAATTCGCGGTAGTTTTAATATGAGAAAACTTTTAAAGAGTTAAATTGAAAACTCTACTAATTAATATAACGATCTATCAACAAAAGTTAGCTACCGACACTCAAAAGAAGAAGTTTGTAATTCTGGATGATTAATTAAACTTCCTACAGATGAAATAATAACAAAGTTTCTTGTATGATGCTTATTGAAATGTTTTATATTTAAAAGAAATGTGTTTCGTTTAACACTATAATTTTTCTTGTTATAAGAGCGATAGAAGTACACGTGTAAAAAAGTAATTCCAATTTTCCAAAAGGACTTGATTCAAACGAATCGCACGTATATGAGTAAATCCACAAAAGTGTCACACTTTTTGTGTCACAAAACTGCCGAAAATTTCTTTTAGAAGCATCTATCCTTAAATTATACCTTAAATTATGTAAAAGTAATATTGAACAAGTGAAAAAACTTTTGTGAAACGGTTTTGTTTACTAAAAATGATTTGTAAAAAATGCTGAAAAATTATCTTTTTTCAAATGTCAGTCATTTTGTCAGGAAAAACAATGCAGAAATTCTGAAAATAAGAGAATCAAAATAGAAAACGAGAGCTTTCATTTGCTTTTTAAAAAATTAAAAAATGTGGATTTTTTCGAAAGTTTCGTAGCTTTGAAGATGAGTTAGAATGCAGGAAATACTACGTCGATGTACAGAATGTCGCCTTTCACGGTCTTCATGGTTTTCCAACGTTTTTTGAGCATTTTAAGCTGATCTTCAAAGCTACGTAATTTTCGAAGAAATCAACATTTTTTAATTTTCAAAAAAGCAAATGAAATCTTTTCTCAGAATTTTCGTATTATTTTTCCTGGCAAAATAACTGACATTTGAATAAGGGTCATTTTTGAGCATTTTTTAAAAATCATTTTTAGAAAATAAAACCGTGTCACAAAAGTTTTTTCGCTTATTCAACATTACTTTAACATAATTGAAGGTATAATCATGTATGGGAAGTGTGCTTCTAAAAAAAATTTTCGGCTGCTTTGTGGCACCAAAAGTGTAACGGTTTTGTGGAGTTACTCATATACTGATAAAATCTTGTGAAAAATCTCCCACAGGCGAAATATTAAGCTTACTAAATACTCAACTATGTCGCACAAGCCTTAAAAAATAAAAGTGAATTCGCCGTGTTTTAAAAGTCGTGTTATTGATAGCCCTCAGCGCGAGATGAAATCTGCTCACGACAAATGCCACTCGGCACGCGGCGCGCTATATATATGCATATCCTCCGCTGTGAATGACGAAACGCGATCCTTATCAAGGTCAGGAATCTCCGATTAAATAAATTGGCGGAATCCCGCGCGCCGTGGTCGAGAAAAATAGGATCATTCAGCGCAGACAGGTGAGAGCGCCAGTCGTGCACATGAATGGGCGCCACGGGAAAGGAAGCAAAAAAAATAGGCGAGGAGATAAAAACAGAAAGAGAGTTAGACGGACGGCCAGACGGCGAGTGGTGAGAAATAAAAATAAAGAGAGACGCGAAGATGCGGAGAGGGACAGAGAGAATGAGAGAGAGAGAGCGAAAGGCGCCTGAGTAGAGAAGATGGAAATAAGTGTGGGAGAAAGTTGAAAGAGACGCGGTGTGTGATATTTTTCATGGAAAATAGCGAAATAAAAAGTTGGATGGGTGATTAATTGCGCGTTTTGTTGGGGCTATTAAAACGTATTTGTTTTTAGATTACAACTATTTCCGTTTAGTCATTCTATTATGAAAACGTAATATTATAATATTATAATTTTGAGTGTTATTATATTTATATTTATTGTTTTAAATTCAGAATTTTATTAGACACGGAACGTAAAACCGTAAATTAAACTCATAAATTTCTCTCAATAGATTGAGTTATCATTGAGCGTATCAGATGAAAATAAATTTATTTTGTACTTTACATTTAACTTTGAAAATATTAATAATTCTGAATAAACCGTATAATCTGAGTATATTTTTTGAGAAACGTAATTAATACTTTAAAAATAATCTCATTCGTTCAAAAATTCACGATTTATCTGTAAAGCCACACACCTGCTTCCTATTCTAGGACGACTAAAGGTAGTTTGCCGCATGCACGGAGTATATTGTACAGTTCAACGATGAATTTTTCCACATTGGAAATGTAATTGCGCATTTATCACACGCTGGAAGCGATTCGCCAATGTATTGCTGTCTCGAATGGGCAAGAACGACAGCAGACCGCACCGTACAGACGTTGTAAAAATGCGCGTTATGTAAGCGAGGCTCGCTTTTCATTCGACACATCAAACGCGTAAAATATGCGCGCGAGTACGTCTCTCACTCGGCGGGGCATCAAATGACGACGCAGTGTGTTTACTCGGCAAAATCTCATATCGAGACGCGGATTATTAAACCGGGGGGACTATACTCGGTATGCAAGTCGCGTTGCCCGTGGCGGTACTTTACACATACAGACACGGGTATGTGTGCATCATAAAAGACGCGCGCGCTCTCGCACGCGGCATCTTCACGTGACCTCAAAAAAGCTCCAAGAAAAGATTTTTGTAAAAAAAGTCTGACGAAACGGCTGTCGTCATCATCGCAAGCAAGTGCTGGAAAACAATCCTGTACAGACGCTTTTTTATTATTTCAAAGACGTTCTTCAGAATCGTTTGACACCTTTATCTGTCCATTACTAAACGGCGGGATTTAAAAATAAAATTATTTCCATTGAGTTTGATTTTTAATGTACCTTAAGAAATGATATTGTTATTATTTTTTAAAAGGTATACTTTTATAAAAAGTTGTATAAGGTCACGTCTCATATGAAAAGATTATAATATTGTACGCTATGTAACAATTGCTGCACTTGCTTGATATAATAGAATTATTCTCTTTTTATTTATAAATAAGAAAATAACTATTTTCATATGGAATAACACGAAATGTCACTGTTATTTTCTTGAAACCTTCCGAACCTTAATTGTTTCAATTTCAGTCTCGCAAACAAAATTGTTCCTCAATTCCATAAAAGTGAATGTTATATGTTTTACAATCGTACATTTAATAATCATAGTTTTAACAACAACAATAAAAACTTAACTTCAAACTATAACCAGAATTAATATTCTACGATGAAAAATATGGTCATCAAGAAACTTTGCATTTGGCCCAATTTTTCAATGCTATTCAATCCTTTGCAAAAAGTTTACCTTGGCAGTGCCTTTGTGTTGATAAGTCAGTCAGTCTATTAATGAAACCCCCTTAGCCCATTTGCAAACAACTAATAAAAGGCGAACAAACGTCGTTTTCCATCACTCAAAACATTCTGGGATCAATAACAACGCAAGTTTATTTCTGCACGCGACCAATTCA
Source organism: Torymus aiolomorphi (assembly GCA_036365515.1). Classification (NCBI taxonomy): domain Eukaryota; kingdom Metazoa; phylum Arthropoda; class Insecta; order Hymenoptera; family Torymidae; genus Torymus; species Torymus aiolomorphi. The sequence continues at coordinate 121,407,957 of CM070877.1, read as the reverse complement.
TCTCGATCTTTACGATCAAGCTCGAAGCGAGCGTCGCACACGCGATCGAGACTCGTTTTTCGCGCGCGCGCACGTCTGCGGGCCCTCGAATTTCTAGGTCACGCGTCAAGCCTGGCTCGATCGCGTCATTGAAATCGAAAATGCACACGAACTTGCACACAGAAACCAGTTTGTTTCGCGCGCAATCCCGCGAGGCTCGACCTCGCGACATTAAACATATGCGCGATTTTTTTTGCACTCTCGCTCTCCCATGAGAGGACACCACGGCGATGAGTGAAAATACGCGGATCGTTCGCGAGCCTTTTTTTTACAGGTCTGTATTTTATCATTTGTTTCCCGGTGGAACAAAGTGGCGCGCTTTTCAATGTATATAAGTTTTTTCGAGATATATTGTCTGGCTGATTTCCAAGGACGCTTTTCTTGTTTAATGGAGTGGCCTGTGATATATGCGCATAACTTTCGGTATTTTTTTTTCTTTTTGCCTGTTATTATTTCACGGATATTTGAAGGGAAAGAGTTTTTAATCGTGGCAGTTTCTAGAATTTGAAGTTCGGTAAAAAGTTTTCCTTCATTTTTCATTCCATTTTTCAAATATTGTCGATCATGATTTTTATTACAATTTAAAGAAATGATATTTAAATGGAAGTGCGGTACAATGAAAACATAAATTCGGAATAAATGACCGAGGTATTCAAGGCCTATGAATTTGCATTATTGGTGACAGAAATATTATTTTTTAAATATACAATTCTAGGTTCATAAATTACGTTTCTATATGTGCATATGCCATTTGTATTGTTGATCGGAACTCCGGCGCATAATACAGCAGCTTTAACGTATAATACCGGGAGGAGATACTCGTGAACTAAAGACCTCTATAAGAGGATAAAGTAGATATAAGATGGAACTTCGGAGAAAATGCATTCCTTACGATAGGTAAAAGCCCTGTGTATTCACATCTATGAAAAGAGAGTACAGAACAACTTATACCGAGAAATATAAGCGAGCGGTGAATGAGCGAACGAAATTCGTAACTTTTAAATGTCGTTATTTGTCAGACAAGAAGTTCATGGTCCCTTTCGTAATTCATACATGTACGACGTTATATCAAAGTTTATTTATTAAAAATTGTAAAATATTAAATGGGGCGAGAATTCCATTGAATTCGCATTCTCTTATACACGTTCAATTAAGAAATTAAAAAAGGCTAATTATAAAATTTACAAAAACGATAATCATGTTTCACTTCGTAAATATGCTGCTTCAGGCCAGCGTGAAGGTCAAGGCGTCACATTTTTAAAACGAATCATCCGTATATAATTTCGCATTTCACTCGCCACACTGCGACAACGACGGCACGTTCATAGAAGGGGGGGAGTCGGGCGATCAAGTATAGCATCCCACAGCGGCAAGGAAAAAAGTCGAAAACGAAAGGTGGATGGTATGTCCCGTGCGAGTGTTCGACGTTACACTAGTTTCGTCCGTCCGACATGCGCGTATATATATTTCTACAACTTGGACTTCGGCAAAAGTTCGGAAACGAGTTGCGGTTCGAGCCTGCAAAAAGCGGAATGGCGGTGCAGTTGAGAAACTGTAGTTAGCGTTTCACCTAATTTATGTTATGAGAGTGGATACTGCGGCTCTGTTGACAGACCTCCAGCACGCGTGTACATGATGTGAATTAAACTCATTTTAAAGAAAACAAAAATGCAAGCGGTTGAGTTTAGGATGCGACGAAAAGTATACGCATCGTAGTTTTTTTTAGAGCTAATCAACCTAATTGCAGAGGAAAAGAATGTTTGAACAGTTATCAAAATTGTCGAATTATATACAGTGATTCATTACTTACTAAGATATACCTTTTGATTTAACGATAAAGAGATAAGAAACCATCATATTTTATAACAATTTATTTTTCAATTTCAGCACACCAGCGTATGATTATGCACCGAACCCCGATAAACAGTGGATACTTCAAGTAACACAACAAATGCAGCCGATTCACAAGCAGTTCACTGATCTTCTCATGACAAAGCGGTTGCAAACGCTTCAAAGTGTCGACGCAGCTGTGGAAAGAGTAAGCGATTTTTACTTTGTTTTATTTTTCAGTTATTTTTCTGTACCTTCAAATTCCACTTTCTTACATTTTGATTAGTTTATAAATTATTAATTCAAACTTGCAAAATGTTGAGTTGCTTTTTAAATCGAGTTTTTATAGTTGATTTCCGGTTTTGAAACAAGTTTCTACGGACCATTAGATTAGAACAAAGTAAAATTAAATTTGCTTAGAATAAATAGATATGGGTACTTTATTGATTAATCTGATGAAAATAATAAAGACAATATAATATATGCATAAATCAAATTGATTCTTTGCTTATATAGCTGTATTATTATTAAAATTAAAATTGGTTGTGAAGTCAAACAACTTAAAACTAGTACAATGAGGAGTTACAATGAGACTTATAATTCATCATAGTCAAAATTCCAATGAAAAAATATCGAGATCAGATGAAATAATGGATCGCAACATCGTCACAGTTCGTGCAGCATCTATCAGTCAATAACAAAATAAGAATATTACTAACACTTCCACTATTCACTCCCTAGCTTGTATTCATAACTCAAATATGCACACACATTTGTAATTGGGAGAGCACAGAATAATAATTTCATATTTATTAGCTGCCCATTTAGCTACACTGAGTTGTTTACTAGTCCATACATACTAGAAAATATGCCTGCAATGCTCAATTGAACGAGAGATGAGGGATTACGAATAGTCAAAGGGAATTTGCTTCATAAATGAACACCATAAACCTGAAAGGTTTGCCTATCGGTTTTAGTGCTTATAAAAGACACTGAAAATTTTTTCATTTCTCTTCTCTCGGCCTCATAAACATAACTAATATTAACAACAAATATGTTAACATATAGTTTAAGAATATTAACAATAGCGAAAGTGAAAGTTTATTTGTGCAAACAGAATCATATTGAAATTTCTTTATGATGTTATTATAATTCACGTCGTTTTATAAGATTATACATGTAAAAAAGAAAGAACCAAGGAATACTCATTCAAGTCTAATTCACATTGAATGCTACTTTATTACAGAGACAAGTGTTCAATCTGCAAGTACTGACAACTGTCGCGATGTGATTCGCAATAACTTTATTGTTATAAATTCCAATGAAAAGGCATCATTTTCTATTATATTGGTATAATTTATATAGAAGATTTGTCTAGACTTGTCAAAAGTAGATATTAATTTTTCAATTTCAATATTTCCAATTAGAAACAGAATCCATTAGTCAACTTTTCGTTATAATTATTACACAACAGATAAACATTTCAAACAATCAGAGATCTCCATATCAATGAAATAAAGTATTATTTTCCTTCATACACCTCCGGAATTTTCCAGATAATATAAACACAAAACTCAGTCGAAAAAACTTCTAATGATTTACAGATCTACCAAGAGCTGAAGAGCTTAGGTGAGCTCGACAACACGTACATAATCTACACGTCGGACCACGGCTACCACCTGGGCCAATTCGGCTTGATCAAGGGCAAGAGCTTCCCGTTCGAGTTCGACGTGCGCGTGCCGTTCCTCATCCGCGGGCCGGGCATCGAGCCAGGATCCGTGTAAGTCTCTCTCACGCGACCGACTCGCCCTTTCTTTCCATTTGCAATTCCCTGTACCTCTGCACACCCTTCCCCTGCCCCTCACATCACCCTGGCGTATAGCATCGTCGTTAAATTTAGCTGCGTTGCAGAGTAGACGACATAGTTTTGAACATCGACCTGGCGCCGACCTTCCTGGACATCGCCGGCGTCGAGACGCCGCTGAGGATGGATGGCCGCTCCTTCAAGAAGCTCTTCTTCAAGTGAGCCTTTTCTTTCTCTTTGTTTCCGGCATCTCAGCGCGATTCAATTTCCTCGCGAGGGTGCTTCACGATAGATGATATATACGCGTATAATATTATAAGTCGTGAGACTTTTCTCCAGCTATTTTGAGAATCAAAGATTTTTATCGAAGTTCCATTGCGAATAGAATTTTTATATTAAAAATTATGTATATGCTTTTGGTTTTTTAAAATTATTTATACAAAACCGCTTTAATTAATCAATATACTTTTCTGTATTTTTACTTCTATTGACTATAGTATTGTAAAAAACGCAAAAATAATAAATTATCATGTTTTATTAGCAACAAGCCAGGACGGCGCAAGTACAAGTGGCCCGACACATTTTTAATCGAGTCGTCGGGCCGACGCGAGACACCTGAATCAATCGCTGAGGCAAAAGCTCGCGAGGCGAGAAGACAGGCTAAACTCGCGGCGAATAGCGCGACGAATAACGACGACGAGGGCGATGCCGTCGACGCCGAGGATTCAACGACGAGGAAAGAGGGCGAGCTGGGCAGTGATCAGGACTTCTCCGACGACGATGACCTTGAAGATTCCATGTTGGACGATCATGGTGAGATAATTAATTTTAAATGTCATAGATTAATTAAGCAATCGTGGTGAAATATGATAAATTTTTAATTGATTGATTAAGCGCTTAGATAAATTTGGTAAAAGTCAATAAATAATTATGCGGGAACTATACAGGATTTGTATGTATCGCGTATCAGACATTTGTGACTGACGTTCTTTGTACCAACTATAGCTATTAATTTTATTTTACTAATGAATGCTCTTAAAAATATCACAATAAATAAGTCCTTTAAAAAAAAACTGTCGATCCTCTAACTAAACTCTTGATTCACCTTCCATTCCCAGCCGAATCCGACAGCGACAGCGAGCTGCGCCTCGACAACGGCGTCGTTCATCCAACTTACGGACAGCAACAGCAGCAATCGAAGCACGTGCGCTTGGCAACCGAGTGCTCGCGCGCCTCGGCCCAGGCGGATTGTCTTCCCGGCCAGAAGTGGCGATGCGAGCGCGACGGGCAGCGCTGGCGCAGACACAAGTGCCGCGGCGGCCAGGAACAGCCAGCTCTCGGACTCCTGATACCGATGCCGCGTACTACCTGGAAGAAGTGCGCCTGTTTCACGCCCAACGGCGTCGTCTACACACGCCTCGAGGCCGACAACTACGACGGGCACAGATTCGTCTTCGGCAAGGAGAGCCGATTCGTCGGTCCTTACGGACAGGTGCAGTCTGTTGCGCCACGCAGAGGTTGGTGTCTCTACCTACCTCTTTTTTGAACATTCTTCGTTATTGTATAAGAGAGCTATAATTAAGAGTGATTATTTCTGTACTATAAGAAAATAAAAAGTTGATATTTTTTATCGTATCTTTTTCTCGTCGGAGCTATTCTCATACTTGTTCATTATGCAATATAATATGGTTTATGATTATGTTAGCTTCATATAAATTTATGCTGTTGTTTTTTTTTCACAATATATAAAACTAGTTTATCATTACGATTAATTCTAAATTAATTATTAATTAATGATTTTTGTTTGTAATTGTAAACAGGAAAACGAGAAACGGACAGAAGCAATTTCCTTGAAGATTTTGTCTCGTTGAATAATGAAAATGACTTCTTGAATAACGAGTGGGAAAAGGATATTTCGCTGTACACGCCGGATGATTTTGATATTGAAACTTTAGACGGCCTGATAAATGGTCACTTGAACGTCGATGATTTAGTGGTTAGACATCGCCGAATACGCAGAAGCGCCACGAAGAAAGACAGTATTGAGCATGTGACCAAGATTATGGAAAGCATTGAAGAAGAACTCGATGATCTCAAGGTAATAACGCGCTAATAAAGTAATAATTATAAACGTTTTAAATTTTAGTAAAATGAAAATATTAATTATTAAACAAATTTTATTAACGTTAGTATATTTTAAACTTAATAAAAAATATGTATATTTTAGGCGAAACATTCTAATCCGGATAAGCAGTTCACTTCGAAATGCTCGGTCTTGCCGCGTGGCGACGTCAACTGCAGCCAGTCGGTGTACAAGGACCCGAACGAGTGGCGAATATCCAGGAAGGAAATCGAGCAGCAAATTCGCAGCATGAGAATGCAACTAGAGACGCTGAAGGTAACAACCACCTACATCGCCGTCATCCCTTTTCTTCCTTTTCACGCGTTGACGTTCTTCTTTTTTTCGCGCCTCTCGCTTGCTTGCGCGGAGTAATTCGATAACCGACGATGACCGAAACCCAATCTGTTTAGGAAATCCGGCGTCACCTGATGCTCAAGCGGCCCCAGCCAGCAGAGCAGGAGCAGCCGGCGCAGCCAGACTTCGCCGAGGAGGCAGCGTCGGGCAACAATTCACACCGGGCGCAGCACCCGCGACACCCGAAGAACAGCGCCGCGAACGCGCACAATCATACGAGCCGGCACCACCGGAAGCACGAGAAGTTCGCCGAGTCATCCTCCTCTTCATCGACGTCGACGACTACTACTTCTACTGCCGCGTCGACTTCTAGTGCTACCGGGAAAGCAGTCGACCTCGAAGATAACAGTTCCTTGGCGAGTAGGAACGGACTTTTGGATGAAAGAACCACGGAGGCTGACCTGGGACTGCCGAATATAGAGACGGAGGAGTCGCTGCTACTGGTGACCCCACGCCCTAAAAAGAACGGCCGACGGCAGAGAGTCCGTGAGAGCGCCGATGGCCTATTGGCATCGTTCGACACTGACGACGAGAGGGGCCAGCGGAGGAGAAAGAATCACCACAAGCGCAAGAATAGCACTATTCTGACGAACAGTGTACACGACGAAGTCGCACCCGAGGCCGTGTCGACGGAATCTCCCGTAGAAACTTTGCCGACCGAACAAGGCGTACCTATAGATCAGGATAATGACGATAAAACGTCTCAGGTACTACTAAAAGATTTCGTTTTTTATAATTTGTAAAATGATAAATACGTTGTCTTTAACGTACAAGTAGTCTAATTCAAAATAAAATCGTCCAACAAAAATCTAAAGGTACCGACATCGTCCACGACAACCGGGCGACGCGTTGAGATCGCCGAGGACTCTTCGGACAATTCACTTCTGAGGAGAGTATCACAATCTACCGAAGCGTATGGCGAGTCCACGTCTGAATTGTCGACTGGTAGCGACAGCGACGTTGTCTCCACAACTGTAGGCACAACGAGTACGAATGGCACGACGACGACAACGATGACTCCGAGAACAACAGAGGCAGCGTTCCCCGAGACCAGCGGCAAGAAGCCCTCGAGACCACCTCATCGGACTAGACCATTGAATGGCTCGGGACATCAGGGGCGGGCCGACGGTCCCCTCGAGGCGGGCGATAACAAGCAACAGAGGAGGCATCCAGAATCGCATGCTGGCAGGACGACGTCGGTGGGACAAGAGCGGCAGCACAAGTGCTTCTGTGAACCGGATCCTTACGTGAGGTGGGTACCGAATGACAATGTATTATCGAGTTCTTGTGAATTTTCTTAGTTTCGTCCCACTAATGAGTGACGCTTGTGAAGCAGGGACGACAAGGAGACGGCAAAAGAAGAGAAACGAAGACTGAAGGAGGAGCGCATGCGCAAGAAGGAACGCAAGCTACGCAAGAAGGCAAAGCTGGAGAAGGAGTGTCTCACCGAGAAGATGAACTGCTTCGAGCACGACAACGATCACTGGCGCACCGCGCCTCTTTGGAACCACGGGCCATTCTGTTTCTGCATGAACGCAAACAATAACACCTACTCGTGCGTGCGCACCATCAACGCCACGCACAACTTCCTCTACTGCGAGTTCACGACCGGCCTCATCACTTTCTATAATTTGAGAATCGGTAAGATTATCTCGTCAGTTTTCCTGTTCGAATCAACAGAATTTTAAAAGATATTTTAGTAAGTGGTATTTTTCTTTTCTCTCGTAGACCCATTCGAGCAGTGGAACAGAGTATCTTCCCTGAGTCCACTGGAAAAGTCATACCTTCATGATCAGTTAGAGCACTTGAAGCGATGCCGAGGCACGCAAGATTGCACAGTGGGCAGTGCCAGGGAAGCTATTAGAGAGCCCACACAGCAACAGAGATCTGTGCTCAAAAGAAAATACTCGGATACATTTGGTATGTATCTTCAGTTCACTGCACGCAATCACTAAATGGGGAACAATAATCTAATAAGCGAATTTTTCTTCTTTACAGATGAGACGTTTGTTCCGTCGGCACTACAAATAATTAGTGACAGCGAATTGCTTCATTCCCAAAATCGAAGGCGTAGCAAGAAATGGCCATAGTAATTATAATTCTTACATATACTCGAAATAAATCGTTTTATAAGACATCATTTATTAATTTTTGTGAAAATCTTTTAGCTCCTGGAATAGACATAGTAGAAGCTGGCAAAGCAGCAGACGATACCACGAGGACACAACAAATCAGAGGAGGCATCGGCATCACACGTAGACCTTTTTATTGAACAAATATTGGTTTAATTTAATTTCTGTTAGCACTCTTACAGAATTATTGGCGCTGGTTTACTTTAACGTTGCTTTATTAAAGAAATAAAAACACTGCAAAACAGCAACAGCTTCGCCATTCGCTGCTAACAGCAAGTAATCAAAGATATACCTTTGATTTTAGAAATTTTAGATAGAATATATACATTTGCAAGAAGTGATACAGAGATGGGCAAGTTTTAATTTATTGAGAACCCATTTTTATTTAATGACAATTTATTTATGTTTGACTAATTAGAAAGTTAAAAACGAATTACTATTTATGTAGACTGTCTTGACAATCAAGAATTTGAAAAAGAGCTTTATTCGAAGGTTACTTCGACTTAATCTTTCAAAAACTAAAAATAAGCGTATAATGCTGCCCATTGCTGTACATAATAAACAGCTTTTTGCTGCCAATAAACGTTTTATTGTAAATCCCATTTGGTTGGACCAACGAATACTCTGAAGAAAGGGAAAAATTCTGCCTGTTAATGATATTTTTAGAGTGACGTAACGGTTCTGACTGTATTAATATTGTATTACCTTAAACCGGTTTGACTGAGAAATAAAAAAAAAAATCAGCTACTACAAAGTTAAAACTAAAAATATTACTAAACTGTCCAATGGTTTCTGTTACAAGCCATCACTGCCAAGTGCATTTTTCAATATTTCTGATTCTTTTACAAAAATAAAATATAATTAAAATCACTGTCATCGTTCACTTTAATATGTGAGAAAAATCGTCTCGTTACGTCTCTCTTTTTCTATTTCTAGTTATTAAATTTTTTTACTCTTTTAAGATCCAGCATCGAAAACGATATTTGCGACTTTTGTTATAGCCTAAAAATTGTATATTTGTATTACGTGATATTTAATAAACAAGAAAAGCCGATGCTTTAAATAAAACAATTTCTCTGAATAACTAGTTATTTGCAATAACTAGAAATTTATGTTAAATTGTGAATTTTGTCTAATATGATTGTTGCAATTATTTATTCAAAGTTGTTGTACGTTTTTTAAGAATAAAATTTTGCATGTTAAATTCAGAGAAATTTTTTTATTATCTTATTGTTGCTAATGATGCATGTATGTATCTGCCACATGTGTGTAACCAGGTGTGTAAGTCATATTATTTATATTTTTCAAAAATGTCTTCAGCGTTAGAAAAAAGACTTTTGGAATCACCATAAAGGAATTTTTCTATTGTTTTATGCTCTTAATTATAACTGTACTGTTTTTTTATTTTATCAAATAAAAATATCTGAACCATTTTATGCTTTTTTAACATTAAATATTTTATTTCCTATTCCTTATAATTATGAAAAACAGTCTCAAAATCTATAATTATGATTGAAAAATATGTAAATCTTAAAAGTCTAGAGATTCATCAAAGTCAGTATTACTTTCAAAAATATTCAATTTTAAACCCTCAATAAGATTTTTGACATTTTTCTTAGGGCTTTTATACGTTCTGATGGTAAAATCAATAGAGCTTATATCAAATGGATCTTCATTACTCTTGTTTGATTGACTGTGAACTTCTGTTGTAGAATTTTCTTGCACAGGGCATTCACTATTTTGATTCAAATGTTCACTCATACATACACTTTCTTGAGAATATACTTCTTCAATTTGACTGCAACGCCTATCTATACTTAACATAGCATTTTCTGAAAAATCTTCTATTTCACACTTTAATGGATTAAAGTTATGGTCTTGAAAATTTTCGGAGAATTCTTCGACTTGTTTCTGTTGCCTATCTATATTTAAGATATCATCTTCTGAAAAATCATCTATTTCACACTTTAATGAATAAGAGTTATGGTTTTGAGAATTTTCCGAGAATTTTTCAACATGTTTGTGTTGTCTATCGATATTTGACATAGCATTTTCTGAAAAATTTTCTATTTCACTCTTTGATGAATGATAGTTATGATTTTGAAAATTCTGTGAAATATTTTCTTGTTGATCCTCATAATAATTTTCTTCCTCGCAAATGGTATTATTGTGTAATTGTTCAAGATTTTCTCCTTCGGCTGCATTTAAATTTTGAACATTTATTCTACAATCGCTGGGCTGTCCTTTAAAAAAAATCTGAAAAATGTTTATAAAAGAATTAGCATGTATATGTATTTTATTTAATATGCACTATCTTAAAATTTACTATTAAATTTAAAAATCTACTACACCTCAAATAGAATATAAAAAAGTAGAATATTTAAACATTTAGAAATTTTAGATTAATTTTTATATTTAGTTCTAATATTATTATTTACATAATTATGTGTAAAATGATATAAATTATAAACAATATTTTAAATTCATTGTGATAAATTGTATTAAAAAAGTAAGTATCCAAGAATTCGGTTTAGTCTCAAGAAGTACAAATCTAGTACCTATTATGGCATCATAATGATGACTTTAGCGGTATAGGTACTTACAGTCATTAGATCTTGTTTTGCTCCACATACTTTACATTGCCATTTTTTTGCTTTCTTTTTTAGTTGAACCTGTACAAGAAAAAACAAAATGATGTAATATGAAATAAAGACAACATTTTTAATTCATAATTAGTATTAAATAATGAGCTAACCATTCAGTTATTTGAAAAGCTCATTTTTGAGGTTAGGGTTTCAACAGCGTTTTACGAATTATCGAATCGTTCGTGTGAACCAATATTTGAAGTAGTTCTAGAGGTACACTTAATAAATTATAAATAATTACCTGAAACTTTCTGCAAGAATAACACTTCAGTACCCAAGCTTCCTGTGACATTTTTCGACTGCAGCTGATACTTCAAACTTTGGAGTACGTTTGTAAACAAATCTAGTAAAACCGCGCCAAGCTGCATGAATTCTTTGAATTGTAGCCGAAAAGGCACAAGTCGCCAACATAAACTGATCTGGCGGCGGTCTGGCGCTCACGCTATCGGGTATATAGTCTCTTTAAAAATGGCGGAGGTACGCAGTGTTTGTGTTTACGTTTCATAGATGACTGACTCTGCTCAGGCATGTCTAGCAAGTTTTATCTCATTTTCGTACAAATGAATTGCAATTATTTTCTTAACTAGCAAAACAAGTAAGACTGCGTATCACGATGTTGCCAAATCTGAACGTTAACCACAAGCAGCACTTGGTGTTTCTCACTGAACAATCTACGCAAGGTATAAACATAACCTTCGCATTCTCCTATATAACTGATATTACTATGCGTTTATTATGAAACCTATTATATGCTTCTAATTCTTACTTATTCAATTTTGTAGTACTTCAAGATTTTTGCAAACTGACATTTGATTACTTGCAAAAAGGACCAAATTTAAAGCTCTACAGCGCTGCTGCCCGTATGTACTTTTTAACTATATTTATGGATTTAAAATTGTTTAAATTTCATTTTTTACCTTGTGATGATTAAAATAAACAACTATGAAACATTTAAAAAATTTTTGATTATTAATTAAAAAATTGAAATACAAAAATATTACATTAAAATATTGTTTTTAATTTCAATATTTTATCTTTTTAAATTCATACAAAGGCAAATAATTGAATTATTAATTGATTCAATAATCATTCCAGAAAAGTTACAAGTTGAACCACAAGTTATAAGAAATTCTGTAGAAGGACTTTTGAATTTACTATTGGAATGCTGTAAATCTAAGGTATTTGGAATAATTCCATCTTTCTATTTAATATCAAATTTTTGTTATATATTTACATCTAACAAATATTTATAGCTTGACAAGGATGGATTTCGTGAAATGGTTTTAAGCTTAAAATTTTCAGAGGAACAAGAAGTTTTGCTGAGTAAATTATACACAGTAAAAAAAGAGGAATTGACAAATGCATTATCTGATCTTGGTATGAAAATACCTCAGTATTATAACATGGAATGGAGATTTGAAGTTCAGGTATTAAGAATGAACTAGTACTCTTCAGAATATAATTTTTGCCTTAAGGTTAATAAAAACAATCTTGTATTTTAGATTGCATCAAGATCACTACTTCGACAGGTCATACCACAAGTGACCTTAGATTTTTCTATAAAAAATAATTCAAACTCTGATGAGATAGAACATGTGTTATTGCAAACGGATCCAAATAATCTATTACACCTTGCACAAGAGCTTGAAACTGCTGTACGTGAAGGTCGCAGTAGACACATAACAAATATTGCAAGAATTGTTCACTAAGACTTATACTTTGTTATAATTAATCATTATTTTATATTTATACATGCTTTTAAATAAATTTGTTTTTAATAATAGAAGCAAGCAAAATCATTTATTAAAATTGCAAACAAAACTCCATATAGTATATATGAAAGGTATGAATTCATTTGAATTTTTTGTTTTTAAAACGCAATATTCGTAATGATAAATCGATTATTGAAATCAGCTTTCGGTTTCAAGTGCAGGCAAATAAGGTATGCTTCTTAATCGTTGGAGACAAATCAAAAGAGACATCGGCGTGCGCGATTCAAGCCAGTCAGTGTCGTCGCACCTTGAACTGGCACCGAGTCATGCACGCGCGCGCGAGAAAAACGCAGAAGGTTTCATTTGAATATTTTATTAAATAATCGCGTTAAGGACGTCAGCCGGAGAGTTTATATAAAAAGGTACTTTGGCCGGACTTTCCTCTGTGCTGGCCGCGACACGCTCAGTAACCACAAAGTATTGATGTTCTGCAAATTCGACTCGCCTCATCTCTCTGTCCCTAAAAGCTCACTTCGGTATAATTTCCCCGTTCTATCTCCGCGCTAAGTACGTTGGTCTCTCCATCTTCATCACATTATCATCATCATCATGACAATGCGCATCACAGTGTACAATTCGTTCAAGCGATAATAATAAAAAAAAAGAAAAGAAAAATTAATACAGTGCGCTGAAAGACACGAGGAACGCGAGTTGAGTGAGAAAGTCTAAATTCGAAAGATCTGAAGCAAGGGAATGTGTGTCTGCCCGCAGGACATGGACCAGCACGGCGTCATCAGCATCAACGCGACGAACGGCACTGCCACCGCCGCGTCGTCCGCGTCGGAGCTCGTCCTAACTGCCGAGGTGACGACGGCCGCCACGCGGATGGTCACGAACGCGGCCCTCCAGGTGGCATCTACCATAGGACCGCACTTTGCGCGCCAGGTCATGCGCTTCAACAACCACACGGTCGCGGACAAAGTGCCACCGGAGATGCTCCACCTCGTTGGCGCTCACTGGTATGACGACGCATTTCTCGCCTCAAACTTTGCTTGTGGAAACGAATAAGTCTTTGTCGTTTTGTCTTGCGGTTGTAAAATAACTAGACGCGTAGTTGATACTTTTCTTATCAAGTTAGAGGAAAGTGTTATCTATGATACGGATAATCGTCTAATACTGGTCACCAAGTATCGATCTCGATATTTAATTTGAATATCTTTCGTCAGGTCTAAATTCTATTTTATATTCACAATGAGGCGTTAATTCAACATGTTCTTTAAAACTTCTCGTAAATCTATTTCAATATCGTTAAAATTATGATGGGCACAATACAATTCGAGAATCTCGACAACCCATTTTTCTATTTTGTTAAATATATATATTTAGCTTTATTCTGAAATCCAGATTTGGTACTTATACAGAGGCGACTCTCCCTTATGGATCGTAAATTAATGGGCCTTTTTTTATGAGATTGTACAAAATGTGTGCAATAAAATTTTTTTTTTACTATATATTTCATTTCTTCAGAATTAATTCCTTTTTTAATATTTTATAAAATACATGTGATTCGACATATTTCGAATAAGTATAGAAGAAATTTATTTTTAAATTCATAAATATTATCATGTAAATCTAAACTTTAAAATATTATTTATTTATTTTAATTAACTAAATTTTTAAACAGTAAAAAAAATAATATATATAAAAATTTATTTGTATCTTAAAACAGAAACAATTCGTTTTGGTAGATGTAAAACTAGCGCAAAAATTGCAATATTAAATTTTCATAAGGTGGTGAAAGTTAAGGGTAATGAAATACTTACAATGGTGTAAGTATGCGGAATATAGTATTATTTTTTTTATTTTTTCTTTTATTCAAAACATTTATACCACATATTTTTTACATAAGTTTTTTATATTATCAGTAAAATATCCTATGACTCATTCTTTAGTAAAAAAATCTCAGCCTATAACATAACACGATAAAATCATATTTGGTTTTATTTCTGCAGCCAGTTCTGTAACGTTATTCATATCTGCATCTCTTCCTCCTTTAGTAAAATTTGACACTGCTTATAACGCTGTAGTGTTACCTCTATCAAGCCGAAATGGTATCTAAATAATTCTAAAAAAGACACGGGGATTCGAAAATAATCCTGAATTGATTCGTCAGTATTCGTATGTATATAAATATCGGAACCAAAGAACTCTGATTTTTATTATTCATTTTCGATCCTTATTCCCACGATTATAAAAAAGGAATAATCAAAAATAATCAAATGAAAATAATATTTCCTAGTATTTTTGGGTCTACTCTTTCAGAATCCGGACTTCAAATGAGCTTTTAAATAAAAAAAAAAAATAATGGAAAATTTAAAACCTTTATTTCTTATAATTTTTCCTACATTGAAGTATATTTCTTTTAAATTATTTATGTAATGGTCATTTTCAATTCTAAGTCAGTGTTATCTTTTCGACTCATAATCAGTTCTAATAATTATAATTTAAAGAAACATATTGTTAAAATACAGTAATTATTGCACCGATGGTTGAGAAAAGTATGAGATTTTCCCGTGATATCAATGTAGAAACAAAAATGAAAAAAATTAAAGTTTTAAGTTTCATTATTATTATTATTTTTTTTTTTTAAGTCACGAAACTAACTAGGAGTGGGTCAGGGCTTCGGATCACGGATTTGGCTGAAACTTTGAGATATGTTTTTGGATGTAGAAATGTATGAAGAAAGCCGCAATCGAAAAACTCAAATTCTGGACATTATATAGTTTTATTTTGAAAAATTCTTGAAAAAAGCCTTCTTTTAAAACCGTAACCATTCAATCTTAGAAAGTCTTAAATACAATTACAAAAAACGAAAATAAAATTAGAGGAATCGAACTTTCATATGCTTTTTCAGAATTAAAAAATATTGATTCCTTTGAAAGTTATGGTAGTTAAGTTCAGCAATGAAAATGCACTGTCAAAACCCCTAAAATTCGCTATTTGATTTTACGCATATTTTGGTTCCTTTTCCTTGCTCAACTTTAAACTTTCATACGTTTGGAAGGAATCAATATTTTCAATTCTGAAAAAATAAATGAAAGCTTGTTTATTTTTTTTATTTTTTATTAATTCATTTCTATCCATATAACATAGTTTGAGGTTTTTACGGGACGCCCCCACCGCCTTGGCGTGGGTACGTTTGATCCTAACACCCTTCCCTTTGCCCCGCACTATTCCTGCATTCGCCCAGGGCTCGCGCGTACGCATGTCTCCTGGGGTGTGGGAATATCTCCATGTCACGAGAGAAAACCCACACTAGGAACAACTGACAGATGAGTCAAACTTGAGAATGTTGTTTTATCTAATTATATTTTCTCTTTATAAAATGATATTTAAAACTTTCTAAGATCAAATGATTACCGTTTTAAAAAGAGGCTGTATCCAAGGTTTTTTTTCAAAATAAAGCAAAAAATGTCCAGAACTTGAGTTTTTTAGCGTGAGGGTCTATTATTGCGACTTTCTTCATATTTCTCCATTCAAAGACTTATCCCAAAGTTTGAGCCGAATTCGTGATCTGGAGGCCTGACCCTCTCTTAGTCGAGTAACAAGATCAGAAGTTTTAGTGTTAGTGGGTTATAATATGTATTGATTAAACCATTTTTATGGTAATATTTATTATTACTGCCTTATGTCCATAAAAATAAAAAGATTCAGAACTGGAAAACAACACAATTTAAGATAGGTCATTTTGTACACCTTCTGGTAACCCTAGATGTTCGTGCAAAATTGATCTATCTGATTTTAAATTGCCATAAATGAATTTTTTTCAATCAAATTGCGAGTGCAAAAAGTTGTAAAAAGAAAATTTATTCAAAAATGTTAATGAGGTACATATATTATGTATGTAGATGCAGTAGAAAGTAAATATGTGTCAAAGTTTCATGTTGACTATATAAGAACTTTACAAAGACAATTTCTTTTATCTGTCGTACAGCTACAAAAATAAAATATAATATAAAACAAAAATGAAATGATGTATATCGATACCCATGACAATGTTTGTATAAATTTGAATAGGTACCAATTTCCACCACTGTATCATCTTTGGCATAAAGTTTTGGGGCTTGTTATGATTTTCATCGGAATACTTGGATGGTGTGGTAATGGAGTGGTTGTGTATATATTTTTATTAACGCCTGTACTCAGAACCCCAAGCAACATGCTTGTAATAAATCTAGCATTTTCGGATTTCTTAATGATGGTAGTCATGTCTCCGCCAATGGTTATCAATTGTTGGTTCGAGACGTGGGTTTTAGGTATGGATAATATTAAAATAACGCTATTATTTGTATTAATTATTTATAATTTTTCATAAAAGTAACTTATTATTGTTAAGGTCCTCTAATGTGTGACATTTACGCTCTAATCGGGTCCTTGTGTGGTGGTGCTTCCATATGGACCATGACGGCGATAGCATATGATAGATATAATGTTATTGTAAAAGTAAGTCAAATTGCCATAGATAATTAAGGGTTACTCTTTTTGATAGATATTTGATAAGAAAAATGAAACTAAGAAGCTAAAATTAAATTTTTACTCCACAGAGAAAGTTTTAGACGGCGAAACAAATTTTTCAGGCAAAAATGTTACGAATTATTTTTTGAAGACTTCTTTATTTATAAAGAATAAAAATCTTAGAATCACCTTTCAAAATTTCAAAAGAAACGAAATTAATTTTGTTTGCGAGAAATTGGTATTTTAGGTATAATATATTGCAAAAAATATCATTTATAAATCTTGAGGATAATTGGGGGAAATCACATTAGTCGAATTTTTTACACAATATACTATTTTTTGTATAGTTCAAATAGTAAATAAATATTTTATTTTTACATTGCATTGTGGTATCGTTAAAAATTATTCTACCATACATTTTTATTAGAAAATATATTACTAATAAACGTTAACGAAAGATGGCTTGTTTAATTATAAATTATTTTTGGTCTATAGGGAGTAAACGCAACACCGTTAACTATGGGAAGAGTACTTCTACAAATTTTAATTATATGGCTGTTTGGATTACTGTGGGCTATTCTACCATTGTTTGGTTGGAATAGGTAAAGCAATAACAATTAATTCAGCATACGGATCATAAATTCATCACCACATTTATATGATATGATGAATTACATAGTTTTTCCATAAATTGCTAGGTATGTCCCTGAAGGTAATATGACATCGTGTGGTACGGATTACGTCTCGGATGATTGGCTGGGAAAATCATATATTTTGGTTTATTCCATTTTCGTTTACTACATGCCATTATTTGGCATTATTTTGTGTTATTGGCACATTGTTTCTGTGAGTGAAATAAATAATAATCTAAAATATATAGTCAAGTATCTACGTAATGAAATAATTCAAAGTCACATTTATTGGATATATATTATGGAATCCTTAGAAAAAGTTTTCAAGTACTTACGAATAAATTATATTTATTGAAATGTAATCATATATAATAGATATTAAGGTAGCATAGCACTCTTTTAAAATTTAAGATTGAAATATTTTTGTGAATTAAAATTTTAACAAACAGATATTGGCGTTAAATTTATTCAATTTCAAATTTTTAAGATTTAAATTATTTGGTAATTCATTGTTGTCTACATTTTGAAATGACAATACGGTTTGTCGTTAGATAAATTGATATTTTTATTTGCAAAAACTGTGTCCAATTTTGTGTTCACGCTTATTTTATACTTCACATTTTAGGCGGTGGCAGCCCACGAAAGGGGAATGCGAGAACAGGCAAAAAAAATGGGTGTGGCATCTCTGCGGTCTGGAGAACAAAGCGGAGAAAGTGCAGAAGCTAAGCTAGCGAAGGTTACACTTTTGAATTACATTATTACTAAATCTTTTAATAGCTTCGCTCAATCAAATCTGAATATCTTAGGTCGCATTAACTACCATATCTTTATGGTTTTTGGCATGGACACCGTATCTCGTCACCAATTACATGGGAATTTTTGCAAAACAACACGTAACTCCACTTTTCACTATATGGGCGTCTCTCTTCGCGAAAACGAATGCTTGTTACAATCCAATCGTTTATGCAATGAGGTAATCTAGAATATATAAGTTTAAAGTAACTTATATGCAACTTTTCGAAAATCGAACGAATTTTCAAATTCTTCTCTGATTTCAGCCATCCAAAATATAGGATAGGACTGAAGGCAAGGTGTCCATGCTTTATCTGCGGCGAAACAGAAGAGGATAAGAAAAAGAAGGAGGAGGCAGCTAAAGAGGGAGGCGGAGGAAACTAATGTGAACACTACACTGATTGAAAATTATAATTCACTTACTATCGAAAAGTTTCATTCTTGATATCCAACCAAAATGTCGGCAGATATTTATCGGGTTAAGAATCGTGAATGACCTGTCCGTTTGTAAAACTTCCTACTTTGAATTTAACGCAATAACTCTATAATTAATTAGTCCACTATTCGAGTAATAAGCACATTTTTTTATTGGTATTATATTACGTCAATAATATATGAAAAACATATATTTTGTACTTGAAAAGCTAAAAACGTCATAAGCTCTTTTTTTTCTAAAACCGTTTGTAAAAAATTAAAAATTTTTATCAAAATTCAAAATTAAGAAATCTAGATTTTTTACAATTTGTTAGCAAATTTTAAGAATAGTTAATGTTGGAATTGAATTTATCATATTTGTAACTTTTAAAATAAGATTAACCATATTTTTTTATAAAATACTTATTTTATAATATTTCAAGATATAATAATTCATGGTTTAGGTATAGACAGGTAAAACTATAAAATAAGTTTAAGGATATGGCTTATATCAGCAGAGTTCTCTGCCGTACCGACCACAATGTTTTTAATTAAATATTAACGGGATTCCATAGTCCTACCATTACCGACCGAGCAATTCACACAGTTTCAAGCTGATTAAAAATAAAATACGTCGAATCACAAAAAATCAAGAGAACACTCTTCTGTATTTTTTAACATTCTATCATCCAGTCAAAGTTTGGAGTTGAAATATCAAGCCGTTTTTTCAAAAACTTTGAACGAAATTAAATTTCGCTTTGTTCAAAGTTTTTGCAAAAATGACTTGATATTTCGACTCCAAACTTTGACTGGATGATAGAACGTTAAAAAATACAGAAGAGTGTTCTCTTGATTTTTTGTGATTCGACGTATTTTATTTTTAATCAGCTTGAAACTGTGTGAATTGCTCGGTCGGTAATGGTACGAGTATGGCACCCCCTTAATGGTTATAAGCTTTTCATTGAATTCTGAGAGTCGACGCACAAAGGCAAACCTATTATCTAATTCCCGGTTAAATTTCAGATAAATCTATTGAAATATAAAGACGAAATTTGAAAAATCGCAACGTCGCCATATTACTATATTAACCTCAAAATATGATCTTGCATTTTTTCAAATTTCGTCTTTATTTTTCAATAGATTTATTTGAAATTTGACCGGGAATTAGGTAATAAGTTTGCCTTTGTGCGTCGACTCTTGGAATTCAAGAAAAATCTTTTAACAATTAATATTTAATTAAAAACGTTGGGGTCGGTACGGCGGAGAACTCTGTCGGTATAAGGCATCCCCTTGAGGGGGTGTGGAATACCGACCTCTATTATGCGACCTACCGTACCGGCGGGACAGCAGTAATTCGTTATAACTGCTGTCTGGCGGTACGGTAAGTTAAGAATTGTTCTGTAATTTTTAAAACTATAACTTTTATTTGAACAGTTATTCTGGAATGCCTCTTTTACATCTAACTTTTAAGAGTACTTATATCTAAATAAATTTTCAAATTGCAAAACAAACAATAATATACGTATATATTGCATGAATATAATTCAAACATTATTTATATCAATTTAGCATGAGTTTTATGAGGCTATAATATAGTTGAAACAAAGTTGCCTCAATCATTAAATAATTTTATGGGTTTAAACTATGTCTTCCCTGGACGGAGATTCCTTTAAATTCGCTATAGAAAAGGCATAAATGATTGAGTTCTGTTATTATAAAATATAAAAAAATAATATATTTTACCTAATTACTTTTTATATAAAAGAGATATTAAAAGCTTATTTTTAGATGTTCTATCATAATGATAATGATATATTTCTGAATATTCGTTACAATTGAATTTTATACAGTTCGAAATACCTTAGAAATATTAGTGTTTATTAATTTTATAATCTCGATTACAATCTTTTTTTAGTTGTATGCGACCCTGTAAATTTATAGGAAACCTAAAGTATTTAAAAAGGTACAAATAATATGTGTTTATGAAAAGTTTTAATTCTTGTATACATACAGATTTATTTGTTTATAAACTCGTATGAGACAAAAGTTTAAAGTACGCAAAATCACTTGTGCGCGCCGCGTGCACAAAAATCTGCTAATAAAATGTAAATTAAAAAAATTATCACTTTATAACCATGTGTGAACTAATAGTGTGTGTTATTTGTTCTGTTTTCTAAAAATGAATATTCTAAATATTTAAAAGAAAATATGAACATCATTTTCAATAAGTTTATAAATAAAAGAAAATCATTGCTTGCTATTGTCAAAGAGTTCTTTCTGAAAGAAAACTCGCGATATGAAGAAAACTTTACAATTTACGTGGGTTTTTTAAATCAAAATGCTTTAAATAAATACTGTAGTTCTTTATATATAAGTACTTAAAATTTGTCCAGTAGAAAACGTTCCCCAGTAGAAAATATCCATCTGGATTTCAGATGGAAATCAATATGATCCACATGTAATCCATATCGAAATCGGTCCTAAAATGTCATAGGAAATCCACATGAAATTCTTTACAGAAATCTTATGAACATTTTGGAAATATTTTGCATATGAATTTTACCGAGGTTCATCTAGATTTTTCTACGAACATTTTTGAAATACGTTCCAAATGGATTTCCATGTAGATTTTTTTATATACATTTCGAAAGTAAGTTTCAAATAGATTTCTCGGTGGATTTCCATTAGAAGTACGTTCCATGTGGATTCTCACGTGGAAATTCATACAGAGATCCATTTAATATAAATTTCTAAATGTTTATACAAAAACTTGAATGGAAACCAACGCGTAAATTCACATGTAACACATACCGACATTGAAATCCAGACGAAAATTTATATGGAGATCCATTTGAAAAGTATTTCTAAAATATTTATCGACAAAACTACATGGTAATCCATATGGAAATCCATGCGGAATTTATTTCAAAAACGTTCGTAGAAAAATCTAAATAAAAATCTATATTGAAATCCACATGGAACATTTTTCAAAAATGTTTATAGAAAAATTTGTATGGAAATCCATATGGAACATATTTCTATAAAGGATTATATTTCTATATGACGTTTTGGTATCGATGTCGATATGGATTTCATATGGATTCTATATTGATTTAATATGAAATCCATAATACGGATATTGTCAATTGGATTCCGAATTAAAAGGTATTGAAGATTCTCTTTCAGGGATGAATGTTGTACGGGTTTGAAGTTTGTAACGGTGGAACTTAACTAATTGTGTACGGTCTGTGCGGCTTGCGCCGTGACGTCACTTTCTTTGAGAGTAAGACAAAGAATCGCCATCTGGCTACTCTGTATGTGACATATATCTGACATAAATTTATTAATTCATGTTTTATAAAATTATGAAAAAAAATGAACAACTAAATGAATGATTCTTTCTATATTATATAAAAGCACCTAATACTTATATTTTACTACGATGAATTGAATACGCATTGGAAGTGATTTTGATATAACGCCACAGAAAATTAAACTGTATAGAACGTGTGTTAGGCAACTCATTACCCACAGTTCTCCATTACATTTTCAGCTATCTACACGTGTTGATTTAGGACGCCGATGAGCTGATAAAGACCTTTTGCATGAAAATGTATCTAATAACTGTAATAGTTTTAATAAATAAAATATAACTTTTATATAAAACTAAGATATTTGACACGATAAAAAAAATTTTTAAATAAAATTTGGAATATTACAAGCGTAAATATTGCTCATTAAAGGAATTTTACTTTAACTTTCTATGGAATTTTCATTTTTGATTAGATTATAATAATGGGGCAAGGCTCATTGTTTTTCTTGTGAGATTTCAGATAAAGGTTACAGAAAAAAAAATTAAAAAATTATTAAAGAGTGAAGCATGACGTACATACATTGGTTTATACATGTGGCATTATGTAATGTGGTATGTAAGATTGTAAATAAAACCCTGGTAGAAATATTAACCATAAGTTAGCTATTTTTGAATTAACTTTATGGCGAAAAACCCATATGTCTTGTTATTTCATAATTAATCAGAAATAAATTATGGTATTAACACTTCATGAAATAGGTATTTTAAGTATAATAGTAAAACTTAAATGAATTATATTACTTTTGTATGATAATTTTGGCTAAAAATGCTTCCATTTAATTAACACGTTAGCTATAAAAATGTTCTACGAGGGTATATATAACTACTTATTAAAAGATAATCGAAAATACATTTCTACTGAAAATCTCATGCGAGTTCTCCCTTTAAAATCTCGCCCGGTTAAAAATCAGAAAACGCTACAATTTAGTTTAAAAATTGTCTGCTTTACCTTTTGAGCAGTTCCGAAGATCTTATTTCTTGTGTAATTCAATCTTTCAAAAATTAATGTATAATGCAATCTATATAGACTTATTGACAAAAATTGATTTTATAAAAAATTAATAACTTAAACTAAATTTTAGTGTTACTCTGGTTTTTAAGTCAAGTGAGATTTTGACGTGAGATTTCATGTGAGTTTTTTCATACGCGCCCATTTCTAATGTTACATATATTTCGTAAATAAATTCTGAAATGTGATTGAACATTTTTTTTTTGTAAATTCAAATACAATTTTTAAACTTTCTTTTTTACCCGATCGGAAAAAATCCACAGTTTGACATAAAACTTAAAAAAAAAAAAATTGCAAAGCTTTAGATAAAGCCTAATTAAATTCTTGACGTTGTAACTGGCTTCAACAATTATTCTTCACCGCCCAGTCCACAAAATTGTGCTGGACGTGCTAGTCCCAGACTCGCACCTCCACTGGGCCTGTCTTTGGAGACAAAAGCGCTCTATGAGGACCACTGCAACGAACCGAGACGATCCGTAACACAGCCGACCCAAGAGGAGCAAAAGCGGTTGTCGATCGGAGCATCAGTGCCACAAGAGCCATCAGTCTCCGGTCCAACGTTAGCCGACAAGGCCCGACCACTGTTGGAATTTAGCGGAGTCACGGATAATGAGCGACCCACCGTGTAGACGATCTCTCGATATGGATCTCCTGGCCAGCCGATCGATTAGTGCTAGAGTTGATCAAATCGACGGAAAGGAGCAACGCACACGACTTTATCCGTGCGCTATCCTAGGAGCCTGAACTACTCGACCTTATATGAATACTCCGACCAGCTAAAATATATCAGAGGGATAAGGTTCAATGCAAAGGAACGGATAAGCGAGCGAGCGACGAGAGGAGCGCGTAACCTCTATTTACAAGTATAAAGTCTTCACACGGAGTTTCCGCAAATAAAATTGTACATGTTCTGCGTTGAACTACGAACTACGGTCTTCTTATACCGGTGCAACGCGACGCGATAACCTATATGTGTCGTCGGAATTTTGTAGAATAGATCTTGTTATTGTTGCGGTATATATTATGTAACTGAGATTATTCCTTATTTCGCGACCTTACCCCATAATTCACCTTCTCCCGGATACCACCGCCTCCGCGGGATCATCGTCGAAAAAGTCAAGTTCAACCGTGAACTTGATATTTGTAACCGGTAATCAAGGACACAATATCCTCGGGTGCTCGTCGTAGAAGCGACACCCGTCGCTGAATTAAATAAATTCAATTATTTTTTATCCTGCTACAATGTGCACTTGTAAAATAGATTAATTTTGAGAGAAAAAAATATTATGAATTAATATTCTTTTTTATACATAAATTATACTTTATCTGCATATAAAACAATTAAAAATGTTTGTTGCATTAATTGCCTATTTCCAACATTAATGTATGAAGATATTCTTCAAATCTTTGAAGTGAACGATAAAGATATAATAATATTTCATGAGATGAAGTTAATTTTCTCTACTTCTAATTTTTCATTACAATAAAAATGGCAAGAAAGTGCAATAAAATACAATTCGAAACATTAACGAAGTTTTCAAATGGAGAGTGATGATATATAAAATGGCCAATAAAAACAACAAATCAGCAAAATTTCTTTCGCATTTAGAATAAATATGGGGTTTATTTAACTTACAAAATTAGATAACAGACAGAAGTAAGTAATTATATTACGCATTCGCCAGATGGTTCGGCTACATTGGCACGCGCAAAGGCTTCCTATACATCAGGACGCGCATTGCACGGCCAAATAAAAGCGCGCGCATCGTAAAAAATGTTAAACGACCAGCGCTATATAATCCATCGCCGAGTGGACTCCGCGACTTGATGCTTTATACACGCCGCCCCGTAGCGCGACTCGCGCCGTGGTGAGACCCGAGTCGCGAGGCCATTGCGAGTGCTCGAGTCGCGAGAATCGGCTCAGCGATGGGGCCACACATATTCTTTTTTAATACAAATATATAATATTCGTATATTAGGGCTGGCTGTAATTTTTGCATTTGTTTTTTCGTCAATATAGTACGTTGAAGTGATTAGTATCATCATTAATCGATCATATCGGTCAGATGGATTGTAACTTTAAAAGTCGAATTCGTACCAGCCCTAATAGTGTATATAAATAATGTTTCCTCCTCGCCATTGATTTTGACTCCAATGAATGTGACACGAATACACGCTTTCATGGAGTAAGGCTAAGGCAGAAATTGGCTCAGTTAGTTCTGGGCCACTCGATCACAGATTTCCGACGCAGAAGTGACATTTTCCCGCCGCTAGCTATATTCTTTCATCTTCATCGCTCATTTAATAGTTGGACTATGTACAGTTAGCTTCTGAATCGCAGGTACATTGAGTTACATTCGTAATAGCTTCTTTTCATTTTACATCCCTTCGACTAGTAAACTTCCTCTTTGGTAAATGTAAACCGGGATGTTCGAAATCCTCTTAGCAGCTCTTGCATCTCTCTTGAAATTAATCTTATGGTTTCGTTACGCCGCGTATACATCGTCAATTTGACGTATGCATAGGATATTGGCATCTCCTCTCCATTGCCTTCCTGCTCGCTATTATGCAGACGACGTAACGAAGGAGAAGCATACCGCAATCAACTTAGGCAGGTGCTTTGTCGGTAAGAGTCGTGACGCCAGAAGTGGTGGAGACGGCGTCGGCAGCGGCTCCCGGTGGGGCATCTCCAGCGCAGGCCAGCGACGGGAACCTCGCGAAGAGAGCAGCTCGGTACTTTGGATGGCTAAAAATCGAACCGATCAGTAAGATATGACCTTTTTGAGATGTATATCAAGTACTACGATTGCAAGGAAATTAAGTCGGTATACCTGATGCCATACACAATGGGATTGTAAACAGCGTTCGCTTTGGCGAATACCGATCCCCAGATTGTAAATAGTGGCGTGAGTCTTGCGAGACTGAATATTCCAGCCCAATTGATGATGAGATATGGAGTCCAGGCCATGAACCATAAGGAGATTGTCGTTAGAGCAACCTAATAAAGTAGAATTATAACAGTTGTTATACGAGTTAATGGACAAGAGTATACACTTAAACATATAGAACAAAAAACACAAACCTTTGCAAGTTTGTTCTCTGCGCTCTGTGCATCACCTTGCCTGAGAGAGGCGACATTCATTTTCTTGGCCTGTTCTCGCATGTTTTTTTCGTGAGCAGATACGGCTGCGATGATGAAGTAGTAGCTGTAGCAGATCATAGCCAGTGGCAGGAAGTATACGAAGAAGCTGTATACAACGATGTAAGACCTCGATACCCAATCCTTGCTGAAATAGTCGGTACCGCACGCTGTCAGATTGCCCTCAGGAACGTATCTGAAAGAAAATAATGTCAATTAAAATTAGTTATATAATTGCAAATAAATACTAAAATGAAAGTTCAAAAAATAGTACATTTCGATACGGATGCAGTTTCGAACCGTATTTTATACCACGAGAGCCGAATAATCATGTTGAAGTTATGATTTTGAGGCTAGAATGGTATAAAGCATATTATTACCTGTTCCAACCGAACATCGGTGCAATGGTCCAGATAGAAGCCATGAGCCATATTCCGAGGATTCGGAGGAGGGAACCGTTAATGGTCAATGGTTTCGCCGATAGACCCTTGACGATAACATTGTATCTATCGAAGGCAATCATGCACATCGTCCAGATAGAACCACAGCCGAATATGGAACCGCATAATGCGTAGACCTCGCACATAAGTGGTCCAAATACCCATGTCTCGTAGTAACAGTTGATTACCTTAAAAACGAATCATTCCATATTTAATGGATTTTGAAGCGTAAACAGTTTCATTTTATGTACAAAATGAAGTCTTCAACTGTTTTAATGATATGACAATTTCGGATTTTATGTAACACTAATAATATGCAATTTTAAATTATTTCAAAATTAAATATATAATTTTTTGAGACCTTTATACGAAAATGTTTAACGAAAAAACACTAAATACTAAATTTTCTTTACAGAAATTTTCTTCTACAAAATCTTCAGTTTTATAAGTTCTTAAAGTATTGTACATGCGACAATATTAATCACATATAATTGGATTTTATTATTAAAGTTCAAGTAATTTACGAAAAGCATTGAATATTCATTACTATATTAGGAACGAGGTCTAGGTAAAAGGTTTCATTCCTCAATAACGTCTCAGAAATCCCTTCCTGGAGGTACTAAATCTATACAGTGCAAGGTTACATAAGTCCATAATTATCAACCAAATGAGGTATTAAAGCAGTGAATCACTATAACGCATACGTAAATCCGTTATTTTTAGAACCTATTACCTCATAACAACGCGGATAGGTTAACAAAATTATTATTTTTTTTATATTAAGAAATCAAATTTTTCAGCTATTCAAATTTCGTAGTGGATATTACTATTTTTTATTAACATTACCAACGAAAAAAGAATTTTTATCAGAAATTTCTTCCCAAGTGAACATTTCAGGGCCGATATTGGACTACAAGTTGACTATCGTTGGTCCGGCAACGTTTCCAAGTCGAAAATCGGCAAAGAGCCGGTAAAATAGATTTCAAGCTTCGTCGGATTTATTACCATAGGTGGAGACATGGTGAACATCATGCAGAAGTCAGAGAAGGCGAGATTGATGACAAGGAGATTGCTGGGTGTGCGCAAGCTCTTGGTGCTGGAGAAGATGAAAACGACCATGCCGTTGCCGATGACGGAGACGCAGCCGAGGCAGCCGATGACGAAGCCGAGGATGCCGTACCAGAGAGGATTCATTGGAGGGAACTGGTACCAGTAGGGATCGATCATGTGGTGGATCTCGGGCGGTGCCTTGTCCACCACAGTCTGGTTGTTGTAGCCACCGTAGCCTCCGAAGCCTCCACCCCCGCGCTGGGCCATCGCGAACGGACCCGCGAGGCTCATCATCGGTCCCATGATATTATGCGTCGCCATGATCCCGATTAAGCCTGTGCGAAATGTCGAGAAATATTGTCTCCAATACATTTTTAAGCTCTTTATTTTCAAAGTCATGCTCGAGTTAAAATTATTTTAACACGACAGCATGCGCGTCATTCGCTAATTCCATGTTACCTAAGCCTGTTTTTACAAGATATACTTTTCAGGGGTTTCTTTAAAACGATTTTAGTTCTGTGCTCATAATATTTTGATTATCTCGTCATATTCTTTCCTTTTAACGCGTGCTTGTATTATATATACTATTTCGCAACACCGAGCCGGAAATACCACATTCCCGTTCTTGCATCGGGAGGGAATGTGGTACTTTCCGGCCCGGCATTGCAAAATAGTATATTGTGTGCCAAGGGCGTAAAGTGGTCTTTTTAGACCGAGTGTGGGGTTGCAGTACGAGTCGAAGGTGAGCTATAGCACGAGCCGAAAGCGAGTGCGTTTGCGAATCGAAGACGAGTACTGCAACCACACGAGGTCAAAAAACCCACTTAGTCCTTGGTGCACACCATATTTTTGGTACCGCAAGTATAGATTTTTGCTTTTTTTCAAAATATCGATGATTTTCTTAAACAATCTTGAAAACTACATTCAAAAACGACAACGGATGCTTTTCGATTTTTTACCGCCCGCTACTACGAGCAGCGGGCACTTTTCGATTTTTACTGCCTGGTACGGCGAGCAGCGGGCGCTTTTCAGTTTTTACCGCCCGCTGGTCGACAAGCGGTCGCTTTCGGCTCTATTAATAGGTTCAAAAAATGCGAAAATCGTGCTTGAGGTACAAAAAATAGATTTTTTCCTGCAAATTTATATGAAGCGATAATTTATAATTCATGAAAAATTTGTTTTCAGGTAACTGAGTATATGAGCAATTCTACTGAAAATATAAAACAACGTGGTACAAAAATAAATAAAAATTCTTCGAGGAACACATCTATCAAACCAGATTTTGTTGGTTCTCTCGACTATCCTGAATATACAAAAAAATCGGGAATATCATTAATCGGGTTGCAAGTTTGTTTGTCGACAATTTATTTCTAAACATAATTTGTTTAAATATGTTTAAAAATTACCATTTTCAAACATATATAAAATAAAATAAAACTACAGAATACGCGCTTCTATTTGCTTTTTACAGGATGAAAAAATGTTGGTTCTTTAAAAAATTATATAATTTCAAACATGAGCGTAAACATACTAATTATCGAAAATACATTGAAAAATGGAAAAAACCTGCTCTTTTGCATTTGTATTGCCCTTTCTACTGCAACCTCACGCAAAAACTGAGCGTGCACGCAAAACTGACTAGTTTTCGCTGTATCAACCAATCACGTTTGAAGTTACATCGGAAACTAGTCAGTTTTGCGTGCACGCACAGTTTTTGCGTGAGGTTGTAGAAAGGGGGTATAGTATTTTGAGTATTTTATGGTCATCTTTGAACTTATGTAACTTATTAACATTTTTCATCTTAAAAAGCAAATGAAAGCTCGAATTCTCTAATTTTATTTTTTATTTATTTTTGTACCGTGTTGTTTAATATTTCCCGTAAAATTGCTCATATACAAGAAAAGATCTTATTTGTGTAAGCTAAGTGTACTGCACTGTTAAAAAGCTTCCATCTATATAGGTACATTTGGAAATGCAAAATGTAAACACAGTATACATACATGTGCAATTCTCCTGAAAATTTCCCCTAATTCGGTCATGAAAACGACGAAAAAAAAAATTTGAGCACACCTCTGCAATAAGTTTTTCCTTGTTCTATATAGACCACAAAATACACGAAAAAATTTTGGAACATAGGAATTAAAATAGCCTTGTGACACAGTTTTAACTACACATCAATTTTTCTTATAAAAATTTAACATGGGAAAAATGTACAAAAAGTAGTCACTAATGATTAATCAATAGCAAGCTCTTAAAGGTGTCAACAAATATTCCAAAAAAAAAACGATTGAAATAGTAGAAAAAAGCTTAAGTTAAGGTGGCTCATGCGTTTGGTGCCGTATCAAGTCAGGGCCCCGCAAGGGGCTTCTTTATTATTGCCAAATTAAGTTAACGTATTTTACGTAAATTTATTGTAAATAACTTCTAAATGTTCAAACAAAAAAAAGATTTTATAAATAAGTAAAAACTTTGCTAATTTGTCGCTACATTTATATGACTGGTAGCAGCGCGCATGCGCAGTAGCACATTTGTAACGTTTATTGTTAATATCTTTTTTGTTTGGTCGTTAACCTATAATTCTGATGATATCATTAGATTCTTCACAAAAAAATCTTTAATTTCATATATTGTACATTAAAAACTGCTTTTTTACAAGTTACTACGAAGCAATAAACTGTTCATTCCCATAAGGTTATGTGTTAAACGTACCTATTTATAAACTCAGTTTTTTCGATAATTTGGTCGTTGACCTACAATTTTCTTAGTACAGTTAAGTTTAAGATGTATCTGCTTTTTTATAAGAAATCGCATGAGCCACCTTAAAGCTTTTTTTCTACTTTAATCGTTTTTTTGTGGAATGTTTGTTTCAGGGTTTCTTCGTGAATTATGTGGTTTATAGAACAAGAAAAAACTTATTGCAGAGGTGTGCTCAATTTTTTTTTGGTCGTTTTTATGACCGAATTAGGAGAAATTTTCAAAAGAATTGCACATATATATGGAAGTTTTTTAACATTGTCTGTTTCCTATTTAAATACCAAAAATTGCACGCCAAAGCCTCATAGAGTTCCATTTCCTGTTTATTGTGGATTTACCTTTTCTTTACAATTATTGTGACGTCCGCGACAATCGCAACTTATTTTCTTTTTTATTTTAAAAGTTTGTGGAATTCTCGAGCCCGACTTTTTCCCCGAAGAACTCGAAGTCGATGCTCCCCGCGAGCTTCTCTTGGCCGACGGGCCGCACCCGATCTGCACAACTTTTACGCCGCCCTGCGGCAACTAATCAGCGAGCGCCACCGCTCGCCCCCAACCCTCACCGAGGTATTTTGTTTAATCCGAAATTTTGGAGCAGCACTCGGCACTCGCCCTCCGCGCTCCGCCGGAGACGGACCTCCTGGTTCCGCCAGGCTGTCACCTCCTCGCCCACAGCGACTCCGTCACTATCGGCATATAGGAGCGTCCCCCAGTGCGGACGACCATCCGCGCAAAGGCAAAAAGGGGGTGACACCTCGAGCCACGCTCGGTGTTACCCGGACCCAGCGAACATGCTGGTGAGAGTTTTGCGAGCCCGCGACACGACGCGACCGCGAATCACTTCATTTCCTTTTTTTCCGTTTATTTAAATTTTCCTGATTTTATTAGTTTTAATTTTGCTCTACCGTTTAAAAGTATTTTATATTTTAACTTTAATCTTTAATTTTACATTTTATTTATCATCCTTTTCCCCTATTCAATTCCTCATGCTCTCCGCCAACACTGAGCTTACATTTTCGTACAATTTTCAAACGAAAATCCTTACTAAATCATTAATTATACTATACGGATGCTTAGAACTAGTTATTACGGCATTCAGTTTAACTGGGGTATGCTTATTATTGCTAATCCGTTCTTTTAGGATATTGAGATCTATATTATATATCGATGTACATAGACATATTTGAACGTAGTTGCATTAATTTCATCTAAATTGTAATTATTAAATCAGCTGATGAAACAAACTTAATCTCACGTAAAAAAGAAGTCAACAGAACTTAGCATAAGTGGTATGGGATATTCACATCATAATTCTAAGAAGTTTTGCCGCTTTAATTAAATATATTCAAACATGTTTAGATATATGATTTCGAATCCTCTTTAAGGATTAATTATTATGAGAGATCAAATTTTTATTGCAGTCTGTTATGTCTAAAAACAGGTATTACTTTTTAGAAAAAACAGGTGTTAAATTTTAGAATAATGTAAACATATTTAAGATGAATTCTATAAGATAGTAAATCAGCATTACTATTTATTGCATTATATTCCTCTTTATGAAATATTACTAGTTAAGTCTAGTTAAACCGTAAGCGGGACGGATAGCCACTGTATTTGAATTGATAATTATTTTTCATGATTCTGAACGCCGAAATTCGAAAGTCTCATATCGTCGCCCTCGAATACAAAAGGGGAGACTCAGAGTCTGTTTTAAACTCGGTATCTCCTTTTCGAACTGGACTCCAAATTGTCTCCCGTCTATTCGGAAGCGACGAAATATTATTCAATTTACTATTCTAACAATAATTCTTACTACACTATCTGCATCTACGAAAAATCTTTAAGAAATATATATATTTATTTATCGGTTTCGAACAGTAGATTCCGTTCTCATCGGTGAAAGGTGGCATCCCAAAACTATAATAGGTCAACCCCGGTAGAAAAGATCTGATAAAACCTTATAAAAAGGTTGCACAAACGTCATTACCTATGAGATTTTTGCACCAGGGTTTATGGGATTTTATAAAGTTTTATCAGATCTTTTAAACCGGGACGTTTATTTCTCTTCATAAATACAAACTGTCCTTAATCCTTGTGTTGAAATTCCCACAGAAATCACAAAACTGAGCTGCATTTCTCTACCAGAGGTTTCGAAGTCCATATATAGAATTTGGAGTGCCACCCTTCAGGCTCCGCGCGTTCACTTCCGCTCACCACTGTACCGCAGTCGTACTCACTCGTGAACGCGTGTATTCAACTATATTATGCGGCTGCACACGATTAGTATCATATCGCGCCCTCGGCGTAAAAGCGGTTGGTTGCCCACCTTATGGCTCGGGGTCAGCCTGTGTCGTATGCGTGGCTCCTTTCGTGGCTCGCACAGCTCGACGTTGTGCTCTCTCGGGCCCACAACGTGGAGTTAACGCGGAGTCGTCCGGTGCGCCTTGGATGTTGGTTGCGGATGCGGCTCGAGCTACCGCGACCGGCACCACTTATAAATGTGCGCCGGAGCAGCGAGTGCGCGCCCCCTAATGTACCCTCCGCCGCCCTCGCGGCGTCATACATATATACATTGCGCTCGTACGCGCGCGCGTCTCCAGCGCCCCGAAGACGGATCGCCTGGCCTAAGTCGGCAAACAGTCTTAAGGAGGCACCTTTATTCAATTAAAGCGGATCTGAGAATACCTTGGGTTACCTTGAGCCTTTGGCTACGTACATACAGAAGCCCCGCGCGTGTTGTCGTCGCTTGCGAATCGCTCGTCGCGCGCTGACGACGTCGTCAAGACGTTGCCGGTAGTGGCCGTAGCCCTGGCCGACGTGCTTCCCGATCGCGGCGGTGCCGAAATTGACACGTGGATTGACGGCCGATTAGCCGTTAGCCTCGTTCCGCGCCTCCCGAGCCGGTACAATTTCCCACCACGGAGTTTGTGTTTCCCAAGGGATTTCGACGCTTCACTTGGGAGCGGACGAACTTCGAGAACTTATCGATTACCTTTTATTGGATGTTTTGATCGCGATGAACACTTCTATTCCCTTCACGAAAGGTTCGAACAAGGTTTCCAGCGCTTTCTAATATGTTACTTGTCTTTCCGGCATTCTTATAGGTCTTGCGTTGTAAATATACATGTAATGCGAAAACATTTCATTCTGAAAAGAATGCCAATTGGCTGCCTATTCGACGTACTTAAATATTACTACAAAATAGTTTTTTATTATAAATAACTGTTTTGTAAAAGAACCAATTTCCCCATTTGATTGAAGATTACACAGCCCACAACAAAAAGAAAAGGTTCTGTACTTTAGATCGGACTATCATATCTCGGTGTATTTTGGCCCCCTAAGTATGATTCCAAGGTCAGAATTCGTCCACGACATCCGAATTTGGAGATATCATTAGGTATAAGATTTTTGAGATATCTTAAAAAACAAAGTAAAAACAATTTTTTTTTAATCTTTTCTACAAAATAATGTAGCATTGTTTGCTCCTTTCAAGACCAATTTTACACCATCCCTCTACAATTTTTTTTCTCCGAGATCTAAATACCTGAATTTTGCAAAATCGCACATATCTCTTAAAATCAAATTCATTATTTCTATCTCGAAATTTACATATTCAGATCTCCGAAAAAAAAAACTGTAGAGGGATGGTGTAAAGTTGGTCTTGAAGGGCGCAAACAATGCTACATTGTTTTGTAGAAAAGATTAACAAAAAAATTGTTTTTACTTTGTTTTTAAGATATCTCAAAAATCTCATACCTAATGATATGTCCAAATTCAGACGTGGTGGACGAATTCTGACCTTGGAATCATACTTAGGGGGCCAAAATACACCGAGATATGATAGTCCGATCTAAAGTACAGAACCTTTTCTTTTTTGGCGGGGCTGTGTTACTTTTTGAATATTTTGTCCGAAAGGGAAATATTCTACAGTACTGACCAATCTACTATCAAGCGGTTAAATTCAGGATTCATAAAATTGTAAGTCACAATAGAAAAACAAGAATTAGAGTGTTGAAAATTATTCGGGAGATTTCAGCTGGTTTTCTATTCAACTTATTTTCTGTCAACAACTTTTAAGGAATTACTCCACGGCCCATAGGAAATGGATTTTTTCAAGCTTGACTAAGGATCAGTATGTACAAGACAACACGGTTTAATTATTAATATGCATCTGC
The DNA here is from genome assembly GCA_036365515.1 of Torymus aiolomorphi. Taxonomy (NCBI): domain Eukaryota; kingdom Metazoa; phylum Arthropoda; class Insecta; order Hymenoptera; family Torymidae; genus Torymus; species Torymus aiolomorphi. The sequence goes on along the minus strand of CM070877.1, from coordinate 121,373,027 downwards.
CGAAATAAGTGAATGTATTAATCAGAATGTAAATGGACAAATGAATCTCTGCATAATAAGAGGTCGATAAAAAGATTTTTTTTTCTTTTCACGAGCCTTTTCTTGTCGGCGTGTAGTAGTGAAACCGAGAGTATTGATTCTTTAAAACTTACATTATTCCTAATTTTGTCTGTCTTATTAAAAAATGTCGTTATTAGACGTTTTTGAATATTGGCTTCAAATTTTGCAGAAGTTCAGTGTATACCATTACGACGAGTAAGGGATTCACGGTTTTATATTTATAAAAACACTTTTGTTAACATGATCAAAATTAGCTTCATCTGTAAAAATTAACAAGGAGAGCATTGCACCTCCGAATCATGGATTTGGCTGATACTTCAGGTTATTTTTTGGGCCCAAAAAATGCTTTTGTTTCGAAATATCTAGGGAAAATGGGTGCCCACGAAAACCTAAATAAGAAAAATTACATGATTTTAAAAATCAGTAGTCAAAGTCAAATGTAAAAAAATCCTCCAAAGAATGGCGATCCGAAGGTGTGGCGGTTTCTTTGTAGGTGATACAACCCCGTTACGAGAGCATTTTTGAATATTTAATTCTGAACGTAACCGTCTTGGAGCTATACATTGTTACGTATGAGAGGACGATAGAGTGAATTAAAATGAATAAGTTGCGTAAAGGATATGCGACAACCCGGGCTCGAACTCACGGATCTGGGATTCTAGTCCGGTGCTCTGACCACTGAGCTAATGTCGCGAGGCTTGCTCGAAGGCCTCGCATACATCTTCTTCTTATCATTATGCTGACGCGTCAGGGCTTGGATGAACAGTCCAGATCAGTGACAATATATATGTATACGCAGCACTTAGATGTATCATTGAGTATCAAGGAGCGCGGGAGCACTTCGACGGCCAGTACGATAGTTTATATTTTTTATCATTTATTATATTTACAAGTTTATTTTAGTATACGTTGCGTTTGATTCCGCTCCCTGCAAACTAATCATGAGTTGAGTATCATTATGTCAATTTAATTTGCATAAAGCATTTCCGTTTTAAGTCTTTATTCTATTTTATTTTTAAACAACATTCAATCATAAAAATTGATTTATGAAAAAATGTATACTCAAACAACAACAAGGGGATAATTCGAAATATTATAAACAATTGCGTATGAAGAGGATAAAAATGTTTTAATTAAATTAGTGTAATATTTTACATATAAATTGTGTTATTTATATTTGAACTTCAAAGCACGTGAAGCCAAATACTTAACGCACGTGCGCTGTGACGCACGTAAAAAACGTAAACACACGAATATATACACTGTTATTCATTAGAAATATAACTCTTAACTTATTTTGCGAATTGTAGCGTGAAAATTGAAACAGTGCAAGAAAAGCAATGGTGCAAATATTAATAAGTTTTGATGTTTGTAAAATATAAAAATATGAAAAGTGCATTTTCTCAATTAGAAGATCAGCTATCACATGCGACGTTCGCACAAGTTATTGGACTTGAGCAGTTCGTAGGAACATAAGCTTCTTATGTGTAGAAACCTCACCAAGGCTTAGAAACAAATTTAATGCAGATAAACTCGACACTTTAAATTAACATCACCTTGAATTTAGAAAGACAAAAAGATTCTTTTTATAATAAGTGAAATAAGTATTCATATACCTCAAGGCATGCATAGCATCGTCTTGCATGAGTTTGAGATCAGAAATTCGAAAAAATAATAAAAAAATTGTATGATGAATTTTGTTGTGTCTAATTCATTAAACTGTTTTGCACCTGAAAATTCGAAAAAACATTTTTATACGTTTGCTACCTACCTTAACCATCTAAATATTAGCACGGCATCAGTAAATGTTATAACATTTATGTAGTCTTTGAAAACCATAATCCGGCCAAATTTTGATCATTGGCCTTTTAAAACCTTTTCAAGATTTCAAAGATAAAAATTAAAAAAAATCATAGTACCTAAAATAAACATAAGCGACAAACATTTATAGTAGTAAAATGCATAAAAGTTTTAACAATTGTTCTTTACACAACCTATGCCTATAAACAAATCATAATATACTGTAGAGATGTCGGAACCTATTATATAGAATTATCCTATCCTAAGTTCTCGTATTTCCGTCATAAATTTTTAATTTTTGTCTTTTATTAATTTTTTTTGTCATCCACTGCTCTTCAACTCGTTATGAATAGCGGGTGACTGCGATAATTTTAAAAAACTTCCAAACAAATTTAAATATCCTAAATTCTCGTATTTCCGTCATAAATTTTTAATTTTTGTCTTTTATTAATTTTTGTTTTTGTTATCCACTGCTCTTCAACTCGTTATGAACAGCGGGTGACTGCAATAATTTTAAAAAAACTTCCAAACAAATTTAAATAACGTGAAATTCGATGTAGGAATCTGTAAACGGCTCCGACATCCCCATAAATATTGTACTTTACAAGTGAGCTAGCCGACTTAATCAAACAATTATAGAATATATATGTAGATAATTTTATGTTTAAAATATTTCATAATTTAGCAACATTAAGTGAAAAATACTTATCTTTGTATTTAAAAAACTAGTAACTCGTGCGTTACATATTGTAAAACATCATTAAATATTTTATAAATATAGATAGTTTCCAGACAAAAGAATAATAATTGTAAAATTATGATAAGTCCGAAATAGTACATTTCGACACGGGTGGGGAAGTCGATTATTTAGTTGGTGTGACTTTTTGCACGAGCGAAGCGAGTGCAAAAAAATCACACCACCTAAATAATCGACTTACGCACTAGTTTCGAACGGTATTTTATACCACGAGCGCCGAAAAATCATATCAAAGTTGTAATTTTGAGGTTAGAGTGGTATAAAATGGATTATAAGGTTTGTAAAAATATAGTGATCAGTAATATCTGAAAAAGAAATTACTATTTATTTTATTGATAACTAAATAGTACTTTTACGTCGTCAATTTTATTGGATAAAAATGTTGGATGCAACCGGAGACAGTGCTGCGGTAATAGTCTGGTAAATAGGTTTCACAGTTTTCGACGTATATTAATCCAAATTACTGTTGACATTGATAGCTGGCTATAATGAAGATGTGTTTGTTACATTTAAAAAATTTAGGTTTACGAGATCCACGTCAATGTTAAATACAATGTTCAAATAAATCAAATTGTCAGTTATCATGTGTGCAAATAATAAATTAAACATCACTACAAAAACTATTGAAAACTTATATTTATTTCACAATTTAGTTTATAAAATATCAAATATAAATAGCGCCTATTATAATAATTTTATAACAATTTCACTACTTTTCATTTATTTTAACCAATAAAATATTTGTGAATTTTTAAAAATAGTCACCAATAGGCTTTGTATGAAAAATATCTTTAAATGTGATGTATTCGAAAACTGAAAACACGCACTTATACTTTAATGTGCAACATAACTATCTTTACAAATATTTGATTACGTTTATATTGAACGATGATTAAATTTAAAAGATTTTGGAAATAATAAACATGTTTTTTTTTAAGCATAAAGTAGATAGCAATGTTTTTCTTATAATCATATAGTGGTTTTATTGTTCTATTTAATATCGAAGTTACAAACTTAAGTTTTATACAACGTTTGTAGTACATTTCAAATATCTAATTTGATAATTACGAAAAGTTTAAAAAAATTTTTATTACATTTTTATTAAATTTAAATATCTATGTTCAAATATTTTTGTGACTTTCCAATGCTAATTTTAACAAAATACTACGATTTATGATCTCACCTAGAAAAAATCTGAACGAACAATAACCATTAATTAATGTGAAAATTACCTTTAAGGATGTTCAATGGTGTCATGCTGCGGGGCGAGGCGAGGGACGCCCCTCTCTCCCAGCGGGCGCTCCCCGCTCACCGCGTACCACCTCGCGCAGCCAACGAACTCGGTGTTTTGTTTACGTTTTCACCTACTTCTTTTCCAAATGCCCTGTAAGCGGTCAAGATCCCTCTACGTTTTTATTCTTTGATAATTTTTCTATGCAAATAAAGGTCTTTTAACCAAATCTCTTAACTTTTTATAAGATATTTTTATGTTCAAAGGTCACATAACCTCATTCTCCCATAAGAGCCTATGTTAAAAACTCGATTTTCAAGAATTTTTTTCTCGAAAAAATGCTCAGTATAAAATATTGAAAAAATTCAAGCTGCTCTTATTTTATCTAAGTAATGATATATTAAAATTTCGAAGACTTCTCTTAACTTTGCTGTAACCATTGAACATCCTTAAAAAACTAGCTTAACTTTGCAAATAAATAAAAGCTTTTTTTCAAGAAGTTCGAACTATACACGGAGAGAAATTTTGTAGTGAAAATTACAAATATTCGAGACAAAATTACCAGTTTCTATGGTAATGGATGGACAGACTGACAATTTCAAACTTTTTACCAAAGTGCCTTGGTAAAATTTTTTTTTAGTTAATTTAAATTTAAAAAATTAACTTTTTTTATCCATATTGATGGATATATAGTATTTTAATATAGAAATAGAAACAGAAACAAGGATGAAAAAACATTTAACTGAAAAAAATTTTTTGCGGAAGCGGGATTCGATCCGACGATCTTTGGGTTGAGAGTCCGACGTTCTACCGACTGCGCCACGGAAGCTGTTACCAACAGTCATTTGAATCGCCGTTATTACTTACTGAAAATATGTGTATTGTTTTCATTTTAACGTCGCGCACGCCTCTAGTATCAATCTTCTGAAACACAATAATGCGCAGTACGCATGCGCGAATACACAAATACCAGGTTATTTGGTAAAATTTATCAGTTTTCTTAGTAAAAATTCTTAGGTTACCTTGTAAAAATGACTAGATCTCAATTTTTATCAGTGTGTCTGGTAATTTTTATTCCGATAATTTGGTATTTTTTTTAAGTGGTTATGGTAGTTTTTCCTGGGAAACTTATAAATTGTATTAGAAACCTGGGAATATCACGGCTTTTGACAGTCTATCCATGCGCTACCAAGGCACCTTGGTAATTTTTACTCTAAAATTTCTCTCCGTGTAAAGAATTTCTAATTGCTTATGCTCATTGAGCATAAGTTGAATGGCTATGTCAAGAGTTTTTCGTTCGATTCTACCGACATAAAGTTCAAACTGTATATTTAAATAATCCTCCATATTTATTTTCTTAGTTACTGCTGGTATCTTAATCAGTTGTAATGCGAAATCAGCCAATGATGACAAATTTTTATCATAGAATTGTGCTTAGAATTTTGCTTCTTGCAAAAATATCTCCGGATTGAAAATTGTTCTTTTTCAAACCTTAATCATTTCTTTGTCGTTTTTGTACATTTTTAAAGTACTCAAAGCATCTTCTGACAAATATTTTACAAAAAGTGTAGCCAGGGCCTTATCTAAAGGTGGGTATTCCAAAAAACAAAATCCATTAAATACATGATTTATGGTAATTTGCTGCTAAACCAACAGCACTAACATTATTGATTATAATATTTATTATAATTTTTGTAACTAATTCAATCCCTTGGAATGTTATAAATAACGTATTTATAGCTTCACCTAATGGACATTTTTTGAATGAAGCAAATTTCTTTTCGAAATCACGGATCCACTTGCGATCTGTTTTGACGTTCGGTTCACTTTTACTTAACTGTTTCAATACCACGAAAAAACACGCTGTACGCGCATAATTAATATCGTCTACGTTACCGTTCTGATCAAGAGTAATAGAACCATCATAAATAATACATATTATCCGAACACTGGATAAATCATAAACCTTTTTTACTGATCGGTCACAGAGTAATTCAAGCTTTTGTTTGACACCATCACCATCCAATTTACACACAGAAATATGTGAGCTTTGATTGTGTGTGTGTGTGTGTGTGTGCGTGTGTCTGTGTGTGTGTGTGTATTAGTGATTACTAGAGGTATCGTAAAGGGATTAAGTAAAAAGGTGTATACAATATTTACAATATAAAAGAGAGCATAGTTTATTATTACAAATATGAAAAATACAAGTAAGTGCGGCTCAATCTATGTATGATTTCTATTATAGCGAACTAAAGAACGTACTATAATAATTCGTTATCAAGGAATATAGCAGTTTATCTAGGTGATTATCGGCAAGTAAATACCTTTTATTTTGAGCGACGGCGAGAATGTGCTATGGCTCCCCGTGAACGCGTCACGTGGTCGACTCCTGGACTGATTCGGACCCGCCCCGACTCCACTCTACATGCTGTGCTCCAGCAACTTCCTCGACGAGTAGATTAATTATTTACCGAACATATCGCGCGAGTCATCCAACATGGCCTTCACCTTCACTGGTGATCCTTTCGTCCCAAGGAAGGAGATAGCGGGGTCAGATCCGAAGATGTCAGGCACGCACGACGGTCACGAGCAGAGAGAGAGAGAGCGAGCGCCGGCCGATCTCCAACTATATTTATTTGGGCTTTCCGGCGAGGCCCTTTTGTCGCAATGCGTAGTTACTATATGTATTAATCGAGGGTTTGAGACCCGCGATTATTCAAATATAGTAGCTCGCATATTACAAATAAAATCAATAAATACGTATTCTCTTTTTGAATTGTAAGCTAAGCAAATTCCATCAAACCATTCTTCATTTTCGTGTATAAGAAGGCTCATATAAGATAAATAAGTATGATTAATTTTTTCGTTTTGCCCTTGAATATTACAGGCATCTTAAATTTCTTTATTCTTCAATTCGTCAAAAAATGGTAATTGATAGTTCTGGTTAAACGCTTGAAACAAGTTTTTGCAGTGAATAGAAGAAACATTCTTAAAATCTATGTTGCAACTTATACAAAATTTCGCAAGCAACGCATTACGTTTTTTATGCATTTCATCACTGCTCTTATTCTGATTTGCATCTCTTTGCGAAGAATTTTCCTTTACTATTGATTCCCTCTTAATTCACAGGTTTAAGTCGAACGTGATAATGTCGGTATGTTCACTTGCGTTTGTTATGCGGGACCAACAGTGTCTAAAAGAATAGAAAATATTATCTTATTTGTATATGGATTTTAATTATGAATGCTAGAATTTAAATAGTAATGCACCGCTTGTATTTCATACACTGACAAAAATTTGGCACAAATGATGAAATGTCTGTTGCACGTCATCGCCACCTTCAAAAGGGCAGTACTACCGCCACTTATGGTATAGTGCTTATGCTAGACCGTAGGAGCTATTTCCTCCCAGCCGTGTCACATATTTAAGATGCCCCGCGCCCCGCGAAAAGGGATAACGGACGAATTCAAGCAACAGTAGCGCCGCACAGGAACAGTAAGGTAAAAGTACCAATGAGCGGCCAGTGCCCAGTACGTGGCCATCTAGATAAATATTCAATTACTTTAAAGAATGTGTAGTAGTTGGATAATATTTTATTCTATAAGATGATTCTAAAATAATTAATGCTTATTGTTTAAATAGTATTATTACTCTTAGTGAAAATTTAATACTTATAAAGACGATTTGAATTACTCGCGGGGATCACGGCTTTCTATGGGAGGTCCTTAATGATTTCGTAAGGATTCATGACTCGCCTTTTAGGTATTTTTTAAATAAATTTGAAGTAAATCTTTACTCTTGAAAGTTTTAAGACACTTCTAAGATACATCGAATTCAATTACAGTCGTTAGAAGCCCAATAATTATTGTTTTTAATAAAAATAATTCAAGTTTATCTACTAGTACCAGTTTAAACGTCATGTCCCAATACTTGGCCCTATGTATTTCACCGATGTTTTGATGGTTAGGGTTCCTACGTATTGGTAGAGTTAGTAGGTTGGAAAACCATAATATGATTATTATACATTGATTTTCTGTAATTTCATATTATTAACGTTTGATTTAGTGTTAAAAAGTATTTTCAGTCCAAAATTTAGCGATTTTATTATTTTTACATAAAAATCAAAATAAATATAGAGTACAAATTATATGGTTCAAGTATTGGGACTAACAAATTCGACCACTAGTACATGAGTTTTTAGCACGGTCCAACTATACTAGTACAAGCATGTATTCATAATTTAATTAATTTTTCTATCATAAAAGCTTATTTTCACAAATTAAATACTTTTTTCGCAAGTAAAAAGTAATAACAATTCTATTGGCTACTGATTCTATGCATTTTTAATAATATTTCGCATTTAAAATATGACTTCAAAATTCTAGCTTCACTAAGCGTCCATCTATTGGTACTTTTACGTTAGTTGAACTAGAATGAATCAACTCATGTCCCAAACATCGGGAGGAAATACCTCCCAGATTTGGCAAGTGATATGTAACATAAAAAACAAATCTTTTGTGTCAAAATTTCATTTCATTTTGCTGTACATGAATGTTTGTTTTTACGTTGTCTTAAACTCATTTGAGCATTGTCATTCCTTAGGGTTTTAAATATAATTTTCAATTTTAAATAATAATATCAATAAGATAAACGACTTGATATTCAAAATTGTTCGAGAATGCGGACCAATAAAATATTTTGACCATCTACTAATAGTGTACTGATTTTTTTTTGCTATTTTTTATCGATAAAATACTAAAAAAATGTATTATTGAATCCACGGGTAGGAATATTTCGTAAAATTAGAGTTCAAACATGTACGTTTAATTACGTAATTAAAATTACTCATAATTATCAATATCCAAATGATTACGTTTTCGAAAATTAAATAATTGAAACACTGAACCGAAAGACTAGTAATTCCACGCCCCTGACCCCAGGTTATTCAAGTCTTGGTTTTTATTGGTATAAAAGTAATATAGGTTCTCAGCGAGAGCACAGTCGCACGTCGTCTGCCATTTGTATTTATAATCATTAATATCTTTTTAAAAAGATTGGCTTAACACATATTTGATAAACTTAAAGAGCCGAATTTCATCTTCTTTAAACTATAATCTTTTTCTTTTTAAGTCCAGTTTTTTTTTATGAGTAATACTATTACTTTCTGTCACAGTTGATATAGCGCTCATTTATGGCTCGGACACTTAAAAAGGAACAGATAAAAAGAACAAGAATTACATGGGTCTCTATATCTATATATATATGAGGATCATCGAGATACAGAAGGAACAAGATGTCTATATAGATATAGAAACCCATGTAATTCTTGTTCTTTTTATCTGTCCCTTTTTAAGTGTCCGAGCCATTACTCTCATGTAAAGATAACCATTTTCAATAATTTTTTTCTCAAAAATTTGTTTCGCAATGTATGTAAATAAACATATGGTATTTCTGTGACTTTGAAGAATATTTGTATATTTTTGTAGAAGCTTTTTCAGTTTTTGCATTGTGAAGAAAACCACCTTAACCCATTAACGCGCAAATGCACATTTTTGTGCACACATTTTCAAGTACAGAATTCTATTGGAAAAACAAAGTCATTTTTATCCAAAATCCTATATAGGGGATTTTCGAGGGTGCTCTTTCAGAATCTGCAACTTATTTTGTAAAAAAAAGTCAGTAAGTGTATTATTATTTTTGAGTTTTTTTTAAAAAAAGGCAAAAATTTAATAAAATTTTTTTTTCAAATCAATTTTTGTTACTGTTTCTGTTTTTGGATAATCATATTACCGCCAGAAATCGCGGTCCGAATGTCTGGCATTTCCAAAACACTGGTTGTGAATCTTTTTTTCCCTTTTAGCTTTTCCAAAATGACGGATTTTGTGAAACAGCGTAATATCAAACTTCATGATTTTTTTTCTCGAAATGTATGAACTTAACGAAAAAATGTTATAGAACAAAAAATGCTTAGAATCACTCAAAAAATACGTATAAATTTTTTCAGAAGTTTTTGAACCAATTTTGAATTTGTTAATTTTTAACATTTTTGAAAAATCAAAAAATGTCTCAAAAACTTCTGAAAAAAATCATACGTATTCTTTGAATGATTCTTAGCACTTTTTATTCTATAAAATTTTTTCGTAAAGTGTATTTTTTTCGAGAACAAAAATTTTGAAATTATGCGTTACATAAACACACAAAACGTTGAATGGATTGAAGACTGTATAATCATCACTCTGACACTATAAATATGTAGTAAAATATAGCGTTGCCCAGTTCTAACCATGGGGAGGTAGACGATGGAAGAGAACCTTCTTCTTTTTTTTTATATATTTTTTTAATTTTTTATATTTTTTATATTTTTTATATTTTATTCTATTCTTTTGAATGTATAGAGAGAAAACAATTTTTACAAAAATGTAAACCACACACCTTGCAGAGCTTTCTAGTTCTTAGAGAACATTAGTTTGTTAGAACAGTTTCTTTGACTTGCGGATTGAACTGCATTACTGAATTTGGGCTTTACATGTTTTTCTTTTTCCAAATAGCTTTTAGCAATAGCCATACAAACATCTTTAGTACCTATTTTTTTGCTCTTACCTGCTGTTGCAACATTGTACAAGACAGTGGGTCACTTGGGTCATTTTTATCAGAGGTATCCAAATAGCAATTACCAACGCCACTGTCTTGTACAATGTTGCAACAGCAGGTAAGAGCAAAAAAATAGGTACTAAAGATGATTGCATGGCTATTGCTAAATGCTATTTGGAAAAAAAAACATGTAATGACAAATTCAGTAATGCCGTTCAGTCTTCAAGTCAAAGAAACTGTTCTAACAAACAATGTTCTCTAAGAACTAGAAAGCTCTCCAAGGTGTGTGGTTTACATGTTTGTAAAAACTATTTTCTCTCTATACATTCAAAAGAACAGAATAAAATATAAAAAATATAAAAAATATAAAACAAAAAAAATATATAAAGAAAAGAAGAAGGTTCTCTTGCATCGTCTACCTCCCCGTGGTGAGAACTGGGCAACGCTATATTTTACTACATATTTATAGTGGCAGAATGACGATTATACAGTCTTCAATCCATTCAACGTTTTGTGTGTTTATGTAACGCATAATTTCAAAATTTTTGTTCTCGAAAAAAATACACTTTACGAAAAAATTTTATAGAATAAAAAGTGCTAAGGATCATTCAAAGAATACGTATGATTTTTTTCAGAAGTTTTTGAGACATTTTTTGATTTTTCAAAAATGTTAAAAATTAACAAATTCAAAATTGGTTCAAAAACTTCTGAAAAAATTCATAAGTATTTTTTGAGTGATTCTAAGCATTTTTTGTTTTATAACATTTTTTCGTTAAGTTCATACATTTCGAGAAAAAAAATCATGAAGTTTAACATTACGCTGTTTCACAAAATCCGCCATTTTGGAAAAGCTAAAAGGGGAAAAAAGATTCACAACCAGTGTTTTGGAAACGCCAGACATTCGGACCGCGATTTCTGGCGGTAATATGATTATCCAAAAACAGAAACAGTAACAAAAATTGATTTGAAAAAAAAATTTTATTAAATTTTTTGACTTTTTTTTAAAAAAACTCAAAAATAATACACTTACTGACTTTTTTTACAAAATAAGTTGCAGATTCTGAAAGAGCACCCTCGAAACCCCCATATAGGATTTTGGATAAAAATGACTTTATTTTTCCAATAGAATTCTGTACTTGAAAATGTGTGCACAAAAATGTGCATTTGCGCGTTAATGGGTTAAGTCAATTTTACTAATCGTTCGACATTGAAAACTTATTTTTTTCATTTTTCAATCTTTTACTCAAAAATTAGTCGTCAAAATGGATTCAAATTTTTACAGATTATACATTATCATGATTTTTTTCAAAAAAATTGATCATCTAGTTTGGGAGTTACAAGCTTTAAAAAAAAACATGTTTTTGTTAATAACAAAAGAACCATAATAGCTAGCAAAACTTTTTTTTTAAATATAGGTATTTTATGTTCTTTCGAATGCTATCCATCCGATTCAAATATCTCGATCCTATCATTAAAAAAAAGCAAAAATCAATTTTGTGAAAATCGCCAATTCCCCATAAAAAAAAAAACGAATCTACGAAACAAAAAACGGATTTTTGACCCGCAATCACACAAGAAAAAATGAGCCGCGAACGATTAATTTAATATCCGTTCAGTAGAAGCGGCGATACAGGCGCGCGCACGCACACGCGCACACACACACACACACACACACACACACACACACACACATCCATACAGACATTTTTCAAAAACCATGTATTTTGATTCCTGACACCTCGAAAAACAATTATAACATGTTTTTACAACAACTCAAAAAATTACTATCACAAAGCTTCCTCTAAGAGGAAGTAATTTAATAATTAAAAATTTGGAATGTTGCTATAGTGTAAGTATTGCTTATGAAAAAAACCGCTGCGACTTCATTGGCCCGTGGCTTCCTCAAACTTAATTTGCTTATTCCTTCAATTAATTTTTAATAACAAAATGTATAATTTTTGTAACAATTTATGACATAATTATAATTAAATTTATTTATGAAGGTTAAAATGTATTAATTTTTAAATTATATATAAAATATGAATAAAATAATTGGTATGATTTTTTTTTTTTAAATTATGTGTGAAAAATAAATAAAATAATTTATTGTAACATTATCGTCAAAACCTTTTAAAATTCCTAAATAACCTTTACTTCAAATTATATTTTCTTTGTGAAATTTCACACATAGGCTACTTGTGTAAAAAATAATTAATGGCTATTACAAAACAAAAGCAGCGGTATACAACACGCGCGCATCGGCGCATAGCGCATAGCGCATGTCATTTCCATTTTCTAGTATACATAAATGCGTTCCCGAATAATTACGATTTTAAAAGAGGGCTAAAATAGTTTTAACCTCAAATATCTCTGAAATTCATAAATGAATTCTTTTACCCTAAGAACTCGTCTAATAAGTAATATACAAACTCTACATCTCCACCCGATATCAAAGAAATTAAAACAATTTTTATGTAGTTATATTGTGCGACAACAAAGAAAGTCATTTTCAAAAATACTAAAATTGTAAATATCAAACATCTCAAAAAATAACCATATAATCTGGATGAAATTTTACACAGGTATTGCCTATATCATATACAAAATAGTCTATAAACTTCAAGCTGATACACGAAGTCGTCATTGAGAAATTGAGACGATTCTGAAAAAACCCGTAAAAGAATTTTAACCTTAAATATCTCTAAAAATGATGAGACAATTCTTTTACCTAAAGGACTTATACAATATCTATATACTATACATCTCCACAAAATTTCAACATGATTAAACCAATTTTTGTTTTCTCCAGTTATGATGCGACAAAGAAAACAATTTTGTAAAATACAAAAATTTCAAAATCAAATATCTCAAAAAGTAATCGTACGATTTTGATGAAAATTCACTCACATATTATCTATATCACATACAAAATTGTCTATAAATTTGGTGCTGATACATGGAGCCGTTCTCCATGGTTAAAAAAATTTTAACCTCAAATATTTCTGAAATTTCTGGACTAATAATTTTACCCAAAGAACTCGACCGAGAGCTATCCAAAATCTACCTCTACAAGGAATTTCAAAGCGATTAAATTAATTTTACTCCCGTAATCGTTGGACATACAAAACTCATTTTTTTCATTTTTCAATTTTTTTCTCAAAAAATAACCTACAGAATGAATTAAAATTTTTATAGATTATAACTATTTATATTCTGCATTATCATGATTTTTCTCAAGAAAATTGACCGTTTAGTTTATGAGTTATAAGCTTTTTAAAAAAATTCACGTTTTTGTTAATAACAAAAGAACCGCGATAGCTAGAGAAATTTTTTTTATTTAGAAAATATAGGTATTTTAATGCTCTTTTGAATGCTATCCATTCGATTCTCAAGAAAATTGACCGTTTAGTTTATGAGTTATAAGCTTTTTAAAAAAATTCACGTTTTTGTTAATAACAAAAGAACCGCGATAGCTAGAGAAATTTTTTTTGTTTAGAAAATATAGGTATTTTAATGCTCTTTTGAATGCTATCCATTCGATTCAAATATCTCGATCTTATCATTAAAAAAAAAGCAAAAATTAATTTTGAGAAAATCGAAAATTCGAAATAAAACAAAAACGCATCGGCGAATGAAAAAACGAATTTTTGATCCCGCCATCACACAAAAAAAACACAAAAAATGAGACCTGTCCGGTCAAAATCGATCGAGTAGAAGCTGAATTCCAGATGTACACACACACACACACACACATACACACACACACATCCATACAGACACACACACACACACACACACACACACACATCCATACAGACATTTTTCAAAAACCATGTATTTTGATTCCTGACACCTCGAAAAACAATTATAACATGTTTTTACCATAACTCAAAAAATTACTATCACAAAGCTTCCTCTAGGAGGAAGCAATTATAAATCCTTCTTAGTTGTAGGTGACTTTAATGCACACCACTCTCTTGGGGGGAGTACAAGGAATTGCCCAAATGGGGTCGTTGTAGTTGATAGCATGGACTTTGAACATTTTGTCTTACTTAATAATGGACTTCCTACTCATAGAAAAGTTGTGGTCAATCGTGTCCATTTTCAAATATTGACTTATCGTTCGTTTCACCACAGTTGGCATTAATAGCAAGTTGAGAAGTATTAGATGATTCATGCGGGAGCGATCATTTCCCTATAGAGGTAAATATTAATGTAGTACCACGTCAGATAGAGAAAAAAGACTACAGATATAAGATGAATAAAATTGATTGGATTAAGAACTTCCGGTTGGATGGCGCATGGCTGCGCATCGCTTGCGAACACTCGCATATTGGATCAACGATATAAGCGGTATAAGTGGCAGAAGAGAGGCAAAGTGAGTTATCACGGAAAGATAAGCAGGTTCTACGATTAGAGCAGTGTTATCTAGGAGAAGCTCGGCCAGATAAAGGAGGTATCGTCATTAAAAATTCACGCGCCAGTGAGAGGTTAGGATGACCCAGGGAAGGAGGTATGGCTGGCAAGATGGCGAGTCAGGGAGACCCAAGCAGCGTGGAAACCAGCGTTGGAAAGGAAAAATTGGAAAAGCGAGGCAGAGGTAGACCAAAAAAAGGGCAGGAAAAGCTGACGCATGGAGCTGCTTACATGGAAAAGTTCCTGACAACGGGCAACCTAAAAGGGGAAGATGCCTTCGAAAAAAAGGATAAAATAATATACACCCCAGTCAAAGTGACGGCAGAGGTTGGTATGGTAGGAAACAGCCAGCAGTTACCAAAAGAGCAGAGCGTGGCAGTCCGGGAGAATAATGCAGAGGGAGCTATAGGCGAAGTAGGGGGGACGAAGATAACGGGCCCATAGGAGAACGAGCAGGGCGACCCCAGCACAAATCGCAATGAGGGGGGGAGCACAGCCGATGAAACGGCGGAGGTAGACGAAAACCCGGGCAACAACGAGACTGCCGAAGCAGAAGATGGAGAAGGAGGGGATGGAGCGGCAGTAAACAAACCCGATACCAAGGAGAAAGACGCCCAGAGCCAAAGCTGTGAAAAGGAAGGAGACAAGAAAACAGCAGAAGACACAGGCGAGGATGGGGACATAGTGGTAAGAAGGCTTATGGAAGAGATGGAAGCATTGAAAGAGAAAGACAAGGAGAGGGAAAAAAAAAGAAATGGAACTGGAAATAAAGATCAAAGCCTTACAAAAGGAGCTAGAAGCGATCAAATGGGCAATGATAAGAGGAGCTAATGACACGCAGGTATCTAACCGGAACGAAGTGATAATAAAAGAGAAAGAGGCCACAGAGGAAAGTAGAGAGGATTTAAATAATAATAGTAAGGGAGGCGAGGAAGGAAAAACAGGAGAGATCGGATTACCCACACGTGAATACTTGAGAAAAATGCCAGAGGGACTGTCAGAAAACGAATACGAGTGGGAAATGAAAGAAAGAGCAATGAGGAAAAGAAACATTATAGTGAGGGGAACAAGAGTGAGGGAGTGTGCTCGGAAGTGGCTTAGCAAAGGAAGTGGAAGAAATCATTGAAAAATGGTTAGGCATAACAGCACACATAAGGAAGGTCATATCCATAGGAGGAGGACTGGTGGTAGAGCTGGAATATTTAAACAATAAAATTTACATAATGAGAAAGAGGGGGCTACTGAATGGAACGGGTATTTGGATAGAGGACGACTACACGACTAGGGAGAGAGAAATACAGGACTGGCTAGCGGTAATTGAAGAAGAGGAGACAAAGAACGGCCTTAAAGTTAAGGTAGGGTACCTGAAGATAAATGTGGATGGAATATGGTACCAATGGAATGAGAAGAAAGGTGATATAGAAGTAATGGAGAAATGAGGACGGAGAGCAACGGGGAGCGAAGAAAGGATCAGCGGGTCAACACGGAAGACATCAAGTCAAGAAGAGGAAGAGTCGGGGACAGGTAGTGGGAATAGGCTAATGGACAAAAGCAGAGCAGTGATGTGGAACATTGCAGGCGTCAGAAAAGTTTTTGAGGTTTGGGATTTTCTAAAAGTTTTTGATATAGTAGTACTTTTAGAGACGTGGTTAGAGAAAGACAAGGAGCAGGAGTTTGTAAATAAGTTAGATAAAGGGTTTACGTGGGAATGTAAAGCAGCAGAAAGGGTTAATAGAAAAGGCAGGGCAAAGGGGGGTCTGCTAATAGGAGTTAGTAAAAAATACAATGGAAAAATAAAAGTAACGGAATGGGAATACGGGCTGATAATAGATGGCATTGACCTATGTAAAGATTGTAGTAGTAAAATAATCGTAGCGTATAATAATGTAGGAATAAACACTGTGATAAGCGAACTCAAAGGTATTATAGAAAAGGGAATTAGAGATAGGCAAAAAATCATCTTAGTAGGGGATCTAAACGCGAGGATAGGCACGGAACAATTAACGAATGTATTAGGGATAGAAGATATCAGAAACTAGGAAGATTAGATCTTAAACGTGGAGGAGAAAAAACTAATTGATTTCTGCGAACAATTCGAGGGTTAATAAGAACTAAGATACGTAGGCGAGGGGGTCAATTCGGTACTAGACTTGGTTATAGAATTCGATAACGTAAGGGAAACCGCGGTGCTAGATATAAGAGTGATCCCACGAATAGAATCGGACCACCTGCCAGTTGAATTAATCCTAAATAATGTTAACGCAAAGCCCAGTATGATAGGTGCACATAGTGAAGCCACAGGGAACGGCATCAAAGAGTTCTTAAAGTGGAATAGCAGGAAGGAAGAAGACTACAGGGAGAAAATGAAGGTAGAAGGGGAAGCCATAGCAGAGGGGGAGGGGACGGAGCAAGAGAGGTGGGAGAAATTAATAAATACAATTAGGAAAGTCGCAAAAGAGTTAGGTATGCAGAAAAAACGTAGCAAAAAGGGCGGTAAGGGGATGTTTATAGTGGAAGCAATAGAGCAGAGAAAACGCGTTTGGCAATGTCTTAAAAAGTGGCTAAAAACTAAAAATGATACAAACTAGAATTAAAAAAGGAGAGAGAGAAATTAAAAGAAATCAGACGAAACAAGCATAAAGAATATATGGAAAAAAAATGGGATAGGGTCAAAAATAATAAAAATATGTCTAACTTCTGGTAAGCGGTGGGTTTCTTTAGAACCAGAAAGCAAAAAAGAGGAGACAATATCAAAGGAGAAGAATGGGTGGGTCATTTTAAGAAATTGCTGGGTGCGGGAGAAATCAAGAGTAGAGTAGAAAAGGAGAATAGGGTGGGAGACAGGACAGGGGTAGAAGAAAACGGTAGGGAATCAGAGGAAGAATGAAAAAGAGAAATAAGCGTAGGGGAGGTAGAAGTAATACTCAGGAGGATGAAAAACAAAAAAGCGCCAGGGGAGGATGGGGTCAGTACGGAATTTCTAAAAGCGCTACCGGAGGTGTGGATGGAAGAATTGACAGGTATATTGAACGGCCTGTGGCTGAAAGGAGCGCTAGTAGATATTTGGCAAACGGCTAGAATAGTCCCGATATATAAAGGGGGAGACGAGAGCAATGTAGGGAATTACAGGGGCATTTCACTGCTAAATACAGGGTATAAACTATTAACAAATATTATCGCGGCTAGAATCAGACTATGGACGGAGGAAAAGAAAGTTTTTAGAGAGAGCCAGGCGGGTTTTAGAGGAAAAAGGGGCACCAGGGATCAAATATTTATCCTAAACAGTTTAATAGGCAATAAGCTAAAAAATCTAAGAGGTAGACTATACGTAGGCTTCATAGATTTTAAAACTGCTTTTGACGTAGTGGATAGGGAAATACTTTTAGACAAACTGGAAAAATTGGGCCTAAAGGGTAGAATACTAAATATGATCAAACGAATATATAAAGAAACGCGAAATGAGGTACTAGCGGGAGAAGGGGTCTTGGAAAGTTTCACAACCAGGAAAGGGATGAGGCAAGGCTGTCCGCTAAGCCCCAGTCTGTTCTGCTTAGGCCTAGATGACATAGATGAAATTTGGGAAAAACAAAGGGTAGGGGGGGACTGTAATAGGTAAAAATAAAATATACTGCTTGAAATTCGCTGACGATATAGCTATAGTTGCAGATGATAGGGAAGGTTTGCAGGCGATGTTTGAGAAGTTGGAAAAATATACTGACAAGAATAAAATGACGGTTAACACATCGAAAACAAAGGTGATGATATTTAGGAAAGGGACTAGACAAAAAAGGGGGGAAGAATGGACATATATAGAGGAGAAAAAATAGAAGCAGTAAACGCATATAAATACCTCGGATTTAACTTCACGGTGGGAAACGGCTACTCACATCACTTAAATATAATCGCGAAAAAATTAAAAAGGGCTACAAACGCTGTTTGGAGAATCACAAAAAGGGCTAGATTAGAAACATTAAGCAAAAGGCTGTATCTAATGGAAGCAATAATAAGAGCAGGGTGTCTCTATGGTGCGGAAATCTGGGGGTGGGGTAAAAGAGAGGAAATTGAAAAAGTCCAAAAACGGTACGTAAAAATGAGTATGGGCTTGAGCATGAACACATCGGACTGTATATGGCGAATGGAGGCAGGTACTAGAAGTCTCGAAATAGACATGAAAAAGAGAGCAGCGAGCTATTTAATAAGTATACTACAAATGGGGGAGAATAGATGGCCTAAACTATGTTTGAGGGAAGAATTGAGGGGAATAATAAATAAATATCCGAGCGAGTGGGGTAAGGAGGTGGAAAAAAGCATTAGGGAAGTGGGAGACGGCAGGACGATAGAAATTCTGTATCAAGGAGGAGAGATCGAAGAAGTCAGGGCGAATTTGGAAAATATGATTAAGACTAAAGTAGAGCAGAAAATTGAAAAGGACTGGGGCAGGATAGAAAGAGCAAGTTTTTGCAAGGAATACAAAGAATGGAAAAGAGACATAGGTAGAGAGCCATACTGGGAAAATAAGGAATATAGTGGGGAAATAAAGGAGCAGTGGGCACGGATCAGATCCGGGTGCGTGAGCAGAGGGGGGAAGAAGGGATTTAAGGAACAAAACTGCAGGTCGTGTGGGTTAGAACTAGAAACGTTGCAGCACATAATAGATTGTCAAGCTGCAAAAAGTACTATAAAATGCAAAGGGGTCACTGGTGGATGGTCCGAGTATGGGGGAAACTTAAGGGGGTGTCGCACTATACTAACACTGTTTTATCGGCAGAACATGTAAAAGTAATTAATATAAATAAAAGGATAATGATTTACGCCTTGAACAAATTCAGTTGCCCTGCGTAATGGTGTAATACATCATTCTACAAAGTTTCGAGGCAAAAAAACGTCGACACCTTTTTTTATTTTTGGAACGAAATTTGGTTAATTTTCGTTAATTTTCGTTCCAAAAATAAACAAAGGTGTCGTCGTTTTTTTGTCTCAAAACTTCGTAGGACGATGTATTAGAGGATGAAGTCAGGGCAAGTGAATTTGTTTAAGACGCAAATCATTATCCTTTTATTTATATTAATTATTTTGACATGTTCCATCGATAAAACAGGGTTAGTGGTAAAGTAGGACTATTACACCACCTTAAAAGAAATACTGAAAGGGGCTTAAGAGCCCCAAGGAAGTATGCGAGTATTTCAAAATATTTGAAAAATTAGCCAAGTCTAGGGGCGAATCGACCGGGCAAATTCTAAGAGACTAGACGTCGGAGAGATTACGAGCGGGAACTGCGAACCTACTTATACACCGACGTGCACTAATTGTAAATGCGGCAAATAAAATGTAAAATGTGAATGGCGAAATTATAGTGTTGAGCGTAGATCAAATGACAAATGTGAGCAAAAACCAGACCATAATCTTAAGATGCTATGTATGACGGAAAATATGTTAAAAGATTATTGTAATCTGAACAGGAAATAAAGAATATTATTATTATTGATTGGATTAAACTAAACGAAGAATTTGATAAAGGGCTATCACAGTTTCAAATTATGGAATATCTGAATACTGAGGTTTTGACTAGATACGACGGGTTTGTGAGCTTTTTACAAACTAGTATTGAACATTAGATAAATAATAGTAATAATTCAACTCACAATGCTAATAATAATAAAAATCATAACAGCAGTGAAAGTAAGAATGTCAATAAAATAAATAATAGTAAAAATAAAATAAATAACAAACCAAATTGTATCTGATGGAACGACAAGTGTGAAAAGGCGATTCGTGTACGGAAAGCGACACAAAAATCACTTAAATACCGTTGTAATTTAATTAGAATCCCTTATAAACTATAAAAAAGTAGAAGCACAAACTAAAAAAATACTAAAAGAGGAAAAGAAAAATGCCTTTATAAAATACTGTGAATCAATAAACAAAAATACGTGTATTTCGGATATTTGGAAAATAATAAAAACATTTAAAAACTGTTTAAATAGGCCTGTATCAATGAATGGAAATAAAATATTAGAATCTAGTGCGGAAAAATGTTTAGAAGATCTTTTTAAACCAAAGGATTTAACAAATATTAATATTACCCATACGGTGGAAAAAGATGATAACAATGATATTGACAACCAAAACCATATTCTTGATATGCCTTTTTCATATGAAGAGCTAGACAATGCTTTGCAAATACAAAATCGTCCCCAGGCATAGATAAGATAGATTATATAATTCTTAATTTTTTAACTGAACCGCTAAAACGAGTACTACTCGATCTATATAACGACCTTTATCATAACGGTAACTTTCCGAAACAATGGTCATCATATCTAGTATCCTTTATTCAAAAGGGTGACAATAGTAAGGTAAGACCAATATCAATGGCATCGTGTATATTAAAAACCTTAGATAGAATGATAAACAATAGATTAACCTGGTGGTTAGAGTCCAACAACCTATTATCTTTGCCCCAATATGGCTTTCGGAAAGGGAAGTCATGTGTCGACAACCTTTCAATCCTGACCTCACATATACGTGAAAGTTTTTTCAAAAAAGAAAGCCTTCTCGTATTATTTTTGGATGTAAAGGGAGCGTACGACAATTTAGATCCGGAACTATTAATAAGAGAATTAGAAAAATTAAAACTGCCAGGAAAACTTATAACGTTTATCAAAAATTTAATTTTGAAACGAGGTTTAATACCCTTAGGTAACTTGAAAAACAATGTATACACGGTAACTAAAGGACTACCACAAGGTAGTGTACTTACAAGGAAACCGATCGAGGTGTCCGCCTCCGATTTTCCTGAATTTTTGATATGTTGTAGAGAACCGAAAAATAAGAGACTCGAAATTTTTTTTATCGGCCCAATCCCTTATTAAAGGGGTGAAAACCGCCCTTAAAGTTTACCCCCGAAAACGGGTTTTTTAATATCTTAAGTTCTAATCGATATTTTGAAATGAAACAAAATGGAAAATATTTCTCCTTGAATTATGTAACCATCAAGTATAGTCTGGTTCTCGAGGGTGGCAACCCTTACTTTTTATTTTAGAAAAACCTTATTTTTTAAACTATTTCTGCATATAATATTTGCAATAAAATTAATTAATTATTATAAAAATCATTTTTTGACTTAAAATAAAAAATAAAGTTTACGTGTTTCAGGGTTTTTGCAAATAAACACGTCATCAGGGGTAAACAACCCTTTAGGCACAAAATACTTTCAAACTATTAAAATTAATATTTTAAGTTATATATATAATGCATAATTTATTTTTATTTGGGATATTTTTTCTATGGGCCCAATTTCCTATTAAAGGCGTAAAACGCACCCCCAAAAATCACCCCTAAAATAGGTTTTATCTGAATATCCCAAGTTCAGATTCAAATTTAAAATGAAACAAAATGAAAAATATTTCTCTTTGAAATGCCAAATGAGCTACCCTTATATTTTATTTCGGAAAAAATTTTCTTTTTTAATTTTTTTTGTATACAATATTTGCAATAAAATTAAATAATTATTATTAAAATTCAAAATCAAAGTTGACTTGTTTTAGGATTTTTTCTAATAAAAGCATTATCGGGGTTTAGCAGCACCTTGGACAAGTATACTTACAATTGAACCATTGAAATAAATATTTTGAGGTATATAATGCAGATTTAGTTTATTTTTGTGTCAGTTTTTTTTATCGAGATAGCGTAATTAATGAAGTCACTTATAAACTCTTATACTTATTGTGCAATTTATATTCGAATATTTTGTTCGTATTTATAGGGGCATGGTGTGGTTTGTGCACATAAGAATTATGCACATATTTATTGTGCACACTTTAGCATTGGTGTATATCTATATCTATGTGTATACTCCAATACTAAAGTGTGTACAATAAATATGTGCATAATTCTTATGTGCACAAACCACACCATGCCTTTATAGGTAAATAAAAAGGATGGAACTGGGAAGAAAAGAATAGGTGAGTTAAATGATTGACTAATCTAACGAATAGAAAAATATAAATAAAAATAAAAAAATTAAAATATAAATAGAAAAATATAATATAAAATATTAATTGTTATTATGTAATTATTTTTTATTAAAAGTAAAATATAGGTATATTTTCACAAATAGTCAAAAAATATTCAAAGAAACTCTATACAAATGAGCTTATAATTTAGTTCTTAACGCAATTAATTTTGTTTAAGGATTATAGGTTGAACAATAATGAAAATCTTCAAAAAATGTTTTAAGCAGAGTGATTTCTGACACCATGAACATTTTATAATAGCAGTATTTTTACATCCTGGTACCTCACAATGAGCTTGGGATCCACCAAAGCTAAAGTCCACCGGATTTAAAAATTCATTTGGTTTATTATCGATATAACCGCTTTTATACCAAGAGTATTTAAAAAGATTTACGTATCGAGGAGAAGATAACTGATTGTGCACCAGAGAGTGCAATTTAATTACATTATTTCGTATATGCAAACTTATATCCTTATCCAACAAAATTACACTATCGGAAAAGTGTCTCACAAAATTTTTCCATATACAAAAACCAAACACATCCAGCGGTTGTATTTTTCCAGTTGTACCTTTAGGAATTTTGAAAAGTTTGATGTTTTTATCATCAGGTTTTTCTCTTTCGACTGCTTCTGTGCAATGTCCACTCCAAGAATCTAGCAATAATATACTATTTTTTCCAACATTTGGAAAAAATACATCCCTTAACCATTTCCGAAAATGATCTAAAAATAAATTGTAAACAAATAAATTTTGCAGGTCATTATAGTAAACTATTGCTATTTGTGTGTGTGTGAGTGTGTGTGTGTGTGTGTGTGTGTGTGTGTGTGTGTGTGTGTGTGTGTGTGTGTGTGTGTGTGTGTGTGTGTGTGTGTACAAACATACGTATATATATCAAACATACGTTATCTGGCTGAAATAAATTTTTTTGTATTATTGGTCCAAATTCATCTTTAGTCTCTTTTAAAACTATAAATAATGGAGAGAGCAATTTTCCAGCAGCATTAATTGTAGGTAATATTGTATAACTATGTGTTGTTGATGAAACAGATTGCACAACACATTCAACAGGCTTTGTTCCTTCTTCTGCTAATGTACGACCAGTATGTAATTCTAATTGAAATCCACTTTGATCAGCATTGTAGGTATTTTCAGTTCCAACTTCTGAAATCAGTAGTTTGATGGCTACAAATTTACTGGCTTGTTGATTTACAGTTTCTTTGTCCTCAAGAGTTCTTTTGTTATAAATTTGTTGATTTTTCTACTGACAATTCTGTGAGCTTTCTTAAATTTTCGCAGCCAGAAATCACTTGCTTTGAATCTAACATCATTAAATTCTAAATTATTTTTAGCTTCTAAGGCCCACCTACGTATATCAATATCGTGAATAATATGGCCAGCTTCGAGAGATTCTTTGAGATTTTTTAAAACAAATTCAGAAATTTGATATAATTTTTCTTTGTAAGTTCCACCTTTGTTGATTTGACTAGCCCATCGACGCAGTTGCCGTTCTGAATTAACTAATTTAAATCGATGTTTAACACTTTCTATACTGCGATTTTTTTTAGTTTTATCTGATCTCCAATATTCGACTGCTCTTTTTTTATAATCGAAGCTCAACTCTTCATCATCGTATGAACATACATCATAATCTTTTTTTTCATTGAAAATTGCGTCATCTTCAATGGCTTGTACTTCATAATTTTTAAATTGCTCTTGAAAATCTAATGTTTCTTCTTCCATTGTTTCAATCGCATTAAAATTATTCATACTGTCGTATAAAATATTTTCGAATTTTTCAGCTAAATCCATTTCAACAAGATTAACAGGGCTTTCTGGTATCTGAAGCCCTGAGAATGCTGCCAATAATAAATTTATGACGTTGATAGGATTTACCTTCATTTTTTCTATTCTTTGATTTTTATGAAATAATAAATTCTATTGTAGGAAAAAAACAAATAGCGGACTCTCGAAAATTTGTACCTCGCAACAGAACCGATAAAAATACACTGACTAACTAATCCGTTTTTAGGCAGCCGTGGACTCCAAGCTCACTTGCGTCATCTTTGCTTATGCATGTTTACAAGATGGGCTTACAAAAAATCGCTTATTCATATATATAAATAGAAATCAGGAAAATATTTACTTAAAAATAAGTATTTATGAAAAAGTACAAATGAAATATAATGTGATATGCCTAAATACGCAAACATAAATATTCTAAAATTATAAGTAAACTATAATTATCAAGCAGTGATATATAAAAAAAAACTAATTGCAAAATATATCATGAAAATAATTTTAATCCTGGCTCAGCTTTTAAAAGCTTTTCTGCATACAAATATTTATGCAGAAATAATAAAAATATAGTCATGTAATTATTTATTCCTCTATTTATCTTATGCTATTATATTTTGAACATTAAAATAACGAAATTGTCAAATTCTTTGTCAGTGATTTTTATTCATTAAATAGAAAATTGAGCCTATAGACAAATCAATCTGCAATAAATAAAATATCCATGATTATTTATTCTGATTATACGCACCATACACCTCAAAATATTTATTTCAAAGGTACTAATTGTAAGTATACGTGCCCAAGGGGCTCCTAAACCCCAATAATGTTGTTATTAGAAAAAATCCTAAAACAAGTCAACTTTGATTTTGAATTTTAATAATAATTATTTAATTTTATTGTAAATATTGTATAAAAAAAAAATTAAAAAAAAAATTTTTTCCGAAATAAAATATAAGGGTAGCTAATTTGGCATTTCAAAGAGAAATATTTTTCATTTTGTTTCATTTTAAATTTGAATCTGAACTTGGGATATTCAGATAAAACCTATTTTAGGGGTGATTTTTAGGGGTGCGTTTTACCCCTTTAATAGGAAATTGGGTCCATAGAAAAAATAGCACAAATAAAAATAAATTATGCATTTTATATATATAACTTAAAATATTAATTTTAATAGTTTGAAAGTATTTTGTGCCTAAAGGGTTGTTTAGCCCTGATGACGTGTTTATTTGCAAAAACCCTGAAACAGGTAAACTTTATTTTTTATTTTAAGTTAAAAAATGATTTTTATAATAATTAATTAATTTTATTGCAAATATTATATGCAGAAATAGTTTAAAAAATAAGGTTTTTCTAAAATAAAAAGTAAGGGTTGCCACCCTCGAGAACCAAACTATACTTGATGGTTACATAATTCAAGGAGAAATATTTTCCATTTTGTTTCATTTCAAAATATCGATTAGAACTTAAGATATTAAAAAAAACCGTTTTCGGGGGTAAACTTTAAGGGCGGTTTTCACCCCTTTCACCCAACATATCTAAAAACGAATCCCCTTTAATCACTCAGTTAAGAAACAAAATAGCTCTAGCCAATAATGCAGGGAAAAATGTTAAACTAATTTAGGTCCCTGCGCATATAGGAATAATGGGGAATGAACGCGCTGATGTAGTGGCAAAAAAAGCTGCAACAAACGGTGTTTTACTAAACACGGATATTCCATACTCGGATTTGATTACTAAGTATAAAGTTAACTGTGATATAGAAAACCATGAACAATTGATTACGGTAGGCGAAAACAAAGGGAAAATTTATTTTGAGAACTTCTACGATAATTGTAAAAAACCTTGGTTTACGAAATTCGATTTACCGAGGAGAGCCATTACCTCCCTTACTGAAAAAACTCACGTGAGATCTCACGCCAAAATCTCATCTGAAATTCTGGTCCGCGAGCTGTTAAAATCCCTTGAATGATAAAAAATCAGTTTCTGGGAATTAGGAGTCGCCTATTAGGTTACGCCACCCCCGAGATAAGTTCAAAAATCTACATTTTGAAGCGTTTCAGCCATTTTTTACATTTTTAGAAATCTCACGTGGAATCTCAGGTTTCAAATTTCTTACGTGAGAGCTCATGTGTAAAATTTCTAAAAATGTAAAAAATGGCTAAATCGCTTCAAAACATAGATTTTTGAACTTATCTCGGGGGTGGCGTAACCTAATAGGCGACTCCTAATTCCCAGAAACTGATTTTTTATCATTCAAGGGATTTTAACAGCTCGCGGACCAGAATTTCAGATGAGATTTTGGCGTGAGATCTCAGGTGAGAACTCACCTGAGATCTCACGTGAGATTTTTCAGGAAGGTCAATAAGTCGCATTAGATGCGGCCATACGTCTTTGAATTATATTCTTTTTAAATATAAGATAAGATAAAATTGTTAAAAGCGAGCTATGTAAGTGTAAAGAAGGATCCGATACAACTGAACATATTTTCTGGCAATGTATCTCCCTATACTATATAGTTGTTTCAAAAATTCTGACCGATCACCGACCCCCTCGCCCCCTCACTCCCCTCAATTTCCCTCCTCACCCCCCCTCAATACACCGTTTAAATCCGTCTCTATCTATGAGTTTTAGAATCTTCAAAGGCCCCTCAATTCCCCCTCGCCCCCTCGCCCCCCTCAATGCCCCCCCTCAATAGCCCCCCTCAATTCCCCCCTTAATAGCTCCCCCTCAATGGTCGCCCCTCAGTGGCCCCTCAGTAGAGACGTAAAAACAGAGTCGGTGAGACAGAGACGTAGAGACTGAGTTAGAGATAGAGACGTACAGACAGAAACGTAGAGAAAGAGGCGTAGACACAGAGACGTAAAAACAGAGTCGGTGAGACAGAGACGTAGAGACAGAAAGTAGAGCCAGAGGCTTAGAGACATAGACATAGAGATAGAGACGTAGAGACAGAAACGTAAAGTCAAAGACCGATAGATAGAGGCAGAGAAGTAGAGATCGAGACGTAGAGACAGAGGCGTAGAGGCAGAGACGTAAAGACAAAGACGTTAGGACAGAGGCGTACACACAGAGACGTAGAGACTGAGTTAGAGACAGAGACGTACAGACAGACGTAAAAACCGAGTCAGAGAGACAGAGACGTAGAAACAGAGACGTAGAGACAGAAACGTAGAGATAGAGACGTAGAGAAAGAGGCGTAGACCCAGAAACGTAGAGACTGAGTCAGAGACGTAGAGACAGAGACGTAAAAACCGAGTCAGAGAGACAGAGACGTAGAAATAGAGACGTAGAGACAGAGACGTAGAGACAGAGACATAGAGACAGAGACGTAGAGACAGAGATGTAGGGACAGAGACGTAGAGACAGAAATGAGGAGACAGAGATGTGGAGACAGAGACGTAAAGACAGAGGCATACATACAGAGACGTGGAGACAGGAAGAACTAAGGGGTTGGAATTATTGTATTTGAACACTATTTTAAGGAGGGGTTATAAAATTAAAGAGGGGCTGATGACAGTGGTAAAAAATCTTTTATAAGTATAGAAAGATATAAAAAGTCTATCTTTTCCACGCCACCCAGGAGGTAGATAGAAAGGTGCGTTTTTTAGAGGTATCCCTTTCTGTAATAATTTTATATACCATGATTGTGTAAAATTATGTAATATCTTAAATATTCTGCTACTCGTTCACGCGATCGCAGTTCATAACAGTCCCCCCATCTTTTAAAACACGGACCCATGGTTCGGGCTTTTGCTAATTTGAATTTCTAATTGGCATACTTACGGTTGATTAAAATCTTAATGGTAAATAATGAGTTAAATGCTTGCAGTTGCGATTTTGATAGGGAACAATTCAGAAATTTTCATTGCAAGGGTGAAGTCGCAAAATTTTTGAATTTTAAAGATAACTTTGTTATCTTAACAGAGGAATTAATTATACTAATCAGGTTGAAGGCGCAGTTTTATTCGTGAATTTATATTTTAAGGGTGTACTAATGTTTGAAGGATGGAACTTTAAAGTTATTCCTGGAATTTATCTATTAAATTTATTTCCTAGGCCAATTTAATTATTGCAAAACATTTTTACTTAGAGTGAAGTTTTAATTAGTAATATTAAGTTTTAAGGGCAAAGATTTAATAATTTTTATTTTTAAGGGTGAAGGTTTAATAAATTTTATCTTTAAGGGTCAAGGTTTAATAATTTTAATTTTTAAGAGTGAAGTATTGTTTTTGAATTTAAACAAAAATTAGTTTTATTTGGTTAATTAATGGTGAAATTAATTATACCACTCAGTTTGAAGACGCGGTTACGATTTTTAATTAAGGGTGATTTATTAATAATTTTAATTTTTAAGGGTGAAGGGAAATTTATTTATTTATTTTATCATTATTATTATTATTATTATTTTTGCGTATTAATGAATTTAAAATTTTAAGAGTAAAGTCGCGGTCTTAAGGGAATTTAATCGCGTCAACGCTTACGTTTTCGTTTTGTAATCTTTCGGTACCTATCATATCTTAATCGACGAATTGGGGTGCTTGATCCGCAATCAATGAAACGCGCGATGGGGTCACGTCATGATAATTATTATATTTTACTTCTATTCTAAAAGGTTCTTTGCCTGTATAATAAACGAATAAACAAATAAAAAAAATAAACGCCTTATCCTTATAAGACGTTTATTATATATCCTTTATAATCCTTATATATCCTTATATATAGATTATATATCCTTATATAATCTAGCAAATACTAGAACGTGTTCTATCTGATTTACACTGGATCGTGTGGAACATGAACTTTCTAATTATTTAGATCTCGTCTCCTCGTTATTTGGGGTAATTGATGAACCTCGACACCAATGTTTTGATGAGAGCTCAGCGAAATTTATTTTGTTCTAAATCAAAAGTCTAATATTTTACCGTCTTAAAAGTGAAAATTTATTTAGGAGAATGTTCGTCTTTAGAGTGGCGGCAATATTTACTCAACAATTTTTTATCAACGATTTTCTTTGAAGAACGCTCGTCCCTCGATTGACGGCAACTCTTACTCAACAATTTCTCTCAACGGTTCTCTTTGAAGAACGCTCATCTTCTGAGTGACGATAACTCTTCCGCATCAACCTTTCCAATGGTTCTCTTTGAAGAATGCTCGTCTTCTGAGTGACGGCAACTCTTACTCAACAATTTCTCTAAACAGTTCTCTTTGAAGAACGCTCGTCTTCTGAATGACGGCAACTCTTCCGCATCAACCTTTTCCAACGGTTCTCTTTGAAGAACGCTCGTCTTCCGAGTGACGGCAACTCTTACTCAGCAATTTCTTTCAACGGTTCTCTTTGAAGAACGCTAGTTTTCTGAATTGATGGTAACTCTTCCGCATCAACCTTTTCCAACGGTTCTCTTTGAAGAACGCTCGTCTTCTGAGTGACGGCAACTCTTACTCAACAACCTTGTACGAATGAAAAAATCCAAAACAACAGCAATAAACAAAAGTGATTTGATAATTAACAGTACGCCAAAGAACCGAGCTCTCACCAAAACTGGGACATCTAAATTGCATTTCGATTGTAACCTAACGATCACCCACCCTATTACATTGTAATACGCTATGACCTCTTTTTTTGCAATAAACGCAGAACCTTATGTATCGCATAATCCTCCATTTCCGCCTAGCCTCCGGATCGCGAATATGATATTCGGTAATCTGTTTTTGATTATTCAGCGACAGTCCCTCGATTATTTCTTTACAGTTATTCGAGAGGTGGCCCGTTTCTCCACAATGATAGCATCTAGGTTTCCTTTTCGCGATCATGTTATTATCATAATGTAGCTCCCTTCGCTGCTGGACATATTTTTCACAGGTTATTGCAGTGCTTATGGCTTGCTCGAGGGTGATTGATACTTTCCCGATCATGTGCGTGGCTATTTCTGAATTCAATCCCAGGGTAAAACATTCTATTGCCGTATTAGTTGTTCCTTCAATCATTCCGCGTGCTACGAGAGGGTTAAAACTTTCATCAATTAGTTCACACGCTTTCTGCAGGATTTTAGTTACCCGTAGTCCGTATTTTGATACCTTTTCATTCGAATTTTGTTTAACGCGTGCTAAATTTGTTTGAACCTGGGGTAGATTTTGGCTAGGTGAGAAAACTCTCTTTAATTCTAACAGGAGCTGATCTAAATTGTCAAAGGATTTAAATTGGAAATAGTCATTTGCTTCTCCAGTAACCCGTGATGTTACTAGTTTCATAAAAAAGTTTCTGTCATTAGGATTTACGAAATTTTCGGCTTCTCTACATTCTCTAATAAAGGTCACGAAACATGGCGCACGGCGCACAACGCACTCAATGTGGAAAGGCCGTATACTCCTGGAGGAAGCATGTCGTGTTAAAAAATCGTGGTCAAGAGAGACAGAAGATAAAGTGTCCCTTTTGTCTGTCTCTCTCTCACACTGTGCTGTGATTGGTTGTTCTATCATCTTAGTTTGGAGGGGAGTGCGAGTAGCCAGTCACAGCATAGTACGAGAGAGACAAACGAGGGACACTCTTTTTTTCTTTATCTCTCGCACCGTACGAAAACCGACCACGATTTTCTCATTTAACTTTACTACCTCCAGAAGTATATGCTCTAAGGTTCTACTGCTATATACGTATATATATCCACGTGTTTTACGTTTACCTTAGGGACTGTCCACATAACACCATTCCATACCTTCCATGCCTTCCATGCCGTTGATACCGTTGGTCCGTTCCACTTGTTCGTTTGTCTTGTACTCGTATAGACTCTATACGAGTGCATTCTAAGGGACTGTCCACATAGCGTCTCATGTGCCTTGTCTCTTGTCTCATGTCTCAAGCGCGAAAAAAATAGTTGTCCGAATTCTTATACATTTATAGTGTATGGCAATAGAAAATTATACAGAAAAAATGACCACAGATTAGAAATTATTAAGATTACGGACAACGATTTTTTTCACGCTTGAGACATGAGGCAAGAGACAAGGGACATGAGACGCTATGTGGACAGTCCCTAAGGGACAATGTACATAAGAGCCGTGTTGTGCTGTGTCGTGCTATGCCTTGCCGCGCTGTGTCTTGCTCTTGCCGTGCCTTGCCGTTTCTTTCCTATTTCTGTCGGTTTATTTACATGTATTCTATATCTCGGTAGGAACGAAACGGCAAGGCACGGCAAGAGCAAGACACGACACGGCAAGGCACAGCACGACACAGCACGACACGGCTCTTATGTACATTGTCCCTTATATGCGTGGACCTCATATCACCCGCGTACTATGGTTTAAAAATTGTTTAAATAATTGTCTTACTTTTTGTTGCACGTCTACGTAATTCCCTAATACATTTCTTTAAATAAATTTGATATTTAGATATCGATATTTGAATTATCGATATTATAAATGCATGATATCTCTCGTATCGATTTTCATCATCTCGATATTATCGATATCACAATATCGATATTTACAATGAATATCGCCCACCCCTAGTGCGAACACCGAACAGGAAGTCCTGAGTAGAAATGAATTTAAGGCGACAGTTAGGATCTGTACAGGTACCTGATTCGCTTGTATGTACAGGCCCAATGAAGCTTTACTTTCAACATATATTTAAGGGAGCATGTACATAAGCGCTGTGCTGTGCGATGCCGTGCGATGCTGGGGTACGATTCTCTAACTTTACGGCGCTATAAGCATATAAACTGTAAGGAACTGACGTTCCTTGGACTACATAACCGACATAGACCCAAATTCTTGGCCCCTTTGACAATGAGTGCAATCGATCGAACCCTTTTACACTACTCATTCATGCGTATTGCTAACATGAGAATAAACCTTATGATTCGTGGAAATGATTGGAAATAATAATAATAGGTTAAAAATTATAACAAATACGGAGATTATTATTAATAATACTACAAATGCTATTAAAATCTTGGGAATAATTGATGTTCTGATAATCATTTAAATAACAGAAGCAACGCTGTCATAATTTCAGGTTAAGAAACAACCATATAATAATAATTAACAAATCATGAGCATCACCGTCGCTGATAATTAACTGTTAAAATATAAAGCTTATAATTATTTAAGAATGCGCGGTATTGTATAGCAAGCGTTGCGCGACGTATAATCGGAGGATAATAACGTTGTGCAACGTTGTGTAAATAAACAAATATAATAACTAAAAATAGTTAAGGAGTTGATTAGCAACAATCATCATAACCGACTAAGGATATTAATAATATTAATAACAATAATTTATCACAAGAGCTAAAGATAAACAATAAAACGCAATTATAGATAATTAACAACAAATTTAAGAACAATCTCGAGTTATCCGGATAATTGGCTATTCTTGGAGGTACTGACGTGTAATAACAACAATTGTTTATAATTAAGTAGTTTTCCGGGACAATAGTAACCAAACGTTGCTCAACGCAAATTGAAGGTTAATAATATCATGCAACGTTATAAAGTTAACGAACTACGACCAATCCGAGAATGATTAATATCAATTGCGATAAATAAATAAAGCCATTATTATGCGATTATCAACGGTATTTACTAGAAAATTAGGAATTGTGTAATAAAACGTAATTTGAACATACAATAAATAATAATATCATAACTATTGGTTTATTGATTAATAATGTTAATGGTACTGATAAATAATACTAAAAATAATTGCAATTGGATAGACAATTAAGACAATATGCAACAATGTTATGCAACGTATAGTTAATAATGATAACATATAAACCTAACTTGAGAGGTTAATAAAAATTAATTAAAACAATTAAACTGAGTAATTAATAAAGTTATTAGCGATAGTTTATCAGTTAGTTAACAATTTATTGTTTTGAGCACTTTTCACTAATAAATTGAGATCATTATGATTAATAAGGAAGAGACCGGATAAATAAATAAAGTAACAATAAATTACCGGTGATACAAGTTGCATAATACGTTGATTAATATTATTATTAATAATACGTCATTAAACGTAATCTAACATACATGACAATCTGTTGCAGAGTATTCTAACGGACATTTTATTCCAAGAACCCCTAGGTAGTAAACAATTCCATGAAATTACGTAATAGGTAACCGGCCAATAGGGGAACCAATGAGAGAAGCAGTATCTCCTACCACAGAAGAAGGGGGCGGAGCCTCCTTTCAGATTTTGAGGTCCTACAGCACTTCCACAGGCGATAGATGTATTCAAGTTTTCGCCACCAGGGGGAGAGGGATCATCCTCAACGGCTTTCAGGTCCGCGCTCACCATATAAAAGGGAGCCCAGTACACCGACAGGCAGTCTCGCTTAGAGAAATAAACCAATCTTGTACCTATCAGCACCCACGTATCTTCAAGTATTACGCTGAATATATATATAGTTATATCAAGATCAACGCATTTTCAACGATTTTATATCAAGTTTCAACGGTTTCATCAAGTGTTAACTGTTAACAAGTATTAACAAGTTTCAACAATCTTCAACGAGTTTCAACAAGTTTGAACGAGCTCTAACCAGTTTCAACGAGTTTGGACGAGTTTCGAGAAGTTTCAACGAGTTTTCAACAAGTTTCAATTACTTCGACGATCTTTCAACGAGTCAACTACATTCAACAACAACAAGTTAACAACAACGAAAGGATCAACAACCTCACCAATCGGAGGAGGGAGAGCTGTCCTGCCCAAGGTTTTTGAGGCTGTGGTTTTCCTTGGGACTTCAGGGTGAATACCAGGACAACGGGTGATTGAAATTGGGTCCACGGCCGTCCATATCGAAGGAAGAACCCCAATCAACACCGAATCCGACGGATAAATCAGATAACATATAAATATATATATATATATATTTGCAAATCGTCTCGTCTTTAAGGTCGATTAAGAGATTCGAGTCATAATAGCCAATTTAAGGATCGATAATTTACAACTTAATACACTCTTTATATTTAACTCTGTGTTAAAGAATAACGAATTAGATAAGATTTTAAGAAGTTAAGATTATTAAGATAATTAAGACCATTTAATATAAATTAGACTTTATATTTAATATTTCAATTCATAATAACTAAATTCAAGGATAAATAATTTACGATTTAAAGTATATATTAATTAACTGTTTACAATTAATTCTACATTTTAAAAGCATAATAAGGTAGATAAGTCTCTAAGAATTTAAGATATACGATTAGTAAGGTTACTTAATACAAATACGTAATAAATTCTCAATTAAGGATTTTGAATTGCAATAACAAATTCAATTCATTCAATTAACTTTTATATTAATTTTCGTACTTTTTACATAGCATCTAGCAAAGATAGATAAGATTTCTAAGTTAACCAGTTAATAATTAATAATTTTATGAAATAACTAATACCATCCACGAATGTAACATCAATTATATCTTTGATTAATTTTATTTAAGTTTATATTTGTGCATAAGACGATAGCGTAGTCTTTAAATCAAAATTCAAACTATAAAATAACAATTTATGTCACTTAATTTATAATTTGAGAAAGTGTAATAAATTTATTTCTTGTGCTATTTGTACTTTTGTACTTAATTGGACGACGATCCCACTACCTATATAAAACCCTAGGGCCATTCTAGAATTTCATTTGTCAAATATTACATTCGCTTGCCGCTCTATATTAAAGACTTTAGTTTATGGCCACTGGGTTCGTAACATTTTGGTGACAGCGGTGGGATTGTCCAAAATAGCATCGGAAATGATAAATATTAATTGAAGCGGATATAGGAGCAGGAAGCTAGCGATAGCAAGCCGATATATTTTTCATACACTAGTCTTAAGGTTTGATCGATTGCATTCATAGGTTTAAGATTTGAGTTGCGATTTAATTGTAGAAATGTCTGAGAATAGCGGTAATATTAATTCAACCGTGGCTAGCGGCTCTGGATCAAGTACTCAATCTCCCCACGTTAATAATAACAACCCCTCAATCGCTAGTGGAGTTGAACCAAATGTTCAACCTCCCCTCGTTAGTGATAATAGTATTTTAGTCGCGAATGAAATAGAGTCAAGCATCGAGCAACGAAACACATTTCATCCCAATGTCACGGAACCAACTATGGGTTCAATCACGCAAGGGGGCCCAATAAATCACGCGGCTGCACCCATCCAATCCAGGCCTCCTTCCCTCGGTAGGGGCCCCGGGTCTTTGCTTTCCCATGATCAATTAAATATTTGTGAATTGAATTCCAATAATAGCAATAATAATTCAAATAATGGGAAAAATAATACAATTGCTTATAAAAAGACTTCAGAAGTAGTAAAAATAATTCCTGAATTTAATGGCAAAAACATTTCAGTAAATCAATTTATCAGGGAATGCAGAGACGCCGAACAATTTATAAATCCGAATGATAAGGACTTTTTCGTAAAATTAATAAAATCAAGGGTAACCGGAGACACCCAAGCTTATTTACAATTTAAAACATTTTCTAATCTGGAACAACTGCTGGGAGAGCTAAAAAGAACTTTCACTCCCGCTCGAAACCTATCTCAAATACAGACTGAATTGTCTCGATTATTACAAAAGCCCGCCGAGAAGGTCTCTGAATATGGCCTTCGAGCAACAAAACTCTTCCAGCAAGCTGTGGAACGGATAAACGAGGATTTCGAAGCAGACATTATCCCAGGGATGATTCAGGGTACAACTGCAACAGCAATCACAAACTTCCGATTTGGCCTAGAAAAGGACATTAATCATCAGATGATAGGAACCTTTCCAACACCCACCACTCTTGAAGCAGCCATTAGTAAGGCCATAGAAGCTGAACGAGAAGTCAACCTATGGAAAGAAATACATAAGGACCAAGGAAACCAGGTGCGATGTCGAATAGTGGATGGAAACTCTAGCGAAGATCAACCAAAGGTCAAGAGACAAGCATTAACCTGTTATCAATGTGGAGAGCTCGGGCACTTTGCTCGAGACTGCCAAGAGCGGAGACAACAGGTGGAAAAACCAAATAAGCAATGTACCATCTGTAATATTCCAGGACATACTTGGGAGGAATGTCGCAGGAGGAACAGACAAAATAAACAGTGTACATTTTGTAACATACCAGGACATACTTGGGAGGAATGTCGCAGGAAGAACCAACGGGGTAAACAATGTACATTTTGTAACATACTTGGGCACACGCTGGAATGGAGGAATGCAGGAGAAGAAAAAATAATCAGATTCAATATTGCAATTTTTGTAAAAGAACCGGGCATATATGGAGTAACTGCAGAAGTAGACTTAACAATCCACCAACAACCAACAATGAGAACAAAACTCCTTTAAACTTCAACCCTGTTCGCCGTATGGACACGACAGCGGGCAATCAGAACAACCTAGTGTCCAAAACAGAATCTTCATCGCGCTTGAACAAGAAGGACAATTAAAATCCCCAACCGTATCAATGCACAGTGACGATTTAATAAAGGAAAATCCCCAATTTTTGATAGATACGGGATCTGAATTAAATTTAATAAAAAAGGGACTTTTGAAAAATGAAGAAGAAATAAAGACCAATAAACTATATCAATTGACGGGCATCAGCGAGGGAATGATACGCACTTTAGGCAATATTAATATAAACTTAAGCGATTTAAATTGTAAAATGGAGATAGTACCCGACGATTTTCCTATCAATCATGATGGAATTTTGGGTTGTGAATTTTTAAGAACTCAAAACGCTACTCACTTTGACTCAAGATCCACCAAGAAGCATACCATTTATGCCTCATGGGACTTACTTTGTACCCGCCAGGACCAGATTATTGATAAAAGCAAGAGTAGGAAATGATAAAAAATCAGGATATGTTCCTAGAATTGAAGTGGGACCAGGACTTCATGCAGGTGGATGTTTGGTCACCAACAGGAATGGTAGAGCACCGATGTTTATCATAAATACAACTACCGAAGATCTAAACATCACTATACCACCTCTCGTGTTGGAGAATTATGATCGCACTATAACTCCAGTCCGAACAATACGAGCCAATAGCGAGGAAGAAAGAAAGAGCGAAAAGAAAAATAGAATAAACAAAATAGTACAATGCTTGGACTTAAAAGAACTGAACATGGAAGAAAGGAACAGTGTTATTAATCTTATAGAACAGTTCCCGAACCAATTTCATCTTCTTGGGGACAAACTGAGTAAAACCTCAGCTATCACGCATAAAATACCAACAACCGATGAAATCCCAATTAATGTGAAACAATATAGACAGCCTCCTAATTTAAGAGAGGAATCACAGAAACAAGTTCAAGAAATGATAGATAGTGATATTATCGAAGGATCTGACTCTCCCTACAATTCTCCCGTTTTGATCGTTCCTAAAAAAACAGATTCTCAAGGAAATAGGCAGTGGCGTCTCGTCATAGATTTCCGAGCTTTAAATGAAAAGACGATCGCTTCTGCCTATCCCCTCCCTAATATAACTGACATACTAGAACAATTAGGAAGTTCGAAATATTTTTCAACCTTAGATTTAGCATCAGGATTCCATCAAATTCCAATAGATCCTAAGGACGCCCCTAAAACTGCTTTTTCCACAACATATGGGCATTATCAATATAAGCGAATGCCAATGGGATTGAAAGGAGCCCCGAGCACCTTTCAGTTCCTAATGAATAAAATTCTAAGCGGGTTGCAAGGAGTGGAACTATTTGTATATATGGATGATATAGTAGTATATGCAGCTTCCATAGAAGAGCATACAATGAAAATGAGAAAATTATTTGGTCGATTAAAAACAGCAGGACTAACCTTGCAACCCGAAAAATGTCTTTTTCTGAGAAGGGAAGCTGTTTACTTGGGCCACATAATTTCGGAAAATGGGGTTAAACCCGACTCTAAGAAAACTAGGGCTGTTATGGAATTTCCCCGACCTAAAAACGCGAAAAATATAAAACAATTCTTAGGACTAGTAGGCTATTATAGACGATTCATACCTGATTTTTCAAGGATTGCTAAACCTTTAACGAATTTATTAAAAAAGGGAATACCTTTTATTTGGGATAATAGTCAAGAGCTAGCTTTCAAACAATTAAAACAAGTTTTATGTACCGAACCTTTGTTGCGATACCCTAATTTCAATGAGCCATTTATATTAACAACTGATGCCTCAGATTATGCTCTTGGAGCTATCCTCAGTCAGGGAAAAATAGGAAAAGATCCACCAATTGCCTATGCTTCTAGGACTTTAAGTGACGCGGAAATTAAATATACAACCACTGAAAAGGAATTATTGGCTATAGTATTCGCGATCCAGCATTTTCGGCCGTATTTGTTCGGAAGAAAGTTTACTTTAGTTACTGATCATCGCGCATTAGTTTGGCTTCGTAAATTAAAAGACCCAATTGCACGAATTTGGCGATGGGAATTCAAATTAAGAGAGTATGATTTTAACGTCGAATATAGACCCGGGAGAGTAAACGCAAACGCAGATGCACTATCGCGAAATCCTGTTTCAACCTTAATAATCGAGGAATTAAATTTAAACGAATTAGCAGATTCAGAGTATATAATATCAGAAACATTTATAGAAAAGGTATTCTTGATTACCGATAAAAAGGAAGACTGTTTGGAGCGGGATCCGATGGGGCAGGCTCGTGGTCCCCAGGTACCGGGGGATACCATGGGTCGGCCTGCGGATGTCGGGCCATCAGGATCCTATGAACTAACACGCATGAATAATAGTTTGCATGACATGATTGAACAAAAAAGAGAATATGAAAACAATGAGAATAACGAATCCAGCACGTATGATGCTGTCGTGGGACAGCATTGTGCTTCTCACCAGGGGGTTACCCCTGTAGACACATCAACGATGACTGACGAAAGCAAAAAAGGAAAAGAGCCAGAGCCTCCGATCGTTCCCTCACGGGACAGCATCGTGCTTCCCACCGGGGCCGCCATACCCCGGGAGTTGTGTCGGAGGTATCTGAAGAGACGTCGCACTCTTGCCAGCAGAGTTGAGCTCGCGGGACAGCATTGTGCTTCCCACCAGGGGGTAACCTTGGCAGAGTCAACGCAAAAAACCTCGTGCGGTGGCCAACACCTTGAATGGTATCAAGAAACCCCGACGAGCGAAACAACCAATTCAGTTGTGGGCCAACACCTTGAATGGTATCAAGAAACCCCAACAAACCCGCAAAGACGCCTCCAGGGCGCATTAACCGGTCTCACGGGACAGCATTGTGCTTCCCACCGGAGCCGCCATACTCCGGAAGAACCGATGAAAAGTAAAACGCCTGTCGGCGGCCAACACCTTGAATGGTATCAAGAAACCCCGACGGGCGCAACGAGCAAAAACGCTGGCGGCCAACACCTTGAATGGTATCAAGAAACCCCAGCAGGAGTGAGTGCTGGCAAGGGGTCTAACAAACAAATAAAAGAAAAACAAAATAAAAGAAAAAGAATTGACAAAGAGACAAATGAAACAAACGAATCGGAAATCAAGACGATTGCAAATGAATTAAATCTAAAAGAAACAAATAACGATTTTGATAACAAAAATGATTTTGATGTAACTAGTAACGATCTAACGAATATGATGATTGATAATGATTCTGATAAAGACAATAATGAACTAACGAATATGATAATTGATAATTATTTTGATAGAGCTAATAACGGTTTAACGAATATGATAATTGATAACGATTCTGATAAAGCAACAAACAATTTAACGAACAAAATGATGAATAATGAATCTGATAATTCAAACAATTTTGAAAAAAGGAATGATAATATTAGTCTGACAGAAATAATAATTGATGATGATATATGTAACGATGACATTGAGTTAACAAGCAATAATGATTTTAAAAATGACCAAATGAACGATAAAATTGATAATGATGATGAAACCGATAGTGCGTCTGACGATAGCGACCAAGAACTCGATGAAATCAAAATAATAAATATAATGGTTTGTAATAATAAACCAGTAGAATCAAATCTAGCAATTGAAGAAAGATGTTATTTATTCACAATCGATCACGTTTTATTTTCGAGAGATCAATTAACCATGAGAAATGATAATATCGCGCATTTTATATCTAAAGATTGCAAAATTTGTTCAGAAGTATGCCGACAATTGGTGGATGAAGGTTATTTAAATTTAGAACTTATAAAAAACGAAAATTTGGAAATGGGATATGTAGTACAAACCGGTTTATCTAACGGAAAATTAATATATTCGATAATAGCAAAAGAAAAATACGACGAACACTTAAAAATAGAAGATGTCATTAATGGATTAGAATCACTACGAAATAGTATGATAGGAGAAAACACAAAAACAGTCAGTATAGCTAAAAATGGGGATGGTTTAGAAAAATTGCATTGGTTACCGATCGAACACAATATACGAGCTCATTGGGATGGGGGAGACCAACAAATTACAATTTGTACCGGAGAAGTCACCGAACCCCCGGTTCAGGACCGTTTAAAAATTTTATCCGAAGCTCATGACTCCGCCGTTGGAGGGCATAAGGGGATCTATAAAACCTATAAACGAATTCGCGATCAATACTTTTGGTCAGGAATGAAAAACGATATAATCAATTATGTAAAAACCTGTGAAAACTGTCAAAGAAAGAAGCTAGTAAGAATAAAGACAAAACAACCCATGAAAATCACAACAACGCCTTCAGAGGCTTTCGAGATATTAGAGATGGACATTGTAGGTCCATTGCCGGTGACAAATAATGGTAACAAATACTTACTTACAATGCAATGTAATTTAACAAAATATGCAGACGCGATTCCCCTATCAGATATAACTTCCGAAACGGTAGCGGTAGCATTCGCGCGCGAATTTATTTGTAAATTCGGATGCCCTCAAATTATAAAAACAGATCAAGGGAGCAACTTTCAAAGTAAATTATTTAAAAACTTCGCAAAAATTTTTAAAATAAAACAATATAAATCGACCGCCTTTAGGCCTGAAACCATGGGATCATTAGAGAGAAGCCATGCGTCATTGGTCGAGTATTTAAAAATGTATCAGGATAAATTCGATTGGGACGAGTGGGTGAAGTGTGCCATTTTTTCATATAATACATCAACGCATGCAGCTCATGAATTCACCCCCCATGAATTAGTTTTCGGTAAAAAGGCTAGACTTCCGTCAGAATTTCAAAATAAAACCGTAGAAAAAACATACGCAATGTACTTAGACGAACTAATTTCGAGAATAAATAGAACCCAAACGGAAGCTAAGGATCGGTTGTTATTGGCTAAGGAAAAATCTAAACGATTATATGACCAAAAATTAAATTCTCAGACATTTCAAGAGGGAGATGAGGTGTATTTGTTAAAAGAACCCCGACACGATAAAATGGATGAACAATACGCAGGGCGGTACAAGATAATTGAATTATATAACGACGTAAATGCTAAAATAGATTTAGGTAACGGGCGAACTAAAAATGTGCATGTAAATAAATTAAAGCGTGCGTTTCTGAGATAAAACATGTAAATATTGTGCAAACATTTTTAAATAAAATAAAAAAAAATAAATAAAAGGGGTACCAAGGAGAGATAAAAGAGTTGAAGGCATTCACGGCAATAAGAACTTTAAAAGCAATTGATTTCTGTAGAATGTCCCAGCGAATTTTTTTTTTCGGTCGTATCTCACTGTACGGAGCGAAGGCAGGGGCTCCATACACCCTTAATTAAAAATATTTAATATCATGAAATAATTAATTTCGTTAAAACAATCAATTTTATAAGATATATCCTTAATTGAAAATAATTAATTTTTCGAAATATTTAATTTTGTTAGAATAATAAATACACCCTTAATTAAAATAAATAATTAATTTAATCAAAATACACACATAAAAAAAAATATAATTTTTTCATGCCATAGATGATTTAAAATTCCATAAAAGGATACACCCTTAATTAAATAATAAAATTCCACAACTAATTAAAAATAAATAAATAAATTTTTTTTTATATACGCTATCAACTCTAAAAATAAACAATAGCAGGATGTTGTGAAGCATTTAAAGAAGTGATTGGTTAATGAGTAAAATATCCGGTTCGAATGACGCCGAAATTTGAAATTTTCTCTAGTATAAAATGAATATTTGGATTTAAATTGGAAAGGATTTTTGAATATGCGTTGGAATAGATTGATAAAATAATCATTAAGTTATTGAATTGATTCAAGGTTCGTGTTAGATTATTTCTTTATAAAATAAACACTGTTTTCAATTATTTTCTAAACTCAAAAATGAGGAAGCATCATAATCTGTTATTTTAAAGAAAAATGCAATCATGAAGTGGAAAGTATTTGTTGTTGAATATTGTTATAAAAAAATAGGGCGCGCAAGGCGCGTATGAATTTTGCTTGTTAATAAAAAAAAAATAAATAATTTTTAATTATTTAGATTCCACCAAATGCATCATTAATTAAAATAAATAATTATTAATAATATGATTTCCATAAAAATATACTATTAATTTTTAATTAATAACTAGAACAAACGCACGCGGAGATGAACTGTACTTTGCATACAAATTTCGAAGATTAAATTTATAGTAATATGCAATAAAATAAAAATAAACAACCATTACATTTCCATACATATAGTTATAGCTGTGGCAGCTATGATAACGCTGCTGACCCATCTAAATATAAAAGAAGGAGCGGAAATTTGAATTCGTATAAGTATAGCACGAAAACTAAAACGCGAACCATGGGATCGCGTTTTTTATAAGGGGGGGACTGTAAGGAACTGACGTTCCTTGGACTACATAACCGACATAGACCCAAATTCTTGGCCCCTTTGACAATGAGTGCAATCGATCGAACCCTTTTACACTACTCATTCATGCGTATTGCTAACATGAGAATAAACCTTATGATTCGTGGAAATGATTGGAAATAATAATAATAGGTTAAAAATTATAACAAATACGGAGATTATTATTAATAATACTACAAATGCTATTAAAATCTTGGGAATAATTGATGTTCTGATAATCATTTAAATAACAGAAGCAACGCTGTCATAATTTCAGGTTAAGAAACAACCATATAATAATAATTAACAAATCATGAGCATCACCGTCGCTGATAATTAACTGTTAAAATATAAAGCTTATAATTATTTAAGAATGCGCGGTATTGTATAGCAAGCGTTGCGCGACGTATAATCGGAGGATAATAACGTTGTGCAACGTTGTGTAAATAAACAAATATAATAACTAAAAATAGTTAAGGAGTTGATTAGCAACAATCATCATAATCGACTAAGGATATTAATAATATTAATAACAATAATTTATCACAAGAGCTAAAGATAAACAATAAAACGCAATTATAGATAATTAACAACAAATTTAAGAACAATCTCGAGTTATCCGGATAATTGGCTATTCTTGGAGGTACTGACGTGTAATAACAACAATTGTTTATAATTAAGTAGTTTTCCGGGACAATAGTAACCAAACGTTGCTCAACGCAAATTGAAGGTTAA
Source organism: Torymus aiolomorphi (assembly GCA_036365515.1). Lineage (NCBI taxonomy): Eukaryota > Metazoa > Arthropoda > Insecta > Hymenoptera > Torymidae > Torymus > Torymus aiolomorphi. The sequence goes on along the minus strand of CM070877.1, from coordinate 121,328,821 downwards.
TAATATCATGCAACGTTATAAAGTTAACGAACTACGACCAATCCGAGAATGATTAATATCAATTGCGATAAATAAATAAAGCCATTATTATGCGATTATCAACGGTATTTACTGGAAAATTAGGAATTGTGTAATAAAACGTAATTTGAACATACAATTAATTAATAATATCATAACTATTGGTTTATTGATTAATAATGTTAATGGTACTGATAAATAATACTAAAAATAATTGCAATTGGATAGACAATTAAGACAATATGCAACAATGTTATGCAACGTATAGTTAATAATGATAACATATAAACCTAACTTGAGAGGTTAATAAAGATTAATTAAAACAATTAAACTGAGTAATTAATAAAGTTATTAGCGATAGTTTATCAGTTAGTTAACAATTTATTGTTTTGAGCACTTTTCACTAATAAATTGAGATCATTATGATTAATAAGGAAGAGACCGGATAAATAAATAAAGTAACAATAAATTACCGGTGATACAAGTTGCATAATATGTTGATTAATATTATTATTAATAATACGTCATTAAACGTAATCTAACATACATGACAATCTGTTGCAGAGTATTCTAACGGACATTTTATTCCAAGAACCCCTAGGTAGTAAACAATTCCATGAAATTACGTAATAGGTAACCGGCCAATAGGGGAACCAATGAGAGAAGCAGTATCTCCTACCACAGAAGAAGGGGGCGGAGCCTCCTTTCAGATTTTGAGGTCCTACAGCACTTCCACAGGCGATAGATGTATTCAAGTTTTCGCCACCAGGGGGAGAGGGATCATCCTCAACGGCTTTCAGGTCCGCGCTCACCATATAAAAGGGAGCCCAGTACACCGACAGGCAGTCTCGCTTAGAGAAATAAACCAATCTTGTACCTATCAGCACCCACGTATCTTCAAGTATTACGCTGAATATATATATATAGTTATATCAAGATCAACGCATTTTCAACGATTTTATATCAAGTTTCAACGGTTTCATCAAGTGTTAACTGTTAACAAGTATTAACAAGTTTCAACAATCTTCAACGAGTTTCAACAAGTTTGAACGAGCTCTAACCAGTTTCAACGAGTTTGGACGAGTTTCGAGAAGTTTCAACGAGTTTTCAACAAGTTTCAATTACTTCGACGATCTTTCAACGAGTCAACTACATTCAACAACAACAAGTTAACAACAACGAAAGGATCAACAACCTCACCAATCGGAGGAGGGAGAGCTGTCCTGCCCAAGGTTTTTGAGGCTGTGGTTTTCCTTGGGACTTCAGGGTGAATACCAGGACAACGGGTGATTGAAATTGGGTCCACGGCCGTCCATATCGAAGGAAGAACCCCAATCAACACCGAATCCGACGGATAAATCAGATAACATATAAATATATATATATATATATATATTTGCAAATCGTCTCGTCTTTAAGGTCGATTAAGAGATTCGAGTCATAATAGCCAATTTAAGGATCGATAATTTACAACTTAATACACTCTTTATATTTAACTCTGTGTTAAAGAATAACGAATTAGATAAGATTTTAAGAAGTTAAGATTATTAAGATAATTAAGACCATTTAATATAAATTAGACTTTATATTTAATATTTCAATTCATAATAACTAAATTCAAGGATAAATAATTTACGATTTAAAGTATATATTAATTAACTGTTTACAATTAATTCTACATTTTAAAAGCATAATAAGGTAGATAAGTCTCTAAGAATTTAAGATATACGATTAGTAAGGTTACTTAATACAAATACGTAATAAATTCTCAATTAAGGATTTTGAATTGCAATAACAAATTCAATTCATTCAATTAACTTTTATATTAATTTTCGTACTTTTTACATAGCATCTAGCAAAGATAGATAAGATTTCTAAGTTAACCAGTTAATAATTAATAATTTTATGAAATAACTAATACCATCCACGAATGTAACATCAATTATATCTTTGATTAATTTTATTTAAGTTTATATTTGTGCATAAGACGATAGCGTAGTCTTTAAATCAAAATTCAAACTATAAAATAACAATTTATGTCACTTAATTTATAATTTGAGAAAGTGTAATAAATTTATTTCTTGTGCTATTTGTACTTTTGTACTTAATTGGACGACGATCCCACTACCTATATAAAACCCTAGGGCCATTCTAGAATTTCATTTGTCAAATATTACATTCGCTTGCCGCTCTATATTAAAGACTTTAGTTTATGGCCACTGGGTTCGTAACAAAACATATAAGGTCTGAAATGTTCGAAATGCGCATGCGCAGAACCCAACATTTTTCGGAATGTTAATAGAATTGGTGTCGCTACATGAAAAGCAAATTAATTTGCCTAGGTTAAGTTTCTTTATCCATTAATGTTATCGATGATCTTTTATCTATCGATAAAATGGAGTGACATGAGAATATAAATCATAAATACACATCCATAATCTCCATAATGATCGATGATGATCATTTTTAAAATATGATCAATAATTAAATTTTATTATTAATATTTGTTTATTAGAGAAGCTACTAAGTTAGGGTTTAATGTTTATTGTAAAATATTTTTTAATTTATTTCTTAATATTTTACCAAAATTGTAATTATTTATTGGCGCTAAAGTTATTTATTTTATTTGATTACATTGAAATTACAATAAAATATTTATTTCATTAAACTTATCAATTTTTTCATTTCCTGAATTACTATTTTACAAATAATCAAACAATATTTGAAAATAATTTGAAAAAAATTTCCATTATTTGAAAATAATTTGAAAAAAATTTCCATTATTTGAAAATAATTTGAAAAAAATTTCCATTATTTGAAAATAATTTGAAAAAAATTTCCATTATTTGAAAATATGAGAATATGTTTTGTTGTTTAATATTCCAAACAATTAATAAAATATAAAAATTATTTGTACATACCTTAATTCATAGCTTCATTCATATAATTGATTAGTAGTTTGGCAGTAAAAATAAATTGAATTCATAAGAAACGTATTTTATTTACTATCAACTGATAAGAATTTTTCCATCGGTATTATAATATCCATAAATATTAATTATTTTAATTTAATTTGTAAGACTGTAAGACCGATGGAAAAATTATTATCAGTTGATACTGTCAAACTACTAATCAATTATATGATTGAAGCTATGAATTAAGATATGTACAAATAATTTTGACATTTTATTAATTGTTTAGAATATTAAACAACAAAACATATTCTCATATTTTCAAATAAAATATTGTATGATTATTTGTAAAATAGTAATTCAGGAAATGAAAAAATTGATAAGTTTCATGAAATAAATATTTTCTTCTTATTTCAATGTAATCAAATAAAATAAATAGCTTTATCGCCAATAAATAATTACAATTTTTATAAAATATTAAGAAATAAATTAAAAAATATTTTACAATAAACATTAAACCCTAACTTAGTAGCTTCTCTATTATTATTTGTTTATACAAATATTAATAATAAAATTTAAATATTGATCATATTTTAAAAATGATCATCATCGATAATTATGGAGATTATGGGTGTGTATTTATTATTATCATATTATAATAATTAATTGTTATAATAATTATTATTACAATAATTATTATTATAATTATCATTATAATAATTAATGGTTATTATAATTATTATTATAATTATTATTATTATAATTATTATATTAATTCATTAATTATTATTAATTCTATTAACATTCCGAAAAATATTCGGTTTTGTGTACGTGCATTTCGTACGTTTCAATTCCTTATGTGTTAATGTGTTTATATTCTTATAGCAGTTATAGCGCCGTAAAGTTAGAGAATCGGACCCCTGGGGCCTTTCTACATATGTGTGTTCTGTGTGTTCTGTGTGTTCCCGACAAAGACAGATAGATCTGTTCCGTTTATGTAAGACAGAGACAGACATAGAGAGAAGTTGTTTAGAACAGACAGAACACACATATGTAGAAAGGACCCTGTGCGATGCCGTTCGATGCCGCACGGTGCTGCGCGATACCAGTGCTGCGTCCGTTCCGTTGTCTAAGGGAGCTTCTACATCGATGCGGCTGCGTGTGCGCACGCCGTGTATAAGGTATACCTATATATGCGTGCGCGCTACATATAGGTATACCTTATACACGGCGAGCGCACATGCAGCCGCATCGATGTAGAAGCTCCCTAAATGGTTCAAAACAAATTGTACGCTGTATCTCTGCATCATTTAAACACTTCGTGGATGTGCTCTAAAAAGTTTTATGCTGAGCTAGGCATATTCCTACACATGTTTCAGATTACAACTTTGCAGTATTTTTTGATCGAGAAAGTTAGACAACGTATTTTTCAGTTCCAGTGTACCGTTGTTTATGAATTTTTTTAAATAAAATGTCAATTGTGCAACAAAAACTAAATAAGTTAAAAAAGTGCTTAATTTTAATGGATTTATTAACATTGATGAAATACTTTAAAAAAAAGATCAGAGGGTGGTGGGTACGACCACATCTTTCAATGAATTTAAGAAATAAATATGGTGTCTGTCAAACTTTATTTAAGTATTTTGCATTGTCAGACCATGAGGAATTTCATAAATTTGTAAAAATGAACCTTGATCAATAGGCCCATTACACGCAAAAAAATACAAGGAACAGATACAGAAATAACATGGGTTAGTATATCTATATATATGAAGAACAGCGCTTATTCCTCGCTGTTCCTCGTATATATAGATATACTAAGCCATGTTAATTTCTTATATCTGTCACTGTTCCTTTTTGCGTGTAACGGGCCATATGCCTAGCTCAGCATAAAACTTTTTAGAGCACATCCACGAAATATTTAAATGATGCAGAGATACAGCGTACAATTTGTTTTGAACCATTTAGACAACGGAACGGACGCAGCACTGGCATCGCGCAGCACTCCGCGGCACCGCGCGACATCGAACGGCATCGAACGGCATCGCACGACATCGCACGGCATCGCACAGCACAGCGCTTATGTACATGCTCCCTTATGTACATTGTCCCTAAGGGTGAATGTACATAAGCGCCGCGCTGCGCTGCGCGGTTCTCTGCTTGCGCTGGTCCATAGTTCCGTTTCTATATTCCATTGTATAATAATGGTACAATTCTATAGATCTATGTCATACATCTATCATTTTCATGGTCATGATCATGATTGAAGCCAAAATAAAAAAAATTAGAAAAATGTATAATTTCATTAAAGTTATTGAAATTGTTAAAAAAATTAAGAAAAAAGAAACAACAATCTTGCAGAAGGTGGTGGGTTCGACCACATTTAGCAATACCTCAAAGAAATATTCATAGTGCTTACAGCACTTTATTTAAATATTTTGCATTAAAGGATCATGAAGAGTTTTATAGATTTATTAACATGAGTTTTAATCAATTTCATCATTTATTTGAACTGGTTAAAAGACATCTCATTATTGCCTAATTCCATCTTATTCATCAATAGCTTCATTTTCCAATGTTCTAATCAATTTTATAATTCATAGTATATCATATCAATTGGGTCTTGTGTTTTCTTTCTCGGCTTAAAATACTTTTGTTCTTGAACTGTCCGTCATCTAAACTATCCCTTCATTTATTTAACTTTTCCTTTTGGAGCATATACACATCGTCCGTGATTTATAAATATCATAGACATGCAACTGCTCATTTTTTTGTAAGAATATACGAATGGAACGGAACGGCAGAGCTAAGCTTCAGCGCAGCGGCAGCACGGCGCAGCACGGCGCGGCGCAGCGCAGTGCGGCGCTTATGTACATTCACCCTAACGATGCGCAAGCCAAGACAAACGGAATAGAACGGGCCATGGAACGAACCAATTCCGGAATCAACGGCATGGAAGGCATGGCATGGTGTTATGTGGACAGTCCCTTACAGTCAATCCACATTGCGTGCTGTGCCTCGTGTGCCGTGCGACTTGTGCCGTACCATAAAGAAGTTGTTGTTCGACATCTACAAAGTTTATTGGCACAGGGTAAAGTGGAATAGACCTACACTTTGTCAAAGGTTATCTGCAATGAAATCGGAGCAGAGTGGATGTCTGTTCTCTTTCTTTCTGCATTACTCTAATTATAATTATAATTAAATTAAATTATTGGTGCAAGAAAAAAAGTATCTTTGAATGGAATTTCCTTTGATGGATTAATAAATATTTTGCAAGTATTCAAGGCCCACCTGGAATTGGTAAAACAACAACTTTAATTATCGATTTCGCAAAAAGGAAAAATAATTCAAATTAAAAAAAAAAAATAATTTATGTATAATGTAAAATATTTGACAGGTTTATCAGCTGATAACATTGTACTTAGTGCGTCTTGCTGATACCTTTGAGGCTTGGTCGTCCTACAAGAATTGCTAAAAGAGCACGGCAACATAAATTATTTTTTTGTTTTAATTTGAATTATTTTTCCTTTTTGCGAAATCGATAATTAAAGTTGTTGTTTTACCAATTCCAGGTGGGCCTTGAATACTTGCAAAATATTTATTAATCCATCAAAGGAAATTCCATTCAAAGATATTTTTTTTTCTTGCACCAATAATTTAATTTAATTATAATTATAATTAGAGTAATGCAGAAAGAGAGAGAACAGACATCCACTCTGCTCCGATTTCATTGCACATAACCTTTGACAAAGTGTAGGTCTATTCCACTTTACCCTGTGCCAATAAACTTTGTAGATGTCGAACAACAACTTCTTTATGGTACGGCACAAGTCGCACGGCACACGAGGCACAGCACGCAATGTGGATTCACTGTTACTGTCTACTAGGCCTCGACATGAGAAAATAAAGCCACAGATACACGAATAACATGGGTTTACTATATCTATATTGTTATGAACTGCGTTTGCGTAGACGAGTCGTGCAACATATAAGGGCAATTCTACAATAAAACCTTGAATATTAATTTCTGATAAAAGTTAAATAAAATAATATTAAATAAAATAAAAGTTAAATTCAATAATAATAATTATATGCGTTCCCATAACAATCTCGATCTAAAATTCCTAAGGTAGAATCTATATATTAATTAGTTAATTAAATAAGTTACAAACAAGTAATTAACAATAACTCGAATAGGAGCAATAATGAATTTATTAACTAATTACCTTTAACAAATAGTAATTGCGCCCGTATAATTAAACTATCAATGGCAAATTGAGATTAGCAATAAAACTAAATAAACGGTAGTAATCTGCGATTAAATTAATAACTATTTGGACAATAAATAATAATTACGCCATAATAATTAGCGATTCGATAAATAATGGCAGGCGTAATAATAATTAATTAGGGAAGCTCGCTCGGGTAGGGAAGGCTCTGTTACAGGAGTCATTTCAAGGACGATCGATACGATGACAACAGGAGCGAGCCCAACGACAATCACCAGACGACAACAGGAATGACCTCAAGGCGAACGACAACAACAATAAGGTCATCCCAACGGACGGCCACGAGTAAACACTTCCGAGAGGCGGAAGGCGTAAACACTTCCAAGAAGTGTTTACCCGTGAGGCACCCCCCAGAGACAGTTGACAGTCAACAACAAGGGTCACCTCAAGGACAAGTCAACGGACTAGCAGCGACAAACAATTCCCAGAGCCAGTGCACAGTGGCGCGGAACGACCCAACGGCCCGAGCCGGCATCAACGACCAATCACGGACCAGCAGCATCCTACGCCACTGACGGGGGCGGCTCCCCACCCGCTGCCTAAGCGCTCTCGACCCTATTTTCCAGTCAGGGGGCCTTCCATCGTCACGCCCTCGACTCTAGAGTGGGGGAGGCTTCTGAGGCAACCTGGCGCCCTACAGCCTCTACATCATACTGCCTCCCACCACCAACCTAAAGTTTCCAACCAATAGCGTTCCTGCAAGGATCATCGTCAACGGCCGAAGGTCCGCGTCCAGGGTATAAAAGAAGAGCCCCGGGCCGCCAGAGTCAGTCGCTACCGAGCACATGAGACGCTTAGTAGCTAGAGCTTGGGTCGTTATCAATATTTTTGGTACTCTGCTGCACTTTGTGCATGTTGCGCCCAGAAGCTTCAAATAGTCAAAGTCATTCTACGCATTTTTGCAATTGTATAGAGTCACGGTCAAAAGTCTGTTTGTTAAAGTTCATAAAGTACTTAATTAATTTAATAAACCTCAAGTTAAAGTTTATTCTCTCGAGTTCGAGTTTTATTTAAACTTCCCGCAACTCCTTGCGCTTTAGCGCTTAATTGAGCAAACGAATTCCACGTTCCGATTGGTCAACTTGGCGACCATTGCAGAAGCGCCTTTCTGCTCGCTGAGCCCGACTCGGGTCGTAACAATATATACCAGGAACAGTGAGATACAAATAACTTTGTTCCTCACTATTCCTCTTTATTCGTGGATCTGTGTCGTTGTACCTCTTTGATCCTTTTCTCATGTCGAGGCCTTTACTGTCGTACACGATTTAGGTAAAACTGCGCTTGGCGTCGCCAAATTGTGTATACGGCAAAACTTGAAAACAGCAAAAACCGGGTTTTAAACTGTAATATAATGTAAGTTATTATAGTAAAAAAAAAGTATCCCTACTCTTAACAAGGCGAATAAAGTTGTCGGTACCCTGCAGCAGATACTCATGATGTTTACGATGCTTATCTATGTCGAAGGTTAGGATAGGTTAAAACACCTTTTTGTTCACGTTTTGTGCCGGGAATAAGTCAATATTTTTATCTCTCATGAAACAGGGAAAATGAAAATTAAAAGAAGACATTGAAATTTTATTGAAATCATACCTAACTTCTCTTTTTCAATAAAATGAATATGAAAAAGTCAGTTAATCTTATCGAAATAGTGATCGACGAAGTTGCTTTAGAAGGTTTAGACGGAATAACATTAGAAGGTATATTATTTACTACATTAAAAATTCCATACAAAATTTCTAATATTTGAAGTAAAAATCTGTACTATTCTCTTAATGTCATTTTAGCATTATGGCAACGATTAGCTTTAAGACTTGGTGATTCTCTGCCTCTTAAAATTCCTTTTATGGAACAAATTTGGAAAATATGTTTGGAAATATCTGACTTTTTTTTTTATGAGTTAGAAACTCCAAGAGAAAAACTTATTATTTTTGATCTTTATGAACTTGAGTTTTTGAACACAGATAAAGTAAGTATTGATGTTTTTTATACCATTTATTGTTTACATATTTCATTGTTATAATTTGCTTTTTCATTTAGAATTTCGAACCAAAAGATATCTACCCACATTGTCCTGTTGAAGATACAAAACTTAATATCAAGGGTTCTTGCTCATCATATAATACAAGAACAAACATTTTTGATATAGTTAACAGTTTAAGTCTATTAGAAGTTGAAGAAAAATATGGACAAAAATTGGTTATTGTCGCTTCACAAACCTTAAGAGAAAAATCTTTAATACCAGATCATGTAAATCCAATTATCCAATTAACACTTACACATTATTGCCTCTTAGAAAGAATTGGTAGATCACGTCGCATAGGAGAAGTAACAATAAAAAAGTCAAGTAAAATTAAAGAAGATGCTAAAGCTTTATTTTACATAAGAAAAGGCTTACAGGATCACGGGTTGATAAAAAAACAAGTTTACTTTCAAGGAAATACTGGATCAACTTATAATAGATTGAATACGGGTACTTTAATACATTTAACTAGATTTTTTAATACAAGAAAGCCAAAAGTTATATTATGGGCTGAACATCTTATTAACTACTTAAAAGCAAAAGAAAATTATGCAGCTGAATATAATGAAGTTAAAAATGAATTGAATCTGGATTATTCTTTTAAAAAGTTTTTTAAAATCAACTTATTGAAAAATGTGTTTAAAACTGATGTTGTAAGTATTTTAAACTTAAATGTAATATAAATAATTTACTTATTTTACATTGTTACAGAATTTATTTTTTAATTTAATTACAGAGAGTACCTTACCGGTCATATTACCCAAATTCAGTAGAGAAAGAATGGCAAATCAAAAGTAATTCAAAAGAAAGAATTATCAGGCTTATTGTGTTGTCCAATCCAAATATTGATATAAATGATATTTGGAGAACTGAAGAAGTTAATGATGATGAAGACCATCTTCAATTATTTATACAAAATCAAAAGATAAATATTCCTTTCTTACAGCAAATTTATAATGCTGTGGAGGCAAAAGAATTTAAGGGTGCTAGCCAAATGGAACTTGCGGGCGAATTAGGATTTACAAAACTTATAAGTCGAACACTAACTCGTAATCTTGTTAGATCCAAAGTTGTATCCACATACTTAGATGACATTGGTAGACAAAGAACATGTAAGTTTGTATCTAAGAAATTTGATGAAAAAAGCTCCCTTAAAAAACAACTTGAAGAAGAAATATCGAAAATAAAAGAGTTCAGTCGATCAATTCAAAATGAAAAAACAGTTGAAAATTTGAGTAATAACGCTGATAAAGAAATTGTTTTAGATAATATAGAAGAAAAAAATATTTTAATTGTTGAAAAACATAATGAAATGATAAAAAATATTTCAAATGACATAGGACAGCAAGACATTTTAAATAATGTTAAAAATAAGAATATTCCAAATGTTACTGAACAACAAAACGTTCAAAATGATGTTAAAAATGAAAAGGAAACTAAAGCATTGATAAATAAAGTAAATACTTTACCCAAAGAAAATATTACTAGTGATAATTCTAAAGATAGAATATTCAATAAAGTCAATAATTTATTTCGAAAATATAAGTTATCTAAAAATGGAAAAAGGTACCAATGTACATCATTTACAAAATGTAGTAAAAAATTATTCGATACTTCTGGTAAAGAAGGGAGTAATGCCAATATCGAAGAGGTAAATCCATCTAAAGAATCTAATAATACAATATTAGAAAAATCTACTGGAGATTCTCATAACGGTAAAATTGACATAAATCAAAATACTGATGCATCCACTGGAACATTGGCATTGGAAGAATTGAGAAAAGATACAAATTGTGAAGAAATTAATCAAGAAAATTTAGCAAATGAAGAAATATGTTTAAATAACAAAAATGAAACAATTGTTGATAGTGATTTTTATAAAACTATAGAAACGAAATTAGTTGTTCAAAAACCAGATTGTAAAAAGAGGTCACAAAAAACTGCTATTGTTGGTTTTATGGAAAATGTTCACAATTCTGATGATAAATTACCAAGCCTATCTTATAGGTTATTGCGTAGAGCCAATTTAATTATTAAAACGGTAAAAGAAAATAAAATTATTGAAGATACACAAAAATTGATGAAGGTATTTATGACTTTGAATACAAAAGTTTGTGCTTATTGTAAAATAATATTAATACTTAAGGATTTATTTAAAATTGACTGGTTTTATATTTACTTGAAATATACCTTCCAATTGTTTTACAAATTTCAGATTATAAGCACTGAAGAAGATAAAGAAGGTCTTGATGCTAAAATTGATAAAAATTCTTTGATTAGACTTTTACAAAAGTTGATTAAAGACAATTTTATAAAAAACATTAAATTGACTTTAAAAAACAAGAAGCAAACCATACAAAAAGTCATTAATTTTATTTGTGATACAAGTATCGATATAAACGACTCAGTTATTCAATCTGCAGTGGAACAGGCCAAGTTAAAATTTTGCATGATGGAGGCTAATTCTCGAAATGTGAAAGTAGTCGAAAGTGTTCATAACTCTTCTTTATCAAATATTGTACGTCATAAAAAGAAACCATCAGAAGAGAAGATATCCATTTTCTACAGAGACAATGTATGTAGTTTATTAAAATTTCTTTTTTTATATAAAAATAATTCTTATTTATTTTTAGAGCTTGGGCAAAAAATATGGATATAGTCCAAAATTTATACGCATGAAAAATATGCACCTTTTTCTGTACTATTTGATATATGGTCATCCTGAAAAGGTTATTTCTAAAGACATTCTTATTGAAAATTTGAGAAAAGAGGATTCTTTTTGTGATGAGTTGTTGAGTAATGATATGAACATTTACACCAATAACATTAGTTGGAAAATGTTTATTCCACCTTTGCCAAAACATAGAGGTAGATAATTTAAATAAAAATATATACAATTGCAGTACAATAAAAATTTACTATAATAATTTATTATACAATATTCTTTACAGTATTCTTCAACATAATTATATATACATATCAATTTTCTTCTTATCAAATAATAAGTAGGTAAAATATTTTTTGTAACAGGTTATACATTAGGATGGGCACTTATGTGCGATGTCCTTTTACGCATACCTCTTTCAGTTTTCGTCAAAATTCACAATGTGAATTTCGAAGTGCCCGGTTTGCAAGAATTTCTTGACCATCCCATTAAAAAACATATATTAGTCAAAGATTTGCCAACATCAATAAGAAATCTATTGTTCGTAAAACGCAAGTACATGTTCAGCATCCACGAGATTGTCATGAGACTTTGCTACTTAGGTCTCGTGCAGTTCGGCCCTCAACAGCTCAAGGAGAAAGATCAGGTCTTCATTTTTCTGAATCGACATACCGAACTTTGGGACACGACCTCCTCTGCGGCTGGCTATCACAAAATCGAGGACAAACCTTATCCCGTGACCAAGTTCACTTTTACCTCATTAGGCATCGCCGAGAATTATTGGTACGAATTATGGAACACGTGCATCAACACGTGTTTGGGCGGCAGATCTGTAGTTGAAGGCAAGGACATTCTCCTAGAAGATTTGTCACGCAAAATCGAAATGATACATGCAATGAAAGTGAAACAGTCGCAGGAGGCGGTCAGGGATGATACGGGTTTTGTACCTGGGGATCGGAAGGGCGCGGCTGGTATAGATTCAGCATTTTTTCCTCACCTCAAGAGAAACTGGAATTGGGTGAGCACGACTCAAAAAGATATTACGAAAAAGGAACCTCGATTAATTTCTGATAAAACTACGAACACAAGAACTCTGAATAGCCAAACGCGAAAGACATTTCAAGTAAGTTCTATAAATTTTTTGGACATTAATCAAATTATCATTTTAATTTAAAACTGTTATCCGAAATCAAATGAGTTAGAAAAAGTGAAATCAAAGACTTTATTTAAATTTCAAAAAATCAATTCGTTGAAAAAATATAGCACAGCTATATTGCAGTAGGTATTTAGTACATCGTTCATTTATTTTGATGTACCTTATTGCATATAAGTATTTTAGTATAACTATAATTTAAAAAAATATGAAATTTTGAGTTAAAATTCATTATTTTATTATTTTGCACTAAGGTCTTCTACAACTTCAACTTTAAAATTATTTTTGCAACCTATCTTGAAAAGTAATTTATTTTGTGAATAATATTTTTAACAATCTTCTACCAATCGATGCTTGTATCACATGATTACTTGCCATTGAAATCTCTCAAACACTAATCCAAGGGTTCTAAATAATATTTGAGAATTATTTTAAAAATATTATGTGATAAGTTTTGTTAAAATATCAAAGGATTGTTATAGATATGTTGGGATTCAATAACAAGAGAAAATAAAAAATAAAGATTAGATAAATAATAAATTTGAAAACATTTATAATTATTTATTATTATGTAATTAATTAATGAAAATTTTTAATTTATTCTTCAAATTGCTGAACTTCTATTATTACTTAATTTTTTGCGCGCAATAACTTCTAACAAAATACCATGTTTTTAAAATATTAAGATTCGTGATGAAAAGCACCTTGAAAATTACACTTATGTTGTTAATGCATTTGATTCGTTTTTTCAGAAAAAAAAAAGTTTTCTATAAGTTTTATTTTTTAAATATTTTTATTTATAAACCTTCCTAAAGATGTATGAACTTGTTGAGTAAAGATTGATTGAATTTGTACTCTAATAGCTCAATTTCTCAGAGATAATTTTATAGATTTCACGATGTTATATGATCTAAGGTTCAATTATTTACTTAAATTTTAACCATTGTCATTTATTTTATTAAAAAAAGCACGTTGATTTACTTATAATTATTTTTTTTCATAGGGGAAGAAGCGATGTAATTCACGGAAGCAGCACCAGTCGAAAATTTCCGTCGCCGATCCCGGCAAAATGATGGACACAGCGAAATCCCATCAACGGATACCTCGCGAGCTGCCACTGATCGTTGCTTCGGGTAAACCGACCAAGATCATTCGTAAAATGCTGCCGCGGAAGCCGAAACGTAAGCGCGTCAAGTACGACGAGATCGACTTCAGCGCGCTCCAGCGCATGGATAAGCTGCGTGTCGACTGGGAGCAGCACGAGGATAACATCCTGCTCGTGTGCAAGGTTGCGATGGTCTACCTCTGCCCGAACCCGCGCCGCAACCTTGTCTCCTTCATCGCCGTACGTGACATTCTACGCTCGTACTCTTTCTCCTCCTACAACAAGACGTCCCGTGCCTGCCAGCGACGGCTATTGTACATGCTAAAGCAGCCCAAGACTGTCAATAGTGTTCTTTTGGGTGTAGAAGAGGTAACGTAAGGCAAAGTTTCTTTGTAGTTAGAAAAATTGTTGTTTTAAATTAAAGATACAGTATTTATTAGGTTTTGCATTGAAATATACCATTGAAGCGAGTCATTTTTTTCATAATTGTATTCAACATAAACAGGAAGTAAAATTATTCAGTTACGAGTGAAAGATGATACTTTAAGATAGTATCGGCTTTTATTTGGTGTAAGAGGATCCGATATTCGAATGATTAAAATTCTCGTTATCGTATGTTGACTTCACTATATTACTTCTTAAGTTTCATATAAAAATTTCATTGTTTTATTTTTTTTTTTTTTATTGTTTTCTATTAGGAACAATAGTATATTACGCATCCAGCGAGGAAAAAACTTGGACAGTCCACAGGGCGTGTAAATTGACACCCGAGCCGAAGGCGAGGGTGGCAAACACGAGATGTGGCCTGGCCAATTTTTCTCCCGTGGTGCGTATCCTTTTCTTCATTTACAAGAAGCAACTACAACAACATGTTTATTTTTAAATTTATATTAATCTTCTGTACTTGTCAATAGATCAAGCAAGACTACTACATAAACAAGCGCTTTGGAGCACATGTAAACAGTATAAGAAGTGACAAAGAGAGTCCAGAAGACTACGAAGATAGAGTGGAAATGGTTTTCAAGGAATTAGTAATGTATATTGCCAAAAAGTATTATAACATATCGAACATGGAACAAAGGGAACCTATTACCGTACCAAAAACTATTCAGGAATTTAATATTTTTTATAAGCTGAAACTACCGACAAAAACGATTACGTCGCCAGGTGTATCCAAGGAAGTGCGAGAAGTTAATGACATCCATACAGCCACAATCAATTCTGTTATACATAGCTCCATGTGCTGTGGAAAAGAAAGGAGATCATGGGCTTATCAGTTATTCAAAGTAAGTGTCGAAACCAATAACTTAATAATACTTCAAAGTTTTTTGGTATTATCGCTTATTACATTAAGGCATTTAAAAAAAATGTATGTTTCCTAATTAGTATAGTCACTTGTTATTAAGTTGTCACTAGTAATATATGACAATAATTATTTTTAATGATTTAAAAAAAAAAATTAACTGACGAATTCGATAAAGAAATTGATAATCAAGAATAAAAGTATTATGCCTCGCATTTCCATGAACATGATACATACTTAAATATTAATTTTCCCATAATCTTAAAATTTTACTTTTAATAAATTTATTTATTTATTATATAGGTTTATCAGCAATATCCAGAATACTTACTGAGAAATGCAATGTTGAAAATACGTGCCGATCAGATGGTGACTATGAAGAAAAACTATATGTGTGCGTACAAAAAATTCGGCAACTGTATGCCCATGAGTAGTTCTCAATATCAGTTAAGCTCAGCGTACTATTACAAATTTCAAACTAAATGGCCTTACGAAGTCTTTTCTGAATCTTATAATGTCTTGTACTCATTGTACGAGAATTATATAGAAAAAATAAGTAATTCAATTGATGGTGTTGAAATCAAGCCAGGTGTTGGAGGTATTGTTGCGGCAATACACGACTTCGTCGGTACCAACAATATGGCTATTGATATTGAGATTCCAGACCAGATAATTATGCTTGATCCGGGATTACCAGAGAAAGATGAAGTCTATCAAAGAATCGCTTTGCGATATCAAACTATATTAGAGGGTTTAAGCTCTGATTATAACGAACATTTAAAGGTATACATTTGGGGGACCGGAAAGAGAAAGGGCGCGTAAGCTTTTCTCGCCACGTAAGTAAAGATGGAAATTTGGTATGGAAGTGAACAAGATGCGCAATAAAGTTCTCTGCATAAACCAATCAATTCATTTAGAATTCCAGCAATTAAACAAAAATTAGCAAGATGGGTAATACTTACGCGGCGAAAAAAACTTACGTGCCCTTTCTCTTTCCGGCCCCTCATTTATAATCATAATTTAAAAAAAAAATAATTGATCAATCATTTTAGATAATTATAAACAATATTAAAAGCAAAATTATTTTCAGAATAATGTGAATCGCTGTCAATTCGAAGATAAAAGTTTACAAGATGATTTTAACTTCATGGAACACATGAACATAACGAATGAACAGCAAAGTTTTGTTGAGATTCGTTCTGCAAAGAGGCCGTTTAAACATGACTATTGCGATTCACAACCAAAAAAGCAAAAGTTAGATAATGAAATAAGTCAACTTGCATTGGAAAAGAATTGTAAATTAAATGATTTTGAAATGGAAATTATAGACAAAAATATCCAACCTGTTATTGAAAATAGTACCGAAAAAAGTAGACTTATAGAAAGCAATGAGAGTGAAGTAAGCCTTTCTTTAATGGAACGTGGTAATATAAATAATCAAATGATCTTATGTGAATTAGTAGATGTTGACTGTAATAACGAGAACGTAATACCTGTTATTGAAAATGTAAATGTCAGTATACCGTCTTTCCCCTATGAGTCAACGAATAGTAACAAGTGTAATGAAAAAGATGTATCGATAGTTAAAAAGAATGATGTAAATGATCATTACATTATTGAAAAAAGTGAAACTTCAACTGTTTCTGCTAATGTAAGCCTACCGTCAGTTTCTTGTGAAGCGTTAAATATTAACGATCACATTAAAAATAAAAAAGATGATAATACAGGTGAAATGTTTTCTTGTATATCACAGAAAAATAATGATGTTAAAAGAGATTCAACACGACCTACCTCAGATGAATATACATTTGTTGATTCCACAAGGTAATATTATTTTCTACTTATAATATAATTTTGTATATATTTTTGTTCAAGTGGATTTTAACATAAAAAAGCTTTAATAATGACTAAAATCAATTCTTAATTCACAGAAATGTAATAGAGCTCAATAAAGTTACTATTACTCGTGTTAGCGATCTCTTAAAGAAGATTGGTAATCCAGATTTAACAAAAGATGTAGAAGCACGGAGTGACATCCATGACGTACGCACTCGTCAAACGCGCATAGCCATGTTAAAAATGCGAGAGGAGTTGCATGATCTTACTTTTCACGATAGTCACCACGCTCATGAGTACTTCGTTGTTAATTCATTTAAACTTTTATGTTCTTTGGTGGCCAGTGAGGAGGAAAAACAAAATGCAATCAATTATCAAGAAATGGAATTACCAAAGAAGCTTTTTCCTGTTAATATAGAAATGGTGAATAAAGTACTAGATGACGTCAAGAAGTGTGCGGTTTTTCCAAAAGATTCGTTATCGCTGGATGACTTTAGAAAAGAAGTTATTGAGATGAAGCTTTTTAATTGGGATCACGTTAACTCAGTCTGCAAATTCATCAAAGCTAAAGCTGAATTTGGTGCTACTTTACATGAATTAGTGGTGAGTATGATGTGAAATAATGATTATCAATTTATGAACCGTACATTTTAATATTGAAATAATTACAACAATGCCGAATAATATTCTTGTGAACGCGCATTCGAATTATTTTCTCTTATAAAACTTGAACATGTGCATCTTAATAAAAATGACAAATTACAATTAAAAAAGAAATTAGAAAAAAGTAAGAGAAGTTTTCTGCTGGAAAGATATGATGAAAGATGTAACGTTAAAAAATCAACTGCGAATGTAATAATAATTACATTTTACATTTTCAGACACGTTTTAATTCTTTAGAAAATGAACTTGCTAATATTTTATTGTTGCTATCGGAAAAACGAATGGTATTACGTGCTGGGATAGTAGCTGTTCGTTACATTTATCATCGATACGTCAATCCTTGGATAATTCATTCCTACAAAATTCTTCGCCTTGAAAAGGAATCTCATCAAATAGTGCCCGAAGGGAGTGTATACGTCTTAGATAATGATGATAACACTGAAGACAAAGATAAAAATTCGAATAGAGTAACAACAGCTGCAAACTTATTTTATAATTCATCAATTGAATCTAAAATTAGTCACAATTTGAAAAAGAATTCAAGCCCACAAAAAGAATCATTAGGAGAGATTGTAGTAAATGATAGTGAAAGAGTATGTTATATTTAATTGATTTTACTTACAGACCAGTGCTAAAATGCTCATGTGATTTCTAAAATGTTTACGTTTCGTTATAGGAAGAAAATATAAATGAAAAAGAACAAAGTGAAATGGATATAGAGCTACAAGCTCATAATGATGTTTCAGATGGAAGTAAGACTGTAAAAGAATTTAATTCACAAGAATCAAAGGTAAAATTAAAAAGAGTTTTTTTTTACATTCATAGGACTGATAACAATTTATTAGAGCTTATATTCCCTTATACAGGTCGAAAACGTTGGTGAAAGTGATAAAAGTCAAACAAACCAAAGACGTTTAAGACGAAATAGAACTGTACTCTTGAAACAAAAAGATATATATCGGGCAGCTAAGTTATTAGACTTCTCGTAAGTAAAAATGAACATTAATTAATTGATATTTTATCTGAAAAATTAATGAATATTTTAACGTATTTATAGCACTGCTGAAGAAATTAAAGTCGTTATTAAACCTTGGATACGAATTGATGGGGTCGTAAACCGAAGAGTATTAGATCGTATGCTTGGAGCAGTATTATGCTATTGTATTGAAAAACCTGGCATATCTCTTACCGCAGTACAAAATAGATTTACACCAGCTATACAACCGTATCACACAAGAGAACTGATCGAGGTAGTATTTAGACATTTTATCTAATTCATGTGATTTTTATGAGTGAATGAACGTCACTTAATTCTAACATTTTATGTTTTAATTATGATTATAGATTTTAGCAAAACTTGATTGTGTTAATACAACAGTACAAAAAGTAAATACAGTTACACTATTTTCTAAACCAGCAAAATTGAGTCTAGGTAAGTAAAAAATTATTATTTATAAAATCTACTTAATTATTTATTTTGAAATTTTCCAATCGATACTTTCTCTTTTTAGGTGGAAACCCGGATTTAATTGCAGATAGTGATCAAATTATAATTGAACCGACATTGCAAGCTACACTTAGGTTTGGTATGTTCTTGAGTAATAGATCATACAACTTAGACTTTTTATCATCTTTGTAAATAGAAAAAATGTCAACTTTGTTAACTAGTTAATATAAATATAATTATAATTTATTATTTTTTTAATAAAATAATTTTAAAAAATATTGAATTTTGTTTTTCAATTTACCTTATCTTTAAAAATTATTAATAAATAAAATTTAATGGTTAGATTTTGGATAAATAACTAAAAAATTTTAACATAAAAAAAAATTTATTTTTTTATGTTTCTAATGCTATTGACAGTACAAAGAATTGAATTAATTACTTGATAATCTTTCATCAAATCGGTTCTTACGCACATAAGCTTATAACAAATGTATTTAAGATATAATTTAAAATAACAAAAACCATTATTATAAAACTTTACTTTAATATATTGAAAATAAAAGTGCAATTTAAATTTGTTTGTACAGTATGAAATTGAAATAATAAGTAAATATTAAAAAGATCCACTATTTTCAACATTTAATCGTTACAATCTTTATGAATTATTGTTAAATAAAATTAGTAAAGAGTAATTAAAAATGCTATGTGTACTTATAATAACTAAGAGTTGTAATAAAAAAAAAATAAAAAAAATAAACATGATTTAAATTTTAGATTTATTTATCGATAAAATATTTTTAGAAACGATATATTGCAACCGCTCTTTTATTGTGGTTCTAATTAAACGGTGTCGCACAGAACCTGAAAGAGCAACAGTACTACAATAACCAGCAGTTCTGGATATCAAGAATTTCATACAAATGAACGTTGAAATATTTTCTGGAATCATCAACAATCGCATTTTTAATGAAAAAGTTTTTAACTTATTTTACAGCAATCGGCAAAATTATTCTATAAAATTATTTTCGGATGACAATTTTTTTTACATTTTCGTAACGACTTTTACAGTTCAGACTTCTTTTCAATTTGCCCTATAACAAAGTTATATACTAACCATTACAACTGTGAAATAATCTTCTATGTGTTTACTTGTGTAGCATGTATTTCTGTAAATGACCAGTGAAAATTTGTTTGACTTCAACATAATTATACTACATCTTTTACATTAATAAATTAATAAAAATACGCATTGATTATCGGTCAAATAGCGTACACTGATTTGTCCAACCATAACAATAATTACATAACTGTAAGATTGAATTTATGATAATTTCCATATGTGTACATTATCAATAAAATGATAATAGTAATAATATAATAATTATACATTAATATTGAAATTATTTTTCTGCAATTAATTATAATACAGCATACATTGTGAGCAATGCTCTATAAAACACTTTTATACGTAGTTACGAATTGCCAGTAGCATGCAAGTTGTTTATACCTTGAATTCTTACATATTTTGCAAATTACGCAATAAAAATCTCTCACTTCACCGTATTCCCTGTTTTCAACGGCGATGACGATAATTTTTGCAAGGGCAAGACTGATTGTACC
This sequence comes from Torymus aiolomorphi, assembly GCA_036365515.1. Taxonomy (NCBI): domain Eukaryota; kingdom Metazoa; phylum Arthropoda; class Insecta; order Hymenoptera; family Torymidae; genus Torymus; species Torymus aiolomorphi. The sequence continues at coordinate 121,307,790 of CM070877.1, read as the reverse complement.
TTACTATACAAAATTCAATTCACTTGATTTTTTATAGTATTATTAAATCCGTAACTCGTTTTAAACAAATAGCTTTCTATAAATGTTATCAATACAATTTTATAACTATCTTAGAGAGAGAGAGCTTGTATAATTTATACGATCGGGAATCGACACATTTTTACAAAAAGAAAAAATGTTAATTATAGTCCATGTTTTGGTTTTATATAGCAATTTGCAACATTAATTTGTATTCCCAATATAAAAAATATGTAATTTTATCATTATGACTCACTGGTAAAAGATAGAGATAATGATTAAAGCACAAACAAAATTAAATTCATTAACGAATATAATTCGATAATTAATTGAAAGAGTAAGGTAAATGCTTCAGACTTAACCAGCTTGCAGTTCTCTCGCCACGTTAACACAGAGATTCTTACAAAATGTATAATCTGATCTGCAGTTTCATGTATTTATCCAAAATTTTCTCGATTTGGTACCTAGCAAGCACAAGAATCACCTTTTCCATTGTTCCTTTGATCACTTGTCAGTTTGATCTGGTCTGGGAATTCATTGTACAACTCAACCTACAAAAATAAATATTAATTCACATTTGAAATAATGAAACATAGTTTTGACTATAAAAATTTATTAGTCTACACACCTCACTCTCTTGAGCTAATGCATTTTTAGCTATCGTTTGGAAAGCTTGTTCTACATTGATTGCCTCTTTTGCACTGGTCTCAAAATATGGAATATTATTCTTTGATTGACACCATTGTTGAGCTCTCTTGCTTGAAACCTATATAAAACATATATAACACATTAGCATTAGAAAATTAAATTACACAAATTCATTCTATTATTGCCTCTATTATGTGTCTCTTTAAATTCTTTACATAATTATTATATTTTCTAAGAAGCTTGAATATGTAAATATGTAAAGATAAATAAAATATTTATCTATTTTGAAAAAAACATGTGAAGACTCCTGATTAATTTAATATTAACTTTATAAAAATATTTTTTTACACTCACCGCTCTATTTTCTAATTCAACTTTATTACCAAGAACAACAAATGGAAAATTGTCTGGATCTCGTGGTGATGCTTGAATTAAAAATTCATCCCTCCAAGATTCCAAGGATTTGAAAGTACTTGGTGCAGCTACGTCAAATACTAATACACAGCAATCTGCGCCTCTGTAGAATGCTACACCCAGTGATTGAAATCTTTCTTGACCAGCTGTATCCCAAATCTGATAAATAAATGATTTTTAGTAATATAAAGTTTAACGTGTTTATTTATTATACTAATGATCATATTGGAGCAAAGTAATATAAAATTAAATATAAATAAAATCAAATTTTATAAAGACTTTAATTATAAAGGAAAAAAACTTCAAAAAGTATTTAAAAATTGATTAGTATTGATGTGACTATACATGTATAAAATGAAAAAAGGTTACCGTAGCAAATATTTGTATAGGTATTATCTATACTGATATGATTAAAATGAGATATGTACGAAGTAAAAGTTATGACAAGTATTTTTGTTACAGAATCAATTATAATAGGTCAAAATATAGATATAAATAAAAATGGTTCTTACCTGCATTGTTACTATTCTGTCATCAACCATAACTTCCTTAGTTAAAAAGTCTGCTCCTATGGTGGCTTTGTATTGGTTGCTGAATTTTTTGTTTACATATTGATTCATCAGAGAAGTTTTTCCTACTCCAGAATCACCCAGAATAATGACTTTGAGCAAAACTTTCTTGCGTGATGCCATTTTTGCTATAACTTTGAGGAAAACACAATCAGAGTTAGATGTAGTACTTCAAGCAAGGCATGCAGAAATTGATAATGCCTAAATAGACATACATTACCGATTAGTGTGCAACTTCAACAAACTAGATATGGAATGAAAATTTGTAGTCTGTTTACTACTACTAGAACAGTATCGACAGTCAGCAGGTCATACTCAGCAACGCTGTCACTTCATCTGCAAATCACAATCGCATAAATTAAATATAGTGTGTGATATGTGAGATGAAAGAATTCAACTGTCGCGTATCAGTTAGCAGTTTAGCACTTTGTCTTTGTCTCAAGTTCAATGGCTACATACAAACAATGGCACGCGGAAGAGAGAGAAAGAAAAAGAGAGAAAAATTAATCAACATTCGCGAAACCACGCTGTTTTCTTACTGCGCGAAAACGGAGCACCCACGGGTAAAGGAAAACAATGCGCATTACCGAGATCCAGGAGCTGTCTCGCGACTCATGGCTGCGTGCTCTAATCTGTTAATTTTTCGCCGTGAGTGATTCATTACGAAGAGCGTCAAACGGAAAAGTACCTCCTGTGTGCGTGACGTGTGCGCTACGACTACCGAGCTCGCAAAATCAGATTTGTTTCGATGCTAAGGAGTTGTCAACAGTCCCGTATGCGACGGGCTGCTCCGAAACAGAGAGAGAGAGAGAGAGAGAGAGAGAGAGAGATAAGGTTTACTTCGCGGGTGCGCGAAGGGATACACACGCGGACACGAAGCTGCCAGGTTTCGTTCTTTCGTTTCTCTCTCTGCGTGTGTTCAATCGCGAGATCCTCCCAGCAGTGTCCGCCTCTTTTCTCTCTCACTCTCTCCCTCTCGCTCGCTCTCTCGCACTATACAGCCTGCTCGTCCGCTCAGTGTGGAGGATCGAAAAACGGCGATTACGTCGTAATTGTGAGACGCAGCGCACACTGCACAAGAGAGCGAGGTGGAGAGATAAAGAGAGAAAGACTGTGAGCTAGCGCGCGCGTACGCGTGAAAGTACGTGTATATACATATATACAGACCTACACGTATACAGCTCTACTAGCTCTGTGCACAGCAGGACGACGAAGACAATGCGATAGAGGCAGATATATAGTTGGTGTGGGAGAAAAATGGAAAAGGTCGAGTTCGTTGTCGATGACAGCGTCCGCGCACTTGTAAACTCAACGAGGAGACAACGGTGACGACGACGGCACGATACTGGTGCGTGTGGCGCAGCAACAGCAGCAACACTGGGGGTAGAGTGCAGACTCTGGTTTAAAGCACGAGCACACACAGAGAAGAAGACAGCACTCTCCGCACGCGCGCTGCACGCAGAGAGAGCGAGAGAGAAAAAACAGAGATAGAGGAGAGTGGAGTAGCGCACACAAAGAAAATGGCGTGTGTGTTTTATGAATCTCCCTCTTTCGACGTCAACTGAGACTCGCTCTCGCTCGAGCGCTCACGATCGAGTCGAGCACGGGCTTACACTACTGCGCTCCGCAGTGGACGTTTGCCTACTTAGTCGTCGCGCTCCGCTCTCCAAGTCTCCACTATCACGCACACGTATAGTCATATATACGCATGTGCAGGAGACGTCGAGGCGAGCACAGTAGCTCGTCGAGAGTTTGTAAGCACTGCGTCTCGGAAGAACTCGGAGAGCTATATACAACACACTCGTCACCTGTTCGCGCACTCTGTCTGGTCTAGGTGGAGGGGGGAGTACGTATATACTTGGAGAGCGCGAGAGTGAAAGACATGAGCGCAGAGCAATCTACTTATATATACCTATCGGGTTGTCTCGCTCGCTCTCACGGCTCGGTGCATATATAGTCGGTCGTGCGTCGTGCGTCGTATTCGTGTACGAATTTCGTATGCATACATATAGATATACCTAACGCATACACTTGCGGGACCATATCGATCCGATGATCGAACATCTCGCGAAATGTGCTTCATGCAGTTCTTCAATATATAGCTGCTATATTTTGCTCGGACTGAGAACGGTTCGTCGAGCGCTCAAATGATTTGAATGCGCGCAGACTTTGAATTTCCCGGTAAAAGAGGCTATTAATGGCATTTAATGACGCAATTTGGTTGCATAGTGCGCAAGCTATAGAGATTAATAAACTTGCTTTGTTTCTACACTATTTTTATGTACTCTAGAAATCTAAAAATATTAATGCGGGTTTTCAATGTATTTTTATTTATACTTACTTCCATTAATAATATTATACTCAATAAAAATTATCTATTTTTAAAAATGAATAGAATATTACTGTGCATATAAGTAGATCAGTGATTGGTAAGTAAGGTCAGACACAATTTTCATATCGGAGCTGTTGCTGATTTCTAAATTGAGTTTTTTGTTATTTAAATTTATTTGCCAGTTTCTTTAAATTATTGAGACAAAATATGAGTCAAAATAATGAGTCAAATAATGATCGATGACAAAAGTAAATTAGCAAAAATTACAAAAATTCGAAAATGTCGATAAGTACATGTGATACGTCTTTACATCCAACTCGACATCCTCTTATATTAATATAAGTAATAAATAATCTATACAATTGAGTTATCAGCTCGTCAGTAAGAAATTAATATTTTGTGAGGAAATGTACACAAAACCTGTACATAAATTTTGAATTTGCAATAGTCAATTTATATATTATAGGAGTCACTATAAGGGACTGTCTCCATAAGGGTGCGATCCCATGGCGCTCCGAAAAATTAGACGGAACCATTTAAGCCCGTGTGAACAAAGGAGACATTCACGGAAGAACCTCTCTCTCGCACTCACGGCCTTAAATGGTTCCGTCTAATTTTTCGCAACGCCATGGGATCGCACCCTAAGTGTGCCTGTGCCTAGGTTCACGGACTTTCACTCAACAATGAACCAATCGGAGCTAAGCCTCCAAGCTCGAGGCTTGACTTTGAATACTTCGATTGGTGTAGAGTTGAGTCAGAGTCAGTGAGCCTAGGCACAGGCACACTTATGGAGACAGTCCCTAATGAACAAATTGTTATAATCATGGTGGATGTAGGGAATATGTAGATACATTCTTTTTATGAATTTTTTTTAGAAAAAAAAGTAGATTTCTTAGCAAAAATATGGATGAACGAATGATAACAGTTATAAATTTTATTCGAAAAATGTTGTATGGGGTTATTAATATTTAGGATCGAATCTTCGTAGGATGATAGATGATTACATTGTAATGGGCAATAACTGTCTCCTTATAAAGAAGACATAAATCGCTTCATAATATAACATTTCCTGTGTTCTGTCGATAAAACAGTCAGTATAAGTAACTGCTGTATCTAGTAGGTTCTAGGGTAATTGTGCCAGTTACTGCGTGAACTTACCACAGTAATACTGGCACACTTAGGTACCCTACAGCCCTGAGGGTCAGAAGGTGTAATAGTTCTACTTTACCACTAACCCTGTTTTATCGGCGGAACATGTAAAAATAATTCATATAAATAAAAGAATAACAATTACCTTTATTTATTCTTGGATCGAAATTGGGTTCATTTTCGTCGTTCATTTTCGTTCCAAGAATAAAAAAAGGTGTCGTCGTTTTCGGCCTCGAAACTTCGTAGAATGATGTATGATAGAATTACACAAGGCAATTGAATTTGTTCAAGGCGAAAGTCGTTCTTTTAGGCCCGAATTCATAAGATACTTTCACTCACACTTACACTCAGTCCATACTAACCTTAACTCCGAACAAAAAATTTACATTAATCTGATGTAAACTAAATGATAATTGAGGTAAATACGAACCATTTGATAATAATGTTTACAACAGCTATGACAATATTACAAAGTTAGATTCTTTTGTTTATTCTGCGTTTCGACTTTCGCGCAGTATAGTCATAGACTATATATAATCTAGGGCTAAGTGTAAGTGTAACTTCCATATGCCTAAGTGAGAGTGTAAGTATGAGGGTAAGTATCGACTATGAATTCGGGCCTTATTATATTAATTACTTTTTGTAGCGCAAGCACGATTTTCGCGTTTTTTGAACCTATTAATAGAGTTGAAAGCGACCGCTTGTCGACCAGCGGACGGTAAAAATCGAAAAGCGCCCGCTGCTCGCAGTAGCGGGCGGTAAAAACTGAAAAGTGCCCGCTGCTTGCCGTAGCGAGCGGTAAAAATCGAAAAGCGCCCCCTGCTCACAGTAGCGGGCGGTAAAAAATCGAAAAACGCCCGCTGTCGTTTTTAAATGGAGTTTTCAAGATTATTTAAGAAAATCATCGATATTTTGAAAAAACGCAAAAATCTATACTTGCGGTACAAAAAATATGGTGTGCACCAAGGGCTAAGTGGGTTTTTTGACCACGTGTGGTTGCAGTACCCGTCTTCGGTTTGCAAATTCACTCGCCTTCGGCTCGTGCTAGCTCACCTTCGACTCGTACTGTAACCCCACAGTTGGTCTAAAAAGACCCACTTTACGCCCTTGGCACACAATATACTATTTCATGTTACACCGATAAAACAGTGTTAGTATAGTGTGGCACCCCCTTAAAAGTTTGTAAGATAAATAATAATAGAGTGCATTATTATACTTTATTACGAGAAGCAATGATCCTGGTTCTGCATATTTAATATGGTCAATTGAAATTAACAAATCTAGTTAAATCAATTTAATAGATGTAACATGTGAATATTACTAGACTGTAATAAGCTATCTCTATATTCAAATAGTTAGTTATTAGGGATCCGATATCATCGCAATCACATCGGTGTTCCTTGGCTCACCCTGTATTTTCAATATTTTATTCAAGCGAGATATTATTGTATTACATGTAAACTATTGTTGGTTATTTATCACACTTCTGACTCGGGACATCCATTTCGTTTAGTCACCTCACGAAAACTTCATCTGATAAATGATATTTGAGAACACTAAAACATTATACAGTATAATTATCTTAGTTGATCAAGGAGCGCGGGAGCGCTCCGAAGGCAAGTATACTTATTACAAGAACATAAGGCACCACATATCATAAGCCATTTCGAAATTCTTGGAATAAAATTTAACACACACACACGCACACGCGTGCACGCAGTCACGCACGCACACACATAAATATATAGTAGGACCGAGAATGTATGTGTGTACGTGTTTATACACACACACACACTTTCTCGGTCCTATTTTAAGGGAAAATTTAATTAGACATATATTATAAGTATAAGCTAAAAAATGTGAAAAATATACGTAATAAATTAAAATTTTCATTTGTTTTACAAAATAACTATATTGATGCAAAAAGTGTCCGTATTAGCTACGCACAAGCTAAGTACACCGATAGCCAATTTTTGAATTTAACTCTTAGCAAGATTAATTTCATTTTTGAAGTATTCGGACTTTTTCTAGTAGAAGATAGATTGTATTTTGATACAGATATACGTTTTCGTTGGTTTTGCCTTGGAAATAGTGGAAATACTTTCTTGGATTCAATTGGCAGAATTAACTATACACATGTCGAAGCATAATAGTACATTACGATACTAGTGGCATAAGTTGGACTTTACGGCACGGCGTGTATAAGCGCCCGAGCGTAGCGAGTGTGCTTAACGCCGTGCCATAAAGAACGATTTATGACCGTGTATCGTACATTATTTTTTAGGCACGACGGTTACTCAGGAGAGCGTTATGGTTTCACTATCCTGAAAAATGTATCACCTCAAAACCTTTTATAGCGCCAAAATATATGTTTTGGGTCGCCCCGTTAGAGCATTTTTGACGACGTATGTATATGGATGGAATTATGTATATTATGTAATCAAGTTTCACTGATAACTTAAAGAGATTTAGAATGATCGAGCTCAGGTTCACAGAGACCACTTGTTATATTATAAGAAGGGTTTGGTTCTACGTGGGGACAAATCCATTGTAAAATTTTAAAATGGCAGCTCAATTAAATCATCATAAAAATTCATTTTTTGAGTAACTTGCACATATATGATTTCACGCGAAAATGTTGTTAACTATTACGTTACACAAAACGATGATGTTACACATAATTTTGGCCCTCACGTAACATTAACAAACATTAAAAAGTGGTAGATATAATTGAAAGACATATTTTCGTATTGTAAAGTTATAATATATATGCCAAGAAAACCCAAATTAGTTAATAAAAAGATATTTTTCGCATATAACTCGTAATGATATCGATTTACATAAAAACTTTAAAAAATATAGATCACTTCAAAAGAAAACTTTTTCCCATAAAACATTTTTATGTAGAGCTTTTTGTAAAACTTTGTAAAACGATTTAAAACGCATAAATACACTAAAATAGTCGATTTTCGGTGATAATTCAACAGGATTTGATTATATATATAAATATTGAATACAAAAATGATTTTTGGAAATGGTATTATAAAATAATATATTATATTTAGATGTTTTTACAATATATAGGGTTCTCCTATATGCCCGAATGAAGAAAAGAAATGTACGAAAATGTAGAAAACCGTAAGAAATTGTACAAAACTGTAAGAAACTGTATAAAACCGTATAAAACCATTGGTTTTCGGACATTTTATGGGAAACGATTTATACGGTTATATACACTTTTATACATTTTTACACATTTTTACACATTTAAAAAAATTAAAACTTTTTCCAGAAAATTTTCTTATATATGTACCAATTTTAATGAAATGTAAGAAAACGTATAAAAATATACAAAACTGCTTAAAAGTGTATAAAAGTGTATATAAATGTAAGAATATGTAATATTTTACATTTTTATACATTTTCTTACGTTTCATATATTTTCTTACATTTTTTACATTTGCTTACATTTTTTTACAATTTGTTTTTCCAGACTAATTTGACAAAATTAGTCATATTTGTAAGAAAATGTATAAAAATGTAAGAAAATTTAATAAAGTGTATAAAACCGTAAAAAAATTGTCCGAAAACCAATGGTTTTATACGGTTTTTACGGTTTCTTACGGTTTCTCACGGTTTCTTACATTTTCTTACATTTGTTATTTCCATACGGGTGGGTATTAGCAGCGGCCGTGCTTTACCTATATGTAAAAACTAAACTGTCTATGTAAAAACGAAGTTTTTGCATAGACAACAGGGGGTTAGCGTGGCGAGGTGCGCAGGGGTCACGGCCCCCTAAGTATAGTTAAATTTTGGATTCGTGTGAATTCAATTAATATCACTTCTAAGGCGCCTTGCATTTTATTCTTCATACAATATGTTCTATATTCTTTTATGTTCTTAACCCATTAACGTTCAAATATGCACCGAATATTTTACTCATTTTTGAGCGTGCTCTTTCGATGTTTTGTGTAAAAATTGCATTTTTATAGCATACAGAAACAATATTAATAATTTTTTTCTTCAATAGATTAGGATCAATTATAAACAGTGAATAAAGGCGTGGATAAAATAGTTGTACTTTACGAAAATTTTTTTTTTTCCAAGCTTCATATACTTTAACCTTTTCAAAATGGTGGAAAAAGGTTATAAGATTTCGAAAAGTACAAATTTTTGTAAATATTTTTGATATAAACAAAAATTAAATTAAATTTTTCCTCTCAAAGTTAATATTGAATGAGGTCATTTTTCAGTATATCTTACGGCCTTAATAATAATAAACTAACGAATTTTCTCACGGCTAATCGATGTTTAGGATTACGCTGAATCAAAATCCGATAATCGATTTCCAAAATTCAAAGGTGGCGGATCTAATATCGCGAATGGGATATTGTAAATTGTATAATTCTGAAATAAAAGAAAAATCTCATCATTATATTAATTCTACATGAAATTTGTAGAAGAGTGTTTTTAGTGATATTTTGATTGAATTACGGGTTGGTTTTCAGAAAATAATTCATGAAGTCCTGAAGCCTAATAGATCGAGAGTAACGTTGTACCAATCGTAAATCGTAAATTTAGGTTTTCATGAATGATCTTCTCAAAAATAACGCCTTCAATTAGAAAATTACTAAAAACACTTTCTTCTACAATTCGTTCTGTAAGACATTATGAGTAAATTGTTGGATAGGAATAAAATAATTAATTTCACGAATCTTTTTTAGAAAACAATATTTTTATTTTTGGATAAAAAAATGAAATCGAAAAAATGGATGTTTTTATGCTTATAATAAGAAAATGCATATCAGTCTAATTTACCTATATAGTAAATGAAATTCAGAACTATATACATATGGATCTGCTATTCTTGCTAAAAATATGATATCTTTATTTAGACGATGATTGCTTATTTTTCTTGATAATCTGATCTTTGTAATTCCATGACACATTTCATTTATTTATTTTAATTATATTTAGTATATATATAATGTAAAATATATTTTTTGGAATATGAAATTCGCATAAAACACTTTATTATATTATTTACACGTTTTATATAATACATTTACAATAATCGGAAATAGTTTTTAATCAAATGAAAGAAAAATTAAACGTAATTCGTATTTTATTAAGGAAAAAATCACCAAATACTATAAAAGTATAATATTGTTAGTTAGTACAGTATCTATTATTTTCCACATAATTATACTCAAATGCGTTATATTCTTTCACAATTCATTGGACATATCTATATTCAAATTTTATTATATTTTCATTTTTATATGAAAATTCGTCGAGCATATAAAATTATGCTCTAATAAATAATTTGCTATCACGATAGTGATATGCATATAAACTACTTAAAGTAGTGCAAATTATAATGCAGCAAAAAAAAAATGTATAATACGTTGTGAATATTATTTTATTACAAATATATTTTTATACAAGATCTAACAATAAATTAGATCAAAAACTAAAGGAAGTTCAGCTATTTAGATACTACAAATCAATTAAAAATATATGACTATATTATTTTTTGTATTAAAAAAAATTTTAAATAATTACTAAGCAATTACTTAATATGTGACAATTCAAATCTGAAAAATAGAGAGGTTTTAAAAAAATTTGTTAATAATTTTGTACCCAAACTAATGACTATAATATATTTTTAAGGTACTTTATGTATCGTCAATTAAAATACCTAAGTATATGAAACATTTACATGATACTGGGTTTACCTTTTTGTAATAATTTAATATTTTACATTTGCTACCCTTATATCATATATACCTTAATGAGTGATAATGAGTTTTAAAATCGGTAGCTGATCAAACATTTTCGATTCTACAAAATCATTTTAACATAATAATAAAAATCACGCATTCAAAAAAGAATGAAAAAAAAAAATTTTGTTTGAAAAAATGAATGACATTTCAAATATACAAACTTATTCCTTTTTCTTCCATGTAAATTTTGCTCGCACAGCGGCAGGATCTGGAGGTAAGGGTGCCAATACACTTGCACTTGTTTTAGGATGAGAAAATGGACATCCTGGTTTCATGCAATACGGATGATATTTGCATTGTAGAGGAGGATGTGAAAATATACAGCCCAATTTTGTGCAAGCTGATCCAAATTTACATTTTGGATGCTTATAAGCGCACTTATCACCGAATTTACAGGCAGGAAACGAACTGAAAGAAGAATGAAACGTAGTAATATACTTAAAAAAGTTGGAGTATACCTTCAATGTTTTGAATGACAAAAATTACCTGCATAAAACTTCTGGATGATAATAGGCACATTTAATGCCTAATGTACAGTTTGGCCAATATCGACATTTTTCACTAGATTTATCTGCTACTGTTGTAATAACTGAACTTATTACTGGGCGTTTATCAGCACCTAAAATATAGTACAAACAGTAAATGCAAATTTGCAAGAGCAAAAGATTTTGTTATATATTTAACTATAACAATATGCATATGTAAATCTTACGCAGTACTGAAGAAACAGTTGATGCCAATGAGGGTTTATTTTCGGGACTGTTTGAACGAGATCTAGTGTACACAATAGGACTAAGTTTTCTTCTCTTTTTGGAAGAACTTTCTTCATGTCGTACATTTTCTGAATTACCATTGTCGTTATGTCGGATTTTTAGTTCCATATAATTAGTACTTTCTCTGTCTTCATTCAGGTCATGATCATTTTCATGATCAGGATAGTCCATATTAGGATCATTATCTTGATCATACATATGATCATCATCAACATATGATTCATATTGGTTATTATCAAAAACAAATTCATCATCTTCATTCACCTAAATTTATTAAACAATTTTTAGTATAATGTTGAAAAATGAATTTTAATTTTATAAATTCCCTTACTTCCATCTCTAAACGTTCTTCATCATCAGAATTTCTTTCTTTAAGAATATTATTGTTGTATCCATTTAATGTGACTAAGAATTTTTGTTTATCATCGGATCTTTTAAATAAAGACTTAACTACATCTAAGTGTTCACCAGTTACACCTTGTGATGAATCTATACATATTCAATTTATTAATGTTTCAATGATATTGAAAATATCATTATTTTACCTTATTTAAAAGATTTAAATTTAATAATAATAAAAGACAAACTCACGAGCTTTTGCAGGATTAGCATCTGGATTACTAAGTTCAATTTGAATTTTTTCTAGATTTTTAACAAGCCTTTTCTTAGAATTTAAATTGACTGAAACTATTTTACCTTTCCAAGGATCTCTTGTAATTTTTATTTTATTTGCAGCTTTTTTTTGTTCCTGAAAATAGTACAATAAATAAGAATATGTAAATTGTAATAATGAGAATAAAAAAAATGTTGAACTAATATTTTGATAATATAAATTTTAAATAAGTTTCACATATATGCATAAAACAATTAGCTTTGTTTATTAAATATAGATTACTAATTTAGTATTTACTTTCAGACATGGATCTATCTTCTTTTGCATAACTACTGACTGATTTGCTTCAGCAACTGCTCTTAAAAGCAAAGATTGTGTAGCACGTTTTTGAGATGGCTGCAAAGGCTTCAATGGTCTTGGGGTAACAATAATTTTACTTGGAACTTTACATTGATCTTCATCTTCTAGATTTTTATTACCACTTTCTTGTTCTTTTATTTCTGAATCTTTTATTTTGTCTTCACTAATATCAGTTTGTTTTTTTAATGTTTTTGAACTTGATTTTGGCTTTTTTACCTTTGATTTATTTACCGCTATTATTTGTGATCTGAGAGATGTATTTATTATTGACTCTGTATCATCATCTTCTTCAAAATTCGTACTACTCTGAGCAATTTGGGAAAGTCTTGCTGCTATACTTAAAACCCCTGCATTTGGTTGTTTAGGTTTAACTCCTAATCTACTTTTAACATTACTCATTCTAGGTTTGCTTATTTTAGTTGTATTAGAGGATTTTATAAGTACTTTATCTTGTTTATGGATAGTACTAATACCAAGACGAGATTTTATTGTTCCTGATTTATTAGTCAGTCTTTCTTTGTCTCGTGAATCTCTAATTCTATTTGACTTACTACTTTTTGAACTATTACTAGAATGAGATTTTTCATCTCTACTTTGTTCACTTCTCAAATCTTCATTTCGCGGTTTCCTTTTCTCTATATTTTTGCTCTGATTTTGACTGTTTCTTTGATTAGTAATTTCATTTCTTCTTACATCTAAACGACTTCTAGCATCATTATTACTTTTTGTTTGCAATTCAATCTTTTTTGAAGGAGAAATAACCCCAAGTCTTGATTTAACAGAAACTACTGAAGTAATTTTTGGTTTATTTATGCTTGATCTGATTCTATTATTATCTTCATTATCAGAATCTATGGAAATTTTTGAACGTTTTGTACTTTGAACACTTTTTTCATTTAAATTATCATCAATTACATTTGATATTCGTTTTAAACTTTGAGATGAAAAATTATTGATTTTCTCTGTTAAAATTTCAGATTGTGATGATTTAAAAGGAGATAACTTCTTTTCAAAATTTGATTGTTTGGGTGTTATACTTAATTCAAGAGAATCTCTTTTTTCTGAAATATCTGTATGATCTTCAAATAAAGGTATCTCATTTTTTTTCTTTTGTAATTTATCATCGTCTTGTGACTCCTTTAATGGTAGTTTACTATCTTCTTCATTTAACAATGCTAAATCTCCTACTAATTCTTCGAATTCTCTGTCTCGTTCAAGTTTAGATATAACTTCAGAATGAGAATCAGATATCAAATCGGATTGACCTTCTACTTTTGGTTTTTTTCGGTCTTCTTCTTTCTTAACAATTGTTGTTGGTGCAATTTCTTTATTATTCTTTTTCTTAGCAACAGTCACTTTTTGTAATTTTTTTAGCACTTGATCATGAAGCCAGTTTACAAATGGTTCTGTACTTTCTTCTAAAAATAGATTTAAATCTTCATTCATTTGCTGTCGAGACTTTTTGTTTACAACCATTACTAAAATATAATCTGGTAGTTCTTCATCATAACGTACACCTAATTCCAGAAGCTTTGCCCGAATAGCACTCTAAAAAATAAAAATATGTTCTTTTTATTAAAATTTTACAGGCTAAGTTTTATACTACTTTTGTCTGTTTATATATATTATTATAAATGATTAACATGATAAAAATTATTAACCTAAAAATTGATCAAACAAAATTAGAATTGTATTTTTGACTCAAAACATGTATTTTAAATAGACAAATTTATTCATTATTGGAAAATTTAACAATGTAAAACAAAAACAAGAGCAGGTACAAAAATAGGTTCACAAATACTCACCCTTAGTTGATTTGTGATTTCGACACCTCGGATATCCATCTTGATGTAATTTAAGTTAATCCAACAAGAAGAAAAACTTTCATTGATCACGTTAGTTATGTTTAAAACAGTTACATTGGTGCATCATTAAAGTCTCAAAACGGAGAAACTGCTTCTGAATACTTCGCCATGTTTATATGTTGTACTTTACACGCGTTCACAACAACGCGACAATGTAGTACCACCCCCTCTATGGGCAGAAGTCACGTGGTTACTGAGCAGCAGCAAAGAAGATAGACGTAAATAGAAGCGCAAATCGGATAGGGAGGACTGAGGCACCCCGAAAAAGTACGCACCCCGACCACGCGCAGCGCGGCAGTCAATTTCTAAATGCTGCGGGAACAGCTGATGCGCGGCCGGTAACACACCACCCATACCGGCTACCGACCCCACTCCAGCCCGCAGAATTTTTCGATTCTTTTTATTTTGTGACTAAAGAAATAATATTCTTGTTTGTAAATCAATTCCTCCAACTAAAATGTAATTTCCTCCATTTTCCTCCACCATTAGTTTTTTTCTATATGTTCACAATTTTTTACAAGATTTAATAAATGACTATAATGTGTTTACTTTAAAAGAAAAAAAATATAACATTAAAATCTTAAACAAAATGTAGAGGAAAATGGAGGAAATTAAATTATAGTTGAAGGAATTGATTTACAAACAAGAATATTATTTCTTTAGTTACAAAATACAAAGAATCGAAAAATTCTGCGGGCTGGAGTGGGGTCGGTATACCGGCTGCAATGGTAACACGACGTACTTCGTACGTAACATTGCAAAATTATTATTTACAAAGATCTGTTATTGCTATTGCAATAACAAAAACCATAAATAAAAACAGATTAATCTTAAACTGATACCCCTAAACCCAAATGGGGAGACAACTTATATATTACATACATGAGTAAACTCACGTAAACTCCGTTGTTCCTGTGGATAGCGCGCATGCTTACTATCTTTTTGGTACGGGTTCAAATCCATTATCGGATTTTTTTTTTATATATATTAATAAGTATAATAAGATTGTTATTTTCTGCTGATTTGAAAATAACGTGAAAATTAAAAAATTTTTGAACAGGTTTCCGCACTACCTTGGAGGTACTGTTCAAAGCGCGTTGGATTTTTTTTTTGTTTTATTTACAAATTATTATATAAAATAATTTAAAAATACTTCAATACAATTTCATGACATGTAGAAATTGTATTAAATTATTCAATAATCTTTTTGTATTTTATGTACTTCTGCTATGATTATTATGATAAATAATAATATATTATTAATATTTAATATTCTTAATTACATTAGTTAACTGTATAAATTATGTAAAACAATAACAATAAAAATCTAACGTAAAATACCTCTAAACAATATAACATATGAATAAAAAACAAATCAGATAAAAAAAATTCATCTTTTCAAAATTATTTTAAAAGGTCGAGTGTAAGTTATTTTTTAAGCTAAATATAGGAAAAATTCTTTATTTCCTTTAAATTATTATTTTTCTTCACTTCACAGTTTTATTTACAATGGTTATTTAAAAATATTATTCATGTATTCTATATGATTTCTCATGAAATAGTATTGAAGTATTTTTGTAATGATTTTATATAACAATTCGTAAATAAAACAAGAATTATCCAACATTTTTTATATACGGAAGTGCGAAAAAACTTCAGAAATTTTACTGTTATTTTTAAATCGGCAGAAAATAACAATCTTATTATACTATATTAATATGTATAAAAAAAAAAAAAAACCGATAATGGATTTGAAACCGCACCAAAAAGACAGTAAGCGTGCGCGCTATCCACAGGACCAACAGAATTCACGTGAATGTATTATATGTATGTAATATATAAGGTGTTCCCCCATTTGGGTTTAGGGGTATGAGTTTAAGATTAATTTGCTTTTATTTATGATTTTTGTTATAGCAATAGCAATAACAGATCTTTGTAAATAATAATTTTGCAATGTTACGTACAAAGTACGTCGTGTTACCATTGCAGCCGGTATGGGTGGTGTGTTACCGGCCGCGCATCAGCTGTTCCCGCAGCATTTAGAAATTGACTGCCGCGCTGCACGTGGTCGGGGTGCGTACTTCTTCGGGGTGCCTCAATTTCCCTGCAGGCTTTGCGCTTCTATTTACGTCTATCTTCTTTGGCAGCAGGAAGCCAGGAAGTTTGATACATATTTTGGAAACGGTACTTAATTATAAAAAAATTAAAAGATTTTTTTGGGAAAAAGTTTTCTATGAATATTAAAGCCCCTTTATGTTTATTGAGAGAAATACTATACTAAATTTTATTATTGAACATGATTTTGACCCAATTTTATGTTAACTGAAAAATGAAACGAATGAATTCTTAAATATAAACGAAGAGCCCACAGCAGACAGCTGTAGCAGAGGAATTTTATAAATAGTTATTGGTTTTTGCACGATCTTTGCTGTGACAAACTCGTAATCGTAATGTTCATTCATTGCAATTAAAAACAAGAATCTTCAGCAACTATATATATAATTTTAATTATCCAAGTTGCGATCGTTCGTGCAATACTTGCGCACACGCAGTTACAACTTGGTTTTCTTGAGGTGGTTCCTATTTGACATGGCGGGCGTCATTGTACGCAGTTTTCACGTTCCGAGGAGACAATTGGGTAAATAATTAGTTTCTCTTGTTATTTCTTGGGTGAGGCGCGCAATTCTTACTTAAATCTGTCGCTGATAAAATCAGTCATCAGGAGTCAACCTACGTTCCGTCATTGGAGCATTTTGCTAAATCCAATTTGCTACAAGTTACATAACCTTTTGCAAAACTTTTGTTGCAGGTCTCCTTGGACAGGCTGTAAGCAGCCAGCAGACCAGGAACTATGCTGATGCTGTGCCCGAAGGAAAGGTATGATATAATTTATGTTTTTTTTTTTTCATCTAGGGCAGGCTGTTATCATTGCAATAACATTTTTAAAAGGCATTGTGCATCAGCTGTTAGATACATTATACTTTTTCAATTTATGTTTGAACAGTTTACTCTGTCCCTTGCTTTATAATATTTTGTTTGAGCATTGATGAAATTCATATTTATTTTGCCTGTATAATCTATACCCTAACAATATCTAGTCACTAAATTTAGATTTGATTATCAAGTAGATTTAAATATACATACTTGTTTAGGTATTTTGTATCAATAAGATATTGTAAATTGTTAAAAATTTTTGTTATTTTTTGAAAATAATAAAATATTTCTCATATGTTTATAGAAATTTGGAAGTCCACTTAAAGATGAAGACCGTATCTTTACAAACTTGTATGGCAGACATGACTGGCGGTTGAAGGGAGCTATTAAACGAGGAGATTGGTACAAAACCAAGGAAATTGTAGAAAAAGGTGCTGACTGGATCATTAATGAAGTCAAAACCTCTGGACTTCGAGGTAGAGGAGGAGCTGGTTTTCCTTCTGGAATGAAATGGTCCTTCATGAATAAACCATCTGATGGAAGACCAAAATATCTTGTTATTAATGGAGATGAAGGAGAACCAGGCACTTGTAAAGATCGTGAGATCCTTCGTCATGATCCACACAAACTCATTGAAGGTTGTTTGATTGCTGGTAGAGCTATGGGAGCTTGTGCAGCATATATTTACATCAGAGGAGAGTTCTACAATGAGGCATCTAATACTCAAGTTGCCATTGCTGAGGCTTATCAAGCAGGATTGATTGGAAAGAATGCTTGTGGATCTGGCTATGATTTTGATGTGTTTGTACAAAGAGGAGCTGGTGCTTATATTTGTGGTGAAGAAACAGCACTGATTGAATCCATTGAAGGAAAACAAGGGAAACCAAGACTAAAGCCACCTTTTCCAGCTGATATTGGTCTTTTTGGATGTCCAACAACTGTCACGAATGTTGAGACCGTTGCTGTAGCCCCAGTAAGTTTCTAAAATAATGATTTAATTTATTGATAATATGTTAAATAAATCACTTATTCAATCAATAAATACTCTTTACGATAACACATGGGCTTTTTGTATTTTAGGCAATATGTCGCCGTGGAGGAAGTTGGTTTGCATCTTTTGGTAGACCTCGTAATAGTGGAACAAAATTGTATAACATTTCTGGTCATGTCAATAATCCATGCACTGTCGAAGAGGAAATGTCCATTCCTTTGAAAGAATTAATTGAAAGGCATGCTGGTGGTGTAATAGGAGGTTGGGATAATCTTCTAGGAATTATTCCTGGTGGTTCTTCTACTCCTGTCATTCCCAAACAGTAAGATTTTAAAACTATATTATTATTAATTTTCTAAATTTTAACCAATTTCATTATTTAATTTTATAAATTCTTTTAGCATTTGTGATACTGTGCTTATGGATTATGATGACCTTGTTCGTGTGCAAAGTTCTTTCGGAACAGCAGCTGTTATTGTTATGAATAAGCAAACTGACATTATTAAAGCAATCGCACGTCTTATTAGTTTTTATAAACACGAGTCTTGTGGACAGTGCACTCCTTGCCGAGAGGGTATTAGTTGGATGTACAAAATAATGGAGCGGTATGTAGATTTAGATCATCAACAGATTATTAATTTTAAAATATTTTGTTCATTTGCATAAAAAATTTATAAATAATTATATCACTCATGTTTCTATAGATTTGTCGAAGGTAATGCAGAAGTGCACGAGATTGATATGCTGTGGGAGCTCACAAAACAAATTGAATTACATACAATTTGTGCTCTTGCTGATGGTGCAGCATGGCCAGTACAAGGACTCATTAGACATTTTAGACCTGAAATAGAGGATAGGATGAAAAACTTCAAAATAAGTAAACGAGTTAAAATATAGATGAATGATGCCTCTTTAAAGAGTAAAAAATTGTTTATTTATTTTCACATGTATATAGGAGCTCAGTTAACTTTCATAGAAAAGATTTATAATATAAAACAAGATCTCTCTATAAATTGCAGTATCTCTTTGAATAAATATTAACTATTCAATAACGCTTTTAAGCGAAAACTGCAACATAAATTTGTATTTATATATCCATAATTGAAAATTATGAAATTGTTTTTAAAACACCGTAATTTTTTTTTTTTAATATTCGCAGGTATACAATAAATACATTTCTTCTTTATAAAATTAGCTTTACATATTTATCAACGGAATAAATTATTTTTTTTATTGAAAAACGTTCTTTAGATAAAAATGAATAATCTATATAATTCTGTGCGAAATTAAAACCTTTGCTAAGCACTATAATACTTTTTGACATTAATTTTTACACATTAGAAAAATATTCGTTTTCTTTAAGTTTTTAATTATACTTCTATTATTAAATGAGATGGATTTTCCACATAGTATTTCCACAAATTCGAGAATTTAGCCATTGTTACACCATCTACAACTCTATGATCTGCTGCCCAACTGATCGTCAAAATATTTGCAGCAATCACATTATCTTGCTCATCAAATCGTGGCAATCTTTGAATCTTTCCAATTGCACCAATTACCACTTGAGGTGATAAGATCACTGGTTTTGTGTATGTCCCTCCAATCTATAAATAAATGTTACTTTATTTAAAATATTATAGTTTTCATGAACATTTATTTTTAGTTTTAATTTGTAGATATATGAATAGAATAAATAAATCAAAACAAATATTACTTACAATGCCAATATTAGAAATTGAAAATGTACCACCCATGAGGTCATTGGGAGGAAGTGATGATTTTCTTCCAAGTTCTTGTAGTCTATTGAGTTCTTTTGCAATCTCAACTATACTTAAATTTTGTACATTTTTTATATTTGGAACAATTAGGCCACCAGGTGTATCCATAGCAAGAGAAATATTGTGTTCCTTCTTAATGTCAACGGTCTCGGTATTTTCGTTGATAAGTGCATTCAGTTCTGGACATTCATGTAGAGCTCGAGATATAGCTTTTATAAAAAACGGCATGTAGGATAAGGAAATTCCCTGACATTTGAAAGCTTCTCTAACTTCATCACGTAGTCTTACAAGTTTCGAGATATCACATTCATCGCAATATACAAAGTGGGGTATAGTCTGGAAAAGGCAAAATATTTTACTTTTAAATATTCAGTAATATTAAATTCTGAATTTTACATACACACACGGCGCGCGCGTGCGCGTGCACATACACACACGCACATGCACGCATACACATAGAGCGTAATCATTTAATCAACTTAAAAATATAATATGCTATATTGTTACCCCAGTATTGCAGATCTTTTCGAATGGAACGCGCTAAAAGATTATTCGATAGCGATCATTTTCCGATTAAGTAGAATAAATTTAGAAAAAAACACAACAAATATTCTAATACATCACTCACACTGGAAATACAAAAAAGTGAACTGGGATCTATTCAAACAAAATATTGAAGAAAACTTGAAGAATCCAAAAAAGTCCAAGAAATATATAACACCAAACGAAATAACTGAGATTGTTTCAAACTTCGAAAAATTAATTTTCAATGCAGCGTTTGAATCGATCTCAAGAACCACAAGCAATGTCTTAAAAAAATACGCAATATGGTGGAGTGACAAATGCGAACAAGCAATAAAAGATAAAAAACACGCACTGGACATATAAAACACACAAAAGTTTCACAAACAAAATAAGCTTTAATATAGATACAGAGCCATATCCCGAAGAACAATCAAAAAGAGTAAAAAGAAGCGTGGCAAGCCAACACATATCTTCATTAACCACAAAATCAGACCAAGAGACTATATATGGAAAAAACTAAAATCGATAAACAGTTAACACAAAAACATGGAGATCACAGCTCAAATAATCCAAGAAAATCAATATATAACGGACTCAATAAAAATAGCAAATCTCGCCAACACATTCGCAAAAAACTTCAGTGATACAAACTACAACGTAGCTTTTCTAGAACATAAACATTTAATAGAAACAAGTAAAACATCTAAAGAAGCTCGCTCCTTGCATCGGAAAAATACAGATCTCGACATAAAGTTAATACTAAAAGAACTTTTATCGATACTAAAGAAATGTAAAAATTCCAGTCCAGGTCCATATGAAAGCCCAGACATCTTTATTAGAGAACTACCCAATCATGCATTGGAATACCTACTAGAAATATATAATTACATTTGTCTTAACGATGTATTTTCCGAAAAATGGCACGAGGCAATAGTTATCCCATTACCCAAACCAGGAAAAAAAAACGCACCACAGAAGGATACCCATTGCTCTGGCAATTTGCTTATGTAAACTACTGGAAAAGATAATAAATAAAAGATTACTTTGGTACCTAGAAAAAATAATCTAATAAATGTCTATCAAAACGGCTTCAGACAGCACAGATTAATGATCGATAGTCTAATTTATTACCCTAGAGTCCGACATCAATGAAGTCTTTATAAAAAATGAACATCTAGCAACAGTCTTCTTAAACATGGAAAAAGCATACGATATGGTGTGGAGATAACGCATAATAGATAAACTTGCAGAATATGGTATAACAGGAAATAGACTAAAATTTATTAAAAATTTTATCAAAAACGATTCATTCGTGTACATGTAAATGGTCGCCTTTCAAACAGACTTGAAATCGCTAACGAAATCCCTAAAGGCTCGGTTACAAGCGTAACCCTTTTTTTAATCGCCATAAATGATATTGTACACGAAATGCAAAAACCCGTAAAATGCATTACGTTCGCCGACGATATAACAATATATACATCCAGAAATAATATCAGAACTACAAAAGAAATTCTGCAACAAACCCTAAACAAACTCGAAATTTTTCAAATAAAAGAGGCTTTAAGTCCTCTCAAGCAAAAACCACGGTTTCAATATTCTCAAAACAAAAAAAGTACTGGAACCACCTCTTTTTCTTAACGAACGAAAACTTCAAATTCAAAACCAAACAAAAATATTAGATTTGACTTTTGATCGAAAATTAAACTGGACAACACATCTAAAACAGCTTAAAACCGAATGTACTCAAAGATTACGTATCCTAAAGATAAAAAATCTTAGCAACTGCAAATGCAAATAAGCCATGTTCTGATAAAAATAAATCTTTATGTATCGTTTTATAATCACAAGGGTAACAACATTAAATACTTTACTAGTTTTCAAAGAAACATTCTAAATTAGAAGTTAAAAAAAAACAAGTAATAATTAAAAATTTATTATGCTATGTAATTTTTTAAAGTAAGTGATAATGATATTGTTTAAATATTTTTTAAAATTTTAGTATAATATTCCCTTAATCAATAAGTTAAATCAAATTTATTTTATCACAGAATAATTATGACCTTTACAAAATGTTAAAATTAAAAAAAGTAATTTTAAAATTGTACATTTCTTCGTAAACTAACATTTATAATTACCAACTCGAAGTATTGTCATTACTCTTCCATAATATTTAATAAAATAAAAAGTTTCGGCTTGCATTGAATAAATTTTCGTAAACTATATTATGAATAAACGTACCCAATTTTTCCATAAAATTTACTAATTTTTTGGAAAATCTTTTAAAACAATAAGAGATAGCCAAATATAAATAATGAACGGTTGTAATTGTAGGATAATCAATTAATTTCCATTCAATCACATTAATAATTTACTATAATGAAATATTTGTTTTATATTTTTTTAAAATGCAAGTATCTAAACGACGTTTTGATGAATTTTCTAATTATTAAATAAGTAACGAAAACAAACATCTTTTTTTTTTTAATGAAAGTAGCTTCTCTTTTTCTGAATACATAAGTAAAGAAATATAAAAATAGCCTTAGTATATAAGTGTGTATTAATGATTTTCTAATATTTTTTCAAATCAAGTTACCAGGTGAGCTATATATATATAGAGACGAAATAACATTTGAAAATTGAATTGTTAATAATATACTTTCATCTTACCGAAAAATAGCATTTCATTTCTTTATCATTCCATAATAATTCATAATTTTTACGAAAAATACCTATTATGATATAATTTAAATATCTTGTTACCAGTCACATATTGTAAATATAATTTGATAAAAGCTAAAATTAGCGTTTGTCTATATAATATTATACGACTTTTCATAAAAGTTTCTTAGGTATATAAAAAAAAAATTATCTGTTTGTCCGCGGAGCTCCGCGGACATTGTAAAGAGCACTTTACAATTCCAAAATTGATTTGACGGAACTTTTAGTAAGTATACGACATTAAAATTCAAAATCGAAACTTTTAACTCGTATAAGTCTCGGAAATGAATTAAAAAAGTTGAAAGAGCTGTGTCTGCGCAAACGGAATGCAGTATTGTACAAAGGAAGGCAGAATGAATGTCTTACCAGTGATTGCGTCATGGACTTCCACATATGTTTGGCGTATTTCTTGCCAGCGAGTGGGTTGATCGTGCCCTCAACGACGCCGCTCGCCGAGCCCATTCTCGGCCCTTCCGCCTCGACCTTCCGCGCGATTCGGCCGAGGTAGTCGAGTATGTCCTCTTTAAGCACGCGGCCATCTCTCCCCGTGGCCGGCACCTTCGACAGGTCGACATTGTTCTCCTTGGCGATCTTGCGCACCGCCGGTGTCGTCAGTGCCTTGTGGTTGTGAGCCCTGTCCTGGGGCTCCGACTCTCCGTCGCTCGCTGGACTAGCAGCTGGTACTACAGGCGATTCGGCTGTCGTGGACTGAGATTCCGGTGCAGCTGGGCCAGCGTCATCCTGACCCTCGATCTCGATGTCAATGAGGGGACTGCCCACAAGGCAGGTTTGCTCGTGCTCGTGGTACAGCTTCATGATGACACCGTCGTAGCGGCTGGTGATCGTCACCGAGGCCTTGTCACTCTGCACCTCGCAAATCTGGTCGAACTGGTTCA
Organism: Torymus aiolomorphi; assembly: GCA_036365515.1. Taxonomy (NCBI): domain Eukaryota; kingdom Metazoa; phylum Arthropoda; class Insecta; order Hymenoptera; family Torymidae; genus Torymus; species Torymus aiolomorphi. Next base: position 121,283,415 of record CM070877.1, on the reverse strand, counting down.
CCTTGTCTCCGGGCTTCACGAACCTACGCATTTTAATGATAGTCTCTCTTTTTTATTTATCATTTGTTTTGCGTTGCGAGATATCCCCCGGGGGAGCCTCAGATATGGAAATGCACTTGAATTATATAGGATTTCCTTTTAATTTGTCGTATATAGATTGAATGTTTGCTGCCGCGTGCAGCGCTGATGGATCAATACATTGTTTTCTCCTTTGACTACAAGTTTTCTTTGATTATGTGACGTTGAATAATGGATTTACAATTAAGGTCCTCTCGTCTCGTATAGTATAATGATATAAAAGAAAGGGAGCGGGTGTACGAGTCGTGTTTTCGAGTTACGAGAAATTTTTTACTATTCTTTTTCTAAAGGTCTTTTCAGACGTTTTCTTAGATATGATTGTTTTTATCTGAAAACTTTTAATAAAATCACTAGCTATATATATATATATTAGATACTTAGTAAATATAAAAGTTGCTACCTTAAAAATTTTCATTTTCTTCATTTTTACAACTATAGTTACATTATTGTTAATTAAACAAAAATGTGTTATTTTATATAAAGTTAAAAAAAAATTCTTTCGTATTTAATATAAACTTGCATCGAAAAGCATTCGAAATTTTAAGTACGTCAAAGCGTCATTCATATCTATAAACAAATTTTATTAAAACATATACAGACTTTACATACATAATGTATTATTATACATAATGTCTGACACGTACAGATCCGTGTACAAAGTTTTATGCGTGTAATTTTTTCCTTTATTTTAATATATGAAAAATTACTTATACGTATATCTTTTAAAATTCTGTATAAATATTCATGATTCCAAAAAGGAGCTGTTTTTTTGTTGATAATCTTAACGTTAAAATTTTTAATATTATAAAAAATAATTAATTTTGTTAAAAGCTTATTAAAACGGTGTTATATACTAATATTATATTTGTAATAATGAAAAAAATTGAATCGATGTTTTAAACTGGTAATAATACAGATGTAGGTATTTCAAAATTTTTGACACATAATTTCGAATTCTATAAAAAGCAGACACCTAAAAGTGAAAATTTTAAGAAATCATATTCAAAATGCGACTTTTTATGAATAATGATAACTACATGGTATTATATTTTTTGAGGTAAAATTTATAAAAATATTATCTTTATTTTTCCACACTATAGAGTTGTAATTAAATATTCCAGGATAGAGACAGATAGTCGGATTACTCTGCGCGTCATAGTTTTCATAAAGTTATAACTTCATTTTAGTTAGTTTTGTATTTAAATAAATCTGATTTAAACTGCGCCTATTTTGATTAAGTCTAAATCTATCAAACTCAATCTAAAGTTTGAAATTGAAAGAAAACTACTAGTATTTAATTGATACTCGCGCTTTTCCATTAAGTAAACGTCCCCTGGGGTCAGGATTCTTTTTAGTCGTGATTATTAGGTTTCTGTCATTTTGAAATGAACGTAAAATATGAAAATGCAGATCAGTAATCATTTTTTAGATTAAATAATAATAAAATTACTTGAATATAGAAAATTAGAGATTTATAGATTAAGAAAACGTAATTCTTAATAGAATATTATTTTAAATCTTTTTCCATTAAAACGGTAATTTTTTTTGTTAAGACATAAGTTTTTTTGAAGAATTTTCATTATTAAAATGTAAAACGTATTAATTATTAATTCCCGATAATGTTTTATCATGCTTTACTATATTGTTTGCTTACAGAAAACAGAATAAGGAAATCAACAAAAATTTTGGCGTCCCCAAAAATGGTTATTTTTTTCTAACATTGAAAGTTTTTAAGGGAATCGCAAAAATCTACAACTTATTTAAGCGTCTTTTTACGCTTTTTTGATGCGCATCTTTAGACTGTCACAACTTTTGAAAAAAACAACATTTTTTGGAAAAAGCCAATTACAAGTCGTTTTATCGAGTTTCATTTTCTGTTTTGAAGCTTTGTGTAAGGTGTTCTTGGTGTTTTTTTTTTACATTTTAAAATAAAATTTGAATTTTTCAATCTTTAAACAAATGCGTCATAAAAACTTGTTTAATTGTTCACGATTTTTCTACTATAGTACGAACAAGAAGAAAGATCAGTCTCTCAAGGTGCGCCTTAAAAAAGATTTTGCGTCACCAAAAGTGGGTACTTCATTCCTTACAAATTTCTTTATACAATACGCGCGGCGATTATACCTTCCGATATTTGATCGATCGTTCATCGTAATTCAATTGATTAACCCCCACGCTAGAGCACACGATACATTATAGCCAGTGGGGCATGTATTTGCAGAGGGGTAGAAGAAGAGAGTAGACAATTCTCATATACTTACCATTCCTTGACGGTGACTTCGCGTATCCCTTCGCCGATGTCCGCGAGGTTGTACGCCACGAGCTTCTCCCGCAGTGACGTCAACGAGATGAGGCGGCTCCAGCTCGCGGAACTGGCCGCGCCACCCTATAAACAACACACAAGCGCGCACGTAGCAGACGAGACGCGCTCAGCATTAGAACCAGATAAGAAAAAGCAGACTTTGGGAGGGGAGGAAAGAATGAAGCTGATTAGGGTCTGACGTTGAGCGACCTGTTACCATCGTGCGAGAAAAACAGTCGCCGCCGGCGCGACAGGGGGCATGCGAAGTGCGTATATGGTGAGCAAGCGCGCGCAGAAGGGAAAAACTGCCCGACTGTTTAAGCTGCAAGCTTGCGCGTATATATATGCGCGTCTTTTCGCCCGAGTAATTATCAGCCACCCCTTTGCGCCGGCGGGCTAGCTATTCTTTTCGCGCGCAGTAGCGCTATGTCGTTAGTCGGTTAGTCGTTCTTTTTCTATACGCCTGCGCGCTCTGGGATGTATATACATTGTTGCGTGCGTTTGTGTGAGTGAAAAAAATAGAGATTTTTTTTGAAAAACGAGATGACGCGCACGAAAGGGGAGGGCACAGGACGAACGGGCCGTCGTTAGCCTTAATAACTCGCGTTAATTGTGGCGTTTTTAATTAGGCCGCGAAATAGGCCCGGATAAGTAATGGGCGCGGCGGGCGGTGAAATCGCTTTTTGAGCAGGAGTAATAATTGAATGCCGAGGGATGCGCAAGCTCGCGGTCGTTTGGTTAACGAGCGCGCGGCTGAGACGTCGCGCTAAGATAAATATATGTTTCCGACTGCCGGAGGAAGTCTTGTTGTTAATTGCTCGCTTCATATATTTTATTTTCTTTCGACTTGTTGGCTTTTAGTGTAATGATGTAAGAGCTGAAGTGTAACTTTGAAAATCTATTGTAATAGTTCTGATAGAGGAAAAACTTGCAAGATACTCGTCAGTTTGAAAATTTTATGGAATTCATAGAATTTTAAGGACTTCTTCAAATATTTTGTAAGTATTACTTTTTAGGTAATTTTTTATGATTTCAGCTGTAATTTGGCATTAAGTACATTATATTTTTATATCACTTTGGAAATTTCAATTTTTTTCAACATTATAAATTGTCAGTCATTTTTCTTTTTTTAATTACTGCGCACTTATAAAAGCATGTTGGAACCGAGTGCGTGAATGTATTCTATTAAGCTTTTCATTATTTTAATTCAATCGCTCCGTAAAGTATTAAGAAATATTTTGAAGTTGGAAAAGAATAATGAGAGATATAAAAATGTCTGTCAAATATTGTGTTTCACATTTTCACGAATTTCACATTTTATAGCTTTCATATGTATTTTTTCAATATGAATAAATCTATATTTTTCATTGATTATATTGTGTTTTACAAAAGAGACGAATTCTTTGAAAATAAAGATGGTATGTATTTATATTATGTAAATCATATATTATCTAATTTGCTTATTTAATATTCCACTGTACGTAATTTAACCAATAGGTTTTTTATAATGCTTTACAATGTTTGAAGCTATGAATATTATTAATTACAGAAATCAGAAGATGATAAAAGGTATACTCATTATTTTCTAGCCTCGTAAGCAAGATCGAACTAGAGCACCGTCAATAGCGAATACGCCGGTATATTATAAAGCACACTCATGAGGTTAGTACACATATGGACACAAAGCTAACACAGCTGATTAAAACTTTCATTATAAGACGTATTTAAAGATATAATGTATACCAGAAAATGCGCATTTGTTTGACTTTTAAATTTTAATCTTTTCGAATATCGCGTATCACTAAGTAGAACTTGAAATTTTCTTGTAGTGTAGTGCCTTGGTTTTAAAATCAAGACAGCAAATTACAAAATAATTGTATGAAAAAAATTTGTCAAATAATTACTTAACAAACATTATCAATCGAGATTTTCAAGTTACTTCTGACATTAAAATCCCGCTACACAAAATATTTGAAGAGCATATTAAGCAGTACTTTTTGTCGATACGACTTTATCGTTTTATAAGAGCTTTCGCAACGACATGAAGCGAGTTCTTCCAATCTGACGGAAGATATTCAAATATTGCACTCTTATTTTTTCACTCTCAATAAGTTCCTCGATAAACTGCATTTTGCTACCAAAATCACGCGTTATTGCATTATTTACTACAACAAAAATATTCAACACTGAAAGCGGTCGGCCATAACCGTATAAATAACGCCGTGGGACCACACACGAACACAACATTCACGTGAATGTATTATCTGTACGAAGTTTGAATTGCAAATTTATTACGCCCCTGCGTGTAGCCGAGCGGCCGTATAAGAAAGACGCGCAGGGCACATTTTATTTTCGCGCACTGAATAATCCCACTGACACACTCGCACAGACACATAGACGCACACGCGCGCGCGTACTCGCAACACCTCACTGGTTTGATTTATTACACGTGAAACCAATTCGTTTGGTGGCTAAAAATATTTTCCCGTATTTTTCCGAACAAATATTGGCTCTTCTAATATTTAAATAAACATCGGTATGTCCATGTGTCCCTGCTGCCACGAAAATTGCGCTTTTTCGTCTCGACGGCGTAAACATCGTAATGAAATATTCGTGCCCCCGCAAGTGAACGAAGCGCATTTCATACGCGCACTAAATGGCAGGTAAGCAAGCACTTCAACGCTCCGTGACTATAAAAGGCAAGATATGGAAAAACGCTCACACGTGCTTTTCACACACACAGCGGCATCAACAAAAAAGCGTGCAGGTGTAGGTGATATTGTGTGTATGTATATATATATACAAATCCGTACCAGTCGTGCGAGCGACGTCAATCGAAGCGCGAGTGCCATTGCACGTGGTGTGCCGAGGCGGTGAGATGTGGCGGCGTGGAAATGAGCCGCGCGCACTGTCTTCCCGTAGCAGACTGGCTGATTATCTATCGTGCACGAGCGTGCCTTCCCACTTCTCTCCCGGCTGTAAAGAGAGAAACGGAAAACAACAATTTATATTGCAACTTCGATGAAATAGATGCACAGCGACCGTACTGGTCGACCACTAGATTCAGAATGCCGCGACGCGCGTGTTCGTGTTTCCAGCGACGACCGTCGACCGGTCCGCCGCGCCACTGTGCCACGCTACAACGCTGCAACGCCGCGTTGTACCTAACTTAGCGTTAGCGTTACAACGCTTGCAACACTGTGCCCTGCTCCGAAGCGTCGAGCGGGGGCTCCGAAGCTCTCCCTCCCCTCCTAGGTCGCCTGGAAAATTTCAGGTACGTCTGGTTGTACGTCTGCCGGGCAGCCCCAAGGCGGCTCTTCTGCAATGTGCGAATCAGCCTCCGCCACGGCATACCTGTTGGGTCCGGCAAACCACGCGGCTAATAGGCTTTCCTTTTCCTTTAAGACAATAATATCTCTTTCCATTGACGTCACACGCCATGGAGATGCTTACACAAGGGTCAGCTTAATCCTTTTTACGTACAATACGAATAAGCTTTGTTAGATCTAAATTTATATTCTAATATGCGCAATCGTACACGGTCTTGTCATAAAGACGCTTACGAGTGTATAAGTTCTTATTATAATTTGCAGTTTTAACATCGATATCAATTTCTATAGAAATTTCTATAGAAATTCTATAGAAACTATAGGTATAATTTTCGCTCTTTCCTCTTATATTTGCACGAAGTAAGTTTTAAAAAACACAAAGTGTTCCAAAACAAATTTTTACAAATCAGTAAACAAAACAAGTATGTTTTTCATAAAATATAATTTATTTTTCTTTATAAAGTAACAAGAATAAGTATTTTTATAAAACAACAAATCATACTCCGCCTTGATAACAAAAAAATAATCGTGAAATCCCTCCTCGGACCGTCGCTCTATCACAGAGATCGAAACACCCGGCTCTTGTGTTTATTCAAGCGGTAAAGAAAAGGAAAAGAAGATACACGCGTGCACAACTATGTGTGTGCGCGCGTGCGCATGTGTAAACGTGTGTGCATGTGTTTCCTTTCCCTCAGCTGTTTAATTCGACAAGTTTACGTAACGCACGAGTCAATAACACTGATAAGAGCAGCATAAGAAAAAGAGGGAGGGAAAACGCGCGCTCGTAAGTGTAATGTGGACAACAGCATCGTATCGTCGAACTAAATATATACGTACATGTGCTCTTTATGTCGTAAACCGTTTATTAATCGCTTCATCTGATTGCGTGTAATGAAATGTATGGTAATTTTATCGTTTCACGGTGGATACATTATTTACAGCTGAAAACTTTTGAGCTGCTTTTTTTTACCGAAAAAAGAGCTTTGTTATAATGCTCAATAAATAGTGATTCTTAGAACCCTGTAAACAAATGTTAGAAACTCTTGAAAACTAAAGTATTGCGCGCGCATTTATATGATAAATGTATAAATTATTAATATATCCTTAAAGGAAAAATAACGAGTAGATTTGATTTTTTTAATCCAAATAATGATTGTCATTTTACTGTATAATAGCTACTGTTATTTAATTAATTTGCAAATAATTACAATTGTATTGACAATGACGTATTGACGCATGATTATACTTTTATAAATTTTAACAAAAAACAGTCAACATAAAGTATAAAATAAAATATTTTTTGATGAATGCAAACACATATTGCATACGATTCCGTAGAACAAATTTCAATGTATCGATTTGCATTACAACAGATTGTAAAATATTGCGTACATTGTCTTCGTAGCGAAACATATGTTTTTTACGCCCTAGTAAAACTATTAAATCTCTTTTGAATACTCATATAAGTTTTATAAAGTTTAAAAAAAAATAACTTCCCTCAAAATCAGCGCAGATTATTACAGAGTTTAATCAAATATTTTTTTAAGCAGAAAATTTGGCTGGAGAATAAATTATGTAAATTTATTTTAATATCTTTCATGGACTTACTTTTATTATTAAAAAGGCATGGTGTGGTTTGTGCACATAAGAATTATGCACATATTTATTGTGCACACTTTAGCATTGGTGTATATCTATATCTATGTGTATACTCCAATGCTAAAGTGTGCACAATAAATATGTACTTTATTCTTATGTGCACAAACCACACCATGCCATTAAAAAATGTTATATTACTATTAAATTGCGGTAATTTAATTGTTGTATTACGAATTGTTCGTTTTTTACGCTTTTCGCAGTATCAGATTTTCCTCAAAAAATGATTTTAAAACATATTTTATAAAAAACATATTTTATTTTATGTATATATATATATATATATATGTGTGTGTGTGTGTGTGTGTGTGTGTGTGTGTGTGTGTGTGTGTGTGTGTGTGTGTGTGTGTGTGTGTGTGTGTGTGTGTGTGTGTGCGCGTGTGTGTGCGTGTGCGTGTGTGTGTGTGTGTGTGTGTGCGTGCGCGCGTGGATGTATTTTAAATAATTTGAATATTCAAAAATGTAAGAAAAAAAAATACCTTTAATCCATTTGTATGTGTAATTTATCTTTAAAAACTTTATTAATCAGTCCTAAAATCGATATGGTAACATTTTTTATACTAGATTATATGCACTTATCTAGCGGTGTAATGAAAAACTAATTTTAACCTGGCTGTGTGGTTCGAATGAAGTTAGATTATTAAATTGTCGTAGAAAAAATGAAATTACACGTAGAATACTAATGCTAAAATTATGTGTTCCTATAGAATTTCAACGAAGGCCACGACCTATAACTGATGTGAAACAATGGAAAAGTACCGAGTTTAGATTTTTTTATTGCACTGTGGACCGATAGTCTTGAAAATTATTTTATCAAAAAAATATTATAATCATTTTTTATTGCTACACGTAGCTTTTCGTATTTTATGCAGCGATTTATATGCGAAGTACAATGATATAGTAGAGACGTATTTGAAAACGTTTTTCATGCTTCTTCCGAAATGGTATGGTTCTGAGTTCCAAATTTTAAATATGCATAATTTAATCCACATTGCAAGTGATGCGAAGGATATGGAATGTAACTTAACTTCGATAAATTGTTATGACTTTGAAAGTCATTTAGGAGCTTTGAGAAATTCCATTCGAACGCTTTACAGACCTGTGGCTCAAGTTTGTAGAAAATTACAAGAAAGAAAAACGTTTGATATTAAAAAGCCCGTTGTACCATTGCCTTTTAATGTAATAAAGTCTGAACCGACTAATTTAAATACAAACTGCATTTTAGTATTTAAGTTGAAAATTAAAGACATTTTCAGTATTACAACGATTGAACCGAATAACATAGTTTTACTCGTGGACAAAACTGTAGTAGGCATTAATAATATATTTTATTTTCAAAATGAACCTCAAAAAATTAAAATACGAGGTAATACATTACGAAAAATGAATAATGTATATAGTTACCCAACAGGATCTTCAAAATTAAGTATTTGGGAGGCAAGACAATTTTCTTCGACTGAACAAATTTTTAATTTAGAATCTATTAAGCACAAATGTATTCTATTGAATTTAAGTTTCAAGAAAGGAGGTGAAAAAAAAGTATATATAATGTCAAATTGTTGCACTGAAGTAAATAAATTCTATATATAATATATTTCCAATAAAAATTTTATTATGCAGTGTTTTACTTGTATTTTGAAAATAATAAACATATATATTCTAATTTATAGAACTTTCTTTCCCTATTAGAATCTTACAGGAATCTGTCTGGATTTTCCAAACTTATGATTTAGTAGGGATCTCTGATTGGGATCCAGTTTCGGTGTCCCAATTTGGAACAGAATTTCTTTCCCTATTAGAATCTAATGGGAATCCATCTGGGTATCCCAATTTGGGACGTAATAGAGATATCCACGTGGAATCGGACTGGTAATCGGGACACTTTGGATAATTTCCACACGAGAAAATATGACTTTTATATAATACTAAGATATTTGACACGATAGAAATAAATTTTTAAAATTAAATGTGGAAGTTTACCAATTACCGACCTGGTTGGAACAGTTCGACGAAATCGAATAGTCCGACTTGATTTGAATAGTTTGGTTTAAATCGAGTAGTTCGATCACGTTCGAGTGATTCATTTGGGTTTGAATAGTTTCATTCTGTACGAGTAATTCGTATTATGTTGAGCAGTTAAAGTATCGAGTATCCGACTCGAGTTCGAAAAAATAGTTCGATACTGTTTAAACACGTCAAGTCGAGTATTCGTGCACCCCTTATAGCGTCTCTGTTTAAGTCGTACTTACATGTTTTGAACATTTAGGTATACTTGAGCGGGAAAACTAGGACTGCGCGCGAATACTCGACTCGACGTGTTTGAACTATACCGAATTATTTTTCGAACTTAAGTCGAATATTCGATACTTTAAACTGTTTCACATAATACGAATCATTCGTACAAAGTCGAACTATATTCAAATCCAATAAAACTATCAGGATTTGACCGAACTACTCGATTTGCATCAAACTGTTTTAAGTAAATAGAACTATTTGATTATTACGCTGAACTATTCAAACTAGAAAAGACTATTCAATTTCGTCGAACTGTTCGAATCAAGTCGGACCATCCGATTCACGTCGAACTATTTGAATCGAATCGAACTGCTCGAATGAGACCGAACTATTTACATCATCTCTAATTGCTCGAAGTCCGTCAAATTGAAAAAAGCATAGTCTAAACGCTCGTTATACATTTTGGCTTCATGTGAAATCAACATCACTTCTGGGCATCCTCAATTTCTTTTTTGTAGACGGTTTATTATACTTTGATGTCTATTTATTAGTTTTTTCTAAATATGCTTGCATATACAAAAAAGTTTGCCCTTAAGGGCGTCGAATTACCCATAGTTACCTTAGTAAATATGTGAATATAGTAAGTCGATCAGGGTAAGCAGTTTTTAAAAATAAAAGAACCTTTTTTAATATTTCTCTTACTAGAAGACTGTCAGAGATCCGGATCACAGATTAAGCTCAAACTTTAGGATATGTGTTTGGATCCAGAAACGTGAAAAAAGCTGCAATATTAGACGCTAACGCTCTAAAATACTCAAGTTGTGGACATTTTTTACTTTATTTTGAAAAAATCTTTTAAAAAAGCCTCTTCTTAAAACCGTAATCATTTAATCTTGCGAACACTTAAATGCCATTTCAAGCAAAGAAAATGTAACTACAGAAAACAATCTTTTATTTGCTTTTTTTGGAATTAAAAAATATTAATTCCTGCCAAAGTTATGAACGTTTAAAGTTGAGCAACGAAAATGCACCACAATATGCATGAATTCGAAACGCGAATTTTAGGCATTAAACACTGCAATTTTTATTTCTCAAATTTAAACTTTCATAACGTTGGAATGAATTAATAGTTTTATATCCTCTTCTTGAAATAATTTTTAAGACTTTGCTAGAATAAATGGTGACTGTTTTAAAAAGAGGCTTTTTAAAAGGATTTTTTCAAAATAAAGCAAAGAATGTCCATAACTTGAGTTTTTTGGAGCATTAGGGTCTAATATTGAAGCTTTCTTCATGTTTCTACGTCCAAAAACATATCCTAAAGTTGAGCCAAATCCGTGATTCGGATCCCTGACACTCTCCTGGTGAGTAGTATGTAGGTATAATAGGATATAATCGGATTAATATTTCTCTGAGGATATTGCAAAATTTACGTTTGTCAACAACCATCTAATGACAAGTATACAACAATTTTTTTCTCAACCATCAAATGAATAGTTGTTACAAAGAAGAATGAAGAAAGATATAATTATACATAGATTATAATTATAAAAGTGAAATTCGAACCTCAGCAATGCAGTGCGCAATTCAAGATAAAAGCTGCCCATACAGATTTAAATTCATCACAGATACGATTCCGTCCAACAAAGCCCACATTCGTCAGAGACCCACGCTGACCGCTCGAAGTGAGTCTGAGAGGAAGCGAGGAAGAGAGAGAAAGAGAGAGAAAGAGAGAGAGCATAATATACGTTACATGTATGTATATATACCAAAGGCAGCTGAAAAGCAGATAAAAGAGCTCTCGGTTTCGCGTGGCAAGATAGAGAGGCGACGAGAAGGGAAAGCTCTGGCTCTGCGGCAGTATATAACCGCTATACATACGCGCGCACCGGGGGCTCGAAATCCAATATGCGCCCTCCCCCTCTTAAGCCGTACTAACGAACTAATCTCGTTTCTCTCATGCATTCGCACAATTCGTGTATGTTTATACGCGCGGCCTGCGGTTTACGCGCGCGGCATTTGAACTTTGCCCGCGATCGATCGGGCAGACGCCCCCTCGCCTCGCATCGCCCCCGCACGCGTACACACTTCTATCATACATACGCGGACTTATACCCTTGCATATAGCGTGTGGCGGCTTTTTCTCTCGCCCGCGGGTCGTTATACGCGAGCTCTGCCGCGGCGGCGCGGCCGCTTAATTAATTGCGCCTGAGCGAGAATATTGTATAGTAAGTACTCATAAATTGCGCTGATTTGCCGCCACACTGCTATTTTCGCGCTGAGCGCCCCCACCTCGCGAAAGGATATATAGGCAATGGCTACGTCTCGTTAGGCGCGCCAATTGCGCTATTTTTTATTCGGCGGAGGCAGGGTCGCGTTAATTATTTTTTGTTCGAGTTATATGGTTGATGCCTGAAATTGAGCGAAACGCGGAATTCGCGCACAAAAGCACTGCCCCTTGGGTAATGGTATTGTTTTTTAAAATGTTTTATTTTTGTTACCTGCGCTAGCTTTTACCTCACTTTTACGAAAAGAGCCATTATTTTTGGAGATGCTTTCTCTGTCATGCGATGTAAATTTAAAGCATTTTACTTGTTTCATATTTTTACGTTAAATATTACCCTTTCGGAAAATTTCTGAAATGGGCGTAACGTCAACGTTTATGCGACGCCTTTTACGAATGATAAAGTTTGTCAAAGCACTTTACGAAATTTCGAAAGGAATTAATATTCTTTTTTCTACAAACTATTTAACTAAGTTCGTTATTTTAAAAAATAAATAATCTATATTAAATTTTTCAAATTGTACTTTTACATTTTATACACGGGGAAATGCTTTTATCCATGAAATTGATTTATAATAATTAAATATTGTTCGGTATTCTAGGTAAGGTAATACTTTATGACATATCATAAAGTATGGATTAAGTATAAAGATAATTTTTAAATAACTTAGACGTCAATAAAGCGAGTTTCGCACGAGTAGCCTTTTGTTGTTGCTCATATAAAGAAAATATTAAATTGGTCAGGTATGTTGACCAATAAAAGGCCCAGAGATACGTCTAATAATACTTTGAGCATCGATTCGATATTATATATTGATCCATGGAAACGATAGGTGTGGAGATATTTGTTTTTAAATAGAAAAGTCGCATGAATAATAAAAACACTTTATTGTTCTATTTCCAACTTTAGGAGAGGGCGAGATCCCTTTCTTTATGTAGGCGGAAGCTAGTTAGGCTTAAGGACGTTTACCGGCTGAAAACGAACCTATATGGGCGAAAATTAATATAATGAACGTGATAGCTCTAATGTAAAATCGTTATTCTTATATTATTCTAAGTGATTTGACAAGATATAAAAAAAATGTAATAATTGAAAATTTGGAATGTTGCTAGTGTAAGTATAATTGTTTATGAAAAATATCAATTCATTATGGTAATATTTATTTTTGATCTGATTTTAATGGGATAGAGCATAAACCCTATTATTGTTTAAAAACAATAATGTTTTTCTTATGCGATTTGAGGTAGGGGTTGTCATAAAATAATTGAAAAATTATGAAGGAGTGAAGCGAGACATGCAATTGTTTATAAGGCTCACATGCCACATCTATAAACAAATGTAAGCCACGTTTCATTCTTTGATAATTTCTCAATTATGCAACCCCTACCTCAAATCACTCGAGGAAGATGAGAAGCCTTACCTTGTTAAAATGGGATCAAAAATAAAGATTTTCATAATGAATTGATGTACTTTTTTCACAAGCAATATTTTCACTAGCAACATTACAAATTTTGAATTATTAAATTTTTTTATATCTTGTCAAATCAGTTAGAATTATATAAGAATAACGTTTTTTTACAATAGAACTATCATATCCATTATATAAATTTTCGCCCATCGGTTCGTTTTCAACCGAAGCGTCCCCGGAAAACAACTCGATTCTAATGTAGATAATTATAGGTATAAAAGGTACGAAACTCTCAATTTCAAACTCTAATATCGTAATGGTCTTTATAAAATAAGAATACAAACGTAAATTAATCGTATTATTAATTATAGGCGATATACTTGTAGTATATTTAATAAAAATACGAGTGCAATATATTACTCCGAAAACAATGAGCGATAATACTTTTTGGCGTTTATTTGAGAGGGATGATTCATCCAGTTTTATTCTGCTGATAAGAAATATAGCCTCTAATATGCCACGAAGTGAAAAAGTAAAAAATGTCTGCAATATGATATTTTTTCCCCTAAAAGAACAATAAGTACCCGGTCTTGCGTTACACGGCCCCGAGCGGCCCGCCTGAATATTCGTAGTAGCGCTTACGTGTTTCATCCTTAGAAACGCCCACGCGGCACCGAATTCGCATTGTGCGATATATTTATTAGGTCGATCAATCCCTTTTTTTTCTCGGAAGGCAGAGTAGCGAACGTATTAAATGGCGGCGAAGCACTATACGCTCGACTCATTGAGTTATTTTAACGGTGTAAGCCGGCTCGGCAACTGCGGCTTGATAATTTTAGCAGCCGTAGTTGCCCCGACATTCGATGATCCCCATCAAGTCACTGATCCAATTTATACGCACACGCCGCTGTCGTTCTCCCCTATACGCGCAATGACGTCATGACTCGGAGATGGCCTTCTTCCATGCACTTTTTTCACTTGACTCTGTTGTGCAAAGTTGACGTTACTTTTTAGCAGCTCAATGAGCCGTTAGATTGTTTTCAAAATAGATTTCTAGCTGTGATGCAATATGTTTAATTTAAGTAATATTATATAAAATTTTTCGATTGAACTACAATATGCACAAATATTAATAGACGGATGCTATTCTTCATTCATTTTCATATATGAATAAATTGCAATAATTTATATGTGTACTTCTTACGTCAATGTCTTGAAGAAAAAATCGTGAAACTTGAAGTTTTAATCACTCAAGTTATAAATACGTTGAATGACAAATAGGGCTGTCCTTCATTAATTTATGAAGCGAAAATGTCAAGCGATTTCCCTAGATTTTCTGTCATCAGTTTTTAATTTCCATAAGCGGTTGCGAGTCATTCAACTATATAGATATATTAAATATTAATAAAATGTTTAAGCACTATTTCAATGATAATTACTATTGTTAAGAATTGCAAATATATTGTAATTATTGTTATCAAAAATATATTTAAAGTTTTATTTCTATGCGCAATCTTTGTTTTAATATTAGTTATGTATGACATCATTTAAAAAATTTACATAATTAATTATACTTTTCATGTGATCGCAGTACATTTTGTGGTATCAATCAATTACCAATCAGTTATCGGTCAGTGTGTGCTGTTGAAATGATGTTTCGTGTTAAAAGAAATTTTATTGAGTGTATAACGTTTTTTATTTGATAAATTACTCAGCAGATTTACGATAAATGCTTGCAAGGGTGTTATTCACATTTCAGCGTTCCAAAGCGTTAACATGATCAGTTAAAGCACGTTTAAATTTAAGTGCCTGAATGCACAAGTTTGTACAGACTTTCATCAAAGACTTATCCTGCAATAAATATGCAAATCTAATTTGTAATCTGTCTTGTTTTGTCCGTACGGATAGAGACTTTTGTTTTAATAAAATACAAATACATTAAACATTACTCGCTGAAAAGATAACAGTAATACAGTAATACATAAAAAGGCATTGTTTAAAAATAAAACTTTAAACAGTAATAAAATAATGAAAATTTTAGTAAGCATTTCATGATAACAAAAGCTAAATTCTAAGATATTCATTCATTAGTATGGTGATGTAATTTATAAAATGATAATAATACTTGCAAAGTATAAAAGCAACTATAATGAAATAAAATGTATAAAAATGCCTTTTATCACTTAAAATAAAATAATATTTATATTCTTTAGTTATTTTATTAATCGAGTTACGCCATTAACTAATTAATGTTCAAAAGTACATACAAAATTGTAACGAGAAATTTGATTGTATTGATTTTGTATGATAAAACCGACAAATTTTTTGACGAAATGTACTCGCACAGAAATTTTCGAGAGTGCTCTAGCAAATACTGTTCAGAAATTTTTGAAAAAGATTTACAATATTAAATATTTAATTAATGATATTATAATTTTGGGAGGTGGATATTTTTAAAAAGTGGAGTTCCTCTGAATTCTTTGATAAATTGGAAATTCGGATAAGAGAAAAATTATAATTAATTATTAATAATTAGTGATACATATATGATTATGATAGTCTTTATTAAAATTATTTATGATATCAGCAATGTAATTAAAAAAACCGCTGCCAATTCATTGGCACGTAGCTTCCTCAACCGTAATTTGTTGATTCCTTTAATTAATTTTTATAACAAAATTGATAATTTTTTAAAAAATGTATTGCATAATTATAATTAAATTCATTTATGAATATTAAAAATTGTTAATTTTTAAATTTATTTATTTATTTATTATTGATTTATATCAAATTTATATAAATTTTGAGCTGATAAATAAAGTTATCATTTGAAATAGAAGTAAAATATCTATATTTTATAATAAAACAAATAGCTATCACGGTTGTTTTGTTATTAACAAAAACGTGTTTTTTTTTATATTTCATAATTCATATTTTTTAAGAAAAAAAAATTTATAGCTATCATTGTTCTTTTGTTATTAACAAAAACGTGTTTTTTTAAAAAAGTTCATAACTCACAAATAAATTATAATAATGTAGAATATAATGCATTCATAATGCATAATTCATAATTATAATAGATTATAATAGATATAATTTTTAAACATTTTAATTCATTTTGTTGGTTGGTTTTTAAAAATTAAAAAAAATCATCTAATCCCCACTCAATGACGTTTCCTCATTCCACACCACCTAGCGGTAGATATCACTGCGCGTTTTTTAAAAATAAAATATAAATCTTTTTTAATTTAGAGATTAAATTATTTTTTGTAACACATGAATGATTTTCTGCGTTTTCCTACATAAAAATATGTTCTAAAAAGTTACTTTTTTTACCTATTGTGTAAAGAAAATCATTCTCTCCCTCTGCTCTAAAATTATGTAAAGTCGCGAAAATAAATTTAGCCTTGCTTTTTAGGTTCAAAAACGCATAAAATAGAGTTATGAGTTTTAAAAAAAAAACACGTTTTTGTTTTTGATGATAATTAAATAACCGTGATAGATAGAAAATTAATTTTTTTTAGAAAATATAGGTATTTTAATTCTCTTTCGAATGCCATCCACCCCATTCAGATACATAGAGCCGTTCTCGAGAAATTACGATTTTTAAAAAATGTCAAAAAATTTTTAACCTCAAATATCTCTGAAATTTATGGACCAATCATTTTGCCCAAAGAACTCGACCGAGAACTATAAAAAATCTACCTCTAAAAGGAATTTTGAAGCCATTAAGGCAATTTTACTCTTGTAATCGTTGGACATACAAAACTGATTTTTTTCATTTTCCAATTTTTTACTCAAAATCTACCCTACAGATTGTATTCAAATTTTAACAGATTATAGCTATTTATATTCTGTATTATCACGATTTTTCTCAAAAAAATTGACTGTTAAGTTTAGGAGTTATAAGCTTCTAAATAAAAACACGTTTTTGTTAATAACAAAAGAACCGTGATAGCTAGAAACTTTTTTTTTTAGAAAATATAGGTATTTTAATTCTCTTTCGAACGCTACCCATCAGATTCGAATAACTTGATCCTATCATTTAAAAAAATTAAAAAACAGTTTTGAGAAAATCGAAAATTTGAAAAAAAACAAAAACGGATCGCCCCAATCAAAAAACGGATTTTTGACCCGCCATCACGCAAAAAAAAAAAACAAAAAAAATGAGATCTGTCCGGTCAAAATCGACCGAGTAGAAGCTGAGATCCAGGCGTACACACACACACACACACACACACACACACACATACACACACACACACACACACACACACACACACACATACATCCATACAGACATTTTTCAAAAACCATGTATTTTGATTCCTAACACCTCGGAACACAATTATAACATGTTTTTACAACAACTTAAAAATTTACTATCACAAAGCTTCCTCTAGGAGGAAGCAAAATATTGATTAGGTTTTATAAATGTATTATATAATTATAATGTAAAATAACAATTTATCGAAGTTGCATGCCAGAAGAGTCTAGAAAGCATAAGTTGGTATAGAGGGATGCATGTGATAATATATGTCCTAGTACTTGCTCCAAACGATATCTCAGTACTCTGCGTCTACTTTGATCTAGCATGTCTACAATATGTATTATCTTATATAATGTTTTTTAACATATTTTTTTTATGTGAAAAATGTGCAAATGTCTTGTCTTCGTATGTATTCATAAAATTGATTTCAAGTGAATAATAATATTTAATTTAATCAAACCAAGAATTGGAATATTGAAAAATGTTACTTATTGGTTCTAAAACCGTCGTTTGTTATTAATAAACATTATCATATTTGAATGTTGTAATGGGAATATATGATGGAAAATCTTAAAAAACTACGCAGATGTAGTGATGGTTTTGATATAATTAACAATATTTATTATTCGAAAGTACAACATACTCGGATTCAGCCGTTGCCATGTGTGCACTTGCTCTCTGCGCGTACTATAGTTATTATTATAGTTCTCGCATCGTTGACACACCTCTTTGTGCGCCTACGATTATCTTTATTTTGGAGTACACATTCATATGCTCTCTTGCTAAATTCTTAATGTGCGTAATCAGAATGTTTTGAACAAATACATACTTAAAATTGCACTTGGAAATGCATAAAAGAAAAAAAAAATAGTTGAATCGGGACGCAGAAGAATCTATTTGTACGAAGCACCATCATAATATATCACATTAGATAGGCATTTTACTAGCTTTCAGATCAATTCTAGTCACTATATATATTTCTGAAAGTAGCAAATTGGATTTGACTTATAGTGCCCATCTAATAACTTTCCTTGTACGTGAGCCTGGATAACAAAGTAAAATAATACAGATCTAAATTTATTATCTAGAATTTTTTATGGGCACATTGGGTCTGTAAATGCATATTTATATAGTAGTATTAATAAGATAATAATATTATGATTAATTTACTATATTACAATGTTTACATTTGCATATAACTAAAAAATTACGCAGATAGGTAATTGGCGATTGATACTTTGCAATTGAAAGGCGAATCGCACATTATGTCGGAAAGTTATGAAAATTCGCTGCCAATCCGTGGCTATAAAGCATGAATACTCGCAATTCAACCCTTCGTTCGAATTTACGTCAGCCCCGTAATTATTCAGAGGTCTATAGAAACAGCGCGACCGGGTGCCCTAAGCCGCGATTGTATTCAAAAATCGCGCGTCACGCGCTAAATGCATACTGATACTATGACAAAAGGAAGGTTTTTGCGATTGCGGTTTTTACAACGCCATGCTTTAGGTCCTGTGCGCATGTCTGCGTGTGTACGTGCATTTATACACTTACGTGTGCGCCCGCGCGAGCTGCGCAACTCCCGCAATTCCAAGGATGCGTTTGAC
Source organism: Torymus aiolomorphi (assembly GCA_036365515.1). Lineage (NCBI taxonomy): Eukaryota > Metazoa > Arthropoda > Insecta > Hymenoptera > Torymidae > Torymus > Torymus aiolomorphi. The sequence goes on along the minus strand of CM070877.1, from coordinate 121,264,248 downwards.
GTGTGAAACTCGCGACGCATGCGCTCCCGGCGCGATTACACTTTCACCCACATTTGTGCACGAGCGCGCGCCTAATAGCAAATTTCTCGTCCCTGTACTCTATTTTTTTTACTTAGAGAAATTACGTATAAAAAGTGAAAAAAAAATGACGGTTTCGGATCTTTAACTCGAGTCTTTTTGGGGATGTTTCCGCGACAGTGTACCAATGAGAAATATAAATGATCTTGATAAGGTTTGAGGCATTGAATTCTCTACTGTGATTAAAGCTTGTCCCCAGCGGGTATTCAGAGCGCATCATATGTGCTGTTAATTGACTTTTACAAATAGCCTTGTTAATTGAAGTAATAAATTGTGGTTAGTCACAAGAGTATAGAAAGATTAATGGTAACATTCACATAATCATTTATTGTGATAACTTATTAAGGCGGGGACAACAAATAAATTTGTACAAATTTTATTACTAAATTTTATATTCCGATTTTTTTATTTCGATCCATCACATTACAATGACTGTATAATATTTTTACTAAATATATTGGTTTTCTAATTATAGATTTTTTTTAGAGATTTAAGTATAATGGTTAATAAACTTTTTTAAATTTTCATTCATTTTCTTTTATACTATTTTAGTTTTTTAGAAAGCTTATTTATGACGTAAATGTTTTTCATGCATTGAAAGATTTGAATATAGATTACGTTCTGATGTATTTTTATCGATTTGTAATAATTGATGAGTTCATATAATTTTTATTATAATATAAATAATCAACTAAATCTTCATTTTATAAATAAGATTTTTTTCATATTCTAGCTCTATAATATACAGTCATCCATACACCTGTATAGTGCGAAAATGTAAATATTGTAATTCCACCGAGAACTTTTCCGCAAGGATTTCGAGGAATATTCACACACACAGGAGTGAACATGTGCGCGTGAGAAAGTGTACGATAGGTATGTTTAACACATGTACGTAGTTAGCCTATATACACGGTGCACTGCAATGTATATAGACGTACCCACGATCCCGTGGCCATTCTACATACGCGTATACACGTACAACAGATGTCGGTTAATTTTCGACGAAGGTAAAATGCGGCGCGAGAACGCACGTCAACGCGTTCGTAGTCCTTCGGGACGTAAATTTATACCATATCCTGGAAAGTGGGCTTGGCTGACCGGCTATGACAACACCTAATCTACTTAGCAGTTTATGTTTGCTAATTTTTGTAGCCTAACGATTATCCCTGGCTAGCTCGACTCTCTCACAAGGACACCTATGCCCGCCTTGAAAGAGTTCGCTTGATTCGAGAACGAATGATAATGCATATTTCTTTTCTATTCTTTTGAAAAAGTGATTCTCCTATCTGCAAATGTAGAAATAGAGTTATTGTTAAAATAGCATTGGTAATTTAACGTGACCACTGGCTAATGTCGAACCATATGGTTGCGCCACAAGGCGCAACAATAGGGAAGAACAAAAGTTCTTTCATGATCCACTAAACGTAGATTTGGAGTCATTGATTTAGATATATTTCCCAGGGTACTATGATTAAAATTAACCATGTCTCGGAATTGTTGACCATGGTTCTATTTTCGCTTCTAATTACATGTTTAATTTTAGTACAATCGATATGTCCTCGCTTTAAAACATTTATTTTATACTTATAATAATAAATAATGAAAGAATTTAGCTTTTTAGATATTCTATTCTTTTGCATCATCACAGTTATAAGTACTAACAAAAGAGAAAATAATTATATCATTTTTATATTATTCTAACATTTTTAAAAATCTGGTAACTTTATACAACGATAGTAGTGAAAATTAGAAATAAAATTTTTTATGTTACACTATTGCATTTACTATACAGTCACATATTTTTTTAATTTATATCGAAAAAAATGTAACTTCAGTTAGAAAATAGGAATTTCCGTTTATAGTAGCTAATTACATATCAAACCATCGAGCTACTTAAAATGGAATGAAGCTATGTTCTAAAACAACTCTTAGCTTTAACTCAAAATATTACTGAAAGCAGACCAATATTTGAAATTGAATTTCAAATTTTTATGTAATTTAATTTTTGACAAATATTTAATTCAAAATTTAATTCTAGTTATCCCGAATATAATTTTTTTCAAAATATACTTTTAAAATTAGGTAAAGCGCATTTTATATTAGTAACTCTTTTTAATATTTTTTGTATGTCCTCTTGTGAATTAAAAACGGCATGACAAGGGTACTTAATTATACTGGGTATATATTTCAAACGCGCATTTAGTGCATCTCACTATTTACGTCCTTAAAAAATGGAGAGGCATAATTTACGATTTATAATTTTAATAATTTAAGTACAGTAGTGAAATTTTAAATAATTTGATATTTTTTCATTATTGTTACAGTAAGGTACATGTACCATTGAGATGTCAAGTACCAGTATGTAACTACTTATTTTTATATTAATTTTTATTGATCATAGTTTTGACTGCGATAAATTACGAAAACTTATTGCATTTAAATCTTTACTAATTATTTTTTATTAATTATTTGCTCACGACGTAGGCATGTTCTTGTTTGTGCACATAAGGATTGTGCACATATTTATTGTGCACAGATAGCATTGGTACAGATCTATATATATAGATACATGCCAATGTTAAAGTGTCCACAATTAATATGTGCACAATCAGTATGTGCATAAACAAGAACACGTCACGACGTAGGACTGTCTTGAGAATATAGTCAAAGAGTAGGTCTTTTTACTTAATTTTGTATACAGTATAATTATGTATTTCTTTTACTAGTACTATATATTGTAATTTAACATATGTTTAAAATGCTGAATTGTGTAAAAAGCAATGAAAATGCACCAAAATATGCATGGAGTTGAACAGCGAATTTTAGGGGTTCGACAGTGCATTTTATTTTCATTGCTCGACTTTAAACTTTCATAACTTTGGAAGGAACCAATATTTTTTAGAATTTCGAAAAAAACTAATAAAAGCTCATTTTCTCTAGTTTTATTTTCTCTTTTTGAAATGGTATTTAAGACTTTCCAAGATTAAATGGTTACAATTTTAAGAAGAGTCTTTTTCAATATTTTTTCAAAATAAAGATAAAAATATAATTTGATTTTTTTAGGTTTATAGAGTTTAATATTGCGATTTTCTTCCAGCCAAATCCGTGACCGAATCCCTGACACTCTTCTAGCGAGCATGCCTCGATGACAGCAGAAAGTTTTTATAGTTACATAGCCAATATTTTTTTCAATGGTCCCTGGTAGAAATGTTAACCAACGATTGGTGAACTATTTGTTAATTTTTAAATTAAATTTCGATGGTAACAGTTAATGTTAATTTTAATTTTAATTTTTATTACAAAATAATTTTATTAAAATTTATTATTTTTTTTTATTATAATTTTAATTTTTACTATTTTATTTTTAATTTTTTAAAGTTAATGTTAATTAATGTTAACGTTAATTTCGAGGTCTGCTTGTATTGGCAAGTTTGGAGTTGTCACTTGCGCGTTTGCAGTTAATCTCGGACTCGATTTTTTTCGCCTTGACGCTATCAGTATATAGCATCGCGTTACCTTCGTACTCTATGGTCGTAATCATCAGACTTGCGATAAGACCTCGTCTTCCGCTAGCGTTCGCGATACCGTGAATGCTCTGGGATAGAACGCGTCGCGCGGAAACTTTTTTTTCTCCCTAAAGGGTTATTGTTGTCTATTATGCAACTATGTACCCATTATCACATCCTGTTTAAATCTTGTTTTTTCTTTATTTTTTTCTGTTTTTGATTTTCCTTTTGGTAGCAGCTGTAAAAAACAAGTGTCATTAAAAGGAAAAGAGCAAGATTTGGAATAGTACAGCAAAAAAGTTGAAGAGGAGAGTAAGATTCACTCTCGAAACGTCGGCAATAAATTTAGAAACAATTTTGCCCTACACTGACAAAAAAAAAATCCGCAGAAACTGCCGAAATCTGCAGTAAATATTACCGAAATTCTTGGGCAGTAGAGGTTACGCCATATAAGCTACATAGCTTAAGCTGAAACTACTACAGCGTGTGGTAGAAATTACCGAAATGTTCTGCTAAAACCTCTTGAGCTTGGTCGATAAGGCAGTTGCTACTGAAAATTGTGGTAAAAATTGCCGAACTGTGTATCTATCACAGCCTAAGCGGATTCGTCAATTCCTACAACCCTCACTTCGGTAAACATAACCTATTTTTTTTCTCAGTGTAACTCGTTCGTTGAAGCCCATTATTTTTTCCACATTAACATTACTACGAACGTCCCCTATAGCACTCAATATTGGAGCAATATTGCCTCAATATTGCTTCAACATATTCTCCATATTCGCTAATGTTCCCTCAACTTAAGTATACATGGATGCAACCATGGAGCAATATTGCTGCAAACCATGATTTCCGTTTTTCTATTGCTTTTTTAAAGTAATGGGTCAGACTCTCTGTCACAGCAATATTGCAGCAATATTTAGCCAATATTTATCAACACGAAAGGAATATTAATTTTATAATTCTATTTTTATCCTAATTTTTCTCATGATTTTGCAATATTGCAAGAATATTTGTATAATATATATCAACACTAGACGAATATTCCCGTATAGCACTGATTGTTGGAGCAATATTGCCTCAATGTTGCTTTGACATATTCGCCATATTTCCGAGACTTAATAACACTAGAGGCACATTAAATTTGAAGTGCTTATGTTTTAAAATCAATGTTCAAAACGAACTTAATTTAATTCACGCATATATGGCGTAAAATTGAGTCCACATTGCAAAGGGGATATCAAAAACAAGACAAGCCTTGTAATTCAGACTCTCCGAAAGAGTCATCTCAACGGTTGAATTACATGCATGGCTTATATACTCTTGGCCATCCAGTGTATTCACAGAAAGTGTGGGGATTAATGGGTCTCCGGAAGAGGCAGTCCCCACGCCTGCTGCTAGGAAGGGTGAAATGGATAATTAGTAGGCAAATGAGAAACTCAGAGCTATAAATCAGTGCCAGTTTATTAGCCTCTAAAAACGTTTACACGCGGCGACTCGACTCTCGCGAGCGCCGGAACAGACTGAGCGCGCTCGCTCTTCTCCTTCTCTCGCTCGCTCCCCCCACTCCTTGACATAGCGGAGTATGAGATGGCCAAAAGCACTACCGACGCGCCGCATAGCGGTGATAAAGGGGAACTTGTGATGGACGGCTCTCGGTAAGCAAGCTTCGGCTATTTATCCGGTATGCGGCGCGTCGGTAGTACTTTCTGTGGATATACTGGATAGCCGAGAGTATATCGTCGCTTCCCGGTTAAAAGGCGTTATTTAAAAATCGGCCTGAAGAAGGCGTTATTTGGAAATCGACCTGAAGAAGGCGTTATCTTGTAATCAATCTGAAAAAGGCGTTATCTAGAAATCGTCCTGAAAAAGACGTTATCTAGAAATCGGCCTGAAAAAGGCGTTATCTCGAAATGAACCTGAAGAAGGCGTTATCTCGCGCGTAAATTTTTTTTACTCTAATTTAAGTTGGCAACACTGTCAACATTTTCTTTATTTCATTTCAGAAATATGTTATATGATAATAGTGTACAATTTTTTAAGTTAACTCTACAAATGCGGGGCGATAGTAAAATTAATATTTGTTTTTTTTGATTAACGATTTTTTTATACAATACTATATTGATTTTATAACACACACACACACACACACACATACACACACACACACACACACACACACACACACACACACACATATATGTATATATATATATATGAGTAAATCTACAAAAAAGTAGCTCTTGTTTTTAAGGCAAAAAAGATAATTAAACTAGATAGCGAGAGCTTTCATTTACTTTTTTGTAAAAATAAAAAATGTTAATTTCTTGTAAAGTTATATGAGTTTGGAGATATCGCTTTTACCGCTTTTTAACATTTTTGGTGTATCTTAAACATATCTTCAAACTCACGTAACTTTTAAAGGAATAATAAAAAGCAAATTAAAGATCTCGCTTTCTAGTTTAATTCGAGTTTAAATCTCTTTTTTTTTATTTTTGTATTATTTTTCCTGCCGAATTGGCTAGCATTTGAAAAAGGGTAATTTTTAGCATTTGCTTCTGGAATTAAGAAAAAAACCTTTTCTTATTCCCAATTTTATTAATATAATTATTCCAATAAACAAAGTGTAAAGAAATATATACCCCACGGCGTGCGGAAAGTTCGTTTTTTCACCATACCCTGGCTGAAAGTACCACTTTCGCTCCCGGCTCCGAAACGCGAATGTGGTATTTTCGGCTCGGGTATGATGAAAAATCTTATACACAACATGGGGGTAAAGAGGGCCACCCCAGAGCACGTGTTTGCCACCCTCGCCTTCGGCTCGCCTGGCAATTTACACCTGCTCTGGACTGGCCAACTCTTTACCTCCCTTGTTGTGTAATATACTATTCCGAACGCGTTGCCGTTCGGAAACGAACTTTTTAACACTCCGTGCGTAACGCTCCATTTCGTACACGCTCTAATAAAAAAGCATGCCCTAAATCAAGCTTCTCACGCGTCGTGTCAAAAAATAGTGTTCAATACACGAGTGAGAAAGTAATTTTGTCCTTGTATGGCCTTTTCCCCCCCCGCTTCGCTAGGGCGCAAACGTCCACACGAGGATAAAATCACTTTTTCGCACTTGTATCGAAAATAATTATTTCAGAACTATAAGTGTGCAAAATCGAACTCTGCGCAGCTCGTTAGGAGAAATAGTATACGTCACACGTGCGCAATAGATCACCCACACTCGTCTCTTTTATATATCGCCCGTGCTGTGCTCGCGCGACAAACTCGACTCGTTCGGGAATGACCTATTTTGCGCACTCGTTGCGTAATGTAATTCCGTAACTTGTCAGGAAAAATAGTGTGTACGCTACGCGTGCATAAAGAAGGAAATTATGCACGCGCGAAGATTGACGCTCGATTGGCCCGGGTATGGTGAAAAATAATATACGCAACACAGGGATAAAGAGGGCCATCCAAAGCACATGTTTGCCAGCCTCGCCTTCGGCTCGTACGGTAATTTACACGTGCTTAAAAGTTACATGAGTTTGGAGATATTGCTTTTACCGCTTTTTAACATTTTTGGTGTATGTTAAACATACCTTCAAACTCACGTAACTTTTAAGGGAAATGGTTAGCATTTGAAAAAGGGCAATTTTTTAGCATTTGTTTCTGGAATTAAGAAAAAACCTGTTCTTATTCCCAATGTCGAGAAAAGGGATGTCGTTTTGGATTGTACACGAGTACTTTCCGTTCCTTTATGGTATAAAGAAATAGTAGAAAAAATCTGTTTGGGAGGTGTGTTTAAAAAAAAATTATATAATATTGGTTATTACAAATATTTACTATATATTTATTATAAAATCAATATAGTATTGTATAAAAAAATCGTTAATAAAAAAAAAACAAATATTAATTTTACTATCGCCCCGCATTTGTATAGTTAACTTAAAAAATTGTACACTATTATCATATAACATATTTCTGAAATTAAATAAAGAAAATGTTGACAATGTTGCCAACTTAAATTAGAGTAAAAAAAATTTACGCGCGAGATAACGCCTTCTTCAGGTTCATTCCGAGATAACGCCATTTTCAGGCCGATTTCTAGATAACGTCTTTTTCAGGACGATTTCTAGATAACGCCTTTTTCAGATTGATTACAAGATAACGCCTTCTTCAGGTCGATTTCCAAATAACACCTTTTTCAGGCCGATTTTTAAATAACGCCTTTTAACCGGGAAGCGACGATATAAGCCATGTAATTCAACTGTTCAGATGACTCTTTCGAAGAGCCTGAATTACAAGGCTTGTCTTGTTTTTGATATCCTCTTTATAATGTGGACTCAATTTTACGCCATATATATACGTGACGTAAATTTAAGTTCGTTTTAATGATTGATTTTAAAACATAAGCACTTCAAATTTAATGTGTCTCTGGTATTATTAAGTCTCGCGAATATGGTGTTTATGTCAAAGCAACATTGAGGCAATATTGCTTCAACAATCAGTGCTATGCGGGAACATTCATCTAGTGTTGATATATATTATACAAATATTCTTACAATATTGCAAAATCATCTGAAAAATCAACATAAAAATAGAATTATAAAATTAATATTCCTTTCGTGTAGATAAATATTGGCTAAATATTGCTGCAATATTGATGTGGCAGAGAGCCTGACCCATCATTTTAAAAAAGCAATGGAAAAACGGAAATCATCGTTTGCAGCAATATTGCTCCATGGTTGCATCCATGTATACTTACGTTGAGGAAACATTAGCGAATATGGAGAATATGTCGAAGCAATATTGAGGCAATATTGCTCCAATATTGAGTGCTGTAGGGGCAGTGCAATACTTGTTAACACTTTCAGGGCGGCATGACCCATATCATGAATATTCATTAATTTCTTTCATTTCTGTGTTTTAAAAAAAATTCTTTCAAAAAAAATATTCTTACGATTAACTATTGTATTTCTTAACATCTTAGAAAATTGAAGAAAAATTAAAAATTCAATTCTTCATTTAAATTTCAATTTAAAGTTTGAAATATTATAAACACTGTCTTATACATTAGCCGCCCTGAAAGTCTTAATTTTTAAATTTTACTTTTACAAATTAATTAATTTTACTTTAATTTTACAACTGAATTTCGAATCAACACTTACCGTTATTGAAACAGATTTGTTTTTCAAACATCGCCGCGTTGACTCAGGTATAGGTACACTTTGATCACGAAGATATTTCCTATATCTTCCCCTTTTTCGTGGTGGTGCATTTTCCTCGTTGTCCATTTTGTGTCTTTACTTTTTATTTCTATTTTTTCGTTTTTCTCTCTGTTCTAAAATTTTCTTAATTTTTTCAAATTTTATTCTATACTAACCATGAATTAAACAGAATCATTCATCTATAGTTATATAGAATTAATAGATACTCGACAACGTTTTTGATACCATAGTTACTTGTCAACAAACTAATTGTTGATTGGTAACCACACCGTTTGAATTTGGCCACAATTTTTATCGCCACGAGATTATTCAGTAGTCGTATTTTTATAACAGTTAGATTTCTCTTTAGCAAGAAATTTTTCCAAAGCAATCTGTTCATTACCAAATAAGTTATTTGTTGAGCATTCATTAAATTTATTTTAAACAGAAATTTTTTGAAGCAAGTCATTAGTTTTTTACAATTAGTTGTTTACCAGGTACAGTGAATATGAGTATATAAATATTGCTAAACCTTATATGTAATACATACCTCTAGCATTTTTTTTCATTGTAATTTCTATTTTAATTTTCGTTGTAATTTCTATTTTAATTAATATCATCTTATTTTACATATCTGTGCTTCACACAAAATTTATAACCACTTATGTTCTTTTATGTTTTGTCTACAAATAAAATATAAAAATAATAAACTAAAATTAAAATAAATATTAATTTCATCTCCTACTGTTTAATAGAACTTGAAGAATGGACAACAATAATTGTATTTTAATAGAATTTTTCAACGAAAATAAAATACAAACTGCATTCGCAGAGTGGCTGGAAAATGACAAGGATAAAAAAAGCTTGAGCAAACTTGTTGAAGAAAAGAAAGATGTTATTATAAAATGGCCCGACGTTGATTCAGCCCCAGCATCAACTATGAAATTGAAGTTAAAATTAACCAATTGAACACGACATCCAGTAAAAAAATTAGCTCATGGAAGTACGTAAATATGTTTACAATAATTAATATGAACCAAGAAAATATTGTTAATTTTATACATTATTGTAGGCAGTAATGATATTAATCTTTATTTCCCATTTTCTGTTTAGCTTGGAATGATATGCGTCAAATGCAAACAAACATGGAGAAGTATGGGTTCAGTAAAACCTCAAAAAAGGATTGTAAAATCTTGAAGAAAAGATTACTGATGAGGAAAGTGATGATCAGGTTCTGAAAAAGAGAATGGCATTGACCGATGTTACAAAAACGGACGAGGACTCTATCAAATTAATGGAAACTATTAAGCGTTCCAACCCTACTGTTAAGGTAACAGATTTTGGTTATTAATAATAATTACTTACACCTGTTTCGTCCTCCTCTCGTCTTCACAATCTCCTGTTCTCTCCTGCCTCTTGTCGCCTGGCCTGTCATCCCTCAATTCTTCTCTCCACTTTCATCCTTATTTCAATCCTGGTGTTCGTCTCTTACTATATAACATCTCTGTCTCTTCCTCGCGAAGAAAAGCTAAAAACGCGTCTAAGGCGAAGAAAAGCCAGTTTGCGCCGTTCCTGCGGAGGAAAAATCCCAACTGACGGCATCTAATCAATTACTAGTTATCTAATTATTTTGATTGATCATATTTTTATCTATTTAAAAAGAGTTTTAATCATTTTGGTTATCTTTTATCTTTATCTTATCTTATTATCTGAAAGTTATCTACAAGATACCAACTAAATGTTACTTTCGTTTGAGAAAAGTCAAACTGGCTTTTTTTCGTCTGGAAGGGTGTAAACTGGCTTTTCTTCGTCTGGGAGGACGCAAACTGGCTTTTCTTCGCCTTAGACGCGTTTTTACCTTTCTTCGCCTGTAACTTCCAAGTTGGCTTCGTACCGTGCGATGATATATCTACACTGCTTAAGTGACGCAGATGTTGAAAAAGTTGGACTCTTCCATTAATATACATCTTTGAAGTGAGGTCTCGCGATACAAGCATAGAGATATAAAATACTATAGAGTAGGCAAGCGCTGTCGTTTCAATGAGTGGAAGCGTTGAGACAAAAGACAAAGATAGAAGATGAGTAGGGTATATCTATCCTTGCCTAATAAAGTCCCTGATTAAAAAAAAATATTAAATCCTATTGGATCCTATTAAATTCCCTATATAGTCCATGTATTAAGTCAGTAAAAAATCCTCATTAAAGTCGATTCAACTAACAGCTTTTTAAAGGAATGAATGGTTTTTTTTAATCAGGGGTGTGCGCATGCGCATGAGCCGTGTCATTACAGGCTGTTGCAATTTCAAATGCAAGATAATGGTTAGGTTGTTTATATCATTTTATCTTTAAAACTATATCAATAAAATAAAATTTAACTGAAAATTAAAAATTTTAGAGTTTGTATGATAATTTTTACGTACCTTTTGAAAATAACTTTATTATTGTATTCGTCAAGAAAATTGTAGAAACAGTATAGAAAATAAAATTAAATAATAAAATAAAAGTATTTGTATGTATATTTATTCAAAATTATTATATTTTTCATTTAACAATAAGCAAAATAATAAACAATACAGGAATAGATGCATAATATTTGGTTATTTTCGTGATTTATTTCATTATCATTTTTGTTTACTATAACTATGAAAACTTCGGCCATCACCAGTAACAGGTTGCTTTTTACATAGTATACAAAAGTTGGGCATGATTTAATAAAAATTATTAATTAACATAATTAATATTAATATATTAATTATTATTTTACAATTTACAATGATGAAAGAGAAAGCCAGCCTGCACTATACATTCATCTCTCACTATATGTATATTGCGCACATGCGCATGCGCGATTAAACAAAGATAGTTATCTCCTACTCATTTTCTTTCTCTCTCTTTCGTTGGTACGCTATTTCTCCCAAGCTTGGCTACTCTATAGTATTTTATATCTCTATGGACTTTTGCTTAGAACCGGTATACTTGCCGGGATGCAAAAACACAGTCGCTGATTACTCGTCGTCAAATACACGACTACCCAGAAGAATCGGATCGGGAAAACGAAATATTGATCGCATCACTACTCGTGCAGAAACCGAGTTGTGAATTAATAAATAATTTAAAGAATTTGAAAGTATTACAGGAGGATGATTCTTTTATAAACAAGTTAATTACGGAGATTCCGAACAATGAAAAAATGAAAAAAACGATTTGTACTGAAAGATGGTTTAATGCAAAAAATTGCATTAAATCATAATAAAATCATATTACCCGAAGACCTTCTAGATAGTCTGTCTTGTTTGTTGAAAATCCTCAATAAAACGAGCTTTGATCTCTTTTCTTCGTGCCCAACGCTATTTTTTAAGTTCTTGTTTCTTGCTGTATGTGCCATCATTGTTAATTTTGTAGAGTCTCGGCTTCAATTGCCTTAAACACCTTTCTAAAATAAAATTGTTCAAAGTTCTACATCGTGCAAGCTTTAGTAGTATAAAATAACTCATAGCTAATCAACCAAAGAAAAAAAAAAAAACCAATGCCAATTCATTGGCAATTAGCTTCCTCAAATTAAAGTTATTATTCTAGTATTTATTTGCATCAATATATAGATAAATAATTGTTATTTATCAGTGTGCATGTATTTTACATATTTTATTTTTTCAAACTTATTTTAAAAAGTTAACTTTAACGTTTTATCTTTTCAAACTGTTGTACTAGAGAAGTATATTTTAAGTCGATAAATAAAATATTCTCTTGGAAAACGCTATTAGCAAATATTTAAAAAAAAATTCTAACCTCAAATATCTTTGGTCGTGATAGTCGGATTTTTTTGGTTAACGAACTCGTTTCGAAGATACAAAAAAGTTGTCTCTGTGCCAAATTTCAAGACGATTGGTTGATTTCTACTCGTTTTAACGTATGGGAACGAAAACGCACTTTTTTCTAAAATATTTTTGTTTCTCGAAAACAAGTGAAGATAATCGCTTGAAATTTTAGCTAAATGTTGTAATAGACAAGTGTAATAAGTGGTTAAAATTTTTAGTCGACAAATAAAATATTTTCTTGGCAAACGCTATTAGAAAATATTAAAAAAAAAAAAAATTTAACCTCAAATATCTTTGGTTGAGATAGTCGGATTTTTTGGGCAACGAACTCGGTTTGAAGATACAAAAAAGCTATCTCTGTGCCAAATTTTAAGACGATTGGTTGATTTTTACTCCTGTTATCGCAGGAGAACCGAAAACGTACAATAATTTCTAGAAAATGTTTTCTAAAAAACAAGTGAAGATAATCTCTTGGAATGTTAGCTAAATGTTGTACTATATCAGTGTAATAAATGGTTAAAATTTTAAGTCAATATATGTGCACAAATACATTTTTCTACGTAGGTCAGGTAAAGGAACATAAAAATCAAACTATATAGGGCGGGTAGCTACTCTCGTGGCTTTGTATACTTGCCACGGAGGGCCACTACCGCAGCCCATGATTAAATCCAATCTGGTTAAAACTGGAATTTAAATCAATAACTCGTAATCTAAAATACTGCTCTGACAGAAAACTCTTTTAAAATAAACTAACAATGTAACAATCTTCTTCAAATGATAGTCATTCTAACTGCTGCCGCGAGCTCTTATATACTTTTCCCGGGTCAATCTTAATGCGCGAGTGCGCCGCTCAGGCCGACGCCTCCTACCGGCCGTAGGCAAACTACGCTATCAAATAATTAGTCTAGTCGGCGGTGCGAAAAAAGATTCCCAATGAGAATGACAGTCAGAATAATCGATTAAAACATTTTTGGAGTCGAGGCTTGAATCGTTGACCGTTTAGTTTGAGAGTTATAACCTTTTTTTGATAAAACACGTTTTTATTAAAAACAAAAGAACCGTACTAGCTAATGCAATTTTTTTTTGGAAAATATAGGTATTGTTATACTTCTTGAACTGGTATTTGTCTGATTCAAATATCTCAATCCTATCATTAAAAAAACGCAAAAATCAATTTTGCGAAAATCGAAAATTCACCATAAAACAAAAACGCATCGGCGAATAAAAAAATGGGGTTTTTTCCGAATTCAGAGAAAAACACATAAAAAATGAGATCTTTCTGGTTAAAATCGATCGAGTAGATCCTGAGGTAAAAAGGTATACGTACAAACACACACACACACACACACACACACACACACACACACACACACACACACACACACACACACACACACATACACCCATAGACATTTTCTAAAATCATGTGATTCTAACTTCTAACACCTTTAATCATGTTTCTAAAGCGATTTAACGAAACTTAAAGTTTTACTATATTACAAAGCTTCCTCCAGGAGGAAGTAAAATACTGTTATCTCATTGTAGTTAATAACGAAATTATCCTGAAAACTTTTTTAAATAGATGAAATTGTAGGTGAACACGTTTTTAGCCTACCAGTAGGAAGCTACGAAGTTGAGGATATTCATAAGTTCCTTCGTAGAAAATTAGCACACGACGATATTACCAATCTATTCTGTAAACTACATTAGTTTTGTTATTTTTCGTGCAACTTATCTTTCCATAGTTTGATTCAATAATTAGATTTGTGGAATTTTTTTTTCTGGCTATATTAATATAGTACATTAGGATACGTGTGACCTAAGTAGCACTTTTTTGCACTGCGTGAAGTTGTCCTAATCACGCCGTCCAGAGTGCTACTTAGCTCACCTAATGTCATGTAGAATTTTTCGCCATACCCTGGCCGAAAGTGCCGCATTCCCGTCCGGCTCAAAAACGGGAATGTGGTGTTTTCGGCCCGGGTATGACGAAAAATAGTATACTATTATAGCACTGCCTACCCTCAGCCCGCTGTCACGCCTATCCATGCCCTAAGTAGTCCTCCTTGTTTGCACCGTGAGGTTAGTGCACGAGCGTAGCGAGAAAAAGATTGTTCGTTAACGTTTATTTAATTGACATAGGGTCTATTATTGGTTTTTTTTTCATACTTGTTTCAGTAATAATTTATATAATATTTTTAAAGAAAGTGCTTGAAGAGGAGTGCAGCAAAGTGCCCGAACAACGCTAAAAATTCAAGGTGCATTTACTACCCTTTAACGCCTGAAAAATTAGACAGCAGGACTAGCAGATTTTTCGCGTTTATAATTATACTTTTGGTTTAGAAAGTAAGTTTTACTTTCATTTTATAACATAATTTATAGGATAGAAAGCAAAACAAGATAATCGCTAATATGAAAAATCATTACACTTGTGACATTTCGCGATATACATTAAAATACTACAAATTGTGTTAATTAAAACTTTATATTTCCTGCTATCATTTCTTTCGAAAAATTGTTGCAATACATAGACTTTCGCGTTTTTTTTTCGACGAATTGAAAAAGTTTATTTCAATAAATGTCAAGTTGTTATTAAGTGCTTACAAACGTGCTTTTTTCAATCACTTGTTATAAATAAAGCAAGTGATGGTATTCGTTGGTGAAAATGAAAAGTTGAATGAAAATAACGAGAAATTTGGTAAAGCAATGCTTTCAGAGTTCGAGAGACCTATTTTGCTTAGGTGGAGGCATTTTCCTCAAAGACTCCAAAAAATTCTAACATTCTAACTTTGTAGATAACTGCTTTAAAAAATTAATTTGACCTTTTTTGAGCATCAAAAAGTTGATTCTTTGCGGAAGCGACTATATATTTTCCCCAACATTTAACCAATTAAAACTTATGCACATAACTATTTTTCTAGTAAGCCTTACGAATATTTTTTGAAACTGTACAAACTATTATATTATTATAGTTAGAATATTGTTCCGTGTTATGCGAATTAAATAATAAAGTGTGCGAAAATATGCAATGTCGGGGGCACGGATGCATGGATCCAAAGTTTTCTATAGCCCAGTGCTTCAGTCATGGAGATAACATCGCGATGCTATATCGAGCCAGTTATTCTTTGCTGAGTTGCCATATCTCTTGTTGTATACGTTTTTTAATGTCAACAGAGACTTCGCCGGTAACAGTATTGATAAATTATATAAAATTTGTATTTTTTGATCAACATAGGATAATTAGGTGTTAGAGTTAGAATAAAGAAATTTAGGGATGCCAACCCGAAATGCTCTTAACGGTAGCGGATGGAGGTTCGGATGTCTATTAACTTCGCTGACGGGTTACTTCCGTTACGTAAAAGCCAGTTTCAGCCATCCGATGGTCTGTAACATTGCGCAAAGTAAATTTATGCTTATTAAAGTTATTCGCTTTTGTAAAAATTAAATAATCGCGTAAAATACTATTGTAAGTTAATTATTATTGCTTGAAGAGTCAAAACATTAGTTGTAACTTCATCATCGTAGAAGTCAAATAATTAAATATTATAATGTGTCAATCCTTCTATTATTTGTATCAAAGTTTTGACGTACTTTATTTAGTAAATAATTAAATGTCGCTCTTTGAACGCCAATTGAGAAGGGTTCAAAGGATTTAATTAGAATAAAGATGCGGAGGTTTCGCGTCGCTTATCAAGAATTTATGATGGCTATAAAAGAGACGTCACAGAAGTGATTTCATCATCTATATAGATAGAAACTGACGTCATAAGCTATGGTGTGACGATTTTTTATCATACACGAATATCAAAATTAATAAAAAAATAAATGTTTCCTATTAATAAATCTAGCAATGAAAATCAATTGCTTGTGTATTTTTATCAGTATTTATGTAAGTTTATTAAAATAAAATCATAGTATCTTTAATACTACTATCGTATAATCTAGATACATTTTTTAATTTTATAAGTTTATCTCCTATTTTACATTGAAGTTCTAACATGGTAGTTATATAATAATGTAATATGTAATATTTTAACAAAAATCAAATAATTTAAGGATTTGTGTAGATGATATGAAAGTCAATAGAGAATTCTACACAAAATATTAAAAATATTAATAGATAGGCATATCAAATGAGATAAAAAACTATCACATACCGTTAGTGAAACAAGGCATTTGCTATCTGTCTTCAATAATTAAAAATCAATCTTAGAAAATAAAACACTTAATAATTTTATATTATGCGTGGTTAACAGTATGCCTATAGCTCATTATAATATTATTGCTTGAAGAAGTTCTTACAATGTTCTTACAGTATTAGACTCATTGCGAAATCGAATACTAGAAGTATTTTTTCTTATAGTATGTCTAAAATCTGATTTTAGGCACTGTTTTCCACCTAAACATGAATCTATGTGTTTCCTCTGATCATTAAAAAACAAATATTACGAATATTATATTCTATATGTATAGTTGGTTTCCACTCTTGAACTTCACGCTTGTTACAAGCAAATCGATTCAACATTTCGCACATGCAACTATTTTAAATCGTAACTTACTATGCCAACTATTTTTAGAACTAAACCCCAATCTCTCCGAAACCATTTTCGTGAGCAACGCGTGCAACGAGGTGTCGCAATCATGCACGAAAACTCTTTTTATTTTCGCGACTCTCTCGGTGCACGCGTGCACCATTTCTCTCTGCACCTTTCCATTCGAAGAGGGCAGGATATAGATATATCGCTATATTTGCAAGAACGCGCGCGCATTTACCTCGGGTTTAACCTTCGCCCACTCCTTCGCGCGCTGACCCCGTCGCGATTAGCACCTTCCACGCCCATCAGACCGATCCGTACCCTGTGTGTAGGAGTGAGAGGGTGAGAGAGAGAGAGAGAGAGAGAGAGAGAGAACGCTAGCATACACTTTTCCTGGGGGAAATCTTTGTAACTGCGCCCGCTTTAACGGATCGATATATTGCGACGCCTTATATATACGCGTTTCTTGCAGTTAACGCCTGAGATCAGTGGCGGCCGCTCGTGTTTTTCCCTCATATATATACTTACTTCCAGTCATTATAATACTCGACTCCTTTCAAGTTCTCTCTCTCTCCTTCCTCTTTCGAGCGAGGAATACTGATGCGTGCTTGGTAAGTAAGCATGTTTAACCAGTTGCCCACTGCCTTCGAGCTTTTCCAGATAATACACTGTTTTACTTCATTCGCTCACGCCCAAATAACAGCGCTTTGACTTACCCAATCTTGGCTTTTTCATGGATGAGTGCATGTGTTTTACAAGTTTGTTAAAAATTTTTTTCTTATTTGTTTATTTGTGTTTTTATTTATTACCACTGGTTTTATTTATGATCAAGACATGAAAATATACTTTTGCCGGTAGTGCACGGAGAAAAATGTTATAATAAATTTTATTATAAGTATAATAAAAATTACTATATAGTATAGGAAAAGTGTGACATTTCTACTGTATGCTGCATTTTTGTTATAACTATATGAATAATTACAACATTTTTAGTAATTTTTATTACAGTGTTGGTTAAAAAGTATTACGACATAAAAGAAAAATTGCTATACAACATAGCAAAAACTGCGATATAGTAAAATTTGAAATATATTCTTTTAATTTTAGTCACCCGTCATAAGAAATTTTGTTATCCAATATAGTAAAAATTGCCACAACTATAGTACTTTCTGCGTACGTCAAGTCGTGCACATGGTCTAATTGAGGTTATGTACTCCATTGCAATTTCACTTGGCCTTGCTTTTAAGTAAACAAAACTTTGAAAATCTCGATTCAATCATTTTATTTTTTATTATGTACATTGATGATGAGTATTTTTTATGTAATTGTAGTTATTCAATATTATCATTTAAGAGATTTTGTAACCAGGGGTTTGACATATGTCAGTTCCAAAATTTTGTACTCAAGAATCCTACTTGGGTAAGTGGTTAGCGCGTCCGATTACCATGCTGAGGGTCCCAGGATCGATCCCAAACGTCGTAAAAAAAAAATTTTATTTCTAATTTTAAATTTATTTTCATATTAAGTATTCTATTAAAATAGCAAAAATAGTTCAAGAAATGAAAAAAAAATTAATTTTTTGAAATTTAGTCAGCCATAAAAATTACCATGTTGTGTAGCAAAAATTATTATAATTCCGATATGTCACAGCGTTCCTATAAAATATAGTAATTTTTCTCACAATTTATAATAAAATTTATTATAACATTTTTCTCCGTGTGATCAAGTGAAAACTGCAACTCAATAAGTACGAAACGTTTTAAATTTGTGTTAAAATATCTTACAAAAATTCATATAATGTTTAGGAAAGTTACTAAATCTCGTAAAATTTAAATGTACATAAATCATTTTTGAAAAATTTTCCAACGACTAACATACGTCAGCCTAAATTTTATAGAAATATTCTAGTTTTAAAAGCATTGTATCTGCATTTTGATTGTAATAAAAATTTTAAGGTACGAAAAGATTTATGCGATTATAAACATTTTATTCTTCAAGTGAGAGATAGCACTTTTATGCAGTGAACTTTATGAATTTTGGCAGTACCTTTGAAACTACTCATACTTTAGACATATACTTGTTCAGTATAGTACGCTATATACGTGTATATGTTGTAGAATGACGTCATAACAGTAAAATGCGCAACAATGAGACTCCACAGTAAAACTTTAAGGGTATATGGAGGACGTATTTTCATAGATATTCTGTTTTATTGATTAAACATAAATTTATGCATTTTATAAAAAAAATCCATTAATTATTGATAAAGAAAGATTTACTTTTCTATATTGCAATTTAAATATTTGTGTAAAATTTACAGAAGTACAAAATGAGATAGTTTTTTTCTGAAAAAGCATCGATATGAATTACAGAGAAGCCGCTAGTATTATGAAATAAATATTGTGCGATTAATTTACTTATATTTAAAGGTAAAATGAACAAAATTCAGCAACAGAAACGTCACTGGAAAAGACGGTAAAAGTGGCTTGACGAAAAAGAGAAAAGTTTTCCGAGGCTTTGATAAATGGGGACAGCAGTGAATCAAAACAAAAATGTAAAAACCGGTAAAATTGTTAAAGAAAGGCGATTACCATCAACATTGTGATAAACATTGGCAATGAAAATGATGACAAAGTTGCCATATTCAGGGAAAGCAAACATTGTGATTATCGATAAAACCAGTAACGCCAAGTTGTTTTATATTGCAAGAATCAGCTCTGAGGTGGTGGAATAATATGATAATGGATTCATTTTATTGTATGTTCACATCTATATAGGTTGTATTATGCTAACCATGCATTGTAAAAACATTTAAAGATATAAAAACTGAAAGCTATAAAATCTTTTTGAAAAAATCTTGTACAAACTAATTATACAGTTTCATTCTGTTTTACCTTGACGTAAATAGGTTGACAATTGACATTGATTTTTATTGTCATTGAATTCAATGTATTCTATAGCTATTTAATTATTTTCTAACTCATGTACATTGTCATCCAACTGTTTCATACTCTAAATTTAAACCAGTGCATATGCACTGGAACCAAATCAGTGGCATGCTTTAACTGATAATCAGCAAAAATTAAGTGATAATTAGTGAATATTCCCTGATTGTCATTGATTGTCACTGATTGTCAATTGTGTGGATCAGAATGAGAGTGGCGTAAGTCACATTTGAAAAAAAATTGAGATATGGATATATTTAGATTCCTCACAACTGAAACTATGACTAACGCCCTAAATCAGGATCTCTTCTGCTCTTTTTTTTAAATGATAAATAATCCAAAAAATAGCACGCAATAGTAATGCATTGACTATTGAAACTTTGACATTGAATATCTCAAAATGGTAAATATGTGACTTACGCCGCTCTTATTCTGACCCACACCGTTATAAGTATACCACTGATTTGGTACCAGTGCACGAGCACTGATTTAAATTTAAAGAGTATTTCAATGTATGTTCGCCCTAACTCTATAGTACACGAATAATTATTTCAAGTTCTTTTTTAACAAAAATTATAATTTCTTGAAAGCAGTATACATTTCATGTGTCAACTCAATTACTGGTTAACGTTGCTTAATATGGTCGCTGCCAAACTCTCCCTTCAAGATCGTGCAGGTCGAGAGACATGACGAGAAATTTCGGATCCGTGGATTCACGTCTCGGTCGTGGCATATCAATATCATTCAGTTTCGTATTGACAGCTTTTTCCATGCTTTTGTAAAGGGACGCTTTCTTTGCAATAACCCTTTTTTATTTCCACCCAGCGAAATATACCTTCTCAGAGCATCATATGAGTGGTTCTAATTCTTATGAAATCATTTTGATCAACTATTTTCCATGCAAAACATTTGATTCATTTTGGAGCAGACTTCATAACAACAGAAATTTCGAGGAATCATATCGGTCAAGTATATATATTGTGAGATTTAAAATCGAAATACACTCAGATCTTAAGGTTTACGCTTAACACAAATGGGTTTTCTGAAAGCTCAAATTATGTGATAGTGAGACGTTTCAAAGCATATGCAGGTATCGTAGCAGCACCACGAGTAGAATGCCGCAACAGTCGGGTAAGTATCGATTTTCGGGATTCCTTTGTTTTTAAACTTCTCTAGTGCAACCAGCAAAAACTAGTGTTCTCATAATACTATTTTAGTTCCAGTGCTCTTTATCGATTTTAATCAGACAGGGTTTATATTTTGTTTTACTCACGTCGTTCTTGACGTAATCCCTTTTTTTAAAAGTTGGTTTTGCGATTTTTTATTTATTTTATTTTATATTATTTTGTACAAGCATGATTGCCCTTTTTTCAATATACTAGTAGAATTCAGTGCATGTTATGTTCTGATGAACTGAATTTATTTATTTTTTTTAATAAATCCAGCTATTATTCCTTAAAAGAGCTTAAATGCTTTACAAAATATAACTTTAAGACTACAAGAAGTCTAATCAGAACTTTGATTGAGTAACGTTTTTATTGAAACATCACAAAAACGTCACAAAAACGTTATATTGATATATTTTCTGAGATTCTTTCTCTGCCGCCAGATGGCGTATACTAATCTGAAATAGAAAAATGAGGCCCAGGTTATAAGAGAAAATCTGTCAAGAAAGGGTGGGCGGCAGGAATAAGGACGTTATCTAATCAACGTTCTAATATCATTTAATCAACGTAACTTTAGTTTTTAATTGCCTTCCAGAACCATTATTTCGTGTCAAGAATGTTATAGGAACGTTATAATATATGAAACCGACTGCGGACATTTTAACGCTCCAGTAACGTCGAAGGAATGTTAGAAAAATTTTCGAACGGGCCGTTCCCTGTTAAAAGTGAATATGATTGAATTCAATTAATTCATTCTTATTAAAAATGCATTGAAAACGATTCCTTTTTAAATGAATGGATGTGTTACAAGTGAGCTATCACAACTTTAAATAATAAAAAGTGACGGACCCCGGGCTTGAACCAGAGCCGCCGACTCGCGAGTCAGACACACTATACTAACTAGCCACGGCCGTCACCTCTCGGCTTTCTGCTAATCATTGTCATATTTTAATTGTATTCCTTGCCTCTTCTTATTTTGCATATTCATATGGATATCCATCCGTAACAAATATATTAAAATCAATCGACATTAATCGGCTATTTTTCACAGTTCTTATATTTTTTCAGCGACGTTCTTAGAACGTCCCCTGAGCGAACTGTTCCATCTAGCTAGAGTCCTAATCTTTCATATATTTATATATGGCAAGTTACCTAATCAGCCGAGCAAGGCGACAGGGTAAGCACAAGTCAGGGAAATACAGAGAAATATAGGCCGCGATACAGCACGGAATTGATGCTTGCAAGCAGACTTATTTTTTAGTGCTTTGATAGACATTTCGTGTTTGTGTGCTCAACGTTGTATATTATGCCATTTTATATTAATCGTTCTGTCAATAAAGTATTTTTTAAGAAATAAACCATTGTAATAGGATTTTCGTTTTAAAATAGTAAAAAGGAATACCGTAAGGGTCTCTTACAGTAAGGTTTTGACTTTATTTAAATATTGAAAAAAATTATAATACGCAAACTCTTAATATTCATAAAAAATTACTGTATAAATAAAAAATTAAAAAACCCGAATGTTGTGAAAAAGTGACAAGATAGAAACTTCTCATTTACACTTTAATATTCCCTAAACATCCGTTTAATAGCATCATTTGCTTTTGTAGCTAATTACTTAAAAATTACACACTATAATCAAAGGTGTATTAATTAATGACTGTATTCTGACAGTTTATAATTTAGGACATTTTATTCTCAAGCACTTAATTAATGAAAACAATAAGTACTTGTGACCTTTTTAATAACATTATAAGAACAATTTTTTTTACTTTAACTATTCTATTACTGTCCTCCTCTCTTAAAAAACGATGGCCGATGTTGTGAAGCATTTTAAGATTAAATTTGATTCGTCTGCATAGAATTTGCGCGAAAATTTGTTATTTGAATTTTTTAAATTAATGTTTTGAACTTAAGTATTTAAAAATTCAATTATTTGAAGAAGAAAAAAATAAAATTATACAAAAAACAAAAACAA
Organism: Torymus aiolomorphi; assembly: GCA_036365515.1. Classification (NCBI taxonomy): domain Eukaryota; kingdom Metazoa; phylum Arthropoda; class Insecta; order Hymenoptera; family Torymidae; genus Torymus; species Torymus aiolomorphi. The sequence continues at coordinate 121,241,033 of CM070877.1, read as the reverse complement.
AAAACAAGTTTATAAACTCAAACACAAAATATGATGCGCGAAGCCCGTTTGAATATAGCTAGCATTTTAAAATATAAATTTCTATCTAGAATGTTAATATGTTTGGATAAAAATTTCATTTTCATTTAAACTAAGAGAATTAAAAGGATTTTAGTCGCCATTATAAGGTTAGTTAAGCTTTAATCATAAAATCTACTACAAAAACGCATGCATAATTTTAAAAACGCCGATGTATGATTACATTTCTGTGGAAAAAACGTTAAATGGTATTCCGATTAAAACAGAAAGTAAAATGGCTAACGAATCTTTTTTAATTTCTCTTCGTGAACGCGTACGACTATATACGTATATTCTAATTTGTAGCATTTATTCATGTATGAAAATCATTCATTGTGTACAAAACTTTTTAATAATCCATTTATCATTGCATCATTCATTATATATTTAAAGTATATGTGTGTTTGTGTATGTGTATATGTATGTGTGTATGTGTGTGTGTGTGTGTGTGTGTGTGTGTGTGTGTGTGTGTGTGGTGTGTTTGTATGCGGATTGCGGATGTGTGTGTTTGCGCGTGTTTGTGTATATATAGAGATTACAGAACAGACACGTTCAACGATACTTTTTGTTTCAATTTGGTACTATGTATAACACAATTGCTTCAATGTAGAGGGAAGATTCCAAATACAATATGCAAACTGAATTTGAATAATACAAAATACGGTATTATTTTATAACGATTTTGGCATCCTTTTGAGATGAAGAACTTAATTTAAAAAATCCTGCATTGTTATGCAAGAAAGATACTATTTAAATACGATTTGATAATATAATATCAAGCTTGATGTTTTCGAAGGTAAAATTATAAGTAGCAATACAAAGGAAAATATACTGCGTTAATAATCTGATTCAATAAACTTATTGCCTTTTTAGCCGGATTCATTACATAATTTAATGCATTGTTTATATCTTTGAGCATGGCAATATTATAGCGTTCGATACTATAAGTGATTTCTCTATTTACGGTAGACGTAATCAGAAACAGAACGAACAATTGAAACTCCCTTCTATGCGAAGAATAATGAGCGAATGGGAGAGGAAAGAGTACTTTGTATGCACTCCGCGCGGAAGAGGCGTCATTTAAGGTGAAGAAAAGAGCCGAAAATAAACCGGCGAAAATAGCATTTTGGTGAATTGTCCTCACCAGCAATTTCATCAGAGCGGCTAAGAGGTTGTACTGCTACGCGGCTGCCGCTGCTCGTTGGCAGGGGCGAGAAAAGAGAAGCTCGAGAGAGAAAAAGAGGAGAAAATACACCACTTTTTCTCTTTCGAGGGAAGCCGTTCCCCTCTCGAAGCACCTCAGACTCGACCGCGCGCGGCTCCCTGTATACTGGGTGCCTTCCAACTTTCAAGAGAGAATGAGAAAAAAGGAGGTAGAGACAGAGAGCGCTTTGTCACGCACATAGCACACTATACTTTTCATTCAAATTCACCACTAACATGTCTTTTTTGTTCAGTTATTAGCTGCCTTTGTAAATCTAGCTTGGTATTAACAGACGTTACAGTATAAAGAAATATAGTCATGATTGCATTCACATGTTATATTTAAATTTTGGTTGTTAAACATTTTTTTCATCAGATTCGAGGATTGACTTCTAAGAATTACTTTGTTGATATGTATAAATGATAGATTATAAATATAATAAAATTTTACTAATAAACTTGAATTTTTGAAATATCTATTGTGGACTCAGCTACATTTTTAAAAGGGAAAAAAAATTAAGCTTGATAATATGGTTAGCAGACAGAAAACACTAAAAATGAATTCTACTCCCGTGAAGGCTACTGAAGAACTTTATTCGTAAATGAATATACATACATAATAAGAATTTTTCTGTTTAATATTCTACTTTTTCTATAGTAACACATGAGCAGCATATTTTCAGAAATAATTTATTTTCCATTTATTAACATGGTTATTTGTTTTGTTGATAAAAGAATTAATCGGTTGACATGGGTCCACAAAAACAAAAAGCAGTATGTGCTAGATGTGGACCGCTAAACATGATTCCACTGGGTTAGAATTGCTTCATCATGTCTGGATTTCAACGTATATGCAGTATTAAAAATGAAAACAATTTTTTCATCAACTTTGTCTACAACGTAATATAGCACTGCTTGTTTCCTTCAAAATACACTTTCGATGTAACAGTATGAGCGTTGGAAACTTGCATAGCCTTTAAAATCAAATTTTTTCGTTATTTCTGTGAATTAAAATATATACTCATTTTAAAAAATGTATTAATATGCGGATGAATTTGTTAATTAATAGGTATTTTAATGGTGTTTAGAACTGTGGTAAGATAACCTAACAACAAAAGTATATACCTATACTGGACCTTTATATCTTAAAGGAGCAAGCCTGGGTTAAAGCCTGAAATAAAAGATTTTCGTATAATTAGTCAGGTCATTATTTCATCAAATCTATATAAAAAACAACCTATATACCTCAAAAATATACATAAAAAACAACATTTTAACACCTCTACGGCTCTTCTATTTTGATTTATAAATCTGTAATAACCACCCGATTTAAGTATCAATTTTTGCATATCACCTCAGCGCACGTAGCGCTGCACTGGAATACCTCGACCAAATGAGCTCAAATTTGGTGGAGATCTTCTTTATATGTATCTACACTGCTTAAGTGAAGCAGATGTTGAAAAAGTTGGACTCTTCCACCTTAATATACACCTTTGAATAATTTTTTAATGATTTTTCATAATGTTTTCACTTATTTCTATATTTATTTATAAAATTTATATATATAAAAATTGATTGGGTGTCTATTTTCAAAATCTGCTTCACTTAAGCAGTGTAGATAAAGATCTCCTCTAAATTTGAGCTCATTTGGTCGAGGCATTCCAGTGCAGCGCTACGTGCCCTGAGGTGATATGCAAAAATTGATACTTTAATCCAGTGGTTATTACAGACATATAAATCAAAATAGAATGACCAGGGAGGTGCTAAAATGTTGTTTTTTATGTATATTTTTGAGGTATAAAGGTTGTTCTTTATATTGATTTGAAGAAATAATGACCTGACTAATTCTACTAAAATCTATTATTTCAGGCTTTAACTCAGGCTTGCCCCTTAAGAGAATATAAGAAATCAATAGTACACTTTATAGAAAAAATTAGCCTACTATTAGACCTCTAAGATTTTTTGGTTATGAAAACTTTTCTAATTCGTCGTCTAAAAATCTAATTTGTATAGTTTGTAACTAATTTCTAATCCTTCGTTCCAAATAACCTATTACTTCCCATGCGGACATTTTTGAGTTGAGGGGCTCAAATTTTTTTTGTGGATCAATGATTTGTTATATGACGGGCAAATTTTTCAACTTTGAGCCGCCATATTGAATTTTCTATTGAAAATTTTAAAATTTTCTCACCGGGACCTGAAGGGCAACTTTTTTACATAAGAAAACATTTTTTTTCTACGTTTTGATACAGTTTTGTCACTTTTCCAAGCCAAAAGCACATTGACTCAAAAATGTCCGCCTGGGAAAATGGGTTAGGAAGATAAAAACTATTAACTACAAAAAAACACTGTAAAAATAATAAAATTTTGTAATGAGATTGCAACGTGGCATCGTGTGTATGTAGTTAAATACAAAACCTGCATCTTCAGATTCAAGCCAGCCCTGATAATGTGAGTTTTAATGCTCACGAATCGTCACACGGTTGAAATTCGAATAATCTTCAATATAAATAATGTATTGGCCATATTCCATTCCACAACTCCACTGTCTAGTATTATTCACAGTCTGATATTAGGCGAATCTTCACTGCCGGAGAATTTGGACTTATCCATTTAAAATTCAATTAGGCTCTAGTAGGGTTTAAATTAAAGTAAATTCTAATAAAGAGAACTGATTTTATAAACTTAAATTTATATCAAGACATATCTTTTAAATTTGGAATCATTCTTAGCTCCATCATAAAAGTCATTCGTCCAAATTTTAAAAATACACAGTTTGTTTATAGCTAACAGAGTTATTTAGAGTTATCGATCGTGCATTTAAAAAAAGCCCGTACTGATGTCAACATTCAGTCACTGGACCTGAATACAAATGTGGACTGTTCATCAGTTGATTATATACTACTTTATGAATATTACACCCGTAACGTATATTTAGCATGAATTGTTTGATACGATGATTGTATTTATATAAACCTAAAATTAAAATGAGAAATTTGACCCAAAAAGAAAGAAACATGTGTATAGAAAGGTAACATTTTTTTTACTGCTATTACTACTACTAGTACATTTTGTATTCATTTTCACTTTTTATTCAAAGTGAATAAGCAAATAATAGTTTTACATTGAATTATAAAAGATTAAAGATTTGAATAAGAGCTACGATATCTCACAAAGAGAATTTCTCACCGCCGGATCATGGATTTGGTTAAGACTTCAGGATGTTTTTTTTAGCCAAAAAACTTAACCCCTGCTGTCGAATTTTGTCTAACGGCTCTATAGGGACAGATATAGAGTTGTTTTCCAAAATATCTAGGGAAAGTAGGTGTCCACGGAGACCTAATAAACAAGTCGATAGCTATAAATAAGTCAGAATAATCGTACAAAGATAAACAAAAAGTAGACAGAAAAGTTTTAATTTAAGCTTTCATTTGCTTGAAAATATTGATTCCACAGAAAGTTATAAGCAATCAAAAACAGCGTGAGAAAATGGTTAAAAATTTCACTGTTTTTCTAACTATTTTATGGGTGATATTTGCAACTATTTTCTTACACTGTCTTTGATTGATTATAACTTTTTGTAGAATCAATATTATCAAGCATATCAAAACGTAAATTAAAGCTTATTCTGATTATTTGTTGTTTATTTTTGTATAATCATTGACATATTTAGCTATCGACTTATTTAAGTCTCCAACGACTCCTATTTCCCTTAGATATTTCGAAAACTGCTCTATCTTTGGCTCTAGAGCCCATTAGATCAAATTCTAAATTAGTCATTTTTGTGGCTCAAAAACTAGCATCCTGAAGTTAAAGCCAACTCCGCGATCCTGAGAAGCTCTCATTGTCAGTGCTCTAAAGCTTCAGACTTTATACTCCAGATGTTTGTTTTACTCGAACATTGCCGGCTTCGAATTCGGGGTTCCGGCGATTGACTAGCACTGTATTCTCAAATAGTAGACATTCAAAATTTCCACTTGCTTATTCCACCGTGGCTGTAGTGAATATTCCTAGAAGTATAAGGTGCGTGAGTTACGAAAGATCCATGTCTGCCAAAGTGTTTATAACTGCAGCGATATAGAATGTCAGACGCACAATGAATACTTCAGATAACTATAACAAAAAGTCTTTTAAGATACGTAGTATTAATAAAATGAATATAAATTTAACGTGAATTTCAAGCGAATTAATGGAATAATTACTACAATCACTTGTATGAAATTATCTGTTTACGGATACAGTACAGCTACCGTTTCGAATATAAATATCGACAGAGTACTATTATTATTTGCTTTGCATTTTGACGTTCGCCGGTTGCGCAAATGTACCCGACTGCAACAATTTAGTTAGAATTTCTCAATGGAAAATTAAAGTCGCCACGTTGTTATGAACACAAGAGCTAATTGATCATAAGGTCACCCTGAATTATAATGCCGTAAAATTGATTAACATATTTTCAAGCGCGTATACGCGCACAAGAGCTCGTATTAAAATAAGCTCGTAATATTATGTCGGCTAGCCATTACCTGTTCGCATTTGCGCGTCTGAAAATACATCAGCATCACATAATTGAGTTGCCGCCACTCGCTGTCACACGACTTTACTGATCGAATAATTATATATATCCGAAAATCACCGGCGATGCATGCATATATAAAAGCGCGCGGGCCCGAGCAGCTGTCCGCTTAATTTATCCTAGATTTGCCGCGTTTTGCGCAACAATTCCGACTAATCTAATCTCTCCTCGAAAGAAGGGCGGTTACTTTCACTCACATACACGCACGTACATGAAAACAGATTCCACAGACAATTATGGTGGGCGTTTATCCTCCCGTCTATATATTTTGCGGGCGGCTTTTTCCATAATCTTTAAGAGCTCGCGGGCCGGCGCGTCGTCCGCGCGCGCATATGGGGACAAGGAAAGGATCAATTGCATCAAGGCGCCGGGCCCTGCGCGCACTAGGGGAAGGCGGGGCATGCCGTGTCAGGTAGGTAAGTTTGCCACCCTGATATTTTTAATATTAATGAATGCAAAAAATGTAATTTTTACGTAAACCTAATTAGATATGCTTTTAGAATTTTCCTCTATACTTTTGAGATTATAGATAATGTTTAACATTTAATTTAATAAGATTGAAAATCGGTGCTTAGAAACAAGGTTGACTTCATTTTTAAGTCGCTTGGAGCAACGAGAAAATGATTTTTTTTCTAAATGAGACCAAACCTATTTGATAGTTTCAACTTTTATCTTTCAAGCCCTGTTTTTGTTATTTTCAGAAAATCTTTATAAATAATATAATTAAAAAATGAAAATGGTATTAAAATGGGGCATGACGTGGCACCCTGGCGGGGCGTATCAGTGCGCCGCGGCAGCCGCCGAGCGAAGTGATGTAACCTACAAACCAAAAACGAAGCAAGATGGGTTAACAACTACGCAGTGCAATAATTTAGTTTTAAGTAGTTTTTAGTTTCAATTATTACATTAATAAGTAAATAACGATTATTTCCACTGCGTATTAAGTTATATTTAGAGTAGAAAAAAGCCACTTGAAGACTTAAACACAAATCAGCTTGATTTATCCATTGTTAATAATAATTCAGCTTCCGTAAATAATGAAAATTACTTTAGAGAAGTATAAATACCTGAAGAATCAATTGTAGATACTCAAACTGGCTTTTTTAATGGTCAGGTAGTTCAAATATGCTACATAGATGAAAATGATGCGAAATCTTTAAATTTAAACTTATTGTAATAATAATGATAATTTGTTAATCAAACAAAAGTTTTATGTTGTGATCATATTTTATAAGAAGGAATTTATAATATAAAATCATTTATTAAAATGTAATAATTTATTTTAAAATAAAAATTGTTATGTTCCTTAATAAAAATAAAATTTTAAATTTTCAATAGACTGATTAATTATTTGATTTTTGAACATTTTATTATGGCATAATTATTAAAATATTAATTACTGGAAAAAAGAATTGAAAAATACCTATAGTAAAATATTAAATTTGACCGTGCCATGCGTGCCCCGTCGGGTGCCACAATCCACCCGCCGGTGGGGCACGTAGAGCATTTTTTTCAGAATTTCTTTTCTGTATTTTATCAATAATTAAAAGAAAATGAAAAAAAAGTTAATAGTTTATTTTATTTTTTTCTGATCTAATTATTCCGTTTTTGTACATTTTGAAATAATACACGGTTTAGTTGTTATTTTTAATCAAAGTTAGGGTGTCACACGTGCCCCGCCCTCCCCTATAACGTTTGCGTAGGTTTCGGCGGCAGCTACGTCATAGTGAGAGTCACGTTTCGAATGCCACGTTTTGAGTTTTCATCGATCCGCCAGCGCGCCACTACCACCGCTGGAGCAGAAGGAGAAGGGGAGAGAGTGGGAGGAGGGAGGAATACAAAGAGTGGGCTAAATTTCCGCATCCTCCCGGAGAGAGGGAGAGCAGCGAGAGGCTCCCTCTATACGCGCGAACCCGGTTAGCGCGTGCGCGCGCGCGCTCGTCCCCTTGCTCTTTTTCTACTTCATTCACGCGCTCCTTCATTCATCCTCTGCGCGTTCTCTCTCTCTCTCTCTCCGCTTCGCGGCTTCTCCTTTCGCGCTCTCGCCACGCACCTACCTATATATCCTCTTCGCACTACGTACCCCGACAGATATATGTACCATATATTCGCGCGAGGCTTTACCCCCCTGCAGGTTCTCGCGCACGCCCGTGTTTGGGTCTGACGGAGAGGAGGCGATGTCGCGCGCTATGTATATCTATCTATCTATCTGCTGAGGAAGGATGGCTGCGCGTCTCAGCTACCAGAGTATCTCTCTCTCGCTTCTCATCATGCGAGATGGCTATACAGGGCCCTCGCATGTGTACACACCGACGACCGAGCGTGTATTATAGCTGGGGCACGCTTCACTTGCAGGGCGGTCTGTGTATACACGTGTATTATACATGCACGGCCGGGTGGCCGAGCTCCCGTTTCGAAAAGACGCGTATAATGACTGGAGGGAGATGACGATGCAGGGAAAGAGAGAGAGAGAGAGACACGAGAGACGATTCTCTTTCAGTTATATTACGGGTTTGTTGGCTTTGCCGTACGCCGAGCTTTGTCAAAAGCCATTTACGCGCAGCTCGTGTGTAGTTTGCTTCACCTGCGCGCGCTGACTGTGTGTGGAGGTGAAAGAGAAAGAGAGAGAGAGAGAGAGCTCGCAAATGGAACTTTATCGCGAACGGGAAATCCAGCTGGTAGAAGCACCACGTGGAAACCCCTTCTCTGGCCTAGTTTCTGCCAATCGAAGCGAGCCTAAGTTCGCAGCGACGATAACGAAGTCACGTCTATTTTTTCCCTTTTCACGGGCTGCAATTTCAAGAGCTCTGTGCAGGAGAAACTAAGTTGAACAGGAAAGGTTTCTCGGAAAAGCTATATACGCTGTAAAGAATATAATTTCGCGCATGTCTTTTGAAGAAAGACTAAATTTAGACTGTATTTCTTTTAACAGTCAAAAAAGCGTTATTATATATATTAGGCTTCCAATGCAAAACTGATATATTGCACTGCGTTTCTATCGTTAGATATATATATACACACACTTCTCTTACGCGTAAAAAGGCCGTTGCCCAAAGAAGCCGAGATTTCCAAGCAGCAACCTCGGCTAAAGTTAGAAAGGTTTTCTTCGGCTGCTCTGACGTAAGAATATCAACGAGTAGATCTCGCGCGCCCGCGCCGACCAAGTAGTAATATCCGGAACTAGTCAGACGTGCGTATACATATAAAGATAAGTTTATTTTATTTCGCCGTCGACCTTTTTTGCGACAACTGTAACGCCGCTTGGACGTGGGGACGTCAGCCTTGTGACTCACTTCATTCAGGATATCGAGCTCTGTATCATACGTTACTCCGTTTGTAACATCGCCCGACAACGTGGGAGAGCTACTTTACATATTATTACTTCCGATGGAGACACCCATTTTTAGAGATAAAAGAGAGGAGGCATCTTTTGCTGTCTTCTTTTGAAATGAAAGATAGTAGCGAATTATTGTAAATGCTTTTAGCGACTACGTTTTACTGCAGCTATGAGGTGGAGGGCTGGCAAGTTTTTTGCTGACGCATGGATGCTAAGTAAACCAACGTTTTTTTCGCTGCTAATGAAAACCTCGATATCTGCGTCATGAAAATACTCCAGAAAGAAAAATGACTCTCATTTCACTTCACCGGGGCTTGCAGCTCAAGCTAGAAAAATAAATAAGAAAATTACATTTATGCATTATAGGTAATTATTTATGCATGCGGAGTATTTTTATTTTGCTATAATTAAATTTTTTAAATTAATAATTGAGTTGTTGATTCGGGAATCTCTAAAACATGTTCAATTTAAGGTTAAAAACTAATCAATAAAATAGATTATGTTTCAATAGTATTCAATAATACTTTGCCTGGCTGAACTCTATATTTGTCCTACATAAAATACACCAAAAGTTTTGAAATATAGGAATCAATGTATATGAAAAATTACGTATAATTTGTAGGAATTTTCATCTGTAAAATTATGTCTGATGGTTGTTTTTATAATGTTAATACTACCAAGTTTCTTCATTATAGAAGTATTGTTTACTGACACAATATAAAAAAAAATAATGCATATGATTTGGAGAGTTTTTATATTACAATATGTTAAATGTATTATTACATTATTCAATACCTTTTGTTTAGAAAAAAATTTATAAATACGTGACATAATGTCCTCCGTACAGTATCGGAAAACTTTTTATATCAAAATTTAGAACTGTACTAAATTATTTATAAAATAATTGCAAATGTTTGTAACACAAGCAAATCTACTAATCATTGCCGAACTTCTAAATTTAAGCATTATTAATTGCGGCATACATTCGATGTTAATGCTAACGTATTCTGTTTGGACATGCAAACCGTGTTTGTATTTTTACTGTTCGAGGACGCATATCAAGGTTCAATTTATAAGAGAACTTTTAAAATTTACTTTGAATTGATGGTTATGTGGATGGCGTGCTCATAAATTATATTATTCTGTTTGCATTTATTCCTACAGTACCTTTTGCAAGAATACATTAACCGCTGTAAGGTACTTTATCAATAAACAACAACATATATTTTGAAAATGAGTTAGTAAATTAAGGATATTATGGTTATATCGTTCCTCTCAAAAGTTAGTTTTTAGCGTTAGAACTACGATAAATAATTATATGGAATAGTTAACGATTTTTCTGTCCAGTACGTCTATATGGAAATGAAATACAAATATTATAAGCTTTAAAAATCAGGAATCGAAGCCAAATTGACAAAGTTTAATTATTTTTTATTACAAAAAAGCATAGTACACAATATTTTAAAGATTTTGATAAAATAATGAAACTTTGTAAATTTTGCTTCAATTCATTTCCGTATAGACGTACTATACGGAAAAATCGTTAACTATTCCATATAATTATTTATCACAGTTCTAGCGATAAAAACTAACTTTTGGCAGGGACGATATACTCATAACATCCTTAAAAATCTGGAGGAAAACAAATTTTCTCATCTAATGATATAAAATGTATAAGAAAAGTTTGTCTCTATATATATAGTATATATACTATATATGTATACTATAGTACCATTGTCTAATTTGTTAAAATAACTGATAATAGGTAGTTTAGAAGTATGTGAAACGATAAAATTAACCCAAGTTCAGTAAAGTTTATTTGGAAAACTCGCACTTGAAGTCCTTCGTAAATAACAGAATCAGTGGCCAACCACGGATTCATTATTATCAACTAAACATTTTTATAAATTGTCAGTCAGTAGAATGAATGACATCATAATGGTAAATAAAAACTAAAAATCGGATTAAAACAACGAAAAATGAGATGTAAAAGCCTGTCATATAACCTCGACACTTCCTAAATATAGCACAATCATGAATCTACTGTTTTACTGTCTAGAGAAATAAAGATTTTAAAGACGAAAATTGAAAAACTATGTTTTAAAAACTATGTTGTTCACGCGTAGGATACATACATTTCCAAAGTTCAAGGAAAGAGAATAAACCTGCAGTTGAAAGTTTTTGATATATTTACTTTTAGTATCAGAAACTTTGCCTGAAAATAGAAACAAAGTTTAGCATCAATTCTGAGTAATATGAACCATTATTCCATCTATTACGGTTAATATTATCTCTAACAAAATTCATACGGTATTTTAAGGTCATACCATTTTGGAAAATGAATGACGAAAATACTTATATTTATCATTTGTAACCGAAGGTTTGAAATAAATAGGACATATTTGATAGTTTCGCGTTATAAAAATCATCATTCTAATGTATGCTAAAAGGAAAAAGTAATCAATGAAAGTAATTTAAACAAGAAGATTTGTCTATTTTTGCATTACATTAAAAAAAAAATTTCTACTGTGAAAACGTATTCTATTAACCTATTTTTCTTTATTAGCACGAGTATCTAAGAAAAAGCTGGAAATAGACTTGGCTTTTGAAAAGACGCAGAAGAAACTGAAAATATAGCACCCGAAGGTACACTGAGGATAATGAGTCAGAATTTAAACAACAGAATAATTGGTCTTAAAATACATCTCCTGCGTAACAGTATGCCGTATACAAAAATTTACCAGTAACACTGATGATAATAATCCGCTCTTATATTATCTAACTTTTTCATGTCATAATAATATGCAATTACATAGTCATTTTTTAAAAAACTCTGTTGTTATAAATGGGAAGACTCTTTTACATGACGGTGTAATTATAAACATAAATTGTTCAGTAGGGGACAAATTATTTGCGATTGTTGTACAGTTTCTTCATACTTTTTTTTTAAAATAAATTATATATCTTTACGTTCATTGCATAACTTTTTAAAAGTTTTACATTATCCTATGAAACGACTAAAGCAAAATTAAACAATTTGGTGAAATATTTCAGCCCACAATGACTCATCTGCGCATATGCAACGCATCTACATCTAACAATGAAAAAGAGTCGCAAAAAGCGTCGGAGAATAAAGACAAGAGAACGAGTATCGGTGCGAGGAAAGAGTCTGCCGAATAAAAACAATACGAAAATCAGCGCACCAGCGTACATCGCGCAAATGGGAAAATACATGCAAAGCGCGAGTCTAGCACCACTGTGCCATCGTGCAAATGCAAATTCATCATTGGCCCATGAGCTGCTGCTCCCTCGGCGTTTCGTAAACCGGTGCACGGACGGTCGCCGCGGAGGGATTGAAAAGCGACTTTGGGGAAAAGTATAATATAGAAGAAGAGAGAGGAGGGAATGGCAGACGAGTAATAGCGCAGGAGCGGTGCCGAGAGCTACCCAGGAGGGGGAGGAACATGAGAGACCCCGTGGCGGCTTCTACTGCTTGCGTCGGCAAGGGGTGAAGGAGAGGTCGACTCTCTCCCGCGCGCGCGCGCGCAGGAAGGCAGGGCGAGACGGAGCCCAAGCCTGCCCCTGTACGCAGCACATAGACAGACACGTCCTACACAAGCTGGCGAGTCCGCGCATCAGCCAGCAAGTATATATACGCAGGGGCGCGCTCGCGAGCTCCACAAACGTGGGAGTCAGTTCTGCCGAGGACGCTCGCCCGCACCCCGCCGCCCCTCTACCTCGCACTGCGCGAGCTCCGACGCGCGGCCTACTGTGGCTCCCGGACCGAGCACCCGCTCGCTGTTCCTGCGCGCGCGCGCGCGCTCGCCCCATTCACAGAAGCAGCGCCCGGTCACATGGTTCCGCGCGGGCGCAACATATATAGAGAAACCGAGAGAGCGAGAGGACTATAGGCTTGCTGGACGAAAATAAAAATCCCGACGGGGAACTCATGCAGATGATTCGCGCGCGCGCACGCACACAGCCGCAGCATCGCGGTCGTCGTCGTCGTCGTCATCAAAAGCGCTCGTTATCGCGACGGAATTTTTAACGCAGTCGTCTATCCATCCGCCTACCTCTCTCTCGCTCGCTCTCTTTCGGCCGCATAGAGCAGAGTTCTCGCTTTCTGTGGGAGGGAGCGAGAGAGAGGAGGGTGCCGCCGGCCTCGCCGAGGCCACGAAGACTGCGAGGCCGACGTCAGCACCCGACGTACTTGCACGTTACACGCACACCCCTCTTCCACCTCCCACTCGCTCGCTCCCTTTCCTCTCTTTCTCTCTCTCCGCGCTCTCCCCACGGCCGTTTCTCTCGCTCAGCCACCCACACTCGGGGCGAAGGGAGGGGGTTCCCTCTCTCTCTGTCCCTTTCACCCTCACCCGCGCGCACTAGCACCGATATATACGCCCGCGTCCCTTACCTTATAGCGCGCGAACGCCACTGGTGGTGGTCTCTCCTCTCTCTCTCTCTCTCCCGTCCATGACGAAGAGAGAGATAGAGAGCGGACGACCTACCCTCTCCTTATCCGACCACCCCACTGAATCGCGCCGCCAGCACCGCCGACGTCGTTGTCGCCGCGTCCCAGCACAGCGGCGCACACAAGCGGGGGCCGCCTGCACTGGAGGAGAGAGAGAGCGAGTGAGGGATTCGCGCGCAGCTCGCCGGCCGCTCGTGAGCAGCGGCTCCGCGCAACCACATCGCACGCAGCACAGCAGCGGCAACCGACAACATAGCCAGCGACGGACAGCTCCGTCAAGCAGCGCGGAGGGAGGAACCCCGCGCGTGTTCCCCCGCCTCGGCCCGCGCCCGGTCACACCTGTGTGCTTATACACCTGTACGCGGCGATTCCGATTGCCGTCGCCCGATCGCCGATTTCTGTATACCCAAACTCTCCTTCGCGCGATATATAAGTGGTGCCCGCGCGTGACTTTCTTAACCGCGAGGAGATACTTGGACGAGGAAGAAGAAGAAGAAGAAGAAGGGACGTTGAAATAAAAACAAAAAGTGCCTGAGTGATAAGGGAGTAGGAGGAGAAGGAGGAGCAGGAGGAGCAAGAGGAGCAAGGGCTGGAGTAGAAGAAGAAGAAGAGGCGCGCCGCGTCGCACGCATATATATCACACATCATACACGTCACGGGGACGGGCGGCAGTAGTGCGGTGCTCGCTCGCGCGCGACAGTGACCGAAGCAACAGACGAGCAGCGCTAGGCTGAGCAACCGCCCGACGGGGAAGGAGGAGGAAGAGAGCGAGCGAGACGAACGATCGGGAGAGAAAACGAGAGAGAGAGAGAGAGAGAGAGAGAGAGAGAGAGAGAGAGGGTGAAAGAGAGAGTGAGAGAGAGAAAGTGAAACACAGAGAGGGTGTGCGTGTGCATGAAAGCGAGAGAGAGAGAGAGAGAGAGAGCGTGAGATTGAAAGCTACAAGGCCGCAATTAACGAGTGAGCGCGCGAAGACATCGACAGAAGATAAAGGGAGCGAGGAATATATCATACGTAAGTAGTACCCGCGACCAGCGGAGGGTCAGACCCCGAAAAAGCGATACAACAGCATCATCATCATCATTCAACACGCTGCGAGACCGTGCTCCGCTATATTGCACATATATACGCTATGGGCAGAAGAGACGGCGCGGAAAACCTCGTCGGCCGGCGGTGGCAGCGGCGCGGTAGTACCCTCGTCGTCATCCTCACCCACCTTCCCAGGCAACGGCAACGACGACAGCAGCAGCAGCAGCAGCAGCAGCAGAAGCAGCGACGGCTCAGGCTACTACGTCAGCGGATTAGCATCGCGAAGAAGACGGCTGGAAGGCAGCAGCGCGGGGCGAGCTGCCACCGCACACAAGCAAGTATATTGGTCGCGCGGGGCGACACGGCCTCGTAGCTGTGTGTGACGCCTCTGTTCAAACCTCCGACACCCCCCCCACCCCCCCACCCCCCGAACTAGCGCTTTTCTTTTTTATATTCCTCGAGTGAAAATACGTATAATTTTTTTTGCTCACCTCCCACCAGCTCGTTATATTATATATATATACATATGTATATACATGTATATATACGTATATAACGTAGCCTCGTATTATTATTATTATTATTGTATACGTATTTTGCCAGCGAAATAGTTCAGCGAGTGTATATAATGTACGCTCTTGTGTGTGTGTATCTGCACGTACCCCCGGCGCACGGTGTGTGTGTGGGCGTGTGAATGTGCGCCACTGAGGTGTGAACGAGAGAGAGAGAAAGATCGACGTCGTCGTTACGTAAGTTCCTCCTTCTCGGCACCTGTGGCAGTGTGCCAGCCACACAGCAGAACGTGCAGACCCATCATCGGCAGCATATATAGGTGTGGCGTGTCGTAATTCTCATCCCTCCGCCTGCGCGTACCTTTTTCATCCCTTATTTGACAGTAGCTATATAGCGGCAGTGGCAGCAGCTCCATACGACATCTCTCTTCGCTTTCAGCCAGTCTCTCTTTATATCCCGTGCTCTCGTGTCTGCGTGTACATGCCAGTTTCTCTCTCTCTCTCTCTCTCTCTTCTCTCTAGGCACCTGTTGATAGCCCGTGTGCATTCTATCGAATTTCTCGAGTCCTCTCGCGACACCCGGAGCTGCTGCTGCCACCGCCTTTCTATATCCCCCTACTGCTCTATCTCTCTATCGCTTCCTTACTGCCGTGCCCCGAGGGGCGCGAGGTGCCGTCGTCGACGACTGACTTGGTTTCTTTTTCTTTTCTTTTTTTTTTTTCTTATTTTGCACCCACTGCACACGCGTATACAGATAGCCAGTTGGAGCAATGGAATCGAGGGCCAGCGTCTCGGGGGCATCCATCCCTGTCTTTTCTTTTGCCATCCGGGCGCGTACTTATATATTATACATATGCAGATATATGTCAACTCACGCGCGCGCTATGTAGCGAGGTCGGAATAACAAACCGCGAAGGATTTCCGAGCGCCGTCAGCCTCGCGTAAGCGCTTTCAGCCGCGCGGTGCGTTTACAGGTCCGTATGTGTCTGCTGTGTGTGTATTATGAGAGAAAGAGAAAGGAATGAAGAAAATTCGCATGAGAATCGTCGCATCGATCCGACCTGTATGCGCCGGCGTCGTCGTCCAGGGCTTCGTCAGAACGGGACGTAAACGCACCTGCAGCGCGCACAGTGTTTTTTTTCTATCCGCAGATGCTCGTAATTCTCCCACCCCCTTTTCTCCGGTTATCTCTCTCTCTCTCTCTCTCTCTCTCTCTCTCTCTCTCTCTTCTCTCGTACACTTGTTTCTCCCTTTTTATCGGTACCACTCGGACTCACGCGAGACTGAGCTGCCTTGACCATCGAGCTGTCGCTGCTGGTACACACGCACGACTCTCCTCATTTTATCGTCCCGTAAAGCACTTTTTCTCGGCATCATCATCTCTGCCTCTCGTTTTTCATTTTTTTTTTCGGCCTCTACTCTCTCTTTTTTCTCTGCCCTCGCGTGTTCTTTCGCCGCTGCGGGAGAGCACGCGCCAGTCTCTCCCTTTTGTATATATACCTACAGGCCGTCGTTTTTCGCCCCGCGAGTCTTCCCTTTACGCCGTCGCCGAACGCCGCTTCACATCCCCTTGTGTAACCTCCTCGGGGCGTCGTCGTCGTCTTCGTCGTTGTCGTCGTCGTCTCTTCGACTTACACTTGGCTGCGCTAGCGCAGGTGTACGTGGCATTAGGAGAGCCGAGTAGAGAGCGAAAGAAAAGAGAAGCGGCCTGCCATTGAGAAAAAGAAAGATATGTACATATATGCATGGCACGCACACACCGACCCTCCACCGTTGTTAATGCACTATATATCTGCGCACACCTGCGTGTAAATGACGCACCTTCTTCTTCTTCTTCTTCTTCTCCTTATTATTGTTGTTATTTTTTATAGCTAGAGCGTGATTGTAGAGAATATTTTTATATACAGCGATGTATTTATACATATTATATGTTGTATACACAGTAGACTATATTGTTTAAGTATTGTTTCGTTAGGGCTAAACGAAACGAGCGAAAAGTAACCAAAGCAAAAAAGAGGAAATTATACACGATAGCGATAATAATGGCACCACGAAGCCAAACAGTGTGTGATGTGTTAATGAAACATAAGAAGAGAAAGTAAAAAGTACAAGCAATTTGACGGTATACACAGAATATAAGAGTGATGAAAAAGTACAATATATATTACATGTACACACATATAGTGTGTATATCGAGCGACGCACTGTCTCGTCGTCGCCGACTGATCGTTTTACAAGGAACAAAAAAAAACAAAAAAAAAAAAGGCGGAGTAACAGAGTATACATACGCACATACGTATGAGAAGCGCGCAATAATAATCACCTGTACGGCCAGAACGTATATACGTGATATAACGTGAGAAAAGTTATAATCACGAATAGTTTTGCATTTAAGGAGAGGCTGTATTATAAGAGTGCGTGTGAGATATCCTAGTTGCAGGCCAAGCAGAGAGAAGCTCATCGCGAGGCAGAGAAAGGGAGAGAGAGAGAGAAGAATACTGTTACAAGTACAGCCCTTTCTCTGTCACTCGCGACTTCTCTCTTCTTGTCCGCCTCGGCTTGTTTGCGTGCACCGAAGCTCGTTCGCTCGCTCGTTCGCGTTCTCTCTCACTCTCTCTTATTCTTTCCTTCCTTCTTTGTTCCGCCGCACATACGTTTCTCCCTCCCACCATCCCTCCCTATCTCTCTCTCTCTCTCTTTCTCTATTTGTAAAATATTTAATTACGCACGCACGCACTGAAGGTATGACCGCGCGGTACAAAGCAAAAGAGAAGACGACGAGTCTCTCTCGCAGTATGGCTAAATGTTTGTTAATTCCACTGCACCCTCGAGCACCATCCCCAGAGCACCACTAGCAAAAAAAAAAAAAAACAATCCGCTACAGCACGCACGATGAGCAATTGTAATAAAGCACCACCGCCAGGAGCACATGCACCTGTACCGAGTACCGAGTACTACCACCACCACCACCACCACCACCACCGTCACCACTACCACCTGCATCGGGCACCTGCACCACTCTCCGTACTAAAGATCCGATGTACATTGCATTCATGTGTTTATATATATATATTATATATATATATAGATTATATCCTATATAAGACAGCTAACGATGATGAAACGTTACGCAATATCTAGCAATCTAAGAGCAACCAATGCCATTATGTTAAAAGAAAGAAAAAAAAAAAGAGAAGAGAAAACGTATTATTGTAGCAAGGGCGTTGTTGAAGATCAGCGCGCTCGCGCCAATATACATTGTGTATACTCAGAGAGATGACGATTACGCCAACCACGATGTTGATGAATAAATTCCGTTAATACGGCCTGATTTCAGGACAGCGAAGGAACGCGCTCCGAGGGCAATGACAGCAGCTGCGCAGTCTGAGAGACGAGCGCCCCGAGCACGACACTAGGCCTATTCAAAACCACCACCAGTACCAGCAGCGCAGGCCTGTGCTAAGCAGCAACGCCACTGCTACCACCGCAGAGCGCTCGATCGAACCAGACGACGGGACGAGCTGTACATAGGGAACGGCGTCTGATCCGCCGGACTATCATGTTCAAGTGCGAGCGGCGCACCGCGAGCTTTGGACTACCGAGGATCGCCGGCCGCCTGGGCAGTGCATGTTAAGTGTGGCCCTCCGAGACAGCACCGCAGCGCAGCTCAACTTGGCTGCCCTTTGAGCCACATAGAGTGTGCCCCCACCCCCTCTCTCTCTCTAGTTTTCTCTTCCATCCTCCGGCGAGTTTCGCTCGCTCTCTTCCTCCCCCTTCTCGCCGGCTACCAGCGGCGACCAGTTCCCCCACAGGCAGCCGAGCGGAGACCGGAGCGAGGGCCCGAGAGAGAAAGAGCTGCCGCACAGGCGCGACGCTGCAGCGAAGTGAAGACGGTGCGGGTGAAGTGAGAGGACGAGTCGGCGAGCGCGAGGGGACTGTCGAGGGGAAGCGGCCCGAGAGCATTCGCCGCTCCGTAAAATGACGAATCGCGTGTTGTGGCTGCTGAGTTACATAGGACTGAGTCTGGCGCTGGCCCTGGGCAACCGGCAGACGAGCGCGGCGGAGGGCGCCGCCGGGCCCCGGGCGCTCGGGGCGGCGGAGGCAAGGCCCAGGGGCGTCGGCCACAACTGGCTCGTCTACGACAAGCGCGCCGGGCCCGAGGCCGGCATGCTGCCCGCGGACCGCGTCCTCCTCATCGACGACGTGCTCTCGACGGTGAACAGCTACCTGCGCCAGCAGCAGCGCCACCACCAGGAGCTCGAGGCGGCCAGGCGCAGCCGGCCCGCCGGGTACCTCTACGACGAGGACGAGGACGAGCTGGACGACGACCTGACCGCCACGGAGGACGAGGAGGAGCTGCAGCCGAGGAGGCCGGCCGGCCGGACCTTCGCCGCGCCGGCGGCCCTCTACGCGGAGGGCCTCACGAGGCCCAGGCCCGGCTCCTCGGCGCGCGGACTGCCCTACCAGGCCTCGCCGCCCCCACTCGCACCCCCGGCCGCCCCGCCCTCCGAGAAGCCGCCCGGCAAGAGGAACCAGCAGGCGGCGAAGGAGGCACAGCAGCAGGCGGCGGCCGCAGCCAGCGCGGCGGGAGCCAACATGGCCTCCCAGTTCCTCAGGTCGGCGAGGGGAAATCGGAATTTCGACGTGCCGCAAATAGGTAAGTTTTCCTTTTCTTTGGATATACCGTTAGAGCTGCCTACGCTTCGACGTGGGTCGTTTACTTTAAGAATTAACGGCATAATTAAAAAAGTTTAGGGGGGGAGCTGACGGAGTTAATGAGATTAGTTGGTATTTTGTTAGGATACCTGGAATGAAAATGTACTTAAAAATAGAAAACTTTTTAGGTGATGAATTACTCTTCGTATTATAAATGGGTCAGTGAAAATTGTTTTCATTGATAAACTATACTATTGGAGCGATTCCGACGCCGGGGAATCATGTATCATATTTCGAATTAAATGGTATTTTCTCAAAGCTTCCCAATATGCGCGGAGATATATGCAGGCGTGGGTTTAATTTCTGCTTTTTGGAATGGCATCGATTCGCCACGGCTGACTCGATTCGCCCTACTTTACGGTAGACTAGTTGTGTATACTTTTTTAAGTGCGCAAAAAAGAAATTAAAAAAGAAACTGAATTAAAGCCGATGGACCGGTACGGGCCTCATTTGCATGTTCAAAAGCAAGACAAACTTTTATTTTGGTATTCTTAATTAGAAAAGAATTTAGAATCATTTTGAGAATGAAATATTTTATTACAATTTCTAAGAAAATTGTTGATATCAAATTTTACCTTCCATTCGTAATGTTTTAGTATTTTAACAACTGAATCGAACTGGGTGTCACGAATTATTGATTACACAAATCTGTAACAGACCTACTTATGAGTTCAAGCCTTCAGAAATAACTCGAAACTGTTCATGCGTGAAATTAATAATAAGTTATATTGTGATGTATTTACATATACACAAGAGATAGTATTGAGAATTATTTCGTGTTTAAAAATATATTTTCTATAATTAAAATTGATGATTCAATATAAGTAATATTTTAATTAACGAATAAGCAACTAATTTTATTATCCTTACGAAATTTAGTTCAATATAAGACAATAATATTGCGACAAAATATTATTACGATATTTAAATTTTCTGAACACTGCTCTAAATTCCAATAAGTGGAATTAACTCTCAATAAATATTCTAAGTCCAAATCCGTCCACACATTGAATAAGTGAACGACTTTGGACTTACAATAAGTGAATATTCACTTATTGACAGTGAATTTCACTTATTCGAATTTAGAGAGAAATTAGAATGTTACCATGGTAGCATTCCTTTATAATTTATCTCATTTTTAGTATTTGAAAAAAATATATAGGACATATAGAATTTGAATAACTCTAAATAGTAGACTCATGTTATGCGTTCATTTAATACCAACTTTACATACAATAATATGAAATGGTACTTCTTTGTTATTACGTCAACTATAACTTGTCATTATTTTATTTGAATGTTGGGTTACTTGTGGGATGGGGAAAACCTATAGGCAAACCGCGTGGGATAAATCCTAATTAGGAAAACCCGCCCCGGGATGATTCGGTGTATTGGAATAATTTTAGTTCCTACTTAAAAGAAATTTCGTTGGCAACATATTTCCCACAGCGTTGAAAAAGTATGGACAATATATGGCAATAATGGCCCATAGGCCATTGGAAGCCACGTAAGGACAAAGTGTTAACTTCCACAACTTCGGAAAATGGTAAAATTTAATAAAATAAGTAGAAGAAACACGATTTCATCTGACATTCAGTAGTAAAAATGAAAAAATCCCTTTTATTATTTATTATTTATATATAAGTAAATTTTTTAAACGATTTAAATTACTATAGATTCTTGGTAGTTATTATATTGAGTTGTATGTTACTCATCAATATTTTATTTCTGGATGATTGGGTTACTTCGTGATTTTATAGAATTTTTCTGAATTTCCTCGTGATACGTGTGCAGTACGATTCTTAAATATTTTATTCAAATGTGCTCATAAAAATATCAACAATTTATAAATATTCACATACGCTAATTTACGTGTGATGATTATTAATAACTTTCTATGTTTTGCGTTACAAGAATTAGGGGGGGTCCAGAGTTTCGACGATTCACTATAAAATTCTAAAAAAAATTTTTCAGTTCGACATATGGTAATGCAGATCGTTCTTAATTTCGAAATTCTAAATTACGAATATCATATTTTCAAATGTATTCTGAGTAATTGCTGTGTAAAGTTACACCGATTACATGGGAGATATATTTATATATATCGAAACTGTCGCGTTATGTATCTGTTTACAACAATATCTAAGCAACGAGATTCAAGTCAGACTTGGAATTTTATGTACACATAGAATATATAATAAGGAATGTTTTCGCGCAAAAATGAATTAGATTCATCGTTTCATTATTAAAATAGAGCGTCTTAAAAATATCGCTTTCACAGACTTGATATGTTTCGAGGATTATGTACGCTCAGCGCGCCAGCGTGCACTCTCTATCTCTCTCGCTCAAAGCTGTCTGTCTCTCTCTTACCCAGAGAACCATCTTAAAATGCTATTTTTAACTTGCTTTCTATAATAATTGATGCCATTATAGAAATGTTTATTGTAGTGATATATATATATTTAATAATAACATTACAGAAACCTAAAATGATTTTATAGTGGAAAGACAAACAAGAAAGTAGATTCATGTTCGAAAAACTCTATTTTGATTAGAAAACTTCATGTAGTTTTCATCGCGGTAAAAAGATGCAATAAAACTAAAATGTTTTTCTTTCTACACCGATCGTTAATTACTAAAATTATATGCTATAAAGAATTTACATAAATTTATGGAAAAATGATGTAAAAAATGTATATCAATAATCAAGTTTATGTTTTACTGCCACCGTAGCAAAGACAATTATTATCTTTATGTTATTGTAAGAATAAAAATCTGAGATTGTATGAACAATGAGAGACTGGTAGTTTTAATTTTGTTGTTTATGAAGTCAGAGAAGAGAATAAATAGACGATCATAATATTTGAATGAAGTCCACAAACTGTAGAATGCAAAATAAGTAGTGGATTTTTTTATCTTTTATTTTATTTTCACTGCTTACCTTTGTTATTGGTATACAGAAATAAGTAGTTTCTCAAATGCAATAGTTCGAAAACAGGTAATATGTTTCCTTAAATGATATGTTCATGACCTAATAATATAATATGATCTTTCAAGGCCTACAATTACGCAAGTTCTATGGAGACAATAGGTTCTTATTCAACACTGCCATTCCATCAAATTTATTAAAATCTTTTGCATTGAAAATGCTCAGATAAACGCGATGAAAATAATTTTGTTTACTACAAAAGATATTATATTCAATCAATATCATATTTGCATACATTTAAATTATTGATAATATTAAAGCTGCTGTGAGTATGATATGCATAAATTAAACTAAACATTTAATCGTAAAAGTTTAACCTGCCATCTGTTATTCGTCGTGATAGACATAAATAGTACAGTAATAGCGAGAAATCTACTAACTTCTATTTCCTGAGCGAGTAAAACACGAGTTTCTGATACTATTTAAAAGGGGTGTTTCGCGAAATCAAAACCAATATTTTTGAATAAAATTGAAATATACGTGATAAATAACGATTATTAGAATCTATATGCCAAACTTTAGGTTTGGTTATGAAAGGTATCTTGACGAACAAATATATGAGTACGACATTAAGGTGATACGATACCAAGGCTATTACTCAAAATTGGGTTCCCGGTTTTCTCATTCAATTTTTAATTTTAAGAAAAAAACTTTTTGATACGTTTTAGTTCTTTATTAAACTTAAAACATGTCAAAAAGTTTTTTTCAAAAAGTTTAAAATTGAAGGAGAAAAAAGGGAACCCAGAATTGAGTAATAGTATGGGTATCACATCATCTTAATAAAAATCGAGTTTTCAGGTTACATTATACTATAGAGCCTTATGGAAAAACGCAATTTTATTTTGTGTGTTTGCATCACTTTTATACTTCCAGCCTATTTTAACCAGTAAGAACATGGATATATATATATATATATATATATATATATATATATATATATATATATATATATATATATATATTCTAGAAACGATCAGGAAACAGAATCACTGAAAAAATATATGGGTCGACGAAGGTTTGGCAAAGTTGTTTAATATTAATCTCGAAAATTTAAGCAAAATGCGTGACGTGTAGCTTTTTAAATTTCTTAAAATTTCTGAATTCATTGCGTAAGCAAACTTAATTTTTTTGACTTATAAATCTATTAGTTATGCGTTAATTTAGACTTTAGATTATTTTGCAAGCAGTAATATTAATATCGAAGGCTAAAAATATTAGGGGCCCGCAGAAGCACCAATTAAATACACTCCTTAGCGAAAGTACCTCCTTAAGTTTGCAAAAATAGAATATGTGTAATATCACAGCTAGGACAAATATAATTATATACAAATATTCACTTTGCAACGACGACAAAAATGTCACAATATTCATTCTTGTTATTGGAATTATTCTAGGTCTAAGAAAAACCGTCAGAATACATGAAAAAAAAAAAATATGAAAAGTGAACGGAAAAAAATATTTAATCAACGAGCGATAGACAATATCGACCTTGGAGAGCCCATAGTCTGACTAATCAACTTGCCAACTAATGTCTGTTTTCATTCGGCTCGCCCGCTTATACTCACCGAGTTTGGATATATATTACTTTATAGTGCTTCTATCGTAAGCGCCGCCTTAATCTATTACGTAAACGAGAAAATCGAACGCAGCCGCATTCGTCGGGGGGAGGATAGAAGGTTTCATATAGTTGCAAGCACACATCCGAGAATGGCTACCTGCCGGGTTCTTTTTTTAAGTTAGCTTTCCTCTTCCCAAATTCACTTGCGCGCGTGCACACACGTACACCCATTATTACATTCGACCACTCGAATTCGGACGCGCGCAGGCGCCATTTGTTCTACCTTGTCGATAATGGAGTCGCATACGCGGCTGCCGAATTGTCACACAAGTCTGCATGAGACGGTATATATACGCAGGAGCGTCGAGCCGAGTTATCGTTAGGTCAGCTGCTAGTAATTACCGCTGTCTCTCCTGAAAAAAAAGTCGCACGATTGAATTAGTCGCCCGAAGTTCGAGAATGACTCGTGCAAATCGCATTAATGACTTTTGTCAGTGGGGTTGAAAATTAGTTTCACATTAGCTGGAGGGCAAAGTATGAAATAATTCTCAGTTCGACGAGTAAACGTTATATCGGCTTTATTGCAGAACGCATGAGAATATAATAACGTGATGCGTTTATGAAGTTATAAAGATTTATATATATATTATTCTGTTAATGCGTGATAAAACGCAATTTTAATGAACCAACGGTGTATGGCTCACGATTTAATTCATTTAATGGAGAGTTATTGAATGAGAATGAGCAAACAATTTGCGTTGTCAATACTTATGCACCTATATAATTTTATTTATCACTTTCTATACACTTTGTCTGTCTGAGAGTACTTCTTCGTTATTCACTTAAATGCGTCGAGTCTGCTCAGGGTGAAATTACAATGATTTGAAAATGGTTGTATGAGATATTTCATGGGTATGCTACCAGGGATGAACACTCCCCGCTTACAGGCAAAAATTATTAGTTGATTGTTTGTCACAAAATATATGATTTGCTAAATCCCTGCAGAAAGGGGAATTAAATAATTGACCGTTCCACACGTTCACAGTGAAATGTGTTGTTAATCTTTCTATCTATATATATTACGCGTCTCTGTAACTCTCTTCCTCTATCCATAATTTGCTAAACTATAATAAATTCAGATCGGCAGTGTAGGAGTATACGAAGGATTTATAGCTCTCGCTCCCTCGGGGCATTTCTTTTAAATTTTTTACATACCTTTCCGAATTTATTTTGTTTCATTCAATTCACTAGTTCAAAAATTAAAGATCTATTTTCGATTTGAGTTTCCTCACTGTAAGTGAAAAGAATAAACTATGTTTAGTTAAAAGTGGTCATGCTGCGTTCTTGAGCTATAACAGACACACACTCCCAAAAAATTGTTTCGAAAATTTACGGATGCAAAAAGCAAAGTCCTTTTTGGTAATCTTATAGTATATGAAACTAGAGCTCACAATTGCCTGATTCATTCGACTTTCAAAAACGTGGAATCTCTCATCTTCAGCCCCGGGTTGTTTTATCGAGCCTTCAAAGGATTTTAAGAGCGCAGTATGCTAAAATTCCATAAAGAAAACAGAAAGAAAGGTTTAGTTAAAATGGTTCTTTAAAAAAATGAAATTCCCTGTTTCGCCCGTGGTACTGGCTGGTTGGCTCGTCAGGAGTTCGCAAATGCAATTTTTTTACTTGACATCGTTTCCTAAGATTATTAAAACGCGTAAATTAAAATACCTCAATAAAATGTAAAAGACTATTACTTTGTTATAATTAAAATTATAGTTTCACTTAAAACATTCTCACTAATATTTAAAAAAATTTCATGTTAATTAACATCGTGAAATATTTATTGGTTTCTATATTAGATTTATTTTCTTCCTCCGCCTTCAACAGGAGGCACCTGTAATAATCTCGCTCTTTAAATGAAACTCCCAAATCTTACTACTTATAGTTATTTAGAGAAAATATATAATGAACTAAAATAGAATTTCAGTAAATAAATAAAATAGAAACTATAATCAGCAAACAGGTCCTTTTCCAATAATTTCATAAACTTCAGAAAAAAATGTATTTTGCTGTTCTCCCGCTTTTGATATCACGTTGTACTATACTTTTACGAAATCAGTTCTCTCTCGATATCAGTAAATCGAAATATCTTCCATACTTAATCCGCAACACCTCACTTCGCTCTTGAAACTATCAAGTCAAATTTCACGCTCGTTCGATACATAAATTACGCAATTAATAAATGATTCTAGCGTGATACGCACGATCGAAATCAGGATAGAGAACAGGTGCTTTTCCGACCTTGGATCAGCCCCCCCCCCAAACAATAAAACATTCATCGACTACGTGTTTACTCCTAACCCGGGGGAAGAATTCAATTTATTCACCTCTTTTTGCCCCGTCAATAATTCACATCCTATAGTGGAAACTTTGCATTCGCACGTGCAGCCGTCGTACAAAGGAGCGAAACTGACACATGCGAATATATATTCGGCCGACACAACCGCGCGAGTATGCGCAACAGAGTGTGGGAGGAGGGCCGCGCGACAGCGTTTATGATGCGGCCAGATCTAATTCATACCTTTCTCTCACTGACGTCATTATTCGAGCGGAACTATAGCGGCGTGTGCCGCCGATGCTACTGTTGCTGCTGCTGCTTCGGGCAGTCTATCGTCAGGGAGAAAAGAGAGGAAAAGTGTGGAAGCGAGAAAGAGCGAGGAGCGAGAGGGATGGAGCGACTACTCTCCGAGGGGGTAATGACGCAGGCAACCGCGCCCAATCGAGCACCTTGGCCACGGCGATGCGAGGGCAAGGGAGAGAGAGAGAGAGAGAGAGAGGGAGTCCTTTTTCCTTGACGATGATCCGCGCTTTTCGCCAGCTATATGCGCCACCCCCGCCGATACGTTTCTCTGCGTGTCTGTATGTGTATACGCACACTAGCGGCGTGCTTGGCATTCATTTTTAATCTTTATTAATGAGAAATCGAGAATATCTCTCTATTTTCCTTCTTCTCCTTGCCCTCTCTCTCTCTTTCTCTCTCCTTCGCGCTATTTCTCGTATTGGTGAATGTGCGGTGTGTGCATAAATAATTAAGCGTTCCTCCCCCTTGCTCTTTTTTTCCAGCTACCAGGCAAAAAGTATACTGTGAGAAAAAGGCGCCCGCCGTTTCTTTTCATGCTCCATCGCCATATCCGCGGTGTTTTTTTTTTTGGTCTCTTCTTATTTTGTTGAGTGCTGCAGGCTTTTTTCGCGCACGAAATGAGAGGAAGAAGGGTATATCGCGTTGCTTCCCCAGCCGGGTAATTAATCGTGCGAACGCTCGCCGCAGAGAATATGTTGAATTAATAAGTAGCATCAAGACGAACTTTTGCACTAGTCGAAGTCAGAGAGAAGAGATGCTTGACCTTAATCTTTGATTGTTATTTTTCCAAGCGCCTTTTGAGGAAAATGAAAGGCGGAATTCGTTTAAAAGATTATTATTCGCGTGCGTCTCGAATGAGCATGGGAGAGGACGTGCCGTTATTTGAAATTTGAACGAACGGCAATGAATATACGTAGAAAAGCTTGGCATTGGAGTTGAAGAGCGGCTTCTATTTCTTATACAATTTCATAAAATTTTATTATCAGCTGTTTGTTTAGTATTGTAATGTAATTTCGGTAATCGATAATATGTTGTCCGAATATCGGAAACCGATAAATACAATAGTTATAATCTTCAATGACAAATGGCTTTAGGTTTACCTTCGCAAATTACTTTTTATCTTGAAAATTAATTAAATGCATGTACTAGAGTAAGATTGTACACATTACTGAGTTGGTGCGAGTCCAGGAATTGGCAAGTTTTACTTACAAGTTTTACTTGTTAGTGCTGTTCGATAGAATATCAATTTGAATTGAATTGTTTTCGAACATAAACCGATATATAATTTTTCTGATTTTTCTTTTTTACTCAATGAATTTTTATTATTATCGGAATATAGCTGATATTAAGCAAGTCAAATAATGCTAAACGTGTTCAAATACAGAAATAATAAATTCAAAACCAAAGATTAAAATTAAGCAAATCACAAAATCATACCTGTCATAAGTCAACATTCGTCAAAAGTCGATCATTAACTACTTATGATATCCACTCTTAAAAAACGATGGCCGGATGTTGTGAAGCATTTAAAATAGGCGCGAGGATCCGCTAGATTTGAATTTGAAACTAAAGTATTTAGAACTAAGTACTAAATAATTAAAATAGAACAAAAACATTTGATTTTTTGCTTAAAAAATGTATCTAATTATCTTATTATTTAAACTAATTAAAACTAAACCATAGTGAAAAAAGCGTTCCGAAGCTCGAAAACAAAATGGTACGCGCGTTTGAATTTTGCTAGTGATTTAAAATTTCTAAAAGAAGCGCTTTATTGTCTCGCAATAATGTATGAATACAAACTTTCCTAAGTCTAATATTTCAACCATTACAAGCTAGAAAACGTGTAGCATTTTAATAGTTTCAAAAAATGAGTTGATATAGTTTCTAAAATTAATAAAACATTCATCAACTTCAAACAAAATAACTTAGAATGAGGGTTAAATGGGTAAACATGCGAAAGTTCATTTCGATTATTCCCATTTTATAAATAGAGTTTGTCTTACTTACAAAAATAAATAACTGATATAAATTTAATAATAGGCGTTGACTGGCAAGGGTCAGCGAAAGCTCCAGTTCTGCCTCAAAGAAACTACGAGTATTATTGAAGAGTCAAGATTAGAAACGTTTGAAAATGACAATGCGAACCCAGTTTGGGTGGAAACACCAATGTTCCGACATAGTTATACTCTGATACTCATTGTTTCGAATGTGAACTTTCTGCTCGTCTGCAAATAGCCATGTATTTCAAGTTCACGGAGATTTTTTAACATTGATAAACTCACACAGACAATGAAGCTGCGTAGTAACAGTATTGTGAATATTAGTCTATTACTATCAGACTACGAGAAAGTTGTAAAAATTTTACATTTACCTCCCACGTGAAAATCGTAAATGACAAATCAAGTGTCTCTTACCAACAATTCGACGATTCGATTCATCCGAAAAATACTTCATCTACCATACAGCTATTTATGTACAACAATTAATAATATATTATATTTTCATTTTTTTCTTAGCTCTCAGACTTACTAGCTGTTATCTATTCTGTTAGAAATTTGCATAAACATTCTCATATGCAATTATTGCAATATGTTTCATAGTTTTCAGTGTTATTTTCATGACTTTTAAGAAGTTTTTATTATTTGTTTCCTCAAGGTTTTGACAAATACTATTAAATTCTGCGCTTACAGAATTCATAGTAAAATAGAATATCATTTTTACAATGATGTTATCACTTTGATTGCTTTATCTAAACCTCTTTAGCAATTCTTTTATCAATATTAATTCCATATATAGAACAAACTCTAGTTTCATATTACATGCATATTTCATTTTCTTACGCATGTTGGTTTTAAAGTAAATATAAAATACAGAAACACAAAGAATACTGACTTCAAAGATATGTCCAAGTTTATGATATTTTTCTTGAGTAACAACAAAAATGGTATCCTTGTGTACACGCAAACATATTTACAACCTTACAGAAATACTTTTTTCAAAGATTTCATTTCTCGTAATTTCCTTCGCTTTAAAGTTACATTTTTCAGCTTTTAATTATTCAATAAACTTGCTATTTATTAGAATACTTGTAATTTATCTAAAGCATATATATCAAACAGAAATTATATGTGTTTTCTGTTTGCTAATTTATTATGCTGATAAGTTGGTTTTATTAATAACTCACTGACCATGACGAAACCTTACAACTGCCTTATACATCGTACGATGTAAAATATTCCTACACCAAATACTCTTCATGTACATTTGAAAACCTGAAATTAATATTTTCCACATAACAAGGCCCATAGGTGCTTGAGAACATCACTGTGACGATTCATGAAAAAATTCTTTTATTGATTGCTGTTTCGTAATACAAGGCGCAAAAGTGTAACGTTCTTTTTTAAATTTCTAAAAACATGCATGAAACAGCCGAGCGATACTGCTGAATAACGAAAAGCGAAGATGGAACTGAAATATTCGGAGTATTATTTATACGTGCTTTAAAGACCTCTCTTTTATCCGGCCGTTCTCAGATCTTATCCTTTTTAGCTCGCGTGACGTAAATAACGACTCGATGGACTAAAATTAGGCCGGCCAAGAAGCTCCGACCTCTGTACCGAGTAAATAATTTGTTAATGTATTTCTTATCGATCGCGCGCCCGCGCCCGCGTTAGCGATTCCATATTGCGCGACGACAGCGCGACGATCCATCGAAGCCCTCTCCGCTACACACTCGAAAGTGATAATCGAGAGCCACTCGCCACGTGTGATTATATCCGTGTATTATAAGGAAAATCGTGATATACGCCCTCGCGCCTCTCGCTTATCACTTTGCCACTAAATGAACTTTATTGCGCCGCCATCTTGAGGGAAGCACTAGTGCAAACTTCTTCTTATAAATTTCCCAAAAGGAATTAGCGCGTCATTAAAGTTTGCTAAATTGGGAGAGGGGGAGTTTCGAAGTTTAAGCTCCCGCTCATTCCCAGTATATCTATTGTACTATAGGCGCGAAGCGTTTGACACACCAAATGCGATTAATAACTACTCAGATACCTGTTTAAATAGGTAGCTTTAATATAAACATTTGAATTAATCCTATATGCATACACGATAAATGACAAATATTATGTGAGTAAATAATATGCAAAATTTAATTATAAACATACTTTAACAAAGAATACGAAGTATTTGATATTAAAATATTATATCTTCTATAGCAAGACCATTTATATATACCTATGAACCTAATATGATCATTTTATCTTTGTTGTTAATGTGTAAATTATTCAAACTCAAATGGCAATGATTTAAATTACACTGTAGGTGTAGTCCCTATAGTGCTATCTCTCTCTCTCTCTCTCTCTTCAAGCTTATCCACGGAAAACGTTAATTCTCGACGCGTCCAATATCTCGCCCCGGCGCTACCGCACACATTGCCAACATACTGTTCGCTTTATTAACCCTGTGATCCATTATAGAAAGACAACTTCTGATTTCGTTATCGGCAAAACGCGTGTACGAGCGAAGTGATTGTAATCACCGGAAATTGTTATAGTTGATAATTCATTTCAATCTTTCGAGAGAGCAATTAACACGCCTTTTAAAAATTTAATATTCTTCCTTTAGAAGTTCATTCATTTAAAGTTAATAATAATTTTACTATTAAGTAAAAAATTCTTTTTGTGTAAATATGATTATTGTATTTAAAGAATTAAAACAACTTCAATTTTGTTGGAATTCGATTTCTATTCGTTACAGATAGAATGATAGAATCTTAAGACTAAAAATAGCTATGAATAGCGTTAATTTTTCGTGTTTGTACACACGGAAAAAAAGAAATAACTAATTCTACTGTTCACACAGTTGATTAAAGATTAGGATGCAAGATTTATTTTACAACAGTGTCGATAAAAACGGCATTACGGAAAATGAAATAAATCTTCTTTGTTAAAGTGATATTCGCATTAAATTTTAACAGCTTTAAAACAAATGAAAATTCTACTTTTTCTGAAAAGCAGTGTCTCCGTTTTGAAATGACTCTTTGAACGGGATACTTCTTTTTGAAAAGGAGATTTTCCTCTTGTTTCAATGAAATTTTCAATTTTTCAATGCAGTTAAATCTACATTTTAACACTTTAAGGGCGGCACGGGTTAATTAATAATTAATTATAATTATGTTATTTAAGTTAAAAATAATAAATTATTTCATATTAAAAATGTACATTTTAAATATTTTAAAAAGATAAACCGATTGGTGTATGAGTAAGAAAATGCTTATACATTGTTAGCCCTTAAAATATTAAATTCAATGTTCTTTCCAGTATAAAATTTTATTTATTTATAATACCATTTCACCTTTTCCCCAAATCAGTAGATTTATCTGATGTATCTTGAAATTCAGAATATGTTACCACTATTGATGATTGGGATATTACTAATTTCTGACATATAGGTATTAAAACCACCCTGGTGGAAATCCAAAATGTTTTATAACTATAATAACTGACCATTTATATAGAAACTTGCTACAAAATGGGAATTTCTCTTGTCCAGTTTCTAACTCCCGATGAAACGCTTTTTCTCTCATTATTTGGCCATTTAATAGATTGAAAAATAGATTGAGTTTTTCGAAGACAAGCACAAGCTTGTTCTTGAGTATTTTAAAGGTATTATAACTGATCAGTTTCTTTAGTCTGAAAATCTAGCAGAAGGCTTGCTGTTATGACAAGGAGTGAGAGAGACAGAATCAGATAAAGACATAAAAGTTTTGCTGAATTATTCATAGAATGACTACAACAAATGATTTATTAGTTAATGTTATTTATTTATATTTTGGTAAGCCATCCAATGCACTTTAATACTCTTTCATCAAAGCTTAAATTAGTAAGTAAATCAAATACGAATATTTTGTTGTTACGTCAATCTAAGAAATAGGCAAATAATAGACGAAAAATAGTTTCATCATAACGATTAATTACCCAGTTTTACTAGCTCTATTTTCGAACTTCTTGGCCATTTCATATAGATGAATTTCTAGCAGGGCACATTTAAATTTAACTGCATTGTAAACTGTAACCTCAATTTATGAATACTATTTTTATTCCTTATACTCTCGTATTAATAGATGGATTTTGTAGAGTTATTTTGACCTAAGAATGGACCCATTGTCTTGGAATTGATAATGCCTTAGTTGTATAATGATTGCTTACTTTGAATTAATATCAATTTATATCAAATCCTTGGTGGAAATAGAAATCATTTTTTAGGTAGTAAATAAGTAGTTTGAAACAAGATGGCAAGTTTTCTACCATAAGTGTAACGATTTTTTAACCTATTTTTCACAATTATTGGTTGCAGAAATGGTCAAAATGTTGTACTGTCTATTAATTTGGTATTTTAATACTAGTTAAAATACCTAGACGACAAAGCCATTAAAAATCTAGTAACAAGCGAGTTTTTATGGCGATGAGTGAGACATGGCAAAATAATGATTTTGGTTTATATCGTATAGAATAAAGCTGTAAATAGTAAAAAGTCTACTAAATTTTGCTTATATCCCGGTAAACTATCTCTTAAGAGTATAAGTTTTACAATATGTGATTAAATTGTTGTGAAATTTTAATGTAAAGATTTTGGGCTTAGGGCCATTCCATAAAATCGGAGAAGTTGATGGAAAAAAACGTTACACTTGGGTCTAATAACTAGCCATTTCCAATGGCTTGTTTCTGTTTTCCTGCCCATTTTTAATGGACTAATTTCTACCAGGGATTATAACAATACAAAACACTATAAATTTCAATGAAATCAAATATGTCTTATTGTTCTTTTATAATAAACCATAATTTTAAATTTCTCACACCGTTAGTATCATGATTACGCTTATCCAAAGAATCGGAATATATGGGTATTAAAAATTATTTCTGGCCTTCGTGGAATACCAAAGCAATTTTTATCCCAAACCTACATTTATCCTTAATCAGTATATGCCATTTCTTAGAACTTGAGACAGAAATAGGCACATATAGAAGTTTTGTGAATGTCGTTTGTCGGTTTTCCAGATTAACGGCAACGAACATAAGAGCAAACAAGTATAAGTACGTGAAATGGGTCGATTCACGTGGGCGGCATTTTCGTATACTCGACACATAACTTACGTCATTTCTGGAAATATCAGAAAGGCTTTTGAACTTGACTATATAGTTGAAAATATATCGTAAAAATAAACTTATATAACAAGATAATATTTTGAATTCTTTGAACTATTTTCGTTAATAAATTTTTTAATAATTGAACTTCACTGCAATAAAATCAATACAAAATTATGCATTTTTAAAACCAGAGTGAATCTTTTTTTTTGTCGCAACAGAAATAATAAACAGATTATAGAGATAGTCTTTGAAAATTGAAAATTATTGTTACGTAACCATTGTAATTTATGTAATCATTTCATGGTGTTTTCGTCCACGTCTATTTAGGCAAATTCGAGACCAATACGTGTTTCATTAAGCATTTGTGTGCGGGTAGTAAACCGGAAAATGTAGTCGTTTTAATCACTGTATCCATTGAAAATGCAATCATCAAATAAAAAGCTTATGCATAAATGAACTTTGTAACCAATAAAGATAATCTCTCATGAATACTGTACGAGCCGAAGTCCCTTATAAAAGATGTGAAACAGAAAAATATCAAGATTTAAACAAATTTTGAGAAAATTTAATTTTAAGTAAATTTAAATATTTTTAACTAAAATTATTATATATCATTATAGTCGAATAATGTTCTATTTTTATAAAAGTTTGATTGAAAGATATAAAATATATTGAAGAATAATAAGACGGTCTTGTGGCACAGAAAAATATGTAGAAGGTACTCAGATATTTCATCACGCATTTAATGCATCATCAACATAAGCACAATATTAACTAAATTCTATAAAATATAAAAAGTTATTTTTTTTAAACTGAAAAATCAATATAAAAAAATGTTGAGCCTTATCCGAAGAAACTTCGATGAAAACTGCCAAAGTTACAGCTTTATAAACTCACAAACACGCACGCGCGCAGTCTTTTCATAAGAAAACTGTATTTCAACTCGAGATGATTCAAAACATGTTTCTGACATGTTTCCTCGAAAACGGTTTTATTCACTGACACGTAGCTTCGTCTGTCAGGAAGTATGCCTTAGGTTACTGTACCAGTATTTAAAAAGCTTATGTTAGCTTTTATTATAAAATATAACAACCAATAGGATTTTGTTCAAGCGAGCAGAAGATTTAAAATTATAGTCTAAAAATACAGTAAACGAACGAGAGGTCACGGATTGGGTGCAAACGCCAACTGGGTTTTTTCAGTTTCGTACCCTTTTCTCAAGGTTTTTAGCGACATAATTTCAAAAAGCGAAGTGTCGTGCGTATTCCATACATTTTGCTTCCTCATAGAGGAAGCTTTGTGATAGTAAAAAAAAAAGTTTATGAGATAATGTGTTAGAAATGTTATTTAGCAAATTTGGAATCGAAATACACTATTTTTAGAAAATGTCCGTATAGATGTGTGTGTGTGTGTGTGTGTATGTGTGTGTAGGTATGTCCGTATACGCTGATATCTCATGATCTACTCGACCGATTTTAACGGGAGAGTGATCATTTTTTTAGATTTTGCTTCTACAATTGGGGTCAATATTCTATTTTTGTAAAATTTAATTTTTTTTTTATAGCCATTTTTTAATTTTCAAAATTTTTTTTTTCGATTTTTTTAATATTTAGAACAAATATTGTTTATATATCATGAATTCTCTGTATGTAGGATAAAATTATCTACAATTAAAAAAAAAAAAAAAGTCGGTAGCTATATTTCGTCATAAGTTATTGATGAAAACGTAATTTTTTCTAAATAGGTTATATTTCGAAATTAAAAAAAGATATTAACATGAATATTTTTTTGGTTATAAAGGATATTAAGTACTATAACTTACGAAATTTTTAGGTTTTTTTATTCATTATTTTTTGAGAAAAAAAATAATTTATAAAAAAAAGTGATTTTTTTTGTCGTTCAATAACTATAGTAAAATTGGCTTAATCACTTTGAAATTCTTTGTAGGGGTAGATTTTGTATACCAATCGAGTGAGTTCTTTGGGCAAAAGGATTGATCCATAAATTTCGAAGATATTTGAGGTTAAAATTTTTTTCAATTTTTTTTAAATCGTAATTTCTCGAGAACGGCTCTATGTATCTAAATGGGGTGGGTGGTATTCGAAAGAGAATTAAATTACCTATATTTTCTAAACAAATTAATTCTCTAGCTATCACGGTTCTTTTGTTATTAACAAAAACGTAAAAATTGAAAAATGAAAAAAAATGAGATTTATATGTTCAACTATTACAAGAGTAAACTTGTCTTATTCGCTTCAAAATTCATTGTACAGGTAGGGCAAGTGTGCCAGTTACTGTCCCCGTTTCAGTTACTGTGCCCTTAAATCATTTTCATTTATAGTAGAATATAATCATATTTAATCATAAATATCTAAATTTTTATATACAGTTCAATTCATGCTTTTTATTGTTAAACCTACAGTATGACTTAATTATTCTTATAATATATTTCAAATAATTTATTAAATTTCTCATCGCGATTTCTATGAAGTTCTTATCGAAGCGCTTAAGAATATGCCTATACAAAAGTGATTGAAAAACTATAAAAATAACATTTTTCAGAATAAAAAAATACACTTAATGTTTATAAAACCCATCTAGTTGACAAAAGAACAATAAAAAAGTAGTTTTGATTAATATTATTGTTTAATTTAATATAATGCAGTAACTAAAACGAATTTTCGGCATGTTTCTATTACTGTGCACAGTAACTGGACAAGTTTTCATGAATGTATTTAGTTACTGTGCCCCCTCGCGGTAGGCTACGCTAACCTTACTTTCTCATGCTTCGTCGCCTGTGCAAGTCAACTTCGACGTTCGTTGCTTACCCACAGAGCAAATAACACCGTTTTTAATATATTTAAAAATAATATATTTTATTCCCATCTTTATTTTATTTTCTTCTATAATAAGTAAGTACTTCTATACGTAGTAAATCATAGCAATGGGAGAGAAATGGATGATTTCCAGCAGGGAGTCTACTAAATATAATAAAAAACAAAAAAAAAACAAATTTCATGTTTAAATATATTTTATATAGTTTATGCAGATGCAGATGAGTAGGAAAAAAAGACACAGGATTAAATACAGTGTTCAGAATCTAAGGCACAGTAATTAAAACACTGTACACTAAGTGACACACAGTAATTAAAACAATGTACACTACTGACACACAGTAATTAAAACAATGTACACTAACTGACACACAGTAACTAAATTAATGATACAGTAACTGATGCAAAGGCTTATGCTGTTATTTTATTAATTATTTAATATTCCTTACATAATATTGTATTAAAAAGGTGCTTATTCTGCTCGCAGAATATATAATTATCATATAAAGGTCTTAAGATGATTAAAAATTGAAAAAAAAAATAGTAATTGATTAAATACTACGGACATCGCCTTAAGGGGCACAGTAACTGGCACACTTACCCTATATTATTGATAGTTCTCGGATGAGTTCTTTTGGCAAAGTGATTGGTTCATAAATTTCAGAGATATTTGAGGTTAAAATTTTTCTAGACATTTTTAAAATCTATTTCTTGAGGATTAATTTATAATTTTTTTTAATTTAGTTTATAATTAAATTAAATTTAATTTATATAAAGATAATTTTAGTTTATAATATCTCTGAAAATTATGAACCAATCATTTTGCCAAAAAAACTCTGCCGAGAACTATCAATAATATACCTGTACAATGAATTTTGAAGCGAATAAGACAATTTTACTATCGTAATAGTTGAACATCCAAACTTCATTTTTTTTTTTAATTTTTAAATTTTTACATTTCTGTTAATAACAAAGGAACCGCGATAGCTAGAAAATTAATTTTTTTTAGAAAATATAGGTAATTTAATTATGTTTCGAATGCTATAAATTACATTCAAATACATAGAGCTCTAAATATCAGTTGCAAATTTATAGGCAATTGTGATATATATTTTATGTATGTGAAATTTTGTGGAAATGTATAATCTATAAAAATTTGAATAAATTATGTTGGAATTTTGTTATTTCTGTCTTTCTGAAGTATTCAATTTTAAATATTGGAATTAAAAATTAATTAAAGGAATCAGTAAATCAAGTTTGAGGAAGCTACGTGCCAATGAATTGGCAGCGGTTTTTTGCTCTATGTTTTTTCTATATTTGATTAAAAGCTGTTAAAAATTGTAAATGGCAATTTTAGTTTATGACGGCTTTACATTATTTTAAATGGCGAGAAAACGGAAATTTTACAATTAAACAGAAAGCTGAAATTGGTTTATACGCTTTATCTCTTGAAAGAATATGTGACGTAGTTTATAAAAATACCGTAACATAATTATTATTAGCATTAGTTTATATTCTGCTTCTAATAAAAATCTCCGGTAATTATAATTACAGATATTTACAAATTTGACAAATTATTAAAATAATTTTTACACTTGTGACATTATCACAGATCAAAGAAAAAACGAACGAATTTACGACGGTTCACCCACAATTAATCGGTAAAAATAATTTTCTTTTAATTACATATTGCAGTATGAAATAAAATTGCTACGTAAAGAAAGAAAAGAAAACCGCAGGCGCTTGTGCTTCATCAATCAGCGGCAATCAACAAGTAACAAAACAAACACTTTGTCCGCGAGGCGGTAAACACGTCTTTAGGTAGTTATTGTCTACACGAAATAAGTGACTTGCCGTACAACACAATTTGTAGGCGCTCTTTGTACGTCGATGACAGCCGCGTTACGGGAGAGCTTCGCGAGTCTCTCCCCCACCCTGTATACTCTTTCTTCGCTTGCGGTGTTGCTGCATGCACTTACGTCAGAATGGCAGAAAACGTTTCGAGTTCGGCCCGAGAGACAAAGCGCGAAGAAGCATAGACATATAGAGCCGTTCTCTACGGGCTTACATATTTACCGTATAAGACACATAGGGGGGAGGCGTAATACCTCTTGCTCGCCTTACCCCCTTACGGGGAGGCTCGTGCATTTAAGCCGTTGACGTTTTTCCTAGCCGATGACGACGACGTCATAGACGCGCGTCGGTGACATATGCGCCGTATACGTAGCACGCGTGTGCAACGTAGGTACACCTACTTATGAGCACCCTTACACTGCCGTCGCTCGCTTGCGCATGACTTTAAAACTCTTTACTTTCACCCCGCCGCTATATGCTGCCGACGGCGCGTCTCTATTTCCCACATTTTTCCCCGGAGCGCGCGGAAAACGGGGACGACTCCATTATCTTAACCCTCATTCATCCCGTTCACCCGCGCACGGCTGGCAAATGACGACGTTAACGATTGTTACGGTAGTCGGCTACGTGCACACGCGTAGTTTTGCATAAATTTACATCGAGCGCGCGATCGATCAGTCGAGTTGCGAGTACGATGAGATTTTATTTTTAAATTTATCGGAGAGAAAAGAAGAGAGAATGGGAGAGGAGCCAGCACGTTTCTGCACTTTGCTGCGCTTCTCTCCATTAATCCTTTATAACGTTCTCGCCGTGGAGCTGTTTAGGAAGTGAAGAGACGGAACGAGAGCGAGAACACTGTTCTGGACTTTCTCGAAAAAGTTTTAACAATTCAGCCGTTCCACTCCGACTAAGTAATTCTATTCGTCTAGTTTTCAACCCATTAGGGAACACTCTGTCCCAATGTACTTTTATTTCTTTTTATTTATTTATACTCCTGTACAAAATAGACTTCATAATCGAAAAATATCGTTCGCTTGCAAATTATTGAACTAGAATACCGTTGGATAAAACAGAATTTACTGTACTTTTAGCAACTATAAATAACATGACTGGAAATAATTTTATTTGCAAATGAAATACCTGGAAACGAAAATAACACGTTACACTGCGTGTAATGTTGACACATATATTGATTGTTTTATCGACGCTTGAATTTATTTCTGTACATACATTTTGGTAGGGTAATCTCGTAAATATTTACATGTATATGATAAAGTATACTAAGAACGGAAAATTGCTAGATATAATAACAAATTTATGTTACTTTAATAATAACTAGCTACTTTTAGCGCGCTTCGCGCGTATCATTTATCTCTTTGTTTTTTTGTTTTTGAGGTTATGAACATGATCAAGTTTCATTTTAAAAGTTTGTTTTAAATAGTTTAAATTATACGATAATAACGTAAGTCTCATAAATAAAATCATGAAATTTTTCTTATACTATTCAGTTTTAAATATTCAAAGTCAAGAATTCAATCTTCAAAATTCAAACATATTCGATTTTGGCGCTTATTCTATATAGACCAATCAAATGAGCCAGCAACAACCAATCAAAACAGTCTTATTGTGATGACAGATTTCCTCCATCACTTTTTTAAAAGAGGATAATAATAATATATTCATTCAAGTGAAATGATTTGGGATGCAATCCTTCCTTTTCTCCTAAATATTTTGAGTGATATGACAGAATTTAACGTTCATCTAGTGGCATAATTATTTCAACTTATTAAGGTGGTTCTCCTCGGACTCGTCAAAGCAATGCTAAATGTAGAAATTACCTAAAACTTAAAAAAATCATAGTGTAATGTGATTTATTTATTTAAAATGATAGAGATAATCAATGTATTATAAATAAAGTATATTTAACATGACTAAAATAACTTTCTTCACAAAATGGCGATATTCTAGAAACTAGATATTGTCACTACAAATAATTGTTGATAAATCACTGGAATCTTTTTTGTTTCTCAACCGATTTTAGTTTTCAAGGTCTCATTTTGCTCCTTAAGAAATTTCATGGAGACTTGCCGAAGAAAAAATTAAAAATTATTCAAAACTCAGAAAGTTATAGATAATTGTTCATAAAATCATGCATGTCGTTAAAACAAAATATTCTTTTAATTGGCTATAATTTTTAATTTTTCCTTCGGTAAGTCCCCATGAAATTTCTTAAGGAGCAAAATGAGACCTTGAAAACTAAAATCGGTTAAGAAACAAAAAAGATTCCAGTGATTTATCAACAATTGTTTGTAGTGACGATATCTAGTTTCTAGAAAGTCGCCATTTTGTGAAAAAAAGTTATCTTAGTCATGTTAAATACACTTTATTTATAATACATGGACTATCTCTATCATTTTAAATAAATAAATCACATTACAACTATGGTTTTTTAAATTTTAGGTAACTTCTACATTTAGTACTGCTTTGACTAGGGAGTCCGAGGAGAACCACCTTAAATATTTACAAAATACAACTATGGCAACTCTAATTTCGCCAATTAAAAAGTGTAAAATACTCATAAGTACGGAGTAAATGTTTCCAGATCAATTACGAACATAGGTTTTTAATAACGACGAAACTTATTTACCCGCAGGCTACACATTGTACAGCGATCAATAGGATAATTAAAAACATTCAGCAGTAAGTTACCGCAAGCGCGCGCGCGCGCCGCATTATTGTAGTTATTTACAAGCGGTATATCGGCCAGTATACTCCTCGACAACTGCTGCTATACGGCGCCTACCTTATATACATGCATTACTGTTGATTGCTCTATCATATACATAAACGAAGTTTTAAAGTTAGCCGTGATCGCGGCACGAAAAGTTTTATTCCCCCTCCGCTCGGTATTATTATCCGATAATCGTATCGCAATGTAAAACCGTGCGCGGAATACCTACTCGCGCTGCCTAAAGTCGCCTCTTCCAGGATTTCCGAAGACTTGAGACTTCTTCTTGAAAAAGTT
The DNA here is from genome assembly GCA_036365515.1 of Torymus aiolomorphi. Lineage (NCBI taxonomy): Eukaryota > Metazoa > Arthropoda > Insecta > Hymenoptera > Torymidae > Torymus > Torymus aiolomorphi. The sequence continues at coordinate 121,199,086 of CM070877.1, read as the reverse complement.
ACTTTGATCGAATGTTTCTATAGGCGCGTTTACCAAGTTGGAACTGTATTTGTATCGCCCAAGTATAGATTGGGCGATACAATTTTCTACAAGTTAGGTACTTACACTTCTTTCGCGGATATAAATAACTTGTAATTTGAGTTTCCATTTATGCGCTTTCAGATCATTACTGTTATTGCATCAATATTTTTATCATTACTAAAGTTGTGAATATGATGTCTGGGATAATTTTGCTTCTATAGTTGATACACACATAAAACATCAAAGTAAGTTAAAGCTTTGACAGATAGAAACTTTTTTAAGAAACTTTTATGCAAAAAATTATAAAATATTATATAACTTAATATGGCCACTTATCGTGTAAACGTTATAAAGTTCAAACATAAAATTAAATTAAAAATATTTTATATTAAAAATTTTTCATCTTGCGTATATAACTTTAATGATGATTGTGAAATAATATAGTCTAATAATATAATCCAATAATGGACGCTTCTCGTTGCTAGTGAAAAGGGTTAAATATATAAACACAATATTTCCTGCTATATTTCTTTGCATGCCGTTGTAATTATTCATCTCTATAGGTGAATCACCTTAGGAGTCTTGCGCAACTGCTATTACGTTTGTAAGCTTTTGTGCCAACTGCTGTTCTTACCCGTTTCATCGAATGAAAGCATTTGAATTGTAGCCACAATATCATTTGGAGTGTAATTATAAGTTTTTTTTTCATAATTACCGATCTTTTGGTATTTCTGCGACAAAAAGTATGGATATTTGTAGAGTATATTTAGATAACGAAAAACTGATTTTCGAACTTTTTCCATTTCGATTTTTTTTCATTGTTATAGACATTTCAAGGATGAAAAATATAGATAAACATTTATCTTACTGCCTGATAGTCAATGGTTTTTACGACATTATGTCACTCACGAGGTTGTTTACAAAGCCACTTGTGGAATTTATATACATTTCTACAAAATATTAAAAGAATTAACGCAATATTATTTTATTCGTGTTCTTATAAATCGTAAAAATCACGATACAAGATAGAAGTCGACGTAAAGACACAGATTATGCACCACACATTAATAATACATAGTATAAATCTCTTGAAAAATGATGACAACGAGCCAATTTCTTTTTATAAAACTTTAATGTTGTTTGTCGACGCTTTTTCCTCGCGAAGGAAAGCCTTTCTCAAGACTATTAGAACAGAAATACGTAAACTCTCAAAGGTTTATTATAAGACAAATTGTTAACTGAGAACTTGTGAAAATCGAATTTTTAGTTCTTGTGGTAATTGCGTAAATTATAACTATGTGGTACTATTTTGTGGTTCTAAATTTTGAGAGTTGACGTGTTTTAAGATCCGAAACGTCAACAAACAATAATAAAGTTTTGTAAAAAGAAATTGTCTCATTATCATCATTTTTTAAGAGTCTATTTATTTAATATTAGCGAGCAGTTCACTATCTCATATTTAATTATCGTCATGAAAACCGCATCCATTCGTTAATTAAATATTTACTACTAAAAAAAACAACAAACGTTGCGTGAATAAACATCAAATTAAGCAGCGCAACATTAACCACGCCACATTTCTATTATTTCTAAAATAGATCCCATCATATTGCACAGCTCGAAGATCCTACGAGAGACTCATGAAAAAGCATCGTCGAGAGTTATAGATAATACGAAAGCGCTTGCGCGACAGCGCGCAATCTACTCCTCGCTAATAAAACGCGCGCGCGCGCGCGCATGCCCATAACGGCGGCGAATAAGCTGCATTTTTATAAAGTAAATAAATACTTTATTGCGGTTTATATACCTCCCGCGTGCACGCAGTATAACACCCTCCTCCACTCTACTATATCAATGTTTTATACACGCGCGGCAAACTCCCGGAGCTCGCAGCGCTGCTCGCGGGCGCGAAAATTCGGTGAAAGGAAAATGTTATCTTTCAATTAACGGACATTTTTTTTTTTTTGACGCGTCAAGCTTTTTCGCGAGTATAGGTATGAAGGCGCGGCGTGTGCAAGCGCTCGCCTCGAAACCGACAAAGTTGGTCAACACACTCGGGGCGGCGCGCACAGGAGGCTTACGCGCGAGGCATCACGCAAGACGTAATAGCGCGGTGTATGTAGTGGCAGAGAGGATACGTGTATATATATGTATATACAGAGAGGTAGAGGAGAAAGTCTAGGGCTCTTGAATGCGCACTTACCGCGGCGATGCGGTTAATGTTCAAACAGCCGCCCACTCTCGTACGTATATATATATATACGCGCCTCTCTATATTTCTGCTCTCTCGCTCTGTGTTTCTATGCGTTACCCCCGCGATGCAGCACCTACGCGGCTCGTGCTTCTTTCGCCCGTTTGACATTTCGTTTGCCACTTGCTTATAACGTGCCCCCTCTTATACTTTTTCGCCAACTTCGCGCACCCGCGCACCTGTGTTTATTGCCTCTTCCGCCTCTCCGCTCGCGCTCGAGTTTAATCAGCGCGCTGTGCTCCACTTTCCTCGAACTTTCTCTCTCTCTCTCTCTCTCTCTCCTCGTTTCTTCTACGCTATATTATATTTTTAATCAGGCAAATACTGTCATATAAGTTACTTTGCGAGACCCAAATAGCGAGCGCACACTCAAGACGGCGAAATGTTAAACTATACCTACACACACTTTGAATAAAATGCAATTTCACTCGCGCGGAGCTATGCGTGCCTTGTTGTAAAGGGCTTTAGAAATTTGCGCATGTATAGTGCTATTAATATCTGGTGTACGGCGCGCCGCGTGCAGCCTAACTATACAGAGGATGGAAATAATCCACTTTTGGTAAATTCATTTAGCTTCGCTTCTCGCGGCGACACTAAATCTTAGCGCACAATAACGATAAATCTGTTTGCCCTCGTAAAGTAAGCCTCGAAATGAAAACGCTGGTGGGATAGTGACTGCGGAGCGGCAAGCTCGCTCTCACAATTAAAAAGATAAACCGACACGGTGTACTAAAACTTCAGGTTTTATTGGATCGACAACTTCGAGTGGAATTCGCATTGGCGAACTATGCGTGGGCGAAATCGAGAATATTATTAGCTTATAATTTGCAGCGAGATGCATAATGTAGTTCGGCGGCTGCGTGTATAATACAAGCCGCGTAAAAGCATGAATTTACATTATACATGTAATTAATTGCAATAGCGCGGCGTATTATACATCTATACCTATATGCAATAAAAGTATGACAGGTCGCTCTCCGATCTCTATCTATACTTCTAATGTATGTGGATACACTGTCCAAGTGCATTTCGAATGTAATCGAATGCATAACATAAATGCTAACTGCAATTGTCTCTACCTCTCTGCGTCTGGCTGTAAACGTAATGTCCGATGCTTCGCTGTATTATGCGCGTCATAGGCGATGCGATGATGAAATTGTGTGTGCTCTTTATAATTGAAAAAATATATTAGGTTCGTGATTTAAATGTCAGATAGTGCTGAAAGCACACGTGCGTGAGAAATGACGCACTTTCGCACGTAACGGGGTTACAGGCTGAACAAACGAAGAGTTATATTTATTTGTATATAATTTTTATTAACCTCTGCGTCATAAATCTTAATATAGAAACTATGGAATTGTTGCATAACGTACGTGAAATTAATATAGAGTGTTCTAGTTCTACGTAACACTGGTATTAATAATCATAAAAACGATAAATATGAAGGTGAAAAAAACCTTGTCATTGATAAAACCCTGTTTTAGAAAATATATCATCCTTTGTGTATTGTGTTAGGAATAGCTCTTGGATTTCTTGTAGTAAATTTGTTGCAGCACTATATTCATCGTTACTCCAAAAAACTAAGACGTCTAAAACAGAATTTAAAAAAAACAATGAAACAAATCATATTTATTATTTGGAAATGTTTATTGCATTGTTATACATTAACGTAATATTATTTGTGAAATTCATAAAATTATTTAGTACTTTGATCACATAGTTAAAAGACTGATATATCCATAGATTTCAAAAGAAGCTCTGAAAATGATTTTTCCATAACTTTGTTCAACCTTTAGGGTGCTTGTGGGTGATTTTTTAAATTTTTCTTTATGTATTAAATTTCATTAAAGAAGCTTTAAAGAGTACTCCATAATTTCTTCAAGGTAAAATATTGAATTTTCGGTTCGTGACGAAAGTTTAAAGTTGCTGTGGTATGCCACATGTGCAAAATTTGTAATTTCTTGGAAGTGTGCACTGTAAATGTTAGAAAATTCCAAATGTGGGATTTTCGAGGAAAAATGTACCATATGAAAACTCATTGTTTGCAAAAATACTTTTCACCTTTTTAGAGCTTTTTATTTAAATTATATAAATAATTCAAAACCAAATCATAAATCTATATATAAACCGTTGTCGACGGCACGCTCCACATTCTGCACAATATCAAAACTTCCCAATGTTCACTTTGCAGTTTATTGTTATGCATGTAATAGCTCAGTATATCAGACTTTTAACGACCACGATCATAGTTTTGTAAATATTTCTTGAGCTATGAACTTTCTTTACATCAAACAAAGATTAAGACGTGCCACGAATAATCTACTCATTCAATGATCATTGGCCCTTGGTGCATACAGCTATATCGCATATAATATCCCGTTTAACAACGCGTCACATTACCTGAATACGAGGTTACTGCGCATCACTCGAAACAGTTTCACGAAACTCCCACACTATAGCAACCACGGATGCCAAAGCGCGCTTTATATTTATACAAGTCCGCTCCAGGACCTGTCCAATTATTTCATTACGCGCGTGCGAAAGAGAGAGAGGGAGAAAACGAGTGAGATGTGTCACTGGCTTTCAACTGGCCTCGTCACTTTCATCGCCGTGCACTCGTGCAGTCTTTCATCCTTCACAATTCCGCCTCCACGCGCCGGCAATCCTCGTATAATACCAGTGAAACACACAAAACACCCGCACACTTTCATACACGCGGCAATAGAAATCGAGGGACAGAAGGAGGCACATAAACGTTGACGTAGTTCGTGACGACGGTGTATAAAGAGACTAAGCGAATATATGCGCAATGAGCGTTATCTAGCCCCTGTACAAAATGTGTGTACGCGCTCTCTTTCTCTCTTGCTCATCCCTCTCTATCTCTCTCTCTCTCTCTCTCTCGTCTTTTGTACGAGGCAGACATAAAGCTAACGAGTATAGATAGCGACAGGCACGCACACGTATACTAGCAGCGTGTTTCCCCTTTGGTATCGAGCGCGTGAACGCGAGCTTCGATGTTGATTCGCCGGCCGCGGGGCGGCAGTAATTGTTCGTTCGATATTTATCTGCGTATATACGAGCTTCATGCGTCTACTGCTGTGTAGCTATAAGGTATACGCGAGTTTACCTCGCTCGCTCGCCGCCCTTCGCTTTGGATGGGTGAGGTCGTGACGGTGGCCGACGACAGACGGTTATTAATTAGGCTGTACTTACGCTCGAAGGAATTCCAACCGAGCGAGCGAATTGAGGTCCGCGCGTTCGTCCCGCGGACTTCTATTGTATTGGGATATCTTATCTGCCTATTGTTGTCATACTTATCTGCTGGAATAATAGAAGTAATTCAGGCCACTGATTGGTTAAATCCGCGCATACTTCGTAACGTTCCTCATGACGAATTAAATGTATAAATTAGATTCAGATTGTTCCTCGTTAAATTTTCTCATTATATTATATTATTAGCATATCTTTATATTGGACTATTGCTATTCGATATTATTTTATGAGGAAGTTGAACACAAGAACTGGGAGAATCGTGGGGGCGCCATCGGCGTTTCGCAAACGCTTGATGAACTTCTCGACTATATGTGATCGGATTATGTTTGACGTTCATTACGATTATCTAATTATCTTGTCTCTTGTTCGGGGGCAAATCTCGAGATTTGAACAGACCCGTTATCAAGCGGTGGATCCTACAAGTAATCTCGGAGACTGGAGGTGGGCTTGGACCAATAAATATGTAGTTTTAATTAATTAACACTTTTGTCAAAAAGAACACCGTAATACGTTAACTATAAAGTGCAGTCTATTTACACGGAGAAAAATTTATTTGTAAACTTTACTTTTTCTACAAGAAAATTTATTATTTCCATAGTATCGCTGGGACACCTCGGCATGTGGGATTTTTACTTTTTAAATAGTAATTTTTATGATTTTCATAGCAAGTTTTATAAATGTACATTGCTCTGTCGTCCAGTAAGATCTCCGTACTTGTGCCGAAAAGGGACGTTACGCATTACTTACGCGATACTATTAGTGTTGTGTTATATCTACGTATGAAGTTAATGTATCAGTCAATTAATACAAATTTCGTAACAGGAGAGGATGATTGCGTGGTAATTTGATTATTAATGGAACGTTCGTGATGGAAAATCAATTTTTGCTAATCGATTGGAAAATTGATGATTAGTATTTAATTGGTTTTTAGATGACGCATCATTCATAAATAAATCCTCTCTCAATCTACTAAAAATACATTCACTTTTTTGTTTAATGAAAATTATAATAATATTTTATTTTAATAGTTTTTCTAGCGATTCTTCTTAATAATGCTTATTATAATCATTTTTAAGTATATATAGTGAAAAATGTCAGACAAGGCTGTTTATGTTGGTGAAGGAACTAAAAGATTTTATATAAGTTTAAAGATTATTAAAAAATAAACTCGGTAGCCTCAGATTAATTTCATATAGACAGCAATGTTTCAAACATATATTGTATATAAAAGCAATGATTTTTTTATTAAGAAAGTTTTGATTTTTATTATAATGTTCCAAATTATTTTATTAAAAAACCATTCCCCAACTTAGATTTAGAGCTTTAATGGTTTCCGCGTTCCTTGTTGAAATTTATACATATATTAAAAAGGAGCAATAACTTGTTTCCAGATACAAGTAGAAGCTTTTTTTAGTCAATTTCTTCTATTTTATATAATGGCGCTGACAAGCATTAAATTTGTATACTATAAAAATTTGTTTATATCAAGGTACCAGCGTCCCATCTTTTTCAAACATTTTATTTTTTATACATATAATTTTTTCGCTATCGCAGTTCATTAAAGAATTGTTCACTAATCAAAATGGGTACTGATCGAAAACTGATATCGTAATGGTAGTGGTTTTTGGATTGTTTACAGGCATAATTGTAGAAAATACAATTAAGAAATGTTATTTTGATGTAATTCTGCCTCTCTCATAAGTTACCATAATCAATAACCATTATTAGGTTTTCAACGGATTCTTTGACTGATGATTTTGATTAGATTTAGAATGTTGAATAAATATGGTATTTACAACCGAGTCCATTTTTCACACTCATAAATGTGAGAGATTGGTGGGAAATAGTCTTTTGATTTTAGCAGAAAACTAAAGTTCATTTATTCGTTGTTTTAAATCAAATTTGACATTTAGTATTCTAAAATATCAAAATCTTGTTTTTACCAAAAATGATTGCCAAAGTTAGCATAAAAGATAGAACAAAAACTTAAGTACCACATTTAAAAAGAAAATCACTAATTTTAAATTTAATATCTTGTGGGCTCCATTTTGGAGTGCTAAAGAACACTGAACGAAGCCTGAGCGTGAAATCGGTTTATCGGAATTTTGAATTTTGCGAATATAAAGATAAATGTTCTACTTAATTTTATCTTAAACATTTTTAGAGTATGGCCATTAATATGTTGAGAATAAAAACCCTTTCATGCACGATTTTTTCGAAAAATAACATTTTGTGACCTTGCTTTATTTGTTTATAACAAAAAGCCGTTATAACGATTTTTGTGAAAGATACACATTGTTAGGTTTATGTTTGAGGATAATATGAAAATTTATTTTTTGACACTGTTCGTAAAATATTACTTTTACGCACGTTTACGTTTGCAAGTGTGCCAAAAAATAATGTTCGTCATTCAATAAATGAGGTATCGAAATTTTGCACCAGTATCGAAAAATACTATTATGCTACATTTAGAGGGTGTGATTTTAGAACTGAGAAACGGTTAAAGAGAAATTTAAAAGGGTAAAATTTTTTATGAAATGTGTAAAAATTTCTATGAAAATTGAAGTGTAATACCTGAAGCAATCAATGAATATAAATTTTAAGCTTTTTTAATTAAATCGTATTTATAAAGACTATTGCTTTAAATATTATTTTCAAAAATAAATCGAATTTTGCTTTTAAAAGGTAGCATAAAAAAGTTGAAATGATATTTTCGAATCGTAATATCTAGTAGTGCCCGTAAGTTCTTTGTATTATTAATATTATAAGTAAAGAAGCATCTTTAATATTGCGCGTGAAATGCTGACGTCATGAGAATGAGTCAAAGAAAGATGCGCATAATAGGCATCGATTTCTGAGCTGGGGGAGCTTCTGTCGTGAAAATGGATAAGGTCCCGGCTTCGATATCCACTCGAAACCGGTCGGATCGTTTTTTCTCCTCCTCCTCTTCCATTTATTATTAATTATTTGCGAGCCCTCACTCGTAACATCGCCTTTAATTTAATATATTGTCCCCAACATGTTTGCCGTATAGAACGCGTCGCTTTAAATTTAACACTACTGTTTCAGGATTATTCATGGATTTAATTCAATATGTATGTCATTTGCATTGAGGGACGTATACGATTTTTGTAAAACCAAGTGTAAAATATTTTATTTAAAAAAGTACACATCCATTTAATGAATTACTCAGCGTCAAAAAATGCACTCAGCTCCGCATATAATCAAACTTCTTTTTTAATTATATACTCCAGTTAAATGGTGTACTACACGAAAACGCAAATCCTTTGCCGCCCTCTACGTTGGCTAATTTTCTTACTTATATTTACTTTGTCGAGCTATCCGAAAAAAAAATTATGCTGCAATATTACCGCTCCGATGCACAAAGATAAGCCGCGTAAAATTTCGTCGCGTGCTACTGCAGTAATTTAGGGGAGATTGCCTCTGTGTGGGTGTGTGTCGTACTTATAACACGCGCGTGTGAGCACGCGCGTAACCTGTATACACGGAAATATCGTGACATTTCGCTGCGGAAAAAGACGGCAAGAGGAGAAAATGCAAGAGAGCGCGAACGAATTTGGAAAATTTCCCGTCTGTTGAAGTCGCTGACGTCAGCGCCTCTCTGAAATACCTTTTCACCAGAAATACATCCATACCTATATGCGTGTACGTACGTATATACAGAACTAACGTACAGGAAATCTTTTGCTGAAAGTTTGTGTACTCGCCGGGGCGCGATATCTCGATCGCTCGTAGCCGCCGCTCGTGTGAATCGATACAAACTTGTTGAACGTTTCAGCGCACGCAAGCCGCTAATTATCGTGTGGCTGCCGCGAGGCTAACGCGCTCGTGCCGCAAATGCAAGAAGAGAGAGAGAGAGAAGTCGAGATTCTTCGAACTATATATATATATATATATATCGACAAAGGGCTGATCGCTGCGGAAGTATTTGGCCGCGATTTAAATGCTGAACGATCGATAGGGTAGAGAGAGAGGTCTGGGGGGAGAACTAGATCGGAGCTTTCGAATAGAGAGCAATTACCGTTGGATACGGATTTTGTTAGCACAAAGTTCGCGCTGTAATAATAGCGGCAGACGCAGAAGTGCAATGTAATGTTACGCCTGCGTACTTTAGAAAGTAATAGGCTTGTAGATGTTATATGTCTATTCGTACGAGCCGATGATTGTCCCATTGTTTTGTTGTTTACTTACGTAAGTTTTTTTTCTTTCATCAGCGAAAGTTATAATTATAATTCTAGAGTAATTACTAATTTTCCTGGATGATTTATTCACGCGGGCTTTTTATAAAAATAATTGGCCTAATTCTTTTGAGAGCTACAAAGTCCTACGAAGTCATTAAAATTCTTATCACATTTTAGATTGATAAAAATTGGCCTTTATGAACTACATATAAATTTTATGGATCTTAAAAAGACAGAAATAAATTATTTAGTTATTTATAGAAAACATTTTATCTCCGAACTAAAATATTGTTTTAATTATAGCTGAAGTGATAATTATGATTAATTGAAAACTAATTATAGTTTTGTGAACGCCTGTACCTTTTTGTTATTAAATTTATGATTAATTTGTATACTAATGAGTCGTGCTTGAAATTATCACGAAATTATGTATTAATCGAATAAAAACTCATTTAGCAGTTTTTGGATCAAGTAGTTAGTATACTTATTATTATTATAATTTTTCATTATAAAAAAGTATATTTTCGCACCGTTAAATATTTGATTTTCACATAAATAAAATTAGAATAGCGTATGCAAATAAAGTATACTCATAATTAAAGAAAAGTTATTACTACCCTGGTGGAAATCGATTCCATTATTTACCTAATAAATAAGCTAGTTTGGCCAATAATCGTTAAAAACAAGTCACTTTTCTTGGCCATTTTTATCTTTCGATGAAACGATTTTTCCGATCATATTCTCCATTTAATAGACAGAATAATAGAATAAGTTTTTTAGCACACTAGCTTATTTATGAATATTTAAAAGTTATAAAGTTAGCCATTTTTTAGTTAGGAAATGGCTAGTAAGAGGCTTGCTATTATAGCGAGAAGTGAGAGAGAACGAAGAATTGACCATGTTTTCTCTGTGTAATAGGTTTGCTGTTAAGGGATAAAAATATTATGTTTGTCTTTCTTTACAGTGAGGAAAGACTTACTTCTTTACTTTCATTTATAACAAGACTCTTAGAACAATGTATTGTAAGATTACTTGCGCTGGTAAAAATACGGAATAAGATAATAAATAGTTATCAAAAGTGACTAGCATTTAGATATGTATAAGTAAAATGCTTTTTCAATCAATTTCGCCCAATTTATAGACTAAAAATTTATACTTTGTTGACGCCGCAGTCATGTAGAATTCTTTCCAGTTCTGCAAAAATATCCTGAACTAAATGCTCGTAATAAAATAATATATATAGCGGCGAAAAGCGCGTAGCGTCGCTCGCCAAGTGTTTCTCGTTTCTGACGGTATATTTGGAATACCCCCACTGTGGCAGGTGTATAATATCATTTTATTATTGATATTTCGTGCTTTATTGTCGATATTTTAACTCAAGTTACATAAGGATTTAGAGCAAGAACGATGATTGAGGGGTTTCAAGTCATTTTTAAGATCTCGTTTTGTTTTTCGCACGCGATTTAATATTTTCAACAACTTGTTTGAATGTCAAAGAGAAGTATGTACTCATGTCCGAGATGATATAACTTTGTACGGCTTAGTATAATCTAGAATAAAATAATGTCTTTTTGGCTCTTCATCAGCCATCCAAGTATTGCTCCGGAATGCCCATGTATAATGCATAAGACATTACGGAAAGACTTTATGTCACAGCAAATAATAGACTTCCCAATGTTCGAAAAACATTTTAATAATTTTCAACGAATGTTTTAACAGATTTATTAAGCGTTATATTTATTTATTATTAATAATAATTAAGGTGGTCCTTACCGGAGGACATGCTGTAAGAATTGCAAAACATGAGCGTTTCTATTTTGTCAAGTAATTGATTAATTGCGGATACGGAAACGAAAAAGACATAACGTGTGCTAACGAAATACTAATTATGTTCCCTTTTCGTTTTCGTACCCTAAATTACCGTTAATATAATTTTGAAAAAATTATAGAGAATAATATTCGGCAACTTTCCTTTCATTTGTAAATGAAGATGCAGTAAAATCCTGCATATTAAGTCAAATGTTTTCAGAAATAAGGTATAACATCTTTTACCAGTCTTGTAAAGATTATTTTTTTAAATCGAAATTAATAGAAACGCAAAAATTAGTAGAAAATTAATATTATCGATTTTTAATAGTGCAGCAAGAAACATTGATATTTTTCATCAAAAACTGAAATGTCGTCTAATTTTCTTATACGTGCTTTTTCAGTATGAAAACAATCGAAACTTCAAAGTAAGTTTAATGGGGTTAGAGAACTATCAGCCTAGTCAAAAGCACAACATGTCAACTTAGCTCCTACATACAGTACTCTCTTCAGACTCCCCACTCCACGCGCGCTGTCTATTATACGCACACATGTCTAGCGCCACTTCATCTACGACTTTGCCTATACCTACGCACATAGGGAGCCATCCCCTCCGCATACACCCACATTCGCGAAACCGTTTTCGCTTCTACGTACACAAGTGTACACGCGGCGTGCCTGCGGTGTCCCTTATAGACAGAGATCACGTACATCACTGCCGTATTTCGAAAATGGTAAAGCTAGACCTCCTGAATATTGCCATCTCTTTTTTTGCTACTGGGTTATGCAACCTACTTTAAGGGGGTGTTGGATCCAATAACGGATTCTTCAAGTTTTTCTAAATTATAGGAACCGTGGATGACTAAAAGAATGAATACAAATAAAAAGTTTGAAAAGAATAATATAAAACACGAAAATATCAGTAACTGTGTAATTATGTATGAGCCCCAATATCTCTTTAAACTTAAACGTTACCGTAGGAACTTCATTGACTCAAGAGCAGAAACTAGATTCTCGCAGACCTTACTCAGAGTAACTACAGCACGATAAATTCTAACGCAGTATCGTAATTCGAACGTCGGAATAATCGGACCTACAGTACTACTACATTCGCGCCACTTTGCTCACGTTGTCGCTGCTTCGCACTTAAATGGCCGTTACCGTCAGCTTGTAATTATCCGTGATATCTGTTATTTCACGGACACCGGCTGTAGCTACAAGTATCTTGTTTTCTCAAAAAGAGTGGTTCAATATGAATGATAGAATTTATCAAACTCAAAATTACAACGAGTTTCGATTATTTTTTAATTCACTTTTATAAAACATAGAATTTTTAAACGATGTATGTGTGCCTTAATGCGTGCATTATATGTATTTTACGGTTTTCCCAACTTGCAAACCGAACAAAATATATGGAGCTGAATTTTGTTACGCAAGCAACTGAGGTATGTATGTGGGTGGTATATATGTACGTATGTTAGTGTGAGTCTGCGTGGGTGTTAACGTTACATACGTGTCATTAGATAAAATTCGCGGTTTATCGTCGATGACAACACAACCGAACAATCATGTAAAGGGGACGACAAAGCAATCACTTGACCGCACGTCCGCACGGTGGTTTGGCTATATCGGGTCGGTGTCAAAGGGACATAAAATTTATTACAACTATGTTGCTCGGTAATCTTGTTTGTTTCGAAAAAGGTTTTTTTTTCTAAGTCAACGTTTCGGCGACGTATTTGACGCCTAAATTAAAACAGATCATTATTTCATTTTTAATCTACGAGAACAAAATGATGACGATTGCGATTGACATACTGATTCTAAGTATTCTGGTTCTTATGTTTGGTGTAAGAAGAAAGCTCAGCTTTGATAACTTTAATTTAATTTATAGTCATAGTTAACTGTTATTCAGTATTCTTGCGATATTAGACGTAGTTAAGAATTTATATTAACTATGACTAAAATACTACTTAGATATTTCGCTTCTATTACTACATTTTTGATAATTATAAAACTTCGAAATATTTCTAGACTTGTAGAGCATTTGTAAGCAATGTCTGTCGTTTACACAAAATGTTCCCTGTTATATACAATAAGAATTTATTTATATAGAAACTTCGTAATTTAAATTGAGCTTCGCTAAAGCACTCTACATTTTTTCTATGTAACATTCATTTTTCTTTATTCTACGTCTACTTATATTATTCGCAAAGTTATAACTTTAGCTTTTTCTTTTTAAACTTTTAGTAATGGCTTTGCTCTGGATATCTTTAAAATGTTCCATGAAATTCATTCTTTTTACTTTTCAAGTAATTTAACGGATAAACTGTGGGTAAGCTTCATACATTTTTGAGTAGCAAGTTTTTAAGATGCATATTTTTATGTACGAATGGTAACACCTATACTGGGCGTTTTAGTCACCTTCTTTGATTTTTTAATGTCCAGCAAAATATAATTAATCTTTATTATAAAAATATGCAATATTTTCTGCAAAAATTTCTCTAAAATTTTCCTGTGGATGAAAACTTTGTCGAAATTTCTTCCAGATACTTTTACAGGATTTTAAACAATACCACAATACATGTAATAAAATAATCATCAAATCAATTGATTATTCGATTGCAAACCAGTAAAACAAAATCTTAACTTTCGAGAAGTGCCAATTCATTGTCACTCACCTTCCTTTTTTGTAACGTAAACTGTTGTTCCGTTTTTCTTAATATCATAGACACATTAATTTTGTAATTGGTTTATATTCATTGATACACAGAAAATGTTTGCATTTTCTAATTAAGTATGTAAATAACGATCCTTCTTTATTTTTATATCTAATCTCCACTTTAACAGGGTTCTATAGCGCTACTCTACTTTTATTTATATCGCTAAGCTCATTTGCATGTAAACTTGATTTTCCCCTTAATGAATGAGTCGAGCATTTTCTCACACTCAGTCCCGCATCCTAAGCGTAAATTAACAAACGCTTTTTATAACCGAGCACAAGTTTAAAGCTTCTTTTTTCGGTGCACTTAACGAGGCGTCTCCTCTCGACCTATTAAATCATATTGCTCCGGAAGGGCAAGCCGCTCATTCTCGAGTCGCCCCCCTGCAATATTTCACGTTGGCGCTTTAAGATCATATCTTTTAACCCCGTCCCCGCACTGTTGCTCTACAGCTGCTCTCCCCAGTCGAAAACCCTCCGGTCGCCCTTTATCTCTGGCATTCACTCTACTCCATATGCAGCCGTTCTTCGCAATTCATTTTAATCGTTTCTTTAATCATGTCTATATTAGACTATTGTGTAAAGAAATTGCAGAGTAAACGGCTCCGTAAACACTCCATAAAATGTGAATTACAGATGCTTTAAATGGCCTTTTTTTATGCGGCTTTCAGAAAATATATGTTCATGAATTTGCACGCAAGAAAATAATGTTTCGATTTATAAATAAAACGCTGTTGAAAGTGTGAAGAATACTTTGTAAACTCAATTGATTTCACGTTCTGCTCTTGAACTTTCTAATTGCTTTATATGTATAACTTCGATAGAGAACTTGTGATTGAATTTCTTCGATAAACCAGAAAATTATATTTCAACTACGCTCGGCACAGCAGTATATAGAATCAAGTCGTATTGGAGTGCATGTTAATTCAATGAGAGCTTTTCTCATTGCTGTTTATTGATTCGATTTCACTCTGTATATATGCATTGCATTATAGTGTGAAAAGCTATAACATTTTTAATTATTCTTTCACATTTTCCAGCATCAGATTTTATTACAGCTTTAAAACAATGATGATAAAATGAATTATATCACTTGCAGAAAGATATTCAAACGGTACTTTGGAAAACAATGGACAACTAAAGTAATTAACGAACATTAAAAATTGACTAGAACTTGAACCATAGCAACATTTTTACGTTCTTATCAGCAACACGTTGGGAACATATTTTATTGACTAACTTTACCTTTAAAAGTGTGTACCTTGTTGCGTGTGCTATATATTTATATATAGCTTAGGCCTACCAATCTTTGCATGTAATGGTTTCTTCAAGAGCCAAAAAGGATCGAGAGTCGGTTCCGGATATAGCGCTCTTACATGTGCCGCTAACATTTCCCATCCCCTTAATGGAGTCTTGATCGATCGGTAACGCGTACGCGTCGAGCGATTTCCCGGGAGGATATACTTCTCCAGCTCGTCGCTGTGCACCCGTAGCGCTGCCCGTACTAACTTTAGGATCGAGCTTGTACGCGATACCTACCTTAGACTTACAATACCCCGGCGGAATTCCTAAATTAAACGTCTCGGTTTACTTTTTCTAACTCTCACACTCGCCAACTCTTCGGCTTTCATTGGCAAAGTTTCGAGGGGGGAGATTAACGTCTTGTTCGCGGGTTGCATCGCATAATGCAACGGGAATCTTTTCATGTCAGAGAGTAAAAATTAAACAGTTTTGCTTTGAAAGGATGGAAATTAAGTTCTACTTGTGCAGCCGAGAGAATTTGCTATTACGCCATTCAACCAATTCCAAACTTTAGAAACTTTATGAACTATAATAATACATCTTTATTAATCGATACAGTCAGTTTTGATGAGGATAGTATTTATCATACATTCCAAAAATGTAATTCGTACATTTTCTATTGACCTAAGTAATAAAGTTTAATTCATTTCGGTGAAAAAACTTTCTTTCATATTGCTTCACGATAAAATAATATGAAGTATGTAATTCTAAACGTATGCATAATGAATTAAGTACGCGTTTGAGGTGAATGGCGTGCAATTAATAGGCGGCGGAGTATAACATGGCAGCCTTTACGCACTGGAGTTTATTCACATGATGTACACGTATAAACTATGCGCGCACATTATTTTTTATCTATGCACGCGTGCTTTCCATCAAAGATTTATGCATCCAATAGCGAACAAGGGTATGTACGTATGTACACTATATAACCGGAAAAAGTCTTAGAAAAGAATTGCTGGAAATCGACTTGATTAATTGAACATCATCTAAGGTTCTTGTAAAATAGAGTCATTTGATGCCAATAATAAAATTCCATTCAATTTTGGCGTAGCTCGAAAGACAAAAAGGAATATTATAAAAAAATCATTTGTAGTAAGAAAAATAAACTTTATATCAATGAAAAATGTTTGTATGAAATTTATATACGCATCGCAAGGGCGTTATTTCGTCACGAATTCCCATTCGTAAAAAAAAAGAAACATAAATGAAATTCAACCACTCACCCGGCTTTACTTTTACAATCGTCAAGATCGGAAACCCGGTATCATGCGGTTTTCAAATATATAATCAGGATCGAATAAACGAGCGCGAACATGTGTCCGAGTAGGTGTGAGCGTCCGCGGCTGGGCTCTTTCCCTTTCGTGACCGCTGGGGACGAATACACTCGCACGCGCGGCTTGGAAATTCATGTCTCTCGTAAATAAAATAACGAGTTTCGGGACTTTAGTTTCTGGCATACATTTAACCCTTGGCACCTTTTCCCCCAGGTAGCTCCGACCAGGATCAACGAATGCCATTTATAAAACATCAATTTTTCATGAGAGAGAACCTTTTCTCGCTTGTAGAGCTATACGCCGTATTATATTGAATATTGCTCTGGGTTATTTAGGAGATTAAACGAGTTTGAGTAAATTAAAAAGGCCAGCATTAAAATCAAAAGCATGCGCGCGTCTATATTCTAATTGGCCAATTTATGGACGATCGATATTAATAATGACATTAGAAGAATATTCAATAATAACAATTTTAACGTATTTTTAGCTTTAAGATATTGGGTCAAAGAGAGCAAATTAAAATATGTGATAAGAAATATTTAAAAAGAGTTAAACTTTACTAAATTAAACTTGTAAAAAATTTAACCACGATTTCATTTTTTTACAAACTTAATACTATATGAGTTCACTCAGAGTTATAAGTTTTTTTTATAAAAAAAAGTTGAAAATTAAGAAAACATGTTCATTGTTAGGAAATTTTTTAGAAACTTCGTTAAGTGAAAAATAAGTAACATTATAAAAACTTCGATAATTTAGTTAAAAAGTTTGACGAAAATCCTCGATTGTTGATAATAATGATTAGACTGAAGTTTTCGAGAACTCGAACTATAAATTCATATTTCTAAATGACAATCGTAAAACGCCATTTTTCGGACTAACTCTCCACAGATCGGCGCTGTTGATAACCAAGTTTGACCAGTATCATAAGCACAGCATTATTATTTTCAACAATACGCTCGCGAGGATAGCAAACGAAAAAGAGAGAGAAAGAAAGACCGCAACCTTATTCTTTCCTTAGGAAGAAAAATCTCACTGCACCGACGCTCTGGGCAAGAAAATTGCTTTCAGTCTTTAGTTACGTAACGAGCTTCTGACCCTGTATAGCGGGAAGTTAG
The DNA here is from genome assembly GCA_036365515.1 of Torymus aiolomorphi. Taxonomy (NCBI): domain Eukaryota; kingdom Metazoa; phylum Arthropoda; class Insecta; order Hymenoptera; family Torymidae; genus Torymus; species Torymus aiolomorphi. The sequence goes on along the minus strand of CM070877.1, from coordinate 121,181,120 downwards.
GCCTCTACAATGTGCACCGCGAAACGAGTTCGAAAGCTCACGCGTATATCTGCACGGTAAGTTACGAGTTGAGTTGCAAAAAGATAGAGAAAGAGATCGAGAATGAGAGTCGAAGAATGAGAATAAAAATTGTGTATAGAACGAGAGCTCGCGCTATACAATGACGTCACATAACGGCTCGAGCGCTGGCGGGTTTCAGCACTTGGCGCGACACCATCTATACAACAGTAGTAGAACCAGCGCATGACGAGCCAGGAAAAGGGAGCGCGCGCGGGGCCTCGAGACGAAGTGAGCAGCTGCGACCGCGGCGTAGGTCAATCGAGCCCCTGGCCTGCGCGTTGGCGGCCCGGAGCAGCTCGCATGGAACGGGAAGACGGGCTAGAGCTGCCAAGCGAGAAAGAAAGAAAGAAAGAACGACTTCTTGCTCTTTTACGCTCAATAAATCTCCCACGCGCTCAGTTTCTGAGAAAGGCAGTTTCCTTCTTAAGTTAACCCTTCGCCGACGCGCTAGCCCCTTGTTCTCCCTCGCCCACCTCCGCGCATCTGCGTCATTCCCCTCGCTCCCTACCGCGCGACGGCTGAATTTTACTTTGGACACGTCGGGGGATGTGAAGGACCTTTTCAACATATATATATCTGCAGCCAGCGGAATCATCGGGAAATCAGCTACGACGAGCATATATGTGCGGTGGGATATCGCCGAAAATAGCGAGAGCGATGATAAAGCGAGCTCGCGGCGCGAATTTATCGCTCCGATGGAACTTTCTTGTTGTCGTATAACAATTTCGGGAGGGAGAGTCTATTTTCTGTCTTTACTGCGCACTAAGCTGGATGTATATATAGGAGATACGTGGTCTGCGTACGCGACCGGCTGGGAGAGAGAGAGAGAGAGAGAGAAACAGAGGATATGTTTGTCACACGAACTCTCGGACGCGCTCAATCTATTGTGCGCGATATACGTTGTATAGATATATATACGCCGGAGCGTTATGTATGTCTGTGTTTGCGTATTTTGATTTAGCGAGTCGGGCTGAAGAGGATTAGTTTCAGAGATTTTTATTACAGATAAGGCGTGTATAGGCTGATTTACGACCCGGAAAAATGATTTTCGCGGCTATAGTTATTTTAGACGTGTGTTACATTTGGACTTCTTGTTGTCAACATTTTACGGATGTTATTTATTTCAATGCCGTTTGCTGATTCTTGTTTATTCTAACTGAATATGTAATAAGCTATAAATTCTATATTTAGTTCATTAAAATATGGTCAAAGCCTGTTAAATATCAAAATAAAGGAAAACAGACTCTAGTGCTGAATTATCGACTATAATCCAGCTTGCTTCTTAATAAATATGCATAAAAATACATCAAATTATATTGACGAGTTTATTTAAACACTACTTTGAAAACTCTCTCGATCATAGCCTAGATTACGCGTACGTGATATCTACGAATACACGTGGGGGCGAATCTTTAATTTAAAATTCCCGACGAGTCTGGCAACTTCGAATTGTCCCGAGATTACTCGTGAGACTCATAATTAATGACGGGATATCCACCTTATAGCAGCGAGAAAAAGTCGGCAGCGACTGCGCCCATATAGGTTTGCGTATGGCGATAAAAGGCTTCCAGAATATTAACTTTTTTCTCCAGGGTCAGAACTGCGCGCGCAGGTCTTCCACCATAATAAGAATCATCTCTTCTATTTCTACGTCTTATTCCCCCTTTCTCCCCCGCCTCCCCTGCTGCCTCGAGAACGAAGCCAAGAGATACTCCCTGGACCGCGCAGAAAAGACCGGCCGCGTCAGCAAACGCGGCGCATACATCACGGAAGGTCGCTTATTCCCGCGCGCGCGAGCACGAAATAGAAGAGACTGGATTATTTATTTATAGCAGCCTCCATTTTTCCCCTGATAAGCGATATAGCCCCGCTACCTGCTGCGTTCCGCGTATATGTACACACACGCACATATAACGAGGCGAGGGAGAGTGAGTATGTGTGTGTGTGTGTGTGTGTGTGCGGGGGAGGAGGAGGTTAGATAGGTGTGAGCGTAGAGGGAGAGGATATCATAAATGCAGCCCAAGATCCCGAGACTATACAGGCTTTATCCCGGGGATGCGCGCGCTTGGCCTCGGATATCCTCTTCGCGCGCGCGCGTTAGACATGTGCGCACGTATACACACCTTACACGACCTTCTTCCCTGGGCCTTGGCGTATAAGAAGCCGAGGAGAGATTACGTTCCGTCGCAGTCTTTCTCCCGATCGTGGCTGCGGGTTCTCTCTCTCTCTCTCTATCTCACTTGTCACTGTTTTACTGGCTTCTAATTCTTTTTAAAAGACCTGTCGCGCGGAGAAATGAAATACGCGCCACGTCGAGACGTGCGGTTTTAACGTATGAATATTCATATGGCAGTCACCCTGCGCATAAAGCAATCTACATCCTTTTCTTGAGAGTCGAGTTGAGACCAGTTACGTTAGCGGCTGTGACGTGCGGAATTCTCAGACGTGTATTATTTCTGTATTATGGTGCTTTTTATTGCTCACAATTGAATTTAATAAAAGATTAAAAATATAAATTTTTATTACATGATATAAAGTATACGTGCGGTAAACATAAGGAATTTTATGTTGAAAGAATATTATTACTACTGTAATTATTATTATTCGACTTTAATCAACTTTTAATTGTAATCTTTTCTTTCTGTTATAGGTGAGTTTATGAAACTAGTGTACAGCTATAACTAGAGTAATATGTGAGTATATAATTACTTTCGAAACATACAAAAGTTGCTATTTTTATTTTGTATTATATGTTTGTTTTCATCTATCGTATAAAATCCAAAAAACTTTGTGAAAAAAAAATTTGTAATACATTTAATTAAATTTATTCTTACAGTCCGGCATACAGCTACAATGTGTCATTCGTTTTGTTGAGTTTTTATTTGTGACTGCACTTTTGTTCGTGCAAGTTTTCTGTTTTAAAACTCTTTCTTCTAAAGTACTTTTTCTCACTACTTTACTTTTTCCTAATGTTATCAATTTTCTCTTTTAAGACTTTCTATTTGTATCCTTAGTACAACCATGATATATACTAAATTCATATTATCAAGTGAAACTTCCTATACGAAAAAACTATCCAAAAAAATTTTTTTATTTTATTGAAAATACCTAGTTGCAAAATTGTTAACTTTTCAATTACTATGTAGAGTATAACTTTAATTCAATCAAAAATGCCGTTAATAAATAAAAAGTATTTTTCGTTATTCTCATCGAATAATCGGTTGTTATAATTTACAACCAAATGTTTTCCTTTGTACATAATGAACTGCATCTTTATCTCCATTAACGGAAGCACGAGTAAATCATAGAAATCGCAACTGCAAAGTTCGTGCGCAGATGTGGAACTTATGAACTCATTTACGAACTATATGGACGTTATTAATAGTTTTAGTTTCGTATAACAATTTGGTGCTAATGTGAGGTCGTGTATTGTATGGTAATAATCACACAAAGTATTTACTTTAATAATGCTTATAACAAAACAAAATAATTTTTTGGTGTTGTACAAAACATTGACGGAAATAATTTCTTTTTGAGTGTTTAAACAGTATTATTTTTCGATTTAAAAAATAAGGATCATAATAATGGAAACCTAGAATATTAAAATTTCTTCACTTTAAAAACTATATTTTAAACATCGCTATGTTCTTTAAATGAATTTTTACGTCCTTCCAAAAAAAGTTCTGTGACAGTAAGAAGAAAGTTTTCGAGAAAACGTGTCAAAAGTATATTTTAGGACGAATGGAATTGAAATACACCAATTTTAGTGAATGTGTATGGATGATGTGTAGGAGTTTATGAATAAATGTGAATGCGTGTACGTGGAAAGCGAGGTGGAAAAAATATGTTATTTGTGAGATATCATATTTCTACTTAAAATTATTAATGGTGGTATAGATATAACAGTCTTGAAATATAAAGTGTTATGATGGATGAAAAATCTCACCGTTACAAAGCTTTCTCTTTGAAATAGTAGAAATTTATAATCACCAAATATGATATTTCACACCTATCCTTTCGAGACAGTGATATATTAGTGTATTATTAGACATTTTAAGCTTAAATTATTCTGAAAATACAACAAAGTAAATAATACATTTATATTAACAAGCATCAACAAATCGAATTAAGTATTGCTTAAATCAACAATCTTTTCTCGGGATCCCTCACTTTTTAACAATAACAAAAATAGCCCACGGTTTTCAAGAACATTTTTGTACATTTAATTTACTTGTTCACCGACTAATAAGAGGGAGAGTGGGCGATGCTGTACACTTTTTTCAACAGTTTTTACTGTTATAATTTTGTATAAAATAACTTTTACAATAAGGTGAAATCCCTGCTTCTAAAAACTGTACAAATTCTTCTCTATAATTCATGTAGAATATCATAAACACTGTAACGTTGCATTTTCAGTAATATGTAAAATAGTGGAACAGCAAAACTTTTTCTACTTGTACTAATGAAATTTCAGCTGACGCTAAAATATTTGCATCAATGTGCATGAATAATATAAAACAATATGGTATCGCGTTATGATTTTAAAATTCTATACTTTCCCATCATACATAGTCAAGAAACTATTATACATATAAAAAATTCATCGTTTCCGCAAATTCGCACAGTATATATCGCCCCAGTCTCCTTTAAAAGTGACCTATTGGAACCGCCTTCCACACCCCCACATAGCTTTCCCAAATAAAAAAAAAGAGGAAAAAGAATCCACACACGCCAACACACAGGACATGTTCTCGTGCAATAAAGCCGGGGCGGTGTAGTTCAGCTTCCGCGCGGCAGCCGCGCTTCGTCAGGAGTAGGGCGTAATTAAGTGCCCCGTGGCCGTAAAGTCCCGCTCACGCGGCCCGCAAGCTTATAGGTGGCGGGCGTCGGCGAGCACAGCTACACCTACTGCTCCATATAGCGAGCGACACCTACGCAAAGGCTCAAGCCGCCGCCGCCGCCGTGCAAGCGCGGGTCGATGAGTGGGTTGCAACGGCCCGACCCTCGCTGCGAGCTCGTTCCTGCCGGCGTATGCGCTTTTTCGCGCGCTAATAAGGTACCCGGGGCCGGCCGACAACAACGGAGCTACAAATGACGTGTTTCGCTAGCGGGAAGTGCATTAATGGGAATGTCGTTTCTTCTTTCTTTTTCGACTGTGAAGCTCTGATTTTGTTAGAATTGTGTGCCATTCGGAAGGGGCAGTGTAGCGGAAAAAATGCACGAAAATGTGCTGTGCTTTAAAGTGGATTTAGGAGAATATTTCTGAATGAATGCTATTTTTTATACGCAAAGTATTTTTATCTTCAAAAGAATATTTATAAATATTCCGACACGCTAAAAATGAAATTGACTTTTTGTGAAGGACAAAGTAACTTTTAACGACACTCAATCGTGTCCGTAGAAAAACTGTAACATTTTTATCAAATAAGTCGTGATTTTATTAATTTTAGGCAGAGTTATAATAGGATTTTTTTGGGTCTACTACATGACAGGAGTTTTCATAAAAGTTGATGGTCAGCTTTACTGACTTGAAAAATTAAAATATAAATTCAAAACAGTATTACAATTGATTCGGGTACAAATAGACACCCAGCAGGCCGTGTGAAAACATAAGTATTGCCAATAATACTACGGCAACGGGGCATTACATTTCATCCGTATATGATTAATGTATACTATAAGGCCCATATTTCAACAATATCTCACATACCGACCATGCATCATCAATACTTATTCGGGCAATACATTTGCCACGCCAACTTTTTTTCCACACTGGTAGCCTCTAATATTTCGGTATTACGGTAGAAATGGCTTTATCGGCAATTCTCATCGGCGCGCGATATGGAGTCGTCAATGCAATATATCGGATAGGGGCCACCCGCGCAATTCTCCCAACGAGCGCGTGTCGTATTGCCGGGGCATCGATCGTTGCGGCGCGCGAGCCTGGCTGCACTAGGTAAGCAGAACGCCATCCCCGAGCTCTGGTTCCGCCCGCGCCATCCGAATTCCACGCGAGCGTGCCCGTTGCCCGTTGGCATTATCATGCAGACACGCGTCCCTACATGTGTGGATCGTATATGTTCCACGCTCGCCTGTTACACGGACGTTTTTTACCCTATTCTAACAGACCGAATGGGGTAACTGATTATCCGAGGCCGACGTCTCTCGTGTGTGAATGTATACATGTATAAGATTACAGTGTGCTACTCGCATTTCACTCCGGTCGAAGAATCTTTTGCTCCGAGTCCAAGTGAAGCTGATCTTTCCGGTGCGATTCGAGATATACCAGAAAGTTTCTCTCTCTTTCCCGCCCTCTCTCGTTGAGGAATGAACGACACGCTTTGACCCAGTTATCCTTCTGTTTTTAAGTCAGTCGGCGTGGAATACTCGTTTCTCTCCTCCCGCGACCCTCCGTGCGCTCCTTCGGAATCTTAACCATCTCACGTAGCGATCTCTCGGGCGCACGCGCGTGCACTTCCGTATGCTCGCTGCAAGTTAAGGGTGAAATCACTTCATTTAAACTGCCTCGATTTCAGCTTATAAACTTTGCAATACAATCGTTTACATGATAATGAAAGAAAAATGAAAGTCGGTTTTTTGAAATTGCCTTTGGCATTTCTTAAAAATGAAAAGTTTCATAACTTTGAAACTATATCCCTGGTAGAAATTAGTCCATTAAAAATGGGCAGGAAAACAGAAACTAGCCATTGGAAATGGCTAGTTATTAGACACAAGTGTAACGCTTTTTTCCATCAACTTCTTCCATTTTATGGAATGGTCCTAACTCAAAAATCACATATTGTAAAACTTATACTCTTAAGAGATAGTTTACCGGAATATAAACAAAATTTAGTAATCTTTGTACTATTTACAGCTTTATTTTATAAGATATAAACCAAAATCGTTATTTTTCCACGCGACTATCTCTCTCACTCATCGCCATAACAAATCGCTTGTTACTAGATTTTTAATGGCTTTGTCGGCTAGCTATTTTAACTAGTATTAAAATGCCAAATTAATAAACAGTATAACATTTTGACCATTTCTGCAACCAATAAATGTGAAAAATAGGTTAAAAAAATCGTTACACTTATGGTAGAAAACTGGAGTCCATTTTTTTGCCATCTTGGTTCAAACTATAGCCATTTACCACCTAAAAAATGATTTCAATTTCCACCAGAGATAACGTGAATATCTTTTCGAGAGCTTTGTATGTTATCAAAGTGGAATAAAATGTCACCTATTTTGGTCATAGATAATGATATAGAGATAAATTACCGAAATTATTGAAATGTTTATTGATCGCTATTCGTGAACTCGTAAAATCAGTTATTGCTAAAATTACAGGTTGACATGCTAAAAGTACAGGCATTGGGATTGTATTTTTCACCATGTACACACTGAGAGAAAAGTTTTAGAAAAATTACTATACTGTTTCGTAAAGCTACCACAGACTGTAAAGACTCGAAAAATTACCATACTCTACAGTAAATTTTACAATAGAGTATAGTAAATTTTCCTATATTTCTGGTAAAATTTCTTATAAAATATGGTAATTTTTTGGGTTTTTACAGTCTGTGGTCGCGTTCCCTACACAAGATGGTAGTTTTTATTGAATGTTTAGTACTTTTTCCTGTACTTTTTTCAGTGTAGTGATATTTTAAACTCTTTTATATTTTCTAACAAAATATTCGTGTATTTTACAATTAGTTGAAAGGTTTTTAAAAGCGCATTGAATCTTTTCTTTAATTCTAATGTAGAACAACTCTTAAATCAAATTATACCGATAAGAAAGCTCATCTTTCTTTTGTCAAACAGACGTACGGTGTGCGTATATAAATTCGGCATAATCCGCTTAGGCCTTTAAAAGAGGTGGTTGCAACCTGAGCCTTTATCAGTATAAATCTTGTCCAAAAATATTAGTTATGACATCAAGTATCTTCGACTATTTCACTTAACAGCTTTTATCGCCATTTTTTTATCTGTTAAAGAAATCCGCCTATACGTGTATATAACTTATACAAATTTTAAATAGTAACTATAAAAAGCAGAAATTAAAAGATTCATATGTTATGATGATAACTTTTAACTTGATTATTACGGATATACAAATAAATACCGGACAACAACCAAAATTTATTAAAATTATTCCCTTCTTAAAAAAGTGATGAGCGGCCATGTTGAAGCATCTAAAGGCTTGATTTTGATTGGTCGATAAGAAGAAGGCGCAAGAAATTTACTGTTTGGAATTTAATGTTTGAAATTTTTAATGGAATTTTTACATTTAGAGTAGTATAAAAATGATTAACTTCTGACTTTGAAAAAATACTTAAATAAGTTAAAAGTAAAACATAATGAAGATAGTATACATAACCTCAATAACAGAAAAGTACGCGCGAAGCGCGTTTGAATATCGCTTGTTAGTTAAAAAAATCAAAATATGAATCTCAACTTTCATCGCATTGGAATAAAAATTGAAATTCATGAAGAAACCCTAGCGGAAATATTTTTGTTCTAAAAAGTTAAAAACTGTTAAGAGTTATAAACTGTTCAAAAATGTTATAAAATGTAGAATTTTGGACGTTAATAATTGTTTATAACTGTTTGTAACAATTTTTAACCGTTTGTAATAGTTAATAATAGTTTATAACTGATTGTAACAGTTTTTAACCGTTTGTAAGAGTTAATAATAGTTTAATTAATTACAAATTATTAATTAATAATTATTAGTATTGTTAATAAGTTAATAATAGTTAATTAATTACAAATTAGTAATTCTTCTTAAATATTATTCAAAATATCATTCATAAATATAATTCTTAAATATATCATTCGTTTAATTAATTACAAATTATTAATTAATTATTATTATTATTAGTTAATAATAGATTAATTAATTGTAAATTATTAATTCTTTTATAATATCATTCAAAGTTATTTGAAACTGTTTCAAGCTGTTTAAAACTCCTAAAAACTATTTGAAAATGTGTCCAAAATCCTACATTTTGTAACATTTATAAACAGTTTTAAACAGTTAGAACACTTGGAAGTAATTTTTAACAGTTATTAACTGTTATTAACATTTATAATTTACGACAGGGAACTATTGTTAAAACACCGCTTAATTTTTACAAACTTATTGCTTTTATCATTTCTAATTAAGACTTTAAAAATAGCAGCCAATTTGCATTAAAATATCTCAGGAGTGGAATTGAAGTCGATAATAAGAAGAAAAGTTCTACGTTCAACTATTCTTCGACACTGGAAAGAGTAAAAATTGGGTACGACATGGCGGCTATTTGAATTTGAATGCTCAACTCCTACACAAGCGTCTTAAATCTGCGTGGGCTTTCCGTGATTTCCCTGCGTCACGCGCAGTTTCCCTTCAAGCAAATGAGAGCACTCCGGGTACGATTCACCCGCTGTTTTAACACCAAAGACTTATATCAGCGGATTTGTAATTTACTGTTACAATTAATCTGAATGACTTACACGGAACAGTGGATCTGATATTAACTAAGAGGACGTAAAGCCTCAGTAGGTAAACCTGCAAGGGCTTTTTCATATTATGATTACACCTTTCGCAATGATCCGAATAGTTTTGGTTTCTTCGAGATGTTACCGAAATAACGATATAGTTATTTTCCTTAGATTTTATAAAATTTATAAAATTATAATAATCTGAAAATTTTCAAGGCAATATTCTTTATAGTAACAAAGTAGTTTACACAAGTACCAATAATACTTAACGTTTTAGAAAATTAATAAATTTGAAAAACGAAAAGTGTTTAATTTTATCAATTCACTTCTGTGTGGATAAATTTAAACTCAAACTTGTCACAAGTTACTGTTGTTTTTATTATAGTACAAGTGCTTTACACTCGATCTTTACAATCGTTTACATCCTTGTTGATTATTTTTTTAATTGGATGTGAACTGTGTAAAGCTAACGTTGAACGTAAATTGATGCAGATTGTCAAGAAATACGATATTTAACCAATTACGGTAGGTTTTTTTAATTCATAGATGTTGTATAAATAACATTTTTTACAGGCCACTTTCTCGAAACCATTGATTAATTGCCATGAGTAAAACATGATTTTGTAGAATATGCTAACTTAATAAAACATTGTCACTAATTACTTGTGTTTTTCTTAACACTCAATTTTGTTATAAATGTTATAAAATCTTCAAATTAACGGCTTTCTTGCAATAAAATTGACTAAATAAATTAATTGTTACTTTAAAAGAACACTTCATAAAATTCTTTAAATCTACTTAATTAATAAAACCGGTACTATATTCCCACCCACGTACAATTGTAGTCCTTAAGCAGGCAAATTCTCATTCTTCCCTGTGCTTTTTACGACTGAAAGAGCCTCTTCTCACATTAAAACGGCTGGGCTATTTAATCAAAGCTGCAGGCGGAATAGATGCACTTAAGATTTGCTCTGCCTTCTCTGCCTCTCTTTTTCTCCTCCTTGACAGCGACAGAGTAACATAGGGTGATAAAAAAGGGAAAAGGAGACAAAGTAAGAAGTCCAATAAACCAGATGAGCGCTCTCGCCCACGCCATGGCAAAGTTAATCCTTTTCCTTCGCCCGACTCGAAGAGGCGAAACTTAATCTGCTCTTTGACGAACTCTCTCGCTATGTGAAAATTTCATCACTCTTTGTATAAGGTGAGCTCGGTGCAGTGCTTTCTCAAAAGAGAGACAAAGCGAGCAGGGCTCGCGACGAATCGAAATGACATCACGAAGTGCACGCGACGACAAGTGGCAAGCGCATAATACGTATATGTATATATATGCGGGAGCAACGTACGCTCAAGAGAACAGCTGTCTGACATTGCGCTTACGCTTTTTCAAGAGACGAGTACCTAACGCTTACACCCGCAATCGCACGCGCTTGCGCGGCGATGTATTATCGACCTGCAGTGCGAGCCGCCATCGAAGAGACAGAGAGAGAGAGAGAAAGATATTCGCCAAACCTTACACCCCGTGGACAATACGTGTACGCATAAATGCTATAGGCGCACGCACTTATGTGCGCGCGTTATAGGTGGATTTTTAGCGGATGGCAGTTTTCCCATTCAACCTTCGCGTCAAAGTATTTTTGCAATATAAATAATAATAGTGTGTGTGTTGCATGCATGGATTTTTAAGTAAAAATAGATACGCGAGGCAAATTAGTTTCTTGTTTTACGATTTTTCGCAGTAAAAATAAACGCAGAGAGGGAGGCTACGGAGTGGAAGAAGCACTGGGCCGTAAAAATTGACGTCATTCATTGATAAAAATTGCCGAGTGTACTGTCGGGCTAATTTCTGTCTGTTATCTGATGAGTTTTATCGAAAATTGATATTTGCGTGCGATAGAAAAAAGCGGAATTTTCATCACACATAAAATGGGCATTCATTATAGAATTAACTAACTACTTATTACTTTTATTTTTTATCATATTGTTTATTAAAATATTATGCATATTATATAAATTAAAACTGGTTTTTAAACTTATTGGAAAGTAATGTACTTCAATCTGGACAAGCTAAACACGATGTACATTTCTATATACAGCAAGAATTAAAGTTGATGGACTTTATTACGTCATCTGTTAAATATTTCGATATAGTAATGAATTAATTCTGAGAACATCGTTTAGATATGAAGCTTTTGAATGTAATCTCTTATTAAAAGGCAAAAAAGCGCTACAGAATCTAAATTGCTTTAATTGATTAACTGTAGTTAGAATAACCGATTCGACTCTTTTTATAATTAAAATAAAGTATACTTCATTTTAATTAGTTAAGATCAACTTGAGGTATTAATCCAACACAAATTATAAACTGTTTTAGTTGAATAATTTTCCATTACAATAGTTATCTAGTTTAATAAGGGGTGTCATTTTTACTAAATATAATTCGTGAAAGTTATTTTCGTTGGAATTTATCAGATTAAACACAAACCTTTCTTTCGAAGACAAAATGATGTTGGACAACTATATCTCTATCATTTATAGTTAGTTAATTCCAGGCATATCCGTGTGTAATAATTTATGTCCCAAAATAAATTCTACAATTATTTGTGATTTTTTTTTTCCCTCATTACCGCCGCAGCCTATTGGCCTAGCTGGCAGGGGCCTTTCACCACCTGGTGTGGAAGTAGTGCCCATCCTATAACCTCGCTATTTTTCTCGCATATTATCCTACCTATTTTTATAACCCTCCTAAGATATAAAACATTTCCGGTGAGGACATATTTCAGTCTCGCACGGTGTTGGTTAAGCCAACACTCTCTGCCCCCGAAGGGGGCATCGGGTCCCTCTTCCAGAGTAAGCCTCTCCGGAGAAGATCCATATTTCAGGGCGAGAGCTTCCCGCCGGTAATGCCGGCATTCCCTGCCTAGTGCATCGGATCGGCCTACCTACCTTATCGACCTTCCCCTATTTCCCTAACACTGCTTCGCATTCGCCCAGGCTTGCGCCTGAAAGGCAAAGGAAAACCCGGGATTCCACTGAAGGGAAATCCCGGGGAAAAACCCGCCTTAAAGCAGCCGGTTTTCTTGGTAGTTTTCCCGCTGAAAAACAGCTCGAAAAAAGTCCGAGTGATTTCACCGAGAATCGAACCCACGACCCCTGGAACGACGTTGTTTCCGTGACTAGCATGCTAATCACCGAGCCAACATCGCTCCTAATTTCTTGTGATATTGTAATTGCAGCAATTTGTCAATTTATCACATCAAACCCTAGTGGAAATCATTTTTGTAACTGAATAACCGAAAATAACCGAAAAATAACTGAAAATAACCGAAAATAACCGAAAATAACCGAAAATAACCGAAAATAACCGAAAATAACCGAAAATAACCGAAAATAATTGTTTGATTTGAGACGTAAATAATGATTATTTTCATTTATTTACAGTTACAGTTATTCACAGACATTTACAATTACTTACACTTACAGTTATTTACACTTTTGTGAATTAATAATTGTAGAAAAAAAAGTACTAACAACAGTTATTAATAATCATTTACAATTTTTTGCTGTTATTTACAAATATTTACAGTTATTTTCAGTTATTTACAGTTATTTATAGATATTTGCAGATATAGGCATTTAAGTTTTTTAGCTATAATAACAATTTTATTTCGCATCAACAAAATTGTAAATAACTGTAAGAAACTGAAAATATCTGTAAGTAACTGTAAAAAACTGTTAATAACTGTTAACAACTTTTATCAGTACCTTTATTTCTACAATTATTATTTTACAAAACTGAAGATAACTGTAAAAACTGTAAATAGCTGTAAATAACTGTAAATATCAGTAAATAACTGTAAATAACTGTAAATAACTGTAAATAACTGCAAATAACCATCATTTACAGTTATTTACAGTTATTCGCCGTTATTCACAGTTTTTTATATAGTTATTAACATTTTTCATTTCGACTAGGGAACAACACATTCCAGACATTTTTGACAAGAAGAATATCGATGTTACAATAATTATCGTTGAATGACTGTTTATTATATGTACCTAAGTGACAATTTTAAAATATAATTCAGCCTATATTATATGGATAGACGTCAGAAAAAGATAGTATCGATTTTTCGTGACGGCTGACATATTACGCTTGTGGAGAATTAATTATCAAATTAACAGTTGAAATAATATTTCTAAAATTGCTATAAAATTGCTCGATAACAGTTGGCGAGTGTGTTTGTAGTTTAATACTTATAGACATCTATAAAATGTTTTATTGGTCATTCGGTTTTACTTTTACTTTCGCTTTTACGATCATTGAAAAAAGGAAAATTGATATTTATATTAAACTTTTTAATATGCACAATCTTATTTAGTAGGGAGATCTATAAAGGTTTTGCTTATGAATAGTAGGGAGCATCGATATTGAATCGTAAATTGTTTTTATATGATTCATACGCAAAAAAAAATACAACATTATCACCCCTTGAAAAAGCATAATTATGGCTATATAAATATTTAAAATAAAAGCCGATAATAACAATCGAACAAATATTAGTAAAATCTACATGAATTTTTTCCATATATTACGCGATTTCTTTTCCGAATATATACAATAAAAGGAACCCATGAAAATAGTTCATATACTATTATCACGTATATGGAGATACTTTCTACACTCGCCGCCGCTATCGAAATCACTGGCATAAAGTTGAAATCGTACAATTCCGTTATTTCAAAAGTGCCATACCGACACACCCCTTATAACCGTAAATTTCGCGCGCGGCGCGTGACGCAATTGCGGATGACGGCGTCAGCTCTCGCGCGCGCTCGATGGATACAGGATTTATGCTAATGTCGCCTCCTCCGCTGTCTACAGTCATTCCCGCGCCCGCGGCGTAAAAGGTTTTCCGCTGAAAATGTTTCGCTTTTTCCCGATACCCTCTCTCACTTTCATCTCACTCTCTAAGCCCACATCCTCCAGTTCAGTGGGAGTTCTAATTGGTTCGCGGTGATGCGCGCTGCTTCCAATCTCACCGCGCGAGCGGCAAGCCGCGGAGGGGAGATCTCGATGAATATATACATTGGAAAAGGTATCCCAGAGCTATTCTCGCTCGCCAACCTGTCCAATCATATTTCGGTTCCGGCGAAAGTTTTAACGGGCCCGCCGCCGCCGTCGCTGAATCAGCTCGAAAATTTAGCTCGCTCCGACGAGCTGCGCCGCATACACGGCCCTCGTAAATAATTGGACTGGAGCGCGCGCGAGTGCATAGCGCGCAGTGAAAAATTCTTCCCCCGCGGCGCTTGGAGTGCGAGCTGTGCGAGAGGAGAGAGAAAGATAGAGAGATATAAGTAGAGAGAGAAAGTGCAACTTGCACACTTGCGTGCGCTAGTTTTATACTTCGCCACCTACGAGTTACGAACATAAGTTTTTAATAAGTTTTTCGCCGAAACTTGGTACATAATTTCAACTGCTGTAACTTCATTCGAGCTAGAAACTGCGATTCGTCTCCCGCGCGCACTTCATCCTCTCTGTAGCTCGTGCGTCCTCCGCCCACCCTGAATATATATCTTATCGTAATGACATTTTCATTGGCACGCGACTAATTCTTTCGTCTTTTGACGGATTACGTTTTCATTTCTGTATTAACTCGTCAATACAAGCTCTTGCCCATCTCTTTTACTTTTACTTTATCAATTTTGATAAATATATTGTTGAAATTATTAAATTATGAGCATGCATGTATATATTATACATTAATTGAATCAAATGGCAAAAAAAAGAATTTTCAAATTTATCAAAATATATTCTGATTGTATATCATTTCTACAAAATATATTTCAACAAAGATATAATTAATACTTATGATAATATTTAATGTGTTTAAGTTGCTTTTAAATTTTGCCTGTCAACTATTTAAAAAATGTGGGTATAAGTTATTAAATTTATTAATATGTTCTTGAGTTAATTCATACCATTCTCAAGTTACACGCAACCTCCAAACAATTCTTTTAATTAGATCTCTGGCCTAGGACAGTGAATTGAAGACTTTTAATGGGTTGGCTTCAGCATCACCTGATGAATAAATAAGCTTATAAGGAACAAAAAAGTCACCTCATCGATCGCCGAAGTGGCATAGATATACAGGGGTCACTCATCCAACTACTAACCGTACCCAACGGTATACTTCTTTAACTACCGTGATAGACTCAGATCCAGTTGCAAATCCCTCCACAAAAGTGTTGGTATGCATGGGTTCCTACTAAATCTTTATAGTATCATATACGATTTATAGCTATTTAAATGGAATATTTATCTATATTATTATATACAAGCTCATCCATCTATAAGTATTTACGATTATCGATTTCTATAGATATAAATAATATAATGTAACACTTGAGAGTGGAGGAGCGCGAATCTTATTCAGTGCTTCGTCCCGCCAAAGTCGCTAGTCACCGGCAAGGTTGCAAGCGGAACAAAAAGAACTTTGGTTACTCCCTGAGATGTTGAGTCGCTCATTCAGCTAGCGTCATCATTTGCTGCATTGGAATGGCCGCGAAGAAGTTGCGGTCCTTTTTATTCCTATCAGGGTGAGAAGTTGCTCATGCATCCGGCAAAAACATTATACAAAATTTATGGAGAGTTTGTGTTAAAATAAAAGATGAGAGAGAGAGAGAGAGAGAGAGAGACAGAGAGAGTACGCAAGAGACCATTCAATCTGTCCTTTTTTATTTATTTTAAGTAGGGCCCATCCTCTCTCTCTCTCTCTCTCTCTCTCTCTCTCTCTCTCTCTCTCTCTCTCTCTCTCTCTCTCTCTCTCTGTTAAGATCTAATTAACTCTTTTATACGCATTTGCTACCTTCATGTTTGCGCGTAAGTAATAATGTAATACAATGAAAAATCTTTATTTTTCAAGTCTTCGTTTGATAATATTGACAATATTAATAAAATCTAAACTTTTCGAAGTATTAACGTATAACGTGTGGCAAATGTTTCATCGAAAATTCAATAACATTTTCGAAATAATTTACACATGGTGAGTTTGTAATAGTACATTACGATACTAGTGGCATAAGTTGCACTTTACGGCACGGCGTGTATATTATATAAGCGCCCGAACGTAGCGAATGCGCTTAACGCCGTGCTATAAAGAACGACTTATGACATGTGCATCGTACATTATTTTATAACACTGTGTGGCATAAATCCACATTTATGTCACGCCTATCCGTGACATAAGTAGTCCATTATTGCACCGTGCAGTATCGCCCGAGCGAATCATGCTAATGGCACGAATAGGCGTGACATGGCGGATTTATGCAGTCAGTGCTATAATAGTATATTACGCACCATGGGAGGAAAAAACTTGGACAGTCCACAGCTCGTGTAAATTGCCACCCGAGCCGAAGCCGAGCCACTCGCTACGCTCGGGCGCTTATACACGCCGTGCCGTAAAGTGCAACTTATGCCACTAGTATCGTAATGTACTATTATGTACGGCCGTGTAGGCGTGTATGTGCGCGTCTGCGCATGTGCATTGTGACTACCTTAGGTACGGTTCATATAACACCATGCCATGCCTTCCATGCCTTCTATGCATTCAGGACCAATTCCGAAATCAACGGCATGGAAGGCATGTCATGGTGTTATGTGGACAGTCCCTTATATAAACAGTATAAGCAAAGATTTCGAGTTTAGTCTGAGCTGAAACGCCGCATTACCTAGATCGCAATATACCGCACCACAAGCACACATATATACTGTGGAAACCATGGAAACTAAAATAAAATGGAATTTTAAATTACTAGATTATATTAACATTTAACGTACGAATAAGTAAAATTAATTCAAATAAAACTAAAGTAAAAAAATAAAATACAAAAGCCTTGAGTGATCTGCCGACATAATGCAATTATCGGAGAAAAAGTCGCGCAGACACAAGAACGGCATTTACACAAGTGTCGGATCATCTTCTATTCGTTAATAAGCCTCGAATTTCGGAGTGCGCGGTTGCGGAAGCGGAATACAGCAAGAAGTCGGGGGAGGGGGCTTTGATCGCGTTCCACATCAGCGAGCCGCCACCTCGCATTTCACAAAGACAAATGGAAATTCACCTATGTATTTGAGAATAATTGCCTCTCATGCTGTGCTTCCATCATCTCCTCTTTTGTGTATTTAACTTGCATTTCGCTTTGCTTTGCTGCTCTATCAATTCTCACATCAACCTTGGGATGATTATTACACAATGGTTTTTCTGTCGATTGATTAATTATATTCTACAAGAATTAATACATTTTCTACATAAGGTATTCAAAAATTAATATTTTGAGACAAAGGTAAATATATTATAAACAATAATTTAAAACTTACTCTATGCAAAATAATGGTCTCTGTGAATGATTTTACATAATTCATATAATTTACTTTGTTACCACCAATTTTGCAATCTCTTCTGCAGGAAGTTGTTTTAACATTTTAAAAAATTCAGAATTATTTGTATCTATATCTTCTTTGTTCTTAATGAAAAAATTCATAGCAATTTCCTTAAGATTAGCAGCATTATAATTATCAGCAAGACAAATAATATGTATAACATTACTTAGATTCAAATTACTTTGAAAATATTGTTCACATTTTGTTAACAGTCCCTTAATTGCATATTTATCAGCTGCATATAATAGATGATAACCAATTTGATCAATATTTTTAATTTCCCCAGTGTAAATAAATCTTAATAACTCTTGAAACACATCATATTCAATGTCAGTTATCTTAATTTCATTTTTGTTGTTTTCTTTCATATCACTATTAAACATAGCCAAAAATACTGGACTATGAACTGCTAGAATTACTTTATGAGCATATAATGTTTTATTTGATACAATGATTGTTATATCAGAATATTCTTGATTGTTAAAAAATAATACATAATCACTTAGGAGTTCAAGTAGAGGTTTTTCATTAACACTATTATGTATAGCTAGATTTTGCGAAGACACATGGCTCAAACCCAAAGTGATGTCACAAAAAATTGTGAGACAATCATCAAGCAAACACGTCTCATTTATGACACTTCTTGCTATATACTTTTGAAAACCTCGATTACTTGATTGTGTAAATAAGTGATTCACTTTACGTTTCTTATATTTGTCCCCATTGTTATGAAGAACAGAAAATGTAAAATTTGCTTCAATTTTTGAAAACTTTTGAAATGATACATACAAATATATTGACAAATAATCTTCCACATCTTTTGCATCTCCTTTTGGATAAAGCTGAATAAAACATTTGATATCTTCGTTTGTTGAAGACGAAAAATGAGAGGACTCTAAATATTCTTCATTTACTGTATTTGTGACACTGAAATTATGTATTTTCCATTCATACGATAACTTAATTGTTTTCACTTTAGTAAAGCCAAAGTATTTTTCAACATCATTATTCAAAAGCGGTATTTCAGCCATGATTAATAAAATCTACTTTGATTACAGTTTGTATTTTTATAGTGACCAATCTTGTAATACCTTTGGCCATACCTGAAACAAATTTAATATTCCATATTTTATTAATATGAAAATAATCAAATCTCTGATATTTTATAAAAATATCTTATTATACCGATATTATAACGTATTAACTAATTTTAACTAATAACTAAAAATAGTATAATTAAAAATACTCATGAAAATTGATAAATAATAACATAACCTATATGAAGGCTTGCACGAGGAAAGCAAAATATTGAAAAAACTTAACAACAGTTTGCGTGATATTTTTATTATAAGTGATCAGAACTATAAACTTTGTATAAAAATCGATAATACTATAGAGGATTCCTTTCTTGAATATGCACGAAAATATGCACAATTGAATAAGCACGAAAACCTTACTCCATGATCACAAGCCAATTGCCGTTTCTCCAAATCCCCAAACCCATATAAGTATGCATGCAATTTTGAATAAAAGTATAAACTGGTATAAATAGGTATAAGGGCTATGACACAGAAAAAGGAACAGCACACAGGTATAGGATTTAACATGGGTTACTATATCTATATATACAAGGAATAGGTAAAAGGAACAAGATTTTCTCGTATAATATATAGACTAAAAAATTTTTTTACAAAAGTAAAAACGTATAGGCAAGAATAACTTTGGTTACTATTCTACATAGTTTTATACTTAACAAACATTATTTACTAAACTCTCCCACTCTCTCTTTCTTCCCCCTCTCCCTCTCCCTCTATACCAAAAACTTTAATGAGAGCTTAAGGTGATGTCGGAGCCACGCTGATTGGTTGAAAATTTCCTAACCTCAAAAACTTTATATCATAAATAAAAAAAAGTGTACAATCGTAAAGCACAAAAATACGGTGATCGCGTGTTCTTGTTATAATAAGGAATGTTTATAAATGTTATACAGCATTTAATAATTTTTAGTTAAACCAAACAATGGGAAATACGAGGCGAGGTGAGGATAACGTTTCACATAGAAAATTGTAAGATGACCGTCACTTTTACGTAATTCCACGCGTCAATTTTAAGAATATTGCATTATATAAATTATTGAACATTTTGATTATTGAAAATGCTGTGATCCCGCATTCTTTGCACGATAAAAAATCGTTAGCAACTTAATTTTCTGTATTAAGAAGTAAATTTCGCGCGAACAATGGGAAATGCGGCTCGAGGTGGAGGTCACCATCGGTAAAGTTCGCTCCTACATCCCCTTAAATATTTTTTCAAAACAATCAACACGTTCTTTAAAAAACTAATTTTTTAAATATATTCTAACAACACAATTTGTCTATAGTCCCTGTCGTAAATGTTTAATGTTAATAACAGTTAATAACTGTTAAAAATTATTTATAACTATTTAGAACTGTTTAAAACTGTTTATAAGTGTTACAAAATGTGTGATTTTGGACACATTTTTTCACTTTGTAATATAATACTTTGTAACAGTTTCAAACAGTTTTTAATAGTTTTAAACACTTTCAAACAGTTTCAAATAATTTTAAATTTGATATATTTCAGGAAATATTAATAATTAATAAATTATTATTATTATTATTAATTAATAATTATTTAATAACCTCATTATTATAATCATGAGAATCAAGGGCGCGGGAGCACTCCTAAGGCAAATAACAGTCAAACAATGCAGAAGAAGCCTAAGGAGTGTTTAATTGTACTAATAATTAATTATTACTATGTTAAATAATAATAATTAATAAATATTTAAAAGTTATTAAATAATTTCATAACTCTTACAAACTGTTAAAAACTGTTGAAAAATGTTACAAACAGTTACAAACGATTAATAACGTCCAAAATCTTACATTTTGTAACATTTTTAAACAGTTTATAACTCTTTCTAACAGTTTTTAACATTTTTTAACAAAAATATTTCCGCTAGGGGTCCTTTTATTTATTCTGATCTCATCTATTCAATAAGCACTCATCTCTACAAATGGTAATAATTTTTTTCATGACTGTACAAATAATAATATTGTTAATAAAACTTTCTACGAAAGTATAAAATAAGGCAAGTATAAAATTTTTTTCTGTATAATCTATAAAATAATATTTATGATTTTTTAAAAGAAAATCAAATAAATACTATATTAAAAAAGTCTTTTACTTCCTTCAGTCAATATGTATGCTCAACAAATTATATGTAAGTACATTAAAATTGTTCACTGCAAATCAAACAAACGAAAGTTGTGAACTCAATTAATTGTAGTCAAGTACCGGCCATAAGAATTTTTCGTACTTCGCGTGTAAAATTTTACGCCCACGTTGTAACTTCAAAATTATTCAGCCAGCGGGCATAAAGTACTACATAACGCCCAAGAGGCCCAATAGCTCACACACTCCTACAAAACTTTATAGTACCTACGTACTTTACGCCCATGTGGGCGAAAATTATTTTAATTATATAACTATAATGCCTTCTTTTTATTTCTAAAATTCATAAGAATTTTTTCAGGTATTTACGAAAAGTCAAAGCCTATATATAAAAAAATTACATAGTTACCAACACATCACTATTTTTCAGTATTCCTCCTCAATTTTGAACTTTCCATAATATTACGCATCTTGGAAGGACAAGAAAAGTCTAGAGCTGCTCTAGCAGGGGTGGTCCTCCGATCTCTCATACATACTTGGCGGGTCCGACGGTTTGCAGTTACATGGGCTACTTAAATGTAGGATACTAAATTTTTGCATAAATTCATTAACAATATTTATACCTATAAGTCCACCATAAATAATTACATTGGCTCTAATTTTTAATTGAGGCTGTTAAGTACAACATATCCGTACATGTGCAGAATCATGATTTATATTTCACTACTAAACATATTTTTCCTTGTGTCCGTCCTTTTTAAATGAGAATAAAATAAAAAATTCATATAAATTTATAGCCTGCTCAAAAGTCCTTTACATTTTACTAACCGTTTTATAAGCAACATATGTTATATCATATATGATCTCATATGAGAATTTCAGACATCGCATATTTCGTATGAGATCTTATATGTGATGTCATATGCAATTTTACGTATTATGAGATCTCATATGATATTTTCACGCGGGTGTGTACTTTTTATTTAAAAACAGAGTGATAGATTCATAGATTAGTAGTTAATATGTAGAAGTAACCCATTTATACATTTTATCTCATCTTTAAACATATGAATATTTATATGAAAATGACCATGCCTTACACCATGAACTGCAAACCGTCGGGCCCGCCAAGTATGTACGGGAGATTGGAGGAACACCCCTGCTAGAGCAGCTCTAGACTTCTCTTGTCCTTCCAAGATGCGTAATATTATAGAAAGTTCAAAATTGAGGAGGAATACTGAAAAATAGTGATGTGTTGGTAACTATGTAATTTTTTTATATATAGGCTTTGACTTTTCGTAAATACCTGAAAAAATTCTTATGAATTTTAGAAATAAAAAGAAGGCATTATAGTTATATAATTAAAATAATTTTCGCCCACACGGGCGTAAAGTTTTGTAGGAGTGTGTGAGCTATTGGGCCTCTTGGGCGTTATGTAGTACTTTATGCCCGCTGGCTGAATAATTTTGAAGTTACAACGTGGGCGTAAAATGTAATTTTACACGCGAGGAACGAAAAGTTCTTATGGCCGGTACTTGACTACAATTAATTGATTTCAGTACTTTCTTGTGTTTAATTTGTATAGAAGAATGAAGAAATTTTAATACATTTCTGAGAACATAGTCATACAGTTTTTCGGAGAATAGTTTGCATTACTTGACTATCGATAATTGATTTCACAACTTTCGTTTGTTTGATTTGCAGTGAACAATTTTAATGTACTTACATATAATTTGTTGAGCATACATATTGACTGAAGGAAGTAAAAGACTTTTTTAATATAGTATTTATTTGATTTTCTTTTAAAAAATCATAAATATTATTTTATAGATTATACAGAAAAAAATTTTATACTTGCCTTATTTTATACTTTCGTAGAAAGTTTTATTAACAATATTATTATTTGTACAGTCATGAAAAAAATTATTACCATTTGTAGAGATGAGTGCTTATTGAATAGATGAGATCAGAATAAATAAAAGGACTATAGACAAATTGTGTTGTTAGAATATATTTAAAAAATTAGTTTTTTAAAGAACGTGTTGATTGTTTGGAAAAAATATTTAAGCTCTCATTAAAGTTTTTGGTATAGAGGGAGAGGGAGAGAGGGAAGAAAGAGAGTGTGGGAGAGTTTAGTAAATAATGTTTGTTAAGTATAAAACTATGTAGAATAGTAACCAAACTTATTCTTGCCTATAAGTTTTTACTTTTGTAAAAAAATTTTGTAGTCTATATATACAAGAAAATCTTGAGTGCGTTCACAGTGACGAAGTACCGTGGTTAGTCCAGCGATACTAACGAAAATATGAAATACAATGAAAAGATGATTGAAATGTTACCCATGTACTATCCCTGGCTCGTATGAGACTTAAATTAATATATTTTATTCATAAACGAATTTGTTAAAAATGCTAGCTCACGTAAAAAGTCACAAACATTTGAAATGTTCTTTTTTTAATTCCTCATCTATATGAGGGCACCTATGTGCCCTGTCGAAAATAATCACATGATTTAATTACGTGATTAAATCACGTACCGAAATCATGTAACGAAATCACGTAATTAATCACGTGACGTTTTTGGTCGGTTCGTCACGTGATTTAATCACGTAATTTTTAAAAAATTACGTAATTTTTGTTTATATGAATTTTTAATATAAAAAATAGATTACATGATTTAATCACGTGATTTTTTAATAATGACGTAATTTTTTTAATTAAGTGATTTGAACAATAAAGATATGTTATTCTTGAAATGTAAATTTTGGTATTAAAGTTTTTTTCAAGCTACGAATTGTGCAAAATTGAAAGACCTCGAAATCTCGCTTCTCGAAAACTCGCTTTGCTCGTGCAAAAAGTCACACCAGCTAAATAAGCGACTTCCCCACCCGTGTCGAAATGTACTATTTTTTAACCAAGGCTCTAACGTCTGACCAATATTTTAAATTCTGATTTTAAGTAGAGATTCTAAATTTGTTTTGCTTCCTCATAGAGGAAGCTTTGTAACGGTGAAAAAAAATTTCGAAAAAAAAATGTTCAAAAAGATGTTTTAAGGCGTTATATGTGTATATTAGTTGATTTTGATCATTTTTGTTTTCGCGGGTGTGTGTGTGTATGTGTGTATGTGTGTATGTGTGTGTATGTGTGTGTATGTGTGTGTGTGTGTGTGTGTGTGTGTGTGTGTGTGTGTGTGTGTGTGTATTTGAACTCTTCATATCTCCGAAACGAATCGACCGATTTTCGTCGGGTAAAGCTTATTCTCTGTCTCGCGGGAAAAGAAAGGTACCCTGGTGGATTTGAGTTTTTATTGATTTTCTTTTGTTTTATAACCAAAAAACGATTTTGAATTTTCAGTTTTTTTGATTTTTTCATATCTTACAGTCATTATTACATAATATAATAAACTTTTCTTGAAAGGTATTTAAATTACCTATATTTTCCTTTTTTAAAATTTAAAATATCTTCACTTTGTCATTTGTTATTAAGGAAAACTTTTTTATATTTCATAAATTAATTTTTCAAAAAATATTTTATTTATCGACTTGAAATTTTAACCAGTTATTACACTAATTGAAGACTATATGTGGTTAAAATTTTAAGAGATTATCTTCATTTGTTTTTTAGAAAAAAATTATTTTAGAAAAAATTTGCGTTTTCGTTGTCGCACGATAACTAGAGCAAAAATTATCCAATCGTCCTGAAATTTGGCACAGGTGTAGCTTTTACATACCTTCAGATCGAGTTCGTTGCCCAAAAAAACGGTCCATTATGAAAAAAGATATTTGAGGTTAAAATTTTTTTTAAAAAATTTTTGACTCACATTTTCTCAGAGATTACTTGATTTATCGACTTAAAATTTTAACCACTTATTAAACTTATAGAAGACTATATTTGGTTAAAATTTCAAGAGATGATCTTCATTTGTTTTTTAGAAAAGAATTATTTTAGAAAAAATTTGCGTTTTCGTTGTCGCACGATAACTAGAGCAGAAATTATCCAATCGTCCTGAAATTTGGCACAGATGTAGTTTTTATATATCTTCAGATCGAGTTCGTTGCCCAAAAAAATCGGTCCATTACGAAAAAAGATATTTGAGGTAAAAAATTTTTTTTTTAATTTTCGAATCGCATTTTCTCAGAGATTACTTGATTTATCGATTTAAAATTTTAACCACTTATTAAACTTATAGAAGACTATATTTGGTTAACATTTCAAAAGATGATCTTCATTTGTTTTTTTAGAAAAGAATTATTTTAGACAAAATTTGCGTTTTCGTTGTCGCACGATAACTGGAGCAAAAATTATCCAATCGTCCTGAAATTTGGCACAGATGTAGCTTTTATATATCTTCAGATCGAGTTCGTTGCCCAAAAAAATCGGTCCATTACGAAAAAAATATTTGAGGTAAAAAATTTTTTTTTTAAATTTTCGAATCGCGTTTTCTCAAAAAATACTTGATTTATCGACTTAAAATTTTAACCACTTATTAAATTTATAGAAGACTATATTTGGTTAAAATTTCAGGAGATTATCTTCATTTGTTTTTTAGAAAAAAATTATTTTAGAAAAAATTTGCGTTTTCGTTGTCGCACGATAACAAAAGCAAAAATTACCCAATCGTCCTGAAATTTGGCACAGATGTAGCTTTTATATATCTTCAGATCAAGTTCGTTGCCCAAAAAAATCGGTTCATTGCGAAAAAAGATATAACGTACAGTTTAAGCTGAATCTGGACCCATGACCCTCTCCTAGTTAGTCTAACCGTACAAGATAATGTATTAAATTTTAAATATAAGAAGTAAAAATTAATTAAAGGGATCAATAAATTAAGTTTGAGGAAGCTACGTGCCAATGAATTGGCAGCGGTTTTTTTATTGTTGATATACACAAAAAATCTTGTAGTTATCTGAATCTTGTGTAGAAAAATATTTACTGAGAATATTTTAACGTCTCCCACCATGAGAAAATTATAAAATTAGATTAACTGAGCACTTTTATTCGTTGAAATTTTCACAACAATAAGTCATCATTTTTGCTTTTTTCTGTATTTTAATGTTCATTTGGCATAAATCTTTTAATTCGTGTTTAAGTAAATATGTACAAGAACACAGCACTAATATCAACTAAGTTTCTTGAAGTATAGACAAAGAATGCTATTTTATAACCAAGGCTCTAACGACTGACCAATATTTTAAATTCTGATTTTAAGTAGAGGTTTTAAATTTGTTATAAACACTTCATTTAACACATCATACCGCTACTTTATTTTATTTATTATACAAAACATTTTATTATATCTGATCTGAAAACTTACACTGACTTCACTGTAATTATAATATATTATATTTATGAACACTGATCACTTTTTAAGAATACAATAAAATATTTGTATCGGACTGAGCTTATTCCATAAGTCTTCAAAAAAATCCACCAGCTTGAATATGATCTTCAACTAGATGGATGATCTGTGAAAATCGCAATTACCTTATTTTATTTTGAAGAATTAACTTCAAAACATAATACTTTTTTCGTACTTTTTGAGCAATACTGTCTAAAACATCTCAGTTGTTGGTTCCTAACAGCTCTTGTCACATTTTGAGAATAGATTGAATCTTATAATACACATCGGAGAATCAAATCAGGATATTTTTAAGTTATTTTCTTGTACAGGACGCTTGTAGATTTTCATTTCTTCAGGCCGTTGTTTATAGTATATGCAAAAAAATTACTAAGAACTCCTCTGAAACATTTTGACGTCTTCCACCGTGAGAAATTCCTCATACAATCTAAAAAAATATAAAAAGTCAACACAAAGTGTCAATGTTCATTCTTATAACCAACATTTTATATTTTAAAAATAGATATTTAGTCATTTAATACGTATCTGATTATTTTTGTTGTTGATCAATACACACTTGAGCTAAACATTTCAAACTGATTTTAAGTAGAAGTGGTATGATTATAAGCACTGATTAGATGTCACTTTTTAATTAATCACTACATTATTTGTTATCAATAAAATTTTCAACTAGATAGATGATGTATTAAAATCACAATTTTCTTTTTTTATTTTGGAGAACTAACTTCAAAACATAATACTTTTTTCATACTTTGAGTGCAATACTGTCTAAATAAACATCTTAGATGTCGCTTCCTATAACAGCTTTTGTCACATTTTGAGAATCATTTGGATCTTGTATACACATTGAAGAATCAAATCAGGATATTTCTACGTTATTTTCTTGCAGATGACACTTGTAGATTTCCATTTCTTCAGGCAGTTGTTTATAATATTTCTACTGCCAACAAACAGCATTAGCATGAAATTAACTGATTAGCGTGATGAGAGAAAAATCCATAAAAATGATGTTGAAAACTTGTATTTAAGGGGACTATAAAAAATGATTCAGAAAATCCACATTCACAAGCTAAAAAATAAATAGATAGTTTATATATTTTTTAATATTCGTTCTCATTTGTGTTAATTTTCTAAATATAATAATATCTTATCAGCAACTATTTTAGAAGATCTATTTTCTATTTTCTGTAGGTCATGTAGGTCTCCAAGATGACTCCAAAAAAATCTTGTATATAATATCTGTAAAAATAAAAAATCACACAAAGTATCAATTTTTTAAAAATGATTTTAACCATTTAACATTTAGCCATTGAATAAGTACTTATCTAACTAATAAAAGTTATTTTCCCTGTTGATTGATACACATAATTCTTCTCATAATTAATTGACTTCTTGAGATCTTTGAAATATATTATTATTAACTAACTCACTATATGATAACATTTGTATATAAAAATACTGACATGTTATATATGTAAGGTTAGGCGTCGACCAAAATACGAGTGTGTGTGTGTGTGTGTATATATATTTATATATACACACACACTAGAATATATATATAGATATACAAGCGTAAAATAGACGACAACCGGAAGTGTCGTAAGAGCTGCAAACCGGATATTGGAAAAAGGAGAAGAAAAGTTCGGAAAGGAAAACAGCACATAAAAAAATTCAGCTCTCTATATCTTTTGAACGAGATAATCTTTTTAAATAAAATCTTTTGATTTGAGTAGAGCAATGAAATGGCTTTCGATTAAGAGTGATATGTTATATAGAAAAACTAACGCAATATACGTAAAAGCGCATTGAATTTTTCGTACACCCATTTCAATGTATATGTAGCACGGGTCGCTCCTTTAGGCTTCTTCTATACTTGCCTTCGGAGAGCTCCCGCGCTCCTTGATATAGTAACCCATGTTAAATCCTATACCTGTACGCTGTCCCTTTTACTGTGGCATAGCCCTAAACTAAATGTATAAGCGCTATCTATACATTCGCTATCCCAAAATAACGCCATCTAGATAATAATAGGAAAGTATCGATAAACATGTTACCGACACTACTATTTTCTTCCTATCTCTTCTTCATATTTTCATGAAAGAATTTTCTTTTTCGTCCAGTTTTCTCTACCTTATTCTGAATAAAATGCAATTAAAATTCTCAAGGAAAACTTAAGATTAAATTAAAACATAGATTGATACTTAATAATACAAATAAATAGTGAAAAAATATTGTAAAGACGACATAGCATAAACGTAAGAGAAAAAAGAACTTGAACTTTGAATACTTATGCTAAAATACTTATAATATATTTAAAATTGCATTAAAATTTAGCTGGAGATATAAAATTATCGCGGAATGACCAAAAAATTACTTTTTTTTCCAAATATATAAAAATTGCTAGTTGTAGGACGCATATTCTTGTAGTCGTTATGTACGTACATATATACATATGAGTCCATACAGATACCACTATGATTTTAATGAAGAACAAATATACCCGTACAAAATGTATATAGCACATAATTTAAACAAATATAGTAAAAAATGAAAACATAAATAAATAATAAAATAAATAATCTTTGTTTTTCAGTCTAAAGGGCCGAAAAGTCGAAACATATGAGGATTTTGTTGATACGTTTTCGATTTATGTTAATTTTTCAGTTTTAGTGATCCAGTCTGCGTTTTTTTTAGTAATGCCTAGGCTAAATATATTTAATTTTACTAAAATGTATCAGAAAGAGCATAAAATTACCTACTTTTTCGATTTTCAAATTTTGGATAGCTATCTTTGTTCTTTTGTTATACAACTAAAAGTGTATATAATTAAACAATTATATAATTAAATATTATATAATTAAACAATTATATCTCGGTAAATGTTTGGATAAAAATCCTGGTAACGTGCAATTATAAAAACTATATGTAGCATAACATTTTCAACTTATTATATGCATACGTCTCGAAAAAAAAAACGGCTGCCAATTTATTGTCACGTAGCTACCTCCAAATTAATTTATCGTTCCTATATGTATAGTATGTACAGTTCAAATATGAAATATGTTTAAGCATTTTACATGTTTTTTGAATGATCAAAAACTTCATTAATATTTATACATACATAGTCGTAGGGGAATATTCTAATTGGATATCTTAGTCATATATAAATTCTTGCGCTTGAACACCGAATTCGAATATTCTGCACATCCCGCTTACTTTGTTGGATGTGAAACAACATTTAAGCTACCGCACGAAATCTCGCGAGCATTTATACCGGTCACCCATTTAAAGACAACCCATAGTGTATGACGTTCCGGAAAAACATTTATACCTCGTTGCAATATTTTTGCATCAGGGACCTAATAACGTATTAAATATAAAAATAAGCTCTTTCTGGACAATTATTCAGGTAAAAAACTTAAATTTTATGAATAAACATTAAACTAGAAAAGAATGCTACTGTACAATATGATTGCGATATCCTGTATAATTTAAATTCGTTATAAAATAGAAACGAATAAATGAATTTTAAAAATTCTTTTTAATTTTAAAACCTTATTAAAAAATGAAAAAAATAAGCTGTCGATCATTGGAAGAGACCAATTATTCACTAAGATATAGCCATTCAAAAAATGTTCGAAAAAATGTAATACTTTATATCTTTGGACCTGATAAGTTTCACAACCTGCGCAAAGAACTCGACCGAAATACACAAAAAATCTGCTTTTTCCCAAAATTTCAAGTAAATTGAAGCCTTTTTACTCCCGTAATCGTTGGACATAAAAAACTCATTTTTTTCAGTTTTCTATTTTTTACTCAAAAACTAATAGACAGAATGGATTGAAATTTGTACAGATTATAGCTAATTATAGCTTTTTTTAATAAAACACGTTTATGTTAAAAAAAAAGAGCCGTAATAGCTAATGTAACATTTTTGGAAAATATAGGTATTTTTATATTCTTTGAAGTGCTGTTTGTCCGATACAAATATCTGAATCCTATCATTAAAAAAATTCAAAAATCAATTTTTCGAAAATCGAGAATTCACCATAAAAGAAAAATGCATTAGCAAAACCAAAAATGGATTTTTTCCCGAATTCGGATAAAGAGAAACAAAAAATGCGCTTTAGTAGATTAAAATTGGAGTCATAATTCCTGACATAAAGCGGTATACGTACATTCGTTAACAATGTAATCTGAGAAGAATGTTTTTAAATTTTGACGAAAAGAAATTAGCGCGGATTAACTTTTAATTGGTTATTAAGTGTATGTAACAAGAAATTCGTACCGCGCCAATTTTACTTTGTCAAAATTTGAAAAGATTCTTCTCAGATTACGTTGTTAACGAGTCACACACACGCGCGCGCGCACGCACGCACATACAGACGAACATTTTCTAAAATCATTTGATTCAAACTAATTTTAACACCTCTAATCATGTTTCTAGAGAGATTTAACGAAACTTAAAATTTTACTATTACAAAGCTTCCTCTAGGAGGAAGCAATAAAAATATATCGCAAATGAAAATCTTTTTTATTATAACCTATATAGAGACCTATGATTTGTCAAAATTCCAAGTAGTTTCTATAATTATTTACTTAGAAAAAAAATAATTTTTAAAAAGGTCGTATTTATATATGTCTAACGATAATTAGTGTAAAATCGATTTTTTTTATATAGTAGGCCGTAACTCGATTTTACGGACATGAACCCGTGAAGTCGAATTTGACAACCAATAAAAACAATTCGTAAAATCGAGTTTTATGGCCTACTATATCAAAAAATATTTTATACCACTCTAACCTCAAAATCACAACTTTGATATGATTTTTCGGCGCTCGTGGTATAAAATACCGTTCGAAACTAGTGCGTAAGTCGATTATTTAGCTGGTGTGACTTTTTCGCACTCTCTTCGCTCGTGCAAAAAGTCACACCAGCTAAATAATCGACTTCCCCGCCCGTGTCAAAATGTACTATTTCGATACAATAGGCGTAAAATCGCATTTCACGCCTTATACCAATATTGAAAAATGCAATTTTTCGCCTCCAGCATCGAAAAATAATGTTCGTACCACGGGCGTAATACTTAGACCCTTGTGTGATCGCAGATCCCTCGGGCCGACTTCATCGACCCTCGGGTTTAGCGATCACATGTGGGTATAAACTTTTACGTTTTAATAGTACGTTATGAATATTGGTTTGCAAGTGAATTTCACCAATGAAAAAATATCGTTAATTATTAATTTGTGATTAAAATGATTTGTGTGGTCCTTAGTTCACAATGTTTAGTTGGACTACGGCGCTTATATATAGTAAATTATTTGGCTTTATTTAAAAAGAAAGAAATTCATTGAAATGCAAGAGCTTAGTTATCACCATCAGTATTGATATAATTATTATTTATTTAATATTTTATTCCGTAATATATAATTTTTACAAATGGAGCAAATAGCGTTCGAATATAAACTTAAAATAATTGTCAACGATGCAATGACGGTTTTCTTGTCAGTTTTCGGTCCCCTCCCCTTCGATCCATCGACGCAGTAACGGGTTTAAGTATAGGCTAAATAGATTAAATTGGACAGCACCTTTCAAGGGACGGGAATGTGAATAACTTTAAAACAATAAAAGTAAAATATGTGATAAAATATGTTTTAAAATAATACTACATTGTAAACCTATAATACAATAAAATGTTATCAAAGGATAATCAAATTCAACTCCAATTTTCATTTTCCCTCTTCATGTTCCTTATTACAATAAAACACTAATAATTTCAAAGCAAGATTGAAAAGAAACTTTTTAGTGCATGTTTTCTCTATTTTTGATTCCTCACGGGGGGCGGGGGGGGGGGGGGCTAATTTATCAAAACCCTGGGCAGCTAAAAGTTAAATCCGCCCTTGCATCGACGATAAACCTTGTCAATTCGTTTACGTGAACACAAACCATCACCAATATGAATGACCTTATATGTAGACTTCTTGAGAAGGTGAGAGAGGAAAGGATGTTGTTCAGCTGGGGGAGCACGAGCTACCAACATTCGTGGCTCGTTATAGGACGATTCCATCGTGGCATAAAACTCGACGTTTGCCTAGATACGTGAAGAGGGGAGGTATTTTATCAGAATGATAAAATTTTAGATGGGTATTTTTTCAGAAAATATACTATCGTTTAAATTTTTTTTTCGAATTCGATACTGTTGATTCCGAACAGGACTTATTCAGAACACACAAAGAATTATTTTCATAAAGAAAATATCAGAAAAATTTGCGTCTATAAAAATTGAAAACCGATTGCATGACATTATAAAAATACTTTTTACTAGAAAAATAAAATTCCGAAAAATCTCAAACGTTCATTCCTATACGATTTTCAGCTCATTTGTCGAAATTTTAGCTTTTCTAAATCACTGCATGTTCTACCATTTAATCGTTAGGTAGAAATGGCATTCGAAAAATTGACGTGACATATCATATAAAAATAATTTAATGAAAATATTATGGCCTTCTTGCCAAATTTTTTCGAATTTTTATATATTACTAGCAAAATCCATACGCGCTTCGCGCGCCCAATTTTCTTACATAATAATATTCAATAACAAATACTTTCCACTTCATGATTGCATTTTTCTTTAATGAACATTCCCACTTAGAAAGTATAAATACATGTTTACACTAAATAATAGATCACGATGCTTCCTCATTTTTGAGGTTAGAAAATAAATGAAAACAGTATTTATTTTATAAAGAAATTATCGCATACGAACTTTGAATTAATTCAATAACTTGATAATTATTTTATCAATTTATTCAAACGCACATTCAAAAATCTTGCTTAATTTAAATCGAAATATTCATTTTATATCAGAGAACATTTTAAATTTTGGCGCCATTCAAACTGGATATTTACTCATTAACCAATCACATCACTTCTTTAAATGATTCACAACATCCTGCCATCGTTTTTTTAAGAGAGGAATACAGGATACATTTTTAAACATTCGGAAAATTTACGCTTTTATCATAAGATATTCTAATTTATTTTGTTACCTTTCTGAGAAAATATCCATCTAACATTTTACCATTCTGATAAAACACCCCCCCCCCCCATGTGAAGTCTTTTGTTCGACATAATTGCATTTACATTCACTCTCTTGTACTTACACTGTTACATTTATTATTATGTTAATGAGTGTTATATTGATTTTTATATTTCAAATACAAAAATCATATGATTTTTACATTGTTTTTTTCTTCTACGTTTCTATATATCAACACAACGTAACCAAATATAGATACATTCTACTCAAATCAAATACGCAACGACGTCAGTTTGCTTTTCCTAAAAATACCTATAAAATAAACGAAGCACCGCGGCAAATTCAAGAGGAAAATGGGAAACAAATCTTCGCCCCTCGCGTTTGCGGGGCGCGCGCGCGTGGTGCACGTGCACTTATGAAAGTTCACGCGGCGCATTCAATCAACGCTTCATTTGACGATTTCGCGAGCCAGCAGCAAATAAGCTCCTAAAACGACGCGTCGCGTCGCCTCGGTTCTTTTAATCGACGCTCGTGCACACACATATCGCATAATTAAAGTTCTCTACAACGCGCGCAGATGCACTCTCTCACGGAAAAAAATTTCATTTTGAAGGAGCACTAACGTTTGACAGGAGAATAATACATTTAAAATTGTACGCGTACAATAACTATGGTTGCCAGTAGCGCCCGTACTAATACCGAATAGGAACGCTATAAGCGAAGTCGAAGCAGCACAGAGTTGGTGCTGCTACAGCACCAGCGCTCGAGGCAGAGCGTGCTCGAAAGGCAATAACAAATTCCGCGGTTCGCTGAATCACAGCCTGACGCGGCAAAAGGTTGGTGCCGAAGCAGCACCACTAGCTGTACGATATTCGCTCAGATTAAGCTGTATTGTATGGGTAGTAATATTGTATACTACCAATACAAATTATATGTGCTGCGTGAACACGTTTAGTTTTGTGTCCCTGCAGCTCAAATTTTTCACACTCGATTTTCTCACCCGCGCACGTGGCGCTCGTCTACAGGAAAATCGAGCAGCGCACATGTGTGCTCGGACGCGGATAGCGTGTGTACGTATACGCTCTGAAGTGGCCCTGCCACGCGGCACAATGGTTTCCGTAATCGCGAGCGAGTACCTATACATATACCCCTATGATAGGGAGTGTACGTGTACACTGGGGTGTATATACACGCGTGGACTTTTCGAGCGTCTCTGCGCGTCTCCGTCTACGCTTGCAGGAAGTCGGCCGAAGAGTTCTGCGCCCCGATAATATTTATTTTATGTTTTACAGTGCAGGCGTGGAAAGACGCGCCTGTGTGAATACGTTTCTGCTGAGGAATGAGGGCTGCCCTGTCGATGCAATTTAATGCCAATGATTTCAAAGCCTTTTCAGACCGTAATTGATAATGTAATTTTATTATAATAAAGATATAAAAAAAAACTTAATTAATTCCTTGCAATCTTTTTAAAATGTTCAAGAATTTTATTCAATTCAACAAAGATGGAAAAAAATTATTTTATTTTCCAGCTGTAAATGAACTTATGTACGGTCGCTTGAAACATAAAAAGCATTCCATTCCAGGAATAGTCTCATCTTTTCGTTACGAGATAAGGTTAATAAGAATCTAATAAAATTTAATAGTACATTAAATATAAGTATAGTGTAAGATAAAAACGAGTATAGTCAGGCATTATAAATGAAGTTCTTATAATTATCTTCCATTTCTCTAGAAAGATTTCCTTTAAAGATTAAATATTTCTTATGATTTTCCAAAGTATCCTGATTCACATTACAAAATTTTTAATAATTACGGTTGCAGCAAGATCATTTTATTTGAACGCAGCATCAATTCGACGCCCCTTACAACAAAAAATAGCATGATTCAGGTTCCGGCGCCCGCTTTGCAGCGAAAACTAGTATGTTTCGCGAGGTTTCAACGAAAACTAGCACGTTTCGGGAGATTATAAGAAACAGTAGTATTATATATGGTATAAACAATTTGTTTTTATTCTTAATATCTGGATCTTTCGAGATTTAGAATTAATTGTTACATAATTTTTTATATTTTATAAAAGTTTCAGATATGCATAAAATAATACAATATACTAAGTATACATTACCGACACTATTTTTTAGTTTTTTAAAAGGATTTATTGTGACTATTGCTTTGGTAATGAAGGAAATCGTGGTATTCTTATATTCATTTTGAAATTTATCATGATATAGTCTTTAATTTAGGTGAAAAATTATTATTGATTTTCATTCGAAAATTAGCGCCGTTATCGCAAGTAGTGCTAGTTTTCGTTGCAAACTTGCGAACCCTATATACGTGATATTATTCAGCGCAATGTCGCGAATTATTGTGTTTGGGTTCGATGCAAACTTTTGAATGATTCCTTTCCCTCGCAATCTCGCGAATTGTACTAGTATATTCGGTGCCAAGTCGTGAATAATGCTAGTTTTCACTGCAGTTTTGCGAAACGTGCTAGTTTTCCTAGAGGACGTCAAATTAATCCTGGATTATTATTAAAAAGAAAAAAAAACATTAAAATAAATATAAATAGGTTAATGACTCTTCTCTAGTACAAATGCGAAGCAGCTTGTCAAATACTTACTAAATTGAATTATAAATTTTTATAACATTCTCAATTGATGGGACAAAAACTTTTACAAAATAATGTTTCTCTCATTACTTTCAATAATTTGTTCTGCATATACTAATATTTTTAGAGATTTTCCAATTGTTCTTTGAAGAAAAATTTTCATACCGTCTAATCGCATATCAGTTTACAAACTTGGTAAGCGCGTGTACTCTTGTAATAACTGTGAGTTGAGTTAACATTCTCTCATTACCAAACCAACGTTTACGCTCGCGGAATACATTGCGTAGCGCAGATTCTCAAGCTGCTCTCTCTCTCTCGCTCTCTGTCTTTTTCTCACACACAATAAAGAGAGAACACGTTTCGCGGGCGTGCGCGCCAAGTGCATATACCTGTCCCTGGACGCGGGAGCGCGACGTGCGCGCACTACCTTATATACCTACTCAACAACCGGCACACTACAGTCAGCTGAGAGAGAGAGAGAGAGAGAGAGAGAGAGAGAGAGAGAGAGAGAGAGAGAGCTTTCGCTTAGTCGAGCGCTGTGAGAGCCACGCGGAACTTTCGCTCTCTCTCCCTCTCTCTCGCGGGCAAACATTTCCGCCAAACTTTCCGACGCCGCACAGAAGTGTTCAACTCCACGGATATTAATAGAAATTCGCAACGCATGCCTCGCGCGTTTCTCTGTCTCTTTGCTCGATTATCTCAGCCGTCTAATGAAATTATTGCGATAATTGAATCGTTGCCGGGAATCATAGCAGTGGCAGGAATTAATCATTTTTATTATTCTTTTTTTTCTCACATATCCTATCCCCTCCTATCTTGTAATACAGGACACGATTGTGAATTTGTACAGGATTTCTTGTAGAAATGCCTGCAGAAATTTCCTGCAGATTGTTTTACCTATGGGTGACGCATGCATGGTCCAAAGTTTGCATTGATATTTAGAAGTTTATGGACATTCTTAACAAAAAACATATCGTCGTGCGGTACGAAGAAAAGCCAATTTCTTAACTCGGACGAAGAAAAGCCAGTATCGCCCGAAAAAGGCCAAAAATGATCCCATCCTATGGCTTTTTTCGCGCGAAACTGGCTTTTCTTCGTCCGAGTTAAGAAATTGGCTTTTCTTTGTACCGCGCGACGATATGTCTTAATAGTTTAAGATGTACGTTCTAATTAATCAAATATATTTAATGATGAGTAGAAAAAATAACGGAAAACAGCTATATTTAATTAGACAATAACTCCCACACTTACTCTAGTTATCGTAAAAGTAGTTGTCTATATCGCGTGTGATAAATAACTTTCAAAGCGTTATAAAGAATTTAAAAATAATTTCCGTATTTTTTTTTTAAACTGATTACCTACTTAATATCAATATCAATGTCAAAAATAGACGATTCCTTTTTTACTTTTATAGATTTTTTAATCCGATATTATAGGTCACAAAAGTTACAACGCTAGCCTTGCTTTAACCATAATAATTTTTTTTATTCACTCATGTTATCTTAATCAAAGGCACGTTAAATAAATTGAAGATTTTAATTTCATTTTCTGTAAGCAGAACAAAGAAAATTTTATCAAAAGACATCAAACAACGGTCGTTGGGTATATAGAAAGAATAATACATAATAATTCGAGCGAGCAGTTGGAAAACATATACTGGAAAACGGAGTAATTCAGTTGAAAAATATTACAATACCTATTTTCCTCTCAACTAAAATATTTTTTTACCAACAGAATGAAATATAAATATTCACTTCACAGGATTCTAAGTAATAAAAAAATGGGTTACAGCCATACTAGGTGAACTGAAAAAGTTTTTTGTTTTCTTCTGTAAGTAATATACATAAAGTAAAATTTTCACTAGGAAAAAAATTCAAATAACACTATATGAATCATATTAGCTTTGAAGAGAGACTGATTGTAAAAATTGTCCGTATTAGGTAATGTATTACACGTACGAACATCGGATTGGTTTAAACGAAATAACCCCATAAAAAGTTACATGTTTCATAAAGCATTGCATATAGCGACTTACAGCCGAGAAAATGTAAAGTCCAAATTAACTTATAGTTGTATATTTTTATACTAGTATCTATTATTTACTGCAAAAGTAATGTTCACATTTGTCGAAAAACAGATTTATAAAATACATTTTTGTGCAATCATCAAGATGGAAAATTGTATTTTTAGAAATATTTTTATGCGAGGAAACACGAGTACATAGTCAAAGCGCAAGGCTAATTAATCCTTGCATAAATGAATGCAGGTCCAATTAGCTGATATAACGTAATGCTAATCAAGGTGGCTCGGACAGTTTTGTACCTGCCCTTTATACTTTGCAATGTAAACTTACGCGTAACTAATTCTGTTTGATGTATAACTTTGTAAAATCATCTCAGCAAAGATAGTCATTTCGTAAAATCTCCACCGCTTAAAATAGCACATGGACGTGTTAAAAAGGCAACGACTTCGCACATTATTCAGCCAACCTAACTATATAGTAATATCGTACAAGGAAAGTACAAGTAAAATAAACACTTATGAAAATTGATTGGCTATATTGTTTTTTTGATACTTCGTACGTCAAGTACTACTTCTCCGCACGCTTACGTTTGCAAGCGTGCACTAAAATAGCACTTTACGCACGGAGTGTAAAAAAACGCACTAGTATCGAAAAGTACTACTAACATTTATCTAAAGCAATGATTTTGCGTATATATAAACAGGAGGCACTACGCAAGCAAGTCTGTTGACAAACTTCTCGAGCCCGTATACCAATTGAAAGCGCACTCCGCTCATAGAGCGTGTTTCAAGTTGTCGAATAATTTTCCCGATGGCGATCGCCTACATATACACGCAGCAAGCATTTTGTCAGGCTGATGTCTGCGCCAACGCGTGATGGAAGTTGAATTATTCGCATATTCGTATAGCACAGCATATACAGTTGGGAGGAGCACATCGCGGAACCGGCTAGAAATCGATTCGCCGACGCGCGCTAGCGAGTGCGCGAAATACGATTAATCAATTGGCCCGCGAGTGACTGTTTACCGCGTCGTTGTCGCCCATATATAGCTATATACAAGGGACGCCGTGACGCCACACACACGCGGCCCAGTAGTATGACGTCGCTTCGATCAGCCGCAGCTACATCATCCGCGAGCGCGCGCGCGCGTGACGAGCAGGTGAACGGGCGAGCTTTTTCGGTCGCCTCCCCTCCTCTCCTTCACCGCCGCGCGCGGCGATTTATTGATTTTCAATCGGCTATTTGGCATGCGGCCTGTACGCGCGCTCGCTCGCTGAATAAACAGTACACCCAATTCCTCGAGCGTAGATAAGCTCAATCAGGCGGCCGCCAGCCGCGGTGTGTAGAGTATTTTGCCTTTATTCTGCGTATATATGCGCGCTCCGCGGCTGTGTTTGCATATATGCGCGTGCACGCACATTCAATGCGCACTCGTGGAACTGCTATATGGTATGTATATCGTGAAGTTTGAGAAAGGGGCGAGTCAGATGTGGGTGCGCGCAGGCAAAGTCGAATCAACGCGACGTATTCGAATGTATGCGGAACTAAAGAATGAGGGAGGTGACGGAAAGCGTTTGTTGAAAATTGAACGTTGCTCCGGATATTAGAATGTTATATTGAAAATTGAGCAATCCGTTGCTATTGGGAAATCCTTCCCAACGTTTTGCAACAGCAGACTTTTGTATATGGAACATGCTGTTAAATAAATGAATAAAATAAAATGTTAGCTGTACTCGAGGAGAAATGTTTTTCAAATCTGTAGTATTG
Organism: Torymus aiolomorphi; assembly: GCA_036365515.1. Classification (NCBI taxonomy): domain Eukaryota; kingdom Metazoa; phylum Arthropoda; class Insecta; order Hymenoptera; family Torymidae; genus Torymus; species Torymus aiolomorphi. The sequence goes on along the minus strand of CM070877.1, from coordinate 121,141,149 downwards.
TAAGCGAAAGTATAATAGAAAAAAAAAAAATAGGTACAATAAAGTATTTATTTCAAATTATATAAAGTTTAGAAACTACATTGATTATATAATATATATTTAGATGCAATAAATATTGGTCTTGCATTTCAAATTATGAATGCTTTTCTAAATTTTTTGATAGAATCTATCATTGACTGTCGTACAAAAGTTTACCACTAACAATTGAATATTATTACAAAACGAAAAAGAAACTATTATTATTAATTATTGATACATCTACATTGCATGCGTGCATTACAATTTCTTTTGTTAAACAATAATAAATTCACATTAAAATGTAAAATATGTAATGGATATGGAATTTATTTCATCGCAAGAGATTTTGTGATCTCTTCTAATGTGCATGATTTTAATGTCTGAAAAAATGTAGAATCATTTATATTCTTTATATCTTTTCTATTAGCTATAAAGAAATCTATAGCACTTTTCTTTAAATTAAGACTATTATGGTTATCCGCAAGACAAAGAATATTTAAAACATAATCAGAATTTAAAGTACTTTGAAGATACTGTTTACATTTAATTGATAGTTCTTTAATTGCATATTTATCAGCTGCAACCAATAATTCATTAACTAAAGTTTCGAAATTTTCAATTTTACCACAATAAATGAACCTCAGTAACTCTTGAAGCACATCGAATTAATGTCTTTTATTTCAATTACACTTTCATGTTTTTCTTTCATATCGCTTTCAAACATAGCCATAAATACTGAACTATGCGCTGCTAAAATTATTTTATGTGCATGTAATTGTTTGTCCGACGTCATAATTGCGGTATGGTGTGGTTTGTGCACATAAGAATTATGCACATATTTATTGTGCACACTTTAGCATTGGTGTATATCTATATCTATGTGTATACTCCAATGCTAAAGTGTGCACAATAAATATGTGCATAATTCTTATGTGCACAAACCACACCATGCCATAATTGCTACACTGAGAAAAATGATGTATTAAAAATTGCTATAATATATAGAAACCTGGGGACAAATCTCAAATACCAAAATTTTTACTATATTTTATAGTAAACATTGATATATACATAATAAAAATTGCTATGTACATAGTATTTTTTACTATAAAATATAGTAATAATTTTAGTATTTGAGATTTGTCCCCACGTTCCTATATATTATAGTAATTTTTAATACATTATTTTTCTCAGTGTACGTCAGAAAGTTTTTGGTTGCAAAAAATGATTCATAATTGTTTAAGAGTTGAAATTGAGGTTTTTGATCAATTACCGAATTATTAAGAGCAGTACTTTGTGAAGTTATTTTATTTAAGCCTGGAGTTATCCGACAAACTATGGTTAGATAATCATTGGGTAAATAATTTTTATTTATTATAGCATTTCTCTGCACATATTTGCTAGTTCCATTACCACTTGGCTTTGTATAAGTATGAATATTATTCCATTTAAAATGTTTCACCTTGTTAGTGTCAAGAATATTAAATTTATATTTCACCTCGATTTTTTCAAACCCATCTAATGAGTTTAAATCGTCGCCTCCGAATAGAAAGGTGTTATCTCGAAGTCCGCTCGTAGAAGGCGTTAACTCGAAGTCCGCTCGTGGAAGGCGTTATCTCAGAGTCCGCTCGTAAAAGGCGTTAATTCGAAGTCCGCTCATGGAAGGCGTTATCTCGGAGTCTGCTCGTAAAAGGCGTTAACTCGAAGTCCGCTCGTGGAAGGCGTTAACTCGGAGTCCGCTCGTAGAAGGCGTTATCTCGGAGTTCGCTCGTAAAAGGCGTTAACTCGGAGTCTGTAATAATATACAAACAATTTATATCTCAGAGAAATATGTGTAAATACTATAAATTTTATTAGAAAATATGGAGCATTGTTAAAATTTAACTGTAGCTACCTACGACTTATAGGATTTAAATATGGTCAAAGTAAGGCAGTTATTCGTAAATTGCACTTCCCCACCGGGCCCACTCCACCATTTCACCATAAGAAACAACGGTCCCCATTTTTCGATCCGCCATGACACTTTAAATCCCAATAGAAATATACTTCTATACTCTTAGAGCATATACTCCTGGAGGTAGCATGTCGTGTTAAAAATCGTGGTCGATTTTCGTACGGTGCGAGAGAGACAGAAGATAAAGTGTCGCTCGTCTGTCTCTCTCACACTGATGTGCTGTGATTGGTTGTTCTATCCTCTTAGTTCGCCCCACTCAAAGTAAATGAAAACACGCATTTGAACGTTTTTAAATCTTTTTATTCGTTTATGTTTTAATGAAATGTAAAAAATCTTACTTAATACAAAATAAAAAGTTAATACAGAATAGTTAGAAAGTGTGTTGTCGTCTTCTGGGGGGTTGCTCTTCAATGATATACGATAAAATGTTTATCACCGCGTAATACAGGTATGTTTTTAGGATGAATAGTACCATTTTGAACAAAAATTTGATTTGATGTGACGTATACTGTGGTAAAACGATTACGTCGCATCGCAACGCATATCGTTAAAGGTAATTTTATATTACGCCATAGCGATAAGTTTTGTTTGTTTGTACCCTTTGTATATCGAAACGTTATGCAATAAAAAATTCTTCGCTATGGGGCAATACAAAATTACCCTTAGCGATATACGTTGCGATGCAACATAATCGTTTTACCACAGTATATTCTCTAAAGTTGAATTAGTGAAAATTGCTCCACCCATTAATTTAGTAGAAAAAAATAGTAATTTATTAGTGAATATTCGCATTTCATTAGTAGTCTTTAAAAAAACTACTAATGGAATAGTGAATATTCACTAATAAATTAGTAGTTTTTTCTACTAATTTAATGGGTTAAAAAACTACTAAAGAAATAGTGAATATTAACTAATAAATTAGTAGTTTCTTCTGCTAATTTAATGGGAGGAGCAATTTTCACTAATTCAACTTTAGAGAGTATACTATGGTGAAACGATTATGTTGCATGGCAATGCATATCGCTAAGGGTAATTTTGTATTGCTCCATAGCGAAGAATTTTTTATTGCACAACGTTTCCACATACAAAGTGTACAAACAAACAAAACTTATCGCTATGGCGTAATATAAAATTACCCTTAGCGATATGCATTGCGATGCGATATAATCGTTTTACCACAGTACATGTCACATCAAATCAAAATTTTGTCCTAAATTGTACTATTCGTCCTAAAAACATACCTGTATTACGCGGTGATAAACATTTTATCGTATATCATTGAAGGGCAACCCCACTGGATATGCGTACGTTAAAAATTTCAGTTATACCATGGTTTGGAGGGGAGCGCGAGTAGCCAATCACAGCATAGTGCGAGAGAGACAAACGAGGGGCACTTTTTTTTTTTTCTCTCTCGCAACGTACAAAAACCGACCACGATTTTCTCATTTAACTTACTGCCTCCAGGAGTATATGCTCTAAGATGGAGCGTGGCGTGGAAGCTTGTGAACCGCGCCTTTAACTCGCTACTGCGCAAGCGCCAGTTCTCGGCTTGACTTCGGCCCTTCACACAGCTCTGAGTTATGCTCCATCTACAACCTCACGCAAAAACTGTGCGTGCACGCAAATCTCACTAGATTTTGCTAGAGCTAGTTGTGCAACCAACCTTGACTAAAAATTGCCACACTTTGTCTCCAGAAAACCATCCAAGAATTGTTTCTTTGAGGTTAGAAAACAGTTTTGATTTCTGTGCACGCACAGTTTTTGCGTGAGGTTGTAGAAGGCTCTTCACAGATACAGTGAGACACAGATACGAACAATAACATGGGTTACTATATCTATATATATAAGGAACAGACGGATACATGGGTAAGGGACAATGTACATAAGAGCCGTGTCGTGCTGTGTCGTGCTGTTACTTGCCTTGCCCTTGCCGTGTCGTGTCTTGCTCTTGCCGTGCCTTGCCGTTTCGTTCCTACAGAGATATAGAATACATGTTTATAAACCGACAGAAGTAGGAGCGAAATGGCAAGGCACGGCAAGAGCAAGGCACGCCAAGAGCAAGGCACGGCACGGCAAGGCACAGCACGACACAGCACGACACGGCTCTTAGGGACAATGTACATAAGAGCCGTGTCATGCTGTGTCGTGCTGTGCCTTGCCTTGCCCTTGCCGTGTCGTGTCTTGCTCTTGCCGTGCCTTGCGGTTTTGTTCCTACAGAGATATAGACTACATGTTTATAAACCGACAGAAATAGAAACGAAACGGCAAGACACGGCAAGAGCAAGGCATGGCAAGAGCAAGGCACGGCACGGCAAGGCACAGCACGACACAGCACGACACGGCTCTACATTGTCCCTTAGGGTGAATGTACATAAGCGCCGAGCTGCGCCACGCCGTGCTGCGCCGTGCTGCCGCTGCGCTGAAGCTTAGCTCTGCCGTTCCGTTCCATTCGTATATTCTTACAAAAAAATGAGCAGTTGCATGTCTATGATATTTATAAATCACAGACGATGTGTATATGCTCCAAAATGAAAAGTTAAATAAATGAAGGGATAGTTTAGATGACGGACAGTTCAAGAACAAAAGTATTTTAAGCCGAGAAAGAAAACACAAGACCCAATTGATATGATATACTATGAATTATAAAATTGATTAGAACATTGGAAAATGCAGCTATTGATGAATAAGATGGAATTAGGCGATAATGGGATGTCCTTTAACCAGTTCAAATAAATGATGAAATTGATTAAAACTCATGTTAATAAATCTATAAAACTCTTCATGATCCTTTAATGCAAAATATTTAAATAAAGTGCTATAAGCACTATGAATATTTCTTTGAGGTATTGCTAAATGTGGTCGAACCCACCACCTTTTGCAAGATTGTTGTTTCTTTTTTTTAATTTTTTAACAATTTCAATAACTTTAATGAAATTATACATTTTTCTAATTTTTTTATTTTGGCTTCAATCATGATCATGACCATGAAAATGATAGATGTACGACATAGATCTATAGAATTGTACCATTAGAAATGGAATATAGAAACGGAACTATGGACCAGCGCAAGCAGGGCCCTTTCTACATATGTGTGTTCTGTCTGTTCTAGACAACTTCTCTCTATGTCTGTCTCTGTCTTACATAAACGGAACAGATCTATCTGCTTTGTCGGGAACACACAGAACACACAGAACACACATATGTAGAAAGGCCCCAGAGAACCGCGCAGCGCAGCGCGGCGCTTATGTACATTCACCCTAAAGGGCCTTCGGTATACTTCGGACTTCGGCGCAGCGGCGCTCTATACTATACGATACGCAGTTGTTTCTTGTTTGTGAGCTCGTTCTCGCGGTTGTCATTGTTGCTGCAAAGTTCCCATCATTGTTTTCGTCGTAATACAAAGTGTAATCATAAATACACCAAAGCAGTCGTACTTAGTGTTCAAAGTAAAAATTATCGCATATCTTTTTGCTTGCCGCACTGCAGCTATTATATCCGTGCATCACTACAGTATATGTAAGGTTTCTTTCAAGGTTAAGCGATAAAGCGAGACGCGACTGGGACAATGGACCCCAAAAGAATACCTTGCGAGAAAGTTATTACCGACTCGGCAGTAACGCGAGTTGATATTTTAAACATAAAATATGAATGGACAGTAGAGAATTTTACATTTTGGCTAAAAGACAACCCGGCACCGCTGCAGTCGCCGATCTTTCCGAACAACACCACCGTAACTAAAATCTGTAGCACCTGGGCACTAATCCTAGACCCCAATAGTTGGGACTCATTCTCATGCATCAGCTTAAAAATCGTCTACTGCGATCTAGACAGAAGCAACGCGATCAAGTTCGATGATTTCGAGCTGTCGATCAAGGCCGATGTCGAGCTCTCGATCCTCAACGACAAACTAGAGAAATGCTGCACCCGTTCTTTCCCGGGGATATTCTTCTGTGCGAGCGCGACGGAAATGACTAGCGACGAGTTGACTGTTCGTAAGGACTTCCTGCTGGACCGGAAGAATAGGTTTCTAACAAACGAGCAGGACAGCCTGACTATCGTGTGCGAGCTGCGCGTGCGTGAAGTCAAGACGCGCAGTAGCATCGGGCCCCTTCAGACCAAGCGCACTCTCGAGCCCCCCTGGCGGATGCACATTCTCAAGGGGCTTGGCCAGCTGATGAGCAGCGAGAACTTTGCGGACGTCATGGTCCAGGCGCAGGGCCAAGTGATCTCAGCGCATCGGGCCGTCCTCGCCGCGGCGAGCCCCATCTTTACTGCTATATTGCTGGAGCAGGCCAGGAGCCAGCAGCCTGCATTCATAAATCTAGCAGAAAACATCAAGCATGACGTGGCAGTGGAGCTCGTGCGCTCGATGTACACCGGCGCCGTGGAGGAACTGCACAAACGCGAAAGCATGGCGTTAGAGCTGCTGGCAGCCGCAGACGAGTATCAGGTTGACGGGCTCAAGCTTCTTTGCCAGGAGTGGCTCTTAGAACGGGTGACCCTCAACAGCGCGGTGGACCTTCTCATCGCCGCAGACGCACATAAGGCGTCGCTGCTCAAGGAGAAGCTCGTCAAGTATATCGCCCTCAATTACGTGCGAATCGTCGACACTGTGAAGTTTAAAGAGCTACCGGCCAGGATTGCTGCTGAGATATATTTACAAAGATCTGAAGGGTCTCATGAACCTGTTCCCTGAACAAAAGAGCTGTTTTTTTTCTTTCTATTTTTTGTTAATAAGTATTTATAATTAGTATAATTATCCTTTAAAAATGGATCAAATATCAATAAGCATTCAAATGTTGGTTTATCAGTATGTCATATAAAGGTTTTTTTAGTCTATTGTTACAGAAATTTGTTTCTTTCTAAACTTTAAGGTTTTAATATTACTTAAATCATAGTTTAATAAAGTTTATTCCTTGTAATAATAATAATAATAATAAGAATATAGATCATAGGAATTTAGTTTTTTAAGTGATTTATAATTTATTTATAATTTATTGTGTAAAAATTCTTTATCTTTGAAATTTATGTAAAACATTTTCTTTTGTTGACAATTATATTGTATGTGAAGAAACATGGTTAATAAGAAGTAGCTAACATTAAAGATTAAATCAAAATTCTACTTCTAGGTTTCAAATAATGTTTAGATATTTAAAATCTTTAAATATTGAATGGTTTAAATAATGAATAATAATTATAGTGTAAAAATATTGTTGAAAAATTGACATTATCAAATAGTTTTTTACTGCTGCATTACATACTGAGGAATGATGCAGATATAGACTGATTCCTGACATTCATATATTGGCAAATATCTCATTGTAATAAAGAAAAACCAAATAAATAAATGTATAGTTAGATTATTTAAACCTTGGCTGTCCTATATGAGAATCCCTATAACTATAATCGGCGTGCAATTAATTTGTTAAAACTTTTACTGGTCTTTCTCAACTTATTAAGGAAAACTGTACAAAAAATCTAGCAACTGGAAGCTTCCTAAACGCGAATCGATCTATTCAGACTTGAAACTTAAAACAAAGTCGGTTACTAAAATACAGGCAGCTCATTCAACTTTTGAACTAATTTTACTAATTCTTAAGAAATTCCGCACGTGAAAGAGGTCTTTATCTAAACGACTTCCGTAAAATTAAAGTAAAGAAGTTATTACATGCAGACTTTCGAAAAGTCCAGCAAAGATATGATATATGATACCCGATCCTTCATCTTATAATCAGAAAAACGGCAAAAGTGTGCGCGCGCGGGCGTGTGTGGTGGTCGGCCAGGAGCGCGAACTAAAAGAGCTCTATCGATTGGATATGTATACACAGGCACGCGCGCACCTGCTCCATTCATTCTCCCGTCAGACCGAACTTCTCGCATTATAATCACACGTACATGCACGTATATAGAGGAGCGTATATTTTTACAACTCGCTCACACACCCACACACACATTTACGCGCCGCGGGATGGGCGCGCACTTGCAGGCCTATATTTGGTCGGCGTGAGCGAAAGAAGTTGACATGCAAATTACGCATGCTACAGGTTGGCGCGAACGAACAACGGCAGGCGGTGTGGCGGTCGATAAGCTCCTCTATATTTAGTCCCCTATTCATTTTCAGATTTTTAGCGGCGCAGCAAGTGCTCGCGCGCTATTAGATTGAATCTGTCAGTCGGCGAGCCCGTTAATCTTTCCGTGAAATCGATAAGACCGCGGAAACGCGCGTGGCCAAGGCATTTTAGATACGTATATGTACATATTATAAAATATATATATACGTATACCTAGTATAAGCAAATATTATGTGTACGGAAATCGGGACGGGACGCGACATAGCAGTGTTGTGCGTTTACGTGTGTCTGAAAGAAAGGAATTAGAAGGAAAGAGAAAAAGGAAAATTTCTCGCTATTTTAAGCTTTAAAGCGTCTATTTTTAGAGATTCAGGGATTATTTCAGGAGGAGTGAGAAATTTTACGAGCTTTAAGTCGATATCAAATGAAAACGTGTTTATTTATATCTTATTTGTTGCTTTAATTATTATCGCTAAGTAAGATAAAACAAAATTTATGGAACATTAAACGAAACAATTTTTAATCAACCACAACTGCTATAGTTTCAATTATATTATTATTTTAAATACTATGTCAAGACTATGTCAAGCAATACATGCAAAGCAATAATTTTATAATCTTACATCTTATTCTACATACAAATCATTGAAAAGGCTTGTTTCGTACTTTTTACTAATAGAAACGAAAATAAAATGAAATTCTACGTTAATATCATATTAATGAATTAAAATAAAACTAAAGTAAAAAAAAAAATACAAAAGCCTTAAGTGATCCGCCGATGTGATGCAATTATATCGGAGAAAAAGTTGCGCAGACACAAAAGCAGCATATACACAAGCGTTGGATCATCTTCGTTAATAGCCTCGAAGTGGTTGCGGAAGCGGAGTACAGCAAGAGGTCGGGAAAGGGGCTTTGATCGCGTTCCACATCAGCGAGCCGCCGCCTCGCATTTCACGGAGACAAGTGGGAATTCACCTATGTATTTGAGAATAATTGCCTCTCACGCCCTACTTCCATGATCCTCTCTTTTGTATCTTTAACGCATTTCGCTTTGCTCTCCTGCTTTATCAATTCTCCTATCATCTCTGAGATGAAATAGTTTTACTCTACAAGAATTAAAAAATTACATTTACCATAGATACTTAAAAAAATAATACTTATTCAAAGGTAAATATATTCTAAATTAAAATAATAATTGTCTTTCAAATATAAGTGATTTAATAGGTGATTTAGTTATTTTAAGAATTAATTTCTAACTTACTGTATGCAACACAATGGCCTTTGCGAATAATTTTACATAATTTATCTAATTTAATTTGTTATCAATAATGTTCCAATTTCTTCTGCAGTCAGTTGTTTTATCATTGCTAAAAATTCAGCATTATTTGTATCTACATCTTCTCTATGATTAATAAAAAAATTCATAGCAATATTCTTAAGATTAACAGCATTACAATTAGTAGCTAGAGAAATAATATTTATAACATTTTTTAGATTTATGTTACTTTGAAAATATAGTTCACATTTTGTTAATAGTCCTTTAATTGCATATTTATCAGCTGCAAATAATAGATGATGACCAACTTTATCCATATTTTTAATTTTTCCAGTGTAAATAAACCTTAATAATTCTTGAAACACATCAAATTCAATATCAACTATCTTAATTTCATTTTGATTGTTTTCTTTCATATCACTAGTAAACATAGCCAAAAATACTGGACTATGAGCTGCTAAAATTACTTTATGAGCATATAATATTTTATCCAATATAATGATTTTAATATCAGAAAATTCTTGATTGTTAAACAATGATACATAATCATGTAAAAGTTGCTGTAGCGGTCTTTCATTAGTTTTAACATTAATGTGTGCAGCACGATTATGTGAAGTCACATAATTCAAACCTAAAGTGATGTCACAAAGAATTGTGAGACAATCATCAAGTAAATACAATTTCAGCAAATTCCTTTTTACAAAATTTGTAAAACCAAAACCCTCTGAGTTTGTGAATATGTGATTCAAATTCCTACTAACAGTTTTCTCCCCATGTTGATCAAGAAGACTAAAGATAACAATTGCTTCCATTTTTAAAGACTTTTCAGATGATAAAAACAAAAATACTGACAAATAATCTTTTTCCTCTTTTCTCTGTCCTCGTGGGTAAAGCGTGATATAACATTTGATATTTTCATTTGCCGATGGTGAAAATCTTGGAGATGTTAAAAATTCTCCAGTTTCTTTACTTGTCACACTGAAATTATAAATTTTCCATTCATATGATAATTTAACTGTGTTCACTTTAGTATAGCCAAAATATTTTTCAACATTCTCATCCAAAGATAGTTTCTCAGTCATGATTAATAAAATCTAGTTTTTTTAAGTTACTATTGTAATACAGTGACTAATCTGATAATACCTATAATATATTTAATATTTCATACTTTGTTAATCAAAATAATCAATTCTATGATATTTTATATAAAAGTAGCTCATTACCTATTGATGATTGAAAATGTACTTATAAAAATTGATAAATAAAATGCTTACACGTGAAAGAAAAACTTGAAAAACAGTGCGTACAATGTAGAGTTCGTAGTACTTTTATTGCAAGTTATTGGAACAAAACTTCGTGTAAAAAACAATCACATCATAGAAGTTTCCCTTTTTCAAGAATTATTTTCTTTCAGACTCGCGGCACAAGAGCGATTGGACGCAAATACTCAATACTCTTAACTCTAATCGATACTTTAGGTTATAAGGTTATTCCATTTAACCATAGAATATCGAGGTCCATAGACAGCGTACTCTTGTTTTTTTTTTATGGCTCACGGCCCATGGCACACGGGGGCCTTTCTACATATGTATGTTCTGGGTGTTCTGTGTGTTCACAGACAGATAGATCTGTTCCATTTATGTAAGAACAGAGACAGACATAGAGAGAAGTTGTCTAGAACAGACAGAACACACATATGTAGAAAGGGCTCGGGGTCCTTATTCCCAAACGGGCCGGATTCTAAAAATGTCTCACACTCGAGACACACAAAATCCGAGAACAACTTTGTCTCGGGAAACGCGAAATCGAGACAAAACTGTTCTCGGTCGAGAACTTTGTCTCACACAGTACGAGTCGGCTTCGGGCTTCGGGCTGTGTCGGTACTGTAGAGTGTCGGTTGGTCAACGGCGCTTGCGCGATCAATGTTTTTACTTCTGAAATAAATTTTAATGTCATCTTGATCATAACAAGTAAAAAAGTGTTCTAGAAATTGTTTAACTAGATCGACTTAACTTTTATCCATTATAAAATGATTATATAGAAGTCCTTGTTTTATGGCTTGTTTTATGTTCCTGTTTTATTGCTTCATGGCAATCCTCTACGTGGTAACTATACCGATCCTAAAGAGTATGTACGTGCAGTTAAATCATACTTTCTTCATTTAAGAACTCTAGATAGTCAAGATGTTAAACAAAATATTAAAATGATGCCAAAATATAATAATCATTTTATATTGGATAAGAGTAAAGTCGATATAGTTAAACAATTTCTAGAACACTTTTTTACTTGTTATGATCAAGATGACAGAATAGTATTTAATGGACTTATCATGCTGAAGCATTATTTTCTATGACTATTGGTGAATTTATTAAAATTTAATAAAAATTGAAATGTAAACTTACTGCTCTTCATAAATTAAAATATTTAGATATTGATGTACTATATAGTACAAATAATTGTATAGCTATAGCTGTGCAAGGACCATTTATATACTCTACAGTACCGACACAGCCCGAAGCCCGAAGCTGACTCGTACTGTGTGAAACAAAGTTGTTCTCGCCCGAGAACAGTTTTGTCTCGATTTCGCATTTCCCGAGACAAAGTTGTTCTCGGATTTTGTGTGTCTCGAGTGTGAGACATTTTTAGAATCCGGCCCGTTTGGGAATAAGGACTCCGTGTGCCATGGGCCGTGAGCCATCCAAAAAAAACAAGAGTACGCTGTCTATGGACCTCGATACTCTATGGTAAAATGGAATAACCTTATAACCCAAAAACATCGTGCAATTTCAGCCGACACAGCAGTGTGTCGTTAATTTGTGCGTGTCGTGCCGACTCGCTTAGTGAGTCTAGCCCCATCTATGTCGATGTGTTTCTAAGGTTTTTTTTTTATGTTGGATCATAGACACAAGGGTTTAAACATCGACATAGCTGTAAGTCGCGCGACACAGCCACTTATCCGACACAGCGACTCGTGCGACACAGCATACGCACGCGCTCGCTTCTCTCATTGGTTGAAGCGGACCCCGCCCCTCTCCGATGACCAATGAGAAGCGAGCGTATGCTGTGTCGCTGTGTCGCCGTATCGCTGTATCGCACGACACATTTTGAGTACAGAATCAGGCCCCAGGGGAACCAATCAAGAGGCAGGCACAAGCGCCGCAAGTCAAGAAGGGATTTTCGGCCAGGATCTGAGCATCCACAGGTGTTCCCCCACCACGAAGCTCGCTGTGATTAAGAGAAGAGAGGGAAGCTCTTGACCCTTCTAGGCACCTACAGGCCTCGGAACAGACTTCAAGAAGATTCAGCTTTTCGCCACCAGAGGAACTGGCTCCTCCCATACCCTCTCGTCAACGGTTTAAGGTCCGCGTCCAGGATATAAAAGAAGAGCCCCGGGCCACCAGAGTCAGTCGCTACCGAGCACATGAGATGCTTCGTAGCTTTAGACCTGGGTCGTTACCAACTAGCTTGGTACTCTGCTGCACTTCTGCATGTTGCGCCCAGAAGCTCTCCAGTCGATCATCGCAAACTAATCTAGTGCTTGCCACTGTGTACGTTGGGATCGAGGCCAACTAATCTAGTGCCTGCCACTGTGTACGTTGCGCCGTTGAGCTTTAGTCAGAAGTTGCCAAGTACTCTTAAAGCTTAGTACAAGTATTGCATCATTACGCGTAATCTGGCTCTATCTTACTGTCGGTTAAAGTTTATATCTAGTCACGAACACGTTACGAATAATTATTAAGGGGATGTGCAACCCTAATTTCAATATTTTTTTAAATCAACATTCAAACATTTATTTGGAAAAAGCCGGCTGTCAAGCGCTCCGTACACGCAAACACTATATGCAGATTTTTTTCTGGATAATTCTATTGATATTTGCGTGAGTTATGCTCGTTTGAAAAGTAGGTCAATTGTAGATTCCTACTTACCGACAGTACGGTTTTTATTTAATTAAATAAATTCTCATCATATTTTGGAAAAAGACGTCTGTCAAGCGCTCCCTACACGCAAACACTGTATGCAGATTTTTTTCTGGATAATTCTATTGATATTTGCGTGAGTTATGCTCGTTTGAAAAATAACGTCGGTACTCACATCCCCTTAAAGACATTAATTCAAGTTACTTTAATTCAATAAATTGAATCATTAACTTTAATCTTCTCGTGAGTGTTGATTTTAAACTACCCGCAACTCCTTGCGCTTCAGCGCTTAATTGAGCAAACGTTCCCACATTCTAATTGGTCAACCCGGCGACCATTGTAGAAGCGGCTTTCTGTTATGAAACCCCGACTCGGGTCATAACACTGTATCGGTAAATTCATATAGAGATTAGCGCATGCGCGGACCAATATTTTTAGGCTTTTAGGTAAAATTGAAGGTTAGGTTTTATATGCGATCTCATGAAATCTGACGGTCGTTTAGCAAGAGCCTTATTATTACCTTGAAAGAAAAATGAAGCCAAAACTACAACTGTACTTTAGATAAGTTTAATCTTCGGGTCACATTCGTCGTTCGACACAATGTCAAGTCGTTCGACAAAATGTTTTGGAAGCCTGAGTCGAGCGAGACAGAGTTGATTGTAATGTCTCGGCTCGACTTGCATCGACACACGTATACACTGAAAAAAAGTATATGAAATATAACAATATTCTTGCTCCTACGGCAATAAAAGTATTGATGTCCGGCCTATACGGATACGGTATAGCTGTGACAACTATACTCGTATGGCTGTACTGTGGTTTCGGCCCTGGAAAGATTCAGTGTACCGTATCTCACGATAATATCATACTGTGATACCACTTATGGACATAAAATATTGTTTATTTTAATCTTAAATTTATTTTTAAATAAAGTTTACTCATGGTGAGGCTTATAACTTTAATATAAGTGCAATTCAGAATAAGCGCGTCGGCACGACACAACGCGACACAGAGCAATCCCGACATAAAGTGTGTGTCGGCTGTTTTGCTATGTCTGTAAATACATATAGAGATGAGCGCATGCGCAGACCAATGTTTTTAGGTACTACTACTTTTTTTTTTATTTTAAGTATTCTTAAATTTCAATTTAAGAATACTTAAAATGCTTTAAAAAATTTGCATTTAATGTTTTGGCGCATGAGCGGGAGTGCAGTTGCATTTGCAGTCGGTTAGTGTGGTTCTAATCAAGCTTTAATCAAGCGTCAATTCTAAGCGTCATCTTTAACTACAGAAAATTGAAGGTTATGTTTTTATATGCGCTCTGTGATACAATATCAAGTCGTTCGACACAATATCAAGTCGTTCGACACAATCATTGTGTCTACGATCCGAGTTAAAATTGATCATAGACATACAATTACAGTACGTATGTCGATGTAAGTAGAGACAAGACATTACAATCAACTGTATGTTATTCGATTCGTGGGCTCCGAAGCGAGTGCTCGCTTTCTGTCTCCATCTTCCTTCAGAGCTTTTTCTACTCCTAATTTTCTCTACTCGGTTTGGGGCCCACGAACCGGATCCCAACAATGCGAGTTCAGCTTGAAGAATTTTGAATTTATTATAAATTTTTTTCTTTTTCTTTGTTTATTGTGTTTTTTAATTGATATATCTAGTTCAGTATAGTTAATTAGTGCCGGATATTAATTTGTAGTGTATCCGATACTAATTGAGTGCACATGCTTGATAAAGAGTTCATATTCAAGGCCTGATTGATCATCTTTTGAAGAAATATAATTTGGACAGTGCTCAGATAATTACGAGGAACATGTTGATATAATTACTGGGATTTTTAAGTTATGGATGTCGAAGATATTAATGGATCAAAATTTTTTTTCACGTGATGCCTCATGGTGACGAATTTCTAGAGCAGTTATCATTTGGCTCAATTATTTCAAGAATGATGCTATTGTCCATTTTATTTTTTGGTGATGTATTTCTGGGACAGTTGATAGTTGCTATCTATTATTAAGTTGTCTAATTATTTCAAGAATGAAGATGATAGCGTATTGCACTTTGTGAAAATTGATATAACCTAGAATACAGTTTGAAGGATCCCGTTTGAATATGACTTAAATCAATTTTGAAAATATATGATTTTGTGAGAAATTTGATTTCTGTTTATAGATGCTCTTAAGGAATTTTCTGTTTTGATTTATTCCTTTTATATTCAGCGGTTAAAGTTTTTTCATTGAAACAAAATATCATCTATATCCGCGTGTATGGGATTATGGATGGTAGGCATGTTTTAAGTTTTTCGAGATTTTTTTGTTTAGTATGTAACGCTTTTAAGAAGACTTATAGTCATCTTCTTATATACTTTCAAAATCAATATCTCATTCAATAGTTTTCACAATCTTTTTGTTAAATATCAAGATAGTTGTCTAACTTCGAAGAATAGTAGTTATGGGAGGTTCTCAAAATAACAAGAATTTCGAGTACTGAATTTATATGAAAAAGCACGTGTTTATAGTTGAAAACCGCATGTCTAAGAGCAGGTTGGAGCTTTAGGGCGCTGGTAGTGAGCTGGTAGTTGCCTGGAGCAGATACCTCATAAGAAAGAAAAAAAAAATCAACTATGTGTCTCGCTCGACTCGGGCTTCCAAAACCTATTAAAAACCCAAAAACATTGGCTTTGCGCATGCGTGTCGTGCAATTTCAGCCGACACAGCAGTGTGTCGTTAATTTATGCGTGTCGGACAATTTATCAATGACGCGTGACTCTGAGTTTTAATTTAAGAGAAATAGTTGGACTTAGAAAAATAACTGTGGTGACGACTTGAAGAATAGAGCATAGACTCGGCCAAGCGTGACTAGGCTGATTGCTCTCTGCCTGGGCCCGGGCGGTAGGCTCATTATATATTCCTGGTGGTGGGCGGTGCTCCAGGTTGACGGTGGAGGTCAGTATGATGTAGAGGCTGTTAGCTGCTAGGTTGAATCTGGAGTGTCCCCTGCTCCAAAGTCGGGGGCGTTACGGTAGTGGCTCTGAAGCTGAATATTAGGGTCGAGAGCGCTAAGTAGCGGGTGATGCGCCGCCCCCTTTCAGTGGCGTGGGACGCTGCTGACCCATGATTGGTGGTTATCTTCGTCTAGGACCGCTAGGTTGTTGTGTCTCATTCCTAGAAGTGTTTGTCTCTCCACCGTCTAGACAAACACTGTCTGCATCAACACTTCTTGGAATTGTCTGTGCCTTCCTTCTTGCCTTCCACATTCCTTGCCGTCTGGTCAACAATTCCGGGGACTCCGTCTGGCAAAACATCCTTGCCTGTCAACAATTCTTAGAATTCTGTCTGGGATTTATTTTCGTTGACCACTTCTGGAGCGAGCTTCTCCCTATTACTAAACGGTTTGATCAATCATTCGTTACGTAAATTATTATTTATCGGAGTAATGACTTATTTAATGGTAACTTATTTATGTAATTATTAATAATTACCGGTGCCGTTGGTAATTAATTCGTTGTTGTTTATGTTAGTACTAATCATTTCGGAGGGGAACAATTTGTTATAAATGTTTGTTATACCGATTTATCCATTATGGCTTAATACGTTACTCGTTCTTTATCGGATTTTATTTGTATTAATATCATTGCAAAATTACTCTTTTCCTTAATCGATTTTAATGTTTCGCGAGACTAATTTTGTGCTCAGGGTTTCATTGTAGAATTCGCCTAATTGGTAGAGCGGCTCGGTGGTACGGACCCAGCTCATCACACAACAACACAAATTATTAAAAAATTACAAACTTTTAAGAGAAAATGTTTATTTAAATATTTTATAAGATTAAAAAGTTAAGAAATTCGATGAATCCATTAAATAATATTCTTATAAAATTCAAATATAATTAACCTTAACTCTGTCAGATGTTGCTATGGTTACAAGACTGAGACAGAAAGGGCTCTCTTATCTTCTTTCTCTTTCTACAGATGGGACACTGTTTTGGCGGACTCCCCTACTCTATCTATAACGTAGACTTATACAGATAGACTGAGCACCCGATGAGTGGCGCAAAGCCCTTCATTAGAAAGAGAAAGCAATCGTGGCAGGCTCTCTTTCTCTTTTTAATCGTCATAGTGGTGGGGAGAAGGAAGAGAAGACGCAACTGTAGGTTATGTGTATCAAAACAAACGTTGAGCTTTGTGCGCATGCGCATAGCCTGCTTCCCCTTCGACCTTCTATCTTCCACTCTACCCCCTGTGTGAAAACGAAAGAGAGCCTGCCAGCATATCTCTGTCCTTCAATTCGGGTACTCGTCGGCCCGTAAGACCGCTCGCTCAGTCTATGTCATGATGTAAATATACAAGGTGTGTTCTTGCGCATCATTCCAAATCAGCCAATAGCGTAAGCTTCCCAAAATCGGCCATAAATATCCAACCAATCAGATTCTCGCGCTAAATGTAAATCATTTAAAAATTTAATTAACGTTTCTTAATCTTTTTTAATATTTACACAAAATCTATATAGTATAAAAATGAAAAATAGACATTGAAATAATAATAACAATAACCTACATCATTATAAGTTTTTAAACTTGTAATACAAATTTCAAAAATCCGCTAAATCAATACAAAGAGAAGTTGAGAAAATGTAATGAGAATACTATAAATAAAATACAGTAAACGAAATACCATTAATAAACTGTTTAACGATTTTATTTTAAATTAAATAAATATAAAAAATTAACATCTAAAGTTGAAATTAGGCATAACATTTTTGATTTTTTGCAGATCTTGCCGCTATTCTTATTTTATTATAAGATCTTTTCCTTTTTTTATTTAATTCTCTTAATCTAATATAAGTACGTGTTCTGACTAGACACAATAGCACAGAAATGCAGATTTTATTCCATCAGATTTTAACCTTTTATTTATAGGCTCATTACGATTCTGATTGCAATCCTTTAAAATATTCACTATTTGCTGTTTACGTTTTCTCTTCAATCTATACACAAAATAATTTGTTGAGATATTGTAAGATAATAATTTTTATGGAAATAATAATTTTACATACCTCAATGTTTCTTCATTCAAATTTAATTTTTCTGTTGGAATTGCATTTTTAGACAGCTTCAAAATATTTACATCTCCAGGAACAATCAGATTTTCAGGTTTCTTTATAAAGCAATCTGGGGAAAAATGAACGGAGGATATACGAGTTGTATAAATTAAATCAAATATACTTTTATATATCTTGTTTGATGAACTTTAAATGAGTAATTTCATTAAAAAAGAAAAAAAAGAAAAATACTTTACCAGTTGTGAGACACGCTTTAATCCACTTATTAACTATTTCCTCGTCTTTTGGGAAACGAAAATACTTTATATTTGTATTTTTTGTATTACCGTTCCAATTAATACAACATTTAACTGAACAACCTGGCATTTTATTCACCACTTTGTCCGATACTCCGATATAAACAAACCCGCGTCTATATTTCAATATGGCGGAAAGTGGGAAGGCGTAGTAACAGTAAAAAATGAGGTTGGCTAAAGAACACACCTTATATTTTTACATCATGGTCTATCTGTATAAGTCTATGATCTATAATAACTCTTATGACCACGATGCGCCCCATGAAGCGCCATCTAGATAAAAATATTGAAGTGTCGATAAGTATGTTACCGACACTTACTATTATCTTGACCAATTATGTCTTTCTCCAGTGTTCTATAACTTATTCTGAATAAAGTGCTATTAAAATCATAAAGAAAACCTAAAATTAAATTAGAATAACGAAAAATACGATACAGAAGCACCTCTATAATAATGACCCCGACATTCTCGAAAAATTCAAATCACTGATAGAATGAATATGTGTGTATATATATATGTACCAAAATGTATCAAAATGTATCAAAATGTATTAAAAGGTATCAAAAGGTATCAAAAGGCATCAAAAGGTATTAAAATGTATCAAATTGTATGTAGAGATTGCATTTCGTAATTTTTGTAGAACACTTTAATACCTTCTGATACTTTTTGATACTTTTTAATATATTTTTATACATTTATATAGAAAATCATTTTTGATAAAAAAAAATTATTCAAAGAAGAAACATTTAGACACGCTTTGGTACACTTATATATATTTTAGCACATTTTGATACATTTTCATACATTGTCGTACATTTAGAAACACATTGATATATTTATGTACATTTTAATACGTTTTGATACCTTTTGATACCTTTTCATACATTAAAATAACTAGAAAGTAAGTTACAGTGATTGAAAAACAGTTCTCTTGTATGTGTGCATGATACTTTTAATATATAACAAGATGTTTTGAGTATAAGGATGTAATATATTGTTATGTAGTTTACATATGATAATAAATATTTTATAAGCCCCATTAAAAAAGGACTGAAGGCAAAGATGAAAATAATTCATGAATATTTCGATTACGTTTCCTACATTAATACGCCTCATTCAAATTACTTTACCACTATTAATATTATTATCCTGGTAGAAATGCTAACCTACGGTTGGCGAACCGTTCGTCAATTTTTAAATTAAAAACGTTACACCATGATTATGTTGCTATTGTTGACGAAGAATAACTATTTATACATGCGGAAATATTATAACGTAGATCGATGCTTTAAAATATAATGATAGTTTTAAATAGTTGGTCTATTTTCTACCAAGAACTAAATTTATTCAACGAAAAAATTTAAAAAAAAGTACTAAAATATATAAAAATGCACATACATGTATCAAAACGTATCTAGATGTTTTTTGAGCCAGTAAATTTTTTAAAGCTAAAAATATTTGTCGGCATAAATGTATCGAAATCGATAAAAAGGTATCAAAATTTATTAAAATGTACAAAAATATATCAAAATGTATCAAAATCTATGAAAAGGTTTGAAGATGTACCAAAAGGTATTGATGTGTTTAATATAATGATAAATAAATTAATATTTAATTTTTTAATTTTTTAAAAAATGTACCAAAATGTATTAAAAGGTATCAATAAGTATCAAATGTTATTAAAGTGTGCTACAAAAATTACGAAATGCAACTCTATATACAGTTTGGTATACTCTGATACTTATTGATACATTTTGATACCTTTTCATACATTTCAAATTTCCACTGGGGCTACATGAGATCACACATGAGATCACTCTGCTCTATAACTGGAATAAATAAATGTAATCTCCGAATGGCAAAATATATCGACGCCCCCTACGAAAACTAGTACGATTCAGGTTCCGACGAAAACTAGTCCATTTCAGCGTTTGTAGCGAAGACTAGCACGTACCAAAGTTGTGACTTATGCCAGTTTTCGTTGCAGTTTCCGGAAATATGCTAGTCTTTGTGAGGACGCCATGAAACGTGCTAGTCTTTGTAGGGGGCGTCGATATAATATATACTTATCACTAAACATATATACATACGTGTTCATACATTACGTAACATGTCAGTGTGTGGAGGTCGACTAAAGGCGCAACGGTGTGTTTGACTTTGCAGAGTGCCCGCACTCGGACGACGGCATGGAGAGGTTCGCGTGTCCGACGGCCGACCGGATGGGCCGATACCGCTGTATTGACGACCACGTGCTCTGCGATGGCTTCATAGATTGCCCAGCGGGGGAGGATGAGGACAGGCAGGCGTGCATGTTCTACAAAACCGTGAGTCTCTGCTCTTGTTATTCTTCGCGTACCTACACATATGTATATATTATCGCCCTAACATCATACTACACGTTGTAATCCAATAATATTTTTAACTGCTCAACGGATTTTTTTTATTACTAGCAATGTATCCGAGTTCATCTATTATTAGCTACTTTTTCAGAATGAATATCAGTATTTTACTTTTACCACGTAAATCAATTTTGCCATTTTTCAGTTTTTTTTTTAATTACCTATAAATTGTAATCAAATAGCAAACTTTAAGCATAAACTAACTTATAATAATTAAAGTAATTAAAAGTATGAAATAATAGTAATAATATAAATGTTTTTTCTTGGTTACTAATACAATTATTCAACAATGTTATTATACAATTTCAAAAAACTCAGTTCCTTAATAGAGAAGTTTATTTAAGAATTAATTTGATCATCTATAATAGATGTTGTGTTCATGAAATTCAAAACTATTAGCTACGACAAATAGTATTTTACTATTTCTTTTTGTATTTATTACATCATTCGCTGTGCGTTACCAATTTGCGTATTAAAAACAACGATTCTGTCATCTACACAGAAAAAAGAAAATCTTAACTGTTAACGAACTGACGTTTGGATATGGACAAATGGAATGTTCATTTATAATTAGATAAATTCGTTAATAATTAAGTTTGATTTGTTTACTTAAACGATTCGTGACTTAACTGTTAACGAATTTGTCTAACCATAAATGAACATTCCATTTGTCCATAACCAAACGTCCGTTCGTTAACAGTTAAGATTTTCTTTTCTCTGTGTACAATAATTATGAGTATACATATTTTTTGCTTTGTCATCTATATTTCGGTAAAGGGAAAAAGCTAAAACGGGAATCGGAATAAGTTGTCTAATAAACTTTGAACTAAAAATGTTTTTAAACGAAATACATTAGTTATCGTATATTAATGAATCGTGAACTGCCTAAAAGAAGTACTGCGTATATAAAAGGCACGTATACTTTGCATGCTACCAAAGTAAATTAAATAAGTACTTGTATATCAGTGAATCTTTTATTAATATTTTGTTAATAATACCAACTAGTTACTTACAATTGTTACGAATTTTGTTAAATTTTCATTTGAATAATACCTATATGATAGTAATTGTGTTATCGCGGAAGCCCAATTATTGGGTTATTGCATACCTACCGTGAGAGCAACGGCGTACAACGCGTCCGCCAGACGTTATATTATATTTTTATAGAATGATACATTTTTTTTTCTTAGAAAATTACAAAGATAAATAGTAACTATCAATAAAATAAAAATCGGTAGCAAAAGAAAATCATCTCTATCTAAAGACATTCTTGTTTATTAAAAACTATATGAACCACGAAGGTAATACGGGAAATATGAGACGACTTCTCGTAGGTTAGTTTAGGCTTAAAACGAGACAAATATAAATCCTAGATCCGTTTCATATATACGGGATGCTGCTGCGCCACGGCTTAGACTCGGTCAAAGTTAACGGCGACATTCCTGTGTATTTCATCATAACTTTTAGCTATATAATAGTTTGCATAAGCTCGAGTTTAGTAGGCGGTATTATACTTTTAACATATATACCTTGTGACTTTAATTTGACCTGTCTAAAAGTTTTGAAATTTAACGCGTTGAAAATATATGCGTGTATATAAGTAAATTTTTTTATGAAGATAGCGTGGGTCTAATATATAATAGCTTTTATACCACTCTAACCTCAAAATCACAACTTTGATATGATTTTTCGGCGCTCGTGGTATAAAATACCGTTTGAAACTAGTGCGTAAGTCGATTATTTAGGTGGTATGACTTTTTCGCACTCGCTTCGCTCGTGCAAAAAGTCACACCAGCTAAATAATCGACTTCCCCACCCGTGTCGAAATGTACTATAAATAAAATCTAAATTTGAAGTTTTACAACAGATCGTCGTGCCGATATAACACTACCTTTACGAACGTCTGACCACATTCAACTTGTACTACTCGTTCTACTTAAACGCACTTCAATTATAGGTGTTTCTCCATCATTTATTCTATTAAAATAAATTAATGCATATAAAACTGTTCAACATAATACATAACTTTTCCGTGATAATAGGTAAAAATTGTTATTATTTTTGCATTATTCCCGCCCCACACCGAAGTAGAAATCAAGTGACTTAATGAATAAAGTGCTCGGGCAAAGTAAGAGTTAATCCCCTAACGTTGAGCCACGCATACAATAGCGCAGAGCGTACTTTTGCCCCCATTTACCCTGTACGCAATTACCAATCTCCACTCGCGCCTCAAGCCTCCGCGCAGTATGCATGCATGCACGTTCACTTGCAGCCCCCGCGCGCGCACTCGTCGTGCGGTGGGGGAGGCAATCGGAAGAGCGAAAAACGCTCCGCACGCGCGCGACAGCCGCACGCACAGCTAGCACTCAGACGCCGGTCCCACTCTCTTTCTGTTGCAGACAAAGGCGCACCTCGACGTGCTGGCGGACGCTCTGCTGCGGTGGGCGAGGGGCCGTTAATATTCCTACCGGCGTGCGACGACACATCAAAGCCACCCCTCATCTACACACACACGGACACACACGAACACACAGAGAGCCAGACCGACAGCGAGCCGCCTCCACCACGGCGGACGGACAGGAGAGAAAGGAGGCGACGCAGAAGAGGAGGAAGAAAAGCAGAAGAAGAACAAGAAGAAGAACAAGAAGAAGAAGACGACGACGGCACGGAGCCTAACGGTTTACAAACGTGATAAATAACGCCCTCTCCTCCCCAACTTCTCTCTTTCCTTCCCTCCTCTGCGTATATACTCTCGCGGCGTCTCTCGCTCGTCTTTCCGCGCACACCACCCACGCTCGCCGACATCGCCGTCCGCGGTTCTACCTTTTCCCCTCCTCCTATCTCACTCTCTCTCCCCCCGACTTTGTTATATACTTGGTCTTCATCGGCGCATCCTCTCCCCTCCCCCCTGTCTCTTTTCCGACTTTCCCGTCACAGCCCCGCATATTATATAGCCGCATGATTGCTGCGACGACGCGACGCAGTGAGAGTTGCTGCGTACGAGCATTGTCAGCGTCACGACTCGCCGCCGTTGTCGAGTGCGCGACGATGCGAGGAACGACTTATATGTGTATATTGGAGCAGCCGGAGACAGTCTTCTGCGCAGAAGCCGAGACAGACAGAGAGCGTGTACGGCACAGTACGAGGAGTCTCGAAGTATATATATATAAAACAAAAAATAGATGTATAGTATATATGGCCTGCGTGTGTGTATGTATGTATATTAACGATGCGTGAATGAATGGCGCTTCTTTTTCTCGTACACGCAAAACTGCAAGCGCGAGTCGCCGTGGAGGGACACGGCAAGACTGATATATATCCTGCGTTCGAGGAAAAGTGGAGGAGAACCCGAATAAAAAAGATACTTCTCATCTAGAAGAGAGAGAGAGAGAGAGAGAGAGAGAGAGAGAGAGAGAGAGAGAGAGAGAGAGAGAGAAGCGAAAAAGAAAAACGGCCAAGCGCCAAGACAGATGTAACAGGGAGCGAGACTATTCTAAATGCGGACCGCCAGGCGATTTTCTCATCTCGCTGATCAGGGAAGGCCGGGAGGGGGAGGGAGGGGGCTATAGTCCAGAGCTGACTGACGGGACGAAAATGGAAAAGGGGCCGGGACGAGAGTATAGCCGCCGGCAAATAAAGCGCGTTAGATGTGTGTGCGTGTGTGTGTGTGTGTGTGTGTTGCGTACTTGCGCACGGCGGCGCACAAAGCCAAGCTGGACAACGATTGATGTTTTTTTCTCGCGCCCGAGCCGGACTCGCCGGACAGCGCACGCTCCTCGCTCGACAGAGATAAGAAAGAGAGAGAGAGAGAGAGAGAGAGAGAGAGAGAGGAGAGACCATTTATGTATAGTATGTAACGGACAATCGAAAGAGAGCGATAAGAGTATGTATAAGGGGAAGGACGTCGGGCCGCTATATAGCCTTCTCACCTGCAATTAGTCATGCGTCATGATTCGCCGCCGCCATCGCCGTCGCGCGCAAGCGTCTAGAGAAAAGGTACATATAAGTGCGCGACCCCCCCGTCATCCCCCTCCCTTCTGTCGCGCGTGCGCGCGCGATTTTCCACTTTCAGCCGCGTCTTTTTTACGAGTCGACGTCCGCCCCCTCAGCGTCGGGCGTTGAATAATGCCTCCACCTCCTCCTCCTCCTCTTCATCCCCCTGTCCTCCTCTCACCGCACACTTCCCTCTCCTCTCGGCCTCCTTTTCGAGCGCGAGTAGCGCGCCCGCGATTAATCACGCGCATCTCCCGCGCATATACGAATGCAAAACGCGTGGGTATATAACTGTGCGATATATCCCTCTACCATCCCCGTTCCCTCCCCCTCGCCACTCGCCCTATTCCGTCACTTAGGCGTCGCGCGTATATGCGCCGGTATATATACATTGCGAAGTGCGCAACGCGACGCGAGAAGTGGTGCACGCTCTCAGCGATGATGCGAATCATCGCGGGAGGGGGAACAACGAGGCGCGAGAGACAACGTGCGATCGGTTCGGGGCGAAAAAAAAACGCGAGCGGTAGGTACTCGATATATTGCTTGCTAATTGGTTGTGTGCAGTTCTATATTTTTATTGCGACTGTATGCTGTAAATGAAAAAGGCGAGAATTGAAGGAAACCTTTTACTTGGAAATTTGAACGATAATAACGCGAATCGTGTGCATACTTTTTGCCATTATTTTATAAATATATGTAAATGGAAGGGAACATAGGAACAGCAATCAGCGCGATTAATTCAAGGCTCTATAAATTTGTGAGAATCTGCACCAAAACTGTATACTAAGTGGAGTACAACCGCATCTGTTGATCGACAAGGGGTATCAATTCGGTGAATTAACTTTGCCTGTAACTTTCGAGCGATTCGAATATGCATTCAAATTTACTCTCTATAATTTTTACAATTTCAAGAGGGAAACATTTCTATATATACATTGCGATATTTAAAGCACTGATAAAATCTCTCGGTCTTTTCCGTGATCGTTTTCGGCAACAAATTGCAAATGGCGCAGAATAACAATAATTGATTAATTAATCATATTCTCATGATCGTAGTCGATAGAGTAATCAAACTTATTTTTAACCCCGTCGATTTTAGAAAATCTATTTTCCCTCGCTAGGAGGAAATGACCTAAATCGATGCACCTGCTCTTACGTAACATCGTGAACTTTGCAAGTGGATGACGAAGCGATCGACGGAAAAGGAGGGAGAGGGAAAAAGAGAGAGGGAGAGAGAAAGAGAAAACAACAATCGATAACACTGATTTCGCGTCTCTCGCGCTTCGCCGGGCGCATGCACTCGTACATATATATACCCACGCTGCTAGCGCTCGAAATTTCAGCTCTGTTATACTTGCTCGTCTTCTTCTTACTTTGCGTACGCGTTCCCGTGATGCAGTGGCAGCTGTCTGCGATATGGGGAAAAACCACTCATTCGTATATACAGCCGGTAATCGAACAGGCTACGAGGAACGATGTATACTCTACGATGGGAAAACTCCCGCCGCGGCACATATGTATAAAAATACCGACGACATGACGAGGCGAATATACGAGGTGGTGAGAGAATGAATATATATATATAAACACTGGCCATGCCAACACCACAACCTAATGGTGCACCGGAGACCCTCGGTGCGTGCCAAACGTTCGATACCATGGTGTTTGCATCGCTCGTATGAATAATTAATAAAGATATACATATATATTATAAATAAATGAAGTATATATTAAAAAAAATAAAATAAAATACAAAATTCACACACACAGAATATATATACAAACAAACACACACATTACAAATTTAATAAACAAAAACGAAATTTACGGTGTTTAAAATATTAATATATAAATATAATTTTGTTGAATGCCTCCAGCGGTATTTTATAACGGTGGGAAGATGACAAAATGAGCACGAGTTAAAGGGCATCGGTTCGATATATAATACGAGACAGAAAATGAGGTACTTACGCGTACCCACGGCGTATGAGCTCGATCGAGGCGCGTGAAAAGTTCCAAAAAAAGAAGAAAAAAAAATTCATTTACGATGTATTTTTCATGGATTCTATATGGCCATTTCCTTTCCTCAAGAATTATAGCGAAAAATAATAAAAAAAAAAACATATACGAAATTTATAAAAAAGATTATTCGCTAACCTTCAAAGTACCTATATGACAAATTTTTAAATCAAAGTTACGCAGTATAAAACGTCTATTTGATAAACGCCATTGCTCCATTAACGCATCAAACGTTTCTTCGCGTTTCCGTTGAGAGTGTTTTTCCGAAAAAAAAAAAAAAAAAAATTAATAGCGCATAAGATTTCTTTATACAAAGTAGTTGATAGAGCTAAAGAGGAAAACTCACATTTATAAAAATTGTTAATCATAAATGTTATTTTTGGATAACGACTAAAAGAGAGAGGTTGCAGAGATTCTTTGTGCGCGTCGATTGTAGCAAGGAGAAATAGCCGAAAAAAAGCGACGCGTATTCCTATAATGACAGATTCAAATGAGAAAAAGGGCGCGGAAATGTTCGAGAGCGAGTGTTATTCGTAATTTGAAAAAAAAACTAATCTAATTGGATATAGAACTCTTTCTTATCATATAAAATAAAGTAATAAATTTTCATTTTATCTATTGAAAATCGTCATTCGAAAATTTGGCCAGCCGATTTCCCTTTTACGCGAACGCGGTTTTTTCTGTGTATAATTATCAAGCCAAACAAAACGTTATATCTATATATACATTTTGCTGATATACGTAAGGTAATACCTTGTAACTAAATTAAACGACGATGTGTTGTTCACTGTTTTCGCAAAAAAAGTGATTAAAAAAATGATACAAAAAAAAAATGGTGCGAGCAGGAGGCGCTCGCCATAAGGTCCGGCTAGTCGGGAAGAGAACAAGTGATGAGGAGAGGAGTCGATGAGGAGAGACGTCTGTGCGGTCGTAACGATGAATTCGAACTGAAACAAACTTTATCACTTATAAAGAAGTAATATATTTGCACTATGATTAGGTAGCGAGAGATTAATTAAATTAAATTCTATAACTAATAATAAAATAAGAGAGCATCGGTCCATTATTTCTTCGTCTGTGTCTGAAATCTCACTGTGAGCTCATTCTTTTTGCATTACACAATCAAGTGACGAGAAGACTTGAAAATTTACGCAACAGCCATCGCCGGTCACGACATCGCGCGGTCCCTTTTCCCAATTCATTTCGATTTATACTTTCTATGGTCTTTGATTTCCATTTGAGCAGCGCGCAATTATATACTTTATATATAATTATACGTGTACGTATATATACGTGGAGATCGAAAAGAGTCGAACTATGCATTTCATAGGTACGGGGGGAGGGGAGATTCTAATCGCAGTATTACCACAGTCATCCACTCAGAGATAAATAATAATATATCCGAACTTTGAAAAAAAAAATAAGAAAAATAAAGACTAAAAACGTGCTGAAACGTTGAGATAAAAAAGACTAAAAATAATTAGAGGAGAAAAAAAGTAAAATAAAGTTAATAACGAGGACATTGTAAGAGTGTCCATGGGCAATTGGATACTGATCTGCAGACTGACTCGAATCGATAGTGAATTTAAAGAAATAAAAAACGCTAGCAACTATACAATAAAGTGACGATTAAACAAAGTAGGCAATAGTTAGGAGCAAATAGACGTTACGAAAGTAATCCAAGTTAAACAAAATAACATGGTGTACCGGTATATATAATATAAGCTGTCAGGTGCAGACTATAAAGTTTGATGCGCTGTGTACTTGTGTAATAAGATCGTCAAAGCGCTGGTGACAGAGAGTATTCCTGAGAGTACATGAAATATATTCGCAGATATATAACAAAATTCACAAAAAATCTACCACTCCGGTGTCCCCAAAAATGTCGAAAAATTTTTTTTCACACCCATTTTCTTGTTCTTTATACCTTAAAGTGTACTATAAAGTTAAATGTCGAACCATTAAAATACTTTTAATTTTGTAGTACTTTTTTTAAAGCCACTTCAGCAAACGTCATTCATTTAGACGAAAAGTTTTATATATAAAAACTTTCAAAGCAAAACTAGAGAATACAAGCTTTTATTTGCTTTTTTCGCCAGCCATTAAAAATTACGCTAGGATGAAATTGACCGTAAAATAAACGAAATACACTTTAAGATGTAAAGAACGAGAAAAACCAAGTGTTGAAAGTATGCCTCGTAAAAAAAACCTTTTACAAATTTGGAGACGCCGAAATCATAGATTTTTCGTACAGTTCGTAATATTTAAGTATGCGTGAACAAAAGGCACTTACACGTAAACATACATATACATACACATACACACACGCGCATTACATTATTAACGGTCCGTAGATAGGGAATCAGTTGTGAAGAAGAAAGGAAGAAAAAAAAATAAAGAATACACTTTATGCGAGATCGAGATGATTATATATATAAACTATATGATAAAGAGACATGAAATAAACAAGGAAATCTATTATTAGAAAGCGCAGATGGAATGCACGTAGAGCATATAACACATATAGGTATATATAAATCGCGAGAGAAGAGTCGAGAAAAGAAAGAATCAAATTTTCATTAGACAAAATAAAGAAAAAAGAAGATACCTATACTATTGAACAAAAAAAAAAAATATATAATATATAAAAGAAGTATTTTTACTAATGTTAAGCACACGATGAAAAAAAAACAAAGAGAATCTCCTGAGCGGTGAAACGTTTCGTTTCGCATTTTTCGCGACTCATCAAGTTCCAATATACGCATCAACAAGAATAATAAGAATAAAAAAAAAGTTCTGATGTCTTCATCTTCGACGTCTTTTCTGGCTGGCAAACAAACGGCAAACAAACAACGTAGGAGGCCCATAGACAGGCAAAACGAAAGTCATTTCACACGATGTGTGTGTGTGTGTGCAAAGCATTTGAGATCCATTTTTCCCTTCATCCGTTTTACGCGAGAGAGCAACAAAAGCGCAGAAATTTCTTCGAGGAACTACGTCGACGTCGCGCCATCAACTTGTACAAAAGCCTCTTCTCCCCTTCCCTCTCGCTTGATCGAGTGCATTTTCATACATATATACACGCACACGTAAACGTAGTTGCGTATACGCCGCTGCTTGTGCACTATACACCGCGCGAATTCAATTTGGTGAAAAAATTCAACTATGTAAGCATATGCGCTATCGTGATTCCGATCCTTGTATACGAAACACAGTGCGTTTCCATCCAGCCCTCAGCTCTATATACTTCCCTTCCCTATACGCCCTCTCACACCACGCTCGTGACGCATTTCCTCGAAAAAGTTATCGACATATGAAAAAGACCCTCCACAGTTGAACCTTTTCACGTTATAACCGAAGTTCGATCAATCTATATAAATAAACGATTATTCTCGATTAATTCGTTAAAGAAATTGTGTCGAAGCATATAGTAAAAAAAAAGCAAGAAAAAAATAATTCTGGAGGAATGTGTATTTTGAGACTTATTGTACAGGTTTAAATGCGAGAAAGGAGAGTAGATATATGTATATATATATAAATATAATTATTATTACTATAATTATAATTATCATTACTCTTATCAGTCTTACAGTTTTAGTACTTGTATTATTCATATAAGTTTTTTACTTTTATAATTCTTTCTTATTTACCGTAAACGTTAATGCTCTTATTGTTATAATTTTCATATCTACTTTCATTCTCATTTCATTCGTTGATAATCAATATATATTTATTTAAAAGCGAATTTATGAACTTCTACATAAATTTAAGTCAATTAATATACATATTTGTCAAGCTTTCATCTACCTCTTACATTCAGCCGGAAGTGCATTTGGCCTTGTAAGTGTTCTGTCCATAATTTCTTGTCGACTGCATTCCGCAGTACACTGGTTACTATATAATTATTCTCCCCTGCAATTCCTCGCTCCCACCCCATGGATAGATAGCGAAGAGAGAGAGAGAGAAAGATAACAAAAATAAAGCAAACGACAAACAATCCGAAGCATCACCAGTCCGTCTTCATTTTCTCTCTTTATTTTTTCGAGAGAAGCGAAAATAAACGAGCGTCGTCGACTCACACAGCTGAAAAATTGGACTATCATCGCCTTTTGTTGTTGTTGTTTTTTTTTCTCGTTTGCGCTGCTGCAAAAACGATAAAACAGACTATTCACAGTGACTCTAGAATAGAGAAATTTTGTTAGCGTAAAAGCATGGCGTATCTATTTGAAAATATTGGGTTTTCATTTGAAATTCAAATGCATTCTGAGTACGTTCATGTTCAAATTGGTAGAACTTTATTACATTAGTTTTTGGCTATTTTGAAAAGAGATGTAAATTTCGACGGACCAAATTTCAGCTGTGTGAGTCAGTAAATTTAGTGACCTTTTGATTTTCCCACGTTACATAATCCACGGTCGTATAATATTATATGCGTATGACGAGCGTGCAATTAACGTTTTAGCGAACAATCCTGAAAAGCGCAAACGCGAAGCGACATTGTGTATTATAAATAAGTCATAACAGAAAATAAAAAAAAAACAGAAAGCTCTGACAATTATGATTGCTCATCGAGTTTACGGAGCAAGAAGAATCCATTGTATAATTTTGCAATTACCGTTATATTTGCTATTATTATTATCCTGAATATTGCGTTAATCATTTATTTGAGCGAACGTCCCTTTTTTATACGACAAAAAAATTCATATACGTCTTATGTCGTACATAACAATGTTTGTATGATTTTTTAGTTTATGGAAACTTTAAGTATCGCGTTTGTTATACTAGCTAGTTACTATACAGAATACTATAGTTGTTAAAAAAAAAGCATTTGTATATCTTTCTTTACATCGTTACATTTATTGCAGGTACTTGAAAATTTGTAAGAGCTCGTTTTCGTTATGTAATGTAAGTTATTTATTACGTTGTGTATTATGTTTTAACAGCGAAGAGTATAAAAAAAAATTGAACGACTGATGCTGCTTTCTCATCTGAACATGTATTTCGTTAATGTCGCTGTATATCGACCATCTTCATTGTCCTCATCGTTATTTTTATTACTGCTGTAATTATAACTACTATTATTAATTATTATCGTTATTGTAATCTATTATGCTAATAGTTATTATTGTTATGAAATCGTGAAGTATCCTAAGTCTTAAAACAACGTGTGACTCAAATAATGTGAATCGAGTTATACTGAAAAAAATACTATGGAAAAAATGATTAAATTCGTATGAAATTAGGTAATGAGCAAAATAAACTATGTCGTGCTAATTATCGTTCGCATTCAATTTATTACTGATCTAGGCTTCTATCATTAAATCACATTAGACAGAGATAAATGAGCAACTATTATTTAATTATTTTACGATAAAGCTCTTACATTACTTTATTTATATTTTAGTTCAATATACATCATCTGTAGTTGTTTGAAAAGTGAATATGAATGAAAATCATTACCACGAATGCCTAATCGTAACTACGAAGGCCTAAGTATTTCTCTGAACATCATAAAATCAATAAGCTACTTTGACAATCACAGCATTTGTAGTAGGTACATATAATTATTCAGAATTTTTTTTAATTAATAAGACTAGTAACATTCAAAAATATATTTTGATAGTGGTATTTCCATTCTCTCTCTCTTTCTCTGTTTATAGTTTGAAAAATATCTATTACTTTTGTAATTTTGAATTTTTCACGACTTTCTTTCGATTATTTTATTGTTGATTATGCACTGTTGATTTGATTAAGATACATTTCCTCGTACAGTATTTTCATGAAGTATGTAATAATTTATTGAAACGAAGCGGAACGCTATAATGTTCTTTAACACCATTTTACAATTGTACACGATGTTGTTCGCGTTATGTATTTGGAACGTGAGAATTAAAAGTAAAAAAAAAAAAATTGTAAATATAAATACGGCGTAATCGAGAGAAAAAGTATCCTTCGAAGCAATCGGCGGGTCTGTTGAAAATAATTTAAATATTCGACGACTGATTATAGTGTTTCATCACGATGCACTCAGAAAGTAACTTAATTGGGGTAACTAAGTATTCGTTAACAACGTAGTTATAATGTTAGTAATATAAAATTATTATTATTATTATTGTTATTATAATTATTATTATTATTATAACATCAAAGTATTTATTCAATGATAGAAACGGAGAACTGCAGTAGAAAAATTTCATCAATTGGTTATTGATAGAAAATTTTGTTTCTAATTACTTCAATTTTTACAAAGATTAAATTTGTAAAATCTCTTTATTGAATTATTATGGTTTAGATTGTTTAATTCAAGTGTTTTATATCTAAATAATGATAGTTAATCCAACTAAGAATTTTCTCTGAGTGTAAATAAAAGATAAACTTATGTGTAAACTAATAGTCGTTTCTTCAATGAGATAACAAATCGCTTACATTTTAACGAAATCAAACCAATAAATATTAAATTTTAAATCAAACATATTATTTCTTTAAAATTGAATGACACTTTTGAGTTACCTTCTTATCATTTTTTGAACCTAAATACTTTTTGTTTTACTATATATTTTTAAACATTAACTGATAATTATATCTATTTTTATTTTAAATTTAAGCATCTTTTATTCTTCTAGCAGCTGCGGCATTCTCCAAAGTAGGTAAGTATATTAGTTTCGTACTATCTTCGTTATGCCTACAAATATTAGAATTTTCAATAATTTGGTCGAATAGTACAAAGAAAATAGTTTACTACAAATTTTTGTTTAAATGCTTATAAATAAATAACGTCTCACAGACAGTTAGTACAAATATTCCGAAAACCAAATCAAAATGCGAGGCATGAAAGGAAAGACGTCACTGATAGTCAATACTTATACGCTTGGCCCTATTGTAAGAACTAACAGGTGAGCAAATACAAATTGATTTTATCAAGTTAATGAGACACGTACAACGAATTTGACCGACGAAACTTCAACAATCGAAAATGACGCGGGAGTTGCTCCTTTTCTTGCTCTCCTTCTTTCTTTTCTACTACCTAGACAACAATGTACTGTCCGATGATTGTGTGTGACGGAGGAAGAAAGAGGATATACGAGGGAGGATGGAAAAGTTTCCCCCTTCGTCCGCCCATACGCGTAAGAGGCTTTTCCTATTTTATTCCCACGGTCTGTGCGAGAAGGAGCGCAAATCGCACGCGCGCGGCTTCCTTCTTGTTTCTTGAACTCTTCATCAAGAAGCCTGATGCTGCCAGCACTGTCGCCGCCACCGCCTACCTCAGCAGCAGACTTTTTCCGAACTCTCACTGGACTTTACGTTTCTCTTTCCCCTCTCTCCGTTTCTCTCTAGATTTCTCGCTCCCTCGCTTTCTGCATTCCTTTTTTTATTTTTTAAGTACTTTCCTACGACGTCTCTCTCTCTCTTCTCGTCTCATGGCAGATTTATTTGGATTTCCTCGCAGACTTCTAAAGAAACTTTTTTCACTCGAGAGTCACGCGGATAATTTGGATTTATCTCGAGGTGTACTCCCATGTACGCCGAGGATTAACTGCGTATTTAAAAGGAAGAAATGCTACATTCCGGATAAATAATTTAGAGTTTTTCTTTTAAATTCCAAAGTAAATAAAAAGTAGCAGCTAATTGATAGGCGAATAATAAACTACACTGTTTGCGTCAACGCTGTCTAATACATAATGATTTCTTTTCGCACAATAGTTACTTAACGGACGGTAGTTTCCATCGTGATACATCAAATTTTTTTTTTATTTTTATAATTTATATTGTTTTGACTGAATAAAGTTATCTTAATACGAGGTACAATAAAGTGTTCGAACGTCTACAAATATAGGAAAAGTTGGTGTTTCAATTTCCATCTACCTTACACAACACCATCATGGAAAGCAGGACCAGAAGATTCCTCACAATCATCGTTTAAGCATTATTTAACAACATTATTACTGTATTCTAAGATTTTAGAGAATAACATATTTTTTTAGTTCTTTTAGCTTTTGAAAGTTGTAAAAAAAACAACGTTATAGGATTAACTCATTAAATAACTATGAGGTTACGGAAAGTTTTAGTTCTTTTTTGCTTCCTCCTAGAGGAACCTTTGTGATAGTAATTTTTTGAGTTATTGTAAAAACATGTTATAATTGTTTTTCGAGGTGCTAGGAATCAAAATACATGATTTTTGAAAAATGTCTGTGGATGTATGTGTGTGTGTGTGCACACAGAGAAAATTCATTGGTAGCAAATGGAATCCTTTTGATCCAAGAGGAAAATAATCTTGTTTTGGGTGTCAAAATTACTTTCTCTTGTCACAAGAGAAAAATCCTTTCCTGACAAACTATTCTTGTACGAAAAGGATTCCTCTTCAAGGAAATAGAAGGTCTAGTTGACCAATAGGAAAATCCTCTCTAACTAAAATCGTTTTGTATGAAGAAGAAACCTCTTGTCTCCCGAGAAAAAAGTTTAAACATATTTTCTATTTAAATAAAAAAAAATGTTACTTCTATTAATTTTATTTATTTTAACTTTTATTTTATTATTTAGATGTTTTATGTATTTTATTTTATTTATATTTTTTTTTATTTTAATAATTAATTAATATTGGTAAACTTCGTGAAAAAATCGAAGAAAAAATGTTTTCGAGGATAGTTCTGGAAGCGCAGTGACTGGGAATCGAACCCTCGACCTTTGGATTGGGAAGCCGGTACCTTAACCACACGTCTAAGCTTCTGACGGGGAGTATAAAAAAGGCAATATATTTCAGAAGAATCAACTGATTTTTAAAAATTCATATCTCGACAGTTACTTAACTTGAATAGATAATTCTTCTTTTATTCATTAAATGTTGTATTCATACTTTCCATAAGTATACAACTTGTTCTGAAAATGTATGCGTTTCACAACACCATCGTGTAGACCGAGAAATTCTAAGACAAAATTTCCTTCGCCGTTTTTGCAAATTTTGTTTATTTATGCCGTTACACAACGTCAAAAGTTTAATAAAACGGCCCAATCAGCTCCGACGTCGCCGCGCGCGGCGGAGAAGTAGGCGGAGCTCCAGCGCCATGGTCGGAGGAGTGGGGGAGACGTCTCGGCGCTTCGGCCACTGGAGGAGGACCCGTCGGAGTCTATCGATCGATTTATCTATCACCCGGTCTATCTCGCTCTCTGTCGCTCTTGCTCGCTATCACTCGGACTTTGTCGCTCTCCCACGCTATCAATCGCTCTCTCTCTCGCACTCTCTCTCGCGCATTCTCGCTCTCTTTCCCTCTTGCGCTCGCACACTCTCTCACGCTCTCAATCGCTCTCTCTCTCTCGCTCTCTCTCGCACATTCTCGCTCTCACCCGATCTTTCTCGGGGATTCTCGCTCCCTCTCGCTCTTTCCCGCTATCAGTGACTCTCTCACGCTCTCGCTCACTCTCGCACACTCACTCACGCTATCACTCGCTCTCTCTCTCTCGCGTATTCTTGCTCCCTCTCGCTCTTTCTCGGTCATTCTCACTCCCTCTCGCGCTCACACACTCTCACGCTATCAATCGCTCTCTCTCTCCCTCTCTCTCGCTCTCTCTCGCGCATTCTCGCTCTCTCTCTCTCGCTCTTTCTCGGGCATTCTCGCTCCCTCTTGCACTCGCACACTCTCTCACGCTATCAATCGCTCTCTCTCTCGCTCTCTCGCTCTTTCCCGCTATCACTGGCTCTCTCACGGTCTCGCTCACTCTCGCACACTCACTCACGCTCTCTCTCGCGCATTCACGCCCCCTCTTGCTCTTCCTCAGTCATTCTCACTCCCTTCCCCGCTCGCTTGCTCTCTCTCGCTCTCTCACGCGCATTCTCGCGCTCACTCGCTCTTTCTCGGACATTCTCGCTCCCTCTTGCGCTCGCATACTGCCTCATGGTATCAATCGCTCTCTCGCTCTCTCTCGCACATTCTCGCTCTCACCCGATCCTTCTCGATCAAGGATTCTCGCTCCCTCTCGCTCTTTCCTGCTATCACTGGCTCTCTCACGCTCTCGCTCACTCTCGCACACGCATTCACGCTATCACTCGCTCTCTCTCACTCCCTCCCGCGCATTCTCGCTCTCACTCGATCATTCTCAGCGATTCTCGTACCCTCTCGCACTTTCTCGGTTATTCGCACTCCCTCTCGTGCTCGCTCTCTCTCTCTCTCGCTCTCTCTCGCGCATTCTCGCGCTCACTCGCGCTCACTCGCTCTTTCTCGGGCATTCTCGCTCCCTCTTGCGCTCGCACATTCCCTCACGCTATCAATCGCTCTCTCTCTCTCTCTCTCGCTCTCTCTCGCACATTCTCTCTCTCACCCGATCTTTCTCGGGAATTCTCGCTCCCTCTCGCTCTATCCAGCTATCAGTGGCTCTCACGCTCTCGCTCACTCTCGCACACTCACTCACGCTATCACTCGCTCTCTCTTGCGCATTCTCGCTTCCTCCCGCTCTTTCTCGTTCATTCTCACCCCCTCTCGCGCTCACTCGCTCTCTCTCGCGCATTCTTGCTCCTTCTCGCTCTTTCTCGGTCATTCTCACTCCCTCTCGCGCTCACACTCTCTCACGCTATCAATCCCTCTCTCTCTCGCTCTCTCTCGCTCTTTCCCGCTATCACTGGCAATCTCACGGTCTCGCTCACTCTCGCACACTCACTCACGCTCTCTCTCGCGCATTCACGCCCCCTCTTGCTCTTCCTCAGTCATTCTCACTCCCTTCCCCGCTCGCTTGCTCTCTCTCGCTCTCTCTCGCGCATTCTCGTGCTCTCTCGTTCTTTCTCGGACATTCTCGCTCCCGGTTGCGCTCGCACACTGCCTCATGGTATCAATCGCTCTCTCGCTCTCTCTCGCACATTCTCGCTCTCACCCGATCCTTCTCGATCAAGGATTCTCGCTCCCTCTCGCTCTTTCCTGCTATCACTGGCTCTCTCACGCTCTCGCTCACTCTCGCACACGCATTCACGCTATCACTCGCTCTCTCTCACTCCCTCCCGCGCATTCTCGCTCTCACTCGATCATTCTCAGCGATTCTCGTACCCTCTCGCACTTTCTCGGTTATTCGCACTCCCTCTCGTGCTCGCTCTCTCTCTCTCGCTCTCTCTCGCGCATTCTCGCGCTCACTCGCGCTCACTCGCTCTTTCTCGGGCATTCTCGCTCCCTCTTGCGCTCGCACATTCCCTCACGCTATCAATCGCTCTCTCTCTCTCTCTCTCGCTCTCTCTCGCACATTCTCTCTCTCACCCGATCTTTCTCGGGAATTCTCGCTCCCTCTCGCTCTATCCAGCTATCAGTGGCTCTCACGCTCTCGCTCACTCTCGCACACTCACTCACGCTATCACTCGCTCTCTCTTGCGCATTCTCGCTTCCTCCCGCTCTTTCTCGTTCATTCTCACCCCCTCTCGCGCTCACTCGCTCTCTCTCGCGCATTCTTGCTCCTTCTCGCTCTTTCTCGGTCATTCTCACTCCCTCTCGCGCTCACACTCTCTCACGCTATCAATCCCTCTCTCTCTCGCTCTCTCTCGCTCTTTCCCGCTATCACTGGCAATCTCACGGTCTCGCTCACTCTCGCACACTCACTCACGCTCTCTCTCGCGCATTCTTGCTCCTTCTCGCTCTTTCTCGGTCATTCTCACTCCCTCTCGCGCTCACACTCTCTCACGCTATCAATCCCTCTCTCTCTCTCGCTCTCTCTCGCTCTTTCCCGCTATCACTGGCTCTCTCACGGTCTCGCTCACTCTCGCACACTCACTCACGCGCTCTCTCGCGCATTCACGCCCCCTCTCGCTCTTCCTCAGTCATTCTCACTCCCTCCCGCGCTCGCTCGCTCTCTCTCGCTCTCTCACGTGCATGCTCGCTCTCACTCGCTCTTTTTCGGACATTCTCGCTCCCTTTTGCGCTCACACACTGCCTCACGCTATCAATCGCTCTCTCTCTCTCGCTCTCTCTACTGCGTTTTCGGATTTAGCCAAAAACCTACTAAGCGTCTTGAAATTGCAACAGTTGTGCGTGGACATTTTGGAGGTGCGCGAGATAAAAGCGAAAACTGCCAAGCCTACTGAAGATGCTGCAAGTGCAAATGACGAAGTGTTGAATGATAACGGTCGAAATCAATTTAAAAACCAATTTAAGAGTTTCATTGTTAAATTTAAATCAGAAGTCATTAGTCAACATGTCCTTAAGTGTAAGCGTCAACATGGCATACTTAAATTTAATGATTTAGTCACTGATGGATCAGACAATGTTGTTTCTGTTTATGAAATGGTACCCCCTTTTCTCAATGAATTGCGCATATTAGCTAGGGATAAAGCCACTGAGAGAGGGTACATGCATGTTAGGCCTGCAAATGGTTGCATTTACGTCAAGAAAACCGCTGCGTCTATACCAATTGTCATCTCGACCGAACATGATCTGAGTAACATTGTCTAACGGTCTGATCTGAGTAACATTGTCTGACGGTCTGATCTGCCACGTCCTCAGAACAAATAGAGTATGCGATCGATTATTCGGGTTGTGCATGCAAATGTAAACTCGCTACGTGATCATTTTTCTGATGTAAAAAATCTTTTGATTAATAAAAATGTTGCTGTTTTTGCATTGACTGAAACGTGGCTTACTCCAGACGTCCCTAGTAACTGCCTTAACATCGACTCGTTTCATTTTGTTCGAAATGACAGAAAATTAAAGGCTTCTAACAAGAAGAGCTCTAGATTACGTCGGCGTGGACGTAGATTATTTTTACAAGGCGGTGGCATCATGATCTATATTAGATCTGGCATTCGTTTTAAAATTTTAGCTGAGTCGAAACTTACACATGTAAACGAGACAGAGTTTACTCTAATCGAGTTTACGGTCGAAAATGACCAACGTATTTTGTTAGCAGCTGTATATAGACGACCTAAGGGCCTTGTTTTGAGTGCTTTTTTCAAATTACTATTCAAATACTACCATTTATACTCTAGTTTTATTTTACTTGGCGATCTAAACTCTGATCTTCTCTGCTCTAAAGAAGCACCAAATTACTTTTATACGAAATCGTTAAAAGACTTGATTCACGAGTACGGACTTTATAATGTCCCTTTTGGTGCTACCCACCATGCCACTTACACTGGTACTTGGCTTGACGTAGTTCTTATCGATTCGGCAGACAAGCTACTGGCCTTTGAAAAATCCAAAGTTCCATTTATATGCAACCATGACTATCAAATTGTTGATTATAAGCTGGAGCCACTCGTTTTTAACAAGAGATCCGTCTGCACTCGCGACTTCCGCAAGTTCAATAGCGCCTTCTTTTCATCACAGTTGAAGTTACAAATTGAGGCTTCATCATTTACTTCTTTTGTTCGTAAGGATCCGAATTTGCTTCTAGAAGGGTTCCAGTCGATCGCTCTAAGGCTGCTTAATGAGCAGGCACCGTTCTCTGAGCGTACTATCAAAAAGAACCCTGTACCTTGGTTCAATACTGCCTTGCGACTCCGATGTAGGGAACGCGATAAGCTGTACAATAAAGCCAAACGTATGGCTAGTGTCCCTCTTCTGGCTAAATATAAGCTGCTGCGTAAACGACTTAAGATATACATTAGATTAGTCCGTGAGTCTTTCTTTACTAGCAAGCTAAGTAATACTGTAGATGTTTCCAAGAGATGGGCTCTTTTGAGTAAGATGGGTGCTATTGGAAACAGATCGAGTTCCCCGCTTGAAGTTTTTACAGCAAAGGAATTGAACACACATTATGCATCGGTTGCTACTGTTCACCGATTATATTCAGCTGATGAGTTAGCCCGATCCTTGACATTCCACTACAGCTCAATGAGCCTGTGTTTGATGTCGCTGAACTTACGAATGTTCAAGTACTCCAAGTTGCAACTGCTGCCCTTCCAAAATGCAAAGGTCGTAGCTTTGACCGCCTTCAACTAAATTACTTCAAAGATTGTTTGTGTGTTGTCTCTAAATTCATGACTAAAATCTTTAATACATCCTTAGTTACGGGTATCTATCCTGATATGTGGAAGAAAGCCATTGTCATACCGTTGAGAAAAGGCACAAAAATTGAGTCTCCTTCGGATACCAGACCCATAGTTAACCTATCACATTTTGCTAAGATTTTCGACAAACTTGTTACCAATCAGCTCATAGAGTACTTGGAAGATACCGAAATACTCTCACCATATCAGTCAGGGTTCCGGAAATATTATAGTACTCAATCTGCATTAGTAAAAATTACGGACGACATCCGAAAGGGAATCGATAAGGGTATGGTAACCATACTTCTTCTATTTGATCTCAAGAAGGCCTTTGATACAGTCAAACACTCTACCTTATTGCGAATTATGAGAGAGAAAAACTGCTCAGATAAATTTATCAAATGGTTCTTCTCATATCTTTCCGGTAGATCTCAAACTATTGCCGACCTTCGTAGATTTTTATCTGAGTTTGTCAAATTAACATCTGGCATTCCCCAAGGCTTCAACCCTGGTCCTGTTGCCTTCCTGATTATGATAAATAGTATTGTCAGTTGCTTGGAGTTCTGTATGGACTCTTGTATGTTGTTCGCTGACGATATTCAAGTGTATCTACAATGTAAACGAGTAGATATTCCCAGTGTAATTAAAAAACTTAGTATTGATGCGGAGAATGTTGCAGCGTGGACTGATAGAAACGATCTCCAACTTAATTTTACCAAAATTGTAGCTATCATTTTTGGCTCTGATCAAATGATGATGCGTATCGATATAAGTTCACTCCCACAAATTGCTATCCGTGGGCATAAAGTGGAGTTTGTAAACGCGGTTAAAAATCTTGGCGTGACCCTCACTTCTAATCTTAGTTGGAATACACATGTATCGAGTATTATTTCGAGAGTACATGGTGAGTTGAAAAGATTGCGTTTCCGAGCCCACTTTCTTTCTCATAGCTTAAAAAAACAATTAGTCACCGCTCTCATTCTTCCACATTTTGATTATTGCTGTCTAGCGTTCTGTAACTTACCTAGTTCTGGTACTTAAATCTCAAGCTCCAAAGACTTCAGAATCATCTAATGCGATTCATTTTTCGGTTGAAGCCTTTCGCAACACGATTAAATTGGCTCTCTGTCTCTGACAGAAGAAAATACTTTATGTTTGTTTTTACTTATAAAATCTTCACTACCGAGAAACCTAGTTATTTACTGGCGATGTTTCCTAAGCCAAAATCTGATTTACGTAGATCTCAGCGCACTCTCACAGCTGATGCGTTATCCTCGTTTGATTTACCTACCCCATCGACTTCCACTATGGAAAACTCGTTCAGCTATCAGGCTATGAAGTTGTGGGATACTTTGCCATGTACCATTAGGCTTAAACCCTCCATAATTACATTAAAAAATGCTGTGTTTGAATACTTGCTGAATATGGGAGCGGAATTTGATGATGATTAGGTTGATTCTTGTTCTTATACCCTCCTTGTGTGAGTTGCCTGTGTATAAGCGTTGAGACTGTAAATTACCTTCGTATATGAATTATAGAATTTTAGTTTTTAATACTCTCTAGTTTTAAAAATTCTGTTGTCTGACTACTACATTGCAACCTTTTTTTGTTACTCCATAAATTTGCTATGTATCTGTACGCATTACTATTGTATATCTTTTTATATTTGCTTATTATATTACTGTATTCTCTCTTTGTAAATTTTGAAAATGTATGGCGATATACGGTCCAAATTAGGACCTTATCGAAAATAAACAAGTTTAAATCAAAATCTCTCGCTCTTTCCCGCTATCACTAGCTCTCTCACGGTCTCGCTCACTCTCGCACACTCACTCACGCTCTCTCTCGCGCATTCACGCCCCCTCTCGCTCTTCCTCAGTCATTCTCACTCCCTCCCGCGCTCGCTCGCTCTTCCTCAGTCATTCTCACTCCCTCCCGCGCTCGCTCGCTCTCTCTCGCACATTCTCGCTCTCACCCGATCCTTCTCGGGGATTCTCGCTCCCTCTCGCTCTTTCCTGCTATCACTGGCTCTCTCACGCTCTCGCTCACTCTCGCACACTCACTCACACTATCACTCACTCTCTCCCGCGGATTCTCGCTCTCACCCGATCATTCTCAGCGATTCTCGTACCCTCTCGCACTTTCTTCGTTATTCCCACTCCCTCTCGCGCATTCTCGTGCTCTCTCGCTCATTCTCGGGCATTCTCGCTCCCTCTTGCGCGCGCACACTGCTTTATGCTATCAATCGCTCTCTCTCTCTCTCTCCTCTCACCCTCTCTCTCTCGCGCATTCTCGCTCGCTCTTGCTCTTTCTCGCTATCACTTGGTATCACTCGGTCCCGTTCGCTCTCTTTGGCTCCCTCGCTCTTTTCCGCTATCACTTCGTCTCGCACGCTCTCTCCCTCTTTCTCGATTTTTATCGCTATCATTCGCTTACTCTTGTCCTTCCGCGACATCTCTTGATCTCTCTTGCTATCACTTATACTTCATTGTTCCTCATATCTTTTTTTCTATGCACTTTGTCCGAACTTTTTTTGGTAAATGTTAAGTCAAACGACAGCCATCTAGTGGACAAATGTACATAAACTCATACAAGTAGGCGCATGTACATGTGTATTACTTATGTACGCACAAAGATAAAAATCTTTATATTGACCGTTATATCATTGTTATATCACTGTATAAGCGTTAAGCGTGAGAAATTTGTTTGGGTGTTATCTCATTAGTAATCGCTATCCCAGCGCAAATCCCCGAAATCTCACAAGTACGTCTAGATAGGTATTGACGTCCTCTATCGCGACAAAAGAAAATTGAGCAAAAGAAAAATGGGGTATTCGAGAAAAATGTATTTTTCTAAAAAGTGCATTTTTCAGTAAAAAATGCATAACTCGTGCATTTTTTATTTATTTTTTTTAAATAACATAAAGGACGTGAAAAGGGGCTCAAAACTCAGTGAAATTATGTGTTACACGCTTAAAAGCTTAAAAAGCTGGTGAAACAATAGCAGTTTGAAAATTACATTGAAAACATTTTTTTCTAAGTAAGAATTTTCTCGGAATATTTCAGCATCGCTGAACGCATGAAATTTTGATGAAACAAGAAAATTTGAAAACACGTGTCAAATAATTTTTGGAGAAGAACATAAATATTTTAATTTCAAAATGGTACGTGATATTGGCATACGCGGACTACCTTATTTGAGATGGATTCGGCCACCTATCATTTTGTTCATATTTTATACATAACTTGAAAATGAATACTTTTTAATCTTCAGAAATGAATGTAATTAGAATTGTGCCAAAAACTGGTGCAATAATTTTAAATTTTGGCATTAAAAATTAATTAACGGATCAGTAAATTAAGTTTGAGGAAGCCTCGTACCAATGAATTGGCAGCGGCTTTTTATGTTGGTGCATTTAAAAAATATCTGTTTAAAAAAAAGTTTTGGCAACAGCATTATAAAATGAAAAGTATATTTCCTCTAAGAATCAGAGCACATCTTCAACAATAGCTCATTTTATTTATAATTTACTTCCACAATAAGCAAACATTTTTTTTATTTATCTGAAGTACGCTACTACGACTTCAGGAGTCAATAAATGAGTTCTTATTATTTATGGTCAAAAAAAGTTCCAAAATTTTAACTTATCGGTACGATATGAAATAAAACACATTCATGGATCATGAAAAAAATAAAGTTTTTATATTCTATTATAGTCTGAAAGCCTAAAATCAATCGCTTAGGTACGTACGTACGTACTTACTTAAGTAGAAC
Source organism: Torymus aiolomorphi (assembly GCA_036365515.1). NCBI lineage: Eukaryota > Metazoa > Arthropoda > Insecta > Hymenoptera > Torymidae > Torymus > Torymus aiolomorphi. Next base: position 121,096,405 of record CM070877.1, on the reverse strand, counting down.
TTTAAATGTTTTATGCAATTTAAAAGCTATACCAAGGAATTCTCTTATTTTCCATTATTTTCTGTCACATATTTCATCATTATATTTTTTATAATGGTCAAAAAACATATGGAGTGTTTTTTCTGAGCCATCCAAAAACATTTGATGACTTGGTGATTAAAAAATATAGTGTTGATTGGACGATATCTAGAAGTTTTACAAAAGTCAAAAGTTTGTGAAATTTCCTCATATAACATTTATTTGATATGTATGTTATTTTTAATATAGACTTTTTTATTTGAAGATGTAAACTATCATGTAAGTATTTGTAACTTAACAGAAACACCTTTGGAAACATTTCTTACGTCGGCCAGAACTATCTGAAACGAAAAGCTAATGTTTTAAATTCTTGAAAAATGGTCAAATTTTTTTAAAGCAAGTGGTAATGAAATTTTCGGTAAGAAATTGACTTTACTTATAAAATAAGAAATAAATACTAGAAAAACATCTCCGGCCAAATGATTAGTTGATTAATTCTATATTTAGAATCGCCACAATAGTTTATAAAATATCGTGTTCATAAATTCACGAGTTACTTCAATGAAACATGAAATTTAACAAATACTTGAACTTATATATTTCAAGCGCATGCAGTAAAGCATTCTTGCTCGACGTTTAATGTTTTGTCGCTATTGATTGAGTCATTCACCTGTAAGTTAGTTTCATATAATAATTAGCTTTTAACCAATTCAAAATTACATGCGTACATACATCAATATATATATTGATTAATGTGGACAAATGATGGCTCGCCTACATACACAAAAGTATGTAGCATACACACATTTATATCATCGTAATAAATATTAAATATTATAGGATATTTCAGTAGAAGACATACCTTTAGACACAACATCTTTAAAAAAATGAAATTTATGATTGCACAATATTTTTGCATATATTGCTTGCTTTGCTATCATTTGGATGAACATCAGATAACTTTGTACCTATATATAGTATAGTATTTATTATTAGATTTGTAGAAAACTCATTTTATACTCAATTGACTACTTTAACGCTCAAATGGATATGGTAGCTTCTTGGTTCACGAAATAAGTTTTTATTTCATTTTATTTTCTTTCGCTATATTGAGCCATTTCTAAATTTCTATCTGTTTTAATTGATATCTAAAAATTTAAAGACAATTTTTCTTATTATTACAATTTAATAGGACCTTTAACAAATCAGATTATATAAATTATTTTATATCAAGATTACAATTTATTACTTTTAGATAACATATTTCATCCGATTGCACAATGCCGAACATTATTTTATTCTCCTTTTCATTCCTGCTAAAGTCATGAGGTACATAAAAATGATATTGCGTTTATGAGATATCAAGGTAGTTCATGTATACAATTGAGATATAATTGCATTTTAGAAAATAGAGAATATATGTATTGGTATCATAAAATATCCAAAATATTAGTATAAGTACATATTTTTTTACATAATCTAAATTTGTTCCATCATTAATTCAAAAAAATACCGATTTATAATATTATAATAATTGAGGTCTTTTTCTTTATTCGATTATATTGTAGTGCATAGAAAAAATTTTTTTCTGGTATATTAATGAGCAAGATCTTTTATTTTGCATGTCATTTTCGTTAATAAAATATATATTTCACGTAAAATTTCAATTTTCTTTTCTTATTGATGTTGATTTTACTTATGTTTACTTGACAAAAACCTCTAGAGAAATTCTTCGTATCGTTGTATTATAATGTTATCGTAATTCATGCTAGAATAGAACAAATAGCTTTTGAAAATTGTTTAATCACGAATTACTATTGAATTACTACTCGTTGTAGTATCGTAATTATGTAGAGAACTTTAATATTTATGCACACTTCAGAATTGCCAGGTAATCAAGGGACTTTCCCACTGTTGCTCGACTACTGTCCAGTACGACGTAATAATCTTGCTTTGCGTCTCTCTCTCTCTCTCTCTCTCTTGCTCTCTTGCTTCCTTTTTATAACCGTTTTGATTCTATTTCTTGTTTATGCTCTGATCTTGTTGTATCAGTTCGATTCACTGGAAATTCCAAGAAAAATAAATTATTAATAGGCATAGAGCTCTGTAGAGATGTTCTTGTAATCGTGTAGCCTAATTTTATACGAAAAAACAAACTGGAGTACCATTTAATGTGTCGGTTTCATTTTAAGTTTTTAGAAATCATTTGAAAACCCACCCTGGTGGAAATCGTCATTTTTCTCCAATTTTCTAGCCATTTTCTAGCGATTTCGTTCAACTCGGCATTAAATGGCTAGAAAATGGGAGAAAAATCGTTTCACAAATGGACGAAAAATGGACGATTTCCAGCAGGGTACTTTTCTAAATAAATTAAGGAACGCAGTCGATGATTATAAAAATAACTTTTGACGAATACCAAATGCCACTTCAAAAATATTATATAATACATTGTAATAAAAATAGACAGCATCAAAGAAAATAAGCTTATTCGTTTTATTAAAACGATTCCAGGAAAATTAGATATCAAGAATAATGTAAGTAGAATTAATTCTTCTTAATGGCAGAAATGTTAAACATATTTCCAATTCAAATGTCTTATTTATTTTGAAAAAAAAAGGATTGAGATAAATGTATGATAGGGTAAACGATACAGTTGTTGACCACTCGACAGTGACTGGCCACATTCAAAAGAAAACGTTCAAAATTATGTGATAGAGCTTTTTTAACGATAATTTTTTAATTCTACGAAGATTCCTCTTTTAATTTGTATAAGTACTTTGCTACTTACTAATAATTCGAAATAGTACATTTCGATACTAGTGCGAGGATTTGATTTTCCCCCCCTCGCTTCGCTCGGGTGCAAACAGTCACACGAGGAGAAAATCAACTTCTCACACAAGTGTCGAACCGTATTTTTTGACACGACGTGCGAGAAGTGAGATTTTTGCACGCATCGTTTAACGCAGCGTGCGAGAAATCGAACTTCTCGCACGGAGTTTCAAAAAGTAATTTTTACAATATAAAAGTCGTCCTACGCGAAATCCTAAAAAAGTATGATTTTTATTGAAAACCCGTAAGAAGCGCATTGACAACTTTTTGTTGTTTCAAACCAATTATCATCTCTAATATCATTCTAACTATTGTATATAATTAAAGTGTCCCTAGAGAACAGTATCCAATTATTTTATTTAATATTTTTACATAAACTTTGATAAAAACAGAGTGGTCCATAACTATCGTCAAAATTATGCCATATGACAGTGATTGACCGGGCGGAGAATCACTATTTTACGGTTGTTACCACGCAATCAGTAATTGTCATGGTGCTTTTTGCTGGATTTGTATTGTTTTTTCAAGCATAAAAAAGTATAAATAAAGCATAAAATTAATAAAAATTAATTAATTAAATAATTTGAAATATTATTAAAAGCAATTATTATTTGAATCAATAATATAAAACATAATTTTTAACATCGTATATGTAAAAACATTATTATTTACAATTCTAGGTTAGATTTTAAATAATTAGGATGCCGAAAGTGAAAAAAGGAGTAAAATACCGAAAAACATACGAGGAACAACAAATACAAGAAGCTACAGATGCAGTCCGAAATGGAATGTCATGGCGGCAGGCTTCTAAAATGTTTCGAGTTCCGCGAACTACTTTCAAATGTAGACAAAGTAAGCTATTCAAAAAACAGAAACCGGAATAAATATTTATTTACAAATTATGCATAATTATTTAACGATAATACTTATTCGTTATTTATTTTTATATAGTGGTCAATCACTATCTATTAATGGACAATGACCATGTCCAAGTGGTCAATCACTATACTTTTTCAGATAATTTATTTATCTAGAGTACATTATAGAAGTACATTACATTATTGTAACCCTGCAGAGAAAAATAAATTTCCTGTTTGCAGATCGATTACTTTAATAAATTTAAAAAAAACTTTGAATTTTTTTCCAATAAATTTATTGGTTTCAAAATTTATAGGTTTCTAAAAATATAATCTATAAGTTGTTATTAGCATTTTATTATATTTCAAATTCTTATTAGCAAATGCTCCCCTTCGTTTGCTTAAGTGACCAATAACTGTATCGTTTACCCTACATAATACATATTTAAAAATGCTACAAACTAAAACATATTTTGTTCATTATGTATTTTTCCAAATTAAAATTTATATAATACACATTAAGCACTTTATAAATGTTACATTTATCTCCATATTCATATCCTTCTACCTTGATTAAATAAATAAAACTATACTAATTAAATTCATTATATTCGTTCTGTCACTTCATATGAATTCTTAAATAAGCATCTCCAATTACAAGTTCTAAAAAATAAGCAGTCCATAACATGAGTTTCATTACTGTATTCATGCTACCCCCGCCCTCAAGCTCGTTTCTTTTTTTCCTTATCTAATAAAGCAATTTCACACACACACACACACACACACACAGGGAGAGAGAATGAGAGCCGTGGCTATGCGGTGGTCGCTCGCTCGCTCAGAGCAAGTTAGGGCGAAGGAAAATAACACCTCTTGTGTATAACGACGTGACAGAGATAAAAAGAGTAGAGCTAGATAGTAAGAAGAAAAATCGCGGCTTTTATTTACCTCGCCCCTCTCTCGCGCCTCGTCTTAGGCTCAATTCTCTCTCTCTCTCTCTCCCCCCCTCTCTCTCTCTCTTGCTTACTCCTCGCTCTTTCTCTCGTTCTTCGTGTTAATCTGTAATCGATAAAAAAAATGATAATGTATAGAACTACGGGAGAGAGAGAGAGAGAGAGAGAGAGAGAGAGAGAGAGAGAGAGAGAGAGAGAGAGAGAGAGAGAGAGAGAGAGCCACTGCACGATGAACAAGTGGTGAGGCCGCGGGTAAGTGCACTGAAGCGTGAGGCGCGGTATAAATTTCTTGTCACTTAAAAGTTCGTGTGTGTGCTTAATCAATTAATCATAGTCGACTTTATGCCATGATTTATATACTCGTTTTAATGTTAAAAAGGTAACCGACCCGACGTGCCGAGCTATAGAGTCTGTTGTTGTTGTTATTTCATTTATCGGTTTCACGGTAATCCGTTATTATTTTATAGAACGTCTATCCTTTTCCGAGCCGCGCTATCTATAGAATCTATCTATATATCTATAGAAATGCTGAATATTCATCAAGCAATTTTTAGTGAGAATGAAAATACCTATACATCATTTCTATATATAAAGTATCAAAATTTTATACGCATATAATATACTATGTATTTTTATTCTATGAATTGTTAATTACTGTATTTGTATTTTTACATACTTAATTAAGAACAACAATACTACAAAATAAAGAATCATAAACAATGTATTCGTCTTACATATGTACATATGTAGATAAACAAAGCATCGAAGGATAAGTGCATTCCCCTTCTTACCATCTAGTAGTCAAAGCTTACCATCGGTGGCACCTAACTGCCAGCAGTAGTACGAATCAATATTTAGAGCTACCGCACAACGGTATGGAGAAACCCTTTCCTTTACTACGTCGATAAACATACTTTATCATTTCTTATCTATCCAGCTCGAGAGGTAAGTAAAATATTTTCGTCTACTAAGACGCCTGCACGTACGTGTGTCAGCTATACACGGAGAAATGCTCTTTTCAACGCGCGTATCAAAATCCACATTTTGCAATTCCCAGTCGTACGAGCATATGCATCGGTGCAACTACGCGTGCAGCAGCTCTGTGCGCGCAAATATGCACTCGCGCTCGGACGTATATGTTTACATGTGGGCGCGCACGTGTACATGCGTCTGTGTGTAATTCAGAATACAAGGCCGAGCAAAGCGGACAATGAGAGTGCAGTAGTGATGCTCGTGTTTGGTCGGACAATATGCTCTCTTTCAGGCCCGTGTTTTCCCTTCTCTCGACGAAAATATCCCGCTGATGTGTGCTCTGCCGGCGCGCTTCACGAACGCGCCTCGTCAAAATAAACGCTTATTTTTAGAAATCGCTTTAACTCTTCACAATTCTTTCCCTCCTCCACCTGTGCCTTTCCCTCATTTACCCGCCGTTTACAGTTAATTGTTTTACAAGCTATACACCTTTCTAAGCGCTATCTGAGCAGCTTTCAACTTTATCACAAGGAATTTTTTCATTTTTTATCAACATTCAAGAAAAATTTTAGATTGTGATTGTTTTATTAAAATATTATAGACCTTATAGAAAAAACAATGCTGCTCTATAGATGCCCACCTATACGAAATATCGATAGGAAAGTTGTATAATTAATATGAATTTGAAGAGGCTGTGGAAATTCTGATATTTAAATAAAAATTTAGTTATACGTAAATAGAAAAATGTTTAAAGCGTTATTGTTATGCATCTTTAAGATCAAACTATTAAGTCAAAACTATTATGACACATAACATTGGTTTATCTGAAATATATTATACTTACTTTTCTAAGCGAAGATTCTATGCCTGTTATATCAATTAAAGTTTCTATTGAAGAATGCTGCATGAGAAAAAAGTAAAAGAAGAAGAAATAAATAAAATAAATACTATTGTATTTATAGCAGTGTTAATAACTGTTACTTTGAATATAATAGTTCGTCAATATTCATCACATTTCGTATTTTAAAAGTTTCTTTAAACGATTACGTAAATCATATGCATGTACACTCGACGATAATATGTGCTGTCCGCATATGAATTATCCAATGAGAACATCTAAATTTTTGTTGTAATTAATCAGTGTCAGTAAATTTTAAATCATTCGAACAAAATGTATAACCATCGTATGTACATTAAACCATTTTTTTTTTTATTTTGTAAAATACTATTTTTTAATTAACATAATTATAAACTAAACTGACTTATTAACATTAAAAGTTTTCAATTAATCAAGATTTTTGGTCACATGAAACTTAACAACAAAGTAACAACTATTATTTTACTTATATATTTTACTTGTGACTTTTATTTACCTTTTCTAAAATATAATGACTTAGGAATCTTTTATAATTTTACTAAATCTAAATAAAATAATTATAGAGTAATTACTTGAGATAAAGTTTTATAAATAGAAGAAACTTCTTTGTGAAAACGTAAGTACACATTTTGTTTTATTATAGTATTATTATACTTACAATATTAGAATTTGTAGAAGTAAATATCATTATCTTTTATGTTTCACGAATAGTTTCAATTATTTCTTCGTTTTCTCGTAAAATTTAACATCATTTTTTAGCTGTACACGAGATATGAATCAAGTGCACGTGACCTCAACTCGACAGAAGTGCGATGAAAAAACTGTATAAAAATAAAAATTCATAAATTATCCATATATTAACAAATAATTGTATTATTTATCAGTAAATATGATTGAATTCGTCTAGCCATAGTTGTCGATATCTTACTAACAGAATTTTAGTTGAGAGATACAAAGCACAAGTGCACGTGCACCTAGCCTCTAGGAGAAGCTTAAAGGTGAGAGGTAAATCACATTCGCTACCGAACGATTTTCGTTCAAATCGAAAATTATTACAGGAATTAGGAAATAACATTAATATTATTAGTAGTTTAAAAAAGTAGTTTAAAAAAGTACTCAAAAAATTCGTTTATAGAATAAAAAATATGAAAAGCAGAATATTTTATTAAATAACATTGAAATTTGTCAATATAATAAGTTGTTATGTATTCTTTTTAAAATAATTTATGAAATTTCTATGTGAATTGACAAAATGTTCATTGATATAAATTACGATGAACTTTGAACATAAAATGTTGATTACTTTTTATTATCTTATAACATTTTTATCAATATTTAAATGTTAAAAAAATATAATTAATTTTAGTTGGCATCTGTGAAGGAGCCTTTGCAGGTGCGTTGTTGAGTGACGTATATTAGGACGAGTGGTCGTCGGGCTGCATCATCATTTCTAATTATCTTTTTCAACAAGTAGGTGAGGATGACTTGTATATTTAAAAAAAGTTTTTTCCATTATATGAGGATTCTCTACAACACAGATACCTAAGCGAGCCTAAGATATAGTCCAGTAAAAAGGACCTGTAGAGTGCCTCTTCGGATAAACTGAGCGAATTAACAAAAGAACAAAAATAGAAAAAAAGAAAATATAAATTAAGTAGTAGGGGCAGCGCGGCTACCGCGCCAGCGCGGCTACCGCGCCAGAGCGGCTCCCGCGCCACTTACCCACCGAGCACTACTTACCGTCCGTCGGTAAGGTAGGGTGCAAAGTCACCATGCGAGAGGCCCGGTAGAGGGCGCATTGAACATTTACTCCATCGATAAAATGCGTACGTATGTCATGTTGCAGGGGGCATGGGGCCCTCATGTGATGTTATGTTGTAAGTGAATATAGAATATTTTTATAATATTCATATAGTGTTTAAATTTGTTAATTATAAGTAGTCTTATATTCCGCGCCAGCGCGGCTACCGCGCCAGAGCGGCTCCCGCGCCACTTACCCACCGAGCACTACTTACCGTCCGTCGGTAAGGTAGGGTGCAAAGTCACCATGCGAGAGGCCCGGTAGAGGGCGCATTGAACATTTACTCCATCGATAAAATGCGTACGTATGTCATGTTGCAGGGGGCATGGGGCCCTCATGTGATGTTATGTTGTAAGTGAATATAGAATATTTTTATAATATTCATATAGTGTTTAAATTTGTTAATTATAAGTAGTCTTATATTCCGCGCCAGCGCGGCTACCGCGCCAGAGCGGCTCCCGCGCCACTTACCCACCGAGCACTACTTACCGTCCGTCGGTAAGGTAGGGTGCAAAGTCACCATGCGAGAGGCCCGGTAGAGGGCGCATTGAACATTTACTCCATCGATAAAATGCGTACGTATGCCATGTTGCAGGGGCATGGGGCCCTCATGTGATGTTATGTTGTAAGTGAATATAGAATATTTTTATAATATTCATATAGTGTTTAAATTTGTTAATTATAAGTAGTCTTATATTCCGCGCCAGCGCGGCTACCGCGCCAGAGCGGCTCCCGCGCCACTTACCCACCGAGCACTACTTACCGTCCGTCGGTAAGGTAGGGTGCAAAGTCACCATGCGAGAGGCCCGGTAGAGGGCGCATTGAACATTTACTCCATCGATAAAATGCGTACGTATGTCATGTTGCAGGGGCATGGGGCCCTCATGTGATGTTATGTTGTAAGTGAATATAGAATATTTTTATAATATTCATATAGTGTTTAAATTTGTTAATTATAAGTAGTCTTATATTCCGCGCCAGCGCGGCTACCGCGCCAGAGCGGCTCCCGCGCCACTTACCCACCGAGCACTACTTACCGTCCGTCGGTAAGGTAGGGTGCAAAGTCACCATGCGAGAGGCCCGGTAGAGGGCGCATTTAACATTTACTCCATCGATAAAATGCGTACGTATGTCATGTTGCAGGGGGCATGGGGCCCTCATGTGATGTTATGTTGTAAGTGAATATAGAATATTTTTATAATATTCATATAGTGTTTAAATTTGTTAATTATAAGTAGTCTTATATTCCGCGCCAGCGCGGCTACCGCGCCAGAGCGGCTCCCGCGCCACTTACCCACCGAGCACTACTTACCGTCCGTCGGTAAGGTAGGGTGCAAAGTCACCATGCGAGAGGCCCGGTAGAGGGCGCATTGAACATTTACTCCATCGATAAAATGCGTACGTATGTCATGTTGCAGGGGGCATGGGGCCCTCATGTGATGTTATGTTGAGTGAATATAGAATATTTTTATAATATTCATATAGTGTTTAAATTTGTTAATTATAAGTAGTCTTATATTTTATAAGTATATTTTATCTTAGTATATTCAATCAGTATATTTTATATTGTATAAGATTCTACAAAGATATTTTATAAGTTCATAGAAATTTTAAAAAAGTTAATGATGAGCAATTCAATGAAATTTATATTAACAATATTAAATGACTATTTTTAAATTCAAAAGAAACTTTAAAATATTTAAACAAGTTAGTTTTTAAGGAAAATTTTCTATTATAAGAATAAATATTTCATAGAGGACATTGGGATGTGGAAACGTTAAGGGAAAATAAAAAAGATATGTAAGATTATTTCATATTTATTAAAAAAGTTTTTTCATATTTATTTAAAAAAGCTTAAAAGTAATACATAGTAGAATACATCTTAATCTACGAGTATAAAAAGTTTCAAATTAATCTTTCAATTTTACTATAAAAATATATTTAGAAACTAGTGAACATCTTAATTAAAAAGTATTACAATTTAGCAAATAACTTGGAAAATTTAAAATTAAAGTTAAAGAGAAAATTATCTAAAAACTTATAATTATATAAATTCTAGAAGGCATCCACCTAAAGATTTGACGAAGACTTCTCTATTAACTAATTCTGACTCTATGTTGAGAAGCGCCTCTGGCTTCTCCAGTAATAAAGAATTAACTTTACTTGGAAGGAAAATGTCAAAACTACTGTCTAATTCAAGAACAATTTTTAAGCCGTCTTTAGTGGATACCTTTTTTAATGAGGTTATCTTATACTGTTTATTTAGCTCCAAGTCCCGTAGTCGTTTTGTGGGCAGGTCTGATGGACTTCTCGCTGCTTCATTTATGAGGTCCATGAATGAAAAAAGAAATGATAAATTATTATTTATATATATATATATATATATATATATATATATATATATATTTTTTTTTTTTTTTTTTATAGAATTACTTACTTATTTATTCTGACGTATCAGAACTTTCAGGGGTTGAATATTGCTCTCTCAAGTCTTCCACCCAGCGGTATAAAGCGCAAACTATTTCAACTGAACAATTCTGTTTCCACTCGGGACGATGATTAATGCAGGCTAGCGATCGTATAAATCCAGGAGTTCTTATAGATGGACAACCCAAATCCTCCAAGTTTCTTATATTATCGAAATAGGGTTGCAGCCAGTGTTTTTTCTGTTCACCTTTGACCCAAATTGTTAATAACGACCCCTGCGCTTTTTCTTTCAATTTGTCGAAAGCCGTTGACAGGTATGAATACGGCACCTCTCCGTGTTCCCAATGAATTCCGTGCAGATTGGATTGTAAATATCTATTTAAAATTTTTACATTCTGGTCTAAATCACTCCAATCACAGGGTGGTTGAAATGTCGCAACGTACGGCACCGGATTTAACGCATTAGGATCTATATAAGCAATTTCTTTAAATATAAAATTGCCGTTGTTATCTTTAAAATGTGTATCTACAATTAGTTCCATGATAAGTTATATACTGGAAATGTAGATAACATTATTTGAATATTATTCAAGAAAAAAAGTAGAGTTAATATAATAGTGTTAAAAGTTAGAGTGAAAGATGTGATAATAACTTATTAATTCATAATACATGCAATGTAAAAAATTAAAGTCCCTACGGAGAGATTGAAAAGTTAAAGTACAATAGCTGAGAAAATCTTAGAAAAAAAAATATGAACTCATTATATGTGAAAAAGTTAAAGTAAGAGATGTGAAAATAAATTATAAATTCATGATACGTGCTATGTAAAAAATTAAAGTCCCTAAGAAGAGACTGAAAAGTTAAAGTTCAACAGCTGAGAATATCTTAGAAAAAAATATGAATTCATTAAAGTAAGAAATTTTAAAGTAACTTATAAATTCATGATACGTGCTGTGAAAAAATTAAAGTCCCTACAAAGAGACTGAAAAGTTAAAGTTTAATAGCTGAGAATGTCTTAGAAAAAATTAATAATTTATAAATTCACGATACGTGCTATGTAAAAAATTAAAGTCCCTAAGAAGAGACTGAAAAGTTAAAGTACAACAGCTGAGAATATCTCAGAAAAAATATGAATTCATTAAAGTAAGAAATTTTAAAGTAACTTATAAATTCATGATACGTGTTATGAAAAAAATTAAAGTCCCTACAGAGAGACTGAAAAGTTAAAGTTCAATAGCTGAGAATGTCTTAGAAAAATGAATAACTTATAAATTCGTGATACGTGCTATGTAAAAAATTAAAGTCTCTACGAGGAGACTGAAAAGTTAAAGTACAACAGCTGAGAATATCTCAGAAAAAATATGAATTCATTAAAGAAAGTGATTTGAAAATAACTTATAAATTCATGATACGTGCTGTGAAAAAAAATTAAAGTCCCTACAGAGAGACTGAAAAGTTAAAGTTCAATAGCTGAGAATATCTTAGAAAAAGGAATAACTTATAAATTCGTGATACGTGCTATGTAAAAAATTAAAGTCCCTACGAAGAGACTTAAAAGTTAAAGTTCAACAGCTGAGAATATCTTAGAAAAAATATGAATTCATTATACGTAAAAAGTTAAAGTATCTGAAAGTTTAAAATAGTAAGTATAAGATGCCTAAGGGACTTATAATATGAATAGTGTGAAAAAGTTTAAGTATGAGACGTGAAAATAACTTAGAATTAATTCGACAAATGAATTTACCTTTTATAACTGTAAGAAAAGTGTTGTATTAAGATTCAAGACTTTAAAACTTTTAAATTATAAGAATTTGAAAGTTTAATGCTAAAATATAATATAAATCTATATTCATCCTATAGCAAACTCAAAGCCTCAATTTGTGAACGTTTTAATCGTACATTAAAAAACAAAATGTGGAAAAACTTTAGTTTACAAGGCAGTTATAAATGGATAGATATTTTGCAAGACCTAACTTTACAGTATAATAATACTAAGCACCGAACGATTGGTATGAAGCCCGCAGATGTTAATTCTACAACAGTTAATAAAGTTTATAATCGTTTATGCATTCATCAGAAAACCTCTAAACGTCCTTGTAGGCGTGCAAAATTTAAACTTGGTGATAAAGTTCGAATAAGTAAAAATAAAACTGTTTTCGAGAAAGGATATACACCAAACTGGTCTACAGAAATTTTTACAATAAATAAAGTATTACCTACATCACCATTTACATATCATTTGAAAGATTATCAAGATAAACCAATCGCTGGCGGATTCTATGAAGAAGAACTTATGAAGACTAAATATCCTGATATTTACTTAGTAGAAAAAATTATAAAAAACATGGCGATAAAATTTATGTAAAATGGTTAGGTTTTGATAAGTCTCATAATAGTTGGATAAAAAAAAGTGATTTATGAATAAATAAAATTGTAAATAAGATGAACTAATTGTTTTTATTTAATACCTATTTCCTTACATTTTTTTACAAGAATTGGATGCAAAATTTCATTAACTTTATCAATTCTTCTCCTAAAACGTTCTCTGTCACGAGCAATTTGTTCCCATTCTCCACACCGAGCCTTATGATATGCAAACCTCCACGCATGCATTACATGAACAGTTAGCTTTTCATCAAAATGTACATTCTTTTTAACACGCATTGGACACCTAAAATAATAAATTTCTATATTACATATGTAGAATATTTACTATAAATTAATATATAAATTACTATTATACAAAAAAATATACTCACTTATTATTTATTTTATAATGACCCCATGCTAAAGTATCTATATTATTGTCTTGAACATATCTTTTATCATCATATGGACTTAAGGCAATCTTTAACTGCTTTATAGTTTCTACATTATGGAGTCGGGATCTTATGGAATACTGTTGTCGTTTTTTAATAGATAAATTTTGCAAACAATCTACAAAATCATCAAACTTTATAGTTTTTTAACAACTGAAACCTTAATACCTTTTATTTTTTTCATATGATCTTGACCATAAACGCGAGTACTGTACATTTTACTTCTTAAGCCAACGAATTCTGTAAGAATCTGACCATTACACTCATCTTTCATAAGACCAACAATTTTTTTATTTGCATGAGGCATATTAAAGATGTTTTCACTGGGATAGTCTGAAGTATCAAACTTTGAGAGATTTTTTTTCATATCAGCATAAAAATCATCACATTCAACAGCATAAATCAAGCTGTCTGTGTCTGTATAAAGAAGCTTACAATTTTCTTTATACATTTTTTTCATATAACTATAATGAAAATCATAAATCAGAGTTTTAGAAATGTCTAAAACTGAAAGTCCAACGTAAATTGGTTTATCTAACAAAACTTCAACTTTTTTAAGCTGGATAGCTACTAAATTTTCATCAAAAATACTAATACTATGAAAAAGGGGACTTGATATTTGTGCTTCTACGCCATACCTTCCAGCCCATTTAGTTGATAGCTTGACATCAACACGTTTTCTTACATTCTCCATAGTTTTACCATATACAGCATTATTCATCAATTTGAAAAAGTTTTTTCAAAATCAGTTCTTGCTAACGCCCTCATATTACTATTTAAATTGATGTAAGACTTAAGCCATGGAGATTGTTTAAATTTCAATACTTTATGAATTTTAACAAGCTGAAGTCCATTTTTGACAGCTTGTTTAAGTGATCGATAGTGTATAACATAATTTTTTTTATACGAAAGTGTAGCCAAAAGTTTTTCCTGTTTTGATCCCGGTGGTTTTGCTTGCTCAGGACAAAAAGGTAAGTCGTTATGAATGTCATGTATTTCTGAAGGATATTCTAAATCTACTTCTAAAATGTACCCGTAAGGTGCATCATCATCTATGAAAAAATCTAAATTTTCACAGTCGTCTATCCACTCAAAGGAATCATAAGGGAGACATTGAGTCATTGCCCAACCATATAAATTATTAGCATCTAAATATATTAGATATGTATTTTCTTTATTTTTATCATAATTTTCAGTCATATATTTATGATTTGCAGCTGCGTAGCGATGAGAGCACTGACTTAATCCACCTCTTATACCTCTTTCTATGAATAAAATCATATCTATATCAGTTAATAATTTTAATTGTATGCCAGTATACTTTAGCATTGCATCCCATGCAAATCCTGGAGTAGTATAATAATGAGCTGGATCTAAACCATATACGTTTATACTTTGATCACGAAAATTTTCAAAAACATCAGCTAATAATAAAACATCTGTCTTCATATAAAGATCTGAATATTCTCCAAGGGTATGAATACTAAAGGTATTCCATACTTTTTGTGCATGTTCATAATCTTCATCAGATATGGTTGAACCATTTAGCACACTGAAAAATTTTGTTTTTTCAGGTAACTCAGTTTCATCCAACTTTTCCCACGAATCCAGGTACTCGTAAGGCAGAACGCCTTTCTTCGTTAAAAGACTGATTTTTTCTTTTTCTAAAGATGAAAACTCCTTTGAAACAATTTTATATTCACTTAAATATGAAGCTAATTTTTCTAAAGAAGATGGCATAAATCTAAATGAATCTACAAAGCGAAATTTAATATCACTTTTCTCAACATGTTTTGTAAAAGAAATATACTTCTCCTTAGTCAATGGAAGTAAATCAACATCACCTTTCATATAATTCGATATATCATTAATTATAAAGTGAGCATCATAACCACTTAAGTTATGAAATATCACAGGAATCGTTCTTGAATCTTGATAATTCAAATTACAGTTAGCATGAGCAGGACCGCGATATTTTCCTGAGAGATGACAATGATCTCTTACCTTATCACTGTTTTCTAATAATTTGTTACAAATGTGACAAATTTTTGAATTGAAATAATTAATCATTTCTATCGGTGTTAAAATTGGCATAGATCGTGGGTTTGTATATAAATTAGTAATACGGTCATGTATTACCTTCAATTCACTAGCAAACCACATAGCTGGTTTAACCCCACGATAAAATCTATATTCAGATAAAGAGTCATCAAAACTGCACTTCACATAATATCCTATACTAAACATTTCATGTTTTTGAAACGATAAAGTATTAGCCAAACCTTCATCTTCCTGGTTTTCTAGTACAGGCTTTAACAGACATTCACAATCTGCATATATTGTGAATGGTAATCTTTCTTTATAATTAAAATTTTTAAAATAGATGATATCTTTACCTTTTATAGGAAGTTTCACCTTGCAATCATTAATATTCTTACATATTCTTTCATGCTCTTTTAAATTATTTTCATTAAAGAAAAAATTTAAACATCTATCACATATATATCGCTTCTTTTTCTATGTGATAAACTTTCTCCTACTAGACGTGATAAATTTTTTATATATATGTAATGTGATTTCAGCTGTCCCTTAATTGTTTTTTCTAATAAAAGAAGATTTACATGATTTTCTTTTTTTCATGTGTCAAATAAAAGGGAATCACATTTTTCTCATGCAATCCGAAGACATTAACCGATATTAAAGGGTTTTGTTTTTCAAACTTGAAAATTTTTTTTATCGTAACAGGGAATTCTATACCTGTCATATTTAAATTATTTTCATACTGAAGATAATTGCTAACCCTGTTAGGATGATTTTTACGGTTTACTGGATACAAAGCAGATAATATTGCCCATTTAAAGCATTGATTATCTTTGTTTTGAATATTAATGCAGGCATTTTTTTATCTAAAAATGGTGGTAAAGGTAAATATGAATTACCACTGCGCAATGGATTGAACTTATTCATATTAATTTGAATATTAATAATAGAATTTAAAGTCCATCCAGAATCTTTTTCTTGAAATTCTTCTACCTCAGCCAAAAGTTTATTTAAAACATGATTATCAAACCATTCACTTAAAGATGTACCTAAAACCACTTCAGCGTTTGGCGATTGAAATGTTTCGTTTCAATACTTTCCTGTGAATCTTCAATTACATCAGAAGAAAGTTTCTTGAATGAACAAGATAGTATAGTGTTAATTTTCATGGCACATCGAATATCTTTCAAAATTTTCTTCACTTGTTGGCAGAACAATACTGAGGCGTCCTTTAAAAAGGTTGATATATCTATATGTACAAGATTTGCAATTATACTAGTTCTCACCCTTTTATTAAAAGCACTTTCAATATCAATCCAACGAACTCGATGCTCGATTTCATCCGTTTTTAAATCTGGTACTATTCCATAACCAGTTTTTCCTATAGCATCAAGCTTTGCTTTGATACTCTCAATCCTTGCTATGGCGTATAAAATAGATTGTTTTTGAGCTGTTGTCAGCGTTCTTTTTCTCAATAATTCCCGAAGACTATCTAATGATAAAACACATTGTTCTACCCATTGTTCAATAACTTCGGAATCCATAGATTTATATATTAAAATATTTTCCACCTCTTCAAAAATTTTCACATGTTCCTGACAAAGATCTTTAACTTCATCCATTTTTTCAAATTAAAAAAAGACTTTTTTTTCGTAAGTGTATTCTGAAAATTAAAAAATTATGTTATCATTTTAAATAATTATTGATAAAAAAAAAAAAGGGGAAGAGAAATTAAAATAATCAATGATTTTGTATAATATTAGATCAGCATTTGATAATATAGAAACAGTTTAGTTGTATTAGTTATAATTAGATAGTATTTTATAAGATTTAACTTACATTATAATAAAATTAAAGATTAAATGATTGGTATAAAGCCTTATGCAATACTTTTAAAATCTTAGCAGACGACGTGGCAATGGGCCACAAGTGAGGGACGCGTGAGTGAGAGGTACATAGTGAGAATGTAGAGTGGGAGGGGGGGGATACTATCTACTCGAAGAGTTCATATATGCCCCGTAGGGTATAAGAAATGATGCGTGGTAATTATTTTATTAAATATATTTTATTAAATATATTGAGAGAAGAGGCGTAATTGAATGCCTGAAACGTTGACAAGGTAGATCATTGAAATCATACAAAATTAATTAATAGTTTTAATACAATAATGATTATGCCAAATATAGTGTAAATATTATAAAAATTATTTATATACTATAAATAGTGAAATACTATAAAAAAATTATACATAAAATACTATATAAACTTAATTAAACTTAACTAACTCGCGAATTTCATTTTTTAATGTTCGCTTATCCGTTTTTTCTTTTTTTTAAGGAGAATTTCATTTTTTAATGTTTGCTTATCCGTTTTTTTTTCTTTTTTTTAGGAGAATTTCATTTTTTAATGTTTGCCTATCCGTTTTAAGTTCTTCTATATTTAATATTTTTTTCATTTCTGCACGAACTTGATAGTCTATGGTAGGATTATGCGCAGGATTCGGAATTGTTATTAGCTTCGCGAGCGGTGGAGAATTCAATGAATTTAAATCGAATGATTGTGGACTGTATGGCTCTAACGGTGGCGTTGACCAGCTACCAAATTCAAACGTAAACGATTCTGGCGTATAGCTCTCCCTTAGCGGAGAAGGTGGTAAAGGTATTTCTTCTATGATATTGAATGACTCCGAGGGTTGATCTATTGGTGAAATTACTTCGGGTAGAGGTCTAACTATTGGAAGAAGTTTTTAAATATATTGGATGTTTTTTCTTGCTCCTGGTTTTGGACTAGAAAAACATTTTCACTACTTTCCACATGGTTTTGTGATGAATTGAGCTGAAAATAAAAAATATATATTTATAATAAAATATATAGCATATGTATCATAAAAAAATACTATATTGCTTACCACTTCATTTCTGCGTATACTATACACTACAGGTGATTGCGGTGATTCTTCCTACAAATAAGCATACTTTTTTAATATAATTTAATTAGAAAAATTATGCATTACTTTATAAAAAGATAAAATATTACATTATAATAAAACACTGCTATGGTATCTATCAAATCATAAAATTTTTTCAAATACGATAAAATCTATGACTATAATTTTTAGGTAGTTTTGAAAAAATAAATAAAAAAATTATAAATTTACGTTAAAATGATAGAGAAAATTGCAATATTTTCATAAAAGCTACAATTTCGCAATTGGCTAAAATAATAATAATTTATTTTGAAACTAATAATAGTTTTTAAACTTACCTGATAGTCCTCACACTCATTCAAAACTTCATAACATAGCGTTGGTAGATTTCTTACAATTCTCGGGTCCTTTCTATGATCTTCTGCAAATGGACATATTTCAGGAAGATCTATAGTTTTTTCCTTTAACTTTTCCCACTCACATTTATGTTGTACACTATTTACAATGATTCTTCTGATTTCCGTCACATAGATCTCTGTACTTTTATACATTTTTAACTTTAAAAATTTTCCAAATCGGACGAAGTTGCTTGCGTGAACACTTCCTAAAGACTGAATCTTGTATATTATACGTAGCGAGAAAAGCAACGCTTTCAATATATAATGCCCTTTATAGAAAAAATTTGGATTTTGGAAAGATTTTCAATGGAGCACTTAGGGTCCTTTGTTTTATGAACGCTTCGAGAGTGACGCGCGGGTGGACGATATCGTTCACACATGTGCTGGCTCGCTAAACTGCCTTTCCGAAATTTTCTTGAATTTTACTTCTAAACTAATTCTTTATCGGTTGCTTCGCGAACTAACAATATTAATGATATTTTATTTAATCAATTGTTATTTGAATGAAGCCCTTTCATTTAGTCGAAAAGTATTACATATTTTTGGCTCATTTTTATTTTACAGAATAGTTTTACTTTATTGTTATGTAGAAATATATAATAATACATAATAGAATGTACTGTTTCATTTATAATTATCAAAGTTAATTATAGTTTGCTAAGTTCTAGTATTATACATTTGAATAAAAAATTTTAAATAAAATAAACACTTAATTGAAAAGGAATATTTGTGAAATATTGAAAAAATTTAAGTGGAAAAAGAATAATGAACTTGAGAAAAAAAAGGTTTAAATTAATTTATATTAACTTACCAATTCGTTTTGAACTTAACTAGTGAAAAGATAGACTTCTGCAGCAACTATCGGTATATTAGATGAAAATCTTTCAAGCTATTTTCAGACGGTAACGAAAAAATACTCTCAAAGCTCAGTAGCACTTGTCAACTTGAAATAATGAGATGTATCTAAAAAATGTTCAAGTATTATAAATTAATAGCAAAGCATTAAAAAAAAAATTTAATTTTATAGAACTATAAATGATAAAGTATTAGAGAATTGAAAATTATATATGTTAATACGTTGAAAAGACGAAGTTATTATAATCGAAAACTTTAAGTTACATTAATATAATGAAGAGAAAAACTGAATCATTATAAGTTAAACTATAGATCAAGAAGCTGTAAGGATTGTATATTAATAAGCTGAAAATCAAAAGTAATTATATGAAATACTTACGTTTGGTAAGGAGACTAAGCCTCATGGGACTGACGCGCAGCCTTTTATCCACTGTCGGTATATAGGTGCGCATGCGCGACAGTTTAAAGATTGATAGATGGCAGTGCACCTGCACGGTATAGTTATTCATTTTAGATTAAAGAAGAAAGATCTATAGATGATCGTATGCACATGCGTGGTAACGTAAAAGATTCATAGATGAGTGAGGAAAGATTGGTAGGTGACGAACTGCGCATGACCGAGAAACTTTTAAGTTTGGGCTGATAAAAAGTATTTACAAACATTTCCTTACTATAAAGGTTAGGCGAGCTGGGTCCTAGCCACTCGTTTCTTTTTCTTATTTCAGCTCTAATACTTTTAATATAGCATTCTTACAGGTCTTTAATAATTTCTTCTTTCAGGACTTATAATTTAAAAGTTTTAAAGTCTTGAATCTTAATACAACACTTTTCTTACAGTTATAAAAGGTAAATTCATTTGTCGAATTAATTCTAAGTTATTTTCACGTCTCATACTTAAACTTTTTCACACTATTCATATTATAAGTCCCTTAGGCATCTTATACTTACTATTTTAAACTTTCAGATACTTTAACTTTTTACGTATAATGAATTCATATTTTTTCTAAGATATTCTCAGCTGTTGAACTTTAACTTTTCAGTCTCTTCGTAGGGACTTTAATTTTTTACATAGCACGTATCACGAATTTATAAGTTATTCCTTTTTCTAAGATATTCTCAGCTATTGAACTTTAACTTTTCAGTCTCTCTGTAGGGACTTTAATTTTTTTTCACAGCACGTATCATGAATTTATAAGTTATTTTCAAATCACTTTCTTTAATGAATTCATATTTTTTCTGAGATATTCTCAGCTGTTGTACTTTAACTTTTCAGTCTCCTCGTAGGGACTTTAATTTTTTACATAGCACGTATCACGAATTTATAAGTTATTCATTTTTTCTAAGACATTCTCAGCTATTGAACTTTAACTTTTCAGTCTCTCTGTAGGGACTTTAATTTTTTTCATAACACGTATCATGAATTTATAAGTTACTTTAAAATTTCTTACTTTAATGAATTCATATTTTTTTCTAAGATATTCTCAGCTGTTGAACTTTAACTTTTCAGTCTCTTCTTAGGGACTTTAATTTTTTACATAGCACGTATCGTGAATTTATAAATTATTAATTTTTCTAAGACATTCTCAGCTATTAAACTTTAACTTTTCAGTCTCTTTGTAGGGACTTTAATTTTTTTTTTATAACACGTATCATGAATTTATAAGTTACTTTAAAATTTCTTACTTTAATGAATTCATATTTTTTCTAAGATATTCTCAGCTGTTGAACTTTAACTTTTCAGTCTCTTCTTAGGAACTTTAATTTTTTACATAGCACGTATCGTGAATTTATAAATTATTAATTTTTTCTAAGACATTCTCAGCTATTAAACTTTAACTTTTCAGTCTCTTTGTAGGGACTTTAATTTTTTCACAGCACGTATCATGAATTTATAAGTTACTTTAAAATTTCTTACTTTAATGAATTCATATTTTTTTCTAAGATATTCTCAGCTGTTGAACTTTAACTTTTCAGTCTCTTCTTAGGGACTTTAATTTTTACATAGCACGTATCATGAATTTATAATTTATTTTCACATCTCTTACTTTAACTTTTTCACATATAATGAGTTCATATTTTTTTCTAAGATTTTCTCAGCTATTGTACTTTAACTTTTCAATCTCTCCGTAGGGACTTTAATTTTTACATTGCATGTATTATGAATTAATAAGTTATTATCACATCTTTCACTCTAACTTTTAACACTATTATATTAACTCTACTTTTTTCTTGAATAATATTCAAATAATGTTATCTACATTTCCAGTATATAACTGATCATGGAACTAATTGTAGATACACAAGGTTTTAAAGATAATGCGTTAAATCCGGTGCCGTACGTTGCGACATTTCAACCACCCTGTGATTGGAGTGATTTAGACCAGAATGTAAAAATTTTAAATAGATATTTACAATCCAATCTGCACGGAATTCATTGGGAACACGGAGAGGTGCCGTATTCATACCTGTCAACGGCTTTCGACAAATTGAAAGAAAAAGCGCAGGGGTCGTTATTAACAATTTGGGTCAAAGGTGAACACAAAAAACACTGGCTGCAACCCTATTTCGATAATATAAGAAACTTGGAGGATTTGGGTTGTCCATCTATAAGAACTCCTGGATTTATACGACCGCTAGCCTGCATTAATCATTGTCCCGGGTGGAAACAGTATTGTTCAGTTGAAATAGTTTGCGCTTTATACCGCTGGGTGGAAGACTTGAGAGAGCAATATTCAACCCCTGAAAGTTCTGATACGTCAGAATAAATAAGTAAGTAATTCTATAAAAAAAAATATATAAATAATAATTTATCATTTCTTTTTTCAGTCATGGACCTCATAAATGAAGCAGCGAGAAGTCCATCATACCTGCCCACAAAACGACTACGGGACTTGGAGCTAAATAAACAGTATAAGATAACCTCATTAAAAAAGGTATCCACTAAATACGGCTTAAAAATTGTTCTTGAATTAGACAGTAGTTTTGACATTTTCCTTCCAAGTAAAGTTAATTCTTTATTACTGGAGAAGCCAGAGGCGCTTCTCAACATAGAGTCAGAATTAGTTAATAGAGAAGTCTTCGTCAAATCTTTAGGTGGATGCCTTCTAGAATTTATATAATTATAAGTTTTTAGATAATTTTCTCTTTAACTTTAATTTTAAATTTTCAAAGTTATTTGCTAAATTGTAATACTTTTTAATTAAGATGTTCACTAGTTTCTAAATATATTTTTATAGTAGAAAGACTAATTTGAAACTTTTTATACTCGTAGATTAAGATGTATTCTACTATGTATTACTTTTAAGCTTTTTTAAATAAATATGAAATAATCTTACATATCTTTTTTATTTTCCCTTAAAGTTTCCACATCCCAATGTCCTCTATGAAATATTTATTCTTATAATAGAAAATTTTCCTTAAAAACTAACTTGTTTAAATATTTTAAAGTTTCTTTTGAATTTAAAAATAGTCATTTGATATTGTTAATATAAATTTCATTGAATTGCTCATCATTAACTTTTTAAAATTTCTATGAACTTATAAAATATCTTTGTAGAATCTTATACAATATAAAATATACTGATTGAATATACTAAGATAAAATATACTTATAAAATATAAGACTACTTATAATAAACAGATAACACTATATGAATATTATAAAAATATTCTATATTCACTTACAACATAACATCACATGAGGGCCCCATGCCCCCTGCAACATGACATACGTACGCATTTTATCGATGGAGTAAATGTTCAATGCGCCCTCTACCGGGCCTCTCGCATGGTGACTTTGCACCCTACCTTACCGACGGACGGTAAGTAGTGCTCGGTGGGTAAGTGGCGCGGGAGCCGCTCTGGCGCGGTAGCCGCGCTGGCGCGGAATATAAGACTACTTATAATTAACAAATTTAAACACTATATGAATATTATAAAAATATTCTATATTCACTTACAACATAACATCACATGAGGGCCCCATGCCCCCTGCAACATGACATACGTACGCATTTTATCGATGGAGTAAATGTTCAATGCGCCCTCTACCGGGCCTCTCGCATGGTGACTTTGCACCCTACCTTACCGACGGACGGTAAGTAGTGCTCGGTGGGTAAGTGGCGCGGGAGCCGCTCTGGCGCGGTAGCCGCGCTGGCGCGGAATATAAGACTACTTATAATTAACAAATTTAAACACTATATGAATATTATAAAAATATTCTATATTCACTTACAACATAACATCACATGAGGGCCCCATGCCCCCTGCAACATGACATACGTACGCATTTTATCGATGGAGTAAATGTTAAATGCGCCCTCT
The DNA here is from genome assembly GCA_036365515.1 of Torymus aiolomorphi. Lineage (NCBI taxonomy): Eukaryota > Metazoa > Arthropoda > Insecta > Hymenoptera > Torymidae > Torymus > Torymus aiolomorphi. The sequence goes on along the minus strand of CM070877.1, from coordinate 121,072,313 downwards.
ACCGGGCCTCTCGCATGGTGACTTTGCACCCTACCTTACCGACGGACGGTAAGTAGTGCTCGGTGGGTAAGTGGCGCGGGAGCCGCTCTGGCGCGGTAGCCGCGCTGGCGCGGAATATAAGACTACTTATAATTAACAAATTTAAACACTATATGAATATTATAAAAATATTCTATATTCACTTACAACATAACATCACATGAGGGCCCCATGCCCCCTGCAACATGACATACGTACGCATTTTATCGATGGAGTAAATGTTCAATGCGCCCTCTACCGGGCCTCTCGCATGGTGACTTTGCACCCTACCTTACCGACGGACGGTAAGTAGTGCTCGGTGGGTAAGTGGCGCGGGAGCCGCTCTGGCGCGGTAGCCGCGCTGGCGCGGAATATAAGACTACTTATAATTAACAAATTTAAACACTATATGAATATTATAAAAATATTCTATATTCACTTACAACATAACATCACATGAGGGCCCCATGCCCCCTGCAACATGACATACGTACGCATTTTATCGATGGAGTAAATGTTCAATGCGCCCTCTACCGGGCCTCTCGCATGGTGACTTTGCACCCTACCTTACCGACGGACGGTAAGTAGTGCTCGGTGGGTAAGTGGCGCGGGAGCCGCTCTGGCGCGGTAGCCGCGCTGGCGCGGTAGCCGCGCTGCCCCTACTACTAAATTAATTTTGATTAGTTACTTTGTATTTTAGTTAATCTTTTACAAGTCTTATTGCATTACACTATTCAAGTTACAAAAATAAAACTTTTAAGCTATTTTTTCACATACTATAATCACCTTTCTTTGTTTAGTAAATATTTTGAATTAATTCAAATAACCGTTCAAACCGTGGCTGATGTAAGATGGAAGTAAGAATACCATTTTATAAATTTTTGTATTCTCACATCTCAAGCACTTTTTCGTACTTTCTTCTAAAATATATAGTCCAAAACAAAGCTTATACTTAAAATAAAATAAATATAAATGTCGTTGCAAGCAACAATTAAGTTATATGATTACAATTAGTAGATTACAAGAAATAATTCAACTATTGATATTCGATTTGCGAAATTACATTAAAATATATTTGTCATGTGATCAAAAAATACATATTAGTTAGTCAGGACCGAACAAAAGTTATATGTGTGTATACATACAATTACAACAAATTTTATTCTAGCAGTATAATAAATTTATATAGATTTTAATTTTGTTAAATGACATCAAATGTTCGTCAATTTACTTTGTATATTTTTCAAAATAATATAATATACAAAATGAGACTACCAAAATTTCATACAATAATTTCAGTCTATGTTTCGCCAGATATTTGAAGTAGGTATTGTTACGCATGAATATCGGGTCGATCGATGGCGGCACGTGACTAGATAGATAGATAGATAGATAGATAGATCTTTATTCGTCTTTGAGGCAAAATTTTACAATACGTAATGCATACTAGTTTGTAGATTATTAAAACTCACGACCCTGGTTCAAGCCCAGGTCCATCACTTTTAATTCCAAAAATGAAAATGTTTCACTAGTGACAAATCTAGTACACATGTACAAAAACAAAATTCAATGTTTATTTGTTAAAAAGTTAAACAAATAATAAAAACTTTCTGGTCATCTTTTAAATAAATGTATGTACTCACTTGTTATATTTAAAGATACGTCCTTTTGTGGAAAATCATAATCGCTTAGATGCCAATCATAGAAATTACTTACATGTAGCATGTAGGAATTCGTGATCACTTCTGTTTCAATCTATGATTACGTTCAATATTATTTACAAGTAATACTATATGTAATTTACGTGATCAAATAACGTGATAGTCTTTCTGATGAGCCAAGTAAGTCCGTTTTTAGTAAAATTAGAAAAAAAATATTATAAAAACATTGGTTTGATTTTGTTTACAAGAAAGTCTATAAATTATACTTCTTATCGTTTATATATTAATGTTATCGAAGTTACGACGTGTACAGGCATAGGAAATAAAAAACTGAGAAACATTCGGTATAATAATTTTTATATTTTATTTTTTTTTTCTATAATTTCAGATATAAGATAATATTTACATACACATACAATTGTACTTGTTATATCGCACAACGATCGCTATATATACGTGTTTAAAATATGTATATAGTTCTCAATATGAATCAATCGCAGAATCTACTTCTTCTAGATCTACCATCAAATCCATTACGGTTTTTTTTTTTTGTGATCTTTTTTTTAATTAAGTTTATGCTTCCTTTACATCGGTTTCGCACGTTACCGCTACAACTTGTGTACACATATTACTTTTAATCCATGACAACAACGAAAAAACGTCCCTACATGCGCTCATGTAAGAAAAGTGTCGGCCAACGAAAGCATCATTCTCCATTCAATGTGTGCTCTGCAAATGTCAACAATATTTACGTATATATGGTCGCGAAGCATATAGAAAAAGATGGTCGATCGCCATTAAGCTCTATATTTCATTTGTCCCCCTATATTACGCGATGAAACTTGCAAAATTAATGATACAACCGATGGGCTCAGTCGCGAGTCACCACGTGTAGACACTACGATATAATGCAACATCACGTATGCTTCGTTAAGTTTCGTTCGATTGCGAGCATCATGCGAGCGAACGGCATGGAAAAGAATTATTACAACGAATAATATCGGCTTATATGGCGATCGCTTTTGCGCTCGCCCGCGTCATTCGGTCGCACCGCCGCGCCGCTTTATCATCGTCGCATCGATGATCCGCGCAGGATGTATATTCACGCTTGCAAAGCCTTTGTACTGACCTCTGCGAGCACGCGAAACAGCACTAGCCCGTTCGATTTTCGGCGCGCGAGCTTTTAAACGCTCTTTTTACGGGCGCGCTCTGCTTTTTACGCGGTGAGAGACCTTGCGAAATCGGACCTATACCAGCGGCTACGCTATCTCGTCGTGTTTTTTTTTTTTTTTCGTTCCTATAGCAGTACTTTTGCTTTATCTTATACGCTTCTGTAGCCATAAAAAGCAAAGATTTCCATTGCGAAATTTCGCCGTTATCTCTCGCAAATGGAACTCCCGCAGAAGCGAGGCTAGTTCTCCTTCTTTTTTGTAATGCAAAAAAGGAGGACGTCGAAACAGCAGGTCAGCCATTTTTTATATTTTTTTAATTCTCGGCGGACGAGAGGGAACGGAAATGCTTTGTTAAGCTGAAATAACATTATTTGAAATAATGAGATACTTTACAAACTCTGTAATGCGAGAGGCGAAGCTTTAACGAGTTGATGAACTTTGGCTAGAATTTTAATCACGCGCAGTCCGCTTCCGCGTCATACGCATCCATTTTTAGTCCTCTGAATATACACGTGCCTGCCAGCGAAGTCACATGTTCGCGTCCGAAAGCAAAAGTTTTGAATAAAACGCGGACGAATATTCACGTGGGCAATGCAGTCTGTAATATGGAATGTCCTTCAATCGAAAGGAGTTTTGAACAGAGTTTTAAAATCTTCAACTATACAGTACGCTTAACAGATTAGCCTAACTTGGTCAATGTCGATCACCTGATATACGCAATCGTTACAGTTGATTGGTCGCCATGACTAAAACAGATATCTTTTCGTAACATAATCAATATATTATTTATTCATATAGGTCAATTCTTCGAGTTACACAGGTTCAATATATTTGATTATGAACCCAGGTACTCGTAAAATATTCAAGAATATATGATTTAACAATAAATATATGTTTCTTAAACCTTAAATGTATTTTTTTTCTTACACAAGAAGATAAGTAATTAAATGTAACGAAAATACAATTTATTCATAAAAGTATACCGGTAATCAACCAATTGTCATCGTAGTTGTACAGTATGAAAAAATGCACTACAGGCAGTCTGTTAGTATCAGAGAGTATCAGAGATTGTGTTGAATGTTTCAATAAAACTAAAAATTCCAACGCACGTAGATAGATTTATGATAAGGTTATATATATGTTTCCAATTTGATTTGAAATACCGTGCAGATTGCCTGTGGCACATTTTCTCATTCCTCGATATATAGCGTTTGAATTTCTACTCAATTATCACAAGCTTTTAGTTATGTATATTCGTGCATTGATTTATCAGTGTCATTTTGTATATATATATTCATATATTCATATTCATATATTCATATATTCATATATATATATATTATATAGTTATAAGTCAATTGTTCGCCATCCCGACTATATTCAATAAATTTATATCTCTCAGACAATATTCTATATGGATTTAAAGTGTATGACACTAATTTCCATTTTCTACGTACGCGCACACGAGAGAGAGAAATGTATATATGAGCAATTCCTGGGAAATTTCCCTTTTACGTCGCCAAAAAAAAATGAAAAATTTTTTTGAATGCACACTTACCACACAAGGTTTTTCTCGTTTCTTGAACCTTACAGAACGTGAAAAAATGTGTGTTCCAAGCCGATTGAGTGGTATCATTTTTTTACAGCACTTTTAATTTTTCTTATGGAAATTTAACATGGGAAAAATGGGTGAAAAGTTGTCATTGATGATGAACCAATAACAAGCTATTGAAGAGGCCAAACCAAATTCCACATAAAAGCGAGGGCAATCGTTAAAATCGGTCGATTCGGTGCAAAGCTACGTGAATTTGAAAATGGCAAAAAATTACCAAAAATGAGCGATTTTTGCCAAATCATCGTAATTCTTAAAATTTTCGTCATTTTTCGCACTTTTCATTCATTTTCAAATTCACGTAGCTTTGCACCGAATCGACCGATTTTAACGATTGCCCTCTCAAATTAAAGCTCTGTTCTTCAACTTTAATCGCTTTTTTGTGGAATTTGGTTTGGCCTCTTCAATAGCTTGTTATTGGTTCATCATCAATGACAACTTTTCACCCATTTTTCCCATGTTAAATTTCCATAAGAAAAATTAAAAGTGCTGTAAAAAAATGATACCACTCAATCGGCTTGGAAAACACGTTTTTTCACGTTCTGTAAGGTTCAAGAAACGAGAAAAACCTTGTGCATTCAAAAAAAGTAAGTGTGCATTCAAAAAAATTTTTCATTTTTTTTGGCGACGTAAAAGGGAAATTTCCCAGGAATTGCTCATATTTATACCCGTAATAAAGACCTCATAATCGCGTACTTCACAGCATAATCACGGGAAATTCTGTATGCTAGTATTTCTAACCCACTTGTATATTAATTCCGCGCAATTTCGTGTATGTATGTGTGCGTATATGTTCGCGGACAAAACATACACGCCCGCCGCTCTTAAAATAGCTAAGCTGTCAGTAAATTTTAAAAATAGATAATAAAATACACAGTTTGTTTCTTTAACTTTTTTCCACTCCTCTTACCCCCTTTCCATCTTCCTCTTTCTTTTTCAGTTTACCCGGCCGTGTTTTATGAGAAATAGGCGTGTACACAGGCAGCAGCAGCAGCAGACGGATGGAAATAATGCGCCGATGGAGGGAAGATAATAAATACCGCGGCGAGCGAATATAACCGAAAGTTCTATATATACATATACAAAACGTCAGAGAAACAAATCCAGTTGGAAACGCGCGGAAAATTCGATTTCTCGCCCTGCAATTCGTGTTTACCGATAAAAAGACCTTTCGACGAAATGCACGCAAATCGTCTCGCATCTCCATTTGAGTTTTCCCTACATCAAACACGGTGATTTTCAACTCGGCGCGCATCTTTTTAAAGTTGCGCGAAACGAAGTTTAACAACGTATATACAAACAAGCTCTTTCTCTCACGCTCTCGTTTTCTTTTCTCTTTTTAGCTCCAGCTCCCCCTCGAACTTTCTTAACGATGCGTTCGACGTCCACGTTATATAAACTGGCGCAGAAGCGATTTAAACAAGTACACATAGAGAACTATACAGAAAAACCTTGAACGGCACGAGCAATTTACAGCTGTGAAAAGTAACTTTCCGAGAATCGCATCGGCCCTCGTATATAACTTTTTTCTCCCAATGTTCATCAGAGCTCTCAGGCACCTTTTCTCCCCTGCAGCTGTGTGTATTCCCACGCGCGCATTTATCAAGTGTCTAAATTCAAGCGACGCGCACTCGCAAGGTATGATTGCCGGTCGATAGCGGATAACGGGGGAGAGAGGACAGCTGTGCGCCGCAGCTCCGCTCGCGTTTTATTCACTTGACGCTTTTTTCTTCTCGCGGGGCACACACAGCAGCAGCAATTCGCACTTTTGGGAAAATCCACAGTGGAAGAGGCGCGCACGCGCGCGCAGGTGTGTATAATGCCCGGCGAAGAAAGAGTCGACGTAGCGCGAAAAATTTTTCGCTGATCCATTTTTGGGAATTGTTTATTCGAGGGTATAGCGAGCTATTACGGTTCCGAAAAGTCGAACGCGAATCGAATAATCATTCGTTAACAGCGCGTGTCACAATGCGGCTGCTTCGAATTCGTTGTGAAATTCGTAATCATAACGATAAAAGTGTCGGTTTGTGTAAGATCTTAATTTGACAACCAATAGAATAATAAATAATCGTGGAAACAATATCGAATAATAATTTCATAAGATTAATTTTAGTAAGTGATTCGAGATACTTCTTATTAAACTATAATTATTCTAATAAATAAACCCTAATCTCTTAGGTCTATGAACATACGTCTGGTTAAAAAAATGCATTTAAATTGATAATTTGTTAAAACAAGGCTAACTGTTAATTACCGGTAAAGGAATTTAATTCCTGTATTAGGTGATATTTCAAACTGTTAATTACGAATCTGCAAGCCCGGAGGACAAAGCCAACGGGACCAATTAGAGACACGGCTTTTAAATGTTTCCTGTGTTAGACCGATTTAATCAATTCAATACTAACAAAAGTACAATGTCACACAATCAACATAGCTAATAGTTATTATAGCAGTAATTATTATTTTTCTCATTATTTGTCTAAAATGTCGCCGGTAAATCCAAGAGTATAGAAATATTTATGTCGTAAAGTAAAAATACACAAAATAAGAAAAGTTTATTATCCCTGACAGGCTATTTCCATGCTGAAAATAAATCCCCTACCTCTCTCTCTCTCTCTCTACTTTAAATCCATTCACGCCCAAGCAACTTTTACCGGTACAAATTTCATTTCAGCAACGCGACGATCCACGCTCGCGAAAACCCAATCGCGAAAAGCCACGCGTATAGTAAAGGGAAATCGTGCCAGCAGCGCGGGCGGGAAAAGCGAGAGAGCCTCGCTAAACACATCGACTAGGCATTATTTTACGAGTCTCACACGTGCTTCCACGCTCCGCCACATGTAGCTATACATGCACCTATCGAGAATAATCTCGGGATTGGCAATAGGCGACGGAGCGTCTCTCCTCTCGAAATGAATTTAAAATGGCAGGGAACGCGGCGCTCGCGCACGCTCCGGCGCGTTTCAAAAGAATTTCTCTTTCGCTTTTTAGATTGCGATCGAGCGGAGGTAAATGCATGTACGCGCGTGTATACACCCACACACACGCATACACGCGCACACCGAGCCATTGGCCCGTTCCTATCGAGCTCCGTTGTCGTCGCCTATACACTCTATAACTGCTACTACACTACTATTACAGTCGCTAACACAGCTCGCGCGCGATTGCGTGCGTACACACACGTGCCGGAATCCGTGTATATATAGATATAAGATACACCTTGGCGGCCGCACGCGCTTATGTGTGCGCACGCGTGCGGAGAAGGGAGAAAAATTTTGTAGGCGAATCGACTGTTTTCACGTCCCTCGGCACTTCTAGGTCACGGGGGGAGACGCTACCGAGGGGAGTAAGAGAGAGGAAGAGGATTTTCCGGGGGCTACGACGACGACGACGCTGGCGCGAATAATAATGAAAATCGCCGGGCGCTAATGGCTCGCCCTGATGGCTGATTGAATTTTAACGATGGTCACGGTATATTTCATTAAAATCGATCTCGAGGCGGGTGTGTGTATAAACCCGCGGGGCCCTAACGAGGACTAAACACTTCAGGGAGGGCATCAAACTGGAAAGTGAAAATGAAATCGCTCGCCCACGCGCGAGTGCCTGGTGTATAAAGCCAACTTATTAGAACCTGGCCAGGCTTTACGGGGGAATGAATATTGCAAAAATCACCTGAAAGTGTCTCATTTAGGTGTATGATGATGGAGTTTTAATCGATTATTGATCTCGTTAATTCTGAAAAGTCGGTTTACATTATTACGAGATTTCAAAGTTACTTCCTACATTTTTTTACTTATGTTACAATGAGTTGTAAATTATTTATACAAATTAATTCGCGTCCACTCGTTTTAAATAAATGTTAAAACATTCATTGTTGATGATAAAATAATAACTCATGTTCCATTTTCATGTTACAAACTGAATCTGAAAATGCCGGAGCAAACCCGCCGCTTACTACTTAATCCTGACACTTTTCACTCTGCCTCTGTCTCTCCACATTTCCATCCAAGCCACTATACGCAGACTCTGCTGAGAACCGCTTATTACACAAGCGTTACCATGACGAAATCCGCGAGCGCTCCTTCTAATTTTCCGCAGTCGGTTTCCCCAGAGAATCCTCTCCTCTCCTGAATCTCGCTGGAAAATCCACCTTCTCGCGAGCGCACATTTTTCTCTGTACGGTTTCTACTCTACTCTCACCCCCCCCCCCCCTCGTTATTTCGCGTCCGCCTTTTTTCGCGCGGGCAAGCACACCAGGCGTGCACTCGTCGGAAGTGAGCTCTCGCCCCTGCGGCGATATAATTGCGATATTGTTTTCGGTGGATGTACGCGGATGGGAGAGAGGCGAAATATCGTTAAAACAAGCAACGGTGCGACTATATGAAAGAAGAGGCGAGCGAAATGGCGTATACAGCTGAATTGGCCGAAGTATTTTCTTTTTTTGTTCGGATCTTTTTTTTTTGTCCTCTAGACCGGCGAGCATGGAATTAGTCTGTTTTTTTTCTTCTTTAGCTTGAATTTAAATAAACGACGTAGGAAATGTATTGCTGCGAGCTTTTTAAGAAAAACGTAGTAACATTTTTTTAATGGACTATATGGTAACGTAACTATATATGTTATAATTAATTATTTTGTTTAATCATTTCTGTATTATAAATAACTCGGCATATAATTTTTCACACACAGTACTAATTGTTTGACTTTTCATGTAGGTCATTTTTTTAAAACTTTTCTAGAATGAAACATTAATACTGGTTAGTATAAGCTTATGCAAAAATAAAAATTTGCATAGTACAATGAGTAATGAACGTCAAAAATCTAACTCCTTTTTTTTTTTCGAAACTATGTTATGCAAATAGCGACCTGCAGCGGAAGACTATGGATGCAGCTCACCAAAGGCTGATCTGTTTGAGTAGTTGAAGCGTTGTTACCGTATAGTTTCAAAGGCAAAGCCAGCGGGCAAATAAGGCGAATTTTCGAAAATTACATACGTAAGCCACCATGTATGCACTCCCCGCGCTTTGAGAAACTTTTTTTGGGCCGCCGCAAAATCGCTCTTTGAAGGCGCACGCTAATTAAATACAAAAAGCTTAAACAGCCTTTGCCTCCATCGCTCGCGTCTATAAAAAGAAGACGAGATATTTCAAAGCTGCTTGGGGTATTTTAAAGTTAATTCGTTGAAACATTTAAATTTGAAATATGTACTTACAGGAAAAATTAACGCAGCCCGCGCGCCGGCACGCATTAAAATAATTAGCCCTGGAGCGCAAAGCTAACGCGCGTTATAAAAAACGGAAAAGCGTCAAGCGCGTACAGCATTGCGCCTTGAATACATCGCAGACGTGCGCGCTTACACACATGAAGCTTGCGAATCATAAAAATTACCTTGCTCGCGTGTCGCGTAAAGCTACGTGCATTTTTTACCGAATTATAATGAGCCTCTGCGCCTCTCAACGCCCGCAAACGTTCCGCACCCCCGACGCAGCATTCTAGGCTCGGAAGAATGCGGAAATCACACACATTCCAAAAGCGCGCGCCGAATTACAATGAATTATGACGTGGCGCTCGCTTGCACAAATGAGCTCGCGCTCCCGCGCAAATTGCATTTGCATTTCAGAGGACCATTTGTGTGCCCCCGCGCTCCGTCTCTCTCCCTCCCTTCTTCCCTCTCTTTGTTCCCGCTGTCGCCGCTGATACTGGAGACGTATAATGTATGCGTATTTAGGCGCATGTGTGTGTGTGTGGGCCCCGGTACGAAGGGGAAAACCTCTCGGAGTTTGCGAGCTCGTAAAATAGCTCGGGGAGGGGGGGAGAGGGACCCTTGATCGGGCTTAATTCCCAGTGTCAAGAATCATTAGCACCGGAAAAATCAGTGCGCACGAGTGCCTCGATCTCTTTAGGTCGGCCGCCCTTGGAGCATATACGTATGTAATACGGCAACTCGTTAAAGCTAAAGTCCCTCGTTGGGGTTTACGCCGGGGAAGCAAGCGAGGAAAGTGAATTTTCTTAATTATGTTCGTACACGCTAATTCTTACCCTAGCTTAGATGTTCGCATGATATAGAAAACGTTATATTTTATATAAACCGTGACTTGTGGTGCAGTGGATGCAGTAATTGTTAGAAGCGTGTGTGCTTAAGTTGTTAGAATCAACAAAATACAATGATCTCTACTTCGAACGACCATTCCTTTCCATTACAGTTATAAATTAATTAATTAATTATCAATACGTGTACACGTATTCTATTAATAACGGGTATTAATTAAGCACCCACATACATTTTAATATTAAAAATTAACTCGGAGAAACACGTATTAATTAAATATATTGAAATATATCATGTTTTCTTATTTACGCTTTTTGTTGTAAAAAAAATCTTATCTTACTGAATGAACCTTTAAATTTTAGCATAACAAAAGGAATATTGGGAACACTTAGTTGCGCTTCCGTAAAAAACTCTACCTTCACTACTAACTACTTTATTGAGTTACAAACTTACGAGGTTGTATATTTATGCGCCTAGATTACCGCTACAATTACAACTTTCCCGATTCTCCCGGCCGTGATTATATAAAGCTGACAGGCAGATTAAACGCCGCGGAGCGTACGTTTCGCATCTCATTTTTCATACCCTCCCGAGCACTCGATGTACAGTCGGCTGCCTCGCCCCGAGCGAAAAGTTAGAAAAACGCGCGCTCGGAAGACGTGATGGCCTCTCCTTCTCAATGCGTTTCGGACAATTTAAAGCCACGCGCGCGCGCGCGCGCGCATATGAATATTCAGCCGCAAGCGCGCGCGAGCGCGGACAGAATTTATTAGGGCTCTCTCACGGCCATTATGCGACGGCGGTAGACTTTTCGAGATTCATCATAAGCTTTCTCCCTCTCTACCCTCACACTCTCTCTCAATCTTGCTTATATTTCTTCCCGCGGCCTGAAACACACTGCCACTCTTTCACGGCGGATGAATTATTCACTTGGTCTCGGCGCGAGCCATGAGTTTTCTCTCTCGCGCGCGCGCGTTGCGTAGGCAGAGAGCACGGGAAATTCGTCTCCGCGGCCGAAATCCTGCTGCGTGGGCGCGCGGGCAGCCACGGCTGGCTAATTCAGGAAAAGAAATTATGAATTCATACACGACTCAGCTCTTTTACTTATATTTGACGATGAATTGCGTTATTAAAGTTCTGACATTCGTGTAAGATATTGCACGAGTGTCCTTTTACGTTTTCTTAATGAATTATTAGTTTGTCAATATACTACGTCTCGCGCGTTCGTGTGTATATAAACTTCATTAAAAGTTAAATGCTTGAGAAACGTAAAGTCAACGTATGAGTAAATAAAATGGTATGTATAATGTATTTAATATATATCTGAACGATGTTGTATAAGTAATATTTTATCGAGTCAAAGATTGAACTTGGAAAATACCTCACGGGATAGCATTTCATATCAGCTCGGAGAGTTTTGATCTTTCTAAACGGTATCGACGTTTTCTCTCTTTCACGTATGCGCTATTATGTTTTTATGAGAACGATAAGTACAGGGGAAGTGCTTTTCTTTCCAGAGAAGAGCTAAAATCTCTCTCGCTTAAGAGGATAAAAAGACTCATTGAATTGAACATAAATTTAAATGCGCATATGACCAACCATTTTTATGCGGTATTTACAAAGTATGTTCGTAAGCGGAACGGAATAATAAAAACATTACATTTCAATATAATTTGTTTATAATTAATCAAGTAATAAATAAAAATACCGGCACGTTCATAATGCAAACAATGGTATAAGATTTGTGAATGCTGCAAAAATAAAGTATTCAAGAATCTGATTCAACGAAAAGTTATATACTCAACCATAATAATTATAAATGTGAAGAACTGACCCAGATTTTATATCAATTGCCGTTTTCAACAAGTTTGTTATCCTTAATTTCCCGCTAATTATCGTTGAAAAATATGCCATCATCCACTCGATAATTATATACCCCGAACTATTGGCAAAATTTGAGCTCGGACAAAAATAGTCGCTCCCAACTTCCTATAACAGCATCGCACGCGGCGGGGCAAAAAGTTAGGCAGTCGCCCGGGCGGCACGTTCGGCGACTAAATAAAAAAAGAACAGCACACCCATCATCGTCCTAATTGAAAAGTTAGCGCACGCTAACACATCGACGTGCGGTAAATGAAATTTTTAGAATCAACAAGCCGCGCTCCATTATTTTACAAGTTAAATTCGCCAAGGAGCGGCCGCGCGCGCGGGTGCTCTAAAAAATTCAATTACAAAAGTTCCAGCACCGTTGAAAATTCCTTACGACCGCATGTTAAATTCATCTGATTTATATACAGGGATTGCCTCGGTTTTTGCGCCCACGCACGCGCGCGCTTTGCTATTCCTCGCGGGCCAGCTTGCGTTATTCCACCGTACGTGGAGTGCCTGCGAATTAATACATCGCGTTATACTCTCGCGCTAGAGGGAGAGAGGGAGTCCGCATTGATTTTCAAAGAGCTAGCAGACGCCCTCTTATTAGAGCGAGAGAGATATACCTCGCCGCGCTCTCCTGTCGCTCGATGTCTCCTTTTTCGTCAGCCTACGCGCCTCGATTGGCAAAGTGAGACCGAGGACGCGAGCACTCGGAAGTAGGTACTTTTTTTTTCGTCTCCCCGTCGTTCCTATTTCTGGTGCGTCAGATATGTTCCTCGCCGTATATTGAAATCCGACCGATTGTTAGGACGTTATAATTTCGGGATTACTATGTGCGTCGTTCAAAGTGTCTGATAACCTTCAAGGACTTTTTCGCCATTTTCTGATGAATAATAAGACCAGTTTTCAGCCAGAAAAGTAGTTCACGAGAGTTTAAAATAAACCACGAAACTGAATGTAAAGTTGAAAAAAATAAACCAGTTGCTTGAAAAAATAAGAAAAAGTAAATAAACGCATTGTGCTTATATTCACGAGAATAAGTTTTTAAATATAGTAAATATAATCGTGTTAACAATCTATTAGAATTTATCGTGACCGTTGATGCATTCATTTAATTGCGAGCAATTAATCACGACAAGAAGCGTGAAAAATTGGCAACGAGCAAAGTGCCCTTGAGCTCAGCGAGTGGCACGGAAAAAAATGGGGCCGACAACCGAGTCCGCTCTCGAGAAAAGCAGTAAAAACGCGTGCGGGCCATAAACAGCAACACAGACGGAAACTCTTGCACGCGAGAAGTATACCTGCACACACACACACACACACGAGTGCGTAATAAAGTACGAGCGAGTGAGCGCGTATGTATATGTACGGTTTCAGTTTGGCCAGGCTCCTCAAGGGATTTCCCCGGCGGCGAATCAGACACCGCACGCGGCTTATAACTATTATTATAGCTACGGGGGGAGCCGGCTTCCAAGCGCACACAGGAATTATTCAGGGCCGAAAACTCAAGCTTCTCTTTCTCGCGTTACCGCGCTGACTGCTGGGAATAGAGAGCGAGAGAGAGGGAGGAAGTGGTTTTCGGTCGGCCAGGTGTAGAAACGCGATAGCTCGGCTCGGAGTTTTCGGGCGTTTTTTTAGAGGGCAAATTGTTGATTTTTTGCTCTCGATAAGGAACGCGATATTATAAGGGAATTAAATTGCCGTCACTTTACCGAGGGGATTTCTTGGAAAGAACTTTTTCTGCGCTTTTAATTTATTTTATTTTGCCGAGTAAGGCTTTTTTACGTTTCATATATCGCGTAAATAATTCTGAGGTTCAAGCCGAAAGCCGTTGTAGTTTAATATCAATTTCATTTTACGTTGAAATTTATGGAAATGTAAAAGGAAATTAACATTTAATCTGACCATCAAGGCTGCATCATTTTCAAATTAGTATATCGTGAGTACACAATTATAATTTCAAATAATATTGAAATAACTTTGAAAACGGAGGCTATCAAAATTTAATAAATCTTGTATTTTGTGTATAATTACAAAAGCACATAAAGCACAATACTCAAGCATAATTAAAATTGTTGTTGTGTCCTCACACGTTCCTTCGATGAAGTAAACTTGCTCCGGAACCTTGAATTTCTGTGTAGTACAGCTCATGTTTAGAAGAGCTATTTAAGCAATCAAGCAGAAACTCGTCTCGAAGACTCATTATAATGTCAGAAAGTTAATTCTATTAATCTCGAAAAGTTTATGAAATTTTCGTTGTTTATGTTTTAGCATTCAGCGCAAAACATTTTTATTGAGAATAATTAAAAGTAGATGATGACGATAAGATAAGTACGCGTAACATCATGAAATCTTTTGCGAAATTGAACTATTTCGAAAGTGGGATCCTTTTCTAATAGGCAGTGGATCAAATGGACTTAAAAAGTAAAAATTAAAAATTTAATATAAAAATGAACGATAAAATGTTGGTATATCGGCGGACACATTCCCCGGAAAATACGAACGCGGTAAAAGTAATAAAGAAACTCGTAAATCCAATCACGATAACGTGGCGAAATAGAAAAAGTTTCGTTTCGATCTTTACGCTATCCCACATGCGATTGTTGTAAAACTACCTCGACGAAGATAATTCTTCGGCGTTTCTGGCAAATTAATCTGTAGATCATCGTCTTATTTAAAAATTGAATTATTTTTCGATACATCACGAAACTTCGTTCGTTATAATTATTTATCTACGTCGATAGCAATATTTGTTTCAAATCGGCTTTAAAATAATATTTTTTATTATTTATTGACGTTATTTTTATCCCCTGCAATAATAAATAAACTGGCACCCCCATTCGACCATTTTTTGTAAAAAAAAAAAAAAAAAAAAACAACGCCCCTTTTTCCTCTCTCCACTTTGAATAAAACTTGTTATTTAACGTGCCTAAAGTAATGGAAAAAATAGCCTCATAACTCGCCACAATACCGTCACCGTTAAATAGGAGATTATTTTGGAAAGAGTAACGCAATACCCGCGTGCGCGCGCGCGACCGCGCGTATAGGTACGCGCGCGCACAATAGCGACCCGCGCTAATCGATAGCCGCCGCACCACTCCAAACCCGTATGACACATAATCTCCACGGCGCGATTAATTTAATTATTTACGTTGGCACGTGTATACCTCCACAGCGTCCTTAATTAAAGCTGCCCGCCTGCGCGCCTCAAAAGAGTTCACGCACGCACGCACGCACACGCCGAGGGTTTCGCTCGGAGCCGCAGCTTTTTTCATTTACACTCACTCGCCTCCCGACGACGACGACGCGCGCGCGGCCCTACAGTCAAAAATTGCGTCGCTTTGCGTGATTGGATTTCCGGTGATTCGAGTGTTTGTCCGAAACGAGCGAGCGGCTAACGCGGTTATCGGGATTATGCTGTCGCGCGAAAACAGTTTCTTTTTGTGAATTTTCAATCAGGATCAAGTGGATTTCGTCGATTTTTCGTTTTTGTTTTTTTGTATGTTGATTCGTTCGCTGTTGCATTATTGAGTTCCGATTACGGGTTTTCTACCAATCAAAGAAATTTGTTCCTCGGCATTTCATTTCATAGATTTAAAAAAAATGTATCGTTTAGAAAGGATGAGAATAAATTAGCACAAACAGTCTCCGCAGCATACAAGGGTATTTATACGCTTGTGCTAAAATTAGCTCTGAAGACTTCCGTTTCATTAATGCGCGACTTTTTTTCCCCTCCCCCTGTCTCTACCGCCGGCGATAAGCGTGATTCATTTTTAGTTTATGACCGTAATAAAGTTTCGACGTACTCAACTCTCCTTCTCTCGCGCGCCTCTGCGCGCGACCCAAGTGTTTCGTCGTCCACGCGAAGTATGCTTTTTTCGCTCTAAAATCTCGCTCGCCCGGAGAGTATTTTGACAGTTATAAAAGTGAAAAATTGCCCCGGTATGACTTTCAAGCGTAGAGAGAGAGAGAGAGAGAGAGAGAGAGGGCGGAAGGAACGCGCGCACGCGCCCGTGTAGTCATAAAAAAAAGATTCTTATTTTCCGCCGCGTTGCTCTCGCGTCCCCCGGACCTTGATTTTAAGATCGTAAAATTTCCTACAGAGAATTCTCATTAGCTTATAACTTCGGGGTCGACAGAGGGTAGAAAGAGATAGAGTAAGAGAGGGAGAAAGAGAGCGTAAGAGAGGAGGGGAGAGAGCGAAGAAAACAGAATCTCGAAAGGCTAAAATATTTTTATCGCGTGCAAAGATCGCCGGGATTTGAATAATTTATTGCACGCTACTCCACTTATAGAATTGAGCTTCCGGATGTAGATGGGAAACGATTTTCACAAGTTTAAGGTAACGAGTAAGCTTTGCAGGTTATTAATAATTTCCAACGGATATGGATATGTAAGTGTTTGTAAGTGTAGGTGGCACTGAAAAAAGGTTTATTCGCAGAATTTATCAATTATTAATTTCATCCTGTACGGAAATGTAACAGAACTATATACGATTTATTCAAACCAAATAATGATGTAATCAATATTACCAGTAATGTGTTCTGATTAAAAAATAAAATAAATAAACATCCATTTAGACCATTTGCAACCAACTTTATTATCATGTCACTTAACAAATATTTCACTTCATATACATGTTCGCTTCTTCAGTTTACCAATCGAGATAACAAATATATTTATATATTTATTAATTACAATATTGATTTTCCTTAACAGTTAATAAATAGTTTTTTTTTTCATAATATGACAATAACAGAAAACCTTTTTCTCAGTGTGTTTGATAAAATTTTGACAATATATCAATGAACGTCTTCTTCATCTCGAATTAAATTTATGTGAGAAAGTATATAAGCAATGTCAGATCGCCAATGCGTTGTGTTTATTTATACTGATATACATGAAGCACCCGCTCATCATACAATCTATATTAATGTGACGTTATGCATACATTTCGCATATTCCAATTTACTGTGCGCCCGCGCGCGCGCGTACATACGTATATGTATATGTGAACGTCGCACGACTCATTATCGCGCGTGTGTGACACACTTTCTTATGCTTATATATAGGTAATTACCACTTGTCAAAGGATTCTCTTAAATTTTCTCCGCCTCTAAACTGTTTTCAACGTTCATTTCTCGCGCTGAAACTGAGCCGTCATGCGAGACAACGCCTTTATTGTACTAAAATGATATAATGAATTTCAACTGTCTACAGCATTATAAACTAAAAATATCATCTTTTTCTTTCATTGCAACACACTTTCCGCTTGACAACGAATGCACAAAATTCTTCTTACCCGTGCAAAGTGACTTTCTCTCGCACGACCGCTCAGTCCCGCTAAAAAAAGAAAAGAAAGGAGAGAGGGAACTAAAAACAACCTAATACGAGCAATGAAAATCCTACATCTCCGCGAAAAAAGAAAGAAAAATTCAATTACGGTTCCACGTTTCGCCCCGGGGCGCGCACCTCGAAATGCACTGCTTCTCCTCGGCTCCGCACGTCGATATCTCTCTCTCGCGCTCCTCCCTCTTCCTCCCTCTTAAATAAAACCCAACGCCGTCGTACTTTTAATTCAGCGCGGAGTTGAAAAAGGCGCTACCGTCGTCCTCCTCGTCGCCGTGTTCGCTAACTAAATATCTTTCCGAGTTCTCGCAATTTCGTGAAAACGATTCGCGAGTGCGCCTGCGCGCGCGGAGGGAGGAAACTTCATAATAACTCCTGCGCCTTAACGAGACGGAGGAGAGAGAGGTAAGGAAGAGCGAGCGCGCTAGGAGATTGTAGGAGGAATGATTTCCGGGGGGAGAGAGAGGAGACGCGAGGCGCGAGGATCTCTAAACTCCAAATTTACACTCGAGACGCAGCGGCGCGATAATACAGGCGCGCGCTGTTGTCTACCCCGCTATATATATATAGCCTTCCACTTTAACGCGTGTAGTACGCCTGCTCTCCGGATTACTGATTTCGGTTAAACCGCAGCCCCGCGTAAATCTCACCTGCTTTTCCTATGCGCGTTTAAAAGCTCGTGTTCGCTATTTCACGAGGTCTATTATGTGAGTTATACGAGCCGAGTCGTCCTCGAAGTCTGCGCCTATTGTACCCTCTCTCTCGGCACGATTTACCGTATCAGAAGTCATATAACCACTCGCAATAATTGATTAAGCGCAGCCTCGAATTTGCGTAATGGATCGAATGCATAATTATTAATGGACCGAAATAGCTTTCGCCTTCGACGCGGCGGCGGCGGCTGCTGAATTAATCCCCGTTATGTAAATACGCGAACGAATCCGCCCAACGAATGTGTATATGACGCTACAAAGCTCTCGTTATAAAGAATACACGACGAGCACAGCCGCACTAGCGTGAAAAGCGTTAAATAATGCTGTTGTCGTTTAGTATATACCTCTAGTCGCGATAAAACCCCTACACAAAGCGCGGCGCGAGCTAAAAGGGGAACGGGAGGGAGGAGTGAGAGAGAGCACATAAAGAGCCGTCGCTGCATACACGACCCCGAAATATGGAAATCATGGAGAGCTGGGAATTCGGGCGGAAGGTATATTTTTGAAAAATTCATTCTGAATTACCATGTAGCTCGCGAATATAGAACGTGCGGAAGTTACCGAGATAATACGCGCGTATGTATGAGCGTGAGAGCCGCGGTGATCGGCGTTTATTAAATCTCGAAGCTATATATAAACGAAAAGCTAACTTTGGCCATTTAATTAGAAATCCTCGACAAGCGGTTGAATAGGGCCAATTGGACCGATCTCATCGAGATTCGATAAAACGATTGCCCGGAAAAATCGCCTCCAAGGGCCAGAGAGACGCTATATATATATAGGCTACATCTTCGAGAACAATTCAGCTCGCTCTGAGCGATTGCCCCAACGCGGAGATTACGAGTCACTCGGCTGAAAGCGAGCGCGATATAGAATCGGAAGAAAATCCTTCATCGCGAGTGTATATATAGAGCACCCGCTTACAGTACACACAGTGTACGAGAAAATTCCGTATATTAGCTCAATTCCATCGTCCTGAAAAGAGAGCGTGGTAACATCACCTCGTCGAGGAGAAATTCGACTCTCTATTATTATACTTATACGTGCATTTTCCCGTCTGATGTGCGCGTCTCTCGTCAAATTGCGCTTCGACGCATTATGGGTAAGTATATAGCTCGCGAATCGAGTTACTTTCCGGATTAAAAACGGCCGAGCGAAGTCTAGCTGAACGGTTAAACCCTCTTTCCTTCTTCCCCATCCTAGGTGCGCTCGATTCCTTCATTGTTGCGCCCCTTTTTCCTTCCATTCACGGGGCGGCGGCTCGCTCCCGAGAGGGAAGTTTGATCGGTATAAGAAGAAGCGCCGCGCCGCAAATTTTCTACCTTCTCGAGTGGCGCACTTTGTTTCCTCCCGTCGCTATAGCGATGTTGACTAGCGCGCTCTCTCACTCTCCGTTGTGTATAATCGAAAAACCATCTTTTTTTTTTGTGTGCGCGCCGGAATTGAAAAGTCGAGGCGAAAATTGAGAGGCCTGATGCTTGTTTTCTATATCATACACACCTATACGTCTACGTATACGTCCACGTAGTTATTTATATCGATATATTTTCTGTAATGCAAACTTCCCGTTTACGCGATGGTTCACGTCACGAGGCGGCTACTCTAATGCATATCGCGCATGCTGCTCCCCGATGGTGAAAAGTATAACGTACGAGCGAATTAAAATTCCCCTGGTTGAATTAAAAATTAATGTAACTTTTCGAGGCCGCAGTAGCGCAAGGACATTTATTTATTAAATGCCGCGGCGGCCGCGTGAGAATGTGCGCAGACAAAGGGCTTTTTAATTAAAAAGACAGAGGCTAATTAGTTTAAAATACATGGCGACGTGTATATGTGAGCGCGCACGGCCCATTAAATGGATTAGCGCGCAAAAATGAAGTACCCAGCGCTGGGAAATTCCTTCTCCTTGCGGAGAAATTATCAATTCCTTCTCTCCTACGCCTTTCTATATAGTATCTAAACTACATACTCCTGAAGCACGACATATCACACCCTTCAAAGCCGCACACTCAACACACGCGTCGAAAAGAAAAAATGATTGTTGCCTCGCTTGGTCGTAATCAAAGTTTGTACTTCACTCTCGCCGTACGCGCGAATTCTCGACGCCGGAAGACGCGCACTCGAAAAGCACTAATCTACAGCGCGCCGGCAAGCGTAGCATCGCGCTCGTAAAGAGACGACTTTTAGAGATAGAGGGAGAGAGAGAAAGAAAGCGAAGAAGGAAAGGGAGCGTGCGCGGCGAGGCGAAATAGAATTCGCGGGTCTAATTAGGGGGAGAGAAAGCGCGGCTGCGCAAATGGAACGAAAAGCGGAAGGCGGGTAGCGAAGGTCGGAAGATAAAGGGAAAACGCGCGTTTGCGCTCCGCTGCCGCTGGGACAATTGTGTGCCGCGCTTGTGTGTATATGTGTGTGGTGAAATTGAGCTACCGCGGTGAAACAATATCGCGATTATTTTTCGTTGCTCGCTCGCGCGCGCTGGAGCTTTTGCGGCAAGTGTTGTAGATTGCCGCCCAATGTGTACGCCGGCGCTTTCCTATATATCTATTAATACTTGCGCGGAAGCAAGGCTAAAGTAAAAGTTCAAGCACTTTGTATTCATAGCTGAGCAGCGCGCGAACAAAAGAGCCCGCGGAATATAAATATTTGGAAATTTTTCGTAAGGAATCCCGAACTTTCCGATTATATATACGGTCTGAAATAGCTGCCGCTGTTGCGTTAAAAGATTCCCGCTCGCCTAATTCAAAAAGTAAGCAAAATCTAATATATGAGCGGGGAAAAATTCCTCTCCAAACAGATATAGCTTAAACCGCGGCTGCAAGGATATTCCCTCGAAATCCGTATTGTATACAATACCTAAAACGTTCGACGTGAGGACCATCATCACGCGCGGCCCAGAGTTCTTCTCCCGCATGCGGCATGATCGATGCACTGTTGGAATAATACACACCGGCCGGTATACAATTAGGTGATGAAAAATCAAATATTTGGTGTTGCCTGCCAGTATAGCGGGTACGGCGTCGGTCGCGCGAACAAGAAGCTACTCCTCCTCCCCCGCCGCCATTATGGCAGCCGTCTACGACAGCAGCCCTGCGAACTGCACGAGGACCGCTTGTGTATGAACGTCGCCGCGACGACGGCAGCTCTATATATACCCAGGGAGAGAGCGTCGTGTACCATTGTTCTCCGGCGCGACGTTCTCCCGCAGTCTCGCCGTCCAATAATTGGAGCGCCGCCGTACGGACAGCCGCGTAATTTCCCATTTTCCCCCAGCTCGTTTTTCCCTCGCGCGCTTTTCGTATATACCTATACGCGGGCGCGACTGTCGCTTTGTCCTCTTTGTGATCGTGACTTGGCGGCTCGATGACGACCGCCGTCTTTCAAGACATCGCGCCGCGGTCTCGTCATCAAGACGCGCGCGCACGCGCGCATGTATAGTCGGTACAAAAGCGAGCGCCAACTCCTTTTCCTCTGTCTTTGTCGCGCGCTTTTTCCTTTTCTTTCGTCACACTTTCTCCACCCCTTCCTGTCTTTCTTACTGAGGGAGAAAGCGGCCCCTTTGAGGCGCGGTATCGGGCCGAATGTTTCGCCTCTCTCTCTCTTTCTATTTTACTTTTATTATTATACCCTGGCCCTGAAGGAGAGCGCGCGAGAAAGGAGGGAGAAAAGCGTGTACGGCCGCTTTGTGGCACGAAATTATTCTTAATTGGATGTTCCGCGGTGAGATATCAATTCCCGTATAGCTTTGATATAAAAATGAGGTGAAATTAAAGTTCGCTGCAGAAACGCTCGTGGTATAACGGTCCACCGTACTCTTTCACCCGTCCTTTTCACAGCTACGGAGGAGCGAAGGAAATGCAAATTGCAAAAACTTTGATAAAATTCTTTTACCTCGCTGCGCGCGTCCTCACCGATTTATCGGACTATTTTCCCTACAAAGCCATTCGGAAAAGGTGAGAGAGAGAGAGAGAGAGAGAGGCAAGCCTGCGCGCCTTTTCTTTGTGCAGCTCGCGACCTGTGGGAAATACGCTTCTCTTTGACCCGCGTTTACACTCCACACACTACATATTCCTCGCGAAATTCGGGCAAGATTTTTCAAAATGTTCAGCCGCCGTCCCTTTGACGTATACATCACCCTTTTCTTTTCCGTGCGGCCGCGCGGTTAAGCTCCCGCCCCTTCTCCTTCGTTACACTATTCCCCGCGGAGATTCGCTCTATTGAGCACCCAAGGTGCTTTTCCAGGACGAGCGCGTTTCACTGAACTATATATCTGTGTGTATGTATGCCTCGGGCGCGTCTACCTTATTGTGTTCCGCATGCATCTTCGCGCGTCGCGGAGATAAAACAAGGTTTTGATTTGTTGCTATAGTGCTGCTGCTGCTGCCGTGCTCAAAGGGCGACAATCAAAAGACGCCCAACACGCGTTGTTATAGGTCTATCGACGCGCCGAGTAGCGACGTCTCTTGCATGTACATATTCTATTTGCGAGGCTCGCGCTTGCGCTGATAAAAAAGGTTCGCGTGCTAGAAAGGGACATCTTTCTGCGTATCGAAGCGTACAAAAGGCGATTGCATTATGAGCGCGCGCTATTCAAAAATCGCGCTGGCATTGTGCTGTGCGAGTGGTGTTTTTTTTTCTTCTCTCTTTTTCTATCAATTCTCTCGTTGCGCTACTGAAAAGAAAAAAATTCGCGACTGCGGAGGAATCGTTGCTTGGTAAGTATTGGGATGATTAACCGAAATAGAATATCTCGTTCTCTATTTTTTTTTTTTTTTGTTTTTTAATAATTTGGAGTGTTTTTTTACATATTCAGACTACACAGTTGTAAAGATTTTTCTTTATTGCTAATTCAACAGTGACTTTGATTCAACAATAATCTCAAACGCGTCGTCGCAGTTTTCAAGCGCACGCTCGTCTACATGGATTTCTTTGAATAAATCAGTGAGCTTTCATATATGCGCGAATTCGAAACGAGAAACGATCGATAAAATCCGCGCCTTTGTTCCCAACTGGCTATACGAAACACAGACAACTGAGAATAAGAGAAAATCTATATGCAAATTTTTCATGTCGAGCGCTGCACCGACGTTCGTGTACCCCACGAAGACACCTGTATAATAACGAAGATTATTGCTTTTAAATCTCCACAGCGCGGTTTCTCTTCGATAAAACTCTGCTCAATAACTCAAACAACGCCCACATAGATTGCTCCCCTAATGGCCAAACATTAATCATACCAATAATAATAATAATAGTGATCAATAATACGACTCGCTCCGTGAACATTATTTCTGGGAAAAACTCGTCGCTCTCCGCCCACAGTACGCCAGCGGTGTGCCCCACACGAGAAGAGTTTGCGCTTGTACTGTTTTTTCTTTTTCCTCTCGTCAAGCTCATTTTAATTAGATTCCCCCCAATCGTCGACGAGATTTCATCGAGAAACCGAGTTAATCCGCGCCGAGCAAGATTATAGAGCGCACGCGCGCGGCAAAAGAAGAGACGAAAACTACCTCTGTGAGCTTGTACGAACTGCGCACTATAAATTACTCATATGCGTATATATGCGCACAGAGTTTTGCCGAACACGCGCGCGCTCGCCTGATATTCACTATAGACGTACGGCTCTCGAAAAGACCGATTAATTTCCGCGGGTGTGCCCGCTATTCCCGTTGCCTCTCTGGCTGTGGTGTTCCGGAGCAAAAAGATTAGCCTCGTGGTTTTTTCGTGCGTGCACACGTATATACATCAAGCACACTCACGTATACACACAGAGAGAAACGTAATCACACGCTGTGAACCAGGCCGCCGATAAAGCAATTTGGCCTTTTTTTCTCCTCCTCCACCGAAAAATCAGAGCAATTTCTGTGCGAAAAAAAGAGAAAGAGGGACAGACGAAGAAAAAGAGCTTTCGGTCAGAGAGAGAGAAAAACCGTGGCGGTGCGTGGCAAGCGATAAGCGAGAAGACAAACACACACGGCAGAGCCGTAACGAGAGCGCGAATCCTTTGCGGACTCGGCCGTGTCCCTCTTTCCCTCTGTATATGTATATGTATATATATATATAGCAGTGTATACGCACGGTGAGAGGAGAGAGAGAGCGCGCGCGCACTAGGCGAGAGCAGAGCGACTTGCGCGCGCCTCGTCGTCGTCTTGGCCTCGATCGATATTGCTTCTTCGCGCTCTGCCGTGTACTACCGATAAATAAGACGCCGGTTCCAGGTCCTTCTCCCTCGCCCCTTCACACACACGCGCACACCTTCCAACTCTCTCCCTTTACGCGCAGTATTCGAGGGGCGGGGGCGAGGAAGAAGCAGGGCACGAAAGCTCTTACCGCTGCAGCAATGATTCACAGAGGCATTTTTCTTCCCTTCTTTATACGCGCTGCGGCTCTTAATTTTCCTTTTCTTTGCGCGCGGCTCTTCTTTGCGCTTGTACAATTCCCTGGCTGACAGAGACGCATTGTGCATGTAGCTTGAACGCGCGCGCGCTACAAATCTGCCGACAAATATGTATACGCGTGTAGTTGTGTGTCTGTACACATTGCGTCAATTCCCGGCGTGCATTCGTCTTTTCAGCGCGCGCGCTTGCGTTATACGCCTATAGCTCGTCTCTGGTGTCTCCAAATTTCGCGTTTGCGCACGACACGAGCGGCAAAAGTATATTATATACGTGTATTATATGTATATTTATATATGATATAAGAGCAGTAGCGTGTAGCGTCGTATATCAGCAGGCCGAAAAGCGATAGTTGCGGGGAAGCGCGGACGTAGCGAAAATCAGCGAAGAAGCGAAAGAAAAGCGCGCTCCGAGGTGGGAGGCAGGCAGGCGGGTGGTGAAGAGCTGGAAGGAGAAAGAGAGAAGAAAGCTCTCTCGCTCCCTGCTCGTACGTGTGCACGTATACCACTCCCTCCTCGCGTGATCGATCTCTCCGCTCTCCTGCTTGCGACCTTGTCCAAGCGATCGAGCACCGCACACACACACATACGCGCGCGCGCTTCTCCCCCGCAGCTTATCGGGTCGCCTATAAGAAAGCCAGCGCGGTGAGAAGTAGCGTAGCTATAGAGAGAAGATGTACGCGTGTGTGTGTGGGTGGGTGTGAATGTGGCGCCTGTCTATGGGTTACATTTTGGCTCTCTCCGAGGAAGACGATATATCTCTGCCGGTCGCTCAGTGGCAGATCCGCGAGGGTAGTTAGTCGCGCGCAAAGACAAACTCGTTGTAGTGGTTCCAGCGGTTCTCCTCGAGGTCGACGCCGGGCTTCAGCTCGGCCGTCGCACCGCCTGCCGTGCCCGAGCCACAGCTGCCTACGAGCTTGAAACCGCCCTCCTGCAGCATGTCGAAAGCCAGCTCGATGAAACTGTGCTTCAGGAAGAAGCGCGAGGTGTAGCGCTCGGACATCCCGTGGTCGGGGTCGCGAGACTCGTTCAGCGTCTCGCCGAACACGTCCCGGCAGAGCGCCACTCGGCCGCAGATCAGGATGCGCGAGATCTTACGGAACTTCACGTCGGCCAGGCCCTCGCGACCAAAGGCGAAACTGCCCCGGTAGCCCACCGTGATGTAGCCGCGCTTCGTGCCCGGGCTCTGTGGACAGAAATATAAGCCCGATTGAGAGCGTTAGTCGTGAGTATATGTGATGAAGGGTGATAGGGTGACTACATCGGTATTGGAACAGTCACCAGTTAACGAACATTTTCTTTATATATATATGAAAATATCAAGTATTTAGATACTAAGATTGCGTGTTCCTTTACTGGTTTTTAGGAGATATTTACAGATTTTCATTAAATAAAATTTTTACTTTGATTCTTTATTCAAAATTTGCTCACCGACGTAAAGTTTGAACATTTTAGAATATAAATTTCAAAAGGGTTTTACTTTTAATCCATTTTTAAACCACTTAATTAAATAACAAAAGTTACAATTTCCTTATTCGTTCCTTCACTGGTGAAGTCACCCTATGTGAAAAAAGAAATAATACAGACATTTTGGTGAGCAAATATACAAATGTGTTTGCAGGTTTTTAGTGGATTGACAGGCGATAAAAGTAAAAAAAAAAAACAGTTGAAATAACAAACTGTGTTTTTATTTTCTCGGAAATCGCAAGGGAAATCTGAAAGATTTGAAAATATACGGTTTCAACGATTTTGTATATGTTGTGAATGCGAACCTAAAAAGACTTGTAAGTATACTATAGTAATTTGATATGAAATGGGTGGCATTATTACAAAAATAGGAAAATTCAACTTTTCAAAGATTGAGTGAAGTAAAAGTCATTTCAAAGAGGACCGAATTTTTCTAATCTTCGCGTGCAGAATAAATCTTTTCTCATTACGAGCGCTGATGCGACCTAACGCAATTTCCGAGTCTTCGTGGAAATTACTTTTTAAAGACTTCAAGACATAATTATAAAAATCTTGAATGAACTCGTGCCTTGTAATCTTTTACCTAACTCGAGTATATTATACAGATGACTCCATAAGTTGGAAAATAAAGATTTATTTGATGCTTGCACACAATTTTCACATTTACGTATATTTATAAGTAAAAGTCGTGATGTGTCATATATGTATTGGTATTGGTAGTATTTATAACGTATTAATAAAAGTTATTATTCGATATAAAATAAAATACAACTTTTCGAAACATATTATTCAATGCAATAAACGAATTTCATCCGACAGCTTTTGTTCTCCTAAAATCAATAGTTTCGAATCATCCAGTTACGTACCGAACCATGAAATAGAATGTTTAGAATGCTAATACTGCAGTGTTTAATCTGTGCCATCAATAGCCTTCGATAGTAATCCGATTCATTAAAATAGTTGTTATTTCTAATCAAGATAAAGTTGAAAAACTTATACGTAACATTTTTAGTACTAACACGTTCATTTTTCATTTTATAATAAATAAAACTCAACTGCGAAGAGTATGAAAATAAATTTCATTTTATATTCGGTCATAGTAAAAAATCAATTTCTTGATTACTTGTCGCCGTAACAGTTCAAATAGCCGATCCTTCAGCGAAACCTCGTGGAACCAACTTTCTACATTATTACCATATAAATCAATTTTATTCTAAAGTTACTTTGATTAACATTATTTAAAGTTAACGCTGTGCCCAAGATCATCTGGGACCGTTAGCAAGTTAAACTGTTAGGTGAGTATAGATGGGGTGAATTTTAGCATACAAATTAACGTAGAGTTTTCGGCAAAAGTGAGCGAATGTGGTATGTTGATACAATTTTTAATACTACTTTTAAATTTAGAAATATATTGCAATTAGAGAACATAAAAATATCAATATATTGTCAAACTCGATAATGTATTGCAATAAAGAACTTATCAAAACGATATCTTGGTAAAAATCCCAATAAGCTATATAAACCTATAAAATATCATAACTTTATAATATTAAATTTATGAAATTTTTTCCTAACTTTTTCAAGAAATAAGTTCCCAGCATGTCGAAGAGCACGGTAAAAATGTAGTTTATAGCCCGTAATAAGCGTCAAAATATTGCCTTAAGCCAGCCAGTCCTTACGATACTTTTAATAAAAAAAATCACCCCGGAATAATGTAATGGATGTAAATAAAACTTTAATGCTTACGAATTTTTTATTGTATCAATTACAAAACTTCACTTCAAATATTATTAAAAAGTAAGCTAGAATATTATTTTGAAATTCCTATCGAGAATTGTCTGTCATAATACAGCCCACCCTCGACTTAGGAAAATAGAAATGGCATGCTCATGAGAGGATATTTTGGCTTGTCTGTCGTCCGTTTTATAATATACAAATAAAACTTTATACTACGAGCGTCTAAACTTATACAATATATTATTTTGACATATCACATACATCATTCGAATTTTTACAAATTATTAATGTATCAAAAAAACACCCAGCACCCAACTTTATTTTATTTGCGGCAAAAGTTAATCTGAAATATATCAGGATTGAGAAGAAACCCAAAGCTTAAGAGAATGACGCGAGAAGATTTGTTATCGCGTCCTGGCCTGCCAATCAACGAAGCCACCCCTATACGCGCCGATGACGTCACGCGTCACAAATAAAACCCATCACCGCAATCTCGCATTTCACTTGACGATGATCCGCCGAATTTTTCGTTTTTCGGTGACCTCATGCGCGATCACATTCGCACGTTCCGCGAATGTTTGAGCTGTCGAAAGGTCACCTCTCGGCACATTACTCTATACACACAAAAGCTCCCGTGCGCGCGCGCGGCAAACTATTTTGGGATTCCAGGCACGCGGAAAAAGGGGAAAAAGGTCACACACTCGCGTATAACATGGGATCAAATTGACAAATCCGAGGGCCAAAGTCAGACTAAGAATACAGAGTGATAAATCCTTGGCTACTTTGCGTATATGACTAACAAGTAGTAATACATCGATTCGGTCGGACGTCCGCTCTGGAAACTTCATACATATACACCACCTGACGTTTATTCCGAAACTCAGAGGTCTCGTCGAATTTATCGTAAACTTCCAGCCGGCGGCGTCGTCGTCGAGAGAAAATATCCCCTCTCGGACACAATAATCACTTCGTGAAAACAACGCGCGCGTGCGGCGGTCTGTGCGTCGCCCAGTCTCAGCCGAGGGCTCAGCGATAAGCATTGCCGACAAATCAACTCGCGCCCTGCTAACCAGTATCCCCCCTGATCCTCGAATTGAGACGGAATAAGAAGCTTCCCCCACTTTTGTTTTTTCGGTCAGTGGGTGTGGTAGTATAAGGACGTAGGAGCTTTTTCGTCTCAGCCAATTAACCTTGGGAGAACACATGGCGGGGAGGAGAGAGAGGGGACGAGAGCAGAGATGGACGGGCGAGATAGACCGATCGCGTTATTCAAAATAGTTTAGCGCACGCGGGGCTTTCTCTCGCTCCTGTCCTTGCGCTCGCGCGCGCGCTTCCCCCGTGCCCTATCAACTTCGAGGCGAGGCATGAAGAGAATCGCGAACGGAAAGGCCGTCGGATTGCGTAAACTCCAGTTGCTGCTGCCCTCGGCTTTTTAACGCGAGAATGTGAGGATAGAGAGAAAGCTTCGGCCTTGCTGTGCTAAGTTTGTGGTGATGTTTTGGTAACGAATTCCTCGAGTTACAATGAAGAATTGCCTGTTTATTGATAATATAAAGGTCGTGTCTAAAACAACATCTCATTTTTTTTTGTAAATTTTTGTAAAATTATTACATTGTGTTTATTAAAATAGTAATTCTATAGGTGTAATTTATGTATTTCAATTTTCAAAACACTCAATTTGTGGAGACCGAAACTCTGTGAACAATACAATATTTACGTAATTTCTCGTATGCTGGTCTCCATACAATTAATTTTAAATTATGAACATGTAAATTTAGTTAAATATTGCAATTTCTGTTATTTATGAAAGCAAACTCACGTTTTAATGTATACAGGACTTTTAATTTGAAATCATTGAATATACTGAATTTCGAAAATACCAAAAATATTTAGGGCAATACTTTGATAAATTCATTTCTTATTATAAAAAATAAATAAAATAGTTTAAAGAACATACAGCAAATCCAATCAAATATGCTATAAAATTCAGTTAATATTTCAATCCAAAGGAGTACTAAAAAAGCGGGTTGTAAAGGCAAGGATGGAATTTTATAGAAGTCAAGTCGAATCCCTTAACCTCGATCTCTACATTTGAATTATACACCGGATCTGTATATTTCAGAAGAGTTATCTTGACTTTCCTACCAACAGGTTTGCGGATGTCGGTGTAGCTCTCTCTCTCTCTCTCTCTTCGTCTTCGTACCTCTAGAATAGAAATTAGCCCCTTTCGCTTCTCAAATGTTAAAACGGTGTGTTTTCTGTGCCTGAGGCCAGAGTAAACTACGACATCCCATGAATTTTCAAAATCCAAGAACCAAACTCTGAACTATCAAGAATCAAATGTTCTCGCCGTTACATCGGGGAATAAAACGCAAATGCGTAAATTCTCGGGCACTCTTTCGTTTTTATTCCGTCGCTGCGAATCCTACTTCCAGCGGACTTACACAACTGGCAAATCTGATCGTAAAAGAAGACGAATAATAATTCGACCGCGAGGACGTGCAGATTACAACGCGCCATCAGTGCAGAAGTATAAAAAGATATAGAGGAGTCGCGATATGGAACGTGCGCACAGCTGTGTGGTAGCTGTTGTAGGGATCATCCGCAGGCGTAACCTTAAATTGAGCGGTCGTAAAAGGCAGAGATCTCTGCGCGGCATCTGCACATATTAAACGCCGATAATGGCCGATCTAACTGTAACCGTCCGCTTCTACGACACTGTAAACCCCATGTGTATGCGTCTCTGGTATTTACGTCGCGCGGCGGGCTTCAACTTCATTTTTCTCAACTTTGCCACGTAACGGTTATATCGAAACTTATCGTTCCTTGCACTTTTTCCGCGGAGTGTAAGATATATCCTTGGAATCCACGATACGAGAGTTGGAAGTAAGTAGCGAATGAAACACAGACTTCGGTAAAAGAGGAGTAGAGAAGGGTAGAACTGCGCGAGCAGCAGCGCAGTCTTTTCAAAACAGCCGTATTCACTTAGGCGGAAAATGCTCCGACACCGAATGTTTTTCAGTTGCATACAAACACACATTTACGCGAATGGACTCTTCGGCTGTAAGGTTCACATTAGCGAGCTTGCGAGGCAATGACTCATAAAAATTCGACTAGATTCGGACGTATTCTTATACGTGGCGTACAAGGTAAGCAGTTTTTCCGCGCTTGTAAAGCTTGGAAGAGTGCCCACTTTGAATCTCGCTATAAAATCTTAAATCTTATCAAATTTTTACGAGGCGAACCTCTGTTGCGAACAGGCGGATAGAAAGCCCGAGAGTTAAACTTGATGGCGGCGTATTTTTTTCGCACGCGAAACTTTAAAAATGCCGATAAAAATTTAATAAAGGGTTTTATGGATTTTCAATTACAGATAATTTCCGATTTTATTGCCTTCCTGATTCTGAGACTAAAAATAGCAAATTGATCATCGTATTATAGGTATGAAAAATCTACATCTTAGGTAACTTTAAGATATTGTTGTAACATTATCTATCAAAATAAACCTCTTTGCTTTTTAGATCATTTAATCATTAATTAGTTTGTATTGCAATATTTATGTTTTACCCATAAATGTTTCGAGCAAAAAAACTTTGTATAAAAACTATATACTTTATAATGAAGTTCGCTTCATTAATATGAATTCACCAAATTACACTTTTTAATTAAAAATTCATTTATTTTAAGTTATTTAAAAGTAATATTATAATAATTTAACATCACGTATCACGGTTTGCAAATGTTATCGCATATAATGAAAATAGCTTTTACCTGCTAAAATGAGGATAAGCGTGAACAACTGTAATAATTTTACATACCCAACAATTAATTGCCAACAGTTTTCAAAAATAGTTTATTCAAATAATTATTGTACTCATAATGTATACAATTTGCTAAAGCATTTGCCAATATATTCGATTTGAGATACAATCGCTTATAACGTTATTATATTTATTATGGAATTCAAAAAAGCAAATTTCACATTTGTATTCGAACCCCCGTCAAAGTTTCGAATTTATACTTCGGATCGATTTATAATTTACATACAATCAGCTACGGTCTATTCTCGATTTACATTCGATCACTTTTGGTTTACTTCTGGTCGATTCATATTTACATCATATTTACTTTGTTTGAAGAGATTTTTTTAGAAGATTTTATCTATACAATAAACTTTTTGTAATTTTTACACAAAAGTATCTCCGGGCGAACGTAAGTTGATCAAGGATTTTTGTCAATTGAAATAGAGCTCAGTTAATTTGTTCCACGATTCGTTCGCTTACTCTATATACAGTGATGGAATGGCACCACAATAACAATATGCAGAATATATTTTTTGTTGCCCTGCTCCATTTTAAATGTTTCTTAAAAAACGGGGGGGGGGTGAGTATACCCGTATAATACAAATAAGTAAATAAATTAATAATGATTTATTGAATAAATAACAGAGAGCGTGTATCCCGCGATGATAAATTAATATTAAAGATTAATATGTCGATCTTCTCGAGGCAAGAAGGGGTAAGGAAAAGGCCTGCTTCGGGAAAATCGATGTCTTCACTTTTAATATAAATTAATAATGTTTTAGAACGTTTATTTGTGCAAAATGCAAGAAAATTAATTATAACATTACAATCTATTTACATTTACCCATCTATTAATATAAGTATTTGTGTTAAAACTAGAAGCTATAAATTTATTAACTAAAGAGTGACGCATAATTGATAAATGAAATATAAATCGATCATTTGTTGCTAAATTAGATTATGTTAATTAGAAGTGTTTGTAACTGTGTGTATATGCTTGTGTGTGTGCAAGCTTGTGTATGTTGTTTCCCAAGAAACCACAGCCATAGTGTAAATTGATATGATTTTATCCACAATTTACTGCTAGGATCTTTTTTTACGACAGCAGAAATATGGGAAAGATTTTTCTATATTAAAGTACGCCTTGGAAATAAATGCTGTGGAACGTTTCCACGATATAAAATGTTATAAAGTTCTTCATTCTACGAAAGGTATAAATTTAGCGGAGTTGCAGGTAACCATGCAATTTTCACTGGAGTGCTTTATAGATTGACTGAATTTGCACTGGTAAATGTGAATGTAACGTATAGCTTTTGAGTATATCTATTACGATGTGGTTCAATCTTTGTAGGCCAGTTTGGCATGTCTGCCAGAGATTGCAAAGCTCCAGTTTGATTTTCAGTCAGTCAAATAGACAAAAACTATGTAATTTACAGAGAAAGAGGCGAAAGTGTTACAATATACCTTCTACAACAATACATTTCACCTTTAGTTTTACCCTTTTCATCGTTCTATCTATTCCAGCTCTTTTTAGATAAGAAAATATGTGCGAAAATTGCTTTGCGCCATTTATTTTTTGCCGAACTATTATAATAGCTCTCGTGAATCGGAAATTGAATGAAGAATTTACTTAAACTATTCGGTGCATTAAAAAACGAATTCAAGAGTAATACAAGTTCGGAAACAGTAGAATTACATTTTTCGAGAAAATATTGTACAAAATTACGAAAATTCCATCTGTACATTATCCAATTTCCATTTAAAGTTACGGAAAAACTTTAAATTGCTTAAATTCCTAAGTTTATCCTACAAGTGCCAGCACGAAAAATTTGATTATAAAAGTTGTAAGTATTCAGGAAGCTATTCTAGTGAACGGAAATATTTCCTGTTTGATTAACTGCTGCATCACTTTGAGTTGAAATTTATCTAAAAGCGAAACCATCTGATATATGGAAGACGTGGTATAAGTTTCCCTTCGAAATTTTGATTTAAAACCAGAACAAATACTGAAATAAAATATTACTTTGTAAAAGTAATAAAAGAACGAAAAAAAAAGATTTTTAACACCATTACGCTCACATTACATACGAACTTATCAAATTTTCGAGTATACACTGAAGTATTGCATTTCAGTTTGATTCCCGGAATGGAAAAGTGCGAAATACTCGTATAGTGGCACGACGCAAAGGAACCCGTCGGGATCAGTTAACTCGTCCTTCCGGCTACCCGTGAAGAGGGAGAGTATAACAGCAGGGCTCTTTCACATGGATCTCGACTTTCCGTCTCTTTTTTGTAGGTCACAGAAAGAGCTCGCGTCGCGCTCGTCTAAGAAAGAAAAATAGGGAGATAAAGGGAGAGAAAGAAGAGCGTATAATAACCGAGCTCTGGACGCTGCTCGACGTCGACGTCGCCGGGTCGGGCTTCTCCTGTATGGCCTTCTCGAGGTTGGCGAGGCCGAAGAAGGCCGCCTCCTGCTTGAGCCGCTCGCGCTCTCGGAAGCCCTCCGGCAGCACCAGCGCCTGATTACGCAGGAAGTCGAGCACGTAGCGGAACAGCACGCCGTCCCTGTCGAGGAAGTACTTGCCCTTGGCGTCCTTCTCGAGGTCCTGCCGCTCGCGGAAGAGCGTGGCGAGGCGCGAATCGCCTTCGCGAGTCAGCGTGCTCAGGGCCGTCGTGTAGAAGACGCCGCCGACGTTCAGCTCGACGACGCTCGGCGCCGAGTCGCCGCTGTTCTCCTGGTCCGGCATCCTTTTGCGAGCCTCGTCGTTGGATTATAAGGGGCTACCTTACTTCTGCCTTCGCTGACCTGCAACATTTCCAACACAAGCGATTTTATTTTAATTGCGACTGGATAACCGTTAAAATAATACGTTTGGTATAATATTCTCTTTTATTGCAATAAATCGTTTGTGATTACGCAAAGGCGCGAATGTCCTTTGTTAGAAACCATTATTTACTAGTCCTAACGGGAGGGAATCGCGGTGCATTGAAGTAATAAAATAACTCAGAATTCATAAATTTAAAAAGCATATTTTGCCCGATAGAGTTACAGAAAATAACAAGCTCAAGCGTAATACAATTAAAAAATTGATTCAATTAGCAGAACACTAATTATATATTGCCCTACCCTTTCCATTGACGTTCTTTCACGATCAAGAAAAAAACAGAAGAGAAAATGTTGCTCTACAAAATGTTAGACCATCTAGCACATGAAGAAAGCCATAATGAATGAGCGTAATATGTTTAGATAGTAAATGCATCACTTCTTTTTAATTATGAAGATTATATTGTATACTAGCAAGTTCAGACGCGCTGCGCGCGCTCTTCCTTTACCTTGATTATACCTATACAATTAATATTGAAATATTTTGTTATACAAAACCAAATTTTAAGTCATTAATACTATTTATGACTTATATTTTTAGTTTAAAATATTTCATAATTCCAAACTTTGTGGGTTTTATTGGGACCAATCAGCTTATTTTTCTTATTTTAAAATAAATATTTCGATGCTATTTTGATATTTTTTCGAATTTAAAAATCTCAAACAATTCATAAAGAAAATCTTGGCGTCTATTCTATGTAGACCAATCAAAATTAAGCCTTTAGGTGCTTTAACATGGCCGCTCATCACTTTAAGAAGGGACGTCAAAGTGTTATTTATTATTAGTTCTAAAAATTCTATTTATTATTTTAAATACTAGTTTATAAATGCATCAGATATATTAATTAAAGACTTTCAACGCGCAAATTGAACTTATTAAAAATGGTAACTATGTCACACCCGGAAAATTAAAAACTCGTATAACATGATTGAGTAATTTTACAAATTATGATCTAACCCTGTACAGTTATCCCTTATAGTATTCATTGATTATAAATTATTTGCATTAATTTTAAATAATGTGTATAAAATTATTATTATATTATTAATTATTTAAATAGCTTCTTCATCTATTGATCAAGTATTGACATGTAGATAAGAAGTAGTCTGTATAATCCTAGTTCATCATAGTTTACTCTCTTCCACACATGACTTTAACATATATCACAGAAACACTTCATAGATACCTATATACATTGGTTCTTTTGAATAAATATGTATTTATAGAAATTCATCTATTACATATTGTTATAATACAAGTCGATATATTAATAGTATTTATCTGAAAGACAATATTTGTATTCCAATGAGAAATGCTAATCATTGGTTCTTCAGTAGAAAAAACGTCAATTAAAGTATAATATTTTACAATTCATTACTTTTTAATTCAATTGATCTGACGTTGACGTTTTAGATTAATCTCCTATCATATAAACAAATGAAAATATGTCTACATCAAAATAATGCCTCCATTTAAACCAAAGTAAAATTTCATTATTTACAGACCAATATATATTGTGTATTAGTTGGTATTGAAACACGACTACTTGACAGACCATGTACGATTCATATTTATAAACCCATAACTATAATCGAATCAAAATATTTTTCTACATTGCTGTGGATATTAACAAATCATTAAAAGATTTAAAAATATGTTACATAAGTTCAGATCTTATTCTTTTTCTACAATACATATTTTAAAATGATATTTTTCCTAAGAACCTATCAACACTTAAATAGTATATTGACTATAGACAAAGTGAGCCTTTTTAGACCGAGTACTGCAAACACACGAGGTCAAAAAGCCCACTAAGCCCTAGATACACACCATATTTTTTGTGACTCATGCATTGATTTTCGGCGTTTTTGAACCTAAAAAGCAAGACTAAATTGATTTTTTGCGATTTTACGGAATTTTAGAGTAGCGGGCGCAAATGGATTTTTGCGCCCGCTGAGCGCACGAGGCGGGCGCGAGTGGATTTTTTTATCCAATCGGTCGCAAAAGGGTCACTTTAGGACCTCTTTTTAGGTCGGAAAACGACGAAAATTGTGCATGCACAGAGAGAAAAGATTACTTATAGATAAGTCCGTGACTTAATAATTAATGCACGAAATGAAAATTATTAAAAATATCGTGGTATTATCAATAAATAGATAGTTCAATCAATGATCGTAAGTTAAAATGTCTACGCTACTTTTTATGAACTTTTTATTGCTAATTGGACTTTAATTTAACATATAATGTGTACCTAACCTATAAACTTATTATCTGGCATTAACCATAATACACATAAAAGGTACTGAAAACCGTATGAATATTTGCGTAGACACTTAAACTTCAAATTCACCAACAATCCTTATTTATTTATTAATAATATAACCATATTCTTAATATTTTAAATTGGTGTCTTAATAGTTGAGTCACAAAATCTTAAATACAAGTAATCTTTTCTCTCTGTGTTTGTTACAAAAAATACATTATAGCCATAACATACTGTCACGTTTATAACATCAGCTTGAAAACTCATTGAATTTCAATCAAATGCACACACATAGGGGCACACACACACACACACTTGCACACAAATTATGGATCTCTACATAAGTTATAAGGGCACAATTTTTCACTACGATATCTTTCTATTACGATTTTATTATCTATACGAACATTTTTAAGAATAGTGTATTTAAATTCCAAATCTCTGGTAGAAATATAGTTTTCGCCATACCCTGGCCGAAAGTGCCACATTTCCGCCCGGCTCAAAAACGGGAATGTGGTGTTTTCTGCCCGGGTATGGCGAAAAATAGTATACGCACCACGGGAGTAAGTTATTTCCTCCCATGGTGCGTAATATACTATTTTGGCCAGTCTCTGACTAAGAACTGGCTCATTTTTTGCTCAATTTCTACTAGGAATATTTTAATAATACATTGTGCAACAAGGGAAGAAAATGAGCTATTTCAAGCGAGGGTGAGGTGGTCTGCACGAGTCGTAGTCGAGATCCTGAAACAGAGACAAGTGCTGAAAAGACAGCACCCGAGTCTGAAATAGCTTTTCTTCCCGAGTTACACAACGTATTTTTTTAACGAGAGCATGATATGACCTTTTTCATGCATGGAAGTTGAGTAGATGATTGGGCATTTCGAGTCGTGCACAACACAGTTAATAGATATTATCTTTCGCTTTTTCAAAACACGCTCGCAATGCGCGATTTTCTACACAACTTACTGGCATGGAAAAAGGCTCATTTCATGCTCATGTTGAAAGAAATATATATTTTTTTAATATATCTAAAAGGAATAGTATATTACGCACCATGGGAGAAAAAACTACCTCGCCTTCGGCTCGGGTGGCAATTTATACGAGCTGTGGACTGGCCAATTTTACTCCCGTGGTGCGTATACTATTTTTCGCCATACCCAGATCGAAAATACCGCATTCCCGTTTTTGCGCCGGGAGGGAATGTGGTACTTTCGGCCGGGGTATGGCGAAATAGTATATTACGCACCAAGGGAGGAAAAAACTTGAACAGTCCACAGCTCGTGTAAATTGCCAAATTGGCAAACACGAGCTGGGGGTTGGCCAATTTTACTCCCGTGGAGCGTATACTATTTTTTTGCCTAGCGAGGCCGAAAATACAACCTTCGCGATCGGGCGCCGGGAGCGAAAGTGGTACTTTCGGCCCGCTAGACAAAAAACAATAATATATCATGTGCAATACAGTCCACTAATGGATGTAATACAATAATAAATGTAAAAAAATACAAAAATTTAATTCTATCTTAAAATATTTAAAAAACAATTTTAGTTATGTTTTCATGCATTCAATCATTACATTATGTAAGTTTGTTTGATATTAGTTTGCTGAGCAGTAATTTTCTGAGCTGAATTTTTTCGTTTAAATGAAGTGCGAGACAAATACAGAAACTACAAATGAAATAAAGCCATCGTGTAGTAGTTCACTTTCCAAGTAGCACAGTTATTCGTATTGTCGAGCCCAACTTACTTTTAGTTTTATGTCAACAAGTTAATTTCTATTGTCTTTGAAACAGACATCACTAAGAAAAAAATGGAAATCAATTTCTCAATGATATTATAAATAAAGAATTTATATTTTTTCTCAGTATTAGCATTTCTGCATAATACAAAAATATGCGTTTTTTATATTATGCAGAAATGCTAAGACTCAGAAAAAATATATAGTGAATAGATTGTCATCTTCTCATTAATAAATAGATTTCTTGAGGAAATAGTTTGAAAAATTTTAAACACGTATGCATATTTCATGTTATAGTTTAATTCTACGTTACAAAATTCAAGATATAAGTTCTTAGTAATTTGATAACATAGAAAATAATTAAGCCAAATTAATATTCAACTTAATTAATACTTTAACTTTACAATAATACCTTTAACTATAATATTTAAATTGTTAAATAATTGTTGCTGATTGTTGATACACGTTTTTTTGTTTCATTTTATCTTACCAAAAGTGACAGACATTCATAGTAATATATGCGAACAATAATATTATAACCAGAAAATCGTATTGTTATGAAAAAATCATAGATTAGTGTTAATGCCTCTAGAATGTATGATTAAATAAATTAAAAAAGAAACTGGTTTGTATCAAATACAAAGAATATCAATTTTAGTACGCGTTATGTAATTTTCTTACGAAAATAATATATTTAAAGTAATATTTTACTCTATAATAATGCAATTAACAATATTTCTTATATTTTTAAAACTCTGTTTAGAAGATTCCATTTTGTATGGTAAAAAGATACTTATTATCTCGTTATGCTTTAAAAGAAAATCTTTAAAAGCGTGACATTTTTCGTTCATTTTAGATGAAACAGCACTTACTTTTTTAATTACAGTAAAAAAAAGTCTGAGTACAACGTCATGAATATAATAAAAATGAACTATGCTAAGTAATTAATTTTTTATAAAACAAAACCACCTAATTTTTGGCTTATGCCTGTAAAAACTGGCTATTTTTTCAATTGCCAGTTCTTAGCTAATATCTGTCTATACGCAGAGAAATGATCTGTCAGTAGCAAGAGGAATATCCTTTTCTCAAAATCCCCTCGCAGTAAAACGATTATCGTTTTAAATCTAGCATATTATTCTTGAGTAAAAAAATTAATTTTTTGTTTCAAGATTATATTTTTCTTGTACCAAAGTCTTATTTTTTACTCCCACAAATAGAATCCTGTTTAGGCAAAATGATGTCATCTTGCTAAATGACGTGTTTGAAATTCCGAACGTTCATAATGAACGAAATATTAACTTAAAGTTTCTAATTCTGGTTAGAATTCCCCGGAGTGTGGTTTACTGGTGACTGCAAGAGTGAGAAGTGAAGAAATACAGTTATTATCCGATTTTAAATGTATTAAGTAGCCAAATTCGGCTAAATTTGAAAATGGCAAAAATCTTTCGTTCACTATGAACGTTCGAAATTTCAAACACCTGCTAAATGAGGATTTTTCTCTTGAGAATGGACCATGTTCATAAAGTACAAAATGATGAATGATGACTACAAAATGATTTTCCTTTTGTCACAAGGGGAAATAAGAGTAATTACTACACATAATTAACCATATAATTAATTACAAGACAATTAGGTAACTATTAGTTGTATACTTATGGAAAGTATGTATGCAACATTTAATGAATAAAAGAAGAATTATCTATTAAAGTTAAGTAACTGTCGAGATATGAATTTTTAAAAATCAGTTGATTCTTCTGAAATATATATTGCCTTTTTTATACTCCCCGTCAGAAGCTTAGTTAGACGTGTGGTTAAGGTACCGGCTTCCCAATCCAAAGGTCAACGGTTCGATTCCCAGTCACTGCACTTCCAGAACTATCCTCGAAAACATTTTTTCTTCGATTTTTTCACGAACTTATGTAAAAAATATAAATAATAAAATCAAATACATAAAAAATATAAATAATAAAATAAAAGTTAAAATAAATAAAATTAATAGAAGTAACATTTTTTTTTATTTAAATAGAAAATACGTTTAAACTTTTTTTTTCGGGGGACAAAAGGTTTCTTCTTCATACAAAACGATTTTGGTTAGAGAGGATTTTCCTATTGGTCAACTAGACCTTCTATTTCCTTGAAGAGGAATCCGTTTCGCACATGAATAATTTGCCAGAAAATGATTTTTCTCTTGTGGCAAGAGGAATTAATTTTTGCAACCAAAACAAGATTATTTTCCTCTTGGATCAAAAGGATTCCATTTGCTACCAATGAACTTTTCTCTGCGTGTAGGAACTGGATATGTTTTTTTTTTTAATTGTCATTAGAGAAGTGATCTGCGGTATTAATAAGCCTTTACGGTAATAAAAAGATGTAAAAGTGCGATTACACGATATTCATCTTGACAAATCTGTAATATAGAATTTAGTAAGTATGTATAGTTATTCGCAAGTATATTGTTTCCGAACTACATAAATAAAAATATCAATATTCAACATTTGTCCAATGTCGCAAAACTGTATATTCATATGTTTATTATTAACATAATAGTCATAAGCATTGTTCTTTTACCTATAACCATTGAACACATTTAAAAAAAATAAAATTACGTTATTTTTAAAATTTCGGTTAATCTCAGATTATTTTGTAATTCCAGAGCTTCGAACGATATATCGGTTCTGAACTAAACGACAAATATTTTTCTAAACTAAGTGCGCAAAACTCAATTTTCTCTGTCTATCTAGCGTACGCAAAGTGTAGGATTCTCGCATTCTTAATTCACAGTATGTAAAGCACTCACTTTGCACACTGCTACCTAGTTCAAAATGCAAGAAATCCACACTCTACATACGCTACATAGGCATCGCAAATCGATTTGCGCACCCGTTTAGAAAAATAGAACTTGCTACGCTCGGGCGACAAACACGACTCATGTGGGAATCACCTACTTTGCGTATTTGTTGCGTAATGTACTATTACAATTTAAAATATCTGATTATTGAATATTTGGACTACTGCGACTCGAAGTTTTAATGTTTTTTCGGATCTAACTAATTAGCAATGAAGCAATGAATTCTTTTGTAATTGTGCGAAAAAAGCTGCAAATTTGAACAAGTATATCTCAGAAATTAAACTGTAAATTTTCAAAAAGAAATACATATAATTATATAATTTAAATATTGAATAATTATGCAGTGAAATTAATAAGAAAATGAAAAGTGGAAAAAATATTTCTTTTTTATTGGCTATAACTTTCTTGGTTTTGAATAATTTTAAATTTTTCCTTCGGCAAGTTGAAATGAAATTACTTAAGGAACAAAATATGAGACCTTGAAAATTAAAATCGGTTAAGAAACAAAAAAGATTAAGATGTTTTATCAATAATTGTTTGTGCTGTTTCTAAAATATCGATATTTTGTTTAAAAAATTATCTTAGTCATGTTAAATATACTTTGTTTATAATACATTGACTATCCCTATCATTTTAAATAAATAAATCACATTTCAACTATGGTTTTTTTAATTTTAGGTACCCTCTTCATTTAACACTGCTTTGACTAGGGATTCATGAAAGAACCACCTTAAGCGAGAATTGATCATAAACTTCAAGGGGGGGGGGGGGGGTCAAAAGTTTCGACGATTCACTATATAATCGAGCCAACTAACGATTTTTATAAATTCGACATAAATCGTTGTCGAATGTACATAATTCCGAAATTTTAAATGAAGAAAAACGTATTTTCGAATGTAACAATTTACCTACTATCCAAAATATAGAATTTTAAACTACAGAATTTTAATAAGCAGATAATAAAGATATTTCCAAATAAATCATTAGAAACTAGCTACATCTACATTAAAATTCTGTAGTTTGAAATTCAATATTTTGAACAGTAGGTAAATTTTTACATTCGAAAATACGTTTTTCGTCATTTAAAATTTCGGAATTATGTACATTCGACAACGATTTATGTCGAATTTATAAAAATCGTTACTTGGCTCGATTTTATAGTGAATCGTCGAAACTTTGGACCCCCCCCCCCTCCCAATTTCAAACTTCCAAAAATAATTATGTCAGATATGAGTGATTATCCTATTTAAGTAGATAAATACAACCTTGTAGCCGTCTTAAACTTAATGAATACTTTACTACAACTCTAGAATTTAAATCACCAGTATATAACGGATACTTTAATTAACAACCCTGTAGCGTAGTTTACGGGATTAATAAATAAACATCATACATAAATATGTTTTCCGATGAAAACATCAAATTAATGAACTTAATAATTAATATTCCAACAACCAATAAAACACATTCGTATTATAGTTTTAAACTTTTATTGATCAGTAAATCTGAAAGGACATGAATTAAATGCGAAACGTTTTATTACAATGTTCAATACTTTTTGAATTTATAAGTATTGTAAGGTTTTGTATGAAAAAGTTGAAAAAATATATAAACCTAGATTACAACTTATAATTGAGAACAATTTTATAAAGTACTTAAAATTTTTCGATCTATAATAAGAGTATAAATAACTTTAACTATTAAGAAACTTTTTTTTAAAATGAGTAATTATGTAAAAATAAAGTACCATACAGTCAATTTAATTATTTACTTACTATAAAATATCGTGTAATTTTTAATCCAGTGTATACATCAGAAAGAATCATTCTTTGGTGGATGCAATATAATTTTTTCTTTACTGATTATCTCCTTATTCCTAATTTTAAGTTAATTTTTAAAATCTATGCATATTAGCATTAATAATTATTTATTTTGATTGATGGTTATACGATTTTAAATTAAAAATAATCTTAAGATTAATTTATGGTTATCCATCACAGTCTTAATTCACTACATTTTGTGTATCACGTGGCAAGGAATTTTATTTTTTCCTGACTTGCGGAGTCATTCTATTTTTAGAATCGGAAAAATTCGACTGACCGACTCACAAAAATATACAAAAAAACTTTTTAAATCTTATTACTTTAGTGAATTTTACTTGACCTTGATAAAAGTTTTTCGATTGCTATGTTGATTTTTCCATATATTTGATTAATATCAAAATGTAACTTCGTCAAGAGTTAATTTAATTAAAGAATAATCTCAAAAATTCTTTAATCTCTGTAATAGTATTGCCATATATGTAAAAATTTTTATATCGGATAAAATTTATAAAAACTAAAATCGTTGATGTTATGAAAAAATTTGTTATGATTTAATTATTGTTAAACAGATTCTCTAGTTTCTCTTCTATATGTACTTATTTATAGTTATTAAATATTATAAGAAAAAATTTTTTATATATCGTACATACGATTTTCATAATAAAAACACTTAGAGTATTAATAAAAGTTGTAATTATTTTGTTGTCATGCATAAATTTACGTTTGTACTAGCGCTTACCATAAAAGTCACGTAATAATATTTGAGTTTGTCCTATAATGGAAATAACATAAAGAAATA
Source organism: Torymus aiolomorphi (assembly GCA_036365515.1). Lineage (NCBI taxonomy): Eukaryota > Metazoa > Arthropoda > Insecta > Hymenoptera > Torymidae > Torymus > Torymus aiolomorphi. The sequence continues at coordinate 121,028,117 of CM070877.1, read as the reverse complement.
TAAATCATAACGACACTAATTGAAAATCAATACGTTTTATTACAATACCACATTAATTTAAAGCCAATTTTATTATTCTGTCGACTCAGACAAGCGGTAATTGGGGTACTGAATATTTCGCATTATCAAAATACACAGCAGGTTTCGGTCATTGTAACTCCTGTCTAGCATTTGCATTTAATTATTTTAAAATGCATTTATGATAGTCGGGTAATAAGTTTATCTATACGATTTTAAATTGGCTTTTGCCTTCGTAAAGCGAATGAAATATTGATTAATTAAAAATAATGCAAGAACAATTTATTGAGATTTGAAAATTGCTTTATATGTCATCCTGAAAATGATATTTAAAATTATCCATTCGATACTACATAATAATTAAAACCCGATATACCTTGCTGGAAATCGTCCATTTTTCTCCCATTTGTGAAACTATTTTTCGCACATTTTCTAGCCATTTTATGGGGAGTTGACCGAAATCGCCATAAAATGGCTAGAAAATATTCAAAAAATCGTTTCACAAATGGGAGAAAAATAGATGATTTCCAGCAGGGTAGAATTAACCTGAAATAGAATTTTTTTTTCAGCGAAGAAAAGTGGAAGTTAAGAGAGGAAAAACGTTTCACTCTAAAAATAGCCGTGAACTAAAAAAAGAAACGTTACGAAAATAAAATTTATTCGAAAGTCAAAAGAAGTGCTAAAAGCCCAAATACGACATGCATATTTCACCTAGACCGACAAGGCTGAACTTGATCTTGCCCCGCTTCTAAGTTATGCGCGCGTGCACACACGTACAGCCGTGGCAACAATCAAGATCGTTCTCGTTTCTCTCCTTTTACTCTGTCCGTCGCCGTCCGAGCGACGGCATTTCTCAGCCTCACTTACTAACACTTTTAACAGGCTCGCCGATATTATTAATATCCCCAGTGGCGCGCAAGCGCACGCACAACTAAAAAGAAAGCGCGTAAGTAAGTGCACGAGGGCTCTATTTTTAGTAGCCGAATAAAGGCCGGCAGAATCGATTCCGCTTTCTTGACGTGTCGATGACAGCAGCTCGTATATATCTATATACACACACACATCGTAGGAGAGAAAGAGGCGCTTTTATTTACCTCCAGCGCCGAGAGACACACATAAAAAGGCAAGAGAGCATCGCGCAGGAACCGTGCCAGCGCGCTTTCTATATATCGTCGATACAAGTCAACAAGTAATACTCTCTCGCCGCCCCCTCCTCCGACAGCGCGCACTCTGTACCCCAGAGCACGCTTGTACGCGTATATATATCGCATTACACATGCACACGCGGTTGAAAGTGAAACCGAAATGACAGCTAAGTGAATTAAATAAACATCGATGCTAATCGCGGTCTCTCTGTGTGTACACATTCTCTCCCTCTCCCTCTCTCTCTTTCTCCGCGCGAGATATAATACACATGATTGAGCGAGTACAAGTAGTGTGTCCTACCTTGGGTCTCGGTCACGAGCGGCTGCGGCGGCGGCGGCAGCAGCTGGCGCGCGCACGCCGAGTAGACGAGGTCCGTGTTTGGGCAGACTCCGTGAGGACGATGCGCTCGCTCTTGCTCTCGTGCGCGCTGGGGATCGATACGCGCGTGCCCCACTCTCCGTAAGAAGATGCCGCGCGTGACGGGAAGACTCGACCTGCACACGAATACCTGCTCTCTCTCTCTCCCTCTCTCTCTCTCTCCCACTCACACGCACGAGATGTATGCGCTTATGTGCTGGAGGCTCGCTCTGTGTCTAGTTCTTTCACCACGCGCGCGCGCGCCCACTCGGCTAGTCGACTACGCGAGAGTGCGACAGCCTCCGAGTACTGACTGTGTGCCGCCCGCGCCAGTCGAGCCGAGCCGCCGTCGTTGCCGCCGCCGCCACCCGCCGCCAAAACACGCGCGCGCGCACACCAGCTCTTAGGGGAGCTTCACAATATCAGCTACTCGCGCAGGATTATCAGCTGCTGGCGGCTGCGGCGGCGGCGGCTGTCAAGTTCCTCGGCGCGCGCGCACCCCGCTTGTATAGTGATAAATATGCAGCCTGCGCGGATGGAAATTTGCACAAGATATATATGTCGGCTGTACGGAAACTAACTTGGCGGAAATGCAAATTCTTACGCGCTCATTTGCAACCGCGCAAGGAAACGTCGCGGTCTAAGTAGAACGAGAATTAGTATTAGAATTGCCGCACGCTTGCGCGCGACTGGCTTTTATAACGTTTCGTTTGTTCGGAATGATCGACGTCGTCTTTGGAAAATAGAAAGCCAATTAACGGTATTCGATGTAGTAATAATAATAATACTCATCGTTTGCCGCAATAAATAAATTGCTTATATTTATAGATCAATTTAAATGTATGCATTTAACTTTTCCTTTCATCTATAATATTTAGACGAGATATTGTATATGTATGTTTTTAGCTACACATATATTTTTAACGTTGATTAAAACTCAATATTGTGGCAAAGGGGGTTTCAATTCATCAGATCCATTTATAGTCGATAGAGTGAAAAACTTTTACTCGATTTCGTACACTCGCAGAATCAATCAATATAGCGAAAGTGAAAAATGTGTATGTGTATTCTCTCCAACAGAATATAACGCGTTAACACAGAAAAAGGTATATTAAAATTTTAGACGATAAATTAGTATCAGATAGTATATGATAAAAAAGGAACGAGAGATCCTTGAAAATGTTTAATCATTTCACACGGAAATGACCGCGCATACAATAACTCTCACAAGCAAGTAGTAATTCTTAGAAGATGACGTACATAACTTTCTGAATTATTCTCTTAAATGGATCAGTCATAAAGATAAATGTAGAAACTTAAAAATTTTATTCTCTATGTTCACACACTACTACTTTTATACGCGCACGAGAAAACTTCTGTCATTAAATCTCAATTTTAAATCGTTACAAATCGAGAAATTTATACGAACGATCAGCAACCTATACGGTATACTTCACTATCGTCCGCAACTTTCCACCAACTCGGCGAAAAAAATGATCTGCGCCCATTGAAATCACCATTTCGCCAATACACTCAACCGCTAGAAATACTCGAAGCGCATCTATCTCTCGCTCTCTCGCAGAACCAATATCATCCGAAATCCTGAAAATACGAAAACTCCTCGGCACCGCGGATAAATCCAGCGCTGACCTTTTCCCCCTCTCCCCGCGATAAGCGCGACTAAAGCCACAGAGCGCATTGTGACCGAGCCTTAATCCCGCCTCCCTCGGCCCCCGCGTGCGCATGCACACGCTGACAGTCGAAGCGCGCGCTCGCGGAGACATCGCGCGCGCCGACGCCCCCGCGGCCAGCTGGTGCGCGCGCGCGCACGCCTGCCCGCACCGAATCCTTCTCTATCTCCCTCATTCCACCCTGCTGTTTCTGCGTATCACCGTATATAGATATATATGTGGCTCGATCGCATATGTGCACACATTCCTGCACGCCCGCACGTACGAGCGCATCGATGATTGTTACCTGTCGAATGCCGCGCGCTGACGGATTATTCTTGGACACCTATAGAGGCACACGTCGAACGGGAGAGGCTTTTTTCACGCGCCCTATCGACTGCCTGTGTTTTATAGTCTTTCTTCTGCCTCTTCGCCGCGTCTCCACCTTTCCTTCGTGCCAGCCGCTAAAAGCCTTGGATGGAAGAGTGGAGGGAATTAATGATTTTCCTTGCTGAATAATTCGTCACGCTGTGACAATTATTGACACGAGCGGCGCGTCGGAAATTTATTATGGAAAAGTTCATGTCCTGCAGAGTTTTTGAATGAAAATGTATTTAGGCCAAATATTATAATTTAATTTCTTTAATATCACACGCACGCACAGAATGTTAAAAAATGTTATTCCCATTTCTCATTGTCTGGCAATCTTTTACCCACGAAACTTTTTCTTTGGCCTATCACATATATTTTGTAGATTATAACGTGATTGTCTGAACTATTATTGCGATATTAATCTTTGAATAAGTTAATGCTCAGCGCAGGTAACCCGAAAAAAACATTGGAAGGTACTTTTAGGATTACATCTATTCTTTCATTGTTCCTTTGAAATGAAAAAATATACTCCGCTATACAAATTTTGAAACCCGTAAAAAGTCCATTTTCATTTCTCAAAACTTTTAGTATATGTTAAATAATATAACTATATAAATGCTTTTGAAAATTTTAATTCCTTATCGGATAGGTCAAAGTTTGTAAAGCCCAAGATTCAAACTCCATTCAAACGCTAATTCCTCTATGGAAAAACTTGCAAAGTAAATTTATCCTGCATAATAGCAATCAGTGTTGATGAGAGATAAGCTACCAAAGCCCCCTTGGAATTCAAAGATGCTATAATAATAGCAAAGGATTTTTCAGGTCTCTCTCCCTCTCTTTCTCTCTCTTCCACTTTCCGCTATAAAGAACAGCTGACACGTAGGGGGGAGAATGCAACGCGACGCTGCTCGGCGAAATTTTAAGTAGGTGAACCGAACAGAAAGTTTTCCGCTTCGTTTACCTACTTGAAATTTCGGGGCGACCCTCGCGCGCGTGCGCGAAACCCGGGATGAAACGACCTTTTAAATTTGTGATTGAAAGTTTTTCCGACTAAACAGTTGGGTAACCGGATTAAAGTTTCAGTCATTTCGACCGAAAAGTCGTAGAGGGAGTCGTGCTCGCCTCTCCCTCGCTCTTGTTCTCTTTTTCTCCAACATTCAAAAAGGATGATCTTTTTTTAAAGAAGAGGCGCAAAGATAAAGCTTGTCCGGTGACACATATTGAACCAGGGATAAACTGTTTTAAATTCTTCGCTGATGTATTAATAAACGTTAGAGATTTTTTTCTTCCTATTCATCAACTTTACTGATTAAATGTATATTGGGGAGAGTTGCCCATAGTAACAGCACCCCTAGCATTTTCGACCAGAGCTTTTTATGTTACAAAAAGTGTTCCCCGATTCTGGCTACTCTAATACAATTCTTAATACACAGCAGTGAACGTCAAAATATTTTTAAAGTATGCTGGAACATTCATAATAGTACATGAGCCCATCAGTGCCCATGGGCACTAATGAAATGGCAAAAACTGGGTAAAAAAGTCATTATTTCATTTTGAATGATACTCATGAGTATTAACCCGGAGACAAGTTAATTTGCTCTTGAATATTTAAAGAAGTAGAAATTATTAAAAAAAATATTACGTCAACTGCAGAAAACAGACGAAAAGACAAAAATAACTTTTGACACTGTAGTTGTTGTTATAATACTAAATTCTCGTATAACTTTCCATATTTTGTATTTAAAATATCGAACATGAAATATGTTGAATAAAATGACATTTAACATCTATAACCATAATTGTCGGATGCCGTCAGATATTGTCACACGCAAGAAATGCGTGGTGGCTAACTTTATAGACGCTGGTGATGAGTGTACAACTCTCCCCTAAATAAAATTTACGTAATTTGCGTCATGTGACATTTCTGTAATACGTATTATATATAGTCTTGGATCTTGCAATCTCTAGAACGTATTTTTCAAACTTTTGACATACTTTTAGCTTCTTACCGCACAACAGGTTTAAACTATACAAAACTCTTATTTCTTGTCTGTACACTAAATATAAAATATTTTTGTAATTCATATACTTTTTAACAAATTTTTATGGAGCTGAACAAGTACGATTATATAGAACGATAATGTCAAGTAATCAATTCAGATTTTATTTAGGTTTTACGTAAAGTTAAAATAATGAATAAATAAAATCCAATTCCGTGCATCACATGTTTATTAATAAATATTATGTACAGAGCACAATCAATCATTTTAGTATGTATAACAACCTGAAAATAAAATGTAATAAAAAAAATCCATGCAAATGAAATAACTATAAAGATTCTACGTTTTATGTTTTATTGATTTAGCTTTCTTTAAATAGCTTTCACAATAATGTACGAACTAATTCAGAAAGTTCTATTTTTATTGTATGTTTGAAAATAAAAAATTAATTTTCATAAAAGGATTTTCATTTTAAACCTTATTATAAAAATCCAGTGGAAAAATAAAATTAAAGTCGGTCATGCGTAATTTATGCTTTAGAATTTTCAAATATATATATATAGGAGAAAGAATAATACTTATAAAACAGAACGCTGAAGTGCCATCTTATTGCGGAACCCTTTGTGTCCTCCACGTACCGATTCAAAGGAAACGAAAGAGTAATAAGATACTCAGACAGTATGAAGAGTGCTGACCAGAGCAAAAGAATGAGTCAGATAGCTGGAGAGCATTCGTCTTTCGCCGGAAATCGCTCTTCCAGTCTCCAGTTCAATTTCCGTCGCCCTCGAGAGTTCGTTCGTCTCTTATTATTTAATAAGAAGTATAAATTTATGGCCAAGTCTTTAATAACTGAAACTTTTTATTACAGTTTCATAAATTCTTATTGTTTTTTTGAAAATTGTAGAATCCAATATCTTTCACTAGTGTGCCATTAATGTAAAATGCATACCAATAATTTTCATTTTTATGGTATTTGCATTAACAAGTCCCTGATAAAGACAACTGGCTGGGTTCCAGCTGGATTAGAAACAATGAAACTAAAGGCAAGCTAAGAAGTATTTTTTGAATTAAAAAATCTTGATGTAGAGAATGAAATGTAATTGCCATTTCAAATATACCCAATTTATGACAGATATTGTAAAATATTATTGAAACGTAAAACAAATTTTGATATCTATAATTTAAAAAGTACCTCTATAAAACATGAAAAAATAGTACATTGTGCAACAAGGGGAGAAAGTTGACTTTTTCTAGCTAGGATATCATTATCCGAGTCTGAAAAAGACATTCTCCCTCTGTTACACATAGTTTTTTTTAATTTGTGCAGAAATAGGCCTTTTTAAAAATTAAAAAAAAAAATTTTGTTTGAGAAAAAATTCTCTTAAGGGAGGAAAAAACTATTTTACTCCCGCTACGAGTTGTTTTTTCTCCCGCTGGCTGGAAAACATTTTCTCCCTTGCGAGGATTTTTCCTCCCGCTATTCCGGGACGCTCGAAATACTCAAGTTTCCATCCACTTTACAGGCATGAAATATATTTACCCTAGTAATATAAATTTTACAAGCCCCTTAGTATTACACTATTGTTTAAATTTTTTTCAGATGCACTTTCTAAATAGTGAAATTGGATTTTCACTAAAAAGTTCATGTATAAAAAATATATATAGTGTAAATATATTATTCACTATTCTATAAGAGTGACCGACTTTACACTGAACAAAAGTAGACATAACATAATAATTATTTTAAGTATTATTAAAACAATATTGCAAATGAAAAAGTTCGAATCGAATTATATTTTTATCCTTTTTATGAAAATGGCAAACCGCGTGAATAATTCGTTACGAGGAAGCAGCAAACAAACATTTGTGAACTTTGACTTGTTGCTTCAACAAAGCTTATTCACTCACTGCATGCAAACAGTAATGTGTGCTGAAAAGTGGGAAACTGGCTATAGATGATCAGGAGCGAAAGGGACAATAATCCGTTTTTGTAAGGCCGAAAGTGCCGCTTACTGACCAAAGAAACTCTTGCACAGTGAAACTTCATTATTAAACCAGAATTTATTACACATCATATGCGTGTAAACAAGAAAATTTCATGAACATAAATATTTTAAGTTTTTTTTTTTTAAATAATTGTCTATAGCTTTACTAGTAGTGCGGTTATAAAAAGGCCAAAACCAAAAAAACAAATTATCACGATGTTTTACATTATATAGCTTTTCATCATTTTCAAAATCTCATTAAACCAAATTTCAAATATCTATACAATTTCATAAATTATTTTTCTTCTCGGCGTCTAAAAGTACTACATACAATCAGACGAAACAATTTTATGAAAGACGAGTAACTCACAAAAAATTCTAAAATACTCTAATCTTTTGGGTATAATCAGTTCTTTGCACTTAATAAAAAATTAATTTTCTAATATCTTATCATCAAAAATTACTTTAGATCTTTCTAGCGTTTAAACTAAAACTTTCATTTATCAAGTTCTTACTTGGATATTTTTATGAGATTATTTACTTCAGTACAACTACAAATTTAGTTAACCTCGTTACTTGATCTGCATTATTACAAACGTTAATTCTACAGACAATCAGTTTAGCTGTTAGATGCAAACGGCAAATGGAATAGTTCGTAATTCAAGCACACTAACACAATCATATGTCAAAATCTCTAATTATGTAAATGTACACAGATTACAGTCACGAATTTTCCTTGATTTGAGAATGGATAAGTTTATTAATCCGCTTAAACTTATGAATAATAACTTAAAGTTATAGTTTGATATATATACGCGCATTTACTAAACATAATTAAGTCAACGTGTACCCACGTAATCTACCATCATGAAATTAGAACATTAAAAACACAAATTTATTGTAAAATAAAAAATTGGAAGAATTTTTAAAAGGTATTAGATTAGTTCAAGTAATAATTTCCAATATAATTTTAAGTATTTTCAAGGAAATCCAAGTAGCCCGATGACTGAAGTAAATAAATATTTATTGGTATCATATGACTGTCTAGATATAATCGAATATGAGAAGATTCTCTGAACTATGTTGGTATAACAACATACTTTTAGAAAATGAAATAATGAATAAACATAGTTATTTATTTCATTTTCATTTTTTTTTTTTTTTTTTTATGAAATTTGTCACTTTTAATACAGTAGATACATAAAATAATTTTTATTTGTATTTTTTTATAGCAACACTTTTAGAAAATATATATAAAAACGAGTTTTAGAGGCACAAAGGTATAAAAACGTCATGGTTTTTTTACAACTTACATATTAATAGTCGATTTCCTTTGAATCATTTTTTACGCTCCAATAATACCAAAAGCCAAAGGTGCTTTCCCAAAGGCGAAATTCATACGTCAGAAAAGAATTTATCTTTTCAAATTTATCACATCAGTATAGAAAATCAGCCCACGCAAAGGCACCAAACACATTGAGACGTTGACTAGAGCGCTGACTTTTACTTTTTTTTACGAACAAGGTTCAAGCTAAATGTGTGTGAGTGCGTGTATGCGTATGGGTGTACGCGTGCCTGAGGACCTTGGGATATAAATCTCCCCGGGACAGCGAGGCACAATGTAAATATTGTCAAATCCAAGCACCGGCCGCTCGTATCCTGGCTTAAGGATACTTATGCCACGGGCATTTGAATAACGCTTTAAGCCTGCACACATCGATTAACTCGTTAGAGGGAAAAATTTATAAATGAGAATTTAAGAACGATCATTATGTCAGCTATTCGTTTTCATTTGCACTTGCCAATGGCCTGTTAAAAGTAAAATTGCAAATATCTATAAAATATAATAGTTTCGAATAAAGCTTCTTTGATTTTTACTTGGGAGATCAAAGCATTATTGGTAAATATATAATTCGTAATTAATCTGAATGTGTTATATACTTTTATAAATTACAAAAATATACTTTTCCAAGATATTCATTATGAACGTCCTTTTTTATTATTATGCGAATTTCATTTTTCTAATTGAATAAGGATATATAAATACTTGAATATTAAAATCATTTCTCAATATAACAAAGATATCACTAAAAATAATGATGGAAAAATAATAATTTTCTGAACTGTCGATGCTGTTAAAAAGTTTATTTATACTATGTGTATTGTTTGCATTCTGAATTTTTGTAATATATTTCAGAAATATATATTCTTTGAGATTTTATAGGGATTCATACGCGAAAACTGGTATTCCGTTCTAAAAGGGTCGATAGACGACCGCCCACAAAATAAAAACGTCGTATTTTGGCTCGTGAAAGGCCACCTATTGAAGTCACACGCTTTACTTATTTATGTGCGCGTATTAAAGGATCCGTAAAGTGTGGAAACACTTCTATAGAAAATAAATACTCCGTTTTATGAACGTCAAGAAGGTAAATAAATATTTATTATTAATTTTACTCTCAGCTATATAAGTGTAACATTTGTTGATTTAACAGGATGTTTACTTTATGAGAAATGTAAAGATCGCGAGATCCAGTGTAAAATTACAAATGCTCATTTTAGAGAGATGAAGTTTAAATTTAATAAAATTGAATTATTCCACTACCTTAATCATCGTTAAGGTTCAAAAAGCTTCAACTATTTGCAAGTTATTGAACTATGACGTTATAATACTAGAAAATTGACCGACACGATGGATCGCCAGGAACTTATAATATCAAATAACTTTCGCAGGTTTAGTCTTTCGAAAAAAAAAATTATATGCACAAAATATCGATAATATTTAACTACGAAAGCTCGTTCTAACGGAAGTTTTCCGGGTAAAAAAAATTAGGAAAAATGATAGACCGCGTTCACTTGAAAATGCAATCAGAATATAAATCAAGCTTGTTAGTCTCCAGTGACAACGTCACGAGAGTCGAAATAATTAATACAGACCGCCTGATACGCGGCCACAAAAAGTTTTTACGACAGTCTTTTCACCTTTATTGGTCATACACCGACGCACACGATCGCAGCCAGTTCTTTATCACACCCATATAACTCCTTTCTCTTTGTGTCGAGAACGAAAAATCTCTTCTTTTTTTACGCGTGCATAAATAATCTTGGGGAGGGGCGGTGGTGGGGTTGGCTTACGACGCTCGAGCGAAACCACATAAAACGGGGAAAAGTGAACTAAGTAACGCACTCGCCCTTATCTCCTCGTCACCACACGTATATATATATACACCCCTGCCCGTATCCAGCTATACCTAAAGATAGCTTCTACCTATACCTATACCGAATCTCGGCGTACAGTTGGCCGCGTGCGGGCGGCGAGTATTGATAAACGCGCCTGGTCAAACAAAGGAAGAAGGAGAAGCCAGGGAGTGATAATACTTCGCGTGACGCGACACATTTAATCCAGTCCCCCCAGCCCCTGCCCTCGGGGGACCGCCGCGTAAAGACCGCGCTCCGCAGACACAATAAATCCACCTTCGATTCGGCCGAATAGCACGTCCGCACGGGTGGACGTGTGTGTGTGTATATATATATGCAAGCTGGGGGAGAACCAAGGACAAAACAGCGACGACACTAAGCGCTTGTAATCTTTAGTGGTTACGATCTCCGTGATGTAAACGAGTGTGGCCGCGTATTTCGAAGAAACCCTTCTGCGAGCGTTTTTAATACACTCCAGTTTTATGTATAAAGATCTTTTTAAAAAGTACACGGTCGATTGTTGACAGCCAAATTAATTAGACAGATTTCGAATATTTAAAAGAATAATACATTACTTACGTACAGAACAGAACCGGGGCATTGCCATCACATTGCTAAGCTTTAAATCGATAATTCAAAAAAATCCGAGAGTGGAATTTAAACAAAATCTTCCGATAATGATTCATTTGTGTCTAAAGGACAAGCTTTTTTAGAATATGGTAATAGATAATATATGATTTCATATTGTATTAAATAATAATTTTACCTGTAGCTTTACAAATATCTTAGAGCTGTGAATCTTAACTTGTAACAATACTGTCGAGAAATGAACGCGTGCTGCCGACCACTTCACATCCCATTAATTAAATAATCATCAATATCCTAATTGATGTGCCCTAAAATCGGAATAAAATCTTCCTAGGTATGAAATTCTCTGCTTGCTGAGGTTGGAAAACTTCTTTCCCTCAGTACGTGCAAAACTGACTTGAGAAAGCATCTCTTTGAGCACGACTAACCACTCGCAAAATGAGCGACTTTTATATGTTAAGTTATTCTTTATGTGTCGTCCCACGTACAAAGTTTTAGTCGTATGACTGTATTCATTTCAGTAAATGATAAATGTCAGAGCAAGATAAAATAAATTTCTTAACGCAACCTATAATGTATTTATAAGTATTTTTATTGTGATATTACAAAGAAGCTCATTAATTTGAGTAGACTGGAAATTGATGCTTGACTTTTAAAGATTGTATTGTATTTATTTATGGTTCAAATGCAATATTACTAACATTTTTAAAATGTTATATTGGATGCACGGTGTTATACTCGAAGTTTTTTTTTAGTTTGTTTTATTATTAAAATAAATGACTATTCTATTGTATTAATATGGCCAGAAATGTAACGTATGTGGGCTGTGACAGTTTTATAATAAAACGCGGCACCCAGCGGGGATCGAACACCGGATCCCCGGTGTTAAGTATCTCGTGTTTATATAGTAATTGCATGATACGTGATACATATCTGAGACGACGAAAAAGCCACCCTTGAAGCCTCTTTTTTTCGACGAACTTCTTCTTTACTGATCAGGCTCGCATTGTCGGAGTGAAAATAGTGTTATCACGGGAGGCACTCTGCTAATTAAATCCCATAATATTGAGCAGGTTATGAGGACAGAAGCAGAGAGCCAATCTATTTGTAGGCACGGAAAAGTACCGCCTTATGATATCAAAAGGGTTACGAGTAGGATAACAGAATGAATATAAAGAAAAGGGAAACGGCAAGAAGTACAATATGACGACAATTGGAAGGAAGCCGGGCTACTGCCGCGGCTGTCGATGACTAGTATAGAGTATCTGAGTATCTTTAATTATATTCTAAAATTATCATCAGTAAAGTCGAAATAATACATAAAATAATATTTGATAAAGTTCATATTATATTTGTTGAAATTTTAAAATTAATTTTTATAAAAGTATTGAAGAAGGACGTAGTTATGCATCCCCAGATAAAATATTCATAGGGGAATTCCGAACAATGGATATAACAATCGATATAAGAATCTATGAAAACACAAGCATTTATACAAATATTTATTTATATGTAAATAAAAACTATCTGAAAAGAGTTTCTTCAATTATTATTACTGAATGTAGGACAACATTGTCATGTTCTACTTATTTTATTAAAGCAGAATACCGATACATTTTTCAGACAAAATATTAATAGAAAACCTATAACACTGATATGACTATTGAGAATTTGTAATAATTTAAGCATTTCAATAAAAATATACTTATATATAGATAAAAAAAAATAGGGATTCTTTTTAGCTTTGACTATATTGAATGTCGCACGAAGTAGAGATTTTTCTACTAATTTTATTAAATTTCCCTGTTATTTATTGCAACTTTGTCTTCTATTCACCTAATTGAATTTTTCGACAAGCTTTAAATATTAGCACGTGCTACTCATCCGCACGAGTATCCTCATTTTACTGCTCTATTATTGTTTGACGAGTGGCCAAGATCAGACGGGCCACACCAAACGAATATTATGTCAAATGACCCTAGTTATTCGATTTCATCCTCTCATTTTTCAAAGTTAATCTACAAGAGCGGCACGAGTGCCTTCGAATAAAGAAAATTAGCAGGCCGCGGGCCTGGGTCTTCCACCGCGCGGCTTCCACCACTCGACAAGTAAACGGCTGTTTGGGCGCGAGTAATCTGTCTTAATTTCCTGCCTCGAGCCACTGTATACATGTATAAAAGTTACGTAATTTCCTCCACTGTATTGTGTATCTATACGGCGTTTCTACCAGGAAATTGAAATAACGCAACGCAGGAAATTTCCCCATAAATAAAAACTTTTTTTTTATCGAAAATTTTTTAAAACATTCTATACACAAAGGTACGCAGTTGCCGATGTTTTCATGCCCTTACTGTAGTAGAATCCAGATGATAAACGCAGTTAACGCAATTATTGCTAAAATATTGCACTTTACCAAAATGTAAAATTTCAAAATAACTTTATTTCTCGTTCGGATATCTATACAGCGACGAGAAATCTAAATGCGCGTAAAGTAACGTTTTCATTTTCTGCAAGCAACAGCTAAAGTGGAAAAAATCATAAATTCCTCAAAAAGTCGAGTTTATTAAAGCGGCCAGGAGTATATTCCTCGACTAAACCTATATCACCATGGGCCACAGAAAAAAAAATGGAGAAAAATCCATATTACCGGGACGCTCGCACCCTCGCCCCAATCTCTTCGGCGTGAGCGCTCAGAGCATACACATCGGCTGCGCGCGTGTGCGTGTGTGTGTGTGTGTATATCTCACCACGTAGACGTCCCTCTCTCGAGCATGCGAGCGAGCGAGGCGCAAGCTCATGCACAGGAGCTGAGGAAGGTCTATACGGCAGAGCGCAGGCAGGCGACCTCACTCTCTCCCGTCCGGATGTGTGTGCGCGCGCGCGCCGTTATAGTCTGACCCCGAAGAATTCGATTCCCCTCTCTGCGAGGGCGAGGGCGCGAGGGCATGTGTATATAGAAACTCCCTCGGTCCTTCCATTCCTCTCTCTCGCACTCTCGTGTATATATATATACACACACATCACGCACGCGCACGGTGACCTTTCCCAAAACTAAAACATCCTCGAGCTAAATCAGACGCCTCGTTCGCCTCCTCCTCCTTCCCTCCCTCCCTCTCTTTCTCCCCCATGCATTTTCATAAAGTGCCGCCACGCGAGACGCGCGCTTCTACCCTCTATTTATGCAGAAGTGCAGCTCGCTTATACGTGCAGCGCACTTAGAGATATTATCGTTCGCGCGGCTATAGGGGCGTGTACGGGTTGTATATTACCCCGTGCAGTGCGTAATTCATTTGACCGTTTAGCGAGGGTATGGATATATAGGGAGAACGCGCGAATTTTTTCACGTTTTCAACGAGCGCTATATATACATGCGCTGATGAATAGTCGTCGATGCGAGATTAGGCCGCGGAATTCATATTGCGTGCGGCCTATTCAGGGCCGTCGGCTATGTATTTTAGATATATAGGCGCGCCGGCGGCTATTTATGGCCACGGGCAAGGGTAAATAGATATTCAGATGTATGGACCCCTCGCCCGGAATCTCACTCTGGGCGATGCATTTTCAAGAGCAGAACTGTATCAGTAATGTACGTGCTTCGGTGTATATTGCAGGGGGGAGACTTATATTCATAACAGTTTGTCGCGCGAACCTTATATAGGCGATCGTGTCGCCAACTTGCTATTATGTGTTTTATTGCCGCCTTCGGGAGAGCATAAAAATGTATTAGCTTGACCGTGTTGTATGTTTTGTTAACGTGTTCACTTCGCCAAGACATATTAAAATGAAGAGTGGTGGAGAATTTTTAAATATGCCCTTGGGAGCGAATGCTATATACATCTCGCATAGCTCGTTGATTTATTTGCGATTGAAATTGATCTACAACGCTTGCATAGAAATATGTAAGTAGTGAAATAACAATTAGTAATCTTTCTAATGCAAATAGAATATCAGTTGGTAAAATAATATAACTGTGTGCTTATAATATCTTTTTATTAACTCAGACATATAGGACTTTTAGGACACAATAGGACCTTTTTCACAGGTGAAAGTAGAAGATAAAATTTTGCATTTCGAGCGTATTTTATGAAAATGGTAAGAAATATCTATTTCTACCCTAAAACATAGGTGAGAAATGAAAAACTGATGAGAAATATTCATTTCTCCCCTAAAACAGGTAAGAAATGAATATTTCTACCTCCCTTTAGGGAGGTATATTATAAGTTAATTGTGTATACGTTTCAAATCATTTTTATTTCCACCTGCGTTGTGTACGACTCGAAATGACTAATCTTCTTGCCGATTGACACACGTGAAAAAGGCCCTGTCATTCCTTCGTTAAAAAAATACGGTGTGTAACACAGGAAGAAAATCTATTTCTAGCGAGGGTGGGGTGTTCTGCACGAGTCGGAATCAAGGGTACCGAATATTTTCTCCCCTTGTTGCACAATCTACTATTAAGAATTCAGCGTTTCTTGAAACAGGGTAGGTATTGTGTGTGTGTTTCTTTTTATTTCAAAATGTCATTATAAATAAAAGTTAACAACTCTTTGTTATGAAGAAAAAAGCTTCAAAAAACGCCATTCCTCTTAATACGAGGCAAATACGCTTCTTTTCCAACACTACAATTGAATGCGTCGATTCAATTTCACTCGCTCCCAATGAAATTCGGTCACAGCCTGCGAAAGGTATCTCTTATCGCTTTTTAAAAATTTCGCTCATCGAATGCTCATCTCGGGATTGCGTGTATGCATTAAGAACCCAGAGGAATAGCGCGCTCTCGAGCATCGGAGTGAGGACGCGCCTCGGGGCATCACGACGGCGTGGCGCGTAACAAATTCGACGTTAAAAGTATAATATACCTATATAGCAGAGAGGATAATATTCCCCGTGGAAATGTTCTCTCTTCCGTCCTCGTCTCCTTCGTCTAATCGGACCGTGAAATCGAGCTAATTGAAAGCTCGCCGAAGCTCCCGCGGTTCATATTAAAAAGGTAATAAACTTTTTCGCGACTGAGAATTTTCCGTTTAACGAGGCGGAATTATACATCTCTTCGTATTATAATTGCTATTATATCCGATCGAAATTGCTTTTTACCTCGAGTAGCTTGAAAGAACGAGCGATTGTCAACGTTGAGGATTTCCGGCTCATCGATTGCCTATAATGCTACGTGTGGTAAAACTGTAATTAGATCGCTTCGGAAGATAATTGAGAGAAATAAAGCCAACTGCGACAATGATGGGCAGTTATAATTGCCGTTTCATTGAAAATGTGAAATATTGAAAAAAAAATTTGGTTCGAGAATAGGCGTTTCCCGCTCAGAAATTTCGGTCAAAATCCAGCTAGAATTTGGCTAGATTTCCATGTGTCTAGCTAGATTCTAACAAGTAAAACTTGCCAGATCATCGCAGGGATATGTCCCACTTTTTTTAAGGTTTCTAGCGAGTAAATCTAGTTTTCTATTCAAAGCGCGAAAAAAATTATTTATCTTTTTTTTTTTGAGGATTGTGTTGAGCGAGTGGCAGACGTATAATTTTTATATTTAAATATGATATTAATTATACATGAATTAAATATGATTAAAGTAAATTAAATAAATAAATTAAAAAATTTTGACGGCATCGGGACTAGAACCTGACTTAGAAAATCATCCTCAAGCGGACATTCGGTACTACTTAAAGAATTCTTTTACCCCAGATTTTTGCTTATTGGGTTGTTTCTCATTGTTCAGTGGCGATGATGTACATATAGTCTATGGATGTTACTCAGTTTTTATCTCGTTACAAGCAAGAAACCGCTGCTAACTGCTTTAGCAGAATGCTTTCTCAAAGAGAATTGATAAATGACATAAAATAATTTTTTTAAATGTATATTTTAATATAAAATGTTATTCTTTCTGCATATCTGATTTTCCATAACTGCGATTATTCAAAATGATCAAGAAAATTATATTTAAAATAGTTATGTAGTAATTATGAAATTACAAATTAAAAAGTTTAAGGTATTATCACATGCTATTTATTGAATTTATAAATTAATTGCGTTTCTTCAAAATTTCTACGTCGTTTTTTTCGAAAACCTGCTACTCGGCGTTTGTTTCAAAACCCCACCAAATCAGCGAAGACTTCGAAAATTCACCAACTCACAGAGTGGTTTCAAAAACCATATAACTCGGCGAAGGTTTCAAATATCCCCTAACTCAAGCGCGGTTTTTTTTTCTTTAATTTTGTAGTGGTAGCTCTAGGATGTTAAAGTACAATTTCTGTATAA
Source organism: Torymus aiolomorphi (assembly GCA_036365515.1). NCBI lineage: Eukaryota > Metazoa > Arthropoda > Insecta > Hymenoptera > Torymidae > Torymus > Torymus aiolomorphi. Next base: position 121,010,516 of record CM070877.1, on the reverse strand, counting down.
GCGATGAAAAAAATTATTTTAGATTTTTCCATATGTTTCTTTATTTTTTTACCGATTTAATATCATCCGTTCGGACGGCAAAAAATATGGATTGATAGGTAATTTCAACACCTTTAAGAAAATGTGATTACTTCCGACGGATATCCAAATCCCCAACGCCATTAAAAAAGATTTTCGATTTTTCCATATTTTTCTTTTACTTCCTCCTAGAAGAAGCTTTGTGATAGTAATTTTTTGAGTTGTTTTAAAAACATGTTATAATTGTTTTTCGTGGTGTTACGAATCAAAATACATGATTTTTGATAAATGTCTGACTCTGTATGGATGTATGAGTATGTATTTATGTGTGTGTGCGTGTGTATTACGCCTGGACTTTAGCTTCTGCTCGATCTATTTTAACCGGACAGGTCTCATTTCTTTTTGTTTTTGTTTTTTGTGTGATGGCAGGGTTAAAAATTCGTTTTTTGATTCGCCGATGCCTTTTTGTTTTATTTTGATTTTCAGATTTTCTCGAAATTGATTTTCGCTTTTTTTTTAATGATAAGATCGAGATATTTGAATCGAATGAACAGCATTCGAAAGAGCATTAAAATACCTATATTTTCCAATAAAAATAATTCTCTAGCTCTCACGGTTCTTTTTTTACTACACGGAAAAAAATTTAGGATCTCCAGACCTCCGGTATATATGGACTCCGTGCAATACCATCGATCGTCTTAATTTATGACGAATTTGGAATTAAGGCGTATCCAAAGTTGAACCTGTAAGAATCCAATATCTTCGGAGTCTTCACGATTCAAAAACGTATGTTCTGAACTCCAATTCGGTCATCCCCAGACTCCGAGATTTTCGGTATTGTAGCGATTCCACTTTGGACGTCTGAGGCCCCCATCTCTGGTATCGTGGCGCGACAGCGTTGAGAGAAGGGGAACGGTCCGCATTTGCGCGCGTTTTTCTCATATATATATATATGCGTTTCATCATTATATATCAAAGTATTATTATAGTATAATATAGCACACACGTTTTGAACCGTTTATATATATTATATTATTATATTTATGAAGCGGCGCGCGTGAAATACGTCCGAATGTATAGTCGACCCGCCGAGATACCAAGAATGGGGGCCTGAGGACTCCATCGGGCGGATCCCGACAGTACCGAAAGTCTCGGAGTCCCCGCCATTCCAACATGGCATATACATAATCCCATTTTGAGATCTGTACACAACCGAAATTGTTGGAGTCCACGCAATTCAATTTGGAAGTGACTACATTCAATTTTGGACGCGTACACATACGGTATTTTTTGGATTTCTGTTAATTCCATACCTCCGACATCCCAGGCTTCCAAATTCCGTGTAGCAAAAACGTGTTTTTTTAAAAAGCTTATAACTTCTAAACTAAACGGTCAATTTTTTTGAAAAAAATCATGATAATGCAGAATATAAATAGCTATAATCTGTAAAAATTTGAATCCATTTTGTTGACTAGTTTTTAAGAAAAAAATTGAAATATAAAAAAAATGAGTTTTGTATGTCCAACGATTACAGAGGTAAAATTGACTTAATCGCTTCGAAATTCCTTGTAGAGGTAGATGTTGGATAGCTCTCGGTCGAGTTCTTTGGACAAAATGATTAGTCCAAAAATTTCAGAAATATTTGAGGTTAAAATTTTTGTAACTTCTTTCAAATCGTAATTTCTTGGGAACGGCTCTGTGTATCAGCTCCAAATTTATAGACAATTTTGTATGTGATATAGATAATATGTGTGCGAGTTTTCATCTAGATCGTACGATTACTTTTTATGATATTTGATTTTGAAAATTTTCGTATTTTACAAAGTCACTTTCTTTGTCGCATGATAACTAGAGAAAACAATCTAATCATGTTAAAATTTTGTGGAGATGTAGAGTTTATATATTATCGTATAAGTTCTTTAGGTAAAAGAATTGTCTCATGATTTTTAGAGATATTTAAGGTTAAAATTATTTTACGGTTTTTTCAAAATCTTAATTTCTCAATGACGACTTCACGAATCAGCTTGAAATTTGTAGACTATTTTGTATGCGATATAGGCAATACCTGTGTAAAATTTCATTCAGATTATATGGTTATTTTTTGAGATGATTGATATTCAAAATTTTAGTATTTTTGAAAATGACTTTCTTTGTTGTCGCACAATATAACTACATTAAAATTGTTTTGATTTGTTTGATATTTGGTGGAGATGTAGAGTTTGTATATTATTTATTAGAAGAGTTTTTAGGGTAAAGAATTCGTCTATGAATTTCAGAGATATTTGAGGTTAAAACTATTTTAGCCCCCTTTTAATATCGTAATTATTCGGGAACGCATTTATGGATACTAGAAAATGGAAATGACATGCGCTATGCGCTATGCGCGCGTGTTGTGTGTCTGCTTTTGTTTTGTAATAGCTATTTATTATTTTTAAGGTTAAAACCTTTTTCTTATATCGAAAATTCCAGAAAGAGCACACAAATACGAACAGGCATACTACTAGAGACAAGTACCCTATGTATGAAATTGCACAAAGAAAATATAATTTGAAGTAAAGATTATTTAGGAATTTTAAAAGGTTTTGACGATAATATTACAATCAATTATTTTATTTATTTTTCACACATAATTTAAAAAAAATCATACCTATTATTTTATTCATATTTTATACATAATTTAAAAATTAATACCTTTTAATCTTCATAAATGAATTTAATTATAATTATGTCATAAATTGTTGCAAAAATTATAAATTTTGTTATTAAAACTTAATTAAAGGAATAAGCAAATTAAGTTTGAGGAAGCCACGGGCCAATGAATTGGCAGCAGTTTTTTTACTTTGATTCTTTATTCAAAATTTGCTCACCGCCGTAAAGTTTGAACATTTTAGAATATAAATTTTAAAAGGGTTTTACTTTTAATCCATTTTTAAACCACTTAATTAAATAACAAAAGTTAGAATTTCCTTATTTGTTCATTCACTGGTGAAGTCACCCTACATACTTATTGTTAGTTTATCTATTGTTAGTAGATATCGCCACGTGATTAGGTAACTGTTTCATTACAAACAGTTTGTGCTTGTGTTTCACAACTATAGAAGAAGTTCCTACATTAAATTTAACGTACGTAAAAGAAGCAGATTTCAAGAAAATACATTAAAAGTTTTTGTCATATCGTAACTCAAGTTTAATGCATAACAACTGAAATTTAATACAAATTTATAGTACAGTTAATGCAAATTTTGAAAATTTAATGCAACACTACATCAAATTTCATATTATTATCACATATCATTTTTTTATCATTTTGATGTTTTAACTTACGTAGTTGGGATATAACTATCTTAAATTTAGAACAGCTGTTTACTTTCGAATCTCTAAGATTTCGTTACTCTGATCTCAAAATGCAATAGACATCATCTAATGTTACGAGAAATAAGAACCTAATCATACCCAAAAATAAGTTAAGAATTAGCGATAAAAATAGTCATAAAAAGTCATTATAACTTTTAACATTCTACCAATTGTTATGTTTTCGAGTACGTTGAATACGAATCTGGAGATATTATTTCATTAAATACTTTTTGATACTTAACTCGTTTTATCTCAGATAATTATGAATATTTCGTTTTGAAATTGTAATGGCTTATTCTCCACGGTATTACCTAAAAAAGAAGCCCTATCCGAAGTTGGTAAAGCAGTTTTTGGCTGAGTAGCGAATTTTCGAATTTGTGCCACCCGGTTTTACGAGTCCTCCAATCGTTAAATTATACCGTAAAGAATTGATGTTACAACGAATAGCTTTGGATTTTTTTTGGGATCATATAAATAGGTACGATACAAATAAGCTAACGATTACCTAGACAGTATCAATAGATAAATGGTTTATTTACACCAGTGTACATCAGCCGCGGTGATCCTTGCGCGCCGTACGCGCATGCTCGGACTGAACGCTCAACTTTGAAATTGCATATTTCTTTTTCTATTGGATATAAAGAGCTAACAATTTACAGAAAACTTCTTTATATACTATATTTCAATACCCAATTATTATTAATCCAAAATTCGAAACTTCGTCACTCAACTTTTGTGATAGTATGCGAGGACTTGTAAAAACGGGCGACACAACTTCGGAAATTCGCTACTCAGCCAAAAACTGCTTTACGAACTTCGGGTGGGGCTTGTTTTTTAGGTAAGACCGTGGAGAATAAGCCATTAAAATTTCAAAAAGAAATATTCATAATTACCAAAGATACGACGAGTTAAGTATCAACGAGTATGCCGCGCAGCTCAGTGCGCGCCGCTATGCCAAATCCCGAGGCAGTCACTAGAATAGACAGTGATCATGGTCCGAATCGAGCACTGTGATAGTTGTCACAGCACACACCACTGCCGGCACAGTGTACGGTGCTGCCGGCGCTACTGTGCGCTGACGAGGGTAACAGTCGAGCGTGCTGATCGCCAACACAGCGAGCGACGCTGCCTACTTTTCTCCGTGTAGTTATCTCCTCAGTAATTCTAACAAAATTACATAGCATTCGAAGGCCAAATTTTTTCTTTGTTGCCTATAGGTATCCACATAAGTGTTTACAATAGTTTAGATGGTGGAATTGCTCTAGGTCTTTCTTCGCTAGAGAATTTTTCTGTCTATTATAGGGTATCTATAGTGCTAAACTAAAATCCAGTATCAGACTCCGATTTGGTAATAGTAGACCGTAACATTTCCAAAAAGTGAAGTTATTAATATTTTTATTTTTATTTTAAGAAAGTGTTAAGAAAATGCTCTTCTTTCAAAGGTAACGATTCTGCTTAAAAAGTTTTACAGACGATATTTAAAACAAAAAAAAAGACTAGAAAGAAGAACTTTCATTTGCATTTTTTTCAATACTGAAAAATATTAATTTCTGTCAAACTTATGATACTTTAAAGATGAGCAACGAAAATGTACCAAAATATCCACGAAGTCGTGCTGTTCGTCTTTAAACTATCATAACTTTGATTGAAAACTAATTTTGTAAAATTTAAATAAGCTAATTTTCCAAAATTAGCATTATTCACAGCATTTATAAAATTAAAAAATGCTAATTTTTCAATTTAGAACACAAGCGAGTGAAAGGTGATTTTTTCGTTTTATTTTCTCATGATGTAAGACCTTACTTTTGGACTGAATGACTATCGTTGGAATCAAAGAATTTTTTCAACGTTTTCTTAGAATAATACTAAAAATATTCGTAACTTCCTTACTGAAAAATCTCACGTGAGATCTCAGGTGAGATCTCACGTGAAATCTCGTGTGTAAAATTTCTAAAAATGTAAAAAATGGCTAAAACGTTTCAAAACATAGATTTTTGAACTTATCTGGGGGATGGCGTAACCTAATAGGTGACTCCTAATTCCCAGAAACTGATTTTTTATCATTAAAGGGATTTTAGCAGCTCGCAGACCAGAATTTTAGATGAGATTTTTCAGTGGGGTTGAGTTTTTCGGAGCGTTATGGTCTACTATTTCGGTTTTATTTTTACATCCAAAAATATATCCAACCCTTTAGCCGAATCCTCGATATGCAGCCAGTACATGTCCTATACCTATGTACACTCTCCTAGTGAGCACATTGTAGGATCCGAACGACTGCTTAATTATAATGCTTTTTAGGTTGAACGTTACAAAGTATATTTAATATTTTCCAAATAATTTTTATGAAAATGTTTGTTTACCCAAACATTGTTGAGTTCGACGGCTGGGTCGCAAATAATGATTAGATCCTCATTACCGAGTTTTCCAAAACTCGGAATTCTCATATGTTCCTCTCTGTGTTTCCGAATTCATTGAAAACTGTAGTTCATGAATACAACCGGAATTAGGGAGGTTATATAGACTCATTGCGCTCAATGCTTAACGCAGCGATACAGAGCTATATATAGGACTCGCAATGAGGACTTCAAATAGCTATAAAATACGAAAAAAGTCATCGTAACTTATGTATTTATGAAAGTGCTCAATTTTCGACAAAAAAGAGTTTTTATCGGCTTCCAGATGTTTTCTTTATCTATAAAATAAAACATGATAGCTTATACAAAAAAATTTTCATAGACCCTAATGTCCAGAATACTTAAAATTAGAAATTTTCTAAAACTATCATCTTTTTTATTTTACTTTATCTTTACTTAATTTTTAGTACTATTTGCAAAAATTACAATAAAAGTCTTCGACAGCATTTTTCATTAAAAAAATATCTTTTTTGCGTAACAGAAAATGTCTCCTAAACCTTGATTAAATAAATTCCAATTTTCAAAGTTTACACTAATCTTGTTAAGAAATAGTTTCTATGCCTAATGCTCTAGTCTGATAATTCAAGTGTCATCTAAGTAGAACCAGTTGAAATACGTACCAAAGCCATCATTCAATAAGTGGATGATTGGTTGAAACATCTCATTTATATTATACGAACGTATTACACTCGTACACACATCTAAAGTTGTACGAGAATAAATACTCCACAATACCGTCCACACTGGTAGCGCCTATATCTATACCTTTCCATGATCGAAGATAGAAGTGCCTAATATTAAACTGTTATTGAATTCTCTTGTTTGAAATTCTGTTGTTCAGGATTAGATATCCGCTTTGCCTATATCATACATAAAACTACATGTATAAAATTATAATACAATACAATTATTTTATTCTTTTACAATTTTTTTTAAAATATTTTATGTTGATTCGAAAAAAATGATGGAGCCACGAGAATTCCTCAAGGATCAATAGGTTGCGAGATTAGGGGAAAAAAAAGATACCCTTATTTGATCTTCAGTGAAAAATGTTTGCATACCTACCTAAATTGTTTTCTTAACAAATATTTGTTAATATTTTATCTTTTGAAATATTATTGCGACATTTACTACTCACATATTTTCAAAAACTTCTTTTCAATAATTACGAACTTTCTCTGTACACATTTTCAGCCACACTCACAATATAAGAAAAGTTATAAATAATGCTCCGTTAAACAGTATAACAAATATCACATATTTTTAATATTGAAATTCCTCATGTAGACTCGAATGTTTTACATGAAAGTTTTAAAATACCTAAAGTTTTTCATTGAAAGCATGAAATCTGTGAAGCATAAACATTTTTACAGCTATTTCGTCAGATGAGCGAAAGAAATTTTTTCACTTTTCGCTTTATTATTGCAAAAAGCTTGTATCGTTTATACCCTAGGGTATATAAATCGCTTTGAAAAGTATTTTTGTTTCACAATATAGTTTGCAATTTACTGGGCAACAAAATATTGAAAATATTTATATTTTAAATTCCCTAGAGGATTTAACTTTTCTACTTGAGTTTGAAACTCTAATATCTTTTGAGTATTTAACGAAAAATCAATATAGGAATTGCCCTCAAATATTGTACTAAACTGCTATTTTCTTCTCAAAGTTAGAATCTTAGCACTTTGAAACTTGCAAGAAAGAATGTTAAGACTAGCTGACCACTGTTTTCATTAAGTTTAGCTATACCTATTTAGAAACTTTGTCAAAGTCAACTTTTGGTAGCTGCAATAGTAAACAAAGTTTGAATAAACATTTTGTATAAAATATCACTTTATGTAGATGGAAATAATGTCCATAGAAAGACATTTTTATTTAAAAAAATAGATTATAAAATTGATGCATTCTTGAGATGAGAATTTAGATTGTTATTTAAAACTCACTTTATTCATTAAACTTAATAAAAACATCTAAAAAGTGTGGAAATATATTTGATTCGACAGAGAGTTAGTGATGAATTATTCAGACCAAGGACTAATTAGAGCTCATACTATTTATGGTATACTTTCATAAAAGTTTAGTAAATAGACTGACTAATCCGCAATTGACCAATTTCAAACATAATGACAAAATGCGAAAAGTAAGCCTATAAAACTACTACTTAGGCGATGTTAACAATAAATAGATATATGGAATTGATACATTTACTTGTTTAATTATCATAGACTGAGTGACAAACCGACTTATTACGATATCGGTATTAGCTATAAAAACTCAAAGTCAAACTATGAAGAATTTGAAAAACTTTCAATACAAGACTATATGATTGATTTTTATAGGAGTAGCCAAGGGATCCGCAAAAACGATGATCCTACGTCAAAATGACAAATGATGTAGCAGGATTTGAAACGTTTTACTTAGGTGACATAAATTTCGTACAATTTTCGACAGACGAGGCCGCAGATTTGACGGACCGCAATGATTCATCGGAGGGAAGGGAGGGCGCCTGCAGATTTTCTTAATTTTTCACGCAAGCCGGCAGTGTTTCTCCCGCAGCAGCAGCAGCAGCCGCCGCACCGCAGGCGCAAAAAGGGGAAAGAGAATAACGACTGATGTCGCGGAGAACAGATGCCATAAGTTTCGCGGGATGAAGGTCGTCGAGTCGGGGCTGAGCCAGCTCGGACGGCCATTTGGGACGCCTCCTTTGTCGCGTCGAGGCCCATTGAGCGCTTTATCCTCTCTCGTACCGTATCACCGACATAGTTGAACAAGCAAAAAAAAGGAAAAAAGAGAGATTTCCTCTCCCATTCTGCGCGCGTGCAAGTGTAACGAACGCCCGCCCAGCGAACACGTGTAGGTACACTACCTCATTCGACTGCGGCTATTTGTACAGTTTGTTTGGCCCGTTGCTGGCGGAGCCACTCTTGGCTTGATCAAAGGGCAACACGGGCGACTCGCGCACAACTATAAGGTAGGTGACGCGCAGAATGCAGCTCGCCCGCCGTCGTCGTATAACGTTTGACGGGGACGCGATTCAATCAACGCTTGGCTAATTGGTCGCCGACGTTGTCGTATAGCAGCGAGCGAATTCAAGATAATCACGTAGCTCATCTACGGGACTTGTTGTCCCAAATTGGAATTTTCGTGGCTTGTAATAACCTTGTGCCGCGCCCGCATTAATGCCGCACTACATCCGCCTCGCACACACACAGTCCGACGGAATGCTTTATTAATGTATCCAGCGGCGATGAGGTCCGGTGATTACGAGGGCGTGTAAACAAAGTCAGCTCGATGTTAGGGGATTACGCGTGATTTTACTACTCTAATCATGTGAGGGAGCATGCAACCTTTGCTCTTGCTACTACGCAGTGTTGTCGAACAACCTATTATCCGGGAAAATCGATACTTTATATACTAATTTATTTACGCGATACCAAATAACAAATTTTCATAGGTATCAGGTGAACTTGAAAAAACAAAGAAATGAAAAAATTAATAATTTGGTACCAGGAAGTAGGAGAAACATGAGTTTAGTCAGGCACGAAGACTCGATAACATATTTTTTTCTATTCATACTTTTAATGGTGTTGGAAATTTCATTTCATTTAACACTGTAATTAAACTGTAAATTTAGTTTATTTCATTGTATGATGTCTCAAAGACAAGGGGAAATGTAATTTACGAGGCGCGTCAGGAGATGAAAGGTAATTATTGCTTTTAGGAACATAATGCGCCTCTCAAATTCTTGTGTCGCGCTATTTTTGAATAATTGTTGATAAGTGTGTACGGCAAAAAAATAGCGTAGCCTTGAAAAAGACGTCGCCTGTAAGTAGAATGGATCACGGTAATTTGAATAAATAAATACACTCAAAGCAAATATACTAATTCAAAGATAAATTTGTACAATAAATGTCGCCGAAATAAAGAGCTTTATCCTTAGCGATCAATTTTCGAATATGAGAAAAACGCGGAAAAAGTCGATTTTGTCGCAAAATAAATGATGGGCCATTAGGCCCTACGTTGATATCCATAGTCACGACTTGAGGCGTACCTAAGCTCTCCTTAAGTCAAGGTTGCTCATGCCCAGATAGACTAACACAAAGTTAAGCCTCGACCACGAATACCATCCTCACATAGATGTCCAAAACTTTGCCGATGTTTGCCTCGTAAAATACGACGATTTTCCAAACTTCAATCTCCACTGTTTTTCACGAGTTTTTCTTCCAGCGCTGACCAAACAAGACAACAAATAAATCTTATTAGATCGAACGAGCAAAACAGTTGTCAGGAAAAGCGCAAATACGGAAACAGTCTATTCGCCAAGACGTGCCCTACATCGAATTACATTTGACACGGCCGCTAAAGTTGTAAAAGAATGTCAGGAACTCTCAATTCTTTCACAGCGCCCGGTCCGAATTCCAAGCTCGTCGTTCGCGAATGGAGCTTAAGTATATAATATATTACCACAGGCACGGGCTCGCCGTAATATTAGCCCACGCGTATCAGCGAGCTATTAGCAGAAACCTCTCTTGGGCAAATCCCGCAAAAGATCCTGTATTTTAATCCGGAAGTCACGTGCTGCCCATTACCATCATGATCATATCCACGGCGGATGAATAAACATCGCGGAGGATAACCGGCGCGCGAATTGGGCGCGGCTAAGCTACATAAGATAATAAAAGCTCGAGCGCGGGGATTTCGAAGTGCTGCTGCTGGCCACGTGCGCGGATCGAGCTACCGGCCGAAAAAAAAGAGTATAAGAGCGAACGCGCGGACGACTTCGCCTGATTGATTGCGCGCTGTCAGCGGCCGAGAGAGAGTAGAAAGGAAGAGGCGTCCCACTCTCTTTCTCTCGCCGATCGATCGCCCGCAACGCATACACGCGATTCCGCTTCTCTTTCTCCCTCCCACTCTCTCACTCTGTTGGTGGGCTTTACCCGGATACCTACATACCGACCTCGTCGGTCGTTCACGCGCGCACTCCATCCATTCGTCATTCGCCGCGAGCGCGCGCGCCGGAGAGGGCTGCGTTTAAGTCTCGCTTTCTCTCCCTCTTTTTTTCTTCCTCTCGCTCTCTTCCTAGCTTTCTCCTTCCTCACGTGCGCACGACGCATTAATGCGCTCGACTACTCCCGGCTTCTTTCTCCCCCGCGCGCGGAAAGAGAGAGAAAGGAAAGGGAAAGAGACCGAGCGACGAGCCCTAGACGAAAATTTCGATGCCCACTCGTTCCCTCGCTCCTTTCTGTCTTCCTCTTGTATATATATATAGACGCGTGCGCGCCCCATCGACTGGCGGCTGACCTAAATTAACCCTCCGGCTTATATAACACGCTTTTTATATACGAGTTTATGCGTGCGCTCCGCGCGCTTCCTTCTTCCCGCGTGCGGGGCTGTGTATTTCGAATTTTATTGGAAAAATTTCTCTCATTGTCCGCGCTTGCGCCGAGCTCGCGCACGCAGTCAATATTATATGCGCGAGACGGGGTCTCCTGCGGGAACCGCATTATATACGCGGATACCGATATATACAGGAGCAGTCGCGGCTTCAGGGAATTAACGACCCGCGCGTGTTTCTTTTTTTCTTTTTTTTTCATCGCGACGGATATTAAAAGTCGCCATGAATAATGTATTCGCTTTTTTATGCCGCCCTGACTATAAATACCTCTGTGATTACGCGAAATTTGCGAACCCACGCGCGCGCGCGGCTGGGATTGTTATTATTTCCGATGTGTGCATGCGCCGCTAGTGTACGCGCCTGTCTGGCGTAATGAATGTCGAAAACGGCTTATTATGGCCGCCGAAAAACGGGCATCAAATTGATTTGGCGCGATGGTAGATCATAGCAGTCGCGCCGAATTCTGCTTAGAACATCACGCTTGGACTATTGAATTAATCACGCTTGGACTATTGAATTATTATTAATATACACTGCTACCTTGGGGAAATTTTGCATGCGATGTAATTGGAAAGCAGTTTTATACGCCATAAAATGTTTGATTGAAAATGTATATTAAAATGCTTTTTAATTCCAAAATTTCATAGAGACTGTTTTGCTTTTAATCAAACCCATGTTATATGTATCGAGTATGTTAATAATCACTAAAAATTTATTGTAAGCTTATGAAAAAATATATATATTAATATAAAAGTATAATTTTATATTTAACTCACATACATTTTATCCGTAATGAAAACATTCCATTGATCCGACTTTATTGCAAGAATTTTATCAATAATTTTAACTCCTGTTTAATAAGAACATTCTGATTTTTCTCATAACGTATATTTATTCTTTTATTTGACACAGCCTGAAAATAAATTAAATCGATGAATGAAATTTTAGCAATATGAGAAAGTATTTTAAGCAGATTGAATTTTATGTATTACAATACATTTTATATTGAGAAATATTTTAAAATATTGTGGTATACATTAATGAATTTAATAAATTATTCATTTGAATTGTATCCAGTAAGATTTACGTAAGCCTTTTAACAACACAAATTTTAAAATTGCATTTATTTCATAGTGAGCAATACAAAACTTTAACCCGTTTTTAATTGTAACGAGAATTACAATGAATCGCAATTATCGAAACAAGCGAATACATTAAAAGAGATCCAAGTTAATTAAAACTTAACAATGTAGTTCTGATTACATCATTAGTACGTCTTTAATAACTGCGCATAATAATGGCAAAACTCTTGCTAGTATACTGTTTAAAATCAAAATTTGATATTTAAATGCAGTAGTAATACAGTAATAATAATAATAATAATAATAATAAACTGTTTGAAAACAAAATTTTGATAAACGTGTCGAATTTCAACTTGCAATGTAAACTCTAATATTTCATATTACAGTTTTCATTTACAACAAATGTCACAAATTTTTTACAAAAATCTCAGCTATCACCAGAATAATATAAAAAAGCTAAACCTCTCACAACTTTCACTCGTATAAGAAAGTCCATGCGATTTGTCTATATTTAGGAAAAAATACTACTGGGAACGATACTAAATCTCCGAGGATCGTTGTAGCGTTCTTTCGTGTTTTCCAGAGCCGCACGGGCTTCTTTTTCTTCGTAAATACGTCAAAACGTAATTTTATAAAAGGCCCTTCTGGGATTAATACCGGCCGAGTGGCGATAATAATCGTTTCTTAGGTAATAATAGTCCCCAGCATAAGGCTATCCTTTATTAGTCCTTCGTTTTTTTCTCATGATTTATTAATAATAAGTCTTTTGCGGGTACGCGTTATCTGTGTTTCGCTACTCGAGTACATGCAAATTCTAATTTCCTGTGGATCAGAAAGACAGCGGTAGTTTAAACGACGTGCACTATTAATGAGAATCATCGAATTTCACGGTGGGTACGAAACTAGCTAAAATTAACGTACCCCTATATAATAGAGCTTCCTTTGAATCAACCTATAACGAACCTGGCTTTACTACATCAATGAATATATATGTACTTTCAAATGGAAAATGGCAGACTATAAATTTATTATTTCCTATACGAATTCATGTATTAAAATTATATTTTAACTAAAAAATTAATAAATTTAATGAAATATTTAGGGATAGACTTTTTCCTAAATTATCTGTGTTTCGATAACTAAATAAATTCTTTTAATTGCACTTTCCGCGTTATCAACACAGAAATTAGTAAACAAAAATATTGTATCTAAAAAAACTGTATAAAATCTGTGAAACGTTCAGATTTTTGCACAAAAATTCTACGGGGAAAGTACAAATTTTCGTTTAAATGGGACGGTCAATTTATAAATGAATAAAACTATAATTTCTTTAAATAATGCATTTTCAAATACGCTGAGCAAACCACGTGAATCCCATAAATTCCAGCTCAGTTTTGTTATCTTCGTTTCGTCGAGCCGACTCACCGCAGCGGCCTTGGCTTGCTTCACACTCAGCCCTCCCCATTTGTTTGCCAATCGGCTGCTTCGAAACAAACGGGGAAACTGCGCGCTCGGTTTTCCTCGTCCTCGCGTATCTTCTATATTGGATTAAGTTCGTGATTGAGATGCACGCGTATAGGGCGCACGTGTGCACTCGCGCGAGCGCTCTTTTGCCCTTATCTCGTGAATATTCTAAAGCGCTCAGCAAAGTTTTACAAGAATCTAGAATATTTTATGGAACGGAAAGGTGCGCTGAGGCATATTCTGGAAAGCTCTTGAACGCGATTTTTTTAATATATCATGAGAATGCACTTTGTTATGCATCATTTGATAAATTAAAAATTTAAACGGGGTTATTTGCTGAGATGCAGGAAGTAATTTATATCGATCTCGAGATAATGTAACATTTCTATGTTTTTTGTGCATACTTTTCCATTTCATACTACAGCAATCCAAGCGTTACCGACCGAATTAAGGACGTTCGAGAACGTGTCTTTCCATTTTGGCGATTACGCTTTATATTCCGAATGCGGCCCTTTATCCATATTCCGGGCTAGTGTATGTATAAAACAATGAGAACAGAGGAATTTTTTCATTGTACGCCATAAAACTCAGCAACTATATTTATACGTTTTCAGAATAAAATATAATCATATTGCTACAATTACCCAGAGAGCATTGCGCTTCCAAAAAGGCATTAAAAATAATACAAAGTAATATTCCAAATGGCCGTTTTTCGGTTTCCCTCTTGAAGAGCTTTTCAAGAAAGTAGTTTTTTCTTCGAAACTTTTAAAACGTGGCAATATTTATATAGGTAATAAAAACGTACGTTTTAATTATTTAAAACATGCGATTTACAAATTATGTGCAAAAGTTATTTTTACATATAAAAAAATTTTTCTCATAATCTATCCAGGTAGATAGTATCAGCACTGTACGTTTATTTTCACACAAAACAAAAACTGTTCGCATAAATTTAATAATTCCAAACACATTTTCCATTTGTAGAAGAAAATTAAGCGAATACCACTGAACACATTTTTATAGATTTAATACAAAACAACTTCTTTAGCAGAATACAAATACGAGGATACACAAAAATATTAAATATTGAAATCCACATTTTCTAAAGTAATTTTAATAATTGCTTCCAAAATCAAAATAAACTATTATATATATTTAAATACTTCGTAAGAGAGTGTAGAGAGATCGATAAAAGATGACGAGACATAATTAGTTTTAGCTGCAACAAAGGTAACGACGATGTTTATATACGTGGACATACACGTATAACAACATTTCTATAATTAAGCAGACATCTCGCGCATGTTCTCTATCCTTTTGATTGACTGAGAAACTCTGTTTATGAGGTTTCTGTCCTTGAAAAGCACTCGCTACAAATTTTACTACTAGCATGCAATAAAAATTTATAATTTGACAGCAATTCTTTTCACACTTTCAGGTAAAGTTATTCAACCAAGTTTAAGACTTTTTCAAGGAATATTTAATGAATCTATTTAGGTTGAAAAGAAGAAATAAAAAATTACAAACTTATACTATTTATTAAGATTACAATTTGCATATTAGTGCAAAAAAATTCAACATTACTAGAAATATTAGATAATCCAACTACTTTATAATTAACGGAGTTCCATAGTCCTACAATTATTCACACAGTTTCAAGCTGATTAAAAATAAAAAAAGTCGAATCATAAAAAATTAAGAGAACACTCTTCTGTGTTTCTTAACATCCTACGATCTAGTCAATGTTTGGAGTCGAAATATCAAGTCGTTTTTCAAAAACTTTGAACGGAATTAAATTTTGCTTTGTTCAAAGTTTTTGAAAAACGACCTGATATTTCGACTCCAAACTTTGACTGGCTGGTAGAACGTTAAAAACACAGAAGAGTGTTCTCTTGATTTTTTGTGATTTGACGTATTTTATTTTGAATCAGCCTGAAACTGTGTGAATTGCTCGATCGGTCATTGTACGACTGTGGCACCCCCTTAACACTACTAAAAATCAAGCATTATTTTAGTAATTGAAAAAATTAATTGGTATACTTTGTTTTCAACAAAGGTAGTTTAAATGTTAGAAAAAGATGACATTGTACGGGAATTTCTTGAAGTTAAAAAAGGAGATCGCATGTGTATATCGCCGCTCCCTTCGAAAAATAGCACGATTCGGGTTCCATCGAAAACAAGCCCGCTCCAGCATTTGTAGCAATTAAAGTCTAGCGCGTAGTCTTGGTTTTCGTCGAGGACTATCCCGATTCGCTTGATTGTGGCGAAGACTAACACGTTCCAGTTTTTGTATCATAAACTACTACGTTAGTTTTCGTCACAAGCTTACAAATCACGTTAGTTTTCGTCGCAATTGTGCTTGTGTTTGATGCAAACTTGGGAATTATGCTAGTTTTTGTCGCAATCTTGCGAATCGTACTAGTTGTCGATGCAAACTCGTGATTAAGGTAGTTCACCCAGTCGAAACAGCAGTTTTAGTTTTTGTATTTTTTAAATAATGTTTTATTAAGTTGATAATCCAAGAGAAAGTACATGTAACAAATATATACTAGAAGGAACATAAGACAATTTTTTTCAGTCAAATTCAGGCAATAATTACTATGCTATTGTTACAATTAAAAACAAAAACTTCAACAAGTTTCTCTAATTTCTTTATTTTTTATCCGATCTTAACGAAACAAAGCTTATTTTGTTCGTTAAGAAATTTCAGGGGAGTATTGGTAGGAAAATTTATGATACGAGTTACCAGCACGGCGCAATATCAATTTGTTTAAGAAAAGCAAATCAAGTTTTAGAGGGTTTAAGATGAACAAATTGATGTTGCGCCGTACTGGCAACTCGTATCATAAATTTTCCCACCGATTCTCCCCATGAAATTTCTTAACAAACAAAATGAGCTTTATTTCGTTAAGGGGGTGTTGTACTCATGTACTCTGTTTTATCGATAGAACACGGTAAATTCTATATTATTAAAATAAATATATCGAATTACGTCTTATAAGGAGATAGTTGCCCTGCAAATATCAATGGCATCCTAAAAAATTTTTCGAACGAAATTTCGGTTATTTTTGTTCGAAAAATTTTTTAGGGTGCCGTGGATATTCCGACTCAAAACTGCGTAGGATGGTAGATTATTACGTTGCGCAGGGGAACTATCTCCTTATAAGGCGAAATTCAATATATTTATTTTGATAATATATAATTCACCGTGTTCCGTCGATAAAACAGAGTACATGAGTACAACACCCTCTTAAGATCGGATACAAAATAAAAAAGTTAGAGAAACTTATTGAAGTTTTTGTTTTTAATTGTAACAATAGCATAGTGACTATTGCCTGAATTTGTCTGAAAAGAAAATGTCTTATGTTCCTTCTAGTATATATTTGTTACATGTACTGTTACGATTTAATAATCGCATACAATAAATAAGTAGAGGAGGACTCGATAAAAAAACGGCATGGCGTGACTCGGCGGGGAATCCAACCCCGGACCTTTCGTTTTCGCGACGAGTGCTCTGACCACTAAGCTACCGATGCCGGTGCACGTCTTTCCTCAAGTCGTCCTCATGTTGCTTGCTATAACCCGATCCGCCTCGTCACGTTGTGCATACTATGCACACGTAACACGTCAGCGGCCCCGAAAATCGACGTCCTCGTCGATTGTAGAAATCTACTTTATCTTAGAATGTTAGAAATCTACATTACCTTAAAGCGTTGGGTTCGTTCATACGGTGCAGTTTAGCTACTGCCCCCTAACACCTAGCACCAGAAATGTTACGATTTAATAATCGCATACAATAAATAAATGGAGGAGGACTCGATAAAAAAACGGCATGGCGTGACTCGGCGGGGAATTGAACCCCGGACCTTTCGTTTTCGCGACGAGTGCTCTGACCACTGAGCTACCGATGCCGGTGCACGTCTTTCCTCGAGTCGTCCTCATGTTGCTGCTATATGCAACCCGATCCGCCTCATCACGTTGTGCATACTATGTACACGTAACAGTACTTACTCTTGGATTATCAACTTAAAAAACATTATTTAAAGAATACAAAAACTAAAACTGCCAAATGTGTTAGCTTTCGTGAGGGAGCAACGGAATGCGCGCGTGCTAGTTTTCGTAGGAGGCGTCGACTACTGGCTATTTTTCAGTAAATGTAACTTGCCATCGTATTATATTTATTTTTTTAAAATAAAAAATTTATATCGATTTAAGATGCGATCGATATAAAAAGTTTATTGAACTTTTTTGTCCAACGATTTTTAACATAATCTAAATCTAAATATTTAATAATTTCAAGTTCATATCATTATGGTCTACTGTATTATTTGCAATAAAATCTTTCCATTTTCTGTAAAAATCCGTAATATATAAAAAAAAAAACATTGCCACACATGAAAAATCTTAAAGGCCTTTAAAATAAAATATATTTACTCGAAAATAATCCTTACACAAGCTCTATTTAATCAAGTTTTTTTTTCATGTGA
Source organism: Torymus aiolomorphi (assembly GCA_036365515.1). Classification (NCBI taxonomy): domain Eukaryota; kingdom Metazoa; phylum Arthropoda; class Insecta; order Hymenoptera; family Torymidae; genus Torymus; species Torymus aiolomorphi. The sequence continues at coordinate 120,992,302 of CM070877.1, read as the reverse complement.
ATTTTTTACTTTTAACATTTGAAAGCAACTATTATTCCAATTACTTTCGTTATGCAGTTTTACTCTACCCCATAAGTAACTTTTTTGTTTTTTTTTTCTTTTCTTTGTTGAACGTAACTTATACTTTGATCGTTTTCGGTTTGATCGTGTTGATCAGGGCAACGATATGATAAAATGAAATGTATTTTTACGGAAATTGTACACTATATACAGTGTATAATAAATACTACACTGAGAGAAATTTTTTCTCAAAATGTTTATATTTAACATGGCATTGTGACTATTAAAATATATATGTTAATAGTTACAGTGCCATGTTAATAGTTAAAATACCATGTTAAATATAAACATATTCTTCTCTCAGTGTAAATATAAACATTCTAAAAGTTTAAATTTTATGAATAGCATTAAATATATTGCCTATTCTCCTCTCGCTTTTGTCTTCGCCTATTGTCCGCGCAGCGATTGATTTGTATTTTCGACTCGCAGCGGCGAGTGGCCGGTGGTGCGTTCACCGGCCCAGCGAAAATAGATACCTTGATCCGCCCGCGCCGAGCGGCGGATCCCGTCTTCTTGTCGGCGCGTATCGAGATGCGTTATTTTTCTGTAAAGTCTTTTTTTTTCACTCACCCGTTACAAATGGCGCCCTAACGTGTTGGGTTTAAGGAGAAGGTTAGCGGCCGGTACGTTCGAGACCGGCCTATTCAAATCGCGTTTCGTTTAAATTCGCCCGGGCGCGAATCACTGCACCCGACTATTCAGCTGACGGCCAATGGCCATATACCGTTACAGCTGATAGGCGCAGTGATTTAAACTAGCCAAGTTGAGGTGCCGGGCGTAAACAAACAGACAAGAAGGCTCGCGACGCGCATTCAAATATAAACGCAAAACAACCGATTGCTTGTTTTTGTGTGTGTTTATGTTTATGCTCGGGTAGTATTGTGTATACTTAGCCCGAGCCTTTTAAACTGCTGTAAAGCCAGGGCGAGAGCATTTAAACGACGATTATCGTTGTTTTCGTCGTCATATGTGGCGAGAATTAAATTCCTTTTTTTGACGCGAGATTTAAAGCGATTTTCACGCGATTTTTTTTTGGTTTGACCGTGCCTGTGCGTGCAGCCGGTCGAAAGTGAGAATACTTTCATCCTTTTTTTTGGTTGCGGGAATTATTTAAATCGTTATCGTCGCGAATTTTTTTTTGGAATAGCCACGCTCTCTCCTAGCTAGCTGCATCGAGATACGTCATTCTCGAGCAGCTTGGGACAATTGTGTGTGGTAGTTAGAATTCTAACATTGTAATTTGCGTAACAGACGGCCAATTAGAGAGAGAATCTCAGCAGTTAGTTGCGCATACACACACAATTCGTCACCAAATTTTTTATATAATCGGTCTAGCTTCGCAAGATGGAATCATCGACCCCAGAAGAACTAGCCGATAGGATGGAGCATTGGCGCAAAAATCTAGAGCTGAGCTTTAAAGCTGTAATAGAAGCAAATATAGCTCTAGATTTAAGAAGCACCGGACATCTCGAGGGGGATTCTAAGCGAATCGCTCAATGGCTAATGGGAAGTTACAACCCAGCCCACTTCACACAAGAAATAAGTGGAAGTGATTACGAGCAGTTCACAAGGAGGCTCGATTGCAGGAATAAGTTCGTCAACACGACGACCCTCAATACAAGCGGCGCTCCAGAAGTGAACCGAATTGCCGATCCCTCAACCCACAGCCTGTTTCAGCAATTGGCGTCGAACAAAGCAGTCGACAACAACTTGCTGAGTTCCATAAAGACACATGTCTTGCAGATGAGGAACCAAAGAGCAGGCAGTCCTCCTGACGTAAGACACGAGGCTCTTACGTCACCACGGAGCACTTTATCTCCAGCGGGAGGACCGGGTGATGTCCAGGTGCACCTAAGGTGCAGCACAGTTTGGGGGAGGGGAGATTCCCCGATCTCTTTCCAGTCCGAAGAATCCGAGAACGCGAGTCGCTCGGGGAATGCAGACCGCACATGGATTTCGGACAGCTGTGCAGCAACTGCACCATCGCCATCATCTTCAGCTTCCATCCACGAAATCGACGTCGGAGTAAGCACAGCCTGGGGGAGGGGAGATTCTCCAAGCTTCCCCCTGTTCGAGAAGTCTGATACTTCACGTCGCTTGGCGTATACAGACTGCCTGAGGGCACCGAACGGCTGTGCTGAATACTCCCAAGCCCAAGACGACGGAGTAAATGCAGCCTGGGGGAAGGGAGATTTTCCAAGCTTCCCCCTGTCCGAAGCGTCTGATATGGCCCGTTTATGGAATATATCGGCATCGGACGGCTGTATTACTCATTCAAAGACTCCTGAAGACGAAGAGCAGACAAGCCTCCCAAGGAGCAACGAGGAAGAGATCGATAGTCTGGGGACGGCACAACCGGTGGACCGAACGCTGATTACTTCGCAATTTCGCGACGTATCGACGCAAGCAGAAGGCGAGCGTCATTGCGAATGCGAATGTAATCAGACGCGTAAATTGGAGGAGGAGAAAGTTAGGCGCCTAAGCGAAGAAGTGAGGCGACTGCACGACGAGCTGCGCCAGCTACGCGCGCAAATGTCGTCACTTCATAATTCCGCTGCGCCTAACAAGAAACGAGCCGCAGGTGCAGCCAAACACTCTGCAAAGCAACCTCGATCGGACCTAGGGACTAAAGACAACAAGAAGTCGTCCCGAAGTCTTCAAAAGTCCAGCTCGACAGGGAAAAAAGAGGCGTATGCAGCGGCCATGCAACGACCTCCAAAGTTATCCAAAAGAGATAAAGGCAGAAAACCCTCGAGTGGACTGGGTTCGAATCAAGGAACAGGTTCGAATCCTTGGACGACGGTAGCCTCTCGACGTCCCAAACAGCGGTATATCCAGCAGGGGTTGGATAGTCGAGTATACCGCTCGTCAAGATCCAGGAACGCGCTCGGAGCATATAACTCCCCACCACCGAGTCCAACCAGAAAATTGTGTTGGACGTGTAGGTCACCAACTCACCTTCACTGGGCCTGCCCGGAGCGGAAAGAGGGCCCGAAGACGAAGACAAGAAGAAGACGAGATGATCTGCCAAGTCAACCTTGGAGGAATGACGGCAGTTGTCGACCGGAGCCCCAGCGCCAGAAGTGCCAACAGTCTCCGGTCCATCAATCGTCTTGGGATTGGTCTCGACCGCCGTTGGAATTCAGCGGAATTACGGTGATGAGCGACCCACCGTGTGCGTGCGGACGATCCCTCGACGTGGATTGTCTGATCAGCCGTTTAGTACACGAGCTGATCCGCGCGTATCCGGAACTGTCGTCTCTGCCGCCGACGACGACGTAAAGTCAAATCGAACGAGAGCCTCAGTATCGAGTTGCTTCTCTCCCGCTACGCAACGTCTGGGAGAGGGGTATAACGAGGTTCCAAGATAAAATACGGAGAAGATAAGCATCTCGGTCCTCCGTATTCTATCGAACCCGTTAGGCTCTCGTTCCCGCGAATTCGTATATCTCGAGCGAGTATTGACATCGCTCGGACGATGTATTCGCGTTAGCTACGCGCGGGGCAGGCGCGACTTTGACCGTTGCTAAGTCGTGCCCGATTCTTTTTGAATCAGATTCTCTCGGGCTGTCAAACCGCGCGTACGTGAGTTAATTTGATCGTCCGCGAAGAAAACGGTATCGTGCGTCCTCACCGGTGCAGAGCAGCGCCCGTACACGTACCGACCACGAAGAGCAGCGCACGTGAGCAATCCGAGCCACTCCTGGGGTCCGAAGCGTCTGTAGGTGAACGCTGCACGTTAGGACTCGGCCTGAAAACTCCGAAGTCGACCGGAGGATAGGGCCTGACGCAGGAGCGGATTCGTGAGCGAGCGACGAGGGGAGTGCACTCCCCTCCCGGTAAGACTCTTCGCCTATTGTCCGCGCAGCGATTGATTTGTATTTTCGGCTCGCACCGGCGAGCGGCCGGTGTCTTGATCGCCGGCCCAGCGAAAAACAATCACATCGATCCGCCCGCGCCGAGCGGCGGATCTCCCGCCTTCTTGTCAACGCGCAAAGCGACGCGTATTTTGTATAGGATAATTTAGAATAGATCTGGTTATAGTTTTGAATGTAACCAAGACCACTCGTTATTTATTAACCTTCACCTAACCTTCTCCTGGATACCGCCGCCTCCGCGGGATCGTCGAACCGAGACGACGATCATTCTGAGTGGTCGCGCCTCGCGTCTAGCTAGCGCGAGTATTAACCCTTTCCGGCACACGGAAAAGTCGAGTTCAATCGTGAACTCGACATTTGTAAACAGGGATCCAGAGAACATCAACCCCGAGTACTCGTCGTAGAAGTAGCACTCGACGGCACCGTGTTCTAGGGTTCGGTTCGCGGAATTACAAAAGATTTCCCCAGGCCTCCCGTTACATGATATTCTATACAAGTTTCGGTATGCAGTTTATTCAAAGCAGTTTATGAAAACAGGGCTTGTTTTTACTGATCGACCTAATTCGGCAATACTGCTTTGATTTTACAATTTCGGATTAGGCTATAGTGATAAAAATAAAACATCTGTAGTAAAATATTTTCTTTATATTTATTTTTTATATCAACGCAAGAATAAAAAAAATAAGTGTAATAAATATATGCATACGCTTCAATACCATCAATTTCCTAAGTAATATTAGCCTTGGTAGAGATAAGAATAGCGCTTAACGGAATGTTAAACTTCCGTATGGCGGCGAAAATTAAAGAAATTGTTAATTCGTAGATAAGGAAACTTTGATGAAGACTTTAGAAGATACAATTTTTCCAAAATTATACTTCCAAAAATTAAAAACTATAAATACTGTATAAATATAAATTAACATGCGTTTGCGTGAATGGCTACGTATTGAACCGGGATGACTTACATGAAGCGTTTCGCCTCAGTTCTCCCAGGCCGGTAAGCGCGGGCGCCTAAACCTCACCTTTTGAGCGCGTGTGTGCGGCATCAAAATTAACTAAAGAATAGTACATTACGACACTAGTGCGGGAATAGTACATTAGGCTACCAGTGCGGGAAAGCAGATTTTCGTCTCGTGTCACGAGACGAGAATCTCTTTCCCGAACATGTATCGTACAGAACTTTTTGATAAGACGTGTGGAAAGTTCGATTTCGAGCACACGCTTTTTGCCGAGCGTGCGGGAAATCGAACTTCCCGCACGGAGTGTCGAAAAAAACTTTGCATACGTTTTCGACGTATTTTTTCGTCAGCTTTCTCGTGGCAACATTTGTTTTTGATAATTTTCACGTTTTGACCTTAAAAAACCATAAAACGTGTTAAATCTCGATAAGTACCTTTTTATATTTTTTTTAATAGTCTAAATCGAAAGATCAGATTTTTTTACGTCGAATGAGCTATTTTCCAGAAAGGATTTTTTTGGTATTTTCAAAGAATTAAACCGTGAACACGTACCCGCAAACGTATGCGAAGTCGTTTTTTTCGATAGGCACATTTTGATGCCGCAAGCATGCGCTCAAAATCTGAGGTTTACGCGTCCACGATTACCAGCCTGGGAGAACTGAGGCGAAACACCTCATATATTAATAACTTAAAATTTGTAGATAGCCAAGCCTTAGTATATAATATAGGCAATATTTATGATAGAAATTATATATTATATGATATAAAAAAGAAGTTAATTACTGAAATATATTTCAACTGATTATGTATTTATAAAAAATAACATCGTCAAAAACATTTTAGTAATGCATATTTGTCTTTCAATGATCTTTTTTTTACTTAATATTGGTGCTAAAATGTTATAATTATGGGCATTAAAAATTAATACAAGGAAACAATAACGTAAATGAAAGAAAATTCCTTATGCCAATGCATTTTCGTACTGGTTTTCTTGTGAATTGCAACGATTAAAATTATTTTAATCATACAATTTTTTATTAAAAAGAAACTTCGATCAATAAAGGATAAACACAGAATTTATATTTGTTAAGGAACCAATATCCTTATATTTGTATATAAAATTTTTATTAGTAAATTGGTAAGATAATATCAACAATAAAATTATAGTTTTTTGAAATTGTTATTCATATGTAAGTATCATTTTTAACATATATTGTAAATGAGTATATTGTTACAATTTTGGTTTGACCAAGTACCTATATGACACAAAGTAAATCGAAACAATTGATAATATTATTGTATATTTTTTAAATCAACATTCAAGCGTCTATTCGGAAAAAAAATTTTGTCAAGCGCTCCGTACACATAAACCCTATATGCAGGAATTTTTTTGAGTGATTTTATTAACACTTTCGTTAGTTATGCTCGTTTAAAAAGTAGGTTAATTGCAGATTCCTAATTACCGACAGTACGGTTTTTATTTAATTAAATAAATTCTCATCATTTTTTTGGAAAAACACGTTTGTCAAGCGCTCCTTATATGTTAATACTATACTCAGATTTTTTTTGGATGATTCTATTGGTATTTTCATGAGATATCCATGTTTGAAAATTATGTCGGTATTTAACATCACCTTAAAGAATTGTTTAAATTCGACCTCGCTATATGTAGTATATATTTTGGAATACATTTTTTAGAAATCTTATAAGTGTTACAATATATCAAATATTCGATTTTATTTTTAACATCACTCTATTTTAAAAAGTAAGCAGCTTTCTAAATTCCCAATAAATCAACATTCAAAAGATTGTCTAATTGTCTATATCCACAATCAATTTATCAGTTGAAATGATTCACAATAAACAAAATTTATTTATTTTTATAGATAAATCTCTTCAATCCTTCATAGTTTCGAATGAAACTAAATATGTTTATCTAAAATCGTCATAGAACAGATAAAAAAATTCTTGTTTGACAATCATATTATGATAATATCTTGAGTGGGCAGTAATAGAATAATTTAATAAAAATGGAAATTACATATATTTCTTATGATTATATAATTAAAATAAATCTATCAATGTGTACCAATTAATTATTTTTTTCTATAAACGTAATAAATAATAAATCATTCTTCAATAATTCACAAGTAGTATCACTTTTTTACAAAGTTTAAATTTGAATATTATTTTGTGTATATATAGGTATACATCCATGGTTATTTACATTTCAATTGTTTTTTTTACGTAATTTTTTATAAACTAAATAAACTCTATAGTGTGTTACATTAAATTCATTAGAATTTGGTTAATAAAATACTATACAGAATGCACACGAATACTTCGTGACACATTGTCTGTGCTTGTACTCTTAAAGCTGCTAACAATTTACACACCATACAGCGTGTCTTTAATTTTCTCTTACAATCACGAATTTGTGCAAATTACGATCAGTTTTACTGTAAAAAATTCTGTTCTAATAAAAATAATTTGAAAGGGCAGTGCCAAATGTAAAATCGACGAAACCGATTTTATTTAAAATTCTTATTGCCTTCATTGGAAGACAAATGCATTAGAACTTTTTCAAGCTGTTTTTTTATAATTGACTAAAATTTGGAAGGCTTTACGCGTAATACTTCGCTTTTTATTAAAAATTAATAAACTATTATTCAGTATCGAATATCTTTGCTTACTTTGGTAGTAATATTATTTATCTAAATAAAATTCTTTATTTCGGATTTTAAAAAATCAGTTAATTGTAGTATTAAGATATTTGTTTACATAACAAAAGTAATTAAACTTTCAATAATAAAAAACAATTCAACAAAATCTATAGATTGCAATAAATCATACTCAGTAGTAAAACTATTAAATCTAGTTATTATATATGTTAAATATGTGTGTGCTGGTAGCATGCGATTGTGATGCAACTTTTTGTGTTGCTTTAATTTATATAAATATCAATTGTCTACATGCTATAGTTTTCCTAGCGTAGTTTTCATAGTATAATTTATTGCAAAGTTAACTCTAAAATATTTCAAAAACTTCAACTATTACAACAAAAATTCATCAACAACAAACAAATAAATATACTCCAAAGTAATTGAAGACTTTCTGTTCTGATGTCAGTCTTCCAAGATCATTTTATCCCACGAAGGAGTGAATAAATTTCTTGTCATTTCGATTTTTTACTTTTTAATCGAATCAACTTAATAAAATGTATGTCATGTGGTAGAAAAGTCGATAGTGCTGGTGTTACTAAAAATGAAAAAATCAAAATGAACAAGAACGTTTATTCATCCTGATTCGTTTCTCTACAATAAAATGTCGCGTAATTCGATTTCACCGCGCGAACGGCTCACGATGATCCATAGATCCGTAGTAACGGTTAAACGTGAACGACGGCTTCTTGCGCGCGTGATCGTAATCGTAAGCCCAATCGTGATCGTAAATTCTACATGCATCAAATGCATATTGCGCTCGGGCAAACCTGCACGGACTCGGTGGCCAAGCCGCTGCTGCTGCTACCCGAACTCGTGAGAGGGTTGAAGGTGCGCTTTCTCCGTCGGCAGCAGCAGATCCGGCCAAGCAGTTCACTGAAGAGCGTGTCGTCGTCCGTGTCATCTCTGTAGGCACCGCTCGACGCATGGTCGGTGCACACAGAAATGAAGGACTGCAGATCGTTCTTTGGAAAACCGTCACGGTAGTAGATCTTGATCGTGTCATAGGCATCCATGATGACGGATATGAAAAGGCTAAGCACAACGTAGATGTACAGAGAGATAAAGGTGTAGAGATATATGCGCGAGTACCACCAGAGGAGCGGCGATTTGAACGACGTGATGGAGAAGGTGGCGAACATGTCGTCGCCATTGATAAGCGCAAACAGGCATTCGGATGTGGTGGCGAGAGAGCGGAACTTCATGTGATAAGGTCCTAGGATCAGCCAACCGCAAAAAGTGAAGCCCGCGTAGATGAGGATAGCACAAATCAAAAATCGTGCGACTTTTGGAGCTGCCTTTTTCAAAGACAGTATAACGACGTTGTAGGTCTTGAAGAAGCCAAGGTAACGAAGCACGCCGAACCAAACTAGCATATTTCCAGTGCCCAAGAAAATACTACAAATGTTCCAGTGATCGCTGCCATATTGCTTCCTTTCTATCTGTTGTTTTATAGCTGATCCCATAATTATGAGCAGATCGTTGATAATTATCATGACATACCAGAGGTTTAAGAATTCCAATCTTCCCTCTAAACTCAATGGATTTCCGTATACTCTGTTAAAGAAATTCATGGTATCATATTTCAAAAGCTGCGCGCGATAAATCGCTCTTGAGCACAATCCTAGGGAGATAGAGCATATAAATATCACAAATAGGTTAAGCATTGTTCGCAATGCTGATTCTATTTGATTATCTGTGATGTATTGGGTGTCTCCTTTACAAACTAATCTCATAGGTTCTGCATCTAATGACAAAAGCATTTGTCCATCAAAGTCTTTGTTATCAAAGAGAACTTTAATTTTAAATTTATAACAGTCGGGAGGTGTTATTGGCCCAGCTGCCTTTAAGTTAACAGTCTTTAAAGCAAATTTTAATTCTGCTCTCACAAGAGAAGAAAAATTAACGTGAATATTGCTCTGTTGTAAACGACTTTTTGATGTAAATGATTCTTCTCCGTGCCTAGTGATATTTAAACAAGTTTCATCTATTTTGTTATTAAAAATGTAACTCTCGTTAAAGCCAAATATAATTCCTTCCTCATAATGGTACAGACAAAGAACAACTCTTCCAACAGAATTATCTTCAGCTGGATAAGAATACGATCCTATTGCATTACTAAGATTATAGTAGCCCTTCAAAGCATAATCTATTGTTTCATAAAATTCATCTTGTTTGTATAGAGCGAGAGGTCCAGTGGCAGGGGGGTATGCAGGTACCTAAAATCAAAGAGTTTTTTTATTAATTTCTAGCCCAAAAAAAGCATTTTAATAATTGAGCACATGATTATAGCAGATACAAAAAATTATGTAGTACAAACAATTATTTTTTTTAGTAAGTATTTATAAATCTAATTTAATATAAAAGAGAATAATAATATTTAATATAAATAGAAATAAGTTAAATAACTAGATTTTTCAATTAAAAATATGTAAACTGAAACTAAATAATATATTTAGAATTAAATTATTAAAATATTTTATACTGATGTTTATTTTTCCCTCTACAAAACATTTCATTATCTGGGTAATTCCCACAATACATTGATTTATTATCAATCAGTTTAAATTAAAGAGTTGATAGTACACATACATACAAAATATAGTTTTTATTTTTAAGAACAAAAAATATATACTTACTTCTTGAGTGACATCCCATCCTCGAAGAAACAGATGGGAGAAAGTGATTCTATTGTCCCAAGTATAATTAACATGTATATAGTTGTTATGTGCAAATAGACAAAGTTGAGTTGTAACCAAAATTATTTTTATAACTTGTACAATGAACTTATATGGAAATCTTCTTTTGGCTTGCCATTTTTCAATAGGGTTCATGAAAAAGAATCGTAACCTTCTTCTCATCTTATCCTCAAGGTATCGAGTTGTATGGCACATGTTTTGGTCAAAAGGCCCTTCTTGAGTATTTCTGGAGAATATTAAAATTTTAGATTGCAAGATAAATATGTAAATTATTGTATACTTTCATAATATGAATAATTACTACCTAGGCTTTAAACGAGAATTAGTGTTAAGTGAGGTATTTTCATCTTCTTCTCCACTGTCTGGTTGTTCGCTCCAAGAATTATTACGAAGAACATTGCCCATGCGGTTAGCTGAGCCTGTTGCTGGATTTTCATGTGCCATGATGAAAAACTTGATGGCTTATTAGTAAACAAAGGAGCTACCTAAGACTAGTAGAAAAAATAACTTCTCAACCTGCACAGCTATGGCTAGATTTCCTGATACTACAGGAGATTTCTCTTTGTTCCTTACATTCAGATCTCTAAAAAAATGAAACTATTAGATTGCACCTTTGACAAAAATAGATTGTTAGAAAGGCATTTTACTTACACATGCGTCAAACGCAATGAATAACAGCTCCAAAAAATGAACGTCACGAATATCCATCGGAGTGCACGACAAACTAGTAAGAACTAAGCGCAGATTGTGAAAGTATGCCTATATTTGTGCGCTTAATCATTTCATTGGGGAAAAATAAATCACGTGAACTGATAAACAATGTAAGTATGCAGATACGTGTATACGTACCATGCATACTCGAGATAATGCAGACACAAACACAAACATGTCACCAAAATCATATGGTTCTGGGGAATTTCATGAATATTCTAGGAATTTTCTTTTCTTCGGTGGTACTTATATATTGTTACGACCCGAGTCGGGGTCTGAGAGTAGAAGGGCTCTTCTACAATGGTCGCCGAGTTGACCAACTAGAACGTGGAATTCGTTGTTCGATTAAGCACTGAAGTGCATGGAATTGCAGGAAATTGAAATGAAAACTCAAACTCGAAGATATCACTTTAACTCTGGAGTTTATTCAATTCAGAAATTAACTTTAGAACTTTTATAAAAATATAAAGACTTTCAAACGCGGTACAATTCAAAATGACCTTGAATTACGACACCCTGAGGCACTTGCACAGAGACCTCGGAGAGACTGCTGAGGCCGGTGAGGAGGCCCTATTTATATTCTAAATTGCAGGTGGAACTCCAGGTTGGTGGTGGGAGTGGAACCAATCAAAACTATTTCCCTTCCTAGAGTGGGAGTGGCTTCGCTGGAGAATTCTAGTTTAATCCGGTTTTGTCCTTGAGAGTGGGAGTGGCCTCGCTGGATAATTCTAGTTTATTCTGGATCGTCCTCCAGAGTGGGAGGTGGCCCTGCTGGAGAAGTCTAGTTCCTTCGAGAGTGGGGGTAATTGCCGTTAGAACCCGTTGGCCTTGGTGCCTCTAAAAATAGAAGGTAAACAGGAGGAGGGAGAGGGAATTTCCGTTGGAATCTTGCCGGTTCGATCTGGTTTCCGCTGACCTCGAGAGCTTCTAAAAATAGAAGGTAAATAGGAAGAGGGAGAGGGAATTTCCGTTGGGATCTTGCCGGTTCGATCTGGTTTTCGCTGATCTCGAGAGCTTCTAAAAATAGAAGGTAAATAGGAAGAGGGAGAGGGAATTTCCGTTGGGATCTTGCCGGTTCGATCTGGTTTTCGCTGATCTCGAGAGCTTCTAAAAATAGAAGGTAAATAGGAAGAGGGAGAGGGAATTTCCGTTGGGATTTTGCCGGTTAGATCGGGTTTCGAGGGCTTCTAAAAATAGGAAGAGGGAGAGGGAAAAGAGATAAACAACTCCAGGAATAATATGGAGTAAACAACTCTAGGAATTATATTTTTAGAAAGGAATGAGCGTTTCCCTGAGCGAGTTTTATCCTGTTTATTTAATCAATATGAATAGGCTCCTAATTTATTATTATTAATGCCTACATTAATTGTTAGTAATCTATTTGAATCGCAAGCTATTATTTATTAAATTATTGATCACCTGTCCATCGTTTATCTAGTGACGTATGGAATTCGTTTTTATCGTCGGTCATTTATTTCTATTCGCTTTATTGTAAATTCGGTTATTATTTATTTATTATAATTATTTCTCTGGTTGATCAAGTGAAATTAAATACCTATCGGAATTATTTTTATTATTTATTTTAGAATTAATCTTTTAAATCGGAAATATTATTGTAGAATCGGCCTAAATTCTATGCTAGTCGTTCGCGAGAACGCAGTTCATAACAATATTATATTCATGTGTTATGAACTGCGTTTGCGTAGACGAGTCGTGCAACACTTAAAGGCAATTCTACAATGGAACCTTGAATATTGATTTCTGATCAAAGTTAAATAAAATAATATTAAATAAAATAAAAGTTAAATTAAATAATAATAATTATATGCGTTCCCATAACAATCTCGATCTAAAATTCCTAAGGTAGAATCTATATATTAATTAGTTAATTAAATAAGTTATAAACAAGTAATTAACAATAACTCGAATAGGAGTGGTAATGAATTTATTAACTAATTACCTTTAACAAATAGTAATTGCGCCCGTATAATTAAACTATCAATGGCAAGGTTAACGCGCTAACGAACAAATTGAGATTAGCAATAAAACTAAATAAACGGTAGTAATCTGCGATTAAATTAATAACTATTTGGACAATAAATAATAATTACGCCATAATAGTTAGCGATTCGATAAATAATGGCAGGCGTAATAATAATTAATTAGGGAAGCTCGCTCGGGTAGGGAAGGCTCTGTTACAGGAGTCATTTCAAGGACGATCGATACGATGACAACAGGAGCGAGCCCAACGGCAATCACCAGACGACAACAGGAATGACTTCAAGGCGAACGACAACAACAATAAGGTCATCCGAACGGACGGCCACGAGTAAACACTTCCGAGAGGCGGAAGGCGTAAACACTTCCAAGAAGTGTTTACCCGTGAGGCACCCCCAGAGACAGTTGACAGTCAACAACAAGGGTCACCTCAAGGACAAGTCAACGGACTAGCAGCGACAAACAATTCCCAGAGCCAGTGCACAGTAGCGCGGAACGACTCAACGGCCCGAGCCGGCATCAACGACCAATCACGGACCAGCAGCATCCTACGCCACTGACGGGGGCGGCTCCCCACCCGCTGCCTAAGCGCTCTCGACCCTATTTTCCAGCCAGGGGGCCTTCCATCGTCACGCCCTCGACTTTGGAGTAAGGGAGGCCTCTGGGGCAACCTGGCGCCCTACAGCCTCTACACCATGCTGCCTCCCACCATCAACCTGAAGCTCCACCCACGACCAAGGATATAAAATGAGCCTCACCGCCGGCGTCGAGTCAGTCGCTATCAAGCACATGATAAGCTTCGTAGTCTGTTCAATTGCACTAGTGCACGCACCCTGACCACGTCATAGTGTCGGTCAATATTGAATTGTATAGAGTCACGGTTCTAAAGTTCATTGTTTGTCAAGATTAACAAAGTTCTTAATTAATTCAATAAAAATCAAGTTAAAGTTCATTCTCTAGAGTTCAAGTCTTTATTTGAATCTCCCGCAACTCTGTGCGGTTCAGCGCTTACTTGAGCAACGTTCCCGGATTCCTGTTGGTCAACGCGGCGACCATTGCAGAAGCGCCCTTCTGCTTCCAGAACCCGACTCGGGTCGTAACACATGTTGGAAAAACATACTTATATTGGCATCACCTTGCCAACCGTCGAACAAAGCAGTGAATCCACATTGCATGCCGAATGCGGTATGCCATATGGCGTATGCCGTCAGAAAAATAGTTGTCTGAAATCTATAGGATTTATAACTCTATGGTTATAAATCCTATAGGAATCGTAACCATAGAGTTATAAATATTATAGATTTCGGACAACAACTATTTTTCTGACGGCATACGGCATGCAATGTGGATTCCCTGTGAGATTATATAATTTGGTTATCGGTCACATGTCCGACACATGTCCGTTATATAAACGTCCTTTCCACATGGAGTGCGTCGTGCGCCGGGCCCTTTCTACATATGTGTGTTCGTCTGTTCTAGACAACTTCTCTCTATGTCTGTCTCTGTCTTACATAAACGGAACAGATATATCTGTCTTTGTCGGGAACACACAGAACACACAGAACACACATATGTAGAAAGGCCCCCGTGCGTCGCGTCGTGCGCCGCGTTCCGATCGCTTGAATACAGCAACTGTATGCTGATTGGTTAATTCCTTTGAGGAAACTAGATGGTAAAAGAGAATTAACCAATCAGGATAGAGTTGCTGTATTCAAGCAATCGGAACGCGGCGCACGACGCGACGCACGACGCACGACGCACTCCATGTGGAAAGGACGTAAGGCCCCTGCCACATATAAGCACGTATGCATCCGCATGCACGCGTATGCATCCGTATACGCACGTGCACACATCTCGTGCGGACGCGCGCGCTCGCTTCTCTCATTGGTCGTCGAAGGCTTGAGCTCGCTCCCAACCAATGAGAGAAGCGAGCGCGCGCGCCCGCACGAGATGTGTGCATGTGCGTACGGATGCATACGCGTGCATACGGATGCATACGTGCTTATGCGGCAGGGGCCTTAATGTCATATTTAACGTCATATTACCATTTCTAAAATGTCCAGACATTTTGGGTGCGTCCAGAATAGGACGGAAACTGCTCGCGCAAATATATGCTTTTAGTAATTTCTAGTGAAAATTTAGGGATATCTGGTAATTAAGGTTCAAAATCTACGCTAGCATATTCGTCATGTTAAGCGATGGGTGGCGGCGCTATGCGACAAACAACCGTACTAGTTTGTTTGACAAAAAAGTCGTTCCAAACGTAAGAATAAAATATAGTACATTTCGACACGGGTGGGGAAATCGATTATTTAGCTGGTGTGACTTTTTGCACGAGCGAAGCGAGTGCGAAAAAGTCACACCACCTAAATAATCGACTTACGCACTAGTTTCGAACGGTATTTTATACCACGAGCGCCGAAAAATCATATCAAAGTTGTGATTTTGAGGTTAGAGTGGTATAAAATAAATTACTCCAAAGTTTTTATAATGGAGAATCATGAGAGTAAAAAAATTCGTAAATGCAGTGTTACGGGATGTAAAAAGAGTGAATTTTCCCCATTGCTGCTTAACATCAGTGCATGTAGCTACTTGTATGGATTCCTTTTCTGTTCTAAAATATATATTAATAATTTTTTATTTCATTCTATGAATAAAAATCTTATGCGTTACCTACTTACTTCACAAGATGTACTAAGGCAGCAACACAGTGCTTACACCGACCAGATTGACCTGCTTTGCACGAACAAATACAAGAAATCGTTTTCTGTATTTGAGAACCGTTCTTCTGCACACTTGAACTTATTTTAATGTGCAGTTCATGAGGTACCCCAAATAAACACGAAGTTTTCAAACATAGACACATAACCTCGATAAGGTTATCATCTTGCCTTGTAATACCGCAATAAATTATATGTTTCGCATTATACACATTTTCCCCTTCAACATATTTTCGAACCCCATCCCCTACATACTCAAATAATTCGGATATAGTTATAAGGTACATGGTCGTAAGCTCATTTGAATTTCAAGTTTGAATGACGTTGTTCGTCAAACAAACTAGTTGATAAACAACCCACCGAGCGGCGCCACCCATCGCTTAACATGACGAATACAGCGAATCCACATTGCATGAGCTATGCTCGATGCGCGATGCCGTCCGAAAAAAAGTTGTTGTCCGAAATCTACAAGATTTACAACTCTATGGTTATAAATCCTATAATAATTTTAAACATAGAGTTATAAATCTTATAGATTTCGGACAACAACTTTTTTTCGAAAGGCATCGCGCATCGCGCATCGAGCATAGCTCATGCAATGTGGATTCGTTGTAAGATTTTGAACCTTATAATTACTAGATATCCCTAAATTTTCACTAGAAATTACTAAAGCATATATTTCCGCGAACAGTTTCCGTCCTATTCTGGACCCACCCTTTACAACACTAGCTGTGCTCTATGCCTTGTTATGAACTGCGTTTGCGTAGACGAGTCGTGCAACACATAAAGGCAATTCTACAATAGAACCTTGAATATTGATTTCTGATAAAAGTTAAAAAAAATAATAAATTAAATAATAATAATTGAATGCGTTCCCATAACAATTTCGATCTAAAATTCCAATAGTAGAATCTATATATTAATTAGTTAATTAACTAAGTTATAAACAAGTAATTAACAATAACTCGAATAGGAATTGATGATAAACGAGCGATAATAAATTTATTAACTAATTACCTTGAACAAATAGTAATTGCGCCCGTATAATTCGACTATCAATGGCAAGGTCAACGCGCTAACGAACAAATTGAGATTAGCAATAAAACTAAATAAACGGCAGTAATCTGCGATTAAATTAATAACTATTTGGACAATAAATAATAATTACGCCATAATAATTAGCGATTCGATACATGACAACAGGCGTAATAATAATTAAGGGGGTGCCATAGTCGTATCATTACCGACCGAACAATTGGCACAGTTTCAAGCTTATTAAAAATGAAATACATAAAATCACAAAAAATCAAGAGAACACTTCGCTGCAGTTTTGAACGATCTATCACTCAGTACAAGTTTGAAGTCGAAATATCAAGTGGTTTTTGCAAAAACTTTGAAAGAAACCGAATTTTGTTTTGTTCAAAGTTTTTGCAAAAACCACTTTATATTTCGACTTCAAACTTGTACTGGGTGATAGATCGTTCAAAACTGCAGCGAAGTGTTCTCTTGATTTTTTGTGATTTTAGGTATTTCATTTTTAATAAGCTTGAAACTGTGCCAATTGTTCGGTCGGTAATGATACGACTATGGCACCCCGTTAATTAGGGAAGCTCGCTCGGGTAGGAAAAGCTCTGTTACAGGAGTCATCTCAAGGGCGATCGATAGATGACAACAGGAGCCAGCCCAAGGACGATCACCAGACGACAACAGAAATGACCTCAAGGTGAACGACAACAACAACAAGGTCATTCCAATGGACGGCCACGAGTAAACACTTCCGAGAGGTGGAAGGCGTAAACACTTCCAAGAAGTGTTTACCCGTGAGGCACCCCCCAGAGACAGCTGACAGTCAACAACAAGGGTCACCTCAAGGACAAGTCAACGGTTTAGCAGCGACAAACAATTCCCAGAACCAGCGCGCAGTGGCGCACAACGACGTAACGACCCGAGCCGTCACCAACGACCAATCACGGACCAGCGGCACCCTACGCCACTGGCGGAGGCGGCCCACCATCCGTTGCCTACCATTCTCGACCCTATTTTCTGGTCAGGGGCCCCTCCACCGCTACGCCCCCGACTTTGGAGTGGGGGAGGCCTCTGGGGTAACCTGGCGCCCTACAGCCTCTACACCATGCTGCCTCCTACCACCAACCTGAAACTCCACCCACGACCAAGGATATAAAATGAGCCTCACCGCCGGCGTCGAGTCGTTCGCTACCAAGCACATGATAAGCTTCGTAGTTTGTTTAATTGCACTAGTGCACGCACCCTGACCACGTCATAGTGTCAGTCGATATTGAATTGTATAGAGTCACAGTTCTAAAGTTCATTGCTTATCAAAGTTAACAAAGTTCTTAATTAATTCAATAAAAATCGACTGCTTGCGCTTCCACAATCTAATTGGTCAACGCGGCGACCATTGCAGAAGCGCCCTTCTGCTAAAAGACCCCGACTCGGGTCGTAACATCCTTTTTAGCTGTCATGGCCCTAACGGAATGCACCCATTGTACACTTGGGTAATGGATTCGAAATAATTGTTTGTTTGCATACAAAACAAAACAATAACAGCATTGAGTCTGGCTCGAGGCTCGACTCTCGAGACGCACGCACTAACAGTCGCTCCCTGTGTTGTTACTTCAGGCTTCGGGAAGAAAAGCTGAGATATAGTGTTCACTGCACGGAAAAAAATTTGGAAGCCTGGGATGTCGGAGGTATGGAATTAACAGAAATCCAAAAAATACCGTATCTGTACGCGTCCAAAATTGAATGTAGTCACTTCCAAATTGAATTGCGTGGACTCCAACAATTTCGGTTGTGTACGGATCTCAAAATGGGATTATGCATGATGTAAAGAAATAAGGTGTGCTCTCGCGCAGCTTTCCTAACCAACCAATAGCGTGGCCTTCCCAATATCGTCCATCTTGAATTTCCAGCCAATAGGCGCCTCAGAATAACCTTAGTAAATTCAAATCGAAATTTTGTAATTATTGTGATAAGGCAAAATCATAATGAAATAATTAAAAGACAACATGTTTATTATTACAAAACAATTACATTAAAATAAATATATAAAACAACGTATTAAATAAACATAAAATAACGCATTAAATATCATTACATAAATTAAATAACATTAAATAATGTTTTATTTAAATGTTAACATTTGATGATTGAATATTTTATTTAAATGTTAACATTTGATGATTGAATTGCACTATTACAAATGAGATTGAGAGATGGAATAGCAGTCTTTGATAATTTGAAAATATTAACATCTCCAGGTACAATCAAATGATCTGGCTTTTTTTCAAAACATGCCTCTGTAAAGTGGATTGAGCATACTCGGGCTATAAACATAATATAAAACAATTATTTAATAAACTCCAATTTCTGAAAAAGTCGTGGAATACTTAATTTTTTGTTTTTAGAAAAATTAATTACCGTTTTGTAGGTTAAGTTTATTGTTGTTGCAAGCTTCTATCCATCTCTTACGTATTTCGGGATCGTTAGGAAATCTAAAATACTTTATATTTGTATTTTTTGTGTTTCCGTTCCAATTTTTGCAATTTTTTATTGAACACCCAGGCATTTTGTCATTTCGGAGCAGCCAGAGCAACAATGTAAACATACACTACCGGATTTCAAGATGGCGGAAAGTGGGAAGGCGCAGTAGGAGACGAAAATAAACCTAGTCAGGGAGCACACCTCCTTTCTTTACATCATGGGATTATGTGTATGCCATGTTGAAATGGCGGGGACTCCGAGACTTTCAGTACCGTCGGGATCCGCCCGATGGAGTCCTCAGGCCCCCATTCTTGGTATCTCGGCGGGTCGACTATACATTCGGACGTATTTCACGCGCGCCGCTTCATAAATATAATAATATAATATATATAAACGGTTCAAAATATATAATGATGAAACGCATATATATATGAGAAAAACGCGCGCGAATGCGGACCGTTCTGCTTCTCTCAACGCTGTCGCGCCACGATACCAGAGATGGGGGCCTCAGACGTCCAATACAAAGTGGAATTGCTACAATACCGGAAATCTCGGAGTCTGGTGCCCTAATGCCCTCTCTACAACCTATCGAATTTTTTTTTTGCGTGTACGCAAAATCGTATAGATGGCGTGAGCGTTACCAGATGAGCCAACTGCTAAAAAGTTAAGGAGAAAATGTTATTTGTAGAAGTACGTGTTTCTATAAACGAAAATGTTATTTGTATAAAATGTTATTTGTAGAAGTACGTGTTTCTATAAACGAAATTTTCTCCTTAACTTTTTAGCAGTTGGCTCATCTGGTAACGCTCACGCCATCTATACGATTTTGCGTACACGCAAAAAAAAATTCGATAGGTTGTAGAGAGGGCATAATCACATAACCGCGTACGATCGCGTACGTCTACGTACAACCGCGTCCGACGTTAAGGAAGAATCTAGTGATTTTCGCTGTTGCCAACAGCGGCAATGTCAGTGCAATAACTAGTACTTTCGCGGAACAGACCTACTCACACGAAGTGCAGTAGATCGGAGTAACGCTTGCTTGTTTGTCTGTTGTCATTGGTGTAGTAGCCGACTTTCGTATACGTAGGTCTGTTCCTCGAAAGTACTAGTTATTGCACTGACATTGCCGCTGTTGGCAACAGCGAAAATCACTAGATTCTTCCTTAACGTCGGACGCGGTTGTACGCAGACGTACGCGATCGTACGCGGTTATGTGATTAGGGCATGGGGATGACCGAATTGGAGTTGAGA
This sequence comes from Torymus aiolomorphi, assembly GCA_036365515.1. NCBI lineage: Eukaryota > Metazoa > Arthropoda > Insecta > Hymenoptera > Torymidae > Torymus > Torymus aiolomorphi. The sequence continues at coordinate 120,971,799 of CM070877.1, read as the reverse complement.
ACATACGTTTTTGAATCGTGAAGACTCCGGCCGAAGATATTGGATTCTTACAGGTTCAACTTTGGATGCGCCTTAATTCCAAATTCGTCATAAATTAAGACGATCGATGGTATTGCACGGAGTCCATATATACCGGAGGTCTGGAGATCCTAAATTTTTTTCCGTGTGCCCATCTCTTCTATATATCAGGATTTAAAAAGATTTTCCACTAATAATGTCTGAAAATTATTTTGATGATATTCGGACAGTAGGCGCTACATTAGACGATGGAATACGTAAACTACAAGAGACTTGGGAAATGCCCCCTTTACTGCTTTGTAAAAGCAAAGAAGAAGACCACATAGCAGCAAAAAAACTTATCGAAAAATTAAGAGATGAATTGAGGCATTTAAAGGTATTATGAATAATCAAATAAACTAGTTTTTTTTTTTAATGTAGACTTTTAATAAAATAAATTTGAACTTTAAAGAATTTTATACTATATTATGCAAAATAATAAAGATATTATGGGTTACATTAAAATATTATTATTATATCAACTCTAAATTTATATTTTTTTTTATTATGTAGGACACTTTAAATGAGCATAAAACTGCAGTTGCATCTATTCGGGAAACACAGACACAGTTTCTCGAAGAAACAACAGGAGCAATCAAAGCTTTAAAAGAAGAAGTAGATGATATGAGAGTTCTGTTTGCTGAAAATGGATATGTGGAAGAACCTATGGGAGAAGACCTATCAGTTTTAAATAGACAACTGGAATCTTTGTCAGTTAGTGCAAATAACACTTCATTTCTTCAACATTCTGAAGATATGTCACATAGTTATGACAATGCTTCTTTTGAGAATCATTCTTCCACAATAAATGATGTTAATATACAAAGTCCAACAAATAATGTTTGTTTTAGTATGCCAAAAAAGTTATTGAATAAAAAACCTGTGGAACCAAACTATTCACCTTATTATTATAAAATGATGAAAAGAAAATAATTTTGTATACTAGGTACTCATTATATGTATATTATTGTTTTTACATAAAAGATTAACTGTAATAAATTTTTACATATTTATATAAAAAATGGCTGTATTATTTCTAATTATGGATATACCTTTATAATAATTGAAATTATTTTCACTATTAACCTGTACAAGTAGGAAATTTTATAATCCAACCAAAGAATATAGAATATATTCTCTGATTCAACAGTTGTCAACTGTGAGTTAAGATGTGCATTTATAGCAATAAGTACTCACAAGATTGTGTATATACAATTCCAAAATTTATTAGTTTGCTCTTATCTGATTATGCTTAAAAAATTGCTCTTTATCTTAACTATTGTTTGAAAAAATGAAAATAAATAAATCAACTAGAATAATTGGAAGAAAAGTAATTCTTGTACCTTACAAAGAACACCATGTTTTAAGGTTAGTTTGTTTTATCAATCCAAAAAAATTTTCTACTTCAAAAGCTTGATGCTTGTTCAAACATTTTTATAGATACCACGAATGGATGAAATCGGAAGAATTACAACATTTCACAGCTTCAGAACCATTAACTTTAGATAAAGAATATGAAATGCAAAAAAGTTGGTTAGAAGATGAAGATAGTTGAGTTAAAAAGAAAGATTTTGTTTGAAAATTTTCAATAAATATAAAAACTTATAAATGTATTTTATTTCAGAATGTACATTTATTATTTTAAACAAGTCAGTATTTGAAAAAACTTCTAATGAAATAGGTATTGTTTTATATAATACTTATATTTATCATAATATGCATGCATTTATTAATAAATTTCAGATGCTATGATTGGAGATACAAATTTATTTTTCAATGATCCTGATGACAAAAACGTTGCAGAAGTTGAAATCATGATAGCTGAAGTGTTAGATCGTGGTAAAGGCTATGGTTGGGAAGCAGCTATTTTAATGATGCATTATGGTACAGTTTTATTCCACTTTTAAAAATATTTCAAAAATTTTATTTTTAAAATATTCAATAGTATAGTCTAAAGGTAAATTGCATTTCAGGTTTTGAAAAATTAAACATATCAAAATTTTCTGCCAAAATTTCTATGGATAATGCAAAAAGTATTAATATGTTCAAAAAATTACACTTCAAAGAAGTAATATTTCGTTCTTGTTTAATTCAACAATTAATATGTGCAGTACTCTGAAAATGGCAATTTAAAAATTAAAATAATTTCCAGATTTCAAGAAGTGATGTATTTAAAGAAATAACATTAAAGAAAAAGGTTAATATTGAATGGCTTACATGGCTGAAATCTGAAATACCTGATACCATAAGAGATGAAAATTATGAATAAAAATCAACATAATATTGTGCAGATAAAAATCATATATATACATATTATGAATAAGCGATATAAAAATAAGAAATGAATTTCAAGAGCATCATTATATTAAATATATTAATAAAAAAATTTTATAAGAAAAACATCTAAGTAATAGTGTTAAATAATATTAGCATAGGTTATAAAAAAAAAATAACCAAGTAACAAATATATTAGACAAAAATTCTAAGACAATCATTTTTAATACAATTACAAAGCCAAAGGGATCACAAAGCTTTGTATATAAAATAACAATTAACGATTACGTTAAAATTCTTTCAGTGGCGATAAAGGTTAAACCCAGAAAACTGCCAGCGCCTCTCCATATTCGCGCCGATGCCCGATAATTCTTGTTTGAAGACTTGAGGGAATCGTTGCATCAATGATTCTACTTCACTAAGTCTCAGACCTGGTTCCATTTTTTGAAGATAATAATAAACATAATCCAAACTTGCACCAAATGGATGAATGTGTAAAAATATTGCAATTAAACCTGAAAAATATGTGAATGTTAAAAATATATCATAATTTTAAAATTGAGAAATAATACTTATGTATAAATTTGTATACCTATCAGTTTAGCATCTTTTTGTGAAATTTGAATTGTACCAGAAGAAGTAACAATAGGTTTAGAAATGCGTTGGTCATCATTTATATCATCATCTTTGTCTAATGTAATAACTTCACTTTCTAATGGTTCTTCTTTTCTGGTAGCATTTAACTTTATTGTCAGATCTTTTATTTTCTGATCATCTTGAGTTTGTTGCTTTCTAGATTGCATTAACTGCTCTTGCATACCTTTAAGTGTTTGTTGCAACATTTTCATTTGTTTTTCTTTGGCATCTAACTCTACCTTAGTTTCTGATTTTAATAAATCTACCTGTAATATATGAAACAGATACATAATTATTAGGACTTTTCTTCTACAATTGAATTTCTTTTCAATTAATTTAAATATATTGAAAAAAAGTTATATCTTAAAACAATATATATTATAAATAAAAAAAAAACAATAAGTAAATAAAAAAAAAATAGAAGGATTACTTTAATCATAATAAGTAGGACTTACTTCATTCTTATATGCTTCTAATTGACAACGTAAACTATCATTTTCTTCCTTAAAAGAGTGCAGTCTTTCAGACTCTTCATTACTTGATGATTGATTACGAACTTTCTTACGCTGAGGTTCATCTTCAGAGTCAGACACTTCCATTTCTCCCTCTCCCTCCATCAAAGAATCCTCTAACTGAACAGCTTTGATTTCCTATTAGAAAATCAAAAGTTAAAAAATGACCTTACATAAAGTAATGAAATTGACAATTGTCAACATGCTTTTCATCATGTACAAATCATAAGGGTTTGAATTTTCTTCTGTTCCTGTAATGTACCAATCTATTGGAGCTTTATAAAAAAGAATCATGTTTTTATTTCTTAGATTTTATTTTAAATTAAATAATACTGTTTTACAAATGTGTTGAAAGAAATAGAAAGCAAATAAATTTTTTTGGCAAATTGAATTTTGACTTTTCCTTTTATACTAATTTAGATCTTACCTCACTATGCACAGAATATCCAGATTTAAAAGTATAATCATGTCTATACAAAAGCCAAAGAAACAGTTCGTAAAAGATAAAATAAAAGACATGCAGAAAATAGAGAGAATCGCTTTTCCTTGTTATATCTAACTCTTAATTTACTACCTGTCCAACCTGTCAGCATCTCACTTTGACTGAAAATTTTCCGAATTCATGTTACCTTCATGTTTGATTTGCTCTGTTTATTGCCAATGGAAAACAACTATTGCAAAGGTAAGCATGTGTCTGACCAGTCTTATTCAATGAATACACTTCATCTTTTTATTTCTAAGTTTTTACGATCACTTACCTTATTATTTCCCTTCAAGTATGTTGTCACTTTTTCCTTTAGACCATTCTTTGAGAATAATAGATGTCACTCAGTTTGTTAAATTTTTTCAATGATAAACATTTTAAAATAAAAATTTATAACTGAAGACTAAAAAAATCATATTGAAAAAATGATGCACAATAAAAATCATTACATGTGCATATTTCATCTACTATTTTTCATATTTTCTGTATATTGGAATTTTTTATGTGTTACAAATACTGTGAAAATATAAATTTTGTTTAAGATGCTTATCATTAAAAAAAACATCAAAAATGCTATTAAATTTTCATAATATATAAAAAAAATTAATTTTTTTAATTTAAGCATTTTTATTATTTTACTGAGTATTTTTTTGAATATTTGAAAAAGAAACCAACATCACCTATACTCGCTATTGACATTGAAATAACAAATACATACCGAAGATTGTTTCTTCCACATTTCAATATTCTTTCGTTGGGCCTTGGTGAAGTGATCCCAAACCTTCTTGTGGCTGGCTGCAGTAAATACCCTTTCGATCTGACTGACTGTTGATGGACACAGGTGTTGCATGTCGCATACAAAAACACAACAAATCCCTGCTGTATATCCCTGATTTCTTTGCTTCTCTTACGATTTCATATACTGATAATCTCTTACAGTTTTTGTAAAAAATTTCAGTCGTTGCATTTCACCCTAGCATTCTCTCTTTCACTCATTAGTTCACAACACCCTTCATGATGAATCATTCACAATCAATAACTAGCATTTATTGCAAGTATAATTTTGACATAATAAAATGTTTACATGTAAATGAACCAAACTTTCCTCATTGAGTATAATTACTCTGATAGTTGATCCTTTAATCCAGTTTCAGCAGCAAATTTTTACTGAGACTTTTAGTTATTACTCAAAGTAATTTTGATTTTCCTATTAGAAACATTTTCATTTTCTCAACAGTAAAACTCAAAAAAATTTGTTACTGAAAACTGTTTAGCCTTGACTTTGATAATATTGCCCAAACACCACTTAATTTGTTCTTAGCTTTAAAAGCATGCATTTGACTATACTTTTTTATATACTATTTTTCTATTTGTACAGTAGTACATATTTGTGTATAACTGTTGTTGGACCTCGAGTACTGGAATCATAAAGTGAAAGTCAGCATTCGTCACCCACCTTTTTTCTCCGAATCCTCAAGTCGTCAATTTTAACAGAGCTTTTTTAAGCTTTAGAACAGTAGGCAGCATAATGAATTATATTTAATTTCCGAAATCTTTCAGACAAAGAACACTATATAGATCGAAATTTTGAAAATTTTGATTGTAAAATTTTACAAACAAATTTTCGTATCATTTTATTGTTTTTTCCTTTCTAAAAGATTTCGCAATAAATTGTTTAAAATTTATTTTAAGATTATCTGTTAATAATGGTAAATTGAAAGAAGATACTATATTAAAGATATTGCCTCAATATGCCTACCCAGAGATTGAAACAGCATTTAATGACAAAGTTGAAAATGCAATAAGAAACATTTTCTTATTTGACATGTAGTTCTGAAACCTCTGAAAAAAGGCTCCACTTACCAAAAACAAGCGATAGAAATGCAGATATGCTTATTTATGCCGTAATGAATTCAAGGATACGGCTGTGCTAGTATGCATATAATTAATTTTTTTAAACTCACATTGTATAAGTAATCCCTGCATTCTGCCTTTAAGAAGTTCTTTAGCCTTCTGAAGTTCTTCTTCATAAGTTGCTTTTTCAGATAATAAGCGTCGCACATGCGAATTTGTAGACTGAATCATGGAATAAAATGTATTGGCATTTCGTTTTGTACAATCTCCTCTTTCTAACCATGTGACAACAATCTGAAATAGAATATATTTTTATGTTAAAAGATACTGTTTAATCTTTATAAAGATTTTAAAATTCAAGTTAAAAAAAAAAAAATTGTTATTTCAGCTTACTTGTACTGCTTTCATGAATGTATCATCCTGTTTAATTCTTTCACATATATTTGATGCTTCATGATCAGTATAATGAACAACAGGAGGAGGACTTGATGGAGGTCTTTGCCTTTCTTTTTCCACTCGTTCTCTGTGCCTTTGTTCTCTTTGAAGCTGCCGCTGTTTACATTCCCATTCATATTGATCATCTCTTGCCTTTGAATTGTTCAATGTATACATATGTATTTAGTTTACAATATATGCTATCATCTAATGCAAATTGTAATCAGAAGACAAACCTGAGCAAAATCAACATGTAGTCTACCAGTGTTCGGGGAATCGCCATTTGAGCCAATTCTTACTCTATAGCCTGATAAATAAATTGCTGCATCAACACTGCCTTCCAAAACAAAACGAATATGACAAAAGTTTTTTTTTGAAAGCCTCAAAGTTGTTATTTCTCCGCAACGCTCAAATATTTCTTGAATAATAACTTCAGTAATATTTTCTGGCAAACCTACAAAAATTAATGATAAATTTATTCACCAGTATAGAAATATTATGAAAATGATAAAACATATATATTTTTACCTCCAACAAAAATAGTTCTACATCCTGGAGGTCTTTCCCTTGTTGTTGGAGGTGGAGCGTTAGGATTTGGGGGAAACAAAGTACAACTTTTGCAGTGAATGATTTCTTTGGTACCCTGGGGCGTTGAAGGAGGTATAGCTCCAGTTATCATTTGACTAGCAGCTTCACTCATAATTTGTTCTGGACCCAACATTGGGGCACCCATCATGGCACTTTCATGAGAAATCATACTCATGCTCATAGGTCCATAACCATGAGCATGTCCCATGTGAGGAGCAAGAGGCATTTCTCCCATTAAAGGCCCTACAGTTCCTATTGGTCCCATTCCCATCATTGGGTAGCCTTTAAAATGTATATATTTTTTAGCTATCACTACAAAGCCTTTTACTTTATTATATTGACTATAATATTAAATATACAAACCAAGGCCCATACTCCAAACTCCAGGTGATGGCTCCAATGGTGGTCCAAGTCCTGGAGTACTATTTGGTGGTGGATTTGATGTTGAAGTTACCTGATTGTTACTATTATGAGAATTATTATTTGTCGTAGAAATAAGATTATCCCTATCATCTGGTCTTCTCTCATCCCTTCTATCTCTATCACTTCTGTCGTCTCTTCTATCTCTGTCACGGTCCCTTCTATCCCGATCACCTCTTGATCTGAAATTAATATGAGAATTATGATATAACATTTCACACTATTTACATAACACAGTATACTTATATATACTACCTTCTGCTGTTGTCACGGCTATCTCTATTGTCTCGATCCCTCCTATTATCATTTTTGTCACTTCTTCTGTCAGTGTCTTCTGAGCTATCTCGAATGACAGGAGGTTGATTTTTGTTTGTGCTGAATTCTAAAGGAGAATCATTCATGCCAGGTATAGCAATTGGTGGTGGTAAAGGAGGAAACCCCTGGCTGGCCAGTTCCATAAAGTTCTGTGCTCCAGGTATTGATGCAAGCGGTCCCATTGGCCCCATACCTATTTAAAAATAAAGCACACAATTTAATTCGGCTGTCCTTATGGCTGGAAGACCGCCTTTACGAGTAACAGAAGCGGAATTCCCTAAAAATAGCACAGCGCGTTAAATAAACAAACAGTGCAGCCGACATCGTCGATCGACCTGTAAAAAGACATAAGATCCCCAGCATCTTTCTCATTGATAACAAAAGCAAAACAAATGCGCGCCGCATCACAGTGTATCATGAGTCAGTGTAGTCAGTCAATAATCAGTAATGGGTCGGTTCGCGGGTCCGTACGATAAGGTTACAAGATCGATATTAGGACGACAGAAGCTTCGTTTCGCTCACCCATCGCAGGCATAGCGGGTGCTGGCATCCCCGGAAAATTGTAGGCCATCTTTGCCGCCAGGCTAAGCCACAATTTCCCGGACCAGTCTCGAACGATCCTTGTGTCGCACTTATTCAGCAGGCCAAGAAGAGTAAGTACAGCGACGGTGCTCGGGTCAGATCAGAAGCAAAACTCATCGCTCTCGCGCGCGGATTATACCTAAGTACTGCAGGCGGCGCGGCGGCGAGACGCGCGCGCGACCCACGCACTATTCCTGGCTCGGCTGCTGCGCGGCCTGCAAGCTAAATAGTTAAGTGTCGTGATATATATATAGCGCTATATGTGGGCGCATAGCAGCAGCTTCTGCACGCACGCTGACGCTTTCGCTCGCGAGTCGCGGGAGCCCGCGAGTCTGCGCACTGTAATCGCGCCATCCCCGTTCCAGGCCCGTATGTTTACAAGCGATCATCTCATCTCCAAGTCTCCAACGTGTAGGTAATAGATACACGTGTGCGTGATCACATAATTGGGCTGCATAGGTATGCAGATAAAATCGGGCATGCCGACGAGGAACAACGAAATGTTTTCAACGAACCTTATTTCATATTTAGCGGCGTCATTCCGTTGTTCTCTCATATCTCACGCCAAAATCTTTTTAAAAACTTCTCTATTTTTTAATTATATCTATAAATTAAGTAGTCAAAGAATGTGCCTCTTTCAAACTTTGATATTTTTTAATGTCAATTATGTATAAATTATTACCTCCGATTATATAAACCCCGCATTGAATAAGATTTATCTACTGCATATAAATTACGATATACATCTAATCGCTTTATCTATTTATTTGTTTCTTTTTTGTTATATGTTTATTTTGTTCATATGTTAACTGATACATGCATAACGTATACATAAAGTTTTGTACGTAAGCGTAAATATGAAGGAATCTACATTTAATCTGCATTTTTCAGTTCCAAAACGGACGAAAAGTTTTTTTAGAAGCACATCGTCGATGATTTTTTTCGATCTTTCTACCTTGTAACACGCGAGAAAAATGTTAAACCATTGAAAACTGTATTGTGACAGTGTTTTAATAGCACATACATTATTTTTATCGAAATTTGACATGGGAAAATGAACAATAATAATCACTGTTGAATAACCGCAATATTATAAGTTCACAAAGGCGTAAACAAATGTACAAGAAAAAAATTAAAGTGAAAAAAGAGTTTTAAATTAAGCTAAGAATCATTGAAATCTGAAGCTCCTGTGCAAAATAAATTCTTAAAATTTTGTATAAGTATTTTCTTAAATATTAAAAAGTCAAAGCAGGAAAAGCCCAGTATAGGTGTTATCATCATGCGAATGGTATACCGTATAACCATATTCGGCGTTTTAGTCACCTGCTTTGAATTTTTAATATTTAATAAAATATAATTAATTTTTATTCTTCAGATACGAAATATTTACTGTAAGAATTTCTGCAGAACTTTCCTGCGGGACAAAACTTTATAGAAATTTCTGACAGGTCTTTCTGCAGGATTTCTTGCAAAAATGTCTGCAGAAATTATCTGCAGTTTTTTCCTACGGGAAAATATAGAAAAAAATATTATTACAGAATAGTATGGCTTTGTGAAAGCACAATTATATAATAGAACCTTAAAAGAAAAATCGAGGTGTACTCATTCACGCTAAATAGTATAACGGCTCAGTACCACTTATATACGCTATTTTGCAACGTCTTTGAGTGGGAAAATTACACAATGGCAGTGGAGCCATACTTAGCACTTCCACCGCTGCAATTATTCACTTCGCGCAGTGCACGAGCAGACGATCACTATAATATATCGTACACTATATATCAGCACCACTACTGTTTCAAATGAATACCAAAAAAGCCGCGCTAATCTGGAATAATTTTTTTTTAGAAAAGAACGTCTTACAAACAGTTTTAACATAAGCAAATGAAATAAAGAAACCGCCCTGTTAAAAAAAATCATATGACAATCACTTGATGAATCACGCCAAAAAGTCAATTGAGTGGGAAAATTACACAATGGCAGTGGAGCCATACTTAGCACTTCCACCGCTGCAATTATTCACTTCGCGCAGTGCACGAGCAGACGATAATAATATATCGTACACTATATATCAGCACCACTACTGTTTCAAATGAATACCAAAAAAGCCGCGCTAATCTGGAATAATTTTTTTTTTAGAAAAGAAGGTCTTACAAACAGTTTTAACATAAGCAAATGAAATAAAGAAACCGCCCTGTTAAAAAAAATCATATGACAATCACTTGATGAATCACGCCAAAAAGTCAATTGATTTTCATATGATTGTCATATGATTGGCATATGATTCTCATGTAACTCTCATGTCCCCAATTTATTAAATATATATTCAAATAATTTTGTACAATTCGTCAATAGAAGATTAGGGAAATAAAATCAATGGAAATGATTTATTTAAATCTACTGTAATACAAAATTCAGGAGCGGCCGATCTTAAATACCAACCCTGTCGTAAATTTTAAATCGTTAATAACAGTTAATAACTGTTAAAAATTATTTATAACTATTTGGAACTGTTTAAAACTGTTTATAAGTGTTACAAAATGTATGATTTTGGACATATTTTTTCTAATTATAATACTTTGTAACAATTTCAAACAGTTTTTAATAGTTTTAAACACTTTCAAACAGTTGCAAATAATTTTAAATTTGATATATTTCAGGAAAAATTAATAATTAATAAATTATTATTATTATTATTATTATTAATTAATAATTATTTAATAACCTCATTATTATAATCATGAGAATCAAGGAGCGCGGGAGCACTCCTAAGGCAAGTAACAGTCAAACAATGCAGAAGAAGCCTAAGGAGTGTTTAATTATACTAATAATTAATTATTACTATGTTAATAAATATTTAAAAGTTATTAAATAATTTAATAACTCTTACAAACTGTTGAAAAATGTTACAAACAGTTACAAACGATTAATAACGTCCAAAATCCTACATTATGTAACATTTTTAAACAGTTTATAACTCTTTCTAACAGTTTTTAACATTTTTGAACAAAAATATTTCCGCTAGGGAAGGTAAAGAATTTAACGGAAACAAATGCCATAAAATGCTTAAAGGTTAAAGGAAATATCCAAAGCAGACAGGTAAAAGCAGGAATAGGTCAAGTCATCAGACAGCACATCCAACAAAACGAAATTTTTATATATTGAATACCGTGGGGAAGAATGTTTAAAAAAACAACGGTGTATACGGAAAAAGAAAGAAGGCTCACGGTTTTTGACATGACCCTGCTAGAAATACGGGATTCAAAATGATAAAAATGTATTCAAATTGAATCACATTGAATACATTTAATACCGTGAATCCATTTGAAGAAACGTAGGGGATTGAAATTTAATCAGATCTAATCACTTTCTATTCTAATCCCTTTTAATCTACAAATTAAGTATTTATTTTTAATCATTTTAATATTTTTCAATCCCCGAAAATAATGAATCACTTTCATTACCGACAGTAAGTATTAAATTTAATACAGCTTAATCATATTTAATGCCACATATTTCAATGTTTCTTAATTCGCCATTCTTGCATTCAAATTAAATCATATTTATTCCACGTTGAATATACTGCTTATTTCAATCGCTTTTAAAACCTAAGATTAGTAATGAATTAATACTGCTTTAATCTTATTAAATGCCAAACTAATCAAACCTTTTTAATTTGCTATTTAGGTATTAACATTTAATCCTTTTTTATCCAAATTTTAAACTTTTAGAACTAATCGCTTATAATCCTCTCCTTTAATTCGCTATTAAAGGATTCACATTTAATTCTTTTTTATCCAAAATTATAGCTTTTATTATTAATCGCTTTTAATACATAAAGCAAGTATTTAAATCAAAACTTTTTTTATCTATTTCAATGAAAAACAATTTAATACCCTTTAATTCGCTATTTAGGTATTAACATTTAATCCTTTTTCATCCAAATTTTAAACTTTTAGAACTAATCGCTTTTAATCCATAAAGCAGGCATTAAAATTAAAACTGTTTTTATCTACTTTAATGACAAACAATGTAATACCCTTTGATTCGCTATTGAAGGATTCACATTCAATTCCTTTTTATACAAAATTATTTATTTATTTATTTATTTAAACCAGAGTAGTACATGTTGTATTACATGTTATTGCTTACTTCAGGACATAGTTACGTGTCTGAAGCAGCAAACATCCTATAGAGGTAGACATAGCTACCTGTACATAGGTCCGGTGTAATTTTTAGATATAAACTATCATTTAAAAATGATAACGTCGTGTAAGTTCATGTATAACATTTTATTTTAATGTTTTAACATCATTTCCCATGTTATTTTTTAAAAACACGACGTTACCTCGAGTTTGGGCGTTTCACACCAGAGGTCTCGCCAGTATCGTATAGTTGCCAATCACATCACCTTAAAGAAAAATCTTTTAACAAACGTTGGGGTCGATATGGCAGAGAACTCTGTCGGTATAAGGCATTCCCTTAAGACCGGCCGCTCCTGAATTCTGTATTACAGTAGATTTAAATAAATCATTTCCATTGATTTTATTTCCCTATTCTATTGTCTTCTTCTATTGACTAAATATACAAAATTATTTGAATATATATTTAATAAATTGGGGACATGAGAGTCACATGAGAATCATATGACAATCATATGAAAATCAATTGACTTTTTGGCGTGATTCATCAAGTGATTGTCATATGATTTTTTTTAACAGGACGCAAACTAACCAAAATGAATGTTGGCTCTCTTGTTTTATTTCCTTTTTTACATTTTTTGATTGAATGATTTACTCTTTTTAAACATGTCAATAAGTCGAGTTTTTCAGAGCGATAGAATGTATAATTTTTTAAAATGTATGATTTTTAGAATGTATAATAATTATTATACATTTAGAATGTATAATAATTTTCCGGTGTTCTTGAAATTTTTATATCCATAAATTAAGTTCAACATCTGCTCTTGTATCTAAAATTTGGGTTTTCTTTAGTTTTTTATTATAAATAAATAAATAAATAAGCTGAAAATCTCTAATGGAAAAATAAATAATAAAATGACATCTGAGCGATCTCTGTCGATAGAGTTCTGTTAAACTCATATACTATACTGTTTGTTTGCAAGTGTTTTCGAACATCAATCCTACAGGGGTTTGGATATCATCGTTATAAACTGTAAGTCCCATCCAAAATTAGTCCCGGTATCGCTTTATAAAGGTTGAATTTCTTTAAGGCTCATATTAATCTAATATAAAATTGTTACTTACGTCATTGTGCTCATGGTCCAACAGACGCAAGAAACGCAATTGTTCATTCGTTGTGGGCGTAATTGTGAAAATTTTGTAATTGTCATATACGTTCTTCTGAATGTAACGACAGTTGCAACGATGCTGTACAACGCTAAGAACTTCCACATTTCCATCGCCTAGTATTCGAAAAAGTACGCGAGTTTTTATAATGAATTAAATTTCTTTTAATTTTTCTATAACTCAACATCCACGTCAATTTATTCAACCAAAATTTCAATACTCCTCGCAGCACTAAAAATTCAGATATTTAGTAATAAAGTTCAAATTTTAGGGATGAATTAAGGTTGTATTGGCCGTAAAGTCCCTGCCAAAAGTTAGTTTTTTACGTTAAGGTGGTGTAATAGTCCTACTTTACCACTAACCCTGTTTTATCGGCGGAACATGTCAAAATAATTAATATAAATAAAAGGATAATGATTTGCGTCTTAAAAAAATTCACTTGCCCTGCGTAATCCTGTAATACATCGTTCTACGAAGTTTTGAGACAAAAAAACGACGACACCTTTATTTTTAAAACGAAAATTAACGAAAATTAACCAAATTTAGTCCCAAAAATAAACAAAGGTGTCGTCGTTTTTTTTCCTCGAAACTTTGTAGAATGATGTATTACAGCATTACGCAACTGAATTTTTTCAAGGCGTAAATCATTATCTTTTTATTTATATTAATTACTTTTACATGTTCCGACCATAAAACAGTATTAGTATAGTGCGACACCCCCTTAAATTGCGGTAAATAATTATGTAAAGCAATTGATCAGTTCTTGCGATCAATGTATTAATGCAATTAGAATATGTGACGATGTATTTTCGCCCAAAATGCTTCTTCCTGTCGCTGGACTCGCGGCGCACCGATTTGGACGGTCGAATGTTGATTGATTAATTCGGTAGCTAACGGGGGGAATATTCTTTATCTGTTCCCGGTTTTTGATAACTTGCGAGAGACCATGGGAGACGAAGACGATCGCGGAACGCTCCGTGGTGCAGAAGAAGGTAAGTGAAGAGAGAGAGAGAGAGAGAGAGAGAGAGAAAGAGAGAGAGAGAGAGAGAGAGAGAGAGAGAGAGAGAGAGAGAAGGAGAGAGAGAGTGGAGAGGTAGAGTGGAGCATGAGGCGCGTTTAAGTTTCGCGCGCGCGTGAGCGGTGCAGCGGCGATGTACGAGATGGCAGCACCCCGCGGGCGGCAGTGGCGTAGTCGCCATCAGGCCCCTCGTGCGGGGCTGATGCAACCCGCCGTTCTGCTGCGCGTGCGCGGAGGGAGGCTGCACGGGGCGAGCGCGGGAAATCGGCTGTGTCGAGACAGCGGCGAACACGTGCGCGTGCGGTGCGAGACGAGAGTGCGGAAAAAGAGAACGTTGAAGGAGTGCGCGCGAGAGAGAGAGAAAAAGAGAGGAAGAGAAAAGTAGAGGACGAGGAGCCGCGGAGAAGAGAGCGAGTGAGAGACGAGAGGACGACGAGGAGGAGATGGAGGTGCTGCGGAGTCGAGGACAACGGCAGTACGGGAGGAGGCCAGGGTTCCACCGCCGCTGGAGGTCGGGGCGACATCGTCGCACGTGAAAGAGGTGGGTGTGTGACGGTGTCGGGCGTGTGTGTGCGAGGGAGTGTGGCTCGTGGGGTGTCGGGAGTCTGGCGTGGGGAGCCGCGATTGCGGGCCAACGGGAGTCCCGCGCGGCCTCGTACGCGTCGAGAGTGGAGAGAGAGAGAGAGAGAGAGAGAGAGAGAGAGAGAGAGAGAGAGAGAGAGAGAGAGAGAGAGAGAGAGAGAGAGAGAGATCTGTGTGCGCAGCGATTCTTTGAATCGCGTCGCGGCGGTTTCGGCTTGCGTGGGAGTTTCGGCGCGGCGAAAGAGTGGAGAGAGAGAGAGAGAATTTGAATTTGAATTTGAATTTATTAAAAAAACTTCGGCTAAGGACTCAAAGGTCCAAAATAGCCAGCGCAGTACAAAAAGTGAGAATACAGTGTCTGATATGAGTAGCATGAAAGCGGGATACAAGTCTCCACGCACGCATACGCAGATAAATTAAAAAACAAAAGGAAAAAGAGATAAAATAATAAATAACAAATAACGAAAAAACAGAAAACAATAAAAAATATATATCTATACAAAACATAAAATACGCAGAGTACGGATACGCAATACAAATTAAAATTAGTGAACGTTCTTCAAATAAAAATCGAATAGGCGTGTTTTGAAACACGGATGGCTGTAGACACTGCTCACCTCGTTAGGCAGCCTGTTCCATAAGTGACACCGACTCGGAATGAATTGCGCATACATTCCGTCGAAAAATCAGGGACGATGAGGTCAAACGCCGAACACCTTTTACTGCCTTTTTTATTAGGATTCCTAAACTGTATATGATCAGCTAAGTATGTTGGCTCACCATTTTTCATGATTGCAACTAGCAAATTGATAGTGCATAAGTCACGCCTGGCCGAAAAGGTGAGGATGTCGTAGGCAGCGTAGTCAGGCGTTATGTGCTCATAAATCTTGGTCCCAGCCACAAAACGGAAGGCAGCGTTCTTACATCTCGAAAGTTTCACAACCAGTTCGTCCGACAAATCTAAAAAGATTCCAGAACAATACTCCAGGTACGGAAAGATGAGGGCTTTGATAAGTACGATACGCGTAGATGAAGGAAGGAAGCCTTGATGCTTTCGTAGACGCGCGAGGGCGGCGAAGCATTTACTAGCCGTAATGTTGCATTGGGGCCTCCATGAGAGCGTCCTATCTAGAGTTACGCCTAATACTTTGAGTGAGTCCATGATGGGGACGACGTTACCGCTGAGTAAGATGGGGGGCAGATTTAATGCTGATAGATTTGTCATGAAGGTTCTAGTCCCAAGCCACATAACTTGGGTCTTTTGGACGTTGATAATAAGGCCATTGTCTGCAGCCCAGCGAGAGATATTAGCCAAATCCGCATTGACTTTACTTATGATGTCATTGGCATCCTTGAAAGGTCCACTATAGTAGATTACGAAGTCGTCAGCGTAAAGGTGGTAATTACAGAACTTGAGTACTGATGGAAGATCATTAATGAAAAGGGAGAACAACAAAGGTCCCAGAACACTGCCTTGCAGTACTCCCGAGCATCTGTAAAGAGGGGTGGACATATTGCCGTCTGGATGGATGACATATTGCGGCCTATAGTAAGGAAGGATCGTATCCAGTTGCAGGCTGAGTCTGAAAATCCCAGAGCTACTAATTTATCAATCAGTACGTCGATATTCATAATATCGAAGGCTCTTGAAAAGTCGATGGTGGCAAGAAGAGTGATGGATTTAGAGTCAGCTGCCTTCCTAACATCATCCACCATTTTAACGAGAGCAGTATGTGTGCTAAAGCCCTTCCGAAATCCAGACTGGAGACACATATATACGATGAGATCTGCTTGGCGGCCAAAGACTCAAATATTTTGGATATAGCGCAAAGTATACTTATCGGTCGGAAGTCCGAAAGCGTTTTTGCAGATCTAGATTTAGGCAATGGGCGTACCAAAGCTCGTTTCCATAGTGTCGGAAAGACACCTACCTGACTGCAAAGAAAAATCAAAAATATGCATAAAAAAATACAGTATCACTGGGAGAGAGTCTTTAATTTGACGCAATTGAGTTCCATCGCAACCAATTGCATTTGAGTTAGCCCGAAATGGGCTATACATCTTTCAATCATCAAAGATCTGTGACTATATGTACTAACCACAATGGAGCGTGCAAAACTACTTGTGCCCGTTACAACGTAAAGCGTATGAAACAGTTTTACCTCAACGATTCCAACATGGAATGGGAAGACGTTATGGAATGGGAAGATATTGATGAATAAAAAAAATGTTAAGGGTATTGGAGGGGTTGATAGACAGGTAGAACCTCACAGGATAGGAGCGAGGTGGGGCTATCCACCTATCCACCTTAAACATTTTTTAATCATATAGCTGACCGCTAGGTGGCTACGGTGCTCTCGCAAGCAGACTGTCGGGGTTATATAAGCGTGATGTGGTCGTTAGAGGCTTTCATTCACTAATAATGGGTCAAAGCCGCTCGACCGTTGCTCCTGAGCAACAACAACTGATACAAAACGATAGAAAAAAGTCGCAGTGGAAAAATTATTCGGAAAAATTTTCGTAACTTTTTATAAAAAGTTTTAAATATATCGTTGAGAAAGCTACCTGTGGAAAGCGTGTTATGCAATAATCACAGATATGTATCAAATGTATGTACTCTACGTAATGCATTGATGATTAAAACATGGATGCTTCAACAACATCAACATTCTGTGAATCGTTTGGTGCCATGTACATATAAATGTATCTAATGAATAATAAAGGCATATTTTTTAAAAATGAATTGTTAATTATTATTTTACCTTTTTTCATCATTAGTGGATTTCACTTATAAAGAAAAAAAGTTTTAAATATACTTATTTTACTGCTGTATTGCTAAATATACACTTTATTTGAAGTAAATAGTTCTAATAATCTATTTATTCACTTAGAAAAAAAAATCGGAATTCTAAGAGTTTTCCATAAGAGAACACGATAAATTTCGAGAAATCGAAAGATGATTTTTAAAAAAAATTTAAAAGTTTTGAAATGCAATTTCTTTTGTTTTTTGCTTCCTCATAGAGGAAGCTTTGTGATAGTAAAAAAAAAAGTTTATGAGATAATGTGTTAGAAATGTTATTTAGCAAATTTGGAATCGAAATACACTATTTTTAGAAAATGTCCGTATGGATGTGTGTGTGTGTGTGTGTGTGTGTGTGTGTGTGTGTGTGTGTGTGTGTGTGTGTGTGTGTGTGTGTGTGTGTGTGTGTGTGTGTGTGTGTCCGTATACGCTGATATCTCATGATCTACTCGACCGATTTTAACGGGAGAGTGATCATTTTTTTAGATTTTGCTTCCACAATTGGGGTCAATATTCTATTTTTGTAAAATTAAATTTTTTTTTTTTATAGCCATTTTTTAATTTTCAAAATTTTTTTTTCGATTTTTTTAATATTTAGAACAAATATTGTTTATATATCATGAATTTTCTGTATGTAGGATAAAATTATCTACAATTTAAAAAAAAAAAAGTCGGTAGCTATATTTCGTCATAAGTTATTGATGAAAACGTAATTTTTTGTAAATAGGTTATATTTCGAAATTAAAAAAAGATATTAACATGAATATTTTTTTGGTTATAAAGGATATTAAGTACTATAACTTACTAAATTTTTAGGTTTTTTTATTCATTATTTTTTGAGAAAAAAAATAGTTTATAAAAAAAAGTGATTTTTTTTGTCGTTCAATAACTATAGTAAAATTGGCTCAATCACTTGAAATTCTTTGTAGGGATAGATTTTGTATACCAATCGAGTGAGTTCTTTGGGCAAAAGGATTGATCCATAAATTTCGAAGATATTTGAGGTTAAAATTTTTTTCAATTTTTTTTGAAATCGTAATTTCTCGAGAATGGCTCTATGTATCTAAATGGGGTGGGTGGTATTCGAAAGATAATTAAATTACCTATATTTTCTAAAAAAATTAATTCTCTAGCTATCACGGTTCTTTTGTTATTAACAAAAACGTAAAAATTGAAAAATGAAAAAAATGAGTTTTATATGTTCAACTATTACAAGAGTAAAATTGTCTTATTCGCTTCAAAATTCATTGTAGAGGTATATTATTGATAGTTCTCGGATGAATTCTTTTGGCAAAGTGATTCGTTCATAAATTTCAGAGATATTTGAGGTTAAATTTTTTCTAGACATTTTAAAAATCTATTTCTTGAGGATTTCTTTTTAATTTTTAAATTTTTACATTTCTGTTAACAACAAAAGAACCGTGATAGCTAGAAAATTAATTTTTTTTTAGAAAATATAGGTAATTTAATTATGTTTCGAATGCTATAAATTACATTCAAATACATAGAGCTCTAAATATCACTTGCAAATTTTGTAACGCTGCCAATTTTCCACCCCCCCCCCCTTGACAACGTTATTGCTCGCCCTGAGGGCTCTACAGTCACGACTGAGTGTCGCGCCTCTCTCACTTCCCACAAACGACTTTAATTTCGCGGACGGCAACGCGTGGACACGGTCAAATTTATTTTAGGGGCGCCAGACCACGGCGGTGACGCGTTCCCTCTCTCTATCACTTTGCCTGGCGGTGGACTCTTCCTCTCTCCCTTGGGCGTGGGCGGTGATGCGACGGCCTGGTACGGCCGATACCCTCGGTGACTTCAAGGAATTTCGCGAAATGGCTACTTCGGACACACAGTAACACTTTAGGAAATAAAAACAAAATTATCTACGTGAAATTAAATGTGAACCAGTCCTTTATTTATGTAACTAATTCCTCTCGGCGGCGGATCAATTTCTACTCAACACAAAAGAAAAGAACACAATTCGCGACACGGTACAAAATGGCCGCTCTGGCCTCGCACGCGGTATTTTCGCGCACACGCGAGAAAGACACGGTTCTTCTCCCCGCTGGGAGGTAACGCCGGCACTGTATAACGTGATATCGTATAATTGAGGGTCGGGGGCAGGAAAGTAGTTTGCCTCCCGACGATAGCAACAAAAGTCTTACCGTGTTGGTACGGTGGTCGTAGTAATCCCTCTCTCTCTCTTTCTCTCTCGTCGGTGGCTCGCGATGAGAGGTTTAACGTAGCGGCGGACACCTCTCTCTCCCTGAGTCCGGCTTGCCAACAATTCCCCTCTCTCTCTCTCTCGCTCTCTCTCTCTCTCTCGAAGCCGCTTCTCCTCTCGCACGACCACAATTTACTCCTCTCTCCCAACAACTGCTACACTTCAACTCTCCCCCGAAACTCCGACTACTTGACAACTGAAACTCTCCGAAGACAAACTACGCAAAAGAACTCTCGCACTGAAAACTACTGTGCTGCGGTGTGCTCTAGGCAACGATCCGGGACTGAGTGAAGAAGACGGAAGCGGTGCCTGCTCGCTTCCGTCTTCTTCCTCGGTGACGGCTCTCTCTTTCTCTCTCACTCTCATTCAACATAGATAGGTCGGTAGGCAGGTTGGCAGCAGGCATCGGCGCGCGTCGCGATTTTCTTTTTTCTTTTTTGGTGTAACTTATCCATTTAACCCAATTAGGGCTTGAATTACTTGAACGGGGGCTGTGATTGGCCCTGCGCGACGGCAAACGATTGCTGGGTCGGTTACTGCTGCCACCTGTTGCGCGCGGATTTTAAATCGGCATCCTGGCTTAATTTTCTCCGCTTAGTGGCGGCGCGCCTTTAGACGGCAGCGCGCCTCCACGCTTTGATGCTGCAGGCGTGCTCCTATCGGCCATTCTCTCTCTCTCCCTCCTCCGTGTGCGCCGCTGCGCCGTATCTCTCCCCCCCCCCCCTATCCACGCGGCCGTGTGCAGCTCGCAGGCTGCCGAGCCGGGTTCTTGCTCTCTCTCTCTCTCTCGCTCTTCTTCCCATGTGCGCCGCTGCGCAGTATCGCTTCCCCCCCTATACACGCGGCCGTGTGCAGCTCGCAGGCTACCGAGCCGGTTTCTTTCTCTCTCTCTCTCTCTCTCTCTCTCTCTCTCTCTCTCTCCCGCCTCGCGGGTCTCGCTCGCTCTCTCCCCCATGCATGTATGTGCCGCTGCGTGGCTATCGTTCGAGCACACCGGTGCGCCGCTGCGCACTCTCTCTCTCTCCCTCTCGCTCTGCAGTGCGTAGACTGCCCGGGCGCTTCTCCCTCTCACACAGTCTGCACGGCATCGGTGCGTCGTCGCATGCTCCGTCTCCCTCGGTTTCGCGTGACTGCCGGCCTCGTGGCCGTCGAGCAGCCTTCACGAGCTTCCGCGGCTCGTGCGTGTTAGTGCCGGTGTAGTGGTGTGTATGTCGTGCAGTGGGTGGTGCGTGGGTGTGCGTCGGTGGCCGGTATCGCTCCTCGGCGGCTGCTGTGGCCCGTCATGGCGGCCGAGCGCACGTGGGCACGTTCGCATTCGGCGCACAGTGCTAATTACCGTGTGCGTCGTTTGCGACCGCGCGAACATGTGGCTCGGCGTTCTTCACGCAGCATCTCGCCCCGTCTTTCTCTCTTCATGTTGCTGTTCTTCGCCGTCGGTGCTAACTCCAGGGCGGTGCAAGAATCTGGATGCTGTCGTCGTCTGCTCGCCTCATGAGGGTGCTTGTGTACCTCGACAGATGAGAAAAAACCCGAGATTAGCTATGCGTACAGCCGTGTACACATAGCTCGGTGTCGAGGTATTGCGCGATGCCCTCCGCCGCCTGTCGCGTTTAGTCCCCTAATTGTGTTTTCGATTCTATTTACGTGGTGCAGAAAACGCACATCGTTACACCCCCCACCCTAAACCGGAAACACCTCGTGTTACCGCCGGTTTACTAACCATACTAACTCGGTGGCGGATGGGCGGTTACCTCCCCCCCCCCCGACACCTCACTATGCGCGCACATGATTATCCTTAACCTAATTTGGCTTAGCCATTCTACATGTACATCCGCAGTTTGGTCGAGTCGACTCACCCCTCCATAGTTGAAAATAATAGAGAAATCGTTATTGGTTGCGCTGCGCTGCATGGGCACTTTCTCAACTGGAACCTGCAAGAATTTCAGTCACACGTCGTCATACAGGTTCTTCAGATGGGATACTTACTACCTGTCACGAGGCGTGATGCTTAAGGGCGGTTTACGGTCGTATCCACTGGCGGTGGCGTCTCCCTCTTTCTCTCTCTCTCTCTGTGGCTTCCTTCAGGTCCTCTCTGTCGGTGGCGGGGCGGCTCTACGCTCTCTCTCTCTCGTCGATGGTGGCGGTTGCGCGGCTCAATGCTGCCGGGCTGGCGGGGACCGTTCGTCCCGGGTGGTGTCCGGCTGCTCCCCGAGAGCCGCTGCGAGGACTCTGTGCCTCAGTCCTGGCTCCAGGTCGCGGGTGTTCCGCAGTAGCTGCGCCAAGCAGCGCAGCGGCTCTGGGGTTCCCCCTGGATGCTGGCGGCCCTGGTGGTGCCTCTCAGGAGGGCTCGCGCCGACGGGCGTGTCCCGGGTCCGGGTCGGACCCCGGGGGGCGGTGGGCACTCCCCTCTCTCTCCCTCGGTCGGCTGCGCCCCGGCTGAGTCTCTCCACCGCCTCTCTCTCGTCCAGCCAGGCTGCTACGCTCTTCCCACTCTCGCTGTCGAGCCCAGTGCCGGCCTCCGCACCGGGGGCACCGACCAATTTCCTCCCCCCGGCGGCCGCAGTTCATACAGAACCCGCGGCGTAGGGGGCGGGGGCATTGGCGACGACTGTGGCCCTGCTGCCAGCAGTTGAAGCAGTGCCCCGGGGGCGGATCCCGGGCGGGGTCGGTGACGATGGGCCGCAGGTCCCCGAAAATGACCCCTGTCAGCTTCACCGGCAGGGGCGCTCTCGGTGGGGGTGCGCGCGATGTAGAGGCGATGGCGGCGGTGGTCGGCGTGACTGCTTTACCATCAGCTTTTCTCAGTAGCTTCAACTCTAGCCAACGGGTGAACAAATCCTGTAGCACTAGTACGTACCGATATTGCCCTTTGCTGCGTGGCAATTCTATCATGTCGGCGGCTACTACGCACCACGAGCGTTCCACGACTCTCCTCCCCATTAGTCCTCGGGGTCCTTGCTGCGTACTCTTGAACCGTTGCCAGCTCTCACACGTGCGCACATAGTCATATACATCCCGGTAGACTCCCGGCCAAAAATACTCCCTGGCCATACGGTGATAGGTTTTCTCGACTCCAAGGTGTCCGGCAGAGGTGACGCAGTGGCTATCGTGAAGCACTCTCTCTCTCTCTCTTTGTTCTAGCGGCACCACAAGACGCCATCCTTCTTCTCCGTCGGTTACGGGGTCCAGTAGCGGATCTCTTTTGTATTTGTAGAGCAGCTCATCTTCTACCTTCCATCCATCGTATTTCATTGGGCAGTGGGCGACCTCCTGTCTCTTCTGGATGTACCACTGGTCGGTGATCACTCCCATCTCTGCTACTTCCATGTCATCTTCCTCGAACATTCGTGAAAGCGCGTCTGGGACCTTGTGCATCGCGCCTTTCCGATGCACTATGTTAAGGTCCGAGTGTTGCAGTTCCAGGGCCCACCTCGCTAGTCTCCCTGTCGATTCCTTCATGGTTCTCAACCATTTGAGGGCACTGTGGTCGGTGACGGCGGTGAACACATATCCTTCTAGGCAGGGGTGGAGCTTCTTCAACGACCAGACTAGCGCTAAGCATTCTCGCTCGGTGGTCGTGTAATTCCTCTCCGCGGGCGTTAAGGCTCGGGAAATATTCAAGATCGGATGTTCACCATCTTCATATTCTTGCACCAGCACGGCACCTAGGGCGGAACCACTGGCGTCGCATTGCACGATGAACGGCTTGCTGAAATCGGGGCGTGCGAGTACGGGGGCGGTAGTAAGAGCGCGTTTCAGCTCGTCAAACGCCTCCTTCTGGCTCTCCTCCCAAATCCACCTCTGTGATTTCCGCAGTAACTTCAGCAATGGCACCTTTAGATCTGCGCAATTCTTGATGAACCTCTCATACCAGTTCACGATACCCAGGAAACCCCTCAACTGGCGTAAATTCGTGGGCGTAGGGTAATTGAGGAGGGCTGCGACGCGATCCGGGTCTGGGCGAAGTCCTTCGTGGTGGAGTAGAAACCCCAGATAGGTCACTCTGGGCAGCAAAACTCGCACTTGTCGGTATTTATCTTCAGACGAGCGTCTACCAATTTTTTCAATACGATCTCGACCCACTTCAGGTGCTCCTCAAACGTCTCTGTGGCCACGATGATGTCGTCGAGGTAGCCAAAAACATATGGCTCCAACTCTGGGCCAAGAAGGGCGTTGATTAGGCGTTGGAAGGTCATGGGGGCATTCGTGAGTCCAAAAGGCATCCTTTTGAACTGCCACAGCCCCGAACCTGGCACTGCGAAGGCGGTGTATTTCTTACTATCCGGGACCATTGGTATTTGGTGGTAGGCGGCTTTCAAATCAATCTTGGATAAGTATTTCGCACCTCGTAGCTTGTCCAGGATCGAATCCATGTTTGGCAACGGATATGCGTCCTTCTTGGTTACTTTATTCAACGGGCGGTCATCGATGCATGGTCGGTAACCCCCGTCTCTCTTTCGCAAAATCACTGATGCGCTGCTATAATCGCTCGCGGAGCGCTCAATGATTCCCTCGGCGTCCATCTTCCTTACCTCTTCCTGGGCGATTCCTAGTATCTTCGGCGACATCCGTCGTGGCTTCTCCTTGATGGGCGTGGGATCGGTGACGCGAATGTGGTGCTCCGTCAGATCTGTCAGCCCTGGCGCGAACTGGGCGGAGCTCAATATCTTCTCCACCAGCTTCTCCACGATGGTTCTTTCTTCCTCCTTTAGTTCCGAGATCCCCGCACACTGGGCGTACACGACTGGATTTCGCTCGTTCCCTCTCTGCGCGAAATTCGTCCACTCTCCTTCTCTGGCTCTCCACACTCCTCTGGCGGGCCGCACCTCGACGTCAA
The DNA here is from genome assembly GCA_036365515.1 of Torymus aiolomorphi. Taxonomy (NCBI): domain Eukaryota; kingdom Metazoa; phylum Arthropoda; class Insecta; order Hymenoptera; family Torymidae; genus Torymus; species Torymus aiolomorphi. The sequence continues at coordinate 120,946,869 of CM070877.1, read as the reverse complement.
ATTTCTCGAAGAAATCCATGCCTAGGATTATATCGTGCTCTATCCCCCGGATAGCTTTGAGCGACATTTCCTGATAACCGACTACTTCAAAACTCACTTGCAACTCTCCCACGATGCGGTTGACGTTCCCCGTGACACTCTTCACGGCGGTGGCGGACTGTCGCAGGCGGTTGGCGTAACGATCGATTACCTTCGGGCCGGGCAATGACACCATCGCCCCCGAATCTACCAGCGCTCGGTACGGCTCGCCACCTAGGATAATCTCAATGAACGGGCGGTTCTCGCTGCTCATTTCGGCCACCTGGCCGTCTGTTCCGGCCTCTACGGGCACGGAGGTTGTGTCCTCCCTCCTGACCTCCTCCTCCTTCTGCTCCGGGAGCTCTAACTCACATTCCATCCCGGCGAGCATCTTCTCCACTTCCTCTAACACCTTATTGATGTCTTCTACTCCTTCCGCAGCTGCCGATACCCCCGCCTGACTCCGAGCTCCCTCTAACTTTGGCGGCGGGTCTCCGTTTTTCAAAGGTTCGCTGCATCTCTCCGTTGGCTCGGCGTTCTCACCGGCGAAGTCTCTTCCTTCGGGCGGTCGCGACGTGCACGGGGAGGGCACAACAGCGTTCTCCCTTTCTCCCCCTTCCTCCTCTACTACTTCCGGTGGAGCCACAACCTCCCTCTGGTTAGTGAGTAACGGATTCTTCCTCGCGCCGTTTACTCTTAAGCTAGTTGGCTGCGGACTCTCCCCCTTCCTCGAAGGTTCACTGCATCTCTCCGTGGGCTCGCCTATCTCCCGATCGAAGTCTCTTCCTTCGGTCGGTGGCGATGCACACGGCGAGGGCACAACAGCGCTCTCCCTTCCCTCTTCTTGTGAGTACCTCGGTTTACTTGCTTCCTCTCTCTGCCTCTCTTCTACGCTCTTCCTCTCTTCGCTTATTCTCTCTTCTTCAGCTACTCTTATCTCCTCCGCTATTCTCTCTTCTTCTCGCTGCCTCTCTGCTTCGGCTTTCCCCCTCTTCGCTCCTTGCACCGCCCCCTCCTCTCGTCTTCGTACCTCTATTGTCCCTGGGAGAATGGGGGGAGAGCCAGGGGACTGGTCTGACTCCCCACCTGTCCGTTTCCCCACTGGGCCCGACGGTGGACACAACCGGGGCAGTTTGCGAATGTCACCCCTGGCTGGCCGCAGACTTGGCACCTTACGCTCACAGGCGGTCGTGGCGGTCTCAATGGGCAGTCGGGTGCTATGTGGCCCACCTGATGGCAGGCATAGCACTCTCGTCGCGGGCACTTATTCGCTCGGTGGCCTATCTCCTCGCAAATGTAACATGCTCCGACAAACCGGCCGTTGTCATCGCTTCTCCGCGGGCCACCATCTGCCGGGGGCCCATAATTCCTGCCGCTGTCGGATCTTCCTCTCCCTCGGCATTGTTCCCCTCCAACGCTCCCTTAGCTCGCTGCATTGCTAGCGGGCGGTGGGTTTGTGCTCGGTGGGGGTGCTGCGGTCGGTGGTGAGGGCGGCGCGGTTGTCTGTGGCCCGGCCGGCCGCTTCACGCCCACCGCGGCGACTTCTTGGGTCTTCCCTTTCTTCTTCTCCTTGTCCCTTTTCTTTCTCTCCTTGTGCCGGTGGGTTGCGGCTTCTTCCTCACTGGCGCTGGTGTCGTCGTCCACTCTGACCGAGGCTACGACTTTGGCTACGCGACTGCTCTTGATAAATGCCGCCCCTTGCCACTTCATTTTCTCCTTCGGTTTCGGCGGCGTGTGGCGGCGATCTATTTCCATCTGTCGCTCCAACTTGACCCCGTACTCCTTAATCATCTGGAGCGAGGTCACCTTTTTATCGAATAGCGCCGCTCGATACTCCGGCAATATGTTTTTATACGCTATCTTCACCAGTTTCCTCTCTGGCGGCGGACGTTTAAAGTGGCCAACGATGTATCGGAAACACGACAGGAAATTCATGATATTCTCGTTTTTGGCTTGCGTCCGGGCGTGTAACTCCTCCTCAACGTCGGTCTTGTCCAATGCTCCGATGAACTGCAATCTAAATTCCTTCTTGAACTCACTCCATGTAATGTCGTCTTGCGTCGTGAGATACCATCTCAATGCGCTCTTCGATAAGATGCTTGGGAGCGCTCGCAATAAGTCGCTATCGGCCATACTCGACTTTTTTCGCCACGCTGACAGCATAGTGAGGAATTCCTCGGTCCCGTCCCTATCTTCTCCCGAGAACTGGATCCTCCACGCCTGCACCTCCCTCCGACACTTCCAGTCTCGACTGGCGTTTCGCCGTCGCCGCCTGGGCCTCTCCTCCTCGCTCTCGCTGCTACTGCTTCCTGACGAGCTACTATCGTCGCTGCTCTCCGACGACGTGCTGTCCTCCGAGGGGCTCCGTCTTCGGCGGTGACGTTTCGACTCCTCCTTCCTTCTCTTCTGTTTCACTCTCCGACTGCCCTCTCGTTCCTGTGGGTTCTTTTCGTTCCTGAGTTTTCTTTGGCATTTGTCGTCTCCGCTCTCCTACGTCTCCCTCGTCTTGTCTGTATTGGCCGCGGCGCCGGTCGTTCCTTGCGGGTGCCCGTTCGCGGTGCTCCTTTCTTGCCTCCTCACTGCTATCACTCTCACTCCTACTTATTTCGGCGCGTTCTTCTCTACGTTGCTCGATCGAAGGGTGTCTCTTTTCCTGGTTCACCTCCCTATCGGGTGCTTCGTAATCCCTTCCTCTGGTAGAGCGGGGCGGGTTGTGGCCCGGCTGGCTGGCCATGTCGAATCCTGCTTGTATCTGTCGCCTAGGCGGCGTAATATTTTCCCGCCGGGGCGTCGCACGTGGCTTGCATCCGGCTCCCGGTGGTGCTGCGTGCCCCCTCCTCACTCGGCGTCTTGCTTGGGCCTTCTTCATTGCCAGTTGTGCAGCGACTTGCGTCAACTTCGCGCTCGTATAAGAGTCTACCTCGGTGTCGTCGCTCGTCGTCCTTCGCCGTTGTTCCACCCGTCTGCATACAGGCTTGCGTTAATCGAGGTGGACGGTCGCTTCGGGGGTGCTGCTGGCTGTGGCGTTGTCCTTTGCAGTGTTGCCAGCGTGGCGGTTGAGGTTGCCGGTTGACGAGGCTGTGGCGTTGGTTGCGTCGAAGAAACTCCATGTCCGGGGCTGATTCTGGTGGCCAGGTCTCTCTGTGGTGTCCGGATCGTTCTCACATACTGTACCCCCAACGTGCTCATCTGCCAGCTTCGTGCCTTTCCGGTCCAGTAATTTCTCAGCTCTGGGGGGACATCGAGGTATTGAGGCAGACCTGACACGGTTCGGTGCTCCTCCTGGTTCGACAGAGTCGCGACAGACATCGGTAGATTCGTTACGGTGGTCGTTTCGCTGGCCGTGGCAGAACTCGTCACGAGCTAGGCGGCTGAGGTATAACTGACGGTAGGCGTTCCTCGCGTCGTCAGTCCAGAAGTCGATGTCACCGGTTCAACTGCTCCTACTATCTCCTGGATCTGCATCTCCGTTAAGCGTGAGCGTAATCTTTCATCATCGCCGGTGGTGGTACTCTCCCCCGCTCCCTTTTGGTTTGATTTTGGCTTCCGCCCTCGTTTAGTTTTCGGCTGCACTACCAGCTCCTCCTCACTTGTTGACTCCCGGCCGTAGGGTGCTCCTTCCTGTTCATCCTCCTCGTACCATGGGACGTCCTTCAGCGGGAGGCCGGCTTCCCTCAGACTTGCTCGTAGCAATCGGTCTTGGTGTTCGCCGATGTCACCTCGAGTGCTCAGCTGCTTGTCCTTCAATGTTGCTTTCAGTTGCTGGGGTGACAGGCGTATAACTTCCAAATTTATGGCCCTCACCTCCCGGATCTTCCGAAACTTCTTCATGGTGGTTTGATGATTAGCAATGTCCATGTTGATCCTCTTCATCCCCTCTCAGCGGTTGAGTTCGCTTGCGCCGATGATTCGCACTACAATAATTTCGAACAACGCGGAGATGGGCGGTGGTGTTTAAAAACCCAAGGTACACGCGGGCAGCCTCAAAAGCGCCTCGAATATCGCTCGAAGGGTCCGCGAGCGGAGTGAATATCACAATTAAATTTCACTCCTACTTCCTCCTCGGTGGCGCGATTTCGAAAAAAAAAACACAGATCTAATTAGGAGGTGAATGAAAAAAAAATAACTAAACTTTCCGGGTTATTCCACGCAACACGCCAGCGTAAGGGCCCTTCGGGTATATCTCCACGCGGTCGGTCGTGTCTCACTGGCGGTGGGGGATTTTATTTTATTCTTGGTGGGATATATAATAGTTTATAACTTTTTTAATATATGTAAAAATAAATTAAATCTGGAGAATACCTTGCTTTTTCCACCTAAAATGGTCAAAAACCTCGGTCACTCCGAAACGGTGGCGCGAGAAGAAAGTTATTTGAACTTTTGATGTAATTTAGCAAATTTTCTGGGCGTACGAGGGCGGTGGCAGTGAGACACGCCGTCCTTTGCAGAGCAATATCGAAATTTCGCAAAAAGAAGTCACTTTCAGGGCGGCCGAATCGCAACCTGACTATCGCCTGAGTTGAAGAGCCGCTGCTCAAAATGGCCGCTGGCGGTAGCGCACTGTTCACGGCGTGCACTCGGGCTCGCTCTCCCCCTCTCTCTCTCGTCCACACACACACAATTGAACTTTTAAATAAATATAAATGCAAAAGATAAATAATACTAGTATGTGTTGGTGCGAGTCGGCTCGACTTACAACTTGTTCTCTCTCTCGCGTATCTCGACTTGTCGATTCGCGTAATTTTGCCTACTGTCGGTGTCGGCTCCACGTTGCTAGCGCCATTTGTAACGCTGCCAATTTTCCACCCCCCCCCCCCCTTGACAACGTTATTGCTCACCCTGAGGGCTCTACAGTCACGACTGAGTGTCGCGCCTCTCTCACCTTCCCACAAACGACTTTAATTTCGCGGACGGCAACGCGTGGACGCGGTCAAATTTATTTTAGGGGCGCCAGACCACGGCGGTGACGCGTTCCCTCTCTCTATCACTTTGCCTGGCGGTGGACTCTTCCTCTCTCCCTTGGGTGTGGGCTGTGATGCGACGGCCTGGTACGGCCGATACCCTCGGTGACTTCAAGGAATTTCGCGAAATGGCTACTTCGGACACACGGTAACACTCAAGGAAATAAAAACAAAATTATCTACGTGAAATTAAATGTGAACCAGTCCTTTATTTATGTAACTAATTCCTCTCGGCGGCGGATCAATTTCTACTCAACACAAAAGAAAAGAACACAATTCGCGACACGGTACAAAATGGCCGCTTGGCCTCGCACGCCGGTGGTTTCGCGCACACACGAGAGAGACACGGTTCTTCTCCCCGCTGGGAGGTAACGCCGGCACTGTATAACGTGATATCGTATAACTGAGGGTCGGGGGCAGGAAAGTAGTTTGCCTCCCGACGATAGCAACAAAAGTCTTACCGTGTTGGTACGGTGGTCGTAGTAATCCCTCTCTCTCTCTCTCTCTCTTTCTCTCTCGTCGGTGGCTCGCGATGAGAGGTTTAACGTGGCGGCGGACACCTCTCTCTCCCTCTGAGTCCTGCTTGCCAACAATTCCTCTCTCTCTCTCTCTCTCGCTCTCTCTCCCTCTCGAAGCCACTTCTCCTCTCGCACGACCACAATTCACTCCTCTCTCCCAACAACTGCTACACCTCAACTCTCCCCAAAACTCCGACTACTTTACAACTGAAAACTCTCCGAAAAAAAAACTACTCAAAAGAACTCTCGCACTGAAACTACTGTGCTGCGGTGTGCTCTAGGCAACGATCCGGGACTGAGTGAAAAAGAAGGAAGCGGTGCCTGCTCGCTTCCGTCTTCTTCCTCGGTGGCGTCTCTCTCTTTTTCTCTCACTCTCATTCAACATAGATAGGTCGGTGGGCAGGTTGGCAGCAGGCATCGGCGCGCGTCGTGATTTTCTTTTTTCTTTTTTGGTGTAACTTATCCATTTAACCCAATTAGGGATCGAATTACTTGAACGGGGGCTGTGATTGACCCTGCGCGACGGCAAACGATTGCCGGGTCGGTTACTGCTGCCACCTGTTGCGCGCGGATTTTAAATCGGCATCCTGGCTTAATTTTCTCCGCTTAGTGGCGGGGCGCCTTTAGACGGCAGCGCGTCTCCACGCTTTGATGCTGCAGGCGTGCTCCTATCGGCCATTCTCTCTCTCTCCCTCCTCCGTGTGCGCCGCTGCGCCGTATCTCTCTCCCCCCCTATGCACGCGGCCGTGTGCTGCTCGCAGGCTGCCGAGCCGGGTTCTCGCTCTCTCTCTCTCTCTCGCTCTCCTTCCCATGTGCGCCGCTGCGCAGTATCGCTTCCCCCCCTATACACGCGGCCGTGTGCAGCTCGCAGGCTACCGAGCCGGATTCTCTCTCTCTCTCTCTCTCTCTCTCTCTCTCTCTCTCTCTCTCTCTCTCTCTCTCTCCCGCCTCGCGGGTCTCGCTCGCTCTCTCTCTCGCTCTCCTTCCCATGTGCGCCGCTGCGCAGTATCGCTTCTCCCCTATACACGCGGCCGTGTGCAGCTCGCAGGCTACCGACCCGGATTCTCTCTCTCTCTCTCTCTCTCTCTCTCTCTCTCTCTCTCTCTCTCTCTCTCTCTCTCTCTCTCTCTCTCTCTCTCTCTCTCTCTCCCGCCTCCCGGGTCTCGCTCGCTCTCTCCCCCATGCATGTATGTGCCGCTGCGCGGCTATCGTTCGAGCACGCCGCTGCGCACTCTCTCTCTCCCTCTCTCTCGCTCTGCAGTGCGTAGACTGCCCGGGCGCTTCTCCCTCTCACACAGTCTGTGCGGCATCGGTGCGTCGTCGCATGCTCCGTCTCCCTCGGTTTCGCGTGGCTGCCGGCCTCGTGGCCGTCGAGCAGCCTTCACGAGCTTCCGCGGCTCGTGCGTGTTAGTGCCGGTGTAGTGGTGTGTGTGTGTCGTGCAGTGGGTGGTGCGTGGGTGTGCGTCGTGGCCGGCATCGCTCTTCGGCGGCTGCTGTGGCCCGTCATGGCGGCCGAGCGCACGTGGGCACGTTCGCATTCGGCGCACAGTGCTAATTACCGTGTGCGTCGTTTGCGACCGCGCGAACATGTGGCTCGGCGTTCTTCACGCAGCATCTCGCCTCGTCTTTCTCTCTTCATGTTGCTGTTCTTCGCCGTCGGTGCTAACTCCAGGGTAGTGCAAGAATCTGGATGCTGTCGTCGTCTGCTCGCCTCGTGAGGGTGCTTGTGTACCTGGACAGATGAGAAAAAACCCGAGATTAGCTAGGCACACAACCGTGTACACATAGCTCGGTGTCGAGGTATTGCGCGATGCCCTCCGCCGCCTGTCGCGTTTAGTCCCCTAATTGTGTTTTCGGTTCTATTTACGTGGTGCAGAAAACGCACATCGTTACAATTTATAGGCAATTGTGATATATATTTTATGTATGTGAAATTTTGTGGAAATGTATAATGTATAAAAATTTGAATAAATTATGTTGGAGTTTTGTTATTTCTGTCTTTCTGAAGTATTAAATTTTAAATATTGGAATTAAAAATTAATTAAAGGAATCAGTAAATTAAGTTTGAGGAAGCTACGTGCCAATGAATTGGCAGCGGTTTTTCAATATGAAGAAATACTTTAAATTTACTATAAAAATTATTTCCATATAGTTTTTTGAGTGTGAATTGTTTAACAAATAATCCTTAATATTATAAGACGGAAGAGTGTGGATAAGGAGAGCGCAATTCAAATACTCTCGAGTTCCAAGAATCGCGCGGTGTGAATATCGGAACAAAGAGGAGGTGTGATAGATAACGCATGAGAGAGATTATAGCTTCGCTTGCATCATGCCCGCGCGCTCTATAAGATGCAAATTTAGAATCGAGTATACATATGACTCGATAGCCGAGTGGGTACGGTACATGCTCAGTGATCTGGAGATCATGCGTTCGAATCCACCCTCTGGAGTTTTTTTTTCATATAAAAAATTATTTTTGTAATGTTTAGTATTATCCATAGTCGATAAAAAAGTAAATAAATTAATAGTTAACATTTATCCTGAGTCGGTAAAACAGTATTAATTAATAATAATAATTTACCTACAGCGCAGGGTCTTACCAACAGGGGAGCCGGCGTGAGCCATAAACCACAAGGGGAGCGGGTGAGCCAGAAACGGGGGTGGGGAGAGATTATAGCTTCGTTTGCGTCATGCCCGCTCGCACTATAAGACGCTTATTTAGATGGGAGTATACATATGACGCGATAGCCGGGTGGCTAAGGTGGCTGCTCAGTGATCTGAAGATCGTGAGGTCGATTCCACCCTCCGGAGTTTTTTTATTTCATAAAAAAATTATTTTGTCATTTAGTATATTACCATAGTCGATAAACATTAAATAAATTAATGAAATTATTTAGTATTATCCTGAATCGGTAAAATAGAAATTATTATAATTTACCTAGCGCAGGGTTTTACCAAGAGGGAGTCGACATGGGGTGAGGGGGGTTGCCGGGGTGATCTAGAAACCGCAAGAGGTAAAATGGCAAGGGGCAGTGGGGGGGGGGGGGGGGCTAGAAATGACAAGGGGAGGGGATGAGCCAGAAAACACAAGGAGAGGGGTGAGCCAGAAACCACAAGGGGAGGGGATGAGAGGCAAGGGGAGGGGGTGAGCCAGAAAGCACAAGCGGAGGGGATGAGCCAGAAACCACAAGGGGGAGGGGTGAGCCAGAAAACACAAGGGGAGGGGATGAGCCAGAAACCACAAGGGGAGGGGGTGAGAGGAAAGGGGAGGGGATGAGCCAGAAAACACAAGGGGAGGGGGTGAGCCAGAAACCACAAGGGGAGGGGGTTATTGGTGAGGGGGCAAGGGGAGGGGGGTGTTGGGTTACTGAGCCAAAACCATCCTGAGCCAGAACCATCCTAGCTGTACTACTGACACCGGAATTCCGACATAAAATGGCGGAACCAATCAGCTTTGTTTCCGGCATCTGCCATACTTAGGTCCGAATTCATAGTCGTAAGCTTAGAGCATATACTCCTGGAGGAAGCATGTCGTATTAAAAAATCGTGGTCGGTTTTCGTACGGTGCAAGAGAGACAGTAGATAAAGTGTCCCTTGTTTGTCTCTCTCTCACACTGTGTTGTGATTGGTTGTTCTATCATCTTAGTTTGGAGGGGAGCGCGAGTAGCCAATCACAGTATGGTGCGAGAGAGACAAACGAGGAGCACTCTTTTTCTTTCTCTCTCGCACCGTACGAAAACCGACCACGATTTTCTCATTTAACTTACTACCTCCAGGAGTATATGCTCTTGTAAGGAACTGGCGTTCCTTAGAGCATGACCCCAATATAGACCCAACCTTTAAGCCCTATTTGCAATGGGAGCAATCGATCGAACCCTTTTACACTACTCATTCATGCGTATTACTAACAGAGAATAAACCCTATTGATTCATGGAAATAACTAGAAATAATAATAATAGGTTAAAATTATAACAAATACGGAGATTATTATAAATAATATTACAAATGCTGTTAAAATCTTGGGAATGATTGATGTTCTGATAATCATTTAAATAACAGAAGTAACGCAGTCAAAATTTCAGGTTAAGAAACAACCATATAACAATAATTAACAAATTATGAGCATCACCGTAACGGATAACTATTTATTAAAATATGACGTTTACAATTGTTGACGAATCTACGGTATCTTATAACAATCGTTGCGCGACGAATAGTCGGAGGATAATAACGTTATGCAACGTTGAATAAATAAATAAATATAACAACAACAAAAACTAATATAAGCCAATTAGGAACAATCAATGATGGAACCAAGATATTAACAATATTAATAACAATAATTTAATCCGTAAGGGCTAAAAATGAACAATAAAATGTAAAATGCCTTATTATAAATAATTAGCAACAAACTTAAGAATAAAAAAATTTGCATGCATATGCGCGCGTAAGATATCTAGTAATTGTCGATGCAGCCAACGTGAAAAATTTAGTGCCTCCAAAGAAAGCAGAGAACCATAGACTTATACTCATAGACTGCGCGCTCCCGTGTAAAGCGCTGAAACCGGGCAAGAGAGAGAGGGCAATAGCTAGGGTCATGCTCTCTCTTTCTAATGGGCGCTTGGTGGGAGGAGAGTGTTCCCCTCAACGCCCTCTCTTCCTCTGCCGTCACCATTTCCCCTCTACTCCCACCACTGTAGGTGTGCGAGAGAGATAGCATGACCCCGCGCCGCCATCTTGAGCTTCACACCGCCCGTAAGAGCGCGCAGTCTATGAGTATAAATCTATGCAGAGAACGAACAGCTTTTTTGGTGGCACTAAAATTTTCACGTTGACTGCATCGAAAATTACTAGATATTCCCTAGTTGCATACACGTGCATACGCTCCAAGGCTGTCTCCAATAGAGTGACAAGCGTGATATCACACTGATACGGACGTTCGTGACAGCCTGTGATATCACGCGAACAGTAGGGTGGAGATAACTGCCAACTGCGAAAAAAACAGGTGTTCACGGAGAAGTGTATATTTTTTACAGTTGGCAGTTACCCTCACCCTACGGTTCGCGTGATATCACAGGCTGTCACGAACGTCCGTGTCACGGTGAATCCACATTACGTGCCCGGAGCTGTGCGCTGTGCGCTTTGCGCTCTACCCAAAAGAAAGTGTTATTCGACATCTATGTAACTGTTATCTATGTTTGACATCTATGCTCTGTTCAATAAGAGACTACGTCAGGGCCGGACTACGGGATTTGCCGCCTCTACGCCAAGCATCTTGTGCCGCCCCATGTAAGGGGAGTAAAATTATAAAAAATCGATTAAAAAATTTTCACCAGGGGGATATGAGGTCCACGCATATAAGGGAGTCATGTAGACATAAAAAATAAGCAAAACGGTTATGTAAATAATTTTTAAACCCAAGTAGCCGGGGGATATGAGGTCCACGCATATAAGGGAGTTACGTATACGTGCGACGTAAGCAACACTTTTATTTCAAAAATTCTTAACCTCTATAATTCAAGTCCCTTATATGCGTGGAGCTCGCGTCCCACGGCAACCTGGTTTTAATAAATATTTAAATAATCGTTTTGTTTATTTTTTCATGTGTACATGACTCCCTTATACCTATGCCTGAACCTCATATCTCCCGCCTACTTGGTTTTAAAAATTATTCAAATAATTGTGTTGCTTATTTTTTCATGTCTACATGACTCCCTTATAAGCGTGGACCTCATATCCCCCGCCTACTTGGGTTTAAAAATTGATTAAATAGTTCTCTTGCTTATTGTTGCACGTCTACGTAACTCCGTTATATGCGTGGAGCTCGCGTCCCACGGCAACCTGGTTTTAATAAATATTTAAATAATCGTTTTGTTTATTTTTTCATGTGTACATGACTCCCTTATACCTATGCCTGGACCTCATATCTCCCGCCTACTTGGTTTTAATAATTATTCAAATAATCGTTTTGCTTATTTTTTCATGTCTACATGTCTTCCTTATGTGCGTGGACCTCATTTCCCCCGCCTACTTGGGTTTAAATATTATTTAAACAATCGTTTGTCTTATTTTTTCATGTCTACATGACTTTTTTATATGCGTGGACCTCATATCCCCCGCCTACTAAATTTTTCTATCGTTTAACTGAGATAATTATTTAAAAAACAACCATTTTTTAGTTAAAGGCCATAAAAAGTATGTAGAAAATAAAATTCTAATGCATAACTTTTTGCAAATATTTTTAAGTTTGTGCCTCATGGGTTTGGGATTTTTGAGATTTTGCCGCCCTCCAGGTGCTCCCGCCCCTACGCCATGCGTTGGTGGCGTAGGCGGTAATACGGCCCTGGACTACGTCTCTTCCCCTTTATCCTGTGGTAATAAGTGAATAGATGTCGAACAACACTTTCTTTTTGGTAGAGCGCAAAGCGCACGGCGCACAGCTCCGGGCATGTAATGTGGATTCACCGTCAGCGTGATATCACGCTTGTCACTCTATTGGAGACACAGCCTTAGGGACAATGTACATAAGAGTGAATCTACATACGCTGCGCCGTAGCCTTGTTCATCTGTTCCGTTCCGGTCCGGAACAAATACGCTGTTGCATATCTATACTTATATAAACCATGGACGAGATGCATATACTCCAAAATGAAAATGTCCAAAATCAAAATGAAAATGTGCTTATTTCCGATGACTATTGATTGCTTACTCATAATAGTAATAGGTAAATGATCTAAAGTAATCAATATAATATTTTCATGATGAATGGACAAATAAAAAAATTAGAAGAATGTGCACTTCTAATCAAGTTGTTGAGATTGCTAAAAATCTTGAAGAAAAAGAAAAAACAATCTTGCAGAAGGTGGTGGGTTCGACCACATTTATCACTTTCTGAAAGAAATATGCATGGTACTTATAGCATATTATTTAAGCATTTCGCTTTAAAAAATCATGAGGAGTTCAAAAGATTTGTCAACATGAGTTTTCGTCAGTTTCATTATTTGTTTGAACTGGTTGGAAAGCAATTAGTAAAAAGAAGCAGACGACCTTCACTTCCCCCAATGCTACGATTAGCAGCAGTTCTCCAGTAAGTCAATCATCAAATAATCAATAATAACAATCATAGAATTAATATTTAATTAATAAATATAGTAATTAATAAATTATATTTTAAAGTCATTTAGCACATGGAAGTGATATACCGACAGTGGCATACTCATTTTGTATGGATTGGTGCGTAGGTGAAGTGACGTGAACTCGGCTAACTTAAATTTTGTATTTATTTTTTTTTACTTAAACGAAGTGGTCTGTACACAAATTAAACTGTCTGTAATAGAACACAATTAATGCGCGATGCGCTCAAACAAAATTATCACACACGATGGTCTTGAAGAAAGCCTGTTGAAGGTAAAATGGGAGAGAAGCAGTTGAGCGTCAGAGTCGGTCGACCGTTGGACTCGGAATGAGCGCTGTTCAGCACAGCCCTGCCGACATCGCGGCGCCACGCATGGCGCTCTCTCTTGGGCACGCGCCAATTTTGAATGCTTCGCGCTGGATCTAACACATTTAGAATTTCTAGAGCAATTATGTATCGAATGATAGATGAAGTCTGCTCAATAATTCATGATATTTTGATGCCTATTTATGTTTCATTTCCGAATGAGGAAAAGTGGTTGGAAATAGTGAAAAGGTTCTGGAATAAATGGCAACTTCCTAACTGCATTGGAGCGATAGATGGAAAACATTTTAGAATAAATTGTCCACCAAAATCTGGTACCATGTTTTTCAACTACAAAAAGTTTTTTAGTATCGTCATGATTGCAGTATGCGATGCAGACAAGAAAATTATATGGTTCAACATTGGAGACTATGGAAAAATTGATTTTGTTTAAAATAAGTATTTTAAATGAATATGAATATTAAATGATATTAAAATATTCTTATAGGTTCTTGTAGTGATCTGTAACGTCCGTGTTACAATGTCGGGAAAACGGTAAAGTAAGCGCGATGAATGTTCCAGTTTCGGTTTACACCTACACGTAATAACCACGGGAGTAGGAACGCGTGAAAATAGCTAATCGGACTACCAAAATAAACAATGCTAATGCGCGAAATTCATAAAGCGGCAAACGTCAGTGTCAGAGAACAATTAGAGAGACAGAAAAAAGATAAAGGATAGCGATCTACAGAGTTACTTACTTTGGGGCGGTTGCGGTTGGCTTGTTCTCTCAGTTAGCCCTCGGCAGTCTCAGGACCCAAGCGCAGCGGGCGATTCAAATGGCAGAAGGATAGGATCGTAGAAATAAAGTAACACTCCAAAAATGCAATTATGTGTTGTTTATTAATTGCATTAAGTTACGTTACACTGTTACACACTGATTGTAGTCGAGATATAATATCAACAATTATTCGCGAGACTACAATCAGAGAAGCTTGATGATTATTCTAAGTTAATTTCACACGAAAAATATTCTAAGTAAATTCGGCTCGAAAATATTCTAAGTCCGAATACGATAAATTAGTCGAAATTATTCTAAGTCCAAGTTACAATTTAAATAAACGACGGACAAAGGTTTCGCCCTACGAAACAAAAAGAACAAAAGCTTCTGACCCGAGTGGTGGCGCGAGCTGGCTTTTTATACCCGCGCTTCTATCTAGGGCAGATACAAAGGGAGGATTTTTTTATATCTCATCTATGCATGGGGTGACAAAGGTTCAGGTGGGGGATAAGGTTACTCTGGTTCAAATGTGGCGCGTGCCAAGGACAAAGATTGGATCGATAGGAGTTAGTGCTAAAGGTAAGGTAGGATTCGTTGGTGGCAGGTCATATTACCGCAAGAGTGATTGTCTCTCGTAGGTCACCTTATTGCTAGTAGGTGGCGTTACTGACAGGGAAGTAAGATTCATGGTAACATGAAGGAAAAAAGGTTGTAGGATGGTAAGGATAGATGGTAGCACGGGTGTCGAATGTAGCGGTCAGTCGTGCTCGACGTCAGACAGAAATACAAACATGGATATCTCATGAAAATACCAATAGAATTGTCCAAAAAAAAATCTGAATATAGTGTTTACATGTACGGAGCGCTTGACGTTCGTCTTTTTCCAAATAAACGTTTAAATGTTGATTTAAAAAATATTGAAATTCACGGGTTCACATGGCCTTAAAAATGAGGACTAATAATTTAAATATTCCTGAATGTTTACCATTACCCCATATAAATATAAATTTACCTGTAGTATTTATCGGCGATGAAATATTGAAGATGGATAATCATTTAATGAAACCATACAGCCGCAGATTGCAGTTAAATTACGAACAAAAAGTTTTTAATTATCATCTAAAAAGAGGAAGGCTAACAATCGAATGTACTTTTGCAATCCTGACTGAAAAATATAGAGTGTTAAGGAATTCTTTGAAATGTAATATAGAGACTTCGAAACGTATTATTGCTGCTACTGTGTGCTTGCACAATTATATACTTACTAGCGATGCAACACCAGAAGACAATGAAGGTGTAAATAATATAAATGAGATATATCATTTGCAAGAATCTTTTAAAGCGAAATACTTAAATAATATGCTATAAGTACCATGCATATTTCTTTCAGAAAGTGATAAATGTGGTCGAACCCACCACCTTCTGCAAGATTATTTTTTGTTTTTCTTCAAGATTTTTAGCAATCTCAACAACTTGATTAGAAGTGAACATACTTCTAATTTTTTTATTTGTCCATTCATCATGAAAATATTATATTGATTACTTTAGATCATTTACCTATTACTATTGTGAGTAAGCAATCAATAGTCATCGGAAATAAGCACATTTTCATTTTGATTTTGGACATTTTCATTTTGATTTTGGACATTTTCATTTTGGAGTACATGCACCTCGTCCATGGTTTATATAAGTATGGATATGCAACAGCGTATTTGTTCCAGACTGGAACGGAACCGATGAACAAGGCTACGGCGCAGCGGCGGCACGGGGGCCTTTCTACATATGTGTGTTCTGTGTGTTCTGTGTGTTCCCGACAAAGACAGATAGATCTGTTCCGTTTATGTAAGACAGAGACAGACATAGAGAGAAGTTGTCTAGAACAGACAGAACACACATATGTAAAAAGGGCCCGACGCAGCGTAAGACGGCGCAGCGCAGCGTAAGGGCCTTTGCACACTAACAGCATAACGCAAAGGAATAAGGAATAAGAGGACATAAGGTGGACATAAGGTACTTATGCTCCGCTTATTCCTCTTATGCCCGTGTTGTGTACGCAACGGATCGTGCATAACCCCTAAATTGCTTGTTTTGGAGTAACTTTTTTAATAATAAATTGCAAGTAAACATTTACCTCTTCATCCATTGTTCAAAAATATCTACACTATAAATTATTATAAAAATAATCACTAAATGATTAAGAAGAAAACTTTTCTCACTTCTGCACGTTGAAATATAAAATACAAAAGCCCCTCAAGCTTTATTATTTTGTCAACTTTTTACATTGTAACCAATTAGAGTCAATTAATAATTACAGTAAGCTATTTCATTTCGAAAACTTTACTCCAAAAAAATCAAGAGGTTATGCACGTTTCGTTGCGTACACAACACGGGCATAAGAGGAATAAGCGGAGCATAAGTACCTTATGTCCACCTTATGCCCTCTTATTCCTTATTCCTTCGCGTTATGCTTTTAGCGTGCAAAGGCCCTAAGGCTCCCGGCACATAAGGGTGAATGTAGATAATCGCCGCGCTGCGCTGCGCCGCGCCGTGCTGCGCCGTGCTGCCGCTGCGCTGAAGCTTAGCTCTGCCGTTCCGTTCCTTTCGTATATTCGTACAAAAAAATGAGCAGTTGCATGTCTATGATATTTATAAATCACGGACGATGTGTATATGCTCCAAAATGAAAAGTTAAATAAATGAAGGGATAGTTTAGATGACGGACAGTTCAAGAACAAAAGTATTTTAAGCCGAGAAAGAAAACACAAGACCCAATTGGTATGATATACTATGAATTATAAAATTGATTAGAACATTGGAAAATGCAGCTATTGATGGATAAGATGGAATTAGGCGATAATGGGCTGTCCTTTAACCAGTTCAAATAAATGATGAAATTGATTAAAACTCATGTTAATAAATCTATAAAACTCTTCATGATCCTTTAATACAAAATATTTAAATAAAGTGCTATAAGTACTATGAATATTTCTTTGACGTATTGCTAAATGTGGTCGAACCCACCACCTTCTGCAAGATTGTTGTTTCATTTTTTAAAATTTTTTTAACAATTTCAATAACTTTAATGAAATTATACATTTTTCTAATTTTTTATTTTGGCTTCAATCATGATCATGACCATGAAAATGATAGATGTATGACATAGATCTATAGAATTGTACCATTAACAATGGAATATAGAAACGGAACTATGGACCAGCGCAAGCAGAGAACCGCGCAGCGCAGCGTGCCGTAAGACGGCGCAGCGCAGCGCGGCGCTTATGTATATTCACCCTAAGAGCGATTGAACGCGGACGGACGCGAATGCACGCGGCCAACCGCTCTTATGTGCCGGGAGCCTCAGACGGCGCAGCGCAGCGTAAGGCCCCTGCCACATGCACGTATGCATCCGTATGCACGCGTATGCATCTGTACGCACGTGCACACATCTCGTGCGGACGCGCACGCTCGCTTCTCTCATTGGTCGTCGAAGGCCTGAGCTCGCTCCCAACCAATGAGAGAAACGAGCGCGCGCGCCTGCACGAGATGTGTGCATGTGCGTACGGATGCATACGCGTGCATACGGATGCATACGTGCTTATGTGGCACGGGCCTAAGTAAGAGATATTCTAGATAGAGCAGGGGAGACATAGGGCTGCCCGTAAGTGAAAATGTCCGGACGTTAGAAAGAGAGAGAAGATCGCGGCACGTAGCTATC
This sequence comes from Torymus aiolomorphi, assembly GCA_036365515.1. Taxonomy (NCBI): domain Eukaryota; kingdom Metazoa; phylum Arthropoda; class Insecta; order Hymenoptera; family Torymidae; genus Torymus; species Torymus aiolomorphi. The sequence goes on along the minus strand of CM070877.1, from coordinate 120,929,437 downwards.
TCTCTCTGCATGCGCTGGCGCTGACGCTCCCTTTCTACACGTACTGCGCATGCGCAGCACGCGCGAGTAGAGAGAGACAGCTACACCTCGGGGTCTTCTCTCTCTTTCTATAGGCCCCTACAGGCAAAACGAAAAAGTAAAAGAACAGGAATAGATATAAGAACAACATGGATCTCTATATCTATATATATGAGGAACAGGAACAGTTACAGCAATAGTACAAGGTGTTCCTTTTAGCTGTTCCTGTTCCTCATATATATAGATATACAGATCCATGTTATTCTTATATCTGTTCCTGTTTTTTTACTTTTTCTTTTTGCCTGTAGGGGCCTTAAGGGGGTCTCACCAACGAGGCCCGAACCCACAGAGCACGGCGCCCCGTGCGACGCGTACAGGCTCTCGCATGCGCTTCCCCTCTCTTTCTGTTGAGAGTTGCTTGCTACAGGACTGAGCACAGACACCGAGAGACGCCTGTCTGTGTGTGCGCAGCAAGCGTGCGCTCCAGCGGCGCTCCCGCTCTCTCTCCCCTTGCCATGCATGCGTCTCACGCGCGCGTGAAATCTAACCTGATATTCCGCACTTTCAATTAACGTATCTCACGAACGAGACCGCTGGGCTTTCTCAGATTTGAATGTCTTGTTCTAATAAATGTCATTAATAAGATTTCGGTTTTTAGAAAAATTGCTAAGAAAACTTTTCGAGTTACAGACGAAAACGTTCATTTCGCGCGGGCCGTCCCATAAGGCGCTGTGTTAAATGCGCGACTTTGATGTTGAATATCTCGAGAACTAAACCGCTGGGAGTTTTTAGATGGATATATCTTATAGACAATAGTATTATCAACACCTGGTCAAAATTGAGAGAAATTTCTAAGAAAAGGCGTTTTGGGTGAAACCCCCTTAAGTTTGAGATGCCCGGAGGCCTGACTTCCCTGCTCTATCTGTAATACCTCTATGAGCGTAAGACGGCGCAGCGCAGCGTGGCGCTTATGTAGATTCACTCTTAGGCCCTCGCTACATAAGCGCCTTTGCACGCCGGCTCATGCATATGCACGCGTAAGATAACTAGTAATTGTCGATGCAGCCAACATGAAAAATTTAGTGCCTCCAAAGAAAGCAGAGAACGAACAGCTTTTTTTGGAGGCACTAAATTTTTCACGTTGGCTGAATCGACAATTGCTAGTTATCTTACGCGTGCAAACGCTCTTATGTAGTGGGGGGCTAAACCGACAGAAATAGGAACGAAACGGCAAGGCACGGCAAGACACACAGCACGAGGGACAATGTACATAACGGCCTTTGCACGCTAAAAGCATAACGCAAAGGAATAAGGAATAAGAGGGCATAAGGTGGACATAAGGTACTTATGCTCCGCTTATACCTCTTATGCCCGTGTTGTGTACGCAACGGATCGTGCATAACCCCTAAATTGCTTGTTTTGGAGTAAGTTTTTTAATAATAAATTGTAAGTAAACATTTACCTCTTCATCCATTGTTCAAAAATGTCTACACTATAAATTATTATAAAAATAATCACTAAATGATTAAGAAGAAAACTTTTTTCACTTCTGCACGTTGAAATAATAAAATACAAAAGCCCCTCAAGTTTTATTATTTTGTCAACTTTTTACATTGTAACCAATTAGAGTCAATTAATAATTACAGTAAGCTATTTCATTTCGAAAACTTAATTCCAAAAAAATCAAGAGGTTATGCAAGTTTCGTTGCGTACCCAACACGGGCATAAGAGGAATAAGCGGAGCATAAGTACCTTATGTTCACCTTATGCCCTCTTATTCCTTATTCCTTCGCGTTATGCTTTTAGCGTGCAAAGGCCCTAAGAGCTGTGTCGTGCTGTGTCGTGCTGTGCCTTGCCGTGCCGTTGTTACGACCCGAGTCGGAGTCTGGGAGTAGAAAATCGTTTCTACAATGGTCGCCGGGTTGACCAACTGGAACGTGGAATTCGTTGCTCAATTAAGCGCTAAAGCGCACAGAGTTGCGGGAGATTCAAATAAAACTCGAACTCAAGAGATAAACTTAACTTGGAGTTTATTAAATAATTAAACACTTATTAATTATTTACAAAGAACTTATGACGTGACTCTATATAAATTCAATTGTTATAGCTTTTCAATGGCGCAACATACACAGTGGCAAGCACTAGTGCAGCAAAGTATCAAACTAGTTGATAACGACCAAAGCTCTGACTACGAAGCGTCTCATGTGCTCGGTAGCGACTGACTCCGGCGGCTCGGCGCTCTCCTTTTATATTCTCGGCGCGGACCTTGGGCCGTTGACGGTGGAACGCTATTGGTTGGCGGCCTCCCCTCTCTTCGCTTGGCCGATCTGGTCCGATCCGGTTTGGTCCTTGACTCTCGGCTTAATGGATTCTCAGAATTGTTTTCCCGATTGAATCCCTTCGCTAATGCATTCCTGGAATTGTTGACCTTGACGTGGCTTGAGCCTTTTTGGCTAATTGATTCTCGGAAGTGTTTACTTCCGAGGGTCATGCATTCTTGGGATTGTTGACCATGAAGTGGATTGAGCCTTTTGCTAATTGATTCCCTGAAGTGTTTACTTCCGAGGGTCATGCATTCTTGGGATTGTTGACCTTGAAGTGGTTTGAGCTTTTTCGCTAATTGATTCTTGGAAGTGTACAAGCTGGACTCTCGAGTTGTTTACGCATTGGCCCTTTTGACCTTGGGTGTGTTTTCTCTCTTAAGTGCCTTTTGACCGTTGGAATTTGGCTTCTTGCTATTGTTGACATCCAGAGTAAGTGTTTTCGTTTTTTCGCTTGTCCTTGGTAATTTCCATGAAGACAGTTCCTGTAACAGAGTTCTTCCCTACCCGAGCGAGCTTTTCTAATTAATTATTATTATTACGAGCGCCGTTATTATTTATTGAATTGTTAATCATGAATTGTTTCTAATACTAGTCACGTGATTGTTCCTTCTTGGATTAATTATCGAATAATCGTGAATCATTAAATTACGGTAATGGTTTAATAATTTTGTTATCGCTTGTTTTATTAATTCCTATTCGGGTTATCGGGAATTAGTTATTTATTCATTAGAATTATTTATCTGGTTGATTAAGTGAAGTTAAATACCCATCGAAATTATTTTATTGTTTATTCTAAAATTAATCTTTTAAATCGAAAACGTTATTGTAGAATTGGCCTAAATACTACGTCAGTCGTTCGCGAGAACGTAGTTCATAACAGTTCCCCCCCTCTTTTAAAACACGAACCCATGGTTCGGGCTTTTAAATCTGAGATAGGGGTTTTAAATCTGGAAGTCATGCTGAAGCTGTTTGATGAGTGAACTAGGGTACTAGGGTTGTTTTTTTTTTTGAAATTACATCCCTCAAAGAGGGAAGATCTAATGGATTTTTAGAGGCTTACGCGCCCCCTTATATATATTGTTATTTAATTTAAAAGGATTGAGGAAAAAACCCTTACCAAAAGTTCATAATAGCCGCGAGGCGTGTCGAAAGTAGCTAGATATGAGGAGATTCAACCTTCAACCTTTAGCATATTTTACATACAACTTCAGGTATTCTTCCAGAAGTTGATCAATCTCTGCAGAGCAACCTTGGAAAATTCAGCCCATCGTGACCTTGGCGCCTTAATATTGGATGGTAATAAAAAAAAAAAAATATTCAACCCTCGTACAGATAATTGGTTTAAGAGAAAATCTTTATTATAAAAGAAAAATGGGGAATACAAAATTAACAGGTCAGAGCAGAAAATTTTTACATGAATGAATTTACATGGATTTAAAAATGACCCCGGCCTCTACATCATCTCTATGGGTTAAATACACGCGGGTGCAAGCCCTGCACAAATCTATTTTGTACAGGTCATGGGGATTTCTTCCACACCTGCAGGCAAGTGTCTTAAGAGCCGTCATGATCCCCACGACGTGATTCTTCCTGACCGTCCAACCCGGGCCTGTATCAGCGTAGCAGTCCAGGCAACGCCAATTATTGCCTTGTTCATTAATAAAATATTCCACGCTGAGATGGCCCACGCGACTAGCCTTATGATTACGGCCATCCACATGCCCGTTCAAGATTTTCTTCAATTTCTTGAGTTCCCTCTCGTTCCTGGGCAACGGGGCCGATAGATAGGGAAGTAAGCCTTCCACCGGCATTTGCATAATTTCCCCAGTGATAATAAAAAGAGGGCGTAGCTCAGGCGCGGCTTGCTGCTGCTCAGGTGGCTTACATAATTGCTACTCAGGCATGGCTTGTGGGAGAGCCAAGTCAGGTTCCGAGCCTTCATCCTCCACCTTAATTTCGACATCAAGGTCGCCCTCCTCTAACGCGTTCAAGTTATTCGGATTCATTTCCTGTAAGGGAAAAATGGTAAGGAACGACGGAGGAACTGGAAGAGAGAGAGAGAGAGAGAGAGAAAGAGAGAAAAAAAAAAAAAAAAATGGAAATGGAAAGGAAAGGCGCGAAAATTCGTGCCCGGCGATTATGGTGCGAGAGGAAAAAGAAAATGGAAATGCGCGGTAGCGAGAGAAAGAAAACCCGCAGCTGATATATATAAAACCTGTATTTGAGAGAGACTACGTATGAGCACGTCGGGGCCTGCTTCACAAAGGAAAAAGTTTTCTCCTAAAAATGCGACGCGGAAACGAAAGAAAACGCGCACTTGGCGAAAGCAAGAGAGAGAGAGAAAGAGGAAAAGAGACGAGGAGACGTACTACAATTTTACGCGGCGAAAAGGAAATGCGCACGGGCGGCAGAACACACGCTGGCGTCCTTCGTCATTGCGAAAGCACAAAAGGTGCTCTCTATGCAAGGAGGACGAAGAAACGCGGAGAAAAGTAAATCCGAGTCCATAATAAGAGAGAGAGAGAAGAGAGGAAGGTGAGAAAGGGATCACTACTCACGCTTGTCCTCGTCCCTCGTCAGATTTCCAGAAATTCTCACTCCCCCGCCTTTTCGTCTTCAAAGCTGCTGTCTACGCGCCGATTGAAGAAAGAATGACGACCCGCGGTCTCCCGCGCTCGGCAATGAAGAACAGAGGCGCCGCCGCGCCGCGCGACCTATGATTTCCATGAGAGCCCGGGCAGTGGCGCCATCCCGCGCCGCGCGAGCGAGCACGAAGCATGGCGCCAGCCCGCGAGGATTTGAGATTTCAACCCCCGTTGTTTCAAATAATTCGCGACGGACGGATAATTAGAGCAGCAATCACTCTCATGGGTACAACCTCTATCCCTTTTTTTTTTTTTTTTTTTTTTCTTTTTTTTTTCGATGGCTGATTTTGAAGTTGAAGATATAGATATATTCCATTATGGAATGCGGTTTTGGTTTAAATAAATTAATTAGGGTTTTAGGGATAAATTTATAATGACGCGTGGGTTTAATAATTAGTTTAGGGTGAAATTACAATGAAAAGCGGGTTTTAATTTAAATAATTAGGGTTTTAAGGATAAATTTATAATGACGCGCGGTTTTAATAACTAGTTTAGGGTGAAATTATAATGAAAAGCGGGTTTTAATTTAAATAATATAATGAAACGCGAGTTTAATTTAAATAATTTAATTTTATAAGGGTGAAGGTGTAATGAAAAACGGGTTTAAATTTAAATAATTAGGGTTTTAAGGATAAATTTATAATGACACGCGGGTTTAATAATTAATTTTAGGGTGAAGTTACAACGAAAAGCGGGTTCTAAATTAAATAATTTAATTTTATAAGGGTGAAGGGATAATGAAAAACGGGTTTAAATTTAAATAATTAGGGTTTTAAGGATAAATTTATAATGACACGCGGGTTTAATAATTAATTTTAGGGTGAAGTTACAACGAAAAGCGGGTTCTAAATTAAATAATTTAATTTTATAAGGGTGAAGATTTTAATTAATAATTTTATTTTTAAGGGTGAAGATTTTAATTAATAATTTTATTTATTTTTTTTTTTATTTTTTATTTTTTTTTTTAATTTTTTTTTTTTTTTTTTTTTAGGGTGAAGGGAGCACCTGCCATCGCTCCCTTCTGTGAGATGCTTCCTATGGCTCGCCGGGACTCATCCTGATACAATTTATCAGGACTATTTCCGGTTTCCCATCTCCAGGGCAAAAAAAAAAAATAAATAACAAATTCTTTATAACATTCTAGACTTTAACATTACGAGCCCTGGTCATCTCTCCTATAACCCTTAAATTTTTATTTATAAAGATTACAAGAAAACGTGTTTTTACAAGGGAATAAAATTACAAAATAATTAAATCGCACGAGTACAACAATTTACGTAGGGCGCAAACATGCGTGTTTTAACTTATCAAAATGAACTATTTTAGTCTTATTATTTCCTAGATCTATTTTCGCATTCCTATCTCCTATTAATTCTACTATCTTATAACGCCCTGCATACTGATCATCGAACTTACCAACCCGCGGTTCCTTTAATAAATATATTTCTTCTCCGACCTTGAAATCTTTCGCATTTAATTTTTGATCATAATACCGTTTTGACCGTTCTTTAGCCTCTAACAAACGCACTCTCGCCATTCTCTGGGTATCGTTTAACTTGAATATTAATTCGTCGAGGTACATTTCATATGTTTTCTCTACCGTTCGTGTTTCAAACTCCGAAGGTAATCGCGCCTTTTGACCAAAAACTAATTCGTGGGGAGTAAATCCGTGTGCCGAATGGACCGAGGTATTATACGAGAAAATAGCCATTTTAATCCAGGTATCCCAATCAGTTTTTTCTGTATACATTCTTAAATATTCTACTAGCGAATGGTGACTTCTTTCTAAGGAGCCCATTGTTTGAGGGTGGAAAGCGGTAGATCGCAGTTGCTTAATTTTAAAGATCTTAGCTACCTTATGCATTAAACTACTCTGAAAGTTACTACCCTGATCAGTCTTAATCGCTTCGGGACAACCAAATTTGTCATATCGGGAATGGGAAGAGCGTCAGAGTATTTAGTTAAGTTGCACTGGAGGGTTAATAGATATTTATTCCCGGCTACAGTTACGGGTAGGGGCCCCACGATATCCATCTCTAAAATCTCGAAAGCTTTACTAGGGGTAGTAGTGATTCTCATAGGCTATTTTGTTTTTACTCGTACTAATTTCTTCCTTTGACAATTTTCGCAACTTTGTACGTATTCGGAAACGTCTTCCTTTATCCCTGGCCAGAAAAATCTTTCTCAGATGCGATGATAGGTTTTTGCAATTCCCTTATGCCCTCCTACTGTGGAATCATGAGCCTCGCTAATTATTCCTAATCTATCCGCGGGGGGTGGTACCGTAACTTCACCTGTGCAAATCGTGAGCTTAGGAATTCCGTCTTTCCACTGGGAACGTAACGCGAATTCTATCGGTAGCCAGTGAATCTGTTCTAACCCGTCCCCGATTTTGGAAATGCTTACGGATTTTATTTTGTCTTGTATCATAACCGTTCGGAGAGAAGTTAAACAATTTATTATCATGGTTGTTTTCGTGATCTCGTTGAATTTTTCCTTAATGAACAATGAATAGATTATTTTACCGTTAGACAAGTTAGTTTGAGTGACCGCACCGACCCCTATTGGTTCATTTTTGAGTTTTTCAAGATCTATCATTCGTGATTCTACTAGCTGTTGGCAAATGGGGGAGCTTGGGTTACAATCTACGGATAAAAAATGTGCAATGTTATCATGTCTCATTAAAAGGTGATCTCGCGAATATTCTACAGCGGATATTATAAGGAGGGGCTCTATTTTGTCTAGGTGGGAGGGTTCTGTCCACACAGGATTTTCCTTTTCCACACAGTAATTCAGTTCGTTCCACACAGATTTTTCTGATTCAATACAGGGGTTTGGGCTACACACATTGGTGTTCACTATTTGGGGCCTATCGTCATCATTGGAAGCGTCGGACGCACTCTCATCATAGAATTCAAGTAGGGTTGGATTACTGTCAGTTGTGGGTTCTTGGAGAGCAATTACCCCTTGAACCATTGTCGGTGGATTATCGTTAGCCCTATTTTTGCCAGACGGGATTTCTTGATAGGAACTAACCTGTTGGTCCCCGGCCCTAACCTTCTCGTGCGCGGAAGTACTACGCTCTAAGGCCGCATGGTCCTTGAGCCCCCCGACACACACGAGAACTTCAGTTGTAGCGGTCGTAACCGGAAAAGTTTCACTTGCCAGGGTTTCTTGATAGGAACTAACCTGTTGGCCCTGGGTCCTACTCTCCTCAATACGTTCGGGAGTACTCCGGCCCGTCGGGATTTCTTGATAGGAACTAACCTGTTGGTCCCCGGCCCCCCCGACACGCATGAGGGCATCGGTCATGTTTCCCACGACCGGACCTTTCCGAACTCCTCTTGCGAGGGCATCAGTCATGTTTCCCACAACTGGACTTTCCCTAACTCTACTCTCCTCTTCTTCGAGGGCATCAGCCACGACCCCCACAACCGGCACTTCTCTAAAGCTACCTCGGTCATGTTTCCCACAACCGCTGCTCTCTCCTAATGAAGAGGCAGAGCTAAACCTATGTATGTCAGTTAGTCCATTGTCCATGCTAATGAGGGTGTGAGAACTGTCATGGCGCTCAGCTGTTTTGGGACTAGATTCAGATTTATTGATTATAAATAGCTTTTCTACGTTAATTTCAGCTGACAGTTCCGCCGCACTGAGATCTTGAAGATTTGTGGTCAGGGAAGAAGTAGGGATAGGATTTCTAGACAGTGCGTCCGCGTTCATGTTAATTTTACCGGGCTTATGTATAATTTCATACTCATATTCTCTCAATAAAATCTTCCAACGGGCTAAACGCGTAATGGGGTCTCTTAATTTATGAAGCCATAGAAGGGATCGATGATCGGTCACTAGTACGAATTTCCTACCATATAAGTATGGTTTAAATTGTTTAACTGCGTGAACAATTGCTAATAATTCCTTTTCGGTTGTAGTATATCGTATTTCAGCATCGTTCAAAGCCCTAGAAGTATACGCAATGGGGAGGTCTCTCCCGATTTGACCCTGTCTCAAAACGCCACCTAATGCGTAATCGGACGCGTCAGTGGTAACCACAAATGGTTTAGAAAAATCAGGATATTGCAGGAGGGGCTCTGAACAAAGTATTCGTTTAAAGGCGATAAATGACTCTTCCTGGGGGTTCTCCCAAATAAAAGGCTGCCCCTTCTTCAAAAGGGAAAAAAGTGGTTTGGCAATCTTTGCAAAATTGGGAATGAACTTCCTATAGTACCCGGCCAAACCTAAGAATTGTTTAATATTTTTCGCGGTTTTGGGTCGCGGGAATTCCGAGACAGCTTCGATTTTCCGAGGATCGGGTTTAACTCCCTTTTCTGAGATAATGTGCCCTAGATACGCGACTTCTTTTTCAAAAATAGACATTTATCGGGCTGCAAGGTTAGGCCTGAAGTTTTTAATCTACCGAAAAGTTTTCGTAGTTTCCGCGCGTGTTCTTCCAATGATTCGGCGTATACAACGATATCATCCATATATACAAAAAGCTCGATTCCTTGCAAACCGCTAAGAACTTTATCCATAAGGGATTGAAATGTTGAGGGGGCGCCTTTTAATCCCATGGGCATTCTTTTATATTGGAGATGATTAAATGGGGTGGAAAACGCGGTTTTTGGGGCATCTACAGGATCGATGGGCACCTGATGGAAACCGGACGCTAGATCGAGGGTGGAAAAATATTTACTGCGGCCTAATTGATCCAGGATCTCGGTGATATTAGGGAGTGGATATGCTGACGCGATTGTTTTTTCATTTAACGCCCGGAAGTCTATAACAAGCCGCCAACGCTTATTTCCTTGGGAGTCTGGTTTTTTAGGCACTATCCACAATGGTGAATTATATGGCGATTCCGATTCCTCTACTATATCGTTATTGATTAGCTCTTGAACGTGTTTGTTAACTACATCACGTAATTGGGGTGGATACCGATATTGTTTTACGTTTATTGGAATATCGTCAGTGGTCGGAATTTTATGATTAATCATTGATGTTTTACTCAATATGTCGCCTGGTAGATGGAACTGACAAGGGAATTGGCTAACTAGTTTTTCTACACTTTCCCGTTCTTTTGGCTCAAGATCCGCTATATCTAATAGATCCATTATTCTATCTACCCTATATTGACATTCGGTCTCAGAATTAGTTATAATCTTGACGGACCGTACGGGCTTGATAGTACTATCATATAATTCTAAGGTCTGGGGTGGAATTATAACATGAATATCTTCCGCAGTAGTATTTATCGCGAACAGGTGTGCCCTACCACCTTTGTTTTTGACTAGACACTCGCCTATAAAGAGTCCGGGTCCGGCATTTACTCTAGGAATATAACCGGCGGGGCGCGTAGGGTTTTGAATCCTAATTTGGACAAGAGTTTTCGTTCTAGCGGGTAAGTAAAGGGAATCATGGTTCATAAATGTCGTGGTTTCGCGTGGGTTTCCGAAAGAGATCAATCCACTCTTAAAAGATAGGGTAGCTTCTTGTTCTCTCAAAAATTCTACGCCAAGAATTCCGTCCGTGTTTATTGGGAAACTATCCGGTACGATGTTGAGTCGGCATTTAATATCCCCCAGATTTATATTTGCACAACCCAATGTATCAATTAAACCGTCGTTTATTCCAGCCAGGCGATAAAGAACATTTGACTGAATAGTAACGTAGGGTTTTAATAACGATTCCTTGATAATATTTAATTCCGACCCGGTGTCGATAAGGAACCGCGGTAAGGGTTTGGTTAAGTCCTTACTTTTGAATACTACCACCGGGGAGTTCGACTCATTAGAGGTGGTGGAAACGAGGATGGCGCGGGTCGGGGCGCGAAGGTCGTTGGGTTTCGGCGGTTCATCATGGCGCCCGTATGCTGAACCACGTGGGAGTTTAAAGGTTGCCCGTTGCTATTAGAGGAGAATTGTCGCGCGGGTTGGTTCGAGGTGAAATTTACGGAATTATTGATCCCTAATCGCTTCCTGCATGTCTCGTAAGTATGCCCTTTTATCCTACAGTAATTACAATATAGACTCGAACGACTTCCTTTTGTGCAATCTCGCGCAATATGGCCGGGTTCATTACATTGGTAGCATACACGGCGTCTTTTTTCCGGCATACCCTCATCTTGGGGTTCAGTAATATGACAATTTACTCGTTTCCGGCTATCGTCCATTTTATCATTATGCAATTCTCTACGTTGTTGAACATACTTTTCGCAAATTATCGCAGTACTTATGGCTTGCTCGAGGGTGTTTGATGTCTTCCCGATCATGCGCGTGGCTATTTCTGAATTTAACCCCAGGGTAAAACATTCTATGGCTGTGTTAGTGGTCCCTTCGATCATTCCGCGTGCTATGACAGAGTTAAAATTTTCATCAATTAATTCGCGCGCTTTTTGCAGGATTTTAGTTACTCGTAATCCGTACTCTGATACTTTTTCGTTTGAATTTTGTTTAACGCGTGCCAAGTCTGTTTGAACCTGGGGCAAATTTTGGCTGGGTTGAAAGACTCGTTTTAACTGTAACAGAAGCTGATCTAGAGTATCAAACGATTTAAATTGCAAATAGTCGTTGGCGTCACCGGTGACTCGTGATTTTACCAATTTTAAAAAGAAACTTTGATCGCTCGGACTTACAAAACTCTCGGCCTCTTTGCATTCTCTTATGAACCGATTTACAGAGATATTCCTTCCGTTAAATTCGGGGAGTATTCTTACTATTTCATTTATTTTTTTATATCCTAGCAAGGAACCTGATTTAACGGACTTAAAACTGTTATCTGAATCAGCACGCGTAATTAAATCGTCCCTCATGTTCCGGAAATCCGGAGCAGGATTAAGCGGCGACCTAATTAATGGTATACTTGATCCGCCACGATTATTTACCGTTAAATCTAGCGCAACAATGCCTTCAGGTAGCCTACTTTTCTCCGTTAGATCGGAATTTTCCGAAATTGACCATGATCCGGACGCTTGCTCGCTATTTATCGACATTTTTGTTTAACCCTACTTGCTCGCTCGGATTACTTAGCTTTAAATTTCGCAGGTGTCCTTGATGCTGGGGCTGGCGACTCGTAACGGACGCTGGTGATTTGGGGCCAGAACTGATGACTCGTGATAGGTGCTGATGATCTGTGGCTGACGTTGTTGACTCGTAGAAAAGGTGTTAATGGCCTGGGCAATGTTTGCAATGCGGGGGCGTAGATAGACAGTGGAGAGATCGCAGATGACGTCCTGAACGTAGTTGATAATACCGACGTCCTGGCGTAATTGTTTTGCGTCTGTTGATGGGCCTTGGAACTTCTTCGTTGATGTCGCTCCCGTAGCCCGAATCAGGACTTCCTTCTCGTGAGTTCGGAGGAGTTCTGTGCTCGTTGATTGGCTGAGGATGTCTTCCTTGTCTCTGCCGTGGACTCAGATGCCCAATCGGGTGTTCCGGCATTCGCCCAGGTCCCAAGGAAAACCACGGCTTAAAACCTTGGGCGGAACACAATTCTCGAGCTTCTCCGGAAATGTCTTTTCTTTGCAACTCTTTGAGGAATCCCACCGCTGTCACCAAAAATTGTTACGACCCGAGTCGGGGTCTGGGAGTAGAAAATCGTTTCTACAATGGTCGCCGGGTTGACCAACTGGAACGTGGAATTCGTTGCTCAATTAAGCGCTAAAGCGCACAGAGTTGCGGGAGATTCAAATAAAACTCGAACTCAAGAGATAAACTTAACTTGGAGTTTATTAAATAATTAAACACTTATTAATTATTTACAAAGAACTTATGACGTGACTCTATATAAATTCAATTGTTATAGCTTTTCAATGGCGCAACATACACAGTGGCAAGCACTAGTGCAGCAAAGTATCAAACTAGTTGATAACGACCAAAGCTCTGACTACGAAGCGTCTCATGTGCTCGGTAGCGACTGACTCCGGCGGCTCGGCGCTCTCCTTTTATATTCTCGGCGCGGACCTTGGGCCGTTGACGGTGGAACGCTATTGGTTGGCGGCCTCCCTCTCTTCGCTTGGCCGATCTGGTCCGATCCGGTTTGGTCCTTGACTCTCGGCTTAATGGATTCTCAGAATTGTTTTCCCGATTGAATCCCTTCGCTAATGCATTCCTGGAATTGTTGACCTTGACGTGGCTTGAGCCTTTTTGGCTAATTGATTCTCGGAAGTGTTTACTTCCGAGGGTCATGCATTCTTGGGATTGTTGACCATGAAGTGGATTGAGCCTTTTGCTAATTGATTTCCTGAAGTGTTTACTTCCGAGGGTCATGCATTCTTGGGATTGTTGACCTTGAAGTGGTTTGAGCTTTTTCGCTAATTGATTCTTGGAAGTGTACAAGCTGGACTCTCGAGTTGTTTGCGCATTGGCCCTTTTGACCTTGGGTGTGTTTTCTCTCTTAAGTGCCTTTTGACCGTTGGAATTTGGCTTCTTGCTATTGTTGACATCCAGAGTAACTGTTCTCGTTCATTCGCTTGTCCTTGGTAATTTCCATGAAGACAGTTCCTGTAACAGAGTTCTTCCCTACCCGAGCGAGCTTTTCTAATTAATTATTATTATTACGAGCGCCGTTATTATTTATTGAATTGTTAATCATGAATTGTTTCTAATACTAGTCACGTGATTGTTCCTTCTTGGATTAATTATCGAATAATCGTGAATCATTAAATTACGGTAATGGTTTAATAATTTTGTTATCGCTTGTTTTATTAATTCCTATTCGGGTTATCGGGAATTAGTTATTTATTCATTAGAATTATTTATCTGGTTGATTAAGTGAAGTTAAATACCCATCGAAATTATTTTATTGTTTATTCTAAAATTAATCTTTTAAATCGAAAACGTTATTGTAGAATTGGCCTAAATACTACGTCAGTCGTTCGCGAGAACGTAGTTCATAACACCGTGCCTTGCTCTTGCCGTGCCTTGTCATTTTGTTCCTATTTCTCTCGGTTTATAAACCTGTATTCTATATCTTTGTAGAAATGAAACGGCAAGGCACGGCAAGAGCAAGACACGACACGGCAAGGGCAAAGCAAGGCACAGCACGACACAGCACGACATGGCTCTTATGTACATTGTCCCTTAGGCCCCCGCTACATAAGAGCGTTTGCACGCGGGCGCACGCGTATGCACGCGTAAGATAAATAGTAATTGTCGATGCAGCCAACGTGAAAAATTTAGTACCTCCAAAGAAAGCAGAGAACGAACAGCTTTTTTTGGAGGCGCTAAATTTTTCACGTTGACTGCATCGAAAATTACTAGATATTCCCTAGTTGCATACGCGTGCACCTGCATGCAAACGCTCTTATGTAGCGGGGGCCTTACAGTGAATCCATATTGCATGCCTTATGCCGTATGCCGTCAGAAAAATAGTTGTTGTCCGAAATCTATAATATTTATAACTATATGGTTACAATTCCTATAGGATTTATAACCATAGAGTTATAAATCCTATAGATTTCAGACAACAACTTTTTTTCTGACGGCTGACGGCATACGGCATACGGCATGCAATATGGATTCACTGTTATGTAGCGGGGGCCTTATACTCTCTGATGGGGATGGCGGAATGCGGATTATGGTGATGGCGGTCTGGCAGATGTGCACCAGCGGCACCTTTTATGAATGAATGCACTATATATTGAGCCGATACCTTTATAAGGAAGAATACGCTATATAAGCACTACCTACGCAGGCGTCCAGCACTAAATCTAGCACCCAAACCAACGTCCCAAACAACATGGCGCGAGTAGACGTCTGACCTTGCCGGCATGGACGTAAAAATATGCATTTTTACACGATAGATGATTACGGTTAGCGGTGGAAGTGGTGCAATCCTTAAAAAATGTAGTGAGTATTCAAAATTGTACTCAAATATTCTCGAAAGTTCCTATATAAAAGTGTTGACAAGTATTTGTTGTCGACAACTTAACCTACTACTGACTGTTTACGTTTAAGTGTGTATATTATAATGTGTAAGTTGAAACAGTTCCACTATTAGCATTAAGTAATTTGTCAAACTCCGTGCTGACTCTTCCTGTGATAAGTAACAACGAAGAGAGAATAGAAAATTTTAACAGAAAGCATCCTTGTACAGCATAACAAAATGTATACAAATCTTGTAAAAAATCGCGTCTGCAGGAATAATGATGGTTTCCATTGTACTTTGTGCAATCTTGAAATACACAACGAGGAATATGCTTCTAGACACATCATCAATGATAGAGTTCACATTGAACATATGAAGAGTGCTGCACCAATAAAAAATTTCAAGATAAATGAAAGACAATGTAACGATTTGGTTAACAATGGAGTTATTGTAATAAGCAGCAAAGAATTCAGATGTACGTTTTGTTCCTGTTCTATTCCAAAGCTTGATCATGTTTTTGAACATTTATTAGGTAAAAAGCATATAAACAAATGTCGTAAGATATTATCAGACCCTAATGTTGGTTGCACAACGAATTCCATTGAGATTCCAATTGAAAACAAGATAAAAGAAAAAAAAGATTCTTCATCATACAATGAAAATAGGGAAGAAGTTGATACACATAATCTTCCTAGTGATCAACTCAGCAATGAACTATCACTTTCTAACGATATTTCTGCACGTGCTTCCTTAGCTCAGTGTAATATTTGTCAATGTCATTTAGATTCTAATTCAGCCATGTTGTATCATGGCATGTTTCATTTAAGCCAAAGAAGTTCTAATATTACAGATGTAATAAGTTTTTCTATGAAAAAATATAAACGAATATATTGCTTATTATGTGATTCTGTTATGAATAATGAAGAAGACTTAGAAAAACATCTAGGAGATATTGTTCATCAAAAACGATTGATTATTTTATGTCGTGCAAATAGTAATACTTTTATGAGTATGTTATATATGAGTTCAGCATATTATGTTGTTCCTCCCCACATGAGCAATATATGTGATGCATTAAATGCAGAGTTTAACAGATATTTATATTATCAAGAGTGCAATATGAATAACAGTGCATTTCAGACAACAGTACAAAATGACCCCACTGCTAGTGGATTTATCCAATATGAAATGCTCAGTACAAATGTCTTGCAACAACAATCAAATGTCCAAAAGAATATTCATAGTTCTATTTTTCCAGAATATTTTTGTTTCATGTGCAATCTAAAATTCACAAATGAAAATTCATTGTTTATACATTATAGTTATGATGAAGATCACAAATATCGAATAGTAACTATAATTTTAATATTAAAAGACAAAAATATGAAATTTGTTACTTATGTAAATAACGAAGTGATAAAATGCTTAAAATGTCAAATACATTTAACTGACTTACATGGAGCTCTTATTCATCTTTTTGAAATTCAGCATACAATGGAAAAGCAAATGTTCACTGATCTTATTTTGGCAAATAATCCTGAACTATTAAATAATATGTATATTTGTCCAGTTTGCAAAGTAACTACAGGACTGCAGGATTACATGATGGTTCAACATTTAGAATCTGATTATCATAAGCATAACATTCAAGAATATTATACACATATTAAAAGCAATTCATTTGAAAAATTAATTTTCTACTGTGCCCATTGTAAATCAAATTTTTTTAATGATAAAGCGTTACTTGAACATTTTTATTCTAATCATGGAAATAGTTACAAGAATGTGACTCATACAAACAGTATAATGGTTCCTAATCCTGCGTATATGTATTTACCCACAAATAATCAATTTGTTAATGGCACTATAAATCATGGGATGCAACCATACTGGGATCCTAAGTATGGAAATGTCAATTATATGCCTTTAAATGGATTAAATTATAATATTCAACATAATGCAACAAATTTAAATATTGATAAAAGTCAACATCAAGAAGTAACAGTTACAGTAAATAATCAAAAAGGTGAGTCTAACCAGAATACAGTTACAGTTGCAGGAACACGCACTAAGAATCTTATAAACTTTAGTCCAAGATATGTTAAGTTATGCCTAGAAGTAGGAGATGAAAATATTTTTAAGATCAACCCAGAGAGGATACAAAAACTGCAATTAGGATTAAGTTTAACCTTCCCATATGAATCAAACAGAGGCTGCATACCATGCGGGCATGAAATTCCCAGTGATCTTCAACTTCTTTATGAACATTTACGTACAGAAGAGCATGAAAAAAATTTACAAGAAATGGAAGATGCTGATGAACTTTTTGAAAACTACAGAAACCAACTTAGTGATTTGGAACTTGCAAAATTGTATATGTATGAGGATTCAGATGAATGGATTAAATGTCTTACCTGTGATATTACGGTAGAAAACTGTGATGAAAATGTGCGTAGTCACATGAATTCTGAACTTCATATGAATAATTATCAAATATGGAAAAGCTCGGCAGATGAAATATTCACAATGTTCAATAATATATTTGAAAATCTTTGGTATTACATTGAAAAATTCTTTTGTAATATATGCTGTGCTCAATTTGAATTTGAAGTTGATTATGCTAGACATTTAGAAAGTCAAAAACATTTAAAAGAAGTTGAAAAAAGATTAGTTAAAAATCAAAGTTTACAATTTGATTTTTGTATTCTGTGTTCAAGCTACTGGTATGCAAAATCTGACCACCATATGATCCATTGTGGAAAAGATTCTCACAGGTATATATTAAAATCCCGTGATTTTAATGTGCCTGATATGACTGACTCAGTAAAGATTATACTAACTTCTGTTGAAAAAACTATCAACAATCTGTTATCAGAATCAGATAAAGTAATACTTTCTGATAGAGATACTGAAAAAAACCTATTGGAATCTGTAGAAATGGTTGTAAAATCAAAATATCCCCAAGCAAGAGCTTACTTATTTGGTTCTAGAATATCATATTTGTCTTCTCAAAATAGTGATTTAGATGTTTATTTAGATTGTGAAAGTCAGTATAGTAAAATTACATCAAAAGATGAATGCCAAGATCGGTTATTGGTTGTACAGGAATGTTTCCACAAATATCAAGATATTTGGGTGATAGATGAAATAGTTTTGCGTACAAGAGTACCAATAATAAAATTACGGCATAGGTCTACAAATCTTAATTGTGATGTTTCGTTTATCAATGGACTTAGTGTTGAAAAATCCAAAATTGTTGGGTAAATTATATTTATTTATTACTGAACTTGTATTTAGAAAAAGTGAAACTGACTGACTTATGAAAAAGAACATTCTATTAATGAATATCTACATAAAAATTTATAATTGCTTTTTTTAAACATATCAAGCAGTCTCATTCTTTCTTATTTTCAATTTGAAATGTCTTAATTTTAATATAAATATTTATTTTTAGTTATTACGTTAATGCTTGCTTACCTTGCCGCAAACTAATTCTGTATTTGAAGAAATGGAATGTACTTTGTAAATTATCAGGAACAAGAGGTATAACTACATTTGCTATTTCCTGGCTTGTAATATTTTATCTACAAATTAAAGGAATTTTGCCAAGCATACAACATTTGATAGAATTAGAAAATAATTCAAGCATTGTATCAGGTAAGGATTTTATCTTTTTATTTAAAGGAAAATTATTTAATAGAAAACATAATGAAAATTTTCTTTTAGGGTGGGAAACTGGAGTTTTTCGAAAAATTCCAACAAATGAAACTGATATTTCTATAAAGGACCTTTTACAAGGATTCTTTCTTTACTATGCTAAATTTAACTACATATCAGACGTTGTTTGTCCATTTTTAGGAAAAATAATGAAAAAAAGTCAATTTTCCGATATTAATAATTTACCTGAAGAAATGAAAATTTATAAAACACAAATTAAAGAAGAAAAAGTAGAGTTTTTTCGTTTAGATTCGCCTATGTGTGTACAAGAACCAATAGACTTGTCTCAAAATATTACTAAAGCAGTTACCAAACTACACTTACGAATGTTTAAACAGTATTGTTCTGAAAGCGCTGCAAGCATACAGACTTAGACCTCTCTTAATATGAATCAGGTGGTAAGTGCACTGTTTTTTGAAAAGACAGATGATAGAACAAAAATACAATATTTTTATGTGCCAATTGAGATTAAATTTAATTTTTTATAATGTTTGACATATCGTGTCAATTGCTAATAAGCAAGTAGTATATAGAATTTTTATAAACATTTTTCTTCAGACTTTGTCTTTCAATAATCGTTATTATGAAGTTATTGGTATTTTTAACATTAGATAATATTCTTTTCTAATAAATATTTTTATTACAATAACGTATTATTGTAAACTTTAGTAATAAAACTTACGTAACATAATTTTTAAAATTTGGTAAGAATTAATAAGTAGATAAGTATTTTTTTAAACATTTAGTAAATTTAAAAAATAATGAATAAATACTATTCTTTAGCATAAGTTAATGTAAAAAATTAAACAATTATTTTGACAATATCTATTTTTATGATGTACAGAACTTGAAATTAAATTTTGAAAAAAATTTATTTCGTAAGTCCCGTGTTAGTGTACACATCCATAAATTGCAATGTAATTAGAAATAATGTGAAATGCTTTGTGTACTAATAATGTTAATGTTTCAAAATGTTTTCCATTGTTACATATACATAACATGTATTATAGTAGTTAATAAGTCTAACATGTCAATTGCTAACAGCGATTTCAATTTTGTTTTGATATCGAATTTTTGATGAATAAAAACACTTAAGAATTTTGTAATTCGTTGTTAGTTGCTTTAAAACATTGGCTAATCTAATGTAAAATTTCTACAAGCAACGTTTTTATACATAATTTACTTTAACATTGAAAAATAAAATTTTATAGACACTTACTGTATTTTTAATATGTAATAAAAAAGTAAGTAAATAAAAATTTTATTTTTAAACAATGTAATGAATTTCGTTCAACATTACTTAAGGGGATGTGAAACAGGTGCATAGATCCCTACCACACTGACATCGCCATTTTATTTTAGTTTTCGTTAATTCTAAAAACTTTCGAAAAAAGAGGATTATTATAGCTATGCATATAGCTATTGTTATATATAGCTATGCTTTAAAAATTCTAAAATTTTACACACTAGCTTTAAAAGCTGTACTGTGCTAAATTTTACAAATTAACTATGCAAATACAGTAGTAGTTCAATAATTTCAAGGTCTTCAGCCACTTAGTGAAACACAACTACTTACTAGGATGTAGTAATTAATATAAATACTTATTTTGTATTATTTATTTGAATGTTTATTTCAAAGTTCTCAAAAAACTATCAAAATTTAGTTCTCTAGGATGAATTTTCTGAGGGCAGTGGTACTCAACTTCATCAATATTGCAAAAATTATGATAAAAAAAATATTTATGATGGAAGCCCTTCAATAGTCTGTAGTCACTATCCAAAATATAATACAAATATGACTACAAAAAAAATACGATATTTGAAAGAAATTCTACTTACACGGTACTATTATAGATATTCAAATAACATGGAATTTGTTCTTCAAATAGCTGTTATCTCGAAACATATAGTATTGCTTGCCATATTGCAAAATAAATTGTATATTCCTTTTTGATTTTAGTATTACATACTGGTTTTCAGAAAACCATAAAGAAAATTGGCTTTGCAATTAATTAAAATGTGTCTTAAATATACGCTCTACACAGGGTTCCCGTGTTCAAATCACAAACTTTGTGACGCTACCTATACTAGGCTATAGAAGCAATAAAAAATATCAAAAGTAGTTTGTGAGCAAAATTTCAAGAAAAATTAAAGATGATCGGGTTTGTCGGAGAACGTCCTTAAAATTACGCAAGATCGATATTAGTACTATATTGCTTCCTCCTAGAGGAAGCATTGTGATAGTAATTTTTTGAGTTGTTCTAAAAACATGTTATAATTGTTTTCCGAGGTGTTAGAATGTGTGTGTGTGTGTGTGTGTGTGTGTGTGTGCGCGTGTGTGTGCGTGCGTGTGGGCGTGCGTGGTGTGTGTACGCCTGGATCTCAGCTTCTACTCGGTCGATTTTAACCGGACAGGTCTCATTCTTTTTTGTTTTTTTTTTGTGTGATTGAGGGTCAAAAATTCATTTTTTGATTGGGCCGATGCGTTTTTGTTTTATTTCGAATTTTCTCAAAATTTATTTTTGAATTTTTTGAATAATCGGATTCAAATTTTTGATTCGGATAGGTAGCATTCAAAAGAGCATAAAAAGGCTATAGGGGAGGGCGGGGCATAACGTGTCAGGTAGGTAAGATTGGCACCCTCATATTTTTAATATTAATGAATGGAAAAAATGTAATTTTTACGTAAACCTAATTAGATATGCTTTTAGAATTTTCCTCTATACTTTTGAGATTATAGATAATGTTTAACATTTAATTTAATAAGATTGAAAATCGGTGCTTAGAAACAAGGTTGACTTCATTTTTAAGTCGCTTGGAGCAACGTGAAAATGATTTTTTTTCTAAATGAGACCAAACCTATGTGATAGTTTCAACTTTTATCTTTCAAGCCCTGTTTTTGTTATTTTCAGAAAATCTTTATAAATAAGGGAGAATGTACATAAGCGCTTCGCTGCGCTGCGCTACGCTGTCGCATTGATTACTTGTAGACAACTTCGCTGATTGGCTAACATTTAAATATTAGCCAATCAGCGACGAGGTCTACAAGTAATCAATGCGACAGCGTATATAGCGCAGCGCAGCGTAGCGTAGCTCAGCGTAGCGCAGCGCAGCGTAGCGTAGCTCAGCGTAGCGCAGCGCTTATGTACATTCTCCCTAATATAATTAAAAAATGAAAATGGTATTAAAATGGGGCATGACGTGACACCCTGGCAGGGCACGCGTGGCACACTCGGGCGCATCAATGCGCCACGGCGGCCGCCGAGCCAAAGAATATAGAATATATTAGGGAGCGTCTACAACCTGCCACCCAGCGTCTGGGTTTCGGTTTTCGGTCGAGAAAAACTAGACAAAAAGTCCCTAGAACGCCAAGGGAGGGGGTTCGTACCAACTTCGTAAAATGACAACAAAACAGAACGCCATAACCTGTACAAATTTCGTAGCACACAGAAGAATTCTTTTCATCTCTGTTTGCATACAGCTGATCACAATAGTTCAATAATCAATAGCCAAATAGTGCATTTATTTATTGATTGCTATTAAAATTGTAAGTTCATTTTTATTATTATTTATTAAATATAATTCTACTGATTTCTTCAATTAAAAATATTGGTTTTCTAGATATATGAACCATCGCCTGTAGAAAATTTTGGCCCTACGTGAAACATACTCTTATTTTTATTAAAAAAGAATTCTTATTTAGATAAAAAGAATTCTTCTGTGTGCTCCGAAATTTGTACAGGTTCTGTTTTGTTATCATTTTACGAAGTTGGTACGAACCCCCTCCCTTGGCGCTCTAGGGACTTTTTGTCTAGTTTTCCTCGACCAAAAACCAAAACCCAGACACTTGGTGGCAGGTTGTAGACGCTTCCTTATCATTCAGTATAGAAGGCCAGATCGGCCGTTTTCGTGAAGCCAAAAATAAGCGTTAGTTCAGCCCCGCATGAGGGAGAATGTACATAAGCGCTGCGCTACGCTGTCGCATTGATTACTTGTAGACCACGTAGCTGATTGGCTAACATTTAAATATTAGCCAATCAGCGATGAGGTCTACAAGTAATCAATGCGACAGCGTAGCGCAGCGCAGCGTAGCGTAGCCTATGCTTAATGCCCTGTCTACAACCACCGATTTTTTTTTTGCGCATGCGCAAAAATCACCAGAGAGGGTTAGTGATGTAAGAAGAGCCAATCGTAAAAAAATTAACCCTAAATATTGAGTTTGTGTTGAACACACCTAAAAATCAAAGAATACGAGTTTCTGCTTTCTAAACTGAAACCTAGTCTGGAATGATTTGGTGAATAGTTGAAACATCAATTGCATAAAACAATGCATTTTTTTGTACACAATCGCCATGTGCTAAATAGCTGTAAAAATATATGTAAATTAACATTCAATCTAAACTTGCATTTATTATATTTACTTACTTTAGCGTTATACACAGTCTTAACTCTGGAGAGGTATTGGTACTCTCCGACTATATTTTGTTATTCTATCTTTAACTAAATTACATAAATACATAAATGCTTGTACATTCATTCTAGTAAAATTCATGAACTCTTCTTCGTCATTCATCTTAAAATACGTAAAAACTCTCTCATAAGCACCATATCCTGTTAAGTAATTATTTCTAATTAATGGTTTGCACCACCATCTTCTGAATTTTTTTTCGATTTCTTAGTAATTGTATTAATCGAAGGTAATTAATGCTTATTTCCAGTACTTCAACAACCAGATTATGATCATCCATTTTACATTAATTGAAAAATCTTCTTATAATAAAATCTCTAAATCACTAATCTTCTTCCAACACTTGACTCTTTGTTAATGTTAGAAAGCAGAAACTCATGTAGTCATGTTTTGATCTTTTTAGGTGTGTTCAGCGAAAACAATATTTAGGGTTAATTTTTTACAGTTGGCTCTTCATACATCCCTAACCCCCTCTGGTGATTTTTACGCATGCGCCAAAAAAAAATCGGTGGTTGTAGACAGGGCATAAGCATGGGCGAACATAGCGCCGCCTGCCTCATGGGGGGCCATGATGTCCCTCTATATAAAATGCAACCAGACATGTTCGGCGCCATGTTGATTTTTTCTCGAAAATCTCGAAGTATATCTCGAAAATCTCGAATCGCGTCAATTGCGTCTGCTAAAGTTAGAGGGACTGGAGTGTTAAATGCGAACTAGATTAAGTTTTGAATACAGATATTGTAGTAATATGTAAATTGTATTTTGTATTATGTTGACATGTTGTTGTATATTGCATTATTGTAATTATTGCATTTGTAATATAATAATATTAAAGAGGCGTATACATTCAGATGTTGCGCTGGGCCCTTTCTACATATGTGTGTTCTGTCTGTTCTAGACAACTTCTCTCTATGTCTGTCTCTGTCTCACATAAACGGAACAGATCTATCTGTCTTTGTCGGGAACACACAGCACACACAGAACACACATATGTAGAAAGGCCCCCGTATTGCATGCGCAGAGATGCAACGTGACTGTGACGCGCGTCATAAGACGGTCATGCGACCGTCTTAAGACCGTCGCAAGACCGTCGAAAATATGAAGCAAATGACCATACTTTGTCAAGTTCCTGATGACGCTTATCGCCATTTTAACAGATTTGATATTGATAAATGCAACACATATTTGTCTAAAGTTTTTAAAACTCGTATCGTATATTTCTTAAAATAAACTTTTTATATTTAAACTATTTTTTTAATAGCAAAACTTAGATTAAAATTAAAATTCATGACGTGACCAAAACTTTTAAGACGGTCATTCTACATCTATATAGATTTATAGGGTTATAGATTGGATAAATGCAATACATATTTGTCTAAAGTTTTTAAAACTCCTATATAGATATACATAAACTATTTTTTAACTATCAAAATTACAATTTAAATATATTTTATTACAAGAATAAAAGTTACAATCACAAAATAATTTATTAGATTAAATTAACTTTATAATGACAAATATTAAATGTAGCTCCTATTACACTATACTCGGGACTACCGCTTTCAAATGTAGCTCAATCTGAGACACAAAATACAACAAACTTGCGGTTTTTATAGGCGATGATCACGAATCTGATATAAAAAATAATGTAATAATGAATTTGAACAAAATTATTTAAACAAATTATTGAGAAATATAATTTTTTGAAACTATAATTACGGAACTGTATTATGTTTTGTTTTTGGGGTTGTCAATCACGAATCTGATATAAAAAATAATGAAATAATTAATTTAAACCGGATTATTTATTTAACAAACTATTACAAAATAGAATTTTTTGTAACTATAATTACGAAACATGTATTAGTACAAGTAGGCGGGGGATATGAGGTCCACGCATGTAAGGGAGTTATGTAGACAAAAAAATAAGCAAAACGATTATTTAAATAACTTGTAAACCCCAGTAGTCAGGGGATATGAGGTCCACGCATGTAATTTGCCCACCACTAAGCATCGAAGCCGAAGATTGGCTCCGATTGGCTGAGAGTTGGGTACCTTAATGCACAAGGTACATTATGTAGATACTCATGAATGACAGAAATTTTAAAACGGTAATTTCTCGAAAACACGTAAAATGTAGTTACGTCGTTATTTCTGGAAGCCACATATATGTATTTGCATAAATACTTGACCATTTTGATAGCTTTATTAACAAATTATTAGCAAAATTAAAAAAAAAAGAAAATCAGCGCGCGAAGCGCGCGTATCGAACTCTAGTAAAGAAATAAGGTGTGCTCTCGCGCAGCTTTCCTAACCAACCAATAGCGTGGCCTTCCCAATATCGTCCATCTTGAATTTCCAGCCAATAGGCGCCTCAGAATAACCTTAGTAAATTCAAATCGAAATTTTGTAATTATTGTGATAAGGCAAAATCATAATGAAATAATTAAAAGGCAACATGGTTATTATTATAAAACAATTATATTAAAATAAATATATAAAACAACGTATTAAATAAACATAAAATAACGCATTAAATATGATTACATAAATTAAATAACATTAAATAATGTTTTATTTAAATGTTAACATTTGATGATTGAATGTTTTATTTAAATGTTAACATTTGATGATTGAATTGCACTATTACAAATTAGATTGAGAGATGGAATAGCAGTCTTTGATAATTTGAAAATATTAACATCTCCAGGTACAATCAAATGATCTGGCTTTTTTTCAAAACATGCCTCTGTAAAGTGGATTGAGCATACTCGAGCTATAAACATAATATAAAACAATTATTTAATAAACTCCAATTTCTGAAAAAGTCGTGGAATACTTAATTTTTTGTTTTTAGAAAAATTAATTACCGTTTTGTAGGTTAAGTTTATTGTTGTTGCAAGCTTTTATCCATCTCTTACGTATTTCGGGATTGTTAGGAAATCTAAAATACTTTATATTTGTATTTTTTGTGTTTCCGTTCCAATTTTTGCAATTTTTTATTGAACACCCAGGCATTTTGTCATTTCGGAGCAGCCAGAGCAACAATGTAAACATACACTACCGGATTTCAAGATGGCGGAAAGTGGGAAGGCGCAGTAGGAGACGAAAATAAACCTAGTGAGGGAGCACACCTCCTTTCTTTACATCATGTGGGGGGCTGAACTAACGCTTATTTTTGGCTTCACGAAAACGGCCGATCTGCCATCTGGCCTTCTATACTGAATGATAATATATTCTATATTCTCTGGCCGAGCGAAGTGATGTAACCTACAAACCAAAAACGGAGCAAGATGGGTTAACAACTACGCAGTGCAATAATTTAGTTTTAACTAGTTTTTAGTTTCAATCATTACATTAATAAGTAAATAACGATTATTTCGACTGCGTATTAAGTTATATTTAGAGTAGAAAAAACAATGGTAAGAAAGTATAAAAAAAACAGACTTAAACACAAATCAGCTTGATTTATCCATTGTTAATAATAATTCAGCTTCCGTAAATAATGAAAATTATTTTAGAGAAGTAATACCTGAAGAATCAATTGTAGATACTCAAACTGCCTTTTTCAATGGTCAGGTAGTTCAAATATGCTACATAGATGAAAATGATGCGAAATCTTTAAATTTAAACTTATTGGAATAATAATGATAGTTTGTTAATCAAACAAAAGTATTATGTTGTGATCATATTTTATAAGAAAGAATTTATAATATATAATCATTTATTAAAATGTAATAATCTATTTTAAGATAAAAATTGTTATGTTCCTTAATAAAAATAAAATTTAAAATTTTCAATAGACTGATTAATTATTTGATTTTTGAAAATTTTATTATGGCATAATTATTAAAGAATTAATTATTGGGAAAAAGTATTGAAAAATACCTATACTAAAATATTAAATTTGATCGTGCCATGCGTGCCCCGTCGGGTGCCACAATCCACCCGCCGGTGGGGCACGTAGAGCATTTTTTTCAGAATTTCTTTTCTGTATTTTATCAATAATTAAAAGAAAATGAAAAAAAAGTTAATAGTTTATTTTATTTTATTTTTTTCTGATCTAATTATTCCGTTTTTGTACATTTTGAAATAATACACGGCTTAGTTGTTATTTTTAATCAAAGTTAGGGTATCACACGTGCCCCGCCCTCCCCTATAAAATATTACTTTTTAATAAATGCAAAAAAAAATTGAGACAAAATTATTTTACCATTTATCATAATTAAAAAAATCAAAACAACAATGGAAAGTGACATCAAAATTCAATGAGTGCTTAATTATTATTTTTACTAGATAGATTCATTTTGTAAAATATTTGCTATGATTGAGGACAAATAAGATTTAACACGTAAGTTTTTTATACAAGTCAAACTATGGTATGAAAACAAACCTTGCGTAATTTTAAGGACACGAAGCCACCTCCCTTGTTACGGACGATTGTTTAAGAAAAAATTTCTGCCACGTCGTAGTTTCTTGCTGAATCTTCAGCGTATCAAAGGCATATTTACTCAAAATTCAAAACTGAATGGGAAAAACGGATCGTACACAAAAATATAAACAGCTTAAGGCGGTTCTATAATCAATATAGATCTAAGATATAAAGTTTTTCTTAATGAATTATTCATGTTAATTGCATGGTGTGAAATGATATATAGTATAATAGACAAGTATTTCAGATAACGGAAAAAGATTTCTTTAACAAAATTTCAGAACTTATAAAATAGATATCAACAATTGAAAAAATGATTCAACAAATCATTAGTATCTTTTTTAATTTACTCCGATTGTGATTTGGAAAGACTTATTTTAATTTTTGTGAAATTTCATTACGAGGTATATACCCCTGGACGAATTAAAAAAATTTTAAAGCCTGGTTAGTTACAGGCAATTATTTATCAAGTTTGGTACGGATCCGAGATGAATTCCGTAAATTCAGTTAGAGACTGTCCACATAACGCTGAGCTGCGACTTGCTTCTTGTAAAGTGCGTCGCGGATTGGTCAATATTTACAAACCAACCAACCAGCGATGAAGTCTACAAGAAGCAAGTCGCAGCTTAGCGTTATGTGGACAGTCTCTTAAACAATTGCCTGTAACTTTCCGAGATTTGAAAATTTTTTAATTCGACCCGTAGTACCTCATAGTGAAATTTCACAAAGATTAAAATATGCCGTTCCAAATTAAAATCGGAGCAAAAATAAAAAAGATACCAACAATTTGTTGAATCATTTTTTCAATTGTTGATATCTATTTTATAAGTACTGAAATTTCGTTAATAAATTTTTTATGTTACTTAGATACTTGTCTATTATACTATATCATTTCTCACCATGTGACATATAAACACTTTATTTAAAAAAATGTTATATTTTAGATCTATATTAATCATAAAACCACCTTAAACTCTGACAGATTGTTGTGCTTCATCAGATGGTCGAATGTATATAAGAGTTAATAATTTCAGATAATCATACGTATATCGACGTCCCTTACGAAGACTAACACGTTTTATGGCGTCCTAACGAAGACTAGCACATTTCCCAAAACGTCGGGACATGAATCCTGTTAGTTTTCGTAAGGGGCGTTGATATAATGTTGATTTAAAATAATAATAAAAGATATTTAAATTTAAGTTGAGATTTATTTTGACTTGAATTTTTCTACTTCGATTTAATAATAGATTTCTACATTTCCCTTCATTTCAATTTAATTTTGAAGGGTTATCTTAATTATCCACTACTCCAAAATAATTATAGCATGTACTCTATATCGACGGCTGAGAGAAACAAGGCGCTATCTCAGCTCGAGCAGCGAAGAAGGCGCTATCTCAAGCAGGATTTTTTTCTCCAATTTTGTAGTGACAGCCGTATGCGCTCGGTGTGTATCCCACGACGAGTGGCGATCTTCGTCTGCCGGAATATTTTTCCAAGCTTGAAACTAGAGCAGTTTCTATACCGGAGAGTCGGGTAGAAACAACTAAGCAAAGGTCGCTCAGGCTGTTTTTATCGGAGCTCTCAAGTAGTTCTAACCCTTTGTTGCCCTACCCGACAACTCCGGCTATTTTGACTGGAGTTTTAAGTTGTTATTGCTTTTTTTCTCTCAGAGTACAATAAAATAAGTGAATTTAATTATTCTAGAATTAATTTACTTAAAATATTAAGAGCACTTAAAATATGTAAAGAAAATTTTATAAACTGTCATGTCATGACTGTTTTCACGTTATTAAAAAAAATTTTTTTTTTATCTTACCCTTAATTTTCAACAGTTATTTGAGTTTTTAATGTATAAGTATTTAACTTAACCCAAAAAGAATTTATATTTCAACTCCCCCCCCCCATTTATGCAACCTTACACATTAGGTTGTACCGTTGGTTGCACTCTTTAAACAACCTTGAAAAATTTCATAATAAGAAAAAGCACTAATCAATATTTCATATTAGATTTAAAATAATTTTCATTTTTTTTTATTTTTCTAATGGAATGAATAATAATTCAAATTTAATTAAAAATATTTTTGTAATCTAAAATTATATTAATTATAGTACCCGAATAATAAAATACAGTTGAGCACTTCTACACTTATACTATTATCTGAGATATATAATTTGAAAATCAAAGGTTTAATGTTTTATAAATAAGCGGTATGTGATACGAACACTTGAACTAAAACCTTTTTTTTACAATATAAGTTATTGTTACAATATAAATTTCTCATCGTATTTTTATAAGTATTCTAAAATATTTTTGTTCCAAGTCTTTGTTTAAATTAATTTTTAAGTTTATTCATCTTTATTGTTTAAACTCTTTTCGTTTCGCAATACTTATACCTCCTTTATGAAACTATAACTATATTAAATAAATCAGATCTTAGTATTTTGTTTTACCGTCAATATAATAATTGTAAAACGATTTTGACAACTGAATATTAAAACATTCTTTTTCACGGCCCCTCTATGCACGGCGTACCACACATCTGGAAAATCTTATCTCCCCCTAGGACGCTGTGTAGCCTATGCAGGCACCAAAGATGCACTTTTTAAGGAAACCTTTTCATTTCCTTACCTTGCGACGAAATATTATTTAAGTAGATAAGCTATGGGGATTCTGGAGTCATGGGGATTCTAGAGTCAAGGGGATTCTGGAGTCAGTATACTTCCTGGAGTCAAGCCTGACTGCAGAACTGCAGTCAGCTGTTTGACGGCAGAAAGTATACTGACTCCAGAGCTGCGACTCCAGAATCGGTGACTCTAGAATCGGCACGAGCGGTTCGCAGCCTGAAAAAGATCTAGTCATTATATAATTTATTTTAAATAAAAACTTAAACTTATATTTCAATAAAATATTGAAATCATTCAAGTTCTTATTTAAAATAAATTATGAGAGCTGAAACAAATAAATAATTAAAATATAAAAATATAAATAATTAAAATATAAATAATTGTTTTTACGTTAAACATATTTAGGGCCCTGAAAAGGGCCGATTGTTTTTTGGCCCTAAAAAGGGCCGATTGTTTTTGGCTCTAAAAAGAACCGTTTAGAATAGACGCCGTCTAACGGCATCTAAATTTTGCCTTCGCGGATATTCCGCAAGTACGATGACGTCGTCATCTTCCTCGTCATCATCTTCGTCGTCTTCATCAAGGGGCACCAGCTCCACGGGGATAACGTCACTCATCTCAACCTCTCCGAGGTGGATTTCCTCCGCCGGTACCTCGTAATAAAGCTGCTCTACTGGATCATAGAGCAGCACATGGTTCGGTGACGCTATCTGTGGAGGCGGTGATGGTAGAGCTTGGATCTCCATCGGCGCATTGGCATCCTCATTTGCCATCAAGCATTCGTTAAACGCCATAGGTGATGGTGGCGTTGGCGGTGAAGACGGCACTGGAAAGCCGAGCAGTGGTGAAGACGGCGGAGATGGTGCTGGAAAGCCGAGCAGTGGTGAAGACAGCGGAGATGGTACTGGTAGCTCGTAATTGTGTTCAGCTGGAGACAGCCATGGAGATGGCGGCCACAGGACCAGCTCGGGTGTTGGTGGCATCGTTCCAGGTGAATACGACGGTGACCAGTGCGCAAGGAGATTGTCCTGTGGATCGTACCCTTCTTTCAATGCCTCTAAGTACTCTACTATCAATTCCAGATGGTCTTCGTTGCTGCTGTATGATGCTTCGAAGTTCATGTTGAACTGTTCGAGAACGAATGTGTCGGAGTTGCAAACGCTCCGCATTTTATGCAATCGACTCACATGCCGGTGCCGCCGCTCGCGCGCTGATTGGTCGATAATTCACGGAGGGGGCAGAGTTGCAGTGAGCAAGCGAGATTATAAATATATCTCGCGCGCGCTCGCCTCAGTCATTTCGCGAGCGCGACTCCCCGCTCGTACACGTTCGCTCCGCGCTTGGCTCGGTCTCTCGCGCGCGCATGTTTGTTCCGTGGTAAGCTTAGACAGAGCGTTACTGCACGTAAAGAATGTTATAGGTCAGCTGTCGCTGGCTTTGCATTCTTATGTGAAAAACATCGTTGTAGGCCGGTGCAACCGGCTACATGATGTTAAAGTAACAAAAATGTCGTGTAGGGATTTTCGGTCGTGAATCACGCGCATCTTCGCCGCGGCCGCGCCGCCAACATCAATTCCGTTTGCAGCAGTCTGCGCGCGTAACGTCTCTCTCGCGCTCGCTTGCCCTCTCGATGTCTATCAGTTTTGTGCTTGTGTGTGTGTGTGTGTGTGCGTGTGTGTGTGTGTGTGTGCGCGCGCGCGCGCGTGTGTGTGTGTGTGTGTGTCATGTGTTATAGATTTTTACTCGCGTAAAGAATGCGGCAGGCTAGCACTCGCTGGCTTCTCATTCTTTACGTGAAAACATCGTTGTAGGCCGGTAGCGCCGGCTACATGATGTTTGAGTAAAAGTCGCGATAGCCATAGTGCATCACATGTTTTTCCCGCGGAGTTGTGCTCGTGTTGCTGTTGTGCTCTCGCTGCCACTGCGCTGTTTGACAACAGCCTTCCGTGCAACGTCTCTCTCTCTCTCTCTCTCTCTCTCTCTCTCTCTCTCTCTCTCTCTCTCTCTCTCTCTCTCTCTCTCTCTCTCTCTCTCTCTCTCTCTCTCTCTCTCTCTCTCTCTCTCTCTCTCTCTCTCTCTCTCTCTCTCTCTCTCTCTCTCTCTCTCTCTCTCTCTCTCTCTCTCTCTCTCTCTCTCTCTCTCTCTCTCTCTCTCTCTCTCTCTCTCTCTCTCTCTCTCTCTCTCTCTCTCTCTCTCTCTCTCTCTCTCTCTCTCTCTCTCTCTCTCTCTCCCTCTAAACACGTTGTGCACGTGTGTATGCGCTCGCAATTTGTTATTTCATGTTAAGAATGCTGTAGGCCATCTTTCACTGGCTTCGCATTTCTTTACATGGAAACATTGTTGTAGGCTGACGAAGTCGGCTATACGATGTTAAAGTAAAAACAATTGCGTTAGGCGTGTTTTTTTTTCTGAGGAACTCTCTTTCTGTATATGTGCAATTATAAAATAACATAGGTTAAATGATCGTCAGCTAGACGTAAAAGTCGGCCACGATCAGCCTTCGTTATTTTACTTAGCACGCTAATAATTGCACTTGAGAGAGAGAGAGGACATTTTCGCGCGCGTGTCGTGTTTTTTCGCGCGACCGTTATTTTAGGTGTGGCCGTCCTCGCGCGTCCGCGACAGCGCGATAGTTTTAGACTGTTATATGTGTCTATATTATCTTTCGCTCGCGCGGCCTCTCTCTCTCTCTGCAATTAAGTAAAGAAGACGTTGGTCAAATGATCATCTGCTAGACGTTAAAAGCCGGCCATGATCAGCCTTCGTTATTTTTTCTGCTTAGTTTTTCCGCGTTATTCTCTCTCTCTCTCTCGCTCTCTCTCTCTCTCTCTCTCTCTCTCTCTCTCTCTCTCTCTCTCTCTCTCTCTCTCTCTCTCTCTCTCTCTCTCTCTCTCTCTCTCTCTCTCTCTCTCTCTCTCTCTCTCTCTCTCTCT
The DNA here is from genome assembly GCA_036365515.1 of Torymus aiolomorphi. Taxonomy (NCBI): domain Eukaryota; kingdom Metazoa; phylum Arthropoda; class Insecta; order Hymenoptera; family Torymidae; genus Torymus; species Torymus aiolomorphi. The sequence goes on along the minus strand of CM070877.1, from coordinate 120,896,408 downwards.
CTCTCTCTCTCTCTCTCTCTCTCTCTCTCTCTCTCTCTCTCTCTCTCTCTCTCTCTCTCTCTCTCTCTCTCTCTCTCTCTCTCTCTCTCTCTCTCTCTCTCTCTCTCTCTCTCCTAACGCTCACGGTCGTCCTTATACGCGCGCGTAAAATTTTAGCTTACATCATGCCCACGATAGTCCTCGAACGGACAAAATTTAGCGCGCTTTCAACGTTTTATCTCCCTCTCAATCAAATTACAACGCGAAATTTGTTTGAAAAAAAAGAGACAGAAAGAAATATTTTTAACGCAGGGCTCCTGAGCAATTAATCCGACTGTCGAATATATTTTGCTTTGACGTCCCTAAAAAAATTTTCAATTTCAGGATTTTTATGTTTTTCAGGGTGCTGCATGTTGTTGCTGATGTTGCTGCTTTTTCTTTTACTTTTTAATTTTAAGTTAAGTTAAGTTAAGATAATATAGTTAGGTAGTATTTAGGGATAGATTGTTAGGTAGCATATTTAGAGTAGGTAATATATAAGACTAGCGCGTTTCTTTTGCTTCCTTATACAGAGAGATATCCGTATAAGAAATAAAGTGAGAAACTCAATTTTTTTAAGCTTTTGACTCGTAGAGGGGATGTTCTCTCCCCTCCTCCCGCTGTAGCGCTTGCTGCGTAGCACTCTATGATTGGTGCGGTATGGATGCTTATTGTGTATATAAAAAAGCGTGCATACCGTTCCAATCATCATTCTCATCTTGCGCGATGGGCGACGCAGGGAAAAACAGCGCATCAAGCGTAACCGCCGACTTAAGGCTCAACCGCGTCCACCTGGGATATCCCAACGGGCTATGCGAAAAATTCATAGGCAGGCTCGGCAATTGCCATTGCCGCAGCCTGCGTTTCGCAACGCCTTAGCGAGTGCACTACGAATGTACCGCGAGTCCTTGGGTCTTCAAGCGGAGCCATTGAAATTGCGACAATGGCGCGAAATTTATTTCGAGCCATGCATTGTCATGACTCCGCAGCGATACCCGGGTGAGAGGCGCTGGGGAAAGCCTCAAGATCGGCGGAAAATTGACGTTGTAAAGCGTCGCCTCTTCGAAGCGTGAAGAGAGATTTTTTTTTTTACTCAATCAGCCCTTTTCAGAGCTATTATAAATACAAAAATAAAATTATTTCTCTCTCTCTCTCTCTCTCCCTCTCTCATATATACTTTATAATTATTCTCCTATCACGTGTCATATATGTGTGTATGTGTGTTTATGTGTATAAGCTACACGTGATCGCGCAAAGATCCTCATGCGCATGCACGTATTCCATAGTGTGTGTGATCCGGTCTTTCTCCCCCCCCCCTCTCTCGTATTAAGTCACGTATATGCGTCATAGCTTAAAGCCAAAGACGCAGGCGCGTCTGGCTCGGTTGGCACTGAGACGGGCGATACTGCTGGGGTTGCAGAAGCGAATTCGACAGGAACTATCGAAGAGTGGCCTCAGCAACTCTTAGAGGTAGCGAGAAATCGTCGCCGTACAATCAGCCCTTTTCAGGACTATCATAAATATAAAAATAACTCTCTCTTTCTCTCTCTCTCTCTTTCTCTCTCTCTCTCTCTCTCTCTTTGTTTCACGCAACATGTGTTTCGTGCGACCGTTTCTCGTTAGACGCGCTAGTCCTCGTGCGCGCCCGCCCCTCTCGTCGCTCGCGCATATCCCTCTCCTCGCTGGCATGCGTTGCTCTCGCGAGCGCGTGCACGCTCCCCTTCCACCTTATCGTTGTACGCGCGCTCAGTAGTATCGGGATGCAGACAGCGCTTGCGCGCGCATACGTCTTTCGCTCGCATATCCCTCTCCTCACTCACGCGCACATGACCTTCTTGAAATATACTTAATTCCCTTACTATCCATGTCTGTTAAGTCTATTTTAAAGTTAAGTTGAGAAAAATTTATTTGAAGATTATTTCAACTTTAAACAAATGATTTTCTTTAGCGAATTTATATATCATTTAAAATACGTTTGTTAATCTTTTTTCTTTTAATGATTTTATAGTTTTGGTATAAATTAACAGCGGGTCTTAATTAAATCTCAGTTTTTTTTTTGTATCTTTACAACGGAAGCCTTGAACATGGATATCTTTAATTAAAAAAGTAAAAAAAAAGTTGTTATTAATTCATGATATAAAACATTAAAGTTAATAAGTTTTTTTTTTTAATAAATTAGTAAAAAATTATTTGTTATGAAAATATAAATTTATTAATTTAATAAAAAAAATAATTACAATTTAAATATACATAAAATGAAATGATTCTGTCTTTTCATTCATATTATTGCTATGCTGCTGTTCGAGCATCCATTTTTTCATGGCCATCGCGTTTCGAAGGGCACATACTGGGAAGTCACAGCTGAAATGGTTGTTGCATGAAAGTGGTTCCACTGGGAGTTTCCTTAAAGATGGACATCCCATATCCTCGAGGTTGAAAACTAATCTGGAAAAAGAGTATTAAAGAATTTTTCTTTTATAAAATATTTGAAGAATTAAAAAAAATTATACACTTACCGGTCACGGAAAAATCTCTGCAACCATTTTGTTTTCTCCAATCCTTTTACATATATCTCTGCCCCATCGAGTACGCCATGTAGAGTGTTGCTAAGCTCTTCGTATGGGATGTTGCCCGTTCTCCACATAATTCCGTGGAAATTCTCTTCAAGCCATCTATTTTCAGACTTATTTTTGTCCAACAGCTTTTCCCAAGCATGAGGTGGTTTGAAGAAGAAGACGGACGGCGTAGGGTCTTCCTCGAGAGGGACGACGGCTATCTCCTTGAAAACGAATTCGTTCAAGGTAATCTTGAATCCTTGCACATCGACAATGTACTTCATCGTGCTTCTGCAACTGGTACAACTGGTGCAACTGCTGCGACTGCTGCGACTGCTGCGACTGGTGCGACTGCTCTCGAACGAGAGCGGAGAAGCGAATGAGATTTTTTATCTCGCGTGCTTACTTTTATAGCCCTCTCGTTAGCGCTTTTCCTCCACCGCTCGTTTTTGACCAATTACATTGTTTTTCCCCCACCCTATACCTCATAACTAATCACAATCAAGCTCTCGTCACAGCTCAGAGATAAAAGGCGCTGCGTTGACGACGGAAAGTCAGTCCTCTGCTCGGAGTAGTCGAGAGCAGTTGTATCAAGATGGCACAAGAGTTTATGGATATAGGTCTTAACCTATGGAAAGTGTACATGAACACTAGGAATGATGTTGCTAATGAAGATGACCGATGGTTATGGATGGGTGATGTCGCTCTACGCAGAGCCCGAAATTCAGCACGAAACTTTTCAGAGGCCGAAAAGCTGCAACTTGAAGTTGCTGTTACACTTATAAAAGCGTGATGAATTTGATAAGAGAACGTCGCATAAGAATTAGTACGAATAATCCTGCAGTCGTCGATCCAAGTAGCTCAAATCATGCGAATAATCCTACAGTCGTCGGTAGCCTAAATCAATCTAACATCGCTCAAGATTGTAAGGATACAGCTCTTACATTATGGACAGCGTATCAGGCCATACTGAGTGGTTGTGCTGATGATGATGACATCAATAAATACTTAGAGATGGGACATGCCGCTCTACTCAAAGTCCAACATTCGTCGCAAAACTTGTCTGTGTCCGATAAGCAGAAACTTCAAGTTGGAGTCGCACTTATTAACAGTGTTCTGCATCTGTTGAGTGAACGTCGCGTAGGTGCGGGTCTGAACGAGAATAATCCTGCAGCAGATGAAGGTCTAAACAAGGACAATCCTGCAGTCGTTTGGGATGACGTTCAATCGGCATTTGAAAATAGAATAAAGACGGGTGTCATTACTAACCGAAGGCATCTTGATCTATTAGCTTTTATGAAAGATGCTAAAAAGCAGTTCATTACGAAAGTCACTGAAGCTCTTGAGGAACATCCTGTTCTCAAAGTTAATACAGTCTTGGCTGCTGAGTACACGATTGTAAAAGACGATGAAGAAATTGATGATAATAAATATTTTAATACGAAGACTGCTCCCATCTATTCAACTACAGACTTAAATGAGTGGTTTGTTATGAATGTGCAGCAGCCCATCGACACGGAAATGGAAGAATTTCAAGAGCGAGAATCAGGCTGGTCCCTCAAATCGATTTTAAATTTAGTTATAAATATTTATAAGTTTAATCCGACGAGGGGGAGCTCTTACATAGATTTACCTCCATTCATCAAAAACAAGAAGGCATGTGTTAACGTAAAAAATGATGACGATCAATGTTTTAAGTGGGCTATTCTGTCAGCCTTGCACCCTAATAATGACAATACAAATCGAGTAGCTTCATATATTGCATACAACAATGAACTCAACTTTGAAGGGATTGCATTTCCTGTAGATCCTCAAAAAATTGGCAAATTTGAAAAACAGAATGATGTTTCAGTGAATGTCTATTATTTGAAGAAAAAAGGAAAAATTTTCGTAGTTTTACCACGACACTTGACATCTCGTAAGCAGGAAAAGCATGTTAATCTACTTCTTGTTGAAAGTCATTATGTGGATGAGGAGGAGGAGGAGGAGGGGGAGGAGGAGGGAGAGACTCGTGACATAGTATTTAAACATCACTATGTATGGATAAAAAATATATCAAGACTTGTACGAAGTCAGGTATCTGCTCACAGTCAGAAAAGTTTCATCTGCAATAGATGTTTACATTTTTTCTGGACTGAAGAGAAGCTGACGAAGCATGCGATTGACTGCGAACAAATTAATAAGTGTATAATTACACTCCCATCAATCAAAGACAATATTTTACAGTTTAAAAACTTTGGTTGCAAAAATAGAGTTCCATTCGTAATATACACAGACTTTGAATGTATATTAGAGCCAGTGACTGACAATGAACGAGCTTACCAAAGTCACAAACCATTCAGCGCGGGTTTTTTTGTCAAATGTAGCTATGACAACAGTCTTTCTGAATATAAAAGCTACAGGCAAGAAAGAGAAGATGCTGAATCTCCGGCTAAATGGTTTGTTCAAAGTCTTCACTCTTTCGCTGTGAAACTAAATAATGCATACAAAAATCCACGACCAATGAATGACTTAACACCTAGCGAAAAAATAATGTTCGACGGTGCTCGTATATGTCACATTTGTGAGATACCATTCACCGACACTGACAAGAGAATTCGTGACCACTGTCACTTTACTGGAAAGTGGGTATTATTAATTTTCTTTATTAATTTTCTTTTAATTTTCTATTATTTCTAAAATTATTACAGATATCGTGGAGCTGCACACAACAAATGTAACATCGGCTTCCAAGACTCGAGAACAATCCCAATAGTATTTCATAATTTGAGTGGATACGATTCGCATCTCTTTATTAGAGAAATAGCGACATGATTCTCGGGACGAGTTTCATTAATTCCACAAACAAAAGAAAAATATATATCTTTTACGAAGTTTGTGGAAGGTACAGACATAAATTTGAGATTTATAGACTCTTTTAAATTTATGGCCTCGTCTCTGGACAAGTTATCATCATATTTGGAGAAGCTTGATACTTTAGAGTGCATCTTCAAGCAAGATAGATTCACTGATGAACAAATTGCACTCTTAAAAAGAAAAGGGGTATTCCCTTATGACTATGTCTCGTCGTTCGAAAAGCTGAAAGAGTCGAATCTTCCTTCAAAGGATGACTTTTTCAGCAGTTTATACAACACTAACATCAGCGAGGAGGATTATGAGCATGCTCAAAACGTTTGGCAGAGTTTTAACGTTCAAGATCTTGGGCAATATTCTGACTTATATCTCAAGACAGACGTTATACTGCTGGCTGAAGTTTTTGAAAACTTTAGAAATAATTGTTTAGAAGCTTACGAGTTGGACCGCGCACATTACTACACAACTCCCGGTCTCACATGGGATGCTATGCTCAAAAATACTCAGGTATAAATTTAATTATTAAACAAAACAAAAAATATATCCCTTTATTATTCTTAAATAAACTTTTTTTTTTACAGGTTAAACTCGAACTTCTTACGGATGTAGACATGTTAATGTTTATTGAGCGAGGCATACGGGGAGGAATCAGCCAGTGTTGCAATCGCTATGCAAAAGCGAACAACCCGTATATGAAAGAAGGATATAATGTTGGCGAGGATGAGAAATATTTAATGTATTTTGACGTCAACAACTTATACGGTTGGGCGATGACTGAGTCCTTACCATATGGCGGCTTTGAGTGGGTGAAAAATGTCAACGAGCCAAACTTCTTCAATATTTCCGATGACGAGGACTTTGGATATTTTGTTGAAGTAGACCTGAAGTACCCCGAAATACTCCATGATGCTCACAAAGACCTACCATTCTGTGCTGAGCACATGGCACCTCCAGGTTCAAAGCAGTATAAACTTATGACTACGCTTCACGACAAAAAACGTTATGTGCTTCATTATCGAGCACTTAAACAGGCGTTGAAACATGGCTTAATTCTCGTCAAAGTACATCGAGCTATTAAATTCAAACAGAGTCGTTGGCTAAAACAATATATTGATTTGAACAGTGCGAAACGAAAGGAAGCCAAAAACGAGTTTGAAAAAATGCTTTTCAAACTGTTCAACAACGCTGTTTATGGTAAAACGATGGAAAACGAGAGAAATCGCGTCGACGTGAAGCTGGTCACTAAGTGGAAAGGTCACTATGGAGCTGAAGCACTTATTTCAAAACCGAATTTTCACAGGAGTGACATTTTTGATGAAAACCTTGTTGCTGTGCAGCTATTACGCACGGAGATTTCCATAAGGAAACCAATTTACATCGGATTGACTGTTCTGAATTTGTCGAAGACATTAGTCTACAGGTTCCACTATAACTATATGCGAGATCATGTAGGTGACCAGGGCAAGCTATTATACACCGATACGGATAGTCTGGTATATGAGGTGACAGGTGTCGACATGTACAACGTGATGAGACAGGATATTAATGAATTTGACACGTCAGACTATCCGGAGATCAACCCATTCAACATGCCACGAGCGAATAAAAAGAAGGTTGGCTTGATGAAAGACGAATGTAATGGAGAGATCATGTTGGAATTTGTTGGGCTGCGAAGCAAGATGTATAGCGTTAAAGTGCAGAACCAAAAACCTATAAAAAAGGCGAAAGGTGTTAAGAGTTCTGTGGTTAAAGCCACCATCACCTTTGACGACTACATCAAGTGTCTTCGTAAAAACGTCATCGTCACTCGAGAGCAGCAAAATATTCGATCTAGGCATCACAATCTGCATACAGAAAAAGAGAAAAAGATTGCGTTGAGTGCTCACGATGACAAGCGTTGTCTACAGCCCGGCACTACAGATACGCTTCCCTGGGGTCACTATAGCATAGTGGGGAGAGAGAGGACCAATCAGAAAGCACCTCGAGAGGAGGGGGTCAAGCCACCAGTCACCGCATCGCAAACGGCCAATGAGGACGCATCTCGAGAGGAGGAGGGGGTCGAGCTACCGACCGCCGCAGTGGAGAGTCCACTATTTAACGCGGAGTAGCGGCCGTCGGAGCTCATTCGAGCAGTCGAACCGCCTAGCAACAGCAGTCAGCAGCAGCAGCAGCAAGTAGAGCATTGGGACAACCAGCATCTAGCTGCACAACATCCGCTCCTTGTTGCTCGGCAGTCGCTCTTCGCAGCTCAACAACCACTCCTCGTAGACGATTCTCTCAAGAGGTATTCTAAGACGATCCTTGATGAACCAGTTAACAAAAAATCGAGAGAAATCTAAGGTTAGTATCTGAAATTGAGAGAGTGTTTCATTACTAAAAAGAAAAAAAAATTAATCAACTCAATTGTACATGTTACAGATGGATCTTTCGAAGTTGAACGCCATCGCTTGTGGAGGATTTCTCCCTACAAAAAAACTCTCTGATCTACCACAAGGAGTCAAGCTTATGGTTACAAAACTGAAAATCGTTACGACAAAATATGGAACGAAGGTCGTCGCTGAGCTGGACAGTGAGTTTGAGATATTCTTGCCCAAGCGAGTATCGGACGCCTTAGTAGAAGACGAGAAGTTCTTTTTTGAATTAGCAGATGCTGCAAACAAGTATGAACTCTTTTTAACTTGTCTCGGCGCGTCTAATATTGAATTTAGTGGGAAATAAGTGTTGAGAATATTTAGTTCTTGTAAATAAGTTAACAACGAGATATAGAATAAAAAAAAACATTGCTCATGATTTAAAAAACTAGATGTTGCAAATAAGTAAAAACTTTTGTCTCGACGCGTTTAATAAGTGATGTAAATAAGCATTGTAAATAAGCGTTAAAAATTAGTTATTGTAAAAACATATATTAAAAAATAAGTTAAAGACATATAAGTTAATGAATAAAACATTGTTCTTGATTTCACTTTAAAAAAAAAAATTGTTTTTATTAACATTCCATTTGCATGATTACATATCTTTTTTATCAATCCAACTATTATGTGAATTATCAAAGGCAAGCCATTTTACAAAAATTTTACTTCCTTTTTTCTTAATTACTTTTTCTACAAGATAAATATCTGGATACTTGGCTTTGAGTAGTTCTTGTTCGTAGAAGCCGCCTGAGACGGGCTGATCTTGATAGTCCTTCAGATGGTAAGTCGTGGGATTTGTAGCTGCTATTCGTATAATTGTAAATATCTCTGTAGACCAATTGGGAGTATATCCTTTATCAAATACTGCTTTAGCCTTACTTACTCGAACTTTATCACCAATTTTAAATTTTGGCTTAATCTTCTTAGTTATTTTATGAGCAAATCTCTGGAGTATATCTACTGCGTTTCTGGATGTTACATCATTAGGTTTCACGCCGATAGTACGATGCTTACGATTATTGTATGCGGTAAGTAAATCGGGTAAAATATCTAGCCATTTGTAGTTGCCTCTCAAACTGAATTTTTTCCACATAGCACTTTTTAGCGTGCGATTAAAACGTTTACATATCGATGCCTTTAGATTACTAAAGGTAGAGTACAACTTTATTTTGTGTGTACTCATAAGCTTTTGAAAATCTGTGTTATAGAATTCTTTGCCTCTGTCGGTGTGGAGATTTTTTGGTACTCTACTTTTAACCAGCACAGATTTCATAGCTTCCGAGACATCTTTGCCTGTTTTTCTCTTTACAGGAACAGCCCATGCATATTTGGAGAAAATGTCGATTATAGTGAGTAAGTATCTATAGCCCTTATTGTCGCGAGCATATGGAATCATTTCGACGAGATTTGCTTGCCAAGTCTCATCCAAACCACGCACGTCAAAGTTACGACGTGTATAGTTGCGTCTTGCAGGTTTGTGCAGTTCTTCAACTAGTCTTTCGTGTTCCATGTTTGTGGAATTACTGATTGAATATTTGTGCCATAACCTCTTTTATAGTCAAATTGTCAGCTTTTATTTGAGATATCTGTGCATCAACTTCAGCTCTGTGAGTGTCAACTATCTTATGTATGTCATCCAGACTAGTTCTAAGTCTTGTAGTTATGTCTGTCATTCCTCGAATTTCTATTTGAATAATGTTTCGTAGTGTCTCTAAATTAACAACATCGCCCGGCTGTTGAGGTTCGGCAACATTACATAATTTTTTATTTTCTATGTCGAAGTGTCCTTCAGATGTGACTTTAAAGCCAACGCCAGGAGGCCCTCGACTACCTTCGGTTTTTCCAAGGTTACGTCCAAACACGTCAACGCTCATTTTGAGAATGAGTCATATATTCGTGTGCGCTCAATATATATAGCCTGCTTCGCGTAATTCTTCGATTATAGAGTGTATCTCGTTTACGTGACTTGGATTTCCGGCAGATCTTTCTGCTACTAGTAAGTGAAGCCGGTCAACGAGCTCGTTTGGATCGTCCCAGTAGACGTAGTCTAAAGCCGTACGCTTTTTTGCAATTTTATAACGAGGTAATGAGCCACCTTTAATCGATTCTCCGGTAATTGTTTTCGAGGTAATATTGAACATTGGAGCAATAATATTATTAAATTTATTACTATTATGAACACGAATCCTTTCGTTCTTGTCATATCGCCTTTTATGAGCAGACGATAGTTTTAAAATTTTGCAATAATTTTTTAAATCATCTGTACTTATATTATTTTTATTTGGTTGTTTTGCTATGAGTAACTCGAGTATTCCTATAGTTCTCGGGTATGCTATTCCATTAATTTTAATTTTATTATTATGAAAACTAATCGGTAAATTACCAATAAAAAATGTACCGTTTTCATTTCGTACTCCATAAATTTTGTCAAGATACTGGGGTTGATTGAGCTTCAGGGCCTTGATGTATAAATCAGAGTCATCTTCGATATCGCTACCTGCTGTTTCGAAAGATGTATCGTGGGCATTCTGTATCGTATCATTAAACTCACTGTCAAAACTTTCATTTTGTTTAACGCTACTTTGTTCGACGGTGTTATCTTCGACACTATTTTGTTCATCGGTTTTCTGAGCTACAAGTTTTTGAAGCGGATCAACTATTGGTTTAAAAGTTTCATTTAAAATCTTTTCGACATTGTCTTTCCCAAATTTTAATATTCTATATTTGCGTTTAATCGCAGCTCGTGCCTTAACGAGTTGACGAAGCACGTTTTTTTCTCGTTGAAAGTCAGCCATGTTGTCGTTTCAACGTTCAGTCAGAAACTGGTGATTGTTACCTATGTGCATGTTATATTTATAGCAAAATTGTCGAAACCCTTGCGAAATCTGCCATCATTTATTCCTCTATCTTTATCGATTACTAAAAAACCATGCTTATCATCTCTCCAACACTTGGAGCACAATTCTTTAAATTCAATATAAGTCATGTCGGTATTTACATGATCGTCATAGATATGCTTTAAATTTACTTCATCTTGTCTAAAAATAGCAAGTAAGTTTACATTATCTCTGACAAGATGTTTGGGGACGTGAGCATAAGTTTGACATAGATAAAAGCAGTCAACCTTTTTATGCCTGCCCATGCAGAAAAATGCTCTATCATTATCCTGTTTTTCGCAAGCAATATCGTCAAATATCATGATAGAGTTCGGAAGTGCGTGATCGGGGTCGACAACTGCATCGTGCTCGCTGAACGGAAAATATTGTATACCTTCTATAGGTTCTAAGATTTCATTTAAAAATTTATATTTTGGCTGATTGAGAGACTTTGAGTAGACGTATACGTTTTCAAATTTAACACCATTAGGATGTGTTATGAGAGCAAGCAAACTATTTGTTTTTCCGCAGTTTGACGGGCCGCAGAAGACGGCTCGTATACTATCAGGAAGTAGATCGCCGTGTCGCTTTGCTCTTTTATCATGCTCTACAAGTGCATCAAAATTTTCTATTGGCAGCTTTACCGATTGTTCTTTAAAGTTCATGATCTTTACTCTATGACAACCAAATTACGACTGATGGCTATGAGTATAAATAACGGTCTTATATAGCTTCCACCATCAGTTGCCCGTTGACTATCGAAGAGTGATGATCATTCACAAACGTGGACGCGGTTTAGTTAATAAAATTATCAATAAACTTCCATTTGAACTTCACATACCCGGTTATCAGTATTGTGGTCCAGGCACTAAGTTGGCAAAACGTTTAGCTAGAGGAGATCTTGGAATTAATCCGCTAGACGCTGCTTGCAAAGAGTACGATATAGCTTATTCTAGACATCATGACAACGTTCAAGCGAGCAACGTCGCAGATAAAATTTTAGCTGAAAAAGCTTGAAATCGCGTTAAATCAAAAGACGCTAATTTTGGCGAAAAAGCGGCTGCATACGCTATAACTAATACTATGAAATTAAAATCTAGATTTGGTATGGGTTTGAAGAAGAAAAGTAAAAAGAGAAAGCGAAAGAACGCTAAAAAATTGGGAATGGGTTTAAAGAAGAGAAACCAAGTTCCCTTGAAAAAAATTATCAAAGCTGGTGCCGTTAAATCAACGTCAAGTAACTGCGCTCTAACAGTCATACGATCAGCTTTGAAAAAAGCTCGGAACGCTGTTAAAGAAGCTGGAGGTAAAAAGAATATTAAAATTCCACGTATTTTACCAGTCCCCACGAAAACAGGAGGGGTATTGCCATTTCTCATACCTCTATTTGCAGGCTTGAGTGCAACTGGCGCTCTAGCTGGTGGTGCTGCTGGAATAGTAAAAGCCATAAACGACGCAAAAGCTGCTAAGGAGCAGTTGGAAGAAAATAAAAGACATAATAAAACTATGGAAAGTGTAGCGTTGGGCAATGGCTTATATCTTAAACCACACAAAGTAGGGTTAGGTCTTCATTTAAAAAAAAAAAAAAGTTCATGAAGTTACCTCAGCGAGCACTTACCGATGCGGACATATTAAAATATGCAAAACTTTTAAAAATATCTAATTTTCGGGGAGTATTTATGAGAAATGCATTACCGGCTTCTGGGCCGCGCTATAGTGAATCCACTATAGTTAATCTTGATGACGCTAGCGGCCCTGGGACACACTGGGTTGCATACAGAAAAAGAGGCAAAAATGTTATATATTTCGATAGTTTTGGCGATTTCCGACCGCCTTTAGATTTAATATTATACCTCGGAGTAGACGAAGTTAAATATAATCATGAAAGATATCAAGATTTTGACACATACAATTGCGGTCACCTCTGTCTAAAATTCTTGTGTGCGGCTATATAAGCAGAGGTGGGGGACACCTCTCATTGTGGGACAGAAACATTGTGTCATTCTGATTTAAGCTGTCATGGAAGGTTCATTAACTCTGACACTTTCAGGTACATCTGCTACACTAGAAGCACAGTATTTTCCACCCATCGAGTTATTGCCAAATAAAAATTACGTTTTAGGGCTTGTTGAACTTTTAACATTTAATTCAATCCCCAATATAGATAGTAACAATAATAAGTTTTATGTAGGTGGAAACGTTGTCTCTCTTCCAGTAGGAAGTTACGAAATTGAGGATATTGACAAATTCCTTCGTAAAAAATTAGCACACAACGACATTACTTTCAATTTAAAGCCAAATAATAATACTCTTCGCTGTACAATCAAGTGTAGTCAGCCTATAGATTTTCGACCTGAAAATTCACTCGGTCGTCTACTGGGCTTCACCAGACGTATTCTCGAACCGAACGTCATTCATAATTCTGACTTACCTGTTACAATTCTCAAAATCAACGCTTTGAGAGTCGAGTGTAATATCACTTCGGGAGCATACATAAACGATAAAAAAGTACACACGATACACGAGTTTTTCCCTGCAGTACCTCCGGGGTATAAAATCATCGAAGTTCCCTTGCACGTCATTTACCTACCGATTGCCGTAAAGCGTATAGATCATTTACAAGTACGTATAGTCGATCAAGACGGGGATTTAGTAAATTTCCGCGGAGAAGTTATAACTATAAGATTGCATATTCGACAATCATAATGGGAATTATTTATAACAGAAACTATATAAGCAGAGAAATATGCCCACAACGCATCAGTCATCAACCAACTGTGAAGGCGCTAACACGTCAGAGCATACAAAAACTAAAAAGTCTAGGATTAAAAGTAGTACTTGGTGGAAAATAACTTGTATCATCTTTTGCTGCTTTCAACGAAATGGAAGAAATTCTAAGCATACAAATACCTGTAACTTTTGATGAATCCGTAGCGCACTACGAGGTTCACGTTCATCAACCGTATACAGCATCATTCAACAACAGCGATGAAATTCGCATATCTATTCAACATCAAGATTTATGTCTTTTACCTTCCCGCAGTGCATTACATATATGCGGACGATTGGTTAAAACTAATAATACTCCCACTACAAATACAAAACTTGTGAATAATGCCATTTGTGACTTGTTTGAAGAAATCAGATATGAGTTGAATGCCATTGAGATAGACAAGTGTAAAAATGTTGGTTTAACCACTCTCATGAAAGGCTGGGTGACACTCAATCCGACTCAGAGTTTCATCATTGAAAATGCGGGCTGGATCGATGTAGAAGAAACACAGAATATTGTTGATAATGCTGGTTACTTTAATGTATCGATTCCATTGAGCCTAATAAAATTATAGTAAATGCAAAGCATGAACTCGTTCTCATGAGATCAAGAAACGACTTAAACGCCGTTAAACAAACAACAATAAGAGTAGACAATGCAGAGGGTTACGAGGACTTTAATGTTGACATAACTAGAATCGAATGGCTAATGCCATACGTAGTTGCATCGAACTCTAACAAAATTCGCCTACTAGATTTTGTTGGGAAAGATCGTCCTATTGCCATGAGTTTTCGCACGTGGGAATTGTACGAGTATCCACTACTTCCGATTACGTCAAGATAGGTATGGACTGTTAAAACATCAAATCAACTTGAGAAACCACGCTTTGTCATCTTAGATTTTCAAACTAATAGAAAAGATTGAAGAGCTGCAAATGCTAGTCAGTTCGATCATTGTAATCTTACAAATGTAAAACTCTTTCTCAATTCTCAGTCATATCCGTATGGCAATCTTAACCTCGATGTGAATCGTAATCAATTTGCCATGCTCTACGATATGTACGCTAATTTTCAGAATTCTTACTATGGTAAAGATCCAGAACCTATGTTGAAAAAGTCGCAATATCTCACTTACATGCCCCTAACAGTGATAGACTGCTCAAAACAAAACGAGTCCTTAAAGAGCGCCCCTGTAGACATTCGTCTGGAATTTGAAGCAAAGGAAAATTTTCCTGCTGGAACTTCACCCTACTGCTTGATCTTGCACGATCGCATAGTTCAATATAGTCCCGTCAGCGGCGACGTGCAGAAACTTTAAGGAGTATATAAGGTGAGCGAGCCTCCAGCTCCTTGTCATTCGTCATTTGGAATTCGAAGCGAAATTTTGCCATGGACATGCCTGTAGTGCTACTCTTCAAACCGCCGTTTCCTTGGCGAAGACTAACAGACAAGTACAAACGTGAAAATTTGTGGTTAGAACTTTGTTATCATGGACTATCGTGGAATGACGGTGATTATGACTATACTGAAATTGGAAAAATTCTTCAAGATGCATTCAAAGATGCTAAAAGAATTTTCGTGATTGGTGAAATAAAAAAGTTGTGGTTAGAACGTTTTAATTTTAATGTTACTGATATTAACGAAATGAACTATCCATCTTTCGATTCTCCAAGATCAGTGACTATATGTACTAACCACAATGGAGCGTGCAAAACTACTTGTGCCCTGTACAATGTAAAGCGCATGAAAAAATTTTACCGCAACGATCCCAACATGGAGTGGGAAGACGTTATGGAGTGGGAAAACATAGGAGAATAAAATTTGAGGGGTAATGGAGGGGTTGATAGACAGGTAGAACCTCACAGGACAGGAGCGAGGTGGGGCTCCTATCCCCCTTCAAATTTTTTAATAGTTCAATAGCTGACCACTAGGTGGCTACGGTGATCTCGTAAGCAGTCAGTAGGGGCATAGGTTATATATAAGCGTGATGCGGTCGTTAAAGGCTTGCATTCCTTAATAATGGGTCAAAGCAGCTCAACCGTTGCTCCTGAAAATTTCAACAAACACCTATTCTTTGCCCCAACAACAGGGTTATAAAAAGTTCTAAATATTTATAAGTAGATAAGCTATCAACCCGCTGACCGCTCGCCGCTGGCCGCTCGCCACTGGCCGCTCGTGCTGATTCTAGAGTCATCGATTCTGGAGTCGCAGCTCTGGAGTCAGTATACTTTCTGCCGTCAAACAGCTGACTGCAGTTCTGCAGTCAGGCTTGACTCCAGAAAATATACTGACTCCAGAATCCCCTTGACTCCAGAAATCCCCTGACTCCAGAATCCCCATAGCTTATCTACTTATTTACAAATTTAAAACTTATAAAGCCTATATTTATTTAACTATTTTAGATTTTTAATTTCTAATAACACAGCTCACCTGCAATAATTTTTCTTTATAGTTTTATATAATATAAATTTTAATTCAAGATTTTTTAATATAATTGTTTATATAAACTTCATTAATTTATCAATGTTTTTTTTTTAAAGTCTTAATAATTTTATTCTTACAATAATTTCGTTTTCCATTTTTTAAAAAAATTCACATTTGAGGCTTGAAGAAATGATTATTTAATTAAGTAGCAAATAAATATAAATTTATAAATTTTATAATTGGAGATAAACCGAAACAATATCTTATGTAACTTTGAATGAAATCTTTTATGTCAATGTATTAATATTAAGTAAAACATATGTAATTAATAAATAACAGCGATAGTTACAATAATTTTGGAGACACTGGTATGACTTTAAGTTTAATTGTTTAATTTTACGATCTTTAACAGCGTCTAACATTTTTGTAAACTTATATTAATTATTCTTCTGTAAAACTAGCTATTATGTTTAAAAATTCTTAATCTAGCCATAACTCCGTTTGTATTCACTGTAGAATCACCGTTCAAAATTGTAATACTTTGTTAAGGTAACATCTAGTAAAGTAATGAAATGGTTAATTTGTAAAACTTCGGCTTTCAATAGTTTTTATAAAACGCAAAATTTATCAAGAAAACTCTCCAAAACAACGTAGAGTGAAAGAGATAGGAACATCTTTTCTCTCTCTCATCTTCCTTCTTCGTCGCGCAATATAACGTTCTCTCTCGCTCTTGAAGAAGGATACGAGCCGCCGGAAAACACCCTAGAGAAGGGATGAGCACCCGCTCTTTGTGTTAGAGCATAGGGTTCTCCCCGTTTGACGAAACTGTGGCGCTTGGAAAGGAGATCGCCCCGGCACTATTTGGCCCCGCTTTCCCGCACTCTTCACCTCGCTCAACGTTGAAACACAGGAGTAACTAAAAATACCGCAGCCGCCGCCGCACACATTATCGCTGATTCGACAAGACGCCGACGCCGCGAGTCCTGATTTGATACCGTAGTTTTTTGAGGGAGGAGCATTGTCATTAAAACCAGCTGCGCTCCAGTGTACAAACCAGATCAGTCCGAGATCTCGGTCGACCAATAACTTTTGAATAAAAAGTAAGTGTAGACCTAAAACAATTTTTTGGTAACCCTTGTCTCTCCCTTCCTTTCCTTGTTGCAGTGGCCTAAGTAGCGCCGATCAATTCTGGTCTAAGCTCTACCGGTCCAGCAACTCATCACAACCCTGGTGTCCAGTGGCCTAAGTAGCGCCGATCAATTCTGGTCTAAGCACTACCGGCCCAGCTACTCATCCTAACCCGAATAGTGCAAACCGCTCGCACGCTTTAATCCTGGCCTAAGTGTTACCGATCATACATGGTCTAAGTAGCACCGGTTATAACCTAAGCAAACGCGAACGTCTATGCATTATCCTTTCCACAACCACTCTAAGATACCGTAAAATTTTTTTTTTATTGTTGGGGTAATTTTTCCTCCCTTTACCTTCTCCTTTTGCATTGGCTTAAGTAGTATCGATCAATTCTGGTCTAAGTACTACCAGTCTAGCAATTCACGTGGGCGGTCTTTACGGCCTAAGCGTAACCGATCATACGTGGTCTATTGGACACAGCGAGCACCTATCTTAATGTGGCCTAAGCTCTACCGATCATACGTGGTCTAAGTAGCGCCGGTCCGATATAGGTAATAGTGATTGTCTGCATGCCACCCTCACAGTAAAATGTTATTAATAGGGTTATTAATAGGGCTTAAGTAATACCGATCAATTTTCGGTCTAAGTATTACGCTAAAATAATACACCACTGTGTCGAGGGATTCCAAGTAAGACGTGGGAATAAAATCAGGGAGGCCGGTGAACTTAAGGATGGGGAATTAATAACAACACCAATATTTAGTTTTTGTATAGTGCTCTTAGTTTTAGTGATTTAACGAAATACTGCGGTTGAAAATAGATATCTAAGTGTTTCTACCGGGCTTTTATGCTTTCGGGTACGTTTCAAGATTAGTGCATGCAGCAAACCGTTAATATCATGTGCAACTGCCTCTGAGATTAATCTTTCTAGATTAATACATGCACCAAAACCTCTGAATATTACGCGGTCCTGCCTCTGAGATTAATCTTTCTACCGGGCTTTACGCTTTCGGGTTGTGTCTACCGGGCTGTTATGCTTTCGGATTAGATTATTTATTTTTCAACCGTTTTAGATTTTAAATCAATAACTATAAGCACTAGTAGAATCAAAATAATTTAAAATTAGATTAGAACATAGTCGAAAGAGTTTATTCCCTATTAACTGGCTCCAGCCCTGGTATAGGACGAAAGTCCTGCCTAAAAAGGAGCGTAGAATTAATTATTTAATTATATTGAAAAACCCTAAGTGACACTCGGACGTCACAAAACTATACAAACTTACCTCTAAATGCTCTGTGTTCGTTTTTTAAACTGGCTATTATAGTTGCCTAGTCAATAGTTACATGTCCATATGATGCAGTATTATTTATATTCGAATTCCCAGGTGATAACAATAAGTAAAAGTGTATCTTTCTTAAGTAAGTCATTACCGTGAAATAAGAAGAAAACGTTCACGTCTTCCGGTGGGCCTCAAAAATCTGCAAGTCTCATGTCTCATTGCCCAGAGTACAGGACAAAGCACAAAACTTCACTGTACAATCACCGTTATACTTAGTCTCAAGCTTGGAAAAAATATTCCGGCAGTCGACGTTCGCCGGTCGCCGCGGGATATACGCGAGCGCGTATAGGGCTGCCACTAAAACATTGGAGAAAAAAAATCTTACTTGAAATAACACGTTTTTGCTGTTCGCGCCGAGATATCGCGTTCTTCGGAGCTCGCACCGGGATAGCGCCTTGTTCCTCTCAGCCGTCGACATGTAAAAACCCTGTTTGTGAATGTAAGTTACAATCGCTATATTTCAGTAACTAAAACATTGTTCTTCAAATTAATTCCCAGAAGACTTAATTAAGGTATCGGACGCGCAATAATCAAATATCATATTTGTTTTACAAAAAAATTGTATTGTACTCTAAATATTTACCGTTTTAAATTTATCTTTATTAGCAAAGTCCAAACGCGCTGCGCGCGAACTATTTTGTTTTTTAGGTTATGAATATATAATTTTTCATTATGATTCCATTTTAATTGGTTTAAATGATAGGATAATCATTTTTCAAAGCATGACGAAATTAATCTTTTTATTCTAATTTGATTTAATTATTAGTTTTAAATAGTTAAGAATAAAAATTCAATTTCAAAAATTCAAATGTAGCGGAAGTAGCGAATTTTATGGGTCTGAAGTTTGCAACGTTGTAGCGCAACGAAATAAAAAAATATTTGATTTTACTTCAAGTTTATAATAATTAATATTAATTTTGCGTGTATAGATTTATTATTTTGTAGTACCAAATAAGTTTATAACAAAGATTTAGATAAAATTTCCGTTGTTTAATAATTTTAATTAATTGTAAAAAATTATTTTTTTTGCCTAGCGGGCCGAAACTACCACCTTCGCTCCCGGCGCCTAATCGCAAAGGTTATAATTTCGGCCTCGCCAGGCAAAAAAATCGTATACGCAACACGGGAATAAAGAGGGCCACCCCAGAGCACGTGCTCTGGACTGGTCAACTCTTTACCTCCCTAGTTGCGTAATATACTATTTTGCCTAGCGGGCCGAAAGTACCACTTTCGCTCCCGGCGCCCGATCGCGAAGGTTGTATTTTCAGCCTCGCTAGGCAAAAAAATAGTATACGCTCCACGGGAGTAAAATTGGCCAGCCCACAGCTCGTGTTTGCCAATTTACACGAGAATGTGGACTGTCCAAGTTTTTTCCTCCCTTGGTGCGTAATATACTATTTCTGCCCTCCGGCCGGAAAGCGCCAACTTCCCGGTCGCTGCGCGAAACGAAGTTACCGCTTTCCGGCGCCGTCGAGCAGAAAAATAGTATAAACACCTTAACCCTTAGAGCATCATACATGGGAGCGTTCAGCAGAAACGGGCCACCGAGCGCGCGCGGTGCCTTTTTTCGCGTAAAAGGCGCTCTGTTTAACTCGCTCATAATCGTGTACCAAGTCTCTGAAAAAAGAACTAAGGACATATATCGATAGATTTTTTCCTGCTCTTTCCAATAGTGCTATTATTTTTATTCCAAAATGCTTCCTTCTAGTTGAAAATTCCATTTGAATGTTTAAACTCTATTTTTTCAATAAAATATCAGTCTTTTCTTCAAAATGAATTATATTCTTCAAAAGTACAAGTCTTAAACTATAAAATATTATATTTTTAAGTTGAAACATGAAAAGTTCAAAAATAGTAAGATCAAAAAGACAGCGGCTGCCCGAACTTTTTACGCTATGCTCAAGGGCGGATTAATACACGCGATGTGCTATTTCGCCCTTTCTTTTTTGTAAATATAAAATGTTTTGTAACTTACAATGCCAATGCGTGGACATAATTTTGTGGATCGAGTTGTAACAGTTAGTATAATATTAAAATGAACTTTGTTCATTTATATAACAAAATTTGAAAAACATAATATATTAAACATAAAAATATCCATGAACGCACTGAAAGCAGTGAAACAGAAATTTGAAATAACCTTATAGATTGTTTAATCTGGCATAACAATATTACCTTTTCCTTTAAATTCTAATTTTTTTACATTTTTTTGATTTTATAAGAATTGTCCTTTTTGCGACATCCGCTTCTTTCTTTGTTTGAGTTTTAAGAACTTTTTCTTTTTTGATCGGTGGATATAATTGAGAATCTTCTGACGCTGAAAATCTTTTAAGTTCTAACTTTTTGGCATCAATTTAATACAATGAAACAATTGAGTTCCAGGTATTGTCTTAGCTAAGGCTAGCCTGTTTTGTAGCTTTTCTGTAGCCTTTAAGTAATCGTCTTTTGATGAAAAAAGCACTCAATATTTTTGAAATACTCAGTTGCCCATTTGTATAAATCTTGGGGCGTCAATATAGAATTGTCGGACACTTTCCGTAAACTTTCTCGTCTGGCATTGCTTTTCACGGAAGCACCTATTCCATCACATGCATTTTTTCCGTGGGCTGTTGCATGAAAATGCCACTCAGCATCAACAGCAAAATGACTTGGTACACGATTATTAGCGAATTGAATAGAGCGTGCACTTAAACGTGCCGAACGCACGGGCGCACAGTGTTCTATTTTGAAAAAAAATGGACAAAATGAAATATCTCGCGAACGGATATCGGTAGCCGGATGAATCCAACTGCATTTTAAAGTTGAAGTAATGTACAATAAAGGAAAAATAGTCCAGTACTGATCATTTGACCCTGTGACCTTGGAAATGAAAAATGAAAGTCGAATAAATAACGTATTTTCGGCTTTTTCATTGTAGACATTCTGGCTATCAATTTTTTCGATCAAAAAAATATGTACTCCTGTAGTGTTTGATGCAAAGAATCCGAATTTGATGTCAGAATTGTCCTATCGCACACCAATTTGTTTTTAAATCTGAAAACTCCATACAAAATACGAAAAATTCACCCTGAAAAAATGGAGCATTATTGAGTAATTTCGACTTCAAATTCGGATTCAGCGAATCAAAATACATGGGTACATAAACACAAGTACACAAATTTGTAGGTGCATATATGAATTATTAAAATCTAAGGGTTATTAAAAAACCTTGCATCAAACACTACAGGAGTACATATTTTTTTGATCGAAAAAATTGATAGCCACAAAGTCTAAATGAAAAAGCCGAAAATTCGTTATTTATTCAACTTTCATTTTTCATTTCTAAGGTCACAGGGTCAAATGATCAGTACTGGACTATTTTTCCTTTATTGTACATTACTTCAACTTTAAAATGCAGTTGGATTCATCCGACTATCGATATCCGTTCGCGAGATATTTCATTTTGTCCATTTTTTTTCAAAATAGAACACTGTGGGGCGCGAGGGGCTCGCGCGGACCCTCGGCGCTGTCTTTTTCATGTTGTTACTTTTAAACCCTTTATTTCTCCAACTTCTCCCAGATAGGGTTTTGAAGCTTAAGAGTTGTACTTTCCAATAGTGTAGTTTATTTTGAAAAAAAAACATGATATACTTTGAGAAAAATGGCTTTCAATATTCAACTCGAGTTTTCGTCCGGAAGAAAGCGTTTTACAATAAAAACAATGGCACCATTGGAAAGAGCAGGAAAAAATCTATCGATATAGGTCCTTGGTTTTTTTTTCAAAGACGCAGCATACGATTATGAACGAGTTAAACAGAGCGCCTTTTACGCGAAAAAAGGCACCGCGCGCGCTCGGTGGCCCGTTTCTGCTGGACGCTTCCATATACTCCTGGAGGTAGTAAGTTAAATGAGAAAATCGTGGTCGGTTTTCGTACGGTGCGAGAGAGAAAGAAAAGAGAGTGCCCCTGGTTTGTCTCCCTCGAACTATGCTGTGATTGGCTACTCGCGCTCCCCTCCAAACTAAGATGATAGAACAACCAATTACAGCACAGTGTGAGAGAGACAGACAATGGACACTTTATCTTGTCTCTCTTGCACCGTACGAAAACCGACCACGACTTTTTAACACGACATGCTTCCTCCAGGAGTATATGCTGTAAGCCTTGGCCATTAAAAAAGAAAGCCTCAGATCACATGTTTGTCAACCGTGGCTTCGCCTCGGCCGACAATTACATATGATCTGAGACATTTCTTATTTTACTGGCCTAGGTATGTAATATACTATCGTTGCACTCCAACGATGCAAACTTCAGACCCATCGAATTTTTGCGCCTATTCCTTACAGACCAATCAAAATCACTCTTTAAGGTGGTTTCCTGGAGATCAGAGTTGATTCAACACATACTTGGAATTACACACGTAGGTCAATAAAGACATAACGAATGTCATATCCAAATTTCAGAGCATTTTATCGTTTAGCTTCTGAGTAATTGCTGTGTAAAGTTACACGGATTTTACATGGGAGATATATCTAAAAATTAGTGAAATTCTGGCGCACCCATTTCAATGTATAAGTAGCGTGGGTCGTCGCTCCTTCAGGCTTCTTCTATACTTGCCTTCGGAGCACTCCCGCGCTCCATGATATATATCGAAACTGTCGCATTATGTATCTATTAACAACAATATCTAAGCAACGAGATTCAAGTCGGACTTGGAATTTTATGTACACATAGAATATATAATAAGGAATGTTTTCGCGCAAGAATGAAGTAGATTCATGATAATGTTTTTATGTCACATCTTTTGACGAATCTCTGCGAGATAAACAAGCCTGAAGAGGTCGACAAATCCGTCGACGAAACGTCGCAAACTTTAAACCTCGTTGAAGATTTATTTTCTTCCTCGCTCCCAACGGATCTAGTCAGAATTGACTAAAAACATTATCATCATTTCTGCAATGGGGAGTAAAATCGTGAATACGATTAACAACTTAGATCGAAGTAGATTCATCGTTTCATTATTAAAATAGAGCATCTTAAAAATATCGCTTTCGCAGAGTTGATATGTTTCGAGGGTTATGTACGCTCAGCGCGCCAGCGTGCACTCTTTATCTCTCTCGCTCAAAGCTGTCTGTCTTTCTCTTACCCAGGGAGCCACCTTAAGGTGGCTTCGGCGCGTGGTGCCGTACACGGAGAGAAATTTTGTAGTGAAAATTACAAATATTCGAGACAAAATTACCAGTTTCTATGGTAATGGATGGACAGACTGACAATTTCAAACTTTTTACCAAAGTGCCTTGGTAAAATCTTTTTAGTTAATTTAAATTAAAAAAATTAACTCTTTTTATCCATATTGATGGATATATAGTATTTTAATATAGAAATAGAAACAGAAACAAGGATGAAAAAACATTAAACTGAAAAAAAATTTTTACGGAAGCAGGATTCGATCCGACGATCTTTGGGTTGAGGGCTGTTACCAACAGTCATTTGAATCGCCGTTATTACTTACTGAAAATATGTGTATTGTTTTCATTTTAACGTCGCGCACGCCTCTAGTATCAATCTTCTGAAACACAATAATGCGCAGTGCGCATGCGCGAGTACACAAATACCAGGTTATTTGGTAAAATTTATCAGTTTTCTTAGTAAAAATTCTTAGGTTACCTTGTAAAAATGACTAGACCTCAATTTTTACCAGTGTGTCTGGTAATTTTTATTCAGATAATTTGGTATTTTTTTTAAGTGGTTATGGTAGTTTTTCCTGGGAAACTTATAAATTGTATTAGAAACCTGGGAATATCACGGCTTTTGACAGTCTATCCATGCGCTACCAAGGCACCTTGGTAATTTTTACTCTAAAATTTCTCTCTGTGTATCAAGTCGGGACCCCAGTGGGGGCTTTCTTTGTTTTTGACAATTTTTGAAAAAATAAAAATCGCCATTCTTATTACTTATGTATTTGTTTGCTCCCAGTGCGCATGCGCAGAAGCATGTTTACAAAGTTTATTGCTAATATCTCTTTAATTTGGTCGTTAAGTCATATTTATGATGACAGCATTGGAATCTCCATTAAAAAATCTTCAATCTTATATATCCTATTTTATAAAACTGTTTATTTATAATGGAATAAATACAACATGAATGTCTTCTCCCATAAGGTTACATGTTAAAAGAAACATTTTATAAACCTAGTTTTCTCTAAAATTTGGTCGTTGACCTTGCATTTTCTTGACGGATATGAAAAATTTAATGCTCAAAGAATATTTTTGTAATATTTCAGAAATGTTTGTGTATTTATAAAAACTCACTGAAGCCACCTTAAGTACTTCACAATATCCGGCCATCGTTTTTTTAAGAGAGGAAAAAATGCCGGAATTGAAATTGATTCTTTGGTTTATTTTCTTGTTATTTAAAGTTATCAAAGTTACCTCGGTCTTGTGATTTCAATAAGATAAAAAATATTACATGACAAAATTTTAAAACAAGATATGACGGAACGTTAGTTATGCTCTCGTATTTTAACTTTTTTATTGTTAATTTACTGTTAAGTTTTTATTTTATCCAATATTAAGTATCTTTTAATTAAAATCAAGGCTATATCGACGCCCCTTACGAAAACTAGCACGATTCAGTTTCCCACGAAGACTAGCCCATTTCACGCATTTGCGGCGAAGACTAGCACGTTTCAAAGTCGAAACTTATGCTAGTTTTGGGTGTTCCGTTGCAGTTTTGTGAAACGTGCTAGTCTTCGTCGGAGCGCCATAGAGCGTGCTAGTTTTCGTAAGGGGCGTCGATATAAAAGAAAGTATTTAAAACATTAGAATTTCGGTACAGACTTTTTCCAAGTAAAATATTTTCAATAATTGAAATAAATAGTTTTGCGATCAGATTTTGCGAATCCACTTTTTACAGAATTACTTAAAATTTTTACCAAATTTTTTGGATATCACACATGTATGAATACCTATATCTATAAGTCTAATATCCTGTAGATAATCAAAAACCATATTACATTAAAATGAAATATTACTTTGGTTTTTAAATTAAATATATATAAGTATACAAATATGTTTCAAAAGCATTATAATAATTGCGCCGAAGATGCTTTGATGTTATCAACGTGCTTGGAGCTAATACTTTTATCTTTAGGTAAAATAATTGTCCGCCTTACAGAGAAACGAAACACAAAAAATCAACGTTTAATATGCTAAAGAAACGAAATTCAAAATTTCTTCGTAAAGTTTAATGTTTATTACTTTAAATATATTTATATTTACTTTAAATAAGCTTAATCAATTAAATACACAGACTAACTATTAACATACAATCATAACGAACTATGAATAATACAATAGTTTGAAGTATTTTAATTCTTATACCTAATTGAGAAAACAAATAGCTGAAACTTATTTGTAATAAGTATAATGAGTATATAAGGAACGATTTGTCTGTAGATAATTTTAAGCTTCCCGTATGAAAAAAAAATGTATGAAATCGTATACATCCGTACAAAACTATATAAAAACGTATAAAACCGGATCTAAACATTGGTTTTTGGACAAATTTATACGTTTTAATACGTTTTGATACGTTTTAATACGGTGTCATACGGTTTCTAACATTTTAATACAGTTTTCTATGATTTGCAACGATTTTATACAATTTCAACAATTTCAATACAAGTTTTTTACGTTTTATAGAATTTATAAAACGTAAAAAACGTAAAAACGTAACTACGTTTTTATAAACATAACAACATAATTTATTTATTTATTTTTCTATTTATTTTTTTTATACCACTCTAACCTCAAAATCACAACTTTGATATGATTTTTCGGCGCTCGTGGTATAAAATACCGTTCGAAACTAGTGCGTAAGTCGATTATTTAGGTGGTGTGACTTTTTCGCACTCGCTTCGCTCGTGCAAAAAGTCACACCAGCTAAATAATCGACTTCCCCACCCGTGTCGAAATGTACTATTTATTTTGTATGAGAATGTATTAAACTGTATTAAACTGTATAAAAATGTATAAAACCGTATAGAAGTGTAATAAATTTTGTAAAAATCTACGGAAATATACAGAAATATACATTTTTATACGGTTTCCTATGTTTTATTACATTAACTTTTTTACAAACTTGACATGGAAGAATTTCCGAATTGTAAGAAAATGTCTGAAAATGTATGAAACTGTATAAAAATATATAAAAATGTATAAAACCGTATAAAACATGTCCAAAAACCAATAGAAAGGTTCACTTTAATACGTTTTTATACATTTTCTTACGGTCGTTTCATACATTTATTATTTCCATGCGGGTTAGTATACGGTTTCCAGGCCTATCTTCACTGCACCATATCTATACAGTATTCAGAGAATAAGTTGATTCCGTAACAATGAACGATTCTCATTTTCGAATAATAGACAAGTGTCGCTATATATACATGCGCGCATCACTTTGCAAGTTCCCTCCAAAACTGATAAAGTCCAGCGGCGCGGCCACCTGCCGGCATGACCTCAAAGTTGGCCACCCTCGCGCAACGACTCCGAAGAGTCCGAACGCCCCTATTCGCCCGATTCGCCGACCCACCTTATCGAGCTCGCGTACGTTACGTACGTACCACCAACGAATATAGACGCATATAGAAGCGTACTTCAGATGGGGGGCGAGGACGAAAAAAAATTAGTTCCGCCTTGACCGAGTGGTGGCGCTAGCATTGACTTTGTGTGCTTTTGTTCTGCGAATCGCGGCTGGCGGCTCGGAGGCTCGCGCGCGCGCGCCGTCCGCGGCTCGCTGGCACGCGCCGTTCACGGTGATCCGAGCGCAGGGACCGTAAAGCATGACTGCATGATGATTTACAACTTGAAATGTTATAAAACTTTTTTATAAATAACAATTTAATAATGATGAAATAAAATTTAATATATGCAAATCAATTATATCAAATATTATTAAAAGTTAATAAAGTCTTACAATTATTTGATTAAAAAAATAATAATTGAAAGAAATAAAAAAGATATAAATTGTTATACAAGCAAATAAATAGTAATAATTAGTTATGTAGTCATATTATATGTATAGTTATTTAACTTGATATATCATATCACTTTTCGACTGTATGCAACCATTGTATTAATTATCGTATTCACTGTTAATTAATATATTGTGTATCAAGGGTGTAACGTTGGATTTAGCAGACCAAGTATTTATAAGTACAAGTCGAACGCAAGTTAGCACGAGCCTATAAGGTAAGTGCGTTTCGCAAGCCGCACACAAACCCTGCAAACTCGCGATATAAAAAAGCCCACTAGCCCTTGCGTGAACATGATATTATGTTTTCTGACAGTTTATAATCTTCGAGATTTTCATTCTTAAAAATTAACGGTTTTTCAACACAGATCACTAGGGCCTATTGCCCCTATATAGGTACTCAATTTATTTATTATAATCAATGTATAAATAAAGGTTTGAAAAGAAAGGCGAGGGGGTATTATATCAGACAACTAAATTGTCAGATGGGTGATTTTAAAGAAATATTAATAAAAAAATTAGAATACTTTATCATAAGAATGGTTAATTTTCCGAATATCGAAATAGTACATTTCGATACGAGTGCATCAGGTGATTATTTAGCTCAAATAACGCGTTTTTCGCACGAGCGAAGCGAGTGAGAAAAGTCACATGAGCTACAAGTCTTATTATGCAGTAGTTTCGAACCGTATTTTATACCACGAGAGCCGAATAATTATATTAAAGTTATGATTTTGAGTCTACAGTGGTATAAAATGTTTAAAGCTTAGTATATAAAAATTAAAAAAAAATTGGCAAGAAGATCATAATATTCTCATTAAATTATTTTAATATTATATATGATATCAATATTTCCAATACCATTTCCACCTAACGATTAAACTGTATAGAAAATGTAGTGATAAAGAGAAGCCATAACGTCGACTAATGATCTAAAAATCTTATGAGAATACATGTTTTACATTTTTCGGAATAGTTAAAACTCTGTAAGTTTATGCAATTTGTTTTTAATTTTTATAGACGCGAATTTTTCTAATATTTCTTTTCGAAAATAATTCCTGTCGTGTTCTGAATAGCTCCCGTTTCTAATTGACAGTATCAGATTTGGAAAATTTTTAAACGACATTATATTTAAGATATTCTTTGAAGGAAATGGTCATATTATATTTAATAAAATACCTATATAACATTTCACCATTCTGATAACATACCTCCCCTGTGGATAAAAAGATGCTGCAGCAATCGCAAAGTAATGGATCAGGCATAAAAAAACTAGTATTGATTTTAAAAATTTAAAAACACAAAAATCGACCCTGCGTTACGAAAAAGATTGTTTATTCTACTTAAATTCATGGAATGTTCATTAATATGTTCTGCTCTCAGTTAATACGTGTTTGCATAGGTATTTGTTATATATTACACGTTGTTTCAGTTATTCAATTTTATTAATTATTTTAAACAATACAGATAATATGCAAACGCGATATTATTCGACGGAAACCAAGCGGGAAGGTGGCAAATATCTTCCATCAGGATAGGATAGGAAACACAGGAGCATTAGGTTAAGGAAGGAAGGGTAATAAATATTTACAAATATTACAAACATGTACTAAAAATTAAAATCTTTTATCTTTAATCTGATTGTTTAATTTAAATGAACTACAAAAACATGTACAAATAGTGACCGCGCAAAATCGTGAACTACAATTTACAACAAAAAATAAAACAAAATTATGAACTACAGTATTGTCTTCATGCATGTTACTACAACTAATCGTTATTAATTTGAAGTTTAAATATATAGTCGTAAATTATACTAGTAAGTCAACTACTTTCAAATTATCCGAACAAAGTATTATAATCTAAATTATTTATGAAACGTAAAATATGGCTTATAATGAGTGAAAAACGATAATGATACGTATGATGATAGCGCCCACACCCCACGAACTACAGTATTTTTTGCAGGGTGACTTGACCAATATCCGAACAGACACCAGTTAAGGAACATTTTCTTTAAATATATGAAAATATCAATCTTTCTATGTATTGTTTATCTAATATGACGATAATTTTCGAATTTTTTAAAATTTTGATTTCATTTTACATAAAGATACTTCATAAAAGAAATTGTTAAGAATAAAATCATAAAAAATCGCCGCTATTGAGTGTTTATTCACTGGCGAAGTATTCATTCACTGGCGAAACGTATTTAGATACTAAGATCGCGTGTTCATTTACTGATTTTTAGGAGATATTTACAGATTTCTTATAAACAAAATTTCTACTTTTATTCTTTATCTAAAATTTTGTCACTGACGTAAAGTTTGAAGTTTTTAAAATACTAATTAAAAAAGATTTTTGCTTTTAATCGATTTTTAATTCTCTTAACTAAATAACAAAAATAGAAATTTCCTTATTCGTTAATTCACTGGTGAAGTCACGCTATAAACGTCTCCTTGAAATTTAATACAATAAACTCTGGCTCAATAAATAAATAAATAAATAAAATATAAAACATAAATATTGAAAGAAAATTCTAAATACATAAAAAGTGACATTATATTTTTGATAATTCTACTTAAATAATTTTACAGAATAAATATTGTAATTATGAAATGGAAATTACAATTATCGAATTGGCAATTAAAATTTTTATACTATTAAATATAGTCATATCATAATACACAAACTTTTCTTATATGAAATTACGGGTGAATTTAAGCTAGAGTCGGGTGTTACGTAGACGTGTAATACAAGGCAAAACAATTATTTAAATAATTCTTAACACCAAGTAGGCGGGGGATGCGAGTTCCACGCGTATACTGGTATAAGGCAGACGTGTATACATGGCAAAATAATTATGTAAATAATTCTTAACCCCAAGTAGACAAATCGTTCCTTATATAAAATTTCTATGAAGCAAAATGAAATTGAAAGTGAATAACTAGTATTTTACTTTAATTGAAAATAATCATAAAAA
The DNA here is from genome assembly GCA_036365515.1 of Torymus aiolomorphi. Taxonomy (NCBI): domain Eukaryota; kingdom Metazoa; phylum Arthropoda; class Insecta; order Hymenoptera; family Torymidae; genus Torymus; species Torymus aiolomorphi. Next base: position 120,866,032 of record CM070877.1, on the reverse strand, counting down.
TTATAATTAGAAATCATGCTTTGCATTAATAAATAGTCAATAAACATCACCTTTTATGGTATCACATAAATTAATGTTCTGTAACAAAATATAGATATATTTATTTCTTAGCAACAGACAACAATAAGCGTAACATCTTGCAGAAATTCGATCATGAAACAAAGATTTATATTTCCTTTTTGTAAAAAAAAATAGTGTGTTTTGCTTTATCGGCAAGTAATAAAAATATTATTTTAATTTAGCAAGTTCTTTTTATTCATGACTCAATTTCTGCAATTTAGCATTAGGTTTGTTACTAGCAAAATGTCTTTTCCTTGAAATTTTAGCGTCCCGCAAATCATGATTGATCCATTTTACTTTATTAAAAATGTGAACTCTAACGAAAAACGCTATTGCAGCCTCACGATGCGATTTACAAGGTTCGTCAGTAATCTAAAACTCTGCATGATATTCGAGAACTTTAGATGTGATTTTATCAATTAAAACTTTACTAATTTCTATGTTATAACTTACTTCAGAAAATAATGCATCAAAAGTTTCAATAACTGTTATAATGATTTCGTAAAAATCGTCAGAAGGAACACAAAGATTTCCAAGTTCATTATTTACATTAAATACTTTATACGCTTTAAAAAAATTAATAGATCATCATTAGTTTGAATATTACAGTTAACTCTAGTGAAAGAAGCTTTACAGTCAGAACAATTAAATTTTGAGATACATTTCATCGCTACGTATCCAGCAACACACTTCATTGCTCCCCGTAAAGGAGTAGTCGAATCTTGTAGATTATGTGAATTTGACAATACACTATCCATTTTATCATAACTTTCTGATAAAAAGCTCCTAGTTGTATCACTCAAATTCTCACTCCTTTCATTTAATGAATCAGATACTTCTTGAAATTCATCATCATCATCACCTACAAATGTGTCTCAATGAGACATATTTTCCACATAAGTATCTTCATTTTCATCGAAATGAAGAGATTCATTTACTCCATCGAACGAAATTTCACTGCAAGCGTCTTCAATATCATCGTTAGCTAATTCATTATTTTGACTACTTGCATTTACTTCGATGATACTGTTGTCTTTTGCAAGGAAATTACTATTAATACAATCTGCATTAATATTTTCATCAAACGCGTGCACAGAATTGGTTCCGTTTTCTAACGATTCTTGTAATTCAACCTTTTTACTTTTTATACAAATTGCTAGTAACGCTACTGTTCCATCAGGTTCGCAATTTGTTAATTTGGATGAAGACGTTAAATTTGCAGTAATGCTGTACTGCAAATTATGCCTTACTTGCATTGCGGTTGGATTTTGATTGTGACCAGAACGACTTCTTAAAACAGAATAAATTTTCTAATGGATCTTGATTTAAACGCGTCGTTAACAAATACACTCCATCATTTGCTGCCATATCTTCCCATTGTAAAAGTATACTATTGACCGTCAAATAAAAACCGTCAAAGCATGGGGGATTACCGTTTTTATCAACGCATTTCCACTTTTCGATCCAAATCAAGGACTCTTTCAAATACTGTACTACTTGAGGATTTAATTTTGATAAAGGACGACGCAAAGGATTACCATCTCGAGAACTTCTACTATTTAAACAATCAAAAAGGTCGTTTACTTTTTTAATAAAATTTGCTGTTTCTATACAATCTGGATGAGTCAAAGGTTGCTCTGGTGCGACCGCACCTGCTAGTAACGCTGAGGAAACACTTTTACTAAAAATTTGAGCTGCAAGACTAACGTTCATTAGTTGAAAAGAATTTGGATCTAGATGTCTGTCTGTTAGTTTAGGGGCAGATTTAGTTGGTAGATCTTTTTCACGATTTCTTAATTCCCGAATCGCGTCTCATGAAAAAGATTTCTCATTTATTTCAAATTGACGTTTATGAAAAGTGTTACGCAGGCATTTAAGTAAATGGGGAGCATCGAAGTTAAAGAAAATTTTACGATTATGTCGTTCAATAAATGGCTCGTTTTTTGTTATACCCAATTTTTTTCTGGCCGATTGATTTGGCGATCCTTGATCGCATACCATTGATTTTAATATAAAACCGGCGTCTTCAACGTAATCTATAACATCTAAAATGATTTTATGCAATAATTTTCCATTTACACTGTTATGGGGAACATAATAGCAAATAGGCTGTCTCCAATCATTCTGCCTACCTCGTAACATAAAAACTAAAACATGATTACCATGATTTTGATTGCGACCATGCTTTCCCATATCAGTGTAACCTTCAATCAAATCTTTTTTTGGGTTGTGATCTAACCACGATTTTATACTCATTTCATCCCACATTAATACACACTCGCGTTCTTTTTGAGTCATTGTACTTAATTTTATTTTCAATAATTCTAATAACTTAGTGTTATTTCCGGGACTCAAATCAAATTCGTTAGCCATCGCCTTATTAAACTAATACAGGGCAAAGCAAACTTCTTTTGGTCACGCAAATAACAATAAGCTTTTGGAGACTTATAAAATAAATTCATAGCAAGTGTTATTTCCGGGACTCAAATCAAGTTCGTTAGCCATCGCCTTATTAAACTAATACAGGGCAAAGCAAACTTCTTTTGGTCACGCAAATAACAATAAGCTTTTGGAGACTTATAAAATAAATTCATAGCAAACTCTTTTTCCTCATTGGACCACTTTCTCTGTTTGTTATGATTCATTTGCATTTTAAAAAAATTTAATACATTAGCATTAAGCTTTAAGTACTCATCATAAAAAGAAACTGCTTCCTTAGATCTTTCAATTTTACGCTCAAGATTCATAATTTTTTTATTTCTATTTCGAATGTTTTTAGAAAGTTGGTTATTTCTATTTTGAATGTTTTTAGCTTTTTGTTCATACGTTACATTTTTTGCTTTTACTTGTTTAATCACATGTTGTGCTTTTTTACATTGCTTATCTTTTTGGTTTAACTGTCGTTGTAAATTCTTAATTTCATCTTGCAATTTTTGAAGTGAAGTTTCATAAGTTTTAATTTTATCAACAGCATTTGTGGATTTTTCGGTAGAGTCACAATCAAAATTCAATTGGCTTTGCATTCCTGAACAAGATGGCTCTTCTGTATCAAAGCTTTGTGGCATGTTAAAACTAGTTTCTATTAAAAAAGGAGTTTCTAAATCAATAGCTGATCTCTCTTGACATGTAATAGGAGGAAGATCAATTTCGGAGCTATCATGTTCCTCAACTTCGTCGGAATCATTCAAATCAGTAGCTGAAGCCTTTTGAATAGGTATAGCAATATCTTTTAATCTCTTCATACCAGAACCGATTACAAAATCGTCAGCAGTAAAATGGTCACTACAAAGTCGCTTGTTTTCCATTTGGTTGGAATCCAAATCAATAAGTGTGTAATTGCCTGAGTGAAGAATCCAATCTAGTTGTCTATGTAAATAAAATATATAATTGATAGAACGAAAGTGCAAATCATAGTCATAACTTTAAGAAAATTTTGAATATTATAGTTGGGAAGCAGAGCGTCCAAGTCGGACGGCAGTTTCGAGTCTGCGCAGTAGAGACTGTCGCGGATTGGGCGCTCGCGCTGCGCGCCGTAGCGCGCGCGTTCAAATTACGGGTGAATTTAAGCTAGAGTCGGGTGTTACGTAGACGTGTAATACAAGGCAAAACAATTATTTAAATAATTCTTAACACCAAGTAGGCGGGGGATGCGAGTTCCACGCGTATACTGGTATAAGGCAGACGTGTATACATGGCAAAATAATTATGTAAATAATTCTTAACCCCAAGTAGGCGGGGGATGCGAGTTCCACGCGTATACGTGAGAGCGTAAGACGTGCATACAAGGCAAAATACTTATGTAAATAATTCTTAACCCCAAGTAATCGGGGGATGCGAGTTCCACGCGTATACGGGCGGGCGTTAGACGTGCATGCAAGGCAAAATAATTATGTAAATAACTCTTAACCCCAAGTAGACGGGGGATGCGAGTTCCACACGTATACTGGTATAAGGCAGACGTGTATTATACATGGCAAAAGAATTATTTAAATAATTCTTAACCCGAAGTAGGGGGGGGGGGTGCGAGTTCCACGTGTATACGGGAGCGCGACAGCGTGCATACAAGGCAAAATAATTATGTAAATAATTCTTAACCCCAAGTAGGCGGAAGGTGCAAGTTCCACGCGAATATGGGAGCATCCCCCACCTACTAGGGGTTGAGGATTATTTAAATAATTATTTTGCCTTGTATGCACGTCTGACGCGCTCCCGTATACGTGGAACTCGCATTCCCTGCCTACTTGAGGTTAAGAATTATTTACATAATTATTTTGCCATGTATACACGACTGCCTTATTCCAGTATACGCGAGGAACTCGTATCCCCCGCCTACTTGGGGTTAAGAGTTATTTACATAAGTATTTTGCCTTGTATGCACGTCTTACGCTCTCACATATACGCGTGGAACTCGCATCCCCCGTCTACTTGGGGTTAAGAATTATTTACATAATTATTTTTCCATGTATACACGACTGCCTTATTCCAGTATACGCGAGGAACTCGCATCCCCCGCCTACTTGGGGTTTATAATTGTTTAAATAATTGCCTTTCTTATTGTTGCACATCTATGTAATTCCCTTATATGCGTGGACTTCATATCCCCACCCTACTTGGGTTTAAAATTTTTTTTAATAATTGTTTTGCTTATTGATGCACGTCTACGTAATTTCCTAATATGCGCGAACCTTGCGTCCCCCGGCTACTTGGGTTTAAAATTGTTTAAATAGTAACTGTCTTGCTTATTGTTGCACGTCACGTGATTCCCTAATATATGTGGACCTCGCATCCATCGGTTTCTTGGGTTTATAATTGTTTAAATAATTGTCTTTCTTATTGTTGCACATCTATGTAATTCCCTAATATGCGTGGACCTCATATCCCCCGCCTACTTGTGTTTAAAATTTGTTTAAATAATTGTCTTGCTTATTGTTGCACGTCAACGTAATTCCCTAATATGCATGGACCTCGCATCACCCGGCTTCTTGGCTTTAAAATTGTTGAAATAACTGTCTTGCTTATTATTGCACGTCAACGTGATTCCCTAATATACGTGGACCTCGCGCCCCCCGGTTTCTTGGGTTTATAATTGTTTAAATAATTGTCTTTCTTATTGTTGCACATCTATGTAATTCCCTTATATGGACCTCATATCCCCAGCCTACTTGGGTTTAAAATTTGTTTAAATAATTGTCTTGCTTATTGTTACACGTCAACGTAATTCCTAATATGCATGGACCTCGCGTCACCCGGCTTCTTGGCTTTAAAATTGTTTAAATAACTGTCTTGCTTATTGTTGCACGTCAACGTGATTCCCTAATATACGTGAACCTCGCGTCTCCCGGCTTCTTGGGTTTATAATTGTTTGAATAATTGTCTTGCTTATTGTTGCACGTCTACGTAATTTATACTTTTCGTTACAGTAAAGTATCGATGCATTGTTTGTAGGGCCAGCAAGAAAATACTTTGTTGGAGGAGCGGAAAATAACGTACATTTGCGTACGTTATTACTCTTTAAGGACGTTCTCTTGGTCGAAATAGCAGTTTTCGAATTTTTAACTTTTAAATAATGTTTAATTAATTTAATAATCCAAAAGTAAGTACATATAACAAATATACACTAGAAGGAACATAAAAAAAATTTTTTAAACGAATTCAGGCAATAGTTACCATGATATTGTTAAAATTAAAGACAAAAACTTCAATAAGTTACCTAATTTTTTTTGTTTCTTATTCAATCTTAACGAAATAAAGCTTATTTTGTTCGTTGAGAAATTTCAGAGGGAGTATCGATGGGAAAATTTATGATACGAGTTACCAATACGACGTAATATCAATTTGTTTATTAAAACTTGACTTACTTTTCTTAAACAAATTGATATTACGCCGTACTGGTAACTCGTATCATAAATTTTCCCATCGATACTCCCCCTGAAATTTCTTGACGAACAAAATAAGCTTTATTTCGTTAAGATTGGATAAGAAAGAAAAAAAATTAGGTAACTTATTGAAGTTTTTGGCTTTAATTTTAACAATATCGTAGTAACTATTGTCTGAATTCGTTTGAAAAAAATTGTTTTATGTTCCCTCTAATGTATATTTGTTATATGTACTTACTACTGGATTATTAAATTAATTAAACATTATTTGAAAGTTAAAAATTCGAAAACTGCTGTTTCAACCAAGAGAACGCCCTTAAAAGTTTAAGGTACATTAGTCAAAAATAACGTAGAAAAACCCTAGTTCTGACGTAAGAAATGTGAATAATAAATATTATATTATAACAACAAATAACAATAATAATATTATAAATAATATTAATACATCATTTTTCAGAAAATCCGTATGTAATAATTCACTTTTTAAAAGTTAAAAAGTTAAAGTTACTGAGAAAATATTTAACTAATTGTAAGTTTAGTTAAAAGTTAATAGATTTAAAACTAAGTTATGTTAAAAGTTATTAAGTTTTTAACTTTCTAACTTAACTTTTAACTTTTTAACTAGTTGCCAACCCTGCCAATTTCAGTCCATAGTTACCGTGCGATAATAAATATCACTTTTTAAATAACAAACTTTTAAATATCGAATATCTCAAGAAGTCTTTATATGATCTAATTGATAACATTTTGCACACGTATTGCCTGCATTATACAAGTGTGCATAATGTTTAATTTTTACTGTCGTTCTATAGCCATTTATTTACATTTTAACAAACGAAATTATTTTATTTCTTACGTTTATTAATTATATATATATAAATAAATATAGTTTAACATTTTAAAGATCAATACACAAATATTTAATATATAATACTTAAATGGTTTAATCTTTATCAAAACGAAAATAAAATAAATTTAATAATTTAATAACTATAATTATTACTGTAAGCTCAGAAATGTAACCTATAAAAATAATTTCATTTATTCTCCAGATTCCGCCACAAAAAATGTCTAACGGATATGAATATCAATATTTAATCATGATAATTTCAATTTATTTTATATGAAACTATTCTTTATAAATAAACTTAACCAAAACAATCTAACCGTGCTTCATCCTTTGGAAATCGATGAAAAATCAAGGTGGGTTTCTTCGCTTTGGTGTTTGTGCATCCTTCATAAGCACAACGTGCTCGTGATGGTGCCATGATTTATTTACCTCAAAGGCTCAAAAAACCAGTATCTAACTACTTTCAAAGAAAACAAAAAACCCTTGAACTGAACGGCGCCGTTAGAACTGCAACACTCCTATCATCTGTCAGAAAGCTCCTCTCGCAGATATTCCCGCTTTTTTACACTACGTTTCCCGTGCGATAGTCGGATCAAGACAGAAACATTATATTACCTATTTTCACATAATCGACTAGTATTTTATATGCAAAACCTTTGATATAAATAAAAACAATAATTTTAAAAACAATATTGTGCTTAATTAACAGTTATTTATTATTCACATCTTATACACGTGTGTATGTCTATATATATTCGGCGGCCGTCAGCGCTTCGCGGTTGGGTAACAGAACTAATCGGCGTGTTACCCAAACGCTCTGTCCAAAAGTTTATTAAGGAGTACGCTTCTGTATGCGTCTATATTCGTTGGTACCACTGACCGTTTGCGCCGCGCAGATTCAGCGAACGCACCGGCGCGCTGGCAGTCTCGCAGGCATAGCGAGCGCGAAAGCCTCTCATTCGTGAGCAGTAGTTAGATAGTAGTAAACGCAACAGCAAAGCTGCTCTGGTTCTCGCCCATATAGAAGCGAGAGAGAGAAAGAGAACGTGCACATCACACAGGTTGACTGAGACGAATCTTCCCGCACGTGCACAAGTGCCGCGAGCTTTTACATAGGCAGAATAAGTGGAAGCACGCAAAAAGCTCCGAAACGCGTGCGAAGGATCTCTCGGCGAAAACTTATATACATCGCTTATAGGCCGGCACGGAGCCAGTGACGAGCCACTGCTGCTGAGTATCTTTTATAAAGGAGTGCGTAGCCACAGGCGAAAAGCAATCGCACGAAGCACACCGATTGACGGAGACAGTTCCTTCGCGAGGGAAAGGCGGTTAAACGACGACGACACGCAAGGGCACGAAAGTTTGTAAACAAAGAAGATGGCCGCGGAGAGCATCGTTAGCAGTGTGAACACGAAGCCCCTGGTGCAGCTCTTCCCCAAAAGGTCCGAGTGCATCTATACTAGCTGTTTCTGGTAAGTTTACGAGCGCGCTGCTGTCTCTCAAGGACGTTCTCGCGCTAGGGAGAGCGAAAGAGTGGAGAAAGAGAGAAAAAAAAAAGGAGCGCGCGCGTTCGGTGCTTACACCTATATAAACACGCACACATTCGCGCGCGGCGAAGGCAATGTCTTGGCTCTCGCTCGCTCCTTCGCGCGCATATTATATATACACACGCGCTCGCTGGAAAAGGAGGAGACACGCACACGTACACATGTACAGAAGCGCGTACTGCGGCAGATCCCGCGACGGATCGATACATGTGTTGCAGAGGCAACGAGCGCGGCGGGACGGCAACAGGACACGACACACGCGCTGCATGCTCTCTTTCTTGCTCTCCCCCTTACATTCCCTATCGTATGGCTTTTTCCAGCCCCATCTCTCTCTTCGTTATTAATTCACGATAGGTAATTGGCAATGGTCGTCGCGCGAAAATCGTTTCGAGTTCGAGATGGCCAGGGTATAGCGTATATAACACAGGCGCATTTCGGAGCACACGTACTATAATAAGGTGTATCGCTATGCGCGCGCGAGGATAGCGGGAGGTGTGTGTGTGTGTGGTGCGCGCGCGCGTGTGTGTGTGTGTGTGTGTGTGTGTGTATGAAAGTATATGTATAGGGTGTGCGAGGGTCGCGCGCTTTTTTTCTAATTTATTGTTTTATCGATTGTTTTTATGCGGCTTTTAACGCAACGACAAAGCGCGTATATACACCAGCCGTGGAATTTTTACGTGTTTGAAATTCCGAACGTTCATAATGAACGAAATATTAACTTAAAGTTTCTAATTCTAGTTAGAATTCCCCGGAGTGTGGTTTACTGGTGACTGCAAGAGTGAGAAGTGAAGAAATACAGTTATTATCCGATTTTAAATGTATTAAGAGTGCTCTCTACCCCGATTGGAACGCCACCTACTGTCAAAAGTATTTTTTGTTAATTAAAAAAATTTGGGGCAACATTAACGTAAAAATAAAGTTTTCCCACGTGTAATTAGTATTAAAGACACGATTACAAGAGTTTTCCCAAATTAAATTCCATTAATAAATCTGTATTTTGTAGAGAAAAATTTGGAGTCATTTTCAGAAGTGTCCACTGAACGTTTGAATTTTCTCTACAAAATACAAGTTCATTTATTCATTTAAATTCATGAAACTTGTTTAAAAGTAATCCTTGTTAACTTTTACACGTGGGAAAACTGAGTTATGATTAATTTAAAATTTATAAGTACACTTAAATTAATGAAAATACGTAAATGAAGTCATGGGGGCGCTGCGATCTATTCCGGAGTTGGGGTTTAGGTAGAGAGCACTCTTAAGTAGCCAAATTCGGTTAAATTTGAAAATGGCAAAAATCTTTCGTTCACTATGAACGTTCGAAATTTCAAACACCTGAATTTTTATTATTTATGAATTTCCGTGCTTTCTCTTTTTAAATGTTACAGAGAAGTAGGTGCGAGGTCGTCGCTAAGTGTCAAAGACTCGGTCGTGCGACGCTTGTTCTATACGATTTATATAATTAATGCAATCATTTAGGAGTGCTTGCTCGTGCGCCACCCCGTTCGGACGATTACTTTTAATGGGGCTTTAAGGGGAACGTCCCAATACCCGAACAATATTACTTATTCGTCTCTTTCTCGGTTAATAAACGTTAAAACATCTAAAAAATTTTTTCTTAGTTTTCTTTAAAGTTTTAGTTTAGTTAGTATTCTTTTAAAGTTATTAAGGATACGGTAAATAGTTTATAAAAAAATATTTCAATTAGATAGTATTCGGGTATTGGGTCATGACATTAAATAACATGTCCCGGTGCCCGAACAGTACATGGTGTATGTCGTAACCTCAATATTGCAAAGTTTACATGTATTTTAGATTATGTTATGTTTTCCATATGACTTACATTTTACATATATAGTGTTTATATATCTATTCCAGTAATTATAACAACAAAAGAACATTGTAATAATCAAAAATAATTTAATAAGTCATTTATTTACAAACGATTGTTCGGGTATTAGGACATAAAAATGGAACAATGGGGACTACGTATTTTCTGCGTTCGGGTAAGGGGACAAAGGCATCATCGTGCTTTTATCTTTATAATAAACAATTACCTTTATAAAGCAATCTGATTTTGATACCATTTGACTAAGGACGTCATAATTGATCATATAAAAGAAAATATTATTGTTTAAACCTTCTAGAGTAATTATTTTCGTTGAATGTTGAAGGTCAATTTCTTATATGTTTGGGTATTGGGACGTTTCCCTTATCTATGCGCGTGTTTACGAGGGGAGAGGACGAGCGACAAGGTCCGAGAGACGTGCGTGTGTACGCGGAACTTTTCCAAATATCCGTGGTTTATGGCATGACGCTGCGGCGTTCACGCAGTTCTCGAAGCGTTTTAATTTGTAGACAATGAAATTACTAGGGCGCTTCGAGAAAAAGCTCCTTTTCATCTATTATTGGTGTCGTAATTTTTCTTTTCTTCTTATTACTTTAAAAAATTAAATTTATCGATTTTCGCTAGCGGCCTTTGAATTGTTATTATCTACTACTATTATTACTCGTTAAAGCTACTGGTGGAATCATTTTAAAAGTTGAAGTTTGTTGTATTAACTTTAACTTTTAAACTATAAACTATTAAAATAAAAGTTACAATTTTCCAAGTTAAAATTCATGGTTTTTTAAAACGTTTGAAATATCGTCGAAAATCCCGTGTTTACGGTGGATGACCATAGGAGATTTTGATATATTTTTTATTTTGTACATCTTTTCAATATTCCAACTACAATGTTTAACATTTTTAAATTATGAAATCGGAGAAACAAATTCTTTAAAAATAAAACTGTATATTCAGCAAATTGCTTTCTGAGCTTCAATCTACTCATACGAAATGAAATAAAAATGCCATTCTAGAATTTTAAGTTATTATTATAAAACTTGTTTTCAGTTCTCCAGTTATAAAGCTTTAATAATGGGTTACTTACTTTTAACTAATTTTTGGAATATAGTATGTAAAGAAAAAATCAATACTATTAATGTACATACATCATTTTCAAACATGACCTAATTTAGCTTTTGTTAACATTTTTGTAGAAATAATTATATTTTATTTCTTTTTAATGTGTCACTATAGTTAAAAAAATTAATTTCAAAAATTAAAATTTGTATATCCACTATTTTTTTACTTTCAGATAAAAATATTTTTGGTATTGGAACCTCATGTAAATTTTTTATATATAACAAAAATTGAACCTTCTAAACCTCTCAATATTATTTTTCAGTATTGATTTTATATATATTTATATACAAAGAATTTATAAAATTAAAGTTTACACAGATGGTAATTATGAAATACCACCACAGAAATTGAAAAAAAATATAATAAATAATCTTTTTATAAAAAGATTATTTAATATATTAAAATGACATTTTTCAAAATAAAGAGTTACAAATTTTTGTCATGCTTATAATAGACTCTCAGTGAAATAAAAAATATACCATTTTTATAATTTTTTAGTGAAGAGAATGTTTGGAAACTGTGTCAGGAAGTAGCGACAAAGCATGGATCAGAGCTCCAACATTGTTATGTAGCTTTTATAAGCAATCCTGGACGTAGTGTACCTTTATGGAGACAGCGCTCCGGTAAAGATGATGATAAAATAGTAGTATGGGTATGTGGAATTTACACTTTTTTCCAATATTCTATTATTCTATTGTGCATTTCCAAGCTAATATTTTTTTCTTTTCAGGACTACCATGCCATATTAATTTATGCTCCAGATGAAAGAGCTGTAGTTTATGATCTTGACAGCGAGTTGCCTTTTCCTACATTTTTTTGGAAATATGCAACAGAAACTTTCAGAAGAGATGAAGCTCTGCCCCCTGAATGGCATAGAATGTTCAGATTAGTATCAGCTAGTGATTATCTTAAACATTTTGCATCTGATCGACATCATATGAAAAGAAAAGATGGCTCATGGATTAAAACACCCCCTGATTATACCCCCATTTCTACACCTTGTAAGTTGTGATGCAAAATTTTGTTAAAAAAAAAAAAAAAAAAAAAAAAAAAAAAAAAAATATTTACAAAATAATGTATATAAATAAACATACCAATAAATGAAAATTTTGATTAATTTTGTAGCGTGTACAGATAACTTGGATAGTTTTATTGATATGGATGCTGGTACTGGATTAGGAACAGTCATGCCATTAAAACAATTGTTTGAAAGATTCTACAGATCAAAGGCAGTTCCAGCAACTGCACAACAGGCACAAGCACAAGCTACTCCAACGTAAGTCAGTGAATATACTAAGGCACACTTTGCCACGACATCAATTTTAGGTTACACTCGAAAAAATAATTCTTGTACCGAAGTACTATTGTACAATATGAAATTTATATTAAAATAGCCAGAATGCCCTTTTCCTGGCTGCGATATCAACTCCAAAGACATTCTGTGGATAAAAATTTTGCTACGCGCTAGTTATAAACAAATGCTTTATTAATTTCTTCAAATAAAAAGTTCAATAATTAACTAACTATAAGACAGTTGAGCATTAAATAAACGAAATTAAAGTCTTTTAAGTGAAATTTGAAAAATAAAAAATATTTGATGTTTTAATAAATATAATAAATAACACTTCAATTAAAGTTTGTATTCATAAAATATATTAATCATTGCAGTGACAGTCCTCGAGAAAACACAGAAATGCCCAGTGTGTGAGCACAGGGAGTAGGTAATACGATAATGCCATGAGTGTGTGTTGAAATGGAAATATAAATAAACAGTTCAAGGTGAAGGGCTTATAATATATAATTTTTCATTTTACAACATTTTGCAGTGCTTTTAAATAATTCCAATCATATATAATAAAAAAATCTTCTTTCACTGCCACAATTATGTCGTTTCAAAATATTTTTATTGTGCAAAGAGTATGCTAATAAAATTTTCTCAAATGTAATGAATCTACATCTTCTTGTAAGTAAAATATAACTATTTTTTAAATTTAAATAATGAAACATTTTTTAACAAATATTCCGAACAAAAGTATGTATGTAATTAAATCTCAAGATTTTTGGCAGTGAAAAATTTATAATTAACTATAATTAGTAATCTTTTTTCAAAACTTGTGATGACAAATTTATAAGATAAAAATAGTATATACAGTATCTTATTTATTTATTTACTTATTTTTATGAAGATAATAATTCAAACTTTAATTATATAAGCATGAATTTAAGACATGCAAAATTCGTTCATTGTGAAACGAATTTGAGGCGAGACGAGACAGGATCTTGTCTCGTTTGGATTAGATTTTGTGAGCTTTAAATAACTCAAAAGTTGCCATTTTGATATATTTTCATAAAGTTTCGCAAACAAACGGTGCCACGAACCGTTTTGTGAATTGCGAACAACGATGCTTAAGGCGATGTGAGTGCCATCCGTTACCGACGATTGCAGAGACCCGTTTTTCTCATTCAATTTTGAATTTTAAGAAAATATCGCTCTGGTAGGTTATAGTTAACTATCAAATCTATAACTTGTCAGAGAGATTTTTTGTCATAATTCAAAATTGAATGAGAAAAATGGGTCCCTGCAATCGTCGGTAACTGTGGGGCCTCGCATCGCCTTAAAACGACGTTTACCACTATAGTATGTGACATTCAATGATTGCACTGACATTAAAGTTGAAATGGATGTGCTATTTGAAATTCACGACAGTACGAAAACTTTTGACTTCTAGTTATTTATGCTCCCAAAATTTAATCAAGATAAATAGAATCTCAAATCCATAAAGAAAAGTTTTTGCTCTCAAGGTGAAGCGAGAAATTTTAACATATTTTTTATCGTGTCCACCTTCAGCACAAATAAAATATAATGTTTGACTAAAACAAAATTTGCTTCTTGATAGCTTATTTTATTTAGGTGCGTATTTATTAGTGATATTTCATGTTGTCGCACCAAAGACTGATGTACGTACATAAACAGATATTTCTATAATGGAAGTTGTCAGCTCAAGCGATATTTCTACAACTCGTTTTGTCAACTCAAATGCGATTAATGCGCTTGTTAATAATTGTGCGATCGATATAGGTATTAAGTACGGCGATTTGTCGCAATTCCGTTGGCAATTCAAATAATGCATTACGACTAGTAAATCGAAAGGAAGATAGTAGTGTGCGCAAACTCGGCACATTGCATTTTCCAAAAAAGTAGTAAAATGCTAATTTCGAAGTTAAAAAGGATTTACGACTTATCGCCAAAGGAATAAAATATAAAATTGCATTGTCCCGCATTCATAGTCGACTAAGTTCTTACTTTAGTTTACTTATCTAATCTATTTTTTAATACCAATTTGACTATATAGATTTATTCCTTAAAGTGGCATCTCCTTTAATATGGCTTTTACATTATACTATACACTACACGTTAAAATGAACTTACGTCTATGAATTTGGGCCTTACTGAAAAAATCATACTAGTCCTTGTGATACTTTACACTTTCTACTTTTTAATACCTGTTCTATGTAAATATATATACATACCGTTTATACTGTATACCAATTAAAACGGTAAACGCATTCGTTTATTGGCGAGACAAATGAATTGATTGACCAAGAAGAGGTTTTGATCGATTTTTATTAATTAGTTTTTAAGTAACATCGAATATTAATAATACCAGCCAACGAAAAGGTAAACTGTGTAATGATCATTAACTTATCCTTACAACGAAAATTTCTATTGTATTCTATTTTATTATTACATATACTTTTAAAAACTAAAATAAGATTTCTGAAATCCTATTTTAAACGTTTCAACTATTTTATTCTTTTCAACTATTAATAGCTATTAGTATAATTTCTTAAAAGTAACGGAAAAATAGATTTCATAAATATCTCTATTTATGCTTTTTATTCTTATCGCCAACAAGCGAATGATTTCAAACTGTCGGAATGACTGCTATTTTAGTCGACTCGGCAGTTTTAAAAGTTCGTCCACTCTTTGCCTTCCGAAAATTTTCACACTTTTTACTTGTTATATACATACCTGTTTATCCATATATACGTGTTTGATTTTACTTACACGTGTCTTGTTAAATTATATTAAAATATACCTATATACAATAAATATAAATATCTAATCAAGAAACATTCAAGTTATTTCTAAAAAAATTCAATCGTGATGGCAGATAAGAAATGCGCCTTTAAAAAGCGTAATAAAAGTCATACTTTCTCTGCAAACACTTAAAATAATAAAAGTTTTATTCGATAAATAAATATTAATTCATTATAATTCTTGCATCTAATTCAAAAATATTAAAGGTGATAAAAAAAGGTTTTTGTGAAATTTGCGTATTTCTATAAAGACTGTTGCATATATCAACAAATCTATCTATATAATGTTATCAAAGTATATACACATATTGTACATATACATGCGAATGTACATTTGCATTCATTACAAAAATCCGTTTACTGGAAATGTTACAGTTTTAAAATGGTTTTATATGTTTCATCTATACAATTTAATCGTCGTTGTGATTTTATGACTGAGTCATTGAAGAAAATTATCAAATTGTTTCTCTTTTTTTACACGCGATACCTTAGCCATACTAGCTCTGTAACTACTTCTACTCTTGTTCTGTATGTTCTTCCCGATTTTCACGACTTGCAAATGCGCTTATGTAATATTAACGATATCAATAATAATAATAATAATAATTGCGAATAAAATAAACAGAACTATATATATATATATATATATTATTCTCAAACATCAAATTTCATATAACAAAATATTTCCAAATGTTTGTTACACTTTTAACGTGATATACGATATAAAAGAAACTAAATAAATAAAAAAATAAATAAACGAATGCTGTTGATTTCAAGTTTTTAATGTATATGTATATTTCCACATTAAAAAATATATTATATGATAATTACAGAGTTGCGAGGTCGCTTGCTTCGCACACAACGAAAAAACACGTCAATAATAAAGCTTCTGGCTGTATTTGCTTTCCTCCTCGGAAATTTATCGCAATAATTTATCTCGTTTCGCTTTTATTTTTCACCTCGCTGAGTTGTTCGTAAATTGTATCTTTTGAGAAACATGCTTAAAGAGAAGACCAAAAGGACCGTCACCACAGGAATATGTTTCTCAAAAAATTCTTTTTATTTCGTACAACTTTCACTAAACTTTTATACAATGCTAATTCATTTCTACTCTACCACCGGATTTATCGATTATTGTCTTTTTTTGTCGCAAAACGATATAGTTTTTCTTTTAGTAAATTTTACCCTTCGGATTCGCCGAAAGATATCATTTTTCAGGTTTAAGTTAATCTGGTAATTAAATATTATTAATCTATTGCACAATCGGCGTCTTCGCCGAGAGGACATCGATTTCAACCGACAAAAGTTTTTTTTCGTTCAAGACTTCGATCCGTAATGTCTTTCATCACGTTCGGTAGTACGGTGCCATACTGTACGTAGACATGGGTATGTTGTTCTTTGACAAGTGCCGAGCATCTCCTTGATCGTATTCAACGTCATAGTATATTCCGCTTTGATTCTGAAAAGTAACAATGATTAAATTCAAAACTTTTTATTATAGGATACAAAAGTGATTGCTTATTATCTACGAATATGGTTATACCTATAAGTATGTAATAAATTTAGATAACAAAGGTTTCATGATTAAACTTCATAAAATAATTTTTCATTTTGCTTATATGTTAGGTTTCATTTCATGTATTGTACACAAAACTAATATAATATTATTTTTAATTTTTTAGTGCGTATTAATAGCAATAACTTTTCGGCTGATTAATTTATTATTACTTCAAAAGAAAAATTTAACATTTTAAAAATTAACAAACGTAATAATGCAATTTTTATGTAAAATAGTTTTTCTTTAAAATAATTGTTCAAATTATTGTGTTTCTATGCAATAATATACTTTTTTTGTTTTACCCTTGCAATACGAAAGTCTAAATTTTTTAAAAATTCACATATTTTTTCTAAGGCTGTAACAACATTTTTCACAAGAAATGAAATATAATCACTTAAATACAGCAAAATTTCATCAAAAAATCAACAAAGAAATATCCATGTGGTATAAACAAACAAGGATAGAAAATATGTAGTAAAAATTACTATGATGATAGTAAACTTAAGACAGACTCATATTCTTATGAAAATTACAATTTATAATAGAAATAGCTGCATATATAGTAATAATTATGGAATAGTATAAATTTTTACTATAAATTGTAGTAATTTTTATGAAAATATGAATCTGTCGCATGTTTACTATTAAATATAGTAATTTTTACTACAAAATTTTCCTACGTGCAGTGAAATTCTAATGTAACTTAATTTACGAGCAAATACTTCGACGAAGTAGAAGGGCCGAGAAACTATATAATACTTACAGCGAGTGAAGAGCGGGACTTGGGCCTGGGTACCTGGAAGTTGCTGTTGCTTTGGGGTATCAGATCGGCGCGGTCCTTGTCCTGGGGCTCGGAATCGGAGCTGTCGGGCTCGGGCTGGTGGTGCCGCTGACGTGCACGCGGCGGCGCCTGCAGCCGCGGCAACGGCACCGGGGGCAGCGTACCGTGGAGGCTCAGCGTTGGATAGCCGAACATCGCCGAGCTCGGACGCGTTGGGCCCATCGGCTCCGTCTGCGTGCATGCGTAAACATGCCTTAATTAGATGCTCGAGCACTTTCTTATACAGCCGCAATTAGTGTTCTCGGCTTTTGATATATAAGCATTTGAATTTATTTTATATTTTTTCTTTAATCGTCGCGTGTATCCATTTAGAACTCGAGTGCGAGATTCTTTTTTTTGTTACTTTTTTAACAATGATTATATTTTAATTTAGATACAAGGTAGATAAAATAGGAAAGTAATTATTCCTGCTTTAATCAAAGTAGTCCGCAGGGGGCCTCATTTAAAGACTAAATAGCATTTAAATTGCTTTCATTTAAATCCTTGACTTATTAGCCTCTCTGCGGATATACCAATCTAGATAAAACTTCCGGAGTAACTATTATAATCACTGTTAAAATCAGAAAGTGAAAATACTATTTTCTTGTGGTACTTGAATAAACCTTACAGAATGAATAACAAAATATATAATAAACTAGATACATTACCGCATAAACATTTGCAGTTGCCAAGTGATCAGCAACTTGTGCCCACATGTATGGCGGAAGATTCGTTGGAGGTCCTTGCTTCACCGACGCCAACGTCCCGACCGATCCTACACGGGCTAAAATAGCAGTATTTTTAATTCGATCGGGATCATTTAAGTGCATAAAAGTATTGAAATTCGATGGAAAACTACCTGGAAGGGTACCAGGAAGACCACCTTGGACGTATCCGTACACAGGTGATATAGCCTTCTGCTCTCGCGACCATCTTTTGCTGTAATTATAAATACTCACTTTTAGAAAAACATCAACTTCAAACTAGAGTTTTAGCATTATTGTTGAAAAATTAAATCTTACCTCCACATAACGAGACACACAAGCGTCAAAGCTATGATGATCAATGCCGCAACTGAAGCGCCAATTGCAACGCCGAGAACTTCGCCGTCCACTTCGCATTGTGCTCCGTAGTAATTTCCAGTGCACCTGAAATTCATTTAAGTTTGGAAACTCGAAAAATTTGACAAGTTTCTTTGTCAACTTACGTGCACTGCATCTGATCGCCCTGGTAAGAACAAGTTCCTCGATTATTACAGTGCGAATTAGGACAAGAGAGACAAACTCTGCCCGCTGTGCTTGTGTCACTCTTGTGCGGATCCTTCAGTCCTGCGTTGCAGCTGCAAATGAAACCGCCCCACGTGTTTGTACAGCTCGCCGACGAATGGCAGTCGTTCAGTTCGGAAGATGCGCATTCATCCAAGTCTGTAAATTCAAATCAGTTATATTTCATTTACCTATAAATAAATAATAACTTTATAAGTATTATATTGCGTCCAATTTCACCTTGTAGATTTGATATCGACCCAGCTGGACTCTCAACGTGCAAAGCGCTGTTGCCGATATTATTGTACCGCCTCTGTATGACTCCGAGGAGGTGCTTCTGCAGCTCGCCGGCGAGACTCTGCCTGGCGGTCCTCGGCTCATAGGCCAGCTTGAGGGTGGCGTTGACGAAGACTCCGCCTTGGCCCTGGCTCACGTCGCCTTGGTAAATGTTGTTGATCAGCGAGCCAACGTACTCGTCCGAGAACGGAGTCATCGACATTGCCGATTCAATCTGTTTAAGAAAATAAATTTATGCCTCTATTAATGTTTCTGCTTTCTTAATACTTCACTCTAATTATAAGATTTCGCAACTAACAGCTCTGTTCGCTTCGTAGGCCAACGTTTGATAGAACTCGGAATCCTTGTCCCCAAGATCCTTAGTCCAGACTATTTTCCTATCGTAAATCTTATCGACTCTAATAGAAACAACGATGCTAACAATTTCTGCAACGAAAAGGGAGAAACAAATGGTTACCCACCCGCGAGAAAGCGTCAAACAAAGGTACTATACATCAATCTTTTTAAACAACAACATACTTTTGCAGGGGAGCGAGTGAGTAAGCCTGGCAAAGCCGGGCTTGCAGTGGCAGGCCGAGACGCCTTGGACGGTGGCGCATGCCTCGTGCTGACTAGCGTCGCAGGTGCTCGAGTCGCCGACGATGCACGTGTCGATTCTAACGGGCGGCTGCGTCGGTCGCCGGTGGAACGTCGGCCTTCTCACCGGCACGCTCGGCCGCGGCGATATGCCCGTCGTCTCCGTTTGCGGCACGGCAAATCTAAGGATTATCGTTTTTGTTACAGCATGCAATGAATTAATTGAACTTGTTTCTCACATTTAATTTTTTAATGCTCTTTAATATTATCAGCAATGAAAAATGTTTCTATTGTTGTGCACATAAAAATACAAAGATAAAAAACTGAGAAATAGTGTAATATAAAGTATTGCAGACACTAGTGTAAGATCATACCCTGTGCCAATAGGAACGCCTTGTGTCCTTGTTGGTTGTAATTGAACCTTACTCGAACCAGCTGTTACTTCCGTATTATCAAAGAGATTTAGATAAGTCCTCTTGCCGTCGATGCTCACGAAACCTTGTCCCTCGACAGGTGACGTTAGGATATCGTCGCCACCGTGACCTCCGTTGACTGGCACTCTAACTTCACCTGTTGATTAATGTAGATAACGTTGGAAAATCTTATTATTGTAATTCTTATTTTACGATACATAGTTGTTGTACATACCAGTGCCAGAACCACCAGGGCCTTGAATAGCAGACACTACAACATCAAATGTGTCTGCGTTCGTCGGGTGACGTGGTGGAACGTACGGCCTTTGAGTAATTATACCTCCGTTTCCGGTATAGTCTAGTGTATCGTCTAAGACTATTCCAGGACGAGGTCGGTACGAGTATACAGAACCTAAGAAGATGTGTCAAAGTTTCATATAAAAAAGGTTTTGAATAAATACAAAAACTGTTTTTTTCTTTGCTCACTACAACGATCTTAACGTTTCCAACAATACATACTTTCGGCTTTGGAGAACGTCACGGAACTGGTGGTCGGCTGGTGGGCCGCCGATTTATGTGTCGTGTGCGTCACCCTTAATGGATTCGTCGACAGGCCTTCGGTAGGTGTCGAAAGACTCGAAGACAAGTCCACGCTGACGCTAGACGACTGACTCGGCTCCAGGTTCAGAACGCTGGGCACGGTCGTCGAGGTCGACGGCTCGATCGTGGGCGACTCCGAGTAGTCGCTATGCATAACGGAGGCGATGCTCGGTTCGAGCATCGTCGTCGTGTGTGTCGTTTCGATCACCTGCACCGATGAGCTAGTCTCAACGTTCAGAGTCGTTTGGGTCACTGCCTTGGTACTCGTGCTAGAGCTGCTGTCCTTTTTCTCTGTACGAATAAGAGATTTTTTTTATAGACGATGAAAAATTAACTTTCCTTAATATAAGAAACGTCTTTAAGTAGTTATTAGTTATTCACAAAAACACGTAATTTATCAAGAACAACAAACATGAGTTAGTATATAACATTTAAATGTGCATAAACATTTTGAAAAAGTTATACGGTGATTTCGTGCAAAATTTAATTTCAACTAAAAACAACATTTAAGTGCATTAATATATATGTAGAGCGACCTGAAAAAAAAAAAAAAAACGGCGCAGCCATAGCATATAACAGGTATATAGCTTTGCGAAAAGTCAAAGCATGCGGCAAATCGTGAGCTGGCTCGGCTTGATCCTCGCGAGGCAGTCTCGTTATAAAAAGCTCCCGCTCGCTCGCTTCCCCGAACGCGAAGTCAATTTACCGTTGAGGTGCTGCGAGGCGGTCGACGCGTAGTCGTCGCTGCTCTTCAGCGGGACAACCGGCTTCGGCGGCTCGGCCGTCTCGTTGTCGCTGGCACTGGGAATGGGCAGAGGCTGCGGCGGCAGGCCGCCCAGCACCAGCGTGTTCTCCGCGATGGCGTTGTGATCAGTGCGCAGGGTCGACTGGTACTTCCTCGTCGGCGTGACGCGCGGTGGCGGCGGCGCCGTTGTCGCGTGATCGGAAGCAGCGGATCCCTTCGCGTCCGTTAGCCGCGTCCGGTTCTCCTCGTGATCGATTTTGTTGCCCAGCCCGTGCTGCGCCTCGAGCACGCCGTTCTGCTTGTCCGCGTCCGGCGATTGCTGCAGCAGCTGATGCTGCTGCTGATGCTGCTGGTGCTGCTGATGTTGGTGCTGGTCGGGGACGAATGTCGTGTTCGCGGGAGGAAGCGGCTTGTACGGCGGGATCGGTCGTCGCGTTCCGCCTGTGTTTTTTTGGGGAGGGTGGAATAATGGATGTAGATGATGTTGGAGGGAGTGAATCGATATTTATTATAGTCTCTAGTTTTTCCTGGGATGTGTTCATGTTGTGGTAGATGGTACAAGAAATTGTATTAATCAGACCCACAATGGCATACTTAAAACTGTAATCCTTTACGTCAGAGTTCGCGTTACATAGTTAAAAAAGATTAATTAAAAATGTAACTTTCATAGGTGCAAGAAGGGAAGGCATTGTCCTATATTTAAGTTAACGAGGTAACGGGCCACAATATACATGCATCTTTAAGTAGATAAGTACAGCGTCTGTGCGGACAATGTCTTTCGCGCGAAATGATTTTTTTATGAACACCCCGTTTAAACTAGGTAACTATAGAAGATTAACATGTTGCTTGTCAAGAAACGATTAACTTGATTATACATATTAAGTTTATAAACTATATACGCTAATCAGTGTCCTTTAAACATGACAAGGTAACTTTTCATCGTAGAAAGCCTTTCCCCTATAAAATTATAATACACTCTACTTCTATACGGTTATTTTGTTTTCAAAACAGTAAATAAAATCAACACAAAAACTTGAACTTTCACATTAACAACAGGGTATTTTAACGACATTTCCATAAATGATACCACCACCAAGTAAACAACGTTCACGGTACGACCCAAATTCCACACTAAACATCAACAGAAAAACAAAAGCATACCTATGCTTGGCCGGCCGAGGGGCCTGTTCCAGGGCCTACCGGGCTGCGGTTGGGGCTGAGGCATGATAGTCTCCGGTATGGGTATGCCGCTGACGAAGGGGCCCATCGGCAGCTCCGGGGGTAGCTGGTTGATCGAGGGCGCACTCGGCGCCGGGGGCGTCTCGTAAGTCGCCGGCTGGTCGGGCGGTGGAGGCGGCGGCGGGTTCATGCCCGGCGTGTCGAAGTCTGGCGGCAGCGGCGGCAGATCCGAAATACGCGGTGGCCCGCGGTTGTTGATCCTGCGGAGAGATTGATTGTGTAGTAGGTGTGGTGTAGAGGTGTAACGAGTTGATTGTTATTGATGCCAAATTAGATATCGAAATAACTATTATAATTATAATGTTAAGTAAAACTTTAGGAAACAGTGTTAAATAAAAAGATATGCATCTTAATAATGATGCTCGGATAATTTTAGTGTGAAATAATTCCTTATAAAACTTTGGAAGAAACATATCACTTTTTTTTAATAAAAAAAAATTAACAATAAAAAAATTAAAACATCGCTATAAAAGCAATATTTTCTTTCAATGTAAATGCATTACAAGCAACCTTTTACTTTACCAATAAAAAATTAATATACTTATGTGTAATAACGGAAATTCATTAACACTTATTTTCAATGTAAGGAATGAACAGCAATATTAAAAAAAAGGCAAACTCGATCTAATAAATGATGCTTGCCATCCCTTAGATCGTATATTCAAATATACAGAAAAAGAACAAGTAACTAAAGGAAACTGCCTGAAACATATATCGGAATGCAGAACTATATCGGTGCAAATAAATTAATATATACATATCGCATCATAGGCTCACCTGGTGCTCTGAACCGGTCTCACAGGCTTGGCCGAGTTGACGGCGACGTTGACTTTGCCATTGAGCAGCTTGACGATGCCCGTGATGATATCCTGGATGTCGGGATTGGCCTGCCGCTGGCCGGTGCCCGGCGGCTGGCTGTGCAGCTTCTGCTGCGGCAGCGGCGCGTGCTCGCTAAAGATCCTCGCGGGCTGTTCGCGACGCGCCTGCCGCGGCCAGACCACCTGAGAGGCTCGCACTTGTTGCTCCCGGGGCTCCGACGAGGGACCGTCCTGACGCGGTTCCTGCGGAGCCCCCTGCCCTTCCCCCGACAGGTTCTCACTTCGGGTTGGCACGATGTTTCTATAACGATTAAAACGTTGTTTTTTTATATGAGTTTTATAATTCGTACGTTGTTTTCAAACGTTGCTAAGAATTTGATTTTCGAAATTAATCAGAGAATACTATGTAAATAATATGTAGGTAAGAGGAGATTTTCTCTCATTGAGTATATTTATTATACGGCCTCGTATAACTACTTATTTTCAAATCGTAAATTTTTATAAATACTTACAGGTAAGCAGTGAATTTCAATTTCCTAACAGTGATTACTCTAATATCGTTATCTATAATTACAGCATGTTATATATTAAAGACAGCCGATATAGCGATGTAATTCAATACGCTTCACTTACAACTCACATATACCTATACGTCTACACAGAACCGCCCATATTCCCGATGTAATTACAACGCGCATCGACAAGATCAACGAAAACATTTCACCACGTGTTATAATCAATTGGCAATGACTCACCTGTAATAGTCTCCGGGCTTGACTTCGATCTGGTTGCCGTCTATCTGATCGTAGAGCTTGGAGGAGGTGAGCTCCTCGGCGAGCTCGTCGCCCAGGTAGGCTGTGCTGGTGGTGGTGAAGGCGTCGTTGAGCCGCGACGCGTACCTCGTCTCCATCATCTCGAGCTCGAGGTCATCGAGGCCTAGACTCTTGGAGCTCTCGAGACGCAGCGCGTGCTCGTGCTCGTGGGTACGTTCCAGGTTCTCCGAGGCGGCGTTGTGATGCAGCACCTCATCGGAGGTGCGGGTGTGGAGCGCGCCGGCACCCGAGACGCTCACGTCCGTCGGGTTGCCGCGCTGCTGTGAGCGCGTCCGGTCGTTCTGGATGCCCTGCGCTCCTGTCGATCAGAACAAGTAAAGGTTCATTAGTATAATTAATATAAATAATCTTTTAGAAAAATTAATATCGAGATTTGGCTGTGTCATAGTGTGCATCAAAATATCTCATATCTTATTTTCGGCTTCTACATTTCGAATATATTGATTACTCAAGGAAGATATTGAAGAAAGTTAATGTTTCTGAATATAAAAACAGTCATTCGTTTTTGAAAGTGAAATGCCAAATGGTTATCCTAATGAAGGGAAAATGCTCAACAAATCGAATAAACGAACAGAATACGTAAGTGAAATTTCTCCTAAAAAGTGAACGTTTATATTAGTATACGTCACTACGGATAAATTTCACTTTAGCTATATACATATGTGCACATATCGACATAATCAATATTGATTGAAAATTTATATAATACTTATACGTTATTTATTTGTAACGAATATAAACTTACAGTCAAAGCTATCGAGAACATGAGAGTAGTACTTCATAAATCAAGTTTCGGATAATCGATATCTAATTTTCGATTAACATATAGAACATTAATCAATAATACTAAAAATTAATTTAAAATCGTAAATGATGAAGAGCGTTTTGAAAATAATGATCAACTCGCTTTATATACACAGACGTGTAATTTCCCTTTGATAAATATACCTCCAATGTAGTGTATGTTCTAGATAAATATCTATCCCGGAAATCTTGCACTTGCGAATGCTCGTAAATTAAGTTCAGTAGTAATTAGGTCAACCGCTCGCACCGCCGTCCCCATACAACATAAATATAATTAAAAAAAGTCAATATTAATTTAGGTCACAATTTTGTTTAATAAAATCCGCATAATTAGACAATAGATCGTTCGAAAAATTCCTTCACGTATATACAACTGTACAAAGCGATATTCACATCGAGCAGTATAGTTTTCGAAAGGCCACCTGCGAACCGTGAAAAAAAAACAGCCAGTAACGATCGCGCGCCGATCCATCAGCCTACTTTCCGCGCGCCGCGACCGTAAACACGCGCGCGTGCACGTATATATATGCATCCCAGCCGCTGATCGCGATCCCTTTCAAAAGCACTCCTCTCTCCCCCTATCACATAATTTTCGACATATACACACGAGACATGGACCTTGGCGGCGCGTTCAGCGCGGTGCTGCACGTCTTCCGAAAGGAAATTGCGTCGTCGTTGTCGTCGTCGGTAGCGGCGGTGCGGAGCAACGGTACCGCAGTTCGCGCGCTCCTTAACATTCCGCGATTGGAATCGGCACGCCGCACCGCTGACCATCCGTCCCGCTGCCCGCGCGCCTGCCTACCTCTCAAATTACGGACGCGCCTCGCGTTTGTGTTTACACGGCGTTCGCACGTCGCGATGGTATAGGCGCGCCTGGATTGGCTTATTACACGCGGGATAGAGAAAAGAAAAGAAGTTCATTGACTCGAAATTTCGCGCGTGCATGTGTTTCGTAAGATAGGCCCGTTGACGTCATGGGTGCGTGGGTTAATAGCTGGACGGTAGGTCCGTTAGCATCCGGTCAATCGACGGAATGAATTGATAATTTTCGATAGTTATATTTGGGGGTACCCCCGTCTCTATATATAGTAGGAACGGGCTTTTAATCGACTTGGGTCGACACGTAATATTTTTAATGGGCGGATGACTTTTGTACTGCGATTAAAGTATTCAGACTTTTAAATAAATCTTTCAAATGAATTCTAGATTTCTAAGAAAAATAACGTTCAATTTTTGGTCGTTTTTAGTTGGAATCATCTTACGTCGACTAATCTTAATTTAAATTTGAATTCCATAAATTATTTTTCTATTCTTTTTTAAATATACACCTACTTTGAAAATCTAAAAATCTCAAGTAGACCTATTGTATATTCTACTTCCCGAATTCCAGCACTGAAACGCATAACCACGTTGATAGCCCTATCCATCGTTATTTCATTCGCATCAGCAACTCGAATACACTGCAGCCGCACTACATAACAATAACTCGGGTGAAAAATCCATCGGCCGAGCGTAATTTGCATTGCATCAGCGAGCGCGAAGAAACTTAATTTCCCGCGCATTCTCAATGTACCGTAGAGCCCCTCTCGCAAGCTCGCGCGCGCCCGGCACCATAGTCCGCTGATCCCGTGGAATTTATAAAACGCAGCGGCGGCGTCGGCACTTCGTTATAAAGGAAAAACTCTCTCTCGCGCGAGTTGGAGACCTTTCGGAGATAATCAGAGAACGAACGCGCTCGAATAGAGCCGAAGCTGGTCATCGCTTTTGCCATTCGAGGCGCGCGATGCGTCCTGCGGGTATATATACCCAGCTATGTAGGCAGGCGCGCTCGCATAGCTGGCCGAACGGGTCTTCCGAGCGTATAAACCAGAAACGACGCGACGCGCAGCTTGCGACATTCTTTGAAGTGTGCGTATGTGTGGATACCTATAGCGCGAACTCGACCAATGATCGCAGGATGAGGAGAGTGCGGATGTGTAGGAGAGCGCCGGATACTTAGATTCTATTATATACTTCAGTCGATATAGTGGCTGTCAATAAACAATTCTTTCGTGAATAATTTTTCAATGGAATCTGTATTTATTGTCAATATCTAAATATAAATGACGCACCTGACGTAAAGATAAATTACTATATAAATCCTGAAAATCCTTAAACCCAATAGATTGAAACCGTATCTGAAACATATTTTCAGAAAAATATTTCGAAAATTGCGCAGAATACGAAATACAAGCTAATAATTTACGTAAAAAAAGAACCGAAAATATGAAAATAATGCTACTAAGTCAGAAATAGAACTGATGGTACAACATTGCAATGGCACACAATGACACACTTGGTCGCCACTGATTATTCTCTGCCTAGCTGACTACCAGACGCGTGTCGTGCATAAGACATCAGCAAATATGGTGTTTTCAAAACTTCGTGAGTCGCGCGCACGTTGGTCTAGTTTTACTCCTGATTTAAGACTATCGCCGCGTGTTAGTAGTACGCACGTTTTTAAGCGCTCTACAAATAAAGTTTTTATAGAAAGACTTGACTAGTCGGCCGCCTCCGCTGTAGTTAATATATAAGTGCCTTACAAATAGTCATTAGTTTTTATTTGAGAAAAAGGTGAAGTAATCTAATGTGCTTGAACAGTTTTTTTTTTTCGTAAACGTTTAAAGAAAAAGTCATCCTTTATTGTAACCATTTAGTTGAATTTGGAGCGCGACATTTTTTTGTGCAACTTCTTGATTATTTTTACCATTACTACGTTTGCTTTATGTATCTTATGAAAGTACATACGATTACTATATTACACTTAAACTTTCTACTATAAATATTTCAAATAAAAATAGTATGTATTAATTAATTACAAAGTAGCACTCCGAGGTTAATTTTTCAAGTCGAATAAGATCTAAATCCAACGCGCTTGTGGAATCCTGCTGAACTACATTTTTGAAAACATGTATTCAGAATTTAACTTTGAAATTTAAATAAGTAGGTATGCTGAGATAATTTCACAGTAGGTAAAAATTACCGTGCAATTTGAATAATGCACAATGTACGAATATGCCACAAAAGTGTCACCATTGTTATTTTTACCCAGTTTCGGGTATCAACCTGTATAATAAATAAAACTGCAGTAATCTGTTAAATATTATTAAAGAAATAATTACTTTAAAACGTTTTACTCTGATTGTCATATAAAAATGGGGATTCATTCTAAAAAGTATTAGATTTAAAACAACTCTTTAAAACAACATAGTCGACACGAGAATCCTTTCCATTTTAATATTTTAATCATATAAGTGCACTTTTAAAAAAATACAAAATAGAGTCTCAAAACCCGATAAAACGTGCATTCACCCATGCCAGAATTTTCCCCGGCATAACGAGCGAAATCTTTTCGAGAAAGCAAGCAGATAGAGCACTGCGTGTCGGCAGTAGTTTTAATTCCACGCTGGACTTTCATTAAACGCGCGCAATTCGCTGCGCACACTCGGCGATTTCTTTTTCGCTCAAATTGAATTGTTTTACAATCGCCGCCATAAATCATTCGGGCTCCGTCCGAGACGGATTATTCCCATCTCTTGCTGTCTTTTTTTCGCTCCAAATAATAGTTCTATCTCCCTTTTTCCCCCTCTCTCCCCCCGTCGGCGCATTAAAAGCAAATGCGCCCGAACAAAGCACCGAGAGGAGAGAGCGGCGGGCGGAGATGGGATAGGTATACGTATAATGGCAAGTGCGCGCACGCCAGGTAACTAGCAAAGACGAGTATAACGGGGGATCGTAAAAACCGAGCGGCGGCGGTGGCACGCGGGGGGATAGAGTAAGTGGCTGAACTTGAATTTTCTCGAGCTCGCGCACGCGCTCAGCGCAAGTACACATAGGCGGCCGTTTACGACGGCTATCATTATCGTCATTATTGTTATTCGGTAATCGGTCGCGGCTCCTCCCGCACTACACGCGCCGATATATAGGTATACTATATTATATATACGCGAAACGGCGTATAACGGGACGCGCCGCCCAGGCACGAGCAAATGGTAATAATGACAGGGTAGGTGCGCGCGATTAATTTCAGTTCTCGCGCCTCGCGCATACTTTTTGTCAAGTTCACGCGTAAGTATTTACGCGCTCGTGCAGTACCTGCTGCATGCTGCGGTCCTGGGTTGCGCTTTTCTCGTCGACTTTTGTAAGCCTGTGTATATGGAATTAATTATATATTAACGACCGGAGGGGCCTTAGTAACTTGGAAGATTGATGCTCAGATAAGTTTCATAAGATAAATCGGTATATTATTTTTATTAATTACATGCAGTTTAGTTGATGGAGTTGTTGTCGCGGAAAAGAATTCTTTTTTTTTGTTACACGCGTTATTAATCAAGTCAAATAGGAAAAGTCTAAAGTTAATCCTGTTCATTACGTTCTCTCTATATCATATTATTATATACATTTCCGTTATTTCAAATGTGAGTAAAATTTATAAACTGCAAGATAAAACTTTCGTACGGAAAATATAATAACTGTAATTGAGGTAAAATAATTCACTTGAAAGAATCGTTTTAATTGAGCGATGCTATATATAGGTATACGCCATTAATACAGAAATTATAATGGCAATTCAACGGAGCATGATGAAGTAATTTAATTAATGAGTTTTTAAAATCTACAGAGAATCATCTTATGTCAAAACTAAATAGAAATAGTTAAATATTCAGTTTTTTCATATGTTTACACGATTAAAGCTTTTTTTATGTAATTTATTTGTTTTTTATTAATAATAATAAGAAATTGACGAATAATGTTCACTGAAAAATGAATTTTTCTTTTTTTTATCAAATGAATAAGTTTTGCAATATGAATACAGTTTTACGTTTCGCATTCCATTCTATAATCATAAGTATAAACGTAATAACAATAAAAAGCAATCGTAAAATCGATGCCCGTAAAATTCAAAGTACCGATCGGACGTCTTCGCGGTTATTACCCCTTGTTTTATGATAAATTTTATTTCATGATGCAAATATTAAATGTATTATTGATATCTGCACGCAATAAACAAGTAATAAATATAATAAATAAGAGTTTATTTTATTCATTTATATATAAAATTGTGAAAAATAACTATTACGCATGTATGTTAAGCAATGCAATAAAAATATTTTAGTAGTTTATACAGCATAAAAGATTATTTTAATATGCAAAGTTTAATATGTTAAATTTAATATTATTAAAATATGTAAACTTCAATACATCAACTAAAATAAAGGTTTTGTTTTCCTTAATTACGATCTCACAGACAATCGCAGTGAAGAATCGGCGACACAAAGATAATCTCATTGTTGTGTCGAAAAACAATGTACAGTGTCTTCTCTAATACGCAACTCGCAGACAATTCCTTATATATAAGGCACGAGATCCGATGTTCCCATGGCCCGGTCTTTTCTATGAGTTTTCCCGGACAATCTCATTCTTTCGTCGGTGAGTCTGAATATTATCATAGCTGCACCGCGATGCACGCGATCCCATAGTTGGCCGTAATAATATACGGAACGCGAAACCAGAATTAAGAGATATAATACCGAAAAAGAGTAAATTGCTCGCCTAGAAAACCAGAGAGAAACGAAACTATTGTTTTCTCCTTCAATTTAGTTTTCTCAAAATAAACGAACGTGCAACATACCTATTTTCGTAAACATTTAATCTATATTACAACTTATTATACACGCCTGTTTTTTTTAGCTAAAAATATAAAGAGAAGAAAGCCCGACTACGAGCGAAAGTGAATCTGGCCATTGATAAAGATTACGAATAATTGCGTTTACGTAAAGGTCCTCTTTTGCTTTTTAAGTGTAATTCTTTTGAGGAGCGACACAACGCGCGGTCCATGCAGTCGTCCACGGCCGTTCTGCAATGCACACAATGGCCAGCACGACGTTGCACGTCAGCAGTGACATGGCATAGGAGAAAGTGGGTAAGTCCGCGCGCGTCTTTTTCGTTTTCGGAAAGACACAACTCGCTGCTTTCTTTCAGGCGCACGCTGAAATAAGCTCAACGACCCGCGTTTTTCCCCGTATTCGATTTTGCTTTTTCATACCTGTAGCCTTTTTTACATTATATATATCTTATTGATGCATGCGTTTGCATAAGTTTATGTAATTTCGTGAAATCCATGAATGAATAGTCGTTGGGTGCTTATATAAGATTAAAATTTATACGAATGAGGATTGACGTCTGTCTCATTTCAATTTTTACAAATTTTTGTTTATAATTATTCTTTTAAGTAATACGAAAAAGGGTATATCATAATTTTAATCACGTACGTCAAGTTAGAAATGATTATAATGTCTTTGTTACGCGACTGTTGTTAGAGACAACGGCGCTTGTCCACCGGAGTGACACCGGCGCTGACATCAAAGCGTTATTAATGTCATATTAAAAGTTCTAACTGCTGAATGCAAATGCGCTGTGAAAAGGTAATTGTTCGCAAATCAACATCAACGAAAATTAAAGGTTGCGCGTAACCGAGAATTAGAATGGGTCTGAAGTCTGCATCGTTGGAATGCAACGAAATAATTTTTTACAATTTATTAAAGTTATTTAATAATAGAAATTTTATGTAAACCTTTGTTACAAAGTTATTTTATATTATAAAACACAAAATCTATACGCAAAATTAATATTATTTAGTATAAACGTGAAGTAAAATAAATTATTTTTTATTTCGTTGCACTCCAACGTTGCAAACTTCAGACCCATGAATTAGAGAAGTAGAGAAACATTTTATTACAAGTATAATTTAAAAAAATGAGGAAGATAAATTGAATTAAGGTTTTCTTAAATTAATAACAAATAAGATTTTTATCCGATTTGAATTATTTTCTAGGTTAAAATATTATTAAATTACTGTTAATTTTACCGTAAATTTAATAATTTAAATACAAGAATTCAATGAAAATACCTGAGTAGCAAAGAATAAGTACAGTAACGGTATATTAAAAAAAAAACAATAAAATTATCCTATAAAAATTTCTACAAGTTGGGTCTGGTAAAAGTAAACATAATTTAAAAAAAAAAAACGAATTAAATAATTGATTTACAAGGTAGGGTCGTCACAGATATTTACTGCAGGGCCCTAAAAGAAGAATGTACAAAGTTTCTCATCGGACGTATAGCTGAAGCAACTATAAAGAAGCACAACAGCTTATTCCGTCTCGTAAAATTAATAACCAAGGCTTTATGGTTTTATCCTAAGAAAGTAAACACTTTGATTTCATTCTCACGTTATCAAGTTACGCGGTAACGTTAGTTCCCCGCGCTCGACGCACAAATCCGTTAACTAAATCCCCCTACGAACGTAGACTCCATCGGTAAACATCATCTGCATATAAATTATTGTGTGCTATAGTCGAAGCGCAATTACACGCATAGTTATCTAATATCGAAATATTACGATATATACAAAAGCGAGACTGATCGAAGCATCGTTTTGCGCGGATCATCATCAACAATCGCTCCGCAAACCTATAAAAGTAGCACACATTTTTCCGGGGCAGCCGAACGCGCGCGGCGCGCCTCTAAAAGACTGTTATCTCGAGAGGGAAAAAAGAAGCGGAAGAATAAGAATGGAGAGGAGAGCCGCGAGACACGGAAAAAAGCAACGGCACCACGACGGCGTGTATATATATGAAATGCAAATGAGGTAACTGAAGATTACGCGCGAGTTCCCGATCGCGAAAGAGCCCGCGCGCGCGCGCGTGAGAATGTAGGTGAATGGCGCGCGCGATAGCTTCGGCACGAGAGGAATGCACCTCTGCAGCTTCAGAGTACAGCCACCAGCAGCGCACATAGGTACGTATCGTTCGACGCAGGCGGAAGCTGTACCAGCATCAGCCTCGCGGTCACACCCATAGGCTCAATTAAGTCGCAGGACTATGCCAGGTATGCACCGCAGCGAGAAAAGGAGAGTCCGCCGAGGCTGCATTGATTATTGACGGGCCCATAAGTACCGCGCGCGAGAAAAGTCGGGTTTCCGTATGGGGCGCTGGCAGGAGAAGAGCTGTTATTTGCCCAGCGTCCTAGGGGGTGCGGGGAATGATCACAAGGATTTGACCGTAAGTGGCGATAATTTTAGGTGCTTCAGCTAGGGTATTATAAGCCTGCACACGCGCGCGCTACCGTTTGCCAAGGAGAGAACACGTGGACTGTGATTCTACTCCCGTTTGTGCCGCTATGCGGAATCGTTTCGACCAGAGCGCTGAGTAGTATATATAAATATAAGTACGGCAATTTTCGGTTTTTGCCAGCTGCGGAAATTGAGCTTTGACTGGTCAAAGGATTTTAAAATGGATAGCGCTGCCGTATTTAGGTTCACTTATAAACTTTTGAATAGTTTTTAAAAACGTTTTAAAAATATAACACTTCCGTTCGTGAAATTATAAGGTATTGTAGAAACATTATCTTATCAGCATTCATTATCTATACCAATTGTAGATAACTTGCGAAAATTTTATGTAGAAAGTGTACTTGCAATTCAGTACTTTTATGGGTGTTTCTATACGGTTTGGAAAAAATTGAGCTCCTGAATATTTCACGAGCGAATTATACCTGAACAACAGCAAGGAATTTTGAAAACGTGGAAACAGCAGCGATGGTGTTACAAATACATATAGCCGCTCAGATAACAAAAAATGGAACAGAATTTACATGTAAAGTGTGTATGAATTGTATATCTATACAAGTCCCGCTATCACACTCCTGAATCAAATCGGAAATTAGATATTAAAATTTTAAATTAATCTTCGTTACTTATCTTTATGAACATCAACAAATTACGCACCTTCTATATAAAAATTAATAACTGGAGCAAACCACTTTTTATAGATACTCTAAACAATATTATTGATAAGTCAAACAACATTTGTTTTTATTATTGTATAATTATATAATTGATTTGCTACAATTAGTCATAACCAAAGAACGCCCCCATAAACGAAGAACTTTCGAAAGCAGATATAAAGTTTATATGCCACGATGCTTGAAATAATGATACATCATAATTCTGCTCTAAGTAATTGTCACGCGAGACCATCAAAAGGAAATCATCAGTTGTCAGTGTGTACTTTTACTTGCAACGGTATGATGATGTCGGTTTTTCCTAAGGTAATTCCATTTACTTTTATATAAAACAAAACGTTTAACATTTTCAATATATTCATTAATTACAACAAACGTTTTCTAAATAAATTTACTTTTTATGAATTTTTATATTAAATGGTAACACTCACGCTCGAATAACTTATAAAATTAATGAATTTCCAATAAAATATGAAATTTCATCAATTCACGCGAAATTGCAACAAACAAGATTCCGGCCCAATATACTAAACGTCATAATATTACACAGTATCGAGCAGTAACGATTATACAGACAACTCTCCGGACGCGTCATTACGATCGGAAGACGAGTCGATCCCATTCAACATGACGGCAGCCCCGCGTTCTACGCGTCTACGCGTGACAATTAATCGTCATCACAGTAGTAACTTATACATCTCGCCGTATGCGAACAGGCAGCTTACCTATTACACACAATGGAAAAAGATGCTGAGCCACGGCGCGCGCTCGCCCCGGAGACCTAAGCGACCTTTACATTGTTTCCGCGTAGCCCCGTTTCCAATCTGTCAGAGATCGGGAAATCGATCGGCTGATGATTGAATTGAAATCATATACAGTACGCGATGTACGGGCCTGTCAATTCGGATGAGAGGTAACTGTCGGACGGGCGTTATTCTCAGCTGAAAAATGATTGTGAATGAGGAAGGTATAATCGCTGTTCCGGATCTAGAACAGTGATTTTTAGACCAATGGAAAGGCACTCGCGGCCTATGACCGAAATAAGGTTTTTTCGATTACGCTGCGATTCGCAAAACAACGGATCGCCGTATATTAATTCCGGAACCGTACGAGACAAGAGTGAAAAGCGTATATAAATATAAAGTGGTTGCGCCGCCTCCTCGGGACCGGAAGCGCACTGCGCATCACGTGTGTGCATTATAAGACAACTATATATTTTTACACTGTTTTTAGAGCGTGTCCGGAGCTGCAGGAGGTTCTGCTGCTGCCACGGCTATACTGTTATCACTATAGCCGTTACTAAAAATAACCGCCACCAGAGCAGCGCAAAAAGCAGTGCTAAGTAAAAGCGCGCAGTTTGCGCCTATCCGCCATGCGCTCGAGTGAAAACAGCGAGGTATCGCGGGAAAACGACGTGAGAACATCGGCGCTGTCGCCCTCCTACTCTTTGGATCCACGCACAGCGTGTATAAGAGAAAAGAAGGAGAGCGAGCGACTAGCCCCGGAGCTAAGCCACGCGGCTCTGGGGCAAGTGTACACGTATATATACATATATACACGTGCGTATAGCGTGTCTGTCTGTCGCTCGCTCGCTCGCTCGCGCTCCGAGGCGGTAACGGCAGACTTAACGGGACTCCATTCCAGCCCAATATTCATTCTTTTCACCGCGAGTAGCGCGCGCTATATACGCGCCACGCGGCGACGGCTCTTTCTCTCTCGTGTATATGTATGCGCGCGTACGGATTCTTTTCGGTTATGATGATGATGATGAGGATGGCCCGTCGAAGATTCCTTTTCGCACGAACCGAGAGCCTCGGAGTGGAAATCAACTACTCCCGTCGAGAGGCTTGACGATGCGCGAGCTGGAGACGCGAAATGAAAACGATGGCGATAATCATAGGCTGTCCGGGGGCGAGAACGACAGCGAAGTACGCTTTAGGTGCTAGATGGGGATACCAGCACTCGCTGGCTGGATACAATTATACGGTTGCCGTTTAATTAAGAATTAATAGAATCGCCGCGCTTTGCAAGTTTAATTTCTTTTTAACGAGGTCTCGCGCATTACCATACGCCTGATAAACGCTATTATTACTTTATACACTACGTCTTTTTTTTACGCGCTGAAAATACATCGCACTTTGTGTGTCAGTGTGACTCATTTGTTGTTTTCATCGTAGGACGAGAAAAATTTGCATTGAAATGAGCTGGAAAAAAGGCTCGCGAATTTCTTCGAGCTCTGCGCATAAAAAGGAGGAAAAAAAAGCTCCAGTGTATTTGCTCCGGGAGAGAAAGGTTGTAATGCGAAACAATTATGTAAATGGAAAAAGAAACTTAGTTGCTAAATAAATAACTTTTAGATGAGGGTACTTTCGACTATATAGCTCGCGGTGTGTAATTGGAGGAAAAACTTTCTCAAATTTTTTCCAGATAAACGCAGCTTTATATTTTGCGTTCACGTAAAATAATTAACGTTGAAATTGATTTTTAAATATTTAATAATATGATTGATGATGTCGATAATATAGATTTAAAAGGTATATCATCTTTCACAGCGCCTTTATATCAATAAATTTCGATCTAAGAAAGTTTTTTTTTCGCGTTATCTCGACAGCAGTGCACCTCTGACCCGTATTGTAATACTTTCTTTTGTTGTTCCCTATATATAACGTTCATTCCAAGTATAGAAAGTAAAAAACACTCGACCGCAGTGGAGTGTTGATGCGTTCGACTGGAATCCAGTCTCTGTTATTACAGAGTCGCAAGAGTACGAATTATCCGAAGCGCCCCAATAACCGATATAGAAAGACAGAAAGCGAAGAGAAAAAAATGCGTTCGAAAATCCCCCCTTACCTCACAAAAAAAAACCAACTGCAATGTTTTATATAACTACTGCAGCAACCTTTACGAAGGTACTCAATCCCCTGACTCATCATCGACGAAAGCGGCGAGCGATTTCACTGCTGCTGGCAGGCCTTGCACCTGTTACGCAAAAGCCGGATCTTCCCGATCGGCATCCTTGTAACTATATATATACACACACGCTTATTCCCAAGGAAGAAAAAGCATCACGCAGATTCCGCGCAGCCGGAGCTCTCGCAATAGCACCTTCGCGTGTGACGCACACACATGTATATATATTATACGCGCGTCATGTTGAGTTCGTGTCTCGCGCGGCTGCCCCTCGCCTGCACAGTCGTAGAAAATCCGCCTATACTTATATATGTGTGCGTGCGTACATAAGGTAGACGCGCGCGGCGCGCGACACTTTCTCGGCGCTAATGCGACCACCGCACTGCGGGCGAAAGTCCGCGCTGACGAAACGACGCGCCAGTTTCTTCCACGCGCGGTCGCCCGTATATAATTCACGTATTACTGGCGCTTGCGTGTGTACTCTTGTATGTATTGACGCGCCCGATGCTAATCTGCCGATTTCGAGCGCGCTTTACTTTCTCGCCTACACGTTCCTGCCTGTATATATGAGGGTTTCTAATGAGCATAACATGCGGACCTTTTCACAGCTCATCAAGTTTATATTAAGAGGTTCGTCATATGTAAACTTTCTTGTTTTATACCAACTTCGGTGTTAAATAATTAACGTTGTGTTTTTTTTTCTGTTAGCTTTGGGAAAGTACTTTGCTTCTTGGGTAATTAGCATCAAGAGTGGTTTTTTGGAGGCAAAAGAAAATGTGGTAAGAGAGTCTGAGAACGTTTGAAACTTTTTTCTTTTAAGTGAAAGTAAAACGGGTGTAGGTGTGCCTTGAATATATTTGATATGCTTTCAATCAGTAATATTGGTATAACGTATGACTCATACTTCGATTTCTATTGTTCCGTTCAATTCCTTATATTAATACGATTCAATAACCACGTTGATTATCATTGGTTCAAGTACCGTAAGAATTATAGTCTTATTATAAAAATTCATAAGAAAGTATTTTAAGCTGCGTAGTTAATAAAATCTGCTGCAATATTAATGATGCGTATACTTATTTTTGCGATTCACTATATCTTTTTAATAAAGCATTTCAAATAAATTAAATAACGAAAAACATCTGGAACTGGATACAGTATCCTTTCAATAAGCTATTTATTATTTAGTAGAAACGTTATTTCTTCGCGACATTTGTTTACCACGAATTTAATTAGTAAAATCAACAACGCACCTCACATTACCTATAATTTCTCATGCGCACGTAAGTTCATCCAAGTCTGCATTAATTCCATAGTCGGAATGAATGTAGCATTATAGTCGTGGATGAAATAACCGAAATAATCGTGGCAACTTATTATGATTGCCGCATTATACAATCGTTCCCAGTCCCTGCGTAACCGTTATCGAAAAGAGCTTACTCCAACGGATTGTAAAGCATTAGAAAAGAAAAAATAAGGAAAATTTCTCGACGTCGTCCACCTACTTTCGAACCGCTACCTTAATATTTTCCCACCCGAAAATTCACACCTACACATACACCAAACATGCATCGCGCGTCGCACAAATCCAACAGAAGCGCTACAACCGATCGTGCCAAGTTTTCTCAGCTGCCATAAAAAAGAATGTGAAACATATATGGAACAACTGCGCTTATCTACGGCGATACGTATGCGGGTGCGTGTGCGCGTCTACGCACGGCGCGCTTTTCCTACGGCGCAGCAATATGCCCGTAAAGCTATTCGCGCACGCGCATTCGTCATGCAAAATTTATTTTGCTTTCTCCAGCGACACTCGTTACGTTCTCCACGGAGCGTTTAGCGTCGAGTTTCTTGCCAGCGCATCCCGGACGCGCGAGCAACCGATTCATCGCTGCGCGCTTTTTACGTCGCGCCGTGTGACTCGGGGAAAAATCACCGACGCCGCGCGCCCGTGAAGATGATTTATATTGAGTGATATATCGCGCGGAGTGAGAGAGAGATTTCTCGACGCGCCGATGTTGGTTTCGTTTGTTCATCCACGTTAACCGATTCCAAGCTTTTTTTTTCATTGTTATCTACGAAGTTAATATTCGTACGGCAATAATGTATTCAAAGGTCAATTGAATGAAGAAATACACTTTATGGCTCGATTTCTTTGATGAATTAAGAAGTTAATACTTTCGTATATGGAAAATCAACAACGGGGATAGAATTTTCTGGAAAGTTGTGAAAGGAATGAAATTGTTACGAATGGCAAAGTCTCCTGAAAATTCTATTAACCTCGTAATCACTTCTAGCATTTAACGTGAAAATTCTTGCATTCATTTACGGTACATCTTTAGAGGCCCTATGATTAGTCGATAAAACGTCATTTATTTGGCGTATTATCGTCTCCCACATTCTAACAATTCACCATCAAACGCCCATAAACCGGCCCCGCTGACCTCTTTCAAGACCTCCCAAGCGGTATGTCCCATGCATCAATGTATTTTCCCATGGCGAGACTAATCAGCCTCAGGCATTCACCTTCTGCACGTCACATGTGTGAACCCAAAGCCAATTTATTGTGATAACAAAAGGTTTCCAATCATGTTATTTTTTTGCCGTTTTTTTTATCTTAAGATAGTGATTCTATATTTCTAATTTAAGGTTCATTTTTAAAAATAATATTGGAATGCTGCCTTGTAAATCAAGAACAACATTCATCTTGTCGAGTGTTTACCATTGTAATGATTATTGCAGGATAAATAACTTTCAATATCTATCAATCACTTCGGATATAAATCTCGTCACTGTAATAAGCCCTAAATTTATGTAATGTTGGAATTACGAAATGTGAAGGTATCCATGGAAGGAATATCCTGCTGTGCAAGATTTATTCTACTCGATCAAAAGAAGAAGTAAACCCGTCCAGTCTTTTCGAAGATCCTGTGATAAATTACTCAAGTGCATAGAAAGATAAAGCCATTGAACGAATCGTGTTTTATTAATGTAGAAAATGCGATACAAACTAACAGAATAAACTGCTGTTCGAGATAGCATACCCGTATAGCATTAGAATTTACTGCAAGTTATACATATAAATTGTACAAATTTATAGAGATAATTGACAAAGAATCACCTTTATTAATTGCACGGGAGATAATATTTTTAAGGATCACCTCAAATCAGAAAATATATTGCTTGCAATCAATTGAATAAGCTGAGCAAAAAGAAACTACGAAACATCCTTCATTCCCTCGCGTAACAAATCGAAATGAAATTTTCTCTAACTCATCACAGTTCACATAATCGAAACTCTCGTACCCCGAATATCCCCCATCCCATAATTATCGGTGCTCATTGTTCCGTATACCCAACATTGCACCCAACGCTGTGCCGCACGCGCGCAAATATCATATTTTTCCGGACGTGAGAAAGCAGCGGCTCGCGAATGCCACGCCACGCGGGGGGAATCCGGGTCGCGGACTACTCCTTCCTCTCCTTCATTCGCTCCTTCAAATTGCAAAGTGCAACGTTAATTTTCCCCCTATTGTGCACCCGTGTGTGCACGTATGTGTATACGAAAAAGCGCGGTGATAAAAGAGACAATGCGCACCTGCGCGCTCGGCAGCGCATTGATATCTCTGTCCGCTGATGCGTGCGCGCGCTTGCAAAGTAGGTAATGCGCGCTGCTGGCGTTTAAATCACCATGTGCTCGAGGGGAAAATGTTTTTTGCCCCGATCGCCGATAAGCGTGACACTTTCTACATTTTCACCTCGGGCTTTGCCCTCTCCGTCGAAGTGTTGGAAGCTTTGTTGGTTATTATTGCAGATATACTTGCCGGTTCTTGCTAATGAGGTGTAGGTAATTCATTTTTCTAGGTGATACTCGAACACTATTATCTTCAATCCACGAAGAGATGAGTAATGGTAAGAAGTCCGATGGCAAAGTTATGTATTTTTCATCAACTTTTTATTGTTATTGGTAGATGATAATATAAAAAAAATCTATAGAATTCCATTTACTTATATTAAAATTGCGTCACTTTATTTTTTGTATATTCTAATAATGTCAGAATACTAAAATTACAAAAATTTCGATGGTAAATAATAAATAAAAAATTTTAATATTTAAAAAGTTTATTTTATCAGTAAAAAAGAACGATAATTAAATTTACGTTCAGGATTTTTATTTTGGGTTCATCCATCTTCAAGAAAACGCCCGAAAACAAGTATAGTTGGTCTTCGGGAAGGCCCGATAAAATTTATACGCCTTTTTAGACATCTAGAATAACTGGTTTTTCTACTCGTATAGGTGTGAGTTCAAGAAACTCCAATAAAATTTCGAACCGAGTGGATTTAAGGTATGTGTACATACATGCGCAAAAGTAGCTGCATACAAAACTCCAAAACAAAGTGGCTTACTATATAGTCTAGCTATACTAACTATTTATACTCGCTACGCGAAACGCGCAATAATAATTATCGCTTTGCCATAACAGAATTAAGCAATGCTTGTATTTATCAACGATAGTTAGACCATTCCAAATGCGTAATGATAGATTCTCCAACATATATCCGCATACCTCCGATTAAGGCAGAAGAAGCTTCTAGCTTTAATACGATGATGTACATTTCAACGTATATGCACAGGTGCCTCTTAAATCAAACCCTTTCCAAGGCAAAAGAATAGCCGCAGAGTGTAGCCGGTAGTAAAAAGCTGGGGCGATAAAATACCCCGCTCGTATACATAGCTATATACATATCTCGTGTAAGTAGTTATAAGAAAGTGTATAGAAAGAAACTCACCGCTGCAGAGGCAGGCGAGGGCCAGCAGGACGACGGCAGCTCCCGGCCGCGCCATGACCGACAGATTTTTCTTGGCCCCTCGTGGGCCACTCTCGTTCTTCCTTCCTCGTCTGTCCCTCTTTCACACCAATATGCACTTTTTCCCCTGTGTATACAACAACACTATAGCTGCAGTCGTCAGTCCAGTGATAGGAGGGGGGGGAGGATAATAGCCCTCCGTTTCAGTCTCTCGACGCGTATGAATGAGCAGTCGGCAGGGGAGGTAGGGGGGAGAGAGCGAGAGGTCGTGCAGTATCCGAGACCCAGACCTCGTGACCGCGGGGGCGATCCTCTAGCCGAAGGACGACGCCATCTTGGTGGGGCAAGGCTAAGGAGCGCTCGGCGGCACTGCCGGCAGCCGACGACGAGGAAACTTGGCCATCGTCATCGGCCTCCCCGTTTTTTCTCCTTTCTCCTCTGCGCCGCCGTGTCTCTCTTATCCTCCTTCCTGCCCGCGCGCTGCACCTTCCTCTCTCTCTCTTTCTCCGACGCTCGCGTCCTTCTGGTATTCTCTCTCCTCTGCCTCCTTTTTCTCGCCGCGAGAGAGCCGCGACTGACCCACTTTTACGCGTACACACTCACGTATACACACTCGCGCTCGCTCGCGGTCGGACGCGCGCCACGGGCGCCCGATCCCAAAGACCACTTCTTCCTTACACGGCCCTCTCCAATATTACGCACCGTTACTTATCTTCCGGCTCCATGTCCCTCTCACACACACACACACACACCTGTCCCTCTGATCAGTCGTGTCCCACTTGCTGATAAGTGCCGATTTTTCTTTTCCTCACATGGCACAGGCACTCGTCGGACCTCTGATCATCCCAACTTATCCTGACGCGTCGATTTCGGGAAATTCGGGAGGTGCGCGCGTGCGCGCCGGTCCGGGCTAATCCGGCAGTTGGTTTATCGGTCGATCACTGCGCACCGATGTCCGTACTTACGGTGCAAGGTGAAGACTGCGCCGCGGCCCGCGCGCTCGAGGACGGTCATACGCGCCGAGTGCTGCTCTCTTCTCCCACTTTCTACGCTTCCTTGTGGGCTACCCTCTCTCTCACTTGCTGTCTACTCCTTTCCTCTTTCTCGCGATCGCTCGCGGTAAATAAGGCCCCGACTCCACTATGGGGCGCCACGCTTCAGTGTATTTTCCATTATACACCGGGCGCGTGTAATGGGCTACCGCAACGTTGCGCGCTGCAGGTACTTAGGAGCGTGCAAGTACCTGATGCATGAGGCTACAGTGCATGGCGCTAGAGCCGCGAGCGACGCTCCCCCGGAGGCGCTTATTACGGGAGCGTTTTAATTATTACGAGAGCTACGGCGCGTGGACACGCCCTACGATCGACT
The DNA here is from genome assembly GCA_036365515.1 of Torymus aiolomorphi. NCBI lineage: Eukaryota > Metazoa > Arthropoda > Insecta > Hymenoptera > Torymidae > Torymus > Torymus aiolomorphi. The sequence continues at coordinate 120,822,734 of CM070877.1, read as the reverse complement.
CGCGCTGATTTATTAGGTGTGTAGCATACAACGATTGAATAAATTGCTCGGCGACTTTTGTTCGTTAAAGAAAGTGAGTATAGTTTACAGATTCTTAAAAATTGGTGAATCATTGTCAAAAATATTATATAGACATTGGCGCAGATATTGACAATATTTAGCAATTTGAGAAATTTTTTACGCGAATGGAAATGAAAATTACAGAATTAATTTTGCAAAGATTACCAGACTTATAAAGAAATATACAATATACCTTTATAAGATTTCCTACATTAAAGATGGCAATTTTTCGATTCTAATAACAGTCAATGTTACCTAAACAAAACAATATTATAATTTCCACGAATTTTTTGTACATTTTGCTAAAAAATGCTCTCAGTGTAGTTCACAAGAGGTTTCACATACAATATATAATATGGATTTAATATATATTATTATATTTATCCTCTGTTAACAGAAGCGTATAATTAAAGAGCAATATGGAACTAAGAGTAAACTAATTGAAAATATCAAACTGTTATGGTGTAGCTTTACAATAGTCATAATTTTTTTAATTAGAAATTAATTTTCGTAAAATATATAGTGTTTACAATCCCAGTGTCTTAAATATTACAATATTTTTATAAATATCTAAACAATATCTCTGAACAAAGACTAGCGTGTGTCGAATTTAATTGCGTTATTATCACTTTAAATATTAAATATATAACAACCTTGCTACATATTTTGCGGACTGGTATAAATTAATGCTTCATATTAAGTTAAATGTATTAATTGATTCATTACTTTATTGAATGAACAAATTCAATTTTGTGATTACGAAAAAATTAATAGTATATTACATACCTAGGCAGGTAAAATAAGAAATGTCTCAGATCACATGTAATTGTCGGCCGAGGCGAAGCCGAGGTTGACAAACATGTGATCTGAGGCTTTCTTTTTTACCTGCCAAGGTGTGTATACTATTTTTCTGCCCGACGGTGCCGGAAAGCGGTAACTTCGTTTCGCGCAGCGGCCGGGAAGTTGGCGTTTTCCGGCCGGAGGACAGAAAATTCTTTATTAACGTGTTTTTTGATCCGACCGACATTGATCTCAATAAACTTAGATTCTTTATTATGCTTCTAATAAAATCAAATAAATTAAAATAAAAGATTAACTCATAATTTGTATTTTTTACAATCACAATTTATTTAAAATTATAGTATTCTTGATAATACCTTAAATCTTTTATTTCGAGGTACAAAACTTACATCTATCACAATGCTATACAAAAGATGAAACTTTTTTACAATAATTATATGAAAAATCTCACTCTTTGTGCACGAAAAAAAAAGAGTAATGACGTAGAAAGTCGGTCACTGGTATGTTGCCTGCATGCACATAGAGTAGATGTTAACTTTATAGTACAGTCGCTAATTTTGAAGCTTTAGGTAAAAGATACTATTATGTCTTATGGTACATTTTTTATGAAAAGGGAAAAGTTTTTCTAAAGCATGTATTAAATTCACATAATATTCGTTTGGAAATTTAAATAAACAGTTTTTATAAGTAGTTACATCAAGTTGTAAGCGATTCTCTATAAGATCATAATTTTTCTAACGTATATTATATTTAATCTTATACGTGAGATTAACGATTTAACTTACTGTAGGTAAATCATTAGTAATTTTATTTATTAATATTCATTATACTAATGATGATGTTACACACTAATACAAAATATTAGCCTATACATAAATATATTATAAAACACATTATTAGAAATGGAAAATTCAGTATTACTTATTTCAACAGTATCTATACGTAACTGTAAAGAACATAATTAAAATATTAGTTACGAGATCTCTTCATTATCGATCGTTACTATAGCTGGGATCTAGACAGGATAATCAGGTCGGTATAGTTAAATATTTTATTTGAAATTAATTGGTGAAAGTAGAATTAGAAGAGTTGTGATTTTAATTATTTTTAATTGAAAAAATAACACGTGTTAAATAATTGTAGAATTCCACAGTAATGAACTAATTTAAAATCTTGCGAGAGTAACGTATGAACTGCGAATAGGTAAAAATATTGTTAAAAAAGACAGTTTTTTATGTAATTCACAAAATACCTTTAACCAGGTTGCAGTGAATTATTAAATAAATAAGTAAATTTTTACCAAAACCGATATAAAGGTAATATAACGCTATATAGAATATATTTACCTATAAATATATTCAACTATACCAACAAAATTCCAAAGAATCTAAACAACAAAGCCTATATATAGTCCTAATATAAGTCCCCATAAATATGAAATAATCGGCCGGCGAGGTGAATAAACTACTTACCGCGTGGTCTGCGCCTGGAGGTGGTCACGCGGTTCGAAGGTCACATTTTTGTGCTCGCACTCGAGCGCGCGGACCATTCGGAGAGTTCCCAAGCACATATAGGCGCCTCTTTTATTTTCATTCCTCGCGCTTTCGCCCTCTGACAATGGACCTCTCTTTTTCCTTCTCTCTCTCTCTCTCTCTCTCTCTCTCTCTCTCTCTCTCTCTCTCTCTCTCTCTCTCTCTCTCTCTCTCTCTCTCTCTCTCTCCTTCTCTCTTTCTCTCTACATACACACACATGCACGTATACGCTCGCGGGGCCTTCTAAATTGGGCGCAAAACCAGTTCACCGCGCGGTCTAGCCGACACCAGCGCTGCAGAGAGCTGCCGACGCGGCCTGTGCCTCCTCGCGCGAACAAAAAGTAGGTATAGGTGCAGCAAACTCTGGTTTAGCGAGCCAAGTGCACTCGCTCCTGCGTGCGTGTGTGAGGCCGCGTAAGTGGCAAAAAGGAGGAATTCCGAGCGAGCTATGAGCGAGGAATCAGCTGGGCTATACTATAACTGCTGCTGCTTCTGCCGGACTGAAAATTGTGGAGTACTTAAATATTTGGCTTTAAATATTGCAATGATAAGCGTGAATTGTAGTTTATTCATTAGACTTTGAGAAGTAGAGTAATTTTTTTCAAATTTATTTTTAGAGTGATTTTAACAGCATACTCATGAATAAGTGTTTACATTTTTGGCCGTTATATTGGTATTATAAAAAACAACTTCAATGCAAATGATTCAAACTTTTTCTTGCGTGATTCACTTGTACCACTTCGTATGTTCATCACGAATGTTGTCGTTTCACTGGAAAGTTTTAGACTTCAGTATTTGGTGATAGCATCGTCCCTCTTTTTTCTAAAATCTTCAGCAGTTGAATAGCTGCTATACAGTTGTTATTTAAAAATATGTTTAATGGTGAAAAATTAACAGGCATTCTTTTATATACTATCTTAATTTTTGTGTGTACTATACTCATATTTATTTATTTATATATTTATCTATTTATTTATTATTTTTGTACGCATCATTTCACACCTCAGTTAATTTTGTACAAATAATTTTAGTTTAGGATATAGTATTGACAAAACACCAATGTATATAATGACTATATATATAAAGGAAACTCATAAAAATATGCTGATTCTCCGTAAGTTAAAATTATCAAAAAAAAAATTTTTTTTTACTATTTCACGCTTTGTTTTATGGACGAAAACCACTTATTTTACGACCACAAAATAAGGCGAAAAGTCATTTTACACCAACAGTATAAAAAAATGATTGCACTACGAGTGTACGGTTTACGCTTTAGGTATGAAAAGTATTTCACCTGATAACTTCCAGATTTGATTTTTAGTTTGAATTTCTACATTTGTAAGCCATACAATGTATGAGAAAAATATCGATCTATTAAAAAAAAAAAACTTTCTGATCTAGTTTATTTGAAATAACACTACTTCTAACACAAATTATTTCATCGGAAAAGGTCGAGCGTAAATTTTCATAACAAGAAAATAAATTTTGCGTCATTCTATACGCACTAATTTACACTAGCGTAACTTTCTTATAAATTTTTATTTTCATTTCTAGAAAAGGTACATGAAAGCTTGTTTTCTATAATTCTATTTTGCCTTTTTTAAAAGTATAAATACAACTTTTCCTGACTAAATGATTCACGTTTGAAGTAAGAATGTTTCCAAATGTTTTCAATGATAACGTAAGCTATATAGAGGCTGTAAAAACTTTTAACACTTTATCAAAGAAATTAAAGTGTTTAAATATAAGTAAAATAACTATTAAGAAAAAAAATAAGAAATTTATAAAGTCTATGTAGATGTTTATTACAAATGTTGGGCAACTATTTGTTGTAGTTAATCTTGTAAATTTTATAGGTATGTTGTTAAATTGGGATACTAGTTTTAAGTTAGTTTTTAATTATCAAACGCAAACATCCTACAATGGGAGTCCATAAGGATGTTATAACGTTTGATAAAATGTTATTCCAGCCTATGTACAGGTAACTGTGTTTACCTCTATATGGTTTACTTTATGTAATCAATCTGGTTAAATGAATAAATAAATAAATAACGTTCATCTCAAAAAACTATATATTATTTTACAAAAAATTTTTTTGAATAATTGAACTCTTTCCGCATATTATATTAGATGCTGAAAAATCAAGTTCAGAACAACTGAACTTTTTCAGCATATTATATTACATATAAATACTGAAAAATCAAGTTCAGAAGGTGTGAATAAAAATCGATCGTTTTAGCTTACGGAAAATCGTTAAATTTTTGTATAGGATTTTCTCATGTAAATATACGCTACTTACTTTTTTTTGTGTCTATTCATCATGCAGATAAATACATTAGATTAATTAATTAACATTTGATTAATTGATTAATTAATTAACATTTAATTAACAATGTTTCCATCGCCCCTATTAATTGCCGCTTCTGAATGAGAGCAATTACTGCAATCTCTAGCCACGCGAGCGGGCAACTTAAATCACCACACGTAGAGGAGAAAAGGAAAAAAAAAGAAATCGGCTGCAGCGCTCCATTTCTAATGAACGAAACAACGCTTTTCTCGAAAGCGAGCAGGCCTGCGCCGCGGTTCATCGTACTCGCGAAGCTCGGTGCTCGCATCACACCCGTCCCTAACGCAATACCGCACGAACGTCTCGCACGAAGCTCGGAGAGGCCAGGTGCGACGACTTCCAGATGTCGAGACGGCGACGCGCTTATATGCGTATATATACATATGTACGTGTACATACTCGAGTTGCTCCTTTGCACCTCACGCGCTTGCGTTCGCTGAGCAGCGAGAACATTTTTGATTGATTATACAGTTTAATAAAGAGTGTCAAATGAGTTTAATGCTACTGCTGAGAATTTCCTCTTTTTTTCCTAGCGTTTCTTGTCACGAATTATTTGTTACTTATAATAAAAAGATATTTTTTATTGAATACATTATTTTATCGTGTTTCGTAACACAGAATTAAAGCTGTGCGAAAATAAATCATAATAATAATATTTTCAAGTAAGTGAAATTATACACTAATTATTTAAAAGTAAATCCATTCCGATGATATATTTTTTAATAAGCGGTTATACTTATTCACATTCGAATCTAAGGTAAGAAAAAGATGTTGAAGTTAAAAAGGCTCTATAAACGTTATTGATAAAATAAAAAAAAACCGGTGCCAATTTATTGGCAAGTAGCTTCCTCAAACTTAATTTACTGATTCCTTCAATTAATTTTTAATTCCAATATTTAAAATTTAATACTTTATTTTGTACGGTGAGACTATATGAAATGGTTTGTAACTTTTCATTTTTACTCTTTCCATTTTCTATTATTAAAAAGCAATTATTAATATACAATTTTATATTTTACAAAAAAAAATTCATTGCCCACAAAAACACAAAAAAATGATCATCACGACCAGATATTCGAGATTAAAAATTTTTTTTAATGTTTTTTAATACTGTTATCTCAGAGAATATTTGATCAATTTGAAATTTTAACCAATTATTACAATTATTTATTACAATATTTAGTTAAATTTTCAAGAGATTATCTTTATTTCTTTTGATAAAAAAGTTATTTAAAAAACTTTCTGAAAAAACCGATATTCGAACATTTTTATACAAAACATTTTTTGTTCTGAAAAACATATGAAGATAATCTTTTAAAATTTTAACCAAATATAGTCTTCAATGAGTGTAATAAGTGGTTAACATTTCAAGTCGATAAATATAGTATATTACGCTACAAGGGAGGAAAAAACTTGGACAGTCCACAGCTCCTGTAAATTGCCACCCGAGCTGTGGGCTGGCCAATTTCACTCCCGTGGAGTAAAATTTATGAAGTATAAAAACGTTGACATAGTGAAGATAATTTAAATATTAAAAAAAGAAAATATAGGTAATTTAAATACCATTCAAAAAAGTTCATTATATTATGTAATAATGGCTGTATGACATAAAAAAATTAAAAAAAAAAAATAAAAATTCAAAATCTTTTTTTGGTTATAAAAGAAAAGAAAATCAATAAAAACTCAAATCCATCAGGGTACCCATTTTTTTTCGCGAGACGAAGAGAATAGTCTTTGTCTGACGAAAATCAGTTGATACGTTTCCGAGACATAAAGAGTTTACACACACATACACGCACACGCACACACATACACACACATACATACTCACACACACACACACATATATTCACGAAAAAAAATTTTCTCAAAATTAACAAATATCGGCATATATCGCCTAAAAACATCTTTTTGAACATTTTTTGTCTCGAAAATTTTTTTCACCGTTACAAAGCTTCCTCTACGAGGAAGCAAAAATTCGCTGAATCAGGATGTTTATTCTTCACATTTTTTTAGTACATTTTAATGTAGGCTACTACACTAAATATACAGAAATACTATGCTACTTTTTTCTCTATTTTTTTTTTATTTTAGATTCATATATAAACTATTATATATTCGCTTCACTATTCAATTATATTATATATATATATATATATTGAAGCTGCCATTAGAATCATTACATCTTTACTTATAAACTATTATACTTTAGGTTAGATGCATATAAATTTGTAAATAAAAAAATTTCGATAGAATAATTTAAATGTATTTCATTGTAAAAATTTATCGTATAAATTGACATGTCTTGATAGATTAAATAGATATACTTGTATCAAATATAAAAATAACGCGTCCGATAATTTCAGAGGGCTACTTACATGATTTTTTACGTTTGTTTTGGAGGAAAAATAATTACATACTTGCAAGGAGAGGGTTTCAGCTGCGGAAAACGGATTTTAGTAGGCATTGGAGAGTCGATTTCTCGTACCTAAAAATGAAGCCCAGTGCTCACATTTCCGTCAAATGGGCCCTTTTTCTTGAGATATGGGCAATTTAATCTCAAATATCGTCTATTTCGTCAAAAAATTATGTTTCTTCTATTGACTTTCACATTGCAAGTATTTAAGATACGAAAACGAGGAAGAAAAATTATGAAAGTAGACAGTAAAAGCTAAAATTTAAGCCCTGATTCATTAAAAAATATTGATTTTTCAGGAAGTTACAAGCAATTAAAAATAGGGTACGAAATGGTTAAAAATTTGTCTTCATTTTAACCGATTAAATGAATCGTATTTTTAACCATTTTCGTACCCTATTTTTGATTGATTGCTTGTAACTTCCTGGAAGATCAATATTTTTTAATGAATCAGGACTTACATTTTAGCTGTTACTGTCTACTTTTATAATTTTTTTTCCTCGTTTTCGTATCTTAAACATTTGCAACGTGACACTCAATGGAAGAGACATCATTTTTTAACGAAATAGACGATATTTGAGATTAAATTGACCATATCTCAAGAAAAAGGACCCATTTGACGGAAATGTGAGCACTGGGCTTCATTTTTAGGTACCAGAAATCGACTTTCCAATGCCCGCTAAAATCCGTTTCCCGCAGCTGAAACCCTCTCCTTGTTAGTTAATTTATATATGCATGAACTTGTTCTGTGATAGTTAAGTATCATCTAATTTATCATTGATTATTTTATAAAATAATAATTATTTGTACATGTAGTGGTGAAAATATTGAAATAAGTTTGTTAAATTTTGATCCATAATAATTATACGGAACTAAAAGCATTTAAAGCATATACCTGCTGTACTTAATAATTATTTTTATAAATCTCTTATTGTAATATGAAGTTGAAAAAGTACTTAATAAAAGGAAAGTCAGTAAAGTCAGTCAATCAGATATGTAAGCTCCACTGCTTATAGTCAATTGTGTGTTGATGTATCCGAATTTGAATAATTATGTTAAAAATTAAGAAGATAAAGGTCTATTGGTACGATGTCCTTTCAATAATAAATTACAAATATTAAATTTGAAAATTATAACTCGATATTATTTAAAGTATCTTATAATGGATACAAAATACGCAAATAAGAACCGTAATATACTGTTTAAAGTTATGGTGCGGAAGTATACACGCGCGTGGGCCTACGATACTGTACACAACAGCTCTTTAAATGAAGAGCTTTAAACAAAGGCGAAATTGGCAAAATAGCTATAGCGTTACCAGAAAGCGCATAATATACGCATTTACACGGCGCGTCCGGGCGCTGCTCCCATCAGGATTTCCACGTTGCCCCCAGTCCTCGCATATATATACGCAACCTTATATCCTTCCCTCTCTCCCGACCATCACGCACATTCTCGCACACCGTCTTCGTCCGCAGCGGTTCGGTTCGCGCACACTCGCGCAAAACGGCGAGCCGACCAAGCAGACCCATCATCACTCGCCAACCAAAAGAGTAACGGAGAAAGACGAGGACGGGCCGAAAAGCAAAGGGAAGCAGGAGAGGGAGTAGAACTCTACGCCGGCTGCAGTGGAAGGGAGAAAGAGAAAGAGTCGAACGACAACCGTTTCCGGCCGACTCCCGTCCGTCCCTATATACGCGACTGTATTCGCGAAAAATACATACGCGCGGCCGCACAGCTGAAGGAGAGAAGAGGAGAAAGAGAGAGAAGCAGAGAAAGATAATAAAAGAGAGCAGAGAGCCGCCGCGAGCTGGCGAGCGAGCGCCGCCGCTGCACTGTGCACTCTGCGCGTGCTATAACTCGATCTCGTCAGTATCGTGCAGGAGTCGCTGCGCGCCGATTTTCGCACTCGACGGCCGCGAACGAGAGAGTGCGAAAGAGCCCGCAGGCAGAGTTCACAACAGTGCTAGAAGACGCACTCGACGATGCGGGCCAGGAACGCCAGCGACAGCAGCAACACCAGCAGAACGTTGTCGCCGCAGTTGGCCGCCCGTCCGGCCTACGCCGGGTAAGTACACAGTCTCTACTTAGCATTGCGAAAGAGACTACGGCAACGGCACGTAGCAGGCGGCGTTTATCAAATTTTTTTTCTGTACATGGAACGCCGAGCGCGAGAGGAGAGAGAGAGAGAGAGAGAGAGAGAGAGAGAGAGAGAGATGACAAGTCGCCCGCGCGGTCAGTGAACGCGCTCGTGCCAGCCGGCAATAAAGCAATATGTATATATACACACGGGAAACGGCGTGCGCTCTATAGTATATATATATATATGATGTGTATATACACGACTGTAGAGATCGTGGGAGCTCTGAATGGCCGGCTGATCGCGGCGCTTATCGCTATTTAAAACTCCCGGACGAGAATAAGCCGCGGGTTAGATTCTGTACGCGCGCAGATGATGAGCATAATATAGAAGAATATGTGTGAGTGCACGCACGCGGCCGTGTATGCTCCGAGTTGCTAACGCGCTGCTGCCGCAGGTATTTGTCTCTCGAATTCCTGCATGTCTGCTGCTGCTGCTGCTGCTGCTGCTGCTGCTTGCAGTGGAGAAGTACGTACACGGAAAAAAATTAAGGACTGGAAAAGCACTTATGATACAAGACTGCTTCGTTAAATAAGAATTAGTGACACGACAGCTCTGAATTTTGAGCGCGTAAAGCTTGTTGTCAAAAGTACCGAAAAAGATAGAAGACCATCGCTGTTTTAGCACTCGCTCCGAAGAGAACAAGCTCGTTGTGTTTAATGCCGGATGGGATATTTCGAGAGAGCGCGTCCAGCTCGAAACAAGTACCGACAGAGTTTGTCACCGCGGCGAGGTATACGAGCTCAGCGTACTAGTCGAATAGACTCGCGGGGCTGGCCGGGAGAGCACAGGGCATTTCGAGCGACATGCCGTCGGGCGGCAGAGCGCGCTCAGCACGAGACGAGTAGGCGAGAGCGCTCCCCACTCCAACTAATCCAGGAGCCTACCGAAAAGTGGCCGCTCGCCACTTGCGACTATTTGGAAGACCTCGCGGCGCTCGGAGCCCCATACGATCGTCTAGCCGAGCGCGTTCAGTACGGTAAGAGTGGCGACAGCCCTCCGCACTACAGCTACCTTTGTCAGCTCGATCAACTTGTGCATTTGTCTACCGCGGCAGACATCGTTTATTAAATCGGTTACGCAGAGAAGAAATTCGTTTATTAAATCGGTTTAATTTATTATATTTATTGCTTTTACATTTATGAATATGTTAGGTAATAAAAAAAAACAAAATTTTCAGAAAATGCTTTTATTGGACAAATAAGTCAAAATTATAATTTTTGAAAAACCTTATTACAAATATATTGAAATGAAAGAAAAACAATTTATCTCGATTGATTTATATTTTCAATATTTTCAATAATAATGCATAACTACTATATTTCTTCAATTCATTTCAAAATGCAGCGCAATCATTACACTCACATTTTGTTATCTTTCCTATAAAATAAAATTAGGAAGTAGTTTTTCTATTACTGATCTAGGGAATATGCAAATAATGTTCGAAAAAGGGTTTCATCGTGCTATTAATTAGACAGTTTTACTATCTATTTTCTAACTTATTAGCCTTTTCATATAAATAAATTTCTACTTGGATAATGTGGCTTCAGCTATACCTGTATTAAATTGAATAAACAAGGTATCAATTCAGAAATCTTATTTCCGTGATTCTAGTAATCAATTATAATAGTTTATTGTTGATCGCTGCATAATATCCACTTACAAAATTGTATACGTTTCTATTACAATCTACGTAATTCCCACAAATACACAATTTTTTTGCGAAAGAGCGAAAATTTAAAATTGATTTCAAATCCTCGCTAAAGAGCACGCCCAGCGCGCTTGAACTGGCTAATCTTTTTAAACATATGAACTGCATCGCATTCTCTTATCCCCATCGACAGATTCAGATATTTCTTTAAAATAAGTGTTTTAAACTTATTTTTATTACATTATTATAAAGTATTTCCTTGATTACATTCATATTGTAAATATTATCTTCTATATTTTCGAGAAGTATAATTTAAATGGAAGACTTTATTATATATAAGTATTTTTATACCACTCTAATCTTAACATCATAACTTTAATCATTATTCGGCTCTCGTGGTATAAAATACGGTCCGAAACTGCGGTGCTTAAGAGAATTTTTACTTCATGCGACTTTTCGCACGAAAAATTTGTCTTCATCTTGAGTGATTAAATGGATTGTATTTTTAACCCTTTTCTTACGTTACCTTTGATTGCTTATATTTTCCTGAAAAGTCAATATTTTTTAACGAATCAGAGCTTAAATTTTAGCTCTTACTATCCACTTTTATAATTTTTTTTCTCGTTTTCGTATCTTAAATACTTGCAATGTGACAGTCAATACAAGAGACACCATTTTTTTAACGAAATAGAGGATATTTGAGATGAGATTGCCCATATCTCAAGAAAAAGAGCCTATGAGATGGAATTTGTCAGACTGGGCTTCATTTTTAGATATCAGAAATCGACTCTCCAATGCTCGCGAAAATCTGTTTCCCGGAGGGTGTGCACTCTCCTTGTAAGATCTCAAAACGTTTTCACAAAAGGCATTTTTTTAATAGTTTAAAGAAATAAAAAATTCATCCAAGTGCGCACAGAAATAATGAAAAATTGATGTTTGTTTTTAGTTTCATGAAAGTGCGTTCGTTCATAATTACCTTTATGATAGAAGGACATGTTCATACAACCATAATTTAGTAAAATTTCTTTTTCTTCATCCCCTAGCCGAAAGTACGGTCTTCCCGGCTCGATTGTTGATCGTTGCGTGGCAAAGTCAGCGACAGCGCACGTGTTGTAACCCTTCCAAATGTGATGACAAGAAAATCAATTGTAAAATCGGAAAATTGAAAAGATATAGGGGTATTTAATTAATTTTTTGTTATTATTAATATATTGAACAATATATTTATAACTCTGATAATCAATTATGTTCTTATATTGCATACACGTTGTCAGAAAGCTTCTATACATATATAGACATGATGTTTACATTTTGAGTTTCAAGACATGGTGTAGCTATATACTTAAATGTGAAAGTTTTTTGAGTCTCATTCTATAATGTATGGCTTATTGGATAGAAAAAGACAAACAGAGGAACCATTGAGAGGTTGTTCTGTAGTTGAAATGAGTATCAATTAAGTATGTACATATTGTTGGTCCATCATCTTTTTAAGTATCTTTTGCTAGTGCTTTTGATGCCCGCCCCGACCAGCAAAACCTCGGTTTCGCCTCGGTTTTGCAAAAGTCGGGCGGGCATCAAAAAAGCAGAAGTCGAGCCTTACGCTCCGCGATAGTAAAGTGGCGCTGAAGAAGGCCTTTTATACATATGGCCGAGCCGTAGTTAGCAACCAACAACGCTATTTTATTAATTAATATCAAAATTATATGGGCGTACTTTCGGCGGGGATGAAGAAAAATAGTATACGACACTTGGCCAGAATGTTGGATGCCCTGGACGGCGCGGATCGACGCCCTCGGCTTCGCCTCGGGCGTCAAAATGCCTTGTGTCGTAATATACTATTGGTCTGCAAATGTATGCAATCACTTCTTTAATTAGAAACTATGCAACGGTAACACGAATATTAAAAGTTTCATAGATTTGCCCAAGGGAGTCATGTAATCAACGAACGCGGGAGCGCTCGAAGGAAAATTATAGAAGAAGCCTAAAAGGAGCGACCCGTGCTACATATACATTGAAATGGGTGTAAGAAAAATTCAATGCGCTTTTACGTATATTGCGTTAGTTTTTACTATATAACATATCCCTCTTAATCGAAAGCCATTTCATTGCTCTACTCAAATCAAAAGATTTTATTTAAAAAGATTATCTCGTTCAACAGATATAGATGGCTGAATTTTTGTATGTGCAGTTTCTTTTCCGAATTTTTCTTCTCCTTATTTCGATATCCGGTTTGCAGCTCTTACGACACTTCCGGTTGTCGTCTATCTTACGCTTATATATCTATATATATATATATATATATATATAGTTATAGCATATCGTACAGTAAATAAATCTCACTCGACTCGAAAAGAAAGAGAGAGAGAGAGAGTATATAAGAACAACAAAATTTTGTGACTACAAATGACTACAATAACCTCAAAATATCGTATGGTATTTTTATTCTCTTATATAGAATCGAAAAGAAAGAGAGAGAGAGAGAGAGAGAGAGAGAGAGAGAGAGAGAGAGAGAGAGAGAGAGAGAGAGAGAGTGAGAGAGAGAGAGAGTGAGAGAGAGAAGATATAATAAAACGAACAACTGTAATTCTAAAATAACTTCGAAATATGGTATGATTATATATATTTTTATAATTACAATCAGCTGATGGTATGGCATCATATACTTTTATATATAGATAAGTATTCTTTTTATACTAGAAGATATATCATGTAAAATATAATACAATAAAAAATCGAAACTTTGTGTAAACTTTTTCATTTTCAGATTATACAATTCTCAGTCTTTGGTGAATTTTACATATCATGTTATATTATAACTAATGATATTGAAAATCCCTAAAATAACACTTTTTAAAAAAAGTAAAACTTTGGCGAGTATAAGTGTATTTGTAATCTCTCTCTCTCTCCCTCTCTCTCTCTCTCTCCTCTCTTTCTCTCCCTCTTTCTCTCCATCTTTCTCTTTTTCCCCCTCTCTCCCCCAAAAGAATATCATAGTTTAAAACAAACACATGAAAGAAGTGGAATCAATTATTATTTTATATAGACAAGTACATTTTTGTAACATAGAAATATGGAATTATTTTTATAACAAAAAATTGTAAGTACTACTAAAAATAAACTCATGAAACCAGTGGAATCAATTAAGTGCAGGCAAGTCAATTATTATAATAAAGAGAATTTTTAAAATAAAATTTATTTAATATATATTTACTATAAATATTTGTATAAAAAGTAATTACGTCTAACAAAAAATATTACAAAAATACTAACATAATAACTGTAATTGAAACACAAAAAGTTAAAAAATTTTTGCGTAAACATTTTCGAAGTATAGATCATAGAAGTCACCACCCTATAAAATAGTTTAACCATGAGCTGTTATACATCATAAATTCATGTAAGTTTTTCTTACACAAGTCAATCTACCTATTATCTGCAAATATGAATTTTAATTAAACATCTTCTTAAACTGTTAATGTAATTTTCAAAATTTTCGGAAATTTTCTTTTAAAGACAGAATATACTTGCCGGACGCATCGTTTTGTAGTATTTAGGTAATCTATCAAATATTTATTTTTATATCATTATTTTTTGGAATAAGATTTATATATTATATTTTATAAAAACTTTTCAATTATGTTATATCTATCTATCTATTTATTATATCTACTAATTTTACAAAAATTTTATATTAGTCTTTATAATTTCTATAATTATAATTTCATTGTAATATCTTCATTATACAAATTCATTATACAAATTGAATTATTATTAATTCTATAGTAAGATAATAACATTTTTTTACATTGCGTATGTACATCTATATATTACGTATGCTTGTTCCTAACATTATATAACGAACAAGTTTTGTGTAAGTTTTGCTCTATTCAAATATCGAAATATACTTATTTTCTTGAACTGTTATCACCATTTTATTATAATTATTTACATACTACGTGATCAATAACTAAATACATAGAAGGTTGCGATTCCCGTCCTACGCACCTTGAACTACAAAACGATGCGTCCGGCAAGTGTCTTCTGTCTTTAAAAGAAAATTTCCCAAAATTTTAAAAATTACGTTAACTGTTTAAGAAGATGTTTAATTAAAATTCATATTTGCAGATAATAGGTAGATTGACTTGTGTAAGAAAAACTTACATGAATTTATGATGTATAACAGCTCATGGTTAATAGTACATTTCGACACGGGTGGGGAAGTCGATTATTTATCTGGTGTGACTTTTTCCACGAGCGAAGCGAGTGCGAAAAAGTCACACCACCTAAATAATCGACTTACGCACTAGTTTCGAACGGTATTTTATACCACGAGCGCCGAAAAATCATATCAAAGTTGTGATTTTGAGGTTAGAGTGGTATAAACTATTTTATAGCACGGTGTGACCTAAGTCCGCACTTAGGTCACGCCTATCCGTGACTTAAGTAGTCGATTATTGCACCGTGTTTATCGCGCTCGCTGCGCTCGCGCGCTAATCTCACGGTGCAAAAATGGACTGCTTAAGGGACGAATAGGCGTGACAGCGGACTTGGGTAAACGTGCTATAAAATAATATACGATACTTATGACTTGAGTGGCCCATCACACGACTTGAATTATCGCCCTCGCTACGCTCGGGCGCTAACCTCACGCCGTGCCATAATGGGCCACTTAAGTCACATGTATCGTAATGTACTATTACAGGGTGGTGACTTCTATGATCTATACTTCGAAAATGTTTACGCAAAAATTTTTTAACTGTTTGTGTTTCAATTACAGTTATTATGTTAGTATTTTTGTAATATTTTTTGTTAGACCTAATTACTTTTTATACAAATTTTTATAGTAAATATATATTAAACAAATTTTATTTTAAAAATTCTCCTTATTATAATAATTGACTTGCCTGCACTTAATTGATTCCACCGGTTTCATGAGTTTATTTTTAGTAGTACTTACGATTTTTTGTTATAAAAATAATTCCATATTTCTATGTTACAAAAATGTACTTGTCTATATAAAATAATAATTGATTCCACTTCTTTCATGTGTTTGTTTTAAACTATGATATTCTTTTGGGGGTGAGAGGGAGAGAAAAGAGAGATGGAGAGAAAGGAGAGAGAGAGAGAGAGAGAGAGAGAGAGAGAGAGAGAGAGAGAGAGAGATTACAAATACATTTATACTCGCCAAAGTTTTATTTTTTTAAAAAGTGTTATTTTAGGGAGATTCCACAAGTTTCTAAGAGCTTCAATAATAATTACAAAGTTTTATAACGGTAAAGGATGATGATACCATATTTCATAGATTTAATTTTCGTGTGGGTACATGATGATAATTGCATCGTGTGAGGCTGCTGTATTTGTAAAAAAAAATTGAATAACACTTTCATTGTATCAAGAAATCCCTTTTGCTATATATAATAATAGTATATATACTCTTCTTTTTATAGACAAATTAATTTATTGTATAGAACCGGTAAGATAAAATTGTCAGAAGAAAATAATTATGTATTATTAGAATTCCTTTTCATAGATTTTTTTATTCATATTTTTATATATTACAGAAACACCTTATACTTGCCTTACATTATACTTTCGTAGAAAGTTTTGTTATAAAAATAAACATTGCTATCTTCATAATTGTAAGTAAAATAAAATAATTTGAATTTTTTTTTCATATCCGTTGTAATGACTACTTTTTAACAAATGACTTATGGAAATAATTCATTCCAGTACAACTTTTCGAATCTATGATTAAAATGAAGAACTATAAAGAACTATATGATTAAAATAAAGGACTACTTGTTTCCATTTTTAAATAGTGTATTATTATATATTTACCTCAATCAGTAATGCAAACTGTTATACTTATTAACAGTTTGGATTTTACATCAGATATCCCCTTCAAGAATGAAGAAAATATATAGTTAGAATTAATTGCAAGTAATTTGTCACATTTGACATTATCTCTCATAATGTAAGCTAAGTGAGAAGCTCCAAAACCTATTTCATTAATCGTAAAGGATTTTCAATGTTTTATTTATGCAACATGACCAGTCGGGTGAAGGCTTTTCTTGAGATAAAGTTTATATTCTTTGTATAAATGGTTTATAATTATGATTTGAAAAGTTAGAAAATATAAAAATTTATTGTGAAATGGCATTGTGAAATAACTTGTTTTTAAAAATAATTAAAATTAAAAAATTTTTATGTTTGATACTTTTTAAATCATAACTATAAACCATTTATACAAAGAATATAAACTTTGTCTCAAGAAAAGCCTTCGCCCGACTGGTCATGTTGCAAACATAAAACATTGAAAATCCTTTACGATGAATGAAATAGGTTTTGGGGCTTCTCGCTTAGCCTACATTATCAGAGATAATGTCAAATGTGACAAATTACTTGAAAATTATACTTATCTTAACTCTTGTATTGTAGTAGCCGTATAGTTGGGATAGACTCAATTTCTAAGATCTGATCTGACAGTACTTAAAAAATAAAAACAGAACTACATCTTGATCACTCATTTTACCCAACATTCAAAATGCAAAGATAAAGTTGCGTACTGGACTCTTGCCAGTATTTTCAACGATTACCAGTTTGTTTGGTGATCTTGGTTATATTTGTGAATGCAATTAAATCAATGGTTCTGTCGACGTTCTTGAAAAAAATAACATAAATAAAAATATTTTTGGCTGACAGACAACATAACGCTCTCTCTCTCTCCGCAATCACACACTGACACAGTCTCTCTCTCTCTCTCTCTCTCTCTCTCTCTCTCTCTCTCTCTCTCTCTCTCTCTCTCTCTCTCTCCCATTATCAAAAATCAACCGCAGTAGCGCCGCGCTTCGTACGCCGTTAGTACTGAAATATAACTATATTCTGATACGATTTGACATCAACTACAGCCAGGCTGTCTTTCCCATTTTCACTAGAGGCTGAAGGAAAAAAATATTTTGATTTCGCGGCGACAAAAACTTTATAGCTTGATAGCTTCAATACGAAAGCATCTTTCACGAAGAAACTTCACAAGTACAGGGAAAAAAATAAACAGTAGTTCTTACTGTTTCGCACAAGTAAAATCTACTTTCTTAAGAAAAAGTAAAAATTGCTTTATAAAATCAGTAAAATCAACATTTCATACAGTAGAAACTACAGTTTATTTGAAAAGTAGAATCTACTTTTTAAAAAAGTAGAATATACTTTTTAAAAAATAGAATCTACTTTTTAAAAAAGGAGAATCTACTGTTTAGATGAATTAAGTTCTAGATGCTCATTGTTAATGAATTTGCAATGGTTTTATAAAAAATTATAAATAAATAAAAATTATAAAAAATTACATGCTAACACATACTGCGTGAATATGAAATGTTTTTATTGGTACATGAGCAAATCTTTGAAACCGTCACAGTTTTTGTGTCATAGAACTCGAAAAAATTTTTTTGGAGCACATCTTTCGGACAAGTTTTTTTCTCAATCTCTATACCATATATTATAAGAAAAAATAGTTGAACAAGCGAAAGCGGGTTTGTGACAAAGTTTTAAATGCATATGAATTTTTGTTTGGGAATTTAACATGGGAAAAATTGACGAAAAGTGGTCATTGATGATTAACCAATAACAAGCTATTCAGTAAGCCAAACCAAATTCCACACAGAAGCGATTCAAGTTGAACAATAGAGCTTTAATTTAAGTTGTGAATCGCTAAAATCGATCGATTCTGTGCAAAACTATGTGAAATTGAAAATGGCGAAAAATGACAAAAATTTGGAAAATTACGCGGACTTAGAAAAAATCGCTCATTCCGAAATTCCATTTTAGAAAAAGTAGAAACTACTTTTCAGAAAAAGTAGAAACTACTTTTTACTCCAGAAAGCAGATCTTATTTTACCGAAAAGTAAATTCTACTTTTCTATAAAGCTGTTTCTACTGATACTTATGAAAGTAAAATTAACTTGCTATTTTACAGTAAAATTTACTGTGTAAAAAGTAGAATTTACTGTTTATTTTTTCCGTGTAGAATGTAAATGAAAAATGCTTTCTAATTGAGTACCTCATGCGCGGTATCTCCGTATATAAAAAATGATAAGGTAAATATGACAAAAAAAAGTAGGGTTAGAACATCACACCAAAGAATAAAGGGTGCGCCGACGCCCCGCTTGCTCATCTGTCACTTCGTTCCTTATACTTGCCAAGCAGGGCGCTGCCGCGCCCTTTGATAATGAAATAAAAGAAACTGAGTCAAAATTGAGTTTAGCTGGGAGAATTACTATATATGGAGACTCAAATTGTATTGATGATAGTCATTTCCAGAAATTTTTTATCACCATCCAAATTTTTATAAATTTTATTGTTGGTGGTATAGCATGCTTCTGGATGTTCGATGCAATTTTGGAATATACTACTACTGGACGAATTCCATCAGTCTTCATAGAGGAAGAAAATAGGATTAAAAACAAAAAAAAATATTATGGCATTAGGCGCAACAGCCCTTCCCAGACGCATGGAAGATAGTCACCTCAACCGTCATAGTAAAGTGTTAGAACCACCAGATTCAGACAAGGTTTATCGAATACTCCCTTTGTGTACAATTTCAACTTTGGCCACACCAGAACCAGTTAACGAAACTACACCAGTGTAAATATATTATTTAAATAATCAAAGATCTCAGGAAGTTGACTGATTAAAATAATTTTTATCTATGAGCATCAACGGGGAAAATCAATTTTTTTAGATAAGTATATTAAATGGCTAAATGTTAAAGGCTAAAATTATTTTAAAACATAAAAGAGTTGATACTTTGTGAAAATTTTTTATTATTTTTTACAGATATATACCTACAAGAAGATTTTTTTTGAATCATTAAAATCTCACTAGTGTATTGGAAAAAGAATCTATAAAAAAATCTTTGAATAAATATCAATGGGCAATATCGATCATGTGTCTTATAATATTATTAAATAATGTGGGATGATAATATGCATTTTTTTTTTGCTAAGTTTTCTTTATTGCAAAGTTTTGTGTCAAGTGAAGTACATCTGTGAGCTTTTCTGTCAACGGAATATAGTGCAGTTCATCTTTGTTTTTTACTTAAAGTAATAGTAATATTTGATCTTATCACGCTAATTTTGATTTCATGCTGATGCTGTTTGCCCATATGGAGGAAATGGAAAAAATTTGGATTTCATGCTAATGCTGTTTGTCCATATGGAAGAAATGGAAATCTACAAGCGACGTACAAGAAAATAACTTAGAAATATCCTGATTTGATTCTCCAATATGTAACAAGATCTAATAGATTCTCAAAATGTGAGAAGAGCTATTAGAAAGCAAGTACAGAAAGTACTTACAGAAAGTAAGAAATAAAAAGTATTATGAAAATGGTAGAATTTGAATTAGAATACAAGTTTTGAAAAGTTATAAGTTTTCAAAATAAAAAAAGGAAATATAAAGCTGTTGAAGTTTTTGAAGACTTATGGAACAAACTCAGCCTGTACTTTTCTTGGGGGATTTTGAAAACTCACTGATAACAAAAATAGTGTAGTGACCTGCCCGATACAAATATATTATTGTGTTCATAAATATAATATAATTAAAGTGAAGTGTCAGTGCAAGTTCCCAGATATAATAAAATGTTTTGTGTAATAAATAAATTATTTTTATTTTATACATCAAGATGGGAGTTGCTAAAAGCATGGAATTCCATGAAAATTTCAATGGTGGCAGGCAGTTATCAATGATTCCATTACCACTTGATGGTAGAGCAAACTCAATTCTGGCAGTTTTAACATCAGATTGTACATTAAATTAAAAAAATTAATAATTTTAGCTACATCTAATATTGAAAATTGTTGTGAATTAGGAAATGGAATGAAAAAAGTTATTTTTTCCCAAAAAGGCCATTATGTATATATTAGTAAACATGGCTTTTTAGATATTATTCTTTTGGACACAATACTAAAAGTAAAACTTAGGTCGAGTACGGAAAAACCAAGAGAACAGAAAAGAATACATACTCAAAAACTTGTGTATTATTGTCCATGCTTTTCCAATAATCGAAAAAACAAGCAGCAATGGTTACTCGTAAAATATTTGCAGCTGGGACTTACTCTAACCAAATGCCTGCGTTAAGAGCTTTTTGGATTTGGTAAAATTAAAGAACAAAAAATTATTTGTATCAGCTGCTGCTTTGAAAATGGTAGTTGGCATGAGAACTCAACTTCTTCATCAACTTTTAGATTCAAGCCTTGTAAAAGCTAGAGTGTCGAATGATATTTTGTTTATAACTATAAATAAATCTTGAAAATAGATCCATGGCTTGTGTAACATCGAGGCTGATCATTATCTTGTAAATATTGATAGAATCACTACTCACACAAATTATATATTCTTAACATATAAAATATAATTGAATATATGTCATATTTCATTAATCAAATTAAAATTATTTATAAAAAATACAAATGTAATTGAAAATAATCTCTATATTTATTATTAATAAAATTTCATATTATATATTTTGAATTACAAAAGTTAAAAGTACATAAAAAAATATTTTTTTACAAAAGTAAAAACTTAGCAAGAATAAGTTTGGTTTAGTATTTCATATATGTACTTAATTCCTTACTAACAAACACCTTAACTTTTGCCAACTAGGTCTATAAAAATCTTTTCAAAAATTTTGTATGAAAACAAATGATTTCTTAACAATAATTATTATAAAAGATCTACAGAATCTATGAAAAATGTTTCCTTCAAAAGAAAGCATTAACATCTTTTTCTCTAAAATATATTTAATTTATTTGTTTATCATTTATCTAAAATTAATTTGTAGAAATCAGAAAACTTTCTACGAAAGTATAAAATAAGGCAAGTATAAGTTTTACCAGGAATCTATAAGAATTAAAACAATTATTTTCATATGACTTTACAACTTCCCTGCCTTTCTCCCACCCTCTCTCTCTCTCTCTCACTCTCTCTCTCGCTCCCCTCTCTTTCCCTCCCTCTCCCTCTTTCTCTCCCTCAACATGTGTCAAACTCTGTACTAAGAACTTTAATGTGGGCCTAAATATTTTTTTAAAACAATCAGTAAAACAAATAGTATTGTTAATAAAACTTTCTACAAAAGTATAAACTAATGCAAGTACAAGTTTTCTCTGTATAATTAATACTTTTACTCTTAAAAAGTTGTGAAATCTCTCTAAAAGAATTTTTTAACAAAAGTAAAAACTTAAACAATTATACACAATGTAATTATCACCCCTCCCTCTCCCCCTCTCTCTCTCGATCGCTTGCTCCCTCGATCTCACTCTCCCTCAACATATGTCACACTCTGATCCAAGAACTTTAATGAGAATCTAAATATTTTTTTAAAACAATCAGTAAAACAAATAGTATTATTAACCTCTCTCTCTCTCTCTCTCTCAACATCCGTGAAACTGAGTACCAACAAACTTTAATGAGAGCTTAAATATTTTTTTAAACAATCAACATGTTTTTTAAAAACTAATTTTTTAAGTACGTTCTATAACAACATAATTTGTCCAATCCTTTTAATTCTTCTACTCTCTTCTATTCAATAAGTACTCTTTACAAATGGTAATAATTTTTTTCAAGACTATAATAATATTGCTAGAATATAAAACTTTCTACGAAAGTATAAAATAAGGCAAGTATAGACGTTTTTTCTGGATAATCTATAACAAACAACACAATTTGTCTAGTCCTTTTATTTCTTCGAATCTTATCTATTCAATAAGCACTCTCTACAAATGGTAATAATTTTTTCGTGACTGTACAAATAATCTATAAAATAATAATATTTATGATTTTGTAAAAGAAATCAAATAAATACGAATGAAAAAGTCTTTTAATTCTTTGAGTCATTGTATGCTGAACAAATTATATGTAAGTAAGTACATTCAAATTGTTCACTGCAAATCAAACAAACGAAAGTTGTGAAATGAATTATCGATAGTCAAGTAATGCAAACAACTCCCGGAAACTACTGTAGGACTGTTCTCAGAAATGTATTCAAATTTGTTCATCTTGGGAGATCGGAGGACCACCCCTGCTAGAGCAGCTCTAGACTTCTCTTTTCCTCCCAAGGTACATAATATTATAGAAAGTTCAAAATTGAGTAAGAATAATGAAAAATAGTGATGTGTTGGTAACTATGCGATTTTTTTATATAGGCTTTGACTTCTCGTAAATATCTGAACAAATTCTTATGAATTTTAGAAATAAAGAGAAGGCATTATAGTTATATAATTAAAATAATTTTCACCCACAGGTTCTATAAAGTTAACCCACAAGTCTATAGGTTCTATAAAGTTTTGTAAGAGTATGTGAGCTATTGGGCCTCTTAGGCAGTAAGTAGTATTTTATGCCCGCTGGCTGAATAATTTTGAAGTTACAACGTGGGCGTAAAATGTAATTTTACACGCTAGATACGAAAAGTTCTATTATGTCAGTCAAGTTAAAAGGTGTGGTACTCATGTACTCTATTTTACCGGCAGAACACGGTAAATTCTATATTATTAAAATAAATATATCGAATTAGGTCTTATAAAGAGATAGTTGCCCTGCGCAATGTAATAATCTACCAGCCTACGCAGTTTTGAGCTCAAATGTCAACGGCACCCTAAAAAATTTTGCGAAAAAAATAACCGAAATTTCGTTCGCAAAATTTTTTAGGGTGTCCTTCATATTTGGGCTCAAAACTGCGCAGGCTGGTAGATTATTACATTGCACAGGGCAACTATCTCTTTATAAGATGTAATTCGATATATTTATTTTAATAATATAGAATTTGCCGAGTTCTGCCGGTAAAACAGAGTGCATGAGTACCAAACCTCCTTAACTTATGGCCGGTACTTGACTACAATAAATTGATTTCAGTACTTTCTTGTGTTTAATTTGTATAGCTCAGAAAGATGAACAAATTTGAATACATTTCTGAGAACAGTCCTACAGTAGTTTCCGGGAGTTGTTTGCATTACTTGACTATCGATAATTCATTTCACAACTTTCGTTTGTTTGATTTGCAGTGAACAATTTGAATGTACTTACTTACATATAATTTGTTCAGCATACAATGACTCAAAGAATTAAAAGACTTTTTCATTCGTATTTATTTGATTTCTTTTACAAAATCATAAATATTATTATTTTATAGATTATTTGTACAGTCACGAAAAAAATTATTACCATTTGTAGAGAGTGCTTATTGAATAGATAAGATTCGAAGAAATAAAAGGACTAGACAAATTGTGTTGTTTTTTATAGATTATCCAGAAAAAACGTCTATACTTGCCTTATTTTATACTTTCGTAGAAAGTTTTATATTCTAGCAATATTATTATAGTCTTGAAAAAAATTATTACCATTTGTAAAGAGTACTTATTGAATAGAAGAGAGTAGAAGAATTAAAAGGATTAGACAAATTATGTTGTTATAGAACGTACTTAAAAAATTAGTTTTTAAAAAACGTGTTGATTGTTTAAAAAAAATATTTAAGCTCTCATTAAAGTTTGTTGGTACTCAGTTTCACGGATGTTGAGAGAGAGAGAGAGAGAGAGAGATTAATAATACTATTTGTTTTACTGATTGTTTTAAAAAAATATTTAGGTTCTCATTAAAGTTCTTGGATCAGAGTGTGACATATGTTGAAGGAGAGTGAGATGGAGGGAGCAAACGATCGAGAGAGAGAGAGGGCGGGAGAGGGAGGGATGATAATTACATTGTGTATAATTTTTTAAGTTTTTACTTTTGTTAAAAAATTCTTTTAGAGAGATTTCACAACTTTTTAAGAGTAAAAGTATAAATTATACAGAGAAAACTCGTACTTGCATTAGTTTATACTTTTGTAGAAAGTTTTATTAACAATACTATTTGTTTTACTGATTGTTTTAAAATAGTATATTACGATACGTGTGACTAAAGTGGCTCTTTTTGGCACGCCGTGAGGTTAGTGCCCGAGCGCAGCGAGGGCGCTAAACACCGTGCAATAAAGAGCCACTAAGTCACGAGTATCGTATACTATTTTATAGCACTGCCTGCTCAAAGTCCGCTGTCACGCCTATCCGTGGCTAAAGTCGTCCTTTTTTGTATTTAGCGCACGAGCGTAGCGAGTGTGATAAACACGGTGCAAAAAGTACTATTTTAGCCACGGATAAACGTGACTAAAGTGCGGGCTTTGGTCACACCGTGCTATAAAAATATTTTATA
Source organism: Torymus aiolomorphi (assembly GCA_036365515.1). Taxonomy (NCBI): domain Eukaryota; kingdom Metazoa; phylum Arthropoda; class Insecta; order Hymenoptera; family Torymidae; genus Torymus; species Torymus aiolomorphi. Next base: position 120,797,558 of record CM070877.1, on the reverse strand, counting down.
CCACTCTAACCTCAAAATCACAACTTTGATATGATTTTTCGGCGCCCGTGGTATAAAATACCGTTCGAAACTAGTGCGTAAGTCGATTATTTAGGTGGTGTGACTTTTTCGCACTCGCTTCGCTCGTGCAAAAAGTCACACCAGCTAAATAATCGACTTCCTCACCCGTGTCGAAATGTACTATAGGCCCACATTAAAGTTCTTAGTACAGAGTTTGACACATGTTGAGGGAGAGAAAGAGGAAGAGGGAAAGAAAAAGAGGGGAGCGACAGAGAGAGAGAGAGAGAGAGAGAGGGTGGGAGGAAGGGAGGGAAGTTGTAAAGTCATATGAAAATAATTCTTTTAATTCTTATAGATTCCTGGTAAAACTTATACTTGCCTTATTTTATACTTTCGTAGAAAGTTTTCTGATTTCTACAAATTAATTTTAGATAAATGATAAACAAATAAATTAAATATAATTTAATGAATCGTACTTACTACCGCACATCTATATGTAATTCCCTTACATACGTAGACCCCGCGTACCCTGGCGACGTGGGAAAAAATTATTAAAAAAATCATGTTGCACGTCTACGTAATTCCCTTATACAAGGTGTCCCATTTTAATCGCTCCAGGCAAATATCTTGAAAAGTATGGGAGATGGAAAAAAACTTTAAATACAAAAGTTGTAGGGTGCAAAGGGGGTCAGCTAATGGTAACAACGACTTTGACCTTGAACTCTATTTTCAAGGTTATTTGAAGGTCAAAGTGATTTTTTTGAATGAGGACCCCTACTTTCGACCCCGGAAATGGAAAGAGCAGAAAATTTTACGTTCAGAAAGGTCTGATATGTTGGGGTTTCAAGGTCAACCAGCTAATTTAATGAGGTCGACCTGGGAATACCTCTAGGAAAGACAAAATTGACCTTGACGTTCAAGGTCATTTTAAGGTAAGTGGATTTTATAAAATGGAACCCCTTATTTTTGACCCCGGAAACGGAAAGAGCGGAAGAATTTACGTCCGAATATGACCTTGACCTCGACCTTGACTTTAACCGTGATCTGGAAGGTTATTTTAAGGTGAAGTCGATTTTTAAAAATCCCCTTATTTTTGACCTCGGAAATGGAAAGAGAAGAAAATTTTACGTTCAGATATGTACCGTCATATGGTGTCAAAGTTGGCCCTCTGGGGTCAATTAAGGGTAATAATAAATAAATTAATTTTTTTGAAGTGGATTTTACTGTTTTTATGAGTTACTTAGGAATCTAAAAGTATTTTTTCTCCCTCAAATGAATCGAAAATTAGAAAGACTACCCTCGACATTAGCATTACCCAATGTGCACCGCGTGGAGGTTGCCGAAAGGATTTCGCACATCATTGGCCCTGAAAAGGGCCGATTGATTAACGGACTGTCATTTGAAGATCTAAGGCAGCAAATGCTCGATCAAGTGTCCGTTCTCTCTGAAACACATTTGCATCCTTCTTCGGAAGCTTGCTTGAACATTCCTCAATGTTTCCACTGAAATGGATTGGAAAGCTTCCATAATTCTTCCTCTCATGTTCTCTAAGGTTGTTGGAGCATGTGCAAAAACTTTGCCTTTAACTACTCCCCACAAAAAAAGTCAAGAGGTGTGAGGTCTGGGGATCTAGGCGGCCACTCGTGTACTTGGCTGCCGATGCCAATCCAACGATTATGATACATATCATTGAGAAAATTCTTGACTGATCGAACGCGATGTGCAGGAGCTCCATCTTGATGAAACCACATATCCCGCCGTAAGATAAGTGGGATATCTTCTAATAGAGGAGGTAGCTGGTTTTGCAAAATATCCAAATACAATTGTCCATTCAAATTTTGATTGTAAAAGATAGGTCCCAGCACATGATCTCCAATTATACCTGCCCACACGTTTATTGACCAACGTCTCTGGATTCGATGATCTCGTTGCCAATGAGGATTTTGTTCAGCGTAATAGTGGGCATTATGAAGATTGAAACCACCCATATTATCAAATTTTGCTTCATCTGAGAATAGCACTCGATCAAAAAAGAAAGGGTCCCTACGTATCTGATTATTTGCCCATTGAGAAAAATTTAAACGCCGTGCATAATCTCCATCCTCCAGTGTTTGTGTAAGGCAAACGTGGTAGGGGTGAAATTTAGATGTTTTCAACAGGCGATTTACTGTTGATTAGGGAACACCATGCATTCGTTGCAAATCTCGTGTTGAAATGTGGGGATTTTCAGCAATAATAGCTCGCACACCCAGCGCAATGTGCTGTTTCGTTCCAGTTTTGCGCCTCTTACGAACGATGGAGCCTTGTGCAGCTCGCGTTAATAATCTTTTGATGGCTTTCCTATCTGGGTGACGGGCATTGGGATATTTCTCGGCATAGCGTCTTTCTGCAGCCCTATAATTATCATGACATTCACCAACAACTTTTATCATATTCACAATCTCCTGGGGCGTGTAATCAGCCATCTCAAAAAGGAATATGGTACCACAAAAGAAATTTGGTTTTCCACTTCAATTGTATGTATAAAAAGAAATTAAGAAGGCAATTTTCGGAAATGAGCGAAAAAGTTATTTATTCTAATAAACACATGAAATCATTACTGTATGCTATTCAATAATAAGAAATCAAAACGTTTTCTTTATTTGTACTGTGCACAGTGACACCACTAAAAATAACTAACTCTACCTATTTTCGAGTGCAGTATTGTTATTACTCTTTAAAAAAAATGAAAATATTCCCAAATTGACCAAACTAAAGAATTCGAATATTTATAATTGACTCATAACAAAACCATTAAATCATCGCCTCATAACTACCTTAAAGTAATCGGTCACTCGTACTTAAAAAATATCATTTGACGTAGCCGTACATTTCAATGGTGCCAACCTAACCAAGAAAGAACAAGAAGAAAAGTACCTTTTCATACCGAAAATTAATCCCAAAAATCCTTCAGAGTTACGCTGACAAAAGTAAGAACACATCAGATTAAAAAAATTAATTTGACCCCAATTGACCTCAAGCACGATTTGACCCTTAATTGACCCCAGAGGGCCAACTTTGACACCATATGACGGTACATATCTGAACGTAAAATTTTCTTCTCTTTCCATTTCCGAGGTCAAAAATAAGGGGATTTTAAAAAAATCGACTTGACCTTAAATTAACCTTCCAGATCACGATTAAAGTCAAGGTCGAGGTCAAGGTCATATTCGGACGTAAATTCTTCCGCTCTTTCCATTTCCAGGGTCAAAAATAAGGGGTTCCATTTTATAAAATCAACTTACCTTAAAATGACCTTGAACGTCAAGGTCAATTTTGTCCTTCCTAGAGGTATTCCCAGGTCGACCTCATTAAATTAGCTGGTTGACCTTGAAACTCCAACATATCAGACCTTTCTGAACGTAAAATTTTCTGATCTTTCCATTTCCGGGGTCGAAAGTAGGGATTCTCATTTAAAAAAATCACTTTGACCTTGAAATAACCTTGAAAATAGAGTTCAAGGTCAAAGTCGTTGTTACCATTAGCTGACCCCCTTTGCACCCTACAACTTTTGTTTTTAAAGTTTTTTTCCATCTCTCATACTTTTCAAGATATTTGCCTGGGGCGATTAAAATGGGACACCTTGTATACGTGTACCTCGCAACCCCCATCTACTCGGGTTTAAAAATTATTTGAATAATCGTATTGCTTACTATTACATGTCTACATGACTTATTCCTTATATGCGTGGACCTCGTGTTCTCCGTCTATTTAGATTTAATTAATTTTGAAAATTTCAAAAAATTTCTGAGGCTGGGGGGAGGTGGCGATTACTCTCTCCGCCTCCCGCTGGATTTGCCACTAATTTTAATATAAATGTTTAGTAATATAAAGTGATATTAACTACCCATATCTCTTTTTTAGATGGTGTATGATATACTACTGTGCTTGATGTTTAATTTTGTGACTATTTCTTGTGAAATCTTTCAAATATTAAAAGTTATAATATTTTTAAAATGTATAACTCTTTGAATATTGATTTTTCGTGCATGTTTTATAGAATATTTAAAAACCACTATTATTTTGTGAAATTGGGTTTTGTTTAAAGAAATGCATTAAAATTAAGATGAAAATTTTTGCACTTTTCTGCAATTCAATCCTTGATATACGTCGGAACATAAGCAAACATTTTTCCGGTGTTTGGGCTAGCCTGAATCGCTGTAAGTATAGAAACCGAAAAACGACTGGCGAGATTAGGTAAAGAAACTCAGTCCATGTATAACAACATAGCAGCCAGCACTGACTCGGGGAATCCCTCCACTGCCAATAGTTCAGTCGGATTAGACTTTAAAAAAAAAATATCGTTAAAAGGCAATTATTTTCTTGGAGGTGCTTTGGAAAGGTGTCAGGATAATAGGAAAAATGTTTGCGGTCAGTTGCAGGTGGTGGAACATTGTTTAAATAATTTATGAATGTGCGAAAACCCGTTTTTTGCTTATAGCTTTTGAACCGTTGCTGCTATTGAAAAACTAAAAGTACTGTTTTTTAGGTATAAAAAATACCTACAAAATGAGCTAAGGCGCGCCAAAATGTCATTATTAGTTGTTTTGCAAAACGCGAAAAACAGCTATTTTCAGCAATTTTTAGAATTTCATATAAATAAATAATTTTTGCTTCTAGAAAACTAGACCATCGGTTTTTTTGAAGGTCTTTGTATGCTTTATAACTGGTGAAAATTTGAGCTTGAAATATTCATATAAGTTTTTTTTCACATTCATACATTATTTAAACAATGTTCCACCACCAGCAACTGACCGCAAACATTTTTCCTAATATCCTGACACCTTTCCAAAGCACCTCCAAGAAAAAATTGCCTCTTAACGTTTTTTTTTTAAACAGTACATTTTGAGACTAATCTGACTGGACTACAATGCCACAACCGCGCGGCTGCAGGCCCTGTCTTCTTTCTCTTTCGATCGCTCGCTGTTTGCATCGTACATGCTTTTCTCAAGCTTGTAATCTTGTTCGCGCGTTATAAGCCTATTAATTATTTCATAATATAAACCTGGATGAGTCGTAGACAAATGTTCAAGGAGTAAAATGAGATGTTAAACATTAAAATCGAATGAAAAATAAGAAGTTGGCAAATAACGAAAGTAACTTTTTTACTTATTGAACAATATCTACGTGTCCGATTAACAATTTGTTATCATAATAGTTTTTTCGGTTCAGAAAGTATTTGCCTTTCATATCTGTGTGTACTTACATTATTATATGTTAATAATTTATTATGACATAAAAATTAAATAGTGAGCCCATTTTAAAATCATGATAACCCCCTCAAGAATTTCTTGAAATTTGCAGATAAGACCCTTATTACCATTATACACAACATATCTAAATTTCAGAAAGCCTAGCTTTACCGTTGATGAGATATAAGCTCCTAAACTTCCAAAATTTAACACGGTGTCTTATGGTAGAGTCATCATAAAACGTAAAAAAAAAAAAAACATTTACGTCAATAACGCCAAGAATTTTGTTAAGATTTAAAAGAAAAAGAGATATATTACTAATGACAATACTTTGAATATGCTATTTAAATTTCGGAAAGCCTAGTTTCACCGTTTTCGAGATACAGTTGTTTCTAGTACATTACGATACATGTGACCTAAGTAGCACTTTTTTGCACGGCGTGAAGTTAGGGCCCGAGCGCAGCGAGGGACCTAATTACGCCGTGCAGAGTGCTCCTTAGGTCACAAGTATCGTATAATATTTTATAGCACTGCCTACCTAAGCCCGCTGTCACGCCTATCCGTGCCCCAAGTAGTCCTTTTTTGCACCGTGAGGTTAGCGCACGAGCGTAGCGAGTGCGATAAACACGGTGCAAAAAAGTACTACTTAGGTCACGGATAGGCGTGACCTAAGTGCGGGCTTAGGTCACACAGTGCTATAAAATAGTTTTATACCACTCTAACCTCAAAATCACAACTTTGATATGATTTTTCGGCGCTCGTGGTATAAAATACCGTTCGAAACTAGTGCGTAAGTCGATTATTTAGGTGGTGTGACTTTTTCGCACTCGCTTCGCTCGTGGAAAAAGTCACACCAGCTAAATAATCGACTTCCCCACCCGTGTCGAAATGTACTATTAACCATGAGCTGCTATACATCATAAATTCATGTAAGTTTTTCTTACACAAGTCAATCTACCTATTATCTGCAAATATGAATTTTAATTAAACATCTTCTTAAACAGTTAATGTAATTTTTAAAATTTTGGGAAATTTTCTTTTAAAGACAGAAGACACTTGCCGGACGCATCGTTTTGTAGTTCAAGGTGCGTAGGATGGGAATCGCAACCTTCTATGTATTTAGTTATTGATCACGTAGTATGTAAATAATTATAATAAAATGGTGATAACAGTTCAAGAAAATAAGTATATTTCGATATTTGAATAGAGCAAAACTTACACAAAATTTGTTCGTTATATAATGTTAGGAACAAGCATACGTAATATATAGATGTACACTCGAGGGAAGTTGATTCTTTCCGAACGTGCCTAGTCAATTTTAAAATTCTGCAATTTCATTGGATGATTCCAATTGAGGGTTAATGTTTACACTTGAATTGTCCAATGGGAGTGCAGGATTTTGAAATTTACCCGGCACGTTAGGAAAGAATTAACTTCCCTCGGGTGTACATACGCAATGTAAAAAGAATGTTATTATCTTACTATAGAATTAATAATAATTCAATTTGTATAATGAATTTGTATAATGAAGATATTACAATGAAATTATAATTATAGAAATTATAAAGACTGATATAAAATTTTTGTAAAATTAGTAGATATAATAAATAGATAGATAGATATAATATAATTGAAAAGTTTTTATAAAATATAATATATAAATCTTATTCCTAAAAATAATGATATAAAAATAAATATTTGATAGATTACCTAAATACTACAAAACGATGCGTCCGGCAAGTATCTTCTGTCTTTAAAAGAAAATTTCCGAAAATTTTGAAAATTACATTAACAGTTTAAGAAGATGTTTAATTAAAATTCATATTTGCAGATAATAGGTAGATTGACTTGTGTAAGAAAAACTTACATGAATTTATGATGTATAACAGCTCATGGTTAAACTATTTTACAGGGTGGTGACTTCTATGATCTATACTTCGAAAATGTTTACGCAAAAATTTTTTAACTTTTTGTGTTTCAATTACAGTTATTATGTTAGTATTTTTGTAATATTTTTTGTTAGATGTAATTACTTTTTATACAAATATTTATAGTAAATATATATTAAATAAATTTTATTTTAAAAATTCTCTTTATTATAATAATTGACTTGCCTGCACTTAATTGATTCCACTGGTTTCATGAGTTTATTTTTAGTAGTACTTACAATTTTTTGTTATAAAAATAATTCCATATTTCTATGTTACAAAAATGTACTTGTCTATATAAAATAATAATTGATTCCACTTCTTTCATGTGTTTGTTTTAAACTATGATATTCTTTTGGGCGAGAGAGGGGGATAAAGAGAAAGATGAAGAGAAAGAGGGAGAGAAAGAGAGAGGAGAGAGAGAGAGGGAGGGAGAGAGAGATTACAAATACACTTATACTCGCCAAAGTTTTACTTTTTTTAAAAAGTGTTATTTTAGGGATTTTCAATATCATTAGTTATAATGTAACATGATATGTAAAATTCACCAAAGACTGAGAATTGTATAATCTGAAAATGAAAAAGTTTACACAAAGTTTCGATTTTTTATTGTATTATATTTTACATGATATATCTTCTAGTATAAAAATAATACTTATCTATATATAAAAGTATATGATGCCATCAGCTGATTTGAATTATAAAAATATATATAATCATACCATATTTCGAAGTTATTTTAGAATTACAGTTGTTCGTTTTATTATATCTTCTCTCTCTCTCTCTCTCTCTCTCTCTCTCTCTCTCTCTCTCTCTCTCTCTCTCTCTCTCTCTCTCTCTCTCTCTCTCTCTCTCTTTTCGATTCTATATAAGAGAATAAAAATACCATCCGTTCAATGTTGAATGTATAACACCATCCATTTTTATATTAAATAGTTGAGGACGTTCTTTGGAGGCAAAATGAAATGATCTTATTTCTTTATGGCAACGTTTTGTTGGCTTAGTACGCCAACCTCATCAGGCCTTTATTCAAAACACAGAAATAAATTAACATATAAAACTTTTTTTTTTAAAGACAATTAAACCACAAAGTGTAAATACAAAAATCAAAATTACCGAAATTATAAACGTATATATCGTACGTCGATCAGATGTTATTCTCGACTGAAAACAATAACACGTACACTGTATTTATATACGCTGGACAATGTTTACATAAAGAGTTATACAGTATCAAGTTCGTTAATAATAGGAAAATACATTGTACTTAGTCTTTGGATATCTTCCTTTTTATTAATACTATTTTGATTGCTTTTTATATAGATCATTTCGGAAATCAGTTGATAGGGCGTTTTTACTCTCAGATTCTAATTTTCACTTAGACAATATAAAACTCATAAAGAAGATTTTACGTAACAATGATTATCCTATGTGGTTTATAGAAAAACATATCGAAATTAGATTTAAAAAACTTAAGTATGGTTATACATATAATACGCACCAAAATTGCTATGAAAAATTACCAAAATTGTCTTTACCGTTTACCAAAGATTTTAATAGTCTATCTAATATGTTAAAATCTTATAACATTTGTACAATCCCATTATTGAATAAAAGTTTGTCTTCGATCATTCGGTTAGGCAAAGACATAACCAAAAAATGGGATCGTACTAATGTGGTGTATAAATTTGATTGCCTAAATTGCTCTGCTACATACATAGGAGAAACTAAAAGATCGTTACACACACGCATTAATGAACATAAACTAAACAAAAATAAAGGGCCTGTTGTCAGTACACATCGATTAGAAAACAAACATGAGTTCGATTGGGAAAATACATCCATTTTAGCTTTTGAAAGCAATTACAAAAAAAGACTGATTTCCGAAATGATCTATATAAAAAGCAATCAAAATAGTATTAATAAAAAGGAAGATATCCAAAGACTAACCCTATTAAAAATAATCACGTGAGTCTCACGTGAGTACTCACGTGACTACTCACGCGAGAGCTCACGTGAGGTTTTCGACCATATTCTCACGTGAGTACTCACGTGAGTACTCACGTGAGAAGTGAAAAAAATAGTTTAAAAAAATTAGTAATCAATGTTTTTTTTACTGAACTATTATATAAATATTTTAACTTTAATTTTTGCGTATACCTTTCAATCCTTAAATAGTATAGGGAGATATCAAAAGCGAGGCAAGCCTCGTAATTACAACTCTTTTAGAAGAGTCGCGATATTGACTAAGTCTTATGGCTTTATGTATTCTCGCCGGTGTTCATTTGCCTATGGAAATCGAGAAAGGGGTTGCCGCCTGGCGGTCACCGGCGGAACTGATAGGACCCGTCTGAACTCCACGTCTAGTAACTCTTTTAACCGCCAGGCGGCAACCCCTTTCTCGATTTTCATAAGCAAATGAACACCGGCGAGAATACATAAAGACATAAGACTAGTCAATACCGCGACTCTTTTAAAAGAGTTATAATTACGAGGCTTGCCTCGCTTTTGATATCTTCCTATACTATTTAAGGATTGAAAGGTATATGCAAAAATTAAAGTTAAAATATTTATGTAATAGTTTAGTAAAAAAAACATTGATTACTAATTTTTTTTAAACCATTTTTTTACTTCTCACGTGATTATTTTTAATAGGGAAGTACAATGTATTTTTCTATTATTAACGAACTTGATGCTGTATAACTCTTTATGTAAACATTGCCCAGCGTATATAAATACAGTGTATGTGTTATTGTTTTCAGTCGAGAATAACATCTGATCGACGAATGATATATACATTTATAATTTCGGTAATTTTGATTTTTGTATTTACACTTTGTGGTTAATTGTCTTTAAAAAAAAAGTTTTATATGTTAATTTATTTCTGTGTTTTGAATAAAGGCCTGATGAGGTTGGCGTACTAAGCCAACGAAACGTTGCCATAAAGAAATAAGATCATTTCATTTTGCCTCCAAAGATCGTCCTCAACTATTTAATAAAAAAATACCATACGATATTTTGAGGTTATTGTAGTCACTTGCAGTCACAAAATTTTGTTGTTCTTATATACTCTCTCTCTCTCTTTCTTTTCGAGTCGAGTGAGATTTATTTACTATACGATATGCTATAACTATATATATATATATAGATATATAAGCGTAAGATAGACGACAACCGGAAGTGTCGTAAGAGCTGCAAACCGGATATCGAAATAAGGAGAAGAAAAATTCGGAAAAGAAACTGCACATACAAAAATTCAGCCATCAATATCTGTTGAACGAGATAATCTTTTTAAATAAAATCTTTTGATTTGAATAGAGCAATGAAATGGCTTTCGATTAAGAGGGATATGTTATATAGTAAAAACTAACGCAATATACGTAAAAGCGCATTGAATTTTTCTTACACCCATTTCAATGTATATGTAGCACGGGTCGCTCCTTTTAGGCTTCTTCTATAATTTTCCTTTGGAAAATTGCGCTCCCGCGTTCCTTGATTACGTGATTCCCTTGGGCAAATCTATGAAACTTTTAATATTCGTGTTACCGTTGCATAGTTTCTAATTAAAGAAGTGATTGCATACATTTGCAGACCAAAAGAAATTTTACTAAATTATAGTTGTATGAACATGTCCTTCTATCATAAAGGTAATTATGAACGAACGCACTTTCATGAAACTAAAAACAAACATCAATTTTTCATTATTTCTGTGCGCACTTGGGTGAATTTTTTATTTCTTTAAACTATTAAAAAAATGCCTTTTGTGAAAACGTTTTGAGATCTTACAAGGAGAGTGCACACCCTCCGGAAAACAGATTTTCGCGAGCATTAGAGAGTCGATTTCTGGTACCTAAAAATGAAGCCCAGTCTGACAAATTCCATCTCATAGGCTCTTTTTCTCGAGATATGGGCAATCTCATCTCAAATATCCTTTATTCTGTTAAAAAAATGGTATTGACTGTCACATTGCAAGTATTTAAGATACGAAAACGAGAAAAAAAATTATAAAAGTGGATAGTAAGAGCTAAAATTTAAGCTCTGATTCGTTAAAAAAATATTGATATTTCAGGAAAATATAAACAATCAAAGGTAACGTAAGAAAAGGGTTAAAAATACAATCCATTTAATCACTCAAGATGAAGACAAATTTTTCGTGCGAAAAGTCGCATGAAGTAAAAATTCTCTTAAGCACCGCAGTTTCGGACCGTATTTTATACCACGAGAGCCGAATAATGATTAAAGTTATGATGTTAAGATTAGAGTGGTATAAAAATACTTATATATAATAAAGTCTTCCATTTAAATTATACTTCTCGAAAATATAGAAGATAATATTTACAATATGAATGTAATCAAGGAAATACTTTATAATAATGTAATAAAAATTCAATAAGCACTCTTTACAAATGGTAATAAGTTTTTTCATGACTGTACAAATAATATTGCTAATATAAAACTTTCTTCCAAATTATAAAATAAGGCAAGTATAGATTTTTTTCTGGATAATCTATAAAAAAACACAATTTGTCTAGTCCTTTTATTTCTTCCAATCTCATCTATTCAATAAGCACTCTCTACAAATGGTAATAATTTTTTCATGACTGTACAAATAATCTATAAAATAATAATATTTATGATTTTGTAAAAGAAATCAAATAAATACGAATGAAAAAGTCTTTTAATTCTTTGAGTCATTGTATGCTGAACAAATTATATGTAAGTAAGTACATTCAAATTGTTCACTGCAAATCAAACAAACGAAAGTTGTGAAATGAATTATCGATAGTCAAGTAATGCAAACAACTCCCGGAAACTACTGTAGGACTGTTCTCAGAAATGTATTCAAATTTGTTCATCTTTCTGAGCTATACAAATTAAACACAAGAAAGTACTGAAATCAATTTATTGTAGTCAAGTACCGGCCATAAGTTAACTTACTGACATAATAGAACTTTTCGTATGTAGCGTGTAAAATTACATTTTACGCCCACGTTGTAACTTCAAAATTATTCAGCTAGCAGGCATAAAATATTACTTAGCGCCCAAGAGCCCCAATAGCTCACATACTCTTACAAAACTTTATAGAACCTAAGCACTTTACTCCCGTGTGGGAGAAAATTATTTTAATTATATAACTATAATGCCTTGTCTTTATTTCTAAAATTCATAAGAATTTTTTTAGATATTTACGAAAAGTCAAATTCTATATAAAAAAATTACATAGTTACCAACACATCACTATTTTTCATGATTCTTTCTCAATTTTGAACTTTCCATAATATTACGCACCTTGCTCTAGCAGGGGTGGTCCTCCGATCTCCCATACATACTTGGCGGGCCCGACGATTTGCAGTTCAAGATGTAAGACATGGTCATTTTCATATAAATATTCATATGTTTAAAGATCAGATAAAATGTATAAATGGGTTGCTTCTACATATTAACTACTGATCCGTGAATCTATCGCTCTCTTTTTAAATAGAAAGTGCAAACCCGTCTGAAAGTATCATATGAGATCTCATATGTAATCCCATAATATATAAAATTGTAGATGACATCGCATATCGAGATCTGATACGAGATATGCGATGCCTGAAATTCTCATATGAGATTTTTTTAAAAGGATACACAATAAGTCGCTTATAAAACGGTTAGAAAAATGTAAAGCACTTTAGAAGTAGACTATAAATTTATATGAATTTTTATTTTATTCTCGTTTAAAAAGGACAGACACAAAGAAAAATATTGTGGGTAATAAAAGTAAATCATGATTCTGCACATATAGGGATGTTGTACTTAACGGTACCAATTATAGGTATAAATATTGTTAATGAATTTATGCAAAAATTTGTATTCTATATTTAAGTAGCCCACCGGTAAACTTCAAATCGTCGGGCCCGCCAAGTATGTATGGGAGATCGGAGGACCACCCCTGCTAGAGCAGCTCTAGACTTCTCTTTTCCTCCCAAGGTGCGTAATATTATAGAAAGTTCAAAATTGAGAAAGAATCATGAAAAATAGTGATGTGTTGGTAACTATGTAATTTTTGCTTCCTCATAGAGGAAGCTTTGTGATAGTAAAGAAAAAAAGTTTATGAGAGAATGTGTTAGATATGTTATTTAGCAAATTTGGAATCGAAATACACTATTTTTAGAAAATGTCCGTATGGATGTGTGTGTGTGTATACGCTGATATCTCATGATCTACTCGACCGATTTTAACGAGAGAGTGATCATTTTTTTAGATTTTGCTTCCACAATTGGGGTCAATACTCTATTTTTGTAAAATTTAATTTTTTTTTTTATAGCCATTTTTTAATTTCCAAAATTTTTTTTTTCGATTTTTTTAATATTTAGAACAAATATTGTTTATATATCATGAATTCTCTGTATGTAGGATAAAATTATCTACAATTTAAAAAAAAAGAAAAGTCGGTAGCTATATTTCGTCATAAGTTATTGATGAAAACGTAATTTTTTGTAAATAGGTTATATTTCGAAATTAAAAAAAGATATTAACATGAATATTTTTTTTTGTTATAAAGGATATTAAGTACTATAACTTACTAAATTTTTAGGTTTTTTTATTCATTATTTTTTGAGAAAAAAAATAATTTATAAAAAAAAGTGATTTCTTTTGTCGTTCAATAACTATAGTAAAATTGGCTTAATCACTTTGAAATTCTTTGTTGGGGTAGATTTTGTATACCAATCGAGTGAGTTCTTTGGGCAAAAGGATTGATCCATAAATTTCGAAGATATTTGAGGTTAAAATTTTTTTCAATTTCTTTTTAAATCGTAATTTCTCGAGAACGGCTCTATGTATCTAAATGGGGTGGGTGGTATTAGAAAGAGAATTAAATTACCTACATTTTCTAAAAAAATGAATTCTCTAGCTATCACGGTTCTTTTGTTATTAACAAAAACGTAAAAATTGAAAAATGAAAAAAATGAGTTTTATATGTTCAACTATTACAAGAGTAAAATTGTCTTATTCGCTTCAAAATTCATTGTAGAGGTATATTATTGATAGTTCTCGGATGAGTTCTTTTGGCAAAGTGATTGGTTCATAAATTTCAGATATTTGAGGTTAAAATTTTTCTAGACATTTTTAAAATCTATTTCTTGAGATTTTTTTTTTTAATTTTTAAATTTTTACATTTCTGTTAATAACAAAAGAACCGTGATAGCTAGAAAATTAATTTTTTTAGAAAATATAGGTAATTTAATTATGTTTCGAATGCTATAAATTACATTCAAATACATAGAGCTCTAAATATCAGTTGCAAATTTATAGGCAATTCTGATATATATTTTATGTATGCGAAATTTTGTGGAAATGTATAATCTATAAAAATTTGAATAAATTATGTTGGAGTTTTGTTATTTCTGTCTTTCTGAAGTATTAAATTTTAAATATTGGAATTAAAAATTAATTAAAGGAATCAGTAAATTAAGTTTGAGGAAGCTACGTGCCAATGAATTGGCAGCGGTTTTTATATAGGCTTTGACTTTTCGTAAATATCTAAAAAAATTCTTATGAATTTTAGAAATAAAGAGAAGGCATTACAGTTATATAATTAAAATAATTTTCTCCCACACGGGAGTAAAGTGCTTAGGTTCTATAAAGTTTTGTAAGAGTATGTGAGCTATTGGGCCTCTTGGGCGCTAAGTAGTATTTTATGCCTGCTGGCTGAATAATTTTGAAGTTACAACGTGGACGTAAAATGTAATTTTACATGCTACATACGAAAAGTTCTATTATGTCAGTAAGTTAACTTATGGCCGGTACTTGACTACAATAAATTGATTTCAGCACGTTCTTGTGTTTAATTTGTATAGCTCAGAAAGATGAACAAATTTGAATATATTTCTGAGAACAGTCATACAGTAGTTTCCGAGAGTTGTTTGCATTACTTGACTATCGATAATTGATTTCACAACTTTCGTTTGTTTGATTTGCAGTGAACAATTTGAATGTACTTACTTACATATAATTTGTTCAGCATACAATGACTCAAAGAATTAAGACTTTTTCATTCGTATTTATTTGATTTCTTTTACAAAATCATAAATATTATTATTTTATAGATTATTTGTACAGTCATGAAAAAAATTATTACAATTTGTAGAGAGTGCTTATTGAATAGATGAGATTGGAAGAAATAAAAGGACTAGACAAATTGTGTTTTTTTTTATAGATTATCCAGAAAAAACGTCTATACTTGCCTTATTTTATACTTTCGTAGAAAGTTTTATATTAGCAATATTATTATTTGTACAGTCATGAAAAAACTTATTACCATTTGTAAAGAGTGCTTATTGAATAGAAGAGAGTAGAAGAATTAAAAGGACTAGACAGATTATGTTGTTATAGAATGTAGTTAAAAAATTAGCTTTTAAAAAACGTACTGATTGTTTTAAAAAAAATATTTAAGCTCTCATTAAAGTTTTTGGTACTCAGGTTGACGGATGTTGAGAGAGAGGGAGGGAGGGAGAGAGTGGGATGGGAAAGAGAAGGAGGGAGAGAGTTTATAGTCATGAAAAAAATTATTACCATTTGTAGAGAGTCCTTATTGAATAGATGAGACTAAAAGAAATAAAAGGACTAGACAAATTGTGTTGTTAGAATTTAACGTACTTAAAAAATAGCTTTTAAAAAACGTGTTGATTGTTTTAAAAAAATATTTAAGCTCTCATTAAAGTTTTTGGTACTCAGTTTCACGGAAGTTGCGAGAGAGGGAGAGAGGGGGGAGGGGAAGAGAGAGAGAGAAAGAGAGAGAGAGAGAGAGAGAGAGAGAGAGAGAGAGAGAGAGAGCGTGAGATAAAGGGAGGGAGGGCGGGAGAGACTAATACTTGTCTTAGTTTAAGGTGGCTCATGCGATTTCTTATAAAAAAGCAGATACATCTTAAACTTAACAAATATGTTCTTTAGACATTAAACTTTCGATCTGTACTAAGAAAATTGTAGGTCAACGACCAAATTATCGAAAAAATTGAGTTTATAAATAGGTACGTTTAACACATAACCTTATGGGAATGAACAGTTTATTGCTTCGTAGTAACTTGTAAAAAAGCAGTTTTTAATGTACAATATATGAAATTAAAGATTTTTTTGTGAAGAATCTAATGATATCATCAGAATTATAGGTTAACGACCAAACAAAAAAGATATTAACAATAAACGTTACAAATGTGCTACTGCGCATGCGCACTACGACCAGTCATATAAATGTAGCGACAAATTAGCAAAGTTTTTACTTATTTATAAAATCTTTTTTTGTTTGAACATTTAGAAGTTATTTACAATAAATTTACGTAAAATACGTTAACTTAATTTGGCAATAATAAAGAAGCCCCTTGCGGGGCCCTGACTTGATACGGCACCAAACGCATGAGCCACCTTAAACTTTTGTAAAATGTTTTTTAGATATATTTCACAACTTTTTAAGAGAAAATAATAATTACACAGTGTGATAACATTATGAGGGTTTATTATAGTATAGTATATTTTTAATATCATTCGTAAATGATAGTATTGTTATTCACAAAAGTTTTAAATTTGAATGTTTCTTCAAGGAGCTCGAAAAATGATTACATTAGTAAAATTTTTTGAAATAATATAATCAAACGCGTATATATTCTTAGGTATGATGATAATTTAACAATACTATTAATTATTATAAAGTCATATGAAAATATCATTCTTTTTATGTTTTCAGTTTGCAGGAAAAACTTATATACATACCTTATTTTATACTTTCAAAGATTATTATTAAGAAGACAAATTACATAAATACTAAAGGGATCGATATTTTTTGAACAAATTAGATCTTAAAACGAAGCTTTTAGTTCATATTTTTATAATTTTTTTCAGATCATATAAGTATTTTCATTTTTTGGTACTAGAAATTGATTATTAAAGCCTTAAATTAGTTCTACTATAAGACTGCTATATGATAATATCATTAATTATTTTTGTAGCTTTGCAATTAATTATTGGCACCATGAGCCAATAATTAATTATATTATTCTCAACACTTGGATTTGTTGAAATTATCACTAGAACCCGGTCAAAAATATCCAGCTAGGAAACCCAGTTGGATCTATGTCACATGGGAAATTCAGCTGGATCCGGGTGGATTTACACAGATTTCAGTAGATATGATTAGACCACTTGTATTAATAACCCATCATATATATATATATATATATATATACTTCTGGTTTTATATATATATATATATATATATATATATATATATATATATATAGATATATATATATATATATATATATATATATATATATATATATATATATATATATATAACCGGAAGTGGGAAGAAAACGTATACCGGAAGTGGAATCTTATGGAAAACATGAAGAATTTTAGAAAGATCGGAACAGACATAAAATTTTTCACTATTTAATATCTTTAATATGAGAACATATTTTTACATGAAACTTTTTGTGCAACATAGTATAACAATAATACACATGTTGTTATTTTTTTTTAGTTAATATAAAAGTCTTGAAAATTGTATAAAATCTTTCAATTTCTTGGGCATCCATTTCAAAGTATATGTAGCGCGGTCTACCCTCAGGCTTTTCTACATTGGACAGATACTTGCCTTCGGAACGCTCCCGCGTTCCTTGATAAGTTTAAAACACTTATTTTAAAGAAATATCTGAATCTGTCGATGGGGATAAGAGAATGCGATGCAGTTCATATGTTTAAAAAGATTAGCCAGTTCAAGCGCGCTGGGCGTGCTCTTTAGCGAGGATTTGAAATCAATTTTAAATTTTCGCTCTTTCGCAAAAAAATTGTGTATTTGTGGGAATTACGTAGATTGTAATAGAAACGTATACAATTTTGTAAGTGGATATTATGCAGCGATCAACAATAAACTATTATAATTGATTACTAGAATCACGGAAATAAGATTTCTGAATTGATACCTTGTTTATTCAATTTAATACAGGTATAGCTGAAGCCACATTATCCAAGTAGAAATTTGTTTATATGAAAAGGCTAATAAGTTAGAAAATAGATAGTAAAACTGTCTAATTAATAGCACGATGAAACCCTTTTTCGAACATTATTTGCATATTCCCTAGATCAGTAATAGAAAAACTACTTCCTAATTTTATTTTATAGGAAAGATAACAAAATGTGAGTGTAATGATTGCGCTGCATTTTGAAATGAATTGAAGAAATATAGTAGTTATGCATTATTATTGAAAATATTGAAAATATAAATCAATCGAGATAAATTGTTTTTCTTTCATTTCAATATATTTGTAATAAGGTTTTTCAAAAATTATAATTTTGACTTATTTGTCCAATAAAAGCATTTTCTGAAAATTTTTTTTTTTTATTACCTAACATATTCATAAATGTAAAAGCAATAAATATAATAAATTAAACCGATTTAATAAACGAATTTCTTCTCTGCGTAACCGATTTAATAAACGATGTCTGCCGCGGTAGACAAATGCACAAGTTGATCGAGCTGACAAAGGTAGCTGTAGTGCGGAGGGCTGTCGCCACTCTTACCGTACTGAACGCGCTCGGCTAGACGATCGTATGGGGCTCCGAGCGCCGCGAGGTCTTCCAAATAGTCGCAAGTGGCGAGCGGCCACTTTTCGGTAGGCTCCTGGATTAGTTGGAGTGGGGAGCGCTCTCGCCTACTCGTCTCGTGCTGAGCGCGCTCTGCCGCCCGACGGCATGTCGCTCGAAATGCCCTGTGCTCTCCCGGCCAGCCCCGCGAGTCTATTCGACTAGTACGCTGAGCTCGTATACCTCGCCGCGGTGACAAACTCTGTCGGTACTTGTTTCGAGCTGGACGCGCTCTCTCGAAATATCCCATCCGGCATTAAACACAACGAGCTTGTTCTCTTCGGAGCGAGTGCTAAAACAGCGATGGTCTTCTATCTTTTTCGGCACTTTTGACAACAAGCTTTACGCGCTCAAAATTCAGAGCTATCGTGTCACTAATTCTTATTTAACGAAGCAGTCTTGTATCATAAGTGCTTTTCCAGTCCTTAATTTTTTTCCGTGTATATATAACGTATAGCCTCGTTTCGACACGCCACCCGCGTGTTTCGGGTGTGTGTGCATATACGCAGAGAGCTATACGTGACTACACTCGTGTGTACACTCGCGAGTCGCGCATGCTCACGTCTATGATTGTGTGAGTGCGGGTATAGAATAACCAATGAGAACGGAAAACATTTTTGAAGTTTGAGAAGTTTGCCCGGTGCGAGGAATGTGTGCGCACGGGGAGCTAAGACCCGACGGTGGGAGAAGGGGGGAGAAGGGAAAAACGAGCGCGAGAGCGAGAGGGAAGACGCCACGGCAGCTACCGAAGGTTGAAGACAGAAAGAGAGAGAATGAGCGCGGTGAAGAAAGGGAAGAGGTGAAGAGAGAGAGAGAGAGAGAGAGAGAGAGAGAGAGAGAGAGAGAGAGAGAGAGAGAGAGAGAGAGAGCAAGGCGCCTGCTGCTGTTGCTGCTCGATTCTGGAGAGACTTGCCCGCAGTAGTTGCATATACGCTCCTCGGATATACACACACATATACGCCGCGTGCCTGTGTGTGTGTGTATATACATATATATGTCTCCGCGCGTAGTCGTCACTTTTTACACTTACGCGCTTACTCGCATTCCTCGTGTTTCCTTCCTCCCTCGCGCGCCCGCGGGATTCGCGGAACCGGCGGTGTAGCAGCGGCGCATAGTCATCGCACACCCGCGCAGACGGTCGAACTTGCGTATATATATATATAAAGGCGCGCACAGCGAGTGCACGCGAGGGATTCATTGACAAAAAGCAGCGAGAGCGCCGGATGCAGCAGTAGCAGCAACTCTGCCGTCGTCCTGTGTGGCGAGCGTCAAGTAAGATATAGGAGTGGAGCAGGGATTGTTTACGAATTGGTGAGTATAATAGAGGCGCAGAGAAGTCAGTGTTTTGAAAATCGCTCTGTTGCGCTAATCGATTACAGTCTCCTTGATTTTTTCATTTAAGTAGTTAGCTGCATCAGCGCAAGTATAATGTGGAACGAAGAGACCACGTGCCGCTCATATGGCGCACGGGAGCAACAGAGCATTCGAAGCGACGCGTTGTGTATACCTGTAGCGCGCTGTTGTTGTTTGTACGACGATGATAACCCCGCGAGATTGCTCACATGATTTTGTTTTGTTTGACTTTTTGAGGGGAAGTGAGAATGAGTATAT
Source organism: Torymus aiolomorphi (assembly GCA_036365515.1). Lineage (NCBI taxonomy): Eukaryota > Metazoa > Arthropoda > Insecta > Hymenoptera > Torymidae > Torymus > Torymus aiolomorphi. The sequence goes on along the minus strand of CM070877.1, from coordinate 120,777,166 downwards.
CGAGAAGAGAGAGAGAGAGAGAGAGAGAGAGAGAGAGAGAGAGAGAGAGAGAGAGAGAGAGAGAGAGAGAGAGAGAGAGAGAGAGAGAGAGAGAGAGAGAGAGAGAGAGAGAGAGAGAGAGAGAGAGAGAGAGAGAGAGAGAGAGAGAGAGCTAATTAGTGACTGACTGATGAATGAATGTGTGCACAAAGAGCCGACTCTGAATGAAATGTTATGATAACGTTCTTATCATCAATAGTTAAATTACGTAATTCATTAAATTAATTGATCGGTTATTTTGCTAATATAAACTCAATGTTGATGTTTAAATTTAAATTAAGATTAAAAACTAATTAAAATACTTAAATTGAATTGTGACTTGTTGACAAATTATAATTGATTAAATGTGTTATTCAAGAAATTTTCTGTAACTGTAGTTTTTCACATTATACGAGAAGCATATTTTACACGATATTTCGAATAAAATTAAAAACGTGTCTTTAAAACGAGCTTGTGTAACATGTGTTCTACAAAAACGATAACAAGTCGCTATGATAACATTTTTTGTAGTACGTCGCTTCGAAAAAAATATTGAAGTTTCATAATAGAATTCTCCGCGCAATCGAAGTTACGCATACAAAACGCTATAATATATCATTGATAAGCGATGCCGAAAAATAAACCATAAAAAAACTTATCCTAATCGCGTTCTCACGATCCAACGGACGGGCCGAATTTATCGAATACGCAGTGTGGTCTTTTCCTGCTTCCTCTTCCCACGGGCCTCGATATCGGAAGGCATCGTGCAACGCCGGCGCCGATGGTAATCGCTCGCGTGCACGCGCATATTTTTCTCGACACGCCTTTTCCCCCGGTTAATCTCGAGCGAAGCCTGTCTTACAAATGTATGCGCTTATCAGCGGGGCAACGCGAGCCCTTTTTTTCCTCTCGCGTCGCGCCGTGTCGTGTCTTCCTCGCGTTGTCGCCGCACATGTTATCTGGCGCGCGCATTCTTTCCCGTCGCCGCCGTCAACTTCATTCATCGACTTCGTGTTAGGAAGTATATGTATATTCTTGAATTATAGGCAGAGCTTCCGAACGGGTGATTCGAGTCATGAAACGCTCGGCTCTTTAATTCTGTATGTCGATTAGACATATGTGCATATAGCATATACATGTGGGTAGGTATACCGTATGTATGTTGAGAGCCAAACGGAACGAACATTTAAATTCGGGCGCCGCGATAACGCACTGATAACGACGTTTCCGTGAGTTATGCACGCTCTTTCAAATAAAGTGTTGAATTCGTCGGAAATTGAGTTTCAGATTTTAATAATAATTTTTTTTAATTAATAGGGCAGATAAAAGTTCTTGCATAAATATTTTTTTATTAATTCTTGTAATAAAGTTGACGCTTATAAAGTACCAACAAAAATATTGTTATATAAAGAACTATATTACTTTTTACCTTTTGAAGAAAAAAACATTAATTCGAAAATTCAAAATAAATATCTTAGAAATTCTTTAAGCATAGGTACCTATATATACGTTGAGGGCACAGCTAACCGTCATAAGGGCGACAGAATTTGTAAGAGGAATATACATATACAACTTACACAATGTGAAAGACGTTCGGAGCGTTGGGTCTTAATAGCGGGACCGATGTACGGGGGCAGGTGTTGCTGCAGATGTCGTGCGTTTCCTCGAGTTGTTCCCCTTTTCTAAAAATTTTACTTGGCTATACTTTGCCGGGCTACGTCCGTCGGCGCACACATTCGCGTAACGTATAATCAAATATTATGAAACCGACTTGTTGCTATTATTAACTCGTATAAATTTGGATTCGGTTAATTTAAGTTCCCTATTATTAGAACGAAAAATTTTATTGGAATGTGTCTTTTTTTAACAATTACATATAATTCACTGATACAAATTTTATTTTAAATAAAATTTTTTTTCAATAACTATTATTTCACTTTCTATTTTTTATGTTTTATATTAAATTTTCTTGTAAAATTCATATAAATATTTCTACAGAATAACAAATAATATTTAAAATGCAAATTTAAAGATAGATAATTTGGTCCGTTATGCCATCAATGTGTTATTTAATAAAATTGATAAAAAAAAAAAAAAATAGCAATCTAAGAAAAAATCTTCGTTTCTGTAGATGAGGCCACGATGTCGTGATGGCTGGTAGAGCGCGATCCTCAAGCACGGAGATCGATCCGGATCTTTCAACGCCAGCTCCGAAGAAGAGCCGGCAGAGCGATCCTGCGGACAGCAACGGCAGCAGCGGCGGCGGTGGCGGTGAGAGCAGCGGCCAACGAACAGCTGCAGCCCTGGTGCCGAAGACGCCGGCGGAGCTGAGCCTAGAGACAAGCGAGGTACTGCCCTCGTCGGACGACTCCTTCTGCGAGGACGACGATAAGAGGCGGAGGAGCAAAGAGGGAGAGACGCCGGCGACAGCTGGGCCATCCTCCTCCTCGCTGACGCTCGCCGCCAGGAAAACAACGACGACACAGGAACCATCGGGAACAGCGGTGATGGGGAAAGAAGGGGGAACCGGCACGCAGACCTCGCTGATGGGCGAGCACGCGCTCTATCAGGACCTGTCGCTCATCGGAGACGGCGCCTACGGCACCGTCTACAAGGCCAAGGACGCGACGAGCGGCCTCGTTGTCGCGCTCAAGAAGGTGCGCGTGCCCGTGACCGAGGAAGGTCTGCCCACCTCCACCCTTCGCGAGATCGCCGCGCTCAAGCAGCTCGAGAGGTTCGAGCATCCGCAAATTGTAAGATCCTCAAATGAACTAAAACAGTCGCATAGTTCTTCCTTTCTACATTTTTACTTTAATGGATTATTTAACTGATTTTTATAACTCTCTTTTTCCGGATACAAAATAATTACTTTGGCACATTTGAAATTGAATATATATATCAATATTAATTATTCATTTTTTCATTGCAGGTAAAACTCCTTGACGTTTGCCAAGGTAATTACATGGAACACAGCTCTGGAGATGGAAGAACACAACGATTAGATGGTGGACTAACATTATGGTTAGTTTTCGAGCACGTCGAACGAGATTTGGCATCTTTTATGACTGCTTGTCAGTCCCGCCAAGTGTCCCCGCAACTTATCAGACAGATGTCCAAAGAAATTCTCGAAGGAGTTGACTTTCTCCACAGTCACAGGATCGTTCATAGAGATCTTAAGCCGCAAAATTTGCTAGTTACTAAAGATGGACACATAAAAATTGCCGATTTCGGCCTTGCGAAAACCTACGACTTCGAAATGAGATTAACTACTGTTGTACGTTACTTTTGCAAAAATTATGTCTTTAAAAAATGGTATTTCACTCCCTTTTTTTGATGTACAGGTGGTTACACTTTGGTATCGAGCACCAGAGGTTCTTCTAGGATGTACCTATGCGACTCCAATTGATATTTGGTCTGTTGGTTGTATTTTGGCAGAACTGAATGAACTGAAACCCTTATTCCCTGGAACTAGCGAAGGAGATCAGCTTGATAAAATTTTTAGGTGAGTTGAAAAGTTTAGTGTTTAGTTGATTCGGCCAATTTAATGCAAAAAAGTTATTAACATCTCGATCAAGGCAAAATCGACAGAAGTATATAGACATACATTAAAATACAATCCTGGACACTTCAAAAATGAAATTAGTCTTGCTAAAAGCTAAATAAAAATACTGGATTAATATATCCTTAGCGTGTGTAGCTAATATGGCCACTTTTCGGATTAATTCTCTTGTAAACAAGTGAAAATGATACGGAAAATTGTGAAATAATTTAAAAGCCATAAAGTGTGCGTAGGGCCGAATTAGGTGAATTTTATAGGCGTAAAAATATTTTACATGAATGATAACAAAAATTAAAAAAATGTTTTTTTCCATAAGAATTTTAGGAAAAGGGCCTCACCGTTCTGCCTGTACCAGTTTCGGTTTATTTTTTAAGCATATACTTTGACTATACGCGAAATACTTGCTTTTTTTTTACTTTAATAAGACGCGCGACTCGCTGAAAGCAACTCATATAAAAATGTAGCGATTATTCTCAAACAATCGAAAACGATTTATAAAGTTTTTCAATATATTTAAAAATTGCCAAAACATTGTTTACCTATTTATGCTTTCGAATAAGTAGAGGTAGAGAACTAGAAAAGTGGCCGAATTAGATTAGTGACCGAATTACCTCAAGTTACCTTACGTCACAATTTTCTGTAAAACGTTGAAAAAAATTTATAAAAATTGTTACTAAAAAAGAATTATTACTAAAACTTTTTTTAAATCAGGTTTACTAGTAACATAATGTAATGCTAATGAATCGTGTTCTATCTTTGTATATTACACCATTATTTTATTTTTTATTTTGCACAATGTTTTGAAATTAGTTCTAAATTGTCAATTATAATTACATAAAAATTACATTCCTGATTTTTTAAATAAAACTTGTTTAAAATATATTTTTAAGGCAGTCAAAAAGAAACTATATTATTCTATTTAATAAATGATTAGTGTTAAATATTATAGAAATTACAACTGAAATATTTATATATTTCAGAATTATTGGAACACCACCCCAAGAAGAATGGCCAGAAAACGTACCCGTGGACTGGTCAACATTCCCTTATCGACATTCCAAGCCTATGAAAACTGTAATTCCAAATTTAAATGATGCAGGACTTGATCTCATACAGAATATGCTTATTTTCAACCCTCACAAACGTCTTACAGCAGTTCAAGCACTTAAACACCAATATTTCACTGAAGATGAATCACGGTGATTAATTGCCGTAACAAAAATTACAACAGAATAAAAGTTTAAAGGATTTTCTAATATAATAAGTAGATAGTTTTTAAAATGTGTTGATCACCATTATTGTACAAATTTGATATAAACATTACCGTTTAACTACGCTTATATTTGTATGGATAGTAGGAATTATTAAGTTTTTGTAAAGATACTGTAAAGATTTTGTTAAAGTATTCTACTGTATATCAAAAGTGTATTTGTATTTAAGCGTGTGTAAATGCAACTTCATTTAGTTTATATATCAAACCTTTAATTTGATATATTAGATAGTAGAAAACTTATAATCAATAAGGCTGAATATTTTCACAATTGAAAAAGCATGTGTAGACAAATTATATATATTTCTCGAACTTATTCATCTCTATTGAGAAAATTTTTAGAAAATAATTAGATTCGGAAATATAAATATTTTTAAAATTACCTTTAAGCATTACAAGTAATTTATGATGTATGTATTTAATCCTTTAAAAATTATATTGTTAAATTTTGTATAATATTAGGTGTATTAGACTTTTATATTCAGCGTAAGATATATATATGTGTGTGTGTGTGTGTGTGTGTGTAATATAAAAAACTATTGTAAAACCACAAAGCTCACTGCCATAATTAAGGAGTAAAGCGTATCAAATACGCCTAGTTTATAATTCTTGTATTTTATGTATTATATTAAGTGTATTGTAAATGCTAGATTTATTCTTATGTACCTTATGCAATTTTTTATTGTTTGTATTAATAAGCATTAGACCCAGTAAGACTGTAAAAAAGTAATAAAAATAAAATAAATGTTTTGTACTTTTGTAAATATTGTTATTTTTTTATTACCTTTAATTATTAGTTTAAATTTATTAATTCAAACTTGCCGCCTTAACTGTACCTTTTTGCAAAGTAGGCTTGAACTGCGACGTCTGCGACTGCAATTGTGAATTGTGCTTCTGGAATACACTAAATACCATTTTGTATTTATTTTATAGGTATCTTTCTAAATGATAGCGCCGTATTATCTAAGATAATTATGTGAATGCAGTATTACAAGAGTTTGCTGTTTCCTTGGAAATGAAATTATTGATAGGAGCTATTCTTGGCGCAACCAGGTATTTGAAACACCCGAGCTGTAGTCTTTCGGGTTCAATTTCAAACGTCAGAAAAATGGCGTCCGAAGTTGAAAAGGCGCAAAGTGCTACACCCGGCGGCGACACTATTTTCGGTAAAATACTTCGTAAGGAAATTCCTGCTAAGTTTATTTACGAAGACGATCAAGTAAGTTATCTATTCTTGTATTAAATTTATTAAATTACCATTATTATTTACTTGTATTTGAGTAATTTTTAAAACTAACCTCTAATTATATTTTTTTTAATTTTTATTGTTTTATTTTGAAAAAATAATAACGTGTGCATCTTCTTCAGTGTGTCGCTTTCCACGATATCGGTGCTCAAGCACCAGTGCATTTTTTGGTCATTCCACGTAAACCAATTTCACAGTTGTCAAAGGCTGAAGATGAAGATGAACAATTACTTGGTCATCTTATGAATGTTGCTCGCAAGGTTGCTAAGCAAGAAGGATTGGATGATGGTTTTCGTTTGGTAATCAATGATGGCAAGAATGGAGCTCAATCTGTATTTCATCTGCATTTACATGTTCTTGGAGGACGACAAATGCAATGGCCACCTGGCTAATTTTATAAAATAAGTTGATATAAGGAAAAATAATTGAACGTTACTAATAATACATGTGGTGATATGAATAAAGCTTTATTAAAAATAATTTTTGTTTCTTTTTTTAATTACATTGCTTGCATATAATATTATTTAATTTTGATCCTTTTCATAAACTTCGTATTCAAAATTAATGCCTTTCTCTTCTTGAATTCCTTGTGGTACCTCTGGATCCCTAACAAGAAATCATTGTTAAATTGTTAGGTACAGTCATCAATATTTTTTTTATTCAGTGTCTTACATTACTTACTTTACTAAAACATAATCTTTTGGAATTACAGGAAAATATGTATCGCAGTCAAAATGTTTTTTTACTCTTGTTAAATACAGTCTGTGAAAGTTTACTGACTCCATTGATGCCTACAATTTTTGAATAATTTATACATTAAAGAAACTTCAGTAACATGGAAATCCTTTAATAATTAATTTAATACAAACTTTGTAAACTGAACTGCCTCCAATAACCCAAACTTTTTCAACTTTATCTTTCAAAGGACTTTGAGATAATTTTTCTATAGCTTCTGATAGAGTTTTACATGCTATAGCATCTTGTCCAAGATGACTAAAAAAAACATTTGTCATTCATATTTAATGTAAACAACATCAGATATAGGTAGAGAATGTTGAGAAAAGATAACATACAGTTCTTGAGAAGATAATACCATGTTGACTCTATTGGCCAAAGGTTTAAACTTTTTAGGAATACTTTCCCATGTACGTCTTCCCATAATCACAGCATTTTGTTTATTACTGTCTTTTGTAGTTTGTGTCATTTTTGTAAAGAAATCCATTTCTTTTCTGTAAATTATATTATTATCACCTTTATATTAAATATAAAAAATAATGAATTATAAATTTTTGAAATTCTAATTTTCTTAATGCTAAAGGTAAATACTACATTTTATCTTATTTAAAAGATATAAATACTTATTAAAAAATTTCTAATTGTAAACATATATTTAGGTCGAAGAGGTTAACCTTTTAGTGCGTTATATCTGGTAGAAAAATTTGACTTTAAAAGAAATATTTAGAAAAATATTTACCTCAAACGCCATGGTAGATCGCTATTGACACCAATTCCCATATTTTCGCATGCTGCCGCAATTAAATTAAGTTTTATTTGCATTTTTTTAATATTTATAAATCAAAGAACGTGAAATCCCGCGTTTTTTAGAGCAAAGGTCGGATCTAGCTCGGATGATAAATGTAAGTGATCCACGATCCAGTACCAATCTACATGGAATGCAGTTCTGATTTCGCAATACTTGTCTATAGATTTCTTCTTTGTCGATCAACAAAAATAATTATATCTCAATAGAATGGAAAATTTTTAAAGTCATGCATTTATTAAATTGTGTAACTTAGTGAAATTCTAAACTGCGTCATTATAAAATAATCGTACTAATTATATATGTACAGGGTAAAAGCACTAGTTGCCGGCCACTTTTTCTTTCACAATAATCACAATTCTCAATCGAAAGAAACGAATGATTTTGAACGTTAGGCCGCTATCGCGAAGTCAATTTTAGCAAATTTTATTTTGGAGTAACTGTTATATCGAAATAGGGTATAGCCGACAATTATATTATTCGCATACATACACAAAATAGCATGTAGTGATGTAGTACATATACATTAAAAAAATTACAAACATTTTTGATAATATGAAAAAATCACTTATTTATTAAATATAAAATATTGTTTTGGATATAACGAAATCAAAGCATTATTTGCATTAAGGTTTAGAAAGATGCAATAAGTGTTTTGTTCTTCAGTTTTCCATCGTTGTCTGGCCTCTGTTGTCATTGTATTCAAAACATAATATTTTATAATTATTACATTATGGTAATAAAAGTAATAAAACGCTTTCGTGAATTGCAAATTCTTATCATTGAGTTTAATTATAGGTGGCGTATGGCACAGACTGATAATATGATAATGTGCAAAAAAAACTGATAACGCAAAGAAAATGTAAGAATCAGCGAATCGCGAGAGATTCGTTGTATTAATACAAATGCAAGTATACGTACGGGCTACAGCTCGCGTATATGTATGTATATACGGCTAAGCTGCAAGTGTGTACTTATAAGCTCAAGGTTATCGCGCACGGAAAATCGGCGTCACGTGTGTCTTGCGCATTTCAGCAGAGAGCAACAGTAGGTAGCCTAACTAGCCGGCATTCGTACGTACACAAACGCGCGTGAGCGGCCAGCGCGACACACAGGACTCAGCTAAGCATATACTATATACGCAGGCAAAATAAAAACTCGACGGCATGGCGACATCGGAAGTACAGATTCTGGACGGTGGCTTTTCGACGCAGCTCGCCACCCACGTGGGCGAGGCCATCGACGGCGACCCGCTCTGGACGAGCAGATTCCTCTTCACGAACCCAGAGGCCGTCTACCAGACGCATCTCGACTTTTTGCGCGCCGGCTCTAACATTATCGAGACAGACACGTATCAGGCCTCCGTCGCCGGCTTCATTAAGTACCTGGAGAAGAGTGAGGAGGAGAGCCTGGAGCTCATAAAGACAGCAGTCGACCTCGCCAAGAAGGCTGTTAAAACGTACAAGGAGGAAACAAAGGGTGAAAATGTGTCGAATTCGGAGCCTTTAATCGCCGGCTCCATTGGACCCTACGCGGCATTCCTCCACGACTGCTCCGAGTATACTGGAGGATCCTATGGAGGTATTGAATGTATGGACTCTATTGTTGAATGGCATAGACCTAGACTTGAGACACTTATCAACAATGGAGTTGATCTCCTGGCTATTGAAACTCTTCCTTGTGCTAGGGAGGCTGAAGCCTTAGTTAATTTATTAAAACAATATCCAGGTAATAAATACATTTTATTTAAATATGTACTTTGTTTATTATCCAAATATAATGCTTTTAACCATTTTGAAATAAATTAATGATTCCCAATATTTTTATGTTAGGAGTCAAAGCTTGGCTTTCATTTTCATGCAAACAAGATGGAAAAAGTATAGCAGATGGTAGTAATTTCAAGGAAACAGTTTTAAAATGTTTTACATCAGCAAATCCAGGGCAATTAATTGCGTGTGGCGTTAATTGTCTTGCCCCTCGCTATGTAACTCCACTACTAAAGTCAATCAGTGAAAAGGAAATTGGTCAATTTATACCAATGGTTGCCTATCCTAACAGTGGAGAAAAGTATTCAGCTGCAACATTTAGCTGGACTACAGATAATGATTTTCATCCTCCAGAAGAGTTTGTCAAAGAATGGCTTGATCTTGGTGTTCGTTATATTGGAGGATGCTGCAGAACTGTCACAAAAGACATTCAAAGAATCTCCTCAGAAACAAAAAGTTGGACTAAAAGTCATTTAACTTAACTATAATACTCAAAATTAATTGTATTATTATTTTGTTCTTTTTATTATAAACATACATTAATTTAATTCAGACAAAAGTTTGATTTAATTTTTATCATGCTTCTGCATAATCATTGGAATACAGAATATTTTAGATACTACAATTACTAAATTATAGTAATTGGGGTTTTTTATTTGTTTTTATGACATTTTAATAATGCTAAATAAATTACTGAAATTCAATTTTGTCCATGAATCAAAATGGAAATTTTTATATTTTTTACTACTTATTCATAAAATAATAATATATTTGTACTGATGAGAATGTTATCAAATAAAGTTTTTTGAAAATTTCAGATGCTATTTTGATATGTAAGTGGAACTATATATCATGACTATTTATTTAACACACAATTAAAAGTATGATTAAGTCAAGCTATTAGATGTTATTGAAAAATAGAATAATTTTTTATAAGTCTTTGACATTGTATTAGTTTAGGAATTCCTAAATCTAACAATTTTTTTAAGTAAAAAAATTATATCAATTATAGAAATAAAAAATAAAATCATTGCATTACAAATTTGTGAATAAAATATTATAACATCAGTTCATCAACAAAAGTCAATACAGTTTGTAGTTTATTGCTTATGCTTTGAATATGTGCAAGTTTTTATTTAATAAATCTCAAAAGATTATTATTATATTGTCTTGTTTAAGACAATAGGTTTGACTTTTACTAAAACTAAATTTATTAATATATGCACTAAATTTATCATAACTAAAATTCAAATACTAAAATTATATTGTCTTTTGTCCACTTGTATCTACATTAATTCTATCTAAAAAAGTTTATAAAAATTTTGTTTACTGCAAATCTAGAACAATTTAACTGTATATTTCTTGTCTGAAGTGTAAAATGTATTCTTAATTAACTCTCCTGAGTAGCCGTTTTACCAGATTTTTCTGTTCCCAAATGCATAATTTCCTTTTATATATGTGAAAAATGTATTACATCAGGATGGTAAAAACCACGTTTGGACGAGATATTTCGGGATACTACGCCAGAGGGTTAGTGTCGATTTAAAAGACAAAATTAATAAATTATTACTATTTATTTATTAACTGTAAAATAGTTCATATAGAATTATTTGTGGCATCTGATATTTGGTGATTCTTTGCAGTCACATTATTTTGAGGTTCTTGTTTTACACTTACACTACCGGTGATACTACTTGTACTAAGTGGTTGGGAGGGATTAATCACTGTGTTTGCAGTGGGATTTTGCATATCGAGTTGACTTTGGGCAATATCTTGCAATGCAGCTTGAATCCTTTGTAGAAGCGATTCACCTCGTCTCACAACCTCTTCAAGTTGTTCTGCTGCTTCTTGATTTTCTTGTTCTAACCTACTCAGACTTGCAACCTGTAATTCTTGCGAAGATTCTTCACTGGGCAAACTGTCAATCAGAGTATCAATATCTTTAGCACATCTTGCAATCAATGTAGCAAAAAGTGCAGCATAATCTAGAAGATAATGGATACATTAATTTTTTTAGTACTAATTTTGAAAATGTAATAGCAAGAAGTTTCACAAGTACTAAATAAGTAATTAAAAACTTAAGAATAAAATCTATATGTTAGTTCTACTTTTACCAATTACCTTCTTGTGGTTGATTAGGTTGTTGTGGTGTGCTTATTCGATCAAATCCAGGAAACTTACTGGGTGTTGAATATTGTTGAAGAATTCCTACGCTATTACAAAAATATTCAGCTTGCTAAAATACAAACATATAAAGTAAATAAATTATTTAGATAACTTTTCAGATTTTTCAAAATTGTTAATTATCTGTACTACCTGATTAATTGTATCTTGCAATTGAGTTAAACGATCTGCCATTTTAACCTTAAAATTTTTACTCAATAATGGTATGTATATATTGTGACAGACATCACTTATTATCTTAAGTTATCATCGAAAAGTTCCAGTCACAATTTAACGAATAAATTGTGATTTTAGTTAATACATGATTTCATTCTGGGCGGTGAATTAATAATTTTTTCAAAACGTCTTTGAACCGAAACAGCCACACACAGGAGTATAGGACAACTTATACCATCAGTGTCACAATCACAGCCAGAGTCAAATTCGGAACTATATACTTGAAGTAAGTTGTTTTCACGCAGTTTCGATTTTTAGGGGCGGTCCACAAGCTTCCACACTCCACCGCCACCGCCAGTCGCCACCAGCAGTGGTGGGTACGTATGGGAGCATGTACATAAGCGCTGTGCTATGCAATGCTACGCGGTGTCGTAAATTGTATTTACGACACGTCACAAATCAGTGCCGCAAACGTTGCAAACGCAGTTGAATTTCGAAAAATTCGAAATATTCTATTAAAACTACTTTTATTAAGTAATTCGTTATACTAAATTACATATTGTTATTTAATAATAAGTAATAAAATTATAACGTTTGCGACAGTGTACTTAGGCGATGAACGCCGAGCCCGAAAACTCGCAAATAAAATAATTATTAACCTCCTCTCTCTTCCTCTCGCCCTCTCTCGACACACCATCCAAAAGGAGATTCCGCTGTGACGTCGTATACCTGGGCAAGCTACGATGTTAAAGAGGTTGGGAAGGGTGAATGCACAAAATAAGTACTCAAACAATAATTCAAACTAATTCTCAGTTTATTCAACTATAACCCTAACTAGAGTTAGCTAAGGCTCATTCATTCTCACTCTCACTCTATATCCGCAACGCTAACTCCCTCACACTCACTCTCTCCAACTGCCGAGAAGCAACGCCGTGAGCACGCACGTTCGCGCGACCGGAGTCGTCGCTACGCTGCTCCGCCGGTTCGTTGTTCTCTCTCTCCACCCGCCGCGCTCAACTCTCTCTCTTTACCCTGTCGTCATGCATGAATCCACGCGTGGACTCAAGCACAAAGCCGAAAACTGCCGCGGCGTGATTCCAAGAATCGCCACGTGTACCGCTCTCTCTCTCTCTCTCTCTCTCTCTCTCTCTCTCTCTCTCTCTCTCTCCACAATCGCCGCGCTCAAGGCCACACGAAAACCTCTATCCCATGCGCACACCGAACGCAACAAACTCTCTCGCGACGCGACACGCCGTCACCCTCGTCTTTTTCTCTCTCTCTCTCTCTCTCTCTCTCCACTTCGCCGCGCTCATGCCTCATCTACAACCTCACGCAAATACTGTGAGTGCACGCAAATCTCACTAGATTTTGCTAGAGCTAGTTGTGCAACCAACCTTGACTAAAAATTGCCACACTTTGTCTCCAGAAAACCATCCAAGAATTGTTTGTTTGAAGTTAGAAAACAGTTTTTATTTTTAATCAAGGTTGGTTGCACTTCTTATTCTAGTGAAATCTAGTGAAATTTGCGTGCACGCACAGTTTTTGCGTGAGGTTGTAGAAGGCTCCTCAACTCTCTCTCTCTCACACGGAAAGAAGTTCGCACCTACGGTGGCGCTGCGCGTCAGTGGCGGGGTCGGTGTAATTTACACGACAAAAGACTACGGAAGCGCCTACGCGCCACCTTGAGACAATAAGCCAAAGTGTGATTTGTAAAAAAAAAGGGCCTTGCCCTTTTTGCAGTGCTATTGTTTAATTTTTTTTCTTAAAATTCGTTTTCTCACATGAATTAGCGTGTATCTCTTAAATTTGAGGATATGCTTCATCTTTTTAAGATAACTTATTAAGTTTTAGTACAAGTTTTTGTATATAAATCAAAAATATTAGAATTTAAGGTTATAATAAGGTGAAGATTGAAAAAGAGAAAGGCCTTACCCTTTTTGCGAGGGAAAAGCCGCAAAAGAGAAACGTCTTCAAGAGAATTGCTAAATGCGTTTCACAAATTTGCTAAAGCGAATTCTAACAATTACTAAAATCAAGTTTTCAGTTTTCAAGTTCAGTTTTCAGTTTATATCTAATTCTAACAAGTATAAATGTATAAGTGAATCATTTTTATAAAAATTAAAATTTGAGGTTAGTTTCAATAATTGATAACGTGTTTTAATGTATTATTACAGATTACAGATATGGATTCAATCCATATCGGCGGCTTTTCCCTCGCAAAAAGGGCAAGGCCTTTCTCTTTTTCAATCTTCACCTTATTATAACCTTAAATTCTAATATTTTTGATTTATATACAAAAACTTCTACTAAAACTTCATAAGTTATCTTAAAAAGATGAAGTATATCCTCAAATTTGAGAGGTACACGCTAATTCATGTGAGAAAACGAATTTTAAGAAAAAAAATTAAACAATAGCACTCCAAAAAGGGCAAGGCCTTTCCCTTTTTTTTACAAATCACGCTTTGACTTATTGTCTCAAGGTGGCGCGTAGGCGCTTCCGTAGTAAATACAGTGACACGCACGCCACCGCGTGGCGCAGGTACCGTCTTTTACGGAAGCGCCTACGCGCCACCTTGAGACAATAAGTCAAAGCGCGATTTGTAAAAAAAAAGGGAAAGGCCTTGCCCTTTTTGGAGTGCTATTGTTTAATTTTTTTTCTTAAAATTCGTTTTCTCACATGAATTAGCGTGTACCTCTCAAATTTGAGGATATACTTCATCTTTTTAAGATAACTTATGAAGTTTTAGTACAAGTTTTTGTATATAAATCAAAAATATTAGAATTTAAGATTATAATAAGGTGAAGATTGAAAAAGAGAAAGGCCTTGCCCTTTTTGCGAGGGAAAAGCCGCCGATATGGATTGAATCCATATCTGTAATCTGTAATAATACATTAAAACACGTTATCAATTATTGAAACGAACCTCAAATTTTAAGTTTTATAAAAATGATTCACTTATACATTTATACTTGTTAGAATTAGATATAAACTGAAAACTGAACTTGAAAACAGAAAACTTGATTTTATTAATTGTTAGAATTCGCTTTAGCAAATTTGTGAAACGCATTTAGCAATTCTCTTGAAGACGTTTCTCTTTTGCGGCCTTTCCCTCGCAAAAAGGGCAAGGCCTTTCTCTTTTTCAATCTTCACCTTATTATAACCTTAAATTCTAATATTTTTTATTTATATACAAAAACTTGTACTAAAACTTAATAAGTTATCTTAAAAAGATGAAGTATATCCTCAAATTTGAGAGGTACACGCTAATTCATGTGAGAAAACGAATTTTAAGAAAAAAAATTAAACAATAGCACTGCAAAAAGGGCAAAGCCTTTCCCTTTTTTTTACAAATCACGCTTTGGCTTATTGTTTCAAGGTGGCGCGTAGGCGCTTCCGTAATTTACTGCTGTCTCGCACCGCGACGAATGCTGCGACGCACGGGTTTTTCAATGCAGCCGCGCTCGGAATCTGGTCAAGAGTTTGGCATATGATGCGAGTTAGGAAAACGCACGGAATGGTTTGGGAATCTTACAAACGAAATAATCAAGACAATACCTAATGAAAATTTAAATTCTTTTTCATAATAAATGCCTTGTTACAATAAACAAGACATCTTCTTGTGCAAATAACAAACACGGTTGCTCATTTGCTAGTAAGTCGTACGCAATACTATAGTCCTGATCATCGATAAAATTCACACTGTAAGCAAAATAATGAGTATAAAAACCTATAGTAATTACTTAATTTTGATGTATTGAAATATGACTTGATTATCGACAACAAAAATTTTTCATATTATGACTGCACCAATTTTAAAATACTCAGATATTTTACAAGTGGAAACTTTAATAACCGAATTTAATGATATACTCGCTCTATCTCAAAAACATTCTGATTAATTTTTATGTTTATTTCTTATATTATATTTTATATAGCTCAGGACTATATATATAGGCTGTATATTAATTTAGTATGCTTAAGAAAGTCCCGTATAATTTTTATAAATAGATAAATAAGTGATCTTTGGAAGTTGGAAACCAAAATTTCATTTCTTACTCCATGATTAGATGCAAAATATTAGATGATTCAGTAAATATTATATTCTTATCACCAAAAGTAAAGTACGCAATTCAAACTGTAATTATCAATAATTTCATTTACGCTAAAGATGCTATTATTGTAATCGATTCTTCAGATAACATACTAATGTTTGAAAAACTATGTAAAATTTTGTTGTCGATAATGAAATCATATTTCAATTCATAACATTAACGGGGTGCCATAGTCGTATCATTACCGACCGAACAATTGGCACAGTTTCAAGCTTATTAAAAATAAAATACATAAAATCACAAAAATCAAGAGAACACTTCGCGGCAGTTTTGAACGATCTATCACCCAGTACAAGTTTGAAGTCGAAATATAAAGTGGTTTTTGCAAAAACTTTGAACAAAACAAAATTCGGTTTCTTTCAAAGTTTTTGCAAAAACCACTTGATATTTCGACTTCAAACTTGTACTGGGTGATAGATCGTTCAAAACTGCAGTGAAGTGTTCTCTTGATTTTTTGTGATTTTTGGTATTTCATTTTTAATAAGCTTGAAACGGTGCCAATTGCTCAGTCGGTAATGATACGGCTATGGCACCCCCTGAAGTACTATAGGTTTTTACACTCATTATTTTGCTTTACGACTTACTAGCAAATGAGCTACCGTGTTTGTTATTTGAACAAGAAATTGTCTTGTTTATTGTAACAATATCATTTATTATGAAATAAAATTTAAATTTTCATTAGGTATTGTCTTGATTATTTCGTTTCTAAGATTCCTCAACCATTCTGTGCGATTTCCTAATTCGCATCCTATGCCAAACTCTTGAGCGGATTCCGAGCGTGGCTGCATTGAAAAACCCGTGCATCGCAGCATCCGTCGCGGTGCGAGACAGCAGTAAACATAGTGACACGCACGCCACCGCGCAGCGCAGACACCGTCTTTTGTCGTGTAAATTACACCGACCCCGCCACTGACGCGCAGCGCCACCGTAGCTGCGAACTTCTTTCCGTGCACTCTCGTCCTCAACGCGTAAGCGATCTCCGCTCGTGCACTATTCCGCCAAACACACACCTTGTGCCGTCTCCCTGGAACAGCTGCACTCGTCGCCGCGATGTCTCCTCGCCGTTGACCGGAACCTCGAAGGCGCCTGCGCGCGTTCTCCCTGTACGCGCTCTCTCTTTCTTCTTCTTACTCACGCGTCACTGCTCTCTACTCGTTCCTCCTCTCGTTCTCTCTTTTTCCTCCGTAATGCTCCTCCTTCACTTTTGCTCGCTCAAACCTTCTCGTTGATAAAATACTCTCTCTCTCTACTTCTCTCTTTCTTTTTAACGTACTCTCCGCACCCGCTTACTCCGAACTCACGTTTTCTTCGCGACGCGCCGGCAACTCTTTTTAAACAACTCCGTCACCGTAGCAACCGCTGCCTGCCTGCTCGATCCTGCCGCTCCGCCGCTGCCCGCGAGGCCGCTGCCAACTCGCTCGACGCGACGGCCGCATGAGAACGCGCAAATTTTGAACGCGCTGCCCGCTCTCTCTTCGTCACCACTCTTAATACCTACCCGTAACCAGCTCATAGCAACCATAACCGCAACCACATCCAACCAAAGTCTCGCCGCTCATATACCGGGGCAAAACACATCTAACAACAAAATCATAAAGGGAAAAAGGCCCTATTAGTAATTCGGCCTAGATATCAATAATTGTTCGGCCGACACGAGTCGAGAGAGAAAAGAAACGAGGAGTCAAAATACAACTTTACATGTTAAATAAACTTATTCATTAATTTTTAATAAATAAAAAACCGCTGCCAATTCATTGGCCCGTAGCTTCCTCAACCGTAATTTGTTGATTCCTTTAATTAATTTTTAATAACAAAATTTATAATTTTTTAAAAAATTTATTGCATAATTATAATTAAATTCATTTATGAATATTAAAAATTGTTAATTTTTAAATTTATTTATTATTTATTTATATCAAATTTATATAAATTTTGAACTGATAAATAAAGTTATCATTTGAAATAGAAGTAAAATATCTATATTTTATAATAAAACAAATAGCTATCACGGTTGTTTTGTTATTAACAAAAGCATGTTTATTTTATATTTCATAATTCATATTTTTTAAGAAAAAAAAATTTATAGCTATCATTTTTCTTTTGTTATTAACAAAAACGTGTTTTTTTAAAAAAGTTCATAACTCACAAATAAATTATAATAATGCAGAATATAACGCATTCATAATGCATAATTCATAATTATAATAGATTATAATAGATATAATTTTTAAACATTTTAATTCATTTTGTTGCGTGGTTTTTTAAAAATAAAAAAAAAATCATCGAATGCCTACTCAATGACGTTTCCTCATTCCACACCACCTAGCGGTAGATATCGTATCGTTAGGTAGCGGTAGCGGAGTTATGAGTTTCTAAAAAAAAACACGTTTTTGTTTTTGATGATAACTAAAGAACCGTGATAGATAGAAAATTAATTTTTATTTAGAAAATATAGGTATTTTAATTATCTTTCGAATGCCACCCACCCCATTCAGATACATATAGCCATTTTCGAGAAATTACGATTTTTAAAAAATGTCAAAAAATTTTTAACCTCAAATATCTCTGAAATTTATGGACCAATCATTTTGCCCAAAGAACTCGACCGAGAACTATAAAAAATTTACCTCTAAAAGGAATTTTGAAGCCATTAAGTCAATTTTACTCTTGTAATCGTTGAACATACAAAACTGACTTTTTTCATTTTTCAATTTTTTACTCAAAATCTAGCCTTCAGAATGTATTCAAATTTTAACAAATTATAGCTATTTATATTCTGTATTATCATGATTTTTCTCAAAAAAATGGACCATTAAGTTTAGGAGTTATAAGCTTCTAAAAAAAAACACGTTTTTGTTAATAACAAAAGAACCGTGATAGCTATAAACTTTTTTTTTTTAGAAAATATAGGTATTCTAATTCTCTTTCGAACGCTACCCATCAGATTCGAATAACTCGATCCTACCATTAAAAAAAATCAAAAAACAGTTTTGAGAAAATCGAAAATTTGAAAAAAAAAACAAAAACGCATCGCCCCAATCAAAAAACGAATTTCTGACCCGCCATCACGCAAAAAAAAAAACAAAAAAAATGAGACCTCTCCGGTCAAAATCGACCGAGTAGAGGCTGAGATCCAGGCGTATACACACACACACACACACACACACACACCCATACACACACACACACACACACACACACACACACACACACACACACACACACACACACACACACACACACACACACACACACATACATCCATACAGACATTTTTCAAAAACCATGTATTTTGATTCCTAACATCTCGGAACACAATTATAACATGTTTTTACAACAACTCAAAAATTTACTATCACAAAGCTTCCTCTAGGAGGAAGCAAAAGTTCAAAATTTTTTGTATTTTCTGAACTACTCTCAATATTAACTTTTTTATCTACAGTAAAAGCTGGAATCCTCAATAATTTTACGGCAAATGTAAGTAGCTAGTTTTGCGTGCTTTTTCCAGTTGCCTTCCAAAACGTTTGATAAGAAGAATAATTTTTTTTGACCATATTTCAAACATGTCACTGTTATCTTGATAGTAAAAAAAACTTATCATTTCATCTTCATCCAATCTATCAATAACGAAAGGGATCCACTTATCTCCAAAATCAAGAATTGTTAATGCATTTCTTCCTCTGTACGTTGGATGAAAAAAATTTGCAGCTATTATTGCTATAGGACTGAAAACTCTCGTAAGAGTTTCTTCCATTATTGTTTTACAATTCAGCTTATTGACAATGCTTGACAAATTAATTCAATGTTCAACAGCATCAAGCGCAGATCCAAAGCTTTCGTTGGGAGAGAGGGGGGGGGGTGAAATAAGCCTAAACCAAAATAGGCGGGGGAGGCGAGATCCAGGCAGAAAAGTGGAGACGCGTAGACCAATTAAATAAATTCTAAACCAAAATAGGCAGGGAAAGCCAGTTTCGCCAAGGAAAGTGAAGGTACGTTGGCGGACAACAGGTAGAGTGTTTAATAAGATATTTCTTAAGCCCCAAATAGGCAGGGGAAGCGAGATTCACGCAGAAAAGTGGAGGTGCGCAGGCAGGCCACATATAAAATCATTAATCAAATAATTTCTGATTCTAACATAAGTAGGCAGGAGAAGAGACTTCTATGCAAGAACGTGGGGACACACGATCTAGAAAAATAAATCCTTTATAAATTAGTAATCTAAAACCCAAAGAAGTTTCGGGGACGAGCGCAAGGGTGAACCGGAGACAAAGAGCACGGGTTGGTGATTAGTTTTTAAAGTAGGAGACACTTTCAATATTTTCCTGCGTGGAGCTCGCTTCCCCTGCCTATTTTGATTTCGAAATTACTTAATTGATAATTTTATATGTAGCCTGTCTACGCACCACCACTTTTCTGCCTGGATCTCGCTTCCCCGGCCTATTTGGGGATTAAGAAATATGGGGGGGGGTCCAAAGTTTAGACGACTCACTTGAAAATTGAAGTCAACTATAGACGTGCTCGGTTTCGATATAAGCTACTGCAGATTGTGCAAAATTTCGAAATTCTAAAAGACGAAAATTATATTTTCGAATCTAACAAATCACCTACTGTCCAAAACATCGAATTTCATCAATACGATTTCAAAGCAAATATAACTTGTTTCTAATGATTTATTTCGAAATATGTTTATTGTATCCCTATTAAAATTCTATTAATAAAATTCGATGTTTTGGACAGTAGGTGAATTGTTACATTCGAAAATATGATTTTCATAATTTAGAATTTCGAAATTTTGCACAATCTGCAGTAGCTTATATCGAAACCGAACACGTCTATAGTTGACTTCAATTTTCAAGTGAGTCGTCTAAACTTTGGACCCCCCCCCCCCAAGAAATATCTTATTAAAAGCTCTACCTGTTGTCCGCCGTCGTACCTTCACTTTCCCGGACGAAACTGGCTTCCCCCGCCTATGTTGGCCTAGAAATTATTTGATTAATAATTTTATATGGCCTGTCTGCGCGCCTCCACTTTTCTGCATGGATCTCGCTTTCCCTGCTTATTTGGGGTTTAAGAAATATCATATTGAAAATTTTATCGTATGCCCATCTGTGCACCTTCACTTTTCTGCGAGGATCTCGCCCCCCATGCCTATTTTGGTTTAGAATTTATTTAATTGATAATTTTATATGTAGCCTGACATCACGTGTACACTTTTCTGCGTGGATCACGCTTCCGCTGCCTATTGGGGGTTTAAGAAATATCATATTAAAAACTTTATCGGATGCCCGTCTGCGCACCTCCACTTTTCTGCCTGGATCTCGCCACACCCGCCTATTTTTGTTTATAAATTATTTAATTAATAATTTTATATGTAGCCTATCTGCGCGCCTCTACTTTCCTGCGTGGATCTTGCCTCCCCCTGCCCCTTTTGGTTTAGAAATTAGTTGATCGATAATTTAATTAGTAGCCTGTGTGCGTACCACTACTCTTCTGCGTGGATATCATTCCCTCTGCCTATTTAGGTTTTAGGTTTTAGGAACGGAGCAGAATTATGGAGCAGAGCTGAGCAGCTAGGAACAGCGCTTACGTTCATTTTGCCTCTTACTTCAAGGTTATATTAATTACTATTAATTTAAAAAATTCTTTCGTTTCATTCCAACGTTGCAAACTTCAGACTTATAGAAAAATGTGTAACATTAGAGAAAAAACCAAAATAATTACAGTTGATTTATTTTTTATATTTATTTTTCAATAAATCTATATCGCAAAGGACTCTATTAAAATATTTACTTATTTAATTTTTAAATTTCGCGCGTTTTTAATTGATTACGACATTTGCGACGTCTGCGACACAATTGCGACATATTAGGGAGAATATACATAAGCGCTGCGCTACGCTGTCGCATTGATCTTGTACACCTCGTCGCTGATTCGCTAATATTTAAATGTTAGCCAATCAGCGACGAGGTCTACAAGATCAATGCGACAGCGTAGCGCAGCGCAGCGTAGCGCAGCGCTTATGTACATTCTCTCTTATACGCGTCGCAATGATTCATACTGCCCTTTCTACAACCTCACGCAAAAACTGAGCGTGCACGCAAAACTGACTAGTTTTCGCTGTATCAACCAATTACGTTTGAAGTTACATCGGAAACTAGTCAGTTTTGCGTGCACGCACAGTTTTTGCGAGAGGTTGTAGAAAGGGGGTACGCGTATGATGTCGCAAATTGTTTATACGCGTCATGGGAGAATGTACATAAGCGCTGCGCTACGCTGCGCTGCGCTTATGTACATTCTCCCTAAGAGAGAGTGTACATAAAAGCTACGCGACGCGACGCGACGCAACGAGACGCTACTGTACTTGTGGAATTTGTTGCTGATTGGCTAATAAGCCGAGTAACCCTACGGTTATATATAGTTAACTCGTACACCACAAAGCTTATTAGCCAATCAGCAATAAATTCTACAGTAACAGTAGCGTCGCTTTGCGTCGCGTCGCGTCGCGTAGCGTTTAGGGTGAATGTACATAAGCGCCGCGCTGCGTTGCGCCGTCTTACGCCGCGCTGGGCCCTTTCTACATATGTGTGTTCTGTCTGTTCTAGACAACTTCTCTCTATGTCTGTCTCTGTCTTACATAAACAGAACAGATCTATCTGTCTTTGTCGGGAACACACAGAACACACAGAACACACATATGTAGAAAGGCCCCTGCGCTGCGCGGTTCTCTGCTTGCGCTGGTCCATAGTTCCGTTTCTATATTCCATTGCTAATGGTACAATTCTATAGATCTATGTCATACAGCTATCATTTTCATGGTCATGATTAACTAACATTTAAATATTAGCCAATCAGCGATGAGGTCTACAAGATCAATGCGACAGCGTAGCGCAGCGCCGCGTAGCGCAGCGCCGCGTAGCGCAGCGCTTATGTACATTCTCCCTAATGCCCTAATCACATAACCGCGTACGATCGCGTACGTCTGCGTACAACCGCGTCCGACGTTAAGGAAGAATCTAGTGATTTTCGCTGTTGCCAACAGCGGCAATGTCAGTGCAATAACTAGTACTTTCGAGGAAGAGGCCTACGTATACGAAAGTCGGCTACTACACCAACAACAGACATAAACAAGCAAGCGTTACTCCGATCTACTGCACTTCGTGTGAGTAGGTCTGTTCCTCGAAAGTACTAGTTATTGCACTGACATTGCCGCTGTTGGCAACAGCGAAAATCACTAGATTCTTCCTTAACGTCGGACGCGGTTGTACGTAGACGTACGCGATCGTACGCGGTTATGTGATTAGGGCATAAGATAACCAGTGGTGGGTACGTATAATTGCACTCGTATTATACATGTATATATACATGTATTATATATGTATTATACGACAGCTTCAATCATACTCTATGTTACATTGTCAAAGTAGAATTCCATGTTTAGTATAGGAGCTTTCTCAGAATACGAAGATACACTAATACCTATTGTTTTTCTTTGAAATTCAGTTGAGGTGATCGCAACATCACAAGTACAACTGGACTTCTTGTTGATATACCAAGATACGATCATGTACTCGCTATATTTGAGGGTTAAGGTGCGAGTTTTTTCTTGTAGCTGCTCCAATTGCTCTTTAGTTAATAAGTTATTTTTTATTTGAGAGAAAACAATGGTTAAGCTTCAACATTCTTACTGGGATAAAGGCTTTAAAAGACATACTATTAGTGAAAATAATATACTAAAAATCTTTGCAATATGCAATATTTGTGAAAAGACGTTAAAGAATACGGCGGCTAGTCGACTAAAAATTTAATCTATTTATTAGTCTTCTAAAATATATGGATTCTACAATTACAATGGAATATTGCAGCCAAAAAAAAGTCCCCCCAGTAGTTCATCGATTTCTTGTTGATTTATTTCATTTAAATTATCTAAAAATAAAAAATAACATTTGCATTTTTAAAATATTTGTCGAATAATATTAATTAACTTATGCAATTTTACTATGTTCAATCAATAATAAATATGGGTCTAAAAGTCATAAACAGTTTGTATAAAAAATTAAATTAAAATTAAAACTTACTGGCCATTTCAACTAATTAAAATCTCTATTCAACTCTAACATATATCGGATAGCTCAAGTTAACTTGAAAAGTTTTTCTTGGCAACTTAAACTTACAAAACTGCAATGTATATCAGAGGCAATGTTTGTAGATAAGAGTCGTTCTGCGCTGCTCCGCGCCGTACACTGTAAAAAAACCCCTTGTAGATTTACAGTGGATTAGTAAAATTTTTCCACTAGACAACGGTAAATTCACTACTTTGAAAGTTGTAAAATTACAAATTTCATGAATATTTTACTACGTTTTTTGTAAAATCTGAACTACATTACAACCACATTATAAAAATACTACATTGGAAGTAGGTAAATTACAACCACATTGTAAAAATACTACATTGAAAGTAGGTAATTAAAGTGACCATCGTTGAACGTAGTAAAATTCATTTACTACTTTCAATGTAGTAAAAATACTAACTTCAAAGTAGCGAATTAGCTGGATTTATATTAATTTTACCACTTTCAACATAGGTCACTTTGATTACCTACTTCCAACGTAGTATTTTTACAAAGGCTTTTTTACAGTGTATATCCTCCTCCTTTTTGAATTTAACCGTTATTGACTGACTCCAGTCTCTCCAATAGGCAGTACGCAGTAGACGATACAACAGAATTAGCCTATAATAAGACGAGCGCAGTTAAATTCAAATTGGAGTTGGCCTTATTTATTTGAATTCACATGCGTTTCGCGCGCTGAAAGCCGCCATTATTATTTTTCAATTATACACGTATTATACATGTATAATACGCGTTTTATACATGTATGTATAATTGCGTCAGATTCACGTATTTACCCATTACTGAAGATAACTAGTAATTGTCGATGCAGCCAACGTGAAAAATTTAGTGCCTCCAAAGAAAGTAGAGAACGAACAGCTTTTCTTGGAGGCACTAAATTTTTCACGTTGGCTGCATCGAAAATTACTAGATATTCCCTAGTTGCATACGCGTGCGCTCGCGGGCATACGCTCTTATGTAGCGGGGGCCTTATACCCACCACTGCAGAGCAGTCATCGTACAAAGTAGGGGAGGGTGGGGCACGTGCGATACCCTAACTTTGATTAAAAATAACAACTAAACCGTGTATTATTTCAAAATGTACAAAAACGGAATAATTAGATCAGAAAAAAATAAAATAAAATAAACTATTAACTTTTTTTTTCATTTTCTTTTAATTATTGATAAATTACAGAAAAGAAATTCTGAAAAAAATGCTCTACGTGCCCCACCGGCGGGTGGATTGTGGCACTCGACGGGGCACGCATGGCACGATCAAATTTAATATTTTACTATAGGTATTTTTCAATTCTTTTTCCCAATAATTAATTCTTTAATAATTATGCCATAATAAAATTTTCAAAAATCAAATAATTAATGTCTATTGAAAATTTAAAATTTTATTTTTATTAAGAAACATAACAATTTTTATCTTAAAATAGATTATTACATTTTAATAAATGATTATATATTACAAATTCCTTCTTATAAAATATGATCACAACATAATACTTTTGTTTGATTAACAAATTATCATTATTATTACAATAAGTTTAAATTTAAAGATTTCGCATCATTTTCATCTATGTAGCATATTTGAACTACCTGACCATTGAAAAAGACAGTTTGAGTATCTATAATTGATTCTTCAGGTATTACTTCTCTAAAGTAATTTTCATTATTTACGGAAGCTGAATTATTATTAACAATGGATAAATCAAGCTGATTTGTGTTTAAGTCTGTTTTTTTTTATACTTTCTTACCATTGTTTTTTCTACTCGAAATATAACTTAATACGCAGTCCAAATAATCGTTATTTACTTATTAACGTAATAATTGAAACTAAAAACTAGTTAAAACTAAATTATTGCACTGCGTAGTTGTTAACGCATCTTGCTCCGTTTTTGGTTTGTAGGTTACATCACTTCGCTCGGCGGCAGGTCTACCAAGTTTGCACCCAAAATCTTAATTCATTATAACAACAATAATAAATCGATTGCGCATTAAAAAATAAATTCATTTTGTTAATAACACTTTTTGCGCGAGCTTTTATTTACGAGATATTGACCAATATGTATTGGGCGCAGCCCCCAAAATAAAATCGTATTTTTTATAAAATGGAAAATAGCTAGAATTTTTCGACAAAGCTTATTCGATTGCGCGTCGTGTGCGCGAAGCGCACCCGAATCGTAAATTCGGAAATTCGCATTATTATAATTAATAATAATTAATTTTCCATTCAGCCCCAACGAAATATTGTATAGTACTGTGCGCATACGCGCACCCATTATTTCGTCGTGATGTTTCGCGCAATCCGCGCGTCTACTTATGATCGTTGCCGTCGTTGGTAGTTGCAAAGGCAACGACCATAAGTAGACGCGCGGATTGCGCGAAACATCACGACGAAATAATGGGTGCGCGCATGCGCACAGTACTATACAATATTTCGTTGGGGCTGAATGGAAAATTAATTATTATTAATTATAATAATGCGAATTTCCGAATTTACGATTCGGGTGCGCTTCGCGCACACGACGCGCAATCGAATAAGCTTTGTCGAAAAATTCTAGCTATTTTCCATTTTATAAAAAATACGATTTTATTTTGGGGGCTGCGCCCAATACATATTGGTCAATATCTCGTAAATAAAAGCTCGCGCAAAAAAATGTTATTAACAAAATTAACTTATTTTTTAATGCGCAATCGATTTATTATTGTTGTTTTAATGAATTAAGATTTTGGGTGCAAACTTGATAGACCTCTCGGCGGCCGCCGCGGCGCACTGATACGCCCGAGCATGGTGAAATAAATTCAGAGGTGTGCTGATCGTTACGCATACCAATTTTCGACTCGTTCTGCGCAGACATGGCGGTGGACCAAGCGACCATCCATGTTGGATAATAGCAGACGTTGTAATGAAACGTCACAAGCTTTTTTTATTTACAATTATGGTGACGTGTAGTATCAAAGGGTGCAAAAATCGAAGTGAAAATACAAAAGAAAACAAAATAAGATTTTTTTCTTTTCCAAATAATCCTGAAATTACCCATAAATGGATAAAAGCTTGTGGGAAGGCAGTTAACCTCAAACACGGTAAATATTTATGAACTCAAATTATCAAAAAATAATTTTTGTAATACTTTTTTATATACTATTATAATATTAATATTAACAATTATAATATTATAGCACGCATCTGCTCTGCTCATTTTTTACCAGCATGCTACAAACAGAAACCTGATTATTATGGATCTTATTCTCCAAGAAAAGTTAGAAATCTTTTACCTGATGCTGTGCCAACTGAGAATATATTTGTTGAAAATCAAGATGAAAGAGAGAATCAAAGCAGAGTTTTAAGAGAATTAAATAATCAATCCTTAAATCAACCACTAACACAAAATATTAGTATAGTATTAATCAATCAAGGTATGCTTTTTCCTCATGAATTGACAGAATTTTATGTATAACTCGTAATATTGAACATCTATATTTATTTTGTTATTTATTATATTTAATTTATTTATTTACTTGCAGTCAATCTATTCAGCAAATACCTTTGGACAACTTAAGCTCCGATAGTCCAGTGTCAAATATAATTTTGTACGTTGATATTTGTATTTGATACTATTTATTTATAAGCGCACACGCACGCGCAAGCCGTGTATAAGGTATACCTATATATAGGAGAGCGCTATATATAGGTATACCTTATGCCCTGTCTACAACCACCGATTTTTTTTTTGCGCATGCGCAAAAATCACCAGAGAGGGTTAGTGATGTAAGAAGAGCCAATCGTAAAAAAATTAACCCTAAATATTGAGTTTGCGTTGAACACACCTAAAAATCAAAGAATACGAGTTTCTGCTTTCTAAACTGAAACCTAGTCTGGAATGATTTGGTGAATAGTTGAAACATCAATTGCATAAAACAATGCATTTTTTTGTACACAATCGCCATGTGCTAAATAGCTGTAAAAATATATGTAAATTAACATTCAATCTAAACTTGCATTTATTATATTTACTTACTTTAGCGTTATACACAGTCTTAACTCTGGAGAGGTATTGGTACTCTCCGACTATATTTTGTTATTCTATCTTTAACTAAATTACATAAATACATAAATGCTTGTACATTCATTCTAGTAAAATTCATAAACTCTTCTTCGTCATTCATCTTAAAATACGTAAAAACTCTCTCATAAGCACCATATCCTGTTAAGTAATTATTTCTAATTAATTGTTTGCACCACCATCTTCTGAATTTTTTTTTCGATTTCTTAGTAATTGTATTAATCGAAGGTAATTAATGCTTATTTCCAGTACTTCAACAACCAGATTATGATCATCCATTTTACATTAATTGAAAAATCTTCTTATAATAAAATCTCTAAATCACTAATCTTCTTCCAACACTTGACTCTTTGTTAATGTTAGAAAGCAGAAACTCATGTAGTCATGTTTTGATCTTTTTAGGTGTGTTCAGCGAAAACAATATTTAGGGTTAATTTTTTACAGTTGGCTCTTCATACATCCCTAACCCCCTCTGGTGATTTTTACGCATGCGCCAAAAAAAAATCGGTGGTTGTAGAATGTAGACAGGGCATTATACACGCGAGCGCACACGCACGCGCAAGGTTGTAGAGACTCCCTTCACATAACCGCGTACGATCGCGTACGTCTACGTACAACCGCGTCCGACGTTAAGGAAGAATCTAGTGATTTTCGCTGTTGCCAACAGCGGCAATGTCAGTGCAATAACTAGTACTTTCGAGGAGCAGACGTACTCACACGAAGTGCAGTAGATCGGAGTAACGCTTGCTTGTTTATGTCTGTTGTCGTTGGTGTAGTAGCCGACTTTCGTATACGTAGGTCTGTTCCTCGAAAGTACTAGTTATTGCACTGACATTGCCGCTGTTGGCAACAGCGAAAATCACTAGATTCTTCCTTAACGTCGGACGCGGTTGCACGAGATGTGTGCATGTGCGTACGGATGCATACGGGTGCATACGGATGCATACGTGCTTTGTGGCAGGGGCCTCACCATGCGCCCGAGTGTGCCACGCGTGCCCCGCCAGGGTGTCACGTCATGCCCCATTTTAATACCATTTTCATTTTTTAATTATATTATTTATAAAGATTTTCTGAAAATAACAAAAACAGGGCTTGAAGATAAAAGTTGAAACTATCAAATAGGTTTGATCTCATTTAGAAAAAAAATCATTTTCTCGTTGCTCCAAGCGACTTAAAAATGAAGTCAACCTTGTTTCTAAGCACCGATTTTTAATCTTATTAAATTAAATGTTAAACATTATCTATAATCTAAAAAGTATAGAGGAAAATTCTAAAAGCATATCTAATTAGGTTTACGTAAAAATGACATTTTTGGCATTCATTATAATTAAAAATATGAGGGTGCCAATCTTACCTACCTGACACGTTATGCCCCGCCCTCCCCTATAGTTCTTGGAAATCAGCTGAAAATAATCTTTTATTTGTGAAAAGCGCGCGCTTCTGTGTAGTCACTGCGGCTCGCTGCTCGCCGGGCGATAGGTAGACAAAGAAAAGTGAACCCTGGCTTATAGTATTGCAAACTGCCAATTGTTATTTCCTTTTGCTTTAATAAAAATGAATTAATTTGTAAGAATGTACAAAATAAATGCTCATAAACGTACTCTGCTGAGGTTAATCTAATAAATTTAATGTGATTAAGTTGAGGGAAAACATGGTATCGAATAGTGTTATAAGCTATTTGCAGTGGTTATAGTGAGATTTTTGAAATAACGATTAACTTACGAAAAAATAATTACAATGTCAAAAAAAGTGTCAAGTCAACGTGAATTACAGCCTACCCTTTCAGGGTACTTCAAAAGGGTAGAGGAGAAAAAAAATAGAATAAAAAAGTAATACATCTGTATTTTGTAAAAAATTTCTTTATAATTTACTAACTAGATAATTTTGATTTTTAGTTCCAATAAACAAAGCTATATAAGTGAAAGTGATGAGGATGATAAAAATGATGGGAATGATACTGATACTGCAAAATCCACAGTTTCAAGTTCTTGTACACAGATTGGTTTAACAAATATCTCATCTGTTAAGCCAAAAAGCGATCGCATTATACAACATATGGATTCAATCATATCTATTGTAAGATATTTAATTAATTTATTATTTAATAAATAAATATTAATTATACATTTTATTTTTATAGAATAGCTCTATTGATGATGATGATTATAAAAGTAAACCAACAGGATCAAAACAATTAACTAAGACGAAATCTATAATTTATTGTCTTGATCAAGAGTCTTCTGATGAAAAAGAAAATAATTCAAAAAAATTGAATGAATTTTCGAACTTGAAAGATAAATTAACTGGTCCTATTTATAATATAGATGATTGCACAGATACAGAAGACGTTGATAAATATGATAAGCTACCTACAAGAAGAAAAAATACATTAAATATTGAAAAGAAAAAAATTGAACGAAGCAATCGTAGCACTAAATCAAATGTTAAATGTGATTCTTATAACTTAGATTTAGAAGCAGACTTTCAAGATATATTAGATGATTCTTTCTCAACCGATGATGAACCTGAAATTCAAAACTTAGCAAAAAAATCAAACAATGTTAAAAAGTCCCTTAAAAATGTAATAGACAGTGATACCTCGTCTTGTGCATCACCAACTAAAATTGCAAGTGGTTCATTGTGCAAAGAACTTGAATTAATACATCATTTAAGTGGATCAGCAGAAAACACAGTAGATGTAGATACTAATTTAAAACCTCTAGGTTTTAATGATGAGCTAGAACGGTGGATAGAGAAAACTAATACAAATCCTCTGATTTCTTCCAGTAGTCTTGCTGTAAGTATTACTCTAACCATGTACATTAAATACAAAATTGTTTAGTAGTCAAATAAAAACTTGATTTTAGATATCTAAAGAGAAACTTGAATCTGGAAAAAATGATTTAAAGGATATTCAAATAGAAATTTTAGAAAAGTTTTTCACGGCTTTTGATAAAATTCCTACTTCAATTTTATCTAAATTTCCACAATTTGATGCCCAGATGTGCCAACGATTACGAAGTCTATATCAAAGAATAAAAGCCAAAATACGATTAAGTAACAAAAAGCTGGATAATATTAGTTCTCAAGAACAAGAGAATGAAACTCGATTTGTAGAAGATAAGAAATCTTTACAAAATTTCTATAATATATCACTTGATGGTGACCGTGATACAGATGCCTTATTAAATGTAACTGAAACAAGTCCTCCTGTTACAACTATTAAAAATAAATACCATGAACAAAGCTTATTAAGTTATAATCCAGATGAAAATTCACAATCTACTAACTTATCAGAGTGTCAAAATTATACACCGAAACAACAAATAAGTCACAATGAACAAAGTTTTCAAATTTCTCCAGCTCAAGCACAAAAGAAGAGTCGGTTTCAACTAAAAATGCCAGTAAAGGCAACAATTGATCCTGTGGTATCAAAAAAAATCGAGAAAATGATGGAAAAAAATCAGCTAAATAACAGTATCAATAGTTCTCCGATTAATAAACATAAATCCACTTCTCAACCTTATAATCTTGATTCTCCTGTTGCTGCAAATAAAAGTATTGTTGACTTACAAAGTAAAAAGTCATTTTCGGAACCACTTGATTTTGAATCAGGAAGAGATACTTGGAAAACTTGTAAAGCAAACTCTAAACAAAATAAAGGAAATAAAATTGCAGAAAAGACTGATTTTGAAGATATGGAAATGATACCTCAAATTTCATCCTGGAGTAGTTTTGGTAAGTTATAATTATAATGATATTTTCATTACACTGTATATAAATTATGTAATATTCTATATTACAGGTGATGACTTTTCATCTCATACAAATTCACATAAACTTGAGAAAACTCTTACACAGCAGTTGTGTGAATTACCAAATATAGATAAAAATATCGCTAATATGATTACATCTCCTGTTAATTATCGACTCGAAGCAAGTAGTCGAAGCTCTACACAAAAAAGTTCTCAAAGTAGTACAAGCACAAAAGGCAATTCGAGTAGGGATACTGGAGACGCTCAATTTATTGGAGATTTCCAAAATGATGGTGCATCAGGAGATTTTGATAGTCGAAATTATGATCATTCAAGAGAAATGATGAATGTTAGTAAATTTTAACACATAATGGATATTAAAGCAGAACAAATATTGTATATAATAATTACATTTTAGGTGTTTAGACAAAAATTTGGTCTATATCAATTTAGACCTAATCAATTACAAGCTATAAACGCTGCAATTTTGGGATATGACTGTTTCATTTTAATGCCAACTGGTGGTGGTAAATCACTATGTTATCAATTACCTAGCCTACTCTCACCAGGAATAACAATTGTTGTATCTCCTTTAAAAAGTCTCATAATTGATCAAGTACAAAAATTAGTAACTTTGGATGTGAGCACTTTTATTATTTACATCTAATAATAAAACAAGTCGTTTTATTAATTCTTCAAACTCGCTTAAACAAATTCTTCAATAAATTAAAAATTTATTTATCTTTAGATTCCAGCTGCTCACTTATCCGGTAGTTTATCAGATGAACAGGCTTTAATGGTTTATAGAGAATTAGCAAAGAAAGAACCAGCTTTGAAACTGCTTTATTTAACACCAGAAAAACTCTCGGCCTCCCAAAAAATTTGTAGCGCACTTACAGCTTTATATGAAAGAGGATTTTTGGCAAGATTCGTGATTGATGAAGCTCACTGTGTTAGTCAATGGGGACATGATTTTAGGCCAGATTATAAAAAATTACGCGTACTCAGAGAAAAATATCCCAAAGTCCCTACTATGGCATTAACAGCTACAGCTACACCACGAGTTCGAACTGATATACTTCATCAATTAGGCATGACTGCGCCAAAATGGTCAGTATAAATAAATACATTTTATAAAAATTTTTTATTTGAACCATCTTAATAAACGGTATTTACAGAGCTTCATCAAGTATGTAGATTCTGATTTATTATTTGATTTTGAAGATAAAAATATTTATGCGCTCGAAGTATTTTTAAAATAACTTTTCAAAAGTATCAATTTTTGTGATAGACATTTAAATTTAAATAATAATGTAAAATCTATTTTTGTAGGTTCATGTCAAGTTTTAACAGACCTAATTTACGTTATATTGTACTCAGTAAAAAAGTAAAGAATTCAACAGAAGAAATTATTGATCTTATAAAAAGAAGTTATAGAAACGACTGTGGAATTGTCTATTGTTTGTCAAGAAAGGATTGTGATTCAATTGCTAGTACAATGAAATCTAATGGAATAAAAGCACATAGTTATCATGCTGGACTAACTGATCATCAAAGAATAGACATTCAAGGAAAATGGATTTCTGAACAGGTATTGAAAATGTTATTCTGCATACAAAAATATAAAAATTTTAAAATCGATAAATTTAACAAATTTTCAGTTTTAAATAATTTTATTTTTAACAATTCAGTTTCACTGGTAGTTTTTATAAAATCATTAGATGTATTTGTTTTTTATAAAAATTAAGTAATTTTATTATTACTAAATGAAAAATGAAAAGAGGTCTATTGCAAAAAAGATTATTTTCTATATTTCTTATAGAAAACTATAATGTTTATACCAGTAAAAGGTATTTCACATAGAGTACATGAAATAAATAAATATAATTTTTTCAAAACTAAACTTTTTTTTTAATAATAAATTTAAAGATTAAAATTATGAATTTTTATCGGTAATTGTAAAAACACGTATGGTTGCAGATCAAAGTAGTTTGTGCTACTATAGCATTTGGCATGGGAATTGACAAGCCCAATGTCAGGTTTGTTATTCATGCTACATTGCCAAAATCCATTGAAGGTTACTATCAAGAAAGTGGTCGCGCAGGACGTGATGGTGAAAATGCTGAATGTATTATGTTTTATCATTATGGTGACATGATGAGACACAGAAAGTTAATAGAAATGGACGGATCTGCAAATCAAGAAGCTGTAAAAACTCACATGGACAATCTCTTTAAGATGGTTGCTTTTTGTGAAAACAAAACGGATTGCCGAAGAGCATTGCAATTAAATTATTTCGGAGAGTTGTTTGATAGATCAATATGTATTGGTAGGAAGGATAGTACCTGTGATAATTGTCGAAGTCAAGTAAGAGCAATAAAGGACCCCGCACACAATGTATGGAAAAAAATCATTCGGCCAAATTTTGGGGGGTTTTGCCCATGAGAACTTTTGTTCAAGACCTCAAGATCTATCTTTTCCCCAAGTTTGATCCAATTTGACCGTATGATTATTTTCCATACATTGTGTGCGGGGTCCTTTAATATTCAGCATAAATTAAAAAAAAAATTCATTCATAAAAAAATTATAGCGATAAATCTCGAATGCTTAAAAGCATTGTTAGATTTTTATTTATGTGATATAAAACAAATATATCTTTTTTTTTCACATGAAATTAAAAACATGAAACACTGTGGTACGCACGTAGCGTAAAATTCGCAAGTTTGTGTGAAATTTACTAAAAATATTTATGGAAGTGTTTCTGTTCTGTTTGCAATATATAGAAAACTATTTCCATGAAAAAAAAAAAGAAATTGTCATTTGTAGTTACTAAATTATAAATATATTTATTATAACAACGAAAATGAAAATTATAATTTTAAAATATAGGGACTATTCTATGATGAAGATGTCACAGAGCATGCCAAGGAACTTGTAACGTTAGTACGTGATTTCAATAAACAAAGAGGCAACAGCGTTACGGTATTATATGTTACAGATATTTACAAAGGAAGTAATTTAAAAAAGATCAGAGATTCAGGTAAATATACACACAAATACACGCGCGCGCGCGCGCACGCACACATGTTATATTTTCCAGATTTAAATGGAGAAAATATTTGCTTTTAAATTTTTTAATAGGTCATGATCGTCATCCCTTGTACGGTAATGGAAAATCTTGGCCAAAGAGTGAAATCGAAAGATTGATGCATAAATTAGTTATTGATGGTTTTCTTAAGGAAAACCTATATGTGAATAACGAAATCACCTGTGCTTATGTTGGACTAGGAACAAAAGCACAGGAGCTCATGACTTCAAAGACGATTAAGGTATTATAATTAATTTATTATTACGTCTTATAGTTTTGCAAATAGATAGTAGAATTTTAACGCTCACGAATAAATAAGAAACAACTATATTTCAATAGTATTGAATATCTCTTATTTGTATTTGACTTGTATATGTACTTTGTATATTACGTTAATGTAATTGCTGAGACATATCCAATTCACAAACGTTTTGAATAAATATTAGTAATAGAATTTCAATATTTTATGTAGGTGTTTTTGCAAACAAGAAAAGAAGAAACTTCAGCATCATCTACATCAGGAGTGGCTACAGTTTCTAGTACTTCAAATAAAACTGATAATAATAAGCCAGATTTAAATAAAGAATTAAATGACTTGAAACAAAAGTGCTACACGGAACTCGCAGAAATCGTTAATGGTATTGCTGGTGCATTAGACGTTTCAGCGAATTCTATAATGAATATGGTAGCTCTTAGAGCAATGAGTCAGCAATTACCAGAAAATGAGGAGGAAATGTTAAAAATACCTCATGTCACAAAAGCTAACTTTGACAAATATGGCAAAGCTTTGCTTGACATTACCCAAAAGTATGCAGCAGAAAAATGTGGTTAGTAATAATACAACAAAATTATTTTTACTGTACTAGAACTTACTTGAAACTACAAACATTATTCTTTTAGTGTTATTATTTGAACAAGCGGAGTCACAAAAAACTGCTGCAGCAGTAGAAAATACAGCTAATCAGTATTATAGTGACGAAGACAATGATTGGAATGAGACTGGTAGTAATACTTCAGGAAACGGTAGAAAAAGAAAAGGAACATTTAAAGGAGGTCATTTTAAAAAGTTTAAACGTGCTGCTGGAAGTGCCAGAGGCGGATCAAGGTATAATTTTATTTATTTAAGGTTGTATTGGCCGTAAAGTCCCTGCCAAAAGTTAGTTTTTTACGTTAAAACTGCGATAAATAATTATGTAAAGCAATTGATCAATTTTTAGTTCTCACGATCAATGTATTAATGCAATTGGAATATTATATAAGCTTTAAAAATAAAAAATCAAAGCAAAATTGTAAACTGGGCACTATTTTTTTTAAATCGTTGAAATTAGTGCATTTTAATATACTAAATCGGCATTGTAATGACGATTTTAAAAAAAAAAGTGCCGAGGTTACAATTTTGCTTTGATTTTTTATTTTTAAAGCTTATAATATTCCAATTGCATTAATACATTGATCGCGAGAACTGAAAATTGATCAATTGCTTTACATAATTATTTATCGCAGTTTTAACGTGAAAAACTAACTTTTGAATGGGACCTTACGGTCAATACAACCTTAAAGTATTTACAGATGCAAGTGTGTGGGCGTCTGTTTCATTATATATAAATGATTTGTTAACTTTATTCCATTTTGTATATTTTGAAAATTTATATTACTTATAGTCGAGGTTCTTCGCGTGGCAAAAGTAAAGGAGCAGGACCCTCACGCAAAGCTTCTGGACCTGGTTTAGTAGAATTTTCACAAAAGAAACAATATCAAAATTTCCCAGGACGATATGTAAATCTTTTGTAACATAGATCTTTATTAATTCTTCATTTTTTTGTCTTTAACTTTTCAAGTTTAACTTTGTTTTGTATACTTCATGTTATGTATTATATCGTGTTTCAAAAATTTATGTTAAAATCACAAAGTACAAACATAGATTATTTATTACAAAAAAACTGCGTGTAAATAGGTATTTGGAATGCAATTTTATATTTTTCATATGCATAAATAAACTTTATTAAGGATTTTTATAGAAAAATAAATACTGTTTGTATTTAATGACAACACTTTTTTAAATTACAAAGTACCTTAAAATCAATTAACTATAATCTTATCATACAAAATGGTCTAGTATAAGTCAGGCTGCGTAATACGTGCTTCTTTATTCTCATTTTTTATATGCTTTTTTAACAAATCCATAACTTCATTTTGAAACTCTGATGGTACAGGCTTCACTTCTACAGCCCAGTAAAATATGTCCCAATCATTGGATGGGAGATTTATTAAACGATCATATTGTTTCAATTGTTCTTCATTAAAACTATCCAGGTATTTTTTGGCAAACGTGCTTAAGAGAAGTCCATTTTCTAACATTCCTCGCTTACGTGATTGGTATACTAATCTATTATATAAAAATTGTTTAGTGATCATAAATTAACTTTAAAAGCATTATTTTAATGCTTTAATCAAATTAAAATAAAAATTACTCGATTACATACTTTACAAAACTAATTTAAACTTATGTAATTCTGTACATTATAATGTATTTCAAAAATATTAATGATAAAGATAGATATTAGTATAACAAATTTTTTAAATAGAATGTATTTTCATAAAATATACGGGAATATATACAAAAAAAATTTCATCTATAACCTTTTTTTACTTTCATAGTATGTAAACTTGTCAACATTTACAACTAATAAATGTATGTACATACTATTGAATATGACATTTATTACATAATGTATGAGAAAAACACTTGTTGTGACAAAAATACATTTTCAATATAATTTAATAATTCTTAAAAAGGAGATAATACTGTTATATTACCGTGCTTTTTTAGTAACTTCATTTTCATTTTCTCTTTCAACATAACGAGGTATACTTGGTTCTCGACCTTGTGGATGTTGTACATCATCAAAATTATCTTTATTGTCCATTGTACAAGTTGAAGAAATTTTCCTTACAGCTGAAAAAGGTCTAACCTAGAGAATATTTTAAAACTCAATAATTTTCAATTAATAAAGTTATGTAAAATTTAATTACCAATAATGTATTGCATCTTAAAATAGTATTCATTTTTAAGTAAGGTTTGTATTTGAAACTTTTAAATACTAAGAAATACGTTCACACTACATAAATATTTTGCGTGCATGTTTTGGATAATGAGTATACTATATATACTACCTATACTATACATATAAAGCTACACCTTTAGTTTCCTAATTTTGTCAACATATGGCAGCACTGACATGGATTTGCCAAATCAAAAGATTTTAATATATTTTTATTTTATTTCTATTCAATTTTCGAATAATCACATTCTCATTATTTCATACAAATTTTTTAAGTTACATTTTCACATTTGGCAAATGGTAACTGTAAATCTTCCACTTTTAAAAGTACAAGGCACAAAGTAACAAAAAATGTCAAAAGAACTTTATTCCTTACAGATATAATCATTCGTTGATATAAAACATTTATTCATTTTAATTACATTTAAACAACAGTGGAAAGTAAGTGGAATTTTTGTGGCAGTTAAAGTGAATTTGTTTAATATAAATAAATAGGTGAAAGTACATAGATCATTTTTTTCCAGATTTTTTTATGCCACCGGTAACAAGAGGACCTTTCTGACCAGCTTTTTTTGCAGCCTCGGCTAGAGCCTTTTGTTGCTCCTTCTGTTTTTGTTTGAAAGCCACATCATCGTCATCAAGTTCTTTCGAATCCTTTTTTGGAGCCTTCAGAGGTTTCTTCTTGCCTCCTTCGCGACCAGACATTCTATAAAAGAGTTGTCATTAATTTGAGTAAATTATTTAGAAAAAATCATTTTAAAACTAAAAAATTAAATAGGCAGGGTTCAGACTCAAATTAATTTTTAATATAAAGATCAGAGCAAGTTAATAGACTTTCATTGAATCAGTAGGTACTGCTTATGAACCACAATTGACTGATCACTAAAGTTATTTAATCATAATATTACTTGAATAACTATATACATACAGAAAATGTAATAGAACCTTAACCTCAACGATTTCAAGAATCCAATATATAAATAGAGTACTTTTCTAAAGCTTTGAAATAACCACAACACGGTTTGATAATAATAATGTTTCATATATTACTTTTACTTACTTGAATATATTAGGTACTGTACAACAACAAATTTCTCGACGCAAATATCGCGTACGCGAGCGGGTATAGCTTCTTAGTGTTGTTCCTCGTCGTGGTCGTGCGTGGGTGCGTTATATTTCGCGATTGGAGTCTTCCGACTCTCCAGCTCCACCATAGGGATGCTTGCTTTCTGAAATTCATTACATTTGGCAACGTTTTCGGTTTTTGACGATCGAGGACAGTCATCAAACAGTAATTTTACGGTTATATGACACTTCCAGGAGTTCTGATCCTGTATTTCGTTATAGAAAATGAAATCAGCTGTTGCCGACGTTGCCAAATATAAGATGAACCGACTCCACTCCAGCCCGCAGAATTTTTCGATTCTTTGTATTTTGTAACTAAAGAAATAATATTCTGGTTTGTAAATCAATTCCTTCAACTATAATTTAATTTCCTCCATTTTCCTCTACATTTTGTTTAAGATTTTAATGTTATATTTTTTTTCTTTTAAAGTAAACACATTATAGTCATTTACTAAATCTTGTAAAAAATTGTGAACATATAGAAAAAAACTAATGGTGGAGGAAAATGGAGGAAATTAAATTTTAGTTAGAGGAATTGATTTACAAACAAGAATATTATTTCTTTAGTCACAAAATAAAAAGAATCGAAAAATTCTGCGGGCTGGAGTGGGGTCGGTGTAAGATGAAAATGAATTTCGGAAAGCAGCTCCGGTACAATTTAGACTTGACCGATTACTTATCGCACGTCGATAAAATCATTAGCTTACGAGGCCGCGTGCTGTCGCCCTCTACACACAATAAACACGCACTAGCGAGTCACAGCACTCACAGCTGATTGTCAGATGATCGCCAAGCCTGCCAACCATCTCGGCCCTCACTCACGAGCTGTTCTCGTCCAAATCACACCTCCGCCTCAGCGGGCTTTTTCTATCGAAAAAATGCACTGACAACTCTCGCGATTGTCATCATCGTATTCCTCAGTGATTTTCGTTGAAAACCACGTGAAGTAATTGATTTTCCATCGGTTCAATTTTCGAGAGAGTGCAGTAGAATGGGAGGCGCTCGAGCGCGAGAAGCCAAGCCTTTATGACGGCCGCAGCAGAAGCGCACAGCGGCAGCAGCAGCAGCAGTAGCAGTAGACAAACAGCAATCGATATAACATCGGGCCAGCGGAGCACAAAGGAATCGTTATTCTATTCAGGCCTTGATTATATACCGAACGGGGTTCGTGATATATTTTTAACGAAAAATCTTAACCTTATTTTTAATTGGTGTAACGTTTCCGTTGACTGTGTTAATGTAGCTTTCGACTAGTGAGTTGTTTCTTTTTAAAAAATGGAGCATTGTATACTCGTGTCTAGACTGTTTCACTCGAACCGAAACTAATTTTTTACTATTTTTTTTTCATCGGCACTCTGTTTTATAATTTTTACTCGAAGAGAAAAAACTATTGCTTTTCCTTCGTTCATTTACAATGTGGCATACATAAGTTCGTCATTCCTGAGTCAGCCAATAATCGTCACGCCACGATTGTGCAGAGCAGCAAAAAAATATCGAAGGAGAGACTGTCGAAGGGTCCGCGTGCAGGAGAAGAAGGAGAAGACTCTCGCGGTGGTGCAAAATAAAGCAATCGGAAAAACACCAAAAAGAACAGCGCACCTGTATACTGGATATATAATTGAGTCGAAGTGGGCTCGCTCTCGCGCGAGGGAAAAAGAAGGGAGACCAGAAAGAGAAAGAGAGGAAGAGTGAGAAAGGCGGACGACTCATTCGAAGCTGCTCGACGACGACGGCGACGGCACACATACTTATGTTTACTTCCAAAGCTAAAGCTATCAAGCAGGTACCTTTAAATGTAAAGATTGATTAATGCTACAGTCGGTGAGGTTAGAAATCTTGTGGTAGTATATAGTATTACGAGAAAAATTGAGAAGTAAAGTATACTTATTAAAAACGTCCGACATGACCAACCCTAATAAAACATAACGTTTAAAAAACGTTTTTAAAACGTGGTTTGAAACACTGTAACGTTTTTGAACAACCGTTTTAAAAACGTTTTTAAAACGTGGATAATGCCCGCTTTTTGAAGCATTCACACGATTTAAAACGTTTTAAGAATGTCTAAAAAATGTCTTTAAAACATTTTAAAACGTTTATTTGATGCAGCTAATTCTATAGTTCTTAGTTTTAGAAAACGTGTCAGAAACGTTTTTATGACGTTTCCTAAACTTGCAAAACTGATCCTGGACCTTTGCAGTTATGTTTAAAAAACATTTTAAAAACGTTTTTGAACTATTATAAAGAAAGTAGTCCATACAAAATGATAAACGTTTTTAAACGTTTATAAAGACTTTGTTGATAATAGTACATTTCGACACGGGTGGGGAAGTCGATTATTTAGCTGGTGTGACTTTTTGCACGAGCGAAGCGAGTGCGAAAAAGTCACACCACCTAAATAATCGACTCACGCACTAGTTTCGAACGGTATTTTATACCACGAGCGCCGAAAAATTATATCAAAGTTGTGATTTTGAGGTTAGAGTGGTATAAAAGAAATTTAAAATGAGAGCATCAAATTTCGATCAACGCCTCCGCCACCCACCCACCCTTATTCCTTGATTTTAACTTATAACCTGAACCAAACATTTTTACCCA
The DNA here is from genome assembly GCA_036365515.1 of Torymus aiolomorphi. NCBI lineage: Eukaryota > Metazoa > Arthropoda > Insecta > Hymenoptera > Torymidae > Torymus > Torymus aiolomorphi. The sequence goes on along the minus strand of CM070877.1, from coordinate 120,735,509 downwards.
TGTATTGTCGTGCGCCACCTATCGATCATAGTTGTATTACGAAATGCGTTTTGAAAAATTTTAGCACGTTTTTAAAACGTTTTAAAAACGAAAAAATTTATTTCAAACATACCTTGTAGATTATACAAACATTCTACAAATGTTTTTAAAATGTTTGAAAAGTTTTAAAGACATTTTTTAGACATCCTTAAAACGTTTTAAAAGCGCTCGAATTCTTTACAAAGCGGACAACGTTATAAAGTATTTCAAAGAACGTTTTAGAAACGTTTTTTAAACGTTTCGGTTCTAATAGGGAATCAATGACTCATAAATTTTTCGATGCTTTTAATTGTTACGACATGAAAAAATTTATGTATCTTCACTTATATTTTATATTAAACACAATTGTGGTAATCATCATAAAGAATTAAAAGTAGAAATATTCTTCTCAGAATATTCTTCTAGAAATATTCTGTCACGAACTTATTAAGCATCTCTCTAAAGTGAATATAAGAAGTAATCTTTAAAGTAAAAAAAGTATTTCAATTCAGATTTATTTTAATTTTGAAATATATTTTATTTTTAATGTTGAAATATATTCTAGAGCCAAGAAATGTTGCGATATATGGACGTTAAATAAAATAACTCTACACCAACATATCTGCATAGAAACAGACATTGAAATGGCTTCTGAAGTGCCTCAAATAAACTAGCTATATTTGTTTGTTCTTAGTGACAAAATCGAACTTTAGTAATATTTTCTTTTATAACAATTTTTACCAGGTTATATCTATATAAGAAACGGAAATAAAATTGAAAGTCAATTAAAAAACATATAAACATAAATCTAGTGTTGATAGCTCTTATTTTAATAGGTATAAATAAGTGTAAAATTTCTTAAAAACTACATTTTTTCTTTTTTGTTTGTGAAAACTTTTTATCTTCAAGGTAGGATAGAATATTTCTAAGTTTCATAAAGTTTTCCATTCACATATATATGTTGGCCTTTGTTAGAAGAAAATATAAGATATTTTATATACTCAATAATAAACGGTACTAATTTTTTCCTGGTGTTTCGCTCCTTCTTAGAACAGTGTTACCCAACTCTTTTCCAAAATAATAGAAAATATAAACAAGATTTCATTGGTCGGGCAATTCTAAAAAGAATAATATACAAGAATATAAAACGCGATCGAAATATTTCATGTCGAACAGTGTTAAGTAAATGTAAAAATGATGAGTTCAGTGTTGTAAAAGTCTATCCTTCTCCACATAGCACGTTACATTTTTAAAACGTTTTGGAAACGTTTCTTTAGGAACCTAGAAACGTTACCCTAAAAATATGGAAACGTAACAGTGACGTTTCAGAAGTGCAAGGTTACGTTGTAGGAACGTCTTAAAAACGTTTGTGAACCATATACAAAACATTAAGATTGTAAAGTATTCGATATCCTACCCCCCGATAGATGGCGTAGATCAGTCCATAAAAGAAAAGATATTTCCAGGGTATATAAGGAACGTCTAGCAAAGCGTGCCGAATACTGTTTGAAGTAATGTCAGTGTAATAACTGACAATGTAAACGTTTCGTGCTATCTGGGACCACGATGAAATTTTCGAAAATTGTAGATATATGTTTTAGAGATGTTTCAGAAACTGTTTTGAGACGAATCTGGAACGTGAATAATTTTCCAGTAAGTTTTTTGTCGAATCGATTATGTACGTTTCAGAGACGTTTCCAAAACTTTGTACAAACGTTTGAGTTTCGTTTCAGCGTTTCTGAGACGATTTAAACACCTTTCCGATTTTTATGAAAAGTTTTTTCAGATTTAGGACATTTCTACGTTTCTGAAACGTTTCTGTTACGTTTCTATATTTTTAGTGTAACGTTACTAAGTTCCTAAAGAAACGTTTCAAAAACGTAACGTGCTATGTGGATCGGCTACCATAATCAGACGTAAAGGTTGTGTAAAACCTAAAATACCACATGACATCACGATGATGCAATGTTGATGTCTTTACATAATATTTACGCAATAAACACTTTTTTCTCTGTATTCCGATTTTACTCAGTTTTTTTTCTTTTTCTTTTTGTTGCATTATTAAAATTTACACTAAATCTTACTGTTAATTATGTTTATAAAACAAATCTCTGCCTTTATTTTTTAAATGTAGAACCATCCGTCATCATTCATAAAAGTTCAAAATCATATTTTTTCCCCGAAGCCGTCACACAGCTGTGATTCCGTGAATTTCCACCAGGCGTTTGTAACAGCAGCAGCAAAGTCTGCATTCTGCAGCTATCAGCAGGAGCCACGGAGAAGCGGCACTAGCGAAAGTAGCGAAGAGTGGGAGTCCTATACACACGCAGACACACGTAAGCCTGCTGCTGCCTGCCTGCCTGTATAACAACCCACACGAGAGCTTTCTGTTCTCTCCCTTTGTGCTGCTCGCGCATGTGTGCTCTCTCTCACTCCGCGGCTGTGCGTGTGCGCGAACGCTATCGGTCCCTCTCTCTACTCCCCGCGAACGGCGTTGGCAGCCCTGCTCTCTCTCTCGCTCGCTCGACGAGCAGCAAGCAGCTCGCGCTGTCAGAGAGCTCGGGAAGTGCGCTCTCTGGGGCCAGTTGGCAACAGACTTTCGTCCCGTTCGGAGAGAGCTGCGCACTGCGCTCGCAGTCGCCCAGCCAGCTAGCAAGCCAGGCCAGAGTTGGACTCTCTTTCTCGTGTGTGTGCGGCCGTGTGTGTGTCTGTGTGTGCGTGCAGCACAGCAGTAGCCGTCGATGCATCGCGCAACAAAGCCAGGGCCGTACAAGTGCCGAGTGCCCCGAGCACCCGTCCTCGTCTTTCACTCTGACAATAAACTTTCGTGTCACAGTGCCCGCATTATTATAGCCTCCTCGCGGCGGCCGAACATTTAGACGAGAGCATCGCAGCAGGAGACTGGGAGCGCGACACTCGCCGAGGAGAACGAGAAGGCTCGTGTGCAGCAGCGGCGCAGGGCCGCGGAGAATCAGAGACACAGCAGCAGCAGCAGAAAAGATAGAAGCAGCAGCCATGGGGCCCGCCGACCCGAACATTTGACCCACGGCTAGTGACTCCGGGCTCGGCATCAGCGGGGATTGTGTTGCGAGCGTCTTGTCGTGTTCAAGTGCTTTCGATCGGTGAGTAAAGACACCCATACACACACATACCATAGCCTCTCTCTCTCTCTCTCCTGTCCTTATCATCGCAGCTTCGATCGCTCTCTCCCTCACCATATTGCTCCCATATAGCTACCTCGCGCAACTCCTCCTCCGTCGATACTCTCGCCTCGCTCGCGAATCAGCTGTGTCCTCGGCGTTTCCTCGGCGATGACAGCTGCTGCTGCCGCTACGACGGCTGCAGTGCCGTCCGTGCTTTAAAGGCGCGATTTTAAAAGGTAATAAGGCTCGGCCTCGCGAACGGCCGTTCGCGTGTTTTTCGAACGAGGCAAAATCAAAACAAAGAGCGAAGCGCTGTAGCTATATAGCGACCTCAGGGGCCTGCGTCGCACATCGCGAACTCAGCCCAGCCCGAGAAGGCCCCCTTGGCTGGAACCCAAACAAAAAGAGCGAGCGAGAGATGAGGCGGAGCGGAGCCAGCCCCTCCGCCAGCTTATGTAGAAGGAGAGAGATAGAGAGAGGGAAAGACAGACATAGGCGCGCGAGCACGTGCATGTGCGCGTATATATGTGCGCTCGGACCTTTAACAGCCGAGGGAGAGAGAGCGTCGCTCGGTCGCTACGCCGCCCGCGCCGCCGTTGTCGGCGATGGCCCGTATGGAAAATTACCCGCGCTCCCGGTAATTCTAAACGAGCCTCGTCGACGGTTCCTCTCTCTCTCTCTCTCTCTCTCTCTCTCTCTCTCTCTCTCTCTCTCTCTCTCTCTCTCTCTCTCTCTCTCTCTCTCTTCTCTTTCTATCTTGCTCTCCCGATCCGTCTCCATCGTGTGCGCGCAATAACCCACGATCGCGTCGGGGTGATTGTGCTGTTCTCTGATACATTCATGCATGCGACGTACCTACACATACACACATGTACGTGTACATGTGTCGCTCCTCTCTCTCCCTCTCTCTCTTCTCTGTTTTTCTGCACACTCGGGTCTATGCCGTGTATAGAGCCTCTCCGCCGCTCTCTCCCTCTTTCGCCGTCTCTCGCTGCGCTGTGCACGACACGCTCCGTCCCGTTAGCGCTTTCGATCGGCCAGCCACCTCTCTCTCTGGCCTTTCGCGATTACATGCATGCACACGCTCTCTCTCCCCCTCTCTTTCACTCTCTTCATCGGCTTAATTTCGCGAGTGACACCCACGAAATCCGGTGAGAGGACGGTGGTCGAGAGAATGCCAAGTGGATTATTTGTGTCAAAAGCGTCTGGTGTGTGTACACTTTTTCATTGAACGATGAGAGGTTATTTTCTACCTTTATAGGATATATTTATGGTCAAATATTCGTAATTGTTTTTTTTTTTTTTTTTTCTAATGGAGAAGACTTTACAGCATTGTATAACTTAAATTACTCTATACTTTTCTTTGCTTCTCTTCTTGGTATATTTTTAAAACTCACTATCAAAGTTAACACTTTGGGGAAAGAAATATGTACGAGATAATGTTTGTAAGTTTTGGAACGCTTTTTTTGAAAACAAAAAATCCTTATTATCATTGGTTTATCATGTCAAGATAGAATAGTTCTATTGCGTACAACTTTTACACTGGCATAAAAATAAAAATTTAACACGGATTCATGATAGGTTGCACCTGCCTCCAACGGTTAATTAAGAATAAACGGTCAATTTTTTAAAGATATTTAACTTTTAATAACTTCCTTATATTAATCTGACAAGAATTATTGGAGTAAGTTAACTTGATTTACAAGTTAGATAATAATACGGAAATTTGAATAATATTTAAAGAAAGTAAGTACTGTACAAAAACAATTGCTTTTAAATTATTGTATTTTAATAAAAATATGTGATGATTTTGTTTTTTTTTTTTTCTAATAACGTATATTTAAGTTTTCAAAGAGAATAGTAATATATCATAACACGTCTTCACCACGTGATACATAAATATAAAACATATCAATTTTTTAAAACATTACAACAGTACAAAATTAAAAAAATTTATTTCGTGTATTACTGAGGAACCGCAAGAACTGTATATATAACACATTAAAATTTCCACATTATTGTTATCTTTGTAAAAGACGAACGTGGTTTAATGCAAAATATTTATTTTTGTGATATGACTGAAGATGAAAAATATCCCATCACTTAATTTAAATCGTGGCATTTTTTTGCAGAAAGTTCCAAAAATAATAAAAAATTCACGTTTGAAGATAAATCATACTAAAAAATTACTACTTATACATACATTATATAGTTTTTACCAATTAAGATAATTTATGCTGCTCTCATTGAAGACTGCAAAGTCAAAAACAGTTAAGATAACATATTTAAACAAACAACGTAGCTATCTTGACCTTGATTTAATTTGGTACTATCGCGTGCAGTGTTATTTGGATTTTGTTTTTTAAGTAAAAACTTTTCTACATTTGGTCGAGTTGAATCATGACATACTAATAACTCTCGATCATATTACATTTCTGCATTCCACTTCGTATAGTATTACATGATCTTTTGAAAATTCTTGACTTTAAAATGTTTACAAGTACCAATTAACATGTTAGGATATTGTTATGCGATGTTTATTTATCTCTTTTGATCTTTAAAATTTAAATAAATAAAATAAAAATAATTTGTCTAAGTACTAAAATATTGTTGATAAGTAATTTAATTGCCTATAGAGTAAATTTTTCATGGTTGTTGTGAAAAAAAAATTATATATCTGTAAACTTTTCCTTAAAAAAAAAAAAAAAAAACTTATTCCGCTTTGTAATCATTTTAATTTTAATGAATGAAAAAATATTTATTCTCAATTCCTTAATTTTTAAAACCTCAATCAAAAGTGAGTAGTAGTATTTTTTCATGAAATTCGCTTCCCTTCTTCCTTGTATTCCTGTTTAAGTAGTCGAACTACATGAAACGATTCGTATATACCGTTAGCGTTTCTGATCGACGCAAGATATTTTAGTGTTCTTTGTATAATATAACAGAAGAAATCGAGTTTCGTCGTTTTTTTTCATCATATTTTATTACTTTTCTTTTATCTCGGGGCCAAGTAGTGGGTTAAGGCTTTGTGAAAATTGAAAGCAATAAAAATGTGGGACCAGAGAAAATTAAACTTCGCAGCGAACTAATGCTGACATTAACGATATTGTGTAATTGAAAGTTACATGCAAATGAAAAGAGTCGTTACATAACTTTTATTAAACAAAACCTTACGGAAAAATGAGATTTGTTTTTTCTTCATGTTATATGAATAATTAATTAATTTATTTTTTTGCAGCTACATATTAATTGTAGATTGGGCAACAATAATGAGAAACTAATAAAAAAAATTATGAAAGAAATTATTTTTATCTTAAATAGTAAAATTTAAAACTAGCATAAAATAATATATGATATAAAGAAACCATATTATTATCAGAATATAAATGTTTATAATTACATTATTGATTAGTACAAGGTCAGTAATTTTAATAACGTGAAGTGCAAATCTAAATTATTGTATTTTCTCTGGTGTATACTTTTAATGCCTAATTAAAAATAACTGATTCTGCAACTACCTCTTTTTATAATTAAGAAGAAGACCATTTTTTAATTCTACATATTATCATAAAAATTAATAATTATTAATAATCAATGACAAAAGTGCTGTTGCAATGCAATTGTAGGTTTTTTTTTTCGAATAAATTATAGCAGGTTGACATTTCGCAATTGCAGAATATAGCAATATCTAGATAAGCGTTGAACTTGACCTATTCTGATATTCTTGAAATGAAAAAATTTGTTTTAACAGATGCTATATGATACATTAAATGCAATTTAAGTCACATTGCCGCTTAAGTTTTATAGAAAATTCTGATTAAGGTGATGCGATACTGACACTATTACCCAAAATTTGGTTCCCATTTTTCTCATTCAATTTTTAATTTTAAGAAAAAAACTCTTTGATACGTTGTAGTTCTTTATTAAACTTAAAACGTGTCAAAGAGTTTTTTTCAAAAAGTTTAAAATTGAAGGAGAAAAACGGGAACCGATAATTGAGTAATAGCGTGGGTATCACATCACCTTAAGTGATGAATATAAAAAGGAAAACAGAACAAATTTTGTACATATTTACTAGTTTTGCAAAGATTTGGCTCTAGTTAAATTATAATCAAATAATAAAGATATATATTATGAATGAAAGCCTCACATTGTAGAATTGTATTTTCAACACGGTATAACGTATGGCTATACCTAGTATAAAATATTACTTCATGTCTTTTAAAATATCAATTAATTCTTTTGATTTTATTTTATTTTTGTATTTCTTGCAATATTATATTGTTCATATTTTTATTATGTAGCATTTGTTAGTACACAGTTCATGGTAGATATTGAGATATAAATAAATAAAAATAAGTTATAAATATTCGAATTATTTTTGCCAATCATAGTATAAAGTGGACAAAATTTCTCCACTTACCGCAATCAATAATGCACCTCTTTCACGGGTAATTAAATTGAGCTCTCCCGTGATTTACAAGCCAAGAATTTCTCTTTGTTCACACACAACGAACTCGCCCCCCGAGTCGACTCGACTGCATATATACCTACACCTACCGTGCGTCTGTCCTATACGCGAAGGTTAAACATAGACAGATCAAACAGATGGGGCGAGTGCTGAAAAAATTAACGCACATCGCGGAATGCTCAAGAGCGCGTATATAGCATGCATAGGTCTGTCGGATGGCCAGGTGCTTGCAAAGAAGAGAGAGAGAGAGAGAGAGAGAGAGACTCGGAAATTGACGTCGACAGCGTTGCAACGGTGTGTGCGTATACGGCCGTCCTTTCGCAGTGTATATAACTGGCCCGCAGCATTGCGCGCGCGCGCGCGCGCGCGTGAGTCGCGTTTCCTCATGTCGGTAATAGCACACGAGGAAACGACTGACGGTGCATGCGTTTATTCTCGTAACATATTGCGATTCCGCGGGAATTTTGCAAGTTTCCTGTGCGCGTGCGCTCGCGGCCGCCGCTGTGTATGTGTATGTATATATCCGTATGCGCTCGTGCAAAGGCCGAGGGGAGTCGTATAATTTTGTTTTATCGTATATGCCGAGTTATGGATAATTTGTCGTTACTCATTGGGATCATTTTTCCTCGCCAGTCTATGTATTTGTTTTCATTAGCATCTTGAAAGAAGTATCGTTTGTATTTATCAATCTAGCGTCAAATGTTGACGCTTTTACTTCGTGGAATTCAAGATTTGTCATACCCCTTTGGAGATAATCGTGTTATAGCTATCGACAAACGTGACTTCGCTTTACGGTATGTGAAATCAAGTCAATAAATATGGAGGCTACTTTAAAGTCGTGGTTCGTTAATTACACGCATTAGTATTTTCGTTGAGGCTATCTCATTCATTAAAATGCATTCAGCCGCGCTATACCTGCTTTATTCAGCATTATTACCAGATGTGGCAATGCTCGTGTCAACAAAGCTAAAATTTTCATTCTAAATAAGTGGTTATTAAAGACGAGCTTACATACTTTTTATTCATCCTTTGGATCTTTCGCAACCACAAGTCGTACATTATACAATTCTTGCAAAATCGTCAATCCGCACGAAGATAGCGACCTCAAACTCAAGCGCGTCCGCTCCAAAAATATACAAACTTCACCTGGCACCGTTCCTCCAGAGAGCTCGCGCCTTGGATCTCGCTCTTCCGCGCTTCGCAATAAATATAACAAATAAGTGCTCTCCGCTCGCGCATAGAGAGAATTCACTGGCTCGTTCTCGGCTTACTCAACCTTAAGGTACATCGCGAGCAGGAATATAAGCGAGCGCGCGCGGGGCCGCCGCGTTCGCTCGCGCGCACAATCGTGTAAACGAGTTGACCTACATCGCGGCGCTCGCCCGTTGAGGAGCCCGCAACTGTTAGACTTGCCTCTCGGCGTATATACGCGCGCGATATGCCCCCCTCCTCCCGCGCCGTTGTGCTTATACGCGCGGTCTATATGCGTCCCCGCGCATGCAGCTCGCGGAAACGCGAGCGTTCGAGTTACATCGTTGCGTCCACCCAATGAGAGAGCCTTCGTAATCTAACTTCGGCGGCGTGTGTATACGGGAGACATGACGCGTCCGGGAAGCGTAACAGCTGTTTGCAGAATAAGAAGTCAGCGTTGTGGGTGGGGCGCCGAGGTGACGATGTTTCCACCATGGTGCGAGTGTATAATCCGAGGTTTTTTGGAGAACGTCGTGGTTCTCGCTTCGCGCGAGCGACTAGGTGCTCGGCGTGTCGTCCGCCGTCACTTGCGCCTCCGCGTGACCATTTGCTCAAACTTGTACACAGCTGCCTTGAGTTACATTGTAAACTCGGTTGTGGGAGAGCAGGGCGGGTATTTTCGGCATATTATTGTACGAAACGGAAAATTCACAGAAGCCTTTTTTGCATACTTATATAACTTGTGGAGACGAGACCTCTTTGTTAGTTTGTTCGAAAAGTATTTAGATAATTATTTATAAGCTTGATATTGTAACATAAGGGAACATGCGAGTAATACAGTAATTGTTAACACTTACACGTACGAGTTAGAAAAGTTACTGAGTTAAAATTGTACTATGACGTCATGATGACATTCCCATGTGAATCATGACGCCATGCCATACAAACAACATTTTTTACGTTCGGTATAGAGCATGACGTGGGAATTTTATAACATATGCTACAAAGTCGTGTATATAAATTTACTCATAATTTTTCAAGCCATTTTTTCATGTGTAAAGAGATAAAAAAAGAATAAAGTCATCATTAAAATAAGTTTTTTTCTTTTATATAAATGTAATTTAATACCAATTATTTTATTAAAAAAACAAATTTTTCATAACTACCACGTAAAACTGTCACGCGAATGGCTCCAACCTCGTATCCCCCAGGTCCCACGTCAGTCTCAATTTTCACTCTCACAGTTTTAATATCGCCGCCATACACGTCTCCACCCGCAATAAAGAATTTCGATACTTACCCAACCAACTCCTCCTCCGCACCGTCCGACCTAATAACGCGATTGGCCGCAGCGCGACCCATATCGGAGCTCTGGCAATTTTCATAATCATTTTCGGCCTCGTTGCAGCGCAAGGCGCGCGCACGAGCGAGCATATCGCGCGCCTGATTTATGCAATGCGCATTGTGCACACGTGTGCGTAAGTCAGCGAGCGAGCAACGGACACACCGTGGAGTCTCTCTCGCTGCGCGAATATAAAGATGCCAGATATTCTCGAATCTCTCTCTCCGAGCGAGCGAGCGCACGACAATTGCACGATGCCGCAATTGACTTTCGTAATTATTCCGCGATATTGCAATTCGGAGGAGTTCCCTCGCCGCTGCCTAGCTTGTCATTTCTCGGCCTCTTTGCACGCGACTCGCACGATCTCCACAGCTCTAAATAGGTTATATACGTCTTTTCAATAAGTATGGACATGAAAAAACAGTGTAGTTTATAATTTTTTAGAAATTCACTGGTGATCATCAGAAATACAGAATATCCTACTTTCATTGCTTATTTTATACCATTTAATACCGTAAATACTAACATTGTTTGAAATATTTTACAAATATTATTTCTATTAAAATCCGTTATTTCGAGTCATTTTCTTTAGTAGAATCACGTATAAAGTTTGTTCTACATTTGTCAGGATTACTTCTTCAATTCTAGCATTTGAAAATAAAATTTAACTTTTTAAAAAAACTTTGATTAAACCTCTAAAAATAAAATGTATTAGCACAAGCACTAAAACTGCGTGACCGAGATTCTCAAAACCTGAAATGTTAAAACATTTTCCACGACGGCAGCCATCCAAACGTACAACCAGTTCGAATGCACGCGCATCCAGAGCGTAAAATACGTCTATGCAATGAGGACCCTAAAGCAGCTTACCGAATGGGTTTTCACGCTCTGGCCTATTTAAAATTCTGCTCTCCACCAACGCGTTTTACAGAACCTCAACGAATAACAAAAATCGCGCACGAGCGTGCATGTCTCGAGCTAATTTTCGCTTCCCGCGGAAGATAAATTTGTCACGTCCTCAGTCTTACTCTCGTTGCAAAAACTCGCGACTTCTGCGCCGTTAAAAAGCGCTTTATTTCCTTTTGCAGCGACTCCGCGGCTGCTACTTGCGATGATTTTCCAATCGGCGCTCTTACGTCAGCGCGCGCTGCACTTTAGGGCATCTCCGCGCGCGATCGCGTAATTTTCCGTGAGCGCTCGGTTATATTCTTTGCGCGGCTCCGCATCGTCACATAACGCAGGCGTCGAATCATCGCTCGCGGCTCGTGCGTATTTACCTTGATGAACACACCACGCGCGCTCGTTTACTGTGGGTCAAGTTCGCGAGAATTCCACGAGGCGCGGGTATAAAAGTGCATTTATTATGCATTTTCTCTTCGCGCTGACTTGAGCGCCTTGGTATACAGTCGCGAACGCGCGAGCGTGCGCGCGAGAGAAAGAGACGGAGCGAGCCCCTTGAAATAATCGATTTGACAGGAGTCGAGCACGTGTCGGATCAGCTGATTAGAGGTTCGCGCACGGCGAGCGCGCAGCTAAGTATAGATATACTTGTACAGTAGGAGTGCAGAGTGGCCGAGGACGACGGGGCGATGGTGCTGCCTCGTGGTGGCTGTCGCCAAGCTGAATTACAGCGAGGTGCGCTACGTTCGTTACACCGGCGTCATATATTGCAGCTCTCTTTCGCTCTCCTCTTTGGCCCCTTTTTCGAGACTCGTTCGATTGAAAGCGTCGATCGCCGTCTGTCTCTCCCTTAATCGGAATTTTGCAGAGCGTGTCATATTTTTTTCTTTTTTTTTTGCGTGATGAGCAGAGAAGTATTGGACTGTCGAGGCTTTGCATGCGCGCAAACTCGCGTAGAAATATGGGTAGATATGTACATATATATGTGCAGGTGGTGTGAAAAGGGATGCGCTTGCCTTGAATCTCTCTTGACCGGATTTCTTTATTGATTTCCGAGATGCTTAAAATAGAATTCGGTGAAGTTTATTAATACGTTGGAGCACGTTTATTTTCATATAAACTGATAATATTTTTCTCTCAAGTATTTGTTTTTCTTTCAAAGACTTTTCTTCAACTTTCCTTCTGCACCTGCTCAAAACAAGAATGCTTATTTATAGAGTCGTTTAAGAGCGCGATATCTCCTTATCTGTTTATAATTTATGAATAATTAGCATGGGTCTGAAGTTTGCAATGTTGTAGTACAACGAAATAAAAAAAAATATATTTTTCTTCATGGTTATATTAATTAATATTAATTTTCTGTGTAGATTTAGTGCTTTATAGAATAAAATAAGTTTATTCCCATCTCTACTATAATGGTCATTTTATAGCCTGAAAAGCGGGGAAAAAGTGGCGTCTGATTCCGACTTTTACTTTATTTATAAAGTACTTTAGTAATAAAGTACTATGTGTACTATTATTCAAATGAAAGTTAAAGAGATTATTTCGTTGCATTCCAACCATGCAAACTTCAGACCCATTAATTAGCAATAGAATACACACGTTTAAGCTAATAAATATCATTGTAATATCGAAAGTATTTAAAAATTTATATTTTATTTTAAGTTAAGGTTAAGTTAACTTAGGTATCTCTAAACACTAAAATAATATTAATACAGTAGCAATAATCAATGAAATTAAAAAGAAAAGTGTAAATTTATATGGCAGTTGTCTAAATAATTTAAAGCACTATGTGTGCCATTATCAAATAATATGTTATATTATAATTGTATTAAATTCAAAATAAAGTACAAGATAATGTAATAAAATAAATTACGGCTGAAAAGTCTAATATTTTTATAATGAAACGGTGCTATGAGTAAAAATAAAATATTCTGATGCGCATTTATTCTCGTTCTCTGAATTCTCTGACTGTCGCTTTGAATAGAGATATAATGGTTATAATATAGTTTTTGTATTATATATTCGTCATTTATAAATGGAAAAATTGTTTGCACTAAAATAACTTCTTCTTATTATACAATTATGAAAGAAACTCATGATTATAAGCTGTAGTTTATACTTCATATGTATAAAATACGTCTATTCAATAATTCGAATAAATCCAGATTGATCTATTACATTAGTTTCTGTAGTCTTCATTTCGCACTTCAACTTCCACATACAATCAAGAACTAGTTAATCAATCAAAGATACAGTAATAATATCTACTACAAATTTAAACCATCTATCTCTAATCAATTCTCACTTAAAACCTATACACGCGTCGATCGCAAAAGCTGTATCTCTTTTTCTGTCCTCTCTCACTCTCCGCGCATGACGCGCACGTGCGCCTATTTGGCCAGTTTCGTAACGCTAATCACTTGGCACTCTGACGCGCCTAGGTATATCGACACAAGGTGGACACAGCACAGAGCCGCTCTCATACACTCGATCCTAGACGCGATCTTACGTAACGTCGTCGCATAAGAAGGAGAGATGGACGTGGCCGGAGATTACGAAGCGCGAGCGCGCGCGTGCAGCTGCACACGATGCACATGCACTTCAGGGTCGGCACTTTTCGAGGCTCTTTGCGCGGCTTCTTCGTATACCTAAGCTAATCGCCGTGACGAGCGGAGTGTGCTCGCGATCGTGTCAGCTTTGAATTCGATCTCTCTTATGCGCTGGCTTCTTTGTCTCGCGGAGTTTCCTTCCTTTGTGGAATGCTACTGTGACTACTGGCTTGAGTCATCGTGGCTTGATTATTCCTCGCACACGCGCGCATTACGTGTCACTCTTTTTTGCGCATAGAGACGGTGCTCATTGTCCAGGACGAGGACGGAACCGATGATGCTGCTGATGCTTTGTGTTTATGTGCCGCACTGGATGATGCGATTAAGTCGCGATGCAAAACATTCATTTAGATAAGGTTGTGTGTACGGGCCGCAGCAGGTGATCATAGTACGCGTTTTTGCGAGATAACGAGCGTCTCGTGTTGTAAGGAAATGTTTTGCCGATCATATCGTGGCCCGGCTTTTTTGTCTGTTTAGAATAGACGTCACGTGGCCGTACGTAATCATCATTGCCGCAGAAGCGATAACGAAGCTGGGGCTTATAAGGTAAAGTAGGTAGTAGTGGGACAGTTTTTACCATACTTTTTTTATAATCTTTTCTATTGCCAAAACTAAGCACAATACATAAAAACTAATTACCTCAGCAGGTAGCTCGTGTCTCAAGGTTTATTTTAAGAAAAAAAGATGCTTTCTTCCGTTGTTGGTGTATTAAAAGAATCTCATTAAAAGAAAATAACTATCGACTAGTGTAGTGGGACACGGTAACTTATTTATGACCGGTAGTGGGACGCCCATTTGACGCAGTAGTGGGACAATACTTTTTAAACGTGTCCCACTACTACGATATGGGAATTAAGAGGTACCTATAGTGGGATAAAGTTTTCGCTATGCGTACAGCTCAAACATAACCTCAAAAAGTTTGAATCTTGTTATACATTAGTTTAAGAAGTAAATCAACACAATAATGAAGTGACTACGTAGCTAACATCATAAAGAATACTAATGAAGTAATGCTTTTATCACCTTAACCGTTCATCGTAGTTTTTGACTGCTGTCCCACTTCTGGTCCCAAAATAGGTTTTGTCCCAGTACTGCCTCCTTTACCTTATCAAGCGTATCGAATGGACGGTATAATAATGAATATAGTAGGTTAATATAAATAAATAATGGCACTTGTATAATGTATTCTTTTATTTGCTCAAAAACAAAGGTTAATTATATAAAAGAGTTATTCAAGCGGGTAGCATCGGAATGCTTTGTGAAGTAACAAACTATGGCGATACAATGGAGTTTGAAAGCAATTAACTTTCGTAAATTCCACTTGTTTTGAGAAACAAAAGTGGACGAGTTCCACCTCTAAAAGAAAATACGTCTCTACAGTAAAGTGATGGTGTTTACAAATTTCTACTCCCACGGTCTGATTGAATTACAAGAAAATCTTAAAGTTGAAGAACATGAAAATGTTCTTGTGGTCTTCATTCAGTCAAACAAACACACATTCAACGTAGCGTATATTGTTATATAAAACGTATAAATTATTTATGATTCTTTTTATCTTAGCAGAATCGAAGACCTTATATATAATTATATTTATAATTATATTTTACAAAATTTGTATTACAAAATTTTACATATAATATTGTACGGTTGTTTGGATTATTATCTTCAATCTGAACTTTAATGACGATAATTATAAATTTTTCCTTGCATGGATTAATAGTCACTAATAAAACTACTTTGCACGAACTAACTTCCACCTTTTAACTGACGTCATTTTCTAATTATCCAGGTAATCTATCTTCAAGAACCATAATATATATACTTACAGCTCGAATACAAAATGTCTATGAATAAAGTAGTTCCTTACGTTAACACGGGGTGAAATTATTAAAACTTGATAGCTCTAAAAAACCAAAAGCAAAATTATCGATTGAATGCAAGCACGAGTGTGAATTATAAAAAATATACCTATATCAAATGACTATTATGTAAACAACACATCGTTATATATCCCAACCTGCAAGTATTGATATCAATCGCACTCACGACGTGTGCCTCTTTTTGCTTTATTCCTCGTCATAACTCGTAACTGCAAATTCTGAAAAATACAGGTGTTTGAAATTTCGAACGTTCATAGTGAACGAAAGATTTTTGCCATTTTCAAATTTAGCCGAATTTGGCTACTTAATACATTTCAAATCGGATAATAATTGTATTTCTTCACTTCTCACTCATGCAGTCACCAGTAAACCCCACTCCGGGGAATTCTAACCAAAATTAGAAACTTTAAGTTAATATTTCGTTCCTTATGAACGTTCGGAATTTCAAACACGTAAAATACTCGAGTTTCTCTAGAAAGTCTCGACAAAGCCCGCTCCTATTTCCAGAAAACGCCAGTCAATCTCCGCAGAGGCGGAAGATAAACTTGATAAAAGTCTTCCCTCTCTCTTCCTTTTTCGCTCGCGTTCGCTCCTACATGTATTTTCGTCAACGCGCGTGCGAACGTCGGCAAGGTCGGCCAGAGCATCACGCCTCGGTCTCGTGCCCGCGAAGACGGCGGTGAAGACGACGTCGAGCTCTATACAATTTACTAGCGCAGCGTTTTAATTCTTCCGCCTCTTGCGCAGGCTGCACTCTCGAGGTCTTCTTCATCTTCATCTTCTTTTTCTTTTCTGTCGCGCGCACTCAAGAAAATTACTTATAATGCCTTCTACAGCAATATTTCTTTCCTCGTGCGTTATGGTCGCGTTGAGTAACGTTTTGAAATTGGCTTTTTATGCACTTTTTACTGCTACTCAAATGCTTCATTATAGTATACACGGGATGAGAAAATTGCAGTGTATAATGGATTTCGCAATTTTTCGCTTAAAATGGGTATTTATCGGACTTTGGGTTACACGAAAAACTTTTGGCGAAGGTTAAATTAGCTTCAATTTAAAGTTTCCCAAAAGGCCGGAACATTTTTCATTGTTAGATCTCCAACTATTCAAGCCTGTCGTCGGTAAATTGAAAATATATCGCGCAAGTTAAATTGATTTATTGAAAGGAATGTGCATCGTTACTCGGCGAATACGAAATTTTACACAGAACCAGCGCTGTTGCAGAGGATACCAATAAGCGTCGATGGCTCGTATATATAAAAAGACCAATGCCTGATTTAGAAAGTCCATAAATCATAGTTGACTCACCGTCACTTTCTGCTGTCCATTCATTACAAAAGCTCACGCGCGGCGAGTCTCGACCTTTCCCAGATAACCGATTCAATTGGAGCAGCGGAAAGTCGTCGCCGCGCACTGGAAGCCTCCGCGGTGCATTGTCGTCATTCGGTAACCGCGGGAGTCGAAAATCAAGTGCGTAAACGGCACTGGCATTCGATCCTCCGCACTCTCCGGAGGAGTATAGAGCTGAAGTGCGCACGCTGCGTTTATTTCTGGCTGCGAGGAACGTATTCTGCTCGCTTTCACTCACTCGCGGTGCGCGCACAGTGCAGCGCAACGCCTTTTTCCACTTCGCGAGCGCTAAGGCGCCGGGCTCTTGCTCCAATTTCCCGACGTTTCTAAGATGGATGGCCAGGTGGGAAAAGACCGATTAGGCCCGGCTGACTTGTATTCGTGTGGATTGCTTTTGAATTCGATCCGGTGGCATGCGTGTATACGTAGGGCAGGAGGCAAATTGTGCCGTTAAACGGCATTTAACTTAACACGGCGTATAGTTCGGTATATAAAAAAGGTGGAATTCACGGTCCAATTGTCGCGCGTTCTTACACAATGGCGAACAAAGGCTGCAGATATTATGCAATAATAATTTATCGCGTTAATGGGTATTTCGAAAAACAAATTTTCGCGTCATATATGTTACGATTTGTTTGCAGCGTGATTGAACAATTTCGCAATTTTTAAAACCACATCTACCAGCGCGCCAAGGTCATTCATGTGTAAACACACTGAAGTGAGACTCTGAAAATGTCTGTATCAACTGTGAAGAACATTATGCATGCCCATTTGCAAGTCTGAAAATATAATCCGTTTGCTCGGCATAACCGATTGATGGACAGAATTCATAAATATGATAAAAAATATCTTGTCACGTTCCTTTTTTGTATTATTTAATTCGAAAAAAAGTTTTAATTCATATTTCAATTTATAAGCATTTCGCATTTTTTTTAAATCTCTTTTTCCAGAGCAATCAACGCAGTTTGAAAATGGTAATGAATGAGTCTTTCTTATATATAGTAATATACCTATGCACAAGTTTCTTGTCAGTGTATAAGATTGTAAAATTATTCATAAAATGCTTCCTTTAAACAATACCCAGAAATATTATCTCATACTATGTACCAATGAAATTGCTATGCTATGTTCACTAAAACAACGAATGTTGTTTTATTAAAATTATCTAGCCTCCCTGCCCCTTATCATAAAAAAACAATTTACATAAAACTGTTGACTTGAAATAATGTTACAAATTAGTAGTTGCCAGTAATAAGTGAGAATTCAACCTGTACAGTAAATATCATGTACAATCATAGAGTACTGTACACAAATGCTACCCGCGTACGTTAACTGAAATTCAACAAATATTTATGGTTCCGTTATCGTCATCTAAATACCGCGCATTACAATCGTCCCGAAAAATAAATCGCAATGTTGATTCTTAAAATACTTTGAAACTCACAATAATAAAAAAAAAAACAATCAGGAGATACATGTCGAAAACTAGCGGCAAAATATTTGTCCCGCCGATCGAACCAACACAATGCACGCTCATTTGCAATTGTAGCATCGCGTGTTAATAACACTTGTACTTCTGACGTCACCCGCGGCTCCCGGAGAAAGGGAAAGACGGCGCAAACAGCGATGGCGTTGATTTCGGGACGGCATCACCTTGAGCGCGTTTATTTATTTTCGGCTTTCTTTATTTTCCTTTATTTTTGCGCGTATATATAAGTGTACACGCCGGACGCTCAAAAGTCCCGAGAGTTCAACGGCCTGCGCGTTGTGCTGCGTCGCTTTATTATTTCAACTGTCGCGCGCATACATTATGTCCCTTGCAACGGTAGGTTTATCAAAGCTCTGCGGTTCTTAATTGCCATTTTGCCATTGTTTGGTTTTCCGCGTGGCTTTTTTTTAGTTTTTTATTGTGGATCGAAGCGAGTGTGCGGGGCTCTATTTTTACGATGCTGCGGCTGGAAAACAGGCAAAACATTCTACTTTTATCAAGAGCGAGCGCCGAAAGAGTTCGCGCGCTTTCTCACAACTTTATCAGAGCGAGCGATGACAGCGGCACGCGTAACCTTCGAATCCTTTTTTTTCTGCGTTGATTTATTTGCGATGGAACGGTTTATCTTGTTTGACATTCACTGTGAATGAACGCGATCAATCTCTTTTCTCGGAATTATTGCTTTGTCAAAATTTATAAATACAATTCACCTATTTATTCTAGTAAGGTATAGTTTATTTCTGTTTTTACCGATTTCTCTGTCGGTGATGAATTCCATTTCATTATTGAAATACTTTTAGAAAGTTTCATTTCAAGAAAACATGTGTAATTTTATAATACATAACGTGTAGTATAATATAAATGTAAAAAATGTTATAAGTAGATTTTTTTATTTGAGATATCAAATTGATCGTAGAGCATTAGAAGAACCTGCGTCAATAAGTATAGGGAAACCCCAGCATCATAGGAGGTTCACCTCTTTATTCGAGCGTGCTACATACAGTGTTTCAAAATTTTTGGGTCACGTGGGAGAAGAGCTTCTTTAAGCTTTGTAGAACTGTGTCAGCTCCAGAATTCTATATGGATCTGCAAAAGTAGCTGCTGTAAAAATAAACATTATACTTTTTGGAATGAAATATTTCCTGGACACTGAAAATTTCATTTAATGCAGTATCGGAATCCCTTTTTCACCTTATTTGTAAGATTTTCAAACAACAATAAACCATATTACTAGAAATATTGCTTCATCATTGCAAACAAATCTATGATCAAAGATCTTACGTAATAAACAGCGTGATACTAATATTTTTCGTATCATTATCACAAGATATTTTATGATTTTAAATTTATTGTTACAATAGTATGTAGTCAATACCTTTTACTTTGAATACTTTATGTTGGAAATCTGATATTTCATCTCCCTAAAAAATAACAATCGTTTAAATATTTATTAATATTTTGCATTGATACAGAAAAGTACAGTATATTTCCAATAATTTAACATTATCTTGTCAATACCAACGATGCAACTTTAACAATGCCCGTTTGATGGATCTGAAGTTTGTATCGTTGGAATGCAACAAAATAATTTTTTACGATTGATTAAAGTTATTAAGCAATGGAAATTTGATCTAAATCCTTGTTATAAAGTTATTTTATACTATAAAACATTAAATCTACACGCAAAATTAATATTATTTAGTATAGTAAAATGTTTTGCATTATTATTTTTATTTCGTTGCACTCCAACGTTGCAAAATTCAGACCCATCTCCTTTGAGAATCGTTAAAATTACAATAGTAATCCTCTTTCATTAATCCACCACAAGTATAGACTTCTTCTCCCAGTATTCTTCCACTGCGCTCGAGTTTATATTCTATTGCCATTTACCTCGGTAACCCGAGCGAACGCCGCGTCGCCGAGCTTATAACTTAGCGCGCACAATGCAAAACTCTCGGCTAAAAATGCTAAATCCAAAACAAAAGGAGCCAACATCTGATCCTCGCGCGTAGACGTGCACGCGTTGACATTATAATACACGCTGCATGCACACGCGCGGAACAAAAGGAAAAAAACACGGAGCACTCTAATATCTATCAGCCAGCGGGAAAAAGTCAATTGATATAGACAAAGAGGAAGACGCGGGGACATCAGAAAGAGAAAGAGATAGAGATCGAGCATGGCAACACCGCGCGCGCACGTGTGCGGGTCCGCCTTTTCCATCTCCATCGCTCCCTCTCTGTGACCCCCCCCCCCCCCCCCCCCCACCTAGCATTCGCCATCGTGGCTGCTGGCGCAGCTTGCATAATATGCAGGTAACCCAGATCCGCGACTGGCACTTCCCACCCGCCGTCCCCATTACCCCTTTGAGGTGCCTGCCTCTCCTACTACTACTACACTTGCGCGACGCGCGCACTTATCGAGGCGTTCGCGCGGCCCCTTCTCTTTCTCTCGAGACGCTATATCCTTGCGCTGTATATATATCTCGTCGATCGCTTCCTGCTCGCGCTCCCTGCATGCATGGATGTATAGAGACACTTGTGTATGCATTCTCTAGCTCCCGCGCAAGAGAGTGGACTTTTCGAGCGGGTGTGTATATGTATGAGCGCCCGAACGGTGCCGGACTGTTACTACTGCGCAAGTGGTGCGGCTCGACTTTCACCGCTGATGTGCAGCCCGAGAGTTGCGCGCTCTCGCCAACGTTGCTTAATGCCACCCGTGCATGAGCTGCTCGTCTTCTCTCTTGCGTGCGAGATCGCGCATTTTCGGATAATGTTGCGAAAGCCGCGGTTCGTGTAGTCTTTCTCTTGTTTGATCGTCGCGCGCAAGCCTGGTGGTGGTATACGTTTGTTTGTCTGGAGTAAGGTTTTTACGGCACGCACATAAAAGCGGATTTATATAGGTGTTGACGTTAATTGCTGTTTGAATAAAAATAAAGACGTTTCAAAGTACCGACAAGTTTGTTCGTGTTTTAAACAACGAACGTTTTGGTTTAGCCAATATAATTTTCATGGTTCAATTTAACAGGATCGTTAGTGTTTTGTAGGAAATTTGTCAAGTTGCACATAAATAATCGTTTAGCGGAAGGGAAAGCTAATTTCCATTTATTAACTCTTCCAATGGACACTTTACCATAAGCTTACATAAATATATAAAACTCACTGCTCTAGCCGTGAAAGTAAGCGCGCGTACACGTATATATATATATATATATGTATGCCAAAAGCGAAACAGCATATATAAGACTTGCAGCTAGCGCGTTACAAAACTACGAGCGCAATAATCGTCCGTTGACACAAAAATCTCATTACGCGCGCGCGCTCGCCAAACCTAATAGCTCGCCTCGTAAAAATCGGAAAAACGTGCGCGCACACACGAGTGTATGACGCAAACGCCGCGCGCGAGTTATAACCATACTGTACACGCGCGCTATCGAAAATCTACGGCCAGCTGATCGGCTCTCCCCCGCTCGCGCGCGCGCGCGTGGCCTTCTAACGCTCGCTCGTAAACTCGATTCGGCCGCGCTCTCTCACTGCTTTGTTCCTTGGCTACAATCGCGGGCATTGCGGAGCTGGCGCGCGTAATTAGCCGACAGTTATATCATATACTTATACACGTAGCCTGCCTTTTCTTCCAGCGCGCGTGCTCCCGATCGACCGTTATCCGCGCGTTTGTTTCCGCGGCCGACTTTTTTGCGCGAATTAGGCGCTGGAGTTGCAGCGCGTATGAGAGCGGCCCTGTCGCGGCTGTGAAATACCGGATTACACTCGTTATTATACGTGCGTGTGCTTTAACGGCGCGTTTGGTCTGTTACAATGTGTATGGTGTTATCTCTCTCTTCGGTATGAGAATTCGCAGAGGGAATTCTGGTAGAAAGTAAATGGTCGCGGCTATCGAGCGCAATTAACCATCATTATACACATTTTTATATAAGTGCGCGGTGCTGCGTATTATATATATATATAATGCTAAAAGGAGAAGTTGATTTCACCTTTTTATTAGTGGTGGAAACGTTAATCCGTTATTATCGAAAGTTCATCTCCCGTTTTATCGAGCTTCGTTAGAATTAAATGTCGATATACTAGATTTTAATCTATGGCCGAATCCATCTCAAATCAGACAGCCCGCGTATGCCTATTTCACCTATCATGTTGAAATAAAAATATTTATGTTCTACTCGAAAAAATATTTTACACGTGTT
Organism: Torymus aiolomorphi; assembly: GCA_036365515.1. Classification (NCBI taxonomy): domain Eukaryota; kingdom Metazoa; phylum Arthropoda; class Insecta; order Hymenoptera; family Torymidae; genus Torymus; species Torymus aiolomorphi. The sequence continues at coordinate 120,712,912 of CM070877.1, read as the reverse complement.
TTTTTATTTTTTTGTTTCATCAAAATTTCATGCGTTCAGCGATGCCGAAAAATTCCGAGAAAATTCTTTCATTGAGAAAAAAAATTTTCAATGTGATTTTCAGACTGCTATTGTTTCAGCAGTTTTTCGAGCTTTTAAACGTGTAACACACAATTTCACTCAGTTTTGAGCCCTCTTTAACGGCCTTAATGTCATTTTCAAAAAAAATAAAAAATCCACGGGCTATGCACTTTTTACTGAAAAATTCATTTTTTAGGGAAGTGCCTTTTTCTCGAAAACCCCATGTTTTTTTTGCACAATTTTTGTTGTCGTGATAGAGGACGGTAATGCCTAGCTAGACGTATTTGTGAGATTCGGTACTTTTTCCCTGGGATAGCGATCACTAATGAGATAACACACAAACAAATTTTTCACGCCTAATGCTTATATATAGTCAATGATATTAGAGTCAATGTAAAGGTATTTGTCTTTGTGTGTATGTAATATACAGGTACACATAACTATGTATTTATTTGTTATTTGCGTCTTTTTGATTTTTTATTTTTATACCTTTTTTTCATTTGTATACCTATTTTACTACCTTTGTTTTTCTGCTTCATTGTTCTTAATTCAGTAAGCGGACGATCAGCGGTCTTTGCTGTCAAACAATGTATTTTATCGTCACATGTTTTTTAACCCATATATGAGTTTTTTGAATTCCAGGATACTTTGGAGTTGTAAGCCAATCAATATTTTTTTCTTTTCTGAATTGTTCTATTTCAGCATCTTGTAAATGTATTATTTTAATAGCATCAGTATATTTTTGAACATGTATTGCAAAATCATTTGCGTTTTGAATAGCTTCTTCAAGGGGCTCTCGAAGATTATGCGAAGTAGCATAATGCTTTATAAGTCCACCCACACCATCTACAGCTCCTTTGCCGTGCCCAGTAGCAGAGAACAACCATTTTATATCACACGGTGCTCGTTTTAGTTCATCTAATTGAAAGCGATTTTTAAAGTGACTCGCAGCGCCGTCTGATACGATGGTAATTTTTTTAATTGAATCACAACAATTTTCTTTCAAGAATTTTATAATTTTTTGTACTGCTAGCAAAGCATACGCTGAATCATGTTTTCGGTCATCACTTATAACTGCGAAACTTTGTGTCGAATCCCCTTGATAAGAGACTGCTGTGAAAATAGAAATTTGATCATTAACCCAATGATTTCCTTGAACAGCTTTATTATGAATCACAGCCCAGTTTTCAGCGAAGTCTATTTGAAGAACTAAATGATGTGAGTCTTTTTTAGCATTTTCTCTTTCTATTTTTATAGCTTTGCGTTGTATATTTTTTACATACATGTGAGTACTAACCCTCATGGTCCAAACCGAAAGTTCATCTTTAAAAACAGAAATTGATAGTGTCTTTTTAATCAGGTTTCCATTATCCCACAAAGCATATGTAATTTCTTCTGTGCCTTCTACATCTTGCAGTTTTAAAACATGAAACGTAATTCCCTTAATCCCTGGACATAGTTTACATTCTTGTAAATAACATAAATCAGATGGCTCAGAACACATTGTTGCATTTATTATTTGTGACCGACTTTCATCCAACTCTGTGACGTTACTCCCTCTAAAATTAATTAAGCTCGTAAGAAATAAATCATAATTTGCGCAATAGATACAGAGACAAACTTCTTTGATGGGGCTAAGTAAGACATACTTTGGTCGCAAACTATAAAATTTCGATTTTCCAATTCTCAATTCTGGATAATCATTTTTAAATACTTTATACGTCTCTTTTAAACTTCGAGTAAGAAAACGCTTAACTTTTTTCTCTTTTTTATTGTTAACTTTAATTGTAACAACGTCACATTTATTAGGACTTTGTCTTGAACAATTAAAATCATCATTTAAATAATATTCCATAACAATTTTTTCCATGTTTTCATCAATCGGATGGCCTGAATATGCATCTGGTTCTGAATAAATTCCTTTTTCTTTAACAAGATTTCTCGATTTGTTGATCATATACATTGTTATTTCTGGAAATAAAGATAAAATTTCATGTTTTGTAAAGGATGAAGGTAGCAAAGTCAGAATTTTTATTTTTTCTGATACCGTAGAACACTTTTGCAAGGCTAGACCAAGATTTTGTATCCATTCTGTACAATGGCATACAGTTGATTCATTTGCTGTTATAGAAACGTCATAAACATTGTTCAACTTCACATCAAGGGTATTAGACAATGTTGAAAGTATTTTTTTTTTCTTCTTTGTTACGTAATTTTCAATTGATTTTTCATGTATAAGATTTTTTCTTTTAAGAGGCGATACAGAACCTAAGAAAGATGTACTTATTTCATTATTAAATTCTTCAATGCGTTCTGGAGTACTTGGTAAAAAATCTTCATCTCTATCAACTACGTTATCGGTAACTTCATTATCCGTTATAAATTCATTGTCAGTACTACTCACCAATTCTAAAGCACGATTGTAACAATGTTGACACAGATATGTAGAAGGTGTCAAAGGTAAATGAGGATAGAGGTGCTTCAATGGATGAGCAAGATTCTCAAGTTGTTTTAAACGTACGGAACTAGATTTGTAAATAATTTGTTTGTGTTTGTCTAAAAGTCTGCACATTTGATTCTTTCTGTTGAGTAATATTGAGACATCGTAGTTGAGTTGATAAGGTGTAAATATGTAATAATTTTCCAAAAGATGATGGTTTTAAATAAGACGAGATGTGTGATATGTAGCAGAAACCGAACTTTTCTTTGTAAATGTTAAGTCAAACCATATCCATCTAGCGGACAAATGTACTAGTACATATACTCCTATAAGTAGGCGCACGTACATGTATATTACATACGCACAAAGATAAATACCTTTACATTGACTCTAATATCATTGACTATATATAAGCGTTAAGCGTGAAAAATTTGTTTGTGTGTTATCTCATTAGTGATCGCTATCCCAGGAAAAAAGTACCGAATCTCACAAATACGTCTAGCTAGGCATTACCGTCCTCTATCACGACAACAAAAATTGTGCAAAAAAAACATGGGGTTTTCGAGAAAAAGGCACTTCTCTAAAAATGAATTTTTCAGTAAAAAGTGCATAGCTCGTGGATTTTTTTTTATTTTTTTTGAAAATGACATTAAGGCCGTTAAAGAGGGCTCAAAACTGAGTGAAATTATGTGTTACACGTTTAAAAGCTTGAAAAACTGCTGAAACAATAGCAGTCTGAAAATAACATTGAAAATTTTTTTTCTCAATGAAAGAATTTTCTCGGAATTTTTCGGTATCGCTGAACGCATGAAATTTTGATGAAACAAAAAAATAAAAAAACACGTGTAAAATATTTTTTCGAGTAGAACATAAATATTTTTATTTCAACATGATAGGTGAAATAGGCATACGCGGGCTGTCTGATTTGAGATGGATTCGGCCCTATATAAATTATCTTTTTCGCAGTAAATAAATGTTAATTGCAATTCTCTTTTTTGTGTTTCCGGTAAGTGTCTCAACTTATGATGATAAAAAATCGTTTCCTGTACCGTAAGGTAAAACCAAAAACTCTTACTTACTTTGTTTTCCATAAACAGCCGCGTGGTGTAGGCTAAAATTCACTTTAAAACGTACATATATATCGATGCAGGAAAAGGCGAACAGTTGTTAAAACATTGCGCCATAAAGCAAGATAAATGCGCGTGCCAGCGCGCGCTACATCTCTGGAAGTCGTTCTTACATTTTTCACACCGAAAATTGCTCTGTACACGTATAGAAACCGTAAGGAAATATATGTATAATATAGTTTTCCGCTGTATTAAACATCACACAAACTGGACTAGTGCAGCAATGATGCGACGCTTTTCTGGCACGATCAATCAAAAAACATTATATTCCTATTAATCTCCGACCTTAGCCTCGGCGAATCTCGGCCGCGGAACAGATCAAGAGGGAGAGAGGGGAGAGAAAAACTAGGGAACGGGAATTCAGTTCACGGATCCGCGAGAAACCGTTTAATCTCCACGGCAGAGGAGAACAATTAATCCTGCGGCAGGCGTTTCGAAAAGCCTGAACTTGGCTCTCTCTCTCGCTACTTAATTAATCGTTAATGAACGGAGCTGGGAAGATAACCGTTACTTACACGCGCTTTGGTATTTTTCCGACTGCTGCTAATTTCCGCGCGTGTGTAGTAGCGCACTGTCGAAACGGCCATTGCTGTCGCAAACGCGCGAGCAGTCCGCGTAATTATTCATTCGCCGCGCGGTCGCCACGGTTCGCGGGTCCCTTTCGCGTGTGCTCTCTATGCGGTCGTTCCGCAGGAAGGACAGAGTCGCAGATTGAATCGTCGGGTGAAAAGCAGCCGGACGGGAAGAGGGGAAACGAACGTTCGCCGATAAACGCGACAGTCCACTTTTGATGCCATATCGATGTGAGAACACGATGGTTTATCCTGCACGAGAGAGTGTAATACCGAGGAAATATATAGCGGCGAGGGATCTGTTTAATGCCCTTTTGTGCTTTGACGCAACCTCGACGTGCTATCGCAAAAATCTTGCTATTTACCGCAGGGAAAGGAGAAATAATGAGGAAAATACGGTGAGCGGATAGCGGTTTCGTTAGCGCCGGGAATTTTTTTTTTTTTTTTTTAATAAAGGGAGGATATGGAAATATCGTGTTCGTATATATAACCTAGTCAGCCCGTGTGCTTATATGAAGTTTCTGTGCAATATACTCTCTAAAGTTCAATTAGTGAAAATTGCTCCACCATTTCAATTAGTAGAAAAAACTACTAATTTATTAGTGAATATTCACTATTTCATTAGTGGTTTTTTAAAAACTACTAATTAAATTAGTAAAAACTACTAATCAAAATAGTAGTTTTAATAAACTACTAAATGAAATAGTGAATATTCACTAATAAATTAGAAGCTTTTTCTACTAATTGAAATGATGGAGCAATTTTCACTAATTCAACTTTAGAGAGTATGTTTTATTTATTCCTTCGAGCCTGACCTACATTTTTTGCTGTAGATTGCAATAATATCGTGAAAATTATTTATTTGCAACTTTTTTTAATTTTATAAAACGGAATATCGTTCTACGATATATGAATAAAATATTTCTCATCTATACGAATAAGCAGTAGTTTTCTGGGCTTACTTTGAAAATGCTTTAATATTAATTTTATACATTCTGTTGAGTCTATGGCAATTAACGAAATTGAATATGTTTAATTAGTCCAATTGATAGCAGTTTATACGTTTTAAACTATATCATCTAATTATCAATTTTCACGTATTTTCCTTTGTACATTTTATTTTCAAAAACATAAGCTGTACTAAATATAATTAAATCAACGAAATTCTTTCTTTTTGGCGTCTCAAAAATTAACGAAAAAATTTTTTTTTTCAGGCGCCTATGCGTATGTAATTTTTCTCATTTTATCTTTATATATACCTTAAAGTGTTAACTACCTTTTCCAGAATAAAAAAAAAGTCTTAATTACTTCGAAAATCATACGAAATACGTGAACAAATATAAAAATTCGTACGTCTGAATTTGCAAAATACTTCGTTTATGTCATAATACTCGCATCTTTAAACTAGTGTTATTTCCAGAGGAATCAACTTTTTTTTCTAAAACAAGCAAACAGAAATAATAGCCTAAAGATTTCGTCGTAACTATAAATAAAATTTCTTTTATATATTATACACTTTTTTCTATTCAGACACAAAAAACAAACACAATTCCACCGCGTCAAACATAAGAGCATCCATTAATACTGTATCCTTGAAAGCACCGCCGGCTCCTTTGACCTAGTCCTCGACAACGGCAAATCAATGATCTCACAAAGGAAATTTAAAATTCGCTTCCCCACAAAAAAAGAGCACGCGCTCGTCGTCGACAACAAAGGGTGCAGAGAGAGAGAGAGAGAAAGAAGCATACCTTTTCGCAAATTCCGCAAAGAAAAACCTCTTCCTGCCACTCTGCGGGAGCTTCGAGATATATCGCAAACAAAGGCCTTTCTCGCGACACATCAGCAAGATTTCCGCTAGTTCCGTAACTGCATACGCACACGCTCTCGTGCGCGCGCCTCGGAGAAGGTAGAATTTAATCTCGGATATAAATTTTGCCCCGCGCGCGCTATTTTTGTCAATGCATTCTGGAGCAACGGGAGACAGACGCGCTATCGTCGGACAGAGGGGAGGGGCGAGACTACGATGAACCTGGAGCCCCGAGGTCCCTCTCGGCTTGGAAACGAGCGCCCTGAATAAGAATCGCTTCGCCCGGAAACGGGCGCACGGCAACAGCAGCAGCGCAGGGGGGAAAGGGCCACCCCTCGGATGCTTCGGCCGGTCGACCTAGTTTCGTGGATCCGCGGCCCCTCGGAACTAGGTCATCGTCGCGGCTCGTGCCCCCGACGACGGCGACGCGTTCGCGCCCGCCGCGAGAGATCGATATAGACCTCCTCCGACAGTATAACCTGCGTAAGCGCGCGTGCAGTCGAGCACATACATACATGCGGTTTGAGAAAATTCAGTATAGGGGATCTCTGGAAAGAAAATTCCGGTTCTCTCTCGGCCGGACCGCCTGCTGTTAGATTTCGGATGCAAGCTATATGTGCGCGCTGGTCGCGATCTGAAAGTAGATATGGCGATAGCGAAAAGACCCGCGCGCACGGGTATAGATATAGGAGGAAGATTTTGAAAGTGAGAGGGAACCCCGCGCGCTCGCGCTGCAACGTACGTTTTCTCCTTGCAACACAGAACGCGGCAGCGGCGCACCGGTGCAGATATATATTATTTGCCTGACCTATTTATGAACGCGGTGCAAACGAGTAGCGCGCACGAGATCATATAATGCGCCGAGCACGCGCTTATACGCGGCCAATTTGATTGATGCCTTTGTATTTGCAGTTACATTATATACAGCGCGCTGCCGAGAGTATAGATTGTGGTTCAAGTGCTGCTGCGAGCCTTACACAATGCGAGAGCGCGGATTTAGATAGACAGGACTATCGAAGAAATTGTCGGCAGCGCGCATTAACGATTGTTGGCTTAATTAAAGGGAACGAGCGGAATGATTAGTGCTGCTCGAGTCCTTGATATTGCGAGTGCGATTGTTGGGAGTCGGGTTATATATAATGCGTTTTCTCTATGTACCGAGCGATATACTTTGGCCTCGCTAGTTAGAAACACTTTCCTATATATATATGCAGTAAAGACGGGAAGTGTTTTTATTGAATCAAACTTCGCACGTGTTTGCGCAACTTGTTGAATTTAAACGGAGATACTTTTTCCGGAAAATAAACTATATTGAGAAAAATTTCATTTCAAGAGTGCAACTATTCTAGATATATGATTAGAAAACATCGGAGTATGCGCGCGGCGGGATAGCGCAGATATGCGCGAGAGATCACGTGTGCCTTATCAAGATGTATCTGCGTTTCGAATGCTAAGCGCGTATCTGCTGCCAAGTACGCAGCAGTTTTCTTCCATCAGGTTTCGTCGGAATTGGTTATTTCGTTTGTATATAGATTTCCCTATAGATAAACTCGCAGCACGAGATGTAATTCTTTGGGTTTTCTTATCTTGACTAATGCTGATTTCGCATCGCGCTTAATAAATATTGATCGAGTTTATCGATTCAGCGTTTCCGTATTATTGAATCTAATTATCAACTTTGAGATTAGGAGTCGAAAAAAAAACCCTCATTACCTTTTCATCATTATGCAAATCGAATGTATATTCAGAACGCTTTATTAAAGTAAATCATCAGCTATATATAGAAACTCGAAACGTCAGGAGCAACAATAAACTCCGCGTGCAACGAGGAAAAAGCCACAGCAAGTGTATATATATATATAGTTAAAACCCTGCGCGCGACATCTTATGCGTGCGCGCGTGAGATCGAGCCCGATCAATGCCAATTTTTACATAACACTATTGCGCAACTTCCGCGGCTCTACACACATATACACCCGTCCTTCGAGCGCTCTGCAAGAGCTTAATTAAGTCCGGCAATTATTCGCGGTCAAAAGTTTAAAGCGCCATTCGTCGTGACTCTCTCCGCTATATACTTCCTCCCCGCTCGCGCGAGCCAAGCACAGCGATAAAAAGCTCTCGCATGCGCCAGATAAAGCGCGGCTGGCGTGCGGCCGACACGTGCGTCGCTTGCGCAATTACTTATACGCGCGTGCATGTACAGCATCGACTCGAATTTTTCAGCGCAAACTGCCGCAGGTGCGTATATACATGCACACGCGGAACCGCGCGCCAGACAGACCGTCTCCGCGACGTGCATGCATGCATGCATGCGCGCGTGCTCGCCAAATCGTCGAGAGAGATGTGTGCCTGTACTCGGCGACAAGGAGCCAACGCTTTGTGCCGGCCCGCCGGCAAATAGGATCTTTTTTAATTACATTGTGCTCTCTGCGCGCGGAACGCCGGAACGAAGAAACGGAAAGAAGAGCTTGCACGATGTGGAGAGTCGCATACACACGGAGTCTAACAAGCCGCCCAATTCTCTTCCGTCATTACGCCGAGGAAGCGCTCGCAATTAGGAGCTCTTTGTGGTTTCTTTTGTGCTAAGATCCTGCTGCGAGGTTGGGATAAACGATAAGAGGTTTTTTCTTAAAGTGAGCTACGGAATTTTACGTAAATGTTGTAAATATGTAAATGTATACGTTTTTCGGTATTTTGTGTATGATGCGCTGTCGGAGGTCGAAGGGTTAAGCGTCGGAGCGTAAACACATCTGTTATTGTAACAATTTTTTCGGCCTTCCGATAGTCTTCCGCGAACTAAATTACAGAAAGAGCTTTTATTTGATTTTCCTTTGCGTACATTCGTTGAATGAAAATGTGAAATTTAAATTCCGAATATCGAATGCCAGAGAGCTCTTAACTATACCGTGCAGCAGTAGAGAGAGACGGAACAATTTCAATTTGCAGCAGGTAGAAAGGCGAGCCAATTTTAACGCGCTATTCCGGAATCCGCCGTTATGCAAGCTGAATAAAAAAAAAAAACCGTGCGCGTCACGTGTGCGTAGACTCGCTTTGACCTTCGCTCGAAGATTGATTTTTCCGCGCGCGCGTTACAGCAGATTTCCATTGCGCTCGCAAGTCGGAGATGGCGCTTCAGATTAAATTATATAAAATGGAGCACGTGCGCGAATTCAGTAGGCTATTATTTGCAATGCAAATCATGAAAATATGCACTCGCCATGAATATAAACAATGGGCGCGTAGAATATGGGTGCGCTTATTACATAGGTAGCGGTGGAAATGTAGGTGATTTTACCAAGAAAACGGGGTTGTTTCAATTAATGACTCTTCTGAGAACTCTTGTTAGGTCGTTGTGGTGTAAAATTAGCTTAACTGACATATGGATTTTGTTTAAAATAAGAAAATCGATTCGAACGACAGTCAAACTTTTTGCGTCGAGTTCCGATTGTTGAAGCATTTTAGAGGCTTTTCATTATCACTTGGTTAAAGTATATAAATGTAGTAGTATATTCGGAAAATAAAAATATGTATGAGCAAATCCCCCAAACTTTTAATATTCGTGTTACCGTTGCATAGTTCCTAAAGAAGTGATTGCACACTTTTGACCAAAAGAAATTTTACTAAATTATGGTTGCATGAACATGTTCTGCTATCGTAAAGGTAATTATAAACGAATGCACTTTCATGAAAATAAAAACAAACATCAATTTTTCATTACTTTTGTGCGTACATGGGGGAATTTTTTATTTCTTTAAGCTATTAAAAAAGTGCCTATCGTCAAAACATTTTAAGATCCTAGTAAAATCTTCGTTTTTACTCATATTTTCGATAAATCAACCTCCGGAAAGTGTGCCTATAGAGAATAATTAGATGTAAGAGCAAACGTGAGCGTAGTCGTATTTTTCTCAGTTTTAATTTTTTATCGAAAAAACCGTTTATCGAAAGAGCATTTCTTACATTTTAAATTATTCATGGCTGCACGTATATCTTTTCACATAACGAATTAACTCATACCTGAGTTATAAGTGTGCACTCCATAGGAATAATATTATAGCGAGACAAAGACAAACCGCTAAATCGTGAATTGTTAAACAAAATCATATTTACCTCTAGGGTTTCTCTCGGATAACTTGAATATTATGATTGACTAGTGTAATCACAAGTAGTGATTAAAAGCTATAAAATGCCTTTTTGAAAATTTTTCTAAAATAAAAATTCGAAAAGATATGAGCATTCTAATTTATCACGTATTAGTCAAGTAAAATCGTTTATTTTTCAAATTTCAATGGAAACTTCCAAAGCACTTGATATTGAAAAAAACAATTTTAAAAATTTTCTACAAAACTGTTTCAAAGCTTTTACTGCCTACGTTTGATTGTTTTATTTCCACAATTACTTTTATATTACTTTTATACGAATTACTTTTATATGTACTATAAAATAAGGTCGTAGTCAAATAATACTATATTGTATAGTACTTTTATGTGAAAATATAGTATATTTTTTTTCTCAGCGTAGAATAATATCATAAAAGAAATAAGTATGTACACTCAAAAAATGTGCGATACATAAACTTTTGAATCATAGTGCAATATAATATTGAATCAATTGCAACTAATTTTTATCTAATTCAATTTAAAATATTACACAACTATTACTATTACATCTATAACGAATAAATTATATGTAATAATAAGCGAATACGTAAATACCGTCAGAAGGGTGTAAAATCTTATACAGTATTCATTCGCAATAACGTCGCTATCTCTCTCTCTTACTCTAACGATTTATAAGAGACAAAGGACACATAGCGGTCTTATTGTAAAGGAATGCTGTATTAAGTTTTGTTTTTAAAAAATGTCCAATATCATCCCATTCCTTCCAAATTCCCTATTCGTACTATTCGTGAATTCAATTTATTGTCAATTTTTATTTTTGTTAATTATTTAAAGTGCTTTTCTTACCATTTCGAAACATTTTGAATAGGGTAGGCTGTGCCTTATGAATGTGCTTTACAAAAAATTTATTTTATTTCTTTAATATCGAATATTGAAAGTTTGGGGGATTTTCCCACATATATATATTTTCGTGAAAATAACTTCGACATATAACACAAAGTTTTTCCTAAAAAAGTATTTCTATTTACAAATCATTAGCCTTTAAGGTGGCTCATGCGTTTGGTGCTGTATCAAGTCGGGGCCCCGCAAGGGGCTTCTTTATTATTGCCAAATTAAGTTAACGTATTTTACACAAATTTATTGTAAATAACTTCTAAATGTTCAAACAAAAAAAAAAAATTTTATAAATAAGTAAAAACTTTGCTAATTTGTCGCTACATTTATATGACTGGTCGCAGTGCGCATGCGCAGTAGCACATTTGTAACGTTTATTGTTAATATCTTTTTTGTTTGGTCGTTAACCTATAATTCTGATGATATCATTAGATTCTTCACAAAAAAATCTTTAATTTCATATATTGTACATTAAAAACTGCTTTTTTACAAGTTACGACGAAGCAATAAACTATTCATTCCCATAAGGTTATGTGTTAAACGTACCTATTTATAAACTCAGTTTTTTTCGATAATTTGGTCGTTGACCTACAATTTTCTTAGTACAGATCGAAAGTTTAATGTCTAAAGAACATATTTGTTAAGTTTAAGATGTATCTGCTTTTTTATAAGAAATCGCATGAGCCACCTTAAAGAACCAAAATTTACCATTTAATGATTCCGACTAACTGTAGCCACACGATTGAAAATCCCCGGAAGGTTCGATCTCGGTGCAAAGCATTACAGTTAAATTTCCTGCGCAGCGCTTATAGTCATCGCGTGCAGGGGCCCCGCATTTAAAATGCAAAATGCGTCTTCGATATTCAACGGATTTTCAAGAGCGCGGGAGGGGGTCTTTCGCGGCTGAAAGGAGCGCTTTGTGTGCGCGCGTGCGCATACAGGTGAAGCCGCGTTTTGAGGTCAGCGACGGCCTCTCAGCGTTAACGGCGCCCTTCGCGTATGCATACACGCATAATATGTACCTTTCACGTTATGTGCGCTCCGCTCGCGCGAGAGGGAATAATTTGATTTCTAATAATGACGCAACGGACATATACACACACGTGCGCACACTCGCGCCTTTCGAATGCGGCACGCTAAGTAAGTATATATACACGCGCGAGCTCGGCCCGATGTAGGAAACTCGAACGCCATGGGGGCACGAGGGGAAAATCGAGCCGCGGGACTTTTCCGACTTTCTCTCGGTGTGCGCACGCCGCGCGCGAACTGTGACCGAGGTTGAAGCGGGAGTTTTGTAGAACGAGAGCGCGCTGCTGGCTGGAAAATCTTTTTTTATTTTTTCTGAGGGAGGCTTGCGGGAAAGAAGGAGAGCAAAGTTCAGATGGACTCCCTGAGATTTACGGAAAAGCGGTTCACCGTGAAATGGGATAAACGGTTTCACTCAAGTTTCGCGCGTGATGAGAAAATGCACAAAGTTACATACGAAAGCGAAATAAGCTTCATAAGTCTAATTGAACGTCGGTATTTCATACGTTTTTTTTTTTTTTTTTTTTTTTTTAAGTTGTGTGCATTTCTCTAAAAAGAAATCATAGGCGAATGTTATAACGTATTTTTAAAAGAAACCCATGGCTAAAAGATTGGTTATTTCGTTCTATAGACAATATATGGCTATCTCGTTTGCATTCTCGTTTTAACAAGATCATAATTGTTATTGACTTTCTTTTACTTATTCTGACTGATTATGTAAATTTTTGCTAAACGGATTCATGATGCAATGTGTATTCTCTGTAAGGGAGAGAGTTAGCTCTCTTACAAATTTTCACTAATATTGTTACCGAAGTTTGTTACAATATCCGCAGTATTACATAAATATTTTTTAGTAATATTCTAAAATAGAAAATTGTAATTATGTGGAAAACATTGCATTATAGTAAAATTCGTGTAAACTTTGAATTGTTTTAAAGTACAAACCTTTAATTAATCTTAAATTTATTTCAGATTAGTGGTGTCGGTGTATATTTGGAAACCTCATTCCCTTGGCTTAAACCATACTTTATATATAAATGAGATTTACCATGATATATAAAATTGTCGAAACCTCAGAGCAAAAGTAAGAGGTACATAAGTGCCCTTCTACATAAAAAAGCCACGACCCAAAGAAAACAACTTTCAAAAAAGTGACAAAATTATTCACGCGCTCACCGAAATGCAGTTCATCCGAACATTAAATCGCGGTATTTCGCGGCTTGAAGTTCGCGCGCGGAAATTAAGCGGCCGAATCGCCAAGCCGCGTTGCTTCGTTTTTCTCCTTTCCTGCGCTCGAGCGAGTCCCGCGAGTCCAGCACGGCGTCGCGTTCGCTTCCGTCTCCGCTTTCCACGTCGCGCTCGTATTACATTTCATAACAGCGCTCTGCTGCTAGCGCGCAGGAAAGTTTGCGCGGCGGCGCTCCTTTTGCTCTTTCACGTGACTCTTTTATTTGACTCTGGCCCGTAGACCCTCCGAGAGTAGCGCACCCTTGTGATTACGGCCGCTCGCCGTGCGTAGTGAAAACACACCAGAAATAGAAAGCCAAAGGGGGCCAAGCGCGCGCACGCGACTTCCACTGGCTTGCAATTATTGCCGGAGTGCCCCCGCGTCGTTCTTTTGGCAAGAGCTGTGGCGGCTGTACCGCGGGCGACAGAAGGGCTCTATGGGTCCTCGTTGTTGGAGGCTTGTTAGGGAGCTTTTTCGAGCGGTTATGGGACACACCGGGCTGGATTTTTACGGAACTGCTGGCAATTTTAAATTGCCTCGCGGTCGAAGGCACGTGCGGAAGTCTTTTGAGTGTAAAAACGAGGCTAAAAACGTTTGTAAATGCTGGAAAGTGGGAAATGATGTGATCAAAATTTAATGAAAAGAGGATTAAATTTAAATTGAAGTTGAATAGGAATATTTTCATTCGACTATCGAAATGAACGATGACAGATTAAAAATGAATGTATTGATTTTTGTTAATGTTTTTACAATCAATATTTTCATAAAATGTTAAATCATAAAGACATGTTTGATCCTCAATTTTCTTATGAATACATAAACGAGTATCGATCCCTCGTTTAAATAAAACTGAAATGTAAAATATTCTGTCTATATATAGTACATATATACTTAATATAATATTCTTTACTTTATTTTTCGTAAATTAAATTCCTGATATATTTTGTATACATGCATTATAATTATACTCTGATCCTATAAAATGTACCCTTCTCACCTTATTCTCACCGCTGAACAAATCATTTTTATAATTATCACGAAAGTATCACCTTCCAGGCTATTGACGCGCATTCAATCTTTTGCCGCTTGTTTTCTCATTTATTTTCAGCTGAGCGCGATAAGTAACAGCTCTTGATCGCCCGGAGGCACGACATCGAACTTCAAAGGATTGACACTTTGCAATCAATTTACGTAAAAAATAAAATAAAAAGCGATCGGAACGATGTCATAAAGTTTCGCACAATAGCGCAGATATAAATTCGTAATGTCATTTCACTCTCTCTCTATGTACTTATAAGTTTTATGATTTAATTTTTCGAGGACGCGTAATAATCGGAATCGCGTATGGTTATACCCGATACATCGACGATCGCTATGCAATAAATAACGGCTCGGTGCGTTACACGCGCTGCTCTCGCGCAAAGGTCAGTCGTAATACCTCAAGGCGAATCGCCATAATGACTTTTTCCATGAGAGCTTCGTGTATTATCGGGACTTGCCGTGTGTTATAGAACTACACTGAACAAAATTTTACGTTGTGAGAACTGAAAGTGCGGCTCTGACAACGATACTTTTTGGTTGATTTTCTTTTCGCTGAATTTTTTAGGTGCAGTAGTTGTATCGGTACAGCTGTGAGAGCCGTACAAGATACACTGAAAGCACTAATGTATAGAGTTCTTTTGTCGAAGCATTAAATAGGTTATAATTCGACATACGTAGATATTTTTCATTAAAATAATCTCGATTGATAAATACACTGGATTATAGATGAAATACGCAAAAGTGGATTGCGAACACGCGGTTGATCGTCGGATTTTGTGACTTTTTGAGGTTATAACATAAACGTTAGCTTCGCATTGTAGCGTTGTCAACTAAATCGTACCGTTGTCAGAGCTGTACAAATACATTTTGCGCATCTGACCAATAGTGCCGTTACAGTATACAAATAAATAGACTGCTTCAGCCGTCTGTAAGGGTAAATGATCAGTATAAATAGTGCTAGTACAGCAAATCGAAACTATGCTTTCTACAGCCTAAAATTTTTTTCAGTGTACCTCGACGATTTTCCTCGACTCGCATCACGTGTGTGCATTATATATACGTGTGTAGGCCCCAGCGGTATCGCACAAGGCTTCAGCTATCTCGTTCGAGCGCTATAATACCGCTCGCTTAGGATCCTGTTGCTTTTGTGGTCCGCGCGCGCGCGCGAGCGTTTGTCGTAATTCGTTGCCGCACACCTGGCTCTCCCGCGAGTGAAAGGATAGTGCAGTTGCACCGGCTCTATTGCAGTGGCCTAGAGTCCGTTTTCTTTTCTCTGCTCCACCGTTTGCGCGCGAGTGCATACAGGCGCCAAAAGTGCATTGTAAGATAGAGTCAGCCGCGGAGTTTGGCTTGACTCTTATATTTGTATACGTATAGGTTGATTTCGTCAACCGTATATTATAAGCTCGAAGCGACTCGAATAGCGTGCGCCGAAAATCGTTTCAATGGGGTTTATGAAAATTTCGTCGAGTGAGCTGAAAATTTGTCCAGAGTTGTGCAATTTCAGGTTGGGTAAAGCCGACGCGCGCTTGCGGGGTTTACGGTTAGTCGGAAAACAGCAGTCGAGGCTGAATTGTAAATGCAATGGGGATAATTTGTGGAGAGGTGAAATTTAAATGTTGAAAAGTTGTCGGGATGAATAGATTAATAAAGTACATTCGTAAACCGGCAATTAACACGGATTTCCGTCTTTATTCTACAAAAAAAAGGCTGGATATGATCGGAAAAAAAAAAACTTTACGGTGCTGGCATAGAGAGAACATAAAGAAAACCGTTAATTTGCGTTTTACTTTTCATTTAGCTTTAGTGATAGGAACGAGAAATGTTAATTCGACAGTAATATTACTAGTTTACCAAGGTATATCGATACTTTCTAATGACTCGATAAGTCTCAAAGCGGGAAAGCGATTGGTTTTCTTATAATAGCGGTGTTAGCAAGTTACAGAATTACAGATTGAGCAAGACGCTATCACAGTGAAACACATTCATTTTTCAATGAAATTGATATTTTCACCATGATCATATAATTGCCACGTATACTCGATAAAATGTTTTATTAATTTCATCGATAAAATTAATAAATAATATTTCATGTTGGCAAATCTTAGATATAATATATATACTGTAAAATTGACATTTAAAGTTTGAGAAAAGAAAACAGCTATACCCTATTTGATTATCACTGAGACGTACGGTCATGGTCTGTTAAGAAAGAAAATTACTTCGAGGCCAAAGTTGCAATGGCACATGATACTTAATCTTAATGACTCAATGTGTTATTTATTCTTTACTACTATTGCATACTGCTATGCATGTATAGAGAGCAAAATTATTTTAAATAATTTGCTGCTATGAAGAGTGCAGACCGTGGCAGTATATATAGCACATCACTACTAATTTAAATACTTTGTAACTGCCAGGAGTTAAACGACATTGTTAACCTTTTCATGCTCATGTCTTCTTCTAGTGCCAAATTCCAAATTTTCAAAAGATTTATTTTAAAAGTAATATAATATCTTATTAATATCATGTTTACAAAATTGCACAACATATAAGAATTTTTCTACGAGATTTTTTTCATAAATTACAAATCGACTCATAAATTTTTCTGAACATTATACACTTATATAGGTATATGAAATTTGGAACACTCACTATCAGCCAAAACGAAATCTATTTACATTAGAACGATTTCAACATTTTATCAGTCGAAAGAGAGCTTATCGTCTAATCACCCAGCCGCAATTCATTTACTCTGTCATTATCATCAAAAGAGACCGTATTTATTTACAAAGTTCGTTCCAGTTTTCACGTCGAAAATGTTTCTAGCTCTCGATAAGCCTTCGAAACATTGCCTGCGCACAGATCCCCTCCCAGATAAGTTTAGACGCTTCTAGATCGCGTTGATGTTATCTAAAACGCGAGAACTCTGCCAATATCTCGGAAATTTGGTCCGAACCTTTGCACAATGAGCGTCACGTGACTTGTTTCGAAAGCGACGCTCGTGATCGCGAGAGATATCGAAAAAAACAATGGACTGACACGGATTCCGAACCTTTTCCACTTGTAACACTGTCTCTTTCTATACATATACGAAATATTTTATGCTACATATGAAATGAACGAGAATTGCAATGTATTTTGACAGTCTCTATATAAAATAAAATGGCTTGTAACGAAGATGAAATTCAGTTGTGTATAGGCACAGGCAAGTTATCTCTAGGCGATTGTGCACTGCATTGGCCTAGTGAAAGTTCCGATTTCCCCCTCCCTAGGTGAGCTACGGCGTGCGGGGCTTTATAATTTTTCTCCACTCTTTCATTATATTGCCTTTTATGTAGCGGTAATCGCGCCTGTCGTATAATCCGTATAATCCAATAACGACGGGAAGAGAGCGAGGCTTCGATGCAGTTGACATGCGGCTAAAGTATACCTTATTACTGAAATGACCTTTTTCATCTTTTTGTCGTGCCGTGATCTAGCTATAGTCAATATTAACATTAAAAAATATTATATAAATTTATTATTTTGCTTGCTCCTAGAAAAAACTTTGTGATAGGGGGAACAATTTTTTGAGAAAACATGTCAGGGTTAATTTTTGTGATGTCTACGATCATAATATACACTTTTTTAAAAAATGTCCGTATGGATGTGTGTGTGTGGGGGGGGGGGGGCATATATCAAAACCTACTAATCTGATGGTAACCGGACACGGTTCATTTTTCTTTGTTTTCTCTTTTTGAATTCGGAAAAGTATACATCTTTTTTATCAAACTTAATTTTCTTTTATTTTATAAAGATTTTTTTATTTTTCTTCATATTTCTGCACAATATGAAAATATGATTGCGATAGTTATAGTAGTTATTGAGCTATTCATAAAAAGATGAAAAAAGATAATAAATTCTTGTATCTACATCTTTTGAATGAGCGATGATGGTATTTGTGGTTAAATTTTTTACTAACATGGTTTCTTTGAATTATTTTTTCTTAGAGACGACTTCATAAATCAATTTGAAATTCATAGCGGATGTAGTATATGCTGTAGGAAATATATATGTAAAATTGTATTAAGGTTCCATAATTAGATTTCGATATATTCATGATGTACTTTAAGTGCTATCTGGAGGTATTCAAAGAAATTTTATTTACTTATGGATGTACATATCTCTCCAATGAACTCGTTCAATATAGATGTACCAATAGATATACAAGCTATTTACTGTATTTTTGTTATGAATCGGATAACAAGAATATAGATACCTACCGGATCTCATGTGGCGTAGGTAACATAATTAACATCAATGTTAACTTATACGTTTTCGTAATATTTTAAGATTGTATTGGCCGTAATGTCCTATTCAAAAGTTAGTTTTTCGCGTTAAAACTGCGATAAATAATTATGCAAAGCAATTGATCAATTTTTAGTTCTTGCGATCAATGTATTAATGCAATTGGAATATTATAAGCTATAAAAATAAAAAATCAAAACAAAATTGTAAACTTAGCACTATTTACAAAAAATCGTCATTACGTTGAAATTAGTGCATTTTAACGATTTAGAAAAAATAGTGCCTTTTGACGATTTAGAAAAAATAGTGCTGAGTTTACGATTTTGCTTTGATTTTTGATTTTTAAAGCTTATAATATTCCAATTGCATTAATACATTGATCGCGAGAATTAAAAATTGATCAATGGCTTTACATCATTATTTAGCGCAGTTTTAACGTGAAAAACTTGAGTAACATGGTGTTTAATTTTAATCATCGTCTAAGACACAAATAGATATTAATTTTTATCATTATACTCGTTATTATCATAAATACGCATAATGCAGATACACATTTCAATATGCTTGCATTAAAAACCCATTGTTATCCGTTTCGCTTCGATTAAATTATTTTTTGATAAATGATACTGAATGTTGATTGTATTTTATGTTCGTTTTTCAAAGCCAGTGACGTTTACGATAATTACTAACATCAAAATGCTATTATTGCGTCATGACCTTTACCCATTTCAATAGCGTGACGTCATATTTTAATTTCTTTGAATGTTCTGGACGTAAAATTATTATTCACGAATCGAAAACCAAATTTAACGTTGAATTAAACAGGAAACGAGCACATTTTCATCTTAAAAATTCGCCGGAACGTGTCCGCTGATTAATTTTCGCACTACACCAAGTCACTTCCCCGTACACGCATTCGCTCTTTCTCTCTCTCGCGCGAAATGTAAGGCGCGCTGCTGCACGCGAATACGAGCCACCGGCGCATAGCCGCCTCCTCGTCCTTTTTTGGCCAGGCGTGGACCCCGCGCGCACGCGTCCATATGGCCCGAGCTGCAGCGGCAGCAGCGCTGGAAATAGATTGCGCGCGAGCCTCGGATTCGCCTGATTTCGAGCCGAGGCGCCGCACTATACGCCGAGTGGCCGTGTGCTGCAGTGTGATGTTGGTTCGCGAGATTGTGCCGCCGTGGCTCTTTTTTATGGGATGCGAGAGACGCGTTCGTGCGGTTCGGTGCTGTATATATAGTAAGATTAAAGTGGTTGCTCGAATTTGCTGAAATGGCGGAGGGATTTGGAGAAAGATTGAAGTAGAGTTAACTTTAATTAAAGTAAAGAGTTCGCTTAAAGTGTAGGAATCATGATATAATCAATGAAATAGAGAAAACATTTAAAAATCTTGAAACTTTCCAAATGTATGGAATAAATGGAAAACATTTAAGAAAAAATATTCATCTCCGTACAGTTAGTTTATCCACAAAATGAAGAGACAGATAATAATCCATCTTTAATTGCGCACCCGATTGCTGCTCGGCAATCATTTTCCGCGTACAATGCAAGTCCAAAGCAAAACTCGCCGAGCAATGGTATCTCGCTTGCACGAATATACATATCAGCGCGCGCAGCTCGTGAAAAATAGTCTAGGAGCTGGGTACCGTCCCGTATGCAATAATATGTCCCCGGGTAAAAACAGGTGTTTCTTATAGATTTTGACCAGTAGAATCCGAATATCGAGGTTAAAATTCGAAAAAAGTGGTAGAAATTGTTTAAAACGCATTTGTTTAAACAAATAAGAAACTGTTATTATTTTTTGTCGGGATAATTTTTTTATGAAAATTTAGGCTATTTTAAGACGAAATGCCCCTTAGCATTTTTTCATAAAATCGATATTTCAAAAGTTATGAATTTTTGAAGTTTCATTTTTACCTTTTTTTGCAACTTTGATTAACAATAACTTTGGAGAAAATCAACTTTTTTGAAAATGAAAGTTTCCTCTTATTCTTTGAGATGAAAACTATCATATTCATTTGTATTATTTCAAGTCTTACGTTGTTAACTATTTATTTCGTTATTTAACAAATACTGCTTTTTCGATATTTCCAAGCACTATTTCAATACACGGTTGGAGTAACGCGCGCATCCAGGGCTTTTCAAAATCATTATATTTGAAAGTTAAACCAATACCTAACTATTGGTGCGATTGCAAACCAATTTTAATGTCTAATAAATAAACAACTTATTGTTTAAACAAAGAAAAAACAATCATCAACATTTGACTTTTTCATACATAATATATTATATTTCGTTTACTCAAAAATATAAAATTAAGGTAATATCAAGAAATAATGAAAACAAATTAGACAAGAACAAATATTTAATTTAAATATAAATACATGTATAAAAATGAATAACTAAGTAAAATATAATATTATTTGTATTTATTTTTATACGTTTCATTTTTCTTACAGAAACAGAAGTAACACAAAAACATGAGGTTTTAATGCATGCTTTATAATGACAGTTCGGAAAAAAGTTTTAATTTTATTACCCCCTATGGATGATTTTGTGCCGAACTGCCAATGTAAAGCATGCATCAAAAACTCATGTTGTTGTGTTCGAGCAGCGATTGCATGTTGTTCATTCTGTTTCTGTCAGAAAAATGAAACGTGTAAGAATAAATATAAATAATATTATATTTTACTTAGTTATTCATTTTTATACATGTATTTATATTTAAATTAAATATTTTTTCTTGTATAATTTGTTTTCATTATTTCTTGATATTACCTTAATTTTATATTTTTGAGTAAACGAAATATAATATATTATGTATGAAAAAGTCAAATGTTGATGATTGTTTTTTCTTTGTTTAAACAATAAGTTGTTTATTTATTAGACATTAAAATTGGTTTGCAATCGCACCAATAGTTAGGTATTGGTTTAACTTTCGAATATAATGATTTTGAAAAGCCCTGGATGCGCGCGTTACTCCAACCGTGTATTGAAATAGTGCTTGGAAATATCGAAAAAGCAGTATTTGTTAAATAACGAAATAAATAGTTAACAACGTAAGAGTTGAAATGATACAAATGAATATGATAGTTTTCATCTAAAAGAATAAGAGGAAACTTTCATTTTAAAAAAAAGTTGATTTTTTCCAAAGTTATTGTTAATCAAAGTTGCAAAAAAAACGTAAAAATCAAACTTCAAAAATTCATAACTTTTGAAATATCGATTTTATGAAAAAAATGCTAAGGGGCATTTCGTCTTAAAATAGTCTAAATTTTCATAAAAAAATTATTCCGAAAAAAAATAATAACAGTTTCTTATTTGTTTAAACAAATGCGTTTTAAACAATTTCTACCACTTTTTTCGAATTTTAACCTCGATATTCGGATTCTACGGGTCAAAATCTATAAGAAACACCTGTTTTTACCCGGGGACATATTATTGCATACGGGACGGTACCCAGCTCCTAGACTTAAAAAGAAAGAGAGAGGGAGTGGGGAGGTCCGCTTGCAGCGGAGCCTCGACGGAGACTCGCGACGGCTCCACGCTCGCAACGACGGTTCACCTCGACTCGCTGGCGTTGGGAAGTGCATGCATGCGCAGCGTCGCAACGCGCAGGCGCCGAGCCAATCAGCTGTTCCGCGCCATCTTGTCTCCCGTCCCCTCAGCTGTGGGCTCGACCGCTCAGCTGAGAGACGCACGCACGCGCCCGCACCAACACACGCGCTCCAGTCCTCGCGCGGATGTGCTCGTGCAAGTACGTGAACACGCGGGCTCTCGTCGTATATATATAGCGACGGCCGCAGCGGCTGACAGCCACACCAGTATATATAGGTAATACACGTATGTGCGTGCGCGATTACACTGTGCGCTCGCGTTCTTTGTGTGTGTCTAGATATAGGCACAGACGTGTGTGCGTCGGGACTCGTGACAGGTTGCCTGTGCTTTTTTTTCTTTCTTCGCATTTTTTTGAGAGAGATAGGTAGGGATTGTTTTTCCGTGGTCCGGTCTGTGTTGAGAGAGAGAGGATGATCAAGGTCCGTGATTAGACGCTTTTTTCGTTTCGTCGAGCGGGATAGGAGGGTTTCCTGTTGTCAGTTTTTTGTGACGCGAGCCCGTGTGTGTTTATAAATATATATATAGAGTTAAAAGGAAGTGTTTTGAGGTCTCAAGGTTCGGCTTTATCGTCGGGAAGACGGCGGTGTTAATTGTTTGTGTAGTCTTCGCTTTTCGACAAAAAGTGCATGGTCATCCACATCGACGAAAAAACAGGCAGAAGATCATATAGATAGGATTATTATTCGTTTTTATACCAGAAAATGTTATGGTTTGAAATATAAATTTATTCGAAAACAAAAAAAAAAACAAAACAGTTCAGTTTAAGTAAAAGAACTGTAGCTATAGCTGTGTTTGTATAACACGCTTAAGCGAAGTTGTAAAATTTATCTCGCTTTTCGCGTAGCACTGTAAAAATCTGGGTTAACTGTTATGAAAAAGAGTCGCACAATCGACACTTATATAGAGCCGTTTTTTATTCGTGGTTATAATGTTTATTGCGAAAACAAAGACTTCCTTATAATACGCATGCATCAATCTATTTCATTTTTCATATATATGCAAATTCTAAACAAGTATTTTCTTTTTCTGTTCCAGGTAAGTTAGGCGTCCTTCGTAACAATGACCATTCAAATAACTCCACGCTAGAACCCATAATCTCGCATTGGTAAGTGTCGATAAGTTCTCTAGGACGATAAGCGCGCGAAAACAGATAACGATCGCGCATCTTGGATTCTGAAAATATCCAAAGATCTTTTGAAACCATTTGTTCTGCTTTCTACGAACGCTGTATGTATAATTACTCAATTCCGCTGCAATTAAAAAGCATTTAATGAGCAAATTAAGAAACAGCAGTGGCTGGTCAATCAACAATACTGATATCTGCATCAAATCTAGATCGACACGTGCGATATATATACACACACACACACACACGCACACACACACACACACACACACACACACACACACACACACACACACACACACACACACACACACACACACACACACACACTTCGAATTCGCTTTCTAAAGCATAGCGTGGCGAGCGCTTTAAAAACTTCAACGCGACGTATGCTACTTGGCATTGTTCAAGTCGGTAAAAACATTTTAATGGGTTAACTCCCAACTTCTCTCGCATACATGCGAGTGCGCTCTGCCGTGCGACTTTGAGGTTAAGTCTTTATTGAATGAAAGCAGCAACGGCATAGCAGCAGCGTGCATACGCGAAAGAGAAGTTGCTTTGTTGCGTCGCTGCGTTCCGCTCTTTCATTCTTTCTCTCTCTCTTTCTCACTCTAACTGCGTATGCGAACGAAAAAGGAAACTCCGAAGCTTTCACGAACACTTCTTTATTCGCAAATTCTTTTATCCAGCTGTCGCACTCTCTATCGTGCGTTGCATAACTGCATTATGTTGAGAACCCCTAGTTATAATAATCGTGGCATCGCGAATTCCTTCGCGATCGCGCGCGCGGATATATATAAAAGAGTCGAGTGAGCGCGATGCAAAGGAAAAAAAAAGAGAGCACACGACACTCGGTCGTCGTTTCGAAAGTGTTCTAAAGCTTCGCTGCTCTCGAGCGTCGTGTTTCAAGCCTCCGCGCGCGCGAGAAATTCAATCGCGCGCGTCTCTCTTACTCTCAAAGTCTTCCTCGTATAAACCTACTCGTCGTATATAGAAACAAAGCTCGTATATGGGAAGAGGACTCGAGGCTACGCGAGCGTATGATAATTCGCGTTGGGGTGCAGGCGAGCTCGTTCCGTGTATAGGAGGGAAGTAGTAACGGGAAATAATAAGTGTTGTTCTGATGGAAATCTGCTGCTCTCTCTCTCTCTCTCGAGCTTTTTTCGTTCGATAATAATTTAATTGAATAAGAAAGCTGTTGATATACTTAGAAAACAGTATAAAACAAACCGTTTGTGTATTTCAAGCTGAAAGAGTGTATTAAAAGAGTTGAACTAAAAACAAAAATAATTTTACAATATAGATTAACGTTCCAACAGACGGCTTAGATAAAACAAAAAAAAAAACTAAAACTATTCCAAAGTCGTTATATTAACATTTCTGAAAAATTTTCCACATGAAATATATTTTACGCCACATCGGGTTCCCGTTACATCATTATTTAAATATCACGTATACCGACAGGACGAAGCTTCTCCAAACAAAGAGATAAAAGAAGACAAAAATAAGCGGATTCCCCCAGTGAAATTCGATTTTGTAATCGCGCTCGTATATCAGATTCGCGATTCGCCATGGCATTGAAGTGAAATTCAAGATGACAGGGTACACGCAAGTGATTAAAAACAATTGGAAACTCGGAGCAAAGCATGGCGCGCCGGGGGATTTTCACCAGTAGGGGAGAGTTAACGCACCGAAGCGGGTGGCTCTCCTCTGCTTGCTAGCAGAAGGAGGCCGTCCCGAAGGGAAAGAGAGAGAAAAACCATAATAATAAAATAACGGCGAGAGGGGCGAAGGAGCGTGCGCGCGCGGGTGAGAGAGATAAAGAGGAAGAAGCGAACTCAATGCACGCAGGCCCAGTCGATAAACACATGCATGTGTCGTCGTATGCGCGCGACTATGTGTTCGTGTCCCTGCGCGCCCGCGCTACTACCCAATCAATAGACATCAGCCTTGACACGATATCTTTTCTTCGTTCTCCGTGATGGTCCTTCTCGCCCTTTTTGTCTCTCTCCTCTCGCACCATGTATATTTTTATGTGTCTTCGTTGTGTATGACCTTTAGCCTTTTTAACTCTCTTCGCTTTGGGCTTTTAGTCTCCCTTTGATGTGCGCGTGCTTTTGTCAATGTTGGCTTACATGAAAGTCGGCGGTATAGTTATTATTCTTATTCAAATGAAATTCTGTAGCTTTACTGATGAGTTGAAGGCTTTGGTAACCAAACTTCTGCCTAAGATTATATTTTCGGAGTTCTCAAAGTATTTGCTTGCATAATCGTGCTCTTATCGCTACTTTGTGTTATTTCACTCATTAAGGATTCTAACATCATTTTTACAACGCCCTTATGCGTAATAATAATAATAATTATATAAAATATGTAATTAAATAAAGTGCTACTGTACTTCTTTTCGATTTTATTTGAGAATATGTGAAGGCTTGGACAGTAAGAATGTACTTCGAAAGTAAGGTTAAGTGGCCATTCAAAGCATGCTCTTTGTTACTCAAAAATCTTTACTTCATGGAATTACAATTCCCGCTTCTCCCAATAGTTAAAAAATAATTTTGTTCGTCCCGAGAATCAAGTAACTTTTTCAAAAACTTTTATTTGAAATCCAGTTTTGAAAGGGATTTACTGGAAAAATTAGTTAAATCAGTGCTAAGAATGTATCCAATTAATCTTCATTCAATCCTTTTGAAACTTTCATTCATTTAATTATACAAAAAGCCGCTTTCAGTAACAAAGTTTTACGTTACTTCATAAAAACTTGAAGGCATTCGCCGATCAATACTCTGAATATACTGATATAAATTGCAATTTGATAGCGTAGAAATGAATCATGAGTACTAAATTAATATCGCATTTATAAATGTTATTTTTTCGTTAATACACAACTATATTGTTTTTACTAAAATTTTTATCATTTGTATCAATACATTAATAATTACTATTTTACTGAGACATCTCGTGTGTCAGTCTGGTATATTATCAAATGACTTGATGCTTTTAATTATATCATGCAATAAAGAAATACTGTGCGTCTTTGAATTTCTCATTAGAACTATCTCTTTTCTATTGCAACACAGATATAATCTTGACATAATTATTAAAATATCTTAATATAATCATTTTCTGTTTATTTCATCAAGTGTAATATTGTCGTAATTAATTTAAAATTATCTAAAATTATATTATAAAAGAAAGTATACCTACTTAACATTGATCTACCATATTTTTAACAATTGTCTCGGTCATGGTGCTTGGTAATAACTTTCTCTTTAATACCGACCTTCACTATTCAATTACTTTAAATGACTAATTCCTCGAATTCGCGGAGTTCGTCAAATTTCTCCGTATAACTTATATACTCCAACTGTATGAATGCTAATTCTCGCCCCTTATCAACCAATCAATGCATATAAGCTCTGACGCTCTTGGCAGACGCGCAACAGATCGGACAAAAAGCCCTCTCGCTTTCGCAAACACGCATACTACCCGCAGTGCCAATAGAGCATACAGAGTTCGTATAGCGCGTTGTCGGAGGCGTGGCGCTTATTATACAGCTCGAGGAAAGATTGTGAGTTACACGCTCTGCTTGTCCTCTCTCTCTCTCTCTTTCTCTTTCTCTCTAATGCTGCATCCTGTGCACGCGGATCCGCGCTAATTACCCATCAATGAAAGTCGCGCGAGGCCCTTCTATCTCTGTGCTCAATGCGTGTACACGTGATTCGACGCGGGAGAAAGGAACAAGTGCAGAGGAGGATGTGCAAAATTAAAAGGCTCGATCGCTGTCGTTTTCCCCTGCTTTTCGCTATAGCGGCGTATTGCCGATGCGGTCTTTAGACGTGCCGAGTGACTGTTTGGTAATTATTTGCGATTAATGCTGGGCCGTTGTGTAAATCTTTTTTCACGAAGGAAAATAGTACATTTCGACACTGGTGCGGAAGGTGATGATTTACTTCGTGTGACGTTTTTCGCACGAGCGAAGCGAGTGCGAAAAGTCACACGAAGTAAATAATCAACTTCCGCACTCGTTTCGAACGGTATTTTATACCACGAGAGCCGAAACATCATACCAAAGTTGTGATTTTGAGGTTAGAGTGGTATAATAGGATTTAATGCAATTGGGTTATTTATTCTCGCCATTGCAAACGAGACAAGTGTTTGTTTTTTTGAAATTTTCCGTGAGGATTTCAATTTAAATATTTCATTTTATGTGGTACTACAATATGCTTGAAGACGTAACTAAAGCATTTCATTAGACTACTCCGTACGAAAGTACGATATAGAATATACTATAAAAACTTTTTCATGCATTTAAAAGTAGTTTAAAAATATATATATTCTGTTGTAGAGTACCAAAAGCTTTTAGACAATGTACTCATAAATGTTTATCTGGTATATTTTTATAACTATATGTATAGCAATTACACCAACTCACACCGACTTCTTTATAAAACGCGTCCTAAATATTTTTGGAGAAAATTAAAAATAAAATCCACGTTAGAGTCAATTTTCTATCCCTAAATTAATCCGATAAACCCCTACGCTCCCTCGGTAAATGTCACCTTTACCAATGCCTGGCTAATTTGCTTCCGTATAATTATAAAAACAGCTCTCAGATCTATAATCTCAACTCGTTTCGACAACAATTCCAATATAAGCGATCACCAAATGCACCCGAAGCATTGAACTAACGACAAAAAGTCACCTCGCCACACACGATCATCGTGCCGAGGGCGAGGTTCGATTGTTGCTTATGCGCTTGCGCGCATATAGTGCCACGATGTGTGCGTGTGCAGCGGCGCGCGAATAGGAAATTACGACGGGACTCGCATAACGCGCGAGCCTCTCGCATTACATAAAAAGCGACTTTATACCGCGGTGTCATTACGTAAAGGCTAAGCACGCGCGCTCGCGTATGTATGCAGCGTACACGCGCTGCAGCGGCTCGAGCGTCCGTGAGCGAGATGCAATTAGCGGGCGTGGAAAAAAAGGAGAGACAGATTGATAGATAGACGAGTGTGTGACGCACGGTGTTACCTCCGACGCGGTATAGCGTCATCGCCGCACGTAGCAAAGCCCTTATTCGATAATCTGCAGCAGAGCAGGCGAGCGAGCGCCGAAAGGGATTATCGACGAGTTGAGTCCGCGAGAGTGATATGGCGTGTAGCGATGGTTTCTTCCAGTTGTGGGAAGGGATAAGGGAATTATTAACGAAATCGAACTTCACTATTGTTCCTGTATAAGCTTGCGTGTAGAGATACTTTTTGAATATTTTCGTGGGTAGTTTATGCTACGCAAATTGTAGTAATAAAATATTTATGTACGAAGTTTTTACGTGACCTTTAAATGGCCTTTTATTGCACATCTCCTAGGAAAACTTTACGAAGAAATATTTTTCAAGAAAATGAAAATTTTATTGCTTTTTTTTTTATTTCCTGTTTTATGATTAACGCATGCAATTTGTATAAAATATATTATGCAAAATTCACAGAAATTGGCCACTATCAAAAAAATGTATAAGGTTTAGCAGAAATGCTTTTGATGTTATAAGTCAAATTTTGACGTTTCTTTTCAAATTAAATATTTTATTATATTTTTTTACATATGAGCATTCCATATAAATGTACAAACATATTTTTATAATAAATAATTTATAAGGAAGCGAACATTTTAAAATCTGTTTCTAAGCGGTAACTGACAAAGCATTGGTCTTATTATATAACCTACAGTAAAAAAAATAGAATAGCATTATACTTGATAACGAATTTTTCCACTTTTATGCATATATATGTACAATTTATATCGACCAAGAACTCTTCTCAAACCAATAGGCATTGCCAGTTCTGTGCATAATTTTTTTAAAATTATTATTTTAATTTATGTTCTCCAATATTCTCTATCGTTATTAGGAAATATCCAAATTTAATTTTCAGTTTTACTGTGTATTTAAAATTCCCAGTATCAATATTTATAGTTTCAAGGAGAAAGGGCTAAATATACATAAGTTCGCGGTCACATATGTGTATCATAATAAGTAAATATAAAACAAAATTTTGGTCGATATTTTTAAGTAGATTAGATATGAAAAATTAGCTATTAAATTATTATCAGTGTTTGTATTTTTTTACAAAGATCTGCCGAGTAAAAGATATTGTTATTTACTGGTAATTTATTCTGAAATAAAATATGTATTATCTCTCTTGCTATGACGATAGCTTGTAGTGGGTCGTAGCGGAAATAACAGTCAAACAATATTGAATTTGAAATACAGTATTTGTAAATGGACTTTCCTCAATTTTTTTCCAAGTGCAATATTATACACGTAGGTTATTTGAGTGCGATACTATTACTTACTAAATCGCGTTACCGTAATTTACTATCAAATATCGTATATCGAATAAAACAACCAGTTATCAAACTTTGAAGCACACATTACTCTAAAACCGTTCTTTCAAGTTTTTTTGTCAACGAGTCTTATCTTTTCTCAAACAGCAACACCAGACATCTAAGGTGTTGCTTGATAATGGAACTCGCTTTTAGTTATCACATAATAAATATCTTCATTGAAAATTTATATTTCCTCTATTTCTTTTACCTCACAAAACCAGTTAACGGATGAAAAACGTCGATCTTCCTCCACTGTTATTAATTCCCTAGACTATGTATTTAGAAAGATATAGATCACCGGCTAATGAAACAAAACCGAGGCCACCCACCAAGCATTCATCAGCTTTCATAAATCCACGACGATCTGCACATCACCAAGCAGAACCGCGTACATGTACCACATACTCATCCCAAACAATTATGCCTCTCATTCGCCGTCGTACCTCGTCGATTTAATTCTAAAAGACGCGCGCTTCTCTGTCTCCGTCTTTCTCTGTCGGCGGTACCGGAAAAGGCAGGCCTCCAAGTGCGAGGTCGGACGTGTGACACTATTCGTGCTCTCTGTGCGCTGCTGATCTTGAGAACCGTCGTCATCCGCACCGCCGAGCCCAATACGGCGTGCCGCACGCGATGCCCGAAATAGAAGTGCGCGCGCGATCGCGCGGAGGTATAAAAGATGCGCGCGACGAGTGTGCGATGCTTCTTTATGCTATCGCGCGTCGTGAAAAAGATACGAAGCTATCGCTGTAAAAGCGAGGATGCGCGCGTAAAATATATGTGTGTGTGTGTGTGTGTGTGTGTGTGTGTGTGTGTGTGTGTGTGTGTGTGTGTGTGTGTGTGTGTGTGTGTGTGTGTGTGTGTGTGTGTGTGTGTGTGTGTGTGTATATATATATATATATATGCGTAATGATTGATCGGACGCTTGCAGCGCCGAGGCACTTGTTGTTGGCGCGGTCGTACATCGCGTGAATTATTTCGATGCGCGCTGAATTGAAGTGATTGGTGGAAGAGCGCTATAGGAAAGGCTTTGACGTGTGTTTGTCGCATGCGTAATGTATGTCGGCGCGTGGAGTCGTTTCGTTGTAACATTAATATATAACGATGAATTGTTATTCTATCTGTAATGTTTTCCATTGTGTCGTTGTTGTTTGAAGTGTAAAAGAAATCGTTCTTTACATTCATCTCCCTTCTTATAGCTTTCCAAATGTGTTATATATCTACTGCGGTTAACACTTGGCTATAGTATCTATAACAGTGTACCGATTCATATCTCAACGATTAATTGTGTGTGTGTGTGTGTGTGTGTGTGTGTGTGTGTGTAAACTCAAAATAGTCATTTAAAGAGCTCGCGTCTTTCCCGCTACCAATTACAGATCACGCCGATAAGAATTATCGGGAGCTCTGTATTATCGCCAGCAACTAGAATGTGCGTCGCCAGTAGCCGCAATATTATTACTCGTAAGAACATCGACTCTTGGCTCATTAACGAACGCCATTAAAATAGATTTCTCCTCATACTATGAGTTATTGGCTTCTTTCTCGTCTCCCGAGCGCGTCCACTGCAAGTGCGCTGCCCTCGTAAACTTCGCCATACATTTATAAAACATCACCGTGAGTATAGGCCCTGCATATATTATACAAAATGCAGGATGTGTGCGCTGCCGCAGCGAGGGGATTGAGATGTATATGCCCTCGTGGTGTGTATAATATACGCGGTTGATAAAAATTACACTATAAACCATTATACCGTCACGACTTTTCGTGCGAGCCGCGAAGCGGCAGTCATGACTGGCGCGTTGCGGTTTCTTATTGTCTCTGCGGAAGATATCGCGATATAATTCACCGTTAGCCGCTTTGCCTATATATCCCGAGACGCGCCCGCGAAACTTTCCACGCCGAATCTTATTTGTTTATCTCGAGCGGCCTGCGCGCGCCTCCTTTTAATCCAGATTTCAGAGCATGCATGCACTGCCGCGTGAGTTGCAACGATCGTAGTTGCCATTGTTAACGAGCGGCTTCCCTCTATTATACACGTGGCGAAGGAAACGCGTGAAATCAGAAATAATGCGGCGCAAAGTGGATGTTCCGTTTTATCCGAGGAAAGGATATACAACAATTACTTTTCAAACCTACGGCAAGAAAGTCGCTGTGTCGGCTCGAGAAAGATATGTGTATACAGGTTCTCATGGCGAGCTTGGGCTATCGGTAAATACTGTAGAGTATTAGCTGTGTTAAGTAGATGTTAATTTTATTTCCATTTCTCAACAGTTGAGAAATTGAACGTAACTCACGCTCCTCTTAGCGTTTCTCTGAATGTTTGTGTCTGCGATGATTGTGCAACGGTCAGTGAAATTTGTTAGGCTCGAAGTCTTTTTATTATTATCCATCCCCACAAATGATAGAATCTTCGTGTCTTTAAGATTCATCACAGTGTGACAATAATTGTGGCCTATATGGAAGATGGTATCGTTTAATTTATTCTTTTGGTTGTGTTATATTTTACATAAAGGTTACGGCGTGGTGTTATAAAATTCTATATGCAAATATGTTATAATGAATAATAATAATCGTTCAATTTACATGAGAAATGTTAGTGTGCTAAATAAGGTTAACCCATTAACATATAATTTATTAACATTTTCTTCTCGCGAACTTATGCATATACGATGTCAAACAAACTATATTGTAAAAAAGGTTATGATATATCACGTGAAATTGAATTGCGATGAAAAAGCTTAACGAGCAGCGTGATTCTGCGCGATTTTTTCAAAAACCTTATAAGTGGATGACGCACTCTGAGAAAGTATAAAATAACAGGTGAAACTCTCATTATATTTAAATTATAATACGAGACTTTATGAAAAATCATTCAGTCATTCGCGCACCATAATAACCTAATTATACCTTATAGTGCCGAATTCAATTTTCATCACAATAACCAGGCCATGAATCATCTGTCGTCTATATAGTGGCACACGAAACCGAGGCGCATAGTGGAAAAACGCGAGTCAAATTAATTGCGGCGCTCGTTCTGCTCTCTTCCCGCATCTATCTTCCCATTGGATCTCTCGCTAGCGTTACGCACCCATACACACATCTACTATACACAGACACGCGCTCACTGTTACACCGGAGTGTCGGAGGGTTACTGAACCATACGGTACGTAACACGCTAATAAACCACATGAAGACGTTATTCTGCCGATCTCGCGCTGAAAAATCGCGCGTGTGTAGGTACACGTGAAAAAAAAGAGACCGTTAATCGAATAGAGCACGAGCAGCCGTCGTCATCGTCGCAATCGCGCTCATTAAATCAGCGTCGTCGCTCGCTTGTGATAATATCTCTCTCTCTCTC